>OX402064.1:7468848-12268848 GCA_947859365.1 Archips crataeganus
GATATCCTTAAGCATCCTCCATATTCACCAGATCTCGCTCCCAGTGATTTCTACCTATTTCCGAGATTGAAACAATACCTGAGAGGCCAGAAATTTGAAGTCGACGACGCGGTAGTCGCTGCAGTACAAGATTTTCAGTACTCAAGATGAGACCTTTTTTAAAAATGGAATTTTAAGTTTAGAAAAAAGATATACTAAGTGTATTATGCTAAAAGGGGACTATGTCGAAAAATAAAATGACATTTAGTAAAAGTTGTTTATAACATACTCATTCTCACTTTTTATTGAACACCCCTAGTACATAGCATGTTTGAGAAAATGTTTTTTGTTTTACGGCTTTTGTCATAACTTAATATTTTTGGTGTAATAACGTTTTGAAAATTTGAGACTAACTCTTATTTTTTTACGATACTCTTTGTCGTGTAAGTCATTCATTCATTGCCCGCCACGACCGCGGCGCGTGGCCCCGCCGTCGAATTTATGTACAAAATCATACTATCGTAAAAATCATAGAGTACGAAGTTGTGTTAGAAGTATTTATTTATTATTATTTATTAGTATGGAAAAAAAAGTTCTCCATTTTAATAAATCGTAAAACAAAAAACATTTGTTTGAGTGATAGGAATTCAGGGTTAAGAGGATGCCAGTGAATTACAAATAACTCTGTATAGGCTTGGATGTGGAAGATGATTTACTCAATAAGCAGACACGATTATGATGGACGCTGATGGCGAAACGATAAGGGCTCCTGGCCCTGGTATACTCCACCGCAGAGTACTGTGCCCCGGTGTGGTATCGGAGCGCTCATACGGACAAGGTCGACGTTCAGCTGAACCGGGCAATGCGGATAGTCACGGGGACATTGCGTTCCACTCCAACTCCTTGGCTCTCCGTGCTGGCTAACATAGCCCCTCCGCACCTGAGGCGCACACAGGCAGCGGCGGCAGAATGGGGTAAAGCGATCGGTACTCAACTCCCGCACAGGCTGCCGGTTACTAGAACCCTGGACAGACATATACCGCAGCGACTCTCCTCGCGTAAGCCTCTCTGGTCAGATCCCATCATCCGCCAACCTTTCAACATCCGGTCTGCCTGGTCAGCCGACTGGCAGTCCCAGGAATGCTCGGCGGGTGACCTTGTGGAGAACCCGTCCGCCCGGCTGCCTGGCTTCAAGGCCAGTCGTAAGAACTGGACGACGCTGAACCGCATCCGCTCGGGTGTCGCCCGCTGCAACTACTGCCTGCACAAATTGGGCCTTAAAGATTCGCCAGCGTGTGACTGCGGCGCTCCGCAGCAAACAGCCTACCATATCGTGGAGGAGTGCCCCAACCGCCGTTTTGCTGGCGGCTTCAGGGGGCTTAATAGATGCTCTGGGGAGGCTATAGACTGGCTAAATAATTTAGATTTAGTTTTATAGGAAACGCAGGAATTTTATTTTCAAAGGCCGTACGATAATAATAATAATAATAAGGGCTCCGTTTTGCTAATTTTATTACGAAACCCAAAAACAAGTTACGTCATTATGAAAAAGTGGTAAGAAGTAAAGCGATGCAGAAAGTTCGTACAACTTAAAACGATAAAACTTTTTTTAGCTTTAATTTAAAATAAGCTTTCGGCGTCTGCCAGTGAGCCCCATTAGTCACTTTTTTCTTAGAAAATTATCATATCCGTGCGATGAAGAAATGTTAAGGCCATGCAGAAGTTTACCGTTTTCGAGGGTACTTACGAGTACTGTTTTAAATAATGTAGTCGGTTGCGTTAGCAGATATTAAAATCAAAATCAAATCCTTTTTACGCGCCTTTTTTGTGCTTACCAGCGCTTTCGGAAAGACCAATGATTGCCAAGAAGAATGCGCCGCAAGAAACTTGGAAATAAGATTTTTTTTTTCTAAAAACAGATTACAGTTTAATCATTATACATTACAGAATACGAGTACATCTCATGCATTACTATACCAAGAAAACTCACTAAACAATTATAAGACAGCATTTTACTAACAAACAAGTGTAACTACTAAATAGCACAGCAAAACCAGAACAATAATTTTGTGTCTTTGTGCCATCAATCAAATAACATTATTAAAACAAACACAAGTATAAGGCCTAGGTGTGGCTGCACTTAATATTGTTTTCGGCTCTGGGCTCCTACCCTACCTTCTCGTTCCATTTGACCGCATTCAACGTTGATTAGCTCGACTTGTCGGTGACCAGCTGATTTCCGACCTTTTGGATTCCATGCGCAGGCACGTAGGTTCTCTTGATGTAAATATTCTATAGGCTAGACAAAATTTCATGTCTCCCATGAATCCCGGGGGAATATCAGTATCACAAGTAGCCTATGTGTTAATCCAGACGGCCAGCTACTTGTATAGCAAATTACATCTAAATCCTACCAACTGTTTCGGCGTGAAGAACTAAGGGTGAAGCCAGACGAGCGTAATTTTGTGAGTCGTGAGCGGCAGAATTTCGGTTGCGCCATACATTGTGTCATGTGAGTGTCACGTGATGACCTGCATATTGTATGGCGCGACCGAAATTCTGCCGCTCACGACTCACAAAATTACGCTCGTCTGGCTTCACCCTAACAAAGACACACTCACGTACAACCTACTCACAATCTTTCGCTGTTAGGTTTAGTGGGATTTAACGAAAATTTCTCGTATTGTCAAGAATCTTAACAAAAACAAAACAAAGTTGATTATTATCTCGCGCGATCATTTGTTTCGGGAGACTCGGAACCTTCAAATATGAAAGTCATCCGAAAACCATTTATAAGTGCGTCAAGAACAACGGTGTCTTTATTCTTACCATAAATCATACTAATTCGAGTAATCTGATCGCAGCTGCTTTAGGGTTATGCTTCCTAAAGGTTCGGCCATACAGCTGCTTAAAATACGGAGACGTTACGGAATCGCAGTGACGTGCCGTAAACGTCAGACTTTACCGAATGCTCTCCCTTCATAGTAAAATCGTGACGTTTACGATGCGTCACTGCGATTCCGTACCGTCACCGTATTTTAAGCAGCAGTTTGGCCGAACCTTAAGGCCGCCCCGAGCTTCTTGTGCTAATCGATTTTAGGCATTCTATGCACTCGTGTATGTGTGCGTGAGAGCGGCTAGAATCAAAGCCATGCGTAAGCGCAAGCGACATGAGATCCCCGTCCGATGGCCGAAGGAGAACTAACGCAACTAACTATACTTACAAGGGGGAAGCACGACGGTTCAAGATAGTTTGGTCAAACCGCGCGTGTATTTAAGTATTTTCATGGTAATACATATTTTAAAAATGTAGCAACACTAGGCCCTAGAAAACATTTTGTTTTATTAACATTAAAAAAGTCATGACCTGCCGTACGGTATTTTACGCCGTACTAAGGATTTTTTTTTAAAGACGACTTTAGATTTTTTTCTATCGAGCAAACTACAAGTAATCATGTTTTGAAAGTCACTGATCATTAGAGTGAATCCTCAAATATCTTACACATGAATTTCAGAACTAAAGCTTTGCTAGTAATGAGACAGCAAGGAATTGAATGAATGCAATAAATGCGCCAATAGCTCGGTGGGGCCTCAAACGCTAGCCGAGGGTTAAGTAGATCAAAATTATGGAACTGTCACCCCTATCCAACTCAGGATTAACGATCAATTTGAACATTTCAAATCAAGGAAGAGGGTTGAATTTGACTTGCAAGATTTGATCCACACATACGTACTAGGGGCGTTCAATAAAAAGTGAGAATGAGTATGTTATGAACAACTTTTACTAAATGTCATTTTATTTTTCGACATAGTCACCTTTTAGCATAATACACTTAGTATATCTTTTTTCTAAACTTAAAATTCCATTTTTAAAAAAGGTCTCATCTTGAGTACTTAAAAAATCTTGTACTGCAGCGACTACCGCGTCGTCGTCTTCAAATTTCTGGCCTCTCAGGTATTGTTTCAATCTCGGAAATAGGTAGAAATCACTGGGAGCGAGATCTGGTGAATATGGAGGATGCTTAAGGATATCGAACCCAGCATCACGAATTGCGGCCATTGCAACGGCGGACTTGTGTGCCGGGGCATTGTCCTGGTGGAACAGCACAACTTTCGAGAGTTTACATCGCCGTTTTTCGCGGATCTCATTGCGCAATGTTGCTATTTGTTTGGCGTATAAAGTGCCCGTAATAGTGGCTCCATGCTCGAGATACTCAATCATTAATACCCCTTTACCATCCCAAAAAACAGAGCCCATGACCTTACCGGCAGATGGGCTCACCTTGAATTTCTTCGGAGTTGGAGATGATGGCCTTTTCCATGTCATAGACTGCAGTTTCGTTTCAGGGTCGTAGTGATGGAGCCATGTATCGTCCATTGTTATAAATCGCGCCAAAAAAAGTTCCCGGTCTTGCTGCATCAGGTTCAAAGCTTCTTGACAAATCTCTAGTCTAGTTTGTTTTTGCGTGTCAGTAAGCATTCTTGGTACCCAACGCGCAGATACCTTTTTCATACCCAAGCGTTCATGTAAAATATTATGCATGCTCCCCGTTGAAATCTTTACATTTTCAGCAATAAGACGAACCGTGACACGACGATCCGCCAAAACTGAGTTTTCGACTTTTTTCACAATTTCTTCAGTTACTGCTGTAGTAGGGCGTCCGGAGCGGGGGTCGTCCATTGTCGATGTTCTTCCACGTCTAAATTCGGTGCACCAACGTGCGACTGTCGAATACGGAGGAGCATTAGACCCTAAAGTGTCCCGCAAATCCAAATTGACTTGGTCCGTTGAAAAATTTTTCAAACACATGTATTTAATAACGGCGCGCAGTTCAATTTTCTCTATTTTCGCTAACGTACTCAATAGCATTGCAAAGAAATTACCGTATATTTTTTTAAACAAAAGACAGTTAGTTTTTTTAGCTTATTAGCTTTACCGGCCAGTATTTAATTTCGTAATATTATAAGAGTTTGCATCTCATTCTCACTTTATATTGAACGCCCCTCGTACTACTACTTAATACGGCAAGTTAAGTAAAAGCTTGTAAAAAATGCTAGACATTGCCAGCCATTTTGAGATATTCACCATGACATGAGTTTAACCCACATAAGATGCATGAGCGAAATTATCAAGTAACGTGTAGGCTTCCATGCATCACATTGCCACATTGCCACAGGATGACAAATGGTGTCTAGTAATTTATTTATAACCTCATCCGTTGGTTGCTTTTATGTGGAAGCATTCATCATTAGTATATAAAGTTAGATTATGTATCTACGGTCGAGGGATACAATGTAATAAGACTACATACATTCTTAAGGCGAAATTAGCTCCCAGTGGCCTTGTACGTATATTAGTTTTAAGATCAAAGTAGTAGATTACCGAAAAAAAAAACTCAAATTGATTAAACCAGTAAGAAATATTTTTTTTATACAATATAGGCTTGCGTTTGATCACAATCACGCCTGATGGAAAGCGAAGATAAGGCCTGCGATGGAGCACGCCTGCGTACTAAATGCTCATTCATCCTAGACTAGGCAAATAAGGAAGCAATACGGAACCGCATTAGACTATACTTACTTACTTATTCCGTTGGCTCAGCGACCCGAAGTGGATCTTGGCCTCCAATACGAGTTGACTCCAACGCGCCCTGTACCTCTACCATGAGTTTACACTAGTTTACAGTGACCGTACTCGCTAGCGACGGCGTAAATGATTTGTATGGAGAATTGTACTTCCGTAAGTGACCGCTAGAGGCGCTGTACAATTCTCCATACAAATAATTTACGCCGTCGCTAGCGAGTACGGTCACGTAAACTAGTGTAAACTCATGGTAGAGGTACTGTTCTCAACGATCTCCTCCCAGTCTTGTGCGTGTAGAGCGTGCAGATCCTTTTCCACTTCATCTATAGTCTATATACTATATAGCATTAGACTATAGTACATTATATAACTTTTTCATCATCATTATCATCATCCCAGCGTATATACGTCCCACTGCAGGAAACAGGCCTCCTCTCAGAATGAGAGGGCTTGGGGCCTAGTTCCCACGCAAACTTGAAATTTACCATGAGCTTTATTACCTGCGAAGAAATTCAATGGAATGTGTGAAGTTCCCAATTCGCACTGGGCCCGCGTGGGATATAACTTTTTGATTCATCCAAAATATTACAGTAGGTTTGAAAATTGACACATATTCTTCTTAGTTTTGTCACGAGCTTGTAAACATGGAAATCCTTTTTAATTATATCCCTTTGACAGAGCGACCGGCCGATGCGCCGCGATAGCAAACTAGTAAATAATTAGTGCACGGTGTGTTAGATTTAAATTTTGCATCATGAGTTGTTGAATAGGTATTTTTTGTGTAACTATTGCATGATTTTGTTAGTAAACTTTAAGTACTGCGGAATGGAGCATCGAGACAAACCACTCCTATCTCTGTAATAAATAAATAAATAAAAAATAAAAAAATATTTATGTTGTTTAAGTGCAAGTTACGTATAAGGCATTCATCACGTTGCCACGGAATGACAAATGGTTATTGTAATTTATTTACAACTTCATCCGTTGCTTTGATGTAGAAGCTCTCATCACTTATTTATTTGATTAGCATCTGGGGTCGAGGGATACAGTAGGGATCTGAAGAAATGTAAAGTAATAAGACTGAATTCACCGGCAAAGGTGTACGAATCTGTGATGTTAAACTTGTTGCATAAAGTAGCTTAGTGTTTTTTTGGCTGGAATATTGACAGTATTTCTTTCAGCAGCACTTTTATGATATTTTTTCTACTTCTGTACTTTTATCTGTTTTTTACATGGTCACAAACAATCATACCTATAAGAACAGATAATATGACCTCAGAAAAATCTATACTCTATTCGCAATTGACTATACGGTCGTATTCTGACGTTTCTGACCACCTTGAATGCTCCGATGTTTATGATTGCGACTGTACGTACGTATTACTCTAAATATGTTTTACTAGCTGATGCCCGCGGCTTTGCCCCCGCTGAAGTAGATAAAAGCGTGTTTGCCCGTGGGAATGAGATATTTTCGCGTGGTGGGTTTCCAGCCCTTCAATACTAGGGGCGTTCAATAAAAAGTGAGAATGAGTATGTTATAAACAACTTTTACTAAATGTAATTTTATTTTTCGACATAGTCACTTTTTAGCATAATACACTTATTAAATCTTTTTTCTAAACTTAAAATTTCATTTTTAAAAAAGGTCTCATCTTGAGTACTTAAAAAATCTTGTACTGCAGCGACTACCGCGTGGTCGACTTCAAATTTCTGGCCTCTCAGGTATTGTTTCAATCTCGGAAATAGGTAGAAATCACTGGGAGCGAGATCTGGTGAATATGGAGGATGCTTAAGGATATCGAACCCAGCATCACGAATTGCAGCCATTGCAACGGCGGACTTGTGTGCCGGGGCATTGTCCTGGTGGAACAGCACAACTTTCGAGAGTTTACCTCGCCGTTTTTCGCGGATCTCATTGCGCAATGTTGCTATTTGTTTGGCGTATAATGTGCCCGTAATAGTGGCTCCATGCTCGAGATACTCAATCATTAATACCCCTTTACCATCCCAAAAAACAGAGCCCATGACCTTACCGGCAGATGGGCTCACCTTGAATTTCTTCGGACTTGGAGATGATGGCCTTTTCCATGTCAAAGACTGAAGTTTCGTTTCTGGGTCGTAATGATGGAGCCATGTTTCATCCATTGTTATAAATCGCGCCAAAAAAAGTTCCCAGTCTTGCTGCATCAGGTTCAAAGCTTCTTGACAAATCTCTAGTCTAGTTTGTTTTTGCGTGTCAGTAAGCATTCTTGGTACCCAACGCGCAGATACCTTTTTCATACCCAAGCGGTCATGTAAAATATTATGCACGCTCCCCGTTGAAATCTTTACATTTTCAGCAATAAAACGAACCGTGACACGACGATCCGCCAAAACTGAGTTTTCGACTTTTTTCACAATTTCTTCAGTTACTGCTGTAGTAGGGCGTCCGGAGCGGAGGTCGTCCATTGTCGATGTTCTTCCACGTCTAAATTCGGCGCACCAACGTGCGACTGTCGAATACGGAGGAGCATTAGACCCTAAAGTGCCCCGCAAATCTAAATTGACTTGGTCCGTAGAAAAATTTTTCAAACACAAGTATTTGATAACGGCGCGCAGTTCAATTTTCTCCATTTTCGCTAATGTACTCAATAGCATTGCAAAGAAATTACCGTATTTTTTTTAAACAAAAGACAGTTATATTTCAAACTAAATACAAACTGAAATATAGATGCACAGAAAAAACCCCAGAAAAAAGACCAATGCTGGGAATCGAACCCAGGTCCTCAGCGTTCCGTGCTGCGTGCT
Organism: Archips crataeganus; assembly: GCA_947859365.1. NCBI lineage: Eukaryota > Metazoa > Arthropoda > Insecta > Lepidoptera > Tortricidae > Archips > Archips crataeganus. The sequence continues at coordinate 7,477,199 of OX402064.1, forward strand.
TACCCCTACACCACCACTGGTCTAGAAGTTAGCGACGAATCTTTCCCATACATCGTACACTTCAGTCTGTTATATTCACATTTAGGCAGTGATAAAGCGCATCTATGTTATGCCCTCTACCGAGAGACTTCAACACTCCTTCGGAGCTACCCGCTCACCTGGACCAAGAGATGGCGCTACTAGGCCAACTTTTACAAGTTAAGTAAGAAGTATCTTTTTATCTTATATGGTTTCACGGGATGACCGTAAAAGTAATAAAAAAAAAAAAAAAATGAAGTTGAAGAAAATAAAAAAATAAATAGAAAAAGATACTTCATACTTAACTTGTAAAAGACAGTTAGTTTTTTTTTCATAGCAATCAGCTAGATAGATTAGCTTTACCAGCCAGTATTTAATTTCCTAATATTGAAAGAGTTTGCATCTCATTCTCACTTTATATTGAACGCCCCTCGTATGTTTATACAAAAAAATCACGGCAATACGACGCTCAATTTCGACGTGAAAGAAATAAACAAACACAATTTCACATTTATAATATTAGTATGGAAGTATGGATATGGATAATTATGGATTTCGACCAAGTCAATAATTTTCAAAATACAATAATCATAATCATATCTTTTATTGCAGATGTGGTCTTAAATCTATTAAATACATGTACCAACATAAACCCTGTAAGGGCATCGCCATTTACTGATCATACAATTTGCTCTATTTACAAAAAAACTTAGAATTAAGTAAAAGATGTGTTAGGTGTGGTTGACCGGGTACTTGTTTTACCATTTTTAATGACAGTTCCTGCATCAGAATAAAAGCAATAAGACTGGTTGTCGCACTGACTTGTGAGTGAAAATAGCTTTTGATGTTTTGAGCCATGCAACTGTCATTGAACCTTGGGTGGTGAAGGGATTTCTTGGTTGACTATACATACCACTATACGTTTTTTTTTATCGTCCTACCCGCCTGTTTTGCAATGTCAGCACGCTATATAAGGGCGCAGGCTGAAAACCAGCGCGGTGATGAGTAATCCTCACCGCACATGCTGAGCCTAAGCCTTTTGCCACATAATTTTGTATATTTTTTTCTTTTTTATGGGCAATAAATGGTTTTATTTTATTTATTTATTTATTTAAGATATATTTATTTCTCACTGTCAAAAAATTCTTGGGGATCATAAAAGCACCTTGACAGCAAATATTCTTTCAGCAAATTTGTGTACTTTTGTAATATTCCGAATTTCTAATGGTATTTTATTATATTTTATTGTCATATGGTATATTCCCGGTCTTACAATTTGTAGGCTAGTGAATGAACCTACTAACTGATTACGCTTCCTTAAGCCAGCTCTACAGTAATTGTCCCTCTCTAGGCCAAATAAGTGTTTATGTTTTTTTACAAATTTACTGATTTCCAATATGTACATCGACGCGAAAGTTAACATTTTTTTTAAATTATTGAGTAAATACTTAATCTCGTTAAAATTTAACAAGGTTTGTAAATAGCGTCAGGAGCAGACGTTGATCTTCAAAGGGCTTTCAATGCTCATTGGCTACAGACATTTTTCATAAAGTCAGGTTGTTTTCATTCCACCGGACACGTCGCGGGTCGGTCGGTAGTGTAGAGATAAGGCCTTGTGATAAATACAGTTTCCTCGAAAGGGCCTTGGTCATCGGTGATTCCGTACACGTGTCCTAATTTGTCAGGCTTATGCGAACACGCTGTCAGTTTGACACAGATCGCTTAAGAGGGTACGATGCGCACCATTTCTCCATACAAACGTAATCCCCTGTTTCCTCCCTGGATAATGGCTTTAGAGCCAAATTTTTCTTACTGTGTAATCTATATCTACCACAGCTATGCCCCTAGGTTTCGTTTTTTTCCATATTTCAATTAACATAAGAAATATGAGCTTTCAAAAACCGAAAAAATTGCCCAATTTCAACGTCATTTTCAGACACTCGTCAGAAAAGAATCCCTCCTATAAACAAAAAAAGGAAAACATAGGGGCATAGCTAAATCTGTCCTCTAATTATTTATGAAAAAATAAATTTATTGGCCCAGTTTTCGAGAAGAAAACAGGGGATTACGAAACGCTGTTTTGATCAATTTTACGCGCCTATTAACGGTCTGAGGTGCAGTACTGACACGGAGGAGTTCGGGTGAGACAGCGACATATCATTAAAATAACTATTTCTCAAAATTCTCTCAGCCATCGTACCCTCTTAAAGGTCTGTCCGTTATTAGGGTTCCGTGCCCAACCATGTTAACGGGACCCTGTTACTGAAACTCCGCTGTCTGTCTGCCACTTGAAATTTTCACCGATTATGTATTACGTAATCCTTTCTGATTAGACGATTGGGTATCTAGGAGGGAGGCCTATGTCCAGCAATGAACGTTCTGCGGCTGAAATGATGATGATGATACGTATTCGAAAAGTGGTATAGGTGAAAACTTAAGATATGGAGCATAAGTCATTTTTCAAATTCGGAACGTCAATTTTTTACACGTACACGTTATTACTACATAAACTGTCAGTCAATTGAAATTGCAAACAATGTAAACAAACCTTGTATTTAAATTGTCTTTAATTTCCATTTTCCCTCATCAAATACTGCTAAATCCGTGTGTTATTTAATAAATACTTACTACAACACTATCCTAAACCATTAAAACAATAAACAAGTGCTATAATATGGATATTTCATTAAATGGTTTATTTACATTGTTCGCAATTTCAATTGACATCGATTTTACAACAGGTTAATTATGAGTTATCACAGGTCTTGATTTCGCTAAAACATAATATTTTTCCAAAAGATCTACTCAACTGACCTTTTTCACACAAGTAAATCTTTAACCGTCTCCAGAATTTAATTATTAGAATCATTAATTCATGAAAAACTTTGTTAACTTGCTGTTTCGATAAAGCATCGAAAATTTTGCCGTGTATGCTTTTTGCTGATTTCAAATTCTTAAGCCCAGTTTAAACTTCAAGAAAACCGTGCAAGTTGCACTACATTGCGGCACTTGATTGACTACTTCAAACTCGTTCGCTTTGCGGCCGCGCAATGTAATTCAACTTAAACAATATTTCTTGCAAAAGTCTAAACTGAATCTCGTATCACGGTGTTTGTTATCGAACTCCTCCGAGACGACTTGACCGATTTTTATGAAACTTTTTTTCTCTATATTTGGTAGGTCTGAGAATAGGTCGTAACTAATAGGCTATTTTTTATAAACCTAATCTTTGCAGACGGAGTCGCAGGCGACAGCTAGTAGTACTATAAACTCTATCTAAATACAGGATGTGCATTTCTTTTAAATCAGATGCGGAGTAAATTCCCGGGTATCCATTACATAAGTAGACCGTTTTTGTGATTTGAAAGATTATGTTTTAAATCCAGCTAGAGACCCATTTTTTGACGTGACAACGTCTAATAAATCGATGAACGCCGGCTGCATACACGAAAAACATGACTCATTGTAACGTACATGTAACGTTACGTAACGTTATATTCTACAGAGCAGCCAAGCTGGCCAGTTGCAAGATAGCGGCGAGGGCCAGTTGCAAGAGAGCGGCGAGGGCCAGTTGCAAGAGAGCAGCGAACGCCAGGATGTACAATGCGGGGTGCGGGAAGGGGGTTTGAATGTTTTGTTTAAACTATCGTCCGTAATCCGACTTTACTTTACAGACAACCGGTTTTTTTAGTCCGCTTGGTCTTCAATTAGTGAACTTCGTATACTCTTTGTGCTTCCACTTCGTAAACTATTGGAAACTAGTCACAGGAACAGTTCGGATGGATATCCGGTTTGAAGGGCTAATTAACCCCTCGACGATTGAATTGCAAAATGGCATGGATTTGGAAAATAAAGGATCGTGTTGCGTTGTAGATATGTATATGATTGACTAGCTGTTGCCCGCGACTCCGTCTGCGAAAAACTGTATTATCACTATCCCGCGGGAACTATGCAATTTCCGGGATCAAAAGTATTATAGCTATAAATTATCTGTGTCAAATGTCATCAGAATCCGTCAAACCGTTTTAGCGTGAAAGAGTAACAAACCTCCACACATAGATAGCTATACATCCATCCATACAAGTAAACTTTCACTTTTATAATATGAGTAAGATAAGATGATTATCTGTCATCTTGTAATAATTAACTTAATTATACCTAGTTTATTTATTTATTTATATGTGGCTGAACTAAAACAATTACTTTGCTCACCCGCGACCTATATGTACGATGTATGTATGAGTAGATGTAGGTACTATTTTTTGTTGTGTTCAATTTTCTAATCCACTGTTGATGCACCACCTGCTGTAAACTAGTCCTTCCTTCTTTCTGTTAAAGGGTTGCCTGGAAGAGATCGCTCTTAAGCGATAAGGCCGCCTATTGCTTACCTTGTAACTTTCTCTCTGTGTACCTGTTTTCTGTATCGCTTACTATTTCTGGTGTACAATAAAGAGTCATTGTATTGTATTGTATTGTATGATTCCATATTAAGTAAGTGTATAAACATATTACGGCCAAACTAGTCTTAACATGGTCTTTACCGGCAGCATTACCCACCTAAACCACTATAATATATACAGGGTTATTTGTAATTCACTAGCATCCTTTTAACCCTAAACTCCTACCACTTAAACACATGTTTTTTGTTTTACGGCTTTTGTGATAACTTAATATTTTTGGTGTAATAACGTTTTGAAAATTTGAGATTACCTCTTATTTTTACGATACTCTGTGTATTTGTATGGGAAAAAAAGTGCTTCATTTTAAAAAGTCGTAAAACAAAACACATTTGTTTGAATGATAGGAATTCAGGGTTAAGAGGATGTCAGTGAATTACAAATAACCCTGTATACTAAAATTTCCATTGTAGAAAAGAACACCAGTAAAAAAGTTCATGCCTACATTTAGCGGTTGAGATTAAAGAAAAATAACACAAGCTTTTTAGCTGACTTACTTGCATCACCATAATCATCAAAGGCCTCCCTCTTAATACGCCGTAATGAACGACAACTTCCCACCTGCATATAAACTCGTACCGGTTGTCTGCAACCTGCAACTCTTGCCATGTCGTCAGTCCCCCAGGTAAGGTTGCCATCCGTCCGGGTTTCCCCGGATGTGTCCTAGTTTAGAGAGCGTCCGGGGAACGTCCGGGCCGGGCAGGGTTCCATTTGTAGTTTGGGTGTGAATTTTTTTAGTTTTTGGTCGCCGCTGGACGATTGTCAAAAGTACCTATCTACGTATACCGCTAGTAAAGACTAAAAAAAACCTTTGGCGTGTCCGGGTTCTGAGCTCCAAATCCGGGGATTATACGCTTTTTGTCCTAGTTGCCGAATTTTGAAGATGGCAACTCTACCCCCAGGTAGCCTAGGTGGTGGGAGGCCTGTCAGAGCTTTGTCATACGATTCGTGGGCGCCATTCAAGAACCTTTCCCTGCCAACGGTCCTATTTATGAAGTACGACAACTAAAAGTGAATACAAAACAACTTGTAAGATTTGAAGCCAACTTAGTTAAAAGACATGGGAACAAATTAGCGTTTTTTTAATGAAAATGTGGAACAAATGATTAAATAACATCTTTGAACGCTGGTTTTAGTTTTACAAATTGTTTCTTTATCGAACTTAAACGGTGAAAAATTCAAATACTTACTTGATTGAAATTAAACGCTCAACATGCCTTTAAATTATTTGTTAGGCAATTTATCTTTAGTCTGGCAAGTTTAGAACGTATTCTTTATATTTCGATAAAAGTTAGAATTAAATGCAATATTATTATCTTCTCTTTATTGAACGACAATAGTATATTGGAAAAGTTTCAACTTCCATAAGTTGACTGGGTATCGTATCATTCGGTGGAGATACTTAAGGACGCCCATTGTTTACTATTATATGTCGTTCAATAAAGAGAAGATAATAATATTGCATTTTATTCTAACTTTTATTGCGGTTGTGTACGGAACCCTCGGTGCGCGAGCCCGACTCGCACTTGCCCAGTTTAATTTCTGTTTCCATAAACATAAATTAAACTGGGCAAGTGTGAGTCGGGCTCGCGCACCAAGGGTTCCGTACACATTTTTAGCTATGTTAAAATATACACCGTATATAACTATAATAATCCAGTGTTAGTAGAGAGTAATTTTATATTGGTTAGTTGGGACCCCGCTTAATATTAAATTTAATTAAGTACTTTTTTATTATATGTATGTTGTTGTAGCGGCTACAGCAGTAGGTAGTAGGTGAAAATTTCAAGTATCTAGTTAATGCCATTATAAAGATCGAGTTAAAAACGCTGAAAAACAACACGTTCTTGCATGACGACCCCCTTTAATTTTTAACTTTATTTTATTTTTAGTATTTCAACAAATATAAATATAGCAGCCATAGCGTAGGTAGAATATATGAAAAGTCTAGCTATTACGGTTCAAGTGATAGAACCCTGTGATTGACGGACGGACAGACAATGCTTTACGCGTGCGAAGCCGCTTGTTGAAACTGTTTTCTTTTAAAATGGCAATATACTAGTTCGGATAGAACAAACGATTGTGCCGGTGACAAAGTGAGGAAACGGGTGGAATTTGATCAAAATAGCACGGAATTTTGGATTTAGGTAGGTAGATAATGGAAACTAGTTATTCATAAATTGAAACCGACGTGTCGGACAATCACCCGTCAGCGCTAGTCCGAAACTAAAGAATTTACTCGAATTTCCCTTTGTTTCGAAATAATCTATTTTGAGTATGGTAAAATATATTTACGCTTAATAATAAGATTTCAAATATTAATGTAGCAAAATGACGAGTTTCGAAATAATCAATTTTGAGTATGGTAAATCTATATTTACACTAAATAATAAGATTTCAAATACTTATTAATCTAGCAAAATGATGAGACAGGTTTGGGTTAACGCCTTCGTCGCTCGCTAAATAACATTGTATTATTTTCTTTTAAACATTCCAAAAGATGCTGCTTTAGTATTAATAAGTCCGCTATGTAGGGCCTTCCGGCTCATAGGTAATCATCAAACATCATCCTTTATATTTACTTTTCTTTGGGGATTTGAAATAATGGATTTACGCTTTACTTTGTTACTTGGCAAAGTTTAAGACGATTGGTGATTCACTTTTTTTTTTAACAGAGCTTTTTTAATTCGTCTCTTACTCGTAATGTGGACTGTATAGATTTGGTCATCTGTACAGACAGGGTGATTCGGGAGACGTGATTTGGACCAACCCTACACCCACAGAATGGTAGTGGATCGTTAACAATCCTAACACTACTGTTGTCAAACAGTTAAGTATAATTTTTAACCCCCGACACAAAAGTTATAAGTTATGTTATAAGTTTGACCGCTATGTGTGTGTATGTGGCATCATAGCTCTTAAAAGGATGAACCGATTTGGATGTGGTTCTTTTTATTTGAAAGCAGGTTTCTTGGCGATGGTTCTTAAACATGTTTAATTTCAAAATTGGTTTAGCTGTTTCGAAGTTATCAGCCCTTTCGTTAGCTGCGTTAGGGATCACAGACGCGTAATAGGCATTTACTTTATTTTCACTATATCATGTAATCTAATTGAGTTGGAGGTTTCAAAATTTTATTTATGGTTATCTATGTAACAGTCTGGTGTGTTATAGGTGTAGTTTAAAAAGGTAACATGTGCTTGTAAGTGTTAAAATGTGTGCATCGGGTGTCAATTCATCATCATCATTTCAGCCGAAGGACGTCCACTGCTGAACATAGGCCTCCCCCAAGGCTCGCCAAACAGATCGGTCCCGTGCCCTCCGCATCCAACGCGTTCCAGTAACCTTAACCAGGTCATTGCTCCATCTTGTTGGAGGCCTACCTACACTGCGTCTTCCGGTCCGTGGACGCCACTCGAGAAAATTTTTGCCCCATCGGCCATTAGTTCTACGAGCGATGTGCCCTGCCCAATGCCACTTGAGTCTGGCGATTCATCAAGCTACGTCGCCGGTGACTTTAGTTCTTGCGCGGATTTCATCATTTCTAATGCGATCCCCCAGAGATACTCCGAGCATAGCTCTCTCCCTCTGAAAGACTTTGAGCTTCCTTATGAGGCCCATCGGGTGTCAGTTGTCAATACAAATAAGCACTACGTGCCAATGATAGTGGTCGAGAGGTTATTCTACTCTTGGAGTGACGGGGCAGGCCCTATCTTGCCATTCCGTTACACTAATATCATTAAACAGAAGAGTGAAATGGAAGGCACGATACAAACTTCGAATTCCGTAGTAGCTCCCGCGGTTCACACCTCAGTGTGTTTACGAGAAACCGCTTAATTTACCACCTCATCGGCCTTAGGCTGGTTTTAGTGTGACGCGGACGGTCAGTACGGATTGCTACGCATGGACCAATATGTAAAGCTTAGGGAGCGTTTTCAACCGACGAAAACAAAAGGAGGAGGTTCTCAATTCGACGTGTATATATATATATATTTTTTTTTTTATGTATGATCACGCATAACTTTTTACAGAGTACTCCGATTTTGATGATTCTTTTTTTATTGGAAAGCGTATACCCCGAGGGTGGTCCCATTTAAACTTGGAAACAATATTCCTACCCTAAGGGTAGAAAAACAGGGGATGATTGATTTTTCAGTTACTGATTGTACTATATGACCACGCATAACTTATTACAGAGTACTCGGATTTTGATGATTCTTTTTTTATTGGAAAGCGTATACCTCAAGGGTGGTCCCATTTAAATTTGGAAATAATATTCCTACCCTAATGATGATTGACTAACTTTTTACAGAGTAGTCTGATTTTCATAATTTTTTTTTATTGGATACATAGGGTATACCTTGAAGTTGTTATTATAAATTTGGAAAAAAAATTACCCCAAGGATGGAAAAAAAGTATAAAATAAAAACTTTTTAACAAAAAATTAAACCGCCGAAAAAACTGAAAAGCAAAAAATAATATCTTTTTTGTTTGACATTAATCTAGGTACCAGTTTGAAGTCGGTGCCTCAGCACGAGCCAGGAGGAGTGATAGAAGCCAATCAGGTAGACGATTATAGGTCCACTCCTCCTGGCTAAGTGCTGAGGCACCGACTTCAAACTGGTACCTAGATTAAGGTCAAACAAAAAAGGTATTATTTAAGATTTAAAAGCGAAAAAGTTTCCGGGTGCGCCGGTGGGACTTGAACCCACGTCTCCCGGGTATGCGCCCCAACGGGTGTTCTAAATCTTAGGTTCGGTGAGCAGACGTAACTGCTAATAAAATAAATAAGGTATTATTTTTTGCTTTTCAGTTTTTTCGGCGGTTTAATTTTTTGTTAAAAAGTTTTTATAGAGTAATGCGGGCATCGATATAGAATATCTATATCGATGAATGCGGGCGTCTCCGTATGGAAGACCGTCCGCGCGGACAGCAGTTTTGTTTTAATACATATTGGTCCGTGCGTAGCAATCCGTTCCGTACGGACGGCGCGTGGCACTAAAACCAACCTTAGTTAATTTCCGAAAAGCTAAGGTCAAACTCTTCCATTAAATTGAATGGTCTCACGTCTCCAACAGATCCGCACTTCACCTAAGACTGAGAAACGAAAGTCGTGTAAACAATACGTCGAATTCGGGGTTGATTCGCTCTTAAACCCCTCCTCGATTTTCAATCTTCTTGGTTAGATAATGAGGTCGAGAATTGCTTGCTACACAATTAGGGTTAGGGCCGTTCTTTGCTAAGTGAACAATGAGCTATTGAACGAGTGTGTGAGTGAATTTATGTGTCTTATCTTGGTTTTATAAATACATAGTTACGATGTTAAAGTTTGAATACGATATTTATTTGCCCGTAAATCGTATACCTAATATAGGTACGATTGGAGAGTGGGAGTTGGAGCGCTTTCTTAAGCGCGTGATGCGAAAGGTACCCAAAGACCGACAGTCGTCTGTTTACACTAATAATCACGATTGTTGTATTGGAGCCCCCTTAAATATTTATTTTATTTTGCTTTTTAGTATTTGCTGTTATAGCGGCAACCGAAATACATCATCTGTGAAAATTTCACCTGTCCAGCTATCACGGTTCATGAGATACGGCCTGGTGACAGACGGCTGGACAGACGGACAGACGAACGGACAGCGAAGTCTCAGTAATAGGGTCCCGTTTTTACCCTTTGGGTACGGAACCCTAAAAAGATAGTGAATGCTATCTCGAGCGCCCGCGCGTTAGACAATAGGCCTCTGCTCCACCGTAGACGCCTTAGTCCTCTGTAGTGTTGCCATATCCATTTTATATAAATTCGACTGCACGTAAACCTTTAAATGCTATTCAGAATTGGATTAGAGTCTGGCTAACGTAAGTTGCAATAGAAAATCGGCACAAATTAAAAAAAAAAATTGGCAATGCATTCCGATAAGAAATAAATTTTCTATTCAGGCAGGCCCTTCGGTTTCCCGTTCAATCCGCTTCATTTTGTTCATTTTGCTAGTTATCAGCGAAAGTAGTAAGTGAATTTAAGAAAAATGAGGCTAGTCTGAAATGCTGTAGGTCTGGGCATAAGGCCTAAAATCCGTAGATCTACGGAATTTTCCGTCGATCTGGCAACGCTGGTCCTGGTTTTACATATTTACTACGTATGTTTCTTCCACAGGTCGACTAAGATAACGGAGAAGACAAAGCTCGGTCTGCTGAACGGGCAAGTCCACGGGGAAACACGCCAAGCGAAGTCCAGGAAAGCCATCATCAGAATGCTGGGTAAGTGGAACTTCTATGGGGTGTCACAAGGAGTGATGACGATGACGGCGATGTGCTATGAGTAGCTATCAAACATCAACTCTTTCCACCTATAATATTGACTGCTCAGACGGTCAGAAGACTTAATATTATTTTTTTTTTTTTATGTTATAAAGGCCAGACAAACGAACTAGTGGGTCACCTGACGTTAAATGATCACCACTGTCCATAGACACCCGCAGCGCTTTACGCGATACCAGTGCGTTGTCGGCCCTAAAGGAAAGGGAACAGGGAAAGGGGGTGAGGGAGGGGATGAGGGAAGGGGTGAGGTATTGGGCCCCCGGCACTCTCACTGACCGTACGAAACGCAAGCAGGATTACTGCTGCTTCACGCCGGTATACGGTAGAAAATACAAAAGAACAAATATTAATAGAATTTAGATTAAATATACGGCAAGGTAAAACTTAACATCTAATACCGCAGTGACATGAGTCCGTTTTGGGTTCAAAAGTTGACAACCATTTTTGCTCGTGACCGTTTGGCAGGCGTTCGGACGCGCTCGGGCGCTCAACCCTGTACCTCTACCATGAGTTACACTAGTTTACAGTGACCGTACTCGCTAGCGACGGCGTAAATGATTTGTATGGAGAATTGTGTACAGCGCCTCTAGCGGTCACTTACGGAAGTACAATTCTCCATACAAATCATTTACGCCGTCGCCAGCGAGTACGGTCACTGTAAACTAGTGTAACTCATGGTAGAGGTACTGTTTGCGTGGCAAACATACGCGAGAGTGCCCGAAGTCTGCCGAATACAGCCGCCACACTGTATCACGGGTATCACGGTATCAGGGTTTTCAGGGTAGCTGTAGCTACGGCAATAAGGGTGTACCTGATATTTTTGACATAACGACATCTGGCACGGCACTGAACGGTAAGCCGTAATGGTCGTTTGTGCTTCCGGTATGGAGATGGTAAGTACGTAATACTTAATGTATTTTTTTTATAAGACTGCTTTCATTTGGCTAGCTCTTACGCAATGGTATAGATAGGGTATATACACTCCATTCCAGATAACATTGGACTCAAAAGCACAAGTAAGTATCGTAGATATTTACCGTAAACTATTAATCATACTTTTTAAATATTAAAATTAACACCCCACTGCCCGACGCTGCTCCAATAGCCGGCACTTTCAATCTTAATATTCGTAGCAATAAAGGCGACAAACAAAGTGTCGATTATTGGATTTAATGTGTCGAACACTGGGGTATACTAATTACAAGAAATTGAAAAAAAAAATTGAAATAAACTGACTTTGAATGCAAAATAATCGATTTAAATAGGTAGTAAATAAATAATAAATAAATAAATATCATGGGACAATTCACACCAATTGACCTAGTCCCAAAGTAAGCTTAGCAAAGCTTGTGCTATGGGTACTAAGCAACGGATAAACATACTTATATAGATAAATAAATACTTAAATACATAGAAAACATCCATAACTCAGGAGCAAATATTCGTGCTCATCACACAAATAAATGCCCTTACCGGGATTTGAACCCAGGACCTCTTGCTTCGTAGGCAGGGTCACTACCAACTAGGCTAAAGCGGTCGTTTAGTATAGTAATATAAAACAGAATGCATACAGAGAAGGTCGTTGTGACAGGCACCGAGTGACAATTTTATTAAATTAGCCTCACACGTCATAAAAGCCTGTATGTATTATGTCTTATGTCCTACAGAAGGACACAGTGCGGATTGGGAACTCCACACACAACATTGAATTTCTTCGTATGGTGCAGCCTCACGATTTTTTTCTTTCACCATAAAACTCACGGTAAATTTCAAATGTATAAAATTATAGGGCCTTGGAAAAGATTGATATAACGTGTTGAATAAGACCCTGGTCCCTGTAGACTGTCTATTTGTCGGGCTATGTTATTGTGCTCCGCGCTTGGATAAACGGTAGGTACAAGCCGTATATATTTACCTATTACCTTTGTTGTAACCGATATTTAGAAAGAAAGATAGGATAGGTAAGTAAGAGACCTGTTGTACGTCAACATCGTAAATAAGTGATCACTTTTGTACCTTGTCGCTTTCAGTCGTTACATAATTTCGTATAGCTTTTCAAACATGACGTTAAAATGAGAAGGTACAAAAGTGATCACTTATTTATGACATTGACCCTATAGGTAAGTAGTAGTAACGCGTATGTCTGTATAAAAACCGGCCAATTGCGAGTCCAACTCGCGCACCGAGGGTTCCGTACGAATTTTTAGGTAAACAGCTGTAACTATTATAATCAAGTGTTAGCAGAGCCCTGATTCTAAGTAAAATGTACGTAGTGTGGTATCTTTTGCATATTGGTTAGTCGGGACCTCCCTTAGTGTTTAATTTAATTATATTTTTACTAGCTGTTGCCCGCGACTCCGTCCGCGAAGAATAGTAGCCTACGACCTATTCTCAGACCTACCGAATACAGAGAAAAAAGTTTCATGAAAATCGGTCGAGCCGTTTCGGAGGAGTTTGATAACAAACACCGTGACACGAGATTTTTATATATTAGATTATCTGTTGTCCTATCAGTCACAGTAATACATAATCGGTAAAAATTTCATCCCTAATGGCATTTCTTGTATGGCGATCCACTTTTTAACTTTATTTAATTTTTAGTATTTGATGTTCTAGCGGCCGAAGTTATACATAATCGGAGAAAGTTTCAAGTGTCTAAGCTATTACTTTTCAAGAGATAGAGACCTATGGCAGATGGAAGAACAGACAGACAACGGATTCTCAGCAATAGGGTCCAGTAGGCACCCTTCAGGTACAGAACCATAAAAATTACACATTTGTCTATATTTTTACCTCTCTAAGATAGTTTTTTCATGAAAACGATTTAAAAAGTAGGCCTCATAAATTTTACCTCTGTTTGTCTTTGTTTTTCTGGTCCGTGGGTCGCATTTGTTATTTAGGTTCAGTTCACATCGAAAGACGACGCGCATTTCATTGATAGAACTGCCCTAAAACAAATTACGATCGTGTGTCTGATCCCCACGATAGCCCAAAGGAACAATGGATTCAATTACAATATTATTGGAATCGATATGCTCTCGCCCGGTGATTGAGTAATGCCTTGTATTTACCCCCTGTCTCGTGGCGTTTATTTGTCATAATTGGATTTGAAGCGTTATGAAACCCATAAAATTGAAATTGATCTCTTATCTCCTACGTAGTCATATCATATAACAGCATGACTACACAGCCATAGAACTAATGAGGCGAATAGAAATGTTACGCGAGTTAAAGCGCAAGGCGGTCATATGGATTGAAAGTCATATATTTATTTTTCGGTCTCAGTTAGCCGCTCGAAGTCATCCCAACCTATATACTTACATCCCACAGGGCACAGGCCTGCTCTCAGAATGATAGGGCTTGGGCTGTAGTTCCCACACGGGCCCAGTGCATTGGGAACTTCACACACACCATTGAATTTATTCGCAGGTATGGTAAATTTAAAATGTAATTTCGCACATAAATTCCGAAAAACTCAAAGGTGCGAGCCGGGATTTGAACCAATGACCTTCTGTTTGAGAGGCCATTGGTAAAACCGCTAAGCCACCACGGCTTGTCTGGGGATGGAGTGTCATTTTCGTCGCACGGTATGATGAAAGAAAACTATGGAGTCGATATTAAGACTAAAATTTAACTCATATTCATACTCACTCATTTTCTTAGTCCCATAATACTTTTATCCCTTTATCAGGCTGACAGATCGAAAATGTCAATCGAAAGTTAATCGTCCTTAATGTCAACAAAATAATTAAAAATGATTTTTTGTAGTTTGATGTGGGAAGTATAGAATATACTACTCTAACGTCCGTTGATGTAGAGTAGAACGATTTTACTCTAGAAAATATGGAAAAAGTCGCCATGATAATACACATTTTACACTAAAATTGTAATTTTGAAATGGACTATACACACGCCATACCTTGTCAAGACTTTGAAGCATCCATTCCTGTGTCTACATGCCCTATGGATATTACAAACAAGGATCTTTCTTAATGTTATTTTTTTTACTGTGTGGCAGTTATTTTTTTTATTTAAGATATAATTTCATTCAATTAAAATTCCTTACACCCAGCGTACCGGTTGGTCGGTGGTTGGTGGTGGTGGTGGTGGTGGTGGTGGTGGTGGTGGTTGGTGGTTGGTCGGTTGGTCGGCCGAAGTATCGCTGGGCTGATGCTGTGGAGGCGGATCTGCGACAGCTTCAGGCCAGTAATTGGCGTGAAATTGCGCAGGATCGGGCTGAGTGGCGTGCTCTTGTTTCGGAGGCCAAGACTCACTTTGGGTCACTGAGCCAAACAACTAGTTAAAATTCCTTATTTTATTTACAAGTTTCTTTCGATACCTATTAATTAAATGAATGAGTATAAGTATGAATATGAGTTAAATTTTAGTTTTAATATCGACTCCATAGTTTTCTTTCATCTTACCGTGCGACGAAAAGTCCGAGCCTTGGTCATATTGTTCTGTTTTGAAACTAAATGTTGCGTCAATAACAGCCATAGATTAATCTATGTGCATGTCATACATTTTCTCACCATCATGTACCTAGTAAGTACGTATCGTGTAACCTATATTTCGTGGCATGCGCTCTTTTGACTCTTGTTTATTTTTTATTCCATTTTGTCACGAATAAAAGTTTTTCTCTTTCTTTTCACAACACGAGGTCTTTTTATGTCTGTGTGACGGAAATAACTTGTGTGCAAGAACAGTGTTTGCTGTAGCACTAGTGGTTCGTGTTTCAGCTTAAAATGGCACAGTCACATGCTTCCTTCATGCTTCCTAAAAATGCTATGAAAAATAGCCGGTCGACGACGTAGTTCCAAGAATCGGTCTCCAGTTTGTATTCAAATTTTAAGAAGCTTATATTATAATTAAGGAGCTGAAAACCAATTTGATTAAGATAAAATGAAAATTAAGAAATAAATACTGCAAGTAAATAATAAATCTGACCTCGCTCAGGTGAAATTAAACCGTCCAACGCTTTGATCAATTATAACTGATCAGTTATAATTGATCAAAGGTCCAACGTCAAATTAAAATGCAAATTAGCGTGGCCGAACTTTATTACCGAGACGTCCGATGGAATGTAATACAGGATGGCAAATTTAGATGGGTGATTAATAAAAAAAAATGTTGCTCCATTTAAAATGAAAGTGCCCACAAAGCACCGCTTCACGAAGCTATTTGCATTAATAAGTGCTGCCACTAATGCAGCCCTTCCTTTTTCGCTTCATCCAATCGCTCCTCTTCCGACCTACCATCGTTCAGCTCTATCGTCTAGAAGCAGATCGTCGGTGAAGCCTGAACCCCTTTTGGGCACTCCGAGGCTACCTGAATACCCTGCCCTGGCTTCCAACCTGTCCAGCAAGTCTAGGCCAGTGTTTTTATATCTTACTGAAGAGCAGTGCTGACTGGAACAATTTTACATATTTTCTACGTATTAAGTATATTTGTCTTTTACAACCACGTGCTCGTATTAACCGGTTACAAAATAAACATAATAACGTTGCAAGATAAAAGCTTGTAAAGAGTTACTTTACACCTGGAAAGCGTCCTTGAATAAAATACTTGTACGTATTCGAATGATTCCGATTGAGGCCGAAGGAATTTCTGATTTGACTAAATTAACACACGTCACTGTTGGCGTATGTAAGCGATTAAGAATTTCGGGGGAGTCGGTTGGATGCGACGTGGTTCAATTGGTAGAACACCCGTTGGGGCGCATACCCAGGAGACGTGGGTTCGAATCCCACCGGCGCACCCGTAAAACTTTTTCGCTTTTAAATAATCTTAGATTCGGTGAGCAGCCGTAATGCTAATAAAATAAATAATATTTGACTAAATTACCAGTAGGTACTAAGATTCTGTGAAATACGTTGAAGCGGCACGAGAATTTAAGACGATTACTATTACATTGCTGCTCTTGACCAATCCCTTCTAACTCGTTAGCATCTTGACCCCGAAGTGTACTTAGAGCTTTCACAATTTTGTCGCAGTTCTAGATAAGGTTTCGTAGTATGATCGTAGCTTGTGAAATCAATATTCCTATGTAACCATTGAAAGCTTCACATCGCTAGGTTTTAGGAAGTAATGGAATGGAATAAAGATTGACTTGATTAATTGGTATCAGAATAATGACAATGGAAGCCTTAATTTTGTAATCATTTAGTTCGTTGTGGAAATAGTATTACGTTGCATGTTATCTTCGTTCTCGGCCAAATACGTCCTTCTGCTGGGCACAGGCCTCCACACAGAATTAAGGGGCTTGGTCTTTAGTGCCCCCTTGGGCCCAGTGCAGATTGGGTACTTTGAAGCTTTATATAATAAATATAACGGGACAATTAACATTAATTGACTTAGTTCCAAAAAAGTTAACAAGGCATGTGTTATGGGTGCTAGGCGACGGATAAACATAGTCATATAGATAAATACATATTAAACTTAGAAGATTCGAGCACAAACATTCGTATTTTTAGTGAAAAAATACGGATAACTCACGTCTATAATCGAGTTTGGCTCGACATGTTTCGGGCTAATCCGAAGTCCTTCATCTCAGGGCACACGCCACGGCAGCTACTGCCAAACGCGAACTCACATTTGTATTCATTTTGTTCGCATTTTCATATAAACATCTTCCCCGACCATACATTGAATACGGGACCTTAAGGTTCGTAGTCAGGTTCTCGAACCACTAGGTTATATAATAATAACGTCGTACAACGTTATCTTATGTTATTGTTATTATTATCGTTGGTATTATGTTAGCTTAGCACTTTTAATCCTTACAAGACGATCTCCTGTCAATTAAGGTACAAGGAACAAGCTTTGTCACGTATGTTACACGTGTTTGGAAGTTACGTACTCGCAATGTGATCCACTGACACCCCTTTTTGTATAGGGTATCATTGCCAAGTCACGGGTATTAAAGGGTTTCCCGTAAATGATACACATAATGTGTTCACACAAAATCACCTCCTTTCGTATTAAATACTATGTAAATCAGTATAGCCAACATTCAAATGTATTTCAAATTGTCAAGTTGTCACATCTGTGTCATGTTTGTTTTATCATTCTATGTTCATTCATTCAAAAATAACGCTCTCTCTCAACTTTTCAACCGCACCGGGTGCGCATCTCCATTTTATTGTAAAAATCAGTGTAAATCGATTGTGTATAATTTATTGGAAAAGTCAGAAATAGATTCAGTGAATCGCCGCAGTTGTTTCATTTATACCACATCAACCAGTCAAGGAAAGGGATTGCTCTTCGAACCCGCCAATCCCTAGGTTAATCTCATCAATACTTGGTGAGACATCACCCCTAAGTATATCAAACAATATGATATGATATACTTAATAACAGGTAGATATTTTATGGAATGGTTCTATCGCTAACGAAGTGATTTATTTATTGAATACCAGCATGTGATATGGTGTTAACGTGGTACTAACAAGTCATACTACATCTTTTGAGGGTTCCGTACCTATCTTAACTAAGTGACATGAATTTTTATTTTTATTTTCCCACGACTGTTAGAATTTGGTCTCTCGGATGGTACAGTCAGCGTCAAATACTTCGTGACACCCACAGTGGCCAATAAGTTAGCAACACGGCCTTATTCCACCTGTAATAAAGACGTGTTGCGAACTATTTGACCACTTTGGGTGTCACGAACTATTTGACGCTGACTGTACCAGGTTACTGTTGACTTTTCGGACACCTTTTAGATGAGATGTGTATATCAACTAATACGATTGATCGATTGTGCACGTCCCTGGCTTTATACTACAAAATTCGACTTTCGAACTTCGCACCGTGCCGTTCCGTTCGTTTAGGTTAATTTCGTCCACATTCCCACTTCGTCCACATTCCCACTTCGTCCACATTCCCACTTCGTCCACATTCCCATTTCGTCCATTTCCCACTTCGTCCACATTCCCACTTAGTCAACATTCCCATTTCGCCCACATTCCCATTTCGTCCACATTCCCACTTAGTCAACGTGTCCTGGCGAATGTTGGACGTACTGTCACTGATTTTGATTGATACACTTGCCACTGTTCGTATTTTAGTCGTGTTATTGAAATCGGGTTTAGCCGCTTATACTCGTATATCCAGATTTTCATTATACGGCTAAAATACAAACAGTAGCAAGTGGCCTATCAATTAAAACCCATGACTGTACAGTCAAGAAAACTGAATTGCGTACAATAAAATAAATAAATAAATATTAGGGGACAATCTTACACAAATCGACCTAGTCCCAAACTAAGCAAAGCTTGTACTATGGGTACTAGACGACGATAAACATACTTATATAGATAAATAAATACTTAAATACATAGAAACATCCATAACTCAGGAACAAATATTCGTGCTCATCACACAAATAAATGCCCTTACCGGGATTCGAACCCAGGACCTCTTGCTTCGTAGGCAGGGTCACTACCAAGTAGGCTAAAGAGGTCGTAAATGGTGGACCCTCTTCACAATCAATTTCCCCGATAATTTCTTGTATCCGTCAAGCCGGTCGGAGAAATAAGAGACTATGTAGTTGTAAATAAAATATAATACAGTAGGAAATATGTATTTACAAATTGTTCCAGTCAGCACTGCACTTCAATAAAATCCTTTATTTTCATAGGGTATGTATTACAATACCGAAGTACGAAAGACCGAATGTATTAACATCGAATGGGTCAAAAGACCGACATGATTTTTTTCTGAAACCGTAAACTTTTCACAATTTATTAAAACGGCATCATACAGAACCCATTAGGTTAGGTTAGGTTTGTTTTATAACAATCTTAAAAAGTTAACGGTTTCAGAAAAAAATCGTGTCGGTCTTTTGACCCATTCGATGTTTTAATACATTCGGTCTTTCGTACTTCGGTATTGTAATATATACCCTTTTCATAAGGTCAGACTTTCAAATGGTCAGATTTTCAAATAGTCGCTCTTTCTAATCGTCACCCTTTCAAATCGTCAGAGTTACAGTCAAGTGTAGGGATATTTAAACGAGTATTATTCAAAAAATTAAGTAACCGTTTAAAAATGCATAAAATAAAAAAAAACACCGGCCTAGATTTTCTGGACAGGTGGAAAGGCAGGGCAGGGTATTCACGTAGCCTCGGAGCGTCCAATAGGGGGTTCAAGCTTCACCGGCGGTCTGCTCCGAGGCAGTAGAGCACGTTAGTAGGTAGGTTGAAACGTAGATTAGTAGGTAGAAGCGGGAAAAGAAGGGCTGCAATAGCGGCAGCCCTTTAAATACAAGCAACTCGGTAAATTAGTGTTTTTACCGATTATAAATTACAATTATATATTCAGGAAATCAAATTTCGGCATAAACCTTGCCAAATTGTAGAGCCAATGACAGGAAAAAAAAAACAAAAGAAAATCAATAGTTCAGAATTTAGGATTTTGTTTTTCTGTAAGCGGCCAGTTGCGCACCACAGAGGTTTGCCGTGTTACACTCTTTGGCAGATGTAGAGAATGTCAACATGATATTTGAAACGAAAAGGTTCCACTCTGGTACGCAATGCAGTTTCTTCGGCTGTACGTAGTTGTAGTATTTTGTCTAAGCTTGAACTCTCTCGAGTTTACTGAACCGTAAGAAAATTCAACATGACAAATGACGATTGTAGTCGCTGGCAGTCTCTTTGTATTCAAAGGGGGAGCGAGAAAAACGCACGTTTTTAACGCGTAACTTACAGAAATATATCAGAGTGTTAGACAGAAAGTTTTTTAGATGAGGAAATCCACTTTTGCCGATTATTCATTTCAAACGTCTTACGTAAAATATGCTTGAATATTGTAGCTACCTACACAGGCACGACGGCAGCAAAGAGTGGACGTTATCTACGGAATTACTTACCTTATACCGTGTATTATTATATATACAGAGTGACTCGGAAGACTTGACCCGGACCCACAGTAAATGATAATGGATCGTTTACTTACCATCATATTTAAGTTAAATAACCACACACACCTTTCTTAACTTCAAATAGTTAAAAACTTACTGCTCTGCACTAATGGTCATCCTAAACAGCTAATTGCTAAAAACATTTTTTTTTCTTTGACTGTGAAGAAAGTAAATTGTCACATTTTGACAATATCAATGTTATGAGCGTATTTTAATGGTAGAATGACCATGCACTTAGAAAATAATTTACTACTTTTTATTTCACAAGCTTTTTACTGCAATGGAATGGACATATTATTATGACTCACTTCCCAGTTGCCGATTAAACTGAAATGATGACAATGCAATGTTATTATGACGTGGAGTCATAATAGCATTGCATTGTCTGTCCGTCCGTCCGTCTGTCACCAGGCTGTATCTCATGAACCGTGATAGCTAGACAGTTGAAATTTTCACAGATAATGTATTTCGGTTGCCTCTATAACAACAAATACTAAAAACCAAAATAAAATAAATATTTAAGGGGGTACAACAAACGTGATTTTTTTGCTCGTTTTAGCTCGATATTGATAACGGCAACAGGTAGACGCTTGAAATATTCACAGAATATCTAGTTATATATGCACTTTAAAGAGAAATAACTAAATTTAAATACAGCAAATATTTAAGGGGGGCTCCCACACAAAAAACGTGTTTTTTTGCCGTTTTCAAAGATATGGTACGGAACCCTTCGTGCGCGAGTCCGACTCGCACTTACGCAGTAACGTGGGTTACAACTCTTAGTAATTCATACACAGAATATTTCATTGCTTTCCCCGGTTCGATGATACTTCGGCCTAGTCCGATACGGTCTGGTGGGCGGCTATATTGAATGTGTTACGGAGTAGCTCTCTTTTGTTCGCTTTTCTTTTATTTACCAAGGTCCCTCTGACTTAAGCATACCTACATCCTAATATGGGTACCGTTGTTTTATTCAAATTGCTACTAAATAAACATCGTATCCTCTTCAGTCCTTGATCGCAAATATATTTCGTTTAATAGCGTTCAGTGTGCCTTGCCATACGGATGTCAGAATAGAATAGATATTGGCGGCCCCAAAAAACTGCACAGAAAAGATGTGCGTCGGCTAAACCCATCGTGTATTCCAGCTTAGCTCGAGGGCTTTACGGGGAGAAGACTATCATTTGGGCCGGTGCACTCTCGGCAACAACGGCTAACTAATTTATTCTGACGTCTAAATAAACAAACATGCAATTTTACATTCAGTGCAGTCCTTTTTGTGACTTTCGCCTAGAACCGAACCATTGTCATAATTTTGCACGAAGAGATGATGATACCATCTGCCAACTGACGTACGTTTTATGAGCTGTCTGTTATTATATTGAATCAGTTTTTTACTGACTCAGTCGGATAACTATTTATTTGTTTACTAAAAATTAAATTTGGCTGTTAATTGAAAAGTAATCCGGCCGATTCGGCCATAAAATAAAGTTTTTTTTTACTGGAGTCGCATCTAGGATTTGTTGTTTTATGATATCATCTACCCATGAACGTCTAAATACATTCATGGCGCCTGACGAATTCTTGGGTTTGACAGTCGGCAGCAAACTTATTATTGAACGATACATCTGCAAGTTTATTTGAACACTGTGAACCTCATTCGCGACCGCCCAGGTTTTCTAAATTTAAGGTAGAAGCGATTTAGCGACCACGTGCATTGACTTAGAAATTAAATATTATTGTTTGAGTAATAAATTACAATATTCATTTGATTGTAATTATTGAAAATACCAATAATATACTACTACCTTTAAAAATATCCTTTGTCAGGTAGGTAGGTATGTATTCGATAGCTGCTTTTGATTCTGTGGTATAAATGGGGCCTTATTAAGGGTTAACTATGTACTTAGGTAAACAAATATATAAATCTCAATATCAGCAGCACCAAAATAGTCTTTAGTTAATAAATTCTAGGCTTGTATGCAAACTTCGTCAGATCGAACTGTGTTCGTGCCGTGAAAGCAAATAACTAGCAGATATTGCCAATTGGAAATCCAACAGTAAGTACCTACTGTTTTGGTACATGTCTTGATTGAAGATTTATAGAGATAACATTGTAGGTGCGCCTCCTGAAGCTCCGTAGAACAACAAAACGGTAAATCTTAGTCACTTATGATCATACATCGGGGTTTTTGGTGCGGGAATGTTTGACATTAGCCAAATAGTAGGCATTGACTTAAAAAACAGAATTTACTCCAGCAGGTTTCTATCTAATGAACTGAAGTTGGTTTTAAATAAGAATCCTGGCTATAGCACACTAAAAACTATGAACGAATCGTTACAAAGCAAAGAAATAGAACAACGATCCAATCGCAAACTTTTCGTGCAACAATTGATTCCTTCAAAAAATTTAAATACACAATTAAAACTGCCGACGTGGAAATATCGTTCAGTTCGTCGATATGGATATTTACAGCAGCAAGACGCCGCAGATTAACTGTTCCAAATATAGAAAAAATATTAATAATTTATATTGAAAATCATGTCAACTACTAAATTTACTAGATAGAAGCTAGCTTGAAGTCAAGTTTGGACTCAAGTCGCAGTGGGCAGGGCACATCGCTCGTAGAACTGATGGTCATTGGAGCCAAAAAGTTCTCGAGTGGCGTTCACGGACCGATAGACGCGGTGAGGTAGGCCTCCAACAAGATGTTGCGCGAACGCGTTGGATGGGGATGGCAAAGGACCGGTCTGTTTGGCGAACCTTGGGGACCCCAGTGGATAGTGACGATGATAAACGATTTTTTAATTGACATTGAAAAAGCTCTCAAAAAAAAAATCAAGGGACGATTCACACCAATTGACCTAGCCCCAAAGTAAGCTAAGCAAAGCTTGTGTTACGGGTGCTAGACAACGGATAAACATACTTATATAGATAGATACATACTTAAATACATATTAAACCCAAGACCCGAGAACAAACATTCGTATTTTCTGATACAAATATCTGCCGCGACACGGGAATCGAACCCGGGACCTCAAGCTTCGTAGTCAGGTTCTCTAACCACTAGGCCGTCTGGTCTCATGTGAATTAGACCTAGGTACTATCCAGACTACCCAACTTGGTTCGTCAAATTGTATGTTAAAGTGTATCGTGTGAAAAAGTGTATTGGATGGAACCTATACTGTGCATAACTCGACACGAATTTGGCCGTTTTTTTATTTGAAAGAAAGAAAGAAAGAAAAATATTTATTCTTGACAACAAAGCATAAAGGCATAAAGATTACAATATAAAGCAACTAGGTATCACGAAACGGACCCACCTCAGCATAATGCCGGCTCGAGAGCCAGCGCTGGTCTTCCGGTGGGACTGTGAGGCCGTCATTTGCTCGCTGCACACACGATCGGACCGTGTCTAATTGTGAACGCAACCATATGATCGTGCAGCTGTAGTACCAACACAAGGGCGTTATATTTTGGCATGGCGTTGACATTGACAACTGACACGGCCGACCACATGAGCAGCAAGCAAAACGATATATAATAAATAAAATATTTTAATTATTGTAACTTGTAACAATTAAATATTAAAAACAAAGAGTGAAAAAGTGAAAAAATAGCAGTTACATAAGACATTTCCAATCAAGACACGCACAACACAATATCAGTGTCATAAAAATAAAAACAACAAAAGAAAGTTATAAACATGAAACACAAACGTTGTATTTCATTTTGATAATCCATTATCTTTATTTTGTCAGGCGTTTTTTGGGGCCAGGCTCCACGTTTGAGTTTGCAAATACGTTATTTGAATATTCGAGTGAGCTTTAATATCAGCGTTTTACCTTACAATAAAACGCTTATTAAATACTTACCTTATTCGAAGCCTACATATAAAATGAGAGAAGCGTTTCCGTTTCCCTAAACTACCTTATAATTTGTTAACATTTTCGTTATATTATATTCCACCCCCTCCACCGCCAGCCCAGCGAGCGAGCAGTTTTGTGAACTGCTGCTCGGTCTTTGGCTCATTGCGGCTCATTTTAAGCCAGGCAGGAGTTATTTGGTAGGCTTCGAATAAGGTAAGTATTTAATAAGCGTTTTATTGTAAGGTAAAACGCTGATATTAAATTCTTGACCGTTATTCGAAGCCTACATATAAAATGAGACGTGTTTGTTATCGCCTGGCGGTGGAGAATAGACGCCAATGTGACTCCTAGATGGGAGAGACACTCGCCTATGAGAACCATCTAGCTTTTACTAACATGATTAGTAATTTATAGTTTAGGAAGGGCGGTAGATCTTAATATAAACAACATGAATAAATTGAAGTAAATTGGTTTAATCACGTATATATCACATTGTTTTCTCGACAGATTTCACAATAATAATTTCAGGTAAACTAAAACAAAGCTTTAATGATGATTGGAATCGTTAATCACTATCTCAACAGTTACGTCCTTTCGGGCGTCAAACAAAAGTACAAAACTATGCGCACTCGAACAAATTACTTAAATTGTTCAGGTTAATATCTTGATCAGTGGGTGCCTGAATAACTTCTCGGCGGTAAAACAATCTAAATGTGTCTCCTGACCGCCAATTGCCTTTTTGTAGAATACAATCTAGGGGAAAATTGTCAATCCAATTTCTAGAAGCTACTGCAGCTCGAACGCTGCCTGGGGTTGCTTCGATGCCAGCTTCAAGTAGCAATGACTTCACCCATCCCGCTATAATAGTGCGGGAAGCTTCCTTGGGTTTACCGGTTGCAGTTAGGAAGAGCTTTGAACTCTCGCAAGCTTCTCGTCTTGACTGAGAAATTTGGATGAGCTTCTTTACCCAATAACCTGGATCTGTCTGTCTACACTGATCATTCCGTAGAAGCTTCCACCCAGATTGTCTGGTGTCTGACGAATCTGTTTTTGATCCAAAATGTGGCCAAAGAACCATGTGACTACCCATATCAGTCATATGGTCGGAGTCAATGCTTAAGAGTGTAAGATCATGCACCCTGCGGCCCGAGCATAAAAGTAATAAAGTAGCCGTTTGCCTAGAGACTTCATATAGATTTTCTTGTTGAAATTGTCGTGATGCCAAGAAAGATACAAGATCAGAGGCATTCCATATTGGAGGCTTTGGCTCTTTAGGTCTCTGTAAGGCTATAGCTTTAAGCACTTGTTTGACAAGCTTGTGAGAACTGAGGGTTTCTGAGTTATCAGTATTACAAAGCGACGACACTACCGACTTGTGTACTAGAATTGTACTATAAGCCAGGCCTTCTTTTTGGTAAAGGTCCGATAAAAAACGGGCTAAAGAGGATCCTGTAGGTGATGAAAGTTCTACGTTATGATCTTGAGCCCACCGGCACCATCTTTTCCATGCGACTTTGTACGTTTTTAAAGTTGATGGCCGCCAACTTGATAAGAGCAGGGATTTTTGATCAGCAGACCAGTCTGTTAAATTCCCAGTCCACCCCCACATCTCCAGACCTCTAGAGTCATTTCTCTCACCCTGGGCGGGGCTAACCCTGTTGCTAGGTCTACTAGGACTTCTGGTAGGTTCCATATCGTGTGTGGGGGACCCAAGGCTCGACTCTTCAGGTCTGCCCGCCAAAAAACACGTTCCCATTTGGGGACCACTACTAGATATATACCTCTGGCTTGATTTAGGTGGTGAAGAACCCTGGGTACTAAACATGGTGGCGGAAAGACCCACGCCAGCTTGAAGGTCCATGACTGACTCAGTGCATCGCAAAACACGGCTTGGTTGTCTTTCTGGTTTATTGAGCAATATTTGGACACCACGTGCGCCGTCCGGGATGCGAACAGATCTATTTGTGGCGTTCCCCATTTGTGGAAAATCGACGCTGTAGCTTGTGGAAGTAAATGCCATTCCGGGAGTATTAGAAGCCTTGAAAAATGATCGGCCTCGATGTTGTATAAGCCGGGAAGGTGATAGACTCGTATCTGGATCTGATATGTATCCAGCAGTTGGTAAATTTGGTAAGTGAGCTCCATGAGTGCCCCCGATCGAGTGCCGCCTTCGTTTCTCAAGTAGGCTACAACTGTACGGCTGTCGCTCTGGATGAGCACTGAAGCCTTGCACAGATTGAAACGAGGTGCCAATTGCAATACTTTGAAAATTACTAACATCTCCTTTCTGTTGCAATGTAGTTTCTTCTCGGTAGTTGTCCAGGGGCCTGATAGATGGATATTGTTCAACTTCGCGCCCCAAGCAATATCCGAAGCGTCGGTGGTTAAATAGTGCGTGGGCGGGGGAATTCGTATTGGAGACGATTCTTGACAGTTTTTCGTCCACCATTCTGTTTCTTTCATGACTTCCCTGGGAAGAGGGAACCGCTTTTTTAGGTTTTGATGAAGATGCTGGTTTATCATGATTTGCAAGTACCGATAGTTCAGGCGTCCTCTCGGTACGACGAAACTGGCAAAGTTCAGTATCCCTGCTAGTGACTGGAGCTCTCTGAGAGTGGCGGTCTTGGCATGAAGGAATCTGAAAACGGTCTCCCGGATCTTGTCTATTTTCTTCTTGGGAAGACTCTTTTTGTCCCTCCAAGGATCCCACGTCACACCTAGGTATTCGAGGTGAGTCTGGGGAACAAGAACTGACTTTTCCCAGTTGATTTGCCAGCCCAGTTTCTGTAGCATGTTTATTGTCATCTCTACATGGACCCTGAGAGTGTGGGGATTCTGGTGAGCGATCAAATAATCGTCTAGATATACTAGAATCCTCACCCCCTGCTCTCTTAATTTTTGAGCTATCCAGTTTGAGATCGAGGCGAAAACTCTCGGTGCCGAACTTAAGCCAAATGGTAGACACGTCATTTGTAGTAGTTGATTCTCGTAAATCAGACGCAGAAACCTTCTGTGACTGTGCATTACCTGAACATGAAAATAGGCCTGTGACAGGTCTATTTTGACGAGCCAATCTTCGCATTGCAGAAAGTCTGGGATCCTCGCCACGTTTATGAGGCGAAATTTTTCGGTTTTTACAAACCAATTTAGGGCTCGCAGGTTGAAAATGGGTCTCTGAGAGCCATCTCCTTTTTCTACCAAAAACATCGTTGATAGAAAACTGGGGCTTTCTCTCACTACCTCTAAAGCACCCTGATCCTTTAGCTTTCGTATGGCTTCTGTCATTTCCGGTGATGACGGGGTTGTAAAACTGTTGTCTTGAAACGGCATTATTAGAGGCGGAATTTCTATAAATGGTATGCGATAACCCTTGATTACTTTTAAAATAAATGCCGGAGCGTCTAGATCTTTCCAGTGTTTGTAAAAGGTTCGTATTTGACCCGCACGGAAGGGCCTCGAGTCAAAATCGCCTCCGTTTGACAGCTCTGTCCTTGTAGGACGGAGAAGCGCCGCGTTTCGGACCGCGTGTTTCTTGTCCGCCCTTGTTGGCGCGCCAGTTCTTGGGACGGTAGTTATTATTATCCTGGCGTGGATAATTCCTTTGCCCCCCACCATTGTTTGTTCCCTGCGCAGGACAATTGTGGCAGTAGCTGGGGCTTGGTCCCTGCGAGGGATAATGATTACACATACCCTGCGCGGGTGTGATTTGAGAAGGACCACGCCTTTTATTTTGATGCAGATAGCCTTGCGCAGGCATAACATAGGCATTTGACCCCTGCGCGGGGCGATGTAAGTTTCCACTGCTACCTGCTTGCGCAGCAGAAGCACTTGTGGAAGGTTTTTGTCGTGGGTAGAATACTTTACGCACACCCCCAGCTTTTTCTAGCGCGGCAGTAAAAGCCTGCGGCTCAAATAAGCTTGATGCTGTAGGCGGTATTTTTCGGAGGGTAGATTTGTTTAACGGATCTTTAACCGCTCTTAAGATCTGGTCTCGTCTTTGCTGCACAATGTCAGCTCTGTGACCACATACAAGCTGTAATGTATCGGCAGAGACTTTGTGAAAATCCCCCGTATCAAAAAGACCCTCCAATTTATCTTTTATCTGCGAGAATGACAATTCACTAGAGCTGCGAGCCCAGTCAAGATAATCACGAATATTTTTCTCGATAGCCTCTTTTTGCTTCAATAAGGCAAACGTAAGTGCGGCGTATGATCTTTCTGTGTACGATAACGACTTAGAAACATCATAGGCTAAAACCTCTTCATTTGTTTCGAGCTCGACGAATCCCGGGGAATTTGTATACAGTTTTTGTACATCCAGGTATCGAACTTCCGACCAAGTTTTATTTGTGAACCTGTTTAACTTTTGCAAGGCTTCCAAATAATTGTCTGGAGTTTTAGGAATCGTGGGCTCCTTAACACTAGTCTCCAGATTTATAATGAAATCAGATGGTGCAGGTGCCTCGGGGGCATCCGCTGTTGAGTCAAATAAATCACCACTAATATTATGGTCAAGGAAATCTGAATCGTGAGGGTACTTTGGAGTACTGCTGGTATTAGGGCACTGCACTAGATTACGTAACTCGCTTACCTCCTTTGCTAGTTTTCTTAACACACGATTTGATTTATTCGCATGACGACGTTTTCGGCGTTGTTTTTTCTTTGCCGACGAGTCACTACTCGAACTCGATGATGACGAGGAACTAGAGCTCGAAACTGACTTCTCTCTAGTTTCGTCAACGCTTCCTCTGCGTGAATTACTCATTGCTGCTGTAAAATAAGGTTAAAGCACTGCACACACGAAAACGGCGAACATTCAAATAGCAGAGGAAAAAGAAAAACGAAAATGTATTTACTTAAGACCAACGGTAAATGCCGTTATGTAAAAACTTAATTGATATGTACCAACGGGGCAGTAATCGTATTATACTGACTATTTAAAATGAAAAATATACAAGGCGAACGGTAAAAACCGTTATTATAAATTATCACTTAGATTTAAAACTTACGGTACGGTAGTAGCAACGGTCCTCTTTTTAAATCACTCTGGGATTAAGATTATCAAAATAGATGTAAATAGATGGTCGATGCCTTTGGCAGACTCGACCCACGACCGTTCACGACGGGAAACAAAACGCCAATGAGCCAAAGACCGAGCAGCAGTTCACAAAACTGCTCGCTCGCTGGGCTGGCGGTGGAGGGGGTGGAATATAATATAACGAAAATGTTAACAAATTATAAGGTAGTTTAGGGAAACGGAAACGCTTCTCTCATTTTATATGTAGGCTTCGAATAACGGTCAAGAATTTAATAACGAATATCCCTGAGCGAGAAATGACTATGTAAAAGTATTGATAATTAATCTCGCCCGGGACTGTGGTAGATAACTGTGGTAGGTTTCCCAGAAAACAAGGTGGTCAGGAATGGCCATAAGCAATGCCCGCACTTTTCATGCCGATGACGTCAATTTGACGTCATCGTCTGCGTATAGGATGATCCCAAATAGTTTTATCGTAATTATTAACCCTTTGAACGCTTTGCTTTGAAGAGGTCGTGTACTGCCGTGCCTACCACGCCACCGACGCTTATAGTGGTCATGACGTTTATTGTCCAAGAAACCTTGACACGCGACATTACGATTGAAATTTGCGTTACTTTTCGTCTACACTCGGCGTGTTGGTGACACATTTATACTCGAAATGGGGCGTTCAAAGGGTTAATCATTAGTCGTCAATCATTTTAATCGTGTATAAATGACTTCAAAAGTAATCTATTCACACGTGGAATAATAAATACCTTCTCGATACGTGAAACGTAAATGAAACTATTTGTTTGGTTTTTATACATACATTTTATTAAATGGTATTGTTACCACAATTCAATAATTACTTAGAAAATAGAATTCCTCTCTAACTTAAAGCACGCCATCCTTGTTGCATTAATTCCTATGCAAAGAAAATCAAAGTCATCTTCGCGTTCATACGTAATGCAATATTCATAAAAATACTTGTTTTGTTATCGTATTTTTGTTTGTTGTGTCGCACATTTGGTTAATTTTTAATGATTGATTATCTCAACTACTCATATTGCAATCATCATGTACGCGGCGTGACGACATCGGCATCAGGTTGATTTGATAACGCACGTGCTTCCGCATTTCTGACAAAATAATTAATTCAACCTAAAAAACAACTAGCTTTCTGAACGCGTTACTGCACTCGGAATATTCAAGTTACAATGTTTGTTAAACAAACTTTATATCCAGCTGAATAAAAACAAGTCTGGACTAGCGGGCTACAATGGTAAGGTAAGCAGATTTATTTGTTTACATTAATGAACAAACAACTAACTCTGCTTACCTTTTGTAGAAGAAAACTTGAAACAAATCCTATCATTTCGCACCGCTAACTAACCGCGACTTGCTCTGTATTTCTTAAGAACAAATATTATGAGACAATTAACACCAATGTCCAGAATGCCAACACCAATTGACCTAGTCTCTAACGAAGTAAAACTTGTAATATGGATGAATACTAGACAACCAACGGATAAACTTACTTATTTTTCATCACACTTGCTCGTCAATGGTGTTATTCCATGCCTGTATACTAAATGACAAAGGCCTAATTTGTTCTTAAGGGAGTTATGGATTTACGTACAGTTTTTCTTCCCAAGGGAGTTCTAACTTTAGTTTTAAAATTTGCAAACAGACTAAGGAGGTTTCAAGTCAGCCAACGTTTTATTTATATGTTTAAAACTTAGCTATAACCCAATTTTTCTGCACAAAACTTATCTACGCTTCATGAAATTTCGTTATTTTTATATTTTAAATTTATATCAAATAGTTTTTCAATAATTTTAGTAAGTATTTTTTTAACATGTTGGCAGAATGTGGCCGTATGGCCATTCGAATTCTAAACACAGTTTACATTATCTATGGTAGATGACTTGAAAAAAGTGACAATCTGTATTGGCGGAAGCCATTATTTATTTAATTTAAGTGTTTAGAAACAAAATAATTTCTTTTTTGGATTTTTTTCCTCGAAGTGTGATGAAAATCATTGTGTGTATCTCGGGCAGTAAGGGGACTACAAACTCGAGTCATTAAAAGCCCTCCGCCTCCGGCGTCGGGCTTCTAATAGGCTCTCGTTAGTAATCCCCTACTTACGGCCCTTGATGCTCAATGTACTATAGATAAATCCTGAATCCGAATCGTGAGGCCGTATTGTCTAACGCGCGGGCGCTTGCCATCGCTTTAACAATCTCTTTCTGTCACCATCTTATACCGTTTCACAGAAAGAAATTGTGATGCCATAGCAAGCGTCCGCGCGTTCCTAACGCGAACCTTACGGTGATATTTATTTAGAGATGAATTTGTTGCTTGGTTAGACACTGGGTATCGTTATACCTAGTATCTTGGTGCAAATCGCGCTTAATGAAGTAGGTAAGTTTTAATAATTAAAAAAAATAGAGGTCATATAAAATATATAATAAATAAATAAATAAATAAATATGACCTCTGGTAGCCACGTGACAGGTTTTGCCTAGTGTGGGACCACCGGCAAACAGTTTTTAACTAACTATTTTTTTTAATACATATTAAAACTTACTTCATTAAGCGCGATACCCAGTGTCAAACCATGCAACAAATTCATCTCTAAATAAATACCGCCGCAAGGTATAAAAGCAGCTCAGCAGTAGAATTCGAAATTCGAAATTCATATTCTGCCATCTCTTTTGTTTAAGAGGGTTTATACCTGCTGAGCTGGCAACGTTGCATTTTTGTTAATTTTTCTCGATTATTCCATAAAAATTGAATGAAAATTAAAAATGTTTTGTATACAAATTGTTCTAATATATAAGTTTATGTGTCTACTGCAATAATAATTCGTGATAGACTTTTCTTTTCTTTAAAAACGAACAAATTATTACCTAACGGTTCTTAAAGAAAATAAAAGTCTTATCACGAATTATTATTGCAGTAGACACATTAACTTATATATTAGAACAATTTGTATACAAAACATTTTCAATTTTAATTCAATTTTTATGGAATAATCGAGAAAAACTAACGAAAATGCAACGTTGCCAGCTCAGCAGGTATAAACCCTCTTAATACTATTAGCGTGCGAACGAAACGGCACAATCGAATTTCGTAGCATAAGACCAGTCTTTGCCCTTTCGGCGTGAGAAAATAAACTTACACGCACACTGGCAAATCTTCAAATTTTTTTTATATTTGAAGGATTACAATGATAACTTTTGATCCTTTAATATAACATTTTATGTGTGTAGTATATCTCCCATATCAAGAACGTATTGAAAGCGACGTTCCGAAAAATAAATTGGCAATCTCTAGGCATACGTTACTTGCCAATTTCGGTAATGGTTGACATTGATGGGAGGGTTTTCTTCATCCATAATATCGTTCTAAACTGAAAAAAAATCGGTCCAGTGCGAGTACATCCCGCGCACGCGCAATAATTGGGTATCAAGTAATTTTAAGGCCTAGACTTTTAAACCATAGTGAGGAACCATTATAGATACGACTGGGTTCTCTCTGGACACTTTTGCCG
Source organism: Archips crataeganus (assembly GCA_947859365.1). Classification (NCBI taxonomy): domain Eukaryota; kingdom Metazoa; phylum Arthropoda; class Insecta; order Lepidoptera; family Tortricidae; genus Archips; species Archips crataeganus. The sequence goes on from OX402064.1 coordinate 7,510,358, forward strand.
TCATTCCGACTGTTTTCTGTAGCAGGAATAATAACTTAAAGTAGGTATTTTATATCACCATTAAACGTGGCCAAGTGGTTTTAATTTAATTCGTGTTAAAATTTTATTTTATTTATTTTTCTTACGAAGCTAATCGCAATATTGACACATTACCTACAGCAATGAGAACCAAAACAAAAGGAAACACCTAACGAATGACAGGTAACCTTATCGTGATGTTAATGTCCATTTACCTAAGTACATGCTGTAAAATTTAATTATAACGGCTATTTTCTCTAAAACTTTAGAACTTTGGAACATTAAGATATTTTTACGCCTGCGATTAGTCTAAAGAATCGTCGGTTTAATCTGTTCATATTGCAGGCGAGGCGATATCATTATTAAGAGTGCTTATAAAAGTAAAATAGTAATATAACAATAGTAATTAATATCTTGAAAATAACAGCTCTACAATAGTGGTTTAGCAACTAGGAACCCTGTTTCCTAAATAGGTAGACTTAGGTATGTTTTAGTTTAACAGTGCTCCTCTCGTGCATTACTGATATCTGATATGGTGTTAAAATTTAATTCATTGTAGCTGTGTAATGATACAACGATAGTATGTACCAATAAAGTTTAAAAACACAAAGAATGTAATAAACAGAAAACAAAAATAAGCAATGTGCGCGTGCATTCGTGCGTGTTTGTGTGTCTGTGTAAATGAGTGTATATAATGGTGTCATGTAAGTAATTATGGGAATGGTAAATGTACCTCAATCTTTAAGCCAGATTTTACCTAACCTAGATTTAACATTTTCTTCATATTCATAATATTGTATTTATTTTAGTCCAACATGGTAAATTTGACTATTTGAATCAGCTTCACGTTCCCGAAACTTTCGTTACAGAAATCTCCCGTTACAGAACCCTCTCGTTACATAGGGCGTGGGTCAAAGGCAAACCAGAGACTCGAAATAAGGGCTCCATTTTATATCGAGAAATTATTTTGCATTAAGAAAATAGGGAACATGCCAACTTAAAACTATAATTCCAAGACACAATTATAGTAATAAGTTTTTGTTAAAAATTATATTTTTAATGCAAGCTTTTTTGCTTACTATACTTTTCGCCCCTGGTTACCAAAGTACTCGTTAAGACGAATCAAACGAGCCCAAACTCGATGCGATCCGTGTCGATTTATTACACAGTTCCTATGGCCACCTTCCAGCCCCATCAACAGATCAGCTCCACGTCATAATAACATTGAAAAAATCGTCAAAATTTCACCTCAATTAGAAACCGGAAAGTGGGTCAAATTTAACTTGCAAGATTTGACCTATATACATACATACATTGCAAGAAATGAAATGAAATGAATTTATTTTGCTGGAACATACACAGGTGTTAATATAGTCATGTAGTTGGATACACTTACATGAATGCATGCTCCGCCACAATATGGCACGCAAAAGTCTTATTCTATCAGCCTAGTTTGGGGCCCACTGGATACCGATTATGTAAACGCTTTTACTGTAAATAAATACTTTCTTATTTCTTACAATACAATAACTAATAATAATAATGTCTATTCATACAAGTTAATAAAAAGCTTGTAAAAACACTTTATTTTAGCCCTGAGGACCAGATTAATCTTCAATTAATCTGGTTAAATATTTAGTTGATCGATTTTGCAACGAAGTGTCGTTATAACTAGCTGTTATAAATAAAATAAATAAATATCACGGGACATTTCACACCAATTGACCTAGTCCCAAAGTAAGCTAAGCAAAGCTTGTGTTATGGGTACTAAGCAACGGATAAACATACTTATATAGATAGATACATACTTAAATACATATTAAACACCCAAGACCCGAGAACAAACATTCGTGTTTTTCATACAAATATCTGCCCCGACACGGGAATCGAACCCGGGACCTCAAGCTTCGTAGTCAGGTACTCTTACCACTAGGCCATCTGGTCGTCAAAACCATAACAACCAATCATACAATAACTATGCGAGCATCGTGTTTTCTACTGAACAACGGCCAACCGATAGTGTATTTATCAACCTCAACATTGGCAGAATTGTCGATAGTATCGATGGAGCTGCTAAAATGGAGCTATATTTTATTTTATTTTTACTAGCTTTTGCCCGCGACTCTGTCCGCGTGGAATTAGTAATTTGGGCAGACACCCCCCCCCCCGCACTTCACATTCACCACCGTACTCCCAAGTCAAGCGTGCCTATAGAAGTTTTACTTCAAAAACCCCCGATTTTGAAACATTCTTCCGCTCCGCTCCGCTCCTATTGATGTTAGCGTGATGATATATAGCCTATGTCCTTTCTCAGGCTCAGGCTCTAGACTATCTGTGTACCAAATTTCATTTAAATCGGTTCAGTAGTTTTAGCGTGAAAACAAGACAGACAGACAGACAGAGTTACTTTCGTATTTATAATATTAAGTTAGGATTAGGATTTATTCTTCAATAATAATTACAGTATAACACCAATGCGCTGTAAAAATTCAAAAATACGAATAAAAAGACAAGAAAACTTAAATAAAACAAACACAATACGACTATTTAGGGATTTTTGAAGGATGTCTTCTCCCAAAACGACGACGAGAAAGAAGTCTAAGGGGCTGTTTCACCACTTTTCTTAAAGTTCGGATTAGCTTAATCACAACCTTATTTGAGAGATGGAATTAAAATTTCTGTTTCACCAGTCTTAATTAGCGCTAAGTGACGGACAAACTGTTTCTTAATGTGACCATAAGATCAGGTGGCATTTAGCATTTTTATCCGTCAAATAACTTTTTAATTAGTTAAGTTTATTTTTTTTGTGGCCATGGTTGGAGAGCCCATCAGCCGGTTTCAGAAAAATAAATCAAAGTTTTTTTTTATTTTTTAAAGAAAGAAGTCATGCTAAATTGCATAAAATAATTTGAATATCAAGATTTGAATAAAAAAAATGTAGGTACACTTTTAGTATGTAAAAATAAATCCAAAATTTTGTAATATTTTCTAATTACAGACTTTTTTCAGTGGCTCATTCGTTTGTTCTACCTGAACTTGTATATCGCCAATAAAAAAAAAGTTTATCTGTCAAATGGTTTGGCGCCACTTTTCGATTCGTTTTACGTGATTTTATTTTTCTTTGTTATTGTTAACAAAGTATCGTAAATAAATACCGTTTTTGGATCAATTATAATGCTACACATTTGTTTGTGCAAAAAAAATAGATGTATTTAAAAATTATATAGTTAACGATTTCTTTTGATTTAATAATGAGTGACTCTTTGAACGAAAGTGTGCGAACAGGAACGCGTGGTCGTGAAATGCGACGTTGCCATTCCGACTTTTTGTTAAACCCACGATTAGTTAAGTGGTACTTAGTTCGCACAGGACCGGCGTGGTGAAACTGAAAAAACACTAACTGACAGATTTGTCCAGTACTTAGTTTATTCATTGGTTACGTAACCAGCAGTCTGACAATAAGGTGGTGAAACACCCCCTAAATGAGCTGAAGTTGTTAGCTCTTTGAGACCAAAGCAGGTAGATGAACAGCTGGGATCCCTGTAACCGACCCCGCGCCGCCTCGCGGACGTGCTCGAAGACCTTCTCCGTCGTCGTCGTAATATGCGACCTGTAGATGAAAACAGTTGGACAGACAGAGAAAAGCATTTTTGTCCTAGCTGAAACTGAATCACTTCGCTCTCGGCGCACTCGCTTGGTCAACTGTTCAGTTGGAAGTGTAATAGTTGGCACAACCTAATTTTATCAGCTCCTTTCTTCCGCAGCCCAACTATAGGTACTTCGTCCTTTTTAGCACTAGAAAGAAGGTAAGCTATCTTGACGTGTCTTTTTATTGAAAAACACTTTTGAAAAATAAGCCATAGCTAATATGTAACAATTTCATACCTACTATAAAAATAAAAATGTATCAGGTATGTTATCCAACTCACCGGGTCCCAAGATACAGGCTCAGCCTAGTTTGGGGTCCACCAGATACAGCTTCGTGTAAACTTTTAGTTTGTATAATTTGAAAGGAAATATGGTCATTTACACTCTTTTGGTTTCATAAGTAATAGTTAGGTACTATTTTTTAAAGCGTTTTTCAATAAAAGGATTCGTCAAGATTATTTACCTTATTTCTAATGCTTAAAACAATGAAGTAGTAGTAGGGGGGGGGGGTCTTCACCCTTATTTTGTCAGCATCCCGAAAATTCGCACAAAGAGGTTTCGCTTGTCCTTCGTTATCCAAATATGTAGCTAAGAATTGAAATTCCCTGCTTGGGTCTGTGTTCCCTAAACGACACAATCTCACCATCTTCATATCTAGAATCTATGGACTAATAAAAACTAATAAAGACGCTAATAAAGACTAATAAAGACGCGTTTAACCTTCAAGCTATGTGTTCCAATATTTTTTTTAAAAGTCTATGGTTTCGCAAAATTTTACAAATCATAATGTATCATTCTTCATAATTAATGTTAGTCATAAGTGATTTATATCTGAAACAGTTTTATTTTTTCGGAATTCTTATAAAACAAACCTAAACTAACCTACTGCATTTTATAAGATGGCATTTAAAATATTAAAAAAATTGCCAATTAAGACCTTCCCAAAATTAAGCTAGTAACGAAATACGTTTCGGTAAATCACAGCCCCAGCGGCACATCACTATTCCGACACATGCAACAATGAAGTTTGCCATCTGTTCGTTTATACTTCGATACCTTAGTTCACACTCATACTAATTACCTACAATGAACTGCACGTACAAATTAGCACTGTATGTCCTAGTGTACAAAACTACTAATTAATTGTGCAGTTCATTGTAATCAGTTTGAGTGTGAACTAAGATATCGACTTGCTGTCAATACATCGTGCTGCCCACCAGGTTTCCGCGGGAGTCTAACCACGCATTCCTGAGGCCATATGGAGTAATAAATGTTATCTGAACCTAGGTCGAAATATGCTTAGTTTTTGAGATATTTCCATTTTATGTTTAAATTTGACTATGAAAGTGGTGGAGGTGCTGGGATTGCGTATTTATTATGTATTTCAAACTAAATACAAACTGAAATATAGATGCACAGAAAAAAACCCCAGAAAAAAGACCAATGCTGGGAATCCCGTAAAAGTTATAAAAATAAAGTTGAAGAAAATAAAAAAATAAATAAAAAAAGATACTTCATACTTAACTTGTAAAAGTTGGCCTAGTAGCGCCATCTCTTGGTCCAGGTGAGCGGGTAGCTCCGAAGGAGTGTTGAAGTCTCTCGGTAGAGGGCATTAACATAGATGCGCTTTATCACTGCCTAATGTGATTATAACAGACTGAAGTGTACGATGTATGGGAAAGATTCGTCGCTAACTTCTAGACCAGTGATGGTGTAGGGGTAAGCACGCAGCACGGAACGCTGAGGACCTGGGTTCGATTCCCAGCATTGGTCTTTTTTCTGGGGGTTTTTTCTGTGCATCTATATTTCAGTTTGTATTTAGTTTGAAATATATGGTTTCACGGGATGACCGTAAAAGTAATAAAAAATGAAGTTGAAGAAAATAAAAATAAATAGAAAAAGATACTTCATACTTAACTTGTTTTTCATAGGTACATAATAAATACGCAATCCCAGCACCTCCACCACTTTCATAGTCAAATTTAAACATAAAATGGAAATATCTCAAAAACTAAGCATATTTCGACCTAGGTTCAGATAACATTTATTACTCCATATGGTGGAGGTGCTGGGATTGCGTATTTATTATGTACCTATGAAAAAATAAAAAAGTTAAAAAGAATAATTTGACCTAGGTTCACATAACATTTATTACTCCATATGGCCTCAGGAATGCGTGGTTTGACTCTCGCGGAAACCTGGTCGTTGTATTTAGGGAACTTTATGAGCGCGAGCAAACGTCAAATGTGCCATCAGTTATTGCCGTTACTTTAGTAGTAAACGTCAACAAACGTGGACAAGTGGTGGCGAAATAGCAATAATTAATGTTAGTTCAACCTTTGCAAGTTAATAAAATACAGATATTACACATATAGTATATAGTATAACATATAGACAGACACTCGTGTGTAATTACATTAAAATTGCCAGAAATTGTGTGCCCAAAAGCGCGTGAACTTTATATTAATAAGTATGTGACATCCCTTGAAACATTATTACATTGGCTGAAAGGCGTTCCTGTGTCTACATGCTGGCGACATATTCTACGTAACTTTTCATTATATTGCATAAGAGCATAGGAAGGAAATGTAGACACGGACTTTATGCATATCTAAGGTATATCAAAACAAACGGAGGACAAGTATAATAGGTCATAACCATAAAAGAACTTTAGTAGTATCCTAATCTTTTGAACCAAATAAATTAAGTGTAAACCCAAAAATTACAACCATGACAGCTCTTCAAATATTAAAAGACCAAATTTATAGAATGGTCAAAATGACTAAATTAATGCGCGGGGCGTCGTTATCTCTATCGTGCGTCGTCTGACCAGCAGTCACATTACAGGCTGGTGGTTTGTGGCGTATAGTGGGGCCTTAACGACCACCTTTAGCTACCCATATCGCAACTTTACCATACAAATATAAAACTAAACGGTGAGGCCAAACGAACGTAATCTTTTGAGTTGTGATTCGAGTGTTTTCGGTCGTGAATTTTAGTTCCACACAAAAGTCCTATTTGTGTAAAACTTATTCTGCGTCGCCCCACCACCACCACCCTTTCACCCAATGCAGCAGAAATTACGCGATCAAATACGCGACTCACAATTCAAAAAAATACGTTTGTATTTGACCTTACCCCTCGCCCTAAGGGTGCCATCTGTTTTGCTAAAAATTCAGCTTTACATCCTGCCCGAAACACCAAGGGTCGTTTAATTCGAAATTAAGAAATGGCTGTCGATTTTGCTGGGGCTCTCGGTTTATATTAGGTTAGTTTAGGTATAGTAAAAATTTTATAAGCTGGGGGTTTAGGACTGCAGAACTCATTTGGTAAAGATAACATTGTTCTCGTTTGTTGAAGCCTAACGCTAATAACAAATCAGAACAAGTAACAAAAAATGCAAACAAAATAGCTACCGTCTTCTCTAAGTTACAAGGTTGAAATTGCAAAAGCTTAACTCATTAAGAAAGGCCTTTCGTCATTGTAAGCGGTACTCAGGTGGATCGTCGGCGTTGTAGTGCGCCCATAATAGAACAAACGAGAACAATGTTATCTTTACCAGATGAGGTCTGCAGTCCTAAACCCCCAGCTAATAAAATTTTAACTATACGTTTACCATGGACATAGTTTGCTCTCAAAAAATAAGACACAAATTTGCTTTCACGCATAAGTTTTTTGGTTTTCTTAGGACCACTGCTCTATAATAGATTAAATGCAGTTTCGCACATTTATCCCCTAAATTTTAATAAATGCAAAAAATATCTTCTAAAGACTACAAAATATGTCGTACGAAGATACAGAGAAATTATTATTAGTTTTAAAGTATATACATATAGATAGTGTTTGCTACCATTATTTTTGAAAGATTTTAATTTTAGGTTGCTTTTTTTGGTTTAAGTAATTATATTTGTATTAAATTGAGAGAATTTTTCACTGTGTGATTGTTTATTTATTTAAACCTTATATTTTAGCTCTTCCAGCCTGAAAAACAGGATTTCCTAGTTCGGGCTCATGAATTGCTTACTTAGATTTATAAGGAAACTTTGTACCTATTAAGTAAAGTTATTCTGTAAAAATCAAATTTTCAATAAATTTATCTATCTTACTTGCTACATTTCATGGAAGGCAAACATTAAGAAACAATAACAATAATTATAACTATAAACTAAATATCTAACTTAAAAACTACTAGACCCAAGTCTAAAAAAGGCCCCCGTGGCATCGTACCTAAAAAGCTGGCAGCATTCCCTCCTTAAATGACGATGGCGATTCGTTGAGAGAGATAGCTGCCGGCCCTTTGGTCTCCAGTGGTGTCGACCAGACGCTTTTGTAGTTCTTACTAGCTGTTGCCCGCGACTCCGTCCGCGAAAAAAGTAGCCTACGACCTATTCTCAGACCTATTGAATACAGATAAGAAAGTTTAATAAGAATCGCTCAAGCCGTCTCGGAGGAGTTCAATAACAAACACCGTGACACGAGATTTTTATATATTAGATAACTGGAAAGTGTATCAGTCTTCAGCCATTTCTTAAAAAAAATGTGACCAGATAGATGAGGCGGTTAAAACGCTCGAAAAAACAACCCAAGACCAAATGAATAACCATTCGCCGCTCAGTCCCGAGCGGAACGTGTTGGAGGTCGGACGCTTGCCAATTTTTGAAGCGCTCCACATTACGACTAAATATCCTTGATGTAGGTAGTAGTATCATCATTTATTTCTGTTATTTACCACTTTTCAATGTAACCGCCACACACAAAAAGAAACGCCCATCCACGCAACTATACACAGTACACAGTGTACAAAGAAAAACAGTACGGGCATAGAGTGCTTCTTAAACTGCGACTTGAACGAGGTCGCCATCGAATACTGATCTAGAAAATTTGGTTCCTGATCACCGATTAAAAATCATCTATACCTATAAAACAGTACCGTGACTGACTGACTGACTGACTGACAGACAACGCACAGCCTAAACTACTGGGGCTAGAGACTTGAAATTTGGCACACATGTACCTTCAGTATAGGGATGTTTCCTAGGTAAAAAAATAATAATTCTTATAGTATACGGATTTTACATTATCAAAAAATATTAGACACGTAATTTTTCTTTTGACAATTAAACAAAAAATGACGAAGATATGGCGCGTTGAACTTCTGCGTGACGAGGCGTGACGTCACTTGTTCCTAAAACGCTCATACAAAGTGTAGGAACAAGTGACGTCACGCGAAACTTCAACGCGCCATATCTTCGTAATTTTTTGTTTAATTGACAAAATAAAAAATACGTGTCCAATATTTTTTGATTATCTAAAAGACTGACTAGTTAGGAAAGTAGCCTATTGTAGAGGTGCACTAAGGAAGGATTTTTCGAAATTCCCACGGGATAGGGAAATATCTAAGGTTTCTTTGTTTATTTGTTTGTAGCGGAATCTCTGAAATTATTGAGCCGATTTTTAAAATCCTTTCAGAATTAGAAAGCTACACTAGCCTTGAAATTAAATGACATGTTTATATGCTATAACACTATGTATGCAAATGTGATGTTGATTAACATAGGTTACTTTTTATCCGGAAAAATGCAAAATTCCCACGGGATAGAAATAAATTAGTTCAATTTCGAGGCTGATTTTAAAAATTCTTACATATTATGTGGTATGACTATCCCCGATTGACTAAGGCTACTTTTTACTCGGGAAAATACAAAATTCCCACGGGATAGAAAAATTTGAAATCAACCTCAGAGCTGACTTTAAAAATTCTTTCACCAATTAAAAGCTACACCATTCCGGATTGGTATAGTATAGACTACTCTTCTTCGGGAAAATGCAAAATTCCCGCGGGATAGAAATAAGTGAATTCAAATTCGGGGCTGATTTTATATTCTTTCACCAATAGTAAGCTACAGTATCCCTGATTGATATAGGGTACTTTTACCGGGGAAAATACAAAATTCCCGTGGGATAGAAATAAGTAAATTCAACTTCGGCACTGGTTTTAAAAAAACTTTCATATGACTATCCCCAATTGACAGGCTACTTTTTCATCGGGAAAATGTAAAATTCCCGCGGGATAGAAAAAACTGAATTTTTCTTCAGGGCTGATTTTAAAAATTCTTTCACCAATGGAAAGCTGCACTATTCCTGATTCATATAGACTACTCTTCTTAGAAAAAATGCGAAATTCCCGCGAGATAGAAGTAAGTCAATCCAAATTTGGGGCTGATTTGAATGGCATAGGCTACCTTTCTACGAGAAAATACAAAATTCCTAAGGGATAGAAATAAGTGAATTTAATATAGGGGCTGATTGTTAAAATGATTTCACTAATAAAAAGCTACATTGTCTCTGATTTTTTTCAAAATAGGTCAAAAAAATGATTTCTATCCCGCGGGAACTTTACTTTGCACTTTCTCGGGATAAAAAAGCCTGTTTCAATCAGGCACAGACCTCCTCCCAGAACGAGAGGACTTGGGCAGAACTTCAAACGTAAAATAGCACATGAATTCGGGAAAACTCAGACGTGCAAGCCCGGGCTCAAACCCACGAACCTCTGCTAAAGAGTCCATAGGTCAAACCACTAGGCCACCACGGTTTAGAGGCTATAGATAGAATTCACTTATTCATATTCCACGGGAACTTTGCATTTTCCTGGCATTATCCTATGTGTTAATCCAAGTAATAAACTACCTGTGTGCCAAATTTCATCCAAACAACTAACGTTATTGTCTTCGCGTACGAAGTCGCGGGCAAAAGTTAGTAATCATATTCTGGACTGAAATTTCTTAGTCAACCTACTTGCAATATATTTATTAACATATTTAATTTAACATAAAATACTTTTCATCCATTAACCAACTCGGTGAAGGTCGTCTTATGGAGGGATCCCGCACTAATAGTTTAGTTTTGTATCTAACTGAAATTCTGGAACTGTATAAGCTGCGGACAAAGAAGTATCCACTTCGAAAAAGTTTCATATTTTACATTTATAACACAAAAGTAATCTAAGTAATTGCATCTAAACATTTAAATTACAGCGTGATCTTGGTCTCGGTCGCAACTTACACTACTGAAAATTATTTACACTGTTGCTGGCAAGCGTGACCTCCGGCGGCGAGTTCACGGCGCGCGCGGCGATCGTAGCTTTTGCGCGGGCGGGGTGCGGGGTGTAAATTAACGTGGCGCGCTTCAAGAACCTCGCCTTAAGACCAGTTTAGACCAGCAAGAAAAAAACGTGCAAGTTGCATTACCTTGCGGCGTTCGGTTGACCACTTCAAACTCGTTCGCTTTAACGCCGCGCAATCTAATACAACTTGCAAGATTTTTCTTGCAGTTCTAAACTCGGCTTTACGTATAACTTGTACTTTTACACACACACATCAGACGCGTCAAAGTATTATAAAATAAAGTATTAAAAAATAGTATTAGGTACCTACCGTTATTTAAATAATCCTCATTAGCTTTGTCAACATTATTCATAATAGAATTTAATCGTGCAGTCCTTCGTTTGTCCATTTTCACTAAGTCCATTCACTAAACTTATACACAAAAAAAACAATAACAATTTAATTATTGTTGAAAATATCAACAATAATTAAAACAAAAGCTCCACAACACTTCCGCAAAGACATTTGAGACGACATTGACGACTAGTATTATCAGTATAAACAAACATTGCCACATGCGCGGCACCCCCGATGTTGTTGTACTTGCCATTGCAATTTGTGATTGACAAACGTACGAGAAGCAAAAAGGATGACAATAATGTTTTACTGTTCGGCACCGAAAGAGTTGTTTTGCTAGGTGAACATTATACGAAGTTGTAGAACGGTTTTTTACGGGAATAAAATGATAAACTATCTTTATCGTTTTCTTGGGCAATTATTTTTACGAGAACATCATTTTATTACCGTTAATAATATTGAAAAACTTGAACACAATATGTTAATATTACGATACAGCTTTGTTCTTGTCTTTTTTCAAATAGGTAAAATTGTTGAATAATATTGTATATTTTTGTAACTCGGTAAGTAACAGTATAAAAATTGTGAAAAAATTGTACACGTGTATTAGCATTCACTGATTTCAAATATGGCATAACACTAAAACTATGATAATAGCGATTATCATTTTGTTCTCCGGAGCCGGCGACAAGTAAACTATGTACTATCAGAGACACAAACACAAAAACATCCGCTCGACAAACCCGGTAACATTCTGAAACGTTAATTAAACCTACAAAGGACAGGAAACAGAGGCCTTAAGGTCAAAGAGGAGGGAAAAGCTAAAACCCGGTCATAACTTTGCGCAGCCGGTGACTGAGGTAGCTAATACTCTGTTCATAGCACCTTCCCTTGTCTTAGCACACAACGGCGCATTGGTTACACAAGCAATGTAGTAGAAAGTCACTTGATACGTTGCGGGTCGCGTAAAACCTTGGTGGAGGAGTAGCTAAGCTTTGTTTCACAATCACCACTTCTTCAAACGGAACGGGATAAACCCAATCAAAACTTCGAAGTATCTGGAAGTTTTTGGCGCTGATAAAGAAACGGCTCGTACAAGGCCTTTGATGCTTAAACTAGTTTGTGATTTATTTGAGCTGCCGAATAATGTAGAAACACATTATTAGTAACACAATGCGGGCTGGCAGCGGGGCGCCAGTAAATCGTGCCGTGAACTTCGTTAATATTGGGTTAAAAATTATATGTTTTACAAAATTAACAAAATTAAACCCGACGGACATTACATCATTACAGACGTTTATTTTGATGTGACTTTCAATACATCAAGTAGTATAATATTGAAATGAAATGAGTTTAAAGGTACAAAATAGGGGTATGTTTGGATTTTTTTTCTATCGAGCGAAGTTTGTCCAATTATGTAACGAGTGCACGACGTACTTACAGAAAGGTCTCAAAAGCAATATATATTTTTTTCACGTGTTTAATCATTACCGTTTCTAGATAAAATGAAATTAAAAATTACGTTTCTCAGATGTACCTCGCCTTAAGAACAATAATATTCAGTTATTAATCATTTTTGTACGTTATTTACCTTAAATTAACGTTAATGTGTAGTCATAATATTGTAGTTATTATTATATTCCCTATTGTAGCGTGTAGTATGTATATACATTAGCCTCTCAAGCAGAGGGTCCTGGGTTCAAATCCGGCCTCGCACCTCTGAGTTTTTCTAAATGCATGTGGGGAATTACATTTGAAATTTACAACGAGCTTTACGGTGAAGGAAAACATCGTGAGGAAACCTGCACAAACCTGTTAGCAATTCAATGGTGTGTGTGAAGTTCCGAATCCGCACTGGGCCCGTGTGGGGACTACTGCCCTAGCTAGCCCTCTCATTCCGAGAGGAGGCTTGTGCCTAAGTGGGCCGTATATAGGCCGGGATGAGATGACTATGTTTTCTATTAAAAACATATTTGAAACCTCCACGATGTGGTATGTTTGATTGCGGTTTGATTGGATTTTAAGCCTTCCAAACTGAGGCATCTTTTATCAAAACGATTTTTATTTTCAGAAGAAAACCAAGGAGAAAGTATCGAAAAGACCACTGCGACAGATAAAGAGGTGATTATTAAAAATTATGATTACACTTTACGAGATTTAAAAAACATAGTTTATCGCGAAGAAAACAATAATTTATCAAATGAAGATTTCTCGCCAGTTGTGTCCGAGTATATGCCAAGCCATGAACGCTTGAGAACTTAGATAGAGTCAAAAGTTCATCAAGTATAGGAGGAGACTCAGACTACCTAGAACATGCCACTCAGAATATATTCAAATATTTCGCTTATTTTGAATGCAGCAGTTTCCATAGCATCACCTTCACCGACAGTCGGTGGAAATAACAAGATTTGTACTTCTGATTTGACACCAACTTCAAAGCATGCGTTGAATGAATCTTCATTGCAGCGGTCATCAAAACGATGTCTTAATCAAATATTCCAGAACTGCAACCAGCCCTCGACCTTTGATGCTTACGAAGGTGACAAGCACGAAGAACAAACAAGGACCCTTGATGCTACTGATTTGGATGAAACTCTACAACCAGAAAATAATATGGAAAGTATCTTAACGGACGGATCGATGATCGGCAATGAAAGCACAACAACGATTCAAAATCAACCGATAATAATAAATAATAAAATAATGGAAGTCAGTGTTTCTTCTGCAGAACCATCAATTTTAAAATACAAATATGACGTCGATTCTGAATTTTTCCGAATAAATACAGAGTCAATCCAAAAATTAAGACGCATGCGAGGTTCCAGACAGACACCTAAATCTATCGTCAGCCCAAGCCCTGCCCTTGAAACTGAACTACCAGTCTTATATACACCCAGCTCTTGCCAATTAGCAAGGCATTATACGACGAACTGATTAGCCTTTGTAAGGCAGGTGATATTCCAAGCTACTATCATGCTTTTTATGAGTCCTTGACTTATGTAAAGAACTCTGAAATGAATAATGATGATGAAGATGATGATCAAGAATAAGAATCAAGTAATAAATAAGTACCTAATAAACTTTATTGTTTAAGTTTTTTTCAAGATTCTGTTAATTTTATCCCAATAATTGAAATAAAGCCAAAGTTGATTACCATGTTATTGTTTCATTGCAATACCAGATAAATTACATTATCATAAACCAATTTTCTCAATATTAACGGGAATAAGATGATATGTAACTTGTTCGCGCACTAAAACCTCCTTTTAGTCTATACAGTGCAGGGGTGCTCTCTGGCTCCTAGAAGAAAAAACTTTCTGTCATATAATCTACTGTCATGTACTATCAATTTGTCTGTCATCGTCGGATCCACCGCAAAAGGCAATATTAATGATAATTGTGCTTAAAATATACTACCACCGCATCAACCGCCTCCTACAACATCGGCCGGAGCTTCAACCAGGTGAGTGCTTCTGCACTTGTTCCAAATTACATTTTTTTGGCACCAGCGGGCTCCTGGCCTTCCGCTACCCCTTAAAAATTGGCTATTTACACGCCATAACAGTAACTATTATTTTTACTAATCGAATCGTAAAAATAGTAGAATAAAATGATAAAACAACCATACATACGTATTTTAAACCCTTGAAAAAGCGGGAATAAAATGATAATCGACTTTATTAATCTCAGATGACGATCGATTTCCACTAACTTCTAATTTTCTAAATAACTCCTTTATAATAATGTATTACATAAGTCACACTAAAAAAGAAGAATTCTCAAAAAATTAGCTTTCCGTAACGCTGACCATCATCAGTATACGTCCACTTGTTTAGAAGTAATTGGCAAAAATGTGTTTTTTATTTTTCCTGAAAAGTTACGTTTTTGCGATTATCATTTTATTCTCCGGAGCCGGCGTTGTGTTGAAAATCTTAGTAGAAAAGATAAAAAAAGCAGTTTGAAAGTGCGCCTCTTGAGGCTTCGTAAAGATGTAAGTAAATAAAAACTGTATAATAAGGCACACGAACGTATAATGAAAAGAGATCAAAAAGTATTTACAATAAACGGACTTAAGAATTCAATTATTATAGCGTTATGGGTATTCGGAGGAGACTTACAGAGCTCTGCTTCAGACCGTGCCGCTGCAAGGAATGAGTGGACGCTGCTTCATGACCGACCTTTTGTTTCATCACTTTGCCGACGCGCGGGACCAACTGCGGCGAGGGGGGTAATTGTTCTATCTGGCCGCTACAGTTAGATAGGTATATGTAGGGATTGCAATCCCGCAAAACGGGATCCCGCATTACCGCGGGATCCCGCTGCTTTTATTAATCTACTGGATCCCGCACCTTCAAAGCGCGGATCCGCGGATCCCACGAATTAAAAATTTGGCGCTAAAACTTTCGCGTAAATACCAAAGCCCTTCAAGCTCTTAAGCTCTTATGAAAGCTCTTAAGCTTATTTTCAATAGTTATCACCATAGGTGATATCATAGTAATAGCATCTAATAGAAAGTTGTGATTTGATTATTACTCATTATATGAATAAGACTGAATTAAAAATATAAAACAGTTGTTAGGAGTACCTAAGCGTAAAATTAAACAAAGCTATTAAACTATGCCAAACATTTTAGAGATTAATTTAAGAAAACAGATTACTAGTTTTTTTTTTTTTTTTATTATTTGTTGTTATTTTTTATTTAATGATTTCCAATTGTATTTGAATTGAATTGAATCGATTTGTTACTTATACTTAATTAATAGAAAATAAATGATTTCTGTTGATTTTTTACACAAAAATCTGTAGTTTAAATTTGATTTTGTAAGATAATTTTAAAGACGCGGGATCCCGTGGGATCCCGCGCGGGATTGAGTAATCCCGCATAAAAATCCCGCGGGATTGAATGAGCTGCGGGATTGCAATCCCTAGGTATATGTGATCTGTGAACTTTCAAAGAAAAACACGTGCCCCGCTATTCACGAAACCAACTGTATAGCGCGCCCTATGATAGAGCTTTAAATACTAACAATAAGTTCGATCTAGCGAGTCATAATCGTATTAAGGCTCACGCCAGTAAAGAAGTGATTTGTATGTAAATGTATATATTTTGGACTAAAGTCACCGATATAGCAAGAAGAAACGCCAAGCTCAAGTGCTAGAACTGATGGACGTATCCTTGAATAACATAAGCAGCGTTTAATCCCGCGAAAGTTAAAATTTCGTGCGTGGGAACACAGATATAGGTATTAACGGTCAACAGCTGGTTTTACTGTAAAACCTGAAATAAACCCAACGAGAAACTTCAGCCATTTAAAATCCTTTGTTGTACGAGCATCGCAAGCAGCGCGTCCTTTCAAAGGAAACTTTCATGGCTTTTGAACCTTCTAAATACCTCCTTGACGTTTTTACAAACTTTTATGAAGAAATTCCGTAACGTAAACTTTATCAAAAGAAAAAGAAGTATGTCAAGCATGAATTTATAAGAAACACTACAAAGAGTGACAATTATTTTATCAAATTACTTTTTATTCGGCCTCTGAGTTCTAAATTGGTTTTTTATGAATTGCAAGCCGCAGAATGGAGATGTATTCATTTTCTCTATTGGCTTTTACTTAGAGTTCCGTACCTACGTCAAGCGTTCTAAATATGAACCCATTACTTATTAAAGCGCTGCTGGCCGTCTAGACGCAGACGCGTAGTGTCTAGCTAAAAATGAATCTTACATACAAAGAGTACTACTGGAAAAATTATATTAATACTAGCTGTTGTCCGCGACTCCGTCTGCGAAGATAAAATAGGCTACGACCTATTCTCAGACCTACCGAATAAATAGAAAAAAGTTTAATAAAAATCGATCAAGCCGTTTAGGAGGAGTTCGATAACAAACACCGTAACACGAGATTTTTATATATTAGACTAGCTGTTGCCCGCGACTCCGTCTGCGAAGAATAGAGGTATAAGAAATAGCCTACTATTCTCAGACCTACCAAATGTTTTTTACGTGGGTACTTACTTTCATTGTGTCTCTATTACAGTTCCAAAAATACAGCTGCGTGACGAAAGGTCAGCCAGCGGAATCAAAGTCAAAGCCAAATTTTTTTAATCAGTTTAGGCTTCAATTGAAGCTCTTATGGACGCCCAAGAACCTACCACTAGTTCAGAAAAACCCTGTTGAGAAGAATCCAGCAAAAAAATCAAAGAGATATACGCGATGATTTTTAATTGGTGATCAGGAACCAATTTTTCTTCATCAATATTCGGTGGCGTCCACGCTTAAGAGGGTACGATGCGCACCATTTCTCCATACAAACGTAATCCCCTGTTTCCTCCCTGGATAATGGCTTTAGAGCCAATTTTTTTTTACTGTGTAATCTGTATCTACCACAGCTATGCCCCTATGTTTCGTTTTTTCCATATTTCAATTAACATAAGAAATATGAGCTTTCAAAAACTGAAAAAATTGCCCAATTTCAACGTCATTTTCAGACACTCATCAGAAAAGAATCACTAATATAAACAAAAAAAGGAAAACATAGGGGCATAGGTAAATCTGTCCTCTAATTATTTTTGAAAAAATATAATTTTATTGGTCCAGTTTTCGAGAAGAAAACAGGGGATTATAAAATGCTGTTTTGATCAATTTTACGCGCCTAATAACGGTCTGAGGTGCAGTTGTCCCGCTCTCGCTGTACTGACACGAAGGGGTTCGGGCGAGACAGCGACATTTCATTAAAATACCTATTTCTCAAAAGTCTCTCAGCCATCGTACCCTCTTAAGTCGCGTTTGCATGAAACAAAACGTCTATTTTTGAAAAGGTTTTATTTTTAATTCTTGCTGTAGTAAATTTCGAAATGTGAATTGACGGTTTAGGCGGTACGAAGTTCACCGACTAGTAGGTACTAGTAATATTGTAAACAAAATTAGATCAGAAAATTGCCTTTGGTTAGAAAAAAAAAATGCATTTTTTTATATTTTTTTCTTACAGATTAGGCCAATTTGAGAAACTAATTTGAATATTTTAAAATTTGGTCGCGTATTTTTTTTTATTTGATAGAAAGAAAGAAAGAAAGAAAGAAAAATATTTATTCGTGACATAATCTTAATAAATTAACAAAGAAAAACGGTAAAAGGTACAAACATTATCACGAAATGGTCCCAACTCAGCATGATGTCGGCCGTGAAGCCGACGCTGGTCTTCCGTTGGAACCATTTCACCAACAATAAAACATAAACTGTTCAGTGAAACCGACAACTGAAAAATAAAAAAAATAAAAAATACAAAAGGAAACTATAAAAAGCATACAAGAAAACAAAACGCACAATGGTGTCTGCATAGACGGAACGCCTTTGCCCTTGCCACTTATTATAACCAAAACGAAAACATGGAAACATAGATAAATTTAGTTAGGCATGAATGACACAAACAAACAATGGCTAATATAATATTACAAGAATAAGTGAAAATACAGAAGATGGAAGCAGTAAATTATAAACACACAACCGCAAAGCAGACGGGGAAACAAATAATACAGGTATGCAGTACTAATGTTCCCGCATTATTAATATATTTAATGTGTATTTAATTTGTAAATACCGGATATGGTTGATCGGATATACGTCATCAGTGACAGGAAACTCTTGATTTCCTTTACCCATCTGCTTAGAGAAAAAATACTGTCATCTGTCATTCGTACGTCGTCAATAAGCAATAAGTTTCGATTCGATTTGTGGCATTCGAACATGGCGGATGTAGACAGTATATAATTTTGGTATTTCTGTTTCTTTGGCTAGTTGTGGTATAATTCTGATAGTGTTTTATGCGGCGATTAACCTTAACTGTTACAGTGATCTCAAAATTCTATATTGCTCTCGTGTCTGACATTTTTTAATGCGCAAGTTGTCTCCACGTAGTTTTTGGAATTTTACTATCAAGTTGCAAAAACTTCAATTACCGTACAACGTGAGTCGCTCTCAGAGCAATTAACTGATATTGGCACAAGCCTAGTGGCCGCCATTAAGGAAGAAAAGAAAGAAAAGCAATAAGTTTCTAACCTTCTGGTTCTGGCAAATTAGACGAAGTTGTTAAAATCAAGAATTAATTTTTGTATACAACTCAAGATTTTAAATCCAATACGAACTTATAAGTGTGGGGAATGAGATAATAGGTCCATTTACTTACATCAATATGGTCTTCGCAGCAGTACAAGAGAGATATCCTAAAATATTCGACATTTGCAAGACGACACCAGTTCTCACGTAGATCTTCCCTAACACGGACGAATATTTTGCCGGGGCTATTCATGGAGTCATTTGAACAAATAAAACACTTTCTATAGTCAATTTTAGATTCAAAAATGAAAATAGCCTTTTTGTTTTGTTTCCTATCCTATTGACATCAGTTAAATTTAAATGACATTATGACAGACATTGACATTGTTTTTTTAAGTGAAGCGTGAGAGCAAAGGTAAAAGAAGAATGCCTTTGAACCTTTGATGACGTCATTTGAAGATCAAATTAAAGACATCAGTTTTTTTGGAATGTGTCCGCTATTAGCTGTTTATTTTTAATTCCGACTACAGAAAATGGTTGTATAACATTATTCCTCAATGATAAAAATATACAAAAAATACAAAAAAAAAATATTTAACCAAAGGGAATTGACTGATCAAAATCAATAATAATTGGTTTATGAGACAATGAAACCAATTGAAGAAGAAAGGTATCTGTTTCACTAATAATGATTGAGAACAAATGGATTAATCTAAGAATCTTAACAGAAACAAAAAAAGAAAGCGTTCACTTTGGAATTTATCTCTAACTTCAGATACGTCGGTTTGATCTGATTTAGGAAAGTCAAACTAAAACGAAAGTCAATGTGGAAAACTATTTAGCAAATATTTAAGACACGTAGACTTCTTAATTTTTCTAATCCTATTGAGAAACCCGAAATCCACTTATCTAATATTTTTTTTCAATCTCACCAATATTACACCGTGAAATTTTAGTGGTTGTTTTCCCGAAACGAGGTGATTTAGTATCGATTGTACAATCGATTTATAATTACTATTTTGAAAATCCAATTGTGAAAAACGAAAGTCGAAAATGACCGCAAACCAATAGTAACGCTTCGTTGGTACCTAACCTATCGTACGATCGTACGCTACTTGTACCAACGTAGCGTTACTATTGGTTTGCGGTCATTTTCGACTTTCGTTTTTCACAATTGGATTTTTGACTCTGTCAAAATAGTAATTATAAATCGATTGTACAATCGAACTAAATCACCTCGTTTCGGGAAAACAACCACTAAAATTTCACGGTGTATACAAATCCGAAAGATTGTTAGTATGTGCGTTCGTGTGAGTGACTGAAATGAAACTCCTTCGAGCTAAATCGGATGGACGGATTAAGATGAAATTTGATTTGTAGATAGCTAGACGTCTAGAAAAACACATAGGCTAGGTACTTTTATCCCGATATTCCCTTGGGACCTATGTAAAATCCCAAAATCTTAACCGCTAAGTCTAGATACATGAAAGTTTTCACGGGTGTCTGTCATACAATGTGAACGTAGACCACGATGTAATTTTTTGGTAATTCCCATGGGAATTTAGCAAAATCCCAGAGTTTCAAATAAACTGCCAGATCTAATAGTTTACGCGTACGAAGCCCCGGGTACAGGCTAGTATTTACATAGAAAACTCAACCAGAATTTTAATAGAAATTTATTTTTAAAGCGTCGTGTCATTTTTAAAAAAATAATCTTAATTTGTTTTTGCGACACGATCATCCTGTCGACACGTAGTCACGCGCTAAAACAAATTCTAGCTTAAAAAATACTAAATTTAATCTTTGGTTAGCACTACCTACTTAATTCAATTATAAATAAAAGCGTGATTTGAAAAATGATTTTTATTTGTCTCGACTTTAGTTTCACGACATCGCTGCAGTAAATGAATGTAACTAGCAATAAAAATAAAAGGTGTTTTTTAAATTACCATTAAAATTTCTATTATCCAGTACTTATTTAGAACACCATAAACTATTTTCGATTTTCTTACTTTCATTCAAAACTTTGTGTTGCTCTTATAAAATTCGTTACATTTGGTTAAATTATTGAGGACAACCGAAATCCAAAATGTTAATAATTCAATGAAAAATACTTAAAAACATGTTCTTCTTGCGTTGCAAAGGGGTAATGCCGCCAGCATAGCTGTGGAGACCCTGCCGCAGTCAGACCTAAAAGGGGTTTTCTTTTTACCCGACTGCCGAAGGAACTCTCCTTCGGCAATCGGTATAATAAGTAATAATAACCCTATTATAATTTACATCTTATTTATTATTATTATTTATTTCAATTGTACCTGTATCTGTTGTAAATAAAAATAGCCGTTTATATATTATATTTTACTACGTTTCTTACTTTTCATTAAATTTCTTTCTTAACGGACGGATTTACATGTAAATAAAGTATTATTTTACGGTGAAGGAAAACATCGTGAGGAAACCTGTATACACCTGAGAAGAAATTCAAAAGTGTATGTGAAGTTCCCAATCCGCACTGGGCCCGCGTGGGAACTACGGCCCAAGCCCTCTCATTCTGAGACGAGGCCTGTGCCCTACAGTGGGACGTATATAGGCTGGGATGATGATGATGATTACAGATGTTCTTTTATCGATGCCGAATCAGATACCAATATTTGGATATTTAATAGAGAGTAAGAGGGACGGTGTGACATGAACTTGAAGTTTCGGAGTAGCTTCCCCCCTTGTCACCTTAGGCTTGAAAATGATTGTCATCTGTCAGTATGATAAAAGTGACAGCGTCCAAACAAGAACCTCAAGAACTCCTCCGCATTTCTATTTCGGTATTATCTAAGTTACAGCTAAAGTTCGCAATACTGTTTTGGTTCTGTGTTAACTTCAACAGCAGACTTTTCTTAGTTTACCAAAGTAGTTTTATTTACTGCCCAAATATCATTTATTTGCCCACATTAATCATTTCTTAGTCTGATTCTGACTATCTATTATTTCCTAGGTAACAACTTATTGTATCAAAAATAATGTAGGTACTTTTTATGGAGAGGACAAAACAGGGATAATACTAAGATTTAAAAGCGAAAAAGTTACCGGGTGCGCCGGTGGAACTTGAACCCAGGTCTCCCGTCCCGTCTCCCGTCTCGTCGTCGTCGTCGACGATTAAGAATTTCGGGGAGGTCGGTTGGATGCGACGTAGTTCAGTTGGTAGAACACCCGGTGGGGGCGCATACCCGGGAGACGTGGGTTCAAGTCCCACCGGCGCACCCGGAAACTTTTTCGCTTTTAAATCTTAGGTTCGGTGAGCAGACGTAACTGCTAATAAAATAAATAATATTTGAATTAAATAGTAGTGGTACATCATTTCTTACGCATTTCCAACTAATTTGGAACGTAGGATTCATAGCTTTTAATAGTTGTGATGGATGTTACCACACGCCACTGTTGGCGTATGTAAGCGATTAAGAATTTCGGGGAGGTCAGTTGGATGCGTCGTGGTTCAGTTGGTAGAACACCCGTTGGGGCGCATACCTGGGAGACGTGGGTTCAAGTCCCACTGGCGCACCCGGAAACTTTTTCGCTTTTAAATCTTAGGTTCGGTGAGCAGACGTAACTGCTAATAAAATAAATAATATTTGAATTAAATAGAAGTGGTACATCATTTCTAACGCATTTCCAACTAATTTGGAACGTAGGAGTCATAGCTTCTAATAGTTGTGATGGATGTTACCACACGCCACTGTTGGCGTATGTATATAAGCGATTAAGAATTTCGGGGAGGTCGGTTGGATGCGACGTGGTTCAGTTGGTAGAACACACGTTGGGGCGCATACCCGGGAGACGTGGGTTCAAGTCCCACCGGCGCACCCGGAATCTTTTTCGCTTTTAAATCTTAGGTTCGGTGAGCAGACGTAACTGCTAATAAAATAAATAATAAGGATAACACTATTTGCTTCCACTTCAAAACTGTAATTTATTGGTCAAAATTAACAAGGAATACACACAATATATACACACCCACACACGCACGCACGCGCACCCACACGCACGCACGCGCACCCATACGCACGCATGCATTCACGCACGCACGAACGCAAGTACGCAGGCACACACAAACACACATACACACACAAAGACACACACACACGCGCACTTGGCAGGCCCACAAACTATTGCGCGCTCGAGGCAACATATTGGTGTGAACGGCTAACGATGAAGAGGTGTTCCTGGATGACTGACTGCACCGGAGATACCACAACACCAGCGGGCGATGGGGACGTCACATAGGGATAGTCCCATTGTAGGGACGCCTTTTTATTATAATTTATTCTGATAAACATGTTGTGGACAAAAGGTAAACTCGATTAAGGATTTCTCGTATACCTATACCTACTCATTATATTATAGCTACGTTATAGATAGTAATTCAAAAATCTTGCCTAGACTTTTACACATTTCTGAAGTCGTCACCTACAGTTAACAGAAAATTAGGTAAAATACTGCGAATAATTAAATGTTTGTATCCAGAATCATTGTAAGAAGTCTCTGTCTCGTTTTAGATAGCAAAAAAAATGGCCGAATTAGTTATAGCGCTTATCACAAAGTTCATCAGTCCAAAAGAAAGTTAGAGCCAATCTTATTTCTAGATTAATTTTATGTCCTAATTATAACTTATAAGTGCTCGCTAGGCTACTAGAAACGACCTGTATAAGTCAGAATATGTAAGAAAACCTGGCTAGAAAATACACACTGAGTGTAGGTCTTTGATGTTCTATAAAATACTTCAGCTCTTTCAATGATCGATGGATCCTACGTTTATTTAGTAATCTGTGGGTGGTAACCTAGTGATTTGACCTATGGCCTCTCGCAGAGACTTTTTCGGGAGTTTATGTTCGAAACTAGCGACCAGCCCCGGCTTCGCACGGCATGCATGTATTATACATATAAACCTTCCTCTTGAATCACTCTATCTATTAAAAAAGCCGCATCAAAATCCGTTGCGTAGTTTTAAAGATCTAAGCATACATAGGGACAGACAGACAGTGGGAAGCGACTTTGTTTTATACTATGTAGTGATTACATTTGAAATTTACCGGGTTATCTCTATTTGGCATAACATTTACTGTCCGAAACTGTTATACTTAGCATAACAGACTTGGCATAATCAGTTTTCGTCGAATGGTAATATGTCAGAAACCTTATGTGGCATAATTTTTAACATCGTTTGAGTTAGTCCGAAATAAAGTTCGCATACTATTATTAAGACCGATAATTTTACGCACAATTCTGTTTCGCATAATTTTATTCGGCATATTATAGATTGTCCGAAACTAACTTGGCTTACTGTAAATTATAATGATAAGCAGTTAACGAGCGAGCGAAGCGAGCGAGCAAGACGGGTCAGAGAAGCAGTGACTCGGAATGGTTAGGTTCAAAGGCTAATTCGGGGGCGTAGCGTAAATATTTTTGTTCGATAAATTATAACAATAGGTTACTGCCAAATTAAATTCAGATAAATAATGTTATTACAAAACATATTTCTGCATCAATAGTCTTCGGCAAAATAATTTTATTTTGATTAAATAAACATGATTCGGAGCATTAAAAATATGACAAAGTAATATTCGGACTAACAAAATTCTGCGTAATCAAACTATGCGAATTTAGATTCTGCGACAACAGTTTATGCGAAAAGCTTAATATGCCTATATAGGTTAACCCAAAAAGAAATATTTCAAACAAAATTATGCCAAAACGGGGTGAACCAAATTTACCATAAGCTTTACGGTACAGGCGAACATCGTGAAGCAACCTGCAGGTGCAAACACCTACGAAGAAATACAATAGTGTGTGTTGTGAAGTTCTCAATGCGCATTGGGCCGCATGGGAACTTATGGCTCAGGCTCAAGCCCTCTCAGGAGGGTTTTACGCAGCAGTGGGACGTATACAGGTCGAGATGAGATGAATGCTTTATAGTTTCACAATTTGGGAATTCGTGTATTTAATTTTTTTTTGGATTATGAGTGTTTTTGGATGGGTTTCTTACCTAATCGCTTCTAAAATGTTAATGAACTTAAATAATTACTTTGCTCACCCTCGACCTTACCTACCTTACCTTACCTACCTACCTATAAATAATAATAATAATAAATAATAAATATTTAGACGACTAGATGGTCTAGTGGTTAGAGAACCTGACTATGAAGCTTGAGGTCCCGGGTTCGATTCCCGTGTCGGGGCAGATATTTGTATGAAAAATAAAAATGTTTGTTCTCGGGTCTTGGGTGTTTAATATGTATTTAAGTAAGTATCTATCTATATAAGTATGTTTATCCGTTGCCTAGTACCCATAACACAAGCTTTCCTAGCTTACTTTGGGACTAGGTCAATTGGTGTGAATTGTCCCGTGATATTTATTTATTAAATATTAGGGGACAATCTTACACAAATCGACCTAGTCCCAAACTAAGCAAAGCTTGTACTATGAGTACTAGACGACGATAAAGATACTTATATAGATAAATAAATACTTAAATACATAGAAAACATCCATAACTCAGGGACAAATATTCGTGCTCATCACACAAATAAATGCCCTTACCGGGGTTGGCACCCAGGACCTCTTGCTTCGTAGGCAGGGTCACTACCAACTAGGCAAAAGCGGTCGTTACCTTACCATACTTATTAATATGGACCTCCGCAAAGTAACGCCTGATTTAATAAATTATTTAAAATGTTATTTGCCACTTCGACACATTTATATTAGGGATTATTACTTACGTTCAAACTAAATAAATACATCTTCTACTTGAGAAATGAAATCCGAACTAAGTTAGACGTGAAAATGTAAAACTCTCTCCAACTCTTAAGCCGGTGCTTTGACTGACCTCAAACAAAAGTGCTTAAATCCTGTCAATTCCATACAAATCGAGAGCGTTTCAAACGTCTAGTTTAACTTCATTACGGATTACATTAAATAAGTTATTTTTAGAATCTTTACAGACCAGCAAAGGAGCGAAGTTGAGCCTTTAGAATAGAATAATCATCATCCCAGCCTATATACGTCCCCTTTACGGCACAGGGCTCCTCTCAGAATGAAAGGAACTCGGACTGTAGTTCACACGCGGCCTCAGTGCTGATTGGGAACCTCGCTACCATGGAATTTCTTCTCTGGTGTACACAGGTGTTTTCCTTCGCCGTAAAGCGCGTGGTAAATTTCAAATGTACCTAATTTCGCACGTAAATTCCGGAAAACTCAGAGGTGCTAGCAAATAGAATAAGTATATTTGTATTATTTTATTTACAATTAGGAGTTAGACATAAAAAGGCACAATACAAAGCTCAACCATCCTGCCATCTGAGAAGAAACTCAATGGTATGTGTGAAGTTCCCAATCCGCACAGAGCCCGCGTGGGAACTACAGCCCAAACCATCTCATTCTGAAAGGAGGCCTGTGACCAATGGACGTATACATATAGGCTGGGATGATGATGATGATCTTGCCATCTAAGAATTTTGGAGCGGACATTTCAATTATTTCGGAATTCAATTAAGTACATGTCAAAACAATGGATATAGGACAAACGATATCTAAATCTCTAAATCTCTAAATCACAGAGCTAACAATGAGACGAATAGAATTGTCACGCAAGGCAAGAGCGCGAGGCGTCCATATAGCTAACTCTACATTTGGTATTCTGCAGGCTACTTGGTGAATATGCTTTGGAACTGCACGACGTTATTCCACCTGCTCCTTTCTTTCACAGGTCGGTCAGAAGTAGCCACCCTTATGTTACCAGTGAATACTTGGGAATCCAAAATCGAAACAACACAAAGCGTTTACCTTCTTCCTTCCGGGAAATTCTATAACCTAGATCTACATAGTAATACCTATTCCATTCCATTTCAAATAGTATACCTATTCAAATGAACCGAGAAAATATACTGAATAAGAACAACTTCAGACACGGTTCTAACGAAAGCAAAAGGAAAGATTTTATGCTCGTGGATTTCTTGTTCCTACTGATACCTCAGTAACATAATATCGTACTATAATGTATATACCTAGATATTTTTCTGGCACGAACGACATTGTGGGTAGTGTTTGACATACTTAATAATGACATCGACAATCCTGTTATCGATAAGTACTACTTCAACGTCTAGATGTCAGACAGTGGGTCCAAATCAATCTCCGCAGTGCCCACGCATAAATTATTGTGAATAATTGTAAATAACGTTATACCTTATGCCTTGTACGTGTGATCAAGGCATTACAGATTAATAAAGTACAATTTGGACCTTCTACGACATCTATTTGATATGTAATAAATGCATTACATTATATTACCATCAAATAACTACAGAAAACGATTTAAAAAGCATTTTGAAATGGTTTTCGATTTACTAGATTGGAGATTACAAAAAAATAGACAGCCCCTATCGTATTCCCTTGACTTGTCTAAACTTTTTTTGCCTAATTTCACTTTGTCTAACATCTTTTACTATAATGAATAGTTTGCCTAAAGTCAATTTGTATAATTTCATTATATATAATTTTTATTTTGTCGAATTTTCATTTTTACTAAATGATCATTTGCATAACTCTTGTTTTATCGAATATTATTTTATCGAAAACTCACTTTGTCGATTCTTATTTTAAGTAATCATCATATATTCGAATAACTTTTTAACCATCATCATTTGCATAAGTCTTGTTTTGTGATTGAAGCCAGCGAGTGAGCGAAGCGAGCGAGCAAGACTTGTCGGAGCGGAAGCGACTCTGTATGGTTAGGTTCAAAGGCTAATGCGGGAGCGTAGCGCTGCGCAGCTCCCGCAATAGCCTTTGGTGTTAATTATTTTTTTATGACCACCCGGAAAATCTAATTTGTTTGATAAGTTATAAAGTTTCAACAGTGAAGTTATTACTTAAAATTTTCGAAAAACTTATGTCAGTCAAACATTATACGAAATAAGTTTATACAAAATGAAAACAAAATTATGTAAAGTAAGTTGTATGCAAAATGACTTTCACTGAAATGAAAATTAGGTAAAATGAAACATTAGGTTAAGTAATATTAGTTTATCTAAAATTAGGCAAACTGATGATAGGCAAACAGTTGTTAGGCAAAACAAGGTGCAACCAACGCCTATTCGCATAACGTCCATGAAGGGAATTCTTTAAACACCTTTTTTGTGTGCGAAATATATTTTTTCTCAAACATGCTATGAAATATTGACGTTATGTTCCTTAAAATACGCCACGAACTGTCACGTTGCAGGTGCGGCTAGACGAGAGGTCAATAATGGAATTTCATACAACATTGCTGGCCAAGGCCAGCAAAGTGATCGTCTATTGTTTTATGTGACACAGCACCATGACGTTTAATAGGTCGACGTGGTCGACGTGGATGGATGGATGGACGGACGGATGGACGGACGGACGGACGGACGGACGGAGGGATGGATGGATGTTGATGGATGGATGGATGGATGGATGTTGATGGATGTTGATGGATGTTGGTTGATGGATGTTGGTTAATGGATGTTGATGGATGTTGATGGATGTTGGTTGATGGTTGTTGATGGATGTTGATGAATGTTGATGGATGTTGGTTGATGGATGTTGATGTATGTTGATGGATGTTGATGGATGTTGATGGATGTTGATGGATGTTGATGGATGTTGATGGATGTTGGTTGATGGTTGTTGATGGATGTTGATGGATGTTGATGGATGTTGATGGATGTTGATGGATGTTGATGGATGTTGATGGTTGTTGATGGATGTTGATGGATGGATGGATGTTGATGGATGTTGATGGATGTTGATGATGTTGTTAGTGATGGTGATGGTGATGGTGATGGTGATGGTGATGGTGATGATGATGGCGGTGATGATGGTGGTGATGATGATAATGCATGTTTGAGAAAAACTCTATACAAGCCTTGGCCACGAACAGGGATTGCCGGCCTCGTATCTCTAGATGGCTTCGTTAACACTCGGCCATCTATAACTACTCGGCCGGCAATCCCCTATTTCGCGGCCGCTGCAGTAATGTACTATTACTATCTTTCTGAAAGCCGATTCTGATTTGGCCCTTGTAATTTTCTGCGTAAACCTCATGAGCCGCTAAACCATGCCATTGAAATTTGAATATCAAATATCTGGATTGAAACGCGATGTGACTTTCTGTGTATAGCTTCAGTCGAATACCTAAATAAGGTATTTTAAACAAGATAAGAGGACGCGTGAACAGTTGTATGTATGTGTAGTGTAGACTGTAGTTTTATACGCAAATTTTATACAGTTTAGAAATATAATGTCTCGATTGCCATTTCTACTTATCAAAAAAATATTAGCTATTTTTAAAGCCTAAACTATAATGTATATATTTATTCACATTATATTTATGTATATATTTTGTGCGTAGTAGTATATTTTATAATAGGTTTCTTTCTACGAGAATTTTATTGTAGCTGTCTCTATTTCTGAATTTTAAACTTACTCTTTGTCGGTCCCGTTTCGGTTGACTGGTAGAGATCCCTTAAAGGGATAAGTTTGCCTTTGTACAATGCGTCTACGATTGTGAATAGTGTTTTTTTTCTTTTTATACAATAAAGGGTTAATAGTTACTTACATTATATTTGAAAACGATCCATTTACATTAAGAATACATATAATAAAACATAGGAATTTAAAGTAAATTAAAAATAAAACTCAGTAATAGGGTCCCATTGGCACCCTTCGGGTATGGAACTCTAAAAAGGACTTTCTGTCATTCGGAATCCCTAATGTAGACCTCACAAATGGCGAGTTTGTACAAGTTGGTACACATAACGAACATAATATTATGTAATACTAGCTGTTGCCCGCGACTCCGTCCGTAAAGAATGGGGGGGGGATAAAAAATAGCCTAAGACCTATTCTCAGACCTACCGAGTGTAGAGAAAAAAGTTTCATAAAAATCGGCCAAGCCGTTTTAGAGGAGTTCGGTAACAAACACCGTGACACGAGATTTTTATATATTAGATAATGTACCATCGCCCCAGACGCCAGATACCCATTTTCAAAACAAATTTGCTTGCAGCCGTTGATGTTTATTGCTATGGATTGTTATGGACAGATGTCTAGCCACTGCACGCAAACTGGGCCTTTAAGTTGGTTATCTGGCGCTTGGGGCGATACTACGTGTCCTCGCGACGTTCAACGAAAAGCTCATGTAATTTCCCACACAAATTCCCAAAAAACTCAGGGGTAGCGCAAGGTTCGAACACACGACCCTTAGCTTGAAAGGCCATAAATCAAATGACTATACTAGGCTATCACGGCTTTTACTACTATCATTACGTTAAAAAAATAAGAAGGTCGGTTCTCCTAAGAACTGATGCGTTTACTAATTCTATGTCTATAATACGTCTGCGAAGTAAATTCATTGAGTTACCAGTACCACTACCATGAGTTTATAGTGACTGTACTCGATAGCCACTATAAACCCGATTTGTATGGAGTCTCCATACAAATCATTTACGCAGTCGCTATCGAGTACGGTCACTGTAAACTCATGGTAGTGGTACAGTACCTCTACCATGAGTTTACACTAGTTCAGAGTGACCGTACTCGCTAGCGACGGCGTAAATGATTTGTATGGAGAATTGTACTTCCGTAAGTGACCGCTAGAGGCGTTGTACAATTCTCCATACAAATAATTTACGCCGTCGCTAGCGAGTACGGTCACGTAAACTAGTGTAAACTCATGGTAGAGGTACAGTAACTTTCGTCGGTTTCTTTTGTTGTGCAACCTCCTCACTGTTTTAAAATCTTTTTGTAGCTGTTCTTTCGTACAAAATTTCGTAATACCTATCTCCTCTGTTATTCTTTTTGCCTCCCTTTTTTCTTTAAGTGTCGAGAGTTGAAAAGATTTTTGTTGTTTTGTTGAAATGGGCATTCAAGGTTTTGTCCTGGAGTTATGACAAACCGACGACTGACTCCAGAAGCTTTTATTATAATGAACTAAATGTGCCTGCTGTTCACACTAAGTACCAGCGCTTTAAATATGATTGTAGGCTGTAGACAGACATTTAAATTATGGTTGTGCTAAGCTCCTAATCCCCACTAAGCCCGCGTGGGAACTACGACCCAAGCCCTCTCATTCGGAGAGGGATATAGGCTTGGATGATATTGATGATGATGATTTCATTAATGTGCACGCCCCTCTCCCGTACTTTGGCGTCCCCTCTCTTGCCGCGTGGCCCGCTGCAGCGTTTATGTTTCTCCTAAGGAGATGGAGGAATTAAATCATACATATGAACATTTTATAATTGCTTGTTATGGCCTATATTAAATAAATATATTTTGACTTAGATCTATTAGTTAGTGTGTCTGTTGAACTTATGTTTTAAGACTTTCACTGTCCTTACCCGTCCTCTCTATTTCTGAGAACTCATCGGCTAATGAGTTCCCAGAACAAGACTAAAATAATTTTATTAATTTACGTTTGAAATTTAATTATTTATCAAAATATTTGTCACGGCTTCACAATGATAAAGATAATAATAAACATTAAGTAACGAAGGTTTTTTCAATGTGATATTAGCATTGCTAACCCTACTGCGGCGAAGTACAAAAGGGAGGATCATGTATTTGATATGTATATTATGTACAATGTACATATGCCCGATTATTTGTTCTCTCTCAACCATATGGTGTACTATGCCCTTTGGACAAAATATTTTTTGTCAAATTTCAATCTCCAAAAAACTAATTGGGGATGTCTATTTTTTTGCAATGTATAGTAATTCGAAAACCATTTCGAGATAAACGCTTTTAAACTCGTTTTCTGTAGTTATTTAATTTTAATATTATGTAATGAATTTATTACATAATAAATAAGCAATGACCTTCATTTGACATTGGTGTAAATTGCGTGACCGGTCCAAGTCGTACTTTATTATGTGTGGTTAGAATTACTCACAATTTACGCGTGGATTATACTACGGAGTTTGATTTGGACCCGCTGTCTGACATCTAACACATTGACAGCGCCAGTAAAGTGACACTAGTTACAGTGTACCACTACGCAAAAAATAATTAAAAGGGGTTGCCTTATCGTACGCATTTAGATAGATTTAGAAATTTGGCAGTGTGGGAGCCCTCAATTATAATCTGACGTCATCAACCAAAATAGTTTCAATAATTAATTTTGAAAAAAGTAGTGAACTAAATGACAAAATATTGAAATTAGTTTCTTATAATTGACTTTTCTATACAAAAAAAAATATAAAAACCCCTGTTAATTTTTTTTAGACATTCCCAATTGTTTCTGGTGTTCAGTCGAAGAACTTGCAGGGTAATTGTGTAACTTTTTTGACACTTGGCATCGGATTGAAATGACAGTTTTTGTATGGCTGTGACAGCTGGCTGTTGTCGATACCAATAGGGATGTTGACACCATTAAAAAATAATTCGAAGACACGACTCCAGTAAAAAAACGCTTTATTTTAGCCCTGAACCCCAGATTAATTTTCGATTAACTGCAAAATTTGATTTTTTGTTGCTTTAAAACAAATAAATAGTTAGTTAATTGAGTATGTGAACCAGTGACGTCATATGTTGCTATTGCCATTCAAACTCTATGGGAGAAATGTGATTGGACAGCTCATAAAAAGTACGTCAGTTGATTGGTGGTGTCAACATCCCTATTGTCAGCCCATACAAGAACCTGTCAAAATGAACGCGATGGCGATTGCGAGGAAGTTAGACAATTAGCCTGCTGAATCGCGTACCAGGGTGGAGCCTTT
Source organism: Archips crataeganus (assembly GCA_947859365.1). Taxonomy (NCBI): domain Eukaryota; kingdom Metazoa; phylum Arthropoda; class Insecta; order Lepidoptera; family Tortricidae; genus Archips; species Archips crataeganus. Next base: position 7,543,322 of record OX402064.1, read on the forward strand.
TCGTTAGAATTGTTAAGAGGTTTTATACCTGCTGAGCTGGCAACGTTGCATTTTTGTTAGTTTTTCTCGATTATTCCATAAAAAATTAATGAAAATTAAATTTTTTTTGTATACAAATTGTTCTAATATATAAGTTAATGTGTCTACTGCAATAATAATTCGTGATAAGACTATTATTTGGAGTGGTCGCTATGGTGTTAGCGTTAACCCAGCAAAAACTCAGGTTATTATAGTCGGCAGTTCACATTTTATTTCCAGAGTAAATTTTATTAATCTGCCGCCTATATTTTTTAATGGTATCCTGATACCTTTCTCGGTTAAAGTAAAAAACTTGGGTGTTTTCATGGACCAGTCATTGGCGTGGGCGCCCCAAGTTAATGAGGTTAGCAGGAAGATGTTTGCTGCTGTGGGGTCTCTGAGGCGGCTTCGCAACTTTCTCCCGCTCGCTACCAAGATTGCGTTGGCTAATTCTCTCCTTCTTCCTATTTTAGATTACGCCGATGTTTCCTATTTAGATCTTACAGAGGAGCAATTGAATAAGCTTGAGCGTATCCAAAATGTCTGTATTCGGTTCATATTTGGTTTGCGGAAATATGACCACGTTTCCTACTATCGCGCCCATCTCAAGTGGCTCCCCATCCGTTTTCGCCGTAATACTCACATTCTTTCTCTTCTGTACAACATACTCTTCAATCCTGCAACTCCTCAATATCTTCAAGAGCGTTTTATGTTTATGTCCTCTATTCGCTCTGCACAAAATTTTCTTCTTACTGTTCCTCCTTCTTCCTCCAAATTCTATCATAACTCCTTTACTATGACCGCCATTTGTCTTTGGAATTCTCTTCTTTTGTCGTTAAGGCAAGCAAAATCCCTTCCCATTTTTAAAAACCTTCTAAAGGCTCACTATTTGTCACTAACGTAATCCTCGCTCTTTGACCCTTCTTTATTCTTTTTCTTTTTTGTTTATATTGTTTCTTTATTTTCCTTTTTAAATCCTTTTCTCACATGCGGCCTTTTGACATTTTTTTCCATTGATATTTTGTATTAAGTATATGTAGTGTATAAGTATTATATTGAATGTATTTGTTTATTTATATAATTTATATTATATTTGTATTGTTTTTATTGTTTGTTGTCTATTAAATAATACTGCGTTTCTCTTGTCTGCTATTTCTGCCACCTACATTCGTCTGTTGATATTTATTAATTTCTGAGTAATTGGTTGTCTGGAAGAGATCGCTTTTTAGCGGTAAGACCGCCTATTGTCTACCTGAATTTTTATTTTTGTAATGTCACTGTACTGTTTCTGGTGATCAATAAAGAATATTTAATTTTGTATTGTATTATTTTCTTTAAAAACGAACAAATTATTACCTAACGGTTTTTAAAGAAAATAAAAGTCTTATCACGAATTATTATTGCAGTAGACACATTAACTTATATATTAGAACAATTTGTATACAAAACATTTTTAATTTTCATTCAATTTTTATGGAATAATCGAAAAAAAATAACAAAAATGCAACGTTGCCAGCTCAGCAGGTATAAACCCTCTTAAATTATCTTGAAATTTATTGTGAAAAGATTCTACTCTGGTACGTAATTCAGTTATCTCGACTGTACCGTAATACAATCTACTTATTTAATAACTGTACAGAAATAAAATAAAACATTGTTATTCATGTTATTTTAAAGAGTTATTTTTCCGACAGTCTCTTTCACGATAAAAATGTGCATGTAAATTGCAGAAATGCAGTCTAATGTTGTTTAACATAACAATACGGCGCTACATATTTAGAAGCTCTAGTGAATAAGAAAAGATAAATCACGTAAAATCTTACTTACTTACTACCTTTAGCTGGTTGCTTAAACCATTTTGGAAGTTGAACTGAAATTCTAGTAAGTAAATTACTAAAATTTCCATGGGGATGAAAATTCGATAATTTAATTCCTCCATCTCCATTTTACCAACGGACATCTAGGCGGCGGGGAGCTTCACCTTTGTGTGGTTAGTATTCTATTGGCCCGAACAAAGTGGTTTGCTTCATTCAATCATCCATCTTGGTTAATATAAACTTACTTAAAAATTACTTACATTAATACGAACTGCTAAGGAATGGAATTCGCTCCCGTCGTCCATAATTCCGGTTAGATACAACCTACAGCTAGACCGTTTAAATGAGTCCTCCACCACGCGGTATAGGGGCTAGGGGGTATGTCGACAAAGGGGGCCGGGAAAGCGCTCGCAGCCCGCACCTCTCTTAGCCCATTTGTCGTCATACCCCCCCAGCCCCTGTACTGCGCGGGCGAGGGCTCATTTAAACGGTCTAGCTATAGGGCTTTTCAAGGCTAGGGTAAATAGGCTGCTACTAAACCAGTGAGATACATCTCTGACTCATCTACACTTTCTGTCATGTGAGATAGGGGTCAATCACGGGTCAATTTTATGAAAAAAAAAACAATATAATAATATTAAATGTTGATAAAGAGAATAGATCGCTTTTGAGCGATAAGACCGCCTATTGTCTGCCTGTTTTTTTATTGTTATGAATATTTTTTTCTGTATTTTTTTGGTGATCAATAAAGAATATTTGTATTGTATTGTATTGTATAAAGAACCAAAACAAAGGGGCATGGCAGTTGGCAATAGAGCTATTATGACAGACAAAGGAATATCAAATCAATCAACCCAGGGTGCAAATAGAGGAATACAATAATTAATCGGTAATCTTTTACTATCAGGCGATCCGTCTGCTCGTTTGCCCTCTATACCATAAAAAAAAAAACAAAAAAATATTATGATTTCAAACTGACCAACGATTCACCTCTATCTCAGTGATGACAGGTGCCAATGAGGCTGAAGATGTAGCCAGTAACAGCCTACTCACTCAGGCTATTTAAGCCCTAAATAAATATAATTCAACTAATCTAAATACATTCCAAGTAAATATCTATTATACTAAATTAAATAATACTAATATAAATAATAACATAAAAAGAAACCTATAAGGCAAATACGTCGTCGAAAGACGTCGTAGGCATGGACCCTAGTACGCTGGCCGCATTACCTCTTTGTACCGCTATCCCTAGCCTTTGAGCGAGGTAAGCGCCAGCTTTAGGGTCCCCAGAGGCCAGAACTAACCTTTTGGACAAGTCCTTTAGCACCTTAAATTGTAAAAAGGCGACAAAATCGATCCATTCCTTATCAGCTCGCATTATGAAAGATGAAGCATGATGAAGAAAGATGAAGTAAATAATAAGGCAGAATTAATCTGGGTTTCAGGGCTATAAATAATAAGGTGTTTTTTATTATGATTAATTTATTGGAATTATTTGACTGTGTTTGATTTAAAATGCTAAAATATAATGTTAATAGGTACTAATCCTTAGAAAGTAAGACGCATATATTACTAACAACCTATGGACCCCGGTCTGCAGTAAAGCATTTGAATTATTAGACTCGCGTAAAAAGGTAAAAATACTAAAACCTAGGTCGGTGAAGCAATTTACTTATTTTATTTCATCTACTTTGAAACGGGAGTAAGCTGTTACTTAATTTTCTAGCCTAAAATGAAACTCTCGTAGGTAGTGGGAGCTTTTCCCAATTTAATTTTACACCCTTAAGACATTAACCACGAATTTTAGGGGGAAAGGGGGGACGTACCTATCTATGTTTCAGCTGTCGCTCGGTATCTCTTTACGAAATGTGACATCAAACACCTTCGATTTTCGTACTAAATAGTATCATCATCATTTCAGCCGCAGGACGTTCACTGCTGGACATAGGCCTCTCTCATTGATACCCAATCATTACGGTTGGAAGCGGCTTCCATCCACCTTGAACCTGCGGCCTTTACCAAATCGGCCGTCCATCTAGTTGGAGGCCGTCCCACGCTGCGCTTGCCGGTCCTTGTAGAGCACGATCCTAGCTCCAGAGTTCCCAGACGTTACTTATTTTCTCATGAATAAAATATACGGGATAATAATAGTGTTGTATGTAGGTACTTTAAACGTAGGCATACCTGCTACCTTGAGCTGACGGCCGATCTACAGATACCAGGTGCTAAATGTACAAGGACTACTCACTTTTCTTAATTTCTGATGGCTGATTTTTAAGTATCTTTTAGAGAGTATTGTTAGAAATTAGTATTCAATACTACCAGACCTCTCCCACCGGCGCGGCGGCAACCTTTGCCAGAAGCTTTAAAGCTCTTACCCCGGCGCCACACATTACAAATGTTTGAACACATTTGTTTGATCACATGTGTAGCACCGGTATTTGCTTATTTGTTCAATAGAACATCCATACAATCAACCATAGATCAAATATGTGTTCAAATATGTGTTGAAACATTTGTAATATGTGTGACGCACGCACGCACGCACGCACGCACGCACGCACGCACGCACGCACGCACGCACACACGCACACACACACACACACACACACTTTGATTGAGTGTAGCACATAATAATATAATAATAATAAATCTTTATTTATCATACAAAAAGTTAACAAAATATAACAACTTATATGTAGACTAAATATATTTATTTAAAAGGGAAACATGTTACGTATACCTGAACTAGGAAAAAATCCTGTGTTTCAGGTGTGAAATAGGGACTACATAAAAAAAATAAACAAGTCTTAAATATCTAATCAAACAGTACCAATATGTACCTACCAATGTCTATGTCTATGTTTGTACTCTTACTTTTAGCCTGTGTGCGTGTTATTGTTGTCTTCTCCTTCTTCTTCAGCGCGTTTTCGCCCACCGTTGGGCATACGCCTCTCCAACCTTTCTCCATCCATTATCTGTGTGACTAGGCTAAGCTACTTTTTACCGCGGGAAAATACCTTTTTCTCAAACATGCTATGAAATATTGACGTTATGTTCCTTGAAATACGCCACGAACTGTCACGTTGCAGGTGCGGCTAGACGAGAGGTCAATAATGGAATTTCATACAACATTGCTGGCCAAGGCCAGCAAAGTGATCGTCTATTGTTTTATGTGACACAGCACCATGACGTTTAATAGGTCGACGTGGTCAACGTGGATGGATGGATGGACGGACGGATGGACGGACGGACAGACGGACGGACGGAGGGATGGATGGATGTTGATGGATGGATGGATGGATGGATGTTGATGGATGTTAATGGATGTTGGTGGATGTTGATGGATGTTGATGGATGTTGATGGATGTTGGTTGATGGATGTTGATGGATGTTGGTTGATGGATGTTGATGGATATTGGTTGATGGATGTTGGTTAATGGATGTTGATGGATATTGATGGATGTTGATGGATGTTGGTTGATGGTTGTTGATGGATGTTGATGGTTGTTGATGGATGTTGATGGATGGATGGATGGATGGATGTTGATGGATGTTCTTGTTCATGGATGTTGACGGATGTTGATGGATGTTGATGGAGATGGATGTTGATGATGTTGTTGGTGATGGTGATGGTGATGGTGATGGTGATGGTGATGATGATGGCGGTGATGATGGTGGTGATGATGATGATGCATGTTTGAGAAAAACTCTATACAAGCCTTGGCCACGAACAGGGATTGCCGGCCTCGTATCTCTAGATGGCCTCGTTAACACTCGGCCATCTATAACTACTATTGTTACGTATATTCTCCATATTATAAATGTGAATTTCTAATTATTTGTAATTATTTCTTTTTTGTTTTTAGTTTTTTTGTCAAGGAAATGAGCGAAAAGGCACAGACTGATTGTCTTGTACAGCAAACACCTCAGGTTTCTGACAGAATATCAGCACTGCAGGTTACTGCTGTAACCTGTAGTACATGCTGAGTCAGCGCCTATTCGTAACATCATCGCATGGCTCTTAATTTTAGTGATTATGTAAGAAAATTTATTTCATTTGTCTAAATTTAATTTTTTCTGTTTTTATAAATTTTCTGTGTCTATCTATCTATCTTTGAGCTTTGTACGTGTTTGTTGTGAATAAAGTTTGTATCTATCTATCTATCTATCTATCTACTCGGCCGGCAATCCCCTATTTCGCGGCCGCTGCAGTAATGTACTATTTCTCAAACATGCTATGAAATATTGACGTTATGTTCCTTATAATACGCCACGAAGTGTCACGTTGCAGGTGCGGCTAGACGAGAGGTCAATAATGGAATTTCATACAACATTGCTGGCCAAGGGCAGCAAAGTGATCGTCTATTGTTTTGATGTGACACAGCACCATGACGTTTAATAGGTCGACGTGGTCGACGTGGATGGATGGATGGATGGATGGATGGATGTTGATGGATGTTGATGGATGGATGTTGATGGATGTTGGTGGATGGATGTTGATGGATGTTGATGGATGTTGATGGATGTTGGTGGATGGATGTTGATGGATGTTGATGGATGTTGATGGATGTTGATGGATGTTGATGGATGTTGATGGATGTTGATGATGTTGTTGGTGACGATGATGGTGATGATGATGGCGGTGATGATGGTGGTGATGATGATGATGATGCATGTTTGAGAAAAACTCTATACAAGCCTTGGCCACGAACAGGGATTGCCGGCCTCGTATCTCTAGATGGCCTCGTTCACACTCTGCCATCTATAACTACTCGGCCGGCAATCCCCTATTTCGCGGCCGCTGCAGTAATGTACTATTCCTACGGGAAAATTAATTTATCGCGGGCGAAGCTGCGGACGGAAGGCTAGTTATAAATAAATGTTTTTCTTTCTTCCTTACATTATAAAGGTAGCCTCTAAGCAAAATTTCATCCTTCTAATTGTTGATGAGTCAGTCAGTCAGCACTTTTCTTTTTATATTATGTATAGGATGAAGTCTATGATCTAAATAAAGCCAGAAACAAATTGAGTTGGGCTTTGAGTTGGGGCTCAAATAGACTAGAGAAAAGCCTGCGTTAATCATGCCCGGAGCAATTTTATTATTAATTATATTACAGTTTTGTCTTTTAAAGTTGTTTTTTTAACTTGCCACAATCCTTTTTGAAATGAATTCCTTTAGTTTCTGTAAAAAAGAAACTTTTGTGGTTAAATAAGAGAATTCGAGCGTAAAAAACGTAAACTTGAATCGGCGTACCTATCAATAGTAAACAGTTTCGAAACAAAAGAATGCTTATTTTCACCAAAGAAAAGAAGGTAGAATGAAAGTGTTAATACAACAAAGAAGAATAATATTGTAGTATTTAAGTTTCTACATTGTACCTGGTGGTGGAGAATTCAAATAAATTTCTTATTTCTTATTAATATCAATGAACTCAAACAATTACTTTGCTTACCGAGTTGTTACGTTTATGTAAGAAATGCGTGTTCATGCAGTTCCTCCACCTCCACACTGTACGAATAGGTACACATAATTTACACAAACCCAACTATCACCACCACTAAACTACACTGACGCGTTTCGAACTCAACTAGAGCTCATCTTCAGAGTAGGTACCACAACCATACGTTATGCTTACTTGCTTGTTTGCTTGGTTGTGGTACCTACTCTGAAGATGAGCTCTGGTTGAGTTCCAAACGCGTCAGTGTAGTTTTGTGGTGGTGATAGTTGGGTTTGTGTGATTTGTGTATGTTCGTACACTGTGGAGGTGGAGGAAATTCATGAACACGCATTTCTTACATAAACATAACTATCGTAAGGGCGCGCGTGAGCAAAGTAATTGTTTCAGTTCATTAATGGACCTCCGCAAAGTAACGCCTGATTCAATAAATAACTTACAAAAATATAGTCTTCCAAACTCTAAAAATGAAAGAGATCACGAGAATTAAAATATCATGGCTTCGTAACATAAGAGAGTAGACTAGCATCAGGACAGGACAGGATGAGGTTTAAGGAACTGACTGCCAACCTTCAAATGACACAAGAAGCACAACAACGTGAACTAAAAGTGCAAGGCAAATAGCCAGATATTGATTTTCCGGGCGCAGATTTCAACATGTTCACGGACTAAAAAGCACTTCCAATATTACAGGCTTTTATTTAGTTTCATCTGTCTCGATGTTTGTCTGTTTGTCTGTCTGTCTGTGATCAAATCTTGCAAGTTAAATTTAACCCACTTCCCGGTTACCGTATGAGCTGAAATTGTGCATGCATGTGTAAATCAGGTGACAATGCAATATTATTTTGACATGGAGCTGATGTGATGATGGAGCTGGAAGGTGGCCATAGGAACTCTGTAACAAAACGACACAACCCCGTCGAGTTTTGGCTCGTTTAATTTGTCTTGACGAGTACTTTGATCCCAGATAGTAACCAGGCTCTGATGATCATGGAACTAGAACGTTTTGACGCTCCTAAACAGATGAATAGTTTTTATTAATATTTGCACGCACACATCTAAATCAACTGATTCAGTAGATGGGCGCGTGTCATTTTAGCTTAGACAAGCTCTACAAGAGGAAGAGTGTTTGCTGTGGCACTCAGCGATGCCAGATCTACGGAAAAATCCGTAGATCTACGGATTTTAGGCCTAGTGCCCAGACCTACGGAAATGCTTGGCTAATCTACGGAATTTCAGACTAGCGTCATTTTTTAAAATTTACCTTCTAGTTTCGCTGACAACTAGCAAAAATGAACAAAACGAACGGAATGAACGGGAAAACGAAGCGTATGAATAGAAAATTTCTTCCGTGTCAGAATAGATTGCCATTTTTTTTAAATTTTTGTCGATTTTCTATTGCCAATTTACTTTAGCCAGACTCTAATCTAATTTTGAATAGCATTTAAAGGTTCAGGTGCAGTCGAATATAGCTAATTTAAAAAATCCGTATATCTACGGATTTTTCTTCAGGTGATTTACGGAATTCTACGGATTTTTTCGCCTGGACCTACGGATTTACATAAAATGGATATGGCAACACTGGTGGCACTAACGGTTTGTGTTTCAGCCTAAAGCGGCACAGAGTTACATGCTTCCTACAAATGCTATGAAAAATAGCCGGCCGTGGACGGACGTAGTTCCACTTTTGGTGCAATTTAAACTACTTTCTACAGCGCATACAGTGCTACAGAAACGTACGTCACTGAACTAGCAAATTCTAGAAAGTTTCCGAAAACTTTCACAAAAATTTAAAACAAGTTTTCTTAAGTAAATTTCCTGCAGCATACACTTATGAATAACTTCCCGTTTCCCGCGGCTTCGCCCCCGTTATAATTTCTTTCATAGGGACCTTCTCCTGACAGTAACAAACGCAACAAAAAAAGAATTAGCGAAATCGGTCCAGCCGTCACGTGTGATGCGGTGAGCAAGGGAAATTTAGTAAGGTCTTGACATGATTTTACTACGAGAAATGTGTAAGTAATGCGAGTGATATCACTATTGTAATTATTACTTGACCGCGTGATGCCATATTACACATCACTCGGAAGAAATAAGCATTACACCTACACCAAACATCACGCGTTGCGATATATTCCCCGGGCGTGGTAATAGCGACCGCTCGGCTCTCGCTCGAAACTTACCGTGATGAAAGAGATGAAAGAGCTTGTATGATACCTATTATATCACATAGCGCTTATTAGTTGTTCCATTAAGTATAAAGGGAAAACAACTTATACATTCTATGTCATTACATTAAAATATTAAGTCATAAAATATAAATAAAGAATCTTTATTAATTTTTTCTGTTATTATTCATAGTGTGTGATGCCTGTGATGGTGTGATAATGAAAGTAAATGCGAACTGCAATATTTATGCCCGGCAATGGGTGATGTTTCGAGTGATGTGATATCTCAATTTAATATTACATTTCCCGACATGTAATGCGATATGGCATTACTTTTTGGAGCACTGTTTTGCGCATCTCTATATTGAATACCCTTCATGTAGTAATTTCGCAACTTTTTAAACTTCAAAAATCAAAAAAAAAATCAAAACGTTTATTCTGCAAATAGGCCGCAAAGGGCTCTTTTACATGTCACTTTTTTTAACTACCAGCGCTTTCGTAAGGACCATCATTGCCAAGAAGAATGCGCCGCAAGAAACTTGGCAGGAAGTCATATTTTCAAATTAAAATATAATAAATTACAAACTAAAAAACCATACAAATATAGAATTAAATAAAAAAAAAAAATAATTATATAAAAAAACAATACAGGGATGTATTGGGTCCCATAGTTAAAAAATATATATATATATATCGGAGATAGTCTTCCAATGTCACAATCATTAAAAATGAATGTGTTAAAACACATTTCAGGTCAAGTAACCATTAAACTTTTGGATTTCAAAGGCAAGCTTACGCCTGCCGCCCCCAAAGTTGGCTCACACGCACTCATGTCATGCTCTGAAAGCAGAGCGGTACCGAGGGCATGTATCGCTTCCGTTCCCATAAGCCTTATGGGACCGTCTTGGGAACTTCGGCGTCGCGGGCCTGTGACTAGTTAATAAAGTATTAATTAAAATATAAAAGTTTAAATCCATAAGCTTAACAATATACAGCCTTAAATATAGCAAAGGGATGTATAAAGTCCCTGAGTGACTTCTCCTCAGTGCATACTGAACTAATAATGTCTACTGTCTAGAGTGTTATATGGCCTCTTCAGCCTGAGAGACGGCCCGTGCCTTCGTTGGAGTGTCAATAAAGTTGAAGACAAACTGCACACTTGTGTTTAACCTCTTGCCAGGGAATATACCTTTTGCTTAGAGCATCAAACCAACCAGAGACGTCAAAGTGAGCCTGCTTATTGTAAAAAGTTTAAGACAGCCAATCAATTTTTTTTTACGTGACAACTTCTAATAAATCGATGAACGCCGGCTGCATGCACGAAAAAGGATGACGCAATGTAACGTACATGCACGTACATGTCCCGTACAGAGCAGTGAAGGCCAAGCTGTACAAAAGAGCAGCGCGTGCCAGGATGTACAATCTTAGTACTAGCGATCGGGTAGTTTTTAATGGGGGTGGTGGGGTGTGGGGGGGTTGAAGGGGGGGGGGGTGATTTTAAAGGGAGGATGAAAATTTCATTGATTTTGCCGTAGCATGCACCGTTTTCAAGATATTTGACAAAACACCGGTTCTCGTTCGATCACCGAGGTTAAGCAACGTCGGGCGCGGTCAGTACTTGGATGGGTGAACACCTGGTTTCATTTTTGTTTTTTGTATGTATTGCTATAACGTTGTCACGATAAACTATCGTCCGTAAACCGACTTTACAAACAACCGGTTTTTTTTTCATTTTATCTCTATTATGTAATTAGGAGAGGATTAAATCGATCAATATATCTGCACTTGACCCTGCATGAGCCATAACAATCTAAGGTCTCTCCTCTTGTTGCAGCGGCGGTGGTGATAGCGTTCTTCGTGTGCTGGGCCCCGTTCCATATCCAGCGCGTCTTCTTCATCTACGGCCACTCGCTGCCCCAGTTCCACGTCATCAACGAGCATCTCTTCAACGTCGCAGGCGCACTGTACTACGTGTCCGCTACCGTCAATCCTATACTGTATAACGTCATGAGTGGCAGGTAAGTTTAAAAATATTGTAGGATATAGAAAAAAAAACCGGCCAAGAGCGTGTCGGACACGCACAAGGTAGGGTTCCGTAGCCATTACAAAAAAATCAAGTAATATTTTTCTAAGGATTTCGTATGTGTACGGAATCATCCAAGTTTAGGTATGTTTTATACCTTAGGCTGCTATTTACTCTTAAACTACAAATAATTTCCAAGCAATCTTAGCCGCTATAATTTTCCTAGTAAATTTGATATATTTACTACCATTCTGAATTTTTTCAAATTTTTCCACCCAACAGTTTAGATTTTAGAGGGGGGGGACGCTCGAATTTAATGAAATTTTTCACTTTAAAGTTGAATATTTCGCAAACAGATCACTGAATAGAAAAATCATGTTAGCAACCCCGCAATGGTTTTAAAAGACCTATCCAACGATACCCCACACTATAGGATTAGTTGAGAAAAAAAAATCACCCCCCCTTTACGTCTATGGGAGGTACCCTAAAAAAATTTATTTTTTGTTTTTTATTTTACCACTTTGTTGGCGTGACTGCTATGTATATTCATGCCAAATTACAGCTTTCTAGTACTAACGATCTCTGAGCTTAGCCGCGGACAGACAGACAGACAGACAGACGGACAGACATGGCGAAACTATAAGGGTTCCTAGTTGACTACGGAACCCTAAAAACAGTCTGTGTCAAATTTCTCGTGTCGCTTAGAGCACTTGGACCTAAAGTAAGTTTTTAGAAGCGTTTTATTTATTTTTATTTTAACTTGAAAAGTCTATGATTAAAAATCGGTTAAGCGCGAGTCGAATTCGTACATGAAGGGTTCCGTACCTCCGTGTAATGTTTTAAAAACAGTTCAGTAAAAAATCGCCGAAATGTAAGCACTTAAAAATGCAAACTAATAGGTAGGTAAATATCCGTTGAACATTAGAGTCGCTCGCGTAGCCTAGCAATCCGCCTAGCAACGCTTAACAACGCCCAGCTACCTATGTAAAAACGTTCAAAAAAACTTTATTTTATTTTTAGTATCTATTCGTTGTTACAGCAGCCATAGTAATACATAATCGGTGAAAATTTCAAGATTCTAGCTACTTATTACGGTTCAAGAGATAGAACCCTATGTATGACAAAGTAAAAAAAAAGTCAAAAGTCAAAATTCTTTATTCAATTTAGGCATCAATTGATGCCTCCTATGAACGTCGAAGAATCTACCACCGGTTCGGAAAAAACCTGTTGAGAAGAAACCGGCAAGAAACGCAACAAGGTATATTTTAATACAATTAATTTAATACAATTAATTTTTTTAACACAGTACTAGGGGCGTTCAATAAAAAGTGAGAATGAGTATGTTATGAACAACTTTTACTAAATGTCATTTTATTTTTCGACATAGTCACCTTTTAGCATAATACACTTAGTATATCTTTTTTCTAAACTTAAAATTACATTTTTAAAAGAGGTCTCATCTTGAGTACTTAAAAAATCTTGTACTGCAGCGACTACCGCGTCGTCGTCTTCAAATTTCTGGCCTCTCAGGTATTGTTTCAATCTCGGAAATAGGTAGAAATCACTGGGAGCAAGATCTGGTGAATACGGAGGATGCTTAAGGATATCGAACCCAGCATCACGAATTGCAGCCATTGCAACGGCGGACTTGTGTGCCGGGGAATTGTCCTGGTGGAACAGCACAACTTTCGAGAGTTTACCTCGCTGTTTTTCGCGGATCTCATTGCGCAATGTTGCTATTTGTTTGGCGTATAAAGTGCCCGTAATAGTGGCTCCATGCTCGAGATACTCAATCATTAATACCCCTTTACCATCCCAAAAAACAGAGCCCATGACCTTACCGGCAGATGGGCTCACCTTGAATTTCTTCGGAGTTGGAGATGATGGTCTTTTCCATGTCATAGACTGCAGTTTCGTTTCAGGGTCGTAATGATGGAGCCATGTTTAGTCCATTGTTATAAATCGCGCCAAAAAAAGTTCCCGGTCTTGCTGCATCAGGTTCAAAGCTTCTTGACAAATCTCTAGTCTAGTTTGTTTTTGCGTGTCAGTAAGCATTCTTGGTACCCAACGCGCAGATACCTTTTTCATACCCAAGCGTTCATGTAAAATATTATGCACGCTCCCCGTTGAAATCTTTACATTTTCAGCAATAAAACGAACTGTGACACGACGATCCGCCAAAACTGAGTTTTCGACTTTTTTCACAATTTCTTCAGTTACTGCTGTAGTAGGGCGTCCGGAGCGGGGGTCGTCCAATGTCGATGTTCTTCCACGTCTAAATTCGGCGCACCAACGTGCGACTGTCGAATACGGAGGAGCATTAGACCCTAAAGTGTCCCGCAAATCCAAATTGACTTGGTCCGTAGAAAAATGTTGAATAACGCAGCATTTCAACGCATAAACTTGAAGGCGGAATATTATAAAAACCTTTTCTGGCCGTACCCACAGCCCAATATCAAAGTCGACGTTGTATCTAATTCACGATATTGCGTCTACTCGATTACAGTGAACTGAATATTGGATCCCTAGTGGTGCGGAACCCATAACATACGAGATAAACGTCCCTGTGTGACCCTACTAAATAAACTGATACATATCTTCGATATGGAAAGCACCAACCTACTTACAGACAGTAAAAGTAAGTATGATAAGAAGAATGCTAATAAATCATTATTAAGTTCCTACCGAGCTTTTAGCACTTTTATTAGGTACATTCATTTAATCTCGTGCTGTATCATTCATTAAGTACTAGCAAAGCTTTAGTCCTGAAATTCATGTGTAAGATTTTTGAGGATTCACTCTAATGACGAGTGTTTATCGCAACACGATTACTTGTAGTTCGCTCGATAGAAATAAAATCCAAAGGCATTTTTTTGGGACTAGGTTGATTTGTGTAAGATTGTCTCCTAATATTTATTTATTTATTTATTATTTATTTCTAAAAAATAAAATAAATTCGTAGTACGACGTAAATAGGTACTGCACGGCAGGTCATGACTTTTTTAATGTTAATAAAACAAGATGTTTTCTAGGGCGTAGTGTTGCTACATTTTTAAAATATGTATTTGTTTTAGAAATACGGTGATAAATAACTATAAATTAAAAAATTTAAAAACCCCCAACGCAATTGGCTAAGTAAAGTTTTTTGAAGATGTGCTAATTATATTTTTTTCGACAGTAGTCGTCTTCAAGACCGAGAAACTGCAGCTGTTTTTTTTTATCTCCTACTATTTATTGGAAATATTTTTTTAAGTGTTCGAGATGACATTTGTGAGATTTAATGGCTGACAAGCGTTTCGTGCTCAGTACTTAGTAGAAATAGAAAAAAAAACGAAGTCAGTTGTCAATGTCAAATGAAATCTGACCGTTTGCGTTTCGTTTCTTTGCGTTGTCCAAGAAGCAGTTCCAAAATAGTGATCAAAAATATTCAATCGTGATTCAATTATCGTGCATAGGTCGTGGATAAATGCGGTAAAATTGAAAATCCGGATTTTGTGCGGAGGTCCTTAAAAATAGTCCAAAAATCACATTAAAACGCAAAGCAAACGAAACGCAAACGGTTTGACATGGACAAAAGTGACAGATGACTTAGTTTTTTTTCTGTTTCTACTAAGTACTGAGCACGAACGGCTTGTCAGCCATTAAATCTCACAAATGTCATCTTGAACACTTAAAAAAATATTTCCAGTAAACAATAGGAGATAAAAATAAAACAGCTGCAGTTTGTCGATCTTCAGAATGCCAACAGTCGAAAAAAAATATAATTAGCACCTCTTCAAAAAACTTTACTTAGCCAATTATGTCACTCGTATGTCTGAACATTAAGTCAATACCCGTTATGCGTCTAAGATCCCTTCCACAGCTAACAAAAGAGATGATAACTTTGAAACGGCTGAACCATTGCCAAGAAACCTGCTTTCTACGAGGGGCGTTCAATATAAAGTGAGAATGAGATGCAAAGTCTTTTAATATTACGAAATTAAATACTGGCCGGTAAAGCTAATCTATCTAGCTGATTGCTATGAAAAAAAAAACTAACTGTCTTTTGTTTAAAAAAATATACGGTAATTTCTTTGCAATGCTATTGAGTACGTTAGCGAAAATGGAGAAAATTGAACTGCGCGCCGTTATCAAATACTTGTATTTGAAAAATTTTTCTACGGACCAAGTCAATTTGGATTTGCGGGTCACTTTAGGGTCTAATGCTCCTCCGTATTCGACAGTCGCACGTTGGTGCGCCGAAGTTAGACGTGGAAGAACATCGACAATGGACGAGCCCCGCTCCGGACGCCCTACTACAGCAGTAACTGAAGAAATTGTGAAAAAAGTCGAAAACTCAGTTTTGGCGGATCGTCGTGTCACAGTTCGTTTTATTGCTGAAAATGTAAAGATTTCAACGGGGAGCGTGCATAATATTTTACATGAACGCTTGGGTATGAAAAAGGTATCTGCGCGTTGGGTACCAAGAATGCTTACTGACACGCAAAAACAAACTAGACTAGAGATTTGTCAAGAAGCTTTGAACCTGATGCAGCAAGACTGGGAAATTTTTTTGGCGCGATTTATAACAATGGACGAAACATGGCTCCATCATTACGACCCTGAAACGAAACTGCAGTCTATTACATGGAAAAGGCCATCATCTCCAACTTCGAAGAAGTTCAAGGTGAGCCCATCTTCCTATATATATGTATACCTATATATACCTATATATATGTCGAATGAATTAAAATATCGTATGGTCAAAAATCGAAAAGTTTTTGTCTGAAACCGTGAATTTCTGAGGATTTGTGCTATTAAGTTAGGTTAGTTTTATCTGCTATTATATAAAAATCTCGCGTCACGGTGTTTTTTATCGAACTCCTCCGAAACGGCTTGACCGATCTTTATGAAACTTTTTCTCTGTATTCGGTAAGTCTGAGAATAAGTTGTAGGCTATATTTTTGTATATGTACCCCATTTCTTCGCAGACGGAGTCGCGGGCAACAGCTTGTAACAATATATAAAAAAAATCGACCTTTGAATCATTCAATATTTTAACGATCGATATTCAAATACATGCCCATACTTAGGCCTTTCGTACCTACCTATACGAGGCTAGACAAAATCTCCATAACCCGATTTTAGTCTCTAAGGGACTTCCGCAATACAAATTCATAGAGGTTCGTACACAAACTCGGCACTCGTAGGAATATGTATAAAGCGGTAAAATTATCTCACTAAAAGAGGATGATAATTGCTGTTCAAGAACGTTGAAGTATAGTCAACCAACTTGATTTCTAAGCCACTGTAGAACCATGTCAAAATGAATCAATTTGTTTATCTTCTACGACAGTGATTATCGGGTGATGTAATTCTATGTCATGATGACAAACTCGATCTTTGCAAACGTAAGTCAACGATATTGAATAGGAAAGGAGTTTGCTTGTGTAATAATAACTTGAATTGTCACTGGCCGTCTGTCAAAACTTCTTTTTCGTCTCATGTCATGAAGCGAAAACGTTTATAAACTCGTTACGTCCATTGCAAATTGTGTTCGGAAAGTTGGTAATGCTTTGACTCGTACACAGACGTTGTAATTGTCTAGTAGTTAACACGACAAGGTTCTATAGTGGCCTAGGAATCAAATTGGTTGACAGTACCTCGGCATCTAAGATGGCGTGTTAACTTCATCTGCATTCAATAGATGGCGTTATCCGAGCGAACATTGTGCTTTTAAATTGTTACCGTAACCTTTTTTCAGCAAACTCTACAATTTATAAGTGTTTTTAGTTGAGGCATATCTGACATGGACGAAGCCGTGGGTTAAAACTAGTTACTATGAAGCAAACGGAACTCTTCTAAAGCTGTGTAGTGGCAAACCATCAAACATTAGCTCGCGCAGCAGCCGCGCATTATGGATACCGTGCCGTCGCGCGAGGCAATTCGAAGAGGGTTGTTGACACCACCAATCAACTGACGTGCTTTTTATGACCTTTCAAAACACAATTCTCCTATAGAGTTTGAATGGCAATAGCAACTTATGACGTCACCTTGTTCGCCAACTCAATCAACTAACTATTTATTTGTTCTAAAGCAACAAAAAATCTTAATTTTGCAGTTAATCGAAAATTAATCTAGTTTTCAGGGCTAAAATAAAGCTATTTTTTCTGGAGTCATGTCTTCGAATTATTTTTAATGGCGTCAACGTCCCTATTCTGGGGTGTTGGAACATGCCAAAACACAGGTTTGCCGCGGTCGAACAATGCTCGCACGGCGGCCGCGCGAAGTCGATACACAGATTTAAAAGAACTTGTAGTTTGTTTTCCCTCTACCGCATAGCACACTCTCAGTTTATACATATACACGATTGTAGAAACATTTAATGGGGTACATAATAAAGTTTTCTCATATTGTATGCGCTCAGGCATGCAAATAGCACTACAAGAGAGGGAGCGAATCGTTAGACCCACGCGTTAGTACATGCTCCACTGACTTCCCTGAACACTCCACATGAACTTATTCTGGCTCACTGCAAAACTAGTATTAAATTGCCAAGTACTCAAGAGCAAAGTAAATATCGTCAACTTCAAGAAGAATTTATTGGAAGTACGAAATGATTGTAGTTACAGACTTTATTCAGTACGATTTTTCAAATACACGAAATGTTGGAACAATATACCACCACCAATAAGGAATTCAAGTACGATTGGTTCTTTCAAATTTAAATTCAAAAAGTATTTGCTGGATGTGCAAAAAAAAAAAATCACACTCTGTCAGTCCGTGCAGTGCTACATCCTTCTAATGATATGTAATAGTATATAATGTTGTGTAGGTATTTGTATATATACTATGTAATATTGTTATTTTATTTTGCACCACACCTTTTGCTTGGCGCCCTTCACTTTAGTTTAAAACAAATGCTTAGGCCTAGCTTGTGTGTATCATTGTAACAGGTGGAGCTGTCGTGTAGCTCAAATCTGGGCTCTACAGAAAACCAGCGTTGCTGCACTCACTGTGTAGCAACACATGCTGAATGGAGACCCTTTTTCGGTGACAATTGGTGTCACTACCATAACAAACTTGTGTATTAGGTGTGTGTGTGTGTGTTGTTATCTACTGTTTGGTGGTGGTACTCTTGTAACCTTAAATAAAATATTTTTCTTTCTTTCTTTCTTTCAAATAAATGTAGTAAAAGTAGCTATACCAAGGGTTCTAAAACTGTGCGTCGTCGGGCGCGTCGTGAAATAGTACACGTGGGTAACCTGTGTCAAAATATTAGCATACGTATCTAGAGTAGGGTTGCTATAAATATGAGGAAGTCGGTCGGGAGAATTTAAGCCAAAGCTGTCTATTGAAACCCCGGAATTTCAATTTAAATGTCAGATTTTACGGGTCCATTCCTTTATAAATCGGTCATGCAATCTTGCAATATATCAAGAGCTTCTCCACGCGAAGCCAAGATAACGGATTTTAATTGGCTAAGTAAACTCAATTACTTATGTACTTACAATGAAACTGAATCTGCTCGGGGTTGTTGCCTAGGTAGCTGCACGTACGTTCAGTCTAACTATCTGTTCAGTCTAAGCAACCCCACTTTCTTATTGTCACTAAATTAAGTCTTTCTATTAAAAAAAAATCATTTATTGCCACAACCACACAAAATAAAATGAAATACAATGAACATAAAAAAAAGAAGAAACAGAAAAAAAACATACAGAAACACACAAAACAAAAAAAACTACGTGGCAAATAGTGGCAATAGGCTCAGGCTCAGCATAAATTCTGCTGGTTAGGAAGCCGGCGGCGCTGATTTTCAGCCTGCGCCCTCCCGCGGCGCGTATAGTTTTTCGCATTTGTATTATATTGTAACTGTAGCTAAGTTTTGTTTTGATCCTAAGTTTAATTTTAAGTAAGTTTTTAATTTTAAAGACCGCTTTAGCCTAGTTGGTAGTGACCCTGCCTACGAAGCAAGAGGTCCTGGGTTCAAATCCCGGTAAGGGCATTTATTTGTGTGATGAGCACGAATATTTGTTCCTGAGTTATGGATGTTTTCTATGTATTTAAGTATTTATTTATCTATATAAGTATGTTTATCGTCGTCTAGTACCCATAGTACAAGCTTTGCTTAGTTTGGGACTAGGTCGATTTGTGTAAGATTGTCCCCTAATATTTATTTATATTTATACCCCGAATCCTGGTCGCCGCGTGACAGGCGTTGCCTATACTTTTTTTTAGCATTAGAAATAAGGTAAGTGATCTTGGCGTGTCTTTTTATAGTTTTCAATGAAAAACACTTTAGAAAAATATTTCACAGCAAATGTGTAATATTTAGCAAAGACATATGTAGTCTTTTACATTATTTTGGTTTCATAAGTAATAGTTACAATTTTTTAAAAAGCTTTTCTCAATAAAAAGTATTATTAAGATGGTTTACCCTATTTGTAATGCTAAAAAAAAACGAAGTACCTATAATAAGGGAGGAGGGTTGTAAACGATACTCTTGTAATAAACATTTTTTATTTTATTTTTCTATTTGTATGCAAGCAGTCTTGGGTAAATACTAGTATTTATAATCAGTTATCGCGTGCTGAAGCCAATATGATTGGCAAATAGTGCAACCCTATGCAATCCAATCAAAACTGGCACTGCAATTAACGCTGTAATCAACTATCAACGATGAAAAGCGTTGGTCCTCAAATTGGGCTTACGGTTAGATGTCACACTTTGTAAAGAGATACCGAGTGACAGCTGAAACATAGATAGGTATGCCGCCCCTTTCCCCCCAAAATTCCAACCGTAACGATTGAGTAATCAATGAGGGAGGCCTACGTCTAGCAGTGGACGTCCTACGGCTGAAATGATGATGATGAAGTCAATCCCATTGATCCTAAGAAGTGGATGAAATTCCAAGTTACTTAAAAGCTACTACTTCTAACTACTGGATACTATAACTTTTTTTTTCAAAACTTTACCTACTGTACCTATTTGTTTTTTTTGCGTATTTTTCCATATTTTTTTGTTTTTTTTTTTTATTTGTTGAAACTCTACCGGCTTACTGACTGACTCAGCAATGTCCTAATTCTTCGACCTAGAAAGCTGAAAATTAGCATACCTAGAGGTTTTATTTAAGATCTAAACACGGAATAAGGATTTGGCGAAATTCTCACGGGATAATTCGATTGGCGGGGTTAAGCTGTAGTACTAAACTATCGCTTTTTTTTTTATGGGACGATTCACACCAATTGACCTAGTCCCAAACTAAGCAAAGCTCGTACTATGGGTACTAGACAACGGATAAACATACTTATATACATATTAAACACCCGAGACCCGAGAACAGACGTTCGTATTTTTCATACAAATATCTGCCCCGACACGGGAATCGAACCCGGGACCTCAAGCTTCGTAGTCAGGTTCTCTAACCACTCGGCCATCATAATTTCGAATTGAGTTCTCAAAGCTGCTGTGTACTTGCCCTGGAGATTTCATATTATATTATAGCAAACTAGCTGTTGCCCGCGACTCCGTCCGCGAAGAATGGGGGGGGGGATAAAAAATAGCCTACGACCTATTCTCAGACCTACCGAGTGTAAAGAAAAAAGTTTCATAAAAATCGGCCAAGCCGTTTCGGAGGAGTTCGGTAACAAACACCGTGACACGAGATTTTTATATATTAGGTATACATTAGTTTCAAGAATCGATTGCCGTTTGATTACGGCGGTTCATAGAGGAATGAACTAAGAGAGTGGTAAACACACAACATACACTACTTGTTTGAAAACAACTTCTGCGGTGATTGCTTTACTCTGATTGGCCCAATGTCAAGCAAGACACCAAAGTTGAAAAAGCAAATAAATATATTAGATAGAAAATTTAGGTACAGTCAAGGTTCGTCACCTCAAAGTTGACATTTGCTTGCACCAAGACAATGTCAATGTCAACATTTTATTTCGAACGAAACAGAATATCGAATTGATGTTTCCCATTTTTAGAAAGGTACTAAGAGTCGAATGACTTGATAAAGGAATCAATTTAATAACTGACCAAGGTTTTCGTACCCGGACTGTGCACATATCTTAGACACGCTTAAAAATATTTTTTTCAATTTGTTCAACAGTGACAAGCAAAACGTCATTGCGTAGCGTAATGAATAGGATTCACCTTGTTTTTTTTTATGAAACAAGTGAATAGAATTCAGTTGTTTTTTTTATGAAGCAAAGAAAAGACGGTGCTCGGTAGGGTTGCCAACTATTTCTTAAGCAAATATAGTATTTCCCAGCCCAAAGTACAAAAAATATAGTACTCTGAAAAAAAAAATAGTACAAAATACTTTAAATAGCGAAAATTGATTCATTAAACATAAGTATAGCCTATTGTCTACCTGAATTTTTATTTTTGTAATGTCACTGTACTGTTTTTGGTGATCAATAAAGAATATTTGTATTGTATTGTATTGTATAGTAAAAATGGCCTACCCAAACCGCATGCGTAAGGACTGACTGAAATATAGTATTTTTGCGTACTATATATTTCTTCAACAGTATATAGTACACAGAGCGAAAATATAGTACAATACTATATATTATAGTACGGTTGGCAACCCTAGTGCTCGGTCACTCCATATCATACGGTTCAAGTTCCCCACTACCGTTGGCATGTGTTGATTTTATTTTCCAAAGAAAACTGCCAAAGCAGGTGTTACTCGATAATATACTCTGTGACTGCTACTGATACACCGTTGGCGGTGGCCCGGCATTAGCTATTAAAGTGAACATAGGTACCAAACGCGAGTGTCCGATCTTCATCGCCATATAATAATAATAATCGCTATCTTCATATAAGTTCTACTGCAGGGCACAGGCCTCCTCTCAGAAAGAAAGGGCTTGGGCCATATTGAGTAAATTTCAAATGTAATCCCGTAAAATTTCGAAAACTAGGAAGTGCGAGCCCGGGCTCGAACCCACGATCTGCTTGAGAGCCCATAGGTCAAACTACTACGCTACCACAACTTTATAATGTGTCGAATCTGCAACTTATCAACTGTTTTATACTTACATAGTTATATATTTCAAACTAAATATAAACTGAAAACAGAAAAAACCCCAGAAAAAAGACCAATGCTGGGAATCGAACCCAGGTCCTCAGCGTTCCGTGCTGCGTGCTTACCCCTACACCACCACTGGTCTAGAAGTTAGCGACGAATTTTTCCCATACATCGTACACTTCAGTCTGTTATAATCACATTAGGCAGTGATAAAGCGCGCATCTATGTTATGCCCTCCCCAGCATTGGTCTTTTTTCTGGGGTTTTCTCTGTGCATCTATATTTCAGTTTGTATTTAGTTTGAAATATATGGTTTCACGGGATGACCGTAAAAGTAATAAAAAAAAATGCAGTTTAAGAAAAATAAAAAATAAATAGAAAAAGATACTTCATACTTAACTTGTACATAGTTATAGTTACTGGTAAATAAATCTGAATTCTAATGGGTAAAATGGCTTTGTTTCATCTAGGGGATAAAGGAAAAACTATCATAACAACCTTGTACCTATGATAATCCATATAGTCTGTATTCCCACTCTATTGGTTAATACAGAATAAACAGTGATATTCAGAACCGTGAACTAAAAGCCAAAGAGGAATTTACTGGCCATTATTAATTACTTTCTCGACCGGCCCTGTAATTGTTTCGAACCAAATATTCTGTATTGTAAACAATTTCGCATTCACAAAGCGACGTTGTTTCTATGTTATTTATGTATAATGAATTTGTGTAAGGAACCGTCCGGTCCCTCCATCGAATTGTTATTAAATTCCTTGTTCTTCACAACAAAAAATGTAAGCAAATATTGGTCTGTTTAGGGTTCCGGAGACAAAATGGCTAAAACGGAACTCTTATAGTTTCGCCATGTCTGGATGTCCGTCCGTCCGCGGCTTAGCTCGCCTATTAGGGCCAGAAAGCTGTAATTTTGCATGGACATGTGTAGCAATTGTCCGGTCAAAGTGAAAAAATAAAACATGGTAAAAACAATTTTTAGGGTATCTCCCATAGATGTAAAGTGGGGGTAAATTTTTTTTCTCGACTTACCTTATAGTGTGGCGTATTGTCGGTCTTTTAAAATCATTTTACAAGGTTGTGAAGACGATTTTTTGATAATGTGATTCGTTTGCGCAATATTCAATTATTTTAAGTGCAATTTTTTGTGAAATAGCAGAGCTGGTAGCTTCCTCGGACAAAGAATTAGCTTGGCTATTCAAAGAGGAAACGCTGCCAGCATCTTCGGCAGCTTTCAGAATATGTTTCAGTTCTTTGATTTGATTTATTTTGATATAATAAATAATAAAAGAAAATACAATATTAATTAAATAAGTCACATCCCTTAATCCTATGTTAGTACTTATAATAAGTATAAATATAAAAGTATTAATATAAAAAAAACAACTATACAGAAAAAAACACAGTCTAAAAAAAAAGAAAACTAATTAAACAAAAGCCCATCATCACCCCGAGGCAAGGAACCCAGAACAATGGCCGCGTTGCCACGTTGCACAGCGAGGCTCAAACGCTGCGCAAAGTAATTTCCCGCTCTAATATCCCCAGAAGCGAGGACCAAACGCGTCGACATTTCCCTGCACCACGCCTTGGTATGAGATGACCACGGACCCAAAGTTTCCACGGCAAGCGCCACAAACTCGTAATGTGCAGAAAGCAGAGAATATTTCCTGCATTTGTTAACCTGTGCTTGTGCAGCCGCGGCCCCAGCCTCCCTTGAAGTGCTGGCGATATGAGACGGCGCTAGGGTGGGTATCCACACAGGTAACATCCCAAACGAGTGCACGTCCCAGACTCCAGGGCACCAGCGTGGCTCCATCAGGCCTCCTGCCGTCATCCATAAGCATGCCACTCGGTTCAAGAACCGCAGGCACGGGAATTGAGGTAAGGGCCCGCTTGACCAAGTCATTCAAAGCCCCGTGACGATAAAAACGGCCGGCGCTCCTAGTGCACGCCAGTCCGTGACGTCCAAGAGAATCCACTGTATGGCCACATGGACAACGATGAGGCTCACATATTTTCGCACCCAGACGCAGGCCGACCGCTATGCGCAGGCAACTGGGATCAAGAACCGTGCCCAAATTATCAGAGGGGAGAGCATGGAGCCAATGTCCCGACTCACCCTCCGCGACCGCAAGAAGTCTCGCTCTGTCCGCGTCGTCCGGGCAATGGTCCAGAAGGCCAGCATAAATCTTCTCTGATAGAGGGAGATCCCATTGTTTCTGCCTCTCAACCTCGGAGGGTAAACTGACATCCGGACATAAAACTCTCCACGCCAACAATGCCTCCGACAAGCACTCAACCCGAACATCAGCCAAAGGTATATCTAGGATCATGCCGATGAGAGCCAAAGAGCCGTGTGTCGAGGACAGGAAGGCAGGGAGCGCCACGCCAGAAGTAAGACGAATCCTAAGACCCCCAAGAGAAATGGGAAGGGCGGCTTGCACCCACGAACGGTCATCAAAACACAGATTCAGAAGTCTTGACAAAACCTCTCGCAACGTCGAATCCACCCGATCGATTATGTCGCGAAAATTCCAAATGGGACAACTGCGCAAAAGGTACATAAACTTTGGAGCAAACAAACAGAGCCGCAGTATGTACATTGCCATATGAGGCTTAATTTCGAAAAGACGAGACGAGTTAGCTCGAAAATGCTCTATCTTAGCTGTCAAAAAAGGTGATATTGCTTCATTAAACACAGGGGCGCCTAAGAGTGAGAGAGAAGATTTATCCTGCACAATCATGTTGGGGCAAAGGGAATCAAATTTCGACTGAATGTCCGGACGAGAGCGGACTGGAATGCGGTCAGAGAAAAATAACTCGCATTTATTAAAATTAAGAAAGAGTCCCATTGCCGAGAATTTACTGATGACGGTACGAAGGTCCTCCAAAACTGACGGTACACTCCCGCCCAAAGAACCATCATCAAGGTACCATACGTTGCACTTTGAGGTCAAAGAAGATATTATTGAGTTTATAGCTAAACTGAAAATCATGGGGCCCAGAGGATCCCCCTGCTGGCAACCAACACACGATTCTACCTTATCACCAAAAAGCAATTTCGAGGGCGTCCCGTAACACTGCCACAAGTAGCTATAAATTTCGGGAAGTTCCTTTTGGATTTCGGCCAGAAAAGCGCCCCTATCAAGACTATTGAACGCATTTTTTATGTCAATCTTAACAAAAACATCATAATCATCATGTTTCAGTTATTCTTATTGTACATATTTTTTTAGTCTAGGATAGTTGTACATATATAATATAAGTATTGTGTTGTAAATAAATTGACTTTTATTTATTTAGACAATAGAATATTTGTAGTAATTTTTTGTTAAAATCGATCGTCCCCCGTGCCTCCTCTAAAAGCTAAGCATGTTGGTATAAAAATTATGAAAAAATCAGGATCTGAGGAAATATGTAAAATTAACAAGGAAAGTTATAACGGCTAAGTTTGCTTGATTAATACGGACAGTATAATTAATAGTAGGTAAAATTAATAAGATATGCAAGGATTTTTTCGTAACGGCTGCGGAACCCTATCCTGAGCATTTCCGACAAGAACTAAAATCGGCCAAGAGGTTTTTGTTCTTCTTTGATACGCAGACATGCATTAATAACACGCATTACATACGGATTCTTTTCAGTTTTGTTCTATGAAGGTTGTTACGTATAGGTCAAACTAAATCGTAGCTCTTCGATCAATCGGTCAAATTGGATAGTCCGGTCTTTTAGTTCCTTCAGCAGCGGGGTTAGATTTCTTTTCTTTTCAACCCCCGACAAGAAAAGAGGGGTATTATAAGTTTGATCGCTATGTGTTTGTGTGTGTGTGTGTGTATCTGTCTGTGTCATCATAGCTCTTAAACGGGTGAACCGATTTGGATGCGGTTTTTTTTATTTGAAACCAGTTTTCTTGGCAGGGATCTTAGATGCATAATGGGCATTTACTTTATTTTCAAACATAATTATGCGATCTAGTTGAGTTGGGGGTATTTAAATTTTTTAATTTATCCTTTTAGTTTTTAGCTCGTGGCCGACTTAAGCCTATTACATTATAAAACACGCATAGCCAACGTTATTGGTGTCCCTCTAGTCCAAAAGGTACACATCTAGGTCGTCCCGCCAACGCCCCCTAGGCCTACCTCGTCGCCGCCATCCATTTGTATACCGTAGAAACGTACAACTTTGCCCGCTTTTTGCGATCTTTTACTTTTTTTAGAGTCAATTGGTCCATATTGTGCAACTTTATCTGTGGCACTCACATATTGACATACTTTTCTTTGTGTTGATGAGAACACTACATTTAAAATGAGTTTCCGTACTCTAGAAAACGGGCCTCAAACATGCGGGCCAAAATATTGAAAAAATTTCGAGATTGCCCACATTTGTTTACACTTTTATAACTTCGGGATTATCAATTTTATGGTCATGATTCTTAAAGTCTAATAATCTAGAATAGGCATAGCAACGTTGTGTCGTATTATTAGTCCTTTAAGTAATATATTTTACCTCCAAAATCGTGTGGGCAAAGTCGTAAAAAAAAATTCGACATCCTTCATACAAAATCCTGGATATGCTAGGGTTGTCAATTTTTACTTATTGCTTTTACCCGACTACGACTAAATAAGGTCCAGTATGATATTAATATTTTAATTTGGTCGTAACGGCCCTGGCACCTAATTTTTTCCTTTTTTTTTTGTTGAACGTTGCATACCGAAAAAAAATATTTAGAATTTATTAGGCTTGTTTATATTCAGTAAAAGAAAATTAAATACGTATTATTGCATATCATTTCAAAATATCCCGCGTGGGAACTACAGCCCAACCCCTCTCATTCTGAGAGGAGGCCTGTGCCCTGCAGTGGGACGTAAATAAGCTGGGATGATGATGATGATGATTTTATATAACATGCTAGTGACAACCCTAAGGGTAAAATTTTGCTGGGCAAAGTTGAAGAAAGTAATACGAAAAAACGTTTATGACATTGCCCAATACCATAATTACAAAATTAATAGAGATAAGGTGTTGAGATTTTGTCTACATCGTTTTTAAACTGAATATTAGTTACAGTTCAAATTAAATACTTGTGGGACTTTCCTGGCTTAAATTACACTCGAAGTTTTTTCGTCCTAATTGGCCCGCCAAAAAACATGTCCGCACTCCAAGCCAGCTCACGCGTGACAGAAGATAGATACGCGTCAACCGATAGGCCAGTGATGCCAGCAATATGTTTAGCTATAAGCCACAGATTATAATGTAAGTGTATTTGTAACTATTTTTGGTACATTTCGCTTTTACTGAAATGTGACGCAGTGGGCAAAGCTATAATGAAAAGGCAAAGTTGTAAGTTTTTACGGTACATTCGACGGTAGGTAGGTACTCTGACTCAACCTCGTATATGAAATTTTACTAAATTGGAAAAAGCACTTTAGATAAAGGCTTAAAGTGGTTGGTTATTCCAAATTCATAAAATTTCATGTACGAGGTTGAGTCAGAGTACGGTCGATATGTACCTACTTAGAAAATAAAAAAGTTAAAGATCCATCTTGCTACTAATACTATCACTGAAAGCCAAACTTGAACGGTATTAACACAGATTGTGTTATTTTGAGCGACATTCACTTTGATGTGAAACCGTCCATATCTTTTTATAGCGCGATTCGGAAATTAGAGTATAAGCTTGTTTCTTTGATACAGCGGCACCATCTACGCAAACTACGCTAACTCCATTTTCGTTACTTTATAAGAGAAATGTTTTGAGATAAATATTGAATAACATTAATTTGTACGAACATTACCATTTTGAAAATATGCATCTTCAACTGAATCACGTCTCGGCTGTATACGTCCCATTGCTAGGCATAGGCCTCCTCTCACAATGAAAGGGCTTGGGCTGTAGGCCCCACGCGGGCCCAGTGAACTCCATAACACACCATAGGGTTTCTTCCCAAATGCGCGCAGATTCCCTCACAATATTTTCCTTCGCCAGGTCACATTGCACGCACATATTCTAGAAAACTGAGATTATGCGAGACTGCCACTCGGCTACTTAGCCGATTACTAGAACCAGAATTTGGGGGCACGTTAGATTGACTTTAATTTGAAAAACAAATATCTCCGAGTTGAAACATATTTCAGTAAGTCAGTCGGTGTTATTGAGAATTTCGCCTCCCTTCGTTAGAACTCGTTGAGAAAATAAACCGGGCTATTTGTCTGTGTGACAGTTGAGTCTTCAATAACGTTTACTCTCAAAGCACTTAATAAGAAGCACCACTTTCGCAGTTTTATATCCTACTAGCTTTATCCCGTGGCTTTTCCTGCGTTAGACATACCTTCAGGAAAAACATTTACAATCTTAGAGTTTGGCATAAAAAAGGCTCATCATTTAGGCCTATGCGTCTGTTTCAGACGAATTATGGCTTATTGCCTGTGCACAACGCTTTTCGAATATGTACCTCCGCAAAGTATTATAACGCCTGATTTAATAAATTATTTCATATTAAGCTACTCAAATGCTAAATTTCAACAGTTTTTTGCCGATACACGCCGCTAGAGCCACTGTCAATGTGCCATTTAAAAACTTACACAGTGGAACATGCCGGCCCAATATACCTACGAGTAGAGGGAAAAGATAGGTTACCTAATTGTCCGAAGGAAATTTCGCCACGTTTAATTTTTAGGCGTAGCAGCGGCGCCCCAAATCAGTTTTCATACTAAATGTATATACGAGGGGCGTTCAATATAAAGTGAGAATGAGATGCAAACTCTTTTAATATTACGAAATTAAATACTGGCCGGTAAAGCTAATCTATCTAGCTGATTGCTATGAAAAAAAAAACTAACTGTCTTTTGTTTAAAAAAATATACGGTAATTTCTTTGCAATGCTATTGAGTACGTTAGCGAAAATGGAGAAAATTGAACTGCGCGCCGTTATCAAATACTTGTATTTGAAAATTTTTTCTACGGACCAAGTCAATTTGGATTTGCGAGACACTTTAGGGTCTAATGCTCCTCCGTATTCGACAGTCGCACGTTGGTGCGCCGAATTTAGACGTGGAAGAACATCGACAATGGACGACCCCCGCTCCGGACGCCCTACTACAGCAGTAACTGAAGAAATTGTGAAAAAAGTCGAAAACTCAGTTTTGGCGGATCGTCGTGTCACAGTTCGTTTTATTGCTGAAAATGTAAAGATTTCAACGGGGAGCGTGCATAATATTTTACATGAACGCTTGGGTATGAAAAAGGTATCTGCGCGTTGGGTACCAAGAATGCTTACTGACACGCAAAAACAAACTAGACTAGAGATTTGTCAAGAAGCTTTGAACCTGATGCAGCAAGACCGGGAACTTTTTTTGGCGCGATTTATAACAATGAACGAAACATGGCTCCATCATTACGACCCTGAAACGAAACTGCAGTCTATGACATGGAAAAGGCCATCATCTCCAACTCCGAAGAAATTCAAGGTGAGCCCATCTGCAGGTAAGGACATGGGCTCTGTTTTTTGGGATGGTAAAGGGGTATTAATGATTAAGTATCTCGAGCATGGAGCCACTATTACGGGCACTTTATACGCCAAACAAATAGCAACATTGCGCAATGAGATCCGCGAAAAACGGCGAGGTAAACTCTCGAAAGTTGTGCTGTTCCACCAGGACAATGCCTCGGCACACAAGTCCGCCGTTGCAATGGCTGCAATTCGTTATGCTGGGTTCGATATCCTTAAGCACCCTCCGTATTCACCAGATCTCGCTCCCAGTGATTTCTACCTATTTCCGAGATTGAAACAATACCTGAGAGGCCAGAAATTTGAAGACGACGACGTGGTAGTCGCTGCAGTACAAGATTTTTTAAGTACTTAAGATGAGACCTTTTTTAAAAATGGAATTTTAAGTTTAGAAAAAAGATATACTAAGTGTATTATGCTAAAAGGTGACTATGTCGAAAAATAAAATGACATTTAGTAAAAGTTGTTTATAACATACTCATTCTCACTTTTTATTGAACGCCCCTAGTATATAAGCGTCGCGATCCAAAGCAGACAGAAGAGACGGGGCGGAGACGCGGCCTGCGAACAAAACGACGCGGACTATGACGCGCCGCTGTCCCTCGTCTCTTCTATGTGGCTAACGCCTAAAAACGAAACATTGGCGAAATTTCCTGCGGACAATTAACCTAACAATGCTTTTCCTGGATCACCCACAACGGGAAAACGCAATAGAAATTCACGATGTACAATTTGGTGAGGAATTATACAAACAAACATTTCCTGCCAGGGTTGTCACTGTCAGCCACATGTTCGGTGTTTTTTAGCTATGTCAGTGGCGGATTGCCAGCAGGCTGAATAGGCTGGAGCCTAGATCAGCCAATTTTAGGGACGTCAAATTTGTCTTAGAGAAATCAAAAAATATTGTTATATACACGGAGAAAAGAAGTCTCGAAAGTTAACGAAAATTACAATATTTTATCATCATGAATTGGTATGAATTATATCCGTTTGCTGTGTTACAACCCTATTCCCAGCGACGTGATATCACATTTCTTGCGAAGCTCTGCCAACATTCCCTTAAACCCGGGATTTTTTCAAATAGAATCACGAAATATCCGTCCATTTCTCACTTTGCTTCTTTTTGTTCCTGCGCATGTTCATATTCATGTATGCGTCCTTTCCTACATGCGTAAAGTCACTTAATTTTTCTGTGTTGCCAGTGCAGAAAAGAAAAGTTTCTTTTCCGTTTTTAGGGTTCCGTACCACAGGCAAGGCAGGCAGGCAAAATTATGACTGCGGTCCCTTGAAGCTGTAAAAAATAAAGCTTCTAAGTCAGCGCAATCTAACGAACATTTTGAGCCTTATTTTCCTTAGATTATTTACACACTAGATAGAGTGTCAGTAGCAAACACTGCGATACAAAACGTCCAAAAACCTATTTGACAGCTTCATCTTACGATCGCGTTACGTCATTCCGGTAGAAGGGGAAAATGACATATAAGCTAACATGGCTTATATTTTTCGGGACGTTTTTATGCCGCCTAAGCTCTATCCAGTGTATAAATAATCTAAGTTATTTTCTAACATTTCGCAGGGTAATCTACTCTCATACACCTATAATCATGAATTTAGGCATGAAGGAAGGTTATAGCTTAAGAAAGGAAAAAATCCGTCGACAATTTGTTTTTCCGTCCCAATTTTTTTATTGATTTTTATCTTTTACTAACGAGTTTTTTTAATTACGAGTTTGTATGGAACCATCGGTGTGCGAGTCCGACTCGCGCTTGCCCAGTTTTTTTTTATACGACCATTATTATTGCCAAACCACAAAACCATTATTGTTTGCTTAACACTCCGTGTAAATATTCTCGAGTGTACCTAAGGCTTGTTTACAGTAGCTGTTTAAATCAGTAGCGCCAGCCGCCAACTAAAATCAACAACACTGTTAATGTTAAATACTATTTATGTACTATACTTATAGTGTACAAATATTTATTATATACTAGCTTTGTCTCACGACTTCGCCTGTGTAAGAAATCCATGGAAGGGAAGGTACTTAAATGAGTAGAAGTCTAATTGTGCTTGGGTTAA
Organism: Archips crataeganus; assembly: GCA_947859365.1. Classification (NCBI taxonomy): domain Eukaryota; kingdom Metazoa; phylum Arthropoda; class Insecta; order Lepidoptera; family Tortricidae; genus Archips; species Archips crataeganus. Next base: position 7,575,429 of record OX402064.1, read on the forward strand.
AACGCTACATCGTCTAAATGTACAATGTTTTAAAAGTGTATTCATTAGCATTTATATACGAGTCAAAATCCGCATGGGGCGAAACGTGTCTATGCCAGAATGTGCTTGCGATAAAATGTACAATAAAGAACTCTATAAGTTAATATTATATAAGGAGTTATTCTTGATAACAGAACTCCCGGAAACCACTAGGCAGCTTAGAAATCTTTGTGTACTTTTCACTGATAAAATTATAACCGTGATTATAACGGACAGTTTTATTTTCAGAGATTGACAGTTTAGGCCTTGAGACAATTTGACCATTACACGTTAGGTCGATTGCACATTTTGGCATTGTAGTATTATGTCATAGGATCATTCAGGCCGCGAGAACATTATGACCATAGCATGTTGTACATTTTGACGATGTAGCGTTTTAACCCAAGCACAATTAGACTTCTACTCATTTAAGTACCGGGGGAAAAGGTAACGGTAAAACGTCATCTTGAAAGTCGAGGTACTTCGATGTTCTTGGACAGCGGCCTCTATTCTTGTTTAAAGTAAAAATATTATTCCAAAGGACTCACTATCAGGATATAAAGTATCCTGTGCCTTATACGAATCTTTTTCCATCTGTACCCCAAGTTTCATTTAAGTCCATTCAGCTGGTATTGCGTGAAATTATCTAAAAAACATTCTAACATCCAAACATCTTCACTAATTTTCTCATTTAAAATATTAGTAGGATCGGATAAACATACCTACATGAAATATGAATTGTGTTAACAGTCTTCTCGTGTTACTCTAAAATCTATAATTATTTATCTTTTGAATAAAACCCCTAATACTTTTATAATTAACTACTTCGTCAAATTACACCAAAATTACTGAAATTCCTCAGAAATACTAGTTCGTGTCTCGGTTTCTAATCAAGTTTTAGTTAGTTTTTGAGAAGTAAAATAATCTCCCTATTAAATCAGAAGGGTCTTTATATTCCGAGAGCTGCTAGACATTTCTACGGTAGATATTTAAGGCAATTTAAAACGTTGTAGGTACAGTATTTTTATGGCATTTAAATATTTCAATTTTTAAATAACGAGGTCGCATGCGAACTTTCCGCAAACGAACGTACTTGAGACAAATTGAATTTTCGATTTACTGTCATTAAGTACTTAGGCAGATGTTCTGAAAACTGTATTTATCAGAATAAGAAGGTAAATTTTGAGGGTCAATGTCCTTCAGTCAGGTCCGTGATTTTAGTATTTAGTTAGATATCCCAAAGAAAGTATTATACAGATTCTTACGCCACCTCCAAATCCTACTCTCAAACTTCCACCAGCTTTCAGAATAATCCTAACTAATATTATAAATGCGAAAGTAACTCTGTCTGTCTGTCTGTGTGTCTCGCTTTCACGCTAAAACTTCTGAACCGATTTAAATGAAATTTGGTACTCAGATAGTCTAGAGCCTGAGAAAGGACATAGGCTATATATCATCACGCTAACACCAATAGGAGCGGAGCGGAAAAATGTTTCAAAATCGGGGTTGTTTTTGAAGTAAAACTTCTATAGGCACGCTTGACTTGGGAGTACGGTGGTGAATGTGGGGGGTGCGGCGGGGGGGGGGGGTAATATTTTATATCGAGGAACTAAGGAAGGCCATAATTGATGAAAAGGCCACCAACGCTTAGTAGCGATGAAGCTTTATAAAGGAATAGCAAAGAGGTTAGTCGATATCGCAGGGCGAAGAGCTGGCAGCTTCCTCGGACAAAGAATTACCTCAGCTATTCAAAGAGGGGACATCTTATTGATTGCTGACGATGTTAACGCGTCATCTTGGCAGCCGAGGTACCTACCTCAACATTCTTGGATAGCACCATCTATTATTGTTCAAAGTCAAAATTATAAGCATCCAAGCATCTTCATGACCTTTCTCATTTATAAAATGAGTAGGGATCCTACTACTAGCCCTTTCTTCTGGGAGTGCGTATACATATAATCATCATCATCATCATCCCAGCCTATAAACGTTCCACTGCAGGGCACAGGCCTTCTCTCAGAATGAAAGGGCTTGGGCAGTAGTTCCCACGCAGGCCCAGTGCAGATTGGGAACTTCACACGCACCATTGAATTTCTTCTCAGGTGTGTGCAGGTTTCCTCATGATGTTTTCCTTCACCGTAAAGCTCATGTTAAATTTCGAATATAATTTCACACATAAATTCCGAAAAACTCAGAGGTGCGAGCCCGGATTTGAACCCACGACCCTCTGCTTGAGAGGCAATAGGTCAAACCACTAGGTGAATTTGAATTCCTCAACTACAATATATATACGATACGATGTAAGATATAGTATTCGTAAAAAAATCTATACACACAATTTTATTTCGAACTTCAGTATTTATTTAGCTTATCAGCAACGAGTACAAGACCCAAGGAAGGGGGTAGATATGGACCTCTCATAGTAGGTAGCGCCTGTATCAAACAAGGCTATACCATAATTATTGAATACCAGGCTGTACCATAATTGAATGCCATCTTATTGAGCTTACCCAACTTAAATTACTTCCGAATTCTAAGCGAAATAAATTTACTCAAAGGGTAATATAGCCCTTATAATTACGAATAAATTTTGTTACCTTTTAATTTGGTAAACCTTCCGATTATAACAGCTTGTTATAACAAAAAATGGACTTTTCATTGAATTCCTTTCCAATATTTTATGCATGACCACCTGATGGCATCTCCAGAATCGTCCTATTCGTTTTACGCCCAAAGGTCTCTTGCCAACGATAAATAAATATTGCTTTTGGAACGACTGTTATACTGCCTTTCGAATCCACAACTTTTGCTATACTACGAGTATTAGGTACTATATCTTGGCTACTATAACAAAAAAGGCTTTCTACGTATCATTTTCACCTGCCCTACGGTAAGTATAACTTCAGGAAAGAAATGGGAACAGCCTCACATTTTACCTAACCGTACCAAATTGCTTTCTGTTTCATTGTGAACAATCGTAACTTATGTTTAAGAAGTATATATACCTATAAGTAGTCTTACGGTCGTGGCGAGTTATGTTTTAGAGTAGAACAGACTTACCTATCTCTTCCTGAGGATGTCTAAAAAGCGACAAAGGGCCCTGATGGGAGAGAGAGAGGGGCTATTTATTGCCAACAACGTATTTCGACCACTGCGATGTGAAAGACAAAGGGAAACCACTACATTATTTTCCCAAAAAAGTATTCATGAAGATTTGCAACCCATCCACAACCGATGTCCACCACCATATTACCAAAAGTGTAGCGACTTATTCTCACAAACAACGACCTGGGCCCAATTGCATAACAAAGTACAACTAATATTACAAGCGGAACTCTCGCTTCAGTTATATTAACTAGAAAGGGAGTTCCGCTTGTAATATATTTATATAAATAAATAAATAAATAAATAAATATCACGGGACAATTCACACCAATTGACCTAGTCCCAAAGTAAGCTAAGTAAAGCTTGTGTTATGGGTACTAGGCAACGGATAAACATACTTATATAGATAGATACATACTTAAATACATATTAAACACCCAAGACCCGAGAACAAACATTCGTATTTTTCATACAAATATCTGCCCCGACACGGGAATCGAACCGGGGACCTCAAGCTTCGTAGTCAGGTTCTCTAACCACTAGGCCATCTGGTCGTCTGGTCAAAGTTGCACTTTGTTATGCAATTGGACCCTGGTTAAGGTCGTAGAAACGCGTTGAATGCGGATTGACCAGTCTGTTTGAATAACCTTGGCGGAGGCCTATGTTCAGCAGTGGAATATTAAAATCCCGAAAACTTCATTTGTCCGAATGCATTTTTTTTTAAACTGTAAATATTTCAGGATTTTTATAAAAACAACCCTTACCTAACCTAAAGGGTTCTACACGATGGTCCTGAAATAAATCCTAAAATATTTAGTTTTACAAAAAAATGCATTCGGACAAATGAAGTTTTCGGGATTTTAATATTCGGAAATACGTTTTTCGAGGTTGTGATAGGTTCCCATCTAAAACACTGGATATCTTAGTTCAGAATCAAATGTTTTTCCGATACCATTTTTTTTGTTCACAGGTACCGCGTCGCCTTCCAAGAGACGTTGCTCTGCCGCAAAGTCCGCCGAGACTCTCGTATCAACATGGACCACACCAGCACAGGCACCAAAGCCAGCCAGTACCACAAACGGGAGTCCCACATCGCCTTCGTAAGCAAAGTCGATTACGTCAAGGAAGACCCGGCGCCATTTTGTGTTGAAAACGGCGACGTCCAAATGGAAGAGAGCACGGTATTCTACTTTTACGATGACAAGGTACAGAATAGTACGTGTGAAATTGACAGTTGTATGTAAGTGGTTTGCGTTAGTTGGAGAGTTACAGGGATATTTGTAAAAAAATATATGAGTGTGATTAGTTTAATTAGTGTATAAATTGTCGTAAACTGTCAAGTCAAAAGCCTTATTGTCCAACGTACTTTCTATCATACGGTAGAAAGAGATAGTGATGTATACGATCGCGAGCGCCTGCGCATTAGACAATAAGGCCGCTAGCCTAATTACGAAATTCGATTTTCAAACTTAGTGTGGTGCTATTCCGTTTACGCTAATAGTATTAAACGAAGAGTGAAAGCGACGGTATGATACTATCTTCGAATTTCGAATTTCGTAGTAGCTCCTCTGGTTTTACTTCTTAGGTATAATCTCAATTATTATTCTGCACAAGTACTGCGTCTGTTGTAAGAATCGTAGCACAGGCATGTTAATAATAGTCAAACCAACATGATATTTTCTGTACTTACAAAATATAATAGCTAAAGATAATTTTAGAAGATTAGTCTACCTTTATTAAGTAAGTACAAGAGTAATGAAGAAATAAGACATGTGTTTTAATTCAAAAACACTTTAATCAAAACTAGGTATGGATCTTCCATACGCTGACAGTACAAAACAGTAAAATAAACACTTACTTTTATTCTCCATTACATTGCTATAAACGCTAGCAAGCGATAATGTCACCGTTAGCCGTAATTTTTTATGGAACGTTTTCGCGGAGATATCATGACGTTTTCTGCTCGCGATATTTCAAAAAATAACGATCGTAGAAAAAATAAGATACAGTTTATCTTCCTTTAAAGAGTGGTTTCAATTTGAGAAATCGAAAGAATACAGATAGCTTCCGTTTGATGGCTTTTTAATTTTTAGATTCAAAAGAACGGGGCATAGATACGCGAAAGAACAACGAATGACTCTATTTTCTTACTGCTTCCACACTGGTGTCCGGCTAATGTACGGAAAAATGTTAGCAACGTACATTTAAATGGCAATTGTTTCGTCATTTATATTAACATGATGTCCAACCGAAATGAAATACCTCACCCAACGTATTCCATTGCAATCCAGCGCGGAAATGCTGCCAGCCTTATGGGCACTCTTCCACATAGAAAGGACTTGGGCTAATTATACATACAGGGTAATTCTTAGGGTTCCGTACCCAAAGGGTAATAAAAACGGTACCCTATTACTGAGACTCCGCTGCCCGTCCGTCTGTCACCAGGCTGTATCTCATGAACCGTGATAGCTAGAAAGTTGAATTTTTCACAGATGATGTATTTTGGTTGGCGCTATTACAACAAATACTAAAAAACAGAATAAAATAAATATTTAAGGGGGCTTCCATACAATAAACGTGATTTTTTTGCTCGTTTTTGCTCGATATTGATAACGGCAACAGGTAGACACTTGAAATATTTACGGAATATTTAGTTATAAATATATTCACTTTAAAAATAAATAATTAAATGACAATAAAACAAATATTTAAGGGGGCTCCCATACAACAAACGTTTTTTTTTTGCTGTTTTCATAGATAATGGTATGGAACCCTTCGTGCGCGAGTCCGACTCGCGCTTGGCCGATTTTTTTAATAGGTGCATAAATGTCCATGGGCGACGGTGATCGCTCTCCATCAGGTGACCTGTCTGCTCGTTTGCCCCCTCTTATATATAAAAAAAATCATGATCCTATCTTTAAATTTGGGTTTGCAACACTTGTACGATCACGTGCAAAAATACATACTTATACGTTAACAAGGTGTCGAAAATATCTATACAACTCTATGTCATTAACCATAAGGTTGATATTTACATATTTATGCTTTCGACTGTACTTATTTTGCTCCACCGCGAAGTAGTGATTAGTGAGGCTAAGTCCAAATAGCTGCATTTGCGACGAAAACATAATTTTTCATAAAAAAAGATCAAAGTAAATATTGCATTTATTTTAACATATAACTCCGCAAAGTAACGCCTGAATCTATACAGTATATAAAAATTGTATAGTTTATTGAACGTATGTAGTTCGCAATCCACTCTATACGTGCATGGGAAACCAAAGCTCAAATTCCTATCACTATCAAGGACGATTGTGTTCAGCACTGCAACATACAAACAAGTTCAGTATATTAGTATCGTTTTCGATACCACTACCACTCACATACCCTTAGGTACTTTGAGAGATAACATATAAAAATATTTTTATTTTCTGCTCGTAAACTTCACTATAAATTCCGCGTGAGTGAGTTTAAGGACCCATTGATACTGCGAATTTATATTCTGTAAATAGTAAACGATAAAGTAAATGTTATAAAATTATGAAATTGCCTTTTGGTACATACAATCGTCATCCATAGGCATCGGAGCTAAATGATAAAAATGCTTTATTTCTCAGAATAGTGGCTAAATGGTGTTACAATATTTTTTATCGCATGTTCTGCCAGTTTTGGCTTAGAATTATTAACACAACACTAAAAAATTACAAATAAAATTAACGAATCATTCACGGAATATAAAAAAATCAGAATAAATCGAAGTGATATCAAAAAATTACAAAATGTGAAATTGGATTTATATCTACGATTTATATGAAACAGTTGAGACTAGAATGCACGATTTTTTTCACTTCCCGCATACGAGGGGTTATAAGGGCTTACTAAAGAGAACTTTGTTAGAAGCCCGAAGTCAAAGAATAAGGATTCTTGTGAGTCGAGGTCAGTAATTCCCATGCCTGCCGCCCGTGAAACATACAATGTTTTTTATCACACTTGTGAGGAAACAAGGAGGAAAGAAAAAAGAAGAGAAAGGAAATGACGTCCGGCCTCAGATTCCATTGCCTTTCTCAATCCCAAATTAACAGCGATGGGGCGGCATGAGTTGCAAACATCCATGTCGGATTATGATAAGATAAACTAGCTGCTGCCTTGCTTTGGTGATGGTGATAGTTGGGTTTGTGTGAGTTGTGTGTGTTCATACAGTGTGGACGTGGAAGAACTGCATGAACACGCATTTTTTACATAAACGTAGCTATCGTAAGGTCGTGGGTGAGCAAAGTAATTGTTTCAGTTCATTGATATGGACCTCCACAAAGTAACGCCTGATTCAATAAATTGTCTTAATTCATACCTACGTGTCCTATCCTTCGAACCTTGTAAATTGGGGCATGCTCTGCTGACCCATATCAAGTACCTATATCCTATTGTAATTGAATACGACGCATCTAACTTTATTGCCAATAAACTCATCCTCACCACCAATTCCTTTTTGTATAATAGGGATGTTTCCTAGGTAAAAAAATAATAATTCTTATTAGTCCGTATTTTACATTATCAAAAAATATTAGACACGTAATTTTTCTTTTGACAATTATATAAACAAAAAATGACGAAGATATGGCGCGTTGAAGTTCCGCGTGACGAGGCGTGACGTCACTTGTTCCTAAAACGCTCATACAAAGTGTAGGAACAAGTGACGTCACGCGAAACTTCAACGCGCCATATCTTCGTAATTTTTTGTTTAATCGACAAAATAAAAAATACGTGTCCAATATTTTTTGATAATCTAAAAGACTGACTAGTTAGGAAAGTAGCCAATTTTCCTGATACTGACTATGAGTAAGCAAACTTATAGGATAATTTTCGTTTAAAATTCAAGGCTGAATTGAACATAAATTCTAGAAATATTACATCGGGGAATCTACCAGTCATTGTGGATATTCGTTTTGTATTAAAATGTAAAACTTTCATAATTGAGTTTGACACTTTTAGTGAGTTTCAGTAACTACCATTTTGAGCTAGTGATCGTTGGAATAATTTAATTATATGTCAAGAAGCTATCACGTTCTTAATGTTGAGGAATAAGTTAAAACTAGGTAGTTCTTTAAAATTTGGAGGCGTTGTAGAGAATTTTAATAGCTTTCATCAAATCATCATCATCATTTCAGCCGAAAGATGCCCACTACTGAACATAGGCTTCCCCAAGGCTCGTCAAACAGATCGGTCCTGAGCCATCCGCATCCAACGCGTTCCCGCAACGTTAACCAGGTCTTTGCTCCATCTTGTTGGCAGCCTACCCACACCGCGTCTTCCGGCCCGCGGACGCCACTCGAGAACCTAATAGCTTTGGAATAAATAAATTGAGTGTCTACCGTATATTACCTACCATACAAAATCTGTTACAGTTAAAATTGCGTTCAAAAATCAAAACTTCAAAAATGTATTTCTGTAATTAGGCCGTTAAGCTCTTTTAGATGTCATTTTAGTATGTCTACCAGCGCTTTCGGAAAGACCATGATCCTCAAGAAGAATGCGCCGCAGGAAACTTGGCACCCCGCGAACGCATTTGCAAGACAGCTACGCTTGTGCGACATGTGTATGTGTCGCATAAACCAAGCTATCATTATCACGAAGTTCACCACTAAACGAGTTTCGCGCTAAAGTCAAGGTATTATCAGGGGACGTCGAACAACAGTAATCAAATTAAATTACAGTGGCGGGTATAATCGGTGATAAACGAAGATGGGTCCGGCTTAACTATTTGCATTTAGATGAAAATTAACTCCATTTCAAATTATCAGCGCCTCCAAATTAGCTGACCGCTATTAGCGGTTCTTAATTAGGTATATGCTAATGACCAAAAGTTCTATCACAGTGCACAGATTGGAAAAACCAAGGGAATACTTACAGAGTAACGCTGAGTTAAAGTTTCCGGGTAAGCCCCAGATAGGGTTGTCAACTTGTCATAAATCAGCAGGCTTATTAATAATAATAATAAATATCATGGGACAATTCACACCAATTGACCTAGTCCCAAACTAAGCAAAGCTTGTACTATGGGTACTAGACAACGGATAAACATACTTATACACCGTGAAATTTTAGTGGTTGTTTTCCCGAAACGAGGTGATTTAGTTTCGATTGTACAATCGATTTATAATTACTATTTTGACTAGACTCAAAAATCCAATTGTGAAAAACGAAAGTCGAAAATGACCGCAAACCAATAGTAACGCTTCGTTGGTACAAGTAGCGTACGATCGTACGATAGGTTAAGTACGAACGAAGCGTTACTATTGGTTTGCGGTCATTTTCGACTTTCGTTTTTCACAATTGGATTTTTGACTCTAGTCAAAATAGTAATTATAAATCGATTGTACAATCGATACTAAATCACCTCGTTTCGGGAAAACAACCACTAAAATTTCACGGTGTATACATACTAGCTGACCCTGCAAACGTTGTTTTGCCCTGGGGTATAAAAAATAGCCTACGACCTATTCTCAGACCTACCGAATACAGAGAAAAAAGTTTCATAAAGATCGGTCAGGCCGTTTCGGAGGAGTTCGGTAACAAACACTGTGACACGAGATTTTTATATATTAGATTAAACACCCAAGACCCGAGAACAAACATTCGTATTTTTCATGCAAATATCTGCCCCGACACGGGAATCGAACCCGGGACCTCAAGCTTCGTAGTCAGGTTCTCTAACCACTCGGCCATCTGGTCGTCCAAATTATTGTCTAACGTTTCTGACGCTTGCCTTCGCAGTCACTATTTCCTTCTGTCAAACGGTATAAAATAATGACAAAAAGAGGTGATGAACGCGAAGGCAAGCGTCAGAAGCGTTAGACAATACGGCCTCAGGATTTTTAGACGATGACAGAAAGAGATGGTGAAAGCGAAGGCAGAAGCGAAGACGTGTAGTAGTAGAGCCATGTTGTAGCTAGGCGCTGCATCACAAATGGGGCGGCGCGTCCGGGGCAGTACCACCCTCTCACAGAACACCGGCGTGAAGCAGCAGTAATCCTGCTTGCGTTTCGTACGGTCAGTGAGAGTGCCGGGGGCCCAATACCTCACCCCTTCCCTCTTCCCCTCCCTCACCCCCTTTCCCTGTTCCCTTTCCTTTAGGGCCGACAACGCACTGACATCGCGTAAAGCGCTGCGGGTGTCTTTGGACAACGGTGATCATTTAACATCAGGTGACCCACTAGTTCGTTTGTCTGGCCTTTCTAACATAAAAAAAAAAGCGTCAGAAGCGTTAGACAATACGGCCTCAGGATTTTTGACCCTTTGCCGGATTGCGGCCGGACTTGACAAGATCAGTCTCTTCTTTGCCTGGCCCTTTCCCATTTTACTTGGGGTCGGCCCTCCGTATCATGCGTCTCCAGGCAGCATGGTCTTGGGTCATCCCTTTGCTAACTTGGGCTTCTTTGAGGTTCTTATTTACTACGGACATCCATGTGATTCGGGGTCTTCCTCGTCCTCGGGGTTTAGTTTCAATATCAAGTACTTTTCTGGTCATGTGGTTGGATGGTCGCCTCATAACGTGTCCGTACCACCGCAGACGGCTCTCCTATAGTTTATCTGGGATAGGTCTTACTTTGAAGGTGCCCCTTATGTGTGTGTTTCTGACATGATCCAGCCTAGTTACACCACCTGCCCACCTGAGCATCTTCATCTCTACGCAGTGTAATTGATTTTCGTGATGCTTTTTGAGTGGCCAGCATTCGGCTCCGTGTGTCATGGCCGGTCGGACAGCTGCTCTGTATACTCGTCCTTTTATGCGCACGGGCATTCGACTGTCGCATAGCACGCCGGTTAATTCTCTCCATTTCATCCACCCGGTATTTATGCGATGGGTAACATCAGTGTCTATTGACCCATCTTTACTGATGACTGACCCTAGGTATTTGAAATGGTCCACTTCTTCTTGACAAGATCAGTATTTTTAGAAAATAACCTCATTAAACAAAAAAATAAAAATATGTACATATGATACGTTTATACAACGTTTACACAGTTTTAATGAATAATAGTATTTTATGCAACTGTTGTATAAGTGAGGTCTTAAAAGGCGAGTGACGTGAGTTGCGATACGAGCGAATGCGAGTATCGCAATAGAAGACGGCACGAGCCGTTAAGACCAAATTATACACCGTTGCATACAATATTTTTCCTACGACTCGACTCTACTGTACTGTACTGTACCCTACTGTAGGGTACAGTCGGGTACAGTAGGGTAAAATGGGATACAGTCGGGAACAGTCGGGTACAGTCGGGTACAGTAGGGTACAGTCGGGTGAAATAGGGCACAGTAGGGTACAGTCGGGTACAGTAGGGTACAGTCGGGTGAAATAGGGTACAGTAGGGTACAGTTGGGTACAATCGGGTAAAGAAGGGTAAAATAGGGTACAGTCGGGTACAGTCGGGTACAGTAGGGTAAAATAGGGTACAGTAGAGTACAGTCGTGTACAGTAGGGTAAAATAGGGTACAGTAGGGTACAGTCGGGTGTACTCTACTGTACCCTATTTTACCCTACTGTATCCGACTGTACCCTACTGTACCCCATTTTACCCTACTGTACCCGACTGTACCCTACTGTACCCTATTTTACCCTACTGTACCCGACTGTACCCTTTTTTACCCTACTGTACCCAATTGTACCCTATTATACCCTACAGTACCCAACTGTACTCTATTTTACCCTACTGTACCCGACTGTACCCGACTGTACCCTATTTTACCCGACTGCACCCGACTGTACCCGACTGTACCCTATTTTACACTACTGTACCCGACTGTACTCTACTGTACCCTATTTTACCCTATTGTACCCAACTGTACCCTATTTTATCCTACTGTACCCGACTGTACCCTACTGTACCCTATTTTACCCTACTGTACCCGACTGTACCCTACTGTACCCTATTTTACCCTACTGTACCCGACTGTACTCTTTTGTACCCTATTTTACCCTACTGTACCCGACTGTACCCTACTGTACCCTATTTTACCCTACTGTACACGACTGTACCCTACTTTACCCTACTGTACCCGACTGTACCCTATTTTACCCTACTGTACCCGACTGTACTCTACTGTACCCTATTTTACCCTACTGTACCCGACTGTACTCTACTGTACCCTATTTTACCCTACTGTATCCGACTGTACCCTACTGTACCTTATTTTACCCTACTGTACCCGACTGTACCCTACTGTACCCTATTTTACCCTACTGTACCCGACTGTACCCGACTGTACCCTATTTTACCCTACTGTACCCAACTGTACCCTATTCTACCCTACTGTACCCGACTGTACCCTATTTTACCCTACTGTACCCGACTGTACCCTATTTTACACTACTGTACCCGACTGTACCCGACTGTACCCTACTGTACCCTATTTTACCCTACTGTACCCGACTGTACCCGACTGTACCCTACTGTACCCGACTGTACCCTACTCTACTCAACTCAGCAGGTCTAAACTGGGCTTTAGTGTTGAGTGCACCCTACATTTTAATATTATGTGGCAGCTAGGTGTATCGTAATAACGACATTACGACACAAGTGCTGTTATGGCGAATAGATTAAGTATAGACTTTCTGAAGTCATATTATCTATGTTCTTATATATTTGTTCGCGACCATGTAAAAACCAGATAAAAGAACAGGAGTAGGAAAAATGAGAAATGTAATCAACAAGCCAGTAATATTTCTTTCAAAATAATTTAAGAGAGGATAAAATTACAGTTAAAGACACCTCATTTTTTTTGCTCAAAACTCTAGTTACAATCTACTTTTGTTATTTGGTTTCTATTATAAATCAACTTTCATAATACAATAATGATAATAATTAAAATAAAATTAAACAAAAATGAAAATTTTACTTATGTCGTGTTACAAGAAAATGTCAGGACTTTTAGGGTGATGTCAGGATTTTTATTAGGACATTTCAATTTTTCAGGCTTAGGGTTAGTTGGGGCTAGCTCTACAAGGCCTGAACTAGCTTTAAATTTCAGTTCATAAGACCTGCAGTCAAATGCTCTACCTCTCTACTACTACTACTGGCCTAGTAGTTTAACCTATGGCCTCTCAAACAGACAAGCGTGGGTTCGAGCCCGACCTCGCACGTCTTAGTCTTTCAGAATTTTTGTGAAATTACACACCTGAGAATAAATTCAATGGTGTGTGTGAAGTTCCCAATCCGCGTGGGAACTGCGGCCCACGCCCTCACATTCGATTATTAGTAATTTGCTCGTACACATTTTTTGTGTTCCGCTGTCTATAATAGTAAGTATGTGGAAGTATCTAGGTACTTAATAGACGTCATTGCTACATAATTAGTTTACCTACAGGCAATTTCGGGACATGTTATTTTCGGATCATTGATCAATACGATTTTCCTTTAGCTTTTATTTCCTCGTTTGTTTTGGGGATTTTTCCAAGCACCATCCACCCGAGATCTCCCCGTCTTTATCAATAGAAAGTCAAGTATCAAATAACTTAGAAATTTTCATCTATTATGTCGCAGGGAAATGGCCAGAACAGAGATTTGAACAAATCTCTAAGGGATACGACCAAATCACGCAGTATGTTAAAATGGGGTATCCATTTTATCATTTGCCTAGAAAAATCAGTCATTTGATCAAATCCCAGAATCTGTTTAGTGGGACGAAATTAGCCAAAAAAGAAAACTCGTTTTTAAAAGCTTTTTATTAACTTGCAATGTACCTATGTATATATTATATTATGTATGTATGGGTCAAATCTTGGAAGTCGAATTTGACCCACTTCCACTGGTCGGATTCACTTGAAATTTGTGTATGATGGATGACAGTCAACAAGAAGTACAGTCAGCTAAAAAGCTTGCTCTTAAAATTAAATTTTTAACAAAAAAATGTTTAATTTAACCAGATAATTCGATTTCATGAAATCCCTGAGTTAATGACGCGAACTCGCAAAGTCGACTCTCGTTTTGGGTCATATACATTTTTTTGTTCGCGTCCCTCCTATGGACATGTAGAGTTAAGGGTCTATGGCCAATATTTTTTAGTCAAGTCTACATCAGGCCGACTTTCGGACCGTTTAAATAAATTTTAAGTTTACTGACTCGGAGTTGCTAACTTTATTTATGTCCACAGGAGACTTTTGTTTCGTATGGTGTGTATGATCATTTCACTATCTCTATCCACTATGTCTATTATCTATATATACCTACGACCAAGCGACCCGCTTCAGTTTGGCATGGTGTAAATTAAAAAAAAGATGGTCTTGATTTTTCACCTCATTTTTTTTTCAAAAATACAACCCGTTCAAATTTGGGACAGCTCGCTAATTTTATACTAAAACGAAATCGGTTGGTTAAATATTGAATTACCTATACAAAACCCTAGCTTTGTCTAATCAAGGCACTTCCAAAACTCCACTTATATAAGTTTTTTAACGAAGGTCGAATAATTTCAATAGATTTCCAAATAATAGGTTTATCCCAAAAGTTTTACCAATAAAAATTCCACCCACACTGTTATGTGGTTTAACTAATCGCTGTTTCAAGATTTTCAAGATGACAGCCTATACATACACCGTGAAATTTTAGTGGTTGTTTTCCCGAAACGAGGTGATTTAGTATCGATTGTACAATCGATTTATAATTACTATTTTGACTAGAGTCAAAAATCCAATTGTGAAAAACGAAAGTCGAAAATGACCGCAAACCAATAGTAACGCTTCGTTGGTACCTAACCTATCGTACGATCGTACGCTACTTGTACCAACGAAGCGTTACTATTGGTTTGCGGTCATTTTCGACGTTCGTTTTTCACAATTGGATTTTCGACTCTAGTCAAAATAGTAATTATAAATCGATTGTACAATCGAAACTGAATCACCTCGTTTCGGGAAAACAACCACTAAAATTTCACGGTGTATATCACCATGAAATACAATTTGTTTTAATTTGTCAAAGAGGATTCACGTATCCCCGGCGCCACACATATTACAAATGTTTGAACACATTTATTTGATCACATGTGTAGCACCGGTATTTGCCTATTTGTTCAATAGAACATCCATACGATCAACCTTACCCCGGCGCCACACATATTACAAATGTTTCAACACATATTTGAACACATATTTGATCTATGGTTGATTGTATGGATGTTCTATTGAACAAATAAGCAAATACCGGTGCTACACATGTGATCAAATAACTGTGTTCAAACATTTGTAATATGTGTGGCGCCGGGGATAGATCAAATATGTGTTGAAACATTTGTCTATGTGTGGCGCCGGGGTATTATATTGAGCAACGTATGTCAAAGTACTGTTTTAAACTTTCGTGATTTTCACTCATAATTACTGTTATCACGCAAATAATATTTACCTCGACGTTTCGGCCATATCGCAGCGACCGTCGTCACGAGTTCAACCAGACCACGACAATCGCTGCAATGTGGCCGAAACGAGTAAATATTATGTGCGAAATTACATATGTACTCGTAATTTACCGCGAGCTCTACGGTGACGGAAAACATTGTGAAGAAACCTGCATAAACCTGCGAATAAATTCTATGGTGTGTGTGAAGTTCTCAATCCGCACTGGGCCCGCGTGGGAAATACGGCCCAAGCCCTCTCATTCTGAGAGGAGGCCTGTGGCCTGCAGTGGGACGTATATAAGCTGGGATGATGATGATGATGATTATACTATACAGTTAATGCAAGCACTTTGCGCAGGCAAACCGACACAAATAGCATCAGAGAGTTGCTCCTTATCAAGTTAACCAAGAGTAGGCCACTTGGGATATCGTTACCAAATTGGTCGTGTATGATGTATTTAATGACCGCATAAGTTCAATAAGGCCTACTTTTTAACCCCTGACACAAAAAGAAGGGTGTTATATTATAAATAAGTTTGACCGCTTTGTGTGTGTGTGTGTCTGTCTGTCTGTGGAATCATAGCTCTTAAACGGGTGGACCGATTCGGATGCGGTTTTTTTTATTTGAATGGTGGTTTCTTGGCGATGGTTCTTAGACATGTTTCATCGAAATTGGTTCAACCGTTTCAAAGTTATCAGCTCTTTGATTAGCTGCGGAAGGGACGCATAATAGGCATTTACTTTATTTTCAAAATATGTGCGACCATATTGCGTCGGGGGGTTTTCAAATTTTCAATTTATAGTTATAACAGTTATAACATTTTCAATGCTTTGTCAAATACAACAGTTCTCACTCATATCATACGCTATGATATCGGAATGTCAAACCCGAAATTGAACCCTACAGAAATGCATGTAGGTAGATATCGCTCTGCTCGCTATGACTCATATATCCGTCGTTGGCGTTGAACCTACGGTACGGTGACAGCACCAGTAATGGACAAGATCTAATTATGTACATTTTTTCCGTACGCCCAAATTTTAAGAAACGGACACTACATTTTTGAACTATCAACACCATGCTCAGATAACTGATGGTCATAACTGGTAAAGGCCATGATTTGTGGCCTATAACTTTACCTTTGTCGTGACCTAGTCTATTAGTGCTGACTTTTTATGCCGTCAATCAGCCTTAGTTAAATGTCTGAACCAAGAACCTGGATTTATTCGTCTAGACGAATGGCAGGCAGTAACTCACACTTCACATAGCAATCCGAGCATTAAGACAATCTGCGTCACAAAAAATAAAGCTTTTATTATAAATGGAAAATATGATTTCTTAGCAATTAGATAGGGATGTTGACGCCATTAAAAAATAATTCGAAGACGCAACTCCAGTAAAAAACGCTTTATTTTAGCCCTGAAAACCAGATTAATTTTCGATTAACTGCTAAATTACATTTTTTGTTGCTTTAAAACAAATAAATAGTTGATTGAGTTGGCGAACAAGTGACGCCATAAGTTGCTATTGCCATTCAATCTCTATGGGAGAATTGTGTTTTGATACCTCATTAAAAGTACGTCAGTTGATTGGTGGTGTCAACATCCCTATTGGGAAGATACTGTTTCAGTCACTGGAAATAATATCGGATGCGAGAAACCACTTAAAAACATATTACCTGTTATGGAATGCTCGTAGGTACTGTCCGAGAACTAAGTATAGACGACCAAGTAAGTATAGTGCTTTATTATTTTTAACCCCCGGTGCAAAAAAGAGGGGGTGTTATAAGTTTGACTGCTATGTGTGTGTGTCTGTGTGTGTGTGGGTGTGTGTCTCTGGCATCATAGTTCTTAAACGGGTGAACCGATTTGGATGCGATTTTTTTTATTTGAAAGCAGGTTTCTTGGCGATGGTATTACTTAGACAAAGTGGTGATATACATATATACCAAACTGTGCTTATAAGATATTTCAGCTGTGTTTTTTCTAAACTGTCTGGTATAAAAACGTGTGAATAGTTAAATAATACGGATAACTCACGTCTATGATCGACTTCAGCTCGACATGTTTCGGGCTACTCTGTAGCCCTTCATCACGAAGCACAACATGTCCAGCTAAACTCGATCATAGACATGAGTTATCCGTCTTTTTCACTATAAGTAAATCTCACGGTAGTTTTATGTTCAAAGTGTAAATAGTTATAAAACGTGTAGGTATAAGTTTGTTTTAAATAATAATGTACACAAATTATAATTGTATGATGTGGATGTTATAAAAAAATGTGTGTAAATACGAATAACTATATTTACTTCTGTAATTGCGACGAAGTAAGTAGTGTACTTAGGTATTATTAGTCATTTAATGTTGTCGCTGAACTGTTTCAAACTAATTCGGCCAATGAAAATCGTTTTCACATTAGTCTGACCTTTAAACTACGAAATTCGATTTTCGAACTTCGTATCGTGCCGTTCTGCTCACACTGATAGTATTAAACAAATGAGCGAAAGGGGTGGCATGATTCGAACTTCGAATTTCAAATTTCATAGTAACGGTTGCAGCGGTCGTTCGCCGAACGCAGCTGATTACCGTGTTCTTTGTTACATTGTTACGGTCACCACATGTTGCATGCGGCGATCGATTTAAGCTTTCCACCCACAAACCGCAGCGCGGGGCGTGCGCGCGACTATTTGTTCCTGATTAGTCATATTCCTAATTGGTCATATTCCTAACTCGTCATATTCCTGATTCGTCATCCGCTCCGCATTAAGTAAATTATTGTCTTATGTATAACCGTAGTACAAAGCATAACTGCTGTCCTGATGCTTACTAATCCTGTAAACACGTGTTCACGATTTAATTTTATTGTACAATGACGAGTTAGAAATATGACGAGTCAGGAATGTGACGAGTTAGGGAATATGACCAATTAGGAATATGACGAATCAGGAAAAAATCCGCGCGACGGCGATGGAGCGTGCCAGCGCGCTGCATAACACTGAATCATATACGCTGTGCCGCGCTGCCGGTGTACGTCACCGTATATTATGATTCAGTGTCATAGAACACACTGGGCACGATCAGTCGGCGTTGCGCGCACGCCCCGCGCTGCGGTTTGTGGTGGCCTTTAATGTAATGACCACATAAGTTTAACAGGACCTACTTTTAAGAACTTTTCATAGCTGCAAGACTTGCCGAATTAAGACAGGTAATTCATCTACTTCCTATTGCTTTAGGATCTTTCCTATTTTTCTATGATTAGAGTACAAAATTAAGTAACATATTGTAAATAGGTAATTGTAATGATGTTGGTTTATAATCTTAGGAATAAGCACGTTTTGTCGTCCCATCTGTTTGCTGAATACTTTTTCTGGAAAGGTTAAGCAGTAAAAGAAAATTCACTACTGAATACTTAAATTATTGTGTAAGTTTGTTTACATTGCCGTGGTTGATCGATCACGATCACTCATAATTTTATAAATTATCGTAGCCAATAGTGGAAAATTTTCACAGAACATATCACAGTGACGTGGTATTGCCTGACAAGGTAAATCAATACGACGCCCACTGTGCAAACGTTTTGTGATGGGTGAATCAAATAATTCGGTAGTAGGTACACGTGGTAGGTAATATACAGTTTACCTCTGTAGCTGAAATACGGGTCCCCGTTCTGCCCCGCACCATACTCCGTGTTTCCTAGGGACTCATTTGAACGGTGAGGATATCGTGCAAATTTTGCTCCGTTGCGGGGCCGTGTTGCTATGGATTTACAAGTGACCGATCATCCACAGCAATGTACTTCAAACTTGTACTACTACACGTAGTTTCGGCGGGTAGCCGCGTAATAGCATTGCACGTGCACCTTGTGTTATTTTATTTTGATGTGAAGTATAAATTTGCTGGACTAACTTCAAATAGCGCACAGATATTTCCGACGTGTAAAGCTGTCCTGCTGAATTCTATGAACCACTATGTATTTATAAGTGTGTGTTTGTCTCGTTATGTTTAAGAGTTTCATACATTAAACTTTAAAAAACTATTTTTTTTTTTACGTAAGTCTTCTGCCACTTTTCCCACTGTTAAGAAAAGGTCTCTTTTTACATCCCACTAACATTATAAATGTGACACTACATGGATGGATGGATGTGTAGATGTTTGTTACTATTTCACGCTAAAACGGTTTGACGGATTCTGATGAAATTTGTCACACAGATAGATTAATGTAACCTCGATAAATTCATAGGATACTTTTATCCCGGAAAATTGCATAGCGATAAACGAATTCTACGCGGACAGAGTCGCGGGCAACGGCTAGTTTACTATAAGAAGCGTTTTGCCGCAATATACACCGTGAAATTTTAGTGGTTGTTTTCCCGAAACGAGGTGATTTAGTATCGATTGTACAATCGATTTATAATTACTATTTTGACTAGAGTCAAAAATCCAATTGTGAAAAACGAAAGCCGAAAATGACCGCAAACCAATAGTAACGCTTCGTTGGTAGGTTAACCTATAGTACGATCGTACGCTACTTGTACCAACGAAGCGTTACTATTGGTTTGCGGTCATTTTCGACTTTCGTTTTTCACAGTTTGATTTTTGACTCTAGTCAAAATAGTAATTAAAAATCGATTGTACAATCGAAACTAAATCACCTCGTTTCGGGAAAACAACCACTAAAATTTCACGGTGTATATAGGTAAGTTAAGTACCTATATCATAAATTTTAACATAAACTTTTACCTACTGAGCAACTTAATTGTGTTCTGCCTCGTTTTACAATGAAAAGTTTTTCGACACATAAAGCCAAATTAACGTGACGTTACTAATTAAGTAACTTGCCCTTTCTATAACGAGTTAAGGACAACACCTAAATATCTTTCTGTTAACAGGCTAAGGGTGCATTTCCAGCAGAGACGTGCTATAGAGGAAGTGAAATCTACGCTACAAAACTATGTGACCGTTTCCACTAATTCTAAGCTATGTATACTTCGTTTTTTTAGCATTCGAAAGAAGGTAAGCGACCTTGACGTGTCCTTTTATCGAAAAACACTTATGAAAAATAAGTCACAGCAAATATGTAACAATTTGAAACGAAATATCGTCATTTATACTCTTTTGGTTTCATAAGTAAGAGTTACTATTTTTTTAAAGCGTTTTTCAATAAAAAGACTCGTCAAGATTGTTTACCTTATTTCTAATGGTAAACAACACGAATTATTGCCGCGTAGTGTTTTAATTCCTCGAGCGGCTACTTATATTAGCAAGCCTAATGGCTTGAGTCGGTCAAGCTTTTGGCGCATTTATAGCACTCATTTAATGCCTAGCTGTATCATTACTAGCAAAGCTTTAGTTCTGAAATTCATGTGTAATATATTTAAGGATTCACTCTAATTACTTACTTGTAGTTTGCTCGATACAAAAAAAATCCTAAGTCATCTCTAAAAAATAAAATGAATCCTTAGTACGGCGTAAATACTGCTCGGCAGGTCATGACTTTTTGAAGGTTAATAAAACAAGATGTAGTCTATAGGGCGTAGCGATGCTACATTTTTAAAATATGTATTTGTTTTAGTAATACGATGAAAATACCTAATTACACGCGCGGTCTGACCAATCTATCTTGAGCCGTCGTGCTTCCCCCTTGACCGTATAGTTAGTTGCGTTAGTTCGACTTGTATATGATTCAGTGTTGTTCAACGCGCTCGGCGTCGCGCGCACGCCCCACGCTGCGGTCTGTGGACGGCTTTTGCTTTCACAACAGTTTACGATGAGGGTAGAAAGAGATAGCGAATACGATCGCGGGCCCGCGCGTTAGACAATATAGTAGGGGAGCCCAAGAGGGGATTTGTGAAGTTACTCGAGCGCGGCAGATTAATATACGGGGGGATACCTTATACCCCTCTAGAGTACCCCCATTGAATATGAGCACTTCATGTGGAGGGATTTGCCTGGGGCACCTCATCAAAAAACTTAGTAAAAAAATAGATTCTTTGAAATTTTCAAGCGCGTCAGATTTTGATAATTTGATACTCCAGCGTGCCACAGATAATAAATGTATGATAATCTGCCACTTTGCATGGTGGGGGTGGCCATACGGAAGGGCGCGCGTCAGGTTTTCATAGGGGATGTTAATGGGTCATACACATTTTATTGTTCGCGTCTCTCCTGTGGACATGGCAAAAGTTTAAGGACCTACAGCCAATAAATTTTAGTGAAGTCTACATCGGCGTGTGGGACGCCTGGCCAACTTTCGGCTCATTTAAATAAATCCTAAGTTTGACGCCTCGGAGTCGCTAATTTTATGTCCACAGGAGAGACAACTTTTGTTTCTTACGGTGTGTATGACCCTAATTCCAAAGACTGACGATTTGGAAGTGAAATGTGCTTTGTTCTGCTAATAATTAACCCACCATATCTTAATCTGACGCGCTCGAGTATTTTAAAGAATCAATTTTTTTTTACTATTTATTTTGACGGGATGCTCTAGGCAAACCCCCCCCCCCCCCCACATAAAGTGCTCATATTTAATGGGGGCACTCTAGACGGTATAAGGGTATCCCCCCGTATATTAATCTGCCGCGCTCAAATAACTTCACGAATCCCCTCTTGGGCTCCCCTACTAATACGGCCTCGTTGAAACATACGGTGAGGCCTAGTAAGGCTAGTAAGGCTAATAGTAGTATAACTGACCGAGATAAGCCCAAAGGTGTTGAAAACATCTAAATAACGCCCGCCGCGCTGGGCCCAAATCGGATTTACTTTGTGCTCGCAGACATGAACCGTAAAATGTATGAGTTGACATTACTCTGGGGTTTTCAGACGCTTTCTGTATAAAGGAACACGTTCGAGATTAAAGTTAAAGATCTGAAACTTCTGTCCTGCAATCAAGTAAGTAGCTGATTTATCTTTCTTGGTCCTACCTTAGTATTGACGATTGACAATTTGCATCAAAATTAATTATTCTACAATTAAGTATCTTTCTTTTTCAGATTAGTCAAGTTAAACTAAAAAAAATTTAACTACCTACTGTATCTATTTCAAGAATTGGTGAATAAGAATATGACCGGTACCTAAATTAAAAGTAACGTGAGAGACACTTAATTACTAAAATAATAAACACGGGTCACTGTGCACTTTTTAGTAGGCGAGGTACGCCGGACATGTTTCGAACCAACCTTGTAAAAGAACCACTGCTTAGTTCGAAACAGTCGGACAATACCTCTACTGCTACTAATAAGTTCAGTACCTGGGCGACCGAGCTCCGCTGGGGCTGAAACTCGGTACCAAGCGTTTTCCCAGAGAGAGATAAGACCAAGCTAGATCAATTTTCATCCCTAAAATCCCCACATACCAAATTTCATCGAAATCGTTGGAGCCGTTTCTGAGATCCTGATTATATATAAATAAATAATAAATAAATAAATAAATATCACGGGACAATTCACACCAATTGACCTAGTCCCAAAGTAAGCTAGGAAAGCTTGTGTTATGGGTACTAGGCAACGGATAAACATACTTATATAGATATATACATACTTAAATACATATTAAACACCCAAGACCCGAGAACAAACATTCGTATTTTTCATACAAATATCTGCCCCGACACGGGAATCGAACCCGGGACCTCAAGCTTCATAGTCAGGTTCTCTAACCACTAGGCCATCTGGTCGTCATATATAAGTATATACAAGAATTGCTCGTTTAAAGATATTAGATTACTCGTAATAGTTATTTGTGATACAAGATTGGTAAGTATGGTTTTACAATTGAGTTGACGAGTGATAAACCCGAGCCGCACGGCGAGGGTTTTCATCGTCACGAGTTTGTAAAACCTTGCCAACCGTGTATCATACGACGTTTTACAATACATTTGTGAGAAAATAGGCAATTAATAACACAAAATTGTAAAATAAAAACAAATTTCTCGAGATACTTATTGGTAGCAAAAGATTATTTTGCGCGGTTTGCGCTTTACTTTAAATATCGGGCGGAATTAATGCCATGTTATTGTCGACTTCATCACTTGAACATCACTCATTTTATTTGGTTTTTGTACATATACTATAATCAACAACTCAAAACAACGCAAAATTTTACAAAAATGGCGCGTCCGTAATGCGCATGCGTAAGTTTTGTTTTTAATTAGGTTAACTAAAATTATCAGGCAAAGGTTCGACGCTTTCAGCCACTGCGATTTTTTCGAATAAATAAAAGGTGGAAATCATTAAAATCTGCGGTAATTAAATTACAGTTTATAATAATAACAATCAATTTTGCAAATTCATTACTTAGTTTTGTATATTTATACATTTTTTTCTACGTATAAATCGATATTTTTTTATTTTTGACAATTAAAACTCTTTGCTTGTAAACTTAAAATGGAGAATTTAAAAAAACTGTAAAAAAATCGCACCAGTGCGGTAAAATGAACTTACGAGCCATGTATACATCCTTTGAAAGTGAATTTTTCGAGCAAATGTATTGTAAAGGTATTAGATTAGATAGATAAAGAGTATGCCAATTGATTGGTACATAGTGCCATGTCTCCCATAACGAGGTAAGTTTTATATTGCTCACTATCGCTTTTTCGGACTATTAAGTGAAATTAAATTGATTTTTTATAAAAAAGTTACCTACTTACAATTATCATAGTAATCGCCTAATTGAGAACATCTATTACAGAGCGCGTCTCTTCAAAACATAGTACCTTTATTTCAGAATCTGCCTTCGGCAATTCGCAAGCATCGCCATTGGATATGTACGATACATCAAATAATGTACAGTCACGAGCATTAATATATAAACGTTTCCTAGTTTGCAAAATAATATATCTATGTAAGATTTCCTAACTAAATACACATACATAACGTTCAAAATATTGTATCCAAAAAACCCACCACAGTAATGTACACGATATTGTAGCAAAATTAAGTCAACAACCTCGATCACAATATTGTATACGCCATTGCTCCCTTTTTGAAATAAACGTAATAATTTCAAAATAATGTCTACAACGCAGTGCCATTAATATGTAAACAATTATGTTTGCTCAATATTTCATAACAATGTATACCAATGCAATGATTGGAACATTTATGTTCATTTTTCTTAGGTCATTATACAAAACCGGTCAAGTGCGAGTCGGACTCGTCTGTGAAGGGTTCCTTATCTCCGTACAGAGTTTTTTAAAATACTGTTCGGTAGAAAATCGCCAAAATGTAAGCACCAAAATCGTAAACTTATAGCTAGGTAAACGTCTGAACAGCATAGCAGCTGTCACCTGGCAACCGTCGCCGGAGTTAAAAACGCTGAAAAAGCACGTTTGTTGTATGACGACCCCCTTTAGTTTTAAACTTTATTTTTCTATATTATATTATATATATATATAGATTAGTATCTGTTGTTATAGCGGCCACAGAAATGTTTAGCTATTACGGTTCAAGATATAGAGCTTCTTTTCTTCTTTCTTCAATCTATATTTAAAATTATAAATGCGGAAGTGTGTCAGTCTGTCTGTCTGTTACCTCTTAACGCTTAAACCGCTTTACCGATTTTGATGAAATTTGGTATACAGATAATTTGAATGCCGGGAAAGGACATATGTGGTTTTTATTTCAAAAATCACCCTTTAAAGGGGCAAAAAGGGAGGTGAAAGTTTGTATGGGGATATATACCTAACCGCTGAACCGATTTAAATGAAATTTGGTATATAGACAGTTTGAGTCCGGGGAAAGGATACAGAATAGTTTTCCCAACATTTATATTCCCGCGGGACAAAAGTAAGTGAATTCAATTTCGGAACTGATTTTAAAAAAAATCTTTCACTAATAGAAAGATACACTGCCTTTGATTGAGATTTAAGAATTTTCAAAATAGGTCAAAACAGTTATATCTATCCCGCGGGAACCTTACACTTTCTCGGGATAAAAGCAGCTTACGTCAACCAAAAACAGTGCAGCTTTCTATGAGTGAAAGATTTTTGATCTGTCCAAATGTAAATGTAATTCTCTTATTTTAGTTCCCCGGGAATTTTGCTTTTTCCCGGAGAAAAAGTAGTTATCCAATGTCAGTCAAGAACTGTAGCTTTTCTATTAGTTAAAGTTTTTTATATCGATCTAAAAAAATATTTCTATCCCGCGGGAACTTTGCACTTTCCCGGGAAAAAATAAGCCTATTTCAATCAGGGACAGTTAAACTATTTATAGATTTCTATGGAACTTTGCATTTTCCGAATTTATCCTATGTCTTAATCCACGTAACACATCTATTCTGTGTGACACATCCAAACAAACGTGACGTAGACAAATATGAAATATTTGATCTGCATCTATCTCTTATACTTCATTCATTTGAGGGTAGATTCACAACAAAATAAAAGTTACTGTCGCCTTTCCTTGCAAATTACGAGCAACGCTAAGACCACGCGTATACATTGTTATGAAAAATGAACCAAACGTAATTGTTTACATATTAATGACACTGCGTTGTAGACAATATTTAGAAACTGTCACGTATATTTCAAAAAGGGAGCAATGGAGTATACAATATTGTGATCGAGGTTGTTGACTTAATTTTGCTTTAAATATCGTGTACATTACTGTGGTGGGTTTTTTGGATACAATATTTTGAACGTTATGTATGTGTATTTAGTTAGGAAATCTTACATAGATATATTATTTTGCAAATTAGGAAACGTATATATATTAATGCTCGTGACTGTACATATGTACATTGGCGCAATGTCGGTCCGCTGGTAAATAGCTTTCTAAAGTACTAAGCGTTCTGTTGCCCCTGTTTGAATAGCGAGTCCACGATATTAGTGTAGTTAACAACTACATCCATTCCTAACCGTTCCTCTATGAAACTACCTAGTAAATAACTGAGAACTACAAGCATCTGAAGCATCCTACCAATTTTATAAATGAGAAAATTTGTGAAGATGTATATTGTGTGATATTTGGATAGGTAGGTAGGTATCATAAATACTGTAAACTTGCACTATTAATTGAATGAATAAATAAATAAATAAATAAATAAATCGGGATGACTTTGGACTGCGGGGCGATATTAAGAGGGTAATCCCCTGTTTCCTCCCTGGATAATGGCTTTAGAGCCAAATTTTGATTACTGTGTAATCTGTATCCACCACAGCTATGCCCCTATGTTTCGTTTTTTTCCATATTTGAATTAACATAAGAAATATGAGCTATCAAAAACTGAAAAAATTGCCCAATGTCAACATCATTTTCAGACACTCATCAGAAAAGAATCCCTCGTATAAACAAAAAAAGGAAAACATAGGGGCATAGCTAAATCTGTCCTCTAATTATTTATGAAAAATAATGTTTTTTTTGGTTCAGTTTTCGAGAAGAAAAAAGGGGATTACGAAATACTGTTTTGATCAATTTTACGCGCCTATTAACGGTCTGAGCTGCAGTTGTCCCGCTCTCGCTGTACTGACACGGAGGGGTTCGGGCGAGACAGCCACATTTCATTAAAATACCTATTTCTCAAAAGTCTCTCAGCCATCGTACCCTCTTAAAAAGTAGTTTGCTGACCAACTCTCGTATTTTTGTTAGCACTTGCTATTCCTTATCGATGTCTTCATCTATCTTCTTTATGTCTACAGTCATGTCATTTACTTTATATGGACAATGTCGACTTTATAGCGGTTTAAAAACTATCAAAGTTGCCCTAATTTGATCAAAGGCTCAGTTTAGAGTATTTGGAGTATTTGAATGTTTTGGATTGTTTACTAGTCAATAACGGCGGAATAATTTTGTATTAGAAATTTAATGGTGTATACGAGGGGCGTTCAATATAAAGTGAGAATGAGATGCAAACTCTTTTAATATTACGAAATTAAATACTGGCCGGTAAAGCTAATCTATCTAGCTGATTGCTATGAAAAAAAAACTAACTGTCTTTTGTTTAAAAAATATACGGTAATTTCTTTGCAATGCTAAGTATTGAGTACGTTAGCGAAAATGGAGAAAATTTAACTGCGCGCCGTTATCAAATACTTGTATTTGAAAAATTTTTCTACGGACCAAGTCAATTTGGATTTGCGGGACACTTTAGGGTCTAATGCTCCTCCGTATTCGACAGTCGCACGTTGGTGCGCCGAATTTAGACGTGGACGAACATCGACAATGGACGACCCCCGCTCCGGACGCCCTACTACAGCAGTAACTGAAGAAATTGTGAAAAAAGTCGAAAACTCAGTTTTGGCGGATCGTCGTGTCACAGTTCGTTTTATTGCTGAAAATGTACGTTTCAACGGGGAGCGTGCATAATATTTTACATGAACGCTTGGGTATGAAAAAGGTATCTGCGCGTTGGGTACCAAGAATGCTTACTGACACGCAAAAACAAACTAGACTAGAGATTTGTCAAGAAGCTTTGAACCTGATGCATCAAGACCGGGAACTTTTTTTGGCGCGATTTATAACAATGGACGAAACATGGCTCCATCATTACGACCCTGAAACGAAACTGCAGTCTATGACATGGAAAAGGCCATCATCTCCAACTCCGAAGAAATTCAAGGTGAGCCCATCTGCCGGTAAGGTCATGGGCTCTGTTTTTTGGGATGGTAAAGGGGTATTAATGATTGAGTATCTCGAGCATGGAGCCACTATTACGGGCACTTTATACGCCAAACAAATAGCAACATTGCGCAATGAGATCCGCGAAAAACGGCGAGGTAAACTCTCGAAAGTTGTGCTGTTCCACCAGGACAATGCCCCGGCACACAAGTCCGCCGTTGCAATGGCTGCAATTCGTGATGCTGGGTTCGATATCCTTAAGCATCCTCCATATTCACCAGATCTCGCTCCCAGTGATTTCTACCTATTTCCGAGATTGAAACAATACCTGAGAGGCCAGAAATTTGAAGACGACGACGCGGTAGTCGCTGCAGTACACGATTTTTTAAGTACTCAAGATGAGACCTTTTTTAAAAATGGAATTTTAAGTTTAGAAAAAAGATATACTAAGTGTATTATGCTAAAAGGTGACTATGTCGAAAAATAAAATGACATTTAGTAAAAGTTGTTTATAACATACTCATTCTCACTTTTTATTGAACGCCCCTAGTATGTCAAGTTTCCAATCTGCACTGGGCCCGCGTGGGAGCTCTATGGCCCAAGCCCTCTTAATCTGAGAAGAGGTTTGTTCCCTGCAATAGAACGAAGTATATAGGCTGGGTACCAATAACCGTTGGGTAGACGACTATACGGCAAACGTAGCGTAAGACGTCCTCAGACTCGGAGGAGTGATGATCTTCGCAAGGCGGCTGGCAAGAGCTGGATGAGAGTGGCCGAGGATCGTGCTCAGTGGCGTGCCATGGGAGAGGCCTATGTCCAGCAGTGGACGAGCATGGGCTGATGATGATGATAACCTACATAGGCCGAACTGTAACGGAGTCTCAGGCAACAGCTAGTTAAATATAGAAATCGATTTTTAGTACCATTAAAATAAGTAAATAGTCCTTTGAGTTGGTAGTATTATCATGAAAAATCTGTGAATCGCATTTTGACAGCTAATCAATAGGATGTCAATTAATCAAAAGTCAATGACAATTAGCTCCAAAACTCCCTAGGACCTAAACATAATAGTCCTAATTTAATATTTTCTAGATATAATTGTTACTAGAGTCAAGTTAATTAAAACATCGCCACGGTTCGGTGCTGTCGCGTCGCCCTCAATCAAAACTCACTGTCAAGTTTAATAGCAATATCAAGAAATTAATTAAGACTTTCTAGGTCGGTCTCCCGTGGTTCCTCGAGTTCAGCTTAGTAATCTCTATTAAGTGGCTCGTACTTATTTATTTATGTAATAACACGGGCGCCGCAGAACGGACCGATGACTTCTATGCTATCCGACGGAAACGGATCGCTTCCCTGTTGGGCTGAGTGCGCGCTAGCTCCAACAGCATCCTGAAGGGCATCGCTGATAAGCCGATTGTTCTATCCTAAAGACATGGGTGGGAATATTAAACAGGTGATTTATATTCCAGTTAGCCAATTAAGTAAATAACGTGACATAAGTAAACTTAAAATTCAATTCAATTCCATTTAATAACTAAGTACCAATTCATTTCAATAATCATACAAACAAATTCATTTTAATTTAATTCAATCCAATTATAGACTATATTGACATTTATTCATTTTTATTTTTGATATTTCTTATTTATTTGCTTGATTGATGTGTTGAAGTCGCCTGATTAGTGACTTTATTCATTTATAATTTATAAATACTATCATAAATGTAGGTGATAAGAATAATTGTCACTAACACAATACATTATCCCTTTTTCTTTTATTACCATGCCATTAATAATTATTATTAGCATACCTATTGTGTGTCTATAGACAGAAACGTCCAATATTAAATGTTTTTTATTTATATAAGTATTTATTTTATCCTTAATCCTTATTTCGTAATTTACGTCACCTCAATATTCTGAAATAAATGATAGGTACTGCCCGCGCCTTTTTCACACGAGTGTACTAATTACTAATTAAAAAACTACATTAGGTGGGGGGTCTGGGGTGGCGGGGTGGGGGGGGGGGTATTTTTTTTATATCGAGAAACTAAGGAGAGCCATAATTGATGAAAAAGCAAATTGGATAAAAAAAATAAGCTGCCCAAATTACTAATTCCACGCGGATGGAGTCGCGGGCAAAAGCTAGTACCTATGCTATAATTTATTGTTTTCCATAATTTTCAACTCACATAAGTACCTAATTTAATTTATTTCTGAAACAGTATTTTCTTCAGACTTTATTCTATAAGATGACATTTCAAAAAAACCTGAAAAATTCACGCTTCTATACATTTGTATAAATCATCCCAGGTGAATTTTTCGCTTCGAGCCATTACATTAAATTTGAACCTTAATACTATGACGATACCGTTTTTTCTGAAAGATAAGGGCTCGAAGCGAAAAATTCACCTGGGAAGATTAATACATAAACGTTGTTATGGCAAATAAAATGGTCCGGTATCAAACGAATATCAAAGCCCCTTTATTTGTCCGATTGTACTAATTGAGAGCGATCCGTTTAGTGAACGAGCACAACTCTATCCTTGTCTTACCGACTGTACCAATTCGAGGCCAACTAAGTTATGATAGCTATTAAGACGACATACGACATGTGAGAGTACGGCCACTTGATTCTACGGCACGTACGAAACTTCGCGGGCGCACGTGGAGAGGGAATAACGTGGTGCTAGTTGAAATTCAATTAGACAATCTGTTGGATATTATAAGACGTTTTTATCGTTTATCGACAAAAGGAGTGTATTGGGAGAATGAAACGTATGATTGGAAGAAGGAAGGGCGTCTCCTGTTGATGTTCGTAAAAATAATCATTATTCAGCCTAAATAAGGTATTTTTCGTTTTTTTTCCCAGCTATGGTGGCCAAACGGTTTGACCTGTAACCTTTTAAGCAGAAGATCGTGATCTAAGCTTTTCGGAATTTACTTATGTGCGAAATTACATTTGAAATTTATCATGAGCTTTACGGTGAAGGAAAAAGTCGTGAGGAAGCCTGACCTGAGAAGACATTCAATGGTGTGTGTGAAGTTCTCAGTCCGCACTGGGCCTGCGTAGGAACTACGGCCCAAGCCCTTTCCTTCTGAAAGGAGGCCTGTGCCCTTCCATGGGACTAGGCTAGGATGATAATGATGAAGGTGTTTTTAAATTAATCACCCCTGTAACGATTTTTCATTCAGTAGGTATGTAGGTATTTTGATTCAAAATGTAGTCAGGCCTTAATCGTCATCATGATCCCAGCCTATATACGTCCCACTGCAGGGCACAGGCCACCTCTCAGAATGAGAGGGCTTGGGCCGTAGGTCCCACGCGGGCCCAGTGCGGATTGGAAACTTCACATACACAATTGAATTTCTTCTCAGGTGTATGCAGGTTTTCCTTAATACTCTTGGAATATTGACCAATGGTTGGATAGGTTTGGCAAAACATTTGGAAAAACATTCACACGAGTTTTCAATATAACATTTGAACGTAGACTTTTACTTTCAGAGCTAATGCTTTCGCTTAGTCTGAATCTGGTTTCATTTGCACCAACTTTATCTATTAAACTGTCATTACTTATTTCAATTTAAGTTCAACGTTTGCTGATGTCTTTTGAGACAGCTGAGTGATGAGCGTCTTAGTTGATTCGTACTTTCTCGTTTAAAGTTTAACTTTCTTTTCTCTGTGAAATCACATCTAAGAAAATGACACTCGAAGAAATTGTTTCGGATTTTGGATAAGTACCAGTATAATATAGCAAATTAAAGGTTCAAAAGGTTGTAATAATAAATTACAAAAATAGTCCAAAATTTAATTCGAGCAGTATTTTTTTAACAAATTCACAGTTTTTTATCACCTCTTAGAAGTATTTAGCCGACCAAATTGCCTAGTGGTTAGAGAACCTGACTATGAAGCTTGAGGTGTCCCGGGTTCGATTCCCGTGTCGGGGCAGATATTTGTCTGAAAAATGCGAATGTTTGCTCTCGGGTCTTGGGTGTTTGATATGTATTTGAGTATGTATCTATCTGGTACCCATAACACAAGCTTGCCTGGCTTACTTTGGGACTGGGTCAATTGGTGTGAATTGTCCCGTGATATTTATTTATTTATTTAAACAAAAAAAATACACAGATCAAGAAATACCTGATGCAGTTCCCATAATTATAAGTAAGAGTAGACTGTTCACCTTGTGTCTTCTTCAAATAGGCCAAACTTTCCCTGACATTTTATTTGTGGACAACTTATAGACTTCACGAAGCAACGCTCATAGCGAACCTTTTCACATCCCCACAGGGACAGATAATATAATAAATAGTATAGATGATAACCTATGCAATAGGTATTATGACTCATCTGAATTTTGTTTGAGATACTAGCGAAGAACGAATTTTGCACGTAAAATCCTATTATAAGTATTACAAGTTTAAAACAATTGTACTCGGACCACTAGAATTTCGCTACCACGCTATTGTATTATCAACGAAGTTATGGAGAAAGTCGTCGAAAAATGGTTTACAAATTTTTAAACGGCAAGATAAAAACTTAAAGTTAAAAGTTTAATAAAATGCTCGCAGTGAGTGCGATGATCAGGGATAAATAGATATATCTTGTACCTATATAATTATCATAATATCAACTTATTCTTCATCATGCTGGTCATACCATCCGATAACCAAACACCTTAACTCATCGAAAGATGTTGAACACAACTAAACCCCTCGGAAACCTTTCAGCATTCGCCTAAAGCCGGCTCTCATATTTCGTTTTAACGTATATAGAAATTCTAGCATTTCGATGCCTCTAATATACTTATTATAATATTTGCGCTTTCTTCCGTCTTACGCGGGTATATTTTGATTGATTACGGAACAAGACTTGCGTTTGATGTTATATTAATCTACATACGCTTACCAATGAATGGGAGAGGAATATGCCGTCTGAAATGCGGTGTTTGAATAAAAATCAGTAGGTAAGATACCTCCCACGAGATATTCCGGCCATGAAAATGTTTGTAGAAAAAGAGAACGTCAGTTAAACAAACTGAAACAAACACTTTAAAGTAAACTTAGACTAATTAAATGTAATGTCATGTCAAGCAAACTAACTCAATTCGGTAACAAAATTATGTTATGACTGAGTCATAGTACAGAAAATAAAACCCATTTTTGTAGGAATTTCAACAGATCCGTCCTTATTATTCCTTACATACATGAGAAAGTCAACCTCTACGCAAATTTTTAGCCTTCTAGGAGCAAGAGTTTTGGCTGGGCGTTGATGAGTCAGTGAGTAAGTTAGGAATTTTCTTTTTATTATAGATTGTACCTGATTTCTGTATTATTTATTTATTTGTATCCAAATAATTATTTTACACAGCGTAACAGTATAATTAAAACACTGCGAAACTACAGCACAATTCAAATACACATGATCAGAAATAATAATAGAAAAAAATAACGGAAGAGTGACGTATCAGTCATATCCATATTCTCGCAAAACCTCAAACAAAACAATAAAAGTATTGCGTTTTAAGAACATTGCGCACTATGTTGTTTTTAATATTGTATTGTTTTACTTAATACGAGGTGCAATTAATCTAACTAATGTTTAATTTACTAATATCCATTAGAATCGTCTGGGTGCGATACGTATAAATATGCATATGAATCTGAGACCATTTACTAAAATGTTATCTTGGAATTCGGGTATGATGCCCTTCAGGCGCTGTCAAAGCAGGACAAGAGTGTGTGAGTATATAAATTGTCGTGTTAAGTAGTTTGCCTTCGGTAGATAAATAAATAAATATCACGGGACAATTCACACCAATTGACCTAGTACCAAAGTAATCTAGGCAAAGCTTGTGTTATGGGTACTAGGCAACGGATAAACATACTTATTTATATAGATAGACTAGCTGTTGCCCGCGACTCCGTCCGCAAAGAATGGGGGGGGGGGATTAAAAATAGCCTACGACCTATTCTCAGGCCTATCGAGTGTAGAGAAAAAAGTTTCATAAAAATCGGCCAAGCCGTTTCGGAGGAGTTCGGTAACATACACCGTGACACGAGATTTTTATATGTATATTAGATACATACTTAAATATTAAATACATATTAAACACCCAAGACCCGAGAACAGACATTCGTATTTTCATACAAATATCTGCCCCGACACGGGAATCGAACCCGGGACCTCAAGCTTCATAGTCAGGTTGTCTAACCACTAGGCCATCTGGTCGTCTAAAAGATAAAGATATCCAAAAGCTTAACGGTTATAGGTGAAAAACTTAAGTGAATGACCTTTTGTATATAGTAGTAACGTGTCCGTATAAACTAATTGACGTTACAAATTTGAAAAACCGGCCAAGTGCGAGTCGGACTCGCGCACGAAGGGTTCCGTACAATTATCTATAAAAATCACGTTTGTTGTATGGGAGCCTCTTAAATATTTTTATTATTTTAATTTAATGATTTATTTTTAAAGTCAATACATAATTAAATATTCTGTGAATATTTCAAGCTTCTACCTGTTGCCGTTATCAATATCGAGCAAAAACGAGCAAAAAAATCACGTTTGTTGTATGGGAGCCCCTTTAAATATTTATTTTATTCCATTTTTTAGTATTTTTTGTTATAGCGGCAACCTAAATACATCATCTGTGAAAATTTCAACTCTCTAGCTATCATGGTTCCCAAGATACAGCCTGGTGAGTGACGGACAGACGGACAGACGGACAGACGGACAGACGGACGGACGGACGGACGGACGGACAGCGGAGCCTCAATAATAGGGTCCCGTTTTTACCCTTTGGGTACAGAACCCTAAAAATGACTTCAGCTCCATATCAATTCTGTGCACTACTACATACATAGAACAGCTCCTTTACGAGTTTTTCACCTAAACACCTAAACTTGACCTGAAATGCAAATTCAGAATGAATAAGTATTACATTATTGACATCGGGAGACTTTATTACCTGATTTACACCCTCGCCTCGTGCTTCGTCTCGTGTCTCGGCTCTTAATTAAATTAATTTAATTTAATCTTAATTTAATTCCTCCATCTCCATTTCACCAACGGACATCCAGGCGGGGGGAGCGTCTTCATCCTTATGTGGTTAGGTTAGGTTAGGTTAGGTTATTCAATGGTGTGTGTGAAGTTCCCAATCCGCACCACGCCCGCTTGGTAACTACGGTCTAAGCCCTCTCATTCTAAAAGGAAGACTACCTTACAGTAGGACGTATATAGGCCGAAATGATGTTAATCTATTAAATACTAATACACCGTGAAATTTTATTGGTTGTTTTCCCGAAACGAGGTGATTTAGTATCGATTGTATAATCGATTTATAATTACTATTTTGACTAGAGTCAAAAATCCAATTGTGAAAAATGAAAGTCGTAAATGACCGCAAACCAATAGTAACGCTTCGTTGGTACCTAACCTATCCTACGATCGTACGCTACTTGTACCAACGAAGCGTTACTATTGGTTTGCGGTCATTTTCGACTTTCGTTTTTCACAATTGGAATTTTGACTCTAGTCAAAATAGTAATTATAAATCGATTGTACAATCGAAACTAAATCACCTCGTTTCGGGAAAACAACCACTAAAATTTCACGGTGTATAAAATGACCCCACACCGCGTAGGTACATTTTGCTTAGAAGCAGGGGCCTGCTAACACTGGATTTTTATCGATACAGGCGTTTATAGCGTATATTTAGTTATCTACAAATTAAGGAAAGGAACCCTCGTTGCGCGACTCCGACCCGCCGGTTTTCTTCCTCTTATTCGCTAGATAAGTCTACGGCAGATTCCATTAAAATGTTGGGTTAACTCATTACGCATCGCATCTGTTAATGTAATTTTCTGAATCTACAGGCAAGATGACGAATTCGCGGAACGCAATTTAATAAAGAGCCGAGTGCCGTCAAGATTGTGACATGTTGCGATAAGTCTT
The DNA here is from genome assembly GCA_947859365.1 of Archips crataeganus. Classification (NCBI taxonomy): domain Eukaryota; kingdom Metazoa; phylum Arthropoda; class Insecta; order Lepidoptera; family Tortricidae; genus Archips; species Archips crataeganus. The sequence continues at coordinate 7,611,450 of OX402064.1, forward strand.
GTGACACAAAGGTAGCTATGAGAAATTGCCAAGTTTACCAACATAAAATTTCGTAGAAACTATCTTCGTAACAAGTTTGCTTGCTCGTGCCTAAAAAGGCCGGCAACGCATGTAACTCAACTTGTGTTGTGGGTGTCCATGGGCGGCGATGATTGCTTTCCATCAGGTGACTCGCTTGCTCGTTTTACCCCTATCCTTAGATTATTTATGCACTAGATGGAGCGTCACTAGCAAACATTGCGATACAAAACGTCCACAAATCCATTTGACAGCTTCATATTACGATCGCGTTACGTCATTCCGGTTGTCACTGTGTGCGTGCTTAATGATACCAGTTAATTTCAGATTCCCCAAAATGTGGGGAAAGTGAAGCTGATTGGGGAATGTGTGGGGAGAGCTTCAATTCGGGGAAAATGAGGGGATTTTAAGTATGAACACAAATACGCGACATTTAACATCAAATTTCTGCTAGTCTTGATTAATTTCCTACAATTCATTATTCGCAACAGCTCTCAACTAAGTCACTCGGCCCACATAATTTTTCATTCCCCACACGTGGGGAATTTCGACAATGCGTTTGGGGATTTTAGCATATTACTATTGGCAACCCTGCAAATGACGCAAATGACATATAAGCCAAGTTGGCTTATATTTTTACGGGACGTTTCCATGCCACCAAAGCTCTATCTAGTGCATAAATAATCTAAGCCCCTATCAGATAAATAAAGCGCACCCCAAAGGCTTTGAAACGACAGGCCATCATAAACTACAAAATGCGATATTCATGCTGCTCCGTTTACGTTAATAGTATTTAACAGAAGACTGAAAGGGATGGCACGGTACGAAGTTCGAACTTCGTTAGTACCTAGCCCCCCTGGCCCTATACTACGAAGTGCGAAATTCGAACTTCGTTTCATGCCGTTCCGCTCACGCTGATGGTATTTATTACGAGAATGAGAGGGACCGCACGATCCGAACTTCGAACTTCGAATTTCGTAGTAACCCCCCTGTAACGAGCTTCTATCGCCTGCCGGCCTGCCCTCCCTGAAGGCCACCACTAACCGAAGCGCGGGGCGCCGACGGATCGTGCCCAGTGCGCTGTATAACACTGAATCATATACGCTCACCTTAGATTATTTATGCACTAGATAGAGCTTTGGTGGCATGGAAACGTCCCGTAAAAATATAAGCCAATTGGCTTATATGTCATTTGCGTCATTTGCAGGGTTGCCAATAGTAATATGCTAAAATCCCCAAACGCATTGTCGAAATTCCCCACGTGTGGGGAATGAAAAATTATGTGGGCCGAGTGACTTAGTTTAGAGCTGTTGCGAATAATGAATTGTAGGAAATTAGTCAAGACTAGCAGAAATTTGATGTCAAATGTCGCGTATTTGTGTTCATACTTAAAATCCCCTCATTTTCCCCGAATTGAAGCTCTCCCCACACATTCCCCAATCAGCTTCACTTTCCCCACATTTTGGGGAATGTGAAATTAACTGGTATCATTAAGCACGCACACAGTGACAACCGGAATGACGTAACGCGATCGTAATATGAAGCGTAATTTGTGGACGTTTTGTATCGCAATGTTTGCTAGTGACGCTCCATCTAGTGCATAAATAATCTAAGACGCTGACATACACCGCCGGCGGGCCGTGCGCGCAAAACGCGCCGCGCAGCCAGTGTGTGTCAGAGTCAAAGGTCAGATTATATGATTCAGTGTTAAGGCCTCTACAGACCGCAGCGCGAGGCGTGCGCGCGACGGCGAAGGAGCGTGCCCAGCGCACTTTATAACACTGAATCAAATACGCTGTGTCGCACTGCCAGTGTGTGTCACCGTAAATATGATTCAGTGTTATAGTATCGGCGCCCTGCGCTTCAGTTTGTGGTGGCCTTTATAATTACAGCGCGCTGGGCACGCTCCCCCGGCGTCGCGCGCACGTCCCGCGCTGCGGTCTGTGGTGGCCTTTATTCCGGCACAATTTAATATTTAGGGCAATGATAAAATTAAATTGAAATATATGATATCGAATAAAAATTATTTAGAAATTGCCAAGATGTGATATCAATTTGGGATCGTTTACGATATGCAAATAGAAAAATTGGCTGGCAGAGTTACGCGGTGATTCATGAAATGTATGAAAATGATTCAAGGTTTCCTATACAACGTGGCTGCGGCTAATCTGCCAGAGTCATAAGACTGACTTCTGAGCCCCTCAGAAGTAAAAAACGTTAAGCCCGGTTTAGACCTACAAGAACAATTACATTAAGAACATTAACATTACATTACGCGAAGCGATAATCTAGCGCCGCGATGTAATGCAACTTACACGGTTTTTCTTGGGTCTAATCGACAATTTAGACTTTCCTTTTTTCAAACAAAGAAATAATGATTTTGAACTTCAAGATAAAAAGCCTTCAAGATGAGCTGGTAAGGTTTCTAAATTGTTATACTTTGTTAAGTAAGTACTTAAAACAATGTACCATATCGACGGTTAAAAGGCAAAACGCATCAAGCGACGTTTTTTGAACTTTACCTACATGAAACCCGGCTCAAACGACGGAGAAAAATTCGCTGATTTCAAATATGTATAGGTATAACTCATTTTAACAAAAAGTTTCGCTTCATGCGTTTTGCCTTTTAACCGTCGATATAATTGTTAGTAAGTACACTGTATTCAATTTTCTTGACTAAGTATGTTAGTAGATATAATTTATTTACTTTTAGCTCTATATAGCTCTAAAGAATAGGAAACCTATATATTATGTAGGTATATTTAAATGACATTCATTACCATATCTCATTCAGCCTAATATTAGGTACTTTAAACATGAATAATAGCCTAATATTAATTTATGGAGAACGTACAGTCGACTACAAAAAAATCGATACGGCCAAAGTTACAAAAATATGTATACACGACCTTAATGTTAAGTCAATAAAGGTGTGTATACATATCTTTGTAACTTTGGCGGTATCGATCTTTTTGTAGTCGACTGTACGTACGTAAGTTAACTCTACCGCGCTTTAAGACGCTCATTAATTTCTAATGATTCATTAAAGTGCGGTAGCTAATACAGTACGTTAATTATTTTGGGTAAGTAGGTACTTACCTCAGTAGGTACTTACGGTCAAGTCCAAAAATATGTACTTATTGACTTAATGCTCTCGTAATTATGTAGAGATGCCTTAATTCGACGACATAAAAGCTTTGGGACGTATTTGTGAAAAGTTCTATGCACCCATATTTTTACACTTGACTCAACTTGAGGGTTGACTGTAAGTTACGTATGGTATGATACACAATACTCCTTTAGTTCAAGTTCAAGAGGCCATACTCGTAAGCAAATTTGCGTTTACCTCATCATCGTCATCATTTTCATCATTTCAGCCACAGAAATAATAATAAAGAGGATAGAAATGCCTTAGTTCCTATTTTCTTCCGGAACTCGTGTCGCTGCTTCATCCCCTCCACTTACTGTGTTAATGCGCACATGCAAAAGACCGGAACCGTACTACGCAATCACGCACACAATTACTAATATTTTTGCTTACAAACAATTATGAACCTTACACCTTAGAGATAGCGTTAAATAACACTCAACGTAAGTCATACCCACATTTACACAACGGCGCCATTTATTGGCCGCGTCGGCATTATGTCTGTACTAGTCGTAACCTGTTATTTTGTCCGTACCACGAACTTTTGTGCAAGACGGAAGAGTTATCAGAAATTACTTTACATTGCTGCGTATAATTCAAAACGATCTGCGTTTTTATGGGCATGAGTAGCAATGGTATACGAAGTTTCGTGTTAATAAGGTGTAAACCAATATTTCATAATGAAATATTTTCTCAAGTTGTATTTTGATATAAACCGCATTATTACATTAAATTAATACATACCAATGAAATGTAATCCCCTTATTAGTGTAATTACACATAGTGGACGAGTTTCCGCAATTGCTAATGCTGCAAAACACCATTTTAAAGCACTTGTTGTCATACCCACGTTTCAAATAGCACTGAGCCACAAGTCGCGCGCTTGTGACCTACGAGTCACAAGCGCGGCGCCAAGGTCACGCGTCTAAGGCACTTCTATCCTCTTTATTATTATTTCTGTGATTTCAGCCGAACCCACTGCTGATAGGCCTCCCCAAGGCTCGCCATACAGTACCTCTACCATGAGTTTACACTAGTTCACAGTGACCGTACTCGCTAGCGACGGCGTAAATGATTTGTATGGAGAATTGTACTTCCGTAAGTGACCGCTAGAGGCGCCATCCCGTGCCATCCGCATTCAACGCGATCCCGCAACGTTAACCAAGTCGTCGCTCCATCTTGTTGGAGGCCTACCTACACTGCGCCTTCCGGTCCGTGGACGCCACTCGAGAACCTTTTTACCCCATCGGCCATCGGTCTACGAACGTGTGCCCTGTCCACTGCCACTTGAGTCTGGCGATTCTTCGAGCTATGTCGGTGACTTTAGTTCTTGCGCGGATTTCATCATTTCTAATGCGACCTCGCTGAAATATTAAAGCGTTTATTTACCTATTTCATGTTCTCTTACTGCTTGTACGTACAAGAGCCTTAGACTCTGCGAGTGCTATGAGAAGTGGCGAGAAAAGGACGCAGAGACGTAGCGTGGCTGAATTTTTCGTCATGCTTCTCGTGAGCTCTCTCTTGCTTTTTTATCTCGTAACGTTCTGTACTTTTTTGGTGATCAATAAAGAATATTTGTATTGTATTGTATTGTATTGTAACGACAAGCAAAAGATAGAGAAGAGTTGCCCATGATGGATGGCACACCGGGGCAGCGGATTGAGCAGATCTAGGAGCACCGCGAGGAGCGAGAAGTGACGTAATAGAAAGGATAGTAAACAACACTATACCCAGTAACTAAAATAGTGTGGCTGGCTTTTAAGAGGGTACGATGGCTGAGAGAATTTTGAGAAAAAGGTATTTTAATGAAATGTCGCTGTCTCGCCCGAACCCTTCCGTGTCAGTACACCGAGAGCGGGACAACTGCAGCTCAGACCGTTAATAGGCGCGTAAAATTGATCAAAACAGCATTTCGTAGTCCCCTGTTTTCTTCTCGAAAACTGGACCAATAAATTAATTTTTTTCATAAATAGTTAGAGGACAGATTTAGCTATGCCCCTATGTTTTCCTTTTTTTGTTTATAGGAGGGATTCTTTTCTGATGAGTGTCTGAAAATGACGTTGAAATTGGGCAATTTTTTCAGTTTTTGAAAGCTCATATTTCTTATTTTAATTGTAATATGGAGAAAAACGAAACATAGGGGCATAGCTGTGGTAGATACAGATTACACAGTAAAAAAAATTGGCTCTAAAGCCATTATCAAGGGAGGAAACAGGGGACTACGTTTGTATGGAGAAATAGTGCACATCGTACCCTCTTAAGTAGAGAGAACTGCAAAAAACTACAAAAAGTGTAAAAAAATATTCGTTTGCGCAATGTACGGTCAAGTGCAAAAATAAGTATCGATTTAATCCTTCTATCGTTATATACCAATACCTTAATTCGACGACATAAGAGCTGCTATGGGACATTATTTATGAGCAAGTTGTGTGCACCCATATTTTTACACTTGACTGTACCTAGTTATAACACGAAACACACTGAGCGTTTTTATTTGTAAGTCAAACACAGTTTCCATAGACTAGATTAATTTGTTTAGCTGTCAATGTCATGAATGTCAACGCAAGCAACGTATCACATCCGTATAGATTGCAAATGTAAATTAATTTTATGTCAAACGTGGTAATATTTTTAGGGTAATTTCTGATGTGGGTTAATAATTACCCAAAAAGTGTTTAAATATCAAGAATTTAGTGGTGTTCTTTACACAGAGACATCAAAATGTCTCAATTACCGGACGATATCGGGGATATAACGATGGCTTCGACGGAAGCGGATTCCTCACAAACACACGCACACGAAGGTGACAACAAACAAATTCATTCATTTTTATTTTAAACACAAACATTGACTGATAAAAGTTTATTTACAATTTCAATAAAATAAATTGAATTCCGCATAAAGTTGTGTACTGTTTTATTTGCTTGTTTTTGATTCGTTTAAGTAATAAATAAATAACATATCAAAACATTTATTTGCTCCCGAATTTAAGTAGCATGTTTTAACTGTTTGTATCAAGTTTAATAACCAAAATGTCATCTTAGTTATCAATATTGTAATGATAAATTATGCACTTCACTCCAGTCATTGAATGTAGCTTTAAAAAATTACTATAATGCAGTGCTGAAATGTATTTTCGGACTCACACCAGTATATTTAACTGGTATGTATGATAGAAATTGCAGGATTGGTCTTAAGAACTCAAGACTCACACAACCTTTATTTAAAATGTAAGTAACATCCACAGCAACATCCAGTGCCAATACCGATGATACAGCATCCAGCAGTGCTGCCACGCCAACTGGCAGCGAGGGCCAGGCCTCAAGACAGTCCAACCTCCAAAGGATACAACAACGGAAGCAGCAAGTTTACAACTGGCCGCATAACAAGAAACTGCTTAAACTTGCCATTTATTCCGCATGTCAGGTATAAGATGCATTCTTATTGCAGCTTTATATTTTCTGTAGTGAAAAAATACACACACAATCACACCTGTGATTGAGTTTAGTTTGACATGTTTCGGGCTAATCCATAACCCTTCTTCTCGGAGCAACATGCCATAGCGGCTGCCAAATGCGCACATATATAATATATTTTCTTTTTTTATCCTTTACAACTCCAAGCCTAGTTGTTTGTAAAGCTACATGGCACCTTATGTCATTGCGTGATAATCACTGACATTGTACTTTGCAATACATATAAATATCCATCGATAGCATTGAACAGGTTGGAGTCTAACATATTTATTTCAAGTTCCTCTTCTGACTATAAGAGAAGTACCACTAACTCAGTTTTTTTCTAAAGCTGCTTTTACTTTCTTAGTAATGCCTCTGAGTATTCTATGGAAACTCCCCTCCTGAAAGCCTTCAATGTATATAAGGGCGCAATATTGTCCATGATCAGAATCCATAGCCTCCAGCCTCTTAAGCTAAGGTTGCTGCTGATTATAATTGAAGGGTTGTTTACAAAAACAATAACATAGACTAGACTGGTTGACACCTGTTGTCAGTAAAATTGTTTCTCTACAAGTGTCAACCAGTCTAGTCAGTTATGTTGTTTTTGTAAACATCCCTTCAATTGTATTCATGTTTTACTTCTTTTATTTTATATTTAATATGATACATTACTAGCCAGAGGCCTCACTCCTTCATTCTGCCGAATCATCGGTAATAAAACAAAAAAAAAAACTAATTTTTCAGACACCCGACTGTGGTTGCAATGGATGGAAGACTCCAGTTCCTCAGCAAGCTATTAAAGCCAATGCCCGTGCTGATAACCAGCCACTGGCGACTTTCAATGACCCTTGCAGAAACTGCAACCACATATTAGGTAATTATAGAACAAGTAGAATTTGTTAATCCCAGTGTTGGAATGTTTTGTTTATGTACTGTTGGCATGTCAAAATAAATAAATAAATATAAATAAACATACAAAACAGAACCGTGCGGCACGCAGGCTCCCGCAAACTCTCCCGATATAACTATAAATACCTATGTCTCTCTTATTAACCATCAATTTCATGCCTTCTATATCTTTCCCATGAGCTATTCATTGTAATTATTAGACCCAATCTAATTCAATACATTGTTGCAGAAAAACATGTGACCCAATTACAAGGTCTGCAGGTGGCCGAGGTAGATCGGCTCCTTGGAGCCGTGGTGGATGTGGAGAACATCTTCATGTCCATGCACCGAGAGGATGATCATGATACGAAACGCGTATACTATTACCTGTTCAAGGTAAGTTTTTAACCCTCTTTATTGGTAGCTCCATACAAATAGTAACAGGAGTGTTCTGTGCAAAAGTTTAAAATGACCCGGCTACTAGGGAGCCCCAACGTCTGTGGGGGCCCAGGGCACGTACCCATACTGCCCAGTAACAAGCTCCTTCTATTATGTAGTGTGAACCAAAAGGTACTGCTTGTTTTTGGGTGACTCAACTTTTCTTGCCGCTCGTTGCTATGGTTACACAAATGTTGTCTCATGGACATCCAAACTATTTTTCTGGGAATCAGTATGAAGATATCACTTGGACAACTGGAGACAGAGTAAACAACACAAAAAAGTTGATTCACCCTTTTGGTCCTTCTAACCGGATTTTAAATTTTGTCCAGCTCCTCCGTAAGTGCATCCTGACACGATCTTCGCCGCGCATCGAGGGTCCTCTGGGCCAGCCGCCGTTCGAGCGCCCCTCCATAGCCAAAGCCATCACCAACTTTGTGCTGTACAAGTTCAACACGCTACCTCAGAGGGAGTGGCAGACCATGTATGATCTGGCCAAGATGTTCTTGCACTGCTTCAACCACTGGAATTTTGAGACGCCTAGCGTTAGGAAGCTGGTGAGTGTTTTTTAACGCAATCTGTTTATTTTTAGGGTTCCAAGGTACGGAAAAACAGAACCCTTATCAATCACTTTGTTGTACATCTGTCCGTTAAGACTCATTTTGTGAGAAACGCGTGACGGTATCAAGTTGAAATTAATATAAAAAAAATTATGTCTGTGGTCCCTTGAAGCTGTAAAAAAATCAAGTTTTCTAAGTTAACGCAGTTCGAAAATACCGCCATTTGGGCTATAGGTTACTTCACAGACATCCCATAGACCTAAAATCATTTTTGACATGAAGTAAGTTCGAACAGCACAAGTAAAGGAAAAAGCCGAAAATCGTTAATTTGTTGTTTCGTCATTCATCACAAAAACAAATATTTTTTGCTGTTAATTTTACTAGCGAACTACGAGTATTTACATACAAGTTTGTATTGGAACACTTGGTGCGTGAGTCCGACCCATTTGAGCGGCTTTTTTTACGAAATGAGCCTAATTTGCAATTTTGTTTACAGCAAGTATCTAATCCGGAAGATATTTCGGCCTACCAAATAAATTATACAAGGTCAGTATTATTTTTATTAACTAGCCTTTATCCGCGGTTTCTCTCGTATAAGCCATTGGATCCGGCAATAGGGATATTGACGTCATTAAAAAATAATTCGATACTTTTTATGAGCTATCAAAACACAATTCTCCCATAGAGTTGAATGGAAATGGCAACTTATGGCGTGGCTTGTACGCCAACTCAATCAACTAACTGTTTATTTGTTTTAAAGCAACAAAAAATAATATTTTGCAGTTAATCGAAAATTAATCTGGTTTTCAGGCTTTAAATAAAGCGTTTTTTACTGGAGTTGTGTCTTCGAATTATTTTTAATGGCGTCATCATCCCTATTTGTTCGTTAATTGTACGTTTTTTTTACTAATAAACATTAAGTCGTATCACTTCTGTGTACGTGTATGATGCCACCGCCTTAGTAGGATTAAATGAGTTCTCCTCCCCAGGTGGCTGGTGTTTTGCCACGTGCCAGCTTTCTGCGACTCTCTGCCGCATTACGAGACGTCGCTGGTCTTCGGCCGCACTCTACTGCGGGCTGTATTCAAATCTGTTTGCCGGCAACTAATGGATAAGTGCCATTCGGAGCGGGACCGCATGCCGCCTGAGAAACGGGTCAGTATTCATCACATCATCATCATTTCAACCGAAAGCCGTCCACTGCTGGACATAGGCCTCCCCCAAGGCTCGCCAAACAGATCGGCCCTTTTTTTTTTGACGGTGGTAAAATACGTTACGCATACGACCGCGCCGTGGGGATGGCGCGGAAGTTATGTGGGACTCACCTCCCCCGTAACCTCCTTCCCTAGTGGAAGGAGGGGGGGAGGCATACCCACTAAAAACCCACCGGTATTCCCTCTCTTGCCATTTGCGGATGACATGGGAGAATTGAGAGTCACCATAGCATCCGCTGGCCGCCCCAGCCTATGCCGGGGCCGGGGCTCCCGCGCCAAGAGAGGGGGGACCGGAATACTTGGTCCCCCCCCTAGACGTGTGGGCTATTACGGCCGACAGGGGATCCCCATCCCCCGCCGGCTAGCACCACTAGGGAAGGTTGGCAGCGAACTGTCGCCGCCTCCTTCCCGTCCGTCTAAACAGATCGGCCCTACGCCATCCGCATCCAACACGTTCCCGCTACCTCGTCGCTCCATTTTGTTGGAGACCTACCTACACTGCGTCTTCCGGTCCGTGGACGCCATTCGAAAACCTTTTAGCCCGTAGACCATCAGCTCTACGAGCTATGTCGGTGACTTTAGTTCTTGCGCGAATTTCCTCATTTCTGATGCGATCCCTCAGAGAAACTCAGTCAGGGTCTCTATTGCTATACAGTTTTCTTGAACGTTGTCATTTACTCATGTTATTGTAGTTTGTGATCTGTCACAGAGATTCCTGTAGGGCAATTCGCTCGTCGAGAGTTATAAATAAATATTAGGGGACAATCTTACACAAATCGATCTAGTCCCAAACTAAGCAAAGCTTGTACTATGGGTACTAGACGACGATAAACATACTTATATAGATAAATAAATACTTAAATACATAGTAAACATCCATAACTCAGGAACAAATATTCGTGCTCATCACACAAATGAATGCCCTGACCGGGATTCGAACCCAGGACCTTTTGCTTCTTAGGCAGGGTCACTACCAACTAGGCTAAAGCGGTCGTTGGTTTGTACTGCTCTGTACGATATTGTCTTGACAAATTATACTTTTAACTATCAATATTTTTAAGTAAAAAATAATCACCAACTCTGTTGCTAAACGCAAAACTCGAAGACCACTGTATTAAATTGGATAAATCTTTTTTTGTTGTGTTCGTAATTGTCAGCACCAGGTTTTTATGAAAAAAATCTTCAGCGGAGCCGAAGCTGCGGGCATCAGTTAGTTGTCAATAAAATTAGAAGTGAATGGTATATAAATAAGTAAATAAATATTATACATTTATGTTAAATCAGGTCTTGGGTCCGAGTCCGGGCTCGTAACTGAACTTTACGGTGAATCAAAACATTTTGAGGAAACCGGCGTACACCTGCGAAGAAATTCAGTGGCGTGTGCGAAGTTTGCAATCCACGTTTGGACCGCATGAGAACTACGGACCAAGCCCTCTCATGCTGGGATAATGAAAAATATTTATTCGTGACATAATCTTAAATTAGCAAAAGAAAAACGGTAACAGATACAATATTATATTGTCACGAAATAAATGGTCCCGGCTCAGCATGATTTCGTCCTTGCAGCTGACGTTGGTTTTCCGTTGGAACCATTTTACCCACAATTCAAACGTTAAAACTGTTCAGTGAAACCGACAACTAAAATTTTATCACTAGGCAATCCAAAAAATATGTAAAATACAAAAGACAACTATAATAACTATAAATTCAAAATTTTAAAAACCCCCAACGCAATTATGTCACTGTCAATGCCCGTTATGCGTCTAAGATCTCTTCCGTAGCTAACAAAAGAGCTGATAACTGCGAAACGGCTGCACCGATTTTGATGAAACATATCTAAGAACCATCGCCAAGAAACCTGCTTTCTATTAAAAAAAAACGCATCCAAATCGGTGCACCCGCTTAAGAGCTATGATGCCACAGACAGACAGACAGACACACACACATAGCGGTCAAACTTATAACACCCCTCTTTTTGTGGCGGGGGTTAAAAAGATACCTAATGGTAAAACCAGTTCCTATTCCCGTTCATAACCCTCTTCTCTGTACAGGTTCTGGTGCTAACCCACTTCCCGCGGTTCCTGGCTCTACTGGAAGAGGAGATATTCAACATGAGCTCTCCCATATGGGACCCCGACTACAAACAAGTGCCGCCGCATCATCTACAGGCCATTCTCGACAACAAGACGAGTAAGTATGTATTATAGTCTGTCCGGCGGCGTTAGAGTTAAGAGCCATAAATATAAGCTAATTTGTTGTCTCTTACAAAAAGAGCGTAAGTGATTTTGATATTTATTGAAGCACTAGCTGGTGCCCGCGACTTCGTCCGCGCAGTCAAGCCGTCCGTAGTAGATCCGTTCAATAGTTTCGGTTGTGTACACGTCATACAGACAGACGCATGGTTTCTAATGTTTTATGTGTATAGAAGAAGATTTAAACGACGATAACTTTTTCATTGTTACCCGATTTTAATGATAATGAAACAAAGCTTAAATGTTGCTCCAAGTTAAGATTCATCTATCTGATCTGAGAAAACCGCAAAAAAATCCGTTCAGTAGTTTAAGAGATCAGCGTGTATATACAGACAGACGGACGCATGATTTCTACTGTTTTATTATACTTATGTATAGATATTTAAAGTTCAATAAATGGTAGAGACGTCCTGGTGAAGGTAGCGGGAACGCATCGGATGCGGATGGCGCAGGGCCGATCTGTTTGGCGAGCCTTGGGGGAGGCCTATGTTCAGCAGTGGACGTCTTTCGGCTGAAATGATTGATGATGATGATGAAATGGTAGAGAAAGAGGCCACATACGAGTGACTGCTACAGAGTTGTGTTTAATCAGAATTGATTTTAGTCTAATTAAAAAAAATGCCTGAAGTGTAAATAGTTCTTCACTATTTACTTGAACTTTTGCCTTTCCACTCTACAAATTCTACGACCTCGTATCGAATCTCTCCAGAAGATCTCTGTTTGCGATCTTATATTTACACAATCACTTGTAGCCGTATGTGGGTCGCCAGACTCGACGTGTCGTGCTAGGAAGCCAGATAACGTATCTACGTGATAGTATCGTAGTATTCTGATAAACAGATTTTATCTCCATTCACCGAGAATACGGTTTGTGGAGTCTCTGTAAATAGGAAAAAAACAGTTTTTTTGAACATGGTTTTATTACATTTGTCAAGTTCTTATGTAATAGTTAGATTGAAGTTGTGGTGAGGTTCAGTAGATAGTGTTGGTGAATTTTTGAAAAGTACTTAAAAGTTATAACTCTAGGACATGTTTCACATGTGATAGTTTTTACTTCTGTAAGTGTAAGTATGGAACGGATTGCGCGAGTTAACTAATAAAAACGACCAAGTAAGTGCTTTACTATTTTTTGTGACAGTTCCTACGTCAGAAGAAAAAAACCGGCCAAGTGCGAGTCTATAAAAACTGCAAAAAATCACGTTTGTTGTCATCATCATCATCATCATCATCATCAGCCTATGTTCGTCCACTGCTGGACTTAGGCCTCTCCCATGGCACGCCACTGAGCACGATCCTCGGCCACTCTCATCCAGCTCTTGCCAGCCGCCTTGCGAAATAGTAGGGCGGCCGGGAACTGGGGGCCGTGGTTCGTGTTGACTTGCCATTTTGGTCGGGTTTGATCTAATTGCCACGCTGAGCAGGCGTGTTGGCAATCGCAGTATATTTACACCGGTATCGCTGCTGCCGCTGACACCGGTGGGACCGATGTGTACTTGGTCACAGAGTCTCTTAGTCGCCTTTTACGACACCCGCGAAAGGAGTTGGGGGAGTGCTATTCTTAAGCCGGCACTCCACGGCACACGTTTCACGTCACGTTTGTTGTATGGGAGCTTAATTGAACGAAGAATCATCCCTAATTTAGTTGAGATGTTCGACTCGACATGACATACCCTGACCAAAGATACGCACAGCGTCTTTCGTGTTTGCCGCAAAGATATGTAATAGAAAAAGTTTATTTACAATCTATGTTTAACGACCGCTTTAGCCTAGTTGGTAGTGACCCTGCCTACGAAGCTAGAGAAGCCTGGGTTCAAATCCCGGTAAGGGCATTTATTTGTGTGATGAGCACGAATATTTGTTCCTGAGTTATGGATGTTTTCTATGTATTTAAGTATTTATTTATCTATATAAGTATGTTTATCGTCGTCTAGTACCCATAGTACAAGCTTTGCTTAGTTTGGGACTAGGTCGATTTGTGTAAGATTGTCCCCTAATATTTATTTATTATTATGTATCTTATAGTTTTTTCTCTATGTTTCTGGCTGAGTCAACTTTTTCTTGTCACCCGTTGCAATGATTTCATAAAATATTGTCTCCTGGAAAACCTCAGCATTTTTCTATGATACAGTATGAAGATGTCACTTGGACAACCGGAGACAGTGTAAGGCTAGGCGCGCACGGGTGATTTTTGTCGCCGTGACAGTACATCTCTCTTTTTCTCATTTCGAACGTGCAAAAGAGACAGACGTACTGTCACAGTGACAAAAAGTCACCCGTGCGCGCCTAGCCTAAACAACACAAAAAGTTGATTCACTCACCTGTATCTGTATTGTTTACTATGTATGTGTTGTTGAATAAAGAGTCGTTGAATTCTGTTCTGCCCTGCAGACCCTAAAACGCAGTAAGAGCAAAAAAGCGATTAGACCATTATGTTCCTTACGCTGTGCTTGTTATAGTTCAATATTCAACAAACGTAAAAAAAACCCTCTTACTGCGTTTTAGAGTCTACAGGGCAGTATGTACCTCAACATGAAAGGCAAAGCTTTGTCTTTATACAAAATTGTCTTCATCCAAACCATTCGAGTAGTTTCCGAAAAACCAATCTATACATATAATAAATCTGTAACAAGTCGGTGTCTGTACATTGAAGATATTTGAGAAAAACTGTCACTAGGGCTATTTATTAGCGCAATAGAACCCGAAACAATGATTTTTAGAATTACTGTCTGTTTGTCTGTTTGTCTGTGCGTTTGTGCGCGCTAATCTCAGAAACGGCTTAACCTAGAAGGATGCGGTTTTCACTGATATGTTGGTATTTTCTTGGATTAACATTTAGTGTTTGTTTCATTTGAATCGGTTCACAAATAAGAAAGATACGTCTATTTTAAGAATTTATTGAACAGTTTTTAGAAGAATTAATAAGCTGAAGAGTTTGTTTGTTTGTTGTTTGAACGCGCTAATCTCAGGAACTACTGCTCCGATTTGTGTTAGATAGCCCATTTATCGAGGAAGGCTATAGGCTATATATCATCACGCTAACACCAATAGGAGCGGAGCGGAGCGGAAGAATGTTTCAAAATCAGGGGTTTTTGAAGTAAAACTTCTATAGTCACGCTTGACTTGGGAGTACGGTGGTGAATGTGAACGCGGGTGTGCGGGGGGGGGGGAGTTGCGGGGGCGGGTAATTTTTTTTTATATCGAGGAACTAAGGAGAGCCATAATTGATGAAAAAGCAAATTTGTTAAAAAGCATAAGCTGCCCAAATTACTAATTCCACGCGGACGGAGTCGCGGGCAAAAGCTAGTTACAAATATAAATGAAATGGTCGCTTAACTTGGACCTTTATTGTTTTTTTTAGCGAGTCGCCGCGGCGGCGAGTTCGAGCGGGTGACAGCGACGGGCGACAGCAAAGATGGCTTCACGACCGTGTCGCTTTCGGCAGGTGAATACTTATTTTTTATCTTAGTAGTAATTTTAACTTACGAAAGGCTCTTGTATGTAGCTGTGTACAGAACTGATATGGAACTTAACCCTTCGTATGTCAGAAGTATAAAAAAAACGACATTCAAGTCTCGTTTGATCTAAGTTCTACGGTACGAAGGTTGTCCATATCGGGTTGCATAAAATTTATGATTCGTCTTCATCATAATTGTCAGAATTCATCATTTCGCCAAACTCTTTTTACTCTTAATCCATTAATTGTACAGAATTGTTATAAAACAAACCTAACCTAACCTATAGAGTCCATATTAATGGTTTCTGAGAAAAAAACAGTTCAGCGAAATGATGTACAGTCAAGGAATTTAATTCCCTACCCATTTCGTAAAAATGTCGTGTTATATTCGCAATGCATTAAGGTCGAAATGTCGATTGCAACACGTCAAAACAACATAGTTGCTAGCTCTTATGGTGACAGTTTGCCGTACGATATTCAAACTTAGGTGGGTAGGAAATTAAATTCCTTGACTGTACTCTGACAAATGATGAATTCGGATTTTAAATTTTATACCAATGGAGGCGCCCCCGTACGAAGAGCTAAACAGTTTTAGTTATTTAAAAAATTTTGCGTTCCAAAACTCGAATTATTGACACACAGAATACGAAGGGTCTTAGAGCGAAAAAGACGTCGTTCAGCTCGGCTCCATTCGGCCCGCGTAGCCGAGCCTATCGACGTCTTTTTCGCTCTTATTGCGTTGACATAAAGGTTTTTCCGATCGGCTGAAGCCGATTCCGCGTCGATAGATTTGGTGAGACCCTTAGAGCTCGTTCCCATTATGTCGTGTGTCGGATTCCAATTTTAATCGGCTGTCGGCGCCTCTGTTCACACTAGTCGGCTATCAGCCACGACCGCACAGTCATATCGAGGCTTCTGTACACGATTTCCGGACGAGGGCTGACAAAACACACGATATTTTTTGTCGGATCCGACACAAAATCGTTGTCGAACGAGTGTAAACAGCTTCATATAAAATGTTCTGCCACTGGAACGCCCGATTAAAAAACGGACCGACACACGACATAGTGGGAACAAGCTCTTATTGTAAAGATGGTTGGTATATTAATAATAATAATAGTTTATTTCATAAGCCTCTTACAAAGGAAATAAAAGAAAATATAAAATCAAGCATTAACATTATACAAGGCCTGATATTATCGATACAATTTAATAGTTCCCTGGCCTTCATGCTAGGATACCCTGTGTTATGAAGGACAGTGGTTCGGAGCTCGAGACACTGGTTGTGCTAACCTTAATCTAATGCTGATTTTAAATGAGTTGAGATTTTGTGGTGTGTGTGTGTGTGTGTGTGTGTGTGTGTGTGTGTGTGTGTGTGTGTTTGTGTGCGAGAGTGTGTGTGTGTGCGTATATATGAATCATGTTTGTGGGTGTAATAATACGTAGTGATAATTATAAAGTTTGATTTAAGTACATTTCAAGTTTTAATTAATACAATGTAAGGTATATAATCATTTTAAGATCTGTTCAGATTTGTCATAGTCTTGTGTTAAGAGGGTACGATGCGCACCATTTCTCCATACAAACGTAATCCCCTGTTTCCTCCCTGGATAATGGCTTTAGAGCCAATTTTTTTTTACTTTGTAATCTGTATCTACCACAGCTATGCCCCTATGTTTCGTTTTTTTCCATATTTCAACTAACATAAGAAATATGAGCTTTCTTAAACTGAAAATATTGCCCAATTTCAACGTCATTTTCAGACACTCATCAGAAAAGAATCCCTGATATAAACAAAAAAAGGAAAACATAGGGGCATAGCTAAATCTGCCCTCTAATTATTTTTGAAAAAAATAATTTTATTGGTCCAGTTTTCGAGAAGAAAACAGGGGACTACGAAATGCTGTTTTGATCAATATTACGCGCCTAATAACGGTCCGGGGTACAGTCGTCCCGCCCTCGCTGTATCGACACGGCGGGGTTCGGGCGAGACAGCGACATTTCATCAAAATACCTATTTCTCAAAAGTCTCTCAGCCACCGTACCCTCTTAACGACCACGATATTAGTTTACTCTTGACTTGATATTCAATAAGGTTCCATAAAGCAAGAGTCTCTGAAGCGCGCCGCGGAGTCGCGCGGCGAGCCGGCGGGCGGCAAGCGGCGGCGCGTCGTGGAGGAGTTCGCGGACGACGTCAGCGAGCGCTGCGTCGCCGACATCGTCGCCACCATCACCGACCCCGCCTACATGTGCGGGCCCGACGTGAGCACCTACAATACAGTACCCGCCGATAAAGAATGCACATCGGCCTTCTTCTTCTTCTTTTTTTAAAAATATGGCTTCTGTCCCACTTTAATGGTAGGCCAATTTCGCCAGTGTCGAAGTGAGCTCTCTTGGGAGCGACGTTGTACGGTGATTGTAGTTTCTGCAACTTGATAGAAAAATTCCAGAAACCACGTGGAAACAACTTGCGCATTAAAAAATGTCAGACACGAGAGCAATATAGAATTTTGTGATCACTGTTAATTAAGGTTAATCGCCGCATAAAACACTATCAAAATTATACTTCAACTAGCCAAAGAAACAGAAATACCAAAATTAGATACTGTCTACATCCGCCATGTTCGAATGCTACAAATCGAATCCCACATCGGCCTTTAGCAAGAGACAATTGGCTAAGTAAAGTTTTTTGAAGAGGTGCTAATTATATATTTTTTTTCGACAGTCGGCGTTCTGGAGATCGAGAAACTGCAGCTGTTTTATTTTTATCTCCTATTGTTTACTGAAAATATTTTTTTAAGTGTTCGAGATGACATTGGTGAGATTTTATGGCTGACAAGCCGTACGTGCTCAGAACTTAGTAGAAACAGAAAAAAAACCGAAGTAAACTGTCACTTCTGTCAATGTCAAATCGTTTGCGTTTCGTTTGCTTTGCGTTTTGGTGTGCTCAGTGTGATTTTTGGACTATTTTTATCGACCTCCGCACAAAATCCGGACTTTCAATTTTACCGCATTACTCCACGACCTATGCAAGATAATTGGATCAGGATTGAATACTTTCGATGACTATTTCGGAACTGCTTCTTGGACAACGCAAAGCAAACGAAACGCAAACGGTTAGATTTCATTTGACATTGACAGAAGCGACAGTTGACTTCGTTTTTTTTCTATTTTTTCTTAGTACTGAGCACGAACGGCTTGTCAACCGTAAAATCTCACAAATGTCATCTCGAACACTTAAAAAATATTTCCAATTAATAAAAGAAGATAAAAATAAAACATCTCCAGTTTGTTGGTGTTGAAGTCGACCACTGTCGAAAAAAAATATAATTAGCACCTCTTCAAAAAACTTTACATAGCCAATTCGCAGTTTACGACGATTTCCGAACACTGGCGACCGTCCATCAATAGTCGTATTTATTAAGTGACGTTTGATATCAAATAAATACTGCACTCCATGGACTTAATTAGTTTACGTCAAATTAATGACATGTAAAGTCTTGATATCTATAGAGGGTTGTTGCAACTACTAGAAAAAGGATAGTCAAAAAAGAGATTAGAGTATATTAAAAGACACCTATTTTATCATAAATTTAAATTTTCAAAAAATCCCAATTCCTTCCATTTCACTATCTGTGCTCTCAATTTGGTCAATATCAGCCGTATTTATTATTAGTCTATCAGTGTAATCCATCATACAATTTAAAGTTGGTGGGTTTCAATAACTCTATATTATATATTTTCACCGGAACGCGTCCGTACCCTACGGCACCTGAACAACGACTGACAAACGTCACATAAGTAGTGTGTGACAACGCTATACGAAGCCGACATTTGCCGAGTCTTTTTCCAAAGACCGATGTGCATTCTTTATGGCCGGGTACTGTACGTTTACTTTTAGTTTACCACTGACAGATTGCTTGCCTTCATTTCACTTCCAACTTTAACACCATACAAATAAAGTAGCTATTACAAAATCTGCAAACGTGGGTAACAGTATTCTAAAATTGGCTTTATTTGTAGGTCGTTAAAGTTGAATATGAAATGAAGCCAAACCATCTGTCAGTGGTAAACTTTATGTAATTTTACTGTACAAGACAATACCACTGAAACTTGTCTAATTAGTTTTTGTTAAAAAAAACTTTTACAATCTTTCGCTTCGGCTGAAAATGAGCAACACGCAAAATGCGAACTACACGCAAAATGCACACGGCGTAAAATGTACGTCATGAGAAATGGACAGTACGCAGATTGTACAATGTGCAGAATGTACACAACTTTTTACTTGTTTGCACATTTTGCTTGTGTACAATATGCGTAAGTACATTTTACGCCGTGTACATTTTGCGTAGGTAAGTTTTGCTTGTTTGCACATTTTGAGTGTAGTTCGCTTTTTGCATTTTCAGCCGAAGGCAATCATTTTTACGACTATACCTACTTGAATTTCGTGATATGCGATTTTTTTCTTGTTTTATTGTTTCTTCCATGCATGCTGTCACGAATAAATATTTTCTTTCTTCTTTCATTGTCCAATCTTTGTATCCATACCAAATTTTCAAAGACAATCCGACCACTAAGTGGATCAAAGTCAATATTCAAGATTTTGTTACACGCAGACACCATTAAACCAAATAAAAGCTTGAAAGACGTCTACTCTAAACCGCAAATATCTAATAATACTGCATCCTTTGACACTAATTCAGTAACATTATCCGTTTAAAATTCGCTACCTGCTAAAGAGTCCTTTATAAATCTAAACGGTCTTAATGGGCGGCCGTAATCGCAATCGGAGTCTGTATTCAAGCTAACCGCCTGAAAACTTTATTAGGATCCCATCTCTAATGTAATGTTTCAGGCATTGTTCCAAATGCAAGCGCCGCGCGACGAGGCGGCGAAAATCGAGGAGCAACGCAAGATGATTGAGTTCCACGTCATAGGCAACTCTCTCACGGGGCCTGTCAACAAGCAGACCATGTTGTGGCTCATAGGTAACCCTAATAATCTTCTAAGTCGCTGTACTCTTGATAGAGTTGTCGCGGTTGTCAGTAAAAGATTGGTGGCGAATATCATCATCATTTCAGCCGTAGGACGTCCACTGCTGGACATATTCCTCCCTCATTGATGCTCAATCATTCCACCACCCTGAACCTTTGGCCTTCACCAAATCGTCTGTCCATCTCGTTGGTGGACGTCCCACGCTGCGCTTGCCAGTCCGTAATCTCCATTCGAGAACATTTGGGCCCCAACGTCCATCAGTTCTGCGTGCTAAATGGCCTGCCCATTGCCATTGGTATATAGTGTGGTGGTTTCTCCTTGCTTCCTACACCGCACTGCTAGAGTCCGGAGTTTGTAGTTGGCAAAAGAGAGCACTGCTATCCACTTTAACATCAGGTCCTTACTTTTATAATAACAACACCCCACAAAAAGCGATTAGTCATTTTAAAACCGAGCACGCCACTGCAAGCCTTACATATTAGCTAAAAAAGTTTACAAATATCCCCAATGTCTCCATAGTTTGGGGGATTCTGGGAGTGTAGTGTTAAATGTATAAAGACACTGGGGCTAGAGGGAGAGTTTATTGACAAAATAATTAACATGTATCGGAATTAATTATTATGATTCAAATGTCTCAAGGCTATTATAAATTCTTGTAGTCAGTTTCTCATCCCATAAATAAACTAGTTTTCTTGGAACTTAAAAAATGCTTTGATTTTTCAGGACTACATAACGTGTTCTCGCACCAACTGCCGGAGATGACAAAAGAATACATCTCACAATTAGTATTCGATCCGTAAGTCGATATTGTATTATTCAAAATCAAAAAAATATCAAAACGTTTATTCTGCAAGTACCTAAGGGCTCTTTTACATGTCACACTTTTTTTTTTAAACTACCAGCGCTTTCGTAAGGACCATCATTGCCAAGAAGAATGCCGCAAGTAACTTGGCAGAAACATATTTTCAAACGAAAATAAAATTAATAATTACAAACAAAAATATACTTACATATAATTTACAATATAAAATGAAAGAAAAATTATATAAAAAAATACAGGGATGTATGAGGTCCCTTAGTTAAGAAACTTAAACTAGGTACACCTACATCTTAACTATATCGACGTTTAGTAGAAGTGTAGAATACTTCCCAGACAAAAAAAAGGAAAAAAAAAACACTTTTGTTTCATAATTAGCTTTGAAAATTATGTTCTCTCAAATATATTTCTTCTTTCAGAAAACATAAAACTTTAGCTCTAATCAAAGAAGGAAGGCCTATCGGTGGAATTTGCTTCAGAACCTTTCACTCTCAGGTATGTGCACATATCTTTTGAGGAAAAAATTTGGGTATGGAACCCTAAACTAATACTAGCATACATAAATCTGCATTTAAAATATTAGTCCGACCAATTGACTGAGCATCTGATAATTTAGAGATAAAATTTGCAGTTGGTATTTTAGACGTGTTATGTTTTCAGGGTTTTAGCGAAGTAGTATTCTGCGCCGTGACCTCCAACGAGCAGGTGAAGGGCTACGGAACCCACTTAATGAACCACCTCAAGGATTATCACATAAGGAACAACATCCTTCACTTTCTGTCTTTTGCTGATGAGTTTGCTATTGGTAACTATTTTTACTTACACTCATGAACGATCAAAACGCGTCCGATTTTATGACACTAACGACCACTTGCACAGTTCAGGGTTAACACATTAAAAAAAAAAAAAAAAATCACGGGACAATTCACACCAATTGACCCAGTCCCAAAGTAAGCTAGGAAAGCTTGTGTTATGGGTACTAGGCAACGGATAAACATACTTATATAGATACATACATACTTAAATACATATTAAACACCCAAGACCCGAGAACAAACATTCGTATTTTTCATACAAACATCTGCCCCGACACGGGAATCGAACCCGGGACCTCAAGCTTCATAGTCAGGTTCTCTAACCACTAGGCCATCTGGTCGTCAAACATTAAACATTAAATCGGTAACCCTGCGTCAAGAATGACAGTTCCATATATTTTGACACCTGTTAACCTTGGATTAGCAGTTAACTCGGAGTTAAGTAGCTAACCCAGGTCCGCGCAATCCGGCCTAAGGAATTCGACCAGGTTATCATTGTTTTTATTGTTATCCTATTTCAAATATTAGAGAGAGATTCATTAATCGTGATGTTCGAAAGGGTCTACAGTCTCGAAAATTAATATCATAGAAGGAGACAGGATGCATGTGAGTTATCACGTGTATATTTGGGGATGCTATCGATGTTTAGAAAATTTTATTTCGGAAGGTTTAGAATCCCGAAAACTTCATTTGTCCAAAAGCATTTTTTTCTGAAACTGTAAATATTTCAGGATTTATTTCAGGACCATCGTGTAGAACCCTTTAGGTTAGGTTAGGGTTGTTATATAAAAATCCTGAAATATTTGCAGTTTCAGAAAAAAATGCATTCGGATAAATGAAGCATTTGGGATTTTAAATATTCGGAAAAAAATAATTCTAAATTTTGATAGGTAACCGCATATTTGTTTGTTTATTAATTTAAAAGTTCGCGGCAAGCAATATTTGTTTTAAAGCCATTAAAAATATTTTACAACTATAACCAATTTTATTATGATTTTGGCGCGGCAGAGGAGGGGGCAGCGAGTGTAGGGTAATAAAAAATAAGAAACTTCAAAGGAAGCAAGGCATGTAATTTGCCGCTGTTAATTTTCGATTGGCTGTTTCTTTGTTTCCGACCTGTATAATCATTGTGTTATTTCCCAGGCTACTTCAAGAAGCAAGGCTTCAGCAAGGACATCCGCTTGCCGCGCGCGATGTACCAGGGCTATATAAAGGACTATGAAGGCGCTACTCTGATGCACTGCGAACTCAACCCACGCATTGTCTATACTCAGTTCACGACTGTCATACGGAGGCAGAAGGAGGTGTTTATTTATTTATTTATTCATCAATAAAAATTACAGCATTACAGTATATCACCAATGCGCTGTAAAATTCAAAAATACAAAAATAAAAAGACAAGGAAACTTAAATTAAACATGTTAAATACTCTTAGAGGACTCGATTAAAATCAATCTGGATTATTTCAGCAGATGGTTGTGATAGTTAGACTATAATAGTTTATCAGATATTTAAAATCGCGTTTGGAAAAAAAAAATTGTCTGCATTGGTCGATATTCGTGCATGGCGCGGGGGGGCCCTCCCTAGGTGTGATTCATCTTGAATAAATTGATATTGTATTCGAAAATGTTGTTTTTTTTTGTTTGTAACAAGTGAATTGTTATGAGTTTTATTTTATTTGTATTCTCAGATCGTGAAGAAACTAATAGACATGAGGCAGAAAGAGGTCAGGAAGATACATCCCGGACTCACGTGCTTCAAGGAAGGCGTAAGTGTTTCATAACCACAATTTAAAAATCGCATTATGATTCAATAGTTATTACCCGCTAACTCCGTGTACAAAGATTTATTTTATCGCTATCCCGCGCGCTTACTATGCAATTTTCCGGGATAAAATGTAGGTACTTTATATGGTAATCCAGATTGTAAACTATCTGTGTGCCAAATTTCATCAGAACCCGTCAAACCGTTTTAGCGTGAAAGAGTAACAAACTTTCGCGTTTGTAATATTAGTAAGACTGTTATAGTTAAGTGCTGTATTAAACAACACACGAAAATCGCCAACTCGCCTACATAGCCCGCCGATATTGGCGTGTAAAAGTCTCGTCTCAAAATCGGCTCAAGTCGATCAAAAAAGCTTTATAACCGCAATAAAAGTGCAAAAACATGTCGATCAACGAGCAGGAATTTAGTATTTTTTTATTACATAAAACTGACCCGTGTTTGACCACTATCTCACCTGATGAAAAGAGCAGATGAGGCCAAAGGCGTACCTCACTGGTTCAGTAACAGCCTATTCACTCTAGCCTTGAAGAGACCTAGGTTGTATTTATCTGGAAATACAGGCGACGGGAGCGAATTCCATTCCTTAGCAGTTCGCATTAGGAAAAATGACGCGACGGAACCACTTGTACGGGCCACTGGAAAACTAACAACATAAGGATGTAGACGCTCCCCCCGCCTGGATGTCCGTTGGTAAAAAGGAGATGGACTAATTAAATTATGCAATTCCTACGCACACTTACCAAAACGTATCCGATTAAAAATAGACAAACAGCAACTCTACGACGGTGGTCGGGATCCCAGATTTCCGACCTTCACCCTTAATAAGGCCCTATTTACTGGCGTATACTACCACATAATCAAAAGCAGCTATCAAATACATACCTGAACCTGACAAAGGATATTTTTAAAGCTAGTAGTATTTTCAATAATTACAATGGATATTGTAAATTATTACTAGCGTTGCATACTATCGATAGTTTGACTATCGATAGTCGACCTTGAAAAATAGTCACAATATCGATAGGCCTATCAATACTATCGATCGATATCGATAGTATCTATAGTGTCGATACTATTGAAAAACAATACTATCGATAGTATCGATAGTATTTATGTCTATCAATAGTATTGGTCTAAAATTACTATCGATAGTATCGATAGGTCTATCGATATTGTGACTATTTTTCGAGGTCACGATAGTATTGCCAATACTATCGATAGTTCAATCTATTGTTGGCAACGCTACTTATTACTGAAGCAATAAGGTTGAATTTCCAAGACAATGCATGTGGTCGCTAAATCGCCTTTACCTTATTAAGGGTTAATGTTTTACGCAAGCGAAGCCGCTGGTGAAGTTACTGTATAAATGAGTTGTCGTGTCCAGGTGCGCAGTATCCCGGTGGAATCGATCCCGGGACTGCGCGAGACCGGCTGGCGCGTGTCCCGGGCCGCGCCCTCCGACCCCGCACCCGACGATCTCAACGCACTCAAGAACGTCTTGCACGGGGTATGCACACACACACGCATGCACGGACGCACTGACAGACAAATAGACAGGCTGACAGCTACGCAGACTCATTTGGGGCCATCTCAGTAATAGATTTACCAGCAAGCTGAGTAGGAAAATTTGGCTGATTTTTTTCTTAGATATATAAAAAAACTAGCTTTTCCCCGCGACTCCGTCTGCAAAGAATAGGGGTAGGTATACAAAAAAATAGCCTACGACCTATTCTCAGACCTACCGAATATGGAGAAAAATGTTTCATGAAATTCGGTCTAGCCGCTTCGGAGGAGTTCGATAACAAGCACCGTGACACGAGATTTTTATATATTAGAAGAAGAATATTATATTATACACGGAGAAAAGTCTCGAAAATATAGAGACCGACAATGTTTTTCATACATAATGCGGGCTGCGTTCAATTTGACCTGACCGCGACCGCAGAACGCATCCAGTGTGACAAATCCTTTAAGCTAGTATTTTCAATAATTACAATGGATATTGTGACGTATTAAAAAGCAATAAGGTTGAATTTCCAAAGCAATGCATGTGGTCGGTAAATCGCCTCTACCTTTTTAAGTGTTAATAGCCTACTAAGTAGCGGCAAAAGTATAAATCCGTTACTGGGCCATACATACATTACGTGACATTTGGGGATTGGTAGAAATAAACATCAATGCTGCCTACATGCTCGTAAATTTCTGAAAACGTCTGATGTTTATGACGACGATATATCAGAACAAGATATAAAAGACCTTTACACCATTTTTTTTTTAACTTAATAAGCAGTATTTACTTAACTGAAACTTGACAATTAATCAAAAAAAAAGTCCTCACTATAATATCAGAGGTAATAAGCTAATAAAGTATTTCATCATCATCATCATCATCATCATCATCAGCCTATGTTCGTCCACTGCTGGACATAGGCCTCTCCCATGGCACGCCACTGAGCACGATCCTCGGCCACTCTCATCCAGCTCTTGCCAGCCGCCTTGCGAAGATCATCGCTCCACCGAGTCTGAGGACGTCCCACGCTACGTTTGCCGATCCGTGGTCTCCACTCAAGAACTCGTCTAACCGAACGGTTATCGGTTCTTCGGGTTATATGGCCGGCCCATTGCCACTTCAGCGTGCTGATGCGTCGGGCTATGTCGAGTATAAAGTATTTAATTTTCAAAAATTATAAAACATACCTACGTTTACTTGTTTCAGGTGAAAAATCACGCAGCCGCATGGCCCTTCTTGAAACCTGTCGACAAATCTGAAGTCCCTGACTATTACGACCACATCAAGTACCCCATGGGTAATTATAATGTTTAAAAAAGTCGAAGATGACGTTTAGGTTTCTATATTTATAGTTTTTAAATAACCCAGCACAACTCGATGGTTAAAATTAACCTGATAATGAAAAAAGAGCTTAGCTTAGCTCTTGTCGGTGGAGTAATCGCCACTCTTTTCGGTTCTCTGCCAGCGTTTTCAGCTCCTGATATGACATGACATTGACTTTTTCTATAAAAAAAATTCTTGGCTTGATCTACACCGTGAAATTTTAGTGGTTGTTTTCCCGAAACGAGGAGATTTAGTATCGATTGTACAATCGATTTATAATTACTATTTTGACTAGAGTCAAAAATCCAATTGTGAAAAACGAAAGTCGAAAATGACCGCAAACCAATAGTAACGCTTCGTTGGTACCTAACCTATCGTACGATCGTACGCTACTTGTACCAACGAAGCGTTACTATTGGTTTGTGGTCATTTTCGACGTTCATTTTTCACAATTGGATTTTTGACTCCAGTCAAAATAGTAATTATAAATCGATTGTACAATCGAAACTAAATCACGTCGTTTCGGGAAAACAACCACTAAAATTTCACGGTGTATAAATTACCGTCTCGGTCTTCCCCTGCCTGGCCTGCCTTCTATTCGCCCTTGCATTGTATTGTAAAAATAAAAAACCACTCCATTCTACTTTAAATCTTTAGGCCTGGTTTTTTTTTTTAATTTTCCGGAACCTCTCTTCTCTTACCGGAACTTACTTTGAAGTTTATTCTCCAGCACCATAAAAAAATCATTAAAATTGGACTACTCTAGAAAAAGTTATGCATGGTATAAAAAAAATGTTCATTTACCCCCTGTTTCACCATCCATTGATCAAATTTATTTGACGGATAAGTGATGCCGTCTCTGTTTGTTTTGTTCGAATAGACGGAGACGGCATCACATTTATCCGTCAGTTAAAATTAATCAATAGGTGGTGAAACAGCCCCTTAGACTTGCTAATCTCCTTACTTTTCATCAATTAAAAACTATCCTGATGTTTTAGATCTGCGTACAATGGGCGAGCGTGTGAAGGCGCGGTACTACGTGTCGCGGAGACTCTTCATTGCTGACATGACGCGCATCTTTACCAACTGCCGCCTCTATAACTCACCCGACACTGACTACTACAGGTGAGCAGTCGCCAGCTATTCACTAGTTGATTGAACGATCCATGTAGAATCAACGTTTGGAGGGTCCACCGACCGAGCGTCGACTAGTCGAATTCTTAGACGGCTAAACTAAGAGGTCACAATAGGGATGTTGACGCCATTTTTTGTTTTAATTCGAAGACACGACTCCAGTAAAAAAACGCTTTATTAGCCCTAAAAAAACCAGATTAATTTTCGATTAACTGCAAAATTACATTTTTTGTTGCTTTAAAACAAAGTACCTGGGGGACCGAGCTCCGCTCGGGCTGAAACTCGGTACCAAGCGAAAGCGTTTTCCCTGAGATAAGACCAAGCTAGATCAATTTTTCATCCTCGAAAACCCCCACATACCAAATTTCATCGAAATCGTTGCAGCCGTTTCCGAGATTCTGATTATATATATAAGTACATGTTTGAAATAAATGAATAAATAAATAAATAAATATATACAAGAATTGCTCGTTTAAAGGTATTAGATTAGATAGATAGATTAATAGTTATTTGATTGAGTTGGCGAACAAGTGACGTCATAAGTTGCTATTGCCATTCAAGCTCTGTGGGAGAATTGTGTTTTGACAGCTCATAAAGCTCACAGCTATTTGTTTCGCAATAAAATTTTAGTCGGTTAACACAGTTCATTCATTCAACCATATTAATTTGAACTACTACTAGGTACTCAAAAATTCGAAGTTCTTATCGTACCGTCCCTACCATTCTCCTATTAAATACTTTTGGTGTGAGCGTGATAGCACGATACGAAGTTGGAAAATCGGACTTCGTAGTGTAATGCTTGGCGGGTACGTGCCGATAGACGCGCCGTGGGTAGGCCTCACAAGGTAGACTAAGGCTGAGGCCAAACGAACGTAATTTTTAGAGGTCGCGTAATTTTGGTTTCATTCTAAGTCCTATTTGTGTAAAACTCATTTCGGTTCGCCGTTTGCCACAATCAGGACTTTTGTATATAAAACCGAATGCAGCAGAATTGATCAACCAAAGAAACGCGACTCAAAGCTCAAAACATTACGTTATTCATTACGTTCGCCTCACCCCAATGGCCTAGTAATGTCGCATTATTCCGGTCACCGTAGCGTACTTTAGAGGAGGGCTATGACCACCATTGCACGTCTTGCCGCTGACGATGATGATGGTGATGTGTACTCTTTGTTTCAGGTGCGCGAATACGCTGGAGAAATACTTCCAGACCAAAATGAAAGAGGCCGGTTTATGGGATAAATGATCGGAGTTCTGTTTTGATTCATTCTTCGTGCAAGAGCTGGCCGCCTGCGCATCCGCCGCCTCTTCCGCCCCCGCTACCTCTTTCGCCTCCGCTACAACCGAGACCACCGACACGTGAATATACTAAATAATAATAGGCAATTGTTGAAGTTTTTATCGATTTGAATTCTTCAACTTATTAAAAAAAAACATAAGTTAATTTTTACATATGTGATAGAGTATAATATTCAACCGATAATGCAAAAATAGTTGATAGACAACTTGTCTTTTCTGTGGTTTATTATTTTAATTCGTGTTTTTTTTAGTAAATGCGAAAACTGATACCAATAACACCCTTGCTCATGAAAAGTTTAAATTTATAAAAAAAAAATTTTGTCTCTGGCAGCAAATGTCAAAGTGACAGATAAAGTCAACCAAATGTCACGTTGACGTTTTACAAGCATCATGTTTATGAGATGAGGATCATCATTGATCCACCGTTGCGCCTCAAATTGAATTTTTGTAATCTTTTACCGAATAACGACAAAATACACAATAATATACGGGGTTGGGAAGTTGAAATGTTTTATAATCGATAGAACGATAAAATAAGTCAGTTTCTGGAAAGAAGACTGTTTTTCTTAAAAGTGAAAGAAGTTACAAAAACTTAGTTTTTTTTTTTTAATTTGCGGCTCTTAGTTTTAAACTCTTAGTAAGTAATTTGTATACGATATTATGCCAAACTGATTGTTGATACCCTTATGGTAACTAATTAATAAGGCAATTGACACCATTAAGCAATAATCCCAATTTTACACAATTTTAGTAAAAAGAAAACATTATTTTAACCTATAAAATTTGGTTTAAGTTGCTTTGAAGTAAAAAAATAGTTTGCTAACGAGTAACGTCATATTCCACTACTACTTCACAAAATGTACGCGAGAATCACTTTTTGAGAGCACATCATAGTGTGTGATTTGTTTTGTAGTGTCAAATGCCCTATTATAATATCAGTTAGGAAAATAATAAAAAGCCATGGCAACCCAAAGCTTTATTGTCTAACGCACTCGGAGTCTTAATCGTTTTGACTAATTTTCTCACGAGGTATGAAGTTAGAATGAGATAATGCGAAAGCGAGCGCCCGCGCGTTGGACAATGCGGCCTCGAGTCTCGAACCGCTTATTCGTAGGAGTCCGATTAGGGCATCCTTATACTTAGTAGGGGAGCACAAGAGGGGATTTGTGAAGTTACTCGAGCGCGGCAGATTAATATACTGGGGGATACCTTATACCCCTCTAGAGTACCCCCATTGAATATGAGCACTTCATGTGGCGGGTTTGCCTGGGGCACCCCGTCAAAAAACTTAGTAAAAAAAATAAGATTCTTTGAAATATTCGAGCGCGTCAGATTTTGATACTCCAGCGTGCCACAGATAATAAATGTATGAATCTGCAACTTTGCATGGTGGGGGTGGCCATACGGAAGGGCGCGAGTTAGGTTTTCATAGGGGATGTTAATTCCAAAGACTGACGATTTGGAAGTGAAATGCGCATTGTTCTGCTAATAATTAACCCAATCCGTACCAAGTTCGCGTGGGAACCAAACCTTGAGAAAAGGGGGCCCATGTTCAGCAATAAAATGTATTTGTTTAAGCTGATGTGATTACTTGTTCTAGGTGAAATAATGTAGAACTAGATAAATACTTAGGAAATAAGGTAAACCTTGTAATGTTTTTTGTCCTTATTGTCTAACGCTCCTGAAATCATAATTGTTTTCGCCATTTCTCTCTATCACACGATAAAGGATGAGGGTAGAGAGATATGGTGAATGTCATCGCGATGGCCTGCGCGTTAGCCTCAGATTGTTTGTGAATTTGGCGTAATTTTAAGATGTACATAATTGTATCTATAAGATGATATTATTTGAATGTGGTTCTGAATGTATTTAAATAAAATGATCATGTGTCAGTTATCTAAGTGGATCTCTAGCTTTTATTTGTGATCAATTATGGTGTTTGTTAAATTAAAAAAAATACTGATTGATCTTTTATGCTTCGTTCTAACTAGCTCGGTTGTCTGCCAAACCCACCAACGTACTCTCTTACCTTTATATCGTTGCTTCTCTGAAACAACGGCCTAATCCAAAATACTACGGTGTGCAACTTAATACTTTAACTATTGCAAATAAGGTGTATAATTACACAGCGTATCATTTCGAATTAGGCCGTTCTTTTAGATAAGCAGCGATATGTGATCCGAAAATAAGCAAAAAAATCCTTCATCAAATTTAATGTAATGTTTTCACTAAAATTTTCCTTTATTAACGCGTTCACTGCCGGGAACGCATATATGCGTTTTCGTGACTTCGCCTAGTGCCGCTGTCATAGGTCGAGTCATTTGAACGCACATGTGCGTTTGTGGCACCTGAAAAAATCTCGAGTGACAGCCGGCAGCGAATGCGTTAACGTATCTTGTGCACACCAAAACTCGTTCAAAAATAAAAAATGAAACTCCAATTTCAATACTGTATTGGTTTTTATTATTTTTTTACCTTAACACTTTCAGGCACGGGACGGGCCACGCACGCGATGGGAATGTATTATTAATTAAACATCATTAAACTGTATTCATTAAAAAGTACATACCAGTCTCCTTGTTGATTATAAAAATCAGTTAGATATTTCATAATAAGTACCTAAAATGTACTGCGTAAGTAATAACTTAAATGCTTACTTACACCTAAACGTAAATGATTCTTATAAAATAAACGTTTGAACAAATCTGTCGCTTTTATGGACAACTATTTCAGTAGCGAATTTCGTAACACTGAAAAGTTCAAGAAATAAGCGTCTTGGGACACCAGGGGCCTGTTGCATAATAAAATACAACTAATATTACAAGCGGAACTCTCGCTTCAGTTATATTAACTAGAAAGGGAGTTCCGCTTGTAATATAAGTTGTACTTTGTAATGCAACAGGCCCCAGAGCACGTATTGTCCGGCGCTTGTGATCACATTCACCTACTCTTTCTACCCTTTTATACAGATGGAAAGAAATGGTGATTACTATTGTGAATCCGAACGCGTAAAACAAAATGGCCTTCGTTTGGAACGAAGTTCCTTTTGATGTACACTGAGAAGCAAGAATGGGCAAGTTTAAATTTTTTTTTATTTGGAAAATTTTATGTGAATTCTGCTCAGAACCAAGAGCTTTTTCGATCCTACTAGAAGAAGAAAAGTGTCAAGTTTTTTTTCCGTTGTGTAACTAAATGAAAGAATCTAATATTATACACCGTGAAATTTTAGTGGTTGTTTTCCCGAAACGAGGTGATTTAGTTTCGATTGTACAATCGATTTATAATTACTATTTTGACTAGAGTCAAAAATCCAATTGTGAAAAACGAAAGTCGAAAATGACCGCAAACCAATAGTAACGCTTCGTTGGTACAAGTAGCGTACGATCGTACGATAGGTTAGGTACCAACGAAGCGTTACTATTGGTTTGCGGTCATTTTCGACTTTCGTTTTTCACAATTGGATTTTTGACTCTAGTCAAAATAGTAATTATAAATCGATTGTACAATCGATACTAAATCACCTCGTTTCGGGAAAACAACCACTAAAATTTCACGGTGTATGGTAATTTTGGGATACTTTTTTTCTCGTAGTAGGATCTAAAAAGCTCGTGATTCTGAGGAGAAATCACATAAAATTTTCCAAATAAAAAAAAAGTCAAAACAGGACAAACGTTATACGTTTGGAACTATCCATAAAATAAAAAGACCGTAACTGACATTGGCCCAAGCCTTAAGGCCGTTGTTAAGGGAAATTAAAATAAAAAGACGTTGTTTACCTTTTTTTGAAAGCGAAAAAAATCGAAGTATAAATTTTTGTTGTAAACAACGGTTGCTAAGCAACACGCTTTTTGATCTACCTCACTTGCCATTCATGTGGAGTGTTACACGCGAAGGAACTTTGTTTCAAAATCCCGCCGCCTTTCCAAAACCATTTTTACAATCATTTTGTAGGACAATCTAGAATATATACAAGCAAAAAACTACTTGAAATAACTGCCCATGAAAGCGACTTAACATGAAGTTAATTTCAGACTAGATTTTATTAACTACCATCAGCCACGAAATGTAGGTTACCTTATAACCGCTACCTAGCACGACCGCAGAATGAAACGCTAGCTTTCAAGCGTAGCGGTACCTAGGCCTCTCTTTCCCTTTGGGGGTTCTTCGCTGTGTAGTCGCGGAATGAAAAGGTTCGTCACTTTTCGACTCTATGCCAACGAGTTAAGGTCGAAAAGTGACGAACCTTTTCATTACACTACTATACATTCGCCATCATAATTTCATAGACATCTAAACACGACTGTATTGTGAATAGTGCGTGTTCAGAAATGTTTGAGTATCTACAGCTCCAATGTTTATAAAGGCGACTGTACGATTAGCACCAAATAATGTTGCATCAGTGATATTACCGCGTTTCGCGTCCCCTTCCGTTGCGTTTTCGTGACTTGCCTAGTGCCACTGTCATAGTTTGTCAGTCATTTGAACGCACATGTGCGTTTGTGGCACCTGAGGAAGTCTCGAGTCTGACAGCCGGCGGTGAATGCGTTAAAACGTTTACTGCGATGCTACTCTTAACAGAGGCAAGCTTATTTGGTGCGAAAAGTCTAAGTTTA
Source organism: Archips crataeganus (assembly GCA_947859365.1). NCBI lineage: Eukaryota > Metazoa > Arthropoda > Insecta > Lepidoptera > Tortricidae > Archips > Archips crataeganus. Next base: position 7,645,168 of record OX402064.1, read on the forward strand.
ATAGAAAACTTATACTTGTTTTTTTTTGTCATTAGAAAACAGGTAAGCGATCTTGACGTGTATTTTTATTGAAAACACTTTTTAAAAATAAGTGACAGCTCATATGTAACAATTTGAACGGAAATATCGAACCTTAGCGCACAATCGTATTAATTACAATGTACTGCACATGCAAATTAGCACTCTATGTCCTACTGTACAAAACTACTACTTAATTGTGCACTGAATTGTAATCAATACGATTGTGCGCTAAGGTATCGATATGGTCATTTACACTCTTTTGTTTTCATAAGTAATAGTTACTATATTTCGTACTAAATACAAACTGAAATATCACGGGATGACCGTAAAAGTAATAAAAAAATGAAGTTGAAAAAATAAGTACAAAAAAAAGATACTTCATAGCTAACTTGTTTAATAGTTACTATTTTTTAAGAAGCGTTCTTCAATAAAAAGTCTCGTCAAGATTGTTTACCTTATTTCTGACGCTAAAAAAAAAACGAATTACAGACAGGCGTATCTTACTCCATTTGTCAGTCATAACCTTAGAGACCCCATTACCACCTTATCTTAGTGTCTAACACCCCCCAACAGGTTGAAGATGGCCCAGGCGGAGCCACATCGCTACTCCAACTTATAGGACCTTATAAAAAACATGAAGATTTCCACACACTTAGCGGCAATTTAAAAGTTATGTTTTCAAACAATTAACAATGTAATAAGAGCATCGATTAACCCCTAGATTTAACAAACCACGTTCATGTAAATATAAAAATATTTGTTCAGGGAACCGTTTTTTGAAATCACATGCGTCAAAATATTTAAAACTGACAAAAATGTCTGTATTAAATCGACTAGTTTAGCTAGCCTGAGATTGAATAGCGAACCAAAGTTAATTAAATGTTTTCTATTTCAGCGAAGTGGAAGACCATTTAAAAATCTATTTAGGCGGCAAATGAGCTACTCTTGTTTTAGAATGCTATTTTCACAGATATGATTTCAATAATCGGCCCCTGATTGTTGTCCGTTGCGCAGTACTATGAAATTTATTAAATGTGTAAAGCATATTTTGAATCGGGTATAAACTTAATGGAGCTGCATTATTATTACTATTGATGGCTATAACAAGATTCTAAGTAAGAAAAATGCAAATTTATTAAGTCATTAAATGAATTTACATTCTTTAGGCAAATTACGACTTAAATATTTGAAGCACTTCTTGCAGCGTTGCTATATCTAGGGATTATCAGCTTAAAATTTATCCCCTTCAATTTATTTTATAAATATATTGAATAACATATTTTTGAACATCATTGGTGACCTTATTGAATATTTACAATATTTTAATTCAATTATTGTTCTTTCATTTATAATTCTTGTTACGTAATCTTACGAGATGACACTTGGGGCTTATTACTACAAACTACGTTAGACTTTTAGACTAAAAAAACCGCCGTGTGCTGTGTTTCACATAAAACTCTTAGTATACAATGAAATAGCAATACATGGACGGAGACATTTCTAGCATAATGTATCCATGGCCCATTCGCACAACCGAGGTGAGGCTAGCACACTTATAGCGGTGAAGTTTACAACACGTTATATTTATGAGATCAACAGCCAATCAATTTTAAGTACAAAGTACGGACCAGCGAACTCAAATAATTTGAAAGAAATTTGTGAAGTAATTCCTTTAGTAAAATTACGATAACATTATCTGGTCAAAATGTAAACAAGTCATACGCAAAGATAAGTTTAACATTTTCATGATTACGTATTTTGTTAACAACCTTAGAAGGTTTATCGTATTGAATGAAAGCGTCAGGCAAAGGTAAGGAACTTTAGATACATTGGATATATACTTTAGGAAAAGTTAAAAATAACTCCATGGATGTATAAAAAGACTCCTATCTTTATAACAATAATATACATACAATTTTACTAGTAAAAACAGTTTGTGTTCCGTTCTAAATTTAGGACACTTAAGTTGGGTGCAGGAGGCCGCTTTATCCAAAACAATTCACTGCTGTTCTAATTGATATTTACCACGCAAAGTGTTGCTGCGTAACTTATTCACAGTAGATCAGCAATTGACTGATTCTGAATTATAAAAAGCAACCGCCTGCACCCACCTTTAGCTGTATAAAACATCGTCAAATAACCAACAGTTTTCTCTACATCGCATAAGGCAATGTGGCTACGGGACCCGATGTTACGGTAAACACTATTTCGTTGACTAGGCGGAGCGGTGAATGCTAAAACTACACTAGCACTTAAAATAATAAAATATCACTTGTCATCCACCGTCACTGGAAGTACCAAATTGAGTATTTATTCTAGGGTTATTTTTTTGAACACAATCACTGACTCACTTGACACTGGACCGTTAGTTCGAATCGTCCAATGGGCGCGTGGGGGCGCGCTGATTGGTCGAGGGCGCGCGGGTGGGGGGTGCGAGGGAGACGGCGAGAGGGTGCCGCGCGGGGGTCGACGGCTCGGCGCTCAGTCTTGCGGCGTGCTTGCTGTACTCGCGGAGGCAACGTCCGAGCAAAGGGGGCTGGCGCGGGGCGCGCAACCCGGAGATGATGCGCGGGACCTGAAATGTCAAAATAATGACACTTACTTATTTCTAATCTAGATCAGCCTATACCGGTAAACTGGGGTTACTTTAGGAAATTTTGGGCTACTTTGATAGATTTAAAACGGTTATAAAAACGCAAATAATAGCTCGATTCAGCAAATGACGTAAAAAGTTAGGTGATTTATCAAGGTAGTTATTTCACTGCCATAGATGGTCTAAAAAATAAGGACACGGCGTAAAAAACTGTTTTCTAAAGTAGGCGCATTTCAAAGTATACGGTATACCCCAGTTTACGGTATACGTCCCACTGCACGGGACAGGCCTGCTCTCAGAATAAGATGGCTTAGGGCCCCGCTACTTTTTTTTAGAGAGGGCTATTGATTTTGATAATAAAAAAAAGAGTTGTTCCTAATTTTTCATACAGTCGTCAATTTCAATAAGAATATTCCAATATTTTCACGTTAAAAAAAGTAAAAGGCACACTTTAAATTGAAAATCTCCCACCATCTTTGTCGACTGGCTGTGGTAAAATGCTAACCTTTCAGGCATCGAGGGCGCGCGGCGCGGGAGCGAAGGCGCGAGCTCGTCCGGTGAAGAGGCGCGGCTGCTACGTTCGCTGCCCGCCTCCTCAAAGGAATTGTCACTCGTCAACTGCAACAAATACTAGAATTTAATAAACAACTTTGGAAATTTTACAAGTCCAAAACATATATCTTCGCTTTATCTTTTATAATGCGGCAGTGGCGGGACGTGAAAAATTTTGCAGGTAAAGCCGAAGTAAAAAAAAAACAAAAACATACCCGATTTCTTGAAAAGTATCGCAGTAATGGAAAAGTTACTTCGAATGTTTAGTCAATGCGGGAGGAATCGGGTTGTTAGTACCCTTCGCCACTGATGCGGACTATTGCGGAGTTTATTTCGCTTTGCCCGTTTAGCCGGTATCTAGTCAGTGTTAAATAGTTTGTGATACCCAAAGTGGCCAAATAGTTCGCAACACGTCTTTGTTACAGTGTTTGGGGGTCACGAACTATTTGACGCTGACATCCTACAATTTAGGGCTTGATTCAATTTTTATGTCTTATGGGAGAAAATAAATAATAAGTATATCTATGTATACGCGTAAGCAGTCTCGAAAATTTAACAAAAATTGCAATATTTTAGTATACCGAATACTCTCCCAACACACAAGTTTTCAGGGGCAGACTTGTGGTCACACCAGAGTATTAGTGAATTTCAATACAAAATGCTAATACTACACTGACGAGCAAAAATAAAGGGTCGGTTACAAAAATGACGATAACTACAAAACCCGCTGTGATAGCTTCTTCGAGTAAAATGAGTTTAGTAAAGAGTTTTATTCTCAATTAAACTTTTTCATGTTAAGAATAAAACTCTTTGCTAAATTCGTCAGAAATCATTTTTATTCCGCAAAAGTAGGTAGATACCCGAATCTATAGATGCCCGAAGGGCAAATAAGCTAGAAATAGGAGCCCTGCCGCAAGCAGGGCTCCGTCGAATAGCAATGGTGTGTCGACGAGTCTGGGCCCTCCCTTTCCATGCCACCTCTCCCCTATGTGTCATTAATTGCACGTCAACTATCACAAAGTGATTGTTACATTGAATACCAGCGTGAGGGGGTGGCGCGCGCGCTGCGGGCTGACGGCGCGGCTCCGGGCCTCTTCCACTTCCAGCTGCAGTATACTCTCCTGGCTGCCCGTGAACTATAACACAATAAACCATAAATTCAAATTTTTATCCTTTGTTGTGTCAGATGGCCTAGTGGTTTTGTTCTCGGGTCTTGGGTGTTTAATATGTATTTAAGTATGTATCTATCTATATTTAAATATTTTGTTTATCCGTTGCCTGGTACCCATAACACAAGCTTGCCTAGCTTACTTTGGGACTAAGCCAATTGATGTGAATTGTTCCGTGATTTATTTATTTATTTATTTATTTTATTTGTTCCACCCAGATAACCAAGTTTGATAACAAGTTAACTAGATGGAAAATTTCTTTCGTTAAGAAAACCAGTTGTGTCGGTGGAATTCTAATTCCATATTCATAACCAAGTTGGACTAAAATTTCCTTATCAAATAACATTTCCTTTTGATAACCATCGTTGCCCTCTTTATTCAGAAATTACTACGACTAGATGGCCAAATGGTTAGAGAACCTGACTATGAAGCTTGAGGTCTCGGGTTCGATTCCCGTGTCGGGGCAGATATTTGTATGAAAAATACGAATGTTTGTTCTCGGGTCTTGGGTGTTTAATATGTATTTAAGTATGTATCTATCTATATAAGTATGTTTATCCGTTGCCTAGTACCCATAACACAAGCTTTCCTAGCTTACTTTGGGACTGGGTCAATTGGTGTGAATTGTCCCGTGATATTTATTTATTTATTTATTATTTATCAAGCATATATTCACTATGTTACAAGTGTGTTTAGCTAACGTTTCATGTTTTGGTATGTTGCTGGTTGAGTTCAAGGATATTTTAGTCCACATTGTTAACCAGGTTTTTTTATTGAGAAGACACTTTCCGCAAGGACAAATAGTTATCACACTCGGTTACGAATGTGGAAGGATAATTCCACGCAGATAATTGGGTTTCTTTGCGGAAGAAAATGTTCCACCTAATTAACCAGTTATCAAACTTGGTTATCTAGGTGGAACAAAGGATTTTTAAAAACCCCCAACCCAATTAGGTCACACATATGTTTGAAAATAAAGTAAATGCCTGTTATGCGTCTAAGATCCCTTGCGCAGCTAACAAAAGAGCTGCTAACTTTGAAATGGTTGAACCAATTTGGATGAAACATGTTTAAGAACCATGTGTTTTAGTTGGTGTAACAACGCATCACGAATAATGAGAATGCGATTGGGATCCCCAGCTTTAGCTTATCTTTTATGGTTTTTAGGGTTCCGTCCCAAAGAGTATCAACGGGATCCTATTACTGAGACTCGGCTATCTGTCCGTTAGTCTGTCTTTTTTATCACAGGGCTCTTATCGCTTCAACGGTAATAGCTAGACACTTGAAATTTTCACCGATTATGTATTACTGTGGCCGCTATAACAACAAATACTAAAAATATAATAAAGTTAAAAGTTAAAGGGGGTCGTTCGTTATACGAGAAACGTGTCTTTATCAGCGTTTTTAACTGCGGCGCTGGTTGTAAGACGAAAGCTGACCGTTGCTAGGCAACGATTAGCAGCCATAGCCATGGCTAACCTTAGAATAAGAATAAATTTATTTTCAAAATCATCATTGAGAATTACAATAGTTGAAAGATATCCGGCGGACCCCGAACTAGGCAGAACCTACATATAAATTTGCGATTTCAGTGTTTACATTTCGGCGATTCTTCACCGAACTGTTTTTAAAACATTGTACGGATATACGGAACCCTCTATGTAGGAATCCTACTCGCACTTGAGCGGTTTTTTTTTAATTTCGATGTACTCTAGATACAGTATAGGTAAGGAAAAAATACCATTCCCGTCGAAAATTTTAAATAACATCAATCAAGACACCGAATTAACCCCAGTCAAAATATAATTATAATCCTTCAAGTACTCAAGATATTTCAACAATGCAAGTAATGTTGACTTTTGTTTTTATTTTTATGGCTGCAAAACAATGCTACTATGTTTTTTTACGTGGGAATTGATTATCGTTCGTTGCACTGTTTTATCGGTCGACGCGTTTTTCCGCATGAAGTATTACAAAACAAGGAAAAAATATTGCAACATCAGTCTGGGAGTTAATCTTGTCTTTTGTTTGGTCGCTTTAAGATATCCTACTGATGATAGTAAAGGTTAAATTTAATTAAGGAAAAGTATACATATTTAATTTATAATATTTCCGTATTTTGAAGAACCGTTCAGAATTAAGGGTATTTTATCATCTCTTGGACTGTAGTTCTTACGAGGTCCCAGTTTGCATTCACTTCACACACGCCATTGAATTACTTCATATGCAGTGGTTTAAATATGCATCTATTTTTCACTCGACTGTCGAAGGAGGGTTATGTTTTTAATTGAAACAATTATATTTTTTTTCAATTATTCTAATTTTTAGAAGCACCGCGATAACTAAGCGTAAGTTTGTTAAATATAGTAGCGGAATGGGTTACCTATCAAAATTTAGAATTATTTTTTTCCGAATATTTAAAATCCCGAATGCTTCATTTATCCGAATGCATTTTTTTCTGAAACTGTAAATATTTCAGGATTTTTATAAAACTACCCTAACCTAACCTAAAGGGTTCAAATGCATATGACAGGAAATCCCACCAACCCAACCAATAGCACTAAGTAATTGTACAGAAACGGGCGAGGGTCGGTCAAGGAAGTAACCAACGGGTAAAAACATAAAAGACCGACCTAAGCACCCCCAGTGCCCAGCGGGAGAATGCATGCTCCTCTCCCGGCCTTCCAGCAAATGGCTGAGGCAGGACACTGTGGGTAGATTAAGTCCCCTCCCTACCCCTCCCCTCCTCAAAATTTAAAGCACACGTTTTTGTTTTGATAACCAATAGAGAAGGGGACTTGTGACCGGGTTTTTTAGTCCGTGCAAGTCGGACACTGTCTGGGCCCTCCATTCCCAGTTCGTCCGAAGGGATTTTTCCCGAGCACAAGTCACCCTTCCAATCCTTAAAGTAAAAAACAGCAAAGACTTCGCGTCTTTGGCCCCTCTGGCGACTCATTAAAAAAAAAAAAAGAAACCTTAAGGGTTCTACACGATGGTCCTGTAATAAATCCTGAAATATATACAGTTTCAGAAAAAAATGCTTTCGAACAAATGAAGTTTTCGGGATTCTAAACATTCGGAAATAAAATTTTCTAAACATCGATAGGATCCCAGCGGAATGAAAAGGTTCGTCACTTTTTGACCTTAACTCGTTGACATGGAGTCGAAAGTGACGAATCTTTTCTTTCCGAGACTGTACAAAAGCTTCTGAGCACTATACTTATGTTACCTACTGAAGTTTGGTGCCTATTTCTTTTATTACCTACTTCGAAAAAGCTCGTATCTTAAGTCCATATGTAAACTAAACTGAACCTTGAAATACGCTCAGTAAAGTTCATTTTGAGTCAAAAGTTTTATTTTTAAATTTGTGACTTTCTCGATATACTCACCACAAAACCGTAGTATTTGAGTATGTCCATCTTGCACATGGGACACGTCCTGTGCTCTAAAAGCCACGGATCTATGCAATTCTTGTGGAAGTCGTGTCTGAAAAAAAAATATTAAAATCTGATACCTCTAGGATTAGGGACATGAATTTTGATGTGGGTGTTTAATGAAATGCACGATCTAATTTTTGGGAAATTCCGAAATTTCAGTCAACTGCTAGACCTGTTGTTTACGCGTACGAAGCCGCGGGCAAAGGCTGTACTTCGTTTTGTTAGCATTAGAAATTGGGTAAACAATCTTGTAGGGTACAATTTTTTTAACTTTTAATTAATACTAAACTAAAATCACCCAAAAAATTTGTACGTAGTTAAGGGCTTAATCAAAACAAGATCACGATCGCTTCCTTTGTGTTACGAAAGTTAGTCATACAAACTATATGGGTAACTTTCGCCACACAAAGGAATCAATTATGTTTTGTTTTTATTAAATCCCATAATTGAGTATACTTTTTTTGAAAACGACTCATCTGTAGTTGCTAATTGTTATATTATTTGCTAAGATTTATTTTTCAAAAGTGTTTTTCAATAAAAAGACACGTCAAGATCGCTTACCATCTTTCAAATGCTATAAAAACGAAGTAGGTTGAAATGTTGAAATAATCGTAAAGAAAGTAATTACTCATTGTTCACTCACCTACAAGGCAGCGACCGCAGTGTCTCGGACACTTTGTACGGCTCTATACAGATGGCGCAACACTCGCCGTCTCCTTGGACTTCCTGAAAAAATAAATATCAAACATTAATATACACCGTGTTTTTTTTTATTTCAATGTATGTGTTTATGGGTCGTTTTCAAAAAATATTGTTGTTAATTTAGGGCTTTATGTAAACAAAATCACGAACGCGTCCTTTGTACGACCGCTTTAGCCTAGTTGGTAGTGACCCTGCCTACGAAGCATGAGGTCCTGGGTTCAAATCCCGGTAAGGGCATTTATTTGTGTGATGAGCACGAATATTTGTTCCTGAGTTATGGATGTTTTCTATGTATTTAAGTATTTATTTATCTATATAAGTATGTTTATCGTCGTCTAGTACCCATAGTACAAGCTTTGCTTAGTTTGGGACTAGGTCGCTTTGTGTAAGATTGTCCCCTAATATTTATTTATTTTATTTATTTATTGTGTAACGAAAGTTTATTGATTGAGTACATTTTTTTAAAACGACTCCTATTACTATGCAGTAATTACACTATAATATTTTATTTTGTTACATGTCACTGTAACGTTTTTGGTTTATTGTAATCTAGTGTACTTAATTGATTATTTTGTTAACGAAAGTTCTGTTACTCATAAGTACAACCTATATGAGTTACTTTCGTTACACAAAAAAATCAATTAAGTATTGTATTAAAAAAAAAATTAAACGAGCCTTTAGTTATAACAAAAAAAAATATTCCTTTTCTATACTTACATACATAATAATTAAATACTCAAACTGATGGTTAATGTATAAGGTACTTCATGGTTAGCAAATCTTAATGTATTTATTTAGAGTATTACTCAAAAGAGAGGAGCACATGTAACTGAATAATGTTAATACATATATGTATATGTTAAAACTTACTCTGTCGTCAGTCTTTAAACTCTTTACTGGTATTTTTGATAGCGCCTTCTTAGCCGCACAGCACAGTCGTTTCTGAAATAAGACCAGGTACATATTTAAAAAAAATGGCGTAATTGGAAATTATTATACTACAATAAAATAAATTCAATGTTTAACTACTCTCAGATGGGTCTTTTTCAAAATAATTATACATAATTAAGGGCTTTAATTTGGTTCTTATTGGTGACAGACAGATAGACACACTTTCGCATTTATAATTAGTATGGATAGTGACTATAAGTGGAATGAGAGGAGCTTCTTACCGAGAGTCTGTCCTTGGCATGGATGTATCGGAATCGCTGGATGTAGTAGAAGACCAGCCATGCCAGCGATATCACCATCAGGACTATGAAGGATATGGACACGAACAGCACCGACGTTCTAGAATGTAAAAGAGCATCTTTGAGCACTTCTCTACTATAGGACACTACAGGTTAACCATAAGTTCGACTTTCGCAACCTTTTCATAATAAAATTAGAAAATGCTCCATGGATGAACTTTCTTAATGAGTACAATGACAAATATTATTTATTTTATTAGCAGTTACGTCTGCTCACCGAACCTAAGATTTAAAAGCGAAAAAGTTTCCGGGTGCGCCGGTGGGACTTGAACCCACGTCTCCCGGGTATGCGACGTGGTTCAGTTGGTAGAACACCCGTTGGGGCGCATACCCCGGAGACGTGGGTTCAAGTCCCACCGGCGCACCCGGAAACTTTTTCGCTTTTAAATCTTAGTACAATGACAGTTTACTTAGACCAGAGGTATTGTCTAACGTGCGGATGCTAGCAATCGCGTTCCCCGTCTCTTTCAAACCTGATCCTGCACCGTTTGACATAAAGAAGCGGTGACAGCGATTGTGATTCAAGTGCGTTAGACAATAAATCCTCTATGTGCTGGGGGTCGAGCTTTCAGCAGTTTATTAATAACATACATGCAAAAAACACGGTGTACTTACATAATATGCAAAAAATGCGGTGTATTTATGAACGTTTGGGACTATTTTCACGTAAGTTAGGTACGCCACCTATTGATTTTAAACTTACTAGAGTAATTTTATACTTAGGTTCTCTTTACTCTTCAATGCATGCCTACTCTTTCCTCTGATGTCCTCTGATCGTTCAAAGTTTAACTGGAAGGGATCCCTTTAAGGGATAAGTTCGCCTTTGTACATATGTTTCTCTTGTTAACTGTTAATTTCATGCACATACATAAAATTTGGTGAAGCTTATGCAAACTGTATAACGTGTCGTGAAAAGAGGAACCAAGTACCTACCTACCCTTTTTTGGGAGAGCAAAGGCACAAGTAGGTACAGTCGGCCAAAAATGTGGTCTACCACCCTACGGTTGAAGCTCATTTGCACGTCAAGATACAACGAGGTCGATTTTCCCTTGCTATAATACGATGACAATGTCTAATGACTTCACTCAGTTACAAAAGTCAACCTTAGCGACATTTAGATCTCACAGAAACTTTTGTCAAAACTGAGGCCCTACCACGAAGTGCATAATTCGAACTTCGTTTCGTGCCGTCCCGCTCACGCTAACATGATTTGACACGAGAGTGAGAGGGATAATACGATACGAACTTCGATTTTCGAATTTCGTAGTAGCGCCTCTGATAGACCACTTTCTTGGCCGACCGTAGGTACGTTTTCGTTTTTTATAACTTTACTAGCTGTTGCCCGTGACTTCGTCTGCGATGAATAGGGGTATAAAAAATAGCCTACAACATAGGTCTAATAGTCTCAGACTACCGAATGTGAAGAAAAAAAGTTTCATAAAAATCGGTCAAGCCGTCTCGGAGGAGTTCGATAACAAACACCGTGACACGAGATTTTTATATATTAGATATGCTCGTCTCACGCTCTCTTACTTGTTGATGTTGTTGTTGATATGTGTAAAGGTCCGGCCCTTGATGATGCCGACCATGACACGTGTCCCGTTGTCTATCAGCCGCATAATCTCCTCCCCCTTCCATTTGTATGTGAACACCGCGCTTATATTACCTGTAACAAATAAAAATATATTTTAAATAAATAGTGCGATAACCTTCACCGTACGTCGTGGTATCTCGGTGGTTTGACCAATAGCCTCTGAAGAAGAGGATGGGTTCAAGCGGATTCGGAATGTGCGAAATTACATTTGAACCATGAGCACACACCAGAAATTTAATGGTGTGTGTGAAGTTTCCAATCCGCACTGAGCCTGCATGAAGACTACGGCTCAGACCCTCTCCTTCTGAAGGCAAGCCTGTGCCCTGGGATGTATCTAGACTGGGAAGAACTTACACCAATGGATCTAGCCCCGAACTATTAACTAAACAAAGTAAGCTCCGTAGGTACGGATTTGGAACGTCAACTGGTCCATACGAATATGATAACGTCGATAACCGAACGACACTTAGGAGGAGAATTTCTTAAGTTGTTTTTTTACCTATAGTCATTTATTTATTTACATACTCGTATCATATTATAGAACTGTGTTAAAACTGTTTGTCGATAATCTTCTATACTTCTTACTAATACGTATAATAAACGCGAAAGTTTGTATGAATGTCTGGATGTTTGTTACTCTTTCACGCTAAAACGGTTTGACGGATTTTACAAGTTAAGTATGAAGTATCTTTTTCTATTTATTTTTTTATTTTCTTCAACTTCATTTTTTTATTACTTTTACGGGCATCCCGTGAAACAATATATTTCAAACTAAATACAAACTGAAATATAGATGCACAGAAAAAACCCCAGAAAAAAGACCAATGCTGGGAATCGAACCCAGGTCCTCAGCGTTCCGTGCTGCGTGCTTACCCCTACACCATCACTGGTCTGACGGATTTTGATGAAATTTCGCACACAGATAGTTTATAACCTGGATTAAAACATAGAATACTTTTTATCCCGGAAAACTGCATAGTTCCCGCGGGATAGCGATAAGCGTATTCTTTGCAGATGGAGTCGCGGATATTTAGCAGCTAATTGAAACATAATTTCAAGCAACTTCTTTCCCACAAGCTACACTAAGTTAATCATCCTATTTCAAGAAACCTAAGTAAAATAGAAGGTAATTTATTTACGGCTTGACGCATCTCAGCAAACAAGATCAGGGCTTGCACGTATAATTCAATTTGCAGAAGACTGCGTCAGGCACCACTAATGTCTTTGTCTCGGCATAACATGCAGATGACGTCGTGTCTAATAACTACAGCTAATTAGTTGCTTGTAAATTTAGATGGAGAACTCGAAAAACATGTCTAGAAGGCTATATAAAGTAAAATAAAATTAATCTAGAATACCTAAAAAAAAACTTTATAAAAAAGGTTAAAGTAGGCTTTAGCTAGCGCTGGAAGACACATCTGTTTCTCTTGTTTATTAAGGCAGGTTTATACAGGGTCAGTAACTGACTTCGAATTCGAGACTAGTCAGCGCTGACCCGAGAAATACCCAATGTAAATTGAAAGTCAGCGCTGACCCCTACCGCTGTACTGACTTCAAATCAATTTACATTGGGTATTTCTCGGGTCAGCGCTGACTTGTCTCGAATTCGAAGTCAGTTACTGACCCTGTATAAACCTGCCTTTATATGTGTTAATTTAATGTTTCTAAGTACAATAAAGAGTTTTATATATTAGTGGTTGAATATGTCCAAATGGACACCCCTGCAATGATTTTAACAAGCTTTTTATAAGCTTTTACTTAACTTGCCATGTTAGCATAGGTCATATCTTAGAAGTCGAATTTAACCCACTTCTCGTAATGGAATTGACTAAAAATTTTATCTGCATCGACTGTTAAAAAGCGACATGATTCAATCGCCATCCTGGGTGATATTGAATTATAAATTACGCCGATTCTAATTAGGTATAACTTCAATATCACCCCGGGTTGGAGCTTGAATCAAGTCGTTTTTCACCGTCAATAATGTAAGTTGGATGACAATGCAATAAATCCTTTTCACTGAAAATTTTTATTTCAGATTACGTCACATCTTTGACACGTTATAACCAAGCGTTATAACTATATATTATTTATAATATGCCAGCTATAATTGTAATTAAATATAAATAATATAATACTAATAAATATTAGGGGACAATCTTACACAAATCGACATAGTCCCAAACTAAGCAAAGCCTTAAATACACAGAAAACATCCATAACTCAGGAACAAATATTCGTGCTCATCACACAAATAAATGCCCTTACCGGGATTCGAACCCAGGACCTCTTGCTTCGTAGGCAGGGTCACTACCAACTAGGCTAAAGCGGTTATAAGCGAAGTTTTCACGTTAAATTTAACGGGATTTCCTAGTATTTGTTCAATAACTGGCTTAAGACCGAGGGTTCGCTCCCGTGGAAGAGCAAAAAAGAGGCTATTTCCCCATCCCGTAGAAATGTTGAAAAATCACCTTTATGATCATCATGGTCTAAGCAGTGCAGTCAGTTACTCCGCCAGTCATGTTACTTTTAGTTATACATAACTAAAACATAATAATATGCCTAAAGATATCCTTATGGCTCTACATTATTGAAGGTCTGCCTTCAGCTTTGCGAACTGTTTCCGATCTTTAGCCATGCGAAATAGCTCTTCAAAACTGGCTATTCCTGTCCATTCGCAGACTGCTTTCTTCTTTAAGCACGCCTCTTTCCCTTCACTTTGCCTATCATTATTAATTCCAGCAGTAGGTATCGGGCATTCTAATTACGTGGGTGCCTAAAGATAATGGATAATGGCCAGTAAGACAACTTTCCTTTGTTTTACGGAAACTTGTAATGTATAATGTAACGAGGCGAAAAGGGTAATCGTTTACAATAATATTATTTAAAACAAGTGTCACAAGACTAACGTTTTGTAAGTTGAAGCCGGCGTGAGACCTGATCGAAATGTCCAGATTCGTCTGTTTACAGATTGTCTTTGTCGTGGCAAACTTCCTTACTCCATCATCTTTGCCATAAAATATATAGAAGCGTGCAGTTTTCAGGATTTTTTTAAGGTTAGGTTAGGTTAATAATAATTCTGAAGAAAATACTGTTTCAGAAACAAATTACTTTATGTCAAATGAAAATTATGGCGAACTATTCATTATGGCATATAAATTTCGTACAAACGATAAATCCCATATCCACCGGACTTCTGAGACCTTAACCATGCCATCAGTCCACCTAGTCGAAAGCTTGCCCTCGCTGCGTCTTCCAGTGCGTCGTCGCCACTTAAGAAGACAATGGCCATCAGTTCTTCTATTACACTTAAGTTTGCCTATCCTGCGGGCAATGTCGCTTACTTTGGTTCTTCTGCGATACTCCATACAGTAATAGTTACGGCAATTTTCTTTACTTCTGCTGTGAGGCCTTATTTCTTCACGAATTTCACGTCATTTCATGTCAAAGGAAAGTATCCTACAGGTTTTGATTCCCATGTTTTTTGTATGAATATACACTTTTTTGTATCTTTTGTATGCGCGAACTTATAGGTCGCGTCCCACTTGTGGGTCACGAACGGATATCGGATGGCCCCAGAAATAAGTAAAAACTATAAAGGTCTTCTTAATACCTATAAGGCATTCTCACATGGACCTTGAAGCAATCTTTAGTATAGGTGCAAGTAATACAAAAAACACAAGAAGAATATTCTATCCTCTTCCTCTAACTAAATATGTGTAATGTTTGTCGCTTTTACGTGCCTTAATAATAAAATAATGTACCACGATCTGACGATATTACATAGGTATATATTGTTACGTAAGCAGATAAAAATGATTAAGCACGAGCCATGCATGATTAAATAAACAACATGATTAGGAATATTCTTTCTTAATTTCCCTTTTTCTTACGCTACAATCAGTAAAACAGTTAAGTGTTTGCTAGTTAGAAAATACGCTTCTTTTATGTTAATTATACATGTTGTACCAAAACTTAACGATAACTTGGTACCAGGGGAGAAGTCAAGGAATACCAGTACAGAAAAAAAAAAGAAAAAACCATGTCACTTAGTAAAGCGATAATAGTCTCATAACATATCACTTTTTGGAAATAAATTGGAAATAAATGAATATAAATATAAAAAATCACAGTCAGTCAGTATGTCCAAACGATTCTGTCCGGTTGTCACATACACATGTGGTGCAACGTGCTCTAGTTGGCGAGGTGTTTCATCCAATTACAATTGCCATCCAACAATTGAGTTAACCCCAAGTCTAGCCTAAGCCTATCAAGTATCACCTGACACAAACTATGACCACGTGAAGGTAATCTAACACAAACGCAAGTTTCATTGTCGAGGTAATACGAGACGATGCGACACACGTGCTCATTGGACATGGCGGACAGCTGTGGCTAAGCGATGTTACTTTTGTTTTATTGTAGAACGAATTTGCAGCCGATTGTGATGTTTCGAAATCGTAACTGGAGTTTTGTGAGTAGTTGAGCTGGTTTTGTATGTTTCGATGCAGCGCATAGCATAAGCCGATTGCAAGGATTTTGCTCTGCTAGTAACTCAGTAGACAAACCTAGACAATTTTCGCATATACAGTGTTTTTTTATTTTTTATTTCATTAACTTTAAAGGGGACATTCCTGGACATACCTAAACCAAGACCTAAACCATTACTAGGAATCTAAATAAATAAATAAATAAATAAATATTAGGGGACAATCTTACACAAATCGACCTAGTCCCAAACTAAGCAAAGCTTGTACTATCTAAACCATTTCTTTACATACCTTGTTGAGTTTCTTGCCGGATTCTTGATTCTTCTCAACAGGGTTTTTCCGAACCCATGGCAGATTCTACGACTTTCATAAGAGCCAATATTTTTTAGTCAAGTCTACGTCGGATTGTGGGACGGCTGACCATCTTTCGGCCCATTTATATAAAACTTAAGTTTACTGACTCTGGGTTGCTAATTTTATGTCCACAGGAGAGACAACATTTGTGTCTTAAAGTTACGCTGTGTATGACCCTTATGTACAACTAAGCTAAGCTGAGCTGTCAAAGTCAAAACACTGTCACATTAAACCCTAACTTTTTGTTACCCTAAAGAACCTTTTATAATTTATTTCTCACTAGCTGTTGCCCGCGACTTCGTCTGTAAAGAAGTAGTTTATCACTATCCCGCGGGAACTATGCAATTTTCCGGGATAAAATCTATCCTATGTCCTTTTCAGTGTCTTAAACTATCTCTTTACCAAATTCCATCTAAATCGGTTCAGCGGTTTAAGCGTGAAGAGGTGACAGACAGACACACTTTCGCATTTATAATATGAAGTATGTATAGATACAGATGTATGAAAGAGATTTTTTTTCGATTACACAAATAAGTTAATACCAGATAGTTCCTATTGATTTACTTACACTATTTGTCGAAGTTAACGGAAATCAAGAATAACACGGTGTATGTAGATGAAAGTGTATTCCCTAAAATTTGGGGCCCAAATGAAGACGCAAAAGAGGCACGTTCGTGTCACATATTTTTTGTATGAAAGGAAGGGTATTGCGAGCACGTTCGCTCATTTTATGGCGGAAGTACGAGCCCGTAAGTGTCGTTACATTTGAAGACCCATTGAGAAAAGTGTGAGATTTTTTTCTTTAACATGAGCGATATAATGTATCTACACTAATATTATAAAGAGGAAAGATTTGTACCTATTTTTGTATGTTTGTATGTTTGTAATGAATAGGCTCAAAAAGTACTGGGCCGATTTAAAAAATTCTTTCACCAATAGAATGCTACATTCTTCCAATTTGACATAGGCTACATTTCATTTTGAAAAAAATTAGGGATCCTTGGTAAAATTTGAACAATGTAACCGAAGGTGTAGAAAAATGAGTCTTAAAATGTCTTTCGTCGAATGCGCTGCCGAAACTATTAGCGATAGAACAAAATAATGTACAACAATATTGAAGAACATCATAATGTCTACAAAAAACTCCGCGGTAGCATATGTCCAACTATTGTAGTTATGTCACTACAACAACTTTTTTCATTTTAAACATTAATGAAAATGCTAACCAAATTCAAACCATGCTATTTATGTGTTTATATTAATCCTTATCCAAATAAATTATTTAATGGTAAAGACCATTTAACTACCTATAAAATAGTTTTTAAATTATTTAAATTGGACTTTCCATTCAAAAGATATTACGAATTAAAAAATTCAAACAGTAAACAAAACCGCCATAGCGCCGTGGCCGTTGTTTGCGATGCAGTCTGAAAAGCGCGCCGGGCATCGCGGCGGGCGGGGTGGAGGGGGCACTGAAATACAGGAGTGGGGCGTGCACGTCTGTAATAATTAATAAATAATAAATAATATTTTTTTAATAAATAAAAATATTTGTGAAAAAAAGTGTTTTATATCCAAATTTCCAAAAATAAATAATTGTCTACCCCGTGCGAAGCCGGGACGGGCTGCTAGTAAGTAATATACAGGTTGGCCTAAAACTCAAAGGTAACTTGGTACAGTCAACGTCATAAATAAGTGATCACTTTTGTATCTCGTCGCTATCAGTCGTTACATCCTTATGGCTTTTCAGACATGACGTTAAAGTAACAAGGTACAAAAGTACTTATTTATGACGTTGACTCTACTAGGAGAGAGGCCAAGTTATAAGACCTCTGGATAAAATAAGAAAACAGTCCACTTCACTTATTAGTTAAACAATACGATAATAGACATTATTTCGAAAATATCTTATATTAAAAGTGATGTCACGCGACTATATTATCGCTAACTGAGTAGGTAACATGATTTTTTTTGTTTCTCCAGAACTGGTATAACTTCACCTCTCCCGATACCAGGTTATTCTTCAGTTTTGGGGCAACCTGTACGTAGGTACCTATAAACAAAATGAAATTATTTTTTCCAAAACAAAAAATATATAACAATTCACTTAACTATTAATACAAGCAAGACATAATTCGTCTTTATTACAAACTAGCTAATGCCCGCGGCTTCGCCCCGTTGTATTGTTTCTGAAATTCCTTCTTCATCATAAGGACCTCGTCCTGTCCTGACAATAACAAACGCAACAAAAAAAGAATTATCCAATTCGGTGCAGTCGATCGGAAGTTATGCGCGTACATACATTTCGTACAATATTACGTTGGTAGGGTCAACGTCATAAATAAGTGATCACTTTTGTACAATTTGTCACTTTAACGTCATGTTTAAAAAGTCATACGAAATTATGTAACGACTGAAAGCGACAAGGTACAAAAGTGATCACTTATTTATGACGTTGACTGTACTATGGAAACTTTTGTCAGAGAAGTTTCTGCAGGGATGTATGGGGTCCGTTGTCACTGTTATCATACAGCACAGCAACTCCAGAATAGGTTAACTTCAGCGTTATGGTTATGTATGCCTTGTAATATTTCAAAAATTGTAGCCCGAAGAAATCGATCTCAAGTAACAGTTACACTGCAAAATACAAACAAGTTCCACAACTAATAACCTTTCTTTTGTTCTTTTCTAATACAGTAAGTCAGTCGAATAAGGGTATTTAGTTAATGCTACGTCTCAAAGGGCCGAGACGCACTTTCACTCGCGTGGGTTCAATTGAATACTTGCGCCATATACGCAAGGTCGTCCGGTATCAGATGAGCCGATGGAATCACGTCTCACGTATCTGAATTCTGAATGAACACTTTGGAACTGAAGAAAAGATATTTGTTAAAGAAAATCACGCAAATGCTTGTCATAATGTGAAGTCCGCAGTCATTAACATAATTACAACAACGTTTTGTAGAGATTTGTGTAACATTGTAGTTTCATTAGCATCTCGTTCTCTTGGGCGGGTGTAGTTGGAGTAAATAAATAAATAGTAAACGAAATATTTTTCCCAATATTAAACTTTACAAGCCCACCTATTTGTCTGAGAGTGGACGGACTGGTAGACATTAAGTGGCTACTGCCGGTAAAAGTAACAGTACCAGTTGAAGGTATACTATCATAACTTTTAATAGAATCACCGGGACTTTATCTAATATATAAAAATCTCGTGTCACGGTGTTTGTTATCGAACTCCTCCGAAACGGCTTGATTTTTATCAAATTTTTTGTCCACATTCGGTAGGTCTGAGAAATAGGTCGTAGGCTATTTTTATACCCCTATTCTTCACGGACGGAGTCGCGGGCAACAGCTAGTCTAATAAAAATCTCGTCACACGGTGTTTGTTATCGAACTCCTCCGAAACGGCTTGACCGATTTTTATGAAACTTTTTTCTCCATATTTGGCAAGTCTGAGAAAAGGTCGTAGGCTATTTTTTATATCTACCCCTATTCTTCGCGGACGGAGTCGCGGGCAACAGATAGTAACTAATAAACGTCAGAACGCAGTTAGAATCTTACAGAATAATAGCGTAATAATGACAAGAAAAGATACAGGAAATATGTAAATTAAAATTTTTGAGGTATACCTACCTTCCAGGACGCGGGATGTGAATTAGTATGAATGGGCTTCTATTAGGCAAGCTTACTGTATCTTAGACCATGCTTTCGCTTACCGAATTCCAGTGCATAAAAAAAAGCTCTGAATGCCCCAGTCACCCGATGGAAGGCAGGAGGAGAGGCCTTTGCCCAGGAATGTAACACAAGTTTTGTCTAAGAAAAAAAACCTCTTGAGAAAAAGTTCAGATTTGCACTTTACGTAGACTATTTCTAACTACGGACGTCGGAACCTTAATAAAAGCATGTCAAATACGTAAGTGTTTCAAGCTATATTTAGATAGCCAACTTGCCTAAAGATATTTTCCGTTGGATGTAATAATGTAATGAATATTCAATGAGCTTGTCGATAATTTCGCGATTGAATGCCTCGGTGAGTTGACGCGGCATCAAGGGGCTGTTTATGTTCTTTCGCAAATAGGTCTAGGATGTTTGTTTTATTTAATAAGGCCTTTCAAGTTGACTGTCAAAGGGTCCATTTAGGAATTATATTATATTGTGCTTTGTATAGTTCACTGGCACTCGTAGTTTCCAAAGCAAAGAGCCGATGTTACTATTACTAGTAAAATGCGATCAACAGATTTTTTTAAATATCAGGCAGTTGAAAGAACTGAGAGATGTGCCGGAAAGCGGATTATTTTTAAGACACCTACATTAAATACTGAAGATCTTTTAAAGTCTATCTTGGTTCATGCGGGGAACCAGCGACTTTTCGTCGTGACTCTCCTTGATAGGCTTATATTGAGCAATAAATGTTTTCCAACTAATGATGATGAGATAATTAGGAGTTCAGTATCGAGGATGAAGATGCAGACGAAAGCTATTGCAGAGTCCTCGCGAAATTTGCAATTAGATCAAAGCAAAGGAATCATAATAAAGCGTCTTCCCTACTATTTAACTAAAAGAAGACTTAACACTTATTCATAAAAGTTACAAACATTTTGACTAAATTATGTTTTGGCTTTGTCTGGCAAATACAAACGTCAAAGTGATAGATAAAGACATAAGTTATGCTAACATAAAGTTACCAAGCGTTTTCAATTTCTTTTCAAATAAATGTTTTGATTTTGTCATCATTAAACGTCGCAATTAAATCAATTAAGTATTTTCAATTGCGATCAATTCGAGCTGAAAACTACTCTGTGCTATTACATAAGTGTAAAAAGTAAATAGAAACCGCACTAATTAGTTACTTAATCACGTTCAGTTCACTTAGCCGTTTCCTACTTAGTCATCTGCATAACAACTAAGAGCTAAGTGTTCAGGTTTCTTATTGCAGCCTTGCTCAATAAAACTATATTTATTTTTATTATTATTATTCTTATTAAATTTGCCCTCAGTGACGTCAATAATTCAAAATTAGTACATCCAGGCAGTAAGAAGTTAGATATTAGGCTGGGATGATTATGATGATGATGCTGTACGACCAACTGCAGGGCACAGTAGTTCCCACGCGAGCCCACTGCGGATCCGGGACTTCACACATACCATTAAATATTTTCGCATGGGTGTGCTTCCTTAAGATTTTTTCCTTCACCATAAAGCACACGGTAACTTTCAAATGTAATGCACATAAATTTCGTAAAACTCAAAGGTGCGAGTCCAGACTCGAATTTCACAACCCTGCTTGAGAAACCATAGGTCAAATCGTTAGGCCACCACCGCCACAGTTTTGTGATTATACCAATGCAATGTTTACAAATGCTCGTCACGATTCAGTTGGTTTGATAGGTACCTCTAAAGACACGTCATAAAATTATCCGAGCCATAAGGCAACATTGTTGTTGGCCCCGAGCCCTTAACAATAAAGGTGGGCGACCTTCGCCGTCTGGCTAGAAGCTATAACGCACAATGTATGTGATACGCTGAGTACCCGGCCACGACTTACACGACCAGGTGCTAAATTCAGGAACGGCCCAACACGGTTTGCGAGCGGTAATTCAATCATCGTTTGCGAGAGGATAAGGATGACCTGCTATTCAGGAACGCCAAAAATCACTGGTTTGCGAGAGGTTTGGGCTGAGATTGGGATAAGCCTTATTTATTTAATTATTTATTTATTCATTTATTCATTTAATTATTTATTTATTCATTTATTTATTTAATTAAATATTTATGCCCTCTACCGAGAGACTTTAACACTCCTTCGGAGCTAACCGCTCACCTGGGCCAAGAGATGAAGTATCTTTTTCTATTTATTTTTTTCAACTTCATTTTTTTATTACTTTTACCTTTTTTAATAGATTTCTACGACGGGCGAAGTCGCGGGATGAATCTAGTAATCAATTAGCCTACGATTGAGCGATCAATGACTTTCACTATCACAAATCTAAGGCCAATTATGTACCTACTTTAATCTGTTGGTAAGTGTACGACCAGCGCTGGCAATGTTGACTGAACTAATCTAACATGTACTGGATAATAATGTACATGTAATAATAATGTACTGGATTTGCCTAGTTTTGACAATTTTGTAAAATAAAACGCCAGCTGAATGAACATATTTTGTGGGTTTCCGCTTTTCGTGGCTGTTTGCACATAATTGCCTGGGTCTTGGACGTGGATTTTGCTTTGTGCACTAGTGCATTAAAACAATTATTAATATGAAATGGTTAAATGTACCTGCAGCCAAATCAATTTTAAGTTGTTGTATTGTTTGGTCAATGATCTGCTGCTATTTTTGGACTTATAGCTATATGTATTTATTTGGGTAGTGTGACATTGTTTAATTTAACAGCCACACTACCACCTTCCTTGTATTGGGTAAGGACTGAAAATCAGCAACTTTGCTGAGTACCTTTTCACAAAATTGTATTTGTTTTTTTTGTATCTCATTCTGTTTTCATTGTTTGTTGTTTTAATTTTGTGAATAAACATTCTTTTATTTATTTTTATTTATGTCTTATCGACGCCAAGCGCGCTTTGCCTTCCGGCAATTGTACCGATTAGTTTCACGTCAGTTGTAGGCTTTACACGCAAAGCCGAATAATCACTTCAGCAACACCTAAGACTACCTCTAGAATTAGACCAAGAGAAGTCTGCAACGATTGTGATAACACACGTAGTGGATGTGTTATTTATACGTAATTTCATAGAAATTTGATAGATAGATAGACCTATAGATAAAGACGTTTATTTGGTACTGCAAGCACACACAATCAAGATGAACAAAAATACAGAAATCAGTATAAACTTAAAAGTAAAACATTTTATACTGTCTGTATGCGCTGCAGTAGTGCAATAGGATTTGACGTTTAATATAACACTTGCACTGCGTGTGCTATCAAAATCGTTGCAGACTTATCTTGGTCTGTCTCTACTAGGTTGTCCCAAATAGTCCCAACTATCTCATGGATTCCGATCTTGCTTCATCGCAATGTACTAAACGACTGAGAAAATTTTACATACGAATACAATGAGAAATTAAAAATAATGTAAAGTATTAAGTATTTTTCGAAACTAGCCTTTACACGCGGCTTCCCGATTTAACGAAAATTCTCTCTAAAATTTCCAAAAATAACATCGTGATCCATTTATATCGCATGCAAATCACCACAACTCTTAACGATACTTATTCCATCTTATTCCCTAGTAAACATGAAACAAATATATTTTAAATACGATTAAAGACCGCTTTAGCCTAGTTGGTAGTGACCCTGCCTACGAAGCAAGAGGGCCTGGGTTCGAATGCCGGTAAGGGCATTAATTTGTGTCATGGATGAGCACGAATATTGGTTCCTGATTCATGGATGTTTTCTGTGTATATAAGTATTTATTTATTTATATAAGTATGTTTATCGTCGTCTAGTACCCATAGTACAAGCTTTGCTTAGTTTGGGACTAGGTCGATTTGTGTAAGATTGTCCCCTAATATTTATAATTATTAATTAGTAAGTATTTATAAGTATTATACTCACGTCCATTATCAGTGGACAGCTTCATCTTCTCCAAAACAGTGGTGTCCCTGTCGTTATAGATGAGCACCGCAGACGCGTTTGCACGCCACGCGTTCTGCACCTGCAATATCAAACAAAGCATTTAATCCAAGGTGCATCTAGGAAAACGAAAAATTTTGGAAGTACACCATTAAATGAAAAATCAGTTTTTAATTAATATCAACATTACGCCTCGCTCGTGCGCTCGCTTGATTTACATCTGTGCAAGCATCTGTGTAAGTATTTTTCTTCCGTCCGTCTATTTAGCTTTATAAGATAACCTTATTTTTCCGATGCACACCAACTAATGACCACGGTACACCAGTGTGCCGCGGCTCACACTTTGCGGAACACTGATTTAATCAACGCCATACGTATTTAATAACCGTTCGTATATCTTAGAGTCACAGTAATCAAGATTCAAACGTAGCTGATACTTTTTAGAAAAACCACGCTAGTTGTATTACATTGCGTCGCTTGATTGATCAACTCAAACTAATTGGCTTTACGGTCCCGCAATGCAATGCAACTTGCACGATTCTTCTTGCAGATCTAAACTGCTAAGTCAGCGGTTTGTCAGTTGACAATCCAATCATAAGCAGTGCGAGAAATGCCATGCGAATTTCGTTACATTGCATGACCGCGCTGTTACTCTATCCTAACCTACTAATATTATAAATGAGAAAGTATGTGAAGATGTTTGAATGTATGTTAGTCATTTCATTAGTCAATCTTGGTCAAACAGGTTTGGATGAAACTTGGCGTACAAATAGATAAAAAATCTGAATTGAAGCATAGGATTAAAATCCCGGTAATGAGTTCCCGTGGGACTATATTTTAACTTAAAACAAGAATAAGTTTTTGTTAAAAATTTAATTTTCAAGGCGAGCTTTTTCGCTGACTGTACTTTTTGTTGGCTGTACCTACTTGCATTGTCATCCAACTTAAACAAGTACACCAAATTTCAAGTAAATCCGACCACTGGAAGTGGGTCAAACTCAACTCCAAGATTTGACTCGTACATACATACTTACATACATTGCAAGTTAATAAAAAGCTTTTAATAATAAAGGCAGCTGTCTTAAAACGTTGAGGTAGGTTTAGTTTTCAAGATAGCGCGTTAACTTCGTCTCTAATTAATAGATGGCGTTGTCCGACAGAACGTTGTGCTTTAAAAATACCCTCTGGCCACGTGGTTCTACTACCTTTGTCCTACCAATCGGAGTTACCGTAACCTTACCGTTGGTACCGTACCGTAACTCTAAGATTGTAACCGTTTCTGTGATGGTACTTCTAAAGTGGA
This sequence comes from Archips crataeganus, assembly GCA_947859365.1. Lineage (NCBI taxonomy): Eukaryota > Metazoa > Arthropoda > Insecta > Lepidoptera > Tortricidae > Archips > Archips crataeganus. The sequence continues at coordinate 7,670,231 of OX402064.1, forward strand.
GCCACGGGTTGGAGCTAGTGAATTTATAAACGATCGACCAAACCGATATTTTTCTCATCATCTAACTGAAATAACAAACGTTCATTGAACTGATAGAATGTGCCCAAGTGAGACTGCAAAAGATGGCAGACGGCATTTCGATATATGTGCATTAATGATTTTAAAACTCTAATCATCAGATTAGACATATAGAAGTAAACAATCGTATCATGAAAAGTAGAAACACAAAAGAAATTGCTGATTATTACGTCATTATTATCTACGTCGATAGTCTGATGTTCGTAACACTTGAAAACCCAAACAAAAGGTTACTTAAGTAAACATCTTTGCTAAAACCAGTTTAACGCCAATGATTATACTTACTTTGCAGATTCCGCTATTACACTGATCCTAACATAAAACGAGCAAAGTGAAAAAGTCACTCGAGTGCCCCTTATTACAAAACCAGCTGTTTACAATATCATGTTATTATTAACACGTTATCGGACGATCAATCTTCGGTATCGGGAAGACAAATGAGACCTATAATCCTCATTGATATAACAGATAACGGTTCTCTACCGGAATACGGATTAAAGTAGTATGATTATTTACTTTTTATTGAAGGGTCGTCATTCTTATCATATGCATCGAAATAGAAGTGCGTTGTTGCTGAAGAATCTGCCACACAATCACATAAATCTACATATCACACAGACTCAAATATCACAAACACAATATAATTTAGTTCAGTAGCAAGGTAAGGTAGTTAATTGATATCGATTACCTCAAAATAACGCCTGAATCAATCAAAGATGACAAAGACAACGCAACGCTTTCGATTAATTCTTGAGTTAACTCCTCTATACTGCTCTTTTGTGCACTTACTCCAGCCGACTTCAGAAACGTCGATGCAGTTAGCTCGCTAGCTCCCTGTCGTACTAAATTTCGAAACTAGTTTCCGACCACAGAAAAACAATAAACTAATCATCTCGATATAAAAAGGTAATCTTTTTGAGGATAATAAGGAAAACTCGGCCACTTTATCAGTCTACTTGTTTTATTGAGGTAAATTAATTTAGTGCAAAATAAAATTATTTTTATCAGCATTTTCCAATCCGTTGAACTAGCTTTAATCAATTCTTATGAAGTTATTAAATCCGAAACAAATTAATATAATAGAGGTAACATGTGTATAAATGAAATGTGGAACTAACCATGTAGACCTTTAACCTTGCGTATCAGTATCACTTGTGTGCTGACAATGTAGTTTATTCTAGAAAGGTCAGATAGCGTTGTATGGGTCAGTGATAGCCCGTCACGACTGTGTGACTAATTGTCTCATTGTAATCTATACTTATCAAAGAGGGAAGCAAGTTCAGCGACCTTCAGTGTGTTGGAGAATGCGTGTGCGTTACATGGACAGACCTGTCACATGAGTTAGGCATGGCAGACGTCTTTTACTGCACAAAGATTAACTTTGAAGTTGATATAGTCCAATGAGATACAAGAACGCAGGATAGCAACATTTTCTAATCCAAATAATCCAATAAGAATTGTGTTGTCATTAATAATGTACACAAAAGGAAGTACGGAATCAACTCTGCCACCGACCACGGAAAGGATACTTACAGAACAGATAAATAATGAGAAGTAACTTTCTCTGAGCAGTACCTTATCAAAACTCTAGTTTGATCTATCATGGTGTTGATTTTACTCTTCCACTAACCTGGGTATCACAATGGTTATTCTCTAAGTTATATATGTATAGTAAAATTTAGGCTATGTCGTCATGCTGTAAGATAGGATGATAAAGCTTTAGCAATAGATCCACAGAGCAAATATATCTAGCTGATGCAACTTCCGACAGTATAATGCCGTGTACCAATGTTGCCAAGGTAAAAGAAATAGACCATCTGCTTAATACGATCAGGTCCCATAAAAAATGTACATGACTAATAAGATAAGGTATCCCATAATCAGTCTTGCGGTGGATCGTGCGTTTTGATGATATAAAAAGAAAATATGTGGACAGTCAGAGTGTAAATAGTTTAGGGGTACCTATTCCATTTTAACCTCTGTAACTTGCCACCGATGATTGCGACAGATGATTTTTTATCGTTTGCCTTTCTTTAGAATGGAAATAATCGAGCTTTATAAGCACTAGAAGGAAGATAAACTGTATCAATTTGGTAACTCTTGCGAAGTTAATTGAAAGTTGAAAAACATGACCGTCGCAAATTGCGATTAAGATTGCACTTGTAGGTTTTGCATTTGTGCAACTTTAAGGTTAAGTTGATTTAACGCGTAAAAAGCCTAACTAATTACGTTGTCAAAGAAGTGTTGCTTCAGATTTGTTACCAATTGTTCTGAGTAGTACATTATCTATAGCGCACGATCACATTCAAAGTAATGTAGTATTGTATTGTATTGTTTCTTTCGTACGTTTTACCTTGCATCGGTCCGTGAACCAAACACACTTGGTGCCTGGTGTAACGAACTATGACTAATGTATTGGTACAACGAAAGAATGTCGTAAGTGTATTTTTGGCAATTAGTACCTTAATCTAATCACACTAGTCCACACTCAAGTTCTGTCTAAGAATAGTCGTTGGTCGTTGCAGTACGTTGCTAATGTCTGGTGAGGTTGTGGTACGTCGCTGGTGTTTGGTGACGTAGTGGTACGTTGCTATGCTGTTTGATGGCGTTGTAGTGCGTTGCTAGTGTTCATAAATAAATCATGGGACGATTGACACCAATTGACCTAGTCCCAAAGTAAGCAAAGCTAAATAAACATACTTATATAGATAAATACATATGTACTTAAATACTGTCATAGTAAACATCCAAGATTCGAGCACAAATATTTGTATTTTACATACAAATATTTGCCCTGCTCGGGAATCGAACCCGGGATCTCAAGCTTCGTATTCAGGTTTTCTAACCATGTTGTAGTATGTACTATCGCCCCAGACGCCAGATACCCATTTTCAAAACAAATTTGCTTGCAGCCGTTGATGTTTATTGCTATGGATTGTTATGGACAGATGTCTAGCCACTGCACGCAAACTGGGCCTTTAAGGTAGTTATCTGGCGCTTGGGGCGATTGTACATTGCTAGTGTTTGGTGACGTTGTACTACGTTGCTAGTGTTTGGTGACGTTATGCTACGTCGCTAGTTATTGGTGACGTTATAGTAAGTTCTAGTGCTTGGTGACGTTATAGTAAATTCAATTGTTTGATGACGTGGTATATACGTTGCTTGTGTTTGGTGACGATGTACTACGTTGCTTGTGTTTGGTGACGATATGCTACGTCGCTAGTTATTGGTGACGTTATAGTAAGTTCTAGTGCTTTGTGACGTTATAGTAAGTTCTATTGTTTGATGACGTTATAGTACGTTGCTTGTGTTTGGTGACGTGGTATAGGTGTACCAGAATCTCATGGCAAATGGGCCAAATGGGGGAATAAAAAATTGTAGAGGGCAATACTGGGAAAATTGGACTAAACGGTATTGATACTGTGTAATTTTTAACCGACTTCAAAAAAATGAGGAACTTTAACGCATTCACTGCCACCCGACTTCTACAGGTGCCACCAACGCACATGTGCATTCTAAATGTATGAATAATTATGACAGCGGCACTGGGCGATGTCCCGAAAACGCATATATGCGTCGGTGGCAGTGAATGCGTTACGATTCGACGAAATTGTATCAGAATCTCATGGCAAATGGGGAAATAAAACTCAAGAATGGTTGATTGATTGATTTTTTTTTACTTGCTAACATTCGAAATATTCTCGAAAAAAAAAACAAATTACTAAAAAAGTCGTGAGCACAACTAATTACGAAATAAATGTTTCTCTAGTCTCAAAGATTCTCTCCCTCCCTGGAAACCAATTTCTTGGCGAAGAATTTGTAACAGTTTCTCAACTGCATAAATTTCCTTTCGCACAGAGTAGAATTCTTTTATTTTGCGTTTTATCAACTCCAAATCAAAGTCATTCAAGTTGATTTTCTTCTTCCCACCTCTTATTTTTTTAGGTGTAGAAAATTCACCATCATTAGAGGTGCCCTCAGTTATAATTCTACGTATGGCAGTGCTGGGAACCCCTGTAATAAGTAGCATTTATGTAAGACAAAATATACATAAACCGAAAAGTATCAAAATAGTTCGTTTCAACGTACCAGTCAACTCCACGACACGCTTTAAATTCGAAGATTGTGTTTGATTTACACCTCCTTCTTCGCGAATTGTATTATACACAATGCATACAATATTCCTCGCTTGACATCTAAGCGGTTTTCTCGATATTTTCACCGGATAGCAATCGTTGAAGACGAATTACAAAATGTAAGCAACGTAAACAAACAATTTGACACAGCTGCCATTTGACAGTTGCCATATGAAAATCACTATTTTTTTACTTTTCCTTTTTTTTTTTTACTTTTTGGTACACCTATACGTTGCTTGTATTTGGTGGCGTGGTACGTTGCTACTGTTAGACAATAGACAAGCAGATTCCCTTCTTCTCAACCTAAGTAGCCTGTATTTGGATCCTATGGCGAAAGCGTAACACCCGTGCAGAGCAGAAGGTACCTATTAAACTTAAAAACTGGAACGACCAAGTTCCTGTTTCATAAACCCGACAAACGGCAGATTTTTGTACGAAATGGGGGCCAAACGATCATTGCCTACTGTCACCTGTATGTGAAATGGGCCACACAGATGTTGGTTATCTATATATTATGTTGTTTCTTACCTTGATCTCAAAGTTACAGCTGCCCCGCCTTATGACGGCTATCCAGGGCTCCTCTGGCAGAGGCTCCAGGGGTGCCGCAGCGGAGAGCAGCGGCCACGTGCATCCGGTGTGGTCGTGCTCACCACCTGGACCCTTCGCACGTACGTGGACGGCTACTCCGCGCGAGGAGCCGATGTGGCCCTCGCCGTATTTACCGGACTGTGGAAAGAAAGATAGGTTAGTGGTACGTTGTGCAAGGAAACAACTGGTAAAGAGTATGTCAACAGCGTACGAAGCTAGAATAACGAATAATAGTCAGGATGAAATCATCGTTTTGCATCTACAGTAATTTATTGGGCATAATAGCAGAACTAGGAAGGAGATTAGAAAATATTTTGTAAGATTTTATTTAATTCGTAAAGTTAGATACCTCAACCTATGTGTAGGTCAAATCCTGAAGTCGAATTTCACCAATTTCCAGTGGTCCGTTTTTCTTGAAATTTGGTACTTTAATATAACACTTACAGGTACATATGTTATGACACTGATCGCCACAAGGAAATAGGAATTCAGACACAAATAAACATAAAGATCGCTTTTGTAAGTTACATAATAAATTCATTATTTACATAACAACAGTTTGTCTAGACTTGGACGTACGGCTTGGCAATGGAAAATATGAAAATCAGGCACTAGTGAATCGATACGTAAAAGTTTCGAGACTGCCACGTTTAGTGACGAACTATCAATACTTTTTCTTGAAATGTTAACGTTCCTACGAAAATCGACGCCCTTAAAATGGTAAATCGTCGATTTATCCGTAATAAAAATTCTTAGAGATAATGTTCTATTTAGTTTTTGGAAATCAAACGATCTTAGGATCCATTATAAGTAGATAGGTACATGGACTTGGGGCGTGAGTGTCATTAAGATTCCATTTTCATTGTTGTCATTTAAGTTAGGTACTTTAAATATCAAATAAATTATCACGAGACACTTGAAACCAACTGACCTAGTCCCAAACTAAGCCAAACTTGTGTTATTGGTAGTGGGCAACGGACAAAAATACTTAAATACGTGTTAAACACCAAGACTCGAGAACAAACACTCGTATTTTTCATACATAATATCTCCTCTGACTCGAGGTTTGTAGTCAGGTTCGCTAACCACTGGGCTGGATTATTAGGTCGTCAGTCGAAAAAGTAGTTTTTTTTTAAAAAAATGGTTACATACTGTCTAGTGGTCACGCACGAATCATTCAGTAAAATGATTATACCAATTTGAAAACAGGCCTACAAATCCCTATCGGCTTTGAAAGATACGTCTAGGACATCAACAAGTACGCTGCTATGTCTATATTGTTGTATTGATAGTATTGGGGCACTCGATGAGAAATGACGGACACAGTCTTCATTTCTACGTTACAAGAAGTATCGTGAGTTTTGTTACATTACATTTCTCGCACCATTTAAATGAAGCTCTATTCAAAAGATAGAATCGCGATTTTAACGGCTTCACGTAGTTGCACAGACTATTTTTAATTTAGATTTTAACGACGTTTTACAAACAAACAATTAAATACTCAAATTAGTAACTCTTCTTTCTAACACCTGCGTCATGAGTCTTTTGTGACGTCCCTTAACATCATGCAAACTATGTTAGAGTGCTGAATATTTAAATGCTTGAACACGATATTTTTTCAACAAACAAGGAAAGGAACTGCATCGCACGTAACAGGTTTTAATATAATAAACAAGTATCAGACAGTATCCGTGTCGAGTTAACGCATATTTCCATATTTAGCGAACATAATAATCACAGCAAATGTATCGTTGGCCAAATGTATGCATAAATAGGAATAGTATTGTTAAAACGTGAAATATGTCCACTCGGTGTCACATAAGAGAATATATACAATAAGTAATTAATTAATATACTAAAATCCTCAGACACCGCAACGGTCGTATTTCATTTTAAGGTAGTCTAAAGTATATATTTAATACAAATACATAAATTATTTAAAAATAAAACATGAAACGTATGAAAGGCTGCACTGTTATGGAAATGATAATTATGAATTGAATACCGGTAAAATTAGCTTAATTTACACATAAATAAGGTATAAAAAATTAGAAAAAAATATTTAAAAAAAACTGACAATTACAAACACAACAAATAGGTAATATAGAATCAGCTAAATAGATGTGCAGTAATTCTAAAGTGATGAAGCCGGATAATGATAGATAAGTGTCGTAGATGCTTAGTGTAGTTGATAGATAATATATATTGACCAGCAGTGTACTAGTGTACGACATACGTGCCCAAATCAGTTTAGCTTGATATGGTGTCATAACCCACCACGATTGTATGCAAATGAATGTCAAATAGATACAAGAATCATTAGTGGAAATATTTAAAACAATTTCTGATATAAATAAATAAAAGGAGAAACTAAATGGAAGGAATTTGTTGCATTTAGTAATAACCTATTTGTAACTAAGATAGTATTGTAAAATAACTATTTAACTATACGGTGTTGTGAATTTGACATTTATAAATAAATAAATATCACGGGACAATTCACACCAATTGACCTAGTACCAAAGTAAGCAAAGCTTGTGTTATGGGTACTAGGCAACGGATAAACATACTTATATATATAGATACAAACTAAAATACATATTAAACACCCGATAAAAAAATCGTATTGAAAAATACGAAAAATATGAAAAATCGAACCCGGGAACTCAAGCTTCATAGGCAGGTTCTCTAACCACTATGCCATTTGGTCGTCAATCTATATTATCTATCTTTTGAATAAAATCTTCAGGCTTTAGTAATTAACTACTTCGTCAAGTTATACCAAAATTCAAATTCAAATCAGAAGCGAAAACATTTGAAACGAAATATAAAATACTAGTCACAATAAAAACCGTTAGGTGATCTCAACGAGAAAACTGCACCAGGGAAAACCAAACAAGTCTCGACTAAATAATTAATAGTTTTACAAACTACCAAGGCTAGAATAAAATAGCCGCAATCTTTTCAATCACCTATTGTTTATAATTTTCCTTTACAACTGTATAATACTATCAGATACAAGGATTTTATAGTGGTAATCGGTAGACGAAGACCCAGAATTCTACGGAAAATGGTAATGGTAAGTGTAATTGCCATTTAAGAGGGTACGATGGCTGAGAGACTTTTGAGAAATAGGTATTTTAATGAAATGTCGCTGTCTCGCCCGAACCCCTCCGTGTCAGTACAGCGAGAGCGGGACAACTGCAGCTCAGACCGTTATTAGGCGCGTAAAATTGATCAAAACAGCATTTCGTAATCCCCTGTTTTCTTCTCGAAAACTGGACAAGTAAAATTATTTTTTTCAAAAATAATTAGAGGACAGATTTAGCTATGCCCCTATGTTTTCCTTTTTTTGTTTATATCAGGGATTCTTTTCTGATGAGTGTCTGAAAATGACGTTGAAGTTGGGCAATTTTTTCAGTTTTTGAAAGCTCATATTTCTTATGTTAATTGAAATATGGAAAAAAAACGAAACATAGGGGAGCATAGCTGTGGTAGATTCAGATTACAAAGTAAAAAAAAATGGCTCTAAAGCCATTATCCAGGGAGGAAACAGGAGATTACGTTTGTATGGAGAAATGGTGCGCATCGTACCGTCTTAATAAGTTACCACGACTTAGCTATCAATGATGATTCGGAAATCGAGGATGACTGACAGCAGCCACTACCAAGCCAGTCTGAATTTTTTCGATAACTAATCCTCTTACGCACGTTAGCCATGGATCTCACAAAAATAAAAATAAGATATATATTTACATAAGATAAATCTGCTAGGATACCCTGGGAGGGTTATTTCCCGCTATATTTTCATAGCGCGACAAATAAAAACTTGTTTACTTGAGGCCCTAGGGAAATAAGGCCTTGGTCCACTGATGTTTATTCATCGGACGTCGTCTGTCAGAGACATCTGTCGGACGCTTCATAAATAAAGCATCACCCCACTTAAAACAAAGCGAAGGTTTATACTTTGAAATGATGTGTAGCCAATCTGCAGAACGGCATCTTAAGCTTAAGAGTTCTTTGTCTCTTACACTAGCATATTTAGCGTAACTTGTGAATCAATAGTACTTTACTACTATTAGCCTAACTACCCTTTGATCGAGACTGTGTTTCACAGACATATCGACGTGTGCGGAGAAACGCACAGAAGCGCGATTCCGGCAATGAATAAATGAAAATGGGAGACCAGCAATTTTTCTACCTTACTCCATAATACATTGCGTTCTGGATTGCAGCTTAGTAAAAAGCAGGATCTTTGCTGTATTCACTTGAAACAAGGATGCCAGTTCGTATTGACAAGTTCGAATTCAACGATAATAAATGTGACGTTAAATAAATACTTTATTTATTTATTATAGAACACTGCATTTATCATTTCATGTTGTATAGAAAAGGTTTTGCACTCTTGAGTTTAAATTGGTAGTCAAAATAATTAGGGGGAGAAAAAATCAAGCGAAACCGGTGCGTCGTTTATAAGATCAGAAGCAGAATTTTTCGCAAATGTATGGCTTAGATGTTTTACACTTAGTCGTAGTCTCAGCCGCAGTTCAGAACCGCATGTACTAGGTTAGGCTATAACGGGACACCCATTGAACGGTGACAATCCAAAGAAGGAGGTAATGCCATTCTCATTGGTAATTACTAGTGTGACTGCATTCAATTGAACACAACCAAACACGGTGTGAAACACGCACACAAAAGCTACGGAGATCGTTCTCTCGCAACTGGGCTATGGCCGTTAGCGCACCATCATGTTTAACTTATTCTCTGTGATTTCGGTTTGAATATTTTACATTATAAGCAAACTGGTAAAGAGGTAGTTATAACGAGGAACACAGTTCATGGTTATCTAGGAGATGCCTAGTTTGTTTCGTTCTGAAGAATATGCATGGGCATGTGATAATAGTTCTCATGCAACAGAGCGCAATATAGGCCAAGGGTTTGCGCTAAGTGAGTACTTAGCACAACACGCCGCACTTAGTTTATTACTTACATATGTATAACTAATGCTGTAAAGAAAGCGATATAATCAATGCTCAGATGAGCAGAATTATCCAAAACTGGTGGTAAAATTGGCCGCCAAGCAAGAACGCATATACCGGCAGTGATCGTGTAGGTGATGATGCTTATTAAAAATTAATAAGAGTATAAGGGATCACAAAGCCAAAACATAAAGGCAAGACGCGAGGCAAGAGTGTCAACTATCGAAAGCCACTGATGCCTCTTCGTACTCACAATAACAGTGGACTTTGCGACTTGGTTGTCTGGCAAGCGAAGACGTTGGGTACTCAGACTAGACCGAAACTTTATCAAAAATAGCGCCAACGACCGATGATGATTTTACTTCGTTACAAAACATAGACTAAGCAGCTTTAGAATTAAGAGCCACATCACGACTAACCGGTAGTTTAAGAGGCTCCCGTCAAATACATTATCCCTGAATACTGCGTCGCCAAGTTGGAAAGCAGCCATGTAAAGCCTCATTTATACGGTGCGCGAAATGCAGTGCTTGTTACTGTACATTGCGGTGCCGCGAAGCTGTGAATTTACAAGTGATCGATCGTCGACAGCAATATAACGCAACTCGAACGATATGTCTCGTACCGTCTAAATGAGTCCCAAGTTTTAATGGAAAATGTCGTTTAATATGACGGTCTCGTTCGCCGAGCCGTGCGGTCGTTTCTTCCGCTTCCTTAATATTCGTGCAGTTGCTATGAATAATGGAGGCTTTTGTAATTTGACAGAGTTTGAAAAATAGCAGGTCTTGGCGATAAGTAGCATTGATAGCCTGTATTCATGTATGTATCCTCCTTAACTTCTCAATTCATTAGAGTGGTGGCAGTTTTTAAAAAATGGACAATGACGGTTTTGGAACAACGTACTATCGAATCATTTGATCCCTGACTCACTATAAAACGTTCTCAACGTGTTTTTTTTTTTTCAAATTCCCTTGTCAATAAATTCTATAAAAAGTTTTCACAGTGGGTCACGCACGATTGAGTTGATTCAATTGTATGTCAACAAATTATTTCCATGCGAAACCGGAGTCTTCAAACTTCAAGGTCCTAGATTTAAATGCATAATTGGGTAATCTAACAAACTGTCTACCAACTTGCATGTTTATTATCTTCTAGATCTATTGGCCGGAACGATCGTCACATATGCAAAGGTCAATAATGCGCGTAATATACGTAATGTTTGCTTGTTGCTACGATGATGATTTTGTTTGTTTTGGGGTGCTTTGCTTTGCCAAATATTGGTAGGTATGTTATAATTATTGAAATTGTAAATTAACGCAACTTGTATGTAAAAGCAACAAGATGATACGTAATCAGGATAGGACATTACTTTGTAATAAGTATACATACAGCTTGAACATTTTGACTCTAACGAACTTCGATTCTAGTACGATCGAGACTATTTGAGCCTAGTCTCTTCAAATAACTAAATAGAAGCATCAGTAGTTAGTAGGTAACATAGTAAAACAGTATGCACACCTTGTATTATTTATGCTAAGATTATTCTCTCTGTTTGTAAGATCAACGTCAGAACTGTAACCACATTTGGCATACAAGCCATGCAACAGCAAGTCAGTTGAATTAAAATATGTGCAGCAAGGAACAATGCCTCTATTCTACATAGTAGTATGGCTCAAGCCAAACAAAAGAAGTCTGATTTCATACAAAATGCAAGTTTTGTGCTAACTTCAAACTCAATATTTATATTTATACGTTTGCTTGGACTGTGTCTACAAAAGCGGACCACAAGACACGGACCCTTAAGCGGAGATAGAAAGAGACAAGATGGTGTAAATAAAGAAATTCGATTGGTTACTTACAGCCTTTGAGGATTCAGCTAAACTTACAGCACATCTCTCTCTTTCTCTAACCCCGGCGCCACACATATTAAAATGTTTCAACACATATTTGAACACATATTTGATCTATGGTTGATTGTATGGATGTTCTATTGAACAAATAAGCAAATACCGGTGCTACACATGTGATCAAATAACTGTGTTCAAACATTTGTAATATGTGTGGCGCCGGGGTAAAAGTCCCCGGCGCCACACATAGAACAAATGTTTCAACACATATTTGAACACATATTTGATCTATGGTTGATTGTATGGTTGTTCTATTGAACAAATAAGCAAATACCGGTGTTTCACATGTGATCAAATACGTGTTCAAATATGTCTTGAAACATTTGTGCTATGTGTAGCGCCGGGGTAACAGTAACGAATACATAAATGATTAAACGAACTAACAAAATATAGATGGTGATCTAACGCCACAATTTCAGACTACATGCTCGATTTTTCTTGACTAGACGTAAACCTACATTTTAATGAGTGGTTCAAATCTCATAGTTTTTAACATGCACGGGACTTGAACTAGACTGAACAAAAGAGTATCATGTTTCACGCGAGTTTTTCAAACTACCTGCATTTGATCTTGTTTTTATTGTTCCTGCACACAACACCGAGTCCGAGTATAACAATATTCAATGGCAAATCAGCCGTCAAATCTCCGGTTAAGCCTTTTCTCAGAGTAGAAATTTACTTAAAATACTTAAGTTAGTACAACGTACGTTGCAGAAAACTTAACCAGGATTTGACTGCTGGGTTGACATAGTAACTTGGTGCCTCACACTGACAATCTCGATTAAAAATTTTACTTACAGGCCACTGGTTTGTAAAGGGTATGTATCCGAACATAGGACCTTGAATTCTTACACCTCATGACTCACATACAAGCATGTTTTACGCATAAAAACAATAAAATCATTAAAACTAGAACAATGGGTAACGACGATAACGTTTGTATGTTATGTATGCCAGAAATGTACGCTAAAATTACTTTTGTTTTCTCGTATTTAAAAAGCATTATGATGTTTTTATTTACACATCTACGTAGGTACTGATTTTTTTCCCTAAATTAAAGAATTGTAATACAACGTTTTTAACGTTTGTATTATAGCAAAAATTGTAACAAATAAAGAAATAATAGTGCCAAAATGTTAACAAATTGTGAGGTATTTACAAATATCGACTAAACCATTGACCGCGAGGCCAATTTGAATACAATCATATGAAACTGTGTCTTGAATAGTAAGAAGGCTCATATAAAATTTTCGCATAATTATAAGGTTGTGCGGGCAGTATAATCGACCACGAAATTCCTTTACCACCTTAAAGTGAAGAATTAGTTAAATGACTAATAACTTTTTGATGGCCGATGGGGTCGAAAGGTTCTCGAGTCTACCGGAGATATAAATGCAAATACGGTCATTTACTAATTAATTCCCTTTAATTACCACACAGGTAAATACACGACATACCTACAGTTAGACCGGCGAAAAGCAAATGGCGATCCCAGCAGGTGCCTACCGAATGCATGACAAGCACGAAATGCAATGGTAGCCATTCCTGTCGCTCCAGCTTTAAAGACTTTATCATTTACAACTTACAAGTGTAAACTTACAAGTCAATGTCTTATGGTTTTTTTTTTAATATTTCTAAAATATACTGTCATAAAAAATGGGAAACCTCGACTATACTTCAACGACAAAAGTTGGCGCGCGTCTAAATGTAAACCTTGAGGGTCAATGACACGGGTAAACTGTAAAAGCGTGAAAAATCTGAAAAAGCACGTAGTCATAGAGAACGGCTAGTTAAATTAAACGTCGACAGTGACAACCGTAATTATTGGGTATCAATGAGGGAGGCCTACGTGCAGCAGTGGACGTCCTACGGCTGAAATGATGATGCTGATTGTGCATAGTGAGAAATGTGAAGGACCTACTAGTGACCGACCTGATTGTGTTGTCGGGCCCATCATCGTCACCAGCGACAAATAATAGAAGTCTTCGCGATACAGGGTTTATTGAAACACTAAATCTATCTTTATACTAATCCTTCCTAATCAAAACGCTTCTTCTTCAAAAGTTTACGAGTTTTTCCGTGTGTGCATGCGTGTGTATGTGTAGGTATATATCGCACCTTTGTAATGAGACTGTCACTTGTTTATTTGTCCTTCTTTCACGTCGAAAGTGAGCGACGGATTGCCGTGATTTTTTTTTGGGCATAGTTGAAGGGCTACGGAACTACATAGGCTAATTTTTATCACGGGAATATATCTCATTCCCACGGGAAAACACGTTTTAATCTACTTCAGCGGGGGCGAAGGCGAAGGCGGTGCTTCATTATAAAGGTGCGACTTTTCATCTAAATCCATCCAGCCGTTTTAGCATAAATAAGTAAGACACGCGTGCGCTAACGCACACACACTCACAATTTTTCGCATTTCTAATATTATAGGTTAGTAGGATATCTGTCGTTACACTCACAAATGTCAATTTACGCAATAGATAGCCGCGTTCGCGCGTTCCAGTTAAAAGTTGCTTTGTGGAACTTTTATAAATTAATTGACATATCTGAGTGTGAAGTTAAGCGATGTCGGATAGATGCGCTAGCGTCAGAATCTGAGGGAATTGCACAATTGCACATAGAACCTACTAACACTAACGTGACTTAGATTTATCGTCAGCACCCCAGCCTATATAAGTCCTACTGCAGGGCCTCCTCTCAGAATGAGATGGCTTGAGCCGTATTTCCCACGCGGTTCCAGTGCGGATTGGAACTTCACACACACCATTGAATTTCTTCGAAGGTGAGTGTAGGTTTCCTCAGGAAGCATTCCTTCACTTTAAAGGTCATAGTAAATTCCAAATGTAATTTCGCACTTACGGAAAAATCAGAGGTGCGATGCGAGCCGTGCAAGTTTAGGTACTTATACAGGTTATACGTTAATTTGTGTTTATGTGACCGTTCAATATGTTTACAAAGCTTTTTATTTAACTTGCAATGTTTACATGTTCAAGTATTAAGTTGTCATCAAATATTGCATGTCGATTTCCACCCACTTCTAGTGATTGGAGCGACTTAAAATTTGGTAAGTACGGATATGAGTTTGGATAACAACGAAAGTGGGCGTTTATTCGAGCGTTTCGAACGACTTATTTATCTTATCGGGTCACATTTTTTAAGAAATGGCAGTAGATTCTGATACAGTTTCCAGTAATATGGTAGACGAACAATCGGCCAAGAAAGTGGCCTACAAGTTTTGACAAAAGTTTCTGTGAGATCAAAATATTGCTAAGGGTCAATTTCTGAGTGAAGTCATTAGTCACTGTCATCATATTATTTCAGGGGATAATCGACGTCGTTGTATCATGATGTGCAAATGAACTTCAACCTCGGGGTGGTAGACCATATTTTTAGCTGACCGTACAGGACCTCTAATATGTAACCGAAAGCCCCATCACGCAGCGAGTACAAGATGGATAACCATCGAAATTTGTAGACTTTGCGCCCAAATTCGGTACGCAAATCATTATTCCACATTATAAACAATGCCATAAAGAGATAAAAACAAATCCCCTTACAAAAAAGTACTCACGTAATTTTATGGAAGTCATCATAATACTAACATAAGTAAATGCTTGGTGCGTTAAGATTAAGAATGCAAGATGATCAGGACATGAATCAAACTAAGTATTTTAGATTGTGGGCAACCAAAACGATCACAAAATATCTAGTAATTAGTATTGCCGTACGGTATTCTGAATGGTTACTATTTACCCCCTAGCTGATGGTTTCAACCAGCAGGCTTATTGTCTAACGCGCGGGCGCTTGCCTTCGCTTTCACAATCTCTTTCTGTCACCATCTTAAACCGTTTCACAGAAAGAAATAGAGATTGCGAAAGCAAGCGTCAGGTCACGTGTTAGACAATAAGCCTACAGCCCTCCCTTACGCGACAATTGAGTGTATTTTGAAGGTTGCTAATCCGGAGACCTACGACACACACATTGGCGAGCGGGCAGACGTCATCGTGCTCATGTAGTAATAATAGTGCGTAGGTAGCTATTTAATATAAATTCACCGCCCGTTGATGATTATGTTGCGCCTAAACAATCATCATGAACATTATTACTATGGCTGCGATACCTACCAATTTTGATGATATCGATATATCAACCCTAAAAATAAATATCATCGAGCCGATCCGATATTATCATGTTGAAAAGTAAATTAAAGATCGAACTCGAAATTAATTATAAAAATATTTGCAGAATCCATTAGTGTCTGAAACTGTCTCATTATTTGGGTAGGATTTTATAAAAAATCTTTCTTATTTACTCACTTATTATTAACTGCATAAATTTTCTTTAACAGCTTTAACAGGATATTATGACGAATGATGCATTATTTAGGCATGACTTACTAAATTATACGAAACAAACGGATCCCATCGATATCCATATTGATATTTTTAGCTCCTTGCAACTCTAAGTACCACATTTAGGAAGTGATCGGGCAAAGGCGTGTCTAATCGGGTGTTCTAAGAAGGCTACCGAAGATCTACAAATACACGTCAGTTACACCATGGAGTTAATTGAGATCACGGAAGCGAGTGCATGGGCTTTAGGATACTACGACTTTTCATATTTACGCAAACGCGACGTATCATCATCATCATTCCAGCCTGTATACGAGTGCGTCCTACTACAGGGCTCTCAGACGAGAGGTCTGTTCCTAATCCGCACTGCAGTGCGAATTAGGAACGCGACGTAGTCGATATAAAATGGAAATCTAGAGCGTGATTCTAGAAACGTATTCGGGATGAACCTTACACAACTCAGTAAACATATAGGTACCGTAAAATCGGGTTACTTTGACACGGAAGGGTAATCTTCGCCATAGGGATTAATTTGCCCATCATCATCATTATCATGTCAGCCTATATACATACGTCCCACTGTAGGGCACAGGCCTCCTCTCAGAATGCGGATTGGAAACTTCACATACATCATTAAATTTCTTCGCAGGTGTATGCACACGATATTTTCCTTCCCCGTAAAGCTCATGGTAAATTACAAATGTAATTTCGCACATAAATTTCCAAAAACTCAGAGGTGCGAGCCGGAATTGCACCCACGACCCTCTACTTGAGGGCCATAGGTCAAACCACTAGGTCACGGCTATTATTGCTTTGATATTATGGCATTGCCATTTGGTTCGTTTTAGCTGACCGCCCGTGCCCACTATTTTATACTTTGCATTAGACACTTCTATGTGGTTTTCATACAGGGTCCAAGTTACCTTCCATTGATTCCAAGTACACCGACTTTACGGTAGCTAGACTGCGTTTTCTTCTTAGGGTGAGGCCACACGAGCGTAATTTTGCGAGTCGTGAGCGGCAGAATTTCGGTTCGCGCCATACAATATGCGGGCCATCACGTGACACAATGTATGGCGCAACCGAAATTCTGCCGCTCACAAAATTACGCTCATGTGGCCTCACCCTTATGCAAGGGGAACCTAACAGTTACGCAGAATTGCAAAACAAAAACTTGTCCAAGTTACGTATGTAAAACTCTTTAAAAAAAACTATCAGCATTACTTTTATTATCATTAAGAAATTATTTTACATCATTCCATGTTTTAAATCCACCACAAATAAATTGTGAGGGGGCATGGCGCCGAGTGGCATACAAAAGGTGGTGGCGACAAGCGCCACGATTTTTACTATTGGAAATGAAAAAAATACTCCAAAATATTCTGATTCCGGGCGGCGAAAACCCACCCTATGCCATTGGTTCTAACATAATTTTACTATGACGTTGTATGTTGAAACAAACAGTATAAACCTCTAACGCTATAAAATTATCATAGAATATAGCACATAGCATCAGTAACAGCTGAACACGTGTTCGTGTTATGGTAGATACACGCCTTTCGCTAGGGTCTATTTTACAACACGACCCACTTATTAAGCTAGTATTGTTGCCCTTAGCAAGTTCACAAACTTATTTCATTCGGGTGAGTAAATTTGGCAATATTTTTTTGACTACTAATTTGATAGGAAACGTTGCATAGTGGCGCTAATTTCCACTGAATTAATTAATTTTGTAAATAGGTACGTTCACGATTCTTCTCTCGGTAGCTCGGGTTTTGGACATTGCATCCTATTCTTTCATTTGAGAAACAATATAGTGCTGCTCTTTTGTTCACGTAAATACGTTAACTAGAGTAATAAGATGATCGTGCTTGAGGTAGTTTAGGATGGAGGCTATCGACTGATAAGATAATATCAAACTGGGAAACTGGAGATGTAGTGGGCATCTCAAACAGTTCTAGAAATTCAAATACAAACCGAAACCGGCATGCGGCGAGCATGTGTATATCAGGATCGTAGCACGTGAAAACAAAGTCTCTGCCTACCCCTTTGCTGAGAAGAAGGTGTGATTATATGGATGGATAAAAAAACGCAAGAAAAAGGATTTAATACGTGACAAAACTGCCAAATTGTTGCCGTGATCGAGCATTATCTCAAATCTCTTGTCTTTAATGTTTTACTTTGCCCGTTGGTGATTATGTTGTGCTTTAACTTAACAATCATCATGAACATTATTACTAGGGTTGTTTTAATATTTTACTTTTATCCCATACAATGTTTAAAATACAATCATCAACGTAGTAGCTCACCGTGAGTCACGCAATGGTCTCTTTGTATTTAGTCACAACGCAAGTAACCTTGGGTGTCTCCTCCTAAAACTCTTCTCTTTTCTGAGCACCATCTTTTAAATAGTCAGTTAATGATGACATTAAACATGCTGAGGACGTCACTAGTTTCCGTGAAGTAAATAATTAGTGTCTGACCAAATGACCAAATTGTTATCAATCAAAACAGAATTTCGGTTCGTGTTTCAGTTTCGGCCAATACCGAAATCGTTACTTCATTCAAGGGGTATTCTTGCGTTATTTTTGTAACTTGCGTTGACTTTAGTTTTCGTAAATATGTGTCATAGAAGTGATACTTAATTCGATAAATTGATTAGTGATGAGTCCCTCACTCGTGAGGTACCTCGTTTGAGTTCCTCATCGCGACAAAATGAGGGAGTACTCGAATTGCAACTTTGAACCACCTCATTTAGCTCCTCATTTTCTATCACGAGGCGCGAGCACAGATAACTTACTATTTACTCACTGACTCACGAGCGAGGGAGTCGAAACGGATTAACGAGTTCGATGGAATGAATCGATCGAACATTAATTGTTACAATGAGGAAATTTCGGGGTTTTCTTATTCAGAATTAAGAGCGCTATTGATTTTGATGATAAAAAGGAATGTCTCAAATTTTTTGTTAGTTTTGTGACGTTTTTTTCATACAGTTTATATGGCTTGTCACAAAATTGACACAATTTTTTTTTATGGAAAATTTAATTTTAATAAACCGTTATTTGACAAAATTTTATAAATAAAATAATGGTTTTTGTTTATTCGTTCGTTTGCTACGCTACGCGATTTTCATGCAATCATTTTAAATTCTTTACACCTCACCTCAAATGAGGGGCACCTCGCGCGCGAGGCAAAACGAGTAGGGATGTAAGCCTCACGTCGTGTGGCAACGATGCGCGCGCCTCGCTACGCTAAGCGCTTTTCATTGCGATCGTTTTGAATACGTTTTACACCTCACCTCAAATGAGGGATACCTCGCGAGTACCTCACGAGGCAAAATGAGGTCCTCCCTCATCCTCATTTAAAAAGCAAGAGTTACACAACGCTAAAGTTGATAGCCTGGCTGGAAGTTGTTTCGTAGGTTTCGGTCCTAGTTTCAGCAGTTTTTTTGGCGAAATTGAACCAAAACTCCAATTAAACGTCGAAATTCTCCGAAACCGAAACTAATGTTCGGTCGGATATTATAAATAATTTAACAAAATGATTTAACCGCGTCTTAGATAATATTTTCTAAAAGTATTAACTCCAATTCGATGTCAAATTAAAATTTAAATCTAATTCTGTTGTGATCAGAGTCCAGTTTCAATGTTTCGGTTAAATGGAAATAAGGTAGGTAGTAAAAATCGCTTTACAATTTTATTTACTTGCAACGTCACACATATTACATACAATGATAGTTCTACTTGTGTTACGGAAACGCCATTTCGGTAGTCATTTGTAACACATGTACTTAGAATATGAGCAATCTTTATGGTGATGACAGTTTCCTTCTTATGTTATAACAGTCTTCACTCTCGCTTATACATATAAATGGCAAGCCATGAACGAGTCGTTTTCAAAAATAATTTACACAATTGAGGGATTTAATAATAAAAAAAAACTCAATTGATTCCTCTGTGTAACGAATGTTACCCCTATACTTTGTATGTCTAACTTTAGTTACACTAAGAGCCCGTTTTTTGATCAATAGTTAAACAAACTAATAGTTAACATAAATAAATAAAATATATGGCAAACATAACAATAGTTAACGCATTTCAAAGACAATTTGACTATTAGTTTAAAGAACAGCAGTAGTAATTTGAAATTACTATTTTCGTTCTTTATTAGGTACATACACAATACAACTAATATAAATACTATACCAACCTATTAAGGGCGCTATTGGACTTTAACATCTGATCTGTCTTTTTAAAATTAAGTGACATAATTTTTATTAAATCTCAAGACAAGATTAGTTAGATTAGTTTTACCTATAGTTAGTTAGTCCCAGTTTATAATGGACTACTACCATTTATTGTAATGGAGGAGTGGTGTCTCTTGACACAAGCATTCTTTTGCTTAATAGGAGGCTCCAACCTCGCCTGTTTAAACCGTGTAAAAACCCAAATAAACTATTTTAATTTTTTTTCTTTTAAATTTAACCAAATCAAATCCAATCAATTCTGAAAGAAACCAACACGAAGAAATGCAGGCATTGATGTCAAACTACAGTAAGATTAAGTTTCATTATAGGTACATACCTATATCTGGGTATGCATGGGGAAAAGTAAACATCATTTTGTTGCGTAATATATGTTTTGAAGAAAGTTGTTGTTTTTCGTCACAAATTTTATCAAATTCAAAATTTGCGACGTATTTATACTGGGTTATTGATAGCGACCGCATTTAATCTTATCTTTAGAATAAAAAATAATACAAATAGTAAGGGATTATAGGACTGAGAATATAAAAAATATTAACGTCAAATAAAAATAAAATGTATGTCTATTCTACAGATAAAGACAGGAGTCATTCCATTACGTTTGCCCATATGTGGCTTAAATAAATCGTTACATCGTTAGTTTAACTTGTTCAGTGAGTAAAATCGTTAAGACTTCATTCGAACTTTAGAAAAAAACAAGAACAGGGTCTTGACGTTAACGGTTAACCAACATAAACGAGATTTTCACCATGAGTATGCATGTTTTTATTTATTCTCGTTTACTTACTACAAAAGTCATCTTCATTTCGCCATTTCATTGATGATAAAAAGAAAAAAAATAACTAGAACATAATTATTATGAAAAGAGTCCCCTTTTCACTTTAGGCAAGGTTCTGAAGATACTGGCAGCGTTCCCCCTTTGATTAGCTAAGCTAATTCTTTGTATGTAGGTACGAAGGAGCCAGTTTTTCGGTCTCCTGTGACGTTGACTAACCTAATTCCTTATACAGGATTATTTGTAATTCACTAGCATCCCTTTAAACCGTAAACTCCTACCACTTAAACAAATGTTTTTTTGTTCTACGGCTTTTGTCATAACTTAATATTTTTGGTGTAATAACGTTTTGAAAATTTGAGATTACCTCTTATTTTTACGATACTCTGTGTATTTTGTATGGGTAAAAAGTGCTTCATTTTAAAAAGTCGTAAAACAAAAAACATTTGTTTCAGTGATAGGAATTCAGGGTTAAGAGGATGTCAGTGAATTACAAATAACCCTGTATGTATAGCCTCATAGCGCTAAGACCCCACGGATCAAATCTAAATATCCTCTAAATTACCTTTTAAAACGGACAGTACACCTTTGATGTACTGATGAGGCCGTGTTGTCTAAGCGGGCCAGTGTTGCCAACTTTATTTTTATGAACCCACCAAATACGGCCTCGCGATCCACCAGAAAACCACTATCCACTATACAATCCCGACCATTGTAATTCGCTTCGAGCCATTACATTAAATTTGAACCTTAATACTATGACGATACCGTTTGTTTTGGGTGTGTATTACAATACCGAAGTACGAAAGACCGAATGCATTAAAACATCGAATGGGTCAAAAGACCGACACGATTTTTTTCTGAAACCGTTAACTTTTTAAGATTGTTATAAAACAAACCTAACCTAACCTAATGGGTTCTGCATGATGCCGTTTTAATAAATTCTGAGAAGTTTACGGTTTCAGAAAAAAAACGTGTCGGTCTTTTGACCCATTCGATGTTTTAATACATTCGGTCTTTCGTACTTCGGTATTGTAATACACACCCTTTGTTTTGAAAGATAAGGGCTCGGGGCGAAAAATTCACCTGGGAAGATTTATACTATAACTTCGCTTGGTAATACTGTAAGGTATAGTGGACTGTTACAAACCAAACATGCGATGATTATGATATTTACTATTAGCTAACTGTTGTTTTATGTACTGTATACTATCAATAGTACCGTTTACGAATATGAATCAATAATAATCTCACTCATCTTAGGTCGCATGTCGGTAACGAAGGACAGATAAATCTTTTTATATAATCTTCACTGATAGAAATGGAGGGCATTAGAAGACTCACGCGTCGATTACGTGCTATTAGGATGAGGCCGTGTTGTTTAAGGCTGCGGCTCCACTGAGGCGGAGACGAGAGGAGCGGAGAGGAGACGTGTAGGGGTCGACCAATCATATCAGTTCCATTGAAGCGGTGTGGAGACGAGATGGGGATTTCAACTGATATGATTGGTCGACCCCTACACGTCTCCTCTCCGCTCCTCTCGTCTCCGCCTCAGTGGAGCCGCAGCCTAAGCGGGGAGCGGGCGCTCGCTCACCGTCTCTTTCTACCCTCATCCTATACCCTGTGTTGGAAAGAAGTGGTGAGATTGTGATTCCGATCGCGTTAGACAATAACGCCTCTGGTTGACTTCAGGGCTTTCATTGTGTGTGAAACGTTGCAAGAATAGTACCTATATACCTATAGGAAAGCTTGTGACAGCCCTAAGTATCCCTTCGTGTGTTTAATTATCGCTATCAATAGTATTTATTCTTATAGGTACTTTGAGTAAAACTTTTTATTCTAACCCCGGCGCCACACATATTACAAATGTTTCAATACATATTTGAACACATATTTGATCTATGGTTGATTGGATGGATGTTCTATTGAACAAATAAGCAAATACCGGTGCTACACATGTGATCAAAGAACTGTGTTCAAACATTTGTAATATGTGTAGCGCCGGGGTAAGAATTTCACGTATCAATTTTGTTTGTTTGTTTTTGTTCATTACCATTTTAGTTGTTTGTGACGGCTAGCAGTTAGATGTGATCTTAACTAATCTAATATACAAAAATCTCGTGTCACAGTGTTTGTTATCGAACGCCTCCGAAACGGCTTGACTGATTTTTATGAAACTTTTTTTCTCCATATTCGGAAGTTCTGAGAATAGGTCGTGGGCAATTTTTTATACCCCTATTCTTCGCGGACGGAGTCGCGGGCAACAGCTAGTTTACTATAAAAACCAGTTTAATCATTCTTAGCGGCAATATTTTGTGATTCAGTTATTCTCTTACCATTATAGTTATTTCTCAATTTAAAATATTATGGTGAAATAAGGAGTTTTATTTTTTTCACAATGACGGCGCAAAGAAAGTCCTTCGGAAGGGACCAATTAGCCATTGATTTGCCATCGTTTAAGTCTTTCTTATCTAGCAGACAATACAATTACATCTTAATTAGACCAATGGTGGTGTAGGGGTATGGCACACGGCACGGAATGCTGAGGACCTGGGTTCGATTCCCAGCTTTGGTCTTTTTTCTGGGGGTTTTTCTGTGCATCTATATTTCAGTTTGTATTTAGTATAAGACTAATTACATCTTTATCTTTATCTTTATTTATTATTATTTACAGCGTATTCATAACATTCGCAAGCGTGCCATTCATTAAAATATGTCATTAATCATTATTCGAGCGTTTGTTTGTTCAGATTCACATTTGTGGACACATGTTTGTAGAAATGGCAAAAGATTCTTACAAATTTTCCAGTTTTATCTGGTAGAAGTACAGGACTTTACTGGTACTTTTTACTACGGGAAAATACTAATTCCCACGGGATAACGCGTTTTAATCTAATTCAGCGGGGGTGAAGCCGCAAAGCATCAGCTAGCACTTAATAATATTTATTTATCCGCTTACCTCAGAAGTTTCCGTGTATGATTCTCCATGTTCATCCTCGTAGGTTATGTTGATGTTAGCTTGCGTGTAAGTATCACTGGCGAACCGGTCGTCTCCCGGACCGTATCGCACCGATTCCAGCTCCGTTCCGGGCGTGTGACACCCGACGATACTGGCCACCCAGCCCAGTGTTGCCACCCGCGACCACAACCCAAAGCGCATTTTGTAAACTTAAAAAATCACTACACAATATACCACGGTACTCTTTGCACTGCTGGCTCACGACAGTTTTAACCAACATTAATACGAACTAAAGCACTAGCACTGCGTCTCGTACTAAGAAACACGCGCGTATGACGAACGAAACCGGCACAGTTTATCAACTCCGCTATCGGTTAACAAAAACAGACGCAATGGATTTAGTGGTATCACTGTCGTTATCACTCGTTATAATTTGCACAGGCTTTCTTCGAGAAGTGTCGAAGTGCTCTATTTCGACTGTCGCTTGTTTTCTTGGAGTTTCGTCATGAATTCTCTATAGCATACGTCCGCATTTTCTTATGCTAACTATGCGCTAGAACGAAGTCGACTGCTGCTCCATACCCGGCGAGAAACTTCACTGCATCGGGCAACTGAAACAATGGAGTTGTTACGTCAGAATTGCTGGTAATTTTTATAGTCACGTAGTCAATTAGAACGACGAGCCTGCGGATCTATCTACTTAAGTCAAAGTTGATGGTAAATAATGATAAGTACATAATATAGTAGACGCGCCAGGTGACCTTAAGTTATGAAGCCCTTGGTTTAGTTAATTCATAGATCTTAAAGCTCAAAATCAAGGGTTCTGAAAGGGCTCTGAAATTCGATGTCAGTATCATACCGTCCCTCTTACTCTCTTATGAAACGCTATCAGGTGAACGGGACGGCACGATGCGATGTTTGAATTTCGAAGTTATTCGGACGCTGAAATATTTTGGGGTACCCTCCCATCCCGTGCGAAGATATTGAGAGAAGTTTTGCAAAAAATATAATTTAAAGACGAATTTTTGGAGAGACTGTGTTAAAGTACCTAACCGTTAAATAATATTTTTAAAATAAATACATATTTTTCGTTATTTTTGCGAGAAAGAATTGACAATGTCAAAGATAAACCAATGAACCAGTTCATGATTTATCTGCTTTCAGATTTTTGTTTGATCGAATGAAGTTTAATGTGTCCTGACCTGAGGCCGTATTGTCTAAGGCGTGGGCGCTCGAAATCGCATTCACTATCTCTTTCTACCGTTACTCTAAACCGTATGACAGAAAGAAATGGAGAGAACGATTGTGATTCCAAGTGCGTTTGACTATAAGCCCTCTATTTTGAACTATTACATAATTAAAGAACGCTTGTCTACAACATATTTTTATCCGATCAAAAAGATAAAAGTGTTAAGTTGAAACAAAAATTGGTCGATTTTAGACAACTTAGCCATGAGTCAACAGAACTGTCAAACAGTACAGGATATCAAATGAAGTATGTATAGATTAAAATGAAAAAAATATGACACCTTTGAATGGTTGCCTGTTTTCTCCAAATATTACCGACTAGCTTTTGCCCGCGACTCCGTTCGCGTGGAATTATTAGTAATTTGGGAAGCTTATTTTTTTTATCCAATTTGCTTTTACTTCAATTATGGCTCTCCTTAGTTCCTCGATATAAAAAAGTACCCCCCCCCCCACCCGCACACCCGCGTTCACATTCATTCACCACCAAAAGCGTGCCTATAGAAGTTTTACTTCAAAAACCCCCGATTTTGAAACATTCTTCCGCTCCTATTGGTGTTAGCGTGATGATATTTAGCCTATAGCCTTCCTCGATAAATGGGCTATCTAACACTGAAAGAATTTTTCAAATCGGTGTAGTAGTTCCTGAAGTCCGGCGAGCGATTGTCAGTCAATTCTTCTAAAAACTGTTCGATAAATTCTTAAAATAAACGTATCTTTCTTATTTGTGAACCGATTCAAATGAAACAAACACTAAATGTTAATCCAAGAAAATACCAACATATCACTGAAAACCGCATCCTTCTAGGTTAAGCCGTTTCTGAGATTAGTGCGCACAAACGCACAGACAAACAGATAAACAGACAAAAAGACAAACAGACAATAATTCTAAAAATCATTGTTTTGGGTTCTATTGCGCTAATAAATAGCCCTAGTGACAATTTTTCTCAAATATCTTCAATGTACAGACACCGACTTGTTACAGATTTATTATATGTATAGATCATAATCATAATCAGCGTATCAGCTGAATGACTTTTATTTCTAGGCAAAGGCCTCACTCCCAAAGAGTTTAACAACGATGGGTCCTGCGGTCGGTCCTACCTTCCCACGCCATCTTCCAGTCCGGTCTCTCAGTTTCGTACCGCAAGGGGCTGTTTCACCACCCATTAATTAATTTTAACTGACGGATAAATGTGATGCCGTCTCCGTCTATTCGAACAAAACAAACAGAGACGGCATCACATTTATCCGTCAAATAAATTTGATCAATGGATGGTGAAACAGGGGGATCTTGTAAATATAATGTCAGTTTAATACTTTTAGATATCAGCTTGTGCGTATAAAAGGTCATTGCTTGGGTTTAAAATACATAACGCAAATAAGTAAACAATACACTTAAGTAATCGTAAGGTTAGTAGCTCAGGACTGTCGACCGATAAAGACTGACTGATAAACAACCGATCAATGACACTAATTTTGCAAAAAACCTTAACTACACTCCGTTCTAAATACTCGTAGCTCTACAGGGTTATTTGTAATTCACTGACATCCTCTTAACCCTGAATTCCTATCACTCAAACAAATGTTTTTTGTTTTACGACTTTTTAAAATGAAGCACTTTTTTCCCATTCAAATACACAGAGTATCGTAAAAATAAGAGTTATAAGAGTTAAAATTATTTTTACGATACTCTGTGTATTTGTATAGGAAAAAAATGTGCTTTATTTTAAAAAGTTGTAAAACAAAAAACATTTGTTTGAGTGATTGGAATTCAGGGTTAAGAGGATGTCAGTGAATTATAAATAACCCTGTAGACAAACATTTTGTTGTTCGTGTCTCTCCTGTGGATATGGCACAAGTTAAGGGTATATGGCTATATATTGTAGCGAAAACGCTCCGAAGGAGTTTTAAATGCATTGTCGCTTTGACAACCTCCGTGGTATAGGGTCGTTCTTTTACAGGCCGTTGGTATTTCAACTTTTCAAATTTCGATATTCGTGTTTTGACGGAGAAAAAAATGAATTGGTAGTCAAGAGCCATTGTTTCGCCAGTAGGCATCGAATAAACAGCCTTACTAAGGAGTTTTTAGCAATTTTCGGTGTGAAGAAAGTTATTTTTGTGTCCTTGCCGCATCAGTTTTAATCGCGGGCTACCTGTTTTGTGAACGTACGTGTTCGTACCTGGACCTGGGCCTCCGCGGAAGGGGTCCGTACTGTCCCGCCGTCGCTTTTGAGGACCGAGAAGCCAGCTGCCTCTTACGCCTGGGTGAGTGTTTGGTGAAGCTCTCAATCTCGTTTTGATTTCGCTCCGAGCAAATCCCAGCTATTTTTTTCGATAGGATTCTCATTTTAGGCAATCTTGTTCTAGCTTTCCGGAAGAGGGACCAGGCCTTCGTCAACCGACGACTATCGCCCGTTTTGGTCGGAACACCGCGTAGAGCGTGAACTGAACCGATCCTGCGGAGAAGACGTGTGGGATCACCGCGGGTGCAGTCCACGTATATTAGCGAATAATCCCCTTGTAATTAAGCCGACGTGTTTATAGCGAACGTCTAGGTACTGCTTATTGCGTAGCACTAGGTTGAACGCTATGGCAGGCTTGCAGGAATCCGTTAATCCATGGTCCTCGACTGAATGCTATGGCGAACTTTTAACTTGGCGAACTCGTATTTTGTATTGCTTAGCTCCGTACTGATCGCATTGCACTGAAATTTATTTTAGGTCTTTTCCCAAATTCCAAAAGGCGTATCAAACGCCCACGTACCGCACAATAGCGGACTTTTCGGTACCGTTTACTAAACTGTGTTAGCCTCAACGCCTTGCGAACGGAATTTTTACTTCGAAATTTGCTATGCTTACCGTAGTTTAGTCTGCCAAGCGACTCCATTTCACCCCCTCATTCCCACGCTCACTGTTTATCATCCACTGTTGCTTGAGAGAATTTACTCCGTGCGGTAGGCGGTTTTGCCTGGAACTACCTACTACTGTTTCTTTCGGTACGTTGTAAAGCGCGTTTGCAGGCGTTACGTTAAATTGTCATGTCTCTAGGTTTATTATACTACACGTTTTTCTCGGTGTGACCTCGGTCGTTCTGTACTTGACCAACTGTAGACCTGTGTTAATTTTTCAACAGGCGCTAGTGCGTGTTTTTCGCGGTTAATCTGTCGCGTATGTGGTGTTATTTTTTGTGACTAATACATTTGACCTTTTATTCAATAAATTACCTTCGTATCATTGCTACTGTGTTGTTTCAATCAGATTTTTTTAATTTTAATGTAGCAGTATTTATAGTGAGATGTGGAAGGCAAGACGAGAGGCCTTTGCCCAGCAGTGGGACACAAATACATATAGGCTAAGTAATAATATTTAATTTTAACGAAAATAGCGGCAATGTCACAAGACGAGCGACTTTACTTCCTCTTTACGTAACAAAAGTAATTTATCAACTTCTCTTATTTGTTTATGATTTGGACATATCGTGATATCAGAGGCCTTGTACTTATGAGTCTAACACCTGAATCATTCTGCTTGTGACTAGGAATAGCACCATTGTATAGTAGCGGAATGAAAAGGCTCGTCACTTTTCGACCTTAACTCGTTGACATAGAGTCGAAAAGCGACGAACCTTTTCATTCCGCGCCTGTATTATGTTTTAAATATACTCTAAAATGATGTAAACATATTTCGTAACGTATTACGGGGAGTGACACATAGATACATACGTCAAGTACGCGTTTATTAGGTAGTCTAATAAGGGCCGGCGCTCACTGCCGGCATGGCACGGCGTGTTATGGCAAAGGATTTTATTACTAATCAAGTTATTTTGAATCTTATTTGAGTTTAGAATGCATGTTACTTTATTTCGATACCACGATGCCGTGACGTGCCGAGGGATGCTGCGGTAAAATTTGTATGTAACCTGCCCTACCATGGCGTCAGTCAGCGCCGGCCCTAAAAATGTTTTAATGTATTTCCGTCAAAACTTGTACTACAGGTAACTAAATTAATAAATGGCGTTTCAAATGTTTTTAATTTAATATTTACTGCTGTCAAAATAAATGACGTCGAGTGTCAATTTGTGGCATTTGAAATGGAATTAGAATGACGACAACACCAATCAATATTTAGACGACCAGATGGCCTAGTGGTTAGAGAACCTGACTACGAAGCTTGAGGTCCCGGGTTCGATTCCCGTGTCGGGGCAGATATTTGTATGAAAAATACGAATGTTTGTTCTCGGGTCTTGGGTGTTTAATATGTATATGAGTATGTATCTATCTATATAAGTATGTTTATCCGTTGCCTAGTACCCATAACACAAGCTTTACTTAGCTTACTTTGGGACTAGGTCAATTGGTGTGAATTGTCCCGTGATATTTATTTATTTATTTATTTAATTGTCGTACTTTTTATTAACCCCCGACACAAAAAGAGGGGTGTTATAAGTTTGACCGCTATGTGTGTGTGTCTGTGTCTGTGGCATCATAGCTCTTTAACGGGTGCACCGATTTGGATGCGGTTTTTTTTTTAATAGAAAGCAGGTTTCTTGGCGATGGTTCTTAGATATATTTCATCAAAATCGGTTCAGCCGTTTCAAAGTTATCAGCTCTTTTGTTAGCTGCGGAAGGGATCTTAGACGCATAATGGGCATTGACTTAATGTCAAACATACCAGTGACATAATTGCGTTGGGGGTTTTTAAAATTTTTAATTTATAGTTATTATTAGATGTCAAAACACGATTCTCTCACTGATTTTTACGGAAATATGTAGCTCGTTATGACGTTACTTCTATGTTAACTCGAACTACTGTTTATTTGTAACTAAAAATCTAATTTATCAGTTAATAGAAATTTAATTTGGTTTTCAAGGCTAAGTGTTTTTTTAATAGTCGTGTCTTAGAATTATTGTTTTATGGTAGCACATACCCTATTAAACTAAGTGACGCGTGTAATTTAAAAGTTGGCAATCTGAACACTACAGTTAACACGTGCATCACGGCTCCGCGGGTCCAAACATAACTCAGTTCGATGTCGGGGCTCGGAATAGTCTGTAGACGACACTTCCGTTCCTGGCGGGGTGTTGTGCTCGGTAGAGCAGCGTCGTGCTGCGATCTGGCCGTTTTCAAGTCTAGGATGAATGAGCATTTAGGTACTAGGCAACCGTGCTCCATCGTAGGCCTCATCTTCGCTTTCCATCAGGCGTGATTGTGGTCAAATGCAAGCCTATATTGCATAAAAAAAAATCTTCACGCCGAGACTTAAAACCAGTATGAAAAGTTTCCGTCACGAACTTTTCCCAGCCAGTCGTTTTTGCTTAATAAATAACAATCCGTTTACCGTTTATGAGATAGTCATGACTTTGCTATACGTAAATTTACACTTTTTCATCACTCTAAGGGGCTGTTTCACCACCCATTGATTAATTTTAATTGACGGATAAATGTGATGCCGTCTCCGTCTATTCGAACAAAACAAACAGAGACAGCATCAAATTTATCCGTCAAATAAATTTGATCAATGTATGGTGAAACAGGGGGTAAGTGTAATGTAATGTTTTGAATAGATCCATATCAAGATCTGCGCTGTGTAAATAAAGAAGGCCACAAAAAATCGCTATAATTTTTATTTTTGTTATCGATGTTAATATTTCTCACTATAGAATAATAACTATAAAAATATTTAGTGGTCTATTTTTTAATGAGAATATTTTTTTTCTTGATGCAATGGCGTGTTACATGGTGGATAGTTTTATTACTTGTAATGGCCAGTTTTAGCAAGAAATGAAATCAGGTTTAAGCCGTTAAACCTGGTTCAAGTTTGACTGTTCCATACATTCTGATACCTACTACTGTACCACGGTAAGGATAAAAAAAAATGACTGCGAAACTCTTGTCGGTGGTTTAATTATCACTCTGCTCTGCTCCTTATAGGAATAACGTACTAAGGTCACGTACTATACGTTAGTGTATAGTGCATTATTCTTTAATAACCTCGTAATATTCTTTAGTAAGTCGTAAAAGTGACGTGATGCCGAGACTCCGTGTATCACAATGTATTATTTAATTCTATTTGCACATATATTAAAATACTAGTTTGACTCACACAAAACGTTTCCGGAATTAAATAATTAAAACAAATGAACGATGAGAAGAGATTCACATTTGATACCTAGTTACGTACGTACATTTATGGTTTGATTGGATCTTTGCGTAGGTATTATGTTGATTTTCTCACACACTTTTCACATAATAAAGCGAGGCGAATGAACAGATAGATCGCGTAGGCTTCGTAAGCCCAAATAGCAAATTAAGGGTATGGAACTCATAAATGCGCAGCTTTTGGAATCATATCTCTCGAAAAAGCCATTTGAAAGAAGTGCAAAAATGTGTTGATTGAATAGACAATTATACTTTAGCTTAGATTTTCCATATTTTTCTCTCATACTCCTTTACTGGCCCCTATTTTATATAAGTGACAAACGACAAGTAAAAGAACACTGACAATTTATTCTATTTTTCGTATCATAGCCATTATGAAGCCCGGTACACGAAATTCGCGTAGTCACTTGTTGCCAGTCGAGTTTAAGAAATAGGAGCAGCGAAAAAGCTTTCTCCGCAATATACATTTACAGACACTTGCACAAGCCTCCTGCTAGATATCACCCACCAGTCATACAATACCTCGATGCTAAACGTTAAGTACTAGTAGGTACACACTGTAAAGAGAGGTAAACACAAGTGGAGGTCAAAGACCTTTGTCACGGTTGCCATTTTCTATACCATGTCAGACGTGATGAGTGTATATGAGAAAATATAATAAAAACGAG
Source organism: Archips crataeganus (assembly GCA_947859365.1). Taxonomy (NCBI): domain Eukaryota; kingdom Metazoa; phylum Arthropoda; class Insecta; order Lepidoptera; family Tortricidae; genus Archips; species Archips crataeganus. The sequence goes on from OX402064.1 coordinate 7,702,352, forward strand.
TTTCTAGGTTACATGCTGTACGACGAAACAATTGTGTGTCACCATTACATGAATGAATACTAATTTTGTGTGCGTTACCACTGGTTTCAAATTAATAGTTGTTTTTATTATGAATGTCCCCAATTGGATCTCAAAGGTACAATACAACGTTTCTAATTATAATTATTAACTCCTGTGGGTGTTATACTGTCACTAGTAACTAACAAACTAAGTAAACCATGTAAAGTGTAAACAGATCTTGCAAGTCAATTATTGCAAACTCCTAATTTCGTACCGGGCCGTCAATAAAAAAGGAGTATTAAAAAAAAGATAGTTCAAGTCAAAGTTAAAATATCTTCATTTAGTTTAGGCTATAACAAAGTCTTTTGAAAGTCGAAGAATCTACTACTGGTTTGGAAAAATCTTGTTCAGGAGATTCCGACAAGAATCAACAAGGTGTATGTCGTCGTAACAGATCCACAAAGTATATAATTACGTCCTATACACATAGTCAAACTTGTTTGTACACATACGCCCTTATTCATGAATGAGCCAGAAAGTCAATGGTAAATAACTTAATTCTAATTGATAAATCTTACCCTCTCAAGGCCCATGTGCCAAGTATACAATACTTTGCCTTTATTATTATATTATACTTGTACACGCCAAGACTAATTGATGTTAATTTAAAACAAACAGAAACATAAAAACAAATGTTGACGGCCTTAAAAAGGGATCTGGGCGTGTTAATGTAAGGGGTTAGACCAAGGGCACTGGCGCCCATGACTCGGCAAGGCTCTCTCTGCCATGGTCAGGGGGTGGTGGTGGGGTGACGGTGCAACGTCGGCATAGGGAGGTGTACTAACATCGATGTTTTTAATAAGTCGTGTACAATATGTAAACCAATTTAAATTTTCAAGGATGTGCGTAAATGTGATATCCTGATATCACGCAAGGGTTAATAAGTGCAGCTTTCTTTAACGAGTAAACTATCGCCGATGAAATGACAACCTTTATGAAAAAAAAATATATAGGTCAGTTTCGAGAAAAATGGGAACATACGATTTGTGCACAATGTCTCAGCCATAACGCATGTTTTAAGTAGGTACTTTCGGGTCGGGTCTTGGATGTTTGTTTAGTATGTATTTACCAGTGGCGAAGGCGAAGGGTACTAACAACCCGATTCCCCCCGGGTTGACTAAACCTTTGAAGTTACCAAACGCTTCTCTTCCATTACTGCACTTTCAAGACGAGGATAAAATGGAGTTTTTATGCTCCGGCTTTACTTGCAAAAAATATTACGCCCCGCCACTGGTTTACCTACATAAGTATGTATGCATGTATGTAAACTCTTTATTGTACAAAAATAAGGAAAAAAAAAGAAAAACATTATTGACAACCGTCTGTTTGTCGTATCGTCCGTATGTTTATCTATTGTCTACCTATAGTACCCATAGTACGCTTTGCTAGTTTGGGACTAGGTCAATAAAATTGGTGTTAATCGTCCCATAATTTATTTATTTATGTTATCTCCATTTCGTTATGGGTAAAAACATTAAACAGCAAAAGAAGTAATATGAATAACTCTATCTAGAGTTGCCGCGTGCCTTTTATTTCATTACAAAATTATCTCTACACTAATATTTACTACAGGCACCGCAATGAAAAACTACGCTAGACGCTAAACCAACATGACATTGTACTTATGTATTGAACCAAGGTTCCGTAAAGTAATTCCTTGACTATTGATTTTGTGAGGCTTAAATCAATTACTAATAATTGTTAGAACTAACTATTATCTTTGTACTGTGGCAATGAACTCAATTTTATTTTTATTGTCGAACGATGCAATTTCAGCTTTAAACGACCACACGCTGCTCGCCTCCTCATCAAGCATTTACAAGTGAATTAATCCTTTCCAAGAGCAATATTTCACTACACTATACATTAATTAATGAAAACGTTATTGTTAATATTAACGTGGGTTATTGGTAAACTAATACTCAAGTAATATGTACGGCCGCGTGCTTTAATTTGAGACCTAATTTCGAAAAAATATCCTTTGAATTCCTATACAATATGACAGAACTGTCAACCTTAAGTGGGCCCCAAACTAAAGCTCGTGACTGTACATTATAATGGTATTTTACACACTATTTACTTAAGTATAAAGTACTTAGGTTACTTTGGTCACATATTGTAGAAAATGACGAAAAAATTGGACCATTAAAGAGTTTAAATTGCCCGAAATTAAAAAACCGTAGTGACTAAACCTCATAAATAATTAATCGTTTAAGCGTCTGCTGGCCACCACAACCCTACGAAGGGTCTACATCGCGTGACTGCCCTCGTGAAATGAACTGAACCCAAACATTCCCCGAAGGTTGCGAACTTGGTCGTTAATAGTCCCATGGCGGCATTGACTGCCGGTGGTACAAGTATCAAGGTAGCCTGCAGGTCAGAAAGGGATTTGGAATAGATGTATAACAGAAACAGAACAACGACATGAAATGAGAGAAGTTAATGAACAGAAAACGCTCTCGCTGCACCGGCGGTGGAGCGCAGACGTGGCCGGGTTGTTAGGCTATATTGTCACACCCACACGTAAGGCTTTCTGCCAAGTTTCTTGCGGCGCATTCTTCTTGGCAATGATGGGCCTTCCGAAAGCGCTGTAGTTTTAAAAAAACAGCCCTTTGCGGCCTACTTGCAGAATAAACGTTTTGATTTTATTTTGATATGTTATTTGTTGCTACTTACATAGGTAACTACTATGCGGATCAGGATAAGTGGAGCAAACTAATAACGGAATGGTACCCTAGAAACGGGAAGCGAAACAGAGGTTGACAACACAAAAGATGGGAGGACGAACTAAAATTAACAGTAGGTTGCAACTGGAGAAGAGTTGCAAAGGATAGAGATCAATGGAAATCATTAGAGGAGGCCTTTGCCAAGAGGCACACCGAACTCCGGGATATATTATAGCAGAAACACAGAATATAGATTAACGTTACGCAAATAAGAGTCTTGGGATTTAAGGGCTAAATTGTTATTATTATTATTATGCGGCTAGTGTCTCAGCCCCGCAGTGAATAGAGAAACACACAGTACCAGGGGTTGGTACTTTACATAAACACGAAAAAGAGAATTCTAAATTCGTTGCGATTTAAATCTCTTAATCTATGCTACTTATTCACGTAAGCTTTTTCCCTTTTAACATTAGCTACAACATTCATTACAAGTAAATGCACGTAAAGTCGACTGAGACCAAGATTTTTTTTCTTTAAACATTTGTGATGAATTTTATTATCCCCTGATGAAATGCACCATTGAACGGCGAAAATACTGTCAAAATTTCAAATAGAAAACTTGGACTAACGCTTTACGCTTTTAACTAAGCCACTCAAATATTCATCACCGACAGTAACAATTCATTAAAATGTCAATACCGGAAGAATTCGAAGTACACAAAGCCATTAAATAACCACGAGAAGGACGGCTGGCATTGACGGTGTATCAAGGCCCATCGAACCGCCTCACTTCTAAGGCGAAGGTTGATGCCATAAGGTTATGGGAGCGATTTATTTACCAAGGACGAGGGTAATGGATTGTTCCGGGGTTTGATTTAGAGTGACAGGGAATTAAGATTCGAGTCAGTGATGGGAAAACCATTGGCTTTTAGTTGTTTGGTAATATTAAGAAGCTTAATAGTACATTATTGTCGTGGCCTGGAAGTAGTCAATTGCTGGCTGAGTATGAGTATTAAACGGACGAGCTTGCGAGTCCGTTTAACTAATACGAAGCCAGCAATTGCTATTCCAGCCGAGACTAATATAGGTATAGCTTTTCTCAAAAATGGTGAAGGAAAAAAATAGAATAAACTTTTATTACCTTAAATAGGTACAAAGAATTGCAAATCACTTAAAATTAAATGTCATTAAACCCTTTCCCGCCTTTTTTCATTAAAAAAAAACTTCTGCAGGTGTATTTTTCTACCGAAAACACCACAAGCTGTTTCAAACACAATAAAAAAGTCAGGAGTTCCAACAAAACAACTGATACCGGTCATTTGAGATGGCTGTATACGAATAGTGCCAACTTATTGCCATGGCGTTATAACTTTTTAAAAAGTTTGAGACTCGACAATAATGGAATTTGTATGCGACATTGTTGTCGAGTTTATCGAGTCTGCAATGTTTTTAACTTTTTAATTTTTTTACTGACCATAAACTATGCACTTCACGTTCTGATATGTAAAGAATAATGTCAACTTTTACGGATATTTTTGAGAAAACGTCTTTTTTTATGTTTTCATCAAAAGTTATGGTAACGGCCTCTTAAGCAGAGGGTCGTGGGTTCGAGCCTGGTGTCGCACTTCTGAGTTTATCAGAATAAATGGGCATCATTTGAAATTGACTTGTGACTTGGACGGCTGGGACGATGTTGACCTAGAGAGGAAAATGGACCCTTTTAGAGCGCGCGCAGACAGAGAGCGGTCTGGAGTTCCGCGTTCCGAGTTCAGAGTTCTGCGTTCTTTCGAATGTACTGAGTCCCTTACGATAACATACACAGCAAGCGGTCGGAACTCTCGAGCGGTCAAAACACAGAACTCTGAACGCGGAACTCGGAACTCCAGACCGCTCTCTGTCTGCGCGCGCTCTTAGGATCACTTTGTTGTCCATTAGTGGTTTGTAAATCTGTCACGGCCATATTCCTTGGAACGGGATAAAATACTAAATTATTATACTTAGCAAAATTTAAAGAATATAATGCAATGTGGACCGCAAAAGCTAAATACTATGTGGGAATTCATAATTATAACAATGGACTGAACACTGAAAAGTGGATGCCAAAGCGAGAATAACCGATAGGCAATAACTATATTCAATTACCATAGGAATATATATATAAAAAAAAAAATATTAGGGGACAATCTTACACAAATCGACCTAGTCCCAAACTAAGCAAAGCTGTACTATGGGTACTAGACGACGATAAACATACTTATATAGATAAATAAATACTTAAATACATAGAAAACATCCATAACTCAGGAACAAATATTCATGCTCATCACACAAATAAATTCCCTTACCGGGATTCGAACCCAGGCCCTCTTGCTTCGTAGGCAGGGTCACTACCAACTAGGCTAAAGCGGTCGTTAAAATCGGTCAGTCGGTCGGTATATTGAATAGGACTTGTCTCAATTTATCCCATTGAATCCCTAGATGTACCTAATCCTCACCTTAAAACTCATGGTAAATTTCTAATGTAATTTCGCACATAAATCCCGAAAAACTCAGAGAAGCGAGCACAGACTCGAACCCATAAACCTCTGCTTGAAACCACTATGCCATCATATACACGGTTAGGTACGTGTACCCACTATGCTATTGCTAGACGTAAAATGAAAGATACGCGAAGGGCTTAGTAAACCTGATAGTTTCCTATAACGTTTAGAAACTTCCTTTGTTACTTTTTGCCTCATCCAATCAAGAATTCAAGAAATGGAGCGGATCAGTCTTTAATTGGCCAGTTTTTTCGCCTCTCGACTATTCCGCTAGAAAAAATGTTTACACTCCGCTGGGCGAACTGCAGCGCCTGCCTAGTTGTTACGCGGACACAAGATGACGTAGAATACGTAGATAATTAAATTATATATCTATGTTATTATAGTCAGTGGTTGAAGTTCATGGCTACTACATCGTTGTACGAATGCGAGCTATGCTTACGTAACGTGAGGGAAATTTTAGGGTTGGGTCCTGAAGGCCTTACTTGCATTTAGCCTTGGCATTCAAAACGTCTCAGTAGTACACTGACCAAGTAAGTATGCAAAAATGATTTGTTTGTTTATCTAATGCCATGATTACAAAATCATTTATGTAAATTAAAAATAAAGTGGGGCAATGATGAAGATGGAAGGAATCGAGATGGATCAGTGGAAGGTGTGGCGTTCTTTGGAGGAGGCCTATGTCCAACAGTGGACGTCTTTTGCCGTCGATAATGAAGATGCTAAAAAATCGCCAGTGTTTATTAAACATAACGGTCACGGTTAAGATTTAAGAAACGAACAGAGCGCGGTAAAAGATTGTTTTATAAATCATAATTCGATTTGGTCATAATAAAATCAACAATCCACGTACTTAAACTACAAACCATTGTTAACAAGAGTCATTTGTTACGCAATGCCGGTTTTTCAATGCGTTACACTGTAAAGTGAATAAAACACAGAAATATTTTATCCGTCATAGACGATAAACCCATACTACATGACCCGTTTAGGGGAGGGAGGGGGTCACCAAAAATACCACGCCTGGTCACGGACGGGGGGAGGGGGTTTAGGTTTTCATCACGTAGAGTCAACAAACTCTAGTCTTTAGTCTAGGCAGATCTCGCAAATCTATATTAATAAAAAACAAATATGAGCCAAATTATTATTTTTTAACTTTCTGTTTGCAAAAAATGATTTAAAATCATATTTATAAATTACTACGTGAAAACTAAAAGGGGAGGGGGGGGATCTTGGAAAATACTACGGGCGGTCACCGAGGGGAGGGAGGGGGTAAAAAAATGCACAAAATGGGTCACGTAGTATGGGTACGTTCCCTTAATGATATTTTATAGATTTAAAATAATAATAAAAATATTAGGCCTAATGTCCTTCCCAAGTTGTCAAACTATCTCCATACCAAATTTAATTTAAATCGGTGCAGCGGTTTTAGCGTGAAGAGGTCACAGACAGACAGACACACTTTCCCATTTATAATATTTGTATGGATAAAAATCACGGTGTCTCACAACAGTCTCAGTTCTCGCACAAATCCGGATATCCAGAACGAGACATCAAAATTACGTAATATTCTCCACAAAAAGGACTCCCAAGGACATCTGTCGCGCAAACCATTGTCCATTCTTTTGTTTCATACGCTAAAATAGGATTTAGTTGTTATTCTATGTCCCGAGTAGGCGGCTACTGTGTGCAAGGTCTAGTCTAGTCAGCTGTTTTGATGTTTATAATATTTATACTAACATAACTTGTGGCTTCGCCCGCGTTAGAAATACCTTCACTAGAAAAATTTAACGTAACCTTTTTTTTCAGGTAAAAGTAAGATTGTTAAAGCACCAAGTTCGCTCGTGCAACGCCATCTATTGACAGCACACGACGTTAATACGTCATATTGAAAGCAGAGTTAAGTCGACGACCGGATGGCCTAGTGGTTAGAGAACCTGACTACGAAGCTTGAGGTCCCGGATTCGATTCGTCTCGGGGCAGATATCTGTATGAAAAATAAAAATGTTTGTTCTCGGGTCTTGGGTGTTTAATATGTACGAGTATTTGAGTATGTATCACAAGCTTTGATTAGCTTACTTTGGGACTAGGTCAATAAGAGGTCAATTGGTGTGAATCGTCCCGTGATATTTATTTATTTTAAGTCAATGTTCTTGGACAGCGCCCTCTATTTTATGTATCCTATGTCTCAATCTAGATCCTTGTATATCTGTGCGCCAAGTTTCATCTAAATCCGTTCAGCCGTTATTGCGTGATTAACTAACGAACATACAGACATTAAATAATTTATTGAATCAGGCGTTACTTTGAGGAGGTCTATATTAATGGTCTGAAACAATTTCCTTGCTCACCCGCAATAACTACTACTTGCGTTGCGTTGCTGGCGTTGCGTTTCAGGTGAGCAAAGTAATTGTTTCAGATCATACAGACATTAATTTCAAGTCAAATAAAAATTTTCTCCAACGGTCGTCTTCAAGGCTTAGAAACTTGTTCGTTAAACTTTTCAACATGTCGTTAACTTAAATTGACACAAATCACGACACTGTTTATAGTAAGTAAAGTCAAGCTGTGTCAAGATGTCGATGACGACCCATATAATGATTATAAGCGTTAAAATAAAAATAAACATACAGCGTAAACCTGTTCATCTGGTTACTATTACAACACAGAAACAGTTGGCCGAGACGACATCTACACGAGCTTATTAACTACGACATTTATTACATAACTGGACATAATTAACCGATAGGCAATAACAAACAGCAATTTAAAAAGATGAGGTAATCTTACGCTGAGAGGCTTCTGCAGTTGACCAAGATTAAGAGTATAGAGAATTCTAGAACAAGATAGGAAAGAGATAGGATCTCATCTTAACGCCACTGATTCATTTAATAAACACGGCTCGGCTCTACTGAAAAGTCAACACCAAACTCAATTATTCAAGAAATCTTATTTCTCAAGTAGATTTATGTTAGCAGATTAACACTAAAATTTAATATGCTCGCATACGCGGCAATTCTCTAAATATGATTTCTCATCCCATGCCAACGATCCTTCTCTAGTATTTAATTAAAAGTCTCCTCCCTTTCGTTTATTCAGTCATAATTAAATAAAGGCTAGCTGCTAAACTTTTCTACTATTATAAATGCGAAAATTTGTGAGTAATGTAATGAGTTCTATTTTTGTTTTGAAACAATTACTTTCAGCCAAATTTTTTGCAGGAAGTTCTTTTTGACTGTCTTTACTTACAGAATAAGCTTTTTGATTTTGATGTGTGAGTCTCTAGAATAACATAAAGGCTACTTTTTATTGCAATATTCACACGGATTGAGATGTTACACAAGTAAAATAGCGAAATCACAACCGCTAACCATCAAGACTAGAGAATAGATATGAAGTTTTGCACATTATGTTCTTCATACACCGTAAATGTGGTTCAATTTACATATATGGTAATTTAGTAGATGCTCGAAATTTAAATTCGCCTGCCAAAACCTAATGGTTTATGCCAGCGAAGCGAGTATTATTAACGCTAGTTCTTAATAATAACCTTCCCTGATCCAAAAATTTAGTTGTTGTAAATTCTTTACACGTATATACCGTAGATCTGTTTCAAAAACATAACAGGTTGAGTTTCTTGCTCAATTCTTCTAAACAAGATCTTTCCGAAACGGTGGTAGATTCTTTGCCTTTCATAAGTGATTGTTATAGCTTAAATCGAACAAAGACATTTTGATTTTGCACTTCTATGTTTAACTATAACTCGTACGGTTAATTAAATACCTCGTACAAATGCAAATATTTGACCTGATAAATCTGATATTTCAAATTCTTATAGCAATTAGTAACCACTAGAACTATTATTTTTTATTAATACTTAGCCTCTTACTTGCTTTGTGCAAATACGGTTGCCAATTTATTTATTTATTTCAATCAAATTTATTCCTTAAGACAATAATTACATTGATTGAAACCACTTGTTAATAAATGACAATAAATGCAAATAACTTTTATTTCAATACTAGATGAAAAAACCCGCCTGTATAAATCCCGTTCCCATGGGAATTCCGGGAAAAAATATAAACCCTATGTCACTCTCGGAACTGAGACGAATCTAACATGACACCTCACACTTCAAACTCCATTGAGCCGTTTAGGCTGCAGGGCGTGCCTAAGAATGAGACGTAGATACATACATAAATACATAAGCTCCAAAAATATAACCCTCCTTCGACAGCAGGGTCAAATCGGAGTGAATAAATAAATTATAGTAAATTTATCAGTAATATCGATACTAACTATTATAAGTGTTCAAATATTTATTAGCTTAATAAATACCATGGTCGTAATAAAAAAAAGGTTGACTGAGTTGCAACCCGCGAACCCGCCTTACGTTTAGAAATAATTGTCTCATTGTGTTATCGACATAGGAAATCACATCAAGGATGAGTGCCGTAATACGTTGTTTATATGAAGAAACAACGTATATATACAGCTTAAAGCTGAAACATTCTGGCATTGTTACGATTACGACACAAGGAAAAAGGATTGACATAATTAAGTAGGTTAAGTAATCACATAATTCTACTTTGCCTCTCATGTCCTGCTTTGTGGGGTGTGTGGTCAGTTAATTAATAATAGAAACAAAAGATAACAATAACAACTTATAGATACCTACATTACATTATTATGTAAATGAAGTGACTTAGAAAAATAATGCTGAAGTCAGCATAAGTATGCTTAATAAACAAAGAATATGTGAAATACGATCACTGTGAAAGCGTTGAAAGACTTTCAGTGTTGAGTTTTCTATAAATAAATAAGACTAGCTGTTTAAACTAAGAGCAATTTGGTCCACGGACCGGAAGACGCAGTATAGGTAGGCCTCCAACAAGATGGCGCGACCTGTTTAAGGTTGCGGGAACGCGTTGGATGCGGATGGCGCAGGACCGATCTGTTTGGCGAACCTTGGGGAGGGTTTTTTTCAGCAGTGGACGTCTTTCGGCTGTAGTGATGATGATGAAGAACAATTAAATCAAGACGACTGTCCATATATATACAACGTGGGGTCCCTTTTAAAATAACAAACCTGCTGTATAGCTAGGTTTACTATAGCAGGTCTCTGTATCATTCATTTTGTATGGCATTTTGACCTCTCCTCACACAATACGAGTCCATCTATGAGCTCAATAAAGAATCTAAATAGAGATGGCGCTTTGTGCTAAGCAGAGGTCTGGGGATTGGGGAATGGTAATGATTATAAAGAAACGCAACATTATTTATTATTATTGTTTGGCGAGCCTTGGGGGAGGCCTATGTTCAGCAGTGGACGTCTCTCGGCTGAAACGATGATGATGAACATTATTTAGATATCTATACTAATATTATAAAGAGGAAAAATTTGATTGTTTGTTTGTTTGCATTGAATAGGCTCTGAAACTGCTGAACCGATTTAAAAAAATCCCTTGCCGTTAGAAAGCTACATTATCACTGAGTGACATAGGCTACTTTTTACCGCGGGGAAATACCTTTTCCTTAAAAATTAATTAATTTTACGTTATATATGATAGGCCTCCTCTGAGAATGAGAGGGCTTAGGTCGTAGTAACCACGCGAGCCCAGTGTGGCTTGGGAACTTCACATACGCCATTGCATTTCTTCTGAGGTGTATACAGGCTTCCACACGATGATTTCCTTCACCGTAAAGCTCATGATTAATTTCAAATGTAGTTTCACACATAAATTTCGAAAAACACAGAGTTGCGAGCCCGGACTCGAACCCACGACCCTCTGCTTGAGAAACCATAGGTCAAACCACCACGGCTTTATCGGTCGGTATGTATCGGTCACCGTGGTGTACTTATAAGTATCCCGCAGAAAATTGTCTACTAGTTTTATCAGGTACAGTCGGTTCCCTAACATAAGTATCCACTTTTCTATGCATTTAGTATGGAAAAGTGGATACTTAAGTTAGGGAACCGACCGTACTTGTTTTTTAAGATATAGAATAACTAGAAGATATCAAAGTCTGCTTAACGCCATTAAACTTTTTACCTTCAATCCCGATTTAGATTAACTAACCTTAAGCCTAAAAGTCTGGATATATAAATACCTACGTATTTCAACTAAAACCCACGCACGTCCATTTTCTCAACAGACTCCACACATCCGTTGCTCCACGCAAACACTGGGATATTCAATATCCCATTGTGTTACATTACATATAAATTCAACCATTGTGCTAAAACTAAAAACATATAATACTGTATATGAGTCGCTCGACACACTGAGGCATTGTAACTCTATACTAAGGAAAGGCTTTATCTTCTGTGAATAGGGACTTGATACTAATTTACCCTGACAGAATAGTGGTACGGTGACAGTAACTGACGTCTTTGCATAGGATGATAAAAATTAACATATGCTTCTTTCTGGAAAACATAGACTCCAATTGGGGATGTCTATTTTTTTGCAATGTATAGAAAATCGAAAACCATTTCGAGATAAATGCTTTTTAAATCGTTTTCTGTTAATTTTAATATTATGTAATGAATTTATTATATAACAAATAAGCAATGACCTTCATTTGACATTGGTGTAAATTGCGTGACCGGTTCAATTCGTACTTTATTCTGTGTGGTTAGAATTCATAACAATTTACGCGTGGATTATACTACGGAGTTTGATTTGGACCCGCTGTCTGACATCTAGCACTTTGTCAGTGCCAGTAAAGTGACACAGTGTATAGTGTACCACTACGCAAAAAATAAATAAAGGGGTTGCCTTATCGTACGCAAATAGATAGATTTAGAAATTTGGCATTGTGGGAGCCCTCAATTATAATCTGACGTCATCAACTAAAATACTTACTTACTTACTTACTGCCAGGGCGCAGTGACCCAAAGTGGGTCTTGGCCTCCAACACCAGATTACGCCACGCTTTGCGATCTTGAGCCAGCTCTAATCAACTAAAATAGTTTCAATAATTAATTTTGAAAAAAGTAGAGAGCTAAATGACAAAATATTGAAATTAGTTTCTTATAATTGACTTTTCTATATAATAAAAATATAAAAACCACTAGTAATTTTTTTTAGACATTCCCAATTCCAATAGAGAGGTCTTTATCAAAATATAATTAATACCCAGAAACAAATCAACAGTAAGTAGGACTATACTGTATCAGTTTTTCGAAATGAGTTTTGCGGTTCAGAGGTTGATCAAGTCGAAATACTCTATGATTACCACGTGTCTACATACAGGCTGTTCCTAAGTACTATTACATCGTAAATCAGTCATTTCTCCGTTAATACGGTGGCGTTTGGTGCGAGGCTTTGTAGATAGCTTAGAAATACCCTAATCAACACTTCCTATACGTTTTTGTCCAGAGGGTAGAAACACATTTTACCTATATCAAATATTCTCAGGCAAATAATTAAAATAATTAATTATCTTTATAATTTCATGGCATTCCCCTTTTGAAACTAGGCTTATCGCTGCATAAAGAAGTTTTTAATACTGCAGGAGTCAATGAGAGGCTCTTAATAAAACAACAAAACATAACGATAATGGACTTATTTCTAATGATACGTAATGTGTCATTATTAACCTGTCTACCCGCTACTACAAAATAACAAAATTACAATTATCTTTATCTTTACCAGGAAGTAAAAAAAGCCTTTATTAAACTTACAATGGCCGTTAAAGCTCTGAGGATTTACATATAGACTAGGCCTGTTAGTTAGACGAGATAGGAGACGCTCCATATACTCAGCTACTATACATACATACATATATGTTTGAATACCAAGTAAGTATTTAGTTACATATATTTTAAATGAGAAATTTTTCCAGGGATATATAACTGCTTTGCTTTCTCAGAAGGTGCTCTAACGATGTGGCTTATTTTTTCTGTGTAGATAAAGTTTTGCCTTGATCTTGTGTTTTAGGTTTTATCGCGAAAAAAATACTTTTTCTATAAAATGCTAGCTTTTTCCCGAAGCTTCACAAAGTTAAAAGCTTAATTCTCTACAATAATGATCACACTGCAATAGCTAATAGCTAAAGATAAACCTCTTCTTTTGTTACGTTATTTTTTTTCTTTTATTACGATTATGAAGAAAGAAAATTGTCACATTGTATAAAATACCTGCATTTTAAAATTACACCTGGAAAATAATGTAAAACTTTATATTTTCAACATTTAAAAAACTAAACGTTATCTCACTACTACACTGGTACAGATCGTGTCATTCATGATGATTGATGACGCGTACCGTGGTTCTTATTGCAATGTCTTTAATGTCTAATTTTGACAAATTCACTTGTCTTCGTGAATGGCACTAGCTATACTATACTAAATAGTATCCTTTATCTAGAATCAACCTGTATATGTAATTAATATATCTTATGGTAGTTCAAATCTTGGACTGCCCAAAACGACACAAAATAAAGTACCACTTTTCCACGTATAATTTCCTTTGAGTCCACAATAAGTTTTCATTTACGAATTTAAAGGGAAATGAAAGGCTTTAGTGGCTTAGCCGCTGGCTGAATTAGGGTAGCGTTCTGTAATTAAACGGGTGAATTTATTATTCTTGTTCAAAGGGCAAACAGTATTTTAATCTTCAACTCATTACCGTTAGACTTCATTTTATTTACATGGGCAAAATTCTTACATTCAAACACATAAAATTTAAAAAAGTAGGTCGAGTTCTGCCCTATTTCTAGAAATTATTTTATTCTGATGCAAAATACAGTGTTAATTAAATAACTGAAAACCTGAAAGTAGAATCGATTTTAAATATATTTTAAAGCAGGTTGACTTTTTGTTTTCAAATCCTTTATTTATTTTGCATAGTCAATAGTGAGTTAGATAATTTAATAGGCACTGGCTGTTTTTTTGACAGTTTTCTTCTGCAAACGGCGAAGTGCAACTGACAAGTACAAAGTTCGAATGCAGACTTAGAAATCATGTAGAATTACAGACTTGGCAAAACGTACGAATATTTGATTTAAAGTTTTAAAATAAATACTGGGGGTGTCTCAGGTTTTTAGTTTTTTAATTAGCACTTTGTATTTTCCATGAGAATAGAACAATTTCTAGAAAATTCTACGGGTGTTTTATTTCCTAGAAATTGTACAGGTGTGTGCAGGCAAAATAACTCAATCCTCTGCCGGGATATTCCAGAATATTCCGCGTAATTTCAAGGCACTGTACAAACAATGATGAAAAATGTACAGTCAAGGAAACTGAATCTTTTTTTTTATGTTAAAGAGGCCAGACAAACGAACTAGTGGGTCACCTGATGTTAAATGATCACCACTGTTCATAGACACCCGCAGCGCTTTACACGATGCCAGTGCGTTGTCGGCCCTGGGAAAAGGAGAGGGAATAGGGGAGGGGGAGAGGTATTGGGCCCCCGGCGCTCTCACTGACCGTACGAAACGCAGCAGGAGTACTGCTGCTTCACGCCGGTGTTCTGTGAGAGGGTGGTACAGTCAGCATCATATAGATAGTGACAGTCAATGTTTCCAAATATACCGCTACATCCAAAATGTCCATTAATGCCGACTCATCCAAAGTAATCAAATTGTTCAGGTCATCCACCGTGTTCAAATTCACCGGAGCACACAAAGCGCCAAATACTTGGTAGCTGTCAAGTCGCCGTTGGCACCGTAACACCCACAACACCATTGGTATCCTAGCATCCAAAGTATCCAAAAATATGGAACACACTACAATTGTGAACTTTATGTTAAACGTAATAGAGCTCAAGCACAATGTTTTGATATTAACACAGCGTAATATTGTTAAATATAAAATTGTGGAAAGAATTCATTACATGATTATAGAAAGAACTACTTGATGTTAAAAATTTAGCCAAGATCTAGAGTTTTATTTAAGAAATATAGATATGAAATCTTGCGAAATCAATCAGTACTGCATATTAATTTATTCAACAGTCTAGAGTTTAGCTTTATTTCGTTTGTTAGACGCGAGTTATCCGTATTTTTTTAATATGAGTTTGAATATCACTGCAAATAGGTTACCTATTGTTTTTGGCTGACTAATTTAAAAGTGACTTTGCTTTGTGCACAACTAGGTATTATATTTTAAACTAATGCATATGCATCGCAATAATTTTCAATAAAATGTCCAAGGTATTTGATGAGGTACCTTGGTATTTAAATAAACCACATTGATGGTTAATAATACTTCAGGGATGAAGTAACTTCTTCTATTAATAAAATCAAATTACCTATTAAGTAAAGCGGTAATTTTCTGCCTCGTCTTGGCGGCAGCACTACCGTGCACACAGCTATGGTGGAAAATCTAAAACTGTTCTTTTTTCAAAGTGGGTTTTTAGTACTTTCCAATTCAAATGAAAAAAGGGTTGTTACAAATCATTCATAAAATAAAAAATAAACTTGATTTTGCCGTCAATATACTAACCAACTTATTTGTCAATCAGACCAAGCAATACTACACTTAATGCAGACGGCGTAAATAATACAAAACAAGTATATGTCATTCAGATCATGAAAGGAACGTGGAAGGTGTTAACGACCGCTTTAGCCTAGTTGGTAGTGACCCTGCCTACGAAGCAAGAGGTCCTGGGTTCAAATCCCGGTAAGGCCATTTATTTGTGTGATGAGCACGAATATTTGTTCCTGAGTTATGGATGTTTTCTATGTATTTAAGTATTTATTTATCTATATAAGTATGTTTATCGTCGTCTAGTACCCATAGTACAAGCTTTGCTTAGTTTGGGACTTAGTCGATTTGTGTAAGATTGTCCCCCCCCCCCTTATATGAATGGATAAATTGACTTGACAGTTCGGTACTCTTCTCAGTGATTGTCAAAATTCAAACTTCGAGAAGGTATTAGGCCTACAAAATATATTATATATTCCCGTATTAACCATGTTTGAGCTCTATAACATTGTAAATAAAGTGCATATTCGTAGTGTGTTCCGTATTTTTGGATACTTTGGTTGGATGCTAGGATACCAGAGGTGTTGTGGGTGTTACGGTGCCAACGGCGACTTCACAGCTACCAAGTATTTGGCGCTTTGTGTGCTCCGGTGAATTTGAACACGGTGGATGACCTGAACAATTTGATCACTTTGAATGAGTCGGTATTAATGGCCATTTTGGATGTAGCGGTATATTTGGAGACAATGACTGTCACTATCTATATGATGCTGACTGTACTGCCCCGGACGAGCCGGCCCATTTGTGTTGCAGCGGCTAGCTACAACATGGCTCTATCACTACAACAATCGCGTACCAGGGTGGAACCGTTTCACAACCAATTTCACGAAAATTTCTTTGACAGATGTATGGAATGTCAACATGACATTTGCAATGAAAAGGGTTCAAATTTTGCGCAGATTAACAAAACAAAAACAACAACAAAAAAAAGTTGTTTCCGTTTACATTGTCAATTGTCAACGGTTATTATTACGGATCCTTCTCACCAGGGTTTTTCCGAACCGGTGGTAGATTCTTCGACATTCATAGGGTTGATTAGATCAATTTATCAGAACTTCTATTCAAAAGTTCTATTCACCTTTTTTCCCACAATGGTTTATTAAAACGCGTTTTATTTTCAATTTAAATCGACACAGAAACATTGGTAGGTTTAGGTTAAAGTGTTCTGCGCAAAATTTTAAAATGACCCACGGCCCTCTCAATAGGAAACAATCTTTAGACGGCGATATCGCAACAGGTGCATGTTTACAGTCGGCAAAAAGCGTCGATTGGTAACAATAGAATTTACCGTACCTGTGAAATTAACATCGATTAACACACATGTTAGCACGCGTCAAACTTCAGTTCAAACACAGTGAGTCATGCAGCGAGGTCGAAAAACAAACCATAATGAAATTCGCATAGAGATCACGTAATTTTAAAGTTCAATTAGATCGATTATTGCGTTTCTAATGAAAGTAGTGTAAACAATGATTTGAATTTATACTGGCATGCTTTATTGCATGAGGTGGCATTTCTAGCAACTTAGTCGGGTAATACAAGTAATCTAATCATGATACTTTATTAACCCTCGACGCAAAAAGAGGGGTGTTATAAGTTTGACCACTATGTGTGTGTCCTGTCTTCTGTCATAATTCTTAAACGGGTGAATCAATTAGGATGCAGTTTTCTTTTATTTGAAAGCAGGTTTCTTGGCGATGGTTCTTTTCTTAGACATGTTTCATCAAAATTGGTCCAGCTATTTCAAAGTTATCAGCTTTTTTGTAAGCTGTGGAAGGGATCTTAGACGCATAATGAGCATTTTTTTTCAAACATATTGCGATTTGCAAACACTTAATTGCGTTGGGGGTTTTTAAAATGTTTAATATTGGGTATATTTTCGCGTAGAAAAGAGACACAACGATAGAAGCAATGTCAGTTTTCTAACACAAGTCATTCAAATACCGTTTACTTAAAATCGCAGTGTTTACTTGAAATGTGTCGTGTAACTTCAAAGGTCATTGGCATGTTTTGACCAAAAGGTCAAACATTTAGTTTTTACCAGTATGTTTTAAGTACAATGTCCTTTATAGACGAATGTTAGGATGTGTCTATAAATTACGAACTTCATTGAGATTACTAATGTTTAGAATTGTTTGCTAAGGAAATCGTTCTGGCAACTATATGCATCGACAAGACGACTTCAGGACACTTAATGTTAAGTATAAGCGTGGTATAGCCTATTGGTTTCACCAATGGCCTCTCAAGCAGAGGGTCGTGGATTCCAATCCGGGTTCACATCTCTGAGTTTTTCGGAATTTACGTAACATTGAGATTTACGGCGAAGGAAAACATCGAGAGTAAATAAATAACCACACGTACGATGAAATTCAACGGTGGGTGTGAAGTTTTCAATCTACGGCCCAAGCCTTCTCATTTTGAGAACTGTGCCCTGCAGTGGGATTTACAAACGTACAGCCAACGTGCATCCAAAGTTTGTATGCAGTGGGGGTCACGTTTCTCTGTAGCTGACTGTACAGTCAAGTGTAAAAATATGGGTGCACACAACTTGCTCATAAATATGTCCCATAGCTCTTATATGTCGTCGAATTAAGGTATAGGTATAAAACGATGGGAGGATTAAATCGTTACTTATTTTTGCACTTGACCCTACAAACGAGGGGCGTTCAATATAAAGTGAGAATGAGATGCAAACTCTTTTAATATTACGAAATTAAATACTGGCCGGTAAAGCTAATCTATCTAGCTGATTGCTATGAAAAAAAAACTAACTGTCTTTTGTTTAAAAAAATATACGGTAATTTCTTTGTAATGCTATTGAGTACGTTAGCGAAAATGGAGAAAATTGAACTGCGCGCCGTTATCAAATACTTGTGTTTGAAAAATTTTTCTACGGACCAAGTCAATTTGGATTTGCGGGACACTTTAGGGTCTAATGCTCCTCCGTATTCGACAGTCGCACGTTGGTGCGCCGAATTTAGACGTGGAAGAACATCGACAATGGACGACCCCCGCTCCGGACGCCCTACTACAGCAGTAACTGAAGAAATTGTGAAAAAAGTCGAAAACTCAGTTTTGGCGGATCGTCGTGTCACGGTTCGTTTTATTGCTGAAAATGTAAAGATTTCAACGGGGAGCGTGCATAATGTTTTACATGAACGCTTGGGTATGAAAAAGGTATCTGCGCGTTGGGTACCAAGAATGCTTACTGACACGCAAAAACAAACTAGACTAGAGATTTGTCAAGAAGCTTTGAACCTGATGCAGCAAGACCGGGAACTTTTTTTGGCGCGATTTATAACAATGGACGAAACATGGCTCCATCATTACGACCCAGAAACGAAACTGCAGTCTATGACATGGAAAAGGCCATCATCTCCAACTCCGAAGAAATTCAAGGTGAGCCCATCTGCCGGTAAGGTCATGGGCTCTGTTTTTTGGGATGGTAAAGGGGTATTAATGATTGAGTATCTCGAGCATGGAGCCATTATTACGGGCACATTATACGCCAAACAAATAGCAACATTGCGCAATGAGATCCGCGAAAAACGGCGAGGTAAACTCTCGAAAGTTGTGCTGTTCCACCAGGACAATGCCCCAGCACACAAGTCCGCCGTTGCAATGGCTGCAATTCGTGATGCTGGGTTCGATATCCTTAAGCATCCTCCGTATTCACCAGATCTCGCTCCCAGTGATTTCTACCTATTTCCGAGATTGAAACAATACCTGAGAGGCCAGAAATTTGAAGACGACGACGCGGTAGTCGCTGCAGTACAAGATTTTTTAAGTACTCAAGATGAGACCTTTTTTAAAAATGGAATTTTAAGTTTAGAAATAGATATACTAAGTGTATTATGCTAAAAGGTGACTATGTCGAAAAATAAAATGACATTTAGTAAAAGTTGTTTATAACATACTCATTCTCACTTTTTATTGAACGCCCCTAGTAATAGACTGCATTGAATGTTAGAATTGTTACAAGCAATTTATATGTTTTGTCCGTTTCTTGAGCAAGAAAATAGTCAACGGCTAATCGCAGTGGGACAAGTGCCGTAATGTAATGAATGGTATGACAAAGATTTAAACTGAAGCTATTGATAGGTTCTAAACCTGAAAGCGCACTCTTTGTGTATGGGTGAGAATGTCAAAATCGTTTTTTGCCATTAGGTGCCAAGTTCTTTGTTAAATTTACGGTATATTTATTTAATCGGTCAATTATTTAAATGTCGAAGTCATCGAAACGGCGACGACCGTAAAAGTGAAACCGTCTGAGTCACGGCCTTTGAAGAAAGCTGAACCTTTTGTTCTGGTTAAAGGTCATAAATATAACAATATCTACATAAAACGGTGTGTTTTATACAATAATTACTTTATTTTGCATCTGCGTTTAGTCATAATTTTCTTAAGACGTAAATAAACAAATGAAACAATCGTATGTAGAACATTCAAACAATTGAAAACCGATGGTCTACTTCGAATTTTCGCGCGTTCGTGTTATGTATATTGTTTTTCACAAGGTGCTGTCATATTTAGAAATACACTGACGTGCAAAAATAACGGGTCATAATATAACTATGTATCGAAAGTTACGTTATTATTGCTCAGTAAAACACTTTTTGCGCTTTAATAATGGAACGTCAGAGGGTCAGAGCTATAAATATTACAAGTTCTTATTTAACTTGCCATTCGAGTACCTATGGGTCAAATCTTGGAAGTCAAATTTAGCACTTTTCATTAATCAAATCAAAACTGCAAGATAGTTGTAGTTGCCATCAAGTGAGATCACTAAATATAACACTAATCTGGCTATTTTATACCGTCATGGCTAAGAGCTTTGGCAAATTAAATCTTGAAGATGCCAACGCAGATTTACGACAAATCGAAGACCTTCATTTAGCAATAGAAGCGAATAGGCAAATAAATAATAATAATATGGTAATAAAATTATGACAATTTCCGCGATAATCAAAACAAATGGCTTAGAAGCGAGTAAATTGCCGTATCGATGTATTACCTTGCCTTACCATACATTAACGCCGTGGGTGTATGTGCAATGACACGGCAGGCTGCGTCCGCGCAGGCTTATCCGCTTCCTTGTGATCCAAGGATCTTCCTAGCTACGATAAAACACCATGATGTTTTCTTTAATACAGGATGGCTTTGTGAAGAAGAGATTAAAGATGGTTTTCCTTGAAACAGACAAGTATTATATACTAGCTGTTGCCCGTGACTCCGTCTGCGAAGAATCGTTTATCGCTATTCCACGGGTACTATTAAATTTTCTGGGCTAAAAAGTACCTATCCTATATCTTAATCCAGGTTATAAGCTATCTGTGTGCCAAATTTAATCAGAATCAGTCGTACCGTTTTACCGTGAAAGAGCAACAAATATTCACACATCCATCCATACAAACTTTCCGTTTATAATAAATATTAGTAAGATACTAAATTACGATATTATAGGATACACTTCAAATTGAATTATTGTCTAAGCTAAAAACTATAATAGTTTAACGGAATGGGTCAGAGGTAAAAAAAAAGTAGCAAAAATAACGATGTCGATGATTTATGTGCGTTTGTTCGTGGTAATCTCCGAAGCGGCTTAAGCTATAAGGATGTGGTTTTCACTTATTTGTTAATCTCATTAGTCCAATATTTAATTTACGAGTGAGGGGGAGTGGGGGGGGAGGAGGTGCGGGAGTTTCAAAGGGGGATGAAAATTTCATTGATTTTGCCGTAGGATGCACCGTTTTCAAGATATTTGACAAAACACCGGTTCTCGTCCGATCAGCGAGGTTAAGCAACGTCGGGCGCGGGGATGGGTGACCACCTGGTTTCATTTTTGTTTTTTGAATGTTTTGTTATGACGTTGTCACGTTAAACTGTCGTCCGTAAGCCGACTTTACAGACAACCGGTTTTTATTTAATAATTGTCAGGCCAGTAGTTTTTTGCCAAACCACTTGATATATATTTTTTACTGTATTAAATTTGATATAAAATTATTTTAATCCGGTTAACAGATGGGTGATGGTAGCTTCTTCTTTATTATTATTATTTATTTATTTAAGGTTTACCAACAATTGTTAGCACTAGGTACATCAGAAATTGTTGCTTGTATAAACATGTTGAGCTGAGTGTCACAATCACTTATATCTTAAAGGTATAACCGCATACAAAACAAAACTGAGCTAGTTCTAGTACCGATCTTAGATTATTAGACCAGGCGCCGACTGCACTTTTTTGTCGCTTCGTTCGAGTCAAGTGCTATAGAATTGTTAGGAATTTTTAATTCAGAGATGAAAACTTGTTTTTTGTGTTGATGGTAGCAGCGGTGGCATTTTGAATGGTGAGGTCGCTTTCATATAATTCCAGCACAAAAATCAATAGCACTCAAACGAGGTGATAAACAGTTGCAGTCAGCGCCTGGCCTTAAAGTCTACATGGATGAAGTCAATCAAACAATGTAATGAATGTATAACATCAATCAAAATATTAAATAATTTATATTTTACCTCGTTAATAATTAATTGATTTATAAAAATTAAAAATAGCCAATGTGGCTATTTTTACAAAAAGCTGGCCACACTAACTGACAATAATATTATTATAAACTTCACGTATTTTTACTATTAATGAACAATAATTACTTTACGAAATACTTCCAGATGAAAAGTTACGTTGTCTTTTTGTAGACTCGACGTGTCAGACATTTTTTCACGCCCGAATTTTTTGCATTTTGGTCATTTTTGTGGGAGCTCATTCACTGACGCGTGCCGTTTTGAAATGTCACGAGAGGCGAGCGAAACAGTTTTGTATAACGGTTATACCCGGTTATACTACCATTGGCAGAGGGGAAATGCGCTTCAAGGCGCCTCCTTTCAGTCTAAATACTCAAAGGTGAGCAGACGTAACTGCTAATAAAAATCTATATCTATCTATCTATACTTACATATAATAAATCTGTAATACCTAAGTCGGTGTCTGTACATTGAAGATATTTGACAAAAACTGTCACTAGGGCTATTTATTAGCACAATAGAGCCCAAAACAATGATTTTTAGAATTATTGTCTGTTTGTCTGATTGTTTGTTTGTCTGTGCGTTTGTGCGCGCTAATCTCAGAAACGGCTTAACCTAGAAGGATGCGGTTTTCACTGATATGTTGGTATTTTCTTGGATTAACATTTAGTGTTTGTTTCATTTGAATCGGTTCACAAATAAGAAAATGCGTCTATTTTAAGAATTTATCAAACAGGTTTTTTTGTTTGAACGCGCTAATCTCAGGAACTACTGCTCCGATTTGAAAAATTCTTTCAGTGTTAGATAGCACATTTATCGAGGAAGGGTATAGGCTATATAATCATCACGCTAACACCAATAGGAGCGGAGCGGAGCGGAAGAATGTTTCAAAATCGGGGGTTTTTGAAGTAAAATTGTGGTGAATGTGAACGCGGGTGTGCGGGGGGGGGGGGGGGGGGGTTCGGTGGGGGGGGGGTAATTTTTTTATATCGAGGAACTAAGGAGAGCCATAATTGTTGAAAAAGCAAATTGGATAAAAAATAAGCTGCCCAAATTACTAATTCCACGCAGACGGAGTCGCGGGCAACAGTTAGTAAAGAATAAAGTCAACCTGTATAAAATCGGCACGTACTTTTTCAGTATCTGTTTAATAGGATTTTTTCACGGCCGTAGCGTTTTGTTAAGGTCGTCAATCGACGCGTCGTTTATTCGTAATAGCTAAAGAATCACAGATGTTAAAGATAATTGTGGGAATTCTTAAGCTCTGTTTACACGTGCTGGTAGCATTATATTGCGGAATCTCAGGTGCAAAGTGGCCGATTGACCCTCGCAATATAATTCTGCTTGCATGATGTATAAACGATGATTTTTAATCGATGATCAGGAACTAATTTTTCTAGATCAGTATTCGATGGCGACCACGTTTATGTCGCAGTTACATGAAACAAAACATCTATTTTTTTAAATAATGATTATTTGGAAAATCACCCTTTCATTACAATCGTTGTCACCCTACACATGATTTAGTCTATGCTAAAACCTCTTTGACAAGACAGTTTCTTTAACAAACTTTTACGCAAGGCCTGTCAAATTCCCCACCAAAGCGATAACAGTACGAAACTACAGTATCCGTCCAGACCATGACGGAGCCTTCCTTACATTCAAAGGATTACGGAAACATAATCGTTGTTTATTTAATATACTTTCTTAATTTTTTACCAGACTTAAGCAATATATACACCGTGAAATTTTAGTGGTTGTCTTCCCGAAACGAGGTGATTTAGTATCGATCGTACAATCGATTTATAATTACTATTTTGACTAGAGTCAAAAATCCAATTGGGAAAAACGAAAGTCGAAAATGACCGCAAACCAATAGTAACGCTTCGTTGGTACAAGTAGCGTACGATCGTACGATAGGTTAGGTACCAACGAAGCGTTACTATTGGTTTGCGGTCATTTTCGACTTTCGTTTTTCACAATTGGATTTTTGACTCTAGTCAAAATAGTAATTATAAATCGATTGTACAATCGATACTAAATCACCTCGTTTCGGGAAAACAACCACTAAAATTTCACGGTGTATATAGGTACAATACCTCTATAAACTAAGGTAGATACATACATACACACTCGTATTATAGCCTGATTAATTAATTTCTCCGTACAATGCGATTGCTTGTCGACTGCATCTTGAAGCGATTTATTCCGGAAATGGTTTAATTGTTCAGCACTATAGGCAATAAACTAATTAAAGAGTTAATTCCCCTTAATGATGATTTTATTGGGCAGAGAGCCTTTCTAGGTCGAGTCTTGCGATAGCGAATCGTTTAGGTTTCTGGGGTATCTTTTATGTACTAAATTTCAAATGTAATTTCGCACATAAATTCCGACACGACACATACATATGTAGCTACACATTGGTAGGAACGTATACACATGTTTAGACGAAAGTCACCCAATATTGTGTTAGGTACCTAATCAATAAATAGCGAATTGACCCTCAAGACCGGGAGAGGTCAAGTAAGTTCGAGTAATATAGAAGCCGGTCACCTACTGATGCTATACCGGGATGCAATTACTAATTTTTCTGGTTCCTAATCCTATGCTACTAATACCTATTTTAAATGAGAAAGTAATGATGATGTTTTGTGTTTGTTACTTGTCTCCTTGAACATGAAACTAGCGTGAGACTCACTCATAGTGAAACAACACGGTTAATCACTATGATGGTTCATGACTATGATCGCGTTTAGCTCGACATGTTTTAGGCTAATCCGGGTAGCCTTTTCTCTTGGAGCACACGGCACGGCGGCTGCTGCCAAACGCGCGCTCCACCCATGCCCACTTCTACCCATGGCCGTAGCGTGTGCTAGAAAAAGAAGGGCTACAGAAAAGCCTGAAACATGTTGAGATAGACTTGATTATAGATGTGAGTTTTTCGTGTTTTTAGGGTTCCGTAGTCAGCTAGGAACCCTTATAGTTTCGCCATGTCTGTCCGTCTGTCTGTCCGCGGCTGAGCTCGGAGACTGTTAGTACTAGAAAGCTGTAATTTGGCAAGAATATATATATCAGTCACGCCGACAAAGTGGTTCAATAAAAAAAACTAAAAAAAATTTTTTTAGGGTACCTCCCATAGACGTAAAGTGGGGGTGATTTTTTTTCTCGACTAACCCTATAGTGTGGGGTATCCAAAAATAAATAGGGGTTTGCTAAAACCATTTTTTGATAAAGTTCGTATTTTCGGAGATATTCACTCCGAAAGTTCAAAATAATGTGTCCCCCCCCCCTCTAACTTTTGAACCGCACGTCTAAAAAATATGAAAAAAATTACGTAAGTTAAACTTAATAAAAACTTTCTAGGAAAATTATTTTCAACTTAATCGGTTGGGCAGTTTTTAAGTTTTTATAAAAAAATATTTCTAAACTAAGATTGCAATTTAACCGCCATTGCAAGCATTTTTTTTCTTTAAGTACCTATAAGATCACGCTAACAGTATCTTCTTTCAAATAAAAAAAATATTACATCTGAAAAACAATCAACATACATACTAGTTCTAGTAGACTGCATATTAGTTACCCAATTCGCCGATAGATGGCGCTGTACCGCCGACGTTGGGACCAAAACAGCCACATTAGTAAAGTATGCAAAGATTTTTTCGTACCTGCTACGGAACCCTATCTTGGGCGTGTCCGACACGCTCTTGGCCGGTTTTTTTTCACTATTTTGTTACTTTTCTATTTGTATGAAAAATTAGATAACCCGGTGAGAATGGAACGATTAAGGCACCACGCCATTGGGGGGGCTACTACGAAATTCTACTCTCGAAGCCCGCACTGTTCCATCCTTTTCATTCTCCTGTTTAATACTATTAGCCTGACCGGAACGGCACGACACGAAGTTCGAAAATCGAATTTCGTAGTATAAGACCTGAGCTATTACCTTCTCTTTCTGTCAAGCGGTATAAGATGGTGACAGAACGAGATGGTAAAAGCGATGGGAAGCGACCGAACGTTAAAAAATACGGCCTCTGCTCCTTATGAACATTTTATTGAATAGAACTGGGGATAATAAAATAACGTAAGTTGTAATGATGCCAGTTACTCACTGGGGAAAAGGAAGACAAATAGTACATTACTGCAGCGGCCGCGAAATAGGGGATTGCCGGCCGAGTAGTAATAGATGGCCGAGTGTTAACGAGGCCATCTAGAGATACGAGGCCGGCAATCCCTGTTCGTGGCCAAGGCTTGTATAGTGCTTTTCTCAAATAAATCCAAGGAAATGATACGAATGTTTAACTTATATATTCATATTTAATTCAAATTGTTTTTTTTTTTTTATTCCCGCCAAAATATTTATTTTCCAGCAATTTATTTGTAAGCTGTTCCAGTTAATGTTTTTGACGCAAAATCTTGAGATGATTTATATTTATTCAAAAAATTACGACCTTATTAATAATAAATTGTTAACAATAAACGCCAATCCTTATTTATTTTATTGAATACCTGATTAAATCTAGCCAAGTAAGATATTAAAAAGTAAATTCACAAACTAAATTTTTCTTAATTGGCAGTATGTCATTGATAGTCAATAAAAGAAAATAGGACCCACTAAAACAAAAGACAATCTCTTTGCTGGCCTTGGCCAGCAATGTTTGTATGAAATTCCATTATTGTCGTCTAATTTGAAATTGGAACGAATCTTCCTCAACTGCTATACAATGACATACTTCGTGTTCTATTGTCACGACTATAAGGACCACATTTCCTTGGATGTTTGAGAAAAAATATTTAGCCAGTTATTCATACGGCAAACTTTTTGCCGCAACAGTCATCCGTGGACCGTTTCCAAAT
Source organism: Archips crataeganus (assembly GCA_947859365.1). Taxonomy (NCBI): domain Eukaryota; kingdom Metazoa; phylum Arthropoda; class Insecta; order Lepidoptera; family Tortricidae; genus Archips; species Archips crataeganus. The sequence continues at coordinate 7,729,486 of OX402064.1, forward strand.
TCCATGCGTCAGTCCAAGAGCTATGGCCAAGATTACAAAAAAATTAATTATTCGACTCCGTTGAATAATTTGCCTGTTTTGGAACACTTTTACTATATCCGTCGATAGTGTAACGGAAAAGAACGATTATTGGCACGACAAAGTTGCGAAACTTTCGCTCTAAATCGACATTTACATACATTATGGGAAAATGTTAACGTGACTGACAGACGGACAACGCACAACCTTTTAAACCACTGGAGCTAGTCTTGAAATTTGGCAGACATTCCTTGAGGATCATACGAGCGTAAAGGAATTTTCCGATGTCAAATTAAACAGAAAAAAAACCACTCAATTTTTTGTTCTACGGGAGCGAAGCCACGCGCTAATAAGCTAGTAAATTTGTATAAAACTTCACTACAAATCGCTGGAGGAGGTTATTACTTTAATTAAGGGTCTATTAGAAGGCACGTCGCCTTCAAACCATTATACAACACAAGGAAGTTATGTAAGGTTGCTTAAAATGAATCACGTACAAACAGTCCGTGCAACCGTGCCATTATAAATAGCGAAAACATAAGTCAAGTTCACGAACGGAATCGAAATGACGCCGCTGTTAGCGCATAACCACATAACAGCATTGTTCATACAAAAAATTTCAATTGTTTTACATTGCGTTTCGTTGCGTAAACTAAGGTAATTTTTGTGATACAATCTGTAAAGGATAACCTATACTTGCACCAGTTGCACCACAGCACGAACTACGAGTATGACCATCCGTCGTTTCTAAAACATTGGCAGCGTTTGTTTTTTTTTCACATGAAACTGACCCGTGAATTACCTCTATCTTACCTGATGAAAAGTGCCGATGAGGCCAAAGGTGTATTGTATCCCTCACAGAACTAATCATAAAAGCAGTGGATAATGTCGTCTTCTTGTCGACTTTTCAGTCTCTCCTGCTATTCAAACGCGTTTGTTGTGTTTTCATAGACTTTATCCAGCTGTGAAATGTATTTCTTTTGAAGCACAATCTGCAATAACCTATTTTTGAAGAGACCGAGAAAATAAATAGTATATGGCTTTTAAACCATACAGGCGTCTAGCTCGCGTGACATTTCTTGTCCTCCCATTCTTAGTTCTGTAGTTTCTCTGAGTGATTTAATGTTGGAAATCTTCGCAGCTTTTACGCAGAAGCGAGAGGAATAATTTTCAGCTTACCTCGAAACAACATTACCGAAGTGTAGACGATAAGTAGCGTTTAATGTCGGTAATCTATTCCAAGGAGCTCTTGCCAAAACGAGAGTAAACAACAGCCAAAACCTGCATGCAGTTTTATTATTAAATAGATTTATGTTTGACGTGGGATGTGAATAATTATAGCCTGTTTTAACGTTTAATTGGGCTCTTATTTCGATAGTGACACAGTGACACTTTGGATGCTTTGACAGTCATCGATACGCTTAAACGTTCTGTATTGTCTCAAATGCAATAGGTACGGTCAAGTGCAAAAATAAGTATCGATTTAATCCTCCCATCGTTACATACCTATACCTTAATTCAACGACATAAGAGCTACAAATCTAAAAACTGGGCTGTACAAACGGATATAAATAAAATAAAAGCTTGTAAAAATCAAATCGGTTCCGCCTTAACATACTGCAGTCGGTTAACATGTTTTATTGCTCAAAATAATCCGGATTGCGCGTGAGCATGATATAAATGGATATTGCTGTGGTTGTTGCGAGTGATACCGCAGTTCATTGCATTAGTGTATTTACGTACGCCTATTTATACACCGAGAGTAGGCCAGTACTTAGTAATTGTAAATATTTTGATACACAGTATTTAATAAGCTTAAAATGCAGTGGTAGTCTAGTGATTTGACCTTATGGCCTCTCAAGCAGAGGTGGTTTCGAATCCAGGCACCTCTGGGTTTGACGAAATTCATGTGCTAAATAGGGATGTTGACGCCATAAAAAAAATAATTCGAAGACGCGACTCCAGTAAGAAAAACGCTTTATTTTAGCCCTGTAAGCCAGATTAATTTTCGATTGCAAAATCAGATTTTTTGTTGCTTTAAAACAAATAAATATTTAATTGATCGAGTATGCGAACAAGTGACGTCATACGTTGCTATTGCCATTCAAATTCTATGGGAGAATTGTTTTGACAGCTCATAAAAAGTACGTCGGTTGATTGGTGGTGTATAAAATTTATTCGGCGAAGGGAAACATCGTAAATATCGTAATTTGTGACCTGCCAAGTCATTCAAGTAAGATTTCTTTCAAGTTTGGAACAAACATGCACGAATGTATCGAAAAACGCCTACAAAAAGTTTACAGACATTGAACGTATAGGTATAGTTTACCAACCTTCATACTTTTTCGACGATTTAACACATTTTACGTGCACAATAGTCTAAATCCTTCACGGGCCAAATTATATAATAGGCATGTGAAAAAATGCAAATCAGACATCGTGTAGCGACAAAAGCCTTCAGGCTTCGACGTGCGGTTTGTGAAGTGGATGCAATGAAAAAGAAGGAGCTTCTACGTTTGTCGATTTGGCAAAAGTTTTTGAAGTGGTTGTGTTTGTTATTTAATCATGCAATAACGGCTGTTGTAGAAGAAACTTGGCGTACAGAGATACAAAATCTATATTGAGACATAGCATACTTAATATCATATGGTAATGCGTTTTTGTGGGGATAATATTTTAACTTTAAACAAGAATAGCGGACGCTGTGCGAGAACGTTGTGGTTTAAACATGTAACCTTAACCTTTTTTCGAAAAACAAAGCGAGCGAGGCGGCGGATTAAAGCTAGTGTGTAAATACGATTGCCTTAGAACGAGAAATACAATTAGTGCTTTAAAAATGCTCATAAATAAATTCGTTAATTGTGGTCTTAACTATGTGTTTTTTTTTCAAAAGGTTCCGTCTCGAGACATCCGAAGTCCCACGTATTGTCAACAATCACACATTTCAAATGAGTCATTGCTCATGCTTTGAAAAAAAAAATGTAAGTGAGCCCACTATTAGAAATAATTACGCTATGCCGGCCGATGACACTTACTATAAACAAGTCAGCACAATGCCTGTATACAGGGTTATTTGTAATTCACTAGCATCCTTTTAACCCTAAACTCCTACCACTTAAACAAATGTTTTTTGTTTTACGGCTTTTGTCATAACTTAATATTTTTGGTGTAATAACGTTTTGAAAATTTGAGTTTACCTATTTTTTTTACGATACTCTGTGTATTTGTATGGCAAAAAAAGTGTTTCATTTTAAAAAGTCGTAGAACAAAAAACATTTGTCTGAGTGATAGGAATTCAGGGTTAAGAGGATGTCAGTGAATTAAAAATAACCCTGTAGTTTCAGTGGCTAACCCTAACCATAATATAACCAGGGCAAATAGTCATAAAACAATTATCACCTCTACTTCAAAGATAACCGGGATAAAAAATAATGCTATGGTTTTATGATTTGCACCATTAACACGAATCTAGACATCATTAGGTATATTTGGGCTGTCGGTATTCAAACAAAATCTAATATATAAAATTCTCGTGTCGCGGTGTTTGTTACCAAACTCCTCCGAAATGGCTCGACCGATTCTCATGAAATTTTGTGTGCATATCGGGTAGGTCTGAGAATCGGTCAACATCTATTTTTCATACCCCTATTCTTCGCAGACGGAGTCGCGGGCAACAGCTTGTCTAATATATAAAAATCTCGTGTCACGGTGTTTGTTATCGAACTCCTCCGAGACGGCCAGACCGATTTTTATGAAACTTTTTTCTCTATATTCGGTAGGTCTGAGAATAGGTCGTAGGTAGGCTATTTTTTATATCCCTATGCTTCGCGGACGGAGTCACGGGCAACGGCTAGTAGTACAATAAAATAACACTGAGAGGAATGATCTATTAAGAGGGTACGATGCGCACCATTTCTCCATACAAACGTAATCCCCTGTTTCCTCCCTGGATAATGGCTTTAGAGCCAAATTTTTTTTACTCTGTAATCTGTATCTACCACAGCTATGCCCCTATGTTTCGTTTTTTTCCATATTTCAATTAACATAAGAAATATGAGCTTTCAAAAACTGAAAAAATTGCCCAATTTCAACGTTGTTTTCAGACACTCGTCAGAAAAGAATCCCTCCTATAAACAAAAAAAAGGAAAACATAGGGGTATAGCTAAATCTTTCCCCTAATTATTTATGAAAAAAATAAATTAATTGGTCCGGTTTTGGAGAAGAAAACAGGGGATTACGAAATGCTGTTTTGATTAGTTTTACGCGCCTATTAACGGTCTGAGGTGCAGTTGTCCCGCTCTCGCTGTACTGACACGGAGGGGTTCGGGCGAGACAGCGACATTTCATTAAAATACCTATTTCTCAAAATTCTCTGAGCCATCGTACCCTCTTAAGTAAATGTCATGAGTGTGAACCACAGCTCGTTGATTCAATGATCAATGATTTCAGTCATTGTTTTTCCTGTGTCAATGTTGATGACACGCTCGCAATTAGCATTTTGGACATGTTATATGTAGATATACGGGTAGGCTACGATTTCTTGTTAATAAAGAAATTCACTAAGCTACTAGTAAAATTTTACTTGTCTTTATCTTTCACTTTAATTGTTGAATTCGCAAGAAGCAGTCAAAAGAATCATAATTTATCGATGTTTGACTTCGAACCCTCACACCTCACAAAAAACCATCACACAAACCCCACCCAAATTTCCCGCGAGCATGGTGAAATACATTCAATGGTCTATGAGAAGTTCCCGATCCGCACTGGGTCAACGTGGGAACTACGGCTCAAACTCTTCATCATTTCTACTGAAATACGTCCACTGCTGAACATAGGCCTCCCCCAAGGCTCGCCAAACAGATCGGTCCTGCGCCATCCGCATCCAACGCTCAAGCTCACTCATTACTATAAAAATCAAAATATTACAAGCGTCTATTTAACTTTTCATGTTATTATGGCTCCAATTTAGGGTTAGCATGTGATTGCCTTGAAATATGCAGTAATATATTGACTTTAATTAAATAAACGGACAGGACAAAGTACATAAAGAATAAATATTTGTAAACTTTATATAGACGGCAGAGCTGAAAGTTAAACACTAGAAATAAACTAAATGTTTAGTCATAATGTAAGGACATCAAATTAAACACTATGAAATCATAAACGTATGCGACTTGATTTGTTTTTAAAACCAATAACAGCGAATATAAACCTGTAATACCAGCAATAACATGTAGGTAACGGACATACGTAGCGCCAGGAAAACTCCGCATTATCACGGGACAATTCACACCAATTTTGACCTAGTCCCAAAGTAAGCTAAGCAAAGCTTGTGTTATGGGTACTAAGCAACGGATAAACATACTTATATAGATAGATACATACTTAAATACATATTAAACACCCAAGACCCGAGAACAAACATTCGTATTTTCCATACAAATATCTGCCCCGACACGGGAATCGAACCCGGGACCTCAAGCTTCGTAGTCAGGTTCTCTAACCACTAGGCCATCTGGTCGTCATTATCACACACTAGTATGCTTTTTCAATTGGTCCTAAACCTAAGTATCTACGCCCAAAGTGAAAGTGAATCCAAGCAAGCTAACTTAACAGACGACTTACAATACTGGGTGATTATACTTGAAATATGGTGTATTTATGTTTTTCCTTATTGAAATAGGTATATTACATAGGTGTTTTTATATGGTTTAACAATTGTATCAAATGAGCGTTATTTCAGCTAATATTGTGTCAAATGTTTATACGCAGCGTTACGGAGCCTTTAGGGACATCCTGTAATCACATGTACACGTCTACGTGTTTTAACTACTCCCTAACCAACCAACAAAGGATATAACAATGAAAACGACACGCAATGTAAAACGACACCGGTTCGGTTCACGGACACGTTAACACGTATTTGTTTCAACGTTACCGAAACCTTGAATTAATGATCAGAATATACACACTGTATGTACAGTATATACAAGCGGAAAACGTCCGGTGGGTCGCCCTAGATACCGCTGGTTGGACGAAGTGCAGAAAGACGTAACCGCACTAACCGCCCTCGGCGCAGCCAATTGGCGCGAGGTGGTGCAAAATAGGGAAGAGTGGCGCTCTCTGGTGTCGGAGGCCAAGATCCTCTTTGGGTCGCTGAGCCAGTGTAGTAAGTAAGTAAGTATATACACACTGTGATGCAACTCCATTGTGTGTCGAACGTTTATTTGACCACGGCATTTAATTTTGATATTGTATTAGTTACACATACTGATTAAGATGACGGTATAGGAAACGCAGCTTAGGAAGCATGATTGAACCACGACTTACAATACAATACAAAGATTCTTTATTGTACACCACAAAGAATACAATACAGAAAAACAAGTACATGGAAAACTTTATGCGAGGTTTGAGGAAAATACCACGATCAGGATAGTTTCATTTTCCTAGACTTGCTCAGGGCGGCTATCCTATTGATGGCTTTTCTCCGCACTCTGCGTAGTTTCCTCGCAGAGCAGTACAACATAGTAATTTCTAATAGTGGACGCACTCCTTAAGCGTATCACACACAGCGCAGATGCGGTAAGATATCTGTATCTGAACGGATATCTGTCAATATCGCTCCCTATACAATTGGGGATGTCTAAAAAAAAATACCCATGGTTTTTATATTTTTTTTGTATAGAAAAGTTAATTATAAGAAACTAATTTCAATATTTTGTCATTTAGTTCTCTACTTTTTTCAAAATTAATTATTGAAACTATTTTAGTTGATGACGTCAGATTATAATTGAGGGCTTCCACAATGCCAAATTTCTAAATCTATCTAAATACGTACGATAAGGCAACCCCTTTAATTATTTTTTGCGTAGTGGTACACTATACACTGTGTCACTTTACTGGCACTGTCAAAGTGCTAGATGTCAGACAGCGGGTCCAAATCAAACTCCGTAGTATAATCCACGCGTAAATTGTGAAGAATTCCTAACCACACAGAATAAAGTACGACTTGAAGCGGTCACGCAATTTACAGCAATGTCAAATGAAGGTCATTGCTTATTTGTTATATTATAAATTCATTACGTAATATTAAAATTAAATAACTATAGCAAACGAGTTAAAAAGCATTTATCTCGAAATGGTTTTCGATTTACTATACATTGCAAAAAAATAGACATCCCCAATTCAATGGAGGACCACACACAGCGCAGATGCGGTAAGACTTTTATCTGCGTATCTGTGAGTATCGACATATATCGACAGAATCCGACAGATGTGAAGATTTTATCTGCAGATAAATACAGGTGGATGCGCAGAGGCACACTTTCATCCTCATCATCATCATCCCAGTCTATATTACGTCCCACTGCAGGGCACAGGCTTCCTCTCATAATAAGAGGGTTTGGGTCGTAGTTCCCACGCGGGCCCAGTGCGGATTGGGAACTTCAGTGTATAATAAAATAAATATAAAAAATACGTACTACTTAAGCAAACAACAAGTCATCCTTGCGTAGAAATGCATTTTCGCATTTTTTTACATTTTTTTTTTAGTCCGTTCTAATAATCATTTATTTTACATTTTGACGTGAAGGGAAATAAATAAAGAAAGTGTAATGCGCTTTTATTGAAAATTCATTGTAGCCTATCTATCTCTCAAAGGACGCACCTGTGACACCCTTAATGTTGCGGGTGTCCATGGGCGGCGGTGATTGCTCCCCCATCAGGTGACCCGCATGCTCTTTTTCCCCCTTTTATATAAAAAAACACCCTGTATAAGCAATCCGCACCACAAAACACGTCTACTCAACTCCAAAATTTTACAGTGAATGTAAAACCTCGCATCTGCACTGTGTGTGTGATACCTGCAGACGGATAAGTTTTTATACGCAGATAAAATCTTACTGCATCTGCACTGTGTGTGACACCCTTTAGTTCGGCTTATGAATTAGTGGGGGGACGCGGAATTGCCCCCCACCCCCGCATCGCGTAGTTGCTCTGTCTAGACGAACGAGTTTCACTGTTCGTTATTACACTGTAACGGTGGTGGATGAGTTGAATAAATTCGCCGAATACCTATTTAGAAGTTATATGGTGTTTGTTGTACGTAAGTATTTGAGGAAGACATTCAGCAATGCACGTCTAGGATATTAAAAAGTAGAAAAATGATTTGGTCAGATGATATTACCGGGTAAATAAGACGGTTCAAGAAAAATTCAAGAATAGTTTACAGAGTTTAGAGAGGGTTTACATTTCAAGCCATGCTTTATAGCTTGCACGTTTTTGTGCAAATAGCTGGCAGGCGTTCGTCACATTTCATTCATTTCATTATTATTTTATACAATATAGGCTTGCGTTTGACCACAATCACGCCTGATGGAAAGCGAAGATGAGGCCTACGATGGAGCACGCTTGCTTTACCCTAGACTTGAAAGCGGCCAAATTGTAGTGTTCAGGGAACACAGTCGCAGGCAGGGAATTCCCACTCCTTAGCTGTGCGGTATTATAACATAACACAAGCACGCAAGCTAAAACTTGTAATAATATGCAAAAACTATTGGCATGTATATCACGAGTCAAATACATATTTTGTTAAGACAAAAAATCATGTCTCTTTGACGTCAAGTTACTCCGCCATTGTTTAACAGTAATACCCCTCAAAAAATCGAATTTGAATTATTACGACATACAAACAGTGATTTTCCTTTATACAAAGAACTTCGTCCGGAACACTAGATAGCCTTTCAATATTCAAACGTGTGTGTTTGGCCTATTTTGGGTCTGTACATAAGCATCATAAGTACGGTACTTGCCAAATAGGTCAGTGCAGCAAAATATACTCTCGAAGCATTTCGGATAAGAAACGAGCATAAAAATAATGATGGCTGTATTAAATGTTTTATTTATACAAAGTTTTTTTGCTGACTGTACTTGCATTGATTGGCATCCAAGATACATAAGTATACCAAATTTCATGTCAATCCGACCACTGACAGTTTGCAATTTGCAGGATTTGAAGCAAATAATACAAGGTGAGACCAGTGTTTTAAGTATTTATTATACTGCATTAACGAAATTTGTTTATTTAGTATTATTCAATTTAGAATCTCCACACTTTGAGTTTGTGATTTTATTTCAACAAAGTAGAACATCCTAAATTTAATTGACCAATTTAAACGAATTGCCAATTAAATTGCCGAATGCAATGGCTTCGCATGCGAAGGCACGAGAAAATACTAGTCTTAAACAAATCAGTAATGCAGAAACGTCTCAAAAAACTTTGAGTCTTAGTGGCAAAACTGCATCTAATCGGTTTAAATGAACTCGAGTGAATTCAGATGACAACAGACAACTATTGTGCATCACGTCCATTGTCGGAGCACGCCTCTCGCTTTGATTCCATTAGACAGCTTACGCAAAAGGTCGAGTCAGGTTTATTTAATAAAACCATCACGCGGACCGGCGCAACGTGACAACTTGCAAAAAACTGACAATAAGCCATTCATTAATTGACCATTATTGAGCATGGCACAATAACATTTCGGCTTCCGGTCATGCGGGACCTTAAAGATTGACCTTACAACGAATTGCTTGCACAGCAGATGCATCTTGTATTGGTTATGAGTAACATGATAAAACATTCAGTTCTCGGGTACTCTGTCCCGATGTTCCCAAGGACAACTCAGGGACGTGAGAAGGTCCCGTTTTCAGAAAATTGAAAAAGGCGACCGGTAACCGCCAGCGTTCGGCTATTATCTTTGATAAACAAGTTGTGCAAAGAATAAAAAACTCAATTACAGGTATCTTTATTTAATTTACTGTTATTGTTGAAGATAATAAAAATAAATATGCACAATTGCACATTTTCGGAGGTCCTCATCCGCAGTATTAAATAAAAGAAATTAGCGCACCAGAAAAATATAAAAATACATAATTAATTAACATGTGAATCCTGCAGTCTTTTGTGTCGTAAATCCTTTAGAAAGTCATCTCGTTTTCAGGTAAAAATATAAAAATATTATTCTTAAGAGGGTACGATAGCTGAGAGAATTTTGAGAAATAGGTATTTTAATGAAATGTCACTGTCTCGCCCGAACCCCTCCGTATCAGTACAGCGAGAGCGGGACAACTGCACCTCAGACCGTTAATAGGCGCGTAAAACTGATCAAAACAGCATTTCGTAATCCCCTGTTTTCTTCTCGAAAACTGGACCAATTAATTTATTTTTTTCATAAATAATTAAAGGAAAGATTTAGCTATGCCCCTATGTTTTCCTTTTTTTGTTTATAGGAGGGATTCTTTTCTGATGAGTGTCTGAAAACAACGTTGAAATTGGGCAATTTTTTCAGTTTTTGAAAGCTCATATTTCTTATGTTAATTGAAATATGGAAAAAAACGAAACATAGGGGCATAGCTGTGGTAGATACAGATTACACAGTAAAAAAAATTTGGCTCTAAAGCCATTATCCAGGGAGGAAACAGGGGATTACGTTTGTATGGAGAAATGGTGCGCATCGTACCCTCTTAACGGGAAAATTGTAAAATAAATACAAAAATCAGGATGTAAAAATTCTGAAGCTAGGTAGTGATTTTTCTATCTCGCGTTCTAAATGAGCAGTGCATAATTATGCTCTACAGAAGTCTGTAGGTTGTGTCGCACAGAGATGCATTTCATATAGATGGCGCCTGGCAATAAAAGAATCACAAACTAAAAAAAAATAACCGTCTCCAGAACACATTGGGAAATCTTGCCGAAGAAATTAAGCTCGAGTTGGTGAATGGTTCAACACGCGTCTCGGTTTGACGAAGACCCGGGTTCGATACCCAGCCCCAGCATTTCTTTTCAATGTGTTATATTTGCAGTATCATTAAAATAAAATAATAACGATATGGTCATGTTAGTTATGTCATGAATAACATGATCATTAACGAGGGCAATGTGGTTGACTCCAACGACGAACGGAAAGAGAAATTATAGCAGACGCGAACGCGAATTAAAAGCGTCTGGTGCGCTTGCTTAAGTTAGTGAATCATCTTTTGATAGCAGAGCTAATACAGATGATCCAATGTGAGACGGATTCTACGGCGCCATAAGGTCAATGCTCTTCAAGTCTCCAAGTCCCTATCATAAAGAACCCTATTTATGTTTACCCAAGCGTGCAGTATACCGCGCCCATATGGTTAAAAGTAAGTCACCATTATTATTGTTCGTTCAACCCCCACGAAGCCGACCGCTTTAAAAACCGACCCCTTGCAGTGTACCAAATTAACTCTCCATAACAAATTAACTTTCATCGAGGTATTTGACAATTATTTTTCGAATAAGTGGTGACGTTTTATCCCGTCAAGCGATCGCCTCTCCGCAGTCATAGTAATTATCGTTTAATTAGGCTTACACCTACACCGAGCGCCTAAATCACTCAAGGAGTTAAATAGCATTTTACGTTGATGATAACTTATCATCATCATCTTATTATCATTGATAAGATACAGTTTTTAATCTACGTTGAGTTTAAGAAATGTGTCGTTAAACTGCTATGCAAGGTCATGCGGATAGAGCAGAACCGGTTGGAAAAAGTTGCCTACCTTATGCACGTAAGGTGATCCAGGACTTAACTGGGAAAAACCCTCGACGAAGACCGAATTACCTTCGATCCATATCTCTGGTGAAAGATGAAGAGATAAACTAGCTTTTGCCCGCGACTCCGTCCGCGTAGAATTAGTAATTTGGACAGCTTATTTTTTTATCCAATTTGCTTTTTCATCAATTACGGTTCTCCTTAGTTCCTCGATATAAAAAAAAATTACCCCCCCGCACCCCCTCCCAACCCAACCCTCCCCCGCACACCCGCGTTCAAATTCACCACCGTACTCCCAAGTCAAGCGTGCCTATAGAAGTTTTACTTCAAAAACCCCCGATTTTGAAACATTCTTCCGCTCCGCTCCGCTGCTATTGGTGTTAGCGTGAAGATTATATAGCCTATATAGCCTTCCTCGATAAATGTGCTATCTAACACTGAAAGAATTTTTCAGACCGGAGCAGTAGTTCCTGAGATTAGCGTGTTCAAACAAAAAAACCTGTTCGATGAATTCTTAAAATAGACGTATCATTCTTATTTGTGAACCGATTCAAATGAAACAAACACTAAATGTTAATCCAAGAAAATACCAACATATCAGTGAAAACCGCATCCTTCTAGGTTAAGCCGTTTCTGAGATTAGCGCGCACAAACGCACAGACAAACAGACAAACAGACAATAATTCTAAAAATCATTGTTTTGGGTTCTATTGCGCTAATAAATAGCCCTAGTGACAGTTTTTCTCAAATATCTTCAATGTACAGACACCGACTTGTTACAGATTTATTATATGTATAGATAAGCAACGTGACTGAGTCATTAGCTGATTGACAACGCACAGCCAAAAACCACTGCAGCAAGAAAGTTGAAATTTAGCATCATATTTGAGGACCATACATGTGCACAATTGTGCACTAAGAAGGGTGTTTTTCGAAATTCCACAGGGCAAACCCGTCTGCAAAAACAAAGTATTCATAAAGGATTTACACTTTATAGCAACTTAGTTTTCTTACGTTTTCTAACCATCGTACTTCGCAACTATAGCTATTCGTCTTAACTTCAGTCAAATTTCACAAAGCTTCAAAACAAATAAGGTTCCATTTCTAGCAAAAGACATACTTGTACCCTGGTTACATTTTAATTATAGTCCTAATTGTCACACGTCTAGGGTTTTAGTCACGAATGTTATCGAAACGCCAATAAGCCATTTTGAAGTCGTCAAATAACGATGCAGAAAACCAAACACACCAAGAACAATGCAGTTCTAAGCAAAGCAAAGGTTCTAGTATCGGCAATAGTGTTAGTCGTTATTTTTAAAGTAGGTATATAAACGCCTACCCACGAATGGATGGAAGTGCAAGTCATTAAATTCTCATATTGGCTATCAGAACTGATCCGAGGCCGTCAACATCACGAGTAGCATAACATGGGAACTATCGAAATATACTCCTGAACGTATTAAATATTAATCGTTCCGGCATTTTTTATGTTTTAAGTTTTAACAACCTGCTTTATATTATTTAACAGTCCATTGCCTCAGTCAACTTTTAATTGTTTTTATAAACATTCGATTTCATCAAGGTTTCGATGGTGTGAATGTAAAATAATGTTCAGCATACATCTGTTTGGCAGCTGGATCAAATATGAGAGAGATGTGAGAGGTGATTACGAGTCCTGCATCAAGGGATTAGTCCTTAAAATATACGTGGATGATTTCATAATTATTTCCGATCAGAATGACATAAAATAGACAAGCCAGGGTTATGTAAGTATCTGTTTGCAACCTCACGTAAGAAGGATAATACTCTCGACAGAAAGAAGGATCTTTATAAAATATCTCACCTCGTGAGGTTCCCAATCGGCTCTGGTGCAAATCAAAGAGTTATAAACCTTAAAATTAGTATAAAACATTTCGTACTTACTCCAGACACTTCACTTTAACTTTTTGCAGACAGTCGTCTTGTATGGTTAACTACCATTTAGCATGGTCCAATTTTTTGGTCTCCATCCGGATCTCTTTCTGAGAGGAAGCCTGTCCCAGCAGTGGGACGTATATAGGCTGGAAATGATTAGTATTCTCGATGAACTACTATCAAACATGGAGTAGTGTGCAGATTATCCGACTAAGACGCTGTTGAACATTTCAGTAAGTAAATACATAGTACATTCGCTACTAAAAATTCAATCGTGTATTTAAAGGCCCTGGCATTATTCCGGCCGTTTAAATTTTAGCACCTATGCCATAAACTCTTAGACAAATAAAACTATTGCCATGGGCGATTTTCGATATACTTATGTAGGCACGACCGTCCGCAATCACGGCGGTATATTTGCTTATACTCAATGAATTATGATTTCCTAATACATGTTTAAAATAAAAATCAAAACATTCCAACATTGGGTAGACTTCAGTTTTAGTAAAAAAGCTATTGCAAGATTTGAAACAAAACAAACAAGCTAAATATTTATTGAGGAAGACTTAACTGACAGATACTGACAGACCGTCTTTATCGACAGATACGAAGCGATGTCGTAAAATAGAAAACAGTGTTTTATCAAGAAACTAGAACGGTTTATTGCACGTCGGTTATTGTTTTTTAGCCCTTAGGCGCAAGCCACACAGAAGAGACGTGGGACGATGGCGCGTCGCAGTCGCGGAGCCCCTTGAATCAGTTTTCATACTAAATGTATAGAAGCGTCGCGATCCAAAGCAGACAGAAGAGACGGGGCGGAGACGCGGCCTGCGAACAAACGACGCGGACTGCGACGCGCCCCCGTTCCACGTCTCTTCTGTGTGGCTTGCGCCTTATTCTTCTTACTTCATTGGTCAGTCGTGACCATCTGAGTCTAGTATTTACAAAGTGTTATAGTCGACCAATGTCAGTTCTACGGATTAAAACGTCAAAGGCTATTTTCACTAACAAGTCAATGTGAAAATCAGCCTAACTTTAAACTGATGTAGGAACTGTCACAAACAATGGCAAAGCACTTGGTCGACTATACAATCCTAATTTATTTACCTACCTGTGGATTTCGTCGTTTTATTGAAAGTAATAAAGATTTTGACAGCTTTACGAAGAATAATATTATGCGATGGTTTCGTAAAAGCCCTTCGAAACCCTAACAAAATTAAAATCAAATTATAAAATAAATAAATGTCCATTCATCCTTTTTATGACAAAAAATAAAGCCTACACCCACTATGCACGGAATCGCAAGTCCACAAAATGGTTCCAAACCATATTCAGAAATCCTTCCAAGGCACGAGGTCACTTCCTGTCCGCCATATTTGTTTATTTATAGCCACCGGAAGTTGGACTAACATTTCTTAATCTTATGCCATGCGCGACCGATCGGAAACGGTGCCTTTTCCTTAGCTTGCGGTAACATCCTTTGTTCGGCGTCGCGCGCGCATACAGTCGAAATACTTTATCACGTTGCGTTGCGTACTACCTTTTCGCAATAAATGCGGTACAGGACAATACTCTTTTTTTATTAGGGTTCGTCCTATAAGGAACCCTTAGTTTCGATATGTTCGTCTTTCTGTTTGTCTGACCTGGCTGTTAGTTGTAGAGCACCTAAAGTGAGGATCCTTTTTTTTTCTCGTCTAAGCCCAGCGTGGGATTAGATGTTGCGGGGGTCTTTCAAAAACATTTTATAAGTTTGCCGCGATCATTTTATTGATTTAGGGATTCGCTTTCAAAATATGTAGCTTCAAAGTGCTACTTTTGTTATACCCTCTACAAGTAAAATCTGAATATAAAAATCTCGTGTCACGGTGTTTTTTATCGAACTCCTCCGAAATGGCTTGACCGATTTTTATGAAACTTTTTTCTCTGTACTCGGTAGGCCTGAGAATAGGTCGTAGGCTATTCCCTATTCTTCGCAGACGGAGTCGCGGGCAACAGCTAGTAGTACTACAACTACTTGAAAGGAAAACTATCGCCGCTTAATACACAGTCAATCAAAAAATAATAGTAAACATTTGTCGCGTGTTAGTTAGTATACAGAACCCTAAACTACGCGTGGTCCGACTCGTTACGTAAATTGGTATAAACCCAGTGCTCCTCAATCTATTCAATAATTAATAAAATACTTCCCTATTGCTATCTGTGACAGTAAATCTATTCTCTTTGGCAGTTGTCACTCTAAAATGTACTTTAAGAGCGCTACCAACACCGCTGGCGGTGAGCCGGCTACTAGGTGGATGCAGCGGCTATTAAACACAAATTTCGAATCTATTACGTAATCTGTGGTAAAGCAACAAGGTACAAAATTGTGCATCTACTTTTGATGCTGTGCTCCGATTGTTTGACAGTATTAACGAGACTGCGTTTAGTGTAACTTTGTATAACACCTATTTGAAGAACGTCAGGAAGATTAGTACCGACTGGAATATTAAAGAGTCTCTTTAGTTTATGCGGTATCTGTGTTTAAACTACTTAACATATTTTAAGCGCAATGCGCAGTGCTGCAAAGCAGAATGAGGCTAATCGAGCTATGCGGATAGATAATTAGCACTAGTAGTAACTACTTTACTAACTACTAATAGGGATGTTTCCTAGGTAAAAAAATAATAATTCTTATTAGTCCGTATTTTACATTATCAAAAAATATTAGACACGTAATTTTTCTTTTGACAATTAAACAAAAAATGACGAAGATATGGCGCGTTGAAGTTCCGCGTGACGAAGCGTGACGTCACTTGTTCCTAAAACGCTCATACAAAGTGTAGGAACAAGTGACGTCACGCGAAACTTCAACGCGCCATATCTTCGTAATTTTTTGTTTAATTGACAAAATAAAAAATACGTGTCCAATATTTATTGATAATCTAAAAGACTGACTAGTTAGGAAAGTAGCCTATTATTCAATATTTAATGGAGTCAAACAAGTGCCAAAATGAGCTAATCCTAATGTTCACGTGAAATAATATGATACGTCTTACCACACTTCTTTTTTCCACTTAATAAACACAAATAATTACCTAATTACTCGCATTTTATTTCAGTTTAACGTCCCTCGTTTTAATGCAACAAAAATACGCATTAATATTATGATATGAGTGACTTATGATATAAAAATTATCAACGAAACTGTGCCAAAACCAAATTTAGAGCAGTGTCATTGAACCCTCGTTTACACGAATTCATTGACCTGTACAAAGATAAATGTTAACTGGGCGCACGCGCGGTTTATGGCTTATCTTTGGCACCCACTTAAACCGATGCATTACCAGGAAATAAACAAACTGTTCCGGATCTTATTTCAACAAATAAACACCTTGTGTACTGGCAATATTTCTCTAGACATTCTATTCTATCTGACGCGATGCGTCGTCGTCGACGAGAATATGTGATGGTCGCAGTTTTATATGATTCAAGATTATTCCTTTAGACATATTTTCTACGGGATTAGGTCGGTCTACAGTATTTGAATTTACTGCCTCGTGAAGTATTCTTCCTCTGACGTCAAAGAGTATGCTGCTGTGTTCAGACGAGGATATTAATGTCGGTGAAATTCTAACACATGACGTATTTTTTCTTGAGCCAATTAAGCCGGCCGACTGTGCATCTGCCTGCAATCCTCTCATATTGCCTCCACTCGCTCGTTGTCCACACTATGTCGTGAAAAAACACTAAGCCAAAAATACGCAAAACTTAACGACTCACCAGAGACGTGAAGGTGACCTCGTGTCACATGAGACATGACGCATTGCTTGAGACATAAGTATATTGCAATTTCTTTTAGTGCACATTTTAATTGAATCAGCTGATAATGCTGAAAACTTGTCTTCATATCTTTCATTCATGATGACGCTATAATATTTAGAAGTATACCGGTGCCATCGGAGTTTCTGATTTCGAAGTGGATCAGAACGCTAGGCTATGACATCACAATTCACTATAATCAACCAAGAAAACACTATGTCGCTCCTTTGTTAAGGCAGTTGTGAAAAATGTGATCACATTCGCTGCACGCATCAAAGATGTAACAAAGTCGTTTTTATATTTTCCGCAGTAGATATAATTATCTTATCTATGCAATCAATTTGCAGTAAACCGTTTTCCACTGTCACTTAAACGACGTATTTAGTAACTTTTTAATTTGTTGCATACCATACCATTGCAAAGATGACACTGTCCATAATTTAATCATAGCACAGAATCACTGTTTTCGTTTGACAGAAAAAAGTGGCGAATGATACTGTGATTTCAAGTGCGTTAGACAATGCGGCCTCTGAAATCGCATTACATTTCCATGCTTCACGAAATAACCGAGTCAAATGCCATACTTCGCGTTAACACAATTAAAATAACGTGCGAAATACGTCATCAATCGTAAATAGTTTTCTCATGGCTTCTTCGTTAAGTTTCTTTCTGCGCTGAGGTTATAAATAAGCCAGGAATGTTTATCAATGAAAAGACAAAAGTGTGGCTAATTTGAAAAGCTTTAATTGGCTTTCTTTCAGTACGACTGGTTTTTGACAAGCTCAGGGGAAAATTGTTTACCCTTTAGACCAAAAACTTATGTTTCTTTATTTTACCAAGCATCTTCACCTTTATGTGGTTAGTATTCCATTGGCCCGCACAAAGCGGTTCGCTTCGTTTTTCCTGCGAACTGCTAAGGAATGGAGTTCGCTCCCATCTTCTGTATTTCCAGATAGATACCTACAACCTAAAGCTCTTCAAGGTTAGGTAATGTGGTGGAGTGTTAGTTATGTAAATAAAAACTTGGACTTCAACTATAACACGGCTTTTATTCAGATTTCATTATAATACCTAAAAAACACTTACGTGGCATAGCCTAACAAAGAATGGCTGCTCAGACCGTCTGCTGTCCGATGTTCGTTTCTTGATTCGAATTCTAGAAGCCGCAAATTCAAATATGTATAGGAAACAGCAACACGGTGTCGGTGGCCAGTGTCTACAATAGACATTTGGCCTCATCTGCACTTAAAGACAAGGTACTTAAAGACAATTTTGCATATCAAACTTCTCGATGCTTCACTTCTTTAATACATAAATACCAGTAGCATTTCGATGACTCAAACAGATGCAGTTATTTCAACAAAAAGGAGTCCAGCGGACTGCGCGTGATTCACCAAAGATAGTAAGTGGATTTGCACCCATGCCCATAACTTCGCGAGACGTGATACGTGACTAGATGCACGATACTCTACGATTAAATTCTTAGGCGGAAATGATATCGTCACCGATTAAGATGAACCCAACCCTCATTCTTTTTTCAAGGTTTTATTTAGGTTTACTTGTTTCGTGATGGTATGTTAGGATCCAAAGTTGCAAGTCGAGTTTCACCTTCCCGTGGTCGGGTGTATTGTCAGCAAAAATTACCATCTTCGAAATTTCTTGTATTTAAAATTATTACTCAAAAACTTATTTATTTATTTGTTTATTGTCAAGTCATGTTCATTAAAATAAGATGTCATACTAGCATAAGTCGGCACACAACAGCAATTTATGAAATTAATTATATTTTTAATTCTATATCACACACATTATATAATACATTATAAAATTAATTGATATTGTTATTATGTCTAAGAGTTATTAAATGTAATGATTTAAAAATATATACATGTCAATTTGGATAAGATTTGAAAATTTTAGCATTTTAAGTTAATGAATGTTTTAATATGATATTTTAATTATGATTTAAAAATTATTTGTCTTATCGTTTGACTAATGTTTTGACATTTTAATTTCTGTTCTTTTACGTCAAAGACCCAGTCTTATTTTAATTGTTATTTTTTATTTCAGGTCTTGACATCTTTAGTATTGTATTTGTTATATTAAATGTTATTAATCTTATTCATATTACCTTTGACTACTTCAATATAAATTCTTGTAACTTGATATTTATTTACTTAAGTGATGAATATTCAATGAATAAACTAAACTATTTTAGTACCAATTAATCTCTTGAAATGTGGCAGATATCAGGAACTTATTACAAAGGTTGAACATGACCTAAGCGTTTTTATGGATTAAAAGTTCTTTAGGTTGATTGGAGTATATGTCAGTAAGTTACCAAAAACAAAATTATACCCGTTATATACGTTATTAGTGTTACATATAGAATAAGAACCGTTATAACTATTCACTATAATTACCGTGTAAACACTGTTGGTGTATCAATAAATAAATAAATAAATCAAATCAAATCGGAAACCAATCAAAATAACTACCCTCTGTTTATTAAACGATGAAAGTTACTCGTAGTATTGAATCAAACTGTTAAAACATTGGTATGTAAATGCTTACACAGCTGCTTGATTTACTTCGAAGAAGTGGACATAGTTAAGAATTCACGTGTTTAAGTTTAAGAGTACCTATGTTTGATGCTGGTTTTACTCGTTGAAAAACTGAAACTACGGCATAACTAACGTTACTTGAGCTTTATTTTATTATTATTGAATACCTATGTCACCCTAAACTAGCTTTAACCCCTCAAGCGACCCAGGCAGACACGGCGGTGCCTAAGCTAACAGTCAAAATTTGCTAATTTTTGTTTCTAGTTTCGATCACCTTTTAACATAGGGTACTTAGAAAAAATTACCCAAAAGAGTCGCCGATCGCGCGACGGGTTAATATATACATACACGCAGTGCTAATGAGATATATATATCCGTAGTCCAAAAAACAGATGACTGCTCAGATCAGAAGCCATGTCAGATTTCACTTACTTTACTTGACTTATCAAGTAGTCATGAGTAGAGAAAGACGAGGTAGAAGTTTAAAATAATTCACGACTAAATTGGACAATTTTCTACATGGATGTAGTCTAATATATAGACTTATGTTGTTTCGAATAGAACTAGTTGAAGTTAAAACAAACTTTAACTAGGGAATTGAACACTCGGCAAACGTGCGTGACGGGTTTGGTCTATGTCTAGAGTAGGTTGGAAGCTTAGAAACCTTGGGCGTATATCTAGCACGAGAATGTTGTTATTCTGTCACATTTGGTTTCTATCGTATCGACGTTAGCACTCATTAAATTATACTCTGCGAACTAGCGGGATTTTTTGCTAGTCGTTCCCACTTTTCAGGAACTTATCAGAAAGGTTGAACAGGCTCTAATCGTTTAGGCTCTAATCGTTCAGGCTCGTTCCTAAAATACCACATTTTTAAAATATTACATAACGAACTAAAACAATTACTTTGCTCACCCGCGACCTTACAATAGTTACGTTTATGCAAGAAATGTGCGTTCATGCAGTTCCTCCACCTCCACACTGTACGAACACACACAAATCACATAAACCCAACCATCACCACCACCAAGCTACACTGACGCGTTTCGAACTCAACCAGAGCTCATCTTCAGAGTTACCACAACCGTATGCTATGCTACCAACTGTTAAAAAAACTAATTAAAACTAGTTTTTTTTAACAGTTGGTAGCATAGCATACGGTTGTGGTAACTCTGAAGATGAGCTCTGGTTGAGTTCGAAACGCGTCAGTGTAGCTTGGTGGTGGTGATGGTTGGGTTTATGTGATTTGTGTGTGTTCGTACAGTGTGGAGGTGGAGGAACTGCATGAACGCACATTTCTTGCATAAACGTAACTATTGTAAGGTCGCGGGTGAGCAAAGTAATTGTTTTAGTTCATTAATATGGACCCCCGCAAAGTAACGCCTGATTCAATAAATTATATTACATAACAGTTACCACATTTCTAGCTTACCAGATTCTCGTTGCACCACATTGCAAAATCGAAGATTACTCAAGGAAGTGATTTTTTTGTGGAATGTCCTATCTTGACATTATGGTATTTTGGGAACGTGGTATTTTAGGCACGAGCGTTTTGTGATGTGAGTGAAAATATCGTATCTCAAGGCTTCATAAGGTACTTTTAAGGGCAAATATGTGAATCCTTTTCTGATGTAACTTGAAATGTTTATTGCTAAGCAGTTGGTCTATTACCTAGCCTTCTAAGCGCCGTGGCCGAACAAACATTTCTACCGAGGTTGATGATAAATTAACTATTGATCATAGCAGCAATAATTATAAAATTTGTTGCGTAAATGGTCATTGTTCTAAGCATAGGTGTTGTTTATTGCCTATTCTATGCAATGGCGACTCATCTGTACCTACTTTGCTCGGGGAAGTTTTACTTCAAGTTCAATTTATGTTAGTAGATTTTGAGACTGAATAGTAAACGGAGGAACAGATATCTATCATCATGTTAAAGAGTGGAGTTACAAAAGTTACGACATCTTAACACAGGTAGCTAAAAGAATAGTAAATACGGAAAATTTACTTTTATGCAACAGACGATTAACCATACAAGTTTATGGGTAATTTTCGTGTCCAAACGGAATTTTTAACAGTCAGTTGTTTTGTATGTTTAATAACCTGTTAACATAGTCAATTTTTATTTTAACTCTACTGTAATAGTTTGGTAGTTCTTTCTATTTGTCGACAGCTGATAAACCAGTTTAGCTATTCTCTTCATATTACGTAGTGTACTTATAAGAAAACCTGTGATACAAACGAGATTAACTGGTTGTCTGGTCGCAATTGGTCATACAGGATCATAGCTTAGTTACTAGAAATGAAGATTTCTAAAATGTTACAATATGTATACATAAACTCGTACGACTACATTATCTCACTACATCGCCTACGTAACTAAACACGAAGATTCGCACGCTATTCCAAATAAGTTGGAGCTGGAGCTATATCTTGCGTGATTTCTCATCATTTACAAATAAAAAACGCTAATAATCAATTAATATGCGTTCAGAGAAACATAAATAAATATTGACAGATCTGCCTAGGCAAGTGGCACTGGTTGAATTATAAAACTTCTAATATTCAGGCCAAAGATACCGTTAGAACCAAGCTATGCAAGCAAATGGACAGGCGTATTTTGTTTTCATTTGAAATAACTAGGCAGACAACCGACTGCTCGAGCTAGTAGAAACAAGGCAGGAGCACTGTATTGTGCATTTTTAATGTGATTGTATGGGAGCAAGATTTTAATGATGTATTTTGTTTTTGTACTTACCACATCACGTGCCGCACGTGGCTTGATGTCCGTTTTAAATATGATAATAAACTTTGTAGGTAAATGGGTATTTAACAATGCATGATGTGATTGCGATATTCGGCGATAGATACCTAACTATATTATAGTATGGGAAGGTCAAAATCGAGACGGTTGGTTGTCACTTTAAAGCCCTTTCTTTAGCTCGGTACTGGTCAATGATGGTGGATAATTTGCGGTGATAACCGGAGCAATAATAAATAAATTGCTTTTTTTATTCAATCGACTTCATTTCAGCCTATATACAGGGTTATTTGTAATTCACTGACATCCTCTTAACCCTGAATTCCTATCACTCAAACAAATGTTTTTTTGTTTTACGGCTTTTTAAAATGAAACACTTTTTTTCCCATAGTATCGTAAAAATAAGAGGTAATCTCAAATTTTCAAAACGTTATTACACCAAAAATATTAAGTTTGACAAAAGCCGTAAAACAAAAAACATTTGTTTAAGTGGTAGGAGTTTAGTGTTAAAAGGATGCTAGTGAATTACAACTAACCCTGTATATATGTCCCATCCTTGGTCACAAACTGAATGAGCAGGTTTGTGGTGTAGTAGGCACGCCACGCCACGCGGGCTTAATACTGATTGGTTCACACACACCATTGAATTTTGTTTGTTTTCTCACAATGTTTTCCTTCACCGCAAAGCTCATGAATTCTGAAAAAGTCTGGTTCAAGCCATGATAATTCAATGATTGTTTAAAAAAGTGGTTACTAACAAGAAGCATTGACATTACTAATTTAAATGTGCGCTGGGGTATTATCACGGTATTATTCAGACAAAAAAAATCTACTAAGCGTTAAGTGACGTCGGTATGGACATTAAACATTTAAGTATGAACATAGTACAAACTGCAATGGCAATACGGGTATTTCAGGCATGTGTGTCACCGACCTCGGAATCTATTTATTGGGCCATTCTACTTTTCGTTGACCAGTCATTTTTAGTAATAAATAAAATAAATAAAATAAAAATCATTTAATTCAGACCACAAAGAATCCATATTTTTGTTAGTATACATTTACAACCTATAAAACTATGTTAGTAATGAATTTAAATAATAATTTCAATAATCTAATCAATTAAATGCAATAAATATTAAAATGATAAAAGAAAATGTCACGTGTAAAAATAATAATAAAAATTCAGAAACGCTAATAACCAATAATTAATTTAATATTCATAAAATAAAAATGGAACCAAAATTAGAATTAGAATAGACGACTGCTACCGGAACACGACCTCTTACTAACTATGATGTGCATGAAATGACACATTATATGCGAGTCATATCTGTCAGCAATGGTCATCAAGATGGTGTTGGGACTGGCGCGCAGACGACTGAGCAAAGAGGCTGTTTTCTTGCGCATTATTGCGTAAAAATCATCAGTGTTCGCCTGCGCGAACATCCCTGATGCACTACAAAAGCGCGGCAGTCCCATCAACATCCTGAAACCATTGTTGTACTGGACTCGGAAGGCGTTGATGGCCCTCTGCGTATAGTTGGACCATAGGCTGCACGTGTAGTATACTTGGCAGTAAGCTTTAAACAAAGATATTTTAACTTCCTCACTACAACGAGCAAACCGCCGAATCAACATATTACATCGAACCGCCATCGCCCTCCGTTCCCGCTCAATATCCAACTGGTCTTTAAGGTCATCGGTAACTATATGCCCTAGATATTTGAACGTATAGGTCCGTTGAAGCTCTCTACCATTAATTCTAATGGGAGGTACGAATTCAGGACATTTCCCACCGGCGGCCTTAAAGACCAAATACTCACTCTTCCTGACATTATAAGCTAAGCCATGTTCCGCAGCGTACGTCTCACAAGTCGACAGCAGTTCCCTAAGCGCCCTGACCGAAGGGCTCAGCAGCACCATGTAATGTGCTCTTCAAATATATTTTTTACAAAAACGGTAAAGTGCTCGGTTTTATCATCAAAGATTTAAATAGGCACATAATTAACCTTTTGACCGCCAGCGTCGGCTATAGACGACAGTATGGTAATACAAAATTAAACCTACCCGCATCCGCATAAGAATCAATTTTGTTCCAAACAAAAACGATGCGTGGCGGTCAAAAGGTTAAGCTTGTATTTAAAATCATCACTACGCATAAAAAGTAATCATTATTATCTATAAAGTAGGTAACGCAGTGGACATGCGTGTCCCCGCCATTTGTATGGAAATTGGTGTATTTTCCGCTGAGTTACCAATTTTTCCCACAATATTTCTTTGAATTTAAAGTTTTTTTGCTTTAAAATACTAAATTTAGTTATTTCAGTTTTCATATAAGTTATTTACACTTGAAAAAAATCACCCGGTATGCCTTATATTTCACGAAAGATTAATGGTTACTTAAAAGTAGAATGGCCCTATTACTAATTGTTTTTTTTTTTTTTTATGGTATATGGGGCAAACGAGCAGACGGATCGCCTGATGGTAAACGATTACCGTCGCCCATGGACACCTGCGACACCAGAAGAGTCACAAGTGCGTTGCCGACCTTTCAGGTAGGAGTACGCTCTTTGTTTGAAAGCTTGAAGGTCATATCGGTCCGGGAATACCACAGCAGGAACCTCATTCCAGAGCTTTGCTGTGCGAGGCAGGAAATTCCTGGAAAAACGCACAGTAGAAGACAACCAACCATCCAGATGGTGAGGATGGAAGTGTTGTCGCGTAGGGCGGTGGCGGAAGGATGCGGCAGGGATGGGGGTTTATGCCTATTTATCCCGCACATAGGATGAAATTGCTACAATAATGATAGTTTTATTGAATCTTTCGACAAGGTTAACCTGCTGCGAGTAGGCGAGAAGAGTCTGATAAAATCAAGAAGTCTCACATTTGAAGACTACAAGCCGCAAACAAAATTCTATCTCTCTCTCTCTAATGTTAAGCCTTACACGTGAGAATGGAATAGAATATCGTTCGCGTCGTCCAGAATTTATGCTTGTAGAAGTTTATTGCATCTTGTTTACGGGGCACTGACGTTATTTAGTCGCTCCCCATTCAAAAAACGCGGGCTTCGGACAATAATTACCTTTCATTGCTGGTGAAATCGATTCCTGCCTCTGTGGATGTCACAATAGAAAACTAACAATAGATTTCATTGAACTCTGATATCTTGAAAAAGTTAATTGAAACAGACCAAACCAGAATGATCAGGAAGGCACGGGAGTAATGTAGGTAAGCGAGCTTAGTGTAATAAATAAGCGTTTTCACATTATCGGATCCGATATCGGTATCGGACGACGATACGATATCGGGGCAAGTAAAATCTATGAAATGTACCGGAACTGGCAATTAAAAAGGTCTATTCCCAGTCATCCGCCTTTGTTCGCATTCTAATAGGATTTCATAAGTTATTAAACTTAAAAAAATATTTAATTTTTATAAAAATCTTACAATTTCGTTAAGCAAAGCCAACCAATATCATATCGCGGCGTCCGATATCGATATCTGATCGGATAATACCATTTAACTGTCTTTGTCATTAGGCACCCGCCGTCAATGCTACTAATTAGTTTGATGTGAGGGTACTTAGTTATTAGTCAGTTACTAAGTGGTTTAAGTTACTGTGAGAAGGTAGGTACTTTGTTAGACTTGGCTAAGTAGTTTGTATGTAACAGCATATTGGCAGTAGATATGAGGTAGATAGGGATTCCCAGCTACCTGTCTATTAGACAATAAAGTACAAAATTACAAATATAGAGTACCTACAAAATAATACACCTATTATATTATATATTTAGAAATATTAATAGCTGTTGCACACAATTACAACTTTGAACAATTTTTATTTGCTGTCCATGATAAAAAATATCCTATATGTCCTTCCCAGGATCTTAAACTATCTCCATACCAAATTTAATTTAAATTTAGTGGTTTAAGTTTAAGGGTTTCATTTATAATACTAGTAAAGAAGGATGAACAACAATTAAAAATTTTCTAAAAAAGTTTGAAGTAAAAGTATTTTTGGTATGACAAAAAAAAAAGTTTTTATATTCACAATGACTATTAAAGGCATAACAAAATCCAATAAAATTTAAATTGAATTGATCCTATTATTAACATTGATTATAATAGGCTACTTTCCTAACTAGTCAGTCTTTTAGATTATCAAAAAATATTGGACACGTATTTTTTATTTTGTCAATTAAACAAAAAATTACGAAGATATGGCGCGTTGAAGTTTCGCGTGACGTCACTTGTTCCTACACCTTGTATGAGCGTTTTAGGAACAAGTGACGTCACGCCTCGTCACGCGGAACTTCAACGCGCCATATCTTCGTCATTTTTTGTTTAATTGTCAAAAGAAAAATTACGTGTCTAATATTTTTTGATAATGTAAAATACGGACCAATAAGAATTATTATTTTTTTACCTAGGAAACATCCCTATTATGTAGGTGCACTAGGTCTGCTTGGGAACTACAGCCCAAGCCCTCTCATTCTGAGAGGAGGCCTTGTGCCCTACAGTGGGACATATACAGGCTGGAATGAGGTACAATATATATTAGAACAAGCCGTTCATATGTACTCTAACATTTTACATTTTATCAATTCTTTATACTGCCACCAATGGCTTGCTAGTTTATTGCCAACTATGAAATATAAAACCGTAACCAAGATGGTATTTTATTGTATAATGTCTATGATATTCTGTAAAACAAAATATGATAAAAAAAATGAAACATGTACTTCAGTCGGGGACCATCATAGTGGTCACCAATGAGCTGAAGCCTGAAATATCACCACAATTACATAAAAACTCACACTGTGCATAGTGTGCATAATCAGGTATGCCATTTAACTTAAATTATATATTTTGTTTATAATTGTCATGAACAAATTAAACTATGATTTACGTTTCACATAGATATTTGAATAGTATTTTGACTATTATTTTGGTTTTTCCCGAAGAGTGTGAAAAGTGTGTATAGATCCTATTGCTAGGCTCTGGTGCCTCTCTGTCAGTCAGTCTCTCACAGGGCTGCATCGTTTGAATTATAATAGGTAGACCTTGATGTTTTCAGTGTGTATTTACTGTGACCACCTAAACAACAAATAAGAAAATTAAAACAAAGTAAAAAATGTAATTGATTTGAATTTAATTTACAGAGGAGGCTTGTACCCTGCATTGGGATATGATAAAAAAAATTAAGAGTTTACAAGAATAGCATATGTTCCGTGATTTTTGCTTGAACTTGAACTTTCGTAATTATGATTATATGGAACCGTTAATATGCGAATCTGGCTCGCACTTGGCTGCCCTTTTCAAGAGGGTAGGTGCTTTGTTTGACGAAGCTTTGACAAATCGGCGCAGACGAATTTGGGGCAAAAACTAGTTGATTATACATAAAAGACTAATCATAAAAATGTTTTGACTCATCTTTGTTCTAGCAGTCATACAGTATATTAACCAAATGGACTTGATAAGAAGAGTAAAAGATATTTTAATTAAACAAAAGAAATAAAAAAAAAATTCTCTCAGTATAGGTATTCGGGTCTACTTGGGACGCAACCCAAGTTACAAGAGGCTGGCACTTGTGTAGAACCCGTGGGACATCCATTTACGTGAGATATACATTTTCCATTGCAGTCGGCAAAACTGCTAGCGAGCTGCGACTGCAATGTCCCATGTCTGGCAGTTGCAGTTGGAATGCAGTCAGTCTGTATCGGCCCTAGATATGTAAACAGCAGATAAAGTTGCGCCATCTTAGGTTAATGTTTTTATTAAACCAAATTCAATATTTGTTTCATATAAATAACAGACCTTAATTTAAAGACGGAATACCGATTTCTCTACAATAAGAATAACAGGTTTCTTTCTTAGATAGGTACTTCACGTTCAATACGCAACGTGTGCTGAGAATATTTTATAAAAACGACGTTGTTTAAATGTTTAGACAACCCGTATGAACCACAAAACTGGATTTGATAACAAGTAGGAAATGCGGGCGGGGTGTGTTTTATCTGCGTTCTCTAAGCTAAGAAATACGGTTACACTAAAGATAGTACTTGTTGGATAACGTACTTACAATATGAAGCATACTATGCACCAACAGCTGCTACAATCTCGCTTCTCGTCATAAAGTTCAAAGCAATAGTTTCGCCTCGCCACAAAAATGAAAACACAAACTTAAATACTTGTTTTGTCTATTTTTCACTTCTGTTTTGTCAATTATTTACTAATTTCATGACATCCATTCACTTATATTTGAATACAACGCGAAATCATACAAATAAACGCAATTTCTCGTTTGTCGTTGTTAAAAGAACTGCGAGCGCACAGTACTCGCAAAGGAAGAGCGACATACGTCTCACTCGCTGCTGCTCTCAAACAAGACTGACTGACCGAATGGTTATTTCGCCAGTTGTTGATTTATTTTGCTCAAACCGGCGCAGCAGGAATGAACGACAGAAATGAGAGCAAATCATTCATTCCCTTTGTTCAACCAATGACATACATTCACATTTTGACAACAGGATAGCCTCTTATAAATGAAATGAGTGCAACAAAGATAGAACATACAAATTAATTGACAAGTGATGCATTGAATGGATGTATTTTTTTTAGTGGTACCAGTAAATAAAAAAAATCCCCGCTTAAAAATAACAAAGTTTTGTAAGTTTCTATTTAATTAGTTATAATGGTTTCAAATTAAAAGTTTTTCAGTTTAGACTACCATTCAGGACATAGACTTTTTTTTCTTTAATGAATAGACTGTGTCGCTGCAGACTGATGTATTTTAAGTAAGAATGAAAAAAATCACAATCACAATCGTAATTATATAACTAATGTCATAAAATGAGTAAAATATGTATGCTTTTCTATCACGGAGTTCGGAGATTCACAAACTCACGAATCATCTCATGAAGTTTTTCTTTTGTACAGATATCGTTCAAGGTTTGAAGAGGTGCATCAGCAATTAGCATTGTTTAACATTGTTAAGTACGATAACGTGAACAAAGCTGCGCGCATAAGCTTAGTTTTACCCATGAACGGGAAATATTTTTTAAGCTTGCAACTTAAATGTTTCTCTATGAAAGTGTCTATGGTCAACGTACTAGAATGTTGCCACTTTCTAAAGAATCCCCCTATATTAGACGCTAATATTTTCGGAGGAAGTCGAATGTAGACAGTTTTTTTTTCTTGAATGCTGAATTCTGTTTATAATGCATATCCGCAATTTCTTTCAATATTCTATTAAAATGATAAACGACCACGATCTATAAAAAATCGGAAATGTTTTTATAAGCCTTTATTTAACTTGCTGTATTTTTATGAAGAAATAAATGTAAGCTGTTTTCAAATCTTGTAAACTTTAATTTCACTCACTTCTAGTGATTATATTGACTTGTAATTCGTTACAGACATATATGTTCCTAAGTTGACAATGTATGTGATACAGTTAACCAAAAATAAAAACAGAAAATACGCAAAAGTTTTATTTTTAAAATAGAAACACTTTAATTAATTAGCTAATATATACATACATATAGTTATATATTTAACCTCGTAAGTCCTCTTCGTGAGGCGTACTTTATGTAGAAGAAAAGAAACCAAGAGTAACAATAACGGCTGAAGAACAAATTGTTCAATGAATTAAGAACTTTTAGCGTAGTGTATAATTTCCATGATATAACATAACTGATGGCGCTTGTCTTGGTCTTAAACTCTACATCTGTTAAAAATAGTCAGGTGTTGGAATGATATTAAAAAAAACATCTTAGGGTACAGTCGAGTTCTCCAAAATCTGTACAGCCATCCATTTGTAAGTATCTATTCATATCTTTACTATACCTTAACATAAGGTTCATGTTTAGATATTTATGAAAGGTTGGTTACGCAGATATTGGAGAACTCGACTGTACTTGCCTAACGTATTCTATTTTCTCGTCTGCACCCATTTGGTATATTATTAGATAGGTCTTTCAAAAACATTCTTGGTACGTCCGTTATCAAAATACATAATCAAACTTTAATGTGCTAATTTGGATAAGATGAAAAAATAATAATGTCCTATCTTAAATAAATAAAAATAAATAAATAAATATCACGGGACAATTCACACCAATTGACCCAGTCCTAAAGTAAGCTAGGAAAGCTTGTGTTATGGGTACTAGGCAACGGATAAACATACTTATATAGAGAGATACGTACTTAAATACATATTAAACACCCAAGACCCGAGAACAAACATTCGTATTTTTCATACAAATATCTGCCCCGACACGGGAATCGAACCCGGGACCTCAAGCTTCATAGTCAGGTTCTCTAACCACTAGGCCATCTGGTCGTCTCTTCTCGTCATCTTGTAATAATTATAACGAATTTAAAAGAAAAACTATCCTACCTACCTATTGGCATTGACAGGATTTACAAATTAACGAGTAATAGTCAATAAAAACTTAAAATTGAATATTAATCGTATATGAGTACGGAATCCTACACCACGCGTAGCCCGACACGCACTTAAATATTATTTTTTTATTAAGACACTAATTAAATAAATTAATGGTCCTAATAAATAATTTGACTCACACAGCACATCATACATTTCATTTCATTGTACTGTGTTCGTTTCTGAACACAGTACAATGAAACAAATTGATACACACAAATTGATACGAATTATTAAAAGGTACGATTTTATATTGGCGTAATATATATTTGTACAGTCTAATACAAAAATATGTGTTATTTTTTACCCAATTTTAGAATGTCAATATCTGTGTGTAACTAGGGGATTATGTAAATAGACACGGGCAACATTATTCTCCTCTTCCGTCCATTTTCATTCGCAAATTCTAAAAAACGACGACGGAATACAAAAAATCTCGTCTTTTTGTCGGTTACGAATATATCTTGTGCTAGATAATGTGAGTGTTTTACGGTTTATGCAGTCAAAGATTAATTTTTATGGTTTGATAAACTCAACGTAGTGAGGACAGCTGTTTAACGGTAAGTTTCTTGACATTTGACGAATTTTGTTTGTATCGGAATGAAAGTGACCGTTGTGGCGTTCGCGGCGGCTAGATGTGATCCAGTTTCACACCTCATTTTATTATGGACACGGCTATAAATGAACCGGCTCGCGATTAACCATTAGTTCCGCTACATCGGTCAGGTGGCCATTTCACGAATTCGATATTTGAAAGGAGTTGCCGTGACTTGGGCGAGTTAGACGTTTTGTTCACGATCACAGAGGTAAGTAGTCAATAAAACGAACAATATCGTGCCGCCTACACGCACTGTTTGTTTAGAAAGCGGGGACTTTAGGCGACATTAGTAGCAGAAGCATGTAATTAAGAATAACATCAGATCTTTTGTCAGTGTATGAGTCAAGTATATTAATGAGTCAAAAACATCTGCAGCACGACAAACTTTGCTGAATGTACATTTTGAATTTAAATTTTATTTGTACATTAGGTCTTTCTTGACCTTCAATGGGAACTCTGCTCCAGTGCAGCTAAAAGGTCATGCAAATGTAGGTAACTGCATAAATAGCAAGTGTAAACCTTATTTGGTTCTTAAAAGTATTATGTTCAGGGTCTCTTGCAATGCTCTAGTATCAAGTTATACAACATGCTCTTGAATTATCTGTTGTTGTCAATAAGAAAAAAACTTTTTTCTGTAATGTTTTTAACCCAAGCTTTTTGTTGATGAAACTTTTAATAAAATTGATTATACAATGCATTCACCTGATTATTTTTATTGAATTAAAATACTTCATTGTTAGATCTTGTCTGATTTGTTATGTTTTTTTTTATTGTAAAGGCGTAACCAAACAAACTAATTTTAACTTCCTATATTTTTTTATTTTACTATATTGTATTGTTATTATTATTATCATTATTTCAAATTAATTTAAATTATCATAGAGAACTACTGACATTACCCAATAATTGATTATTTATTACTAACAAAATTGGATTGAAAAGTCTGAATAAATAATCATATTATTATTATTATATTAACAATTTCTTAATTGAGTACAAGGATAAATAGAAATTCCCCAATAAAACACAATAGAAAACAAAAAAATAGTAAAAAAAGTAAAAAAATATTATTCATGAAACCCAAATAATTTCACAAATATGATTATCTTATCATTTAACACATTATGCAATCAAACTTCCCTTTTGTATCGACAGATAATAAAAACCGAATATTATATGCAACTAACAATTTGACAAGATGGAAGATGAAAATGAATACAAGAAGTTACCGACAGACGAGAAATGTGTGCACAAACTGTGGAAGGCCCGCGTTGCTGGGTACGAGGAGGCCATCAAGCTCTTCAACCAGATAGATGATGAGAAGAGTCCGGAATGGAACAAGTACCTTGGACTGATCAAGAAATTTGTAACCGATAGCAATGCCGTGGCTCAGGAGAAAGGTATGTACCATTGGGTTCTTGTCAAATGGTGGGGGGCGAGTAATCACATCCTTAACTTGACAGTATTGTATAGAGTGGGCTGCAGCAAGAAAAACCTAAGTTATGATCATTTTTATTCTGTTGTAAAAGTTATCTGACAGGGATAGTTCTGAGGAGATAAGGTTGCCTGTTCCAAATTAATGTAACCATTGTGGGTACTAAGAAAAAGTCACCAAATTTTCTGAGTCCTCCATGTTCTAAAGTGTGTTTTGTTGGGGTACTGTAAATTCATGCATTGTTTTTGTTCTTCCTAGAAAGAAATAATGATTAGAAAAGGGTGCAGAGGACCTTAACATTGGTAGAAATAATGATTAGAAAAGGGTGCAGAGGACCTTAACGTTAGTAGAAATAATGATTAGAAAAGGGTGCAGAAAACCTTAGCGTTTGTCAAAGCCTGATCTGGGATGACTAAATATGCACCAATTTGTCGCCCCTAAACAAACAACAATAAGGCACAACCTAATAATTCAAACTTTATGGCTTAAGGCTTTATGGCTTTTTTAGACGACCAGATGACCTAGTGGTTAGAGAACCTGACTATGAAGCTTGAGGTCCCTGGTTCGATTCCCGTGTCGGGGCAGATATTTGTATGAAAAATACAAATGTTTGTTCTCGGGTCTTGGGTGTTCAATATGTATTTAAGTATGTATCTATCTATATAAGTATGTTTATCCGTTGCCTGGTACCCATAACACAAGCTTTGCTTAGCTTACTTTGGGACTAGGTCAATTGGTGTGAATTTGTCCCATGATATTTATTATTTATTTATTTATTATGGCTATTACATGGGGGTTTGAATTATCAGGTTGTATATTTAGTGTTATTCATTCCTGATCAACATAATATTTATCTAATATATAAAAATCTCTTGTCACGGTGTTTGTTACCAAACTCTGCAAAATAATGTTTGACCTTTGTTTGACCTTTCTGTGGGCATTAATTTTGAAATTCTTTGCAACAAGAAAAAAAAAGCCGTCCGTCTAGTTTCTCTACTATTCTCTGTCACTTCGACGTAGTTATCATCTGTCGGTTTAAGGATACTATTTTGAAAAACATTTTCGCGTTTTTCATATTTTAATAATGGATTTATACAGGAAGTGTTTCATTCCTACTTGAGGAAATGATTCTGCCAATAGCCCAAACAAATTAATTGTTTGCATTAGAGAAGATTTACAAGAGAAGTGGTGCCGCAAAGTTAATTCAAAGTTTACAAGATGTACTTATAGTTTTGAGGATCATTTTAATGTAAGTATGGATTAAATCCGCCAAAGAACTTTCAAGGGATAACTTCTGACCATTTTATTTTATACATACAAAAAATACTATAGTCGTAAATCGTTTTTTTTACCTATTCTCTTGGAAGAATCGGCAACTTTAGTGTTATTGTTATTGTAATGTAAAGTGACATTGTCAGATGACAACTAACCATCGATTTTGAAACATTTTTTTGTCATTATGTCTGTGGTTTATACACAGATTCAGCCGCGGCATGTAATTTACGAGAAGACGTATCTCAAATTTTCAATAAATTATAATAAATATTGGAGTGATGAATTGCTGAAATATTCAAATTAGTTTCTTAAATAATCCTGGTCATATCAATAAAATGGTAAATGCTGATTGCTTTGTCTGACATCGGCTCAAATAGCCAACAATTCACCTGGCCATCTGCAGTCTCAATACTAAATTCAGAGCATTTGGGTTGAAGTAGACTCCGACCGCAACACAAATGCTCTTGTGAGATAATTGATTAATTTAATCCTGTGCATGGATTGTAACAGGATTGAGGACTTGATACATTTTTTGGTGGAGTGTATACGGACCAAGGATAACCGTGAGACTTATTTAAATGATGTAGACCTTTTCAATGGGGCAGTGAATGTTATTTTGAGTTGTCCGGTGTCGCAAGATGCAGTACAAATATACAAGTTCATCAAACATTCTTTTGCAGCCAGAGAATCTGGACGTGGCAGGAGCAGTGTTTGATGAATTTGGCCATTGAGTCTCCCAATGAGGCTGGCATAGTCACACAGGAGCACTAAAGGCTCGAAAAAAAAAAGAGATAATTGAATACAAAAGATATTGTGAATACAATAGTGATTCTGAGTGTGTATAATAATATAGCCTTTTGATTTTTATCCCTATGACAGCTACTCAGTCTAAATAAAAAATTAGGAATTAGTTTGGCAAACCATGACATATACTATTCATATGTAGAATTGAATGTATAGAGTTATCAAATCAACAATTGGTAATTACGTGGTTACACTCAATTGAACTATACTGCAGTTATGCCTTCCTGAGGCAGCAGTTACCAATTATGGCGGTTGTATTATTAGATAATGTTTTTTGTAATTGCTATTGATTTAGGTTAGGTTGGGCAAAATTCGAGCCATACAGCATCTTTTTGTGCCAAAGATTGCAGTTTCACAAGACTAAGAGTTGAAATACTACAACCTGACTATGAAGCTTGAGGTCCCAGGTTCGATTCCCGTGTCGGGGCAGATATTTGTATGAAAAATACGAATGTTTGTTCTCGGGTCTTGGCTGTTTAATATGTATTTAAGTATGTATCTATCTATATAAGTATGTTTATCCGTTGCCTAGTACCCATAACACAAGCTTTGCTTAGCTTACTTTGGGACTATGTCAATTGGTGTGAATTGTCCCATGATATTTTTTATTTTTATTTTTTAAATGCTGGTTATTTAAAACAACTTGAGTTTGGTATATTAAGTAGATTTCCTTATGATTTTACTATACATACTCCAATAACATAGACTTTCAAATATTTTAAAAATGTAGCAAAACTACGCCCTAGAAAAAATCTTGTTTTATCAACATTCAAAAAGTCATGACCTGCCGTGCAGTATTTACGTCGTACAATACGTTTACTTTTAGTTTACCACTGACAGATGGCTTGCCTTCATTTCATTTCCAACTTTAACACCATACAAATAAAGTAGCTATTACAAAATCTGCAAACGTGGGTAACAGTATTTTAAAATTGGCTTTATTTGTAGGTCGTTAAAGTTGAATATGAAATGAAGGCAAACCATCTGTCAGTGGTAAACTTTATGTAATTTTACTGTAATACGAATTTTTTTTTTATTTAGAGACGACTTTGGATTTTTTTTCTATCGAGCAGACTATAAGTAATCGTGTTTCCATAAACACTTGTCACTAGAGTGAATCCTCAAATATCTTACATACTACTAAGACTATAGCTTTACTTGTAATGATACAGCACGAGATTAAATGAATGCAATAAATGCGCCAAAAACACGGTAGGCCCTTAAGTAAGGTTCTGGAGTAGGTGGTCTGGCGGGCAAGTGGAGTGGTGGTGAAGTGTTTTTGTTTGTATGTTGGGAGTAATCTAAACCCACTAACTGATATGAAAAATAGTTTTACTAATTTTTATCTCAGAAAAGAGCTAAGATGTCGAAGATCTGTTAAAAAGTTGCAGACAACGCTAAAACATCAAAAACCTAACACATTTTTGAAAGAAAACAGTATATTTATACCTCTGGAAGTGTAGTACAAGACAAGTACTTCTTTATCTAAATTAGAAAATGGAAAGCTTGTTACAAGCCATAGGGGTATTGCAGTAGCGCAATGCGGTATGTAATTGATTGTAGTTTACATTCCGTCTCTGGCCATTTTATTGGTAATAAGGTGTTTACGTTATAGGTAGTTACACGTGACTTGTGTGCCTCAGTTTAGCGGTTTTTCGGGAGTTAAGAGGGAGTTATGAGCTTCACTTCTTATCTTGGGCTGGATACCGCCATGTAAAGAAAAGTTTTGATGTAAGCAAGTAAAAGTAGGTAGTTTTTTAACTCCCGACACAAAAAGAGGGGTGTTATTAGTTTGACCGCTATGTATGTGTGTCTGTCTGTGGCATCATAGCTCTTAAACGGGTGCACCGATTTGGATGCGGTTTTTTTTAATAGAAAGCAGGTTTCTTGGCGATGGTTCTTAGATATGTTTCATCAAAATCTGTTCAGCCGTTTCAAAGTTATCAGCTCTTTTGTTAGCTGCGGAAGGGATCTTAGACGCATAACGGGCATTGACATAATGTTTAAACATACGAGTGACATAATAGGGATGTTGACACCACCAATCAACTGACGTACTTTTTATGAGCTGTCAAAACACATTTCTCCCATAGAGTTTGAATGGCAATAGCAACATATGACGTCACTTGTTCGCATACTCAATTAACTAACTATTTATTTGTTTTAAAGCAACAAAAAATCTAATTATGCAGTTAATCGAAAATTAATCTGGTTTCCAGGGCTAAAATAAAGCGTTTTTTTACTGGAGTGGACTGTCTTCGAATTATTTTTGAATGGTGTCAACATCCCTATTGCGTTGGGGGTTTTTAATTTTTTTTATTTATAGTTATTATATTAGTATCTAATCTTTAGAACTTCTTAGAAGAGGAGACACTTCCTTCCTAAAGGAAGTAAACGTAAACGTTATCTTACCCTCTACGATCCGCCAAATAAGTCTCTGGAAAATTATAAATCCCTATTCTATAGGTCACTCGTAGTCACGTTTTGTCAGTTATACTAAAGCAGCTGCGCTAATCCGCAGTCTGGCGGCCAGCACTGATTTAAAACACACCACCAAAGTCTAAACTAAGACCTAAGCCTCTTATACCTCACGTGGCAGATCATACAAATATTTCTACCTTTGGCTTCCCATATGGGGCATAAGCACGTGAACTTGCACTGCGGAATCTTATTAGCGATGTCGATGGACACGTGTTGGTAGCGTGCGGGTTAAAGGTGACTCGGGAGGTGGAATATAAGCTGATAAAAATAGAAATAATAAAAATAAAAAAATATAATACAGGGTGAATTTTTGAATGTGATACAAAATTAGTGTTTCAAGCTTAGTTAATGCTGGATAACATAATGCAGATACTCAATAGGGATGTTGACACCACCAATCAACTGACGTACTTTTTATGAGCTGTCAAAACACATTTCTCCCATAGAATTTGAATGGCAATAGCAACATATGACGTCACTTGTTCGCATACTCAATTAACTAACTATTTATTTGTTTTAAAGCAAAAAAAATCTAATTTTGCAGTTAATCGAAAATTAATCAGGTTTCCAGGGCTAAAATAAAGCGTTTTTTTACTGGAGTCGTGTCTTCGAATTATTTTTTAATGGTGTCAACATTCCTATTGTTGAAATTGGTCTGATAAATTTTTAGATTTTCATACTTTGTTGTAGTTAAATTATGAACTAAATGTATGAACACCTCAAATTTAGCAATACTAATTCTAACAACTGGGTAAGTGCTTTATGTTGTCCAGCATTAACTAAGCTAGAAACACTAATTTTGTATCACGTTCAAAATTTCATCATGTATAAGCTGAAAATTAAAAATAGGATTAAGTTTATGGGTGCCTAAGATAGTTCATTGCGCTCTTCAATTCAGTTTCATTTATTTATACGACGTTCATTAAGTAGGCACTTTACTTAAAACTTTCCCTGTCCAGGTGCCCCTAATGTAGGGTCATGAGGGTATTTTTAGGAGTCCGTGTTTTTTCCACTATGGATTCATTCGCAACTTCAAAGAGGAAGCACACTTGGACGTGTGACTTACAAGGAAAGGTTCACCTTTCCTTGTAAATCACAGGACAGTTCGGTAACTGTCCGGCTCCGATTTGATTTATTTTGATATATGTTAGAGAATTGATTATGTAAATTATGTAAATCAAATAAAGGAGAAGGTAGCCGTCATGTCGTATAAGGAGGTCAAGGAGGCAGCTTTGAGGAGAGAGAAGTGGAGAGCCATTCATCGGCTACACCGACAAGAGTGTAACTCTTAAATAAGGATTATGTTAGAGAGAGTTTTTTTAGCAGTTTTTGTTTGCAGTGCAAGAAAAGAGTGTATTGTTCCCTTAAAGGCCGGCAACGGACTAGTGACCCCTCTGGGGTTTCTGGTTCTCATGGGTGGTGGTGATCGCTTACCAACAAACAGGTGACCCACTTGCTCGTTTGCCTCCCTCTACCAAAAAAAAAAAAAAAAAAAAAGCTGCCCAATCTCATCCTATTTGGAGAAATTGTCCTTCAAAGTACTGAAAACTGACTAAACCTTGTATAGAATTTTTTTCGAGCAAGTTGGGTGTTGTTACTGGTTTGATTATGTTTGAGAACATGAAAAAATAATGAGCGCGTGTTCTGGGGTATGTATTACAATACCGGAGTACGAAAGACCGAATGTATTAAAACATCGAATGGGTCAAAAGACCGACACGATTTTTTTCTGAAACAGTTGACTTTTTAAGATTGTTATAAAACAAACCTAACCTAACCTAATGGGTTCTGTATGGTGTCGTTTTAATAAATTCTGAGAAGTTTACGGTTTCAGAAAAAAATCGTGTCGGTCTTTTGACCCATTCGATGTTTTAATACATTCGGTCTTTCGTACTTCGGTATTGTAATACATACCCGTGTTCTGTTATGTCGGCTCAAATTCATATTTTCCTAAAAAAAAGCACTAATGAGAAGTAAAAAACATTGAAGGGTGCTTTTTTACGAAAGTATGAGTTTCACCACTATTATCAAGTTGTTACCATCGCTTGCAGGCTTGGAAGCAGCGTTAGTGTTCGTAGAGAACTGCGGGCATGCGGGCAAGACTACAGGCGAGGTGATGGCTGGTATAGTCACCAAGTGCCTCGCCGCGCCGAAGACAAAGACCAAAGACTTGGCTCTCCAGGTACTGTTATGACCTTTACTTGGGTCCAGGGATGTAGCTCTTCACGTATAGATAATGCGGGGGATACATTTTTATTAAATTACGTACTCTGTAGTGCAAGTTGCTGTGTTCTCGCGGTCCGCACAAAATGGGTCGGCGGTCCGGATGCGGACCGCGGTCCGCCATTTGGCGACTCCTGATCTAACGCATCAAATTCAACATCAAACATATCCACAGGTCACCCTGATGTATGTAGAGATAGAAAAGCACGAAATCGTCCAAGAAGAGCTAATGAAGGGTATGGAACAGAAGAATCCCAAAGTGGTGTCTGCTTCCATCACGACACTGAACACGGCGCTGAAGCAGTTTGGCAATAAAGTGATCACAATCAAACCTATGGTGAAGAAGATTCCGGTGTTGCTGGCTGACAGGGACAAGGGAGTGAGGGATGAGATGAAAGCCCTTGTTGTTGAGATGCACAGGTTAGTTGAAAGGATTAAGAAAGGGGGAAGGAGGTTTATTCTATACTATTTTTAATTTAAATTTTCTTCTAATGTTATATTGTACGCCCGAAATGGACAGACTGTTGTTACTCATTTAACATGATCTTTAATGCACACAGTTATGACAACAAATGATTATCTTATCTTATCTTAGGATTGGTTAGATCAGTTCTCCAGAATTGTTATTTCCATTCCCATTTTTGTCCGAGATGATTTTTTTTTCACTATGGTTTTCTACTGAAGCTTATTTTCAGGATCGCGTTTTTTCCCAATTTTGTATCGCAACAGAAACAGATAGGTTTAGGTTATGTTAGTTAGTTAAGTAGGAGCACCGCGCGAGCGGAGCTCCGTCGACACTGTTTCTGTATCCATTCAAATTGGGAAACGACGCAACTGAAAATGAGCTTCAGTAAAAAACCATAGTAAGAAAAAAGCATCGAGAAAAAAATGCGAATGGAAATTTTGCTACTAGCAAATACACCGTGAAATTTTAGTGGTTGTTTTCCCGAAACGAGGTGATTTAGTTTCGATTGTACAATCGATTTATAATTACTATTTTGACTAGAGTCAAAAATCCAATTGTGAAAAACGAAAGTCGAAAATGACCGCAAACCAATAGTAACGCTTCGTTGGTACAAGTAGCGTACGATCGTGCGATAGGTTAGGTACCAACGAAGCGTTACTATTGGTTTGCGGTCATTTTTGACTTTCGTTTTTCACAATTGGATTTTTGACTCTAGTCAAAATAGTAATTATAAATCGATTGTACAATCGATACTAAATCACCTCGTTTCGGGAAAACAACCACTAAAATTTCACGGTGTATAACGATTCTGGCAAATTTATCTAACCTGTCGTTGAAAGAACAATGACGACGATATTAGTGTAATGTATTAAACTCTCGCGATTCTCACTCATAACTAATATTTTGAGGGATTTAATCACAAACTAAAAATTTATTTACTTACTTAAATTCCGCAAAATATTATTTGGGTGAATCAACTTTTTTGTACCACCCGTTGCTATGGTTACACAAATGTTGTCCCTTGGTCAACCTAAGCATTTTTCTATGAGACAGTATGAAGAGGCCACCACGGCCTATATAGATAATGTTAGTGAGCAGTGTTTGATCGTCTGATGTTTGATAACAAACACTGCTCACGCGATTTTCGCTCGAGGTGTCCATGCACTTTTGCAGCCCATCGTACATAATTAGGCATTAAAACGCTCTTGTGATCTTATCATGAAACTCACCTTCGGTTTGTTTCCTATAACCACACACTTATTAATGCCTCTCATTATGCACCAGTCACATAGATAAGTATTAAATCCACAGATGGATAGGCGCAGCCGTCGAGCCGCACATCGCTTCCCTCCAAGCCGTGGTCCAGCAAGAGCTGAGAGAGGCGTTCACCACGGGCGGCGCTCAGCCCACGCGGTACTTGCGATCGCAACAACACAGGGTGCGGGACGCGCCCTCTGCCGATGCGGCTGATGGTCAGTAGAATGTTGAACTAAGAGCCCTATTCACTCCATTGGACGACTTATTTTTATACAATACTAGCTGTTGCCCGCGACTCCGTCCGCGTGGAATTAGTAATTTGGGCAGCTTATTTTTTTTATCCAATTTGCTTTTTCATCTATTATGGCTCTCTTTAGTTCCTCGATATAAAAAAATTACCCGCCCCCGGACCCCCCCAGACCCCCCCCCGCACCCAGCACCTTCGTTTTACTTCAAAAACCCGGGGGTTTCAAAATCGGGATTTTGAAACGTTCTTCCGCTCCTATTGGTGTTAGCGTGATGATATATAGCCAATATCCTTTCTCAGGCTCTAGACTTATCTGTGTACCAAATTTCATTTAAATCGGTTCAGTAGTTTTCGTGAAAGCGAGACAAACAGACAGACAGAGTTACTTTCGCGTTTATAATATTAGTTAGGATAGGATAGGCTTGCCATAAGATTGTAATCTGAGTGAGGCCTTATTGTCCAATGCACTCGGAATTCGTAATCAGGAAGAGATGGTGAATGTTATCGCGAGCGTCCGCACGTTGGAGTATACGGCCTCAGGTTTTTATGTTAATATAGGGTACCTTTTATTCCGGACTCTTACTCCCGCAGTAATAATTGGAATAGCATCAGAACACAACATCCTGTTTACACGTTACGCAAAATAGGCGCATATTGAAGTCGAGTTGCGGAAAATAGCCCGCTATTACTTATACCCTGTTTACATTATTCCAGTAAAATCATTCCAGTAGCATGCCACTGCGGCGCGCGATGCGTAACTCGTCAGCTATCTCAGCTAATGTCATGCTATTGGAATAATTTAGACGACCAGATGACCTAGTGGTTAGAGAACCTGACTACGAAGCTTGAGGTCCCGGGTTCGATTCCTGTGTCGGGGCAGATATTTGTACGAAAAATATGAATGTTTGTTCTCGGGTCTTGGGTGTTTAATATGTATTTAAGTATGTATCTATCTATATAAGTATGTTTATCCGTTGCCTTAGTACCCATAACACAAGCTTGCCTAGCTTACTTTGGGACTAGGTCAATTGGTGTAAATTGTCCCAAGATATTTTTTATTTTTATTTATTTTTATTTAATGTAAACGGGACTTAATCCATGTTCCATCTCCAGGTGTGGCAGAAGATGAAGACGTTGATGCGGCCGGCGGCGACTCCGTGGAAATTGATCCCTTCGACATGCTCGATCCAGTGGAGATCCTCTCCAAGCTCCCCAAAGACTTTTACGAGAAGCTGGAAGCCACCAAGTGGCAGGAGAGGAAGGAAGCCCTGGATGCACTGGATAATCTCTTGAAAACTGCTCCGAGACTCGAACTGGGGGACTATGCTGATCTTGTCCGGGCTTTGAAGAAGGTATGGCTTAAGCCGAGGTTAGATCTGCAAGAACAATCGTGCAAGTTGTATTAGATTGCAAGGCCGTTAAGCAAACGAGTTGGAAGTGGTTAATTGGGCGCCGCAATATAATGTATCTTGCACGATTTTTCTTGCAAGTCTAAACTGGGCTTTAGGACTGGGCACACTGGGTTAAGTACTGGTTGCCAGGTTACCGCTGGCCACTTAGATTGTTATGGCATTGTCGACCAAGTGCTTTACCATTTTTTATGATAATTCTTACATCAAAGTAAAACAATAAGGCTGATTGTCACATACTATCGACATTGAACCTTAGGTAAAGGAATTTCTTGGTCGACTATCCCAGGAATGGAAATGACAGTTACTCCGTAAAATTACGTCAAAATTTACCATGAAAAGGGTTTTCATCGGAAATTTTTAGTATGCCCCTTTAAACATATCTTATAATTATCCTCCTCAGACCTAGAAAAAATATTGTGTATTCAAATTAGGAACCCTTTCGTTATTAATCAAAAGTTGAAAGTTAATTTTGAAATATGTATGTACAAAAAAATGTACGCGGGGTCTTAGGAGGTTAAAACGAAATCTAAAAGACTAACTATGCTGCGACGGCACGAATGTCCGATGTACAGCCAGGGATGCATTAGCGGCAAATGTCCCACTACAAGTGTCGCCAGCGGCGTCAGGTGAAGTGGCGGAACTTTTTTTTTACATAAAACAGACCCGTGATTGACCACTATCTCACCTAATGAAAAGTGTAGACAAGGGTGTACCTCACTGGTTCATTAATAAAATAGCCTATTCACTCTAGCCTTGAAGAGCCCTAGAATGTATTTATCTTGCCAAAAATCGGCCGACATGTTTGGCGACATTATTTACATAGGCACATTATGTCGAGCAAAGACCGGCCACTTGCGCCACTTCAACCTACGACGCTTGTTAAACATGGGTAAAAGTACAGTCAGCACAAAAGCTTGTATAAAAAATGGTTTTTTAACAATTTCAGGTGATTTCAAAAGACGCCAACGTAATGCTGGTCGCGCTGGGCGGCCGTTTGCTAGCGGCCGTGGCTTCCGGCCTCCGCAACAAGTTCCAGCCGTACGCCACCGCCTGCGTGCAAGCCATACTGGAGAAGTTCAAAGAGAAGAAAACCAATGTGGTCACCGCGCTGAGAGAAGCTATAGATGCTATTTATCCATCGGTGAGGTTATTTCTAGTTGGACACGCAGTCCGCATCCTCCCACGATACAATATAGTACTTCCCCACCGCTGTCATTGACATGTAGTACAGTAATACACAACTGATATGGCTCACCAATGTACAGTCTACCAATTTGATTCCTAGGTCACTATAGATCCTTGT
Source organism: Archips crataeganus (assembly GCA_947859365.1). Classification (NCBI taxonomy): domain Eukaryota; kingdom Metazoa; phylum Arthropoda; class Insecta; order Lepidoptera; family Tortricidae; genus Archips; species Archips crataeganus. The sequence goes on from OX402064.1 coordinate 7,774,073, forward strand.
GACATTAATAGACAGTTACAACGTCAGTGCTTGTCAAGGCATGATCAACTTTCCGAGCGCAACTTGCAATAAACGTAAAGAGTTTATAAACGTTTTCGCTCCATGACATGAGACGAAAAAGAAGTTTTCTCAAAAATATCCGTAAAAGTTGACATTATTCTTTACATAACAGAACGTGAAGTGCATAGTTTATGGTCAGTAAAAAAATTAAAAAGTTAAAAACATTGCAGGCTCGATAAACTCGACAACAATGTCGTATACAAATTCTATTATTGTCGAGTATCAAACTTTTTAAAAAGTTAAAACGGCCATGGTAATAAGTTGGCACTATTCGTATACAGCCATCTCAAATGAACAGGATTCCGTTGTTTTGTTGGAACTCCAGTTTTTTTTTATTGTGTTTGAAACAGCTTGTGGTGTTTTTGGTAGAAAAATACACCTGCAGTTTTTTTTTTAATGAAAAAAGGCGGGAAAGCCCGATTTAAGTTGTACCTATTTAAGGTAATAAAAGTTTATTCTATTTTTATCCTTCGCCATTTTTGAGAAAAGCTTTATATTAGTCTCGGCTGGAATAGCAATTGCTGGCTTCGTATTAGTTAAACGGACTCGCAAGCTCGTCTGTTTAGTACTCATACTCAGCCAGCAATCGCCTACTTCCAGGCCACGACGATAATGTACTATTTGACAGACGGCCAGTTACAATTCAAGTAATTAATACGCAAGAAAACCTTTCCTATTTATCATCGTTGACACACGTTTGCAAAGATCGAGTTTGTCGTCATGACATGCATCACGCAATACTTACTGTCGTAGAAGATAAACAAATTGATTCATTTTGGCATGGTTCTATAGTGGCCTAGGAATCAAATTTGTTGACTGTACCTGCGCAGAAGACGCGTTTTAGAAGCGCGGGAAATTTAATTGACCAATCTGCGTACTCCACGCACGGCGCGTCTTTTTCCTGTGCCGCTATTGGTGTGGTGTTGCCGCCATGTTTGTGCAGAATACGTCCAATGTCTACCCACGCTACATGCAGTCTTATTTTAAAGTTTAATACTCCACAGACGAACCTGGAAGCGATAATGGAGGATATGCTAGCGGCGTTTGACAACAAGAACCCGTCTATAAAGGCGGAGAGCGCCGTGTTCTTGGCTCGTGCCCTGTGCATCACGCAACCAGCTGCGTTCAATAAGAAACTCGTCAAGGCGTATGTAGGGGGGCTTCTCAAGCTGATGGAGAGTGCCGGTAAGTACTTAACCTTTTCAGCACTTTGATAAATAGGTATACCAAAGGGTAAAAACGGGACCCTATTACTGAGGCTCCGCTGTCCGTCTGTCCGTCTGTCACCAGGCTGTATCTCATGAACCGTGATAGCTAGACAGTTAAAATTTTCACAGATGAATACTAAAAAACAGAATAATATAAATATTTAAGGGGGCTCCCATACAACAAACGTGATTTTTTGCCGTTTTATAGATATTGGTACGGGAACCCATCGTGCGCGAGTCCGACTCGCACTTGGCCTGTTTTTTCCTTCACCGTAAAGCTCATGGTAAATTTCAAATGTAATTTCGCACATAAATTCCGAAAAACTCAGAGGTGCGTGCCGGGATTTTAACCCACGACCATCTGCTTGAGAGGCCATAGGTCAAACCACCACACAAATTAATGATGCACTATTGACTAGCACCATCAATAATGCAAACTACACTGTTATGTACCGTCCTTAAGGTCTTAAGGTCCTGGGTTCAATTCCCGGTAAGGGCATTTATTTGTGTGATGAGCACGAATATTTGTTCCTGAGTTATGGATGTTTTCTATGTATTTAAGTATTTATTTATCTATATAAGTATGTTTATCGTCGTCTAGTACCCATAGTACAAGCTTTGCTTAGTTTGGGACTAGGTCGATTTGTGTTAGATTGTCCCCTAATATTTATTTATTTATTTATTTATTTATTTATAACAATGCATATGAAACTACGGCCTACAATACGTTTACTTTTAGGTTACCACTGACAGATTGCTTGCCTTCATTTCATTTCCAACTTTAACACCATACAAATAAATTAGTTTTACAAAGTCTGCAAACGTGGGTAACAGTATTCTAAAATTGGCTTTATTTGTAGATCGTTAAAGTTGAATATGAAATGAAGGCAAACCATCTGTCAGTGGTAAACTTTATATAATTTTACTGTACTAGTATTGTTTTCCTAAAAAGTTCGTTCGTCTTTTCAGATCCATCTGTAAGAGACGCGGCGGCGGAAGCGCTCGGCACTGCGATGAAACTTGTCGGTGAAAAGAACATTGCGCCGCACATCGGCAAGCTGGAGCCTCTGAAGGAGCAGAAGATCAAGGAGTTTGCTGAGAAGGTAAGTAATATAAAGAATAGTTTTCCATGACATTATATTTTTAGAAATATTAACACTTCCTTTTTTTAGCATTAGAAATCGTCGGGTGACAAGCAAAAGTCACTAAGTACCAAATGCCTACTTAAAACAAAGCTCGTATCTCAGTATGAAATTACTAACTAGATACGACTTTTTGAAGAGCAGTGACAGAAATTTTAGTGAGTTTTGCTTGTCATCCGGCGAAATAAGTTTAACAATCTTGACGAGTCTTTTTATTGAAAAACGCTTTTAAACAATTAGTAACTAATACTTTTGAAACCAAAAGAGTGTAAATGACCATATCTCCTTTCAGATTGTTACATATTTGCTGTGACTTTATTTTACAAAAGTGTTTTTCAATAAAAAGACACGTCAAGATCGCTTATCTTCTTTCTAATGCTAAAAAACGAAGTATAGTACTGGTGAACCATGTTTACTTCGGAGACATACATATCTGACCATTATTAACGGAGCTGCGAGTAAATGACAGTTTTAAATAGAAAGGGATGCATGTAGTTTACTTTATGAATTTAATTTGTAAAATACCATTCCGATATGGTCTGAACTTACGACTGATTTTATATTAGCGACTTCGTACACTTTGCGTGCGAGCTTTGAAGAATCGGGTTGGGGAAGCGGGGGCCGGAAGGTGCCGACGAGAAATATCCATCTATAGCTAAACCGTTGAACTGAGTCCCCGCCCGCGCGATACAGGGGCGCTATAGTAGTTCCAGGGCCATTCTACTTTTAAGTAACCATTATTATCTTTCGTGAAATATAAGGCATACCTGGTGATTTTTTTCAAGTGTAAATAACTTATATGAAAACTGAAATAAGTAAATTTAATATTTTAAAGCAAAAAAACTTTAAATTCAAAGAAATTTTGTGGAAAAAATTGGTAACTCAGCCGAAAATACACCAATTTCCATACAAATGGCGGGGACACGCATGTCCACTGCGTTACCTACTTTATAGATAATAATGATTACTTTTTATGCGTAGTGATAATTTTAAATATAAGCTTAATTATGTGCCTATTTAAATCTTTAATGATAAAACCGAGCACTTTACCGTTTTTGTAATAAAAAATATTTGAAGAGCACATTACTAAAAATGACGGGTCAACGAAAAGTAGAATGGCCCTCCAATCATTTATTTTCTCGATGACAGCTCCCGTAGAATGTAACTGCGTTTAGTTACGCAAAAATTAACTTTTAAATGCAAGATATAAAAAATACGACAACTGCCTAATTTTGTTCCTTGATCCCATATAAGATTCATCTAAGACACATTGAGTCCATATATGCAGTAGTTTTTTTTAAAGTACGATAAATAATAAACGTTTCAATAAAGTTACATTCTATGACAAATGTCATGTTATGATTGTCATAAAATGTAACTTTTTAAAACGTTTATTATTTATCGTACTTTAAAAAAAAACTACAGCATATATGGACTCAATTTGTCTTAGATGAATATTATATGGGATCAAGGAACAAAATTAAGCAGTTGTCGTATTTTTTATCCCTCGCATTTAAAAGTTAATTTTTGCGTAACTAAACAAAGTTACATTCTACGGGAGCTGTCATCGAGAAAATAAATGATTGGAAATACTATAGGGGGTAAGACGACAAAAGGGGCCGGAGAGGTGCCATCATAGACACTACAGTCCGTTAGTCCGTTTCTCGCGGAACTTTTTGTCACGCACGGTGTAACTTTGGAATCCGCTTGCGGCGCCAGTATTTCCGAACTGGTACAACTTGAGAGAGAGAGAGATGTTTATTTACACATATACGATACAAACACAGAAAAAAAATACATTTGACAGGAAATTTACAAATAAAAAAAAACTTCGGGTTTTTTTAAAAAAACGAGCCTACTCTTTTCTCAAAATGCTGGAAATGCATCCGTAACTCAACTTGTGTTGTGGGTTTTCATTGGCGGCTTAACTGCTCCCATCAGGTGACTCGCCTGCTCTATATAAAAAGGCATTTTTTTCTCAGCTCAGATTGTAATGGCCAATGAACCATAAAATTTTCGTTGCGCGCAGGTTCGAATCGTCGTTCCCGAGAATATCCGAAACTGCAATAAAATAAAATCCTACCTTGTATATAAGGTACAAAATCAATTGAATCTTTCTCCGTCTATCTCGTAATTTTCATAATGACATGTCAAAAGTCTATTCAGATAGGAATTTGTGAACAGTGTTAACGGAAGCCATGTTGAAATTGTCTATGATTTCATGAATTGACTAGTGATGAGGGCACTAGTTCAGAAATTAAACCCTTAATACGTAAATTGTACATTTTAAGCACATTTTATACAGAGTGTTTCGTAAGAAGTACGAGTCAAAAGGTGAAGGGGGAGAAAGGTGGGCAGATCATCTACCAAATATAGAAAAACTAGCTAACCCCGCAAACGTTGTTTTGCCATATAAAATAGCCTACAACCTATTCTCAGACCTACCGAATATAGAGAAAAAAGGTTGATAAAAATCGGTCAACGTGTTTCGGAGGAGTTGGATAACAAACACCGTGACACGAGATTTTTTATATATTAGATTACCTTAGTAATAGTCTCATCGTTTTCGAGAAATTTCGATTATTCTGATTTTTTGAAAAAATAATACCCGCACTAAGATTTTGAGTTGTGATATTCGGAATTGATGATTATCTTGAATGGATGTGTTCTCAGATGTATAAAAACCATTTTACAAAAACTATGGATTATTATAGTAAAAAATAAATACATGACAATTGGTTAGCTTACTAGCTTAAAGTCGATCGAATGTGATTTTAAAATAATGAAATTTAAAACAATGGGTTATTTTTATTTATTGACTATCTGAGTAATTTAAGAAGGATTTCAGAAAACAAGGAAAATCGAGGGAAAACAAAAATGCAACTGGTAATGATAATAGGGATGATGACGTCACCAATCATCTAACGTATTTTTTATGAGCTATCAAAACTCTATTTTATAGTTTTTGTATGGCAATAGCTAGTTATGACGTCACTTATTTGCCATCTCATTCTACTATTATATTAAAGCAACTAAAAATGTTATTTTGCAGTTAATTGAAAAGTGTCAATTATCCTATTCATGTAGAAATATCGGCTAAAAGGTTCGTTTGCACTGTTCACTAAGAGCCCCGCAGACCGCAAACTTTCTGTCGGCCGATAGTTTAGTTGGGTTCTTTAATCAGTATAAAGATGTATGCAAGTGCGCACACTATATCGCCCGATACTGTACCGTTATCGTGCGCACTTGCATATTCTTTACTTTATACTGATTAAGAGTCCAAATAAACTATCGGCCGATAGAAATCCTGCGGTCTGAGGGGGCTCTAAATCTGAGTAGACTTCATGACAAAAAGTTAATAGTAGCTGATGAACGCGATGCCACGATCTGCGGTACAACTGAAAGCATTGATAGTCCATAATTTATTGAATATAAATTCAATAAATTTTATTTGTATTTATAATTTATATTTATTTATTAATGAACAGGTAAATTTAGTATCTTCTCCTTTACTGCGGCTTGGGTCGAATTTGAACAGTTAGTATTAATTAAATATGCCTTATAAATAAATAAACAAAAAAAAAAAATTCAAGGTAGTTTTATAATATGTCAATAAAAGTTAATTTTTGTGGGGTAGTTTGAGAATAAGAAAAATAAAGTGGGTACTTGAGAAGCTACAGTGACAAGTTAAAACATTTGTTTTGGTTTGTTAGTTTAACATTTGGTAGCATAGCATACGGTTGTGGTAACTCTGAAGATGAGCTCTGGTTGAGTTCGAAACGCGTCAGTGTAGCTTGGTGGTGGTGATGGTTGGGTTTATGTGATTTGTGTGTGTTCGTACAGTGTGGAGGTGGAGGAACTGCATGAACGCACATTTCTTGCATAAACGTAACTATTGTAAGGTCGCGGGTGAGCAAAGTAATTGTTTTAGTTCATTGATAGTCCATTAAATTGGCCAGTAGTGTATTGGTTAGTTGGTAGCATTTCCCGCTTGTCACAGTATAGGTATTGGTCTTGCGGAGAGGAATTAAACCATAAACAACAAGTACAGACGTTTATTAGGAACGCTAAACTGTGAGCAAGCAAGAGACTAGAGGGTCGTAGGTTCTAAGCACTTGAGTGGGATTCGCTTTCTCCGGACAGACACTGCCCTGGATTCAGGAGACCGTAGGACGCGCTGCGGGCGTTGCAGGTGGATCTCCAGAGTCGCTGCTGACTTGCAGGGCTGAGACCAGGGTGCTTCAGGGCTCAGAGTGTGCTGGTGGTGTAGAGCCAAGTGGTGGAGACTGCAGTTCCGTTCGGCGGTTTAACCCCGACTTGGTTGCCCAATAAACGGGCAGAGTATCCACAGGATTATTATATGGTAGATGTACTGTTTTTAGATAGCTGTTTTCAGATTCAAAATGTGCCGAATTTTTGGCGGCACTGGGTTTTAAAGGCTTAATTAAGTCACGCCCCTCGAGATAACGCTAACCGTAATTTGTGTTATGTGGTTTGACAGTTCGTGCCACAGAAAAGACACTGCGCAACAAAACGATGTACTTAATTTATTCAGCTTTCCTCATTATTTAATTAATTAAATATTAAGGAAAGACAAGAGCTCAGATTTTGTCCGTATTTACTTAATTATATTAAATAGATACGCCCAAAAATCATAGCAGCGGTAAGTTTGATAATAGCGCCATCTAGTGCTCGCGGGGTGAGGCTCGTTGCATTGAATCGAACTAACTTCGCTAAGGATATCGGTAATTACGTCCAAAAAACACCAAAAAATGATATTGTCCCAATTGCATTGTGACAGTACCTCCCTCTCCGCGGAGGATTTTTTCGTCTTAGCGAAAAAAATCCGCCTGAGAAAAATCCCTAACGTAACACATTCAAAATAACCTATCAATCCTATCATACTTCCTAACATACTTTATTCATTCAACCTAACACAGGCAGGTCTGCCGTTTAAGACACTGCAAGACCCTACGCTACGAGAAAATGGCGAGATGTTAAAGAGGTAGTTATTAGGAGACACAGCCGCCAATCTAGACAAGGGTTGCCAACCGCCCTTATAAGATTATCCAGCACTACGCGCAAGGTTTAGCTGCCTAGCCGCGCAACGCTAGGTATAGCTTTCATTAGGCATTTTTAAGGAGTTGAAATTAGTAAAGACCGCTCCGGCAAAGGCTTTGGATTAAGACTAGCATTGGTAGTGAAGTAATTGTGTCGACCTAAGAAACTAGTGTACGTAAACAAAGCAACTAGAATTTTTATAACTTAGAGATAAATAGAATTAAGCACGGAAACCATGTGTATAGTTTATTCCTAACACGCGGCTAGTATTTGTTAAATTTAAGTAGTTAACTATAATTAGTGCGTCTCACTCTGACGAGGTAGACGCTAAGGTAGTCACAACGATCACGAACGAGTCGATGCGTTTTTATTTTAAAACTAGATTTAATCATACAGAAGAGTATTTTACGAGTAGGCGCAAAATATTTATAAGTAACGTTAAGTCGTTGACCTTGCTATGCAGTAGCGTTGTTTAAGGTAAACAACTTGACGATACGATTGAGAACATAAAACAGGGTAGTTAGCGCAGCGCGACAATTACTGCCACCCTCTTTTTTAACTTAAGGTATCATGGAGCGAGCCCACGACATTAACGTAATAAGAGTGCAACGTTGTTACAATAATAAAAGTACATTTTATAATTATGATGAAAATTAAGTCTTCTGTTTAGGAATAGTACTAATTGTTGCTAAATCGTTCCTAACGAGGTTAAATATTCGTACGTTATTTAAAGGTTATGTTGAAGTTTATTACTATTTATTGCCTGGAGTTAATTTCAGATCCTTTATGTGCCATACGCCTAAATCCTTGCCAGACATATCTTGTAGTTCAAATATTAACGGTGACCTTTTCTTGGAAATACGGCATTTCATAAATTTAGGTGCAAGTTTTTTACTGAAATACTGCGATTTATCACTTAAATAAAAGGTTCGCTTCCATACAATGTCTCCTACTTCAAAGTTTGCAGGCTTACGTCGTAAGTTATAACGACGCACATTTCTTTGGTGCGCGTAGTATAATGAATGTTGCACTTTGTCGAATAAATTCGTGAGGAAACCTGCATTCTGCGCGTAAACATCGCGTGGAAGGCAAATTAATAAATAGAATAATAATAAGAAATAGTAACAATAGGAAATTTCGAGACCTGATTCCAGAATATCTCCCGCGGGCATAGATGGCGCTAGCTTTAATATTTGTTTACGTAATTCTTGCACAGAGTCCGCGGGTGTAGAACCACGAATTAAGACTTCATAAGTTAGCTCACTCTTTTGAAGTGACAAATACTTGATTTCGTACATATTAGATATTTAGATTAAGTGATCGCGTTGAAGTTAATAATTAGCTGATAATGAAATTTAGAAAAATAACAAATTATAAGGCGCGTGCCAAGCGACAGCTTATAAAAAGAATGTAGTACTGTACTGAAGTTAAATTTACTAAAAAAACAGTGTTAACGATACTTTGTGATAGTGATCGTTAAAATTTAAGGTATAGTTTTAGGTGATTAAGTAAAATGCCTACTGGGGTAGTCTCCAATAGCAAATATCAAGTAATTTGACTATTCCGTACGTTACAAACAAGGAGTAATCTAAGTATGCACCTTCCCACTCAATTATATCCTCGCAGTAGATAGAAGTTAAAAAAAAATAAGTAGAGTAGTGTTGCCTATATTTTAGAACGATTTGGATGAAATTTAGCATGCAGTGGTTGTAGGTTAAATAACCGTTGGTTATTAACTTCCGATTTTGTATGAAATTACCGTTGTAGAATAACGGTTGGCAGTTAAGTTTAAAAATTAGGTAGGTAGTTCAATTTAAATTGGGTAGTGAAATTTGAAAAAACGTTACAAATTTAAAAAAAAACCGTTAAGATGACAACCACTGGGCAACGAAATGCCCTTTATTCGCCTCTTACGAAACCTAGGTGCAAAAGGGTGGCACTATTCTTAACCGGAACCACACGGTGATTAGAAAAGTGATAAAAAGAATATTACTTACTGCGAGACACAAGTAGTAGGAAAGTGCACAAAATACCAACACAAACACAACGAATAAAACCAGAAAAAAAACGTTTCCCAACTCAAGACCACGTTAAGAGGCGCCACTTGTCACCGTAAAGGTATTGGTCTTGCGGAGAGGAATTAAACCATAAACAACAAGTACAGACGTTTATTAGGAACGCTAAACTGTGAGCAAGCAAGAGACTAGAGGGTCGTAGGTTCTAAGCACTTGAGTGGGATTCGCTTTCTCCGGACAGACACTGCCCTGGATTCAGGAGACCGTAGGACGCGCTGCGGGCGTTGCAGGTGGATCTCCAGAGTCGCTGCTGACTTGCAGGGCTGAGACCAGGGTGCTTCAGGGCTCAGAGTGTGCTGGTGGTGTAGAGCCAAGTGGTGGAGACTGCAGTTCCGTTCGGCGGTTTAACCCCGACTTGGTTGCCCAATAAACGGGCAGAGTATCCACAGGATTATTATATGGTAGATGTACTGTTTTTAGATAGCTGTTTTCAGATTCAAAATGTGCCGAATTTTTGGCGGCACTGGGTTTTAAAGGCTTAATTAAGTCACGCCCCTCGAGATAACGCTAACCGTAATTTGTGTTATGTGGTTTGACAGTTCGTGCCACAGAAATGACACTGCGCAACAAAACGATGTACTTAATTTATTCAGCTTTCCTCATTATTTAATTAATTAAATATTAAGGAAAGACAAGAGCTCAGATTTTGTCCGTATTTACTTAATTATATTAAATAGATACGCCCAAAAATCATAGCAGCGGTAAGTTTGATAATAGCGCCATCTAGTGCTCGCGGGGTGAGGCTCGTTGCATTGAATCGAACTAACTTCGCTAAGGATATCGGTAATTACGTCCAAAAAACACCAAAAAATGATATTGTCCCAATTGCATTGTGACACGCTATAAAGTAAAATTTCGTGTACAATAGAACATTAGGGTGATATCAGACCGATAGGTCTTTGCAAATAACGTTTTATCGTTTTCAGGCTGAGATCAAAGTGAAAGTAGCGGCTCCTAAGAAGGAAGCTAAGCCCAAGATGGCGGCGAATGCCGGTAAGGGCGACAGCAAACCGGCCGCCGGATCTGCTCAGCCGAAACCTGTCAAACGTCCAGCCGCAGGTATAAAACCATTTATTATTTTCCTTTACTAATATTGTAAATCGTCGCTTAGCTATCAATACCGCATAAGTCAGAAATTTGCCATGTGATGTTTTATACAATACTAGCTGTTTCCCGCGACTCCGTCTTCGAAGAGTCAGTTTGTCGCTATCCCGCGGGACTATGCGATTTTCCGGGAAAAAATCTATTCTATGTCCTTGTCAGGGTCTCAACTCAATTTTCTTTGGTATGGGAGATAGCCATACCGAATTTCATCAAAATCGGTTCAGCGGTTATTGATTCCCCATACAAACATCTGCCCTCCTTTTTCCCTTAAAAATATTATTTCTGTGTTAAAAACTATTTTATGTCCTTTCCCGGGATTCAAACTATCTCTATACCAAATTTCATCTAAATCGATTGTGCGGTTTAGGCCGGCCGCATACACGCGGAATTTTTCATCGTTTCCGTACGGAATGACGTGTGCGAGCGAGACAACGCTATATACTTTCGTAGCCATGTCTCGTTTGCACGCGTCATTCCGTACAGAAACCGAAGAAAAATTCCGCATGTCTGCGGCCGTCCTTAAGTGTGAATAGGTCACTCGGACACACTTTCGCATTTTTAATAATGTATAGATTTGAGTCCAGAGTTGATCCAGTTTTTCAAGTAGCTTTTGTTCTTTTGCAGGTGCAAAGAAGCCTGTAGCTAAGAAGGGAGCGACTCGCGCGCAGCCCAGTCCGCCGCGCGAGCAAGAACTGTCCCAGGAAGAAGTGGACGCTCGGGCGGAGCAGCTGTTAGCTGCCGATGTAGTCACAGGTATAGTCATCATCATCATTGCAGCTAAAAGACATACCAGCTGCCGCCGCATCGCAGGAACTAACGATGCGAATTGCTGTGATGCGATTTCGCGCGGTAAGTGCAAGGTTCAAGTGACCATAGTTGAACCTTGCGCTTACCGCACGAAATCGTATCGCAGCAATTGGGAATGTCTAAAAAAAATTACCAGTGGTTTTTATATTTTTTTTGTATAGAAAAGTCAATTATAAGAAACTAATTTCAATATTTTGTCATTTAGTTCTTTACTTTTTTCAAAATTAATTATTGAAACTATTTTAGTTGATGACGTCAGATTTATAATTGAGGGCTCCCACAGTGCCAAATTTCTAAATCTATCTAAATGCGTACGATAAGGCGCAACCCCTTTAATTATTTTTTGCGTAGTGGTACATTATACACTGTGTCACTTTACTGGCACTGACAGCGGGTCCAAATCAAACTCTAGTATAATCCACGTGTAAATTGTGAAGAATTCTAACCACACAGAATACAGTACGACTTGAACCGGTCACGCAATTTACACCAATGTCAAATGAAGTTCATTGCTTATTTGTTATATAATAAATTCATTGTATAATATTAAAATTAAATAACTACAGAAAACGATTTAAAAAGCACTTATCTCGAAATGGTTTTCGATTTTCTATACATTGCAAAAAAAATAAACATCTCCAATTCGCATCGTTCGTATCGCAGTATTGTGTGGGAGCCCTAATGCCCGGTCGCTCGGGATCGCATTCATCATTTCTTTCTCTCACCTTGTTACGGCCTCTGGTTAAGGTTGCGAAAACACCTTGAATGTGGATTGCGCAGGACCTGTACGCTTATTGCCTAACGCGCGGGCGCTTGCTATCGCATTTACTATTTCTTTCTGTCAAGCGGTCCGCGCATTAGACAATATGGCCTCCGGTCTCACACACAGTCCATGCTGCATAAAAAAAAAAACAATTATTTATTAAAATTAAAGTTTTCCAATCCCATTTATAATTCGCAGGTTTAGGAGACGGCAATTGGAAGACCCGACTATCAGCAGTCCAGAGCTTCCACTCGGCCGTCCAAGGGTTCACCACGGACGACGCCTCTGCCCAAGTGCTATACCGCATACTGAATAAGAAGCCCGGCTTGAAGGATACTAACGTGCAGGTGATGAAGGCAAGGCTGGAGGCTTGCAAGTATATCACGGAGAACTTCCCCATTTCTACGTAAGTATAAAACGAAGCTTATTTTCGAACTTTCTTTGTTGTCGGGCCGTTCACGCTATGTGTTAAACAAAAGGGTGAAAGAGACGGCACGATATGAATTTTGTAGTATCCCCTGTTTTTGCTCTTTGAAAAAAAAAACAATATGAAATTATTTTAAACATGATAATTAATAAAAACCATTAACTAACCTAAATACCTAGTCTAAGAGACTAAAAAATAAATAAACAATTCACACCAATTGACATAGTCCTAAAGTCAGCAAAGCTTGAGTACTAGGCAACGGATAAACATATTTAAATACTTATTTAACACCCAAGACTTAGAACAAACATTCGTATTTTTCATGCGTAATATCTGCCCCGACCAGGGGTCCAATCCGGGCACTCGAGCTTTGTAGTCAGCTTCTCAAACGTCGTCAAACGTCAAACGACGAGATTTGGCGACAACACCGTCAAAAAACTTGACTTGTCACGTAACGTCGGAAACTTGTCGACGATTATCTACTCTTTATAGGCAGATTTGACCTTACATGCATTCCGCTTGACTGGAAACCATTTCTTACATCTTACAGTACCGCAGCAGATTTCATCCTACAAGACGTGGTAGCAAAACTCGGGGAGGCTTCCTGCGCCTCTGTCGCAGCGGACACACTGACCTCGCTCGCCGACGCCTGCGGACTTGAACACGTGCTCAACGAGGGTCTAACCTTCGCTATGGACTCGCAGAAGAACCCCAAAGTGCAGTCCGAGATGTTTAACTGGATGTGTGTGGCGGTCAAAGAGTTTGGATTCACGTGAGGTTTTACCATCACTTTTAACGTCACTACTTTGAAAAAATCTCGTATCTCAAATCAATACGTAAACCAAACTGAACTTTATTGCGCACTCGGTAAAGTTCAATTAGCCAGATTATCGATTTTGAGATACGAGCTTTTTTCAAAGTAGTGACGATATATAGTTTTATTGTTTTATTGCCCGGAGTCTAAAAAACTCAAAATTGATTTTCTAACTACATAGTTTCTTGTGGCACATTTTTCTTGACAGTGAAAGTATTTCCGAAAGCGCTGTTATATACTATGTTAGTCCTCTGCGACCTATTCACAAATATTTCATTTTGATTTTTGCTACCAAGATTGATTGTCATATTGTCTCACCACTTCTAATAAAAAAAGCTCGTGTTACATTGTATAATCTTATTAAGCGAACTTTACTCCGTCTGTACTAAGGTTCAATTCAGTTTGAACATTTTTTTTTTGAAATAAGAGTGTTTTTTTTTTTCAAAGTAGTAGTGACATTTGATCTACAACATAAAACCTTATGCACAGAATGAAGATCAACTGTATAGTCGCGCACGCCAAGAAAGCCCTCTCAGCGACGAACCCCACCGTCCGCACGTCCACCGTGACCTTCCTCGGGATAATGTCGCTCTACGTCGGGCCGTCGCTCATCAACCACTTCGACAGCGAAAAGCCGGCGACCAAACAGCTGATCAGTCTTGAGATGGACAAGCATGCGAACAGCTCGCCGCCCACGCCGACGCGGCAGGCGGGGAAAGTTAGCAAGGTAGGTTCCCTCCAAGAATCATAGGGTCGAGGACGACGACGACACGCGACGCGCGACGCAACTTATTTCAATGTTATTAATGTCGAATTTTGACGAATTCATGCGTCTTCGTGAATGACACTAACTGTACACCCGTTAAGTAGACGTTTGCCTGATAACTTTGGCCGCTCTCGTTACGAACATTTCGAAACTACCGTAATTACATATTTATAGGAGTATACTATAGGTTACGCCATCAGAGTTGAGGTCACGCACACAACAACACGTCATGTAGTGACAGCGGGATATTGACATTTATTCGTACCGATAGCAGTTCAACAGACTCAACATAGAATTACAAGATTGACTAAAAATTTCTTCAACCTATTTCGTTAAGAATAATTTAGGAAAATACATCTAGTTCAAACAAAACAGAAATTAAAATATTTTCATCTATTTTATTTAATCAGATAAACATATTTTTCGCTATTTATAAAATACCGGTTTTTTTTGTTGCAGATATTTCTTAACAGTTTCAAATTGTTTTATTTCAAAAATAGGTTATATGAAAAAAGAAAAATATAATATGCATAGTATTGCGTAAGCATCATAAGATCATAATACTCACATTTTCATTCATTCACTCGTTTCATTCATTCACTACCTTTTTTGCAATCAGTGCTTTATGTAGCTGTGTGTGTAATCATTCGCATCAACTCTCGTGGCGTTACCTATACACAAACCTTAAAAACAATACAACGACCGAGAATGAGTGTGTGACTGTGCTGGCTGAAAATCGGCGCTGGGGTGCTATAAATGCCTCAGCATTATGCTGAGCCAGTGTCTGATTGCAACCGTAATTACACACCTTCGTGTTGTCTATTTGTAACAAGACACATTGTGTTATCTATCTATTTTCTTCTTCTGTATAAATAAAAAATTATCGCCAAACTTACTAAGCGCAAAACTCAAGATCACTGCACCAAATTGGATACTATTTTTTTTGTTGTGTTCGTAATTCCCAGGACAAGGTTATTGTGAACAAAAAAACTTCAGTGAGGGCGACGCCGCGGGCATCAGCTAGTTGTAAATAAATGTATTATCTTTCATTTACATTTTTTAGACTAGTTCATCATTGAAATCGGGGCGGGTGAGCGAAGTAATTGTTTCATTATTAACTTTATAACTTTTTGCATTCCCAGTCCGCGAGTAAGGCGTCAATGGGCGACGACTTGGAGGAGCCGTTCGACGACGCGGACGAGGAAGCTCCCGTCGTGGACGACAGCCGTCCGCGCACCGACATCGCGCCGCTCGTCACCGACGCGCTCGTGGCGGAGATAAACGACAAGAACTGGAAGGTTAGTACGGTCAAGTGCAAAAATACATATACGTTATAGCTTGTCTAATTTAAAATGACGCGCCCCACCACCGCATTTGACATACAGGATTTGAAATCTGGGTTTTTCCGAACCGGTGGTAGATTCTTCGACGTTCATAGGTGCCATCAATTGATGCCTAAATTGAATAAAGAATTTTGACTTTGACTTTGACAAGCTCCAACAAAGTGTCAATAATATCTAAACAACTCTATGTCATTAATCATAAAGTTGATGTTTACATATTATGACGCGATGACTGTACAGATGTAGTGCAAAATGATTTTCCTTCGTACTTTATCGGAAAAGCTCGTCTTTATCATGCTCTCTCAATTAGCTTCAGTACCCATCTTACAGCCGTGTAGCCATCTTGCATTTTTCACTTTGACATTTGACACTAAACAATAAAGTTCCATATTAATGGATATGAAAACGTCACACATTTAATACAATCATTGATTGACGGTTCGGGTGCCATCGTATTCCCGAGTTTTCCCGATGGAAAATACGAGTGCCCTTAGAGTGCTTTTATACAGAGATGTGCTATGCAGGTATCTTGCAAGGATGTGAAAGCTACGTTACGAAAGTATAGGCCGGCACAGACGGACAGCATTTGAACTGCATCCCAGCTGCAAAATGGCAGTTCGAGTACAGTACAGATGCTGTTGCTCTGACTTCATCACCTAGCACCTTCAGTTCTAGCAAGGGAACAAAGGCGAAAAAATAACGCAATAGTTCCTTCGAAGGAACAACCAAAAGAACTACCGCGAATAATCCCCCGCATCCGCATAAGAATCAATTATATTCGAAACAAAAACGATGTGTGGCGTTCAAAAGGAGCTTGGATGAAATTTACAAGATATCCGTAACCTAACCATATTTTACATGCCCTTAGGTCCGAAACGAAGCCCTAGACAAGCTAAAGGCTATCATAACGAACTCTTCACCGATCAAACCGACCCTAGGCGAGTTGCCACCAGCTTTAGTGGCGCGGCTCCTCGACTCTAACTCCAAGCTGGCTCAGAGCGCGTTGCAGATTTGTGAGACGCTGGCCGTCGCTATGGGACCGAAGAGCAAGCAACACGTTAGGACTTTCTTCCCGGCTTTTTTCCAAGGTATATTTAGTTAGTGGGCTGTTTTAAACAGAAAAAAAACGAAGTCAACTGTCACTTCTGTCGTTGTCAAATAAAATCTAACCGTTTGCGTTGTCCAAGAAGCAGTTCCAAATTAGTTGACTACGTTTTTTTTCTGTTTCAACTAAGTACCTACTGAGCACGAACGGCTTGTCAGCCATAACATCTCACAAATGTCATCTCGAACACTTAATAAAATATTTCCAATTAATAATAGGAGATAAAAATAAAACAGCTGCAGTTCCTCGATCTTGCAGACGACGATTGTTTAAACAAAATATATAATTCAAAAATGTTTACTTAGCCAATTGTCAAAGTTGTCAAACAGACCTCACGATACTAGCGTCAACTGGTCTGTCACAAAGACCCTCATTGCTGCTAAATGTATGTGCTTGCCATCGAAGCGAAAGTACGGGTTATCCAGTGGCGTAACTAACTATACTATCTGAGGCGCCTGACAACCTTATTTTTTTAACACCTGAAAATTACTGCAGGAATCGAAAGAGTTTCGCCTCCTGAACACGGAAAAATATTTATTATAATTTATTTCTCCATATTTAAAAAATACAACAAATTTAAAAACATATATGTACTTACAAATACGTCCACAGAATAGATATGTTTCCTTTACCCTTTTCACTAGAAAAAAGAGCTGTCATAATTTTAAATTTGATAACAACCTTAACGTCAAATTTACGTCATCACTTTTTTTTAATAGAGACTAGACAAAAGTAATGGATCTATTCTGTCGTTACGCTCTTTTAGAATAAGCACATCTTTAAAAAATTGTAACAAATTAATTAATAATCCCAGTGAAAATTTAAAACTATCAGCGTCTTTCTCTTTCCAAACAGAATACAGAGAACGAATCAAATTATAGTCTTAAAAATATGAAATGTTGTCAATTCTTTGGATGGGGCCCTCCCACTAAGAATCGTCACGTTGTAATTTAATTTTAATGTTATTTCTGAGCTCGCGGCCTCTTTGGCCGGGCCCCCTAGGCTTTGCCGCCCTATAGTTACGCCATTGGGGTTAACTTTAATTCTTTAATTCGAAATTTGTTAATTTTGTGTTTTATGTTGTTAATTCAGTGTTCTAAAAATACCATAATTTCAGCTTTTGGCGACAACAAGCAATGGATCCGCACCGCGGCAGTGTCCTGCGTGGCGACGTGGTGCCGCGAGGCGGGTCCGCACGTGCCCTTCGACGGAGAAATGGTCTTGGACGCGCTGAAAGCCGGCTCGCCGGTACTCCGGGCTTCGCTGCTGCAGTGGCTGGCCGATCACCTGCCTAACGGTAATACGTTTTCTCATATTAAAATTAAGAAAAAAATACATATCACGGAACAATTCATGCCAATTGACCTAGTACCAAAGTAAGCTAGGCAAGCTTGTGTTAGGGGCCATCCATAAATTACGTCACACCAATTTCAATCAACTTGGACCCCTCCCCCCACCCCTTTGTCACACTTATTACTATGAAAACCGCCATAATTTTGTTCTAGTGTCACAGATCGCTTGATCCCCCCTCATCCCCCCTCCTCCCCCCCTTAAATGTGTGACGTACTTTATGGACGGCCCCTTATGGGTACCAGTTAACGGATAAACATACTTTTAAATATAGATACATACTTAAATACATATTAACCACCCAAGACCCGAGAACTAACATTCGTATTTTTCATACAAATATCTGCCCCGACACGGGAATCGAACCCGGGACCTCAAGCTTCATAGTCAGGTTCTTTAACCACTATCACTAGGCCATCTGCCATCTGGTCGTATTGTTATAAAGGTGTTGCTTGAAGGCTGAATATACAACTTGTCTACTCTCTGGACACAGACCGAAATCCTGATTAGAGTCACCCTCAGAAATGTTATACTTTTGTAAAATTATTAGATTAGATAAAAAAAAGTACAATTATTACGCACAAATAATTGAACAATAAGTAGGAACTTACTGTATTAGTTGTTCGTAATGGAGTGAATCAACTTTTTAGTACCATCCGTTGCTATGGTTACACAAATTTTGTCCCTTGGACAACCTAAGCATTTTTTTATGATACAGTATGAAATGTCAACGGACAACCGGAGACAGAGTAAACAACACAAAAAAGTTGATTCACCCAATGAGTTTTGCGGTTCAGAGGTTAATCAAGTTGAAATACTCTTTTATTTACCATGTATATATCTACATACAGGTTGTTCCAAAAATATTAAACCGTTAATCAGTCATTTCTCCGTTAAACCGGTGGTGTCTGGTGCGAGGCTTTAAAATACCATATTCAACACGTCCTATTCGTCTATGTCCAGAGACGTTGTATAAGCAGGTTAGGTTATGTTGACAAGACACCCCTGTGAATACTTTTAAAGTTGTTTTTAGGAACTAAAATGCTGGCATGAATCAATAACTGTAATAAGATAAATTGTTCTTATTTTAGTCACTTGTTTCCCGCAGTGCCACTAAAATCGTTCCCACGCGAGGAGCTATCATCGTGTGTGCCGACGCTATACGCTTGCCTGGAAGATAGAGCAGCCGACGTACGCAAAGCCACCGCCGATTGCATACTCCCGTTCATGCTGCACCTTGGTTACGAATCTATGCACAAGCAACTCGAGAAGCTAAAGGTAAGATGATTTTTACATCTTAGTACCATAGGCCACCTTTAGTTGGCCCTGTAGAAGAATGCTTTCATAGAACTTCTTCGATAACGCTTATTCATTAGCTAGTGTTGTAAAATTTTATGCTGAAGTAAAGCTTCACTCTTTTGACACTGTACTCCCATAGTCCACTTTAAAGTGGTCTAGTGAGAGGAGCAGTCTCTTTTCTATGAGATGAGTTTCGTTCTTGTATCGATATTCGTGCAAATAGTTTTCGTAAGCTGTGAGTCGACTTCCTGCTGCTGCTGTGGGTCCTGTAACACAGGGTATCCTAGCGCAGGACCCTTAATTGTAATTTTTTTTTTGTGAAAACTTATTGAAATAAACGCTTTTTCATTTTTTTTTTCAAACTATTGTACAATACGTTTTTATTTACTTTTAGTTTACCACTGACATATTGCTTGCCTTCATTTCATTTCCAACTTTAACACCATACAAATAAAGTAGTTATTACAAAATCTGCAAACGTGGGTAACAGTATTCTACTTTATTCGTAGGTCGTTAAAGTTGAATATGAAATGAAGGCAAACCATCTGTCAGTGGTAAACTTTATATAATTTTACTGTACGTTATTATTACGCTATGGATACCGTGCCGCCGCGCGAAGCAAATCAAACACTGGGGTGCTGGAACGTTCCCAAACACATATTTGCCGCGGTGGAACATTGCTTGCGCGGCGGCCAAGATGCATATTTAGATAAAGATCCATTCAAGAAACGAAAGAAAAAAATATTTTCCGCATATCGTTTAATCTGTTGACCATTTTATACTACTTTTGTATTTAATATTCTAAAGTTTTGCCGGACGCAAGACGTCATGTTACAGACCTCTTGGGCAGATATTTAATTACCGTGATCGTTTGACAGCCTGGCTCCAAATCAGTGGTTCAAGCGGCGTTGGACAAGGCGCGACCGAACCTGCCTGTACAGCCCTTACCCAGCAAGGGAAAGAAGGAAGAACCTCGAGGCGTCAAGTCTGCCGGCGCCCTGAAGAAAGAGGCTGAGAAGAAGGGCGCGGCTCCTGCTAAGGGCAAGGTAAGTTACTATGAAACCACACCTTACATTAAACTTTCCGACAGAGAACCAAAGTTATCGACATAGCCCACCGCATTAGCACGCTGAAGTGGCAATGGGCCGGCCATATAACCCGAAAAACCGATAACCGTTGGGGTAGACGAGTTCTTGAGTGGAGACCACGGATCGGCAAACGTAGCGTGGGACGTCCTCTGACTCGGTGGAGCGATGATCTTCGCAAGGCGGCTGGCAAGAGCTGGATGAGAGTGGCCGAGGATCGTGCTCAGTGGCGTGCCTTGGGAGAGGCCTATGTCCAGCAGTGGACGAACATAGGCTGATGATAATGATGATGATTAAACTTTTCAACGAAAAGCCTAGCCAAAACATAAAGCTACTTTGAATCTTATGTGAAAATTGCGATTGCTAACGAACTATTTACTTACAAGTTTGTACGGAACCTTCTATGCGCGAGCCCGACTCACACGTTGTAAAACGGGACCCTATTACTAAGACTTCGCTGTCCGTCCGTCTGTCACCAGAATCTCAATCTCAATCTCATGAACCGTGATAGTTTGACAGTTGAAATTTTCACAGATGATGCATTTCTGTTGCCGCTATAACAACAAATACTGAAAAACAGAATAAAATAAATATTTAAGGGGGCTCCCATACAACAGACATGATTTTTTTGCCGTTTTTATAGATAATGGTACGAAACCCTTCGTGTGCGAGTCCGACTCGCACTTGGCCGGTTTTTTTTATATTAGAGAGGCCAGACAAACGAACTAGTGGGTCACCTGTTGTTAAATGATCACAACTGTCCATGGACACCCGCAGCGCTTTACGCGATACCAGTGCGTTGTCGGCCCTTTACTACTATATCCATCACACGTATACACTACAAACACACACCATAACTGTTGTTTCTTTTATATATAAATGACTTGACGAATCTCAAACTACAACGTGGTCACATCGGCTCTAACGCTGATGACACTGCAATAGTGTTTGATGGAGAATCCTGGGAATCAGTGTTCAGTAACGCAGAATCTGGCCTCAGTAGGGTCTCTGCATGGCTTAGGAATAACCTCCTTACGCTAAATGTCAGCAAAACCAATTATATCTGCTTTTCTAAATATGATAGTACGCAGCCCAGTATTAACCTAAAGCTTAAAATACATACCTGCAACCAGCATGACCCTCCCCCTTGTAAATGCAAAGAACTAGAATAGGTTAAATTCACTAAATACCTAGGTGTGTTCCTGGACCAGCGCCTAACATGGTATAAGCAGATTGAAAGCGTGAACAACAGAATCAGAAAACTTAACTGGATTTTTAAGATGTTTAGATGTTTCAAACTAAATACAAACTGAAATATAGATGCACAGAAAAAACCCCAGAAAAAAGACCAATGCTGGGAATCGAACCCAGGTCCTCAGCGTTCCGTGCTGCGTGCTTACCCCTACACCATCACTGGTCTAGAAGTTAGCGACGAATCTTTCCCATACATCGTACACTTCAGTCTGTTATAATCACATTTAGGCAGTGATAAAGCGCATCTATGTTATGTTTAGATGTATCACTACTAAGGAACTAATTAATCAACTTTATATAACATTAGCTCAACTTGTCATGAGTTATTGTATCATTGTGTGGGGTGGAGCAGCCAAAACTAAATTCTTGGAGGTCGAGCGTGGGCAACGCTGCCTGCTCAAGGTGATGTACTCAAAACCATACAGGTTTCCTACCAAGGAACTGTACGAAATCAGTGGCCAACTAACAATGAGGAAGCTGTATGTTTTGAGTATAACACTCAGGCTACACAAAACCCTTTGTTTTATCCCTCCATCAGAAACACGACGGCGTAACAAACCTGTTGTCCCTGAACCTAGCTGTAACTCCCATGTTTGCTAAAAGGCAGTTTAAGGCGCAATCGGCACATATCTATAATAACATACACAGAAAAGTCAGTATCCATCAACTATTACTAAACAAGTGTAAGATTGAACTAACTACATGGTTGAAACTTCTAAGCTATGATGACACTGAGTTGCTACTGTATCGTGCGAATTATTAACTGAACCTAAATGTGCACACACACACACATACACCTAAAACACACACACACATACACCTAAAACACACACATACATACACACACACATTCACACACACACACACACACACACACACACACACTACACCACATCACACCTACCGATAAATATAGTATTAAGTAAATTCATTGTTAAAAATTGTATTAGGTAAGCTAAGTTTAGTTAAAATAGAAACCTCTAGTTTTATATTTAGAATTTCCTACCTACTTACCAGTTACGGAAGAGCGGGGCATCCTAACACAGGTTTACTACCTAAAGGGAAGTCCCAATTTACAGCATGCATTGTATTGTGTAACAAAGGAAATAAACAATTTTTCATTTTCATTTTCATTTTTCATTTTCATAACTATAATTTAAAAATTTTAAAAACCCCCAACGCAATTATATGTCAGTCGTATGTTTGAACATTAGGTCAATGCCCATTATGTGTCTAAGATCGCTTCCGCAGCTAACCAAAGAGCTGATAACTTTGAAACGGCTGAACCGATTTTGATGAAACATATCTAAGAACCATCGCCAAGTAACCTGCTTTCTATTAAAAAAAAAACCGCATCCAAATCGGTGCACCCATTTAAGAGCTATTATGCCACAGACAGACCGACAGACACACACACACACACACACACACACACACACACACACACACACACACACACACACACACATAGCGGTCAAACTTATAACACCCCTCTTTTTGTGTCGGGGGTTAAAAACAAACCGTCACAACTATGTAACTAACAAACTATAACTTATTTTGTAGGGTCCAGCGAAGCCGGCTTCTGCTACCACTCGAGGCAAGAAAGACGACGAGGACTTGACTCCGTTGCTGCCTCAGAACAACGCCAAGAATCAGCGCATCATTGATGATCAGAAATTAAAAGGTACGGATGGTTATCCACATGTTCAAAATACAACTTATCATCTGAAGGGTAAATATTCAGCGTTTTTTCAGCGTTTTTTTTTTGTCATTAGCATTTGAGCAGGAATTATTTAAATGGATGACGCTTAGCGTTATATTTTTATGAAAACTTAAGACAGTACCGATGCTGGATCTAGTTTGATGAAATTTCGCGAGATTCGTCCTTCGGTTGTGGTAATAATCGTGGAATGGTAATGACGTTTAACCGCGCGGTTAAAACGCTCGAATATTCACCCTGAGCTCGGGCCATAAAACCCTGTTTTCGGACCTCTCGCTCGCACTTTACAATACACATCACTCGAGCCGCTGCAAAGTGCGAGCGAGCGATCCGATAATCTTCCAAGAGCGAGAGAGACGTTCGAAAACGGTTTTATGGCCCCAGAGCTCAAATGATAGCGACGCTGGTATGATACTGGGTGGCGCGTAGAAACCGCATTTCAGCGAGCGAGGTGCACAGATATTTCCGATACTTATACAGAGCATAGGCAGTTTAATGATCGTGATGATAGTATCCTTCCATTTGTCGTCAGGGTCATAGAGATATGTATACAGTGTGGCTATGAGCTGTGCCTTCAAGTCAAGGTCAAGCCACATCTCTGAGATCTACTTACCTTCCCTGTCCGGGTGCCCCCAATGTGTGGTCAGAAAGCTTTTTTTCAGGAGACAGTGCTTCCACTAAGGGTTCACAACTACAAAGTGGAAGCACACTTGGACGTGTGACTTTGTCAAATTATTTTGTATGGGGACAGTGAATGTGTAAAAAGAATAAAAAATAAATTTTATAGAAATAGAATTTTAAAACGTGTACGTAAAGAAAACTATTTATGTCGATTTAATGAGTTTATTTTTCAGTATTAAAATGGAACTTCACGGTGCCGCGCGAAGAATTCTTCGAACTGCTGAAAGATCAAATGGCCACCGCCGGTTTGAACAAACAACTTGTTGCCAACATGTTCCACAGTGACTTCAGGTCAGTCAATCAGCCTCTACTGAGCTTCTAAACACCAAAAAATAATTTGTGGTATATTTTCAATACATATGTTGGCGCCATTAAAAAATAATTCGAAGACACGACTCCAGTAAAAAAACGCTTTATTATAGCCCTGAAAAACACATTAATTTTAGATTAACTTAACTGTAAAATTACATTTTTTGTTGCTTTAAGGGTCACTTGCACAATTCAGGGTTAAAAAATAAATCGGTAACCCTGGGTTAAGAATGACAGTTCCATACATTTTGACACTTGTTAAACCTAGGTTAGCAGGTAACTTGGAGTTAAGTAGTTAACCCGGGACCGCGCAAGCCCGCCTAAAACGAATAAAAAAAACTGCAAGTCTTTGAAAAAAGACTGCAAATGTCCGACATTTGCAGTCTTTTTTCAAAGACCGTGTGCAATCTTTATGGCCGGGTACTGTAAATTGTTAGTTGATTGAGTTGGCGAACAAGTGACGTCATAAGTTGCTATTGCCATTCAAACTCTATGGGAGGGTTAGAGGCGATTTACCGACCACATGCATTTTTGGAAATTCAACGTTATTGCTTTTTTAATACGTCACAATATCTATTGTAATTATTGAAAATACGACTAGCTTTAAAATATACTTTTTTTTTTTTGAATGAGTCGCCAGTGGGGCCAAAGACGCGAAGTCTTTGCTATTTTTTACTTTAGGGTAGGAAGAGTGACTTGTGCTCGGGAAAAATCCCTTCGGACGAACTGGAAATGGAGGGCCCAGACAGTGTCCGACTTGCACGGACTAAAAATCCGGTCACAAGTCCCCTTCTTTATTGATTATTAATACAAAAAACGTGTGCTATATTTAAAAAAAAAAAAATTGAAAAAATATACTTTATCAGGTATGCATTTGATAGCTGCTTTTGATTCTGTGGTAGTATGCTCCAGCAAATGGGGCCTTATTAAGGGTTAAGCAGAGGTCAAAATGCCATACGAAATGGACGATACAGAGACTTCTCCATAGTAAAACTAACTGGAGCAGGTATTATTTTAAAGGAACACTGCGTTATATAAACATTGACTGCCCTCGTAATTTAATCCTTCTTGGTATGACTGACTTATTGCTATTTTTCTTCCAGATACCATTTGAAAGCCATAGAGTCCCTCTCTGACGATCTTCACGAGAACGGTCCAGCTCTCATGTGCAACCTAGATCTAGTGCTCAAGTGGTTGACGCTGCGATTCTTCGACACCAACCCGTCAGTCATCCTCAAGGGTCTAGAGTACTTGGCCACGGTGTTTCAATTTCTCAGCGACAACGACTACACGATGGCGGAATATGAGGCTAACTGCTTCATACCGTACCTTATTTTGAAGGTAAGTCGTAGAATGAAGGACAACATTTTCGCGTTAAGGACATGTTTCACTATTCACTTCTTCTGTTTCTGTTATACAGATATAGACATCTGTGATCCCGTCTCTGTTTAATCGAACTAACAGAGACGTAGACAGTATTACAGATAACTGACTCATAAGATAGCATAAACTTAATAGATTGGAGTGGAGTGAATCGGAGGTAAATGTCCGATGACTTCCTTGACGTGTATGTTGATGATGATTTGATTACTAAGGTAAGATAGCGCTGAGGATCAAACTTACGGCGGTTTACTTATAGCTTACTTGGGCTGAATTGTTATGACAAAAAATAATTTAATTTTACAATAGGTTTAGGTTTTGCTTTCTGAACAGTTCGAAGCTTTGTTATGCGAGGGAGTTAATAGCCAAAAATCTAATGTTTTGACTTATGGCTGATATGATCAGCCAGAAGACGTCCATTTCTGGGCACAACGATCGGTCCTGCGCTGCCCGCATCCAAGTGGTTCTTACAACCTATACCAGATCGTCAGTCCATCGTCAGTGATACTGCAATACCGCGTAACTAGCTTTTACCATAAGGCTCAGCTTGAAATGAAATAACAGGGAAAATTAGATAAAATAGACCTTATGGGTAAAGCTAGTTACGCGGTATTGAAGTATCACCGACCGACGCAATCTTGTTGTTGGATTGCTTCATACTTTTTATAATTTTAACTCCCGCTTTTCGTCATTTAATAATGAACCGTGTTACCAGGTCGGAGATCCCAAAGACACCATCCGTGCCAGCGTAAAGGCCCTGTTCAAGCAGATATGTGTGGTGTACTCTGTCACGAAGCTGTTCGGGTATTTGATGGAAGGAACCAAGTCTAAGAACGCGAGGCAGAGGGCTGGTAAGCATTTTTGATTAAGAGGGTTTATACCTGCTAAGCTGGCAACGTTGCATTTTTGTTAGTTTTTCTCGATTATTCCATAAAAATTGAATGAAATATCGTGCATTCTATACCCATCTGTACGAAATATGCTTGCCTGAATTCGATTGGGTATAGGCTCGTATGGACGATAATTACCACTATTATATAATATACACATAGCTACGTGAATGTAAAAGAAGGAGTCACCCTCGACCGTGTATAGCTATTTAGTATTACCGATAGTGGCTTCATATTGCATGAGGGCCTGGTCTACCCAGAGTTACCCTCTCCGTACAGTCGATTACGCCTCCAGTCTAGACACTGCGTGAGTGTGTCTTGGTGTCCTACGTATCCTCAGTTCCCACCTGTGATTAAGGGAGACTTATTATACAGAGATTATGGGGGTCGTAAAACCCATAATACCCTGAACCTGACACCAGCTGGACATGGCGGCGCTGCCGCCACGGGGCCCTCCTTCCAACCCCTTCAGGCCCGACCCGTATGCTCCAACTCATAATCGACCGTATTACAATAGCTTGCCTGTATGTTTCCGATACATACTCTTAGTAGCCCCGGGCTACCTAGTCCAACGTCCCTGCGAGATACAGGGTGGACTCCGTTAAAGTGGAATCAATTGAGGTCCGTCAGTTGGCTCATTATTCCACATTCACGTAGCTAGTTATATCGATTATAAAGGCTTATAATATACATGAGCACTTACCAGGTTCATCTCTGGCGGCCGTGTGGAGTCAGGTTATACGATAGCACTCTCATCCACACACCTTTCATACCACTGCTCAAGTACCTTCTGTCTCGCATTACATAGGGCGCCGTTTTCCTGTTCTCCGACAGAGGTGTCATTACACAAATACCCACATTAGTCAAAGCATAGATAAAGCTGAGGTTACCTCATCGCAAAATAGATTGACTTAAAGCAGGGTTGACACTTACCGACTGTTTTACGACTACTCGTGCATGGAATACGCGACATGAAAAAAATTGTATACAAATTGTTCTAATATATAAGTTAATGTGTCTACTGCAATAATAATTCGTGATAGACTTTTATATTCCTTAAAAACGAACAAATTATTGCCTAACGGTTTTAAAAGAAAATAAAAGGTCTTATCACGAATTATTATTGCAGTAGACTCACTAACTTATATATTAGAACAATTTGTATACAAAACATTTTTAATTTTCATTCAATTTTTATGGAATAATCGAGAAAAACTAACAAAAATGCAACGTTGCCAGCTCAGCAGGTATAAACCCTCTTAAAGCTCCAGCGGAGGCGTGAAGGTGCGGTGGCGGTGACGGTTGTAATATTCTAACTTGTATGAACGGTTGTGCGGTACCGGACCGCGAACTCGTTCATACAAGTTAGGATATCACAACCGTCACCGCCACCGCCACCGCACCGCCACGCCTCCGCTGTCTGTGCCTTTGGAGCTTAGCTAAAGCCATACCAAACCTGTTTAACGGCGAGTTGGTCGCAGACAGAAGTGGCTCCGCAAACTAATGCGAGTGTATTTTATAACACCTACCTCAAGGATATCTGATGTGGTCCAAAAGTTGGCCAGGCGTCCCACACGCCGATGTAGACTTGTCTAAAGAATATTGGCTATAGACCCTTAACTTTTCCCACGTGCATAGGAGAGATACAAACAAAAAAATGTGTATGCACCCATAAGGACCGATTTAGGCGAAACCGTGCGTAAGCTAACCTGTTTTACAGAATGCCTGGAATGCATCGGGCATCTTCTAGAAAGCTACGGATGGACGGCTATGAGTCCGTCGGGCAGCGCCGCGCTGAAGGAACTAGCTCGCCACATCGGCGATCGGGACAACGCCGTGCGCTCTGCCGCGCTCAACTGCGTCACTTGCGCTTACTTCTTGGAGGGGGAGAAGGTGTACAAGATGATTGGACAGGTGAGTGTAGACAGTGAATGCCTGGAATGTATCGGGAATCTTCTAGACGCTGGCACTACACGATGGCCCATCGCGATGATCCACTATGATGGGCCTGCGTGCGGAGGGCGTAATGGTGTCTGATAGTGATGGCTTATGGTCCGTAGGATGGTGTCGGTGTTGGTTTTCGGCCGCACATCAAGGTAACTTAAAATCACAACTGAACGACGCCGTCGTGTAGATGCGTTGCAGCCATCGCGCTGCCCATTTAATGGCCCATTGTGTAGAGGAGCTGAGAAAGCGACAGATGGACGGCAATAAGTCCAAGCCAAGCTCATGGTAAATTTCAAATTCAATTTTGCACATAAATTCCGCCTTTCGGACCGTTCTATACGTTTCCCAAAACACCTGTTCCCAAAAAAATCAGTTCCTATCACTACTTTCTCCTAAATACGAATGCTATGAGAACCGAGTGTTTTGACATATGGATGCTTTGACATACTGATGCGATGAGAAATGGACCCACGGTCATTAAAACACACTTATTTTGGAATGGACGTTTTAAGAAACTGATAGTATTCCGAAAGATTAGATGAGATTAGGTGGGTTCGAATCCCGCCGGCGCACCCGAAAAACTTTTTCGCTTTTAAATAATCTTAGATTAGATGAGGTCAAACCACTAGGCTAAATACCACGACTTCACGGACATGTATAATGTGTAATTTTTGTTCAACAGATATCAGACAAGGATCTGTCTCTTCTGGAGGAGAGAATAAAGCGTGCCAGCAAGAATCGCAGTGCGGAAGCTCGCCGGTCGATGGTCGTGCCCTTATCCGCGACGGGACGGCCGATACTGCAACAGCCAGAGGTAATTAACATTGTTTTTGTAGGAATTTCGTTAGTTAATGTAATGACAGAGTAAATTTGACTAATCACATTTGCATTTTTTCTCTGATTGAGAGACCATCATCATCATCATCTCGGCCCACTACATGCTTTCAGAATGAGATGGCTTGGGACTTAGTTCCCTTGCGGGCCCAGTGCGCATTGGGAACTTCACACACCATTGAATTTCTTCTCAGGTGCGTCTGGGTTTCCTCACGATGTTTTCCTTCACCGTGAAGTTCATAGAGCCTTTTTAGGACCTGGTGTAGTCGTGGCTATTCTATAGTTTCTTTGTTCATTTAAACTACTAGCAATTAATACAAAATCTGTGTGTCGTGATTAGTGGTGCCGTCTTCCCTATTGGCTTATGTCTGTCTTATTTGTAGGAAATTGAGCCTCCGCGTTCGGTAGAGCCGCCTCCTCAAGAGGAATACGAAGAGGAAGAAGAAGAAGAACCAATTCCTCAGCCTACTCGACCGTGAGTATTTACTGTTTTGTAGTTCTAGAATTCTCCCCTTAAGGCAAGCCTATATTATATAGAAAAAAAAACTTGCTCCGCCCCGTTATCTAGCTCCGCCGCTATGGACAGATACACTCCGCAATGATACTGCGCCCGCTGCCCGCTGCTGCTGCGCTCTGCGGAGTCCGCATAACCCCCTCGCTCCTTTCCAGTGAACTGGAAGTTTTAAACAGTTTTTAAACTTTATTTACTACTGGATAGCCTAGTGTATAGAGACTAACTACGAAGCCTGAGGTCAAGGGTTCGATTTCCGGTCGTGGCAGATATTTGTGTAAAAAATACGAATGTTTGTGCTCGAGTCCTGAATGTTTAATATGTAGTTAACTATGTATCTTCTTCTAATATGTATATAAAAATCTCGTGTCACGGTACGGTGTTTGTTATCGAACTCCTCCGAAACGGCTTGATCGATTCTTATGGAATTTTTTCTCTATATTTGGTAGGTCTGACAATAGGTCGTAGGCTATTTTTATGCCCCTATTCTTCGCGGACGGAGTCGCGGGCAACAGCTAGTTTATCTATATTAGTATGTTTATCAGTTGTCTAATTAATACCCATAGCCACACCACACGTTTGCTTTGTGCAACTAATTCAATCAAAAAATTTATTCCATAACCTTTTGAACGCCAGTGTCGGCTATAGATGACAATACGGTAATACAAAAATTAATCTTCCCGCATCCGCATAAGAATAAATTTTGTGTGTAACAAAAATGATGTGTGGCGTTCAAAAGGTTTAAGACACTAATGAAATTGTTTGAAATCACTTGTCAATAAATGACAGTAATTGCAAAAAAGCATGTGAGCGGATAGTAAAAGCTTTGCTTGGTTTGGGACTAGGTCAACTGGTGTCCATTGTCCCATGATTTACTTACTTAATTATTTCAGCGCAATCCCTGAGCCTCGCGTGATCACGGGCCCGTTCGGTCTCGACCCGGAGCTGATAGCGCAGTTGGACGCGGCGGTCCCGGTGCTCCGGCGGCCGGAGCTGCCCGAACACGACCTGAAGTTCCTCGACGAGCCCATACCCATCCGGCCGGCCCCCGCGCCCGCGCCTTTACCACACGCCCCTGCCAGGTATGACCGTAGATGTAGAATATTCTAGAGTCTCTCGAGCCTCGCGTGATCACACGCGCCTGATCAGTCTCGACCCGGAGCTGATTGGGTTGTTGGTCGCGGCCGGAGCTGCCCGAATACAACCTCGAGTTCCTCGACGAGCCCATACCCATCCGGCCGGCCCCCGCGCCCGCGCCTTTACCACACGCCCCTGCCAGGTATGACCGTAGATGTAGAATATTCTAGAGTCTCGCGAGCCTCGCGTGATCACACGCGCCTGTTCAGTCTCGACCCGGAGCTGATTGGGTTGTTGGTCGCGGCCGGAGCTGCCCGAATACAACCTCGAGTTCCTCGACGAGCCCATACCCATCCGGCCGGCCCCCGCGCCCGCGCCTTTACCACACGCCCGTGCCAGGTATGACCGTAGATTTGGAATATTCTAGTCTCTCGAGCCTCGCGTGATAACACGCGCCTGTTCAGTCTCGACCCGGAGCTGATTGGGTTGTTGGTCGCGGCCGGAGCTGCCCGAATACGACCTCTGGTTCCTCGACGAGCCCATACCCTGCCGGCCCCTGCCAGGTATTAGGATATTTCTCTATGTTTGGTAGGCCTGCGAATAGGTGGTAGGCTATTTTTTATACCCCTATTCTTCGCGGACGGAGTTGCAGGCAACAGCTAGAAAATCAACTGAATTAGTTTAAAATATGCTTTGCTTTCAAATTATTTCTGCATAGCTAAATCATACAACACAATGATTAATTTTCCAGTAGCGTATCTGAATACACGGGGCCTGGAAACGGGTTAATAAATAGGATAATGAAATGTTTTGCAGTATGGTGTTGACGTCCCCTCGCCACATCGCGCCTCATTCTCTGGTCACGGCCCAGCCCTCTGCCGTCGACGACTCGCAACTCGCTGACACCATACACTCCATAGCGAGCCCGGATTTGAACGTGAGTATTGTGTTCTAAATAATATTAGGAACAGAATTGCTGACAGCTTGACTTGCTTCTTTAGGGTTCGACCCAAAGAGTGCTAACCGGACCCTGTTACTATAACTCCGCTGTCTGTCCGTCCGTCACAGGGTTGGGCTCGTATCTCTTGAATCGTAATTGCTAGACTGATTTATGTACAGTTGACTACAAAGATAATGATACGGCCTAAGTTATGTATGTATACACGACTTTGTTGACGACACCTTCTTTTAATAAACTATTTTTATTGTTATTTATTTTTATTTTAACATTAAGGTCGTGTATACATATTTTTGTAGTCACACTGTACAAAATTACATTTGAAGTTTACATCTAATATATAAAAATCTCGTGTCACGGTGTTTGTTATCGAACTCCTCCGCAACGGCTCGACCGATTTTTATGAAACTTTTTTCTCCGTATTCGGTAGGTCTGAGAATAGGTCGTAGGCTATTTTTTATACCTCCCCTATTCTTCGCGGACGGAGTCGCGGGCAACAGCTAGTTTTATATAGGCTAGGATGATGACGCTACCTCGGCTTTTTTTCTAAAGTGTTGTCATATAGCCTATTTATTACACAACACACATGTCTGTTTCCAGGCGGCGATCCGCGCGATGTCGCTCATATCTAACGCCATAGTGTCGGGGCGCGGCGCGGCGCTGTCTGCGCACGAGCAGCGCCTCGTGGGCGCGGTGGCGACCCAGATCCGGCGCCTGCGCACCTCGCAGCGGCCGCCGCACCAGACGCTGCCGGCGTACAAGTGCATCGCGCAGGCGCTCATCGCGGTAACTACCTTCACCATTAGGACCCGTACAGTCAACGAAACTAGATCGCGTAGAGCTTGTCTAATTTAAAATGACGCGCCCCACCACCGCATTTACGCACAGGATTTGAAACTCAATTTAAGCTACAATAGAGGAATATTTCTCTTGGAAGATGTGCGTAAATGCGGTGGTTGGGCGCGCGTTATTTTTAAATTAGACAAGCCCTATCAGGGTGGAATCTTTTCACAACCAATTTCACGATGATTTCTTTGCCAGATGTTTGGAATGTCAACATGACATTTCCAATGAAATTGGTTCACCCTGGTATGTGATTCAGTTTCTTCGGCTGTGCATGGGTGAAATAAATAAATAAATAAATATCGCGGGGCAATTCATACCAATTGACCTAGTCCCAAACTAAGCAAAGCTTGTACTATGGGTACTAGACATCGGATACACATACTTAGTATATAGATAAATACATACTTAAATACATATTAAACACCCAAGACTCGAGCGCTAACATTCGTATTTTTCACACAAATATCTGCCCCGACCGGGAATCGAACCCAGGACCTCAAGCTTCGTAGTCAGGTTCTCTAACAACTAGGCTATCCGGTCGTCAAAAGAAAGAAAAAGTTGATTCACCCACATGCGCTTTCGCTGATGTCCAACGTCATAGTGTCGCGGCGCGGCGTTGTCTACGCACGAGCAGCCAGCGTCTAGTGAGAGCCAGACGCTGCCGGCGTACAAGTGCATCGCGCAGGCGCTCATAGCGGTAAACTACTTACACCACCAGGGAACCGTACAGTCAACGAAACTAGATCACGTATAAGTAACGCCATCAGAGTTGAGGTCACGCAACAACACGTCATGTAACGAGTAATGACACCGGGATTTTGACATTTATTCGTACCGATTACTAATCCGGTCTATATAAAAAAAAAAAAATTTAACTGTTTATTACTTCCATAAGAAATACAAAATTAATTATTAATATTATTAGTGCAATCTTTTAAATTTTAAGATTATATACTAACAACTTACTTTCATTAACACTACATTAACTTATTATAATTAGTTAATATTTGTTAATAGATACTTTTTTACAATACTCTTAGTCTGCTGTGTTGTATCATCCTTGGTTAGAGTACAAACTTAAATCAGAATCATTGGGACCTTATTTTTCATATTAAAACTCAGTAATATTTTTTAAATTTAATTTTATTTATAAGTCATGGTCATTATTCATTACATTAAGTAGGTACACAACACCCTGTTAGGGTACAAAAATGACAACTGTTTCCCAGACTGTTTTAATTCTAATTACATTATACTATATAGTAATTTATTATATGGGGATAAGGTAGATGAGTGAAGTCATAAAAAACTTATACTAATACATATAATATTTATTTATTTATCAAACAATTACATAGCTTTACAGTTAAAAAAACTAAAGCACTATGAATTACAACGACAACAGAAACAACAAATGTACATTTTAACAGTAAAAACAGAAAAGATATAAACTTAGTACACTACATACGAAGCCCGGATATCCATCCTCTCGCAAAACCTCATGCATTCCTGGCACACAATTACCCAACTGCTTGCAAATACATCCCAGTCAGATACAGACACGAGAAGCGCATTTAGACAGTGCAGAGCTCGTACCAGAGGGGAATTTCTATGTGAAACTGTACGCGCCCCGAGCTCAGCCAGTAAGATATTAATGAATCTTAATTTTCTAAAGACAATTAAATTCAATTTTAGCATAACTTTAATAATGTTCAATATCAAGTTTAATTTTAAATAAAATATATAAAATATAATAGGTATTTTAACGAAAAGGATCCAAACTACTGACATTTTCTTCTTTAACTTCTCTTTTGTTGGTACTGAAACTAGATCCAAAATCAAGAAGCGACTTGTTGAGGGTCGGATCTTTTTTTTTAACTATGTGCGCCCATTTATATTATTTTAATTATTTATTTATTATGAAGCGATTATTTTAGATTGTTTACAGTTCAATATCTGTTCTATTCGTCAAGGAAATATCGTCTTGGTTTACATTGTATCCGTTAGTGAACCTATATTTTATATACGAATTATACAAAAGTAAACTTAAGATTAAAAACAAAAAACACGCTATAACCACCAGACAAACCGTTGCCGTTACCGCGTGGTGGTCCACTAAGTGTATAGCGGAATTCGAATTTCTAGTTGAAACAGGCGTGACTTTATCAGGTATCTTAGAATTCAGAACGCTCATTTTATTTAAAATCGTTTCAAACTAAATACAAACTGAAACATAGATGCACAGAAAAAACCCCAGAAAAAAGACCAATGCTGGGAATCGAACCCAGGTCCTCAGCGTTCCGTGCTGCGTGCTTACCCCTACACCATCACTGGTCTAGAAGTTAGCGACGAATCTTTCCCATACATCGTACACTTCAGTCTGTTATAATCACATTTAGGCAGTGATAAAGCGCATCTATGTTAAAAAAACATGTTGTTTCGTTAAAAAAATGAAGTTGAAGAAAATAAAAAAATAAATAGAAAAAGATACTTCATACTTAACTTGTTAAAATCGTTGTGCTAAAGTCAGATTGTGTTACACCTTTGCTTGCCGTCTTGTCAGTGACCTCTGTACTAATATTTACTAAACGAGTTTTAACAAAGTGTGTTTTGCCGCTGTTGCAAGTTATTCCATGAACATTCTCACTGTGAAAGATTTTATCTGCTGCTGTTATCTCGATCTCCGTTAAAGCTTGGGTTCTTTGAATGCATCTCAAAATCCGCGAGCACATGAGCAAATTACCACCGAGTGTTAGTTTTTTTTTAATTGGACTGTCCAAATTCAAATATTTTATGTCCATAGAGTCAACAAACGATCCTGGCTGTATTGAAACGATCTTGTTACTGTCTAATTTTAAAATTTGCAACCTAGTTAAGCCGAAAAAAGTATTATTTAAAATGTATTCAAGTTTGTTGTTGGATAAATATATTACACGAGCTTCTTTTATGTTTGTTTTGTTTATTAGAAATAATTTTATTTGATTGTGAGACAGATCTATTGTTTGTACAGGTCCAGTGCCATAAAAAAAGTTAAATTCTATTGTATTTATATTACTGAACGATGCATTAAAAGTTCGTAGGTTAATCGTGCCTTTCAGTGTATCATTTTTTAAACATGTGATATTTGTGCAAGTTAGATTTATATCATCCAGTAGATTCAACCCAAAAAATGTTTCTGCTTTTATAGCGTATAAAAGAGGATTGTTATTTATTATCAAAAACTCAAGTTCATTTAAATTTGCAAAAGCTTTGTCATCGATATATTCAATGGCATTATGAGAGACGTCGAATAATTCTAAAGAGATCAAATTTGACAACATCTCCTTCGTAATTTTGTTAATGATATTATTTTTGGCATAGAAATGTGTCAGATTCCCAAGATCTTTCGTATCGAAATTAATGCTTGGCAGCTTGTTGTTGGAAAGGTCCAACTTAGTCAGAAGCTTAACATTATGAAATGACGACTGTTTGATTTTAAATATAAAATCGTTGCTGAAATTTAACACTCTTAATCGTAAGTTCTCTCCTACGAATAATTCTGAGCCAAGCTCCGATATACTACCACCGCTCAAATCTAGTTAATTTGAATTTATACCTTCAAATTGATTATCGTCTAATACACCAGTAAGTCTATTATTATGCACTCCAAAATATATAATATTTTTACCTTTAAAGGCCCTAGCTTTTATTCTTGAAATGTTGTTATTAGACAAGTCTAGGCAAGTCAGGTTACTAAGATAAAGAAATTGTGATTTTAAAATTGCATCCAGATTATTGTGGCTGAGATTCAACTCGGTAAGATCATATGCATACTGCAATGTACTTCCAATAGATTTTATGTTATTATTACTGACGGTAAGCTTCTTCAAAGAAGACGATGCACTGATCTTCATGTCGTTCAAATCTTCTAGGTGATTAAAATCCAATCGCAGTTCCTGAAGGTTCACCAATCTTCCAACATATGAACCAATCTGGGTTAGTTTGTTGTTCGTTACGGTTAGGGTCGTCAGTTTAGCGAGACCCTCAAATGATAAGTTATCGAAGAGCTCAATGGAATTATGAGATAAATTCAAATGAAGAATCTGAGGGGCATCCCGGAAATAATGTTCAGGCACTGTCTGAATCAGATTATGACTCAAATCGAGGACAGATAAAGAATTAACGGAAAAATAAGTTTTATTGTCCGTTTCCAAAATCTCTATAGCATTGTGGGACATGTTTAAAGTATCCAAGCTCTTTAATCTTAAAAACTTGCCCAGATTAAAACTATCTATTTCATTATGTGAAAGATTGATGTTTATAGCGTTTAATAAATTGTATACTACCGTGTTAATGCTCGTCATTGCTGCATTTGTAACTGATATTGCGTTAACGTAGGTTTTAAAGTTGTTTAGGTCATCAAAGAACCGTAGAATTTCAAGTGAGGAAAACTTCTTATCAAGTTCTACATGTAAATAGGAATTCACTTCGTACACGTATTCCTCTATTAAATCATCGAATATTTGACAAGGCCAGTCCAGATCCTCTGGCGTAAAACGTCCCATGTCATCTGGACAAGTAAGCAGCCCGATGCAAGGATTTCCAGTGGTTAATTTAGTAATTGAACATTGGCTAGTTACCATTGCAATGTTGGCAGCACAAAGCAGTACGAGCGGAAAGTTGACCACTGCCGACCCTGAAGTAAAATGGAAACAATGCGAATTAAACGGTGATCAATAATAACTATAAATTAAAAAAAATAAAAACCCCCAACGCAATTTGGTCTCAAGTAAGTTTGAAAATAAAGTAAATGCCCATTATGCGTCTAAGATCCCTTCCGCAGCTAACAAAATAGCTTATAACTTTGAAATGGCTGAACCGATTTTGATAAAACATATGTAAGAACCATCGCCAAAAAACCTGCTTTCAAGTAAAAAAACTCCATCCAAATCGGTTCATAATTACTATACTAAACGGGACTTATCACACATATAATATTTACCTCGACGTTTCGGCCACATTGCAGCAGCCATGGTCACAAGTTAACTGAAGTGTAGGGTGTTAAGTTCGAACTACTCGCATTTGATTCCGATTAGAATCAGCACCCGTATCTATAACTACCCGCACTTGATCAAGATTTTTTTAACGGCACCCCATCATACCGACACAACACTCACAACGGCCGACGACCTCTCCGAACATTCATCCCGACGCCAACATTTGTTTATAACAAAATTCCATGAAGACGAAAGCTTATATCCATCCTCCCGGTTAAATTTTTTGTGCTTTTTAATTTCACCGCTTCACGCACCATTCTAGAGTATAAATGACGTTCCGTTGAGAGAATTTTGGGATTGTGCAGTTCAATCCAGTGGTTTGGTCCTGACTCCAATAAATGTGCAATGTGGCCGAAACGTCGAGGTAAATATTATTTGCGTGATAAGTCCCGTTTAGTGTAGTAATTATGAGTGAAAATCACGAAAGTTTAAAACAGTATATTGCAAATTGGTTCACCCGTTTAAGAGCTATGATGCCACAGATAGACACGCATACACACACACACACACACACACACACACACACACACACACACACAGCGGTCAAACTTGTAACACCCCTCTTTTTGTGTCGCGGGTTAAAAATAGTAATAACAACCGAGACTATTTTAGTTTTAAAATTTCATCATCAGGCAGTTTAGTCACTTAGTACTTTGGAGGACAATTTCACCAAATAGGTTGAGTTTGGGCAGCTAAAAAAATTATGGGTCTGTTATTTTAGACTACTCTCTAACATATTATATCAAAACTAGCTGACCCCGCAAACGTTGTTTTGCCATATCACCTAGGGGTATAAAAAATAGCCTACGACGTATTCTCAGACCTACCGAATATAGAGAAAAAAGTTTCATAAAAATCGACCAAGCCGTTTCGGAGGAGTTCGGTAACAAACACCGTGACACGAGATTTTTATATATTAGATAAATCAAATCGGAGCCCGGACTGTTAGTACCTTTCCTTGTGAGCTTACTTATGTTATGAGGCCCAGCAGCCACACAAACTTATTCACTTGTATCTTTTTGTACTTTTTGATTACAAGTATAATTCAGAATTGCTTACCCATTTTCTGCTTCTTTTTAATAATAATTAAACTGAAGTTTCTTATCAACACAAGCCTACTTTGTCAAAAGCGACTTATCGAACTGTTGTTGAAGGCGCACTGATGTTACTCAATTGTTGTAAAGATTCAATTATAGTCCAGTTCTAATCACAGCAAATAAGGATAACTGTTTAAATACATTGTAGCTGGATGATATTTGTTGATATCCGCTCCTACATAGTAATTATCTATTTATTGACGATAACATTTATGAGTAGACAAATAAACAAGTAGTACATTGCTACATTTAATATACTCTAAGGAATAATTAGTTTTCATTTTAATTTACTTGGAGCTTCCGCTTAGGCGTCCGATAGTGTATTTTACCTTCTTGGTAACGGTCACGAGGTGGGTCCCAAGCTGTAAAAATTTTATGCCACCAGAAGCGCCACCAATGCGATA
The DNA here is from genome assembly GCA_947859365.1 of Archips crataeganus. Classification (NCBI taxonomy): domain Eukaryota; kingdom Metazoa; phylum Arthropoda; class Insecta; order Lepidoptera; family Tortricidae; genus Archips; species Archips crataeganus. The sequence continues at coordinate 7,813,426 of OX402064.1, forward strand.
GATTTAAGTCAAAATAAATCGTATCAAATTATAGCCTTACAATTAACTTGTCAATATTTTACATAATTAATTACAACAAAATTCTAACTAGATAAATAAATTAATGATATATCAAACTACGGCGCAGTGGCTAGTAAAAAACAGTTTTAAGGATTTTCGGAAATTCCCACGGGATAAGGAAAAAACGGGATTTTTCGTTTTACTGGTCGTTAGAAAGCTGAAAGTCGGCATGTAGGTTGCTTGGGGAGTGCAGAGGAGCATTGAGAGAGAACTTTCTGAAATTCCCACGGGAACTAGAAAAAACGGGATTTTTGCGAGACCCTTGGCAAATTCTTTGACCCTTCCAGTTAATTTCTGAGCTCGCTGCCTCTTGGTCCGGGGCCCTCAAGGGTCAGGCCTGTGACATTTAGTCAGCCCTAACTAACTAGCTAATTTGGTTCTGGGACCCAAAGAGGGTCTTGGCCTCCGAAACGAGAGCACGCCATCTGTCCCGATCGTGCGCAGCCTCTTGCCAGTCGTCGACTTGAAGCCGTCGCAGATCCGCCTGGACACTGTCCCCCCAGCGGTACCTGAAATCCAGGAGCTGGTGGCTCAACCCAACATCATCGGCGTAACAAAATCACACAGACTTCGCTAGTTCGGCCACCTACTCCGAATGGGAGAGGATCGTGCTGCCAAGAGAGCGTAGGTACGTGGGACGACCGACTGGTTGGGGACCCAGGGACTGGCGACCCAGGTTTAGTCAGCCCTGCCGCCCTATAGTTACGCCAGTGCTACGGCGGTTAAAAGGCTAACCTTTTTGTTTCCAGTTCTACGAGACCGGCGGCTGCGGCATGAATGTCGACGCGGCCGCGCTCTGTTCGCTGCTGTGCGAGCTGCTGCGGCTGCTCGGCGGCGGCGCGGTGGCGGCGGGCGCGGACGCCGAGCGGCTCGTGCGCATACTCAACAATGTGTGCGTGCGCGTGCTCGAACACTCGCCGCGTACGCAGCTGCTGTGGTCAGTATACGCTATGTGCGCGATGACAGCGCCCCTAGTGGCCACAATTATTGTGAAGTTGAGATCTGTCAAACTATAGCAACTGGATTGTTTGATAACGATTTTCGGATTGTTTTTCAGCGAAATGAGGGTTTTCTATGAGAGGCTATTTGGCGCTAGTATCGTCAGGTCCGTTTGACAACTTTGACATTTGTTGTATGGGTGTAACGTCAAATAGACCTTACGATACTAACGCCATCTAGCGATATTCCACCTGTCAGAAAACTCTCATTAAATGAAAATAATCTAGCAGCGACCTGAGAATGGTCAATTTTCTTACACCAATATATTGTAGGGAATATTGTTGGAACGTAGCTGGGGCTTCTGCATCAGACTTTTTGCCTCAAATAAAATGTTTAAAGTGTTCACTGCATATTGTGTCGTAAGGTTTTGGGTGCCATGTGGACCCATCAGCACTAAAACAAATAAAAAAAGGTTGTAATTTTGCACGCAGTAGGGTAAAAATGTAATATGTCCAGTAAGTTGATTTTTTTCTCTTCACAGCATCTATCTCGGTTACCATACATTATTTATTACGCATATAACATAAATACTAAGCATCTTTTTTAGATTTCGATAGTCAATGATTATTTTTAATATATAGCTGATTGCAAATGATCTATCATTTCACTCGTGTAACTGCAGAAAATGACAGTGTAAACAGTTTTAAAATCATTTTTCAATAAAAAATACTCGTTAAGATTGTTTACCCTTTTTGTAATACTAAAATAAACGTAGTATAAATATATGTCTATCCAGGCAGCTTGCGATTTACCACCCTAAGGGCGTTTGTGCACTACAAGATCCCGGAATCCCGGATCCCGGAATTTTCCGGTCCGGAATGGGGAAAAGTGTCCGATATTTTACGGTGCGATATAGAAAACTCTTTATTGTACATAAAAACATATGAAAATCACCAACACCAACAAGGGTGTTGGTTGGTTGTGGGTAAATCGGACACTTTTGTAGACTTGTCCCCAATCCGGACCGGAATTTTCCAGTCCGGTCTTGTAGTGCACAAACGCCCGTTATACATATAAATAGCTTCAATCGTATTATTTTATACTCAAACAATCATTTTCCCACAGCGCAATAGTGTCCCTCCTCCACGAGTCCATCGGCGTATCTGACCCCGCATACCCTCGCTACCAGGACCTACTGCTCAAGTGTTTCTGGAAGACCCTCAAGATGATATCGACGTGGGACGTCAACTCGGTAGACTATGACGCGGTGCTGTACAAAATACACCTGTTCTACAAAGCTTATCCGAACAGCTACTGGAAGAAGAATCCTGATATTAGCGATACGCCTTACAGGTGAGTAAAATGAATGGCAACAACCAAGAATAGAATTGTTATCGCGGGGGGCAATATTATATTATAATATTCGACGATGAGATGAGGTTTGAGGTTAGGAAAAATTAAATGAAAGGCTTACTTAAGATGATGATGATGGCGTCGTACGGCGGGAGATGCAGATGAGCTGAGGGTGATGATTCCTTTCACTAAGGATTGAGCTGGGAGATTTTGACTGTACTAGGTATATCACGAAACACTTTTACCGGCCTGTGTGCGTACGTGAGTGAGCGAGAGGCGCGAATCGAGAGAAAGAAACTATACGTCTTCACTTGACAGTGCTAATTTGGCGAGTGATTGATTGAGCGAAAGATGCTCGCCCGCGCGCCTTCTGAAGTCACGTGACCGGGAATGAGTGAGCGGATTGAATATTTGGATGTAAATGTCACACGTCGCGCTTGGCGGGAACAAGAGTTGTAGCATGGAGTAACTGATTATTGTGAAGTGACTTTGTAAGGCCGGCTTGCGCGAACCTGGGTTAGCTACTTAACTCCGAGTTAACTGCTAACCCAGGGTTGACAAGTGTCAAAATGTATGGAACTGTCATTCTTAACCCAGGGTTACCGATTTAATTTTTTGTCTTGAACTGTGCAAGTGGCCCTAAATCTATTATCTATGTACTGTTTTAAACTTTCGTTTATTCACTCATAATTACTATACGAAACGGGACTTATCACGCAATAAATATTTATTTACCTCGACGTTTCGGCCACATTGCAGCAGCCGTGGTCACGAGTTATTACGAAGGCAAGCGTCAGAAGCGTTAGACAATAAGCCTGCAGGAATCGCTTTACGGAATTCGTGTGCGAAATTACATTTGAAATTGACCACGAGCTTTTACGGTGATGGAAAACTTCTACCTGTGCCCAGCAGTGGGAAGTATATGGGCCGTGATGATGAATATAAACCACTATGTTATTGTTTCAGAACTGTAAAAACCCTAGTCCACACTCTAGTCAAGATGAAGGGGGCGTCCATAACCAACCATCTCACGCAGATACCGGATGTCAACGACTCTGACCTTTATCCGTATTTGTTGAAAGTACTCAAGGTAATAATTCTATTAAAATTCTATACCTAAATGAGTAAGTTTGTGAAGATGTTTGTATGTTTGTTACGCATTCACGCATCGCCGAACGAATTTAAATGAAACTTGGTTTACGGTCGACCAAGAAAGTGGTCTACCAGTTTTGACAAAAGTTTCTGTGACATCTAAATATCCCTAAGTCACTGTCATCATGTTATTGCAAGGGAAAATCGACCTCGTTGTATCATGACGTGCAAATGAACTTCGACCGTAGGGGGGTAGACCATATTTTTGGCCGACTGTACAGATAGATAAAATATCCTGGTAATGCGTTACTGTGGGACATTCATATTTTAACATTAAACAAAAATATAGAGCGCTGTCTGAGAATGTTAAAGTACTGTCAGCCAATTTGATTCCTAGGCCACCACGGAACCTTGTCATAATGACATTTACGTCATTCAATAGGCATTGTTAAAATTTGTTCCCACAATAAGTTCTATGGTGCCCTAGGAAGCAAACAGGGATGGTGACGCCATTAAAAAATAAATCGAAGACACAACTCCAGTAAAAAAAAAACGCTTTATTATACTCTAAAAACCAGATTAATTTTCCATGAACTGGAAAATTAGATTTTTTATTGCTTTAAAACAAATAAATAGTTAGTTGAATGAGTTGGCGAACAAGTGACGTCGTAAGTAGCTATGGCCATTCAAACTATGGGAGAATTGTCTTCTGACAGCTCATAAAAAATACGTCAGTTGATTGGTGGTGTCAACATCCCTATTGGTTGACTGTATCTCGGCTTTCATGATGTCGTATTAACTTCGTCTGCTATCAATAGATGGCGTTGTCCGAGCGAATGCGCTTTAACCCGTCGCGCGATCGGCCACCGTTCACGCTAAATGCCCTACGCGACCAACGATTTTTGGTTAATTCTGTTTACGTACTACATGCTAGAAAAAACGAAATTGTGCTTTTATACGATAATTATATACTGAATGTTATATATCGTTAGAAAGCTGAGATTACACACTAGGTTTCTAAAATATCATTGCTATTTCTAACTCACCTGATAGTAACGAAAATAATGTATTATTGTTTCGTTTCAATTATTTTCACTCTAACCTCAAAACATTTTGCCACATAGCTAAATTTACTGACACATTCCACATTTCCACTACTGCCACTACACTATTTTGAACATAATTAGTTTAAGAATCGATTACACACATTAGTTTACCATATTAATACTTTTCACTCCACAAAAACAAGCCCGCACAACTCGCACCCGTAACAGATTGTATCGGACTGGTGCAAAATTTGTTTGCCGTTACATTTTTATTAATTCACCAAAAATCAACGGATGCTTGAATTTTGACCAATAAAAATTAGTTTGAGGCAAAAATGACAACAGACTTGGAAAAATATAGCCAATAGCCTGAATGTTAAACGAAACTAATAAAATAAATTGGCCAATCACGAACAATTCGTTACGCGCCACTGCGGCGCGCGGGACGCTACCGGCCCGAAAAAGTTACGCGCCAGAGCGGCGCGCCGGACGTTCCACGGGTTAAAAATGTTACCATTCCCTTTCTCCAATCCAAACCACCTCTTTTACAGCAACTAAAACTAGACGAGAAAAAGGAGAACACGCCGGACGCGTTGAATGGGGCCTCGCTCCTCCAGTCCATAACGGGGAACTCTGCGTCTATCACGGCCACGTCCCGCCTCCCGAGGGCCGTGCACGAGGAGTTGGCGCTCATACTGAAGCGGATAGGCAGCAAGGAACACAACAGGGAGGCGCTGGCGAGCCTCTATGAACTGAGGGTTAGTATACACCCGAGCCCCAAGACCCGACGGTGAGGGGTAGCACGCTATTATATAAGGGTAGTTCTACTAGCGTTTCAACCGCTATCACTCCTGTCGCATATATTAAGTAAATGAGCGACACCTAGCGAAAGGTTTTTATATAACGATACAGCGTGCTTGTGATATAATATCAATTTGTTGAAATTTCACTCTAGCTGTAGCTTATTTCTTACGTATATGCGACAGGAGAGTGATAGCGGTTGAAACGCTAGTAGAACTACCCATAAAGGCGCAGGCTGAAAACCAGCGCGATGGACAGTAATCCTCACTGCACATGCTGAGCCTGAGCCTTTTGCCACATAATTTTGTATTTTTTTTATGGGCAGTAAAGATTTTTTTTATAACTTTAATTTCAATACTGGATGAAAATACTCGCCTGTATAATTCCCGTTACCATGGGAATTATGATAAAATATATACCCTATGTCATTCTCGCAATTGAGACGAATCTAATGACACCACACAATTTAAAATCCATTGAGCCGTTTAGGTTGCAGGCCTTGCCCAAGAATGATACATACATACATAAAATATACGCTCGACAGTGAAAATAAGTATGCTTTAGATTAGAACTTGGCTTTGGCTGGATATCGACTTCGCGCGGCAAACCATCAAACTTTAAAATGTACCTGCTACTTTTTTTTTTGACGTGACAATGTCTAATAAATCGACGAACGCCGGCTGCACGCACGAAAAAGGATGACTCAGTGTAACGTACATAACGCATTGTCCCGTTACGCTCGAGCCGATGAACGATCGGAGCGAGAGCGCGGCACGAGCGAGCGAAAGGCACAATCGGCAAAAGTATGCAATCATTTCATCAATGTTTTGTTATGACGTCACGTTAAACTATTGTCCGTAAGCCGACTTTACAGACAACCGGTTTTTTTCAGAATCACTTCGTTTTGGGGTTTTTTTACTCAAAATAAAGAGCGCTATTGTTTTATTAAATATTTTGTATGTGTGTAATTTAATAACATTGTAAATGTGTTCAAAGAAACCTCCTTACCACCTTAAAATACACAGGAACGGCACCCCGAGGTGGACATTTGGACGTTCATGCAGGGCTCTTCGTTCTATTTCCGCAACTACGTGGAGCGCGGACTGCGAGAGGTGGCCGAGCAACGCAAACTCAGCTCTATGCCGTACAGACACGACTTCAAATCCGAAAACATCGGTGGGTACAAGTTCACAGTCTAGTACGGTCCGACTTTAATTGTGGCAAGTCCTGTTCGGGTTTAGCCACATAAAGTCGTATGCCTGATTTGCATTACACGGCTTAAATGCGAAAAGTGGCGTTCAACAATTAAGGTTGTTGACCGTAACTAACATGACTACACTTATGACATCGGGGCTTTAGTAGGGTCTTCACTAAGCGAGCCGCCTCGCGGGTAGGGTTACCATATGTAAATAGAGGGATGCCTGTCTATGGTACCTAAAATGCCTGATTTTTTCAGAAAAATGCCTGTCTAAAGCAAAACGCTGTGAGTAATAAGTAAAAGCCAACAGATAATAATGAAGAAGGATGTGATTTTTAAAAATGCCTGTCTCAGACCAATGCCGGCCGCACGCCTGTCTAAACCTTAAAATGCCTGTCAAATGCGGCAAACGCCTGTCATATGGTAACCCTACTCGCGGGGCTAGCGCATGAGGCATAATTTTGTTCGACACAAGGTTCATAATCGCACCGAAAATGGCTGCCTCGCGAGGCAGTTCGTTTAGTGGAGACCCGGAGGCCGGCAACAGGTCAGTGACTCGTTGAGTTGCTGATATTCCCGGGCGCTGGTGATCATTTCCCATCACCATCAGATATAGGTAACGTTACGAGAGTTGAGGCGAATGATTACACACACAGCTACGTAAAGTACTGATTGCAAAAAAGTAGTGAATGAATGAAATGAGTGAGTGAATGAAAATGTGAGTTATATGATCTTATGATGAACTACTTACGCAATACTATGCATATTATAATTTTTCTTTTTTCATATAATAATAATAATAATAACCACGAACCCAAGACCTCCAGGGGTACACATACACACATGCGCTTATACACACACTCACACACAGTTACACACCCACCCCGCCTCTTGTTTGCCTTTGTTGGCCGCCTAGAGTGGAGCGCAAGAGCTAAATGCTCGAAGGATGGATGTGTTTCCGTAAGTGGCGAGTTGGCATTTTGAAGTTTAAAGTCCAGGAACACCTCTCCATCCTTAGCCGTTCACACCAATGTTGCCGCCTCGTTGCCCCGAGTGGGCAATAGTTTGAGGGGCCCATTTAGTGAATGGCGAGTCACCGCCTACCAAAAGTTCAATTTATGAGATATTGAAATGGTAGGTGTCCGTTATCTCACTCCATAGCCCGGTAATCCTGTCCACAACATCCCAACCCCATAGCCAATTCCATGTCGATTCCTACCTGGCAATAGATTGGCAACTGTGGAGGACTGTCCGCTAGCACATCCTCATGGTGTAGTATTAGGGGATAGACCTCCATAGTTGCGCCCATCTCATTTATATTATATGGTACCAAAGGCCTCTTCATGTTGGCTTTGGCCCCATGAATGCCTTTCAAATGACCGGGTCCCCATGGGCCCGTGATCGGAAATCCGTACCAACAATAATAATAATTTATTTCAGACAAAAAATCCATAATTTGTGTTAGTAAATAGGTACATTAATTTTTATATCCTAAGGGTTAGTAATACTTATATCTAAATTCTAACATATATAACCTGTTTTTGAAATAAAACAATTTGAAGGTTTACTAATGTTTCGCAAATTACGTTTCCCAAACTGATTCATTTGGAAAATGTTTCATTTCCCAAATGTTTATTTTCTCTGAAACTGTAAACTTTTCAGGATTGTTATAAAACAAACCTAACCTAACCTACAGAATAGTCCTGAAATATATCCTGAATAGTTTACAGTTTCAGAAAAAATAAACATTTGCCAAATGAATCAGTTTGGGAAACGTAATTTGCCAAACGAAAGTACACCATTCTGTGTTGAGTCTGTTGAACTTCGCTATCGGTACAAATAATAAATGTCAAAATCCCGCTGTCATTACATGAAGTGCTGTTGTGTGCGTGACCTCAACTCTCGTGGCGTTACCTATAACTGTTTTGAATAAAAAAAAACTTGTTACTTTGCTTCTCCGCATACACGCGTGCGCATAATCGGGTAAATGTTTATATTTATTGTTTATTTTCAGATATAAGCAATGAGACTGAGGAGAAATCTCACTTAGTATTCATGGAGCGACTAAGGGTTCTGCAGGTATGTCGAATTTTATTTATTGGTTCGATTCTGGGTAGGGGCAGGCGCTTGTATGATTGATACTAATGTTCGTACACGAGTCGTGGACGTTATTATGTATTAATGTATGTACCTGTAAAAGTTTGTTATCTATATAGCGTTTACCCAACCCGGAGCTAACTTTTATTCTGTCACCGCGTAAAAAAATCAATTCGGTGGGAAAACCCTTTGACCTATAGTGTATAGTAGTTTTGGTTATTGGACTAGGTCAATATGGTGTTTGAAACCAATAATCAATTGACAGTTTGTAGTGGGTTCAAACCCCGGCTAGCACCTCTGAGTTTTTCGGAATTTACGTGCGAAATTACTTTTGAAATTTACCATGAGCTTTACGGTGGAGGAAAACATCGTGAGGTAACCTGCATACACCTGCTAAGAAATTCAATGGTGTGTGTGAAGTTCCCAATCCGCACTGGGCCCGCGTGGGAACTACGGCCCAACCACTCTCATTCTGAGAGGAGGCCTGTGCCCTATAGTGGGACGTATATAGGCTGGGATGATGATGATGATACTTTTTAAAAGCTTTAAAAACGCAACTATCCCGTACATTTTGTATATTAATCTAGTTTTGGGGGCTAAAAAAAACTGTTATTTTAATTCGAATTTCATCTTGGATATTTTGTTTCATGATGTCAACCCTGTTGATTTTAATTTATTTATTTAATTTATCCAGCAAAAGGCGGGTATGAAGACGGAGTCTGCGCCGACGTCGCAGCCTCGCACGCCTGTCGGTGACAACCGAGCGCTTGCTGACTCGATCATTGAGCACACACTGCCGCGCGCACACAGCATCGACCCACAGCTAGAGGTAGATAGATCAAGTCATTCATGATGACGCGTGCCGTGATTCTTATTGCAATGTTATTAATGTCTAATTTTGACAAACTCACGCGTCTCCGCGAATGGCACTAGCTATAGATTACACAAAAAATGCAAAAGTGTTTATATCCACCCGAGCCTCAGGCGAGGGTTGATAGTTTAGTCGAGGGTAAAATGGCTGTATGAACGAGTTATACACTATGCTTTACACTTCGATTACGATGAAATCGAACAGGAACATTGCATATAAATGTTCATTTACAAGCTTTTCATGTATTTACAATATTAGTGTCGCCTTGTTTATTAATTTAGTGAATTTTAGTGATATAGAAAACATACTGCAAAAAAGTAGAAAAAGAAAAAAAAAACATTTTTATAATATAAAGTACTAGTGTTCGTGGCTGTTGGCGTCTGATTGCCTTGGACTTGCACTAAAGCATAAAAAGTCATTTATTTAATGCAGTCTACACAGTCATACATCTAGCATAAATATTAACTATGAGCATGAATGTCTATACACACCATACAACGATAGCACATAACATAGCTCTTTCCAATAATGTTTCTTTTGCATCCACAGCTGCACTCGACACAACCGATGACACACAAAAATGAGGCGGCCGTCGACGCACTGAGGCTCAAACTACAACAGATCAAGAGCTCCTCCAAGAGATAAGGCCGACCCTCACACTCTTTGGTAGCTCTCTCTTCATCCGCCGTAACGCCTGCTAAGGTTTTACAATCTTTGATTTATCCTAAGACCATTAAGCATCCCAATGGGATCATTAATTTGTTATCTATGTGACTTCGATTGAAATAAAACTACCTTTACTCCCTGTCTCACTTATTTATACATAAAAAGGAGATGAAAATATTGTAGAATCAGAGTCATCAAGATTGCACATCGGAGTCACTTTATAAAATGGTTTGGAATATTGCCCCCTGTATGAGAAGTAGGATTCTATGAAGTCATCAATATCATTTTATTCCGGTACATTATCTCAGTATATTAGTTCCTATTTCCTGTTGATTGTAGTGTTAATGTTTGATAACGGCCTATCTGTTTGGAATTATGAAATGTTAGCGTCCATGTATGTGTCATTAAGATCCCTGTCGCGTGTGACATTAATAATGCCTATACAGGGTAAATTATGCTTCAGACATGCGTGCAAAGGGATCATTTTCGGTCAAAGAAATTAGAATTTCATCATCATCAAGTTACGTTTGGTACCAGTACCATTTGCCATTAATATTCTGCTTGAAGTAAAACAAACTTTACTAATTCCATGGAACTTAAATTCAATAACAATATGAAGAAGGAGTTGTAAATGAGCCGACATGACCAACTTTTAGCGGAATTCTGGGTTGGCTTTGATAAGTTTTTGATCACTTTAGTAAACTTTGAAAATCGCTCAGAAAGAGTGGAATGGACGAGTGTAAAACTAAAGTTGCACTGACAAATTTGTTGCCATATTTATGCATTTTGTGTCCTAATGTGACAGTTACAAAGAAATATTTCTACTCTTTTGAGGCGGTACGCATTGGTACGCTACTTACTTGAGCGACGCTTATCTAGTATAATGTTTTTATTGATATCAGTTGTTTCATTTTTAAAACATTACAAATGATTTAAACATAAGACTTGAAACGCGGTGAATGGATCACATATTTAATGACAGCACTGAAATAAAAAAATGGAATATCTAGGATGTAAACAATAAATCTACATTAGAGCTAGAGGTAAATATTTTTCCTCTTGTGATTTTTTTTAAAGTCTCTAATTAAAATTTTCAAATCTTGAGTTGTGTTACTATGTATGTACATCAATTCGGTTTATAAATCGGAAATACCGCCGGTTTGGAATCCGGTTCTTAAAAATGTTGTATACCTACATTGTTAACCAAATACTGGAAAATGTACACTTGCATATATAAAAAAAGAAAGTCCTTTATGCTTTGTAAATAGTTCTTAATGCACTTGCAATTTGGTTAGACGTGTGTATACGCATTATGAATTGATAGAGGTTGTTAACTATTGTGTCTTTGGTGTTATAGTGTTTGTGTTAGTTGCACTTCTGAAGGCATGTTGTAATGTTTTCTCTTTGGATATGCCCCATAAATTATAGTAATTGTACTAATTTTAAAATGATTTTTTATCAATCATTGCGATAAAGTACATATTGATTGAATGCTTGCGAAATCGACAGCGGCTGTCGCACGAAAAAGATAATTAAAAAAATGTTCGATGTATAAATGAAAATATTATTGTAAAAGTAATTTTTTGTAATCTGTATAACGGAATCCCCAGTAGCTACTGTAAAACTCCCAATAACCGGATCTATACTAATACTAAAATATAGTCTAACTCCCATGCTAAAATATATACAAAAATTACAATAATAATAATTTTTGTATGTTTATGAGACCAATGTAGTTTTCATCATACTTGAAGACTATTATTGGTGCATGCATCAGATATAATACTTTGTATTGTTAATTATGTATGTTAATAGGCCAGAAATGAAAGGTTTTCTGGTCTGCTATGTTTTAAAGACTGTTTTCGAGTTAATGTTTACACAATACTCGGTGTTAGCGCTTAGTTTACACTTGCCAAGACAGTAGATGAGAGTGCAGTCCCATACACGCGACCCAAATGAGCGAGATGACAAACTCTCTGCCCACTGTCTTAACAAGTGTGGACTTACCATTATGACGTGTGTTATGGTTTATTGTATGAGAATGGAGAGAAGTCATCCAGTAGGTTTATAATAAAACTTGGATTAGCTGCGATGAGGCCATAATTTTATCATTTATTTATTAAAACATAATGCTGCACAGTTTCTACAAGTATTAATTCAAATGTTACATGGCTACACTGGCAAAGAACTGCAAATATGGGAAGTCGCAGACATGTTATTTAACAGTGATTTACGAAATAAAAATTGTGAAACTGGGCCAGCATGAATAAAAGGTATTCAAACATTCCCACTCCAGTATTGGTTTTATTGTACAAATTTATCTCATCTTCATTCATGTCTCTATTTTAGAGCCAATCCCCATGTACGAAGTAGATTTAGAACTATGTACCCGGTAAATCATGAAAATTAATATAGGACATTCAAATACTGGCTCCTTAAAATTGTTTCGAATTAGCTTTGTATTTTCTTCATTGTCGCGTTGTTAGTTTTAGAAATGCTACCAGTTGCTAAAATTGGTAAATACGCCTTATTAATTTGCTTTAATTCATTGTTTGTTATCTATGCTTTATAAAAAGTTCGACGGAATTTTGTAGGTGCGTTTTTCAAATGTGAGAGCTGGTTCAATGATCACAAAACCTTTTTCCCATTTTCAAGTTTTTTCTAGTTTATTGCTATGCTTATTAAGTCTAGTTTCGTTTTTAATAATTTGACTTTGCCTTAATTACAAGCATTTATTTATTATGATGTAAATTAATGTATTAAAATCATGATTATTAATAATTATAACGTTCATACGACACTGAATAGTTGTTTGTTTTCTGTCTCTAAAATCAAAAATCTTGGGATTTGGAATAAGGGCCTGGACACATGATGACGGTGGGGCGTCGTAAACGTGAAACGGCGCGGCGCCAGAACACGGCACGTCACCGCACCGTGCATTTTACGCGACACGGCACCGCACCGTCAAGACGACACGGCAACATGTATCTGCACGGCTCGGCAACTTATATCTGCACGGAGCGGCAAACACCCGCGTTCCAGCGCCGCGCCGTTTCACGTTCACGACGAAGTACCGTGGTCGGTCATGTGGCCAGGCCCTAACTTACTTAATATTTAAGTGCGAAATTTTGTATAGATGGATGATGGACGGATGTGTGCTAAAACGGTTTGACGGATTTTCTGATGAAAATTGGTACACAGAATCGGATATTTTGGAAACCCTTTGTATGACTTAGCTCTGATCAGTGCCACCTCTATTGTATACCAAAACACTGTTCAGTGCCTAAATCACAATAGATCAAATTAAACGAGTAATTTAATAAATCCAAATTCAATAAAATGGTGCTTTTGTGATTTTGGCACAGATACTGATCGGCACAAACCAGGGGCAGCGCTGATCAGTGCTAAATCACACATCCCCTCCACAATGTACGAACACACACAGATCATACAAACCCAACTATCTCCACCATCAAACTACACCAGATGTTAGACTAACTATCCACTAGAGTTAGTCTAACATCTGGTAGCATAGTGAATGGTTGCGATACTCTGAGGATGAGCTATGGTTGAGTTCGAAACGTGTCAGTTTAGTTTGGTGGTGGTGATAGTTGGGTTTGTGTGATTTGTGAGTTCGTAGTGTGGAGGTGGAGGAACTGCATGAACACACATTTCTTGCATAAACGTAGCTATCATAGGTCTTTGGTGAGAGAAGTGATTGTTTCAGTTCATTGGTTTAACATATAGGATACTTTGTATCCCGGAATTTTTAAAAGTTCCCGTGAGATAGCGCTATACGAATTCTTCCTAGAGAGTCGCTGGCAACAGCTAAGGTGGTGCAACGAGAATCTATCTGGTAAGCTAGAAATGTGGTAAATAGGTAATGTAGTATTTTAAAAAACGTGGTATTTTGGGAACGGTCTTTTAGGTATGAGCGGTTGGTTAATACATTTGCACGTAGTATTTATTACCAACGTGACTTTGTTATTGTGACAAAAGGGTTGCGGATGCCGTTGCGTTGTTTCCTTTTTAGGGTTCCGTAGTCAACTAGGAACCCTTATAGTTTCGCCATGTCTGTCCGTCTGTCTGTCTGTCTGTCTGTCTGTCCGAGGCTAAGCTCGGAGATCGTTAGTACTAGAAAGCTGTAATTTGGCATGAATATACATGTCAGTCACGCCAACAAAGTGGTAAAATAAAAAATAAAAAAATAATATTTTTTAGGGTACCTCCCATAAACGTAAAGGGGGGTGATTTTTTATTTCTCGACTAATCCTAGAGTGTGGGGTATCGTTGGATAGGTCTTTTAAAACCATTGCGGGGTTGCTAACATGATTTTTCTATTCAGTGATCTGTTTGCGAAATATTCAACTTTAAAGTGAAAATATTCATTAAAATCGAGTGTCCCCCCCCCCTCTAAAATCTAAACTGTTGGGTGGAAAAATTTGAAAAAATTCAGAATGGTAGTAAATATATCAAATTTACTAGGAAAATTATAGCGGCTAAGATTGCTTGGAAATTATTTGTTATTTAAGAGTAAATAGTAGCCTAAGATATAAAACATACCTAAACTTGGATGATTCCGTACACATACGAAATCCTTAGAAAAATATTACTTGATTTGTTTGTTATGGCTACGGAACCCTACCTTGTGCGTGTCCGACACGCTCTTGGCCGGTTTTTTTATTTAATTTTATTTCAATCTGCAACGGGCGTTTCTGTCACTGTCAAATTTACCTGTGGAATCCATAGACAACATCCGATCCCGCCTCAACCGAGGCGACCTCTGTGTTGGAGACTCTGAATCAGAATCACAGTCACACTCACAGTGTGGCAAACCTTTTAAAGACTAGGAGAATAAAGATGCCTTTGGCGGTGGTTGTCGTAGGGACGCCAATGTTAGGATTTCTGTTATTATCGACCTATTACAAAAATATTGCAAATAATTACAAAAATTGTAATATAAAAATAATAATGATGTCGACGCTCAAATTATCATGAAGATTAGTGATGACATAATGTTATATTAAAACTTGAAAATAAATGATATCTTAATAATTAGAGTTGACGTTGTTTATATGTTATCGCTTCGGTTTACTAATGTTTCGGCGAAAATTTTTTCGCAAAATTTGGCAAATCATTTAGCAACTGTTTATTTTTCTGAAACTGTAAAATTTTCAGGATTGTTATAAAACAAACCTATCCTAACCTACAGGATAGTCCTGATATACAGGGTGTTAGGTAATTAGTGGATAATCCTTGAACTACGGATAAAAGGTAGGTAGAGGGCATAACATAGATGCGCGCTTTATCACTGCATAATGTGATTATAACAGACTGAAGTGTACGATGTATGGGAAAAATTCGTCGCTAACTTCTAGACCAATGATGCTGTAGGGGTAAGCACGCAGCACGGAACGCTGAGGACCTGGGTTCGATTCCCAGCATTGGTCTTTTTCCTGGGGTTTTTTCTGTGCATCTATACTTCAGTTTGTATTTAGTTTGAAATATATGGTTTCACGGGATGACCGTAAAAGTAATAAAAAAAAAATTAAGTTGAAAAAAATAAATAGAAAAAGATACTTCATACTTAACTTGTACGGATAAAAGCAAAAATTAAGTTTGCGATTTTTTTTTTTTTAAATCTAATGAAGTCTCACAAAAATGGTGATGCCTATCCGATTACACAAGTCCTCAAGAATATTGAGCAAAAATAAAAAATATAAAATAAATAGTTTAAAATGGTGCTATGATCAAAAAATTGAACAAGGGTGTTAATTTTCGAAAAAAAACCTAAAAGTCCAAATAACTCGAAAACCGTGCGACTTTTACTAAACCTATATTAGCTTTATTATAACGTCCTAAGTGCCCTCTATCCGTAGTTCAAGGATTATCCACTCATTACCTAACACACTGTATAACCTGAAATAGTTTACTTACAGGTTCAGAAAAAATAAACAGTTGCCAAACGAAATATTTGTCAAATGAATCATTTTGCGAAATAATTTTCGCCAAAATAGCAGTACCCGTATCGCTTCTAATACAAGTTTCTCTAATTGCAATCTAATGTAATTTAATTTAAGCTGCAAGTACTAAACACATAATATGTTTTCGTTGTGATTTAGTATTTTTCCATAGTGATTGAATTAATTTAAATTTGAGTTCGGTTGTAAAATTGAAATACGCAGCACCAAGAAGTGTAATAATTAAATTATTAGCTCATTTTGATTGGCTCATTAATAAAAACAAGTTAAATCGATCACACTTGGACATTTTAATAATTATCGACAATTTGGGCTTCCCTAACGACGAATAGACTTATCATAGACAATCAGTTAAATGAAGAGAGAGAGATGAATACGAACGTAAAAAGGTCTGTCTGTGGGTGGATAATGAAATGAAAGTCCGCCATATCTACACGTCTCTTCAATAGTGACTTCACTTTCGTATTATTTTGTGTTAGATAGCTCGGTTGTGTAGATATTTGTTTTAATTTAATTAATTTCAGTTCAATCAGTGCACGGTGAGTAGTGTTGGTAAATCGCTTACTGTATTCTAAGTTTTTAATTTGGATCTTGTTTAGCCGCGACGTGCTCTATGAATTGTCAAAATGGAAAATTCTTAAAAAAATCTTATTTTAGAGGCTAATTCCACGTGTTATATTCAATTCAAATTCGCTCAAGATTCTTAGTGTAATATTTATCGGAGTGTCTCGATGTTGTGGTCTTATTAAAGTTTGTTTTCGTGTATCGGCATCAGGTACATGGTGTGCGCGTAATTTGCAGACCTTGGCCGGAAGAGTACACTATGGAGTCCCCAAGGAAATTCAACGATTGCTACTTTTACTATTATTCCACATGTACCAAGGTAAGTTAAATCACTGTTTCCGTAACTATGATATTTAGTGCTGAAGGGTAGGTAATCAAGCAACTGTGCCTGGATTTTTTTAAACAAGTGAAGCTCGAGTTTTAATGAGTTATGGTAGTCGTTTTATCGACAAATTTATTACAGTGTGACAGCGTAATGTAGTCAATATTGTCACTGCCTTGACTTTAATCTTCAGGTCATAGATCCGTGGTAATTTTTCCAATGAATCCAGAGTATACATTCTTTTGCAAGTGTTAGTAGATAGCTTTTAGATTACAACATGTGTTTTTATTGATAAGATAAATGATTGATGATTTTTTGTGGTGTTAATTGTTACGTAATTTGTTAGGGGGACAACTGTGTGTTCCGGCATGAGCCGTCAGCCTTGGGCTGTGAGACTATGTGCTCGGCATGGCAGCAGGGCAAGTGTATGGATAAGCGGTGCAAACTACGCCATATGGAATTGCGGGTAAGTACTCTTTGTATTTATGTCAATGGCAATTGTTTATTATTGCTAAAGTACAAAAACATAAGAGCGGAAACAAAAACAGAGTTAAATGTAAATAATAATTAAATAATAATAATTAAATTGTATCAATTTTTAAGTCTTTTATGTCATAAGTTAGTGGTGTTATAATTTTATTCCAGTACGTAACTTTGTCTTCTGCATAGTAGGTGAGGTTCTTGTTTGTCTCAAATAATACCAAGTTGAATCAAATTTTTTGTGCTGTTTCATAGAAAAATGCTTTTAGGTTCTCCAAACACAAAATTTGTGTAACCATAGCAACGGGTTACACTAAAGAGTTGATTCACCCACCAACCATAGAAATAAAAAGACAAAAGATAGCTTAAATTCGGGCACATATCTCCATTACGGCATCTGAGAGGTTAAAGAAAGAAAGAAAAATATTTATTTGTGACATAATCTTAAATTAGCAAAAGAAAAAAGGTAACAGATACAATATTATTATTGTTACCTATGGTTTATCTGCATCTTAACAAGGCAGCTCAAGTAAAATTTGATGAAAATGTATGAGCTGCCTAGACCAGTTAACCCGGAACACATTCTGTACGACAAGGCCCTTTACTCTTCATAATGCTTAGCCATGGATTCATGCAAAATTAAGGCTATTGTTTTAATTGTCCGATTCCGTCTGCGAAGAATAGGGGTATAAAAAATAGCCTACAACCTATTCTCAGACCTGCCGAATGAAGACAAAAAAAGTTTCATAAAATCGGTCAAGCCATTTCGGAGGAGTTTGATAACAAACAACGTGACACAAGATTTTTATATATGTATTAGATTAGCTGTTGCCCGCGACTTTGTCTGTGAAGAATAGGGGTTTAAGAAATGTATTATTTTGAGACAAACAAGATTAATGGTTGACAAACTTTTTGCACATGTGCTACTATACTGTAAAATTACGCAAAAGTGTATTAACTTGAGATGTGCCGACTAGTCGCTAGTAGTCGGCGACTATTCGGCAAAAAGCGCCGACTAGCCGGCTTCTTACTTTGTGTTTGTATGTATTTCTCAGTAATATGTATGTAGGGGGAATTAAATTATATAAAAACCTTGATTATTTATTAATATTTTTATTTTATAATCAGTCTTACACTTTTTAAATGTAAAGCAAAGCAACCTTTCCTTTGGTAATTAAACAAGTTAGCTATGAAGTATCTCTTTTTGTACTTATTTTTTCAACTTCATTTTTTTATTACTTTTACGGTCATCCCGTGAAATCATACATTTCGTACTAAATACAAACTGAAATATAGATGCACAGAAAAAACCCCAGAAAAAAGACCAATGCTGGGAATCGAACCCAGGTCCTCAGCATTCCGTGCCGCGTGCCATACCCCTACACCACCACTGGTCTAGAGATTAGACACGAATCTTTCCTATACATCATACATTTCAATCTGCTAAATCATCACCTTATGCAGTGACAAACGCACATCTATGTTACACCCTCATCGAGAGATTTTAACACTCCTTCGGAACTAACCGCTCACCTGGACAAGAGATGGCGCTACTGTGCAACTTTAAACAAGTTAGCTATGAAGTATCTCTTTTTGTACTTATTTTTTTTTCAACTTCATTTTTTTATTACTTTTACGGTCATCCCGTGAAATCATACATTTCGTACTAAATACAAACTGAAATATAGATGCACAGAAAAAACCCCAGAAAAAAGACCAATGCTGGGAATCGAACCCAGGTCCTCAGCATTCCGTGCCGCGTGCCATACCCCTACACCACCACTGGTCTAGAGATTAGACACTGCTGCTGCACTGCTGGAATGCTGAGGACCTGGGTTCGATTCCCAGCATTGGTCTTTTTTCTGGGGTTTTTTCTGTGCATCTATATTTCAGTTTGTATTTAGTACGAAATGTATGATTTCACGGGATGACCGTAAAAGTAATAAAAAAAAAAATGAAGTTGAAAAAATAAGTACAAAAAGAGATACTTCATAGCTAACTTGTTTAAAGTTGCACAGTAGCGCCATCTCTTGTCCAGGTGAGCGGTTAGTTCCGAAGGAGTGTTAAAATCTCTCGATGAGGGTGTAACATAGATGTGCGTTTGTCACTGCATAAGGTGATGATTTAGCAGATTGAAATGTATGATGTATAGGAAAGATTCGTGTCTAATCTCTAGACCAGTGGTGGTGTAGGGGTATGGCACGCGGCACGGAATGCTGAGGACCTGGGTTCGATTCCCAGCATTGGTCTTTTTTCTGGGGTTTTTTCTGTGCATCTATATTTCAGTTTGTATTTAGTACGAAATGTTTGGTAATTAGTTTTTAAATTACTTGCTTGTAAAGTTTATATTAATTCTTAGTTCTCTAATTGTTTGACTTAAATTACACTAACATTAATTTTGTTGTTTGACTCCTGGGGGAATTCCTAAAGCTTTAGTCAGTCAATTTAGCGGTTTTATTGCAAAATTACACCAATTTGGGACTGTACCTAATTCATAGGTGGAGCTAATCAGGATTCTTGATAAGGCTTATTGCACTGGTAGTGATAAAAATAATCATACTTGACTGTATTGAGAATAATGATATGCTAATAAAATTATGATTGTTGCTACCTGTTTAATACAGTATTATGTATGACAAGAATGCGATGTTTATGGATCTACAAGTGTTTTAACTTCATAAGATTTAGCATACTTTGTATAATACTAGGTAATTAACTTAAGACAAAATGTAGGTACATGGAGTGTGAAATTTCTTTTAAAAAAAAAATTTAAAACCCCCCTACGCATAAATGCGAAAATAACTCTTGTCACATCTTCATATTTAAATTGATGAACCAATCAAGATAAAATTTGGCATGAACATAGTCTTGAGATCCTGGGAAGGACATAGGATAGTTTTTAACACGGAGAATAGGGATGTTGACGCCATTAAAAAATAATTCGAAGACACGACTCCAGTAAAAAAACGCTTTATTTTAGCCCTGAAAATCAGATTAATTTTCGATTAACTACAAAATTAGATTTTTTAACTAACAATGCCAAAACTTTAGGTTTGCGTTACAAATTACAATTATAAATATGTACAATCGGCCCAGACGCCAGCTTGACACCTTAAAGGCCCAGTTTGCGTGCAGTGGCTAGACATCTTTCCATACCAATGAACTTCAACGGCTGCAAGCAAATTTGTTTTGAAACTGGCAAGCTGGCGCTTGAGCCGGTTGTACTTGTGAAGTGTTCATTTGGCAAATTAAATTTTTCGAGAAATTGTTTGGGAAGTGATAGTCATTTTTAGGGTAAGGTAAAAACGGGACCCTATTACTGAGGCTCTGCTGTCCGTCTGTCCATCTGTCACCAGGCTGTATCTCATGAACCATGATAGCTAAACAGTTGAAATTTTCACAGATGATGTATTTTGGTTGCCGCTATAACAACAAAAATACTAAAAACCAGAATAAAATAAATATTTAAGGGGCTCCCATACAATAAACGTGATTTTTTTTGCTCGTTTTTGCTCGATATTGATAACGGCAAAAGGTAGACGCTTGAAATATTCACAGAATATTTAGTTGTATATTCACTTCAAATATAAATAATTAAATTAAAATAAAACAAATATTTAAGGTGGTTTTTATATTTTTTTACAAAAAACGTGATTTTTTGTGTTTACATATAATGCTTCGCTATAAAGACTGCGCCAAACGTGACATGGCCAGCTTTAGGATTGACCACCGGGCTTGGGAAAAGCTCGCGGGAAATCGACCAGAATGTCGCAAATGTGTAGTGGAGGGTCGCAAGTTTTGCAAGACACTTGCTGACAAGAGGCAGAGACAACATCAAGGTGCCTCGGTTACAACCTCCGCAAATTTCTCTTGTCGAGCCTGCGGTAGAGTGTGTGGCTCTCGCATTGGTTTGCATAGCCATAGAAGACGTTGTATCCCACACGGTACGCCATGAATCGTCTGTAATAGACGCAATTATTACCGTATATAATGGTACGGAACCCTTCGTGCGCGAGTCCGACTCGCACTTGGCCGATTTTTTTTTTTTTGATGAAACAAGGGTAACCCAAAATTATAACTTTATGGCTAATCTTTCTATTAATCGGGATTCCCCGACCGGACACATAGTGTCTGGGTTTCACCCGGACACTTTTTGAAATCCCCTTCTGGACGCTCCCCGACGCCCTCTAAAGGACAAATCTGGGGAAACCCAGACGGATGGCTGCTATTGTTATATTTCTGGTTTGTCATTCCTGTGATACCGTCTTGGTTTTTGTAAAGAACTCAAACAATACAGGGGAAAAATTTAGTTCTGCTTCCTTGAACATTCAATTAAAAATTTTGGTCTTAGGTTGTAGAATGTGTCTCAATTAAAACGAAGTTTTATGTTTACTGATGATGATGTATGCAGAAATACAAAGTAGAAAATCAGTGATGGTACTTTGCAAATGGAGGTTATTAGTGACATTAGTGATAATGATCTTATTAATGCATGAAAAATGCATGTTTTTTTTAAACTATTTGGCAATTAGGTTGTGATTAGAGGTAATAATTAACTGACTAGTTCCTCAAGTATGTTGTAAATATTCCATTGTTTCTAATGTAGTTTTTAAATTAAAAATATAATACAGGGTTATTTGTAATTCACTGGCATCCTCTTAACCCTGAATTCCTATCACTCAAACAAATGTTTTTTGTTTTACGACTTTTTAAAATGAAGCACTTTTTTCCCATACAAATACACAGAGTATCGTAAAAATAAGAGGAAATCTCAAATTTTCAAAACGTTATTACACCAAAAATATTAAGTTATGACAAAAGCTGTAAAACAAAAAAAACATTTGTTTAAGTGGTAGGAGTTTAGGGTTAAAAGGATGCTAGTGAATTAAAAATAACCCTGTATACCGTTACTAGCTGAGCTGACCCAGCAAACGTTGTTTTGCCATATGCCACCTAGAGGTATAAAAAATAGCCTATGACCTATTCTCAGGCCTACGAAACGTAGGCAAAAAACTTGATAAAAATCGGTCAAGCCGTTACCGAGGAGTTCGATAACAAACACCGTGACACGAAATTTTTACATATCTGTTGCTTGTTCAATGTGTGATGTACTTAGTATTGGTATGATCCTCAGACCTGATAATTTAAACTGTTATGAAAATAACAGGTGGGTTTGAATTTATTAGGTCAGTTATTGTCATTCTCATTCGTTACAGGTCGACAAATTGGGGATGTCTATTTTTTTGCAATGTATAGTAAATCGAAAACCATTTCGAGATAAATGCTTTTTAACTCGTTTTCTGTAGTTATTTAATTTTAATATTATGTAATGAATTTATTACATAACAAATAAGCGATGACCTTCATTTGACATTGGTGTAAATTGCGTGACCGATCCAAGTCGTACTTTATTCTGTGTGGTCCCGCTGCCTGACATCTAGCACTTTGACAGCGCCAGTAAAGTAACACTAGTTACAGTGTATCACTACGCAAAAAATAATTAAAGGGGTTGCCTTATCGTACGCATTTAGATAGATTTAGAAATTTGGCAGTGTGTGAGCCCTCAATTACAATCTGACGTCATCAACCAAAATAGTTTCAATAATTAATTTTGAAAAAGTACCTACTGAACTAAGTGACAAAATATTGAAATTAGTTTCTTATAATTTTGACATTACAAAAAAAAATATAGAAACCACTGGTAATTTTTTTAGACATTCCCACAATTACAGGTTGTGTTAGGGCCTAAGCACACGGCGTTTTTTGAACGCGTCGTCGACGCGCGTTTTAGGAAAGCGCGTTTACAGCGCGTTTTTCATTCCATTAGAACAGCCTTAAGGCCCCTAGCACACGGCGTTTTTTAAATAACGCGCCGTGTGCTTAGGCCCTTACCTGTTACCCGTACAATGTTCACTGGGTTATTCCAGTTTTCTAATTTATCTCTATCTATCTATATAAAAATCAATTGCTGTTCATTTAATACATGTATACCAGTGTGTGTCAATCTGGGCCGCATGCGGCCCGCAGCTGGTATTTTTCCGGCCCGTGACATAATGCAACGACTTTAATAGTAATCGCTTTGAAAACTGATTTTGCATACAAAGGTAACTAAATAGCGGCACGCAGGTGTGAAAAAAATATTTAAAATGTACAACATCGTACAAAATACTTAAAATTTAAGTCTTAAATTGTTCTAAAACATGCTCTAAAAATTACTTGTCTTAAAGGTTGCACCTAAAATAAAAATATAGTAAAACATTCCTTTACATAAAGCTACCGACGACTTTTCAAATGTATCTTTTAATAGCCAATTTATAAATGTGTAGCTCACAGTATGCCCTCACTTTGTCTGATGCGGCCCTTGATCATAAAAGTGTGACGACCACTTTCAAACTTGGGAACTAACAAAAGCACATCCCAATGCGTTGGGTGAAGAATAAATTATGCTCCAATTTTCGCCTTAGCCGTGTCATATTGTTATTGCAGAAAAACCGCAAGCAGATCCCGTGCTACTGGGAGAACCAGCCCGGCGGCTGCCGCAAGAAGCACTGCCCGTTCATGCACAAGAACCCGGACGCGCGCACCGACGGGATCGCGCCCAGCCAGCCGCTGCTGCCCATCTCTGTGTGTATTCAAACTATATTATTGTTATAGTGAAAAAATACTGATAACTTGTGTCTGTGATCGAGTTTAGCTCGACATTTTTCGGGCTAATCCGTAGCCCTTCTCGGAGCCACACGTCGCGGCGGCTGCCAAACGCGCACTGCGCTCCACCGCTCTGCTCGCGCGGCTGCTCGACGCAACTGACAGCTACACACAATACCCCGTTTTAATCGTCATTTTTATTGTAATTGTCAAATATAGGGTAGCACACAAGTGAGTTATCCGTATTTTTTCACTATGAGTGAGTTTCACGGTAGTTTTATGTTCAAAATATATTATTGCCACGTTGCTACGGATTTCCGATCACGGGCCCAATGGGGACCCAGTCATTTGAGAGGCATTCATGGGGTCGAAGTCAACACATTCCTTACTCGTTAGGTATATCATGTACATTTGCCAGCACAAACTGTAGTATAAAGTAATAGGGTAGATTGTTACTGTGAATATGTACCCACTTCTTAAAATATCAAACTAGTGTTCATCCAGCAAGCTGTGTTTCACTACATGGTGGCAGCGGTTAATTAGTTAATTTAGCACAACCAGTACCAATAGTCAGTGAAGTACTTGTGTTCGAGTATTTGCGATAGTTACACAAGTTAACAATAAAAAATGGAGCACGCACGTCCTCCGGCGGAGTTACGTATCGACGGGAGCCCGGTTGCCAGGGCAGCTGCGTGGCAAAAGTGGTGGAAACATTTTGAGGTGTTTTTGAAGGCGTCAGGGGTCAATAAGGAGAACCCGGACGTACAGGCAAGCTTGCTGGTGAATCTCATAGGGCCGGAAGGATATGAGATATTCTCAACATTCACATTTGAAAAGGACGAGCAGTTGGATAATCTATCTTGTTTAAAGAAAAAATTCGATGCGCATTTCGGAACGAAATCAAACATTACAATGGTACGGTTTAAATTCTTCACACGAAACCAAAATGCTGGTGAAACGATTAGTCAATATGTGACCGCGTTAAGAAGTGGGTACATATTCACAGTAACAATCTACCCTATTACTTTATACTACACAAACTACATTATTTGCCATTTCTTTTGGACTCCGCCTTAATTAATGTCTAATAATAATAACCGTTGTACAAAGTATTCACGACACCCACACACACGCACGTGTTCACGATTTCATTTGACTGTACAATGACAAGTTAGGGATGTAACAAATCAGGAATATGATGAGTTAAGGTACAATTCCAAGACGGGCTGCAGGCCGCAGTGTTGCCGCGCTCGGAATGGCTTTCATAGAGATTCATACAAAACCAGTGGTGTCGCTTGCAGTCTGCGGTTGCAGTTTGCGGCCTGCAGCCCGTCTCGGACTTGCACCTTAAGGAATATGACCAGTTAGGAAAGTGTCGAATTAGGAATATGACGAATCTGAACAATATACTGTTTTAAACTTTCGTGATTTAACTAAACGGGACCTTATTTATTTACCTCGACGTTTCGGCCACATTGCAGCAACCGTGGTCACGAGTTAACTTAAAACAAATTTGCCAACTAGAATTTTTGCGGAAAAAGCGGGTGCGCATAGAGACTTCATTGGTATTTTTTTTTAGTTAACTCGTGACCACGGTTGCCGCAATGTGGCCGAAACGTCGAGGTAAATAAATAAATATTTGTTGCGTGATAAGTCCCGTTTAGTTTAGTAATTATGAATCAGAACAAATCGTATTATAGACTCGCGTCCAGAAAGCTCTCGCTACACCCTCAAGCTGACTAGGCATCCAAATATGAACGTGAACGTTTGTGTTTCCAGCAGCAGCCGGCGGCGCCCGGTGGCGCGGGCGAGGCGGCGGCCGAGCAGCCGCCCCCATTGGCCGGCGCCGGCGTGGTGCCCGCCCCCGCGCCCGTTCCCCTCTTCTGGCAGCAGCAGCGCCAAGGTACCCCCCCTATAATACACTCACTCATGTACACTCGAACCCACCGCGGAACCTTTTCATAGTCATCCTCTGCTTGACAGCAGAGTTGTCCGACAGCGCACGTTGATGAGAGTCCTTTACGATATTACATTTACGACCAGAAATGGCCTAGTGGTTAGAGAACCCGACTACGAAGCTTGAGGTCCCGGGTTCGATTCACGTGTCGGGGCAGATATTTGTATAAAAATACGAATGTTTGTTTTCGGGTCTTGGGTGCTTTATTATCTATTTAAGTATGTATCTATCTATAAAAGTATTTTTATCCGTTGCCTAGTACCTATAACACAAGCTTTGCTTAGCTTGCTTTGGGACTGGTTGAATTGTCCCGTTATTATTTATTTATTTATTTATTTATATACGGCATTATGTATGCCTGCCTACTAGAAAGTCTCAACAATTGGCTAAGTAAAGTTTTTTGAAAAGATGCTAATTATATTTTTTTTCGACAGTGGTCGACTTCAACACCATGAAACTACTGCAGCTGTTTTATTTTTATCTCCTTTTATTTATCAGAAACATTTTTTTAAGTGTTCGACATGACATTTGTGAGATTTTATGGCTGACAAGCGGTTCGTGCTCAGTACTAAGAAGAAATAGAAAAAAAACGAATTCAACTGTCGCTTCTGTCAATGTCAAATTAAATCTAACCGTTTGCGTCTCGTTTGCTTTGCGTTGTCCAAGAAGCAGTTCCAAAATAGTGGTCGAAAGTATTCAATCGTGATCCAATTATCGTGCATAGGTCGTGGAGAAATGCGGTAAAATTGAAAGTCCGGATTTTATGCGAAGGTCGATAAAAATAGTCAAAAAATCACACTGAGCACACCAAAACGCAAAGCAAACGAAACACAAACGATTTTACATTGACAGCAGTAACAGTTCACTTCGGTTTTTTTTTCTGTTTCTACTAAGTTCTGAGCACGAACGGCTTGTCAACCATAAAATCTCACAAATGTCATCTCGAACACTCAAAAAAATATTTCCAGTAAACAATAGGAGATAAAAATAACACAGCTGCAGTTTCTCGATCTCCAGAACGCCGACTGTCGAAAAAAAATATAATTAGCACCTCTTCAAAAAACTTTACTTAGCCAATTGTTTGTACACCATTTTGTTTTAACAGAAATAAATTAAACTATTATTATTATAATATCCATCTGTTGCAATCCGAAATGAGTTTGAACAACATCACCAATCGCCCTCCGTTTCTGTTTCCAGTAGTCCTCGACCCAGCTATTCTGGACGCGCTCCCCGCCTCCAACGAGCTCCTGGGCGCGCGGCGGCTGGTGGCGCCCCACGCCCACGCCCACGCCCACGCGCATGCCCACGCCCACGCCCACCCCCACGACGCGCCCAACCCTTACGCGCCCCTACCGGTCGACCCGCTCGTCGTCAACTTCGAGGAAGGTATGCGATTGTTCTGAAACGCGATGTACTAGGGCCAACTGCGGTTTGAGAGGCCCGGCTGAGGCGTCTTATTCAAAACCACGACTTTTTACAACTTAAATTATCAATTTTTTTTACTGAGGATACGAACGCGGGCGTTTTCAATAAAAAGTGTACCTTTTGCTTTTTCAAATGAGGAAATTTTAGGGGGTTTTCTTACTTAATCAAAAGCGTTGTTGATTAAAATAAAATGTTATTAATTTTCCATACAATTTTTTTATGTCAGTTTTGTGACGAGCCACATAAACTGTATGAAAAAGTAAGTAAAAAAATAAGGACACTATTTTTCTTTATGAAATATATGTACTCGCGATTTTGAATAAATCCCCAAAATTTCGGGTAGGAGGTCCCATTTGTTCTATAGAACTGATACATTTGGTACGATTTTGAACTCTGTTACTTCACGATTTCACAGTTCTATACAACAAATGGGACCTACCCAAAATTTCCTCATTAAAATAAAGTAAAAAGTACACCTTTTATTAAAAATGCCACCAGCATTTTGAGGCTTGCCGGGCGTTTTTTGCTACGATCGCATCACAATTCGTATTGCTAGACCGACTATTTATAAATTTGGTGATCAAGCTTTTATTCCTATAAACATTATCAAATTAATCAATGAACTCTGCAAATCAGAATTTAGCTTTACTGGGTCATTCCAGCGTTCCTACCGTCTCATTGTCGTAGTAATTTTTTTGCAAATTGGCTTCAGATTTTAATGGCGTTTTGAGGTATTTATTAAAGATCCTGTACTTCTATCAGATAATGGAAAACTGTATTAAAAGCTTCTGCCATTTGTACAAAAACGTGTACACGAAAGTAATTCAAAACAAGTCGTTTTCCAAAAAAATTTTACATACATTAAAGGTTTACAACACTTTCGACTCCGGCAACGGTCCCCTAAGCCCGGTCATCGTGACGAATGAACTGGCATAGGAGTATGAATTCTGTTGACACGCATACGTGTCACCGGCATAGGAGTTAGAATTTTTTGATCACAGACGTTGTGTCACTGGCACTGAATGTGTTAATAAAAAACAAAATTACGATTAGCCGGGTCTCCATTGAGCGAACTGAATTTTCGGCGCGATTTTGAACCTTGTATCGAACGAAATTATTGCGCTTGCTCAGTGGGGACCCAGCTATTGCGATGTTTGTGTGAAGGAATCAATTAAGTTTTGTTTTAAATTTATTTAAAGCCCTTATTTAAGTACATTTTTTTTTAAAATGACCCGCAAACGCTCGAATAATAACCCGGATTTCTCAAAGAAGCAAGTATAACGTGTTTTGCTTAATGCAGCGTTTTTAAAAACAATATCTGCTTTTTGAGTTTACCGCTTTAGATTATGTGATTAAATCGAAGGTTAAAATTAATAAAAGTTGTTAAAAGTCTTGTGGATTAAAAAAATCCTTTTAACTATGGAAAAATATTACACGTCGTCAGATTGTTCTTGTATTTGGAACCCGACGCCTTGTATTCCCATGGTGATGTAAAATTTATAAATAATTACGGCTAACGTTAATGCAATCTTATAGATGAATCTAGTACGTTCATTTCGGTTCATTTGGTTGTGTATGACAGGACTGTTCAAACAAAAAATTGAAATAAAGCTATCCAGAACAAAGACGAGTTTTTTTATATTGGTTCGTGAAAGATTGCAACTAACTCAAACAGCCCAGGTGTTTGTTGCCAAACTCGGAATTGAAATAAACAATTCTACAAGAAACTATGTTTAAAAGCAATAAGAAAGTTACTTTCTTGCCTTACTATATGTACGAGTTATTTTAGTTTAGCGCTAGATCCTTCATGTGATTTCACATTAATGTTAGCCCGTTGCAACTGGTTAAGATTCGTGGTTGTTACATTATTTCTTAATTAAATTACCAGTAATGTAATTTAAATAGCTAATGTAATATGTGACATTATTATTTAAACTAATACCTAAGTATGAAGTTTACTTATTGTTAAACTAATGATTATTTACGTGACACTACTAAATGTGTTTTGATACTAACAATATTAAGATTTGTACACAAATGCTCAGTTTTAGTTTCTCCGTAACAACTGTGACGTGCATCGGTTACAACGTTCGATGTAGGGCCTCTCAAATCGTGCGGCGTGGTTAGCAACTACGTCCGCTGTTATTTATAGTAAGACTCGTCGAAAACTTCGCATCCTATAAATCGATTCAAATAGTCGATTAGTAATATCTGTTGTACGAAATATTAATAAAAAAATGCGACGTTTTCTACGCGTTTATTACCACATCGGTGGGCTTTTATAAATGATTGTTATATGCACTAGAGTTTTCCATAATCGCTTCGTATAATAGCTACAATTGTTAATAGTGTAACAGTGTTCGGTTTTGATGAAATGCGGGCGTCTTTTCCGCGCCGAACTGTTATACGCTTTATTAACTCAAAGTAATCACAATTGGAAACTCTATTACCGTTTAAGGTTAAGAATGAAATTATTAGAAACTTTTGGAAGCTCACTCACTTATTTTTAATGACATGTTAGAATAAAGACTCATTAAAAGTGATACTATTGCTTGTCAGAATAATAGTTCTATCAATTTGGTGTATAAGATACACAGTTGACCGTTTATTTTTTAAGGACTAAAATTATAGATATTTCACTATAGAGAGAAATATTGAATTTGCAAATCTGTTTCGTATTCGCTGAGGTCCTAAAAGCAAATTACCTTCTAGTTGGAACCTGGAACAAACCATTATGTACATTACAGTTACAAAATGTTTTACATGGCTTTTCGATATTATTTGTTAGTTTGTAACAGACTTATGTTTATATTGGCATAGTTACACAAATTATTAGGCCATGCATGATGAATGACGGAGAATAGGTTCATCTCTGACTAGCAAACCCGTCTCACTTGTAATGTGTCCGTATTCTAACGACATAATATAACACTGTGCTTTAGGAAGAAGCTCAGTGCTGTGTGGCACTATGGTCGGTTTAGATTCTGTCTTTGAAATGTCGAGAAACGGTGAAAATTGCGCTCTGCGGATATATGAGGAGCGAAGGATGGCCGTCGCGGAGTTTCACTAGTTAACTAGTTCAACAAGTGCCAACACAGGATGTGACAGGAAGACGGTGTAGCTATACCAAAACACGCAGCCGATACAATTCTACAAGCCTTTTATGGACGCAAGTTATCATTGAAATTTATTAATTCCCTACACGTCCCCGTTATCCTCCTTTTTTATTTTCGGATGGGGACGTAAAAGCAGTTTGATATAAAATTGCTTCAATGACTAGTGACCGTATACGGCATAAAAGGGCAAATGTTGCCATTTGTGGAATTGTAACTCGTTACGTGGTTGGTTGGAGGGGGGCACTCGCCTCCCGCCCGATTACAGACTGGGAGTTGTTTTTAATAATTTACGGGATGCGGTTTTTGATTATTTGAATTAGTTTAGTCGACGTTTTTTTGTAGAAAGAAAATACTTTTTATTTTGTTTGTTTTCCCAGTTTGTGACGGGAATTGTAAAACGGAACGCCTGTTCGTGTGACGGCGCAAATGTATCTAGATTTTTTCTTCGGTAGTCAATTAATATAGTATTTATTGAAATAGTGTTGTAGTTAGTTGGATCCAGTGCCGCACGGGTCGTGGCCGAACGTTGCTAATGTGTTTTTACGGCTCGCGCCCGGCCCGCGGACGCTGCCTCCGAGTTTATATTAACAAGATGTTTTATTTAGTTTTACGTTGAACTGCCGAGTGAGGCGCCGTTTTGTTTGAATTACGTACGCATAGACAATGTTTTAGTTCTATTTGTACACCATAGACAATGTTTAAA
Organism: Archips crataeganus; assembly: GCA_947859365.1. Taxonomy (NCBI): domain Eukaryota; kingdom Metazoa; phylum Arthropoda; class Insecta; order Lepidoptera; family Tortricidae; genus Archips; species Archips crataeganus. Next base: position 7,844,745 of record OX402064.1, read on the forward strand.
TACACGAGTATTAACTTCGGAGAAAGATTATTTATGGGTCTCTGTCCGACTTCGAAGCTAGCGACGGAGATAAAGCAGAGTCGGTATTTTTATATGTGCAATAAATTAGAGAATATAACCTCTTTCATATCTTAGCTAATTAGATTCATACATCAATATCTCTCGCTTTTTCATTTACTGTACGTACGGATATATAATGAGTAATATCACATAGGCGGGGTGTCGCGGACACCGCCGCTATAGGTTTTTAAATAGATGGTTAATAATCTTTGTCTATGATAGAACAGTACATAATAAAAATAGGATTAATAATATATAAAAATACAAATAAAAATATATATACACGAATTGTAACTGATTTATATAGGCGAAGAAAAAAAAAAGAAAAAAAAAAGCTTTATGCCTTTAAATCGTTTGTATGTTAGCAATTAGGGTGTTAGGGCGCGCGAAGCCGGCCGCAGGCATTGTATCGCACCGGCAGCGTTAGATAGAGCTAATCAATGAGTAACAAATCCTTAGGTATATCCACGTAGATAGCACAGTTGCATAATTACTGACTGAACCCTAGGGCCGCATTATTTTACTGTGCTCTCTATACAATAACAAAATTATCGTGCTTGATATCGTATTACAAGTTTAGGAGATTATAATGTAACAATTGGTAACAAGTGCCGAGCGCTCGCCCGGCGCTTCGGCGCTTCCCACTCGTACAAGCTAAATGTTCAGGTTATTATTTCTTCTGACCTCCTTAAAAACGTTATTTTTTATATTTTTGCACTGAGAGAAAGTTCCTATATTTATTACAAGAAAAAGGAAAAATTGTACGCGTCAAATGAAATAGGTACTGTAAAATAATTTGTCTATGGTCCATGGTACGCCTAGTCATTATTTATGTATAAAACTAATTATCAATATTTAAAAGTAATATAAAGAAAATAGTCTCTATTGGTGGAGGATAGCTTAAGATATGGAGAGATGAAATAAAAGAACTTTTTAATGCTCTTATTCTTTCTACAAAAAAAAAGCTCTTATGAAAGAGTGTGTTTGCCAATAAAAATATTTATAAGTTCATCATTTGTTGTGTTATGTGTAAACTTAGAAGTGAACTGACGAGGGTAGACGTAGATAATTTGAAAGGTTTATTTTCCTGAACGCAGCTATTTTTATTATGAAACTGATAACTGAACGTAGTAATAGTTTTATGGTCCGTTTCGGACTAATAGTTTAATTGTTGGAATGTTAAAGTTTTTTCTGTTAATTGTAAAATTTCACGCGAACGTGGAATCGTCCCGTGAGGTGTTCGCGTCAGGGCGAGGCGGCGCGGGTCGCGCTCGGCGCGCCGCCGTTTGATGTTTTTGTACCGATTGTAACGTGAGGACGTGATATAGACGTAGGCAGGAGGGAGCAGACGCGCCGTGAGAGACTAGGCTGTATTCATAGTTTGGCTTGTTCGCATCCAAGGGTTGTTGTTATGTTAATCATAGTCTTATGTTGTATAAGAATTTCAATATGTTTAATTAGTAACGCGTGTGTTAAGGACCTTTCTTTTAAGCTAATTAACTTTCAAACTGATTAAGACTCGTATTGGAACATGTACTTTGGCTTCGTTTAATCAAATTGTGTTTAATATACCAACGAGTAAATAAAAACGTTTCATAATATGATTTTTGTAATTATTTTTGAGTACCCCGATCACTGAGTCTCCGTTATCGCGGTGGCGGGAACGACTATAGTTTTTTTGGAGATCACGGAAGCTATAGGCTCATTCGTGCTGCCGCCGATACGGGGCTCCCGATCACTTCCAGATCGACCCGGCGGGAACACACAGCTTGCTATACACACGGGTCGTTTCAAAACTAATTACGAAAATCGTATTGTCGGAAATATCGAGCGATCCACTGAGCTGTTGTGTGTTCTTGCAGAGTCGGATAACGAAAGTGCGCCCTCGACCACTCCCACCAAGGCGGCCGCTGACCCCTCCCCGCCGCCTGACCGCGCCAACCAGGAACTGCTGCTGCTGGAGAAAATACAAGCCGAGGCTGCCGCATACTACAGATACGACAACATACCCCCCGATGCAGCCAAAGAACGCAAAATCATCAGGACCAATCTCTCCACTAAGTACGATAGGCTCTCGCTAGACGAAATCTCAGGTAAACAGGCCAATGCAGAGCGAAGAAGCTCGCTGGACTTCAAAATACTATCGCTCGATGAAATCAGAGCTAGGAAAAAGACTAGCGACACCATAGTACACAGTACGCCTATAACACTAAACCTAAGTAGGAAACGAAAGTTGTCGACGCAGGAATCCGTCACAACGTCGGGCGATAAAATTATCAAAGTTGTTAGAAGTAATTCTGTAGTTTATAAGAAAGTAGATCACACCGCTCCGGCAGCGACGAATCAGCCGAAATCTGAGCAAAAACTTACTGGTAATAAAGATGACAGCAGAAAGCGCACTATGTCCGAACAAAGCGACGTTTATGTGGTCCAAGAAGATGAATTAGTTGATAATTGTTACGAATTCAAAAGAATAAAGGTTACTGAAACTACCTCAAAACCTAGGTTAATTAGGAATAGTCATAGTAACGCAATGAAGGAATCTTTAGCTAGTAATGATAGTAAAATGGATACAGACTCTGACACAGAAGTACAAATAGTAAGTATCGATATATCAGACTGCACTAACGTAGATTTAGCTAGCGACATAATTGACGTAGAGACTAGTAAAATGGGGGAACCTGTAGACATTGTTGATCTGAGTGACGACGAAGAGTGTGAGGTCACTATATCTGATTACGATCTAGGACTTATCAAGAATGTACCAGACATAGTTGCGAGCTGCCAGAAGAATAATAATAACGATAACATTGAGAGAGATTTGCTTAGTGATATAGATAACATTTTGAGTGATGTGTTATGATTTAGGCATATAGATTTTTATGGTGCACGTACAAATTGTTATGCTTATGAAGTAATGCATATTTAAGATTAGTGCATGCATAGGGAATTGAATGTGTACTTTACGTAGTACGATTTTATGATCTGCGATATCATTCGTAGCTCGTGTTTCTGAACTTGTTTTTAAAACATAATATTAAAGTAGGTATTATTAGGGTTTTAACAGATGATTGTTTATTAGTACAATTCAAAGTACTTATTAGTCATTACATTACTTACCTGGTAATGGCATTATGGTTCTGTTGTGTACGCCTCTTGTTTTTAATAAAATTGTGTTTATTTTTAATGTTGGTAACAAGTTACGCCCTGTGATTTAAATTAAAAGTGTTTTGATTGAACTTGATGTGAATTTGATTAATTGGTTGTTATTTACATATTTTCTACGGGACATTGGCTGCGATTAGTCGATTATCATTGAGGACCGGTCAATATCCCGTATAAACTATGCCAAATTTAATTAACCGTCAAATATTTACAACTGTTAGTTGTTAGCTCTCGCAAAGGGCACTGCCAGTATATAATATAATTAAAATAAGAGAAGACGTTTGATCCAAAAATGTAATATACATACATAATGCTGTTAATAAACGGTTTTATCGACATGACACAATTTTTATTCACAAATCAAGTTTATTATGTTTACACCTTAACTTTAATATAATAAATTCGAAATTAATTCCTCAACACTTGAGGTTTGTCGCTAATTTTTGTGCTTGAGCACTACACAATTAACATTGTTTTGGATATAGCATTTTGGTTACCTATCTCAAGTACAGTCAGTTCCATAAATACTGGAGCATTCAAGTCGTCAAAATATTTTTGAACGCTCCTTTATGTTTGATACTGAAAATACACATTAAACGAACGGACGTATATCTACGGAATGATTGTAATTATACAAATTACATTACATTGTAAAAGGTTCACAATTATTTAACGAACATTAAAGAAATTATATACAACTTACAATTAAAAGCCCTGTCTTTATGAAAGTCAATAATAATTGGTGTTAATCAGAAATATTTTTATCGTATTCTATTCAGTTTATACTAAATATACCTACCTATCCGGTCAATGTTAACTCTCTGGATTTTACGGCAGTAGAAAATATCTGAGTGAGTGAGGAGTGTTAAAATCTCTCGATGAGGGTGTAACATAGATGTGCGTTTGTCACTGCATAAGGTGATGATTTAGCAGATTGAAATGTATGATGTATAGGAAAGATTCGTGTCTAATCTCTAGACCAGTGGTGGTGTAGGGGTATGGCACACGGCACGGAATGCTGAGGACCTGGGTTCGATTCCCAGCATTGGTCTTTTTTCTGGGGTTTTTTCTGTGCATCTATATTTCAGTTTGTATTTAGTACGAAATGTATGATTTCACGGGATGACCGTAAAAGTAATAAAAAAAATGAAGTTGAAAAAATAAGTACAAAAAAAAGATACTTCATAGCTAACTTGTTTAAAGTTGCACAGTAGCGCCATCTCTTGTCCAGGTGAGCGGTTAGTTCCGAAGGAGTGTTAAAATCTCTCGATGAGGGTGTAACATAGATGTGCGTTTGTCACTGCATAAGGTGATGATTTAGCAGATTGAAATGTATGATGTATAGGAAAGATTCGTGTCTAATCTCTAGACCAGTGGTGGTGTAGGGGTATGGCACACGGCACGGAATGCTGAGGACCTGGGTTCGATTCCCAGCATTGGTCTTTTTTCTGGGGTTTTTTCTGTGCATCTATATTTCAGTTTGTATTTAGTACGAAATGTATGATTTCACGGGATGACCGTAAAAGTAATAAAAAAATGAAGTTGAAAAAATAAGTACAAAAAAAAAAAGATACTTCATAGCTAACTTGTTTAAAGTTGCACAGTAGCGCCATCTCTTGTCCAGGTGAGCGGTTAGTTCCGAAGGAGTGTTAAAATCTCTCGATGAGGGTGTAACATAGATGTGCGTTTGTCACTGCATAAGGTGATGATTTAGCAGATTGAAATGTATGATGTATAGGAAAGATTCGTGTCTAATCTCTAGACCAGTGGTGGTGTAGGGGTATGGCACACGGCACGGAATGCTGAGGACCTGGGTTCGATTCCCAGCATTGGTCTTTTTTCTGGGGTTTTTTCTGTGCATCTATATTTCAGTTTGTATTTAGTACGAAATGTAGAAAATATCTCTAAATAACACCACATTTACGTAAAGAAAGGATACAAAATGAATTGTAGAGACCTCTCTACGCGATGATTTTTAATCGGTGATCAGGAACCAGTTTTCTAGATAGGAGTTTTCTAGTTTTTATTCGGTGGCGGTCACGTTTAAGTCGCAATTACGTGAATCGAAAAACGTTTTTTTTAAATATGTAATGTTTATTTGGATAATCATTTTTTGATTAAAATCATTGTCACATGGTTTAGTCTATGAGCATAAAACCTCTTTGACAAGTCAGTTTCTTAACCTTTTCGACGCCAACGACACATCAGCACCGCAGGTTCTACGCCAACGACTGATATATCAGTCACGGCGTGCAAAACGATATCTATCTACAATGCATTTCTGTAGGGCCCAACTTCGCGTTTGACATTCCGATGTCATGGCGTATAAGTGAGAGCTATTGTATTTGAAAAGTTGCGTTGAAAAGGTTAAACAAACTGACGTGAGACCTGTCAAATTCCCCGCCAAAGCATTGACATTTTGACGAAACTACTCCAACAGATGTAGGATAATGACCATGTATTATCGGTGAATGGAGGAAGTTCTAACAATATTTTTTTTTTATTAAACAGACTTAATTGCTTGAGACCTCATATATTAGATACCATTTTGGCTAGGGATTGATATTTTTCAACTCCTGGTCACCGACTAAAAAAATCATCGTGTATAACAAAACAATACAGTAGACTTATTATTTTGTACTGTGTGCGTGGAATACTTGCAAACTTCAGACTAAAATTGAGACAATGCTCCAAGTTTCAATCTGGTTATCACATTAAAGCCCAAACCAAACCGGAAGCGCGGGGCGACGGAGCGTGCTCAGCCCGCTCTATAACACTGAATCAAACATACAGGGACATACACCGGCAGCGCGGCACACCGTATTTGATTCAGTGTTATAGACCCCGCTGGGCACGCTCCGTCGGCGCCCCGCGCTCTCAGTTTGTGGTGGCTTAAAACGCCTAAAACAATGTCAATTACTCCACTGTGAAAATGGACGCTCTAGCCTAAAATACCACGTTCCCAAAATACCAGATTTATCAAAATACTACATTAGAAACTACCGTTCATATAATATTACAATACTCTTTGACTCTACCTATTTTATAACATTTCCAATAAAACTACCAGATATATCCAAAAGAAGATAAGTATTCCAACAAAACAATCTCTTGAGTAATCTTCGATTTTGAAATGTGGTGCAACGATATTCTGGTAAGCTAGAAATGTGGCTAAATAGGTTATGTAGTATTTTGAAAAATCTGGTATTTTGGGGACGTGGTATTTTAGGAACGAGCGAAAATGGAGAGGTTAATTTATTTAACTATTTTTCAAGTAAGCTTATCAATGTCATTAGGCAAAATTCATAGACCAAATTTTCATTCATTTGTTCTAACGAAACTTCATAAAACTGGATCTCACGCATGTTTTTATACATCATGCATGCACTTGTAATAAAAACATACTTAGTAGATGTTTGCTAATTCTCAGATGGATAAATACTTTGCAATAAACGAAACAGATTTGATTTACAAATAAAAATTAATTAATTGAGACTTTCCTACGTCTTATCTCTTAACATTTACAACAAATATACAAGGCCTCCAGGCGTTCACCTTTGAGCCAATAGTTGCTTATACTATCTTACCTACCCTATCTACTTTGTGTTTATTAGCATAAAAATAAAATTTAACTATAACACTTATAATTTGAATTGTTCAAGTAGTTAATTCATGTTTTCATAGACGCCAGACACAGCATATCTGTAGATGTTCAAATTACAAATTTTATCAATAATAATATGAATATTTATTTATTTCGGATATTCTCCATTTAATCGTCAATAACGTTAGTGATTTTTTTAAAGTAATTAGTCTGTAATTTAGCTACACTATGGTTTTGTCACCTCCATTCAATAAAATTGATATACTTTTCATGAGCTCTGGAAACGCGATTTTCACATGAGTTTTGTAAGGAAATACTGAACTGTGACGTCACTACTAGCTAAATCAATTGATTTGCCTAGTTAGCTATGAAAAATCTAATTTTAAAATTTATGTTTTCCGGGTTATTAATGGTTTTGTATTACAGTCGAAGGCATAAGTATCTATGTATAAAGCCATCGCGTCAAAAATAGGTTTAATGGCATAGAGTTGTATAGATAGATATTTTTGACGCCTTGGTAACGTACATATAAGGTGCTAATAAATTAGGTACCAATATTTCTATGGCTTAATCTACTCATCAAAACAAGTCACCTTTATTCTAAAAATTTTTTAAAATTTGAAAAAAAATACTCAAAAATTTTCATGCATATCCATCCAAACGGATTACTGCTTTAGTATGGAAAATCGAGATTTTTTAATTCAAATTTTAAAAAGTTGTTAGAATAAATGTGACTTGTTTTGATGAGTAGATTAAGCCATAGAAATATTGGTACCTAATTTGTTAGCATCCTATATATTTTGCCCTTGACTGTACGTAGTATCCTAGAGTTCCAAACCCGATTTGCCTTTTGTCTTGACGTTCAAAAGGTTAAAAGGTACTGTTTCTATTAAAAATCTTCTAACTTAACCTCGTTAAGCCCAGCCAGCCTTTTAAGGCAGCCGTTTAGTACCCAAGGTAAATACTCCAGTGTTCGACACTTTAATTCCAATAATCGACACCCTTCTTGTCGCCTTTATTGCTACGAATTGGGATTGAAAGTGTCGGCTATTGGGGCACCGTTGGGTGTTGTAACTTACATAAAACAAAGTAAATATCAACTTTTCTTCACGTTGACGTGGGCCTTACCAGGTTATGGTAAATCAATTAAATCATTACCTTAGTACAAAAGCGATATAAGCTGTATTTATACGGTGCGAGAAATGTGCTTGTTTCACAGTGGCGAAGCATATAGGTTTTTTTGCTCCGGCTTTACTTGCGAAAATTTTCACGTCCCGCCACTGTTTCATAACTCATAACATTGCTCGGTGACCGATCGATAAACGGTTAATAGACAGCCGATCCATGCTATAGGTATCGCCACGAGAGTTGAGGTCACGCACGTGTAATGACGCACGTGTAATGCAGGGATTTTGACATTTATTCGTACCGATAGCAAGTTCAATAGACTCGACAGTGAATTACAAGATTGAATAAAAATTTCTTCAACCTATTTCGTTAAGAATTATTTGGGAAAAAACATACGTATATTTAGTTCAAACAAAACAGAAAATAAAATATTTTTATCTATTTTATTTAAATCAGATAAGCATATTTTTCGCTATTTATAAAATACCGATTTTTTGTTGCGAATATTTCTTATCAGTTTCAAATTGTTTTATTTCAAAAATAGGTTATATGAAAAAAAAATATATAATATGCATACTATTGCGTAGGTTTTTCATCAGAAGATCATATAACTCACATTTTCATTCACTCACTCAATTCATTTATTCACTACTTTTTTTGCAATCAGTACTTTATGTAACTGTGTGTATAATCGTTCGCCTCAACTCTCGTGGCATTACCTATACTGTTCGACGTCGATTGGTATGGTAGGTTTTGGTGTAGTAGAAACTCGATCGACATCCATTCTATCATCCATCCATCGATTGATGTGTTAACACCCCCTAAGCTAGGCCAAATTGTCTTAGGGGTGTCGCTAAACGATACAAGTGGGTCGCCTACATACCTACGTATTTAGAGCTACACTCAAGTAGGTGCAATCTTAGAGTCGTTGTATAAAAAAGATTACATGGGGATCCCTGTTTTGTATAATAACTCAGTCAAACTGCCTGGCGTCTTATGAGAATTAATACTTGATAAATATAAGCGGTAATTACAATGATATCTTGCTTTGAGCCTAGTGTTTGTGCTCTGATGCTGGTTTGTGGAGACATGACTAATGGATATGTTAATTCTTACGCTGTTAATAAGTATATAGAAATCGGCTGCGTTGTTAAAAACACATTATTATCTTTTCAGTCTGTAATGAGGGTAACTGCACAAAAATGGATTATTGCAGAGACAACTAAAAATCTAATATTAGAGTTCATGATAGTTTTTTTTTAACTAGAGCCGTGTCTTGGATGGAATCTTTGTTTTAGTAGCAGCCCGCCCGGCTTCGCACGGGTGTATACCTACTACTAATTGAAAAAAAAAAAATGTTTCATACAAACCTTCTCTCAATAGATTTAACAGAACATAAAAGAATTAGACAAATAGGTGCAGCCGTTTTGAACTTATACGCGTGCATACATTTTCTGCTGATTTTTATTTTTAATCCCTTGTCAAGCAATGCGACGGAACTAGGATTTTTTCTGTGTAAAGGTTCCAGAGCGGGTCACGATTCAGTTGCTTCGATAATATTTAACTGGTTAACGCAGACGACTTCTAACAACTTGAACTCGGCGTTGGTTTCGACAACTGTCTAATGAAGAACATAACGTCAAATTTACGTATCTACCGTTTATAACCTTTTCAGCGTTATTAGGTGTTTCACCACTTTCTGACAGGTTCAGAATATCTTCATGTGACAGATATAAGTATTACGTGATACAGAGAGCAAAACTCAAGGTAGGTACCTATGCCAACGAGCTGTGGAGCATATTAGTGATTAAAAGGATTGATCGTATCCGTAACACCACATTGTTCGTCAATACTCGCATTGCTGATGTTGGAAAGCGACCGAGCGACCGTTAAGTTTAAATGGGATTGGGTCGGGCATGTCTGCCGCATGCACTCACAAATATAGGTTAAGAAATAATTCAGAGACGACATTAGAGCTATCTCTTATATGTAATATCAGGAACTTGTTAGAGAGTTGTAAAACAGGCTTTTAACCTTTTTAACGTTTAACGACATTAGGCATATTCGGCAGAGAGTACAACATACATTCTTTCGAACAACATACATGTCGAGATACATGTCTTTCATAGTAGTGACGGTATTCAGGTAGGGAAGGGATCCTCGTATTTAGCTGATTAACGAACGGATATAACTATCAGTTGATACATCCATCCATCAGGATATATATAATGTTTGTTTGGTTTGCGTCGTATCGAAAACGTTGAAAAGGTTAAGAGAAAATGTTATTTACAAGGATCGGAACTACGATCAATTTGCGTTGTGCTCTTCATTTGCTAGTGTCTACTCTCTCTTCTCAACATCATCTTAGCTGTTCATCGATTCGATTAAAATCTATTGGCAATATGAAAGCTGAAATGATTCTGGAAATGATACAGTTTATTTTCTAATACTTATGGAGCGTTTATACTATCCTTTCTCAGTGATATGCCCCATAGTGGTTTACAACCAAGATTCTGCACCGGAGATATTTATAAGCGGGTAGTTTGAACTACCCTCTTATTACTTGCATTAACATTTATAATAATAGATCGTAATAAAGTTTGATCACAAAAGTGCAAATTCACTGTTTCATTTATTTAACATTTTGACCATTTATTTTGATTTACCAAGACGCATTCAAAAAGTTAAATCGAGACAGTGCATTTTGCTCAGATCAGATCAAGGTGTTACTGCGAGTTCGGTGCTCCAAAAGACCCACAATGGCTCAGTACAGGCCATCACCATTGCCTACAGCAATGTCGCCGGATAGCGGAGCAGTGGGTAATGGATTGGCGAGCAACGACCCATTGTGCACAGGTCTAAAGTGGGTGCGAGTAAGGTTAGTGCCACCAGGGTCACTGCAGCCGCGACCAGTACTGCTGCTCCTGGCCCGGCACCGCCAGCGGTACTGACACTCCCGCGCCCAGAAGACCGCCCAGCTCTGGAAAGAGAAAGTATATCTTTAGAACAATTTCCACCAATGTAGTCAGAAATTATAGGTAGTAATCTGATCAAATTTTCGTACATATCTGTAGCGCGCCCCACCACCGCATTTGACATACAGGATTTCAAATCCTGTACGTCAAATGCGGTGGTGGGGCGCGTCATTTTAAATTAGACAAGCTATACTAAATAACAAGTCGATCCGATCCTAGAACATAGGATAGAAAATCCTCACTCTTTTAAATTTGTTAAAGTCAACTTTTGGGACAGATGAGTGACGTTTAAAAGGTTAAATTAAGTGTGAGTCGCACCAACGTTAACCAATGTCAGACCAGATGAAAATTCTCAATACTTAAGTAAATATATGCAAGCTGAAATTTGCTTAAAATGGGTACTTAACGGATTAACTCGTTGAAATGGTAATCTGTAGGCCATATAGCACGCGTGCTGCTCGCACACGCGCGGTTTCAGTAAGGGCATCGACAATGTTTAGGTACCTGATGTGGGGGAACGCTCGTGTTGATACGACTGGTAGTGCGGCTACCGGTAGAGCAGCATCGGTTCAGCGGACTGGCAACCAGTATGACAGCTCATAACGTGGGTAGCCCAGGAAACCATCTTTGCAGATCTTCGCATCCGGCTCGCACCGCGCGCCGGTATGACGCCTCAGGCGTCGGTGTCAGCGGACTGGCATTGACAATGTTTACGGATACCTACCTGATGTGGGCGAGGGCTCGTGTTGGTACGGCTGGTAGTGCGGCTGCCGGTAGGGCAGCTCGTAGCGCGGGTAGCCCAGGAAGCCTCCCTTGCAGAGTTCCGCGTCCGGCTCGCACACCGGCGCCGGCTCCGGCATCGCGCCGTAGCCCATCGGTGTCAGCGGGCTGGGGGACATTGATGGGAATTTCTCAATAAGTTTCTACATTTAACTTTTATCCGAATTGTATAAAAAATTACTGGTAAGTAGCGCGAATGCACTGAGCCTAACTAACACGAACACGGCCTCCCAAATCCTGATTCATTTATATGGAAATTTCCATTTCTGTTACCAACCACGAACCACATGTTGTCGCGGAACCCGCGAACTCCACGATGTACTAGTTGGTGGCATTCATGCAATGACATCTATTCTGACCTGTCAATCCTATTTTAAGCTGGCAATCTTAGGGATGACTTTGACGTTTATGACGAGGAGGGAAAATCGGTTGGGATTTGAACTTGATGGATGAAGTGGGTTGAGTGAACTGCCCTCAGATTAGATAGTATATAATTGAGGACGGATGGCGAGAGGATATAGACGCAGTTCCAGAGAACAAGAAAGCTGTGAGTTTGTTCCATATTATTTACCCAATCTTGACCTATATAAATTTACCTGTTGTGCAGAATTGTACTTGTAATACTAGCTCTTGCAAGCGCCGTTGTTAGCGCGTTACTCTAATGCAACACGTATCTCCCTGTAGATTCGTATTGAAGGAGGCGTGAGGAGAGGTCGAGGGGTGGTGTCGGTGGACCTCGCGGGTTCCTTATGGAACCCGGTTTCATCTGTATTATTGGTACAATTGTGTCATTTACATTAAGCCAACTTCTTGTTTATGCGGTTACCCGATGACGTCATAATCACACTGTATATAATTAACTGATGCGAACCAGATGTATGTAAACCAATAATCATTAAGAGTACATAAACCCTGTATCTGTACTATCATAATAAACTGAGTTATATCCTCATATGTAGTGGTTGAATAATTCTGGCCCTTACCCAGGCGTCAGACTTATAATCTCCGCTACATATGTGTTTTTGATAAATGCTCTGATAGTGCAGTAGCTGAAGTGGGTGACAAAAAGGGTATCCTATTATCTCGGCTCATTCGTTTTTCGTTTAATTCTTATTTCGTCTCATTCTGTATTCGTCTTCGTCACGAACACGCTATCCGTCACTATCTTTTTTGATCATATTCTGCCAACTTGTCCATCTCTTAAACGTCTTATTCGTTTTTCGTCACGGTCTTCGCTGGACTCATTCGTCGTTCTTCCCTTTCGTTTTTTGTCTCATTTACTTATTCGTCAAGTGCTGGTAAATAAATGTTCGTAAGTAAATGACACAAAAGACGAAAGTGAAGAACGACGAATGAGTCTAAGGAAGACCGTGACGAAAAACGAATAAGACTTATTAAGAGAGAGACAAGTTACAGAATTTGACCAAATAAGATAACGACGGATAACGAACAAGACGAATAAATAATGAGTGACGAATACAGGATGAGACGAAATAAGAATTAAACGAAAAACGAATGAGGCGAGATAATAGGATACTTACCACAAAAAGATACTGAAGATAAAGAAAAACTGCGTTTCGATTTGACAGATGGAGCTTATACCGAAGCATTATGTTCTTACGATTAGACTATAATCTTATAAATATCACACAACAAAAAAGATATATTTTTTACAATGCATATGCTCGGAAAGTGCCTCTTGACGCGAGTCAACATATCTATAGAAAGTTAGTCATCACAGCACACTTTCGCAAGTGTGAAAAAAAATTGTATGGATTTTACTTTCCACACGCGTGCGGAAAAGTAACTTTTTAAATTGCCAATTCTCAAAAAGTTGTGTCCAAACTAGTGTTTAAAAAATAAGACTAGTGAGTTGTGTCATCATAATTCAGCTTTGCACAAATAAGAAAATGTTTGATGCAACCAAATGAATATTTACTGATAAAATAATAAAACAGATTGATTTAATATTAAAACACACAAATTTTAATTTCGTCAAAAGTTTTGAAATAAAAAATTTAGTACTAAAATAATTCCTTGAGTCCATTTCGGACCGTACGACATCTGCGCTTTCAGTGCGCGCGCATGGCGTAACACGAACCAATCATGTTTACCCGTTCGCGCCTGTCAACCAATGAGCTTTCAGTGTGCGCGCATGGCGTAACACGAACCAATCACGGTTACCCGTTCGCGCCTGTCAACCAATGAGTTTTCAGTGCGCGCGCAAGGCGTAACACGAACCAATCATGGTTCGTTCCGTTCGCGCCTGACATGAAAACCCGCCACAGTAATATTCATGAATTCAGTCCGGAGAGTTAATTTAAGTTTAGTAAATTAAAATGGAGAGTTCAAGTGATGAATTTACATAGGACTTAACGCCGCCTGACGTCTTAGACCAAGCACAAAATTAAATGTGATGTGATAGCCTCCTGCTGACTAAAACGATGCTGAAATATGTAAACATCTACGAGACTTTCCCTCAATGAAAGGTAAATAAGAACGCAACATCTTTTTCCGAAAATGTTTATGAGCGCGCGCAGACAGAGCGGTCTGGAGTTCCGAGTTCAGAGTTCTGCGTTCTTTCGAATGTACTGAGTCTCTTACGATAACGCACACAGCAGGCGACTGGAACTCTCGAGCGATGAAAACACAGAACTCTAAACGCGGAACTCGGTACTCCAGACCGCTCTCTGTCTGCGCGCGCTCTTAGCCCCAATTTTTTTCCTCGCTTAATGCATTGTAAAATGTTGTATGATATACGTGTCGAAAGTAGGAAATTCCCAACTCATGTCGGCTAAACCAAACTCGCTTCGCTCGTTTGTTTAGATCTCCGCCATTCGTTGGGAATAGCCTACTTTCCGCACTTGTATCATAAATAACTATTTTAATTTTCAGAATTTAAACCTCCGTATCTCAAAACAGCAAAATACATTCATGGCTTTTCGCTCTACGGGGACGATTTGCTCACCTGTAAGCATCCACGTTGACGGGCGGCGCGTACTGCGGCTGCGGCGGCGGCGCGTAGCACTCGGGGCTTCGGCGCTGCGAGCGAATCTTCTCCTCGCGCCGCCACTTCGCGCGCCGATTCGAGAACCACACCTTAACGTCGGGTCACGTTAAACGCGCGCGAACGCGCGGCTACCGGCTATGCCGTCCGTAAGTTACGTCACGTTTCAATTTTGTACACCCCATTTGTATTCAACAAGTATCTCACGCGAAAACCTCTAGAGAACAGCACCACTAGCGTGTACAGACTCTACGCGCCGTAAATAACATCCTAGTTCATTAATCACGTGATTTTTGAAAGGGGGGATTGCGAAACATCACAACAGCATAATGGTAATAAAATGTCACGTGTATTTTTAAAGGTAAAAGTTTAAGAAGGTCGTAAAAAGACTGCAACAAAAATCTCACATGATTTTGGCGTGAGAAAGGGATGCAGTGGTAGCGAAGAATCTCACGAAGTATGTTCAAGGGGTCAAATTAATAGTCAAAAAACAATACGCGATTCCTGGATCCTTGAATGCGTAAGAAAGTACAATATCAGGTGGCATGCACTTGCAGCGTTAACTATCATAGCATCTTGATAGCTCTCTGGCCGTTGCTAAAATGACAGTTAGGTATACGTAGATACAAAGTTCTTCAAATTACTAAGAAGAAGACGGTAGGTAGCATTTTACTTGCCCCCCTTTATAACCTTAATACGTGATGTAACCCATGGACAGCTCTATGGGAAGAATGAGGAATAAGCCATCAAAAGCCATCACCAAGGCTTAATACCATTATTGAGACGGCAGTTTCTAACGTTTTTTTGCTAAATTGCAAGGAAATGATTTAATTTTAAACAAGATTTTAATGCAAAGTAAACAGCGCGCGTGTTTTTGTAGTTTGTGAATTAATTTGAATTATTTCTTTGAATTATTCCTCATTCCATGGACAATACTTAGTGTACTTAGTGTAGGTTATACAAAAAAAAAACTCTATACCTACTTACTACACTAGAGGGAGATAAGTTGATTATTTATCGATTGAGTTTAAACTCGATAAGTAAATTCAACGAAATTTAGGAATGAATAAGTTCATCTTAAGAAGTTTTCAAAGGTGTAAATTAGTTAAAATATTGAATTTTCTTAGCGTAGCGCCATCTCTTGGTCCAGGTGAGCGGGTAGCTCCGAAGGAGTGTTGAAGTCTCTCAGTAGAGGGCATAACATAGATGCGCTTTATCACTGCCTAAATGTGATTATAACAGACTGAACAGACTGAAGTAGTGACGATGTATGGGAAAGATTCGTCGCTAACTTCTAGACCAGTGGTGGTGTAGGGGTAAGCACGCAGCACGGAACGCTGAGGACCTGGGTTCGATTCCCAGCATTGGTCTTTTTTCTGGGGTTTTTTCTGTGCATCTATATTTCAGTTTGTATTTAGTTTGAAATATATGGTTTCACGGGATGACCGTAAAAGTAATTAAAAAAAAATGAAGTTGAAGAAAATAAAAAAATAAATAGAAAAAGATACTTCATACTTAACTTTTCTTTGAATGTGGAATAAAAAAATTGAGATGGTGATTAAATTGAATATTTATTAAAAATGTACTAATATTCTAAGTAGGTCTTTCTCTCACCTGTATCCGTGCTTCAGGGAGGCCGATCTTGGCCGCGAGCCGCTCGCGAGCGAACACGTCAGGGTAGTGAGTTCTCTCGAACTCTGAAAGGTAAAAAAATTTGGTCACGTGACTAAATAATCATTAATCAAAATATCACCGCGGCCGGCTATGAATTTATTAGTGCGGCAATGTACGGCAGCATAAGACTTTACAATCTATGCAAACTTGTAAAGTTTTATTCTGAGATGGTACAGTCGTGCTACTAAATGAGGGCTTAAAATGCTGTTAAACATTTTGAGACAAACGGGGGACGGCTTTTTAATCACATTCTATGTGAATTACCATTCAAAAGTGAAGAAAAATTGTGCTGAATTATGCAATTATTGTCTGCGGAGTCCTGGACGGAATGCCTAATGGGAAAAAGGGACCTGTCTGCGTCACTAGAGTCGGCGTTTGAGTTATAGTCGGATTCTTAGTAGTTCAGGGTCTTAATCTGTGGATTCAATACATACCTTGCTCGAGATTGTCGACCTGCTCATCAGAGAAGCTATAGTGCGGTTCATCTGCAGCTTGCTTTTGATCCGGAGTCAGGCAGCTTTATCTGTGTTGTAGAGCTCTGTCACCCGATCCTTAGTAGTCTCCAATTTGTGGATTCATTAACGTACCTTGCTTAAGACTGCCGATCTGGTCATTAGTGAAGCTAGTGCGGTTCTTCGGCAGCTTGCGTTTGAACCACAGCCAGGTAGCGTCGTTGTAGCAACAACTGGTGTTCGAGTTATCGCCCGACCTCAATAGCTCAGGGTCTCCATCTGCGGATTCAATACGTACCGCGCTCGAGACTGTGTTCCTCTGCAACTTGCGTTTGAGTTATTTGCGTGATAGAGTGAGCTTTCAAATTCTCAGTTTTTCTCTTAGTAGCTTAAGTGTCTCCATCTGTGGATTCATTACGTACCTCGCTCGAGACTGTCGATCTGTTCATTAGTGAAGCTAGTGCGGTTCCTCTGCAGCTTGCGTTTGAGCCGCAGCCGGGCAGCGTCGTCGTCCGCGCCGCTAGACCCGGCGTTAGAGTTGTCGCCAGACCCGGTCTCATCTGAATGCAGGCCTTCCAGACCCTCCAAGGGCTCTTCACCTGGGAAATGAAGAAGTAAGATCTAAGTAAAAGTTCTCAAGGATTGTGTACGGGAGTGTAAAGGTTGAATGAAAGTCAAACTTTCTTCACTACGTTCCTACTAGCTTGTCTCATCATCATCATTATCATCTCAGCCTATATACGTCCCATTACAGGGCACAGGACTCCTCTCGGAATAAGGGGGGCGTATGCCGTAGATTTGACGCGGGCCCAGTGCGGATTGGAAACTTCACTCACACCATTGAATTTCTTCCACCATTTCACCACTTTTCACCATTTAGTTTCCTCACGTTTACCGTAAAGCTCATGGTAAAAAACTTAGAGGTGCGAGTCCAGGCTCGAACCCACGACCCTGCGCTTGAGAGGCCATAGTTTCAACCACTAGGCCACCACGTCTTAGCTACGGCGGCTCGTTTCTGTATTTTTTGGGGATTTATTTATACCCCGGAATTTCAATTCAACTGCCAGATCTAATGGTTTACGCGAGCGAATCCGCGGGGAAAGCCTAGTTAAAATATAAAACGTTTCCAATTCCAGCGCAAAGAGCCCTCGCAGTACTTTGAAACATAATATCAAACGCCTGAAACTCTAAATCATCAAAAGCGAAGTTTCGCGTCGGGAGTAATAATTAATTCCCACAAACAAACCTGATAACAGTTTAATTTATTTGAGTTGGCCATTTTAATAGTCGTTTCGCTTTATCTGCGCGTTCTGGGCTGGGTACAGATTAGTGATGTACTTACCGGGTTGTTAGAAACGTGTATCCGCGGATTATTGTTTAGTGTCTTAATCTGCGGATACGGACCTTGATATATTTAGCCAGTGCTGCATATGACCTTGATCTGACAGTTAACGACATTCAATGATTATAAATATTTTTACGCGGCATTATAGTAACATTATAGTACTAGCTAGAACTTAACGCATCCCCATTTTTGTGTGGAATTATAACTACTTAAGACTTTTAAATAATTTGCTCTTACTTTATAGAAACAACAGCAAAAATTTTTTTCAAATTTTAACCACGTCTAAAATTTAAAGCTCATCAAACATTGTGAACAATAGTTTAGGCGTTTCGCGCCTTGACACAACTCTAACCTTATCTAACCCAATTTAACCTTTTGACCGCCACGCATCGTTTTTGTTTGGAACAAAATTGATTCTTATGCGGATGTGGGTAGGTTTAATTTTGTATTACCGTACTGTCGTCTATAGCCGACGCTGGCGGTCAAAAGGTTAAATAAGATCCCAATGCAATGTAAAATGCATTAATTTTCTTTCTGAGATTTGTTAATATAAATTTGACGATGCTTTTGGTCTTTGAATACCTACAAAAGTAACTCTTACTTTTACAATTATTGACATTATTTTTTGGTGAAAAGCTGTGTTCGGAAATATTTTCTGATGATACTTATACCTAATCCTAGAAAAATTTTATTACGAATACAAGAGCTTATGTCAGTGTATGCGTATATTTGTTACTCTTTCACGCTAAATATCAGTTGCACGGATTTAAATAATGTTGAAGTAAACCTATTTTTTCAACCTATCCTTAAAGTTCTAAATATAATTAATAAAAATCGTTATAAAAGACGCGTTTTGAGATCCGCAGAAGGGGAACGGATGCTTACTGATATTTTTTTTCTGTGGATATCCATATCCACAAATAAGTAGTCAGCACATCACTAGTTAAGACTATTAATTTTAAAATTGGTTTCTTCGCGCAGTTAAAAGTGATTTCGCGCATACGAGTGGGTAGTAGACCACTTATGAAGATGATTAACAACACGCGGTTTTTCGTTTACCAAAAAAACAATTGACCATTTTAGTGCTAAATATTTTGATGAGTGATTATTTCGCATTTGTGTTACGTTTTGGTTTTCGTATTTTTTTTTGGAATCACAAATTTTAATTAAAATTTTTCTTGTTACGTGTAAAACCTCGCCTCCGCGAAAAGTGGCAGAAGAAATGTTATCCAAAGGTAAGTTAAAGACATCTCCTGACTTCGGTATGTGATTTGTGGGACTATTAAATTGCTAAAATAACATCGTACACCAGTATCTCATATCATAAGTTACAAATATTTAATATGTCAGATATTGATGCCATCTCTGTTTACTCGAACGAAATGGAATGGAATGGCTACTTTTGAGGCTGACCGTACTTATATTCTAGGTCTCGGACTCGTAAACTAATAAAATAGTTTTTCCGTTGTATTAGGCAGGATCCCGTATAAAGCTGTCGTAGTCGCCTTGTTTCACGGCACGTAGGTATAGAGTCAGACCAAAATAAGTCTGCAACGATTTTGACAGCACGCGCTGGGTAAGTGTTATATTAAACGTCAAAATTCTATGAAATTATGACGTATAATTAACACATGCACTGCGTGTGCTATCAAAATCGTAGCAGAGTTAGCTTGGTCCAACTCTACTACGTAATCCACCGACGTGAGCGTGGGTGAATACAGTGTTGCCATATCCATTTTATGTAAATCCGTAGGTCCAGGCGAAAAAATCCGTAGAATTCCGTAAATCACCTGAAGAATAATCCGTAGTTCTACGGATTTTTTAAGTTAGGTATATTCGACTGCACCTAACCCTTTAAATGCTATTCAAAATTAGATTAGAGTCTGGCTAAAGTAAGTTGGCAATAGAAAATCGTCAAAAATTAAAAAAAAATATTGGCAATCTATTCTGACAAGAAAGAAATTCTCTATTCATACGCTTCGGCTTCGGTTTCCCGTTCATTCCATTCAGTTTTGTTCATTTTTGTTAGTTATCAGCGAAACTAGTACGTGAATTTAAGAAAAATGAGGCTAGTCTGAAAATCCGTAGACTAGCCAAGCATTTCCATAGGTCGGGGCACAAGGCCTAAAATCCGTATCCGTAGAATTAAAAAAAACACAGTTAACGCTTAAATTGCAATTTTGCATGTGTAACTTTAAGCAATTAATTATAAGTCATACTCGCAATATTATTACGTTAATGTTATAAAGGGGCCTTTATATGTGCAATACCTAATATCTCGATCAAACAAACAGTCAGATCAAACTAGAAGGCTTGCGCCTGCTTATTTCTTATATTACTCCTCCGAGAAAAAAGAGCATTTTTGTCTATGCCACTAGTAAGAGCGTTTTTCCTTAGATAGTACTTAAGTTACACCAATATTGTCTTCGATAGGTATTGAATACTAGAATATAGACACACCTCAAGTGCGACAGAGCAACATAAATCTCTAAACAAACCAACTTCGAACTCAATTTTTAATCTACAGCACCGCAAATTCTCAAGCAAATAAATTAAGTTAAAGTGTCAAGATTCCGCGGTGCTTGTCTCCGCTCCCCCTGGCGAGGGGGGGGGGGGCGTAACGCGCGCGTTCATGCAGAAACTGA
The DNA here is from genome assembly GCA_947859365.1 of Archips crataeganus. NCBI lineage: Eukaryota > Metazoa > Arthropoda > Insecta > Lepidoptera > Tortricidae > Archips > Archips crataeganus. The sequence goes on from OX402064.1 coordinate 7,865,580, forward strand.
CGATAACGCGGGCCTACCACGTAACCCTGCCACGCTTAAAAATGTATGGCTTAATAATGGAACGGTTTCGGAATATCTAATAACGAGGGAATATAAAGTCGAGAGGTAGGTTTACGTTACTCTTATCTGGATGGAATATTCGAGTTCAGGATTTAAATGGTTATAGCCACAGAGTATAAATAGTTATACTTCATTTAATTTAGAATTAGAAACCACAACAATATTATATTGCGGTTCGTGAACTGTAATCTCTGTACAATTTGTACTAGAATAACAATTGACGACACGCAAATAAAGTGACATTAATAGTACATTGTTGTAGAGGCTGGAAAGTAAGCAATAGATGGACGAGTTTGTTTGAGGGCCGACGCGTAGCGGAGGCCCTCGAAAGTACGAGTCCATCTATTGCACTTTTGGCCGAGACTAAACATTGTGCTTTTCACGACTAATGCGAGGAAATCATTATCATCATCATCATCATAATCATCCATCCATCCATCCCATCCATCCCGTCCATCCTGTCCATCCCGTCCATCCCGTCCATCCGACCATCCGTCCATCCGTCCATCTATCCCGTCTATCCCGTCCATCCATCCATCCCGTCCATCCCGTCCATCCGTCCATCCCGTCCATCCTGTCCATCCCGTCCTTCTGCCCATCCGTCCATTCTGTCCATCCCGTCCATCTCGTCCATTCCGTCCATCCGTCCATCCGTCCATCCTGTCCATCCCGTCCATCTGCCCATCCGTCCATTCTGTCCATCCCGTCCATTCCGGCCATCCCGTCCATTCCGTCCATCCCGTCCATCCGTCCCGTCCATCCCGTCCATCCCGTCCAACCCGTCCATCCCGTCCATCCCGTCCATCCCGTCCAACCCGTCCATCCCGTCCATTCCGTCCATCCGTCCATCCATCCCGTCCATCCGTCCATTCCGTCCATCCCGTCCATCCGTCCATCCGTCCATCCTGACCATCCCGTCCATCTGTCCATCCATCCATTCTGTCCATCCCGTCCATCCCGTCCATCCCGTCCATCCGTCCATCCAGTCCGTCTGTCCGTCCGTCCGTCCGTCCGTCCGTCCGTCCATCCATTCATCCATCCATCCATCGCATGCAGCAGACGATTACTGTTGATTGGTCCAATAATGTCGTTTCAGCACGCCAGGAATGAAATTCAGAAATTATCTTTCAAAAAGTCGTATCGTATAATGAAATACATATACTGATACGTCTTGTTTTCGATTAGTGTAACTTTGTTGTCGTGTTTGTGCGCCATAAATGAGTCAGCTGTTAAATGTACATATATAGGCAGTTTTGAGTACTGGATTTAGGTTATCTATGGCCACATTTTCGAGCAGTGTCGTGAAAAACAATTTTATTTTGCGGCTCCCAGACTATTGTACTGTACTATTTGCTAGGTAAGAAATAGTTGACCAGACGCAATATAATGTTATTGTGGTTTCTAATTCTAAATTAAATGAAGTATAGTAACGGTTGAAATCGTCGCTTTGTTTTCGATGGCCCCTAGTTGGGCGCCAATATGGGTTGTTAGGTAAAAAATCGCTCTACGAAGATTTTTTGCTTCAAATCTTAATGGAGAAGGGAATATGGAATAAAGAAGAAACGAAACACATGTCATTGGTACCTATACCTGTCTGTGTATAAATTGTTAACGTTTCAACCATGAATTTGTACAAATTATTACAAGGACAAGACACTGCTGGAAATTCAGTATTCATTGTACGTCCCATTACAGGACACGGGGCTTCTCTCGGAAGAAAGGGCCTTATGTCGTAGATCCGACGCGGGCCCAGTGCGGATTGGGAACTTCACTTCACACAGAACATTGAATTTCTTCGCAAGCGTGTAACTGCTCACGATTTTTTCCTTGTAAAAATTTCAATTGTAATTTCACATTCAGGGGTGCGAACTGGGCTCGAAATCATAACCCTCTGCTTGAGAGGCCATAGGTCAAACTATTAGGCTTCCACCAACAAATTCAGTGTTAGGGGAATCAAAAAGTTAACGATCATCGATTTTTCTAATTTACTTTATATACTTTTACAAGCGTGATTTTATTTCAATAATTTTTAATGGATCAAATTTAAACATTATTTATGATTGACACAAATTAGAAATAAGTACCTCTGAACACACATTATTACCAGGGCCCAATTGCATAACAAAGTACAACTTATCCCTTTCTAGTTAATACAACTGAAGCGAGAGTTCCGCTTGTAATATTAGTTGTACCTTGTTATGTAATTGGGTCCAGAGTCCAGATTTCTGTTTTTATTTTGCTAACATTGTTTTATAGGTAATACCGAAATTTTTACTGGCCCATTAGGCTGTCTTGGCCACGATCGATTTTTATCTTTTTTTTTTTATATTTGGTCGTAACGTTTTTTACCTGCCAAATACAGAAAAAAGTATAGTAAAAATCAGTCGAGCCGTTGCGGAGAATGCGATCACAAACACCGTGCCGTGATTCGAGATTTTTATATATTATATTTTATTTTGTATAAGTATTTAGTCGTATTTTTCGCCTTCCGATTTTATGTTCAATATTAAGCTCGATTTGTTTGATCCATACAAATATTATAAATGTGAAAGTATAGCTGTCTGTCTGTTACTTCTTCACGCTTAAACCGCTGCACCAATTTCGATGACATTTGGTATGGAGACAGTTTGAGCCCCTGTAAAGTTAGGATAGTTTTTAATCCGGAAAATTGCGGAGTCTCGGACAGCAGCCAGTCATTTATACGACAGAACAACGTTTACCGGGTCAGCTAGTAGGGCAATAAAATTCTTGTAACCTGTAGATTATTTACAGACATTTACGAAGCGATGATAAAGAAGTACGTTTTACTGCGAGTAGTCGAGTACACTTGGTTACGCTCTGCGGGTCGCATGTTTTCACAGGCGGGCTGCTGGAATAAAGATAGTTTCGCTGTTCGCGCAAAAATCATGTATTTTTAACGAAGTGCTTTTGTGCTGGCTTTCTACCTAAAGCCAAGGGCATGGTACAATATACACTTATTCTATTTGGGTTGGGCGAGTGGGAAAAAGGATAGGTAAAGTGGGTTCTAAGCTCTGTCCAGGTAGATTCTAGGTCTGAAAATTGAGAGACCTATATTAATTTATGCTCCTGTGTTTAGTACGGGCACGGAGTTCAATTGATGAGCCACTGGCTACTGTTCGTCTTTTAGCCGTGTAATGCAAATCGGGTTTAGCGCCTGTACTCTTATATATACGTATAGATATTGTTGATAGTCGTGTGTATAGATATTTATGCCCTCCTATTTGCCTACATATATTTGACTGACACTGTATACATATTTATGGCCATACGTAGTTGTATAAAAAAGGGTCCCGCCGGAAGACCAGCGCTGGCTCCACCTCAGGAGTCCGCATTTATTCTGAGGCGGGACCTTTTTCACACACAATTTAATGTTTTTTTTTATCTCTTTTTATATATATATATATATATATATATATATTTTTTTTTTTCTTTTGTATTTTTATGTGTTTTGTGTGTGAAATAAACTTTTTCATTTTCATTTTCATTTTATTTTTATACGTATACAACCAGACTCAAGTGGCAGTGGGCAGGGCACATCGCTCGTAGAACTGATGGCCGATGGGGCAAAAAGGTTCTCGAGTGGCGTCCACGGACCGGAAGACGCAGTGTAGGTAGGCCTCAAACAAGATAAATAAAATAAATAAATATTAGGGGACAAATCTTACACAAATCGACCTAGGCCCAAACTAAGCAAAGCTTGTAGTATGGGTACTAGACGACGATAAACATACTTATATAGATAAATAAATAAAATACTTAAATACATAGAAAACATCCATAACCCAGGAACAAATATTCGTGCTCATCACACAAATAAATGCCCTTACCGGGATTTGAACCCAGGACCTCTTGCTTCGTAGGCAGGGTCACTACCAACTAGGCTAAAGCGGTCGTTACAATTGGATGGAGCGACGACCTGCTTAAGGTTGCGGGATCGCATTCTTACACGCTAAAACGGTTTGACATATAGCTTATTTCCATTCCAGTGGGATAGCCATAAACGAATTATTTGCAGGCGGAGTCGCGGGCAGCAGCTTGTGTTAAATAACTATTCACCATCCATCATCCCAACCTATATTTGTCCCGCTGCAGGGCACAAGCCTCCCGCCAGAATGGGAGGGCTTGGGCTTTAGTTCCCATGAGGGCCCATTGCGGAATGGGAACTTCACACACACCATTGAATTACTTCGCAGGTGTGTATAGGTTTCCTCGCGATTTACCGTCATCGTAAAGCTCTACCTTACCAACAAGCCAACATAAATTTATATCTCCAATTGTTTACCCTCAAAAAAAGCATCGCAAAATTTAACCACATCTCGTCTTTTCTCGTTTCAAAGCTTGTAACACTGCCAATTTCATAGCATCATTATTTGGCGACGTATTTCACAACTTTTAGTTGCGTGTCGGATAATGCCTATGACAGGGATCTACGGCTTAAAATCCCATGAAAATGTATATGTCGGGGGGTAAAATATGACTTGTATCGTATTTGGATCAGAGACTCATCTGTCAGAGTGCGAAACATTAATGTATCATGAAGGCGGCGTAATGATGTGAGATCTGTATCAGATAATGGACGTGTCACTATTTATGTCTGCTGGGATGACAACGGATAGATACACCGACTAATAAATATTTGCGGGGACTATCTGGAAATTTCGCTGCAAGCTTAGATTATTTTAGCGAAGCACGCGTTTTTGTATAAAAATTAAATTGGTTTCTAATATTTTTGGGAAGTGGCGCCCAAAATGGGACTGTGATGTCATAATATTAATCGAACTTTTAATTGTAAAAGATAATAAGTATTAAGATACTTGTTTAGTTTTAAATATCGGACCGGATAGCCTAATGGTTAGAGAACTTGACTACGAAACTTGAGGTCCCGGGTTCGATCCCGGTCGGGGCAGATATTTGTGTGAAAAATATAGATGTTTGTGGTTGAGTTTTGGATATTTAATATGCATTTAAGTATTTATCTAATATATAAAAATCTCGTATCACGGTGTTTGTTATCGAACTGCTCCGAAGCGGCTTAACCGATTTTTATGAAACTTTTTCTCTATATTCTCTCTTCTAGATTAGGTCGTAGGCTATTTTTTTGTATAGCTACCGCTATTCTTCGCAGACGGAGTCGCGAGCAACAGCTAGTTATCTACTCAAGTATGTTTATCCGTTGTCTAGTTCTAGCTTTGCTTAATTTGGGACTAGGTCAATTGGTGTCCCATGATTTATTTAGTTTACGAAACGTGGCGCCCAAACGTGGGGCTGTCTGTGAAATGAAATTGTAATGTTTTTTGACCAAAGAAACATCAAAGTCTTCAAAATTTGCAAGAGTTCTTCAAATAAATTATTAAGTGTAGTTTTTTAAATACTGTACTTTTTTTTGGCCCTTCAGAAATTACGTGTCCGTGGATCACTGTTTGCTTATATTGTCCATCGAAATTGGACAATAAATCTTTATAACATCAGTTTATAAAATTATAATAGAAATATATTAAATGCCAGCCGGTTTCGAAATATTAAAAATACTTGTAAATACCTGTACTTTACTGTGACATCATAAATACGTTGCCCGCCAAAGCTAGTAGGTAAGATGGCGGCCAGAGTGTTGCTTTATCGCAAAAATGTCATCGCCGTGACGTGGCCTCCCCCGGGGGAGGCATTCCGCAATGCCTCTGCATTTATGGAAATATTAACTAACGAATTCCTGTTTTTAATTAAGACTTTGTTCTGTTAGCAACAAAGTTAATGAGCTTTTGGTCATGGTTAAAATTTTGAGGAAGCGTCTAAAATTTTCCAGAAATTATAACTTACGTTCAGGGCTACTACGAAATTCGAAGTTCGTATCGTGCCATCTCTTTCACTCTTATGTTTAATACTTTTAGCGTGAACGGAACGGCATGATACGAAGTTCGAAAATCGGAATTCGTAGTATAATCACCAGGTTTATCGGCATGTTGACCAAGTCATTATTTTTTAGGTAAATAATTTACATACTACCGTTTTCATAATGTTATCCAACGATAGAGAGAGAGAAAGAGATCATCTATCATCCTCTAGCAAACTGTTTACCTAAATAATACACACGAGGTGGATTGCATCAAAAAGCAAGAGTAAAATGGGCTATTTTATTTCAAGGTCCAGAATTAATTTTCATTTCAAAGGGCAGCGTAATAACACGTTTTTATTAATAGCCACTAAAATTCAAACGGCAGTTGATGTGAAAAATGATAAGAATTACGATTTTGGTCACGCATCCGCCATTTTGTGCAAACGGCGGGAAAGGGCGCTAGCGCGCAGGTGGGGTGCATACCGAATGTGCTTAATGTTCATTTTCACAGATAAGTAATCAAAACGGTATCAGGTTTCAATATGCGTTGGCTGGAGACTTGCGTGAATGAACATTTGTCGTTTTAAAATGCACCAAATCGTGTTCGGATTATTTTTATACTGCCACTATTTTCTGGTTAGGTTAAAATAAAAAATGGTGAGTGGAAATGATTTTAAACTCTTAATACATAGTGAAGAATTAATTTAAATAGTAAAGACTGAGATTATTTTGATTTTATGAGTCGTTATAGCCAGCGTTAAATAGTACATTACTGCAGCGGCCGCGAAATAGGGGATTGCCGGCCGAGTAGTTATAGATGGCCGAGTGTTAACGAGGCCATCTAGAGATACGAGGCCGGCAATCCCTGTTCGTGGCCAAGGCTTGTATAGAGTTTTTCTCAAACATGCATCATCATCATCACCACCATCATCACCGCCATCATCATCACCATCACCATCACCATCACCATCACCAACAACATCAACAACATCCATCAACATTCTTCAACATCCATCCATCCATCCATCCATCAACATCCATCAACAACCATCAACATCCATCAACATCCATCAACATCCATCAACCAACATCCATCAACATCCATCAACATCCAACAACATCCATCAACATCCATCAACCAACATCCATCAACATCCATCAACATCCATCAACCAACATCCATCAACATCCATCAACATCCATCAACATCCATCAACATCCAACAACATCCATCAACATCCATCAACATCCATCAACATCCATCCATCCGTCCGTCCGTCCGTCCGTCCGTCCGTCCGTCCGTCCGTCCATCCATCCATCCATCCATCCATCCATCCATCCATCCATCCATCCATCCATCCATCCACGTCGACCACGTCGACCTATTAAACGTCATGGTGCTGTGTCACATAAAACAATAGACGATCACTTTGCTGGCCTTGGCCAGCAATGTTGTATGAAATTCCATTATTGACCTCTCGTCTAGCCGCACCTGCAACGTGACAGTTCGTGGCGTATTTTAAGGAACATAACGTCAATATTTCATAGCATGTTTGAGAAAAAGTAATTAAAGTGTCCATTAGTTTTTTGTTTCGTGTTGCTTTGTGACTTCATTCGTATTACGTTAACATTGCTACGATAACAAAGTTTAAAAAAGATCCATACTTTTATACAAAAGTTATAGATTTAGATTTATATACGTCCTTTTGAAAAATACACTAAGTATATTTTACAGGTCAGAGAAAATCGCAAGTACCTAATTCACAAAAGGACCATCGAACCACATGAAAGAATAAAGAGTACCTATGTAATAATAATTAGGTATTGATGACGACAAAAAAAATCTTGATACAATTCTGAATAGACTTAGGTTAGGTTACGTTAAAATTACAAAGTGTCTTGGCAACATACTGTTTTAAATGAGAGAATAACATAATGTTTTAAATGTTTTGTTTGAGCCTATAAAGTTGCTTGGAGTAATTTAATTCGAAATGGGACGACCCATGTAATCTCCGCGCGCGCTGTGCTCTTTGGTGCTAATATAGAGCCGGAAAAGAAAAAAAAACAATAGAAGTCGTGACCTGTCAACTGCGGCAGCAATACGCACCAATTTTAATTTTCCGCATGAAGAAGATTTATTATAATTAATATAGTTTTACCGCATCCCACCTTGAATTATTCGGACACCGTAACGCAGATCTGCGCCGTATTAAAGAATAACCGAAGTCCGAACCATACATAATATCCGACCGGAGTTAAAGGTGAGTGAAATACCATCAGTTTGATTAGATTATTTTCATACAGCTTTATAGGCAACGTACAGAGTGTTAGAAAACCTATTTCTACAGTCGACTAAAAGGCCCACATAAGTTTAAACGTTTAGATTATTTTACTGTTTCTGTTTACTTAAGATTCTGATGAACATGAAAACCCTTCTTTTTTTAAGTCTGTTAAAAATAATATTCGTAGTTAAGACAGTCGCCATAATAAAGATGGGAGCTGTTTATGTGCTCAAAAATATATGAGGACGCTCTCAACAGAAAAAACGCGTTCAGATGTTTATTCGAGCAGCTTTGATGTTTATAATGGCTGCCAGCCGTACGTATTAATCGTAGGTATATTTAAATTAAAACAGTATCGCATTTATCGTTAAAAAAACATTAATGCTGGCCACATAAACGTAGATGTGCAGTTTAAAAAAAGGTTGTACTGGCCGCATAGACTCTACTGTCTATGGCACAAGTGTGACAGCAACAACAAGCGTGTGTTTACCGCGTGGGAGGTACCGGGGCGGCACTAACGCGGCTCCGCCCAAACCGGCTGTTTTTTATTTATTACGCCGTGTCTATGGTGCTGTGGTTGCGAATTATTTTGCTTATTGGTTATTAAAATGTATTAGGTATATTTTTGGTGGAAAAGTAAATTTCATAATACACGGAAGAGGTAAAAGGAAATTGGAATTAAACTAACTTTAATGTATTACATTATTTTAAGATACAATTTTCTATAGAAATTTTATGTTTCGCTGTCACAAGACTAACTCTAAAAATTCTCTTTTTAAAGATCTTTAGAAGTGCCTAACAAACTTATGGTTAAAGTGTCCAATACTATGATATCAGTTTATTGCCGATACGCGCTGCTAGAGGCGCTACCAATTAGCTCATAGTGTCATATGTAGTAATTGAGACGTCAACACGAACGCGTTTAAGACTTTTTGCGTCAGAAATTAATTCTCTCATAGGTTCAGATTCACGGCCAACACCATTAATTCCAATGGTAACTATCGCAATTATTATTACTCTGTATTAAAATTTAATTTCTTGTACGATGTTATGAACCTAAGTTTGGAAGTCTGATTAGCACTTATCCGGTTTTAACTACCTCTCCTTAACGTTACAATTAGCACTCTATAGGCTTATTTCAAATACTATACAGATAACTCTACCTATCTACTTTTAGTCACGCAAACATAACATCCTTTCATTTCAAAAGAACTCACATAGAACTAACCTACAGATAAAACATCCACTACACAACATACTCTGTGGTATTTAAGTACTTAGTTAAAACGTACGCAAATTAACACATGTATAATTGCGCAATGCTGTAGACAGAGGGTTCCGGACCGCCCTTTAGCAGCGTTTTCATGTTTTATAATCGCGTTTCATGCGTTATTGGCCGAAACCCTTTGTGGAGCGTTCGCGCGCATGGCAACCCCGACGTTGCCAATTACCGATGTAAATGAATAAACAAAGCGGTGTCTATGGTTTGTCGTGTAAAGCCTGAATAGGCTGCGTGGGGCCTAATCCCTTTGCCTGGGAGAGATGAATGAAAAATAAAGTCGGATTATAAATAAACCCGTGTAACCAACATGGTCTTAACATTTAGTGACAATTCTATACAATTTTCCCATATAAGTACTTAGTTAGTTTGTCCTAACACTTTTTTTCTCGGAAGCCGTGAATTTTTCAGGAAATATTTTGTGATTATCCTCTAGAACTGTATAGGTTAGGTTAGGTTTGTTTTATAAAAATCCAGAAAAATTAATAGATTTTAAATAAAAAGAGTTAGGTCAAACGATCATTAGGACAAACATTACATTAGGACAAATAATCATTAGGGATTTAGATATAGAGCCGAAAAATTCACGTTTTGTTTGAGACAACATAAAAACTTGCTTTATATTGTGAAGTTAAAGCCAAATTAGCTTTTGCACACAAAAGGTGATAACGGTCTCCATCCCCCCTTTCGATTTTCAAGAAGTCCAATCAAAATCTAAATTTGTATGATTTCATTGTTCCATACAATTTAAACTCTTCACAAGGTAGAGACTTACGCTTATTGTCTGACGCGCGGGCGCTTGGTGTCGCAATCGCAATTTCTTTTTGTCATACGGTATAAGATGGTGGCAGAAAGAGACGGTGAATGCAATTATGAACGGCTGTGCGTTAGACAATCAGGAGTCGGTTGAATGCGAACAACGTAGGACCGGTCAAAATGGCGTTCTTGAGGGAATCCTTACCGGGATTTGAACCCAGGACCTCTTGCTTCGTAGGCAGGGTCACTGCCAACTAGGCTAAAGCGGTCGTTAAAATTTTATGCATTTTGGCATTTGTGCCAAAATGACCTGTTACCGCTTCTACTATGGGTATTATACAACGGATAAACGCCAGACTCAAGTTTCAGTGGGCAGGGCACATCGCTCGTAGATACAACTGATGGCCGATGGGGCAAAGAGGTTCTCGAGTGGCGTCCACAGACCGGAAGACGTAGTTTAGGTAGGCGTCCAGCAAGATGGAGCGACGACCTGGTTAAGGTTGCGGGATCGCGTTGGAAGCGGATGGCACGGGACCGATCTGTTTGGCGAGCCTTGGGGGAGGCCTATGTTCAGCAGTGGACGTCTTTCGGCTGAAATGATGATGATGGCCAAAAGCGAACAAATTTAAGTGACACCCTTAACATCCAAAGGTATCATGGAAAGCAACAGGAATATTTAATTGCAATGTAAATACAGGTCGCGATGCCTTCAAGGCTAAATAGACCGTATTGAGCCGATATTAGTGAACAACACAGGGGCGCTTAAGTCGTTTCAAACTATACAGCCTGGGGTGGGTCACCAAAATAAGCGTTGGTTATCCAGTAATTGGTTGAGATGGGGTTTTAGCGGTTAGTACTGAGAACGGGACGGTTTCGTATATACAACCTATCAGTTTAAGTATAGGTAGGTATATAGTTTGAAATGTTCTTATGCATATATATGATGTCCATAACCATGTCTTTTAGTTAATAACGGACTTAAGCTTATCGAAACCCAAATAATATCATGAAGCTTACAGCAAACGATGAAGGAAATGTTCTACTTTTTTCGTTACAGGAATTACAAGCCACATATAATACGGTCCGCTTCCCTAATTATCAATCGAATAGCATAATTTTTTTCTGTATATATTACGTCTTAAATAGCCGTGGTGGCCTAGTGGTTTGACCTATGGTCTCTCAAGCAGAGGGTCGTGGGTTCGAGTCCGGGCTCGCACCTTGTGAGATTTTCAGAATTTATGTGCGAAATTAAATTTGTAATTTACCATGAGCTTTACGGTGAAGGAACATCGTGAGGAAACCTGCATACACCTGAGAAGAAATTCAATGTTGTGTGTGAAGTTCCCAATCCGCACTGGGCCCGCGTGGGAACTACGGCCCAAGCCCTTTCATTCTGAGAGGAGGCCTGTGCCCTGCAGTGGGACGTATTATAGGCTGTGATGATGATGATATACGTTTTACTGCTGGTAACACGCCTCCTCTTAGAATGAGAGGTCTTGAGCTATAATTGCCATTCTGAGAGGAGGCCTGTGCCCTGCAGTGGGACGTACCTATATAGGCTGGGGTGATGATGATGATGTTGATGAGCCAGACCTAAAACTTCATGCGAACGAAGCCGTAGGTAAAGTTATTAGACAAAGTATTCTATGTGATGTCAAAGCATCTCATTGCCGCTCATCAAACACGAAATACAAATCCGTCTATCCATAAGCTTATTCCGAATCAAAATATCTAACCCTGCACATAGCCGCTATGTATATCCGGCACATGGCATGCGGCGTACAAAGCGGCCCCTTTGATCCACATGCATATCCACAGTAGGTATACGTATGTGCTCGGTTGTAGGTAGAAGCCCTTCTATTTTCGTTGTGTCTTAACATTTGGGTTTAAAGAGCTGGAAATGGGTTAGATTTTGTATTTTAAAGGAATATAAAAGACACGGGAGTGGAATTTAAAATTTGTTATTTTGAGTTGAGAGCGTTGCGAAATGGGATTTGTTTGAGGAGAATCTATTTATTTTATTGACGTTTCGGCTGTTGCTATGACCGAAATTCCAAGAACCTATGTGTCTTGAGACTTGTCTTTAGTATCGCCTGATGTGACAACTATAGCCACCCATTTAACTGTACACTTACTTAAGGTAAAACAATACAAATATTCTTTATTGATCACCAAAAGCAGTACAGTGACATTACAAAAATAAAAAATCTAATCTAATCTACTTAGTGTAATCTTATCTTCTAATATATAAAAATCTCGTGTCACGGTGTTTGTTATCGAACCCCTCTGAAACGGCTTGACCGATTTTTAAGAAACTTTTTTATCTATACTATTTGGTAGGTCTGAGAACAGGTCGTAGACTATTTGATATGGCAAAACAACATTTGCCGGGTCAGCTAGTCTTCTAATATATAAAAATCTCGTGTCACGGTGTTTGTTATCGAACTGCTCCAAAACGGCTTGACCGATTTTTATGAATTTTTTTCCTTATATTCGGTAGGTCTGAGAATAGCTCGTAGGATATTTTTTATACCCCTATTCTTCGCAGACGGAATCGCGGGCGTCAGCTAGTTGTTTATGTAAAAATGGCTGCTCGCTCCAGCTTTTCACGGGTGTTCTAAAGCCCAGTTTAAACTTGCAAGAATAATCGTATAGGTGAATGAATGAACTCGGTTGAAAACTTAAGTATTTACTCGTCATTTGACGACGCCGTATTGTCTAACGCTTCTGACGCTTGCCTTCGCTTTCACCGTCTCTTTCTGTCATTCCTGTTAAGTATACTTACCGTTTGACAGAAATAAATATTGATTGCGAAGGCAAGCGTCAGAAGCGTTAGACAATAAGCCTGCTGTTGTATGTATTAGTAACGTGTCCGTATAAACAAAATAACGTTCCAAATTTGATAAATGACTTACAACATACAATACAACAGGTTATTATTATTTACTAAGTTTTTTCACCTATACAAGTTGGATTACAATGCGAGTCCGTGAAGCAAACGAGTTTGAAGAGGTCTAATGCGCGCCGCAATGTAATGCAACTAGCACGATTTTTCTAGCCGGTCTAAACTGGGCTTAAGGAAGTAAATTTACTGTCTCACTCACTAATTTTTGTGGTACTACATTTTTTAACCATAAAAAATCACTTCTCCGTACAGTCACGGAAACTGGATTACGTATCAGGGTCATTGCAAGTGTCATGTTGGCATTCCATACATCTGCCAAAGAAATTATCGTGAAATTGGTTGTGAAAAGGCTCCACCCTGGTATACGATTCAGTGTCCTTGACTGTACATTAGGAATGATGACCACGAATCAACTGACTTACTTTTTATGAGCAAAACACGATTCTCTCATAAAATTTGTATGGCAATAGCTAGTTAGGACGTCACTTCTTTCACAATTCAATCGACTATTTAGTTTTTAAAACAAATATAAATCTATTTTGCAGTTAATTAAAAAAATATCTATTTTTCAGGGCTGAAATAAAGTGTTTTTAATAGTAAAAAAAAACATTCCAAGGCGTGACTCTATGTAGAGTCTAGATTGTTCTATGGTGTCAACTACCGTATTATTTGGAGCAATCATTCTTTTTTTTATATTAGAGAGGCCAGACAAACGAACTAGTGGGTTACCTGATGTTAAATGATCACCACTGTCCATAGAGACCCGCAGCGCTTTACGCGATGCCTGTGCGTTGTCGGCCCAACAAGGCCAAAAAGGTGCTGTCGTTCTGAATTAATGCGCTTACATACATTCGGCAATCAATTTACATTTAAAGCGTTACCTATTTAATAAAATACATAAGAGTATTAAAAAACATAGGCCTCAAATCAGTTTAATAAAATATGCTTCGCCTTCAAATATTGGCACCGAATTATCTATTTTTAGGATAACCATTCGACTAGAAAATAGCCTCAAAGAGTACGCCGATTTATGGGAACGTTATAGGTATAGCGAGCGTCTGTAGTCTGTCTGGTATCAAAGACTCCCACACAGTTCGATGTGTCCTAGATCATACAGGGCATCACGAATCCGGAATATTCTATATTCAGCAGTAGGATAAGTTCCACTGAACTCTCATCATCCCAGCATATACGTACCACTGCAGGGCACAGGCCTCCTCTCAGAATGAGGGGTTGGGCCGTAGTTCCCACGCGGGCCCAGTGCGGATTGGGAACTTCACACACACCATTGAATTTCTTCGCAGGTGTACGCAGGTTTCCTCGCGATGTTTTCCTTTACCGTAAAGCTCATGGTAAATTTCAAATGTAATTTCGCACATTCCGAAAAACTCAGAGGTGCGAGCCGGGATTTGAACCCACGACCCTCTGCTTGAAAGGCCATAGTTCAAACCACTAGGCCAATAATTCAATTGAAAGATTTAAACACGATTTATGTATCAAAAATTCGTACAGTAAAAGTACAAGTAAGTACTTTCGGTATTTTTAGAAGAGCAAGCATTTATTTAACTTGCAATGTATGTTTGTTCTGGTGGAATCTTTAATTGTATCCCTCTGTCACCTGAGCACATTTAAGTATGCTGAGACCAACCCCCGTACATAATGTACGTCAACATTATTATGTAAATCGTATTAAATATGGGTATATTAAAACAATGTGACACATTTCTGAATAATCTTCTTAAAATTAGGTACACCTAGAATATGCTTTAGGTAAAATGTCGCAACGGTTATGGAAAAGCGATCAATACATGTTGGTAGGTACGTCTAAAGCATTTAACGTACATTTACATAAGTTCCCAATCCGCACTGAGCCCGCGTGCGAACTACGGCCCAAGCCCTCTCATTCTGAGAGGAGGCCTGTGCCCTGCAGTGGGACGTATATACGCTGGGATGATGATGAAGATGAATGTAAATTTAAATTTGAGTGCTTAGATAATATTAAATTTTGGAATAAAATCAGTTTCGATAATTTCCTTACGTTTGCTCCACCTTTTGGGTCTACTTGGGTCCACCTTGCTTGGGTCGTCTTTTCAAATTAATGGCGCAATTTTTCATAGCTCCAAAATTACAACATTTACAATAGATTCAAACTTTTCTATACTGAGTATCTAGTACTGTTAAATACGCTGCCTGGATATAAGTCTTTAATTTTATCACTTCGTTACAGATTTTTCTAAGCGTCTCTATAATCCGGGAATAATATTAGCAACCCAAACACCGTTTTACCAGCCGCACAATACTTAAGACAATAATTCACGACCCAATAAATAAATATTCAACGCGCCATACATCTCACTAATTTAGTGCTACGGAACCCCATAACGGACCCCGCAGATATATATCCGGTGACATTTTTCTTTTTCTTATCTGGCTTTACCAGACGGTTGTCCGTCTCTTTTCAGCACGCACGGTTTTATGTATGTGTGTCCCTCTTTGAAGGCATTTATCACCAGCCAGTGTTCGTTTTATTTAGTTTTGGTCGTAATGGATTTATTCTGTGTCTTGACCTTGCGTTAGTCGTGGCTGAAAGAGTCTTCGTGCCAAGCAAAGCCATATTCAAGTGTCTAGGGTAATATTATTGTTCCCTATGTTTCTATGGTTGAGAGGCGTGAACATTTTTTATACCTCATTCTCAAAAGAAAATAAAGGGCACATAAGTTTTACAGGTAAAACAATATAGTTTGTGTTTCTAATTGAAAACCATTAAATGCAATCACTGAAAACCAGCGTTACTGCACTCTTTGTGTAGCAACATTAATATGCTGAGTGGAGACCCTTTTTCGGTGACAATTGGTGTCACTGCCATGTTACACTTGTCTTTTAGATGTAGTTATTTATGTTTTTTTCTTATGTTTGGTGGTGGTACTTTTATAACCGTATATAAAATATTTTCTTTCTTTCTTTCAATCGAAAATAATGTATCATATTAAAAACTCTATTTTAGACAAGAAATGGTCCAAATAACCATATTTCTTTAAATTACTGTTTTAGCAATGAAAATCAATTGGCTCTTATTTTTTTGAGTCGTATATTTTGTGCGATAGTAACATGAGTCGAAAAGGAATAACGTCATACCTAATGAATTGGTAAAATTTAATAGATTCTTAATATTTACCGACAGGGTATTTGCCGAAAAATAAGCTGACTAACCCCGGTGACCTGCTCAAAACAGCGCATCAAATGTCACAAACATTAATTTAAGCATAATTATTTATTAAAAATTTAAGTGGGTTTTGCAAAACTCAAACTTTGTTCTGAAACAAAACATGTAAATATAAATATCTCGTATTCTGGCCCCGCTATTTTTAGACAAGGAACTTGTGAAAAGTTCATCATTATTAATTCAGCTGAAAGTCGTCCACTGCTGAACATATGCCTCCCCTAAGGTTCGCCAAACAGACCGGTCTTGCGTCATCCGTTCCCGCAACCTTAACTTGGTCGTCGCCCCATCTTGTTGGAGTCCAACCTACACTGCGTAGACACACTAAAAAGTTGGACCACGTTATCATTGTTAGCCTTAATCTCAGTATAATTATTAAACGAAAAACCGGAAAATGATCGGTTGTGACACAAAAATTATCTATGAGTATGGTTTTTGAACAGATGTCCGTTGGAGCCGAAAAGTTCTCGAATGGAGACCACGGACTGGCAAGCGCAGCGTGGGACGTCCACCAACGAGATGAACGGACGATTGGGCGCAGGTTCAAGGTGGATGCAAGCCGCTTCCAACCGTAATAATTGGGTATCAAAGGAGGCCTATGTCCAGCAGTGAACGTCCAACGGCTGAAATGATGATGATGGTTTTCCGTGTCACAACGAAAGACTTTCAATGAAATTTTACTCGTAACTAAAGTCGTTATGGTGTCCGACTTTTTAAGCTCCATCCTTGGTCTAAAACTAAAGCCAACTTAATAAAAAAACAATCGGGAAACCCAGGCATGCCCCGGACACTGCTAAACGCGTATAAATAAATTAACATTAAAATAACGAGCCGAATCCCGTAGCAGCTGATAAATGGTCCCCCTACACTGGGGCGAAAATAAAATTAGTTCCGCGTCTATCGCTGTGTAGGACCCTTAACTGAAGCTTACTCCCACCCCTAGTTAGGGCCCTTTACGTTGCCTTAAATAAATAGTTGGCGTTTTGGTGTAAAAAAAGTCGTGGTAGCCAAGTGGTTTGACCTATGGTCTCTCAAGCAGAGGATTCTCAGGCCAGGCCTTGGACTTGTGAGTTTTTAGGAATTTACAGATATGCGAGATAATGTGTGAAATTTACCATGAGCTAAGATAAGATAAGATAATCATTTATTGTCATGACTGTGTACATTAAAGATCATGTTATAAATAAATGAGTAACAAACAGTCTGCCCATTTTTAGAAGAAAATTGAAATTAAAACAGTATAAGTAGAATAAATTGAAAAATATCAAAAAAAATACATTAAAAATTCAAATAAAATAATCATTTAGGTTATAAAAACATTTGCTGAGCAACCAGTCCTTGAGTTTATTTTTAAACTGAGGCCCTTCCAACGACTTAATATTACCAGGCAATTTATTAAATATCATAGTTCCAGTCACGAAAGTGCTCTTATTCTGTATATAGCTAGAAGGACGGACTGAACGTAAGTCATATCTATATTGCGATCGTATATTAGCCTTAGAGTCACATTTTCTAATAAAGACATCCCTGAGTTGTTTGACAAACAACTTTCAAGTACGAATATACAAGTCAGCGTCAAAATTTTATGACGTTTAAAAACAGGCCTAAGTGATTCTTTATTCTTAACGCTTAGCTTTACAGTAAAGGCAAGAATACACACCTGCGTATAAATTCAATGGTGTGTTTGAAGGTCTCAAGCCCTATTAGCCTGATATGCCTGTGGCCTGTTGTGGAACATTGTATAGGTCGGGATAACGTTTTTCAAAGTGTACCTACTGTTTATTAAGTTAGGGAAAACTGCGAAGGTACCTAAATTGTAAGTGGTGTTATTGTACATAGATTTATTTTCCTAGGGCCTACAGTATGGGGTTCTTTAAGAAAGAAGAGTAGCGGTATTTAAAGGGTCGACCACGCGAACTAAAATACACAGAATCTTGACATATTATAAAAAGAAAAGTCCTGACTGATTGACTGACAGACTCGCCAACGCCCAGCCCAAACCCTTTTATCTAGAATGCTGAAATTTTGCATAGAACTTACCTTCATGATGTAGGCAAGGAACAAAGATGGAATTATTGAAATGCCTACTGAGTAGGGAATAACGAGATATATATCACTAACTGAAACCAATGATGATGGCTGTTTGGATGTTGCCGTTGCCGGATTTTTGTTTTTTTTTTAATGAAAGAGAAGCGTTACGATAAATTTGAATTCTGCACAAAGTTGCGGGCAAAAGCTAGTCCTGTACTATAATAAAACAATGGTTTTGTTAGCAGTATTCTAAAGCCGTCGTCTATTCGTAAAATTGTATAAATCCACTTTGATTATTAAACAAGCATTTAGTGTCAAAACCGTGGCTGCCCGCGGGCGTACCCTTTGTGGTAAAGGGTACTATGTTCGGGTAATCGCTTACAATGTTGCCAGCTTAATTAGAACGGCCATTTTGGATTCTGTAGGGATATCAGTTAGTTTTCGGTATTGTTTACTGGATTTTAAATGCGATCAACCGTTTCCTATACAGTTTTATGTTCCGTACCCGTCCGTACTGCCGTTCGTCTGTATGTTCGTCGCGACGAGTCGCGTAAAGAAATTAATGGGTTTATGACAAATAAAAATATGGAAAACGATATATTATGGCATGAGAAATTCGAGCAAGCGATGGAGACCAAACATTCTACCAAACATTTGATTCTAAATGTAATCATGCTTTTGACGCGGTACACTTTGCAATGAACATCGATCAATGTATGGAAATATTGTAAACCAAAACCTAATTTTAAACGCCTTTAATATGGAGAGATATGATATTATGTGTTGCCAGCCTAGAAAGCTAAGACAGAGTACTCCATGTGCCAGTATAGTTTCACCAGCTGTCCTAATTTCTCTTCTCGCTGGTACACAGAAGCGCAAGCAAGATGGCGTAACTGCAATCCGCAGTCAACGTCTTATTCAACGACTTGCTAACTTTTCAACCGACGAAAACAAAAGGAGGAGGTTCTCAAGTCGACGTGTATATTTGTTTTTTTTATAACTTTCTATTGTAAACTAGCTGCTGCCCGTGACTCATTCTGCGAACTATGAAATTTTCTAGGATAAGAACTATCCTGTCTCTCCCAGGGTCTCAAACTAAGACCATACCAAATTTCATCTGAATCGGTTCAGTGGTTTAAGCGTGAAGAGGTAACAGACAGACAGACACACTTTCTCATTTATAATATTAAAGTATGGATGGAGCAGCGATTGCAAAAGACGGTAACGTACAAGCATTAGCTTCTTCAGATTCAATTAATTTGACTTCCATCATTAATCATTACCAAGCATGTTTCGCGTATCAAATAAAGCCATCCCCAGACGTCGTGAACGTCTCATTAAACCATAGACTATCGTTTCCGCACCGTGTGGTGAGCCCTTACCGCCACTTTCACGGTGCACAGGCACGAGTGGACTATCAAGTAGCTTGCGTTTAGTAAGTGGAAAACAAACTGGCACAAAGTTGATGTATCCTTAGACTTTAATAATCACTATTCTAATCTATTTACTACTTTGATTTACTAATTTGACAATAGAATAATATTTATTCCTTTAAACGCAAACATCAGCGGCAAATTGAACAAATTACCTCTAAAATGAGCGAACGAAATGTAGAGCTCAGATTTAATATAAGTCGATTCATATTCCACAGTAATAAATCTTCTTATTAGATAGTTGCGACTCAATCATTGTGTGAAAATTTTTATTGATTCAGTCTCAAGTTGTTTATCAACTTCATCGTTTTGTTTAAAGATCACTTATTATGGTAATTCTAGCCTAACTATAGGTAATATTTAACCTAGTATTTGCTATTACATTAGAAGTATGTCCTAAATTTAGGCTATTGGGCCTTGTGAGGTTAAGGAGATCTAAAATTGGAACTAAGTAATAATAAGATTTAAAAGCGAAAAAGTTTCCGGGTGCGCCGGTGGGACTTGAACCCACGTATCCCGGGTATGCGCCCCAACGGGTGTTATACCAACTGAACCACGTCGCATCCACGACGTAAATCTTAGGTTCGGCGCGCAGACGTAACTGCTAATAAAATAAATAATATTTAAGTAATAATAAGTAAGATTCTTCTCATTCTGAGAGGAGGTCTGTGCCCTGCAGTGGGGCGTATTATAGGTTGGGATGATGATGATGATGAAAGTATTCTTGTCATCATCATCATCATTATTGTTGTCAGTAGAAAGACGTCCACTGCTGGACATAGGACTCCTCTACTGAATACCACAATGACCGGGTCTACGCTGCACGCACCCATCGGACTCCTGTCTGGATATATACTTACTTTTCAGTCCATACTTATTTGGTAGTTTATTTAATACTAATAGCAAACAGCTATCACATCGGTTCCTGTGTATTCTCCTATCATTAAAATTATGTACGTTAGTAGTAAAAGAAAGTGCAGTTCTCCACTCAAAGATTCCCTTCAATCTCTTTTTTTTGACAAACTCACTCGATTCCCGTCGTAATTTTTTTAGAATATGGCACGAAAAATTTTTTGTACAGTCGAAAGCATAAATATGTGTACAATCATCGCGTCAAAATATGTAAACATCAACGTTATGGTTGATGACATAGAGTTGTATAAATATTTTTGACAACTTGTTAACTTATAGATACTTACACTACAATTATACTTCGTTTTTTTTTCTAAAAAATAAATTTTACATTCGAAGTCGCGCTCGTTTCTCAATAATTCAAAGCCAGTAGTGAAAAATATTACTATCGTAACACTTCTTTCTGATACATAATATGGTACTTAAATTTATTTGGCCGTTAAATAAAAAAAAGCTATAAATCTAGAAAAAACGAAGTACACTTGTTTACAAAATCTGCGTTGCTTGAGTTTTTTACCTATACTCTGTTAATTTCGTTCATTTGTTTTTCACAAATGTTTGACTCGTAATCTTAATTGTTTCATAGGACAATCGATCGACTGAGGCCCTATCGAAATTAAAAATTCCACAACTCCACTGCAGTTTGCGTGGGACCAGAAAAATGTTCAAAGCTACCTAATTGGATACACAGAGAACCGCTACAAAGGGGATGTTTGAGATAAAAATGAAAATTAAATCTTCCAAGCGGATGGGCAGAGTAATGTTTTTGACGGTACTGTAGGCGAGACCCCCCCCTCTGCCGGGTGGGGGCGACCGCAAATCGACTATCAAAACGCTGGTGAAAAAAGTTGAAGCAGACGGCGTGACGGCGGTTGTGTTGTTTAGCTGTGGATGACAATCCATGCTCGTACAAGAGTTAGATTAAAACTGCCATATGACTAAGAACGAATGGTCCGGTAATTTGGTTTCAAATGGAAGACTGTTCTTCAAGTGAGTCTGCGTGTCCAAATTGATTTAAGTAGTTTTGATTTAGTTTGTAATGTTTTGGTTTGATATGAAGAATTTTTTTTTATCAATTTTTGTACGGCATGATTAGATGGTGCTTTTTAGGGTTCCGTACCCAATGGGTAAAAACGGGACCCTATTACTGAGACTTCGCTGCCCGTCCGTCTGTCCGTCTGTCCGACTGTCACCAGGCTGTATCTCGCTAGACAGTTGAAATTTTCACAGATGATGTATTTCGGTTGCCACTATAACAAAAAATACTAAAAACCAGAATAAAATTAATATTTAAGGGGGCTCCCATACAATAAACGTGATTTTTTTTCTCGTTTTTGCTCGATATTGATGACGGCAACAGGTAGAAGCTTGATATATTCACAGAATATTTAGTTATATATTCACTTTAGAAATAAATAATTAAATTAAAATAAAACAATTATTTAAGGGGGCACCCTTAGAACAAACGTGATTTTTTTTTGCTGTTTTTATAGATAATGGTACGGAACCCTTCGTGCGCGAGTCTGACTCGCACTTGGCCGGTTTTTTTTTCGATTTTTGGTTTTAAATTAGATGTAGAGTGATTTTTAAAACTACATTTTACTTACTCAAGAGGAGTAATAGATATTATTATATATTTGTTCTCCTTTGTTATGTATGCATGGGCATGGTCGGACAGTACCAGAAAGACATGTTACGTATGCTTTAGCCCTCCAATCCAATCGATCCAATGTCTTTGAATGGGTGTCTGAAGAGAAAAGCCTTTGATGACTAGTAAAGGCGTTTCCAGACATTGGCTACCGACCGTGTATAATGCGCTAGATTGTCTAGAAAGAGAAATTAGTGTCCTACTTCACCGTTTAGCTAGTCAGTCTAGTTCAAAACGTAATTCCATCTTTATCTAGACACGTAGCAGTGTCAAGCCAAGTTCAAGCAAAAGGAACTGGCAAAGCGCCGTGTATTTACTCGAACCCTTTGGAGGCATTTGATCCCTTCATAACTCAAAATCTGTTTAACACAAATATACTAAATTTGGTTTATTTATTGATACCAATAAGATTAACTAGAACCCCGAATTTCAAAAGTACAGCTTAAATGGTTATTGAGATACAAACGTCTAAATATCGCTGTATTTCCACTGATTCCCTGAATGACATATAGATCAAAAACCTAACTCACTTCCAGATGTCCTAGGAAGTTAAAATTTGATGTCTAGTTAGGTAATTGCGTGTGCGTGTATACAAAGGGAAAAGGCTAGTTGCCCTAGTAACGTGAGGAATTTTGACAACTTTGACCTTTGTGCCACTTTGGGATTATAACTAAATGAGCCAACCGCAAGCAAGATTCTAACGTCAAACGGACATGACGATACTAACGTCATCTAGCCATATTCGTTTGTCAAAAATCCTCATTTCGCATAAGTAACTTAACACAATGTTCATGCTAAGATAAAAAAAACCGGCCAAGTGCGAGTCGGACTCGCGCACGAAGGGTTCCGTACCATTGTCTATAAAAACAGCAAAAAAACACGTTTGTTGTATGGGAGCCCTCCTTAAATATTTGTTTTATTCTTTTTTTTACTATTTGTTGTTATAGCGGCAACTGAAATACATCATCTGTGAAAATTTTAACTGTCAGCTTGATAGCTACCGTGATCGGTTCGTGAGATACTGCCTGGTGACAGACGGACAGACGGACGGACGGACAGCGAAATCTCAGTAATAGGGTCCCGTTTTTACCCTTTGGATACAGAACCCAAAAACAAGGAAAAAAAAATAAATTTAAATACAAATGCGAAAAAGGAGTCCATTCTGCACTCGTCGGGTCACTAAAGGCCACTCACCTTTCTTCATCGCCGTCATATCGCCGTTGCACATCTGTGGCCCAGGGCTCAGGCTGTGCAGCTGGTACGGCGGCGTCCTGGTGTCGATCTGACCGGGCCATGGCGCCCGCGGCCAGGAGGACTGCGAGCCCAGGAGTCGGAGACGCTCGTACACCGGCGTGCTGCAGTCCGACGGGGGCGGCTGGGAGGTGGTCTTCTCCTTCTGAGCTGCTAGGTTCCGGAGCACCCGGTTGATTGAGGATACCTGGGATAGTTTAAAATATTTAAGTACGCGTGCTTTAATTTGGGACCCGTTTCGAAAAAATATCCTTTGAATTCCTATACTATATGACAGGACTGTCAACCATAAGTGGGTCCCAAATTAAAGCTCGTGACTGTAATCAAGGAATTTAATTCCCGACCCGTTTTGTAAAAATTTCGTTAAACATTCGCAATGCGTTAAGTCGAAATGTCAAATGCAACACGCCAAGGCAACATCGTTGCTAGCTCTTATGTTTTGGCAGTTTGCTGTACGATAATCAAACTTAGGTGGGTTGGAAATTAAATTCCTTGAATGTACAAGCCTAGTAGTTTGATCTATAACCTCTCAAGACGAGGGTCATGGATTTACAGTTCAGATACAAAACACCTTTGAGGGTTACACTTATTTACCATGAGTTTTATGGTGATGGAAAACATCGCACGTGAACTTCCGAAGCAATTTAATGGTTTGTGTGACTATTAAGTTCTCAATCCGCACTGGTGTGAGAGGAGGCCTTTACCCAGCAGTGGGAAAAGTAAAGATCATCACAAATTAGTCGGAATTCACGTCATATTGTGACAATACAAGAGGATACGGGCGAGATAAAAATCTTTTAATCGCATATTATTCACCGTCTCTCTGCCACCTTCGTATACCGTTTCACACAAAGAAATAGAGAAAGCGATAGTAAACGGCCGCGCGTTAGACAATAAGCGTACTAGTCTAATGGCCCGGCCAGGACGTCGCCCGTCCGGCGGTAGCAGCGAGCGTTTTCTCCGTTCATTGCGCGGCCGAGACGCTCGCCGCACAGTGATTATCTGGCGGCACACGCAATGAACTGATAAAACGCTCGCCGCTGACGCCGGTCGCGTGACGTCGTGGCCCAGTACCTCTACCATGAGTTACACTAGTTTACAGTGACCGTACTCGCTAGCGACGGCGTAAATGATTTGTATGGAGAATTGTGTACAGCGCCTCTAGCGGTCACTTACGGAATTACAATTCTCCATACAAATCATTTACGCCGTCGCTAGCGAGTACGGTCACTGTAAACTAGTGTAAACTCATGGTAGGGGTACAGTTGTAACGTAGGTAAGGGGAATCACAGTCGTTTTCACCACTTCTTACTGTCACACGGTGTAGAATAAAGGCAGAAAGAGATGGTGAATGCTATCGTGAGCGCTCACACATTAGACAATACGGCTTCTGGTCGTTTGAACATTATCTGTGAGCCATGAGAACATCGACGCTACATTACTCGCACTGTATTTCTAGCACTTTCTAATGAGACTGTGGTAGAGTCAACACAAAGTAGGTATTTTGCACAATGTACGTCTTTAGGATTTTAGATCGTACTTAGGTAAGTATCTATTATGGACAACAGTTATTTTATTTTGGTGCAAATAAGCTAGAAAAAGTTCTAATCCATTTTTCGAGAGTTATTCGATCGGCTCAATACAGTGTTTTTTAATGAATTCGATCCAGTAAGACACTGAGATATTTTTTTGTACCGACATCGATATTTCGATAAGGACTCGCGTGATGACATGTGATTAGAAAGGCGTACTAAAAATCGATTATTAATTTCATTCTGAGGCTTCGTCCCATCCAGATAGAGGGTTGAAAAACAAGCATCAAAGTATAGTTTTGTTTTTATTTGAACGCTTGCTTTACGTCAGCTAAATGAACATGCAAATGAAACGTTTTATGCAGTAACCTAAGTACCTATAACAATTCAATATATGGAATCCTTCTAACAGTAGGTATAAATCCGAAAGTTTGTTTGAGTGTGCATGTGTTTGTCCTTTCACGCTGAAACGGCTGGGCGGAGTTGGACGATAATACAATACAAAATATTGAATCAAACTCTAATTAAAAAAGAAAAAGATGATGAAGGAGATGAAGGTAATGTAGATAGCTAAATGTCAGAAATAACACTGCTACAGTACCCGGCCATAAAGATTGCACACGGTCTTTGGAAAAAGACATGTCCGACATTTGCAGTCTTTTTTTAACCGTGTGCAATCTTTATGGCCGGGCACTGTGCTTTTATTCCGATATTCTTGCGGGATAGGGGTGTCATCATCATCATCATCATCCCAGCCTAAGTACGTCCAGCGTATGTAAGAATGAGGGGTATAGGGATGTGCATAGTGCATACATATTATTATGCTTATAAAATCCTAAAACATCAACCGCTAGGAGAAATGAGAATTTGCATGGGTGTTCTTCTTACAACATAACCGTGGACCATAATGGAATTTTCAGAAAAGGGAAGCCGCGGGGGTAAAGGTTAGTTTATAAATTAGTTGGCATATTTGTTCCCTAATTTCTTATTCCGTGGGAATTTAAAAAAAAAACCTATCTGTCGTGCGCAAGCACGGCTGTCGAATTTTATACCTATTTATAGAGGTTTGGGCTGTGATGGTATTGTTTTAAAGGAACATTTTAATTTCGGACTTTTCATACAAACGTTAACACTACATTTAAAAAATACGTCATCAATAAATTGGTAAATCAGTACAGTCAAAGACTTCAATATCTATACAACCAACTGATTATCCACAGATTGAGACATAGAGTGCTTGTTAGTGATGCTGTATTGATATTACAAGACTTGTCTTGACTTGACTGTACTTACTCATTATAGGTGGCGTTATGGCTATGATATGATGCAATGGTAGACTAACTTGTCCAGACATCCTAGTTAAGTTTTCTCATCATTTCCAGTTACCGAGAAACCCGTTAGTAGATCTCAAGATAATCCCAATCTAAGATAATAACATCACAATTAACCGACCACCCAACGCAAGTCAAATTACAAAATCCAAAAATGTCGCCGCACCATCTGACAGCGCGCCAAAACGGACGTACGACGTAACTTAGACGTAGAGGAAGGCCGTAAGACGATAGATGGTAACTCGATACGCTGCCGCGGTGGTCCGCGCCGCGCGGTGACTGGCAGCTGGCACGATGGCCGATGGACCGAGAAAGCGCGGCACGTTCGAACGCGACTTTTAAAAATGTTTTGTTTTTTCTTCGGTGTCTATGATGAGGATGGTCGACAGTTCGTATTTGTAGTTTTATCTTTTTTTGGTAATAAATGGTTAGGGTTTGTAGTTAATGTTGTTGAGAGTTTACAGATCGATATAAAAATTGAGATTTGTAAATTTTCAATTTTTTTGTGTAAGATGGAAATACATCCATTATTTTAAGTTTTTAAAGTCCTTTGATCAGTTGTGCTCGGCTCTGAGTTTTTTTAGCTTTTTAACAATCAAACAAAAATTATTACAGTCACAACACGATAGATTTGTTCGATCAGAAAATTATAACAAGCCAATAATTAAAAGTCGACAAACGTCCAGAATACTCGCGGCGCTCATGTAGAAAAATTGAGAATTCCTAGAAAGGGTTGAGTCTCGACAAGTCTCTCAGATGAAATGGAAATTTTTAACAAGCAGTTTATAACGAGCCCGATGACCCGATGAGCTGCGCCAATTAAATGTTTATTTTCAATTACCTTCCAATTAACAGGTAATTATGAATTTGCTGTAAACAATTAGCAAATATTCAGCCAGCATTCATTCTAAATTTAACAATAATGATTTATGTAATGAAAGCATAAACAAACCGCGCGTAGAAGTGTGGTCATGCGTGAAAAACGTCTGGCACTGGCCGTTTGTAAAAAAAAATCGACGCAAAGTACAAACATGTAAACAGTCGCTTAATTCGAATTACACACACGGATTGACTCGTTTCCATGACTCAACTAAAACCAATTAGTAAATAACCCTTAGTTCTGTTTATGTGTATGAAATAAATTTCTTTTAAACTGAACATAGACAATGTATGGTTAACAATGTGTGCATGTTCATTGGATTTAAGTGTTTTTGTGGTAGTTCACGGTGCGTTAGTTCTGGTTGCGATTTCATTCGGTTTTTGATTCCGGTAGCTGGGAATTTTACTTTTGATTTCACTTTGGTTTTTTGGGATAGGATTAAGAACCTGTTTAAGCTGCGGCTTACAATAAATCACGACTAGGAGCGTTGCACAGGTAAGTAATACAAATAAAGAACGAAGTGTTATTTATTACAAATATACGAATTGCAGCACGTATTGTTTAAAATGTTATGCTTGTTTGTTAGGTCATCAAGTGTTATGAAAATGCTGAAAGTATGCTATTTTATCATGCAGAAATTACGGATAAGTTCTCCTATGTCCTCTAAGGTAATAAGTACCTAATAGGTACTATACATATATACCTTATACCTTTGCCATAATAAACATTATTGACTTTTTATCATTGCTCTATAAGAGCTATTTTATTGTATGATAGGGATCACCGTAAAATGACTACCATATTTTTATTAATGTTATTTTTTACAAAAGTATTGTTATACTGTATTTTTGTTGTACCTATTTGGCTCTTGCCCTGACACTTTCTGACACTGGCCTTATACTTAAAATTTAAATTATCGTACCTGTCGTGCCCGTTCTCACTAATAGGGTTACCTATCAAAATTTAGAATTATTTTTTTCCGAATATTTAAAATCCCGAACGCTTAATTTATCCGAATGCATTTTTTTCTGAAACTGTAAATATTTCAGGATTTTTATAAAACAACCCTAACCTAACCTAAAGGGTCTACACGATGGTCCTGAAATGAATCTTGAAATATTTACAGTTTCAGAAAAAAATGCTTTCGGACAAATGAAGTTTTCGGGATTCTAAACCTTCGGAAATAAAATTTTCTAAACATCGATAGGATCCCCGCTAATAGAGTTAATACGAGAGAGAGCAAGACGATACAATACTAACTTCGATTTTAAAATTTCGGAGTAGGTCCCTGGTGAAATGCACTAGATATGCCTACTGTCAAATATGCACCTCTACTACTTTTCAACCGACGAAAACAAAAGGAGGAGGTTCTCAACTCGACGTGTATATATATATTTTTTTTTATTTTTTTTTATGTATGATCACGCATAACTTTTTACAGAGTAGTCCGATTTTGATGATTCTTTTTTTATTGGAAAGCGTATACCCCGAGGGTGGTCCCATTTAAATTTGGAAACAATATTCCTACCCTTAGGGTCGAAAAACAGGGGATGATTGATTGTTCAGTTACTGATTGTACTATATGACCACGCATAACTTATTACAGAATAGTCGGATTTTGATGATTCTTTTTTTATTGGAAAGCGTATACCCCAAGGGTGGTCCCATTTAAATTTGGAAATAATATTCCTACCCTAAGGGTAGGAAAACAGGGGTTGATTGACTAACATTTTACAGAGTAGTCTGATTTTCATAATTCTTTTTTATTGGATAGATAGGGTATACCTTGAAGTTGGTATTAAAAATTTGGAAAAAAAATTACCCTAAGGATGGAAAAAAAGTATAAAATAAAAACTTTTTAACAAAAAATTAAACCGCCGAAAAAACTGAAAAGCAAAAAATAATACCTTTTTTGTTTGACCTTAATCTAGGTACCAGTTTGAAGTCGGTGCCTCAGCACGAGCCAGGAGGAGTGATAGAAGCCAATCGGGTAGACGATTATAGGTCCACTCCTCCTGGCTAAGTGCTGAGGCACCGACTTCAAACTGGTACCTAGATTAAGGTCAAACAAAAAAGGTATTATTTTTTGCTTTTCAGTTTTTTCGGCGGTTTAATTTTTTGTTAAAAAGTTTTTTCACGACAAACAACGCAACTCTCAGCTTTTTTTCGGTGTATACTGCGAATATATTACAGTATTACAAATAATTGACATCGTTGTTGTAAACTGTCAAAATATGATTCTAATACATATTCCGTATGACAATAACAAACTGTGGCGACATTAATTCTCCAGCTCTAATCACTATTTTTTTTATTATTTCAAATTAATTAAGTTCCCAGGTCTAAAATAAAGTGTTTTAAAGGGAGTTGTGTCTTGGTATTATTGTTTAATACTGTCAACTATCTACCTTGACGAACTGAACGTTACTAACGTTATTGAATAAAAAAATGGTATTGAAATTATTTACAACTGGCTTTCATTCAAATGAAAAAGCATTAATATTCAACACCCTCCCTCAACTCACAAACACCTCTTTAACTCTAACTAGATTACATATTTCATATTTACTAACAAAACTTAGCGCAATCAAAAGCTGCGATCAATACCGCCCCTCTATTTGCGCGGACTCTTTACAAGATGGTTCGTGAAAAAAATTCGTTCTAAGCTTATTGAAAAGTATTCGCGCCCTGCCTTCACGGACTTTGAGCAAATATAAGATAATTTTCCCGCTTCACCTCACCCGGTATTTAGGGGGCACCTTTCATACTTTTTTAGCCGTTTGACGGTACGTTTTTGACGCAATTTATTTTGTATTCAAAATGCGCTGTTGCTGTTTCGAGGTTTGTGTTGAAATGACGGTAATTATTTTATGAGTGGTTCTTACGTTAACTGTTATAGATATTTGCCGTGAACAATGTAATATTCAGCGTTAAGTGTCAAACAGACGTATGAGCGAGTTTGCGTTACGTACCAGTGGCTCGTAAGCTTTTTCGCTCTTGCGTCACCTAAGTTCGCAAACTTGACCAAAGAACATCAGAATAAAAAAGCTCTCCGAGCTATACAAGTACGTAAAGTTGATCGTTCTAACACCTCCATGCCAAACTCACATATCTGCAAAATTAGGGGAGGGGTTTGAAAGTGTCAATTTTTTTTAATCATAAACATTGTCAGTGAATTGGTACCTACTGTAAGTTTGTAAGATGATACGGATACAAAAATTCGAGTAATTTCGCATTTCTATACTTGGAAACACTACACCTTCAAAATTAAAATATAATTTTTGCCAGAATAGCAATTTCACGGCTTTAGCAATTAGGTGACGTTATGTCTATTGGGCATTCTATGTCTGCGTAGATCAGCTGAAAACGAGGTGTAAGCATGCTTTTTGCAGAAAAAACTACCAAACAAATGACATCATCAAACGATTGGTTTTAGACTAAAAATGGAAATTATTCTTTTCTAATTTATACGCGGCAGTGCAGCCCTGTCATCAAATCCGAGTCACCCGGCAGCTGGCTATACATTTTGAGCAGTTTGGGTACTATATTTAACCCAATAAATATGTAGCTGTATAGATATTAGAAAACGGAACTGTACCTACCTACTCGAATATCGATTATGTGTCTAATCAAAACCGACTTCAGCAAGTTTGACTATCGGCGTAGTTTACCCTTCATAAGTTTACTTAGTTACCGGATCACATACCAAGTGTGTAGAATGAACAACCTCAGTAGGGAAAGTAGCTAAAATGTAGGTATATACAATATTAAAATGAACCAATAGCTAGTTGAGGTATTTTGATAACAAATTTTTTTTTGTTAATAAACCGATCGGTAAGTTCAAAAACTTAATAATCTGGTTACAGTTTTAGTTATTATATTTTTCGATAAATGTCTGAATATGACGTAGAAATTAGACAATTTTCGTAGTTTTCGAAGGCTCCTACTTCTTGTGATAGTTGAATCATGGAAAAAAAACAAAACATAGGAGCATGACCATGGTAGATATAGATTATATGATAAAAAATATTTGCCCTAATACCATTATCCAGGGAGGAAACAGGGGACTATGTTTGTATGGAGAAATGGTGCGCATCATATCCTCTTAAGTCCGAGTTGAACGGTAGAGTGACCCGAAGATGTAGGTACTGTACTTAAAACGCGCGCGCGCTCGCAATCGCACTCCCCAACTATTTTTACGCTCATCCTAACTATACCGTGCGAAAGAAAGAAGAGTAGTGAAAACGATTGTGATTTCGAGTGCGTCAGATATTAAGGCCTCAGGCTCGCTATTCATGCATTTTCTAACTGCTAACTCTCCTGGACGATATCTTGGAGAGTTACACCAATCCAGCTTTGTTGTTTACTCCCGAGTCAAAATTTCCTGCATCGGCCATGGAGTCAACTGTGACTTTAAGCACTTGTAAGCTTTTCCCTTGTATTTATTCACCACTAGTTTCATATAATTAACATATGTGGCTAGTTTAAGTGTTAATTGTGAGATATATAAAAAAAACTTTATTCTTACTCCATCTGACGCAGATCATGCCTAGAAAGCAGACGTCACATCTTCAGACACTTCATCATATTGTCACGTCATTCCTCTCTAGCACTTCACTTTACCCGAGTCGGTACGAAACTCACCGGGTATCAAATAAAAGCAGTACATTCACCATTGTTGACAAAGACCCCGGCGAGGCAACCTGCTGGGCATTGTATGCGGCACTTTGCGCCAATATTTTGGGTGACTTTCGCGAATGTTTTTAGCTTTACGTTTGCGCTTACTAAGCGAACAACTGCTGCATTTCTATGATTATTCCTTTGTTTTTGCGCTTTTTAATCAGTCGATTGGATTTGATGGAGGTGAGTTCGTGCCATTGTCGAGTAAATATGTTTTGTTTTTGGAGTAAAACGGCAGCGTGTTATGTACGTGTTATTGCGTTACGATTTTATTTTTAAGGATTGTCGTGGTACACTGATGTTGTATGGACTATCATATGCATTCATACAAGAACTAAGTAGGTAATTTAGATGGTTTTTGAAGTACCTACATAAACTAGGATATAACATGTTAAGACTCAAGAAAAATTGTATTAGTTTTGTCCACTTTGAAGAGGGGCCTGCAGTTTTAATTTAATTTAATTGTTGGCTCAATCACACGGTTCTCATAATAAAATTTCGCACAAAGACTCAAAGTTAGTAAACAATACCACTTAAACCACACACTACCAACGCAACGCCTTACGACCCCGCCCAAACCAAGATGACAGCAGAAGTCAAAACTGCGCCTAATTCGCGCATTTCCCACGGAATTTAAATTTAATTGTCGATTTACTATTGTTGGCAATCAAAGAAATAGGTCAATAACTAAAGAATCCATTGTTTGATTGAGTCTTATAGGCAGTTTGTCAATACGTTGTAGTATTGTGACGCTACGCGGGGGGTGTATAGCCCTTGTAAGCAAGTCTAAGGTGCGTTCAATTGTATTCAAAATCATTTGAGGGTGAAATGATATGCAGCGATTTATTAGGTGCGTTCAGAATGTTCTCATCGGCAGGACTTAATGTGTGAATGAACTGTTATGTTGGCAGCATTATTTGCCCATAAATCAATTAAAAGGAGGCGGTGTGTGTGGACTAAGGTGTCCCAATGTTTCGGTATCAAATGTCACTTTATTTAACCGTTAATTTTTATTCTTTAGCCAAATACAAAACCTTCTATTGTGTCTTGAAATTTTAGTTAAACACGCTTGCTGAAACGTATTGTCATTATTATGTAAGTCAAGTGAACAACAAAAAAAAAACTGGAACATATCCATTCCACTATGCCTGGCAGAGCGTGCAACAGTCCTTGTTATATTTGTAAATAATAAATAAGTGTGATTTTTCCCGCCTTATTCCGTCTGAGTCGGCGGCAGGACGCGATTTTCCACTAGATGTGTTGCCAGAATAATAAAATCCCGACAAAAATTCGGACCGAACGGCTGGCGGAAAATTGATTATTGATTTATTTTATATTTGTACATTATTGTTAGGGTTGCACGTTGCTATCTGTCTTGTTTTAAATATGAATAGATATATAATAGTAATTTTTAGGAAACATAAATCTTTTAATAAAGCTTTTATTACACGTTGTTGAGCTGAGTGAGACCATAAGGTAAGTTACAAAGTTTAATCCAACATTTGATATAGGTACCTGGTCTATATAGCCAAAGGTGCACAAAAAAAGAAAAAATGCTGCAAATGTTAAAGCTATACCCCAGTTTATTAATTTAAATGTCAATGTGGCATTGTTTAGTAAAAGTCACCATATTGGTACAATAATGAAGTGAAAACCGAGGGTCAATACAATTAAATACCTACATCTTTGAAGCCCAACCAAATGGCAAAAGTCAATTGTGTTTACTTGGCGAACCGGTCTTCAATAATAATTTTACTTTAATGGCAATAATAGTACATTATTATTATTAAATAATAGTGTATTATTGCACTCGGCACGGGGATGAACGCTCCAGCGATTATGAATGACATTCAACGGTTTTTATTTTAAGTACACTTTTTCGTTACTCTGGTATTGTGCGAAAACATTATGGTCTGACGCGTGCTGGAGACAATGAATAAAAATCTAAATTAGGAGTGAGTTAGGTTACTTTTTTTAAAAAATAGGTATGCCTCTGATTATCAGAAGACAATTTTGGTAGAGTCGAGTCTATTTTGCCGATATTAGGTAAACAAAAAATGTATGAATAGAATAGAAAATGAAATCGGTCACTGGTTGGACTGAATCTTTCTCTTTCTAGCTATTTGTTTAAATTTTAAATTACATATGATTGTGTGAATAGAATGATACAAAGTTTGTTCTATTGATAAATTGGAGGTGCCTAAATCTTTAATATCTATTTACACTAGTAATTCACTATTTCAACCATAGCAAAAACGTATTTTTTATTACCAACACTAATCCATATACTTACCTTATGAACGCCACACATCGTTTTTGTCACGAACAAAATTGATTCTTATGCGGATGCGGGTAGGTTAATTTTTATATTACCGTATTGTCGTCTGTAGACGACGCTGGGGTTCAAAAGATGCACGCACTGTCACTGTGAATGGTTGCGGTACTCTGAAGATGAGCTCTGGTTGAGTTCGAAGCGCATTAGCGTAGTTTGGTGGTGGTGATAGTTGGGTTTGTGTGATTTGTGTGTGTTCATACAGTGTGGAGGTGGAGGAACTGCATGAACACGCATTTTTTGCATAAACGTAGCTATCGTAAGGTCGCGGGTGGGCGTAATAGGCATGGATCTGCGCAAAGTAACGCCTGATTCAATAAATTACTCTATCTATTGTATAAATAAATAATCAAAGAACTCCCAATTTAAAATATGACTACCCAGTCTTAGTCAATTCCAAATTTACGAGATAAAATCTTATAACACATCTGTTATTAACAAATTACAGAACAGATTCCCCATTGTAATCGGACCGCACTTGCGGCAAAATCACTACTATAATTACAGCTGTAATCACCGAATTAAATCTAGCATCGAATTCATTGAAAAAACTCATAAATATGCAACAGTCACGATACGCTGTTATTAAGTTTAATACCCTCCCTCCAACAACAAAAACCCGACAAGGACATCGTTTAATACACAAAGCAACACTCGAGAGTGTGGACGCCGCATAAAATTATAATAAATATCTCTAGAGCGGGACGCTGGCTGGATTTAATGCGTTAGATAAGGACGGCAGCGGTCATCCCTTGCATGGCGGTCTTTATGCAGTGCTGCCAACTTACCACAGTAAATTCTAAAGGTGACAATGCATTGACATGTCATTTGGACGGGGGGCTACTACGTGTCGCGTGGGGTAGTAATGTCATAACTCATGGTTCTAGTAGGGGCTAAATGACTATGAATTCTGATTTAGATCGCTTTATGGTGATTTCGCGCCGTCAGAGCTCGGATGGGACTGTGAAATTGTAAAATGCGTTTAAATTTGATAAATAGATGTGAAATGTGAATGTCGACTGCCCTAATGTGTGAAATCCGCACTTCAATGGGTTGATTATTGAAATGTTTTACTCAAGTCATAAAATTTGTCAAATTTTGTTTTGCTGTCTTTTTTTTTGGAATAATTTGTTATAGTTTCTTCAGAAGCAAACAATAACTTTGTGGTAAAGCTTTTTCGACCCTTCCTTGTACAAATTAAAAAATCCATCATCATCAGTAGCAGTTAGTGAGTATAATATAAATCCTACTTATCCCGTGGAAATTCACAAATATCTAGAAAAAGTTTCTTGCTGTTATAATTACCTACTCGCAGGCCAAATTTGAAGAGTCTAGTAACTATAGACACGGACACAGGACCCGATCGACTTGAACATATAAAGCCTTTTTATTCCCTATCCAGTGGAAATTTCAACTGTCGTTATTCCTTGTCTACATCGGAAAGGCAACTTCTATGCACAATTTCAACCTCCTAGACCCAAGAGTTAAGGCCGGGCGTTGATGAGTAAGTAAGTCAGTCATCCAATTAGTCAGGACTTTTATTTTTATATGAGGGTGTAGATTAGCAATGTGTTGACAGATAAACTTGTACACACGTATCTAATTATCATATATATTTTTTTCAACTACTTCACCTGCCATGTAAAAAAAAAAATTGCTACATAGTGTGGAATTTTCTATCGATTTGTAACACTACAGAAATTCTAAAATATCATGTTACTGAGTTTAGATATCGATGGGTACTTAAAAACTGTATACCGTCATCGTATCCCGAGTCGACGTGTAACCCTTTGCTACGGCGCGTAGCAACGTAGGCGTAGCAACGCTACAATATACATTATTCATTATTATTCCACTCTTAATGTCATATTTTAACATATTTGTACTTGCAAAATATGACACTGAGTCTTAATATTTGGCAGAGGATGTGGGTGTTAAAATACTGTCTGTGTTTTTTATGCGTCTTTAGGTTTTAGTGGAGCAACCGATTCCTAAATGATTTCATTGTCTGAAATGTTGATATTTGTTAGTACTCTTCTTCATTGCAGACGGTTGTATTATTATCAAGGACTTCAAGGGTTTATGTATCATCATCATCATCATCATCGTTTCAGTCGAAAGACGTCCACTGCTTAACATAGGCCTCCCCCAAGGCTCGCCAAAGAGATCGGTCCCGTGCCATTCGCATCCAACGCAATCCAGCAACCTTAACCAGGTCGTCGCTCCATCTTGTTGGAGGCCTACCTACACTGCGTCTTCCGGTCCGTGGACGTCACTCGAGAACCTTTTTGCCCCATCGGCCATCAGTTCTACGAGCGATGTGCCCTGACCACTGCCACTTGAGTCTGGCGATTCTTTGATTTCTATATCAGATGCTTCGATTTCATCCGGTTTTGCTTGTTTACGAAGTTTAGGTAGAGCAGTTCTTTGTTCACACCATCTTGGTGATAGAGAGTTTTTTTCACCACACGAGACCAGGCTCACCTCTCTGAGTTTTTCGAAATTTATGTGTGAAATTACATTTGAAATTTACCACACTTGGTAAGAAATTCATTGGTGTATGTGAAGTTCCCAATCCGCACTGCGCCCGCGTGGGAACTCCCCAAGCCCTCTCATTCTGAGAGGTGTGCCCTGCAGTGCCATATATAACCTGGGATGATGATGATGAATTCAGTGTGAGGCAACATTTATGCTATGTTCCTAACGTTATGTATTTTCCAGCCTACACAGCCTCATACCTAAATCCGCACCCAATATGTATCTGTGTATGTATCTATGTATACATGTACCGCAAGCTATGTAACTAATAACCGGCCGGCATGGGCCGAGCAGCGGTCAGACGGTACATAGCGCATATGTCCACACATACATGTATATATATATATATGAGGTATTAACGAAAAGCCTATTCGGATAGTTCGTGGTTCGGGCAATTGCATACCGTTCAAGTGGTGTTTTGAAAGTTTAAAGGTTCGCACCTTGATAGGTAGGTACTCGAAAGATTACATGATTTTAAACTTACTAAGAATTAAATGAAATCTTTAGTACGAAAACATCACTGTTTAACGTCTGTCTAAGTACTCTAAGTTTTTATGGGTGCACGGTAAGCGTTTTTTATTAGGGTTCCGAAGCCAAAATGGCAAAACGGAACCCTTATAGTTTCGTCATGTCTGTCTGTCCGTTCGTTTGTCTGTCTGTCTGTCTGTCCGCGGCTTAGCGCAGTGGCTATTAGTGTGTAAGTGCTGTAGCTGTAACTTTGCATGGTATATATATATAGCAATTACCTCGACAAAGTGATAAAATAAAATGTTAAAATTTTTTTTTGAGTACCTCCCATGACGTAAAGTGGGGGTGATTTTTTTTCATCTAACTTTATAGTGTGGTATATCGTTGGATAGGTCTTCCAAAATCATTACGGGGTTGTGAAGACGATTTTTTGAGACAGTGATTCGTTTGCGAAATATTCAACATAAAAGTGAATTTTTTTGTTAAAATCGAGCGTCCCCCCACCCTCTAAAAGCTAAACTGTTGGTATAAAAAGCTAAAGTTTGGCTTTTGCCATACCTAACGCGTAAAAACGTAAAAATAACACTTGCGGGATTTTTCCAAGTTGTCAGAATCGTATCGGAGTCAGAACAGTAGTTATTCGCTAATGAATGGCAGGTTTTGGGTGCTGGCCATAATTTAATAATATTTATTTAATTTTCTAATAACTTAATAAAATAAATGATAATCATGCAACATTAATGAAGATAGCTCTGTCATAAATAATTCATACAGAATAGAAGTAATACAGTCGATATAAATATAAAAAAGTTAAAACAATAATGTCAATTAAAAAAAATAAAAATGATAAAATAAGTCAAAATAGATTATATTTATTAGATTAGATTATTTTTGTTTTCCGAATTATGTTTTTTTTTTTTACTTGCAATGTGTATTGGATCCATTCCAATCTTACAAGTTGAATTTCACCAACTTCTAGTGACCGGATTGACTTTAAACTTTGCATGGAAATATTTGGATGACAAATCCAAGTTCTTCTTCTTCTTCTTAGTCGTGCACTCTTGACAGAGTGGTCGTCGTCATCCAAGTTTTAAAATAATTTTATTGGGTTTAAGGAAAATTAGTGAAATGGTTATTAAATCCTTAAACTAGCTTATGTTCGATCGTTATAGTACATGTCAAGTTACACTCTTATTTTAACTGTCGTTTATATAGGTACGTTAGCGTCAAATGATAGCGAAATTAGGCCAGCTTGCGCGGACCTGAGTTAGCTAGGGAAGACCAAGGAGAGTTGTGACAGAGGAGAGTTGTGACTTCGTCGATTTTTAGGAACTTATTTACTGCTAGCAAGCTCGCAACAGCGCGTATTTGATAACTCGAGACTTGAACTAAAAAACGCGCGCTATTGCGAGCTCGCTAGCAAGTTAATAAGTACTAAAAAAATCGACGTTGTCACTACTCTCTTCTCTGCCACAACTGTCCTCAGTCTCCCCTACTTAACTCTGAGTTAACTGCTAACCCAGGGTTAACAAGTGTTAAAATGTATGGAACTGTCATTCTTAACCCAGGGTAACCGATTTAATTTTTTAACCCTGAACTGTGCAAGTGGCCTTTAGTAGTGTTCATGGTTCACGGAACCAAAGTTAGAAATACGAAATGACAGAAATATCGATAAAAAGCTGTCAATTTTAATTACCGCGGTGGTAATCAACTGCGACGACAAAACCAAACGTCGCTTCCACCTTTTGGTCACGGACAATTTAACATTGACTATTGACACGAGAAGAAGCATTTTGAAAATGTGAGTTCGGAATGTGTTTACCCTAGTAAAATTTTAATTATCAAGAAATTTAATTATATACTAGCTGTTGCCCGCGACTCCGTCCGCGAAGAATAGGGGTATAAAAAATAGCCTACGACCTATTCTCAGATCTACCGAGTACAGAGAAAAAAGTTTCATAAAAATCGGTCAAGCCAATTCGGAGGAGTTCAATAACAAACACGAAATTTGTATATATTAGATATAACTTATCTCTTATTTCTAGTATAACTAACATTCTATGTAAGCTAATTGTTTCGAACAACATAATATATGGAACCTGTTAATAATGATAATGATAATGATAAATTTATTTGTCAAACATAGGTACATCAAAAGATCTTAAAATAATGCCATAGAACACTATGTCTTGCCCTCAGGCGTACAAATATTTTAATAATTTTAATAATATTTATTTTATATTTATTTAATTTTCTAATAACTTAATAAAATAAATGATAATCATGCAACATTAATTAAGATAGCTCTGTCATAAATAATTCATACAGAATAGAAGTAATACAGACCATATAAATATAAAAAAGTTAAAACAATAATGTCAATTAAAAAAATAAAAATGATAAAATAAGTCAAAATAGATTATATTTATTAGATTAGATTATTTTTGTTTTCCGAATTATGTTTTTTTTTTTACTTGCAATGTGTATTGGATTCATTCAAATCTTACAAGTTGAATTTCACCAACTTCTAGTGACCGGATTGACTTTAAACTTTGCATGGAAATATTTGGATGACAAATCCAAGTTCTTCGTCTTCTTCTTAGTCGAGCACTCTTGACAGAGTGGTCGTCGTCATGCCTCGGTCGATCCAAGTACATTCAGCAAAAAAACTCGTGTTATAAATTATTTTTTTAGGAAACCGCGGCCGTGCCTCGGCAAATCGAGCACAGAGCACAGTCGTGCCATTCTTTTCTCAAAGCGACTTACGACACTATTGACCTCTGTAACTTTATTGTTGATTAACAATATTATATGAGTCTCGCGGTTGTTTTATATCGAGCTTTCATACAAGAACGCATGTTTTCAAACATTCGTCCAATATCCAACGTGTTCTCACAACGCATATGCAGAGTGGATTAAAATTAAAACTCCGTAAAACGCATAGCATATGCCGAGGGAGTCACCCTAGCCCCGTCATTCGCGATAGAAAATGACTTATGTTCATTAGTGTTTGTGTGACTTACGACGTTTTAGTTCTGCGTGGCGGCTAAACGATTCCCGGCAGAATACACTTGTTTGCGAAACAACACACTTGTTTGTAACACATTATTAAAGTTGCGTAACGTTTTATAAATTGAATGAATATTTATTAAATTTGGATAAATCCTCGATGAAACAAGGAAAACATGCGGTCGAATGACATTTTGTTTCACTCTGCAGAGAAACGTTCTTATATATTTTTTGATTAACTTGTGCCTGTTTCTGTTTATATAATAGTATTATCTGTGAAGACCTGTAATTGGCTTTTCTGGTATTTACTTATAGTATCTACTTTTAAAATAAAATATATTATGTTATGGAATAAAATATGTTAATTATTTTGGTGAGTTTTTATTTTTACGAATAACATAAGGGCTTACTTTTATATGTGTAGGTATTGCGGTGGTTACACGTAAGTATGTCAGATCTTTCATGTATATTATAAAACTAAATTAAAATTAATGTTCAATTCTCCGTACGATCTACAATAACATCAAATACCACTTAAATACCTAAGTTAAGTTACTGCACTTTTAACTTCAAACGTATCGCAGAGCTTCAGAACGCCTCGCCTCATTTGAACTAGGATATTATACTCATCATCATCCCAGCCTATATACGTCCCACTGCAGGGCACAGGCCTCCTCTCAGAATGAGAGGGCTCGGGCCATAGTTCCCACGCGGGCCCAGTGCGGGATGGGAACTTACTGGTCATTGTGGACATTGTATTGGTTGAGCGCAAAAAAGAGGCTACTCTTACAAACTCTTTTTTAAGTCGCATCCTGGCCAACACTGATAAAGAGTACATACATAAATAACAATGCCACATATAAGTAGACTCAAAATCCAACTACCTCCAACACTCTAAGGGGTTAAAAATAATATGTTCTAAACCCCAGCCAGGGCCTACCTCCCCATCTGTACTAGCGGCCCCTCACGGTTGGCCGCACTTCAAACGCCATAATCAGTGATATAGGCCTTCTTTGATAACATTAGCGTCTCAAGGAATTTCATTTTGTCTTGCCAAGTTAATTGTTAATGTTGCCAGTGACATGATAAAGGCTTGTAAGGCCCAAAGTGCGCTGTGAAAACGGTTTGCGTTTAAGTTTTGATTGTTTTGTACAAGTTTGTCTGAAGGTGTATTCTGCTAGCACTAACTACCTACTTAACTAATATTTCTTGGGATGACGAACTATTAATTGTTAAAATTGTCTCGACGTTTCGACCACATTGCAGCGGCCGCGGGGCACGAGTCGACTCAATGCGATGTTATGAGTGTAAATCGCGAAAGTTTAAAACAGGCTAACTTTATCATGCAGTTTCGCTACTATGGAGAATAAAAAAATTGGGTAGCTCTCGTCCCTCGGCAATTGGGTAGTATCCCGGGTAAAAAAAAATCCGACCGTTAGATTATCAAAAAACGTTGGACACGTATTATTTCTTTCGTCAATCGAACAAAAACTACGTACCTATAAGTAAAGCGGGTTGAAATTCGGGAGTAGGGTTTTGTGACATCACGTTTAAGTAAGAAGTGTATTAAGGCGTGACGTCACACAAAACTAACGGGCTATGATCATTTTTGTTAAATAGTCAGAAAAAATACGTGTGACTTGGTACAGTCAAGTTTAATAATATGGGTGCATACAACTTGCTCATAAATAAGTATGTTCTATAGTTCTTATGCCTTCGAATTAAGGTAACGATACATAGTTATGAGAGGTTTAAATCCATACATGTTTTTGCACTCGACCGTACCTAATCATATTTTTTTAGGAATTATGTTCTGTTACGAAAAATTCCTTCTTAGTCCACCTCATTTTCTACGATTGTATTCATACAATTTTTACCCAGTTTGCATTTGCAAAGGAACTTATTTTTGTCCGACTTCAAAAAATCGGTTCAGCCGTTGTGTAGTTACGAGAGGACATAGGAATGGACATACATACATACATACATACATACGGGTCAAACACATAACCCTTCCTTCTTCGCAGTCGTGTAAAAAGGAGGTCGTATGTTCGACTGTATGTGTTTTTTATGTATGTTCACCGATATCTCCCCAATTGTGGACCGATTTTGAAAATTCCTGTGTGACTTCATCATATTTAATCAAACTTTTTTTACATATTTCTAGCTACAATGCAAGTGGGATTTGAAAATGCTTCTATGCACTTGCCCGGTCATTATCCATGCCGGCTTAGGCGCACGTGCCCGATATTTATCGCGCTTGGCTTCCCGCGCGGCGCCTCTCGCTTTTTATTTGATTTTATTGTGCTCTGCATAGACAGGTTTAGATTTTAAACATGAAACTACCGTGAGACTCACTCATAGTGAAAATATACGGATCACTCACGTCTTAAAACGAGTTTAACTCGACATATTTTGGGCTAATCCGTAGCCCTTCATCCCGGAGCCACACGTCAGCACACACACACACACACACACGTTTGGCAGCCGCCGTGACGTGAGGCTCCGGAAAGAAAGACTACGGATTAACTTTGCAGAGGTCCATATCAATGAACTGAAACAATTTCTTTGCTCACCCGCGACCTTACGATAGTTACGTTTATGTAAGAAATGCGTGTTCATACAGTTCCTCCACCTCCACACTGTACGAACACACAGAAATCACACAAACCCATGTATCACCACCACCAAACTATACTGACGCGTTTCGAACTCAACCAGAGCTCACCTTCAGAGTAGGCACCACAACCGTAGGTACACTTTGCTACCAAATGAAAGACTCAAATGTTACAATGTTGTGTCTAACATTTGGTAACACCGTAAAAGTATTTAGTTTGGAATAATTTAAAACTTTTAAATTAAATATGAAACAAAAACATTCTGCGTAAGTGGAGGACGCTTCAACATCTAACTCTTAATGTATGATTATAATTAAAATATTACATGGTAAATATGTATTTACATTAAAAACATGTTCTTAATCGTTATTAGCCTCGCAGCTAATAATCCTTGTAAAGAGGTATTGTGTAATACCCACGTGAGGAGACAGGGGAGAGGCGGCACAGTTTATTGGATCTAAACCTTGTAATTAACTCGTTGTGGATTATGAGAGGGTGAGATTACATGATCACAT
The DNA here is from genome assembly GCA_947859365.1 of Archips crataeganus. Taxonomy (NCBI): domain Eukaryota; kingdom Metazoa; phylum Arthropoda; class Insecta; order Lepidoptera; family Tortricidae; genus Archips; species Archips crataeganus. The sequence continues at coordinate 7,909,108 of OX402064.1, forward strand.
GTAGCTGGGGAGGCTGGGGATATAGGGAAAAATGTTACGCTGATAAAATCGTTAAGTAGCTATCTGTGATGTGATTAATTTGTTGGTTTAGACGGTTTACATTTTAGATAAACAAAATGCTTACGAGTGTTTTTTGTATAAGTACCTAATTACCACCTGCGCGATAGTGGTAACGAAAGTTACCACTATCGCGCAGAAAATATACCGAACCGAGAGCAAATAATTATTATGGGAAGCGGACTCTGGCCTACCTGATACCGAGAATCCTAAACAATGTCCCTTCGGAGGAAGGCTGCACTAGTTTGCGTTGTTTTAAAAATAAAGTAAAGTTGTTTTTGCTAAGTAGGTAATCCTATTAGTAAAACATTTAGTCCTTAATGTAACAAATTTAATAAGTACCCACCTGCTTTTTTTATATAACTCCAACTATGCATGCAAATGTAAGCTAAGATTTTTTTTTTCTAGGTTATGTACCTAGTTAGTTATATAGTTTTTGCACAGTATTATATGGAAGTGTTTTGAGTGTTTCATTTCGCCAACAAACTGGCATGCAGTTTGGCGAAAAATGTGTTAATGTATACGCTGTGTAATTGTTATTTAAATATATAAAAAAAAATTGAGACCATCGATTTTTTTTAATTTTAAAACTAGCTTCCCTCTTCGTCTTCATCCCGTGGGAAGTTTACACGTTCCGGGATTAAATATAAATTATCTCACTTGCTAATAATATAGCTCTCTGTAGGTGAAAGAATTTGTAAAATCGGTTCTGTGGTTTTTGAAATTTCAAATCCATGACAAGGAAAGAAACACATAATCGAATATTTTATTTTTTAAATAAGTTTAGATTTATGTTTAGAAATACCGTGGTAGCCTGTAAAGGTAAGGATCGTCGATTCGAAACCGGGTTCGCATCTCTTGAGATTTTCGGAATATATGTACATAATTATGTACAGTGCATTAAGTTTATTTTCACTTTGGCACTCCGCATTTCTCGACATACATCGAGAGGTTGTGTTATTAATTACATTAAATAGTTAACGTTTGGTAGCATAGCATACGGTTGTGGTAACTCTGAAGATGAGCTCTGGTTGAGTTCGAAACGCGTCAGTGTAGCTTGGTGGTGGTGATGGTTGGGTTTATGTGATTTGTGTGTGTTCGTACAGTGTGGAGGTGGAGGAACTGCATGAACGCACATTTCTTGCATAAACGTAACTATTGTAAGGTCGCGGGTGAGCAAAGTAATTGTTTTAGTTCATTAGTACATTAAATAGGTTTGTATTTTTTTTACTAGCTTATAATTAAATTGTGTCCCACTGCTGGGCAAAGACTTCCCCTCTGGTCCTCCACAGCTCCCTGTACTGATATATTAACATCTGCCTAGCTTTAGCTGGTTATGTTATGTTGTGTATTTGAAATTTACAATATTTTTTTCGGTAAAATAAACAACGGAAACCTGCACACAACTGCGAAATTCAGTCAGTTTCATGATCTGCAACAGTGGGCCCGCGTGGGAATTAAACCCTAAACCCTCTTATTCTGAGAGGAAGCATGTTTCTAAGTGTGAGACGTATACAAGCTAAAAAAGATACTGGTCATTATTATTATTCTAAACTACCTGTTGTCCACGACTCCGTCTGCGAAGCATTAGTTTATCGCTATCCCGCTGGAACTGTGCAATTTCATGGAATAAATAGTAGGTACTTATTCTGTATGTTAATCAAATGTTAATCCAGGTTATAAGCTATCTGTGTGCCAAATTTTATTAGAGTCTTTTAAACCGTTTTAGCGTGAAAAAGTAACAAACATCCATCCATCACCATCATCAGCCTATGCTCGTCCACTGCTGAACATAGGCCTCTACCATGGCACACCACTGAGCACGATCCTCTGCCACTCTTGCCAGCCGTTTTGCGAAGATCATCGCTCCACCGCGTCTGAGGATGTCCTACGCTACGTTTACCGATCCGTGGTCTCCACTCAAAAACTCGTCCATCCATACAAACTTTCGCATTAATTATATTAGAAAGATTTTAAAAACAATATGAACTGTCTGTGCGTATGTTGCGAAGTGTTCTAAAATATTACCCTTTTTTCAAATCGCCCAAGGCGTTTGTGTTCTTGACGTTGCCATTAAAACCACATGCCAGCAGAACTCGCAATCATATATATTTATTTACTCTTCCGATTACACTCAACATCAATGTAAGCCTTAAATCCTTCAAATTGTGGTATTAATTTCCCTCCAACACTTCTTATTTTTAAGTAACATTATAGAGTAACCTTTCAAACGAAAACCTACTCTAACTCAACTCTGCAAAAATTATTTCCATTCAAAACACTACTGACTTTATGAATCTGTGTGTTATCAAAGAGAATACTGCTTTATTGCGTAGATTTAAAGTAGCTTTGTGATTGCTTGCGCTAGAGTAGGGTAGATGCACCGATCACGGGCCGCACTCTCGCCACGCGTCTGCCACGCGCCATCGCCGATAATCTTCTTTACCGGACTCCTTTGTTACAATTTGTTTCTCCCGTACTACCCCTGTGAGATCCGAATCTCTGATATGAGACTTAATGATATTTTAAATCAGTGTAGAGTTATTGGCTTGGTTATTGCAATGTTGCTGTTTGGGGAGCTAACGCGCTAATTAAAGCTTGGAATTCGTATACCCTCTAAAGTACAAATTAGACTAGTTATTTGCACTGGTATTTGAAAAAAGTATCCTGACGAGTAAGCAAGTATTTGTAATGTTTGATTTCAACTGCCGAACACCGAGATATTTAAGTACCTAGCATTGGATTTTTTATCACTTTATGAAAATTTTAAAATGTTAACTACCGAAATAGCTATTTAAGACCTTACTCAAGTTTTAGAATTTTAGAATTGTATTTTTTTTAATAACATATTTTTAGCACTATACAATAAGTCATATTTTTAACCCTATATTTATACCTACCCATAGTCTAATAGTAAGTTTTTTCAACATTTGTATTCGGGTTTGAAATGTGGCTATTATAGTTTAACTTAAATAATTTTTAGGGACATAATTAATATTTATTTCTATAAATGAATTTTTAAATACTTCTTGCTTTATCGGGCCAGACTGCTAATTATCTTGATAGCTATCTATTATAATACTAACTGTACCTATTCATAGTAAACGCATATTCGACATCGAAAAAAAAACAGCATCGCTCGTTACTGACGTCAAAGTGACAAGAAAATATCGCGACACAATGAAATAAAGTTGTCATCCCCAGTCGAGGGTAGAGCGTGCTAAATGCATTAATTTGGCCTGGATTTAGTGGCCCGGAAGTGATTTGCTACGGGAACGCATGTCACTATGCGATATGACCCTACTATTGAGTCTCTTACCCTAAATTTGAAGAACAAATAAAAATCACCCTTGTCCTAAATTACGTGTGGTCCAAGTTGGATTGTGACGTCGAGCTATTTAGAGTTATATTGTTTAAATGTTTAACAGGGTTGAATGTCGTTACTGCTTTTTAGTTAAGGGTCGTTACAGCTAAAGCTTAACGATGTATTTGACGCTGTGTTAGTAGATTCAATAAAATTATTAGGAAAAATTGAGTTGTTAAGGAGGTGTGTTTAATTTACCAATTGAGATCACATCAGAAACAAACCAGCGTGATTGTTTTAAAAATATAGTACATTTTATCCTTACAAATATATACTTTGACATGAATTTAGAAAATCTCAGACACGAGATCTGAGCCACGAACCCACGGCCATCTGCTTGAGATCATAGGTCAAATTACTAGACTACTAGGCCAGTAGTAACTAGTTTACGAAATATACTATACTTAGCCACCATTGTCCAATTGTACTGTTCATTAGATTTACCCATAACGTTTCGTCGATTGCGCGTGAAATTTAAAGGCAATAATGTGTGCCATATAAACCGTAAGTTTGTTCAATGTTTTTACCCCCATTCATATGGGTGCGTTAGGTGTGTATCTGAATATCGAACATCGGGAAGGTTTTCTCTAAAATCGTTTAAGATTGTTATAAAAATCCTGTTTTAGTTACCTATTTACAAGCCAAATTTGAACTCTACTCATTGTGGTCATGATGATAATAATCCTGTTTATTCCTTATCATGTGGGAATTTACAAAAAAGTTGAAATATTTTTTTTACTGATATAATCACCCATTTATATGCTTAAATTGAAGAGTTTAGTAATCATAGTTAGTAACTGTAGTTACGGAGATAGGGTCACTTTGAATGGTATCCCTTGGGAATTTCGACGAATCCGTCCTTTCCCTTGCCTGCTTCATGAAGGCAACCGCTATGCGAAATTTCAGCCTTCTAAGGGCTTCTTTTTCAAGTCAAATTCAGTCAAGACTTTTTTTTCTATTTTATCCTCGTGACTACTTACGTACACAGTCAATTGCAAAAATAAGTATCTATTCGATGTATGGGAAAGATTCGTCGCTAACTTCTAGACCAGTGATGGTGTAGGGGTAAGCACGCAGCACGGAACGCTGAGGACCTGGGTTCGATTCCCAGCATTGGTCTTTTTTCTGGGGTTTTTTCTGTGCATCTATATTTCAGTTTGTATTTAGTTTGAAATATATCTATTCGAACCACTCAAAAATATGTTACTACGGCCTTATTGCGTCGGAATACGAGTCTGTGGTACTTATTTTTGAAACTTTGAATAAGTTCATATTTTTACACTTGACTGTATATCATAAAGAACAAATCTATTATAAGAGTTAATGCCGAATGTACTGTATAAAGTACAAATTGTTTAATGAATAAACAACCTTAAATGTGCTAAAAATAATTACCAAAATTACAAAAACATTTATTTTTTTATTTATTATTTCGTTTACTTATTTATTATTTTGAGGCCTAAAGCACTTTATTACCTACGTAGAAAAAGTCGAGTCTCAGGAGGAGGATTTGAGGAGTGATGCCTTATACTAAGTATTAAGGTAGGTTGTGGTGCTTGTATGTACAGTCGACAAAAGCGAGGCCTGCGCAGTTTCAAAACAAATTTGCTTGCAGCCGTTGAAGTTCATTGGTATGGATTGGTATGGACAGATGTCTAGCCACTGCAAGCAAAATGGACATGGTGTCAAGGCGACCATTCGTTCGAGTGTACCTACAGTCAACCAATTTTGTTTCCGATGCCACCACCGTTTATCGTAGTAACAAATTTTACTTATTTGTATATATCAATGCCTATTGAGTGATGTAAATGTCACTATGACAAAGTCTGTAGTGGCCTAGGAATCAAATTGGTTGACTATACAAGGCCAGTTACTCTAGCGTTCGCCGTGGTTCTCTATTAGGTATTCTATGCTCAAAAGGCGTTTAAGATGATGTAAACCATAATTTAAGCGGTAAATTTCTATTATTATACCTTCACATTGTCTACACTGTCGCAAAATCCGACGATCAAACGCGTCACACGCATCCCACGCGTGTAACCAAACGAGTATCCACTCCCGTCAACTTAACAAAATGAGACGGGTTAACCGTACGGCGAATCAATATCTTGACGTTAATATATTCTACCTCTAAGCACCCTCTTATGGCGTACGTAAACACAATATCAACCAGACATCGATAAATACGAAGACATCAAACGCTCCTATACCCTACCTGTAGCTATATCTCCCCTGATAACTTAAAGACTTTATCCCCTGTACAGGAATTTTTACGGCAACAAAAGCCTTCATATTTTCTTTATTCATACCGTGTCAAAATCGCCCTGCTTCCCCCTTCGACGACGAAAAAAGAGATAGCCGACCAACTCTTTCGCTTTCATTAAAAAAGGTATATATCCGTCCCGTTCCACCCCTCTGTTTCGGTTTTATGTTTTTCGCGATATTCGGAGTACCTACCTAGTTAATGCGCTGGTTTTCTCCGAGAAAAAAAAACCGGGGTGATGGCGCGAATTTCTTAATTAATTTATGTTAAGTATTTGCAAGGGAGATGTTGGTGAAAGGGTGCTCGGCTTCTTTCTTCGTCTTGGTCGTAAAATGACCCGGACGTTTCGTTAATGGTCCAGAGATGTATTTTTATGCTGCGTTAATTTTTAGGAGGTTTTAATTGTAAGAAAAGACGGAACGGAGAAATTATACCGCGAAAAACTCTTAAAGATAAACATTTCTAACAAACTAAGCACAGAAAAGCTAAAATGCTTTCACGTAGTCGTAACGCAATTGTTTCACATTTTGAATAAAAAATATCATATGGAATTGGCTTTACTGTGTTTAGCCCATAAAACTATTAACTTTTCAACAAACGCAGCGCTTTCGAAAACCCATTGTGTCATAAAAACTCCATCGGCGTTATTAAAAAAAAGCATCATCCTCTACATCCGAAGACGATACGTCTAAAGGATGTCCCAGAAGGGAGCGGCCCCGTATTCAAAAAAGGGAAAAAATGAAGAAAAAAGTTATAACGTCATATTGTTTTGCCACGAAGTGGTGGGGAGAAGGGGGACAAAGGGGAGTCCTGTATAGTGTCAGGGAAAGATAAGGCGTTATAGCTCCGACGTAATATTATAGGTAGGTATGCCATTGTGCCCGTCTCGCCCTTTAGTATTTTCATACTTTCCCAAGGCGCCATAGGAGCGCTATTTTGTGTGATTTAGAAACAAGAGAGCGCTAAAGATGATTTCGTGAAAGTGTTTTTGCTGAGTAAGGTTCATTTCTAGTTTATTGATCGAAATAACAGCTTTTTTTGACGTTTTATTTAGGTTGAGTAGAGTTTTGAGATTCTAAGAGAAATCAAGTTTGTATGTACATATAGAATAATAATATAAATTAGCAAAAAAAATCTAAACATTAATTCTGGAAGTCTTTTATATATTTTTTTATACTACCAGCGCTTTCGGAAATACTATCATTGTCAAGAAGAATGCGCCGCGATTTTGAACATGAAACTACCGTGAAATTCATTCATAGTGAAAAAATACGGATAGTTAACTCACATTTTATGATCGAGTTTAGCTCATGTTTCGGGTCAGTGAGCGTTTAGCAGCAGCCGCCGTGACGTGTGCTCCAAGAGGAAGGGCTACGGATTAGCCCGAAACATGTAAAATTAACTCGATCATAAGTAGACGTAGTAATCCGCATTTTTTTACTATGTTGATTTTCATAGCAGTAAAGATTTTGAGATTTAACGTGAATCCCGTGGGAATGTGGAAATATAAAGTAGCCTGTGTCTTATTCCCTACGTCGAGTTATTTGACACACTAAGTTTCATTCAAATCAAGAAACAAACACCCAAATAACAGACACACACGCACACCCTTACAAACTTTTGCATTTATAATATTAGTAGGGTCAGTAGAATGAATTAGCACTGAATTAACTTGATTTTGTAGGTTTTTGATATACTTACCTATAGGGTATATGAGAGTTAAATATCTTAATCTCAATGAACTGAAACAATTACTTTGCTCACCCGCGACCTTACGATAGTTACGTCGTGTTGATAGTTGGGTGTGTGTGATTTGTGTGTGTTCGTGAACTGCATGAACACGCATTTCTTACTAAACGTAACTATGGTAAGGTCGCGGGTGAGTAAAGTAATTGTTTCAGTTCATCAAGCAGAGGGTCGAGGGTTCAAATCCCGGCTCGCACCTCTGAGTTTTTCGAAATTTATGTGCGAAATTACATTTGTAATTTACCATGAGCTTTACGGTGAAGGAAAACATCGTGAGGAAACCGATGCATCAATGGTGTGTGTGAAGTTCCTAATCCGCACTGGCCCCGCGTGGTAACTGCGGCCCAAGTCCTCTCATTCTGAGAGGAGGCCTGTGCCTGTGGGACGTATATAGGCTGGGATGATGATGATGATGATTACTCGTATACTGTGAAAAAATTTACTCATTCTACTCACGCTAGGAATATTATCCGAGGTGCACACTCCTTCGCTGAGCAGGCGATCCCTGATCTCCCACGCGAAGATAGACGGGCATTCTCGCTTGTATTGGGCAATCTTGTTGACCACCTCCGCCGTGGCCACGCGGGGCTTCGAACCCCCAATTGCCCGGGGTCGTATCGACCCCGTCTCGTAGTACCTGACGGGGAAAGTTAGTGTATTAATTTGAGACATTTGTGTGATGAAATTATGCAGCCACATTTTTAAATTTTTAATAAATAAAGGTAACAAAGATAATAAAAAAAATAGGCTGGGAATGGAACCACTTTTTCACCGACTTCAAAAAAAAAAGAGGAGGTTATCAATTCGTCTGTATGTTTTTTTTTTTTTTTGTGTTTGTTACGCGATTACTCCCTCAATTGTGAACCGATAATCAAAATTCTTTTTTTGTTTGAAAGAGTATACTCCTGAGGTGGTCCCATTGGCACCAAGTCAAGATCTGATCATGGGATCCTAGAGAAATCGAGGGCAACCTTCAAATTTTACAGGCAAACCTATAGTGATTTTAGCAAAAACGATGCAATAAAACCGCCGAAGAGTCGTTGACCTAAACGATTCTCTATAACCTACAATATAACACTAAAAATAAACCGGCCAAGAGCGTGTCGGACACGCCCAAGGTAGGGTTCCGTAGCCATTACGAAAGAATCAAGTAATATTTTTCTAAGGATTTCGTATGTGTACGGAATCATCCAAGTTTAGGTATGTTTTATACCTTAGACTACTATTTACTCTTAAACTACAAATAATTTCCAAGCAATCTTAGCCGCTATAATTTTCCTAGTAAATTTGATATATTTACTACCATTCTGAATTTTTTCAAATTTTTCCACCCAACAGTTTAGATTTTAGAGGGGGGGGGACGGTCGATTTTAATGAAAATTTTCACTTTAAAGTTGAATATTTCGCAAACAGATCACTGAATAGAAAAATCATGTTAGGAACCCCGCAATGGTTTTAAAAGATCTATCCAACGATACCCCACACTATAGGGTTAGACGAGAAAAAAAAAATCACCCCCACTTTACGTCTATGGGAGGTACCCTAAAAAAATTATTTTTAGTTTTTTTTATTCAATCACTTTGTCGGCGTGACTGATGTATATATTCATCCCAAATTACAACTTTCTAGTACTAACAGTCTCTGAGCATAGCCGCGGACAGACAGACAGACGGACAGACATGGTGAAACTATAAGGGTTCCTAGTTGACTACGGAACCCTAAAAACGCAAATCGTGTTGTTTGGTTAGTCCTTTGAGGAGCAACGGAGCAATGGATTATCATTACATAGATACCATTTAGGATCTTAACTTAAAAGAGACATTGGCTATTAATATCCCGAAAGAAAGTTCCCGCGGGATAGGGCAACAGCCACTGGTAATAGAACCAAGAACAAAGAACAGTCTCCCAAAGTATTTTATTACCCCCATTTCCTTGTATATGGCAACTTTCGCAAGCAAACTGTCACAGTATGGCGTATCGTCGAGTGAGGTGAGGGTGGCCAGTGTCAAATTACGTGCGTTATGTGCCGATACCTCCGCGGAGGTTGTCTTTTTACCTGTCAGCTGTCATATTTTTTGTCTCTGGTTCATGTGAAAGTTTTTTAACGGTGTAAAGTAGCGGGGAAAGTTGATTTGCGAACAGTGTTTTAGGTTAACGAAAAAACATTTTTTTAAACATTTTCTATTATATAAATTCTTTAATAGTTTGATTCTGTATTATTATTAAAGACTAATTGATATAAAATTACCCTCTACCATCTATATTCGCACCTAACAAAGAGTAACATGACATGACTGATTGATAGACGACTGACAATCTAAATCACAATAGCTAAAAACTTTAAATTTGGCAGACCTATGGGTATGTCTTGAAGTTAATAGAGACGCACTAAGAAAAGATTTCGCATAATCCCCACTGCCTTATTTTTACGCTACTACGTGGGTATAGCCGTGGGCAAAAAGTAGTGCATAAGAGTACAACTAAAGTGGAATGAATAGTAAATATGTGTGAGTTGTTTAAAATGGACTAAATGTTATGCGAATTCGATAGATGTGCCTGTAATAAACAAACACCTTTTGCTTGTAAGCCATTTTGCTGACTCGACAATCTATCACAGAAAAAAAACTATGGAAACGACTACACCCAACGCACACATAAAAACCGCAAGCGAGCAAAACAAAACATAATCGACACCCAATCATTTCAAAAATAGAGTCGTTTCGGGTTACCCTGTCACCTAAAACCAACCTTCAACGTCACCTTGACGGTGCAACTCGACCGTTTTACGTGTACCCGTGTAACTAATACTTTAACTAGATGTCAGGGGTATCTGTAAATGGTTCGTGTAATAGCTAACCCTGCGGTTTCGACCACGAGGTGCGGTAGACAACTATGAGTGTGGTGCTGACCGGTTGGACCGCGGTGTTCGTTTCAACTGCATATTTGGAATTGTTAGGTGTAATGTTGCTCTATTTTGAACTAATGTCTGTTTGCGGTTGGCTTTTCTTGGCATTCGCGGGCACGTGAAAGGTTATGTGTTAAAATTTGCAAACAGAATTCAATACAAGTCTGAGTTACCAAACTTGTATGTACCTAATGGGTAGGATATTTTGCCACCTCCAATAAATACACATTTTTTATGAGTTGCCAAAACGCGATTCCGTACTATTTAAAATACATCCAAGTATTAAATTTAATGAATGAGTAATGTCTGGTTAACCAAGTATACTGATTTCATTTCAAAGTGGGCAATCAACTTTTTTTTAATAAGGACGTTTTGGGGTTAAAATTAAGAACGCTATTGATTTTGATGGTAATTTTTTTTAAATTTATCATCAGATAGTTTCTGTGAGTGAAATAAGTAATATATCGAAGTTAACTCAAATAAAAAACACACGGTGAATAGCCTATACTACTATAAGTATAACTGACCCACAAACCATGAGAGACTTAAAAGTCTGCCGCGTGGAGTAAGGTAACGGTCTGCTGCTGCATTACATTGTTGGAGTGCAACTGACCTGCCGAGTATCTTACGCCGCTGTTGGAGACCTGTAGGATGCGGCTGACGTCGCAGGACCGGGTTCCTTAGTGTGCCATCTCCACAATCTTCTGCCGCATGGAATCAACAAGGGTCTTCTACTACGTTACATGGTTGGAGTGCAACTGACCAGCCGAGTATCTTGCGGCTGATGTCACAGGGCCGTGCTCCCGAGTTTGCCAGCTCCACAATCTTCTGCCGCGTGGAATCAGGGAAGGGTCTTCTACTGCATTACAAGGTTGGAGTGCAACTGACCTGCCAAGCATCTTGCGGCTGATGTCGCAGGGCCGTGCTCCCAAGTGCGCCAGCTCCACAATCTTCTGCCGCATGGAATCAGGCAAGGGTCTTCTACTGCATTACATGGTTGGAGTACAACTGACCTGCCAAGTATCTTGCGGCTGATGTCACAGGGCCGTGCTCCCAAGTGCGCCAGCTCCACAATCTTCTGCCGCATGGAATCAGGCAAGGGTCTTCTACTGCATTACATGGTTGGAGTACAACTGACCTGCCAAGTATCTTGCGGCTGATGTCGCAGGGCCGTGCTCCCAAGTGCGCCAGCTCCACAATCTTTTGCCACATGGAATCAGGCAAGGGTCTTCTACTGCATTACATGGTTGGAGTGCAACTGACCTGCCAAGTATCTTGTGGCTGATGTCGCAGGGCCGGGCTCCCGAGTGCGCCAGCTCCACAATCTTCTGCCGCGTGGAGTCAGTTAAGGATCCACTACTGCATTACATGGTTGGAGTGCAACTGACCTGCCGAGTATCTTGCTCACGCAGCCGTTGGAGACCTGCAGGATGCGGCTGATGTCGCAGGGCCGGGCTCCCGAGTGCGCCAGCTCCACGATCTTCTGCCGCGTGGAGTCAGGTAAGGGTCTGCCTCCTACAAACACGCCGCCGAGCTGGTTAACACCGCTGTGACCTGCCGCACCATAAGCTTGCTTACTCCAATTAATCAGCGGTTCAATTTTATTTTGCTTAGTCTATGATATGCATAAGAATAATACGTATAGAGGCGACACTGGCGGGCCGGACGTTCACGTCAGATGCCTAAACGATGTGAGACTAGAAATTTTATTGCCAAGAAAGTATGAAACGCCGAGCAGAACTTATAATTTATGTTTAGTCGGTTTAATGTATTTCTCTTCTACTGTAGGGTACAACAAAATAGACGCAACGATTAACATTGTTCTATCGAATTATACTAGCCTTTCAGCATTACTGTACCTGTTTTAGAGCCATATTAACTGACAACACTTAAATATGTATGCATATAAGTAAACCAATAGTGGCTGAGGTATGTAGGTACCTATACAGAAATTTAGCTTATACCTACGGACTTTACTAGATTATAAGCTACGCGTTTATATTTTACGCCTGAAAAGAGTGTCGCCTCTATACATTTTTGTTATTCTTATGGTAACAGGCAGGCAGGTTATAATAGTAGCGGTTTTTAAGGGGTACAAAACTACGAAGTTAACATTAATAAGTATACCTAGAGATTTTTCTAGCACGAACAACTTGTGATTAGTGTTTGATATAATAATAACATCGATTTATTGAATCAGGCGTTACTTTGCGGAGGTCCATATTAATGAACTAAAACAATTACTTTGCTCACCCGCGACCTTACAATAGTTACGTTTATGCAAGAAATGTGCGTTCATGCAGTTCCTCCACCTCCACACTGTACGAACACACACAAATCACATAAACCCAACCATCACCACCACCAAGCTACACTGACGCGTTTCGAACTCAACCAGAGCTCATCTTCAGAGTTACCACAACCGTATGCTATGCTACCAAACGTTAAACTCATAAACGTAACTATTGTAAGGTCGCGGGTGAGCAAAGTAATTGTTTTAGTTCATTAATAACATCGATTTGGTTTGTTATTATTGTTTTATATTTTCAAACGTGACTCATTGATATAATGCCACTTATAAGACATCGATAAACTAAGTATTAGAAGGAAAAGTATTCGTTCGTGCTAGGAAAATCTCTAGGTATATTAATAAGTTCAAGCTAGATTGATCCCAAACGTCATCACCAAAGAGTTGCGACTACAGAATAGAGGGGTAATTGAAACAGATTAGATAATAGTTACTACGTAACAGATTCGACACTCGTTTGATACCTGCTATATTCACTTATCCTATCAGTAGTAGGTATAATAGAGTAGGTAGATTATTTTCGACTGACTACTGTTATAAAAAAACACTATTTACCCATGACAGCGGTCGGGAATTATTCTAATATAGGTATTGGAGTAACTGGGCAGTCAGTGGTTAAAGTAAAAATTGGTGGAAATTGTTTCATGATATTCAGAAAAGAAACAGCTACAGAGTAGATAACATCAGTTTGATCTGCTCTAAAATTACTTGATAACAGTGAGTTAGAAGTAGTGAGATATGTTTCGTCATTTTGTAGGTCGCCGGTAACACCAGTAAGTGATCTCGTCTTATTAACAAGGTTGATAATCGCATCACAAAACCTAAAGTGGTCAGAGAAGCGAACTGGGTTCCAATATTTATCTGTATAAGCATATTTAACCGTTCCAGACCCTCCGAAGGGATCCCAACCACATCCCGAGGCAAGCTCTAGACTGGAATCCCCAAGGAAAACGCAAACGTGGTCGTCCAAAACAAACCTGGCGGCGGACAATCATTGGCGAAGCGAAGGCCATATTGGCAAAACCTGGAGCGAAATCAAGCGAGACGCTCAAGACAGAACGGGATGGCGATGCACTGTGGACGCCCTCTACCCCATCTAGGGGACATAGGACCTTAAGTCAAAGTAAGTCATGTTTAACCGTTGCCTAGTACGTACCTACCTACCCATATAAGCTTCGCATACTTTGGGACTAGGTCTCAAATGTGGTATCAATGGTCACACGATATTTATTTACTTATCACCCCTCTATTCTTCATCGTAAACTTTTTCGGCATGGCTCTTAAGGCGGTCAATTATTAAGATCGCATCCGTGAAAATACCATTCGCAAGTTTAATGTGTTGTTAAGAAACAGGCCAAATAATTTTTAAATAGCAGGCGAAGGCACACATTATTGCCTGGGCATGGAAGTACAGTCAAACCAACTGAATCGTGACTCACTTAAAAAGCCATTTCAAGGGAAATGAACAGTGACATAGCATTGCTAAAAAAAGCCGTGGTGTCCTAGCGGTTTGACCTATGGCCTCTCAAGCAGAGGGCCGTGGGTTCAGATCCCGGCTCGCACCTCTGAGTTTTTCGGAATTTATGTGCGAAATTACATTTGAAATTTACCATGAGCTTTAAGGTGAAGGAAGGAAGGTGCATACACCTGCGAAGAAATTCAATGATGTGTGCTGATGTTCTCAATCCGCACTGGGCCCGCGTGGGAATCACGGCCCAAGCCATCTCATTCTGTGTGGTGGCCTGTGCCCTGCAATGGGACGTATATATAGGCTGGGATTGATAGCATTGCTTGACAAGGGAACATTAGGCTTAATGTGAAAACGTTCTATGATGGGTCAGAAAACAAATGGTTCGACTGTTTAGAATTAAAAAATGTGTCATAATTTCAATATAAAAAAACTGGCCAAATCTAGTGATTTTCTCAAAAAACGAAAAAAATAAATTATAATCTAAATGGCATTAATTATCATCAAAAAAAAACACCGCCTTTTATCAATACAATTTGAAGAGTTAGGTATAATTTTTTAAAACTGAAAGATCTAAACAGACACATAAAAAACTTTGCCACACTAAGTTTTTTATTTTGTCTCGGTGTACTCAAAGTCTTGTCCTTGATACAAGTGTATAACATTTTTAAAAACTTACTAACTAGGCAGCAAAGAAATTTGGATACAACATTTCTGGAGAGTTTTTCGCGCTCCAGCATTAACTTTTTTTTTATATAATCACCGTCTACAATGCACTTCGCCTTTTGTGCTGGGGGGCTACTACGAGATTCGAAATTCGAAGTTCATATAGTGCCGTCTCTTTTACTCTTCTGTTTAATACTATTAGCGTGAACGTAACGACATGATACGCAGTTCCAAAATCAAAATTTGTAGTGTAACAATGACGACTTTTATGCTCATTTTTGAGAAATAATACCTAATTAAAGCTGTAAGCTTCTACTCTATTCCTTTTGCAAATTTTTCACAATTCCCAAGTGGTATTTTCACAGATACAATTTCAAGAATTACGCCTAGGGTTTATTAGGATGTTGCAATGCAACGCTTTTTTTTGAAAATAATATGTTCGGGATCAACCCTACACAACTCAGTGAATGTAAACAAATGTTTTTTTTATAAAAAAAAAAATATATTTTTTGTTTTTTAACAACGGTGTCGTACTAAATTAACTAATACCTACGTATACCACACGGCGAAAAAAAACTGAAAGATAACACTATTTTTACATTCATTACTGCTGCGAAACGCTACCCTATAATTAAGTGAGTTGGCTAGGGTTGGCCCTGATCAAGTCTACAGAATTGCCTATATGAAAAAAACAAGAACCCTGAATTCGTTACCAGTTAATGTACCAACACTTCCGAGCTTTTGCTCGCTCCAAAAAATTACCTTAAGTAAATCTAAGTCTATATATGAGAGCACCAAATCCTGTGTGAGCGAACCATCTCTCAAGGCAACCGGTTTTATACCTTGACAAGCTCGTGCGCGGCGCTCAGCGGAACCCTGTCGCAGGGAGCCTCTGCTGTCCTTAACAAGATTGTTTTTAATAAGTGCGGCAAACGCTGACTGCGACAGGGTTCCGCGGAGGGTCGCGCACGGTCTTGTCGGACTATAG
This sequence comes from Archips crataeganus, assembly GCA_947859365.1. NCBI lineage: Eukaryota > Metazoa > Arthropoda > Insecta > Lepidoptera > Tortricidae > Archips > Archips crataeganus. The sequence goes on from OX402064.1 coordinate 7,924,873, forward strand.
CACGTCTTTGAATGTAGTAACAAAGTCAAGCCTCAAGCGTCCGACCAAAGTACATATAGGATGTTACCACACCAATCGGTAGATCGTCGATAGATGCCATCGATCGATAGTAGAATGGATCTGTCGATCGACGATCGATGCCAGCGACCGATAGTAGAACGGATCGGTCGACGTCGATCGACAGTTTCTACAACACCAATCGAATACTAAACGTTATAATTTATATAAAATGAGTGATTACACCTTTTGAAAATATATCAAATGTACCTATATAATATAATGTACATATAGTCACGTGCACGTTTGGCAGCCGCCGTGACGTGCGACTCCGAGAGGAAGGGCTACGGATTAGCCCGAAACATGTCGAGTTAAACTCGTTTTAAGACGTGAGTGATCCGTTTATTTTCACTATATATCAAATGTAAAAGAAATTAGGTATATTGTTTATTTTTATATCGACCATTACACACCCGTCAACGATAGCATTTGTGTATAGTGAAGTCCGCCTTGGCTCGCTCACTTAGGATAGTATGGTAAGTAAATGGTAATCACCGTTACCTTTACCTTTGTGGGCGAGGTCGTCCATGCGGTCCAGGACTGCGTCCGGCGGCCATGGACTGATCGGTGGCAGCTGCTGCGCCGGCAGCATGGTGTATACTCCGTAGTCTTCTATGGTGCCGCCCTAGGGAAAAACAGAGGCGTCAACGAGGTATTTGGGTTTTTTTATCTGTAAGTGACGTATCTATAAAAAATTGTGCATTAAGGGCCGTAGCCGGCCACACACGCTAGGTTTTGCGTGTCGGTTTTGCATGCACAAGCATTGCCAACAGGCACGACCGAGTAAATATCAATTTTCATATTTCAAATTTTGCTTGCGCAGGCAAGGAGTCATGTCATACACACGTTCAGTTATGCCTGCACAAATGAACTGTGCAGGCATAACCGTCGGTTATAACCTAACGTGTGTGGCCGGCATAAGAAGGTGATTACTAACGAGAGTCTATTAGAAGCCCGACACGGAAGACGTCACTCAGATCAGTACAAAAACTCGCTCATCTCAGTCCAAATCGCAGTCGCTCGTAGCTCTAACGAGGATTGTTTTATAACCAAGTGAACAAAAAAATAAAAATTTGTAGGTATGTCAAAATATACACCGTAAACAGCAGTATCTATTATAATCCAGTGTTAGCAGAGCCCTACTTTTAAGTAAAATGTACGCAGTGTGGAATCATTTTATATTATAAGTCGGGACCCCCCCTTACAAAATTACAAATGCATAGTTGCGGATTTTTTCCTGTAGATACTTGTAAATCTAATATATAAAAATCTCGTGTCACGATGTTTGTTATCGAACTCCTCCGAAACGGCTGAACCGATTTTTATGAAATATTTTTTTCTATTTTCGGTAGGTCGGAGAATAGGTTGTATAAACCACTATCATAATGATAGGTATTTGTATACTATAGTTGGACACGTTTGTATTCCTATGTTGAAGTAGTTTCTCATCAGATCCTGGTCTATACAAATCGGTGTAAAATTCAAATCTGTTCAGTAGTTTATACCTATGCGGTGATCAAATACTAAAAACCGACGAATTTTAAAGTTTTTGCATCTATTATATTAGTAAAATTAAGGGTCCTGAGCATGACGATGAAAGCAGACTGCTAACAAGCATGAGTAGGTAACAACTCTTTCGCGCTAAACTAGCTAAAACGAAAATTTAGTATGTAATTTGATTTCAGGAATAATATACTCGTACATACCTATCTAAGCTACTTTTATCCCTTTACTCCCACATGATCGGGCAAATGTTTTACATACAAAGTATATGACGACCACGAGGTATTTTTTGGGATTTTCCAAGGTAATTAAATAAAATCCCGGAATTATAAATCCCAGTAATTATTACGTAAAAGTTTATAGGCATGGATCGATGGATGTGTGGATGTTTGTTGCTCTTTCGCGCTAAAACGGTTTGACGGATTCTGATGAAATTTATCACACAGATATTTTAAAACCTGGATTCACATTAAAGCATATTTTTTATCCCGGAAATGCATAGTTCTCGAGACATAGCGATAGATCAAGATATTCGCAGACGATTTGCGGGCAACAGCTAGTCAACATATAAAACAAATAATTCATTGTTCTGTAAACAAATGAAAGTCTAGTGATATCATGTATCATCTTAAAATAACGTCTAAAAGAATGTGATTATCTATGTAATACCCCGGAGAAGCTAAAAAATAAGCTAAAGTAAACCGGTCGTAGATAACTAGTATCCATATATTTTTAATCTCAAAAATTAATTTCCACTGAAGCGATCATGCGCTGCCGTCGCGTGCGCAATCAGCACTTCAACATGTTTCGTTCAACATGGATATACTAATTCATATATCCCTGATGTTAACATTTTTGATACCTTGCTACGGAGCGGAAGAAATTTCGAATGTCCAGAGAAATGACATCGTAGAATTCCTGTATAATCAGTACAGGGAAGCAGTCGCAGGTACTGTTTTTTGCTTTGCGTGTGAGTTTATTGAAAGAAGTTGGTAAATATAAACAAGCAAGTATACCGGTACTTCCCATTTCGGTTTTTTAGAACCGATATCCGATGGGAACCAGTATATTCCCTGAAAGTACCTACTGTTTTCTCACGCGGATGATCAGCTCTCTTACTTGATTACGAGATCAGTTATCTGGTACCGGTAAGATATAGATTCTGAACTAGTATTAATGGATAAGGGTACGGCAGCGATAAGAAGTTTGGTCTCGATATACACCGTGAAATTTTAGTGGTTGTTTTCCCGAAACGAGGTGATTGAGTATCGATTGTACAATCGATTTATAATTACTATTTTGACTAGAGTCAAAAATCCAATTGTGAAAAACGAAAGTCGAAAATGACCGCAAACCAATAGTAACGCTTCGTTGGTACCTAACCTATCGTACGATCGTACGCTACTTGCACCAACGAAGCGTTACTACTGGTTTGCGGTCATTTTCGACTTTCGTTTTTCACAATTGGATTTTTGAGTCTAGTCAAAATAGTAATTATAAATCGATTGTACAATCGAAACTAAATCACCTCGTTTCGGGAAAACAACCACTAAAATTTCACGGTGTATATCAAGGTCAGAGGTAGATACAGGTATTTAAATTTACTAATATTACAGCCAGAAAAATGGTGATGGTGGAGATGAGGTCCGTTCACCTACAATTCAATTTAATATCAATGTCCTAAATTATTATTAAGTGTCGCTCAGATTACTTTTACCTCAGACAATAGTTTTTTAAGGATTAACTTTTGGACTTACATTTTTTAGGCTTGCATGTAAATAATTGATTGAATATGTACGTTTATTAACAGTTACTAGTTCATACTTAGCGGACGTCAAAGCATACTTGCCTAATCTTAGGATATAAAATAACTAGGTATATACATATTTTTGCTCTTTGGTTTAATAAAGAGAAAATGTTTTTTTGAAGTAAAGGATTGATCAACTTTTCCCAGTCGTTATTCTCGAAGCCTCTTCAGTTTTAAAACAATTAAATTGAACGATTCCATAAGTCCTTGTTTTTAAAAATCATTGATACTGTCATTATTATTGTAACCAAATTTGAGATGACTTTGATTCTCCATTTTGAACGACGGAAAACTGAATGTGTTGGTGTGTCGGTGACTACAACCAGACATAATTTCCTATAGGTTCATAATTTCTAATAAAAATAGGTCATAATAACTGATATGACAATAAGTGAACCAAGAGAAGTCATTATTAACTAGCTTTGTTAGACAATTTTATATGAAACCAAACATCGCACTTGCAATTACGCCATATAAAGTCGTCGACTGTAGACTGTAGGCGGAGTAACAACAAGATTTCTATTCTACTGTAGTGAAAATATTTAAATAGTGACTTAAATTTACAGAAAACAAGTCAGTAGCATCCCGGCGCGTATTCATAAACAATGTAGAATATCAGATGCACGTCAATAGACTACGAGACGTAAATGGGCTTAAATTGCATAATCTTGTCTTAAGAACAGGAGATCAACCCAATATTAACAAAACTATATACATAAACAATCCTTTGGAATCTAAACTGCCTCAGGCATTCTTGTCCCTTGATGAATTTAAGAAAACTTTAACAGATAGGGTACAGAAACAGAAGGATGAGGTAAAAGAAGAGAATTTAAAAGCTAAAGTTAATGAAGAGAAAATACATGAAAATAAAACTACTATGAAACCACGGTCACCGCGAACAATATTCTTTATTAGAGCTCCAGATTATCCAGATATGATAAATCATACACAAGAAAATGAGAGCAATAAAACAAATGCAAAGCCGGCTAGTGAAATATCAGTGGCAACTAAAATAGAAAATATAACTACAAACATCACCGAGAAAACTACAACAAAAGACAAAACCAAAACCACCGAAAATATTTATTTACATTATTTAATGCCGAATAAAAATATTTCTAATACTACTGAATCCACAACGATATCTAGTACGAAAGGTTTAATGCTAGGGGGGCTTGAAAATACCACAACTGATCATACAATCACAACTACAAAGAATGATAATGGGACTAGCGAAAGTACAACTATGACGGAGCCAAAATTAAATACAGAAACGGAGACAGCTAGAGATTCTAAAGAAAATAATACAGAGTCGATTGTTTCAAGTAAAAACGATACGACTGAAGCCGTTACAAATGCTGATGTAACGAAAACATCTGAATTAGAAACAACAACGACAACAACAACAGTTATGGAAACAGAGACGACTGAAAGTGCAACTGAAGTGCCTACGACTACGACTGTGTCAACACGAGCTACTTTAGGGGTAAGCAAAATTTAAGACATCCGGTTACAGCCAGCCCAACCTCTTCATCCAATCAATCAACATTATTATCATCATCATCATCAATTCTCTCTGGTGCCCTTAGATTACACTAGGCGGTAGATTATTTGTGTGTTTTGTCACGATATTTGTGGCAACAGCTAGTAATGTTCTAATGCGAAAGTACCTAACTCTGTCTGCCTGTCTGTTACCTCTTCTCGCTTAAATTACTGAACCAATTTATATAAAATTTGGTGCATACGCAGACAGAGTCACGGGTAATAGCTAGTAAAAAATATTTCAGCATATTGCTGGGTTAGTGAGACTAAAAATTACTGTAGGTAATGGTTTTTCATCAGAATTTTCGATTCAAATTGTAGGCTTTGATGGGGTACACTTTGAACATCGATCAATGTATGGAAACATTTCTGCTGTCATCCAGAAAAAACGCATTTTTTTAAACTAATTTCATCATTATCATACCAGACTTTATACGTCGCACTGTAGGGCACAGACCTCCTCTGAATAAGAGGTCTCAAAGTCAAGTTTTTTTTATAACATAATGCATTTACTCAATTGTTGAAATTGGTCTGATAAAATTTTGGATTTTCATACTTTGTTGTAGTTAAATTATGAACTAAATAAGTAATAAATAAATATTAGGGGACAATCTTACACAAATCGACCTAGTCCCAAACTAAGCAAAGCTTGTACTATGGGTACTAGACGACGATAAACATAGTTATATAGATAAATAAATACTTAAATACATAGAAAACATCCATAACTCACGAACAAATATTCGTGCTCATCACACAAATAAATGCCCTAACCGGGATTTGAACCCAGAACCTCTTGCTTCGTAGGCAGGGTCACTACCAACTAGGCTAAAGCGGTCGTTAAATAATAATGTATGGACACCTCAAATTTAACAATACTAATTCTAACAACTGGGCAAATGCATTATGTTGTCCAGCATTAGCTAAGCTAGAAACCCTAATTTTGCATCAAATTCAAAATGTCAGCCTGTATTTCTCTCTAAATAAAATATTTACGATCGCAGGCCGTAGTTCCCACGCAAGCCTAGTGCGAATTGGGAATTTCATACATATCATTGAATTTCTTCGCATGTGTGTAGGGTTGCTCACAATGTTTTCCCTCACCGTAAAGCTCATCGTGAATTTTAAACGTAATTTAGCATGTAAAACGCACTCAAATCGTACACAAATACGGCTATTTTACTGACAACGATGCATGTAACTCAATCGCGAAAAAAACCTGTCAGATGAATCGTTTTTAGGGTTCCGTACCCAAAGAGTAAAAACGGGTCCCTGTGACTGAGACTCCGCTGTATGTCCGTCTGTCTGTCTGTCCGTCTGTCACCAGGCTGTATCTCAGAAACCGTGATAGCTAGACAGTTGAAATTTTCACAGATGATGTATTTCGATTGCCACTAACAACAAATTCTAAAAAACGGAATTAAATCAATATTTAAGGGGCTCCCATACAACGGTTTTTTTATTGGCCGTGGTGGCTTATTGGCCATGGTGGCCTAGTGGTTTGACCTATGGCCTCTCAAGCAGAGGGTCGTGGGTTCAAATTCCGGCTCGCAACTATGAGTTTTTCTGAATTTATGAACGAAATTACATTTGTATTTTACCATGAGCTTTACGATGAAGGAAAACATAGTGAAGAAACCTGCATACCTGCGAAGAAATTCAATGGTGTGTGTGAAGTTCCCAACCCGCACTGGGTCCGCGTGGGAACTACGGCCCAAGCCCTCTTATTCTGAGAGTAGGCTTGTACCCTGTAGTGGGACGTATACACATACAGGCTGGGATAATGATGTTGATGATAACAGCAAACGTGATTTTTTTGCCGTTTTTAATAGATAATGGTACCCTTCGTGAGCGAGTCCGTTTTTTTCCATAAATATTATGGCAGATTTGTTAACCACAGTAAAAAAAATTCAGAAAAATATTTTTGTCAAAAATTATACGTAAAGTCGCCATTACATCATTAAAAAGTCACTAGTAAGTTAATAATACCGGACAATGTTGAGGCCCTAGTGAAAAAGGGGTTAATTCTGCAGAAGTTAAACAGCAGATTTCGACTTAACCCCCTTTACACATAAAATAGAAAATAGCTGTTTAATTTCTGCAGACTTACTACTTACTATTTACTTTTATTTGATCAAGTCTCCGGTAAGTAGAGAGGTTTTGAATTCGGAATGAAAAAGTGTCCAGTAAGTACGACTGATGACGAGGCGATATGGTCCCGGACCTTAGCCTGACCGAACGGACGAACCAGGAAAAAAAAAATGTCCAGTAAGTACGATACAAATCTCATGACATCATAGTAATTTTAATTTAGAACTCCTTGTAAAACATGTCATATTTTTTTAAAGTGCAAAAAGCCTCATCTTTGGGTCATTATAAAGGTTGAATAATAAACGTATATTTTATTATAAATGGTATTATACCCTTAAATATGATTTTATTAGGACTTATATTGTTCGAAACATAAATATAAATTAGTACTGGGGTGTCCCATAAGTAAAGAGACAAGATTGAAATGAAAATATCTAATGAAAAAATATAATAAAGTGCTAACATTTACATTAAGTCCAATCAAGAATATATTCAAATTTGTTATTTTATATTAAATTTGCTTGTGGAATGCCTTTATAGCCAATTTTTCTGAGGTTTATTGTTGCTCGCCACATTACAGCTTTTCCTGACCTAGTTGCCACAATTTTAGCCGATCTAGTCCATCGATGTTTAAATGCAGGCAATGATTTGGGGTTTTCCGTTTGTTTTTTATATTCTCGTTTGCATAAATACCAAAAAGGTTCAATACCACGAGCTTGGGGGACATTTGGGGCGTCATTATGTTTTCGTATAAAATCTATCCCCGCAGCCTGTAAATGTTGGGTGACTTCGGTGGCGTAGTGGCATGACGCCATATCCGGCCAGAATATAATTTCTTCCCTAAGGTAATATTTATCAATGAAGGGAATCAATCGCTTTATTATACATTCTCTCAGGTAAATGCGTGCGTTCATAGAGCCTGTGCAAATATATGGTTCAGACGTATTAAAACTCTGGTCTATGGCTTGCCAAAGTAGGTATTTATTGAAAAATTTGGCCTTTGGTATGATTTTTTGTGAATAATCTACAGCGTCCCGAACCCGATTGTTTGCATGGTAGTATTGCTTCCCAGGAAAGGAACATCCACTGGGTCCACGGGCACGTAGGTCTCGTCATCAATTATAAGAACTTTTTTCGGTGTTTTTTCATACCCTCTTCGGCATCCTTTTTTAGCTCGCACTTCCTGGTCTTTAATATATTTAGGAGCAGATAATTTTGCAAACGCTTTAAGCTATAGGTCGTGTGTTTTCATTCGAGCTATACTTGACTTCGATATTTTCAATTTATCCGCAGCAACTCTAACAGACATCGAGGGATTCCGTTTATAAACTTTTTTACCTTATTTATATGTTTAGGTGACGAAACAGTACGTTTTCTTCCAGAAATATTTTTATAAATATCTCCGTGCGTTTCTTCATAACGCTTATAATTCGATACAAAGTAGTTCTTCTGACTCCCTCTGGAGAAAAATGACGTGTCGTGTCCGTTTTTCCATGACATTTATAAAATTGAAAAATTCTTTTTGCAAATACTTCGTGTTCAGCTCTCTTTATAATTAAAACTTTAAAAGTACTTTCAAAATTCCCGCTTAATCTGACAGATATAATGCCTACGGCGGCCATGACAGTTATTTTTCTTAAAAAAATGAAAATCTTTTCAACCAGTTTGAAATTTGAAATTTGTCTCTTTACTTCTGGGACAGCCTTTAGTAAATTCATTCAATTTAACAAATATTTATGCTAACTCTAACAGTGGGGCAGTATACGGTATAGGTACGGTATATACTTTTATTAAAAAAAAAATATAAGAACAGCGGCCTTCATACTTCAAAAAGAGCGGGAAAATTTTAACGGCCTACCGAGCTTTTCGCGCTAATTGATTTTGGGTGGGCGATTTGGTAGGACTGCACGTGTTTTTGGGTATTTTCATCTTATTACTAAAACAAATACATATTTTAAAAATGTAGCAACACTAAGCCCTAGAAAACATCTTGGTTTATTAACATTCAAAAAGTCATGACCTGCCGTGCAGTATTAGCGTCGTACTACGAATTTATTTTATTTTTTAGAGACGACTTTGGATTTTTTTTCTATCGAGCGAACTATAAGTAATCGTGTTGCAATAAACACTTGTCAATGAACTGAAACAATTACTTTGCCCACCCGCGACCGAGGTCAACGCGGTCGCGGGTGAGCAAAGTAATTGTTTCAGTTCATTAATATGGACCTCCGCAATTTATTGAAACACTTGTCATTAGAGTGAATCCTCAAATATCTTACACATGAATTTGAAGCTTTACTTGTAATGATAAATGAGATTAAATTAATGCAATAAATGCGCCAAAAACACGGTAGGCCCTTAACATTTTGGAAATATTTCGTTGTCATGTAATTTGTTTTGTCTTTGTAGTTTGTTTCATTTTTGAGAAAAGCACCTATACAAGCTTTGGCCAATAAGTGCCATACTAGACTCGTACATAGAAATTCTCGCCTATGGCTCGGATTTCTAATCGTACTTGTCCAGTATGGCTTACTTACTGGTCTCTTCAGTAATGTACTATTACAGGAGTGTTTCAGTCGAACTAACCCAACCGCAAGCCAAATTAATTAGTTTGGATCTAGCTAGGTCCATTAATGTGAATCGATATAGGATTTTTTTGACGACTGAATGGCCTAGTGGTTAGAGGTCCCATAGTACTTAGTTTGGGACTAGATCAATTTGGTGATTTAGGTATTTATTTATTATTTACTAGCATTCACCCGCGGCTTTGCTCGTAGTGAACCATTAGGTCTGGCAGTTGTATTGAAATTCCGGGATTTCACTGAATTCCCATAGCTACCGTCGTTTGGTCTTCATTCACGCTATCATGAAGGACTACCGGTGCAAAATTTCTTGCCTCTAAAATTTAGCGATTGAAAATTCAGGATTTTGCACGCATATCCTGATCCCGTAGGAATATGGGAATGAAAAGTAGCTTATATGTTATTATACGTATATTATCGAGATTCAGTCTACCCCGTGTGGAGTCGGGTTTAGAATTACACCTCTCCATTTCTTCAGTGGATGTCGTAAGAAGCGACTAAAGGCCTGTTTACACTTTGTTAAGTGGTAAGTGCAGGTGACAAGTGCAGGTGTAAACTGATTAGCAAAAACAACGTGTAAGCGGTCACGCTGTTAAGTGGCAAGTGCGAGTGCGAAGTGCAGGTGCGAAGTAAAGTGAATAGACGCTCGGTCTATTCTTGCCTGTTAAGTTGTTGCCAAATGTTAAGCTATATTGTAAACGATATGCTAGCGACCTGTCACTATTATACCACTTATAAATTTAAAACTAAAATTGCTAAAAGCGGCCTCGGAACGTAAATAAATAAATAAATAAATATCATGGGACAATTCACACCAATTGACTTAGTCCCAAAGTAAGCTAAGCATAGCTTGTGTTATGGGTACTAGGCAACGGATAAACATACTTATATAGATAGATATATACTTAAATACATATTAAACACCCAAGACCCGAGAACAAACATTCGTATTTTTGATACAAATATCTGCCCCGACACGGGAATCGAACCCGGGACCTCAAGCTTCGTAGTCAGGTTCTCTAACCACTAGGCCATCCGGTCGTCTAAATAAATAAATAAATAATAAATAAATATTAGGGGACAATCTTACACAAATCGACCTAGTCCCAAACTAAGCAAAGCTTGTACTATGGGTACTAGACGACGATAAACATACTTATATAGATAAATACATAGAAAACATCCATAACTCAGGAACAAATATTCGTGCTCATCACACAAATAAATGCCCTTATCGGGATTTGAACCCAGGACCTCTTGCTTCGTAGGCAGGGTCACTACCAACTAGGCTAAAGCGGTCTTTTATGTTTGTATGCATGTATGCAGCTATCTTGGCATTTTTAGAAGAAAGTGTACCCTGTACTTTTTTTAAAAACCTAACAAATTTTGGATTATTTCTACTCAGAATCACAAGCACTATCGATTTAAGCAATAAAAAAGTGTCCCTCTTTTAATTGTCAGTTTTGTGACGCAGTTAACCATACATGTTGTATGGACCGTCACAAAACTGACTAATAAATTTTGTATGGAAAATTAAGGCAAAACGGGCACATTTTTTTCTGAAAACCCCCATCTACGTTCCCAATCCGCACTGGGCCCGCGTGGGAACTACGGTTGAAGCCCTCTTATTCTGAGAGGAGGTCCGTGCCCTCCAGTGGGATGTATACAGAAGAAGAAGATTAGTAGGTATGCTAATTAAGATTAGTAGGTATGCTAATTAAGATTAGTAGGTATGCTAATTAAGATTAGTAGGTATGCTAATTAAGATTAGTAGGTATGCTAATTAAGATTAGTAGGTATGCTAATTAAGATTAGTAGGTATGCTAATTAAGATTAGTAGGTATGCTAATTAAGATTAGTAGGTATGCTAATTAAGCAATCTTTCTATTTCAGAGACCAGCGGTCTACATCGGAAGATGAAATTGGAGAAGATTTTTTTTCTTTTGACTTTATTTAAATAGTGTAGTAACTTAGATATACGTTCCTTGAGAAATCATGTGTGACATGACTTTGTAGAACCCCGTCGCAGGGAGTCACTACTGTCCTTAGCAAGATTTTTTTGATACTGTCGCAAATGCTGACTGCAACAGAGTTCTATCGAGTGTCACGCACGAACTTGTCAAGTTAAATATGTAGTATGTATCTAATTATTTATTAGTGGAATGAATCCAATTTTATTAAATAGTGGTTTTTGTGTAGAGACTAAACATTGAAAATGCTTTTTTTTCAACCTTCTTGTCCTTATTGGAAGTAATTTAACATAGAAAATATTTATTTTTGAACAAATATATACATACTAGCTGATACCCGCGGCTTCGCCCCCGTTGTATTTTTTTAAATTTCTATCATAAAAACCTTTTCCTGACAATAACAAACGCAACAAAAAAAGAATTATCCAATTTGGTGCAGTCAATCGGAAGTTATGCGCTTAGCAACACATTCAGCGATTCATTTTATATTATTATAGATATCAAAGCGCCCTAGAGCTTCAATACTAATAAAATAAGTGTTGAAATCGTATGATGTACACATACAAATTTTATTTTATGACGATAACAACAATCAATGTGCACGAACAGACTTAGGTATTAAGTATAGCAAATTGAAACTAAAACTTAATGAAACTATCAATAGATAACTATTGCAACAATAATTTAAATACCTGCTATTATAGTCCCTACAGTACGTACTTAAGTACTCTAGCTAAAAAGTTTTTACTTTACTTTACATCACTACGTACTGTAAGGGGTTTTCAATAAAAACCCTTCGCGTGTATTTCAAGAATTATTTTAGCCCAAAAAAGTAGTTTTTAAAAATTTCCAGCTTACCTTATCTAACTCCTTAAAATAAAAATCCAAGTTATTGCAAAAGCAATAACTGTAACCGCCTTCAACTGGCCGCTTCAACCATCACTTCAACTTTCTATTTAATAAAAAGTACACAGGACTATTGGCCGCAGCCCGTGCCTTCGAAAATTTCGCGCCAAATAAAACGTCAAACTGTCAAACGAGCCGACATTGTGCTCTGCTCCTGGATAAAGACACCACTTCACTGATTACAAAACACAATCTCACGTGGGGCTACAGTGAGCCTATACCTTTATAAATATGAAGGGCCAAGCGCCGCGCAACAGAGACAAATATACTGTAACTAGTACGAGAGGGAAAGAGAAAGTTGGCGGAGCGAGTGTCAACTCCTATTGTAAGCCGCTTACTGCATTTAGGATTGCTCATTTGTGCGAGAGAGATGGCTTTTTATGTGTGTTTCTGTTTTAATTTATGCTCCGCCCATTTCTCATATTAGACCCCCCCTCCGGTAGTGGGGTGAACTTGGCCAGTTTTAAGTTATCTATTATAATAAAATTATTTCGCAAAATAAGGGGTTGGTTTTGGTAATGATGGTACCTTTAAATTTATTGCGATAAGTTTCTTTTAGACCAAATTTCAACCGAATGTAGAGTTAAATCTACATTTACTAAATTACCTAATTGACATAATTTTCAACGACTTTAAGAGCTTTTTCGAAGGCTTTTATTTTTACTGTCTTATAATTAAAAAATAATACAGTAGCAAATTCACCTCAAAATAATCAATTACGTTTGAACCAGTAGTTAAAGGTGTAAAGAACCTATTTAACTATTTTTTTAATCAACAATAATATTAACAATTTAAATTATAAATAGATAAGTACTAATGAGAAATTGGCTCTGAAACACAACAATTTTGATTGCCAGTTAGCAAATTTAGCTCGAGAAACTCAAGAATTACATTTAAATAAGTAATTTACTGATTACCAAAAATGTTCCACTTAGTTTAATATTCACCATATACACTTTGTGAATACTGTACCTAAGTATAATCAAATAATTTTATATACAAAGATTTTTTTATTAGAAAGAGAAAAAGTGATATTATTTAACCAAAAATGTTTAATACATATCAAAAGTACCCTAATTAAAATAATTTTCTAAAAGTCAATTTTATACGATTCGTTTTACCTCGAAGCTAAAAAAAACCGCCAATAAAATACCTCAGTGCAACAGTTTATTGACCCCTACACCAAAACGATTCGATTTGAAACAGGCCCTTAATTTAATTAGGGCTTGTGGTCTCTCTCATTTCACACTAAAACACCGCTAGGCGATTTTCCATCCTCTTCACACCACTTTCAAAAAACCGTCATAACCGCCACATATACTGCGATTAAATCTTATCTTTAAACGTAGGATAGTTAAGTCTTTTTTTGTTGGTTGGGTTCAAAAGGGATCTGTCAACATTTGCGGTTGAATTTCGGTTTATCTCCCCCGCACAAAACTGTTAGTCGCACAAACATTGTCTTTGACCAATGGCATGTAAGCGCCGGCCTTTTTCAGCCAATCGAAGCGTTCACAGTATTTGGTTTCGCGCGCTTTTGAATTTGAATTTCGCTTGTTTTGTTCCGTTTTTCAAATGGAATAGTTTCTTTTTGACGTTCTATTAGGTGAGTTCATTTTTATTGTTTACCTACACTTGGGTTTTTGTTTTTAAATACAACGTTTAAGGGGTATTATCTAATATACGATTAAATTAATAATAATCTCGGTGTATTATTTTACGTGGTTCCATTTTGTCACCCGTATGGACAGACACCTAAAATATAAAATAAAAAACTTCTTGTTTAATTTTTCAAACGGTTATAAATCTGTGAATGAATTTCTCGAATTACTAATTTTAATTGTTTACTTGCTAATGATGTAAATTTTATTTGTGTACATAGTTTGTTTTGCTATCGCGCTTGACAGCTGCCGTTCGACGAGCAAAACTACCGCTTCGTGAGTTTGTACGTAGGTACAGTCGAATGTAAAAATATGGGTGCATACCTACAACTTGTTCATAAACATGTCCCATAGCTCCTATGTCTTCGAATGAGAGGATTAAATCTACACTAATATTATAAACTTAAAATAAAAACTACTGGACCGATTTCAAAAATTCTTTTGCCGTTAGAAAGCTACATTACCACTGAGTGACATAGGCTACTTTTTACCGCGGGAAAATACCTTTTCCTACGGGAAAATTAATTTATCGCGGGCGAAGCTGCAGACGAAAGGCTAGTCGATACATGTATTTGCACTTCACCGTACCAACATTATAAATTGAATGTCACTAGAACTAAGACCGAATGCTTTAACACTTGCACAATCTATTTTTAGGGTTTTTATTTAAGTAGGGCCCTTCGCCCATTATTCTTGCGTGACAACCACGATCTCCAGTAGCATGGTTACGCGGTTTATTGTAGCACCTACATGTAGCACACTTCGCTGGCTCGGTTTTTTGTACATACCATGTCAGAAGTTCCCAATTTAATTTGGCCATGGAATGGAACCCTAATTGATCATACTTTTCTTAGCGGAACCCTAGCTGAGTATTTCGATAACTAAAGTGTTTATTTACCTTGCAGTTTGGATATATAAATATGACGCTAGATTCGAAGATAGAACAAATTATAAATAAAAAATACTTAATTTCGGTGCGGGGCGGTTATGAGTCTGAGTCCCCGCGAAAGACCCCCGGGTTTCGAAACGCAGCGTCGAGTGTGGTGCCTGGCCAACCGCTTCCGAACCAATGTTGGGAACTCCGCGTACCTTAGGAGTAAATGGGGCTGGTGCGAGTCGGCGGCTTGCGAGTGCGGGGACCCGGAACAGACGGCCCACCACACGGTACTGGAATGCCCGATCACTAGGTTCGATGGACCCATAGATGACCTCAAAAAGCTGTCAGAGAAAGCCGTGGAATATTTTAAGGAGTCTAGATTTAAGTTTTAATTGTTAGTTTTCATTTATATTTCCTACACAGTTTTTGCAGTGACACGTATCCCATACGATAAATAAATGAGTCTGATATAGGAGTACCACGAACGTTTTATTTAATTCTCGGACAGACCGCGGGAGTGTGACCCTTCCACGGAACCTCAGGGTTCTGCGGACCACCTTTTAGGAATCGTTGTTCTATGCCATGGTGGCCCCTTTCTTCGCAGTGTTCGTAGGTTCCAGACGCCTTCCCACAGTTTGGTTACTTGGCCATATTGTTGGCACTTGAAGCAACTAGTTATCTAGAATTCTAAACAAGTTAGCTATGAAGTATCTTTTTTTGTACATATTTTTTCAACTTCATTTTTTTATTACTTTTACGGTCATCCCGTGAAATCATACATTTCGTACTAAATACAAACTGAAATATAGATGCACAGAAAAAACCACTGTCACTGCATAAGGTGATGATTTAGCAGATTGAAATGTATGATGTATAGGAAAGATTCGTGTCTAATCTCTAGACCAGTGGTGGTGTAGGGGTATGGCACACGGCACGGAATGCTGAGGACCTGGGTTCGATTCCCAGCATTGGTCTTTTTTCTGGGGTTTTTTCTGTGCATCTATATTTCAGTTTGTATTTAGTACGAAATCTAGAATTCTCTTACAAGATATTTCGTCCATTATTTAATATTATAATCCTTCTTCTTTGTTAATGCTTCTCTGATTCGCGCCGGTGCCTATACGTAGTTGTAGTTATTTTCTATCTTCCCAGACAATTTACGAATTAACTTGGTAGAGGTTAAAAAATGTCAAAAGATAAGCTTGAAAATTGATCGGCTATATTTTGTTATATCTTCTCATCCAAAATTCCGCAGTGCCTGAAGACAGTGTAGTGCTTAGTAGTCTTCAACCTGTGTGTTGCCAGTGATGACATATGGCTCTGAGACGTGGTCCTTGTCTGATGGCTTCTTGGAGAGGATCAGAGTCACGTAACGAGCTATGGAAAGAGATATGCTCGGAGTTTTTTTTGCGTGATAGAATCTGGAATAGGTGCCTACGAATTTCACCGAAGAACCGTAATCGCCGACATAGCCCGAAGAATATGTAACTGGAAGTGGCTATTTGCGGGTAACATTGCTCCAAGAACAGATAACGGTTAAGGGAAAAAGGTTCTTGAGTGGTAACCATGAACCAGAAGACGACATTCATGGGTAGACCTCCCTGCTGATGATGATAAATTAAAAGCATTTTATTTAATATGTTTTATTGTTACATTGGCTTCTTGACACACATCATCATCATCATCATCCCAGCCTATACACGTCCCACTGCAGGGCACAGGCCTCCTCCCAGAATGAGAGGGCTTGGGCCGTAGTTCCCACGCGGGCCCAGTGCGGATTGGAAACTTGACACACACTGTCTAATTATGCTTAGGTACTTCTACCCAAATTCTGCTGGTGCCACAATAAACTGGAGTCAGCTGTCCTCTAGAGCATAGGCTCGACCTCGGGGAGATTCACTGTGAACTGTGACTTGGGACGAGTGGAAGGAAATTAGAGAGTTGTCGTCATGCATGATCATGAGACGTACTGTATCAGTTTGGTACCCTTTTTTAAAATTAAACAGGGGCTAAATTCAGGAACGGCCCAACACTGTTTGCGAGGTAATTCAAACGTTTGCGAGAGGATAGGGATGAACTGCTATTCAGGAACGCCAAAAATCACTGGTTTTGCGAGAAGTTTGGACTGAGCTTGGGATAAGCCTTATTTATTTATTTACAAAGCAAATTAACAGGAAAATAAGGCTCATCCCAAGCTCAGCCCATCCCTATCCTCTTGTTGTTCAGCCGTTCCTGAATTTAGCCCCTGTTGAGGAAACCCTGGCATACCACGGTGGAACCTCTTCACAGTCAACTTTTCGATTATTTGTTTGGCAGATGTAGAGCATGTCGACATGAAATTTGCAACAAAAAGGTATCATCCTGGTACGCAATTCAATTTCCTCGACTGTACGAAGTGCATGAAGTGAATTAAGACCCATCAGATTAGCTAAATTGCATAAAACTGCATAGAACTATGGCATCAAGTGTTACTCGTGCATTCACTGCACTTCCTTTCCTGCAAATTATAATGCAAATTGCGATACACTATTGTTTGAAGTAATTATGATGTGGGTGGGCTTGTAGCTTATGTATTACGTAAATTATAGTACCTACGACCCGTAATAGCTGTTGCCGGAATTCTGTCTGCATCCCACTGGAACTTTGTACTTTCTAGCAGTGGCGAAGGGTAGTAACAACCCGGTTTCCCCCGGGTTGACTAAACTTTCGAAGTAACAAAACGCTTCTCTTCCATTACTGCACAGCTTTTCAAGAAGGGGACAAATTGCTTTTTTTTTCACTTTGTCCGGATAATTGTTATAAGTACATGTTCATGCAAAATTATAGCTTTCTAGCCCTAATAGTCTCTGACGGACGGACAGACAGACAGACATGGCGAAACTAGATGGGTTCCGTTTTTGCCATTTTGGCTCCGGAACCCTAAAAAGGGTTAGGGTTAGGGGTAAAATATTATTTATTATAGTAGAAAACCAAAACGCTGTAAAATTCAAAAATACCTACATACAAGAACACAGAATACAAAAAAAAAAGAATACAAGTAAAATTAATGACGTTTTAGGCATTTTTGAAAATCGTCTTCGTCGCTTCCCTAAGACGACGGAACACCACACCCTCCGGCTGGAAGTCGGAGCGCAGGAACATCTGCTGGTGCTTGGCAGGCTCTTGGAGTCTAAACGAGCTGAAATTGTTAGCCCTTTGAGACTTCAGCGGGTTGACAAACAGCTCGGTTTCCTGTAAGTCCTGTAACCGACCCCGTGCCCCCTCGCGGACGTCTTCGAAGACTTTCTCCGTCGTCTCATTGTCCAATCGAGGCAGGTAGATATCCACCAATGAGTACTGCAGGTTGGATAAAAGACGACGCAATTGGAAATGTAAGTACCTAAACTAATTATAGAAAACTACCCTGTCCTTGCAGTCGGGTAAAAAAACTAAAGTAACGTATACGAAGTAAAAACTTAACAATGTTATCTTAACAATCTGCAGATAATAAATACATTTAGAGTCATCAACATCATCTTTTTTCTTTATGATTTTGAATAAGAAAACCCCAAAATTACCACATTTAAAAAACGTAAATGGTACACTCTAAATTGAAAATGGCCAGACACAGAATAGTATAATCTGAAATTTATGACGTTATCCTTTGGTCCTTCTTGGTGTTTTTGTAGTAGCGACATCTAGCAATAGATTATTCTGTCAGCTAACAATGAATTTACTTATCAACTAACTACTGGACAAACTGACGCATGACACATTTCTATTACCCTTCGGTAGATGCCACTGTGACACATTTTGTTTATTTCGTGTATAATTTTATAGATGGCAGCACTAAGAGCTTTGTAGTGATATAGAATTAGGGGAGTTCAGATTATGTTCGACGTCACTTCCGCGTCAAGAGATGGCGTAACTTGCGCTTAGTAAAGATTCAGGGTTAGTTCAATGTTTCCCAAGCATCGACACAGGTGGCGCTTATTTCAAAGTAAAATTTGAATCATGTTTTCTGGAAACCATTCAGCTTTTACTAAATCACTCGAACGTTTCTGTTTAATAGAAGCGAAAAAATCAGTATGTTTCTTTGAGACTTCGTGTTTCGATAAACCAGCCAAAGGAGTGTAGAGCTATGTAGGTACAGTGTAGGGTTTTGTAGTAATAGGTATGCTAAATAAGCACAAGTATTGAATATTAAGTTTTGATTGACTACTATTAAATTACTCTTTACGTGATAAATTGTAGGCCATGTCTTAACTGTCATAATCATAATCATAATCATAATCATAATCATTTCATTTATTGTCATAACTGTGTACATTAAAGATCATGTTATAAATAAATGAGTAACAACAGTCTGCCCATTTCGGACGTACAATATAAGATTAGAAGAAAATTTAAATTAAAACTGTATAGAATAAATTGAAATATAACATCAAAAAAAAAATACATTAAAAATTAAATAAAATATTCATTTAGATCATAAAAACATTTGCAGAGCAACCAGTCCTTGAGTTTCTTTTTAAACTGAGGCCCTTCCAACGACTTAATATTACCAGGCAATTTATTAAATATAATAGTTCCAGTCACAAAAGTGCTCTTCTTCTGTATGTAGCTAGAAGGACGGACTGAACGTAAGTCATGTCTATATTGGGATCGTATATTAGCCTTAGAGTCAAATTTTTCAATAAAGACATCCCTGTGTTGCTTAACAAATAAACAAATCTAAGATTATTTAAAAGCGAAAAAGTTTTTCGGGTGCGCCGGTGGGATTCGAACCCTCCTCCTGGGTATGCGCCCCAACGGGTGTTCTACCAATTGAACCACGTCGCATCCAACCGACTCCCCCGAAATTCTTAATCGCTTACATACGCCAACAGTGGCGTGTGGTAACATCCATCGCAACTATTAGAAGCTACGACTCCTACGTTCCAAATTACATTGGAAATGCGTAAGAAATGATGTGCCACATCTATTTATTCAAATATTATTTATTTTATTAGCAGTACGGCTGCTCACCGAATCTAAGATTATTTAAAAGCGAAAAAGTTTTTCGGGTGCGCCGGTGGGATTCGAACCCACGTCTCCTGGGTATGCGCCCCAACGGGTGTTCTACCAATTGAACCACGTCGCATCCAACCAACTCCCCCGAAATTCTTAATCGCTTACATACGCCAACAGTGGCGTGTGGTAACATCCATCGCAACTATTAGAAGCTACGACTCCTACGTTCCAAATTACATTGGAAATGCGTAAGAAATGATGTGCCACATCTATTTATTCAAATATTATTTATTTTATTAGCAGTACGGCTGCTCACCGAATCTAAGATTATTTAAAAGCGAAAAAAAATCTTAGATTCGGTGAGCAGCCGTACTGCTAATAAAATAAATAATATTTAAATAAACAAATTTCAAGAATGAATATACAAGTCAGCGTCAAAATTTTATGAAGTTTAAAAACAGGCCTTAGTGATTCTCTATTCTTAACGCTAAATATAATTCGCAAACATTTTTTTTGAAAAATAAAAGTGGACTGTACATTTACTGAATTTCCCCAAAACACCACACCATAGGTCAATATAGGATAAACATTTGCATAATAAGCCTGCTTAGCAACGTCCACTGATGAAATCCTGGTAAGTATGGATATAGCATAACAACTTCTGGCAATCCTTTTATTTATCCTCTCAATATGCATCTTCCAATTTAAATTGCTATCAATAGTAAC
This sequence comes from Archips crataeganus, assembly GCA_947859365.1. NCBI lineage: Eukaryota > Metazoa > Arthropoda > Insecta > Lepidoptera > Tortricidae > Archips > Archips crataeganus. Next base: position 7,945,584 of record OX402064.1, read on the forward strand.
CCCCAAAAAATTAGTGCCATGAACCTGTTCAACAACCCTGTCATCAATAGTCAAGTTAAAGCTTAGTGGTAACTGTCTATAGTTAGTAAATTGAATAATTTTTGTTTTATCTAGATTTATTCTCAAATTTAAAGATGATAACCAATTCATGACAGTTCTTATTGTGCCATATAGTTCATCATTAATATCAGAACCATTCAGATTGTCACTCGATATGAATACAGTAGCATCATCTGCGAACATAACACATGGATGTCCAATTATAAGAGGAAACTCATTAATATAAACCAAGAACAACAGTGGACCCAAGACGCTGCCCTGTGGTACACCCCGATGATTTATTCTATAATCCGACTGTACTCTTACAATTGTTTTTGTCTCTCTCTCATAAGTGTCCAACACTATAGACTGCACTCTATCTGCAAGATAAGTCTCAATCAATTTCAATGCAGGACCGCGAATCCCAACATGTTCAAGCTGACATAATAATATCTTGTGAGAAACACAGTCGAAAGCCTTAGAAAGATCAACAAAAACACCAACAGATGCTGTTTTTTTATGAATATCTGCCCATAACTGCTGTAAAAAATTGAAAATAGCTGATGTTGTATTTTATCCTTTTTGGAAACCAAGCTGATTTATGTTGAGTATGTTGTTTCTTTGAAAAAATGACATTAAACGATTAAGTATAACCCTTTCAAACACTTTGGAAAAATTTGGTGACTGAGCAATAGGTCTGCAATTATTAATATCTTGTTTGGAGCCTTTTTTGTACAAAGGCTTCACTAACGCTTTCTTCAAGTCATCGGGAAAAATCCCACTTTCCAGTGCCAAGTTAATTATATGAACCAATGGGCCTACAATACACTCAACACTTGCTTTTATCAACTTAATAGGTATCTGATCGTATCCAGTACTTTTTTTATTACTTAATTGGGATGTCCCAATTTTTGACAACGTATAATAAATTGAAAACCGTTTGGAGAAATAGGCTTTGTGAAGCGTTCTCAGAAATCAGATTCCAAAAATATGATAAAATGAATTAAATAAAGAAAATTTAAGTGATGACCTTCATTTGACCCCTGCAGTGAATCGTCACAAAGGAAGATATAAAGCAGGTCTACACTCTAAAGCAAATTGACAGTTTGAAATGTTGCTGTCCTGCTTATAACAGCAAAGAGTGACAAAGACAGAACTTTAATCACATGATGCGCACCTGGCTTTAAACAGTTGTCATTTATCGTAAAGTCCGAAATGTATACGAGTATTTCCAATGTATTTTTACAAATTTAATTATTAAATTACTACGTTATAAGTAAATATAAAAAAAAAAAAATATCAGATTTTAATAAAAAATATCTATTTACTATCACACCATTTAACAAACAGGAATAATCGAAGCTAAAAGAAGAGAAATAAATAAAACTATATTTTGTCATGGTTCATTTAGGACCCTAAGCCGTACTTGTACTTATTATTGACAGTGACAAGACAAATCAGAGGCCCTACCACGAAGTGCATAATTCGAACTTCGTTTTGTGCAGTCCCGCTCACGCTAATATGATTTGACACGAGAGTGAGAGGGATAATACGATACGAACTTCGATTTTCGAATTTCGTAGTAGCGCCTCAGCAGTGCCACAGATTATGTTATGTACGACTTGAATTTTTCTAGGTAATGGAACGTGGCTCTCTCACTGTGACGTCATCAAACGTATTTCTTAAAAAAAATATAAAAAATTAAATACTCAACCAAATTCAAAATCGATGAAAATGGTATGTTAAAATATCCTATTCTTTCCAAAAAAAATATAAAAACTATAGATAATTTTTTTTGGTGCATCCTAATTTTTTTATAATATTTGTTAACTCTTGAATAGTAACCGGAGTCATATAGATGCTAGATAAATTTGATTGAGTGACTGGCTTATATTCATGATTGGAGCCAATAGTATTGTCATTTGCCAAATTTATAAAATAATCATTAAACAAGTTTGCAATGTTCATAGTTTCGTATGAAAATAATTAGGTAGTTTTTTTTTTTTAATTTTGACCACGGCACCTTTAAAAACCGTCATAACAAAACGGTGAAGTAATTTTGAACCCCCTACACGAAAAGAGGGGTGTCATGACCGCTATGTGTGTGTGTGTGTGTGTGTCTGTCTGTGGCATCATAGCTCTTAAACGGGTGAACCGATTTAAATGGGATATTTTTGTTTGAAAGCAGGATTCTTGGCGATGGTTCTTAGATATATTTCATCATAATGTTACACCATATAATGTATAAATATAATGAAAACTGTTATTAACTAAGATAAATAAAACTTTATTATTATTATTATTATAATCGGTTCAGCCGTTTCAAAGTTACCTATAAGCTCTTTTGTCAGCTGCAGAAAAGACCTTAGACGCATAAGGCATTTACTTTATTTTCGAACATAATATGTGCGACGAAATTGCGTTGGGGGTTTATAAATTGCGTTGGGGGTTTATAAATTTTTTAATTTATGTATTCTCTCTATTTTTAATTTTTAAATAGTCAATAGATTTTTTGAAGCGTTAATCAACTTAATGCTTAATAATTAGTAGCAGTTAGTGTTTGACTTCATGTGATTAATTAACAATGTAATAAATACCCTTAGCCAATGATAAACTAAAATGCCAATTCGTATGCGAAGTGCGCGTATGCATGTAAATAGGTAATGGGATCTACATATTTCTCCGTAGGTGGCGCTTTATAAGAATAGCTCTATAAAATTAAGTTAAGAAAGAAGCTAGTCTGGTAGGCACTACCCTGATGACTAAATATGACTATGTCTACGTCTACGAATAATATTAGTATTTTATGCAACGGTTGTATAAGTGAGGTCTTAAAAGACGAGTGACGTGAGTTGCGATACGAACGAATGTGAGCGAGAAGACAGCAGGAGCCGTTAAGACCAAATTATACACCGCTGCTTTTTTTTTTGAAGTCGGTTAAAAAAGAAGCTTTTCGGTATTATAGGTAACCCAAGTATACTTAACCCTCAACATTTCAGATGGGCAAGTGCCTGTTCTAGAATATCGCTCCAGATAATAACTTATTATTCCGAATTGTCACTTTTAACTAAACAAAACTAATCTATACATATAAAATCCTTTGTCCTGACTGACGGATCAACGCACAGCCTAAACCGCTGATCGTAGAGACCTGAAACTTGGAGGGTGTGTTCTTTGTATGACGTAGGCATCCGATAAGAAAGGATTTTTCGTAGTTCTATTCCTAAAGGGGTAAAAAAGGGGGCAAAGTTTGTATGGGACAACGTGATTCCTTGGTCCAATCTACTTCAAATTTTGCATAAACATTCTATAACAGAATTGATGGAAGACGTGTTTCGTATTTTATTGAAATTCATCCCTTGACGGGGTTAAAAAGGGGTAGAAAGTTTTTTTGGGGGTGATTTGCTTCGAAGTTGATATCAATACTCCTTAGTGCTTTTGATTTAAATTACTTTTTATGTTGACACAATGTAAACGAAACGAAACTTCAAATTTTGCAAACCATTTGTCTACGTTTGTCAACCACTTCCTGATCTGATCTCTGATAATAACTAATTATATGTATAAGTATTTGCATTTCACCAAGCTTTTGCTTTTACAAGCGCAGCGTGGGACGTCCACCAACGAGATGGACGGACGTTTTGGTGAAGGCCGCAGGTTCAGGGTGGATGCAAGTCGCTTCCAACCGTAATGATTGGGCGTCAATGAGGGAGGCCTATGTCCAGCAGTGGACGTCCTACGGCTGAAATGATGATGATGAAGCTTTTATATGAGTTCAACCTTTTTCGAATAAAATCGAATTGAATATTCAAACATCATTGTTGAACTCGCATAAAAGCTTGGTGCAATGCAAATAAAAATGAGTGACGTCACGGACGGCGATACATCTACACACGGTCGTATTATCGGAACGCAATTAAATTAGTTGTTACGAAAATACGAGGTTTTTCGCGTCACGAGTGTGCCCTCTAGTGTTGGATAGTGGAGTGAGAGTGTTCGCAAACCATAGCATAGTGCTACAGTTTGAAAAATTTTGAAATATACTATTTTATATTGATCACGTTTGATTATTGTGAAAGTGGGTAGTATTGTAAATAGAAATAAACTTTATTTTTATTGAAGTTTACTCATTTTTAATAGATTTTTATTTTCAAATTATAATATTAAAAGTAATTAGGAACAATATTTATCAATATTTGGTGGATATGGCAAAGTGTACTGTTTGTGGAAAGTTCCTCCCGACAACAGGTGTCGCTGCCTGTACGCTTTGCCATTGTAAATACCACAAGGGCTGTGTTGCGGTGCCTGATGGAACGGCTGTTGCGAAGGATTGGGTTTGCCCCGATTGTATAAGCAAGAAGAAGGGGGCCGATAGCGGCAGCACTCCGGGGAGGGGAGCCGGCGGGTCGCCGGCTGCGGCTCCGGTTCCGGCCGGGGGCCCCGCCCCCCCTTCGAGCGGGGGGTCCGAGGTCGCGGCGCTGCGCAGAGAGATGGCGGAATATATCGCCGAGCAGCGCGAATTCCGTGCCGAGATCCGGGCCTCCCTCAGGAGTATGGTGGAGCGGATGGACGAGATCGAGCGGCGACTGGACGCGGTCGAGAGCAGGGAGGCGGAGGTGCCGCCGCGCGGCGGCGACGTGGGTCAACTGCAGAGGACCGTGGAGCGCCTGCAGCTCGAGCTCAACGACCGCGACCAGGACGCGCTGCTGGCCGACCTCGACATCGGGCAGCTGCCGGAGGAGCCGGGCGAGAACGTCGTGCACACGGTCACCGTGCTCGCCGCCAAGCTGGGCGTGGCCCTCGAGCCGCGCGACGTGGTGTTCGCGGAGCGCGTGGGCGCGCCGGCGGCGGCGGACCGCGCGCGCCGCGTCGTGGTGCGCCTGACGCGCCGCCAGCTGCGGGACGACCTGCTGCGCGCGGCGCGCGTGCGCCGCAACCTCAGCTCGGCCGACGCGGGGCAGGAGGGGCCGCCCCGCCGGGTCTACGTCAACGAGCGGCTGACGCGAGTGAACCGCCAGCTGTTCAGCCGAGTACGGGAGGAGTGTCACAGATGCCGGTGGCGGTTCTCCTGGACTAGGCGAGGCCGTATCTACGCCCGGCAGGGTGAAGGCAAGCAGGCCTTTTGCCTCCGCTCCGATGCAGACCTGGAAAGTGTTTTTGGTTCAGGTTTGGTTAGTAAAAATAAACAAACAAATTGAACTGTATAGCATTTACTCCTTTGCAACAAAAACATTTACAATACAACAGGAAGGACTAGACCGGGTATACAAAATTGGAATGCTTGTAACGACAGACAAGGAAAACATACATGTAAATAACAAGCTTAATTCTTTATATTATCTGTTTGAGAAAGAATTTCGATTGAAATATTATTTATTTGAGCTACACTGTTGCTTTTTGTTCATATATTATTATTTACACTATTACTTTTATTTTATACTGTTTATTATTATAAAAATATTTTGGATACAAATGTTTGAAATTGTGATTAAGTATATAAATGCATAAAAAGCAATTAAAAGTTGGTTTGTATAATGCAGGGTCCTTGTGTACAAATCACGATAATATTATTGTATCATGCGCTCGGCATAAATTAGCATTACTGGCAATAAATGAGACATGGATCAGAGCGGGGGAGGAAGGGCGTGCCGCTGTGCTGCCAGGCTACCAATTCCGTCATAGCCCGCGACCGCAGGGTGAGCGAGCTCGTGGTGGAGGAGTTGGGTATTACACAGATCGTAATATGAGGTTCCGAACCTGGCCTCACCCGGTCGACCCTGCTCACAAGTTGGTTGAGCAGATGTGGGTCACATGCACCCTTAACGGAAAGAAACTTGTGATAGGTACTGCATATCATCCACCATGGATGAATGCAGATTTATTTTTTGATGCTCTCAGTGACTCTATAAGCTCTATGCCTGAATATGACCACATTATATTGTTAGGAGATTTCAACATTAATATATTAGGAAAAATAGATACTAATGTTTCTAAGTTACATACTTTCTTGTCTTGTTTCAATCTGACTCAATTAATAACTACACCTACACATTTTACTGAGACCAGCCAGACGCTGTTGGATGTGGTATGTACGGATTTGACACCCAGGGACATAGTCGTTGAACATGTAGGAGGTTCCCTTTATGGTCACTGCCTAGTGGTGTGTGAACTAAATATCCGCTATGAAAAGCCTAAGCCTTATACTATTACTTACAGACCTTTAAAAAATATAATTACTAATAGTTTTGACATGATTTTACAGAATGAGGACTGGAGCATAGATGGCGATGTTAATGTTATGGTTAGCAGTCTGAGCCAACGCATGGTAGCATTATTTGATTGTTTTGCACCTGTGAGGTCAGTAGTAGTCAGACATCAATCTTATCCCTGGATCACAGACACAGTAAAGCTGATGATGGGGTTGCGTGATAAGGCCTTATCTCAGTATAACAGAACGAAAACTGACAGTAAAAAGCAATATTACATGTCCTTGAAATCCATGGTAAATAAAGCACTTTATACAGAAAAAATTGCTTATTTTAAGCAGGAAATTAACAGCAAAATACATGACCCTAGGACCCTTTGGAACAATCTCAAGTCTACCTTATTACCTAAAAAGGACACAGAATTACCTTCCAATTTCAATGACCCAAATGTAATAAACAATCACTTCCTTAAATTGCCATGTACTGGAGGTGTTACTATTTCACAATTGACATATTTTGAATATTTTAGGTTTAGTGACACTATTTTTAAAATTGAACTTGTTAGTGTAGACCAAGTTATGCAAATTATTAAGAGCTTAAAAACAAATGCAGAGGGTTATGATGGCATTACTTTAAATATGGTAATTTTGACATTGCCATACACACTTGACATAATAGCAAAAATAATAAATAAGTCAATTACTACATGTATAGTCCCAGATGTATGGAAAATAGCAGCAGTGCGACCTCTGCCTAAGATAACAAATCCTACAGAGTTGAGGGATCTCAGACCTGTTAGTATTTTACCCTGCCTCTCTAAAATACTTGAGAAATCTGTATGTATTCAGCTAACCAATTTTTTGGAGAGAAATGAAATCCTGCCAGAGTTACAGTCAGGTTTCAGGAAAGGCAGGAGTACTGTAACTGCATTATTAGATGTTACTGACAATATGATTTGTGCTCTGGATGAAGGAATGTGTACTTTTCTGGTACTGCTAGACTTTTCAAGGGCGTTTGACTCTCTAAATATTGACCTGTTATTGTCTAAATTAAGTTATTATGGGTTTGATGGTGATTCATTGCGTTGGTTTGACAGCTACCTTGACAATCGATGCCAGTATGTAAATATGACTCGAATTGATGGTTCCTTACAGATTTCGGAAAAAGAGGTGGTAAAAAGAGGCGTGCCGCAGGGATCGATCCTCGGCCCAATTCTTTTTATTTTGTATTTGGCTGATATAAAAACACAAATAAGGAATGCTAAGTATCATATATATGCTGACGACATACAGGTTTATATATCTTGCAAGCCCTCAGAGGCTGACTATGCAATAAGTAAGCTAAATGAGGATCTCACTAGAATAACTACTTGGGCGTCAAGCAATTCCCTGCTTCTCAACCCAACAAAAACCAAATATATGGTTATTGGAAGTAAGCAACAGTTGTCTGCTCTGAGATATACTGCTGATGTTAAAATACTAAATGAAAGTATAGAACGGGTGTATGAGGCACGAAATCTTGGTATCTTAATTGATAGTGAGTTGCGATATGAAAAGCATATTGCAAACACAATACGAAATTGCTTTTATAAGCTAAAAGTGTTGTATAGAGCTAGGGCGTTCTTGAGTGAAAAGTTGAGAGTACAGCTTGTAGAGTCGCTGGTGCTATCGAAATTAAATTACATGGATGTAGTGTACGGACCGCGTTTGCTTGCAAAAACTAAAAGACTCGTCCAGAGAGTCCAGAATGCCTGTTCACGCTTCTGTTTTAATGTTCCGTTAAGGGCTCATGTTACTCCTTTCCTAAATAAGCACTTAATGCTTAAAATGCATCACCGACGTAAACTTCATCTGGCTTGTCTACTTTTTGACGTACTTAAGCACAGAGCCCCAATGTATCTTGTCAGTAAACTCACACTTTCGTCTTGCCTGAGGTCAAGTGGAGAGCGAAAGCGTGCCACACAACTGCTTATGCCTCGACACAAAACTGCTGCTTTTCGTGGCAGTTTCAGGTATGCAGCCACGAAATGTTGGAACAACATTCCGCCCCCGATCAGAGACCTAAAATGTACACAAAATTTTAAATTAAAGATGAAAAAAATGATGTTTGAGCACCAAAGGGCTCAAGAACTGCTGAGCCATGATACGAGCGTAATTTGAGTGTTTCTTTGTTTGTCAAAATTCATGTCTCAAATAGATATACATACCTCGAGTTTTTTGTCCCATATGCATCGGAGCGGATGTAGTGGATGTACTGCTTTTCCACTTTTTCCACTGTAGCTTAACTTTTTCTTAATCTGTGTTTTTCATAATTTAAACTATGTTTCTTTGTTTGTGATAATTTTTAGTTTTAGTTTGTGATCTGTTTCTCAGTTCAGTCAGAGGAAAAATGAAAAACTGGTTTGAATTGGTTTAATTGGGTTATGAGCGGGTTGTTATTGTTGGTTTTATTATATTTTCTTTTTCTTTTTTTTTGTTTGTTGTTTAGTTAGTGTTCTGATAGATAAAGGCAAAGGTCTCAGAACCATGCAGCCTAGTTTATTTTAGGGCCACCGCAGACCGAAGCGTTTCCGTTGCCGTCGCGCGCGCGCCCAGCGCTTCGGTCTGTGGAAGCCCTGAATGTACAAACATGTTTAGTTTTTAGTACCTCTATTATGTTGTTTTGTGTGTGGCCTTCCGTGAGTTTACTGCACTGTGGCCCGGCGGAAGACCAGCGCTGGTTTAAACTAGCGACATGCTGAGTCGGGTCCCTTTTGTGACATCACTAATGTGTGCATTAGTGTGTATCTATCTATCTGTCTATGTCTATTGTATTCTTATTTTTGCCTGTGTACGTGTTATTGTTGTCATAAATAAATGTTTTTCTTTCTTTCTTTTCTTTTATATAAAATGCTTTGTCCTGAAGTCCTAAATGACTGACTGGCGGATTAACGCACAGCCTAAACCGCTGTGTGTAGAGACCTGAAACTTGGAGGATGTGTTCTTTGTATGACGTAGGCATCCGATAAGAAAGAATTTTCCGGAATTCCCACGGGATAAGGAATATACGGGATGTATATATTTCATCAATTAAGAGTGACCCTATCCCCATAACGAAGATAAACTGTTCAAATTGGGCATGTTTGTAGACTATTAGAATAGGTACTTATAAAGCTAATTTCAATAATTTTGAACATTCCCTCGGGATAAGGATAAATCAGGATTTATATACTCAAAACAACTGGATCCTATCTCCGTAACTACATTTACTAAACTTTTCAAATTCAGTATAAACGTAAATGGTCATACATAACAGCAAAAAAACTTATTGCAGGATTTTTGGAAATTCCTGTGGGATAGATAATCTCTGAAACTTCCGAGCCGATTAAAAAAAATCTTTTACCAGTAAAAAGTTACACTATCCTTTATTAACATAGGCTACTTTTTTCCGGAAAAATGCAAAATTCCCAAGGGATAGAAATAAAAATTCAACTTCGGAGCTCATTTTAAAATGTATTTCACCAAAAGAAAAGATACACTGTCCTTGATTAACGTAGGATGCTATTTTCCGGATAAATGCAAAATTCCCGCGGTATAGAAAATAGTAAATTTAACTTCGGGGCTGAGTTAAAAAAAAAATTACCGACCAATAGAAAGCTACACTATCCTTTGTTGGTATAGGCTAGGCTACCTACTATTTATTCGGTAAAATGCAAAATTCCCGTGGGATAGAAAGAAGTGAACATCACTTGAGGGCTGATTTGAAAATTTCTTTCACCAATAGGAAGTTACACCAACCATTATTTACATAGACTACTTTTCTCCGTGAAAAAGCAAAATTCACACAGGAAAAAAATAAGTGAATTTAACTACGGGGCTGATTTTAAAACTTCTTTTACCGGTAGAAAGCTACATCTTTAAGGACATAGACTACTTTTTCTCGGGGAAAATGCAAAATTCCCGCGGGATAAATATAAGCGAAAATTTGCATAGAATAAGGACAAATTTGTTGAAATTCCCACGGGATAGTGAATAAACGGGATTTATAATATTCACTAACTGATACTGATGATGATGAAATGATAATAATAATGGATGTTACCGTTGCCGGTTTTTTGTTTTATACAATGAAAGAGATGAAGAAGCTTTACCACAAATTGGAATTCTACGCGGACGAAGTCGCGGGCAAAAGCTAGTTAGTAATAAAATTAAAACTTTTTAAAAACAAGTTTTTATTAAGTAGATGTTAATAAAAATAACTAAAAAGCTGATTTAATTTAATTCTGATAAAAATTAGACCATGCATAATGCCTACGAAGCAAGAGGTCCTGGGATCGAATCCCGGTAAGGGCATTTATTTGTGTGATGTGATGAGCACGAATATTTGTTCCTGAGTTATGGATGTTTTCTATGTATTTGGGACTAGGTCGATTTGTGTAAGATTGTCCCCTAATATTTATTTATTTATTAAATCTTTGCGTTTTTATCACAGCCCCAATTTTTCCCATAAAAGGGACTGTGATAAAAATTACGTTGGGGGTTTTTAAATTCATAATTATTATCAAATTTTTCCTCTTGGTAGGTCTGAGAATAGGTCGTAGGTAGTCTATTTAGGGTTCCGTACCCAAAGGGTAAAAAGGGAACAGCTGCCAAAGAATTAGTTTAGCTACGGGTATTCAAAGGGCGCTACTAAGTATCTTTGGAACCTTGCCTAAAGGGACCCCTTATCATAACAATATCTTTTAACTATAATTATTAAAAAATATTATCCTTAAGGTTTCAGTTTTAGGACAGTTGTACATGTATAATAAAATGCTAAAATATGAAACAGTTCGGTTCATTTAAATAGGCATTAAAAGCATATTATAAAGGAATACCTACCTTGAAAGACCTTGAATATTGTTTAGAAATAATATAAATCTTACTAAAACCAGTTCTTCTGAACACCTAATTATCAGGTGCCTAATTTACAAACTGCTGAAAATCTGTGGGTGATCATGTAATTGAAATTTTAGGCATTTATGCTTAAGTATGCAAATAATGTTGCGCTTAATGTTCTATTAGTAAGCAGACTAATTACTGTGTCCACGTATATAAGCCGAAGTTAGTTTATTTTGTATCTAGTCATAGCTCAACCTTCAAAAAAGCCGCTCAGTTAATTCTGTAACCTGGAGATAGATACAGATACAAAAAAAGGAAGAAATATATTGTCGCTAAAATGAAGTTTGTGATTGCCGTCTTGCTTCTTGGTGTGTGTTACTATGGAACTCATGGTAAATAAGTTTTTGATAAAAATTTCATTCTTAATACAAGCTTTTTGCTGACTGTACTTGCATTGTCATCCAACTTACATAAGTATACTAAATTTCGAGACAATCCGACCACTGGAAATTTGTTAAATTCGGGTTCCAAGATCTGACCCAAAAAATAGGGCAAAACTTAACTTGTAAAAATTACTTGCACGAGTTTAGGTATTTGCATTATAATTTATATTTTTTTTATTACAGGTAAACCAACATACGATTGTTCAAATCGAGATCTATTAGGAAGTGAGTATATAGTCCGTCAACGATGGCGTTCAGAAGATGAAGGTCAAAAATAACTTTAACTACTTTTTTTTACTTTTAAACTTTAACGTTAATTTAAACTTATCGTGCAAGTGTGCTTTCAATCAAGCAAGTAAATATTCTTATAAATAGACTTCAGAGGAGAGTCGTGGTCGCATGCCACCATAAATGAATTGTTAGGTAAGTAACCCTCAAGGCATGCAACCACGGCTCACCTCTGAAGTCTACGTATAAAGAATTTCGGACAAGAATATTTTCTTGCTTGGTTGAATCAGACGTTACTTTGCGGAGATTTATATTCGTGGTCGTGGACGAGCAAATTAATTGTAAATTGTCTTATTTCATACTTTATAGAGCGCGTTTTTTCCGTAGTCGAGTTTCAGTTTTTTTAAACAATTTTTTTGGAATTTATTTGCGTAATGACATTTTGTGGACACCTGCACACACCTGCGAAGATATTCATGGTGTGTATGAAATTCCCAATACGCGCTGAGCTCGAGTGGGCACTACGGCCCAAGCTCTCTGATTCTTAGAGGAGGCCTGTGCTCTGCAGTGGGAGGTTTATATGCTGGGATGATGTTTAAAAGATACCGCCAAGTTCGCTAGGTTTTGGGTTCTGGGTTTATATTTGAGAAGGGCAGGTTTTTAATTTCAACAGATAATCATCACTTTAAAATACGCTAGTGTTGCAAGTGTTCATACATAGATGGCGGTCATTGCTTTCCATCACAACTTTTTCCTTTTTTCGCTTTATTAGTTCTCATCGACAAAAAAACTGTTTTAGCTGTAGAATCAAACTCAGAAAAGGACGTCGTTGGATCTAGAAGTGTTGGTGGCGGACGCAGAAATCGTAAAGACAAAGTCCAACGTATGTATACAAGTTACAATTAAATTCGAAGTTCGTGACGTGACATCCCTTTCAGTCTTCTGTTTAATGCTATTAGCGTAAACGGAACGGCATGATACGAAGTTCAAAAAACTAATTTCGTAGTATAAGATCTGATGCTGAAAGTCATGCATTCTTTGACTGAAGTTTAAGTGCGGTAAAAACCGCGCACTGAGGGTACTGTACTTTAAAAGTCAACACACAGCACAAAAATACGACAATGCCTTATTATATTGCATGCAAACCTTTCTCAAAATAAATCATTATAGCCCTTGGCTTTCGCCGGGCAGTAATGTTGTACTGAATTTCATTATAACCCGCCGGCCAGGCAGTAATGTGATTCTCACTTTTCATAGTTCTTACTGTTCGTTTCATGGTCGTTATTGATTGGATCGATGGATAGATGGATAGATGGATAGATGGATCGATGGATCGATGGATCGACGGATCGATGGATCGATGGATCGATGGATCGACGGACGGACGGACGGACGGACGGACGGATGGATGGATGGATGGATAGATGGATGGATGGATAGGCGCCTAGAATTAGGGCCACTTGCACAGTTCAGGGTTAAAAAATGAAATCGGTAACCCTGGGTTAAGAATGACAGTTCCATTCATTTTAACACTTGTTAATCCTAGGTCAGCAGTTAACTCGGAGTTAAGTAGCTAACCCAGGTCCGCGCAAGCCGGCCTTAGACATTGTTAATAATCTAATTCCAGAGAAGTCGAAGGAAAAATACTTAAAAGCTTACGACGATTTCAACAAATAGAAAACTGCGAAAGGCGCAAAATCTGGTTCGGAATCAGTGCTTCTGAGTCTATTTCGAGTATTTTTCTAGTAGCCTTGGTTTTTATTGTCTCGCAAAAGGTGAGAAAAGTAGAGTATACTCCTCGGGGATAAAACTGATTTTGCCTTGGGCGCGCTTAAATCCTTCACTAATCTCAGGACTCCATCTTAATTCCCTCGCTTCGCTCGGGAATCAACTAAAAACCCCCTCGCTACGCTCGGGCGTTAAATCTGGAGTCCCTCGTTTCGTTCAGCCTTCAATATCGCGCCCGTGACATAATGCAGTGCTTTATCCCCTTGGTGTACAATCTACTATTGTATACCCTAAGGTACGGTGAAGGTGAACATCCTACTTGCACACACCTGCGAAGAATTTCAATGCGCGCGAAGTACCCTCGCACTGGACCCACGTGCGAACTACGGCCCAAGCTTTCTTGTTCTGAGAAGTGGCCTGTGCCCTGCAGTGAGCCGTATATAGGCTCGGATGATGATTGACTATAACAAACACTGAAAACTGTTTCAGCTGCAGAATCAAGCACCGCAAAGTATTACTTAGGATATGGAAGTGTTGGCGGCCCTCCAAGGCACCGTAAGGACCATTTCGAACGTACGTATATTGGTATTTATTTATTAATAAAAAACAAAAAAATAATAATAAATATTAGGGGACAATCTTACACAAATCGACCTAGTCCCAAACTAAGCAAGCTTGTACTATGTACTAAGCCGACGATAAACATACTTATATAGATAAATAAATACTTAAATACATAGAAAACATCCATAACTCAGGAGCAAATATTCGTGCTCGTCACACAAATAAATGCCCTTACCGGGATTCGAACCCAGGACCTCTTGCTTCGTAGGCAGGGTCACTACCAACTAGGCTAAAGCGGTCGTTAATTAAGTGTGGCACGCAAAATTAATTGTAAACATAAGATACAATACAGTAATGTAATTTAATGATCAATACAAAAGATTATTTACAATTCAAAACCATGAAAAAAGTGATAAGTGACAGTTCATTTAGAAAGAAAAATTAATTAGACAAGCGAATTATACAAAATTGACCGACAAAGCGAAAGCAGAACAACACGTGCAAATAATTTCAGTAATATAATTAATACAAACTAAACATACATCGCAAAATCTGTTTGGCGAGTCTTCGGGGAGGCCCAGCAGTGGACGTCTTTCGGCTGAAATGATGAGTTCTGAGTGTTCGGAATTTACGTGCGTACGGTGAAGGAAAACATCGTGAGGAAACCTGTATACACCTGCGAAGAAATTCAATGGTGTGTGTGAAGTTCCCAATCCGGACTGGGCCCGCGTGGGAACAACGGCCCAACCCCTCTCATTCTGAGAGGAGGCCTGTGGCCTGCAGAGGGACTTATAAGGGCTGGGATGATGATGATGATGATGACGATGATACATACATTATATTAAGTGATGTGAGCTTTTAAGCATAAAACAAAGGGATCACTTTCATTAATCCAACCTTACACAACCAAGTATAGCCCTTAATCTGTTAGAAAACTCATAAGACTTGAGCTGAATATGTCTTAGTCCCCATGACGAAGCACCTGACAATATTCTAAAGCTAGCTCCACCCGTACATTTCGCCCAATGAAATGGTATGCGGTGTAGGGCTCAGAAGTATAAAAGTCAGGGATTCAAAATAGTCCGACAAGCCCGTGCGCGACCCTCCGCGGAACCCTGTCGCAGTCAGTATTTGCCGCGCTTATCAAAAACAATCTTGTTAAGGACAGCAGAGGCTCCCTGCGACAGGGTTCCGCCGAGCGCCGCGCACGAGCTTGTCAAGGTATAGGGACGTTTCGACGAGCATTGCAGCGGCCGTGGACTGGGCACCAGTCGACTGAAGTGTGGGATTAAATATGAACCGGAACATGACACATTTAAGAGGATACGATAGCTGAGAGGCTTTTGAGAAATAGGTATTTGAATGAAATGTCGCTGTCTCGCCCGAACCCTTCCGTGTCAGTACAGCGAGAGCGGGACAACTGCAGCTCAGACCGTTAATAGGCGCGTAAAATTGATGAAAACAGCATTTCGTAGTCCCCTGTTTTCTTCTCGAAAACTGGATCAATAATAGTTATTTATGATACAAGTGCGGAAAGTAGGCTATTCCCAACGAATGGCGGAGATCTAAACAAACGAGCGAAGCGAGTTTGGTTTAGCCGACATGAGTTGGGAATTTCCTACTTTCGACACGTATATCATACAACATTTTACAATGCATTAAGCGAGGAAAAAAATTGGGGCTAAGAGCGCGCGCAGACAGAGAGCGGTCTGGAGTACCGAGTTCCGCGTTCAGAGTTCTGTGTTTTCATCGCTCGAGAGTTCCAGTCGCCTGCTGTGTGCGTTATCATAAGAGACTTAGTACCTACATTTGAAAGAACGCAGAACTCTGAACTCGGAACTCCAGACCGCTCTCTGTCTGCGCGCGCCCATAAACATTTTCGGAAAAAGATGTTGCGTTCTTATTTACCTTTCATTGAGGGAAAGTCTCGTAGATGTTTACATATTTCAGCATCCGTTTAGTCAGCAGGAGGCTATCACATTAAATTTTGTGCTAGGTCTAGGACGTCAGGCGGCGTTAAGTCCTATGTAAATTCATCACTTGAACTCTCCATTTTAATTTACTAAACTTAAATTAATTCTCCGGACTGAATTCATGAACATTACTGTGGCGGGTTTTCATGACAGGCGCGAACGGAACGAACCATGATTGGTTCGTGTTACGCCATGCGCGCGAACTGAAAACTCATTGGTTGACAGGCGCGAACGGGTAACCGTGATTGGTTCGTGTTTCGCCATGCGCGCACACTGAAAGCTCATTGGTTAACAGGCTCGAACGGGTAAACATGATTGGTTCGTGTTACGCCATGCGCGCGCACTGAAAGCGCAGATGTCGTACGGTCCGAAATGGACTCAAGGATTTTTTTTAGTACTAAATTTTTTATTTCAAAACTTTAACGAAATTAAAACTTGTGTGTTTTAATATTAAAACAATCTGTTTTATTATTTTATCAGTAAATATTCATTTGGTTGCATCAAACATTTTCTTATTTGTGCAAAGCTGAATTATGAAGACTCAACTCTCTAGTCTTATTTTTTAAACACTAATTTGGACACAACTTTTTGAGAATTGACAATTTAAAAAGTTACTTTTCCGCACGCGTGTGGAAAGTAAAATCCATACAATTTTTTTTCACACTTGCGATTGTGTGCTGGGATGACTAACTTTCTATAGATATGTTGACTCGCGTCAAGAGGCACTTTCCGAGCATATGCATTGTAAAATTATTTTTCTCAAATTAATATTTTCCTTTTTTGTTTATATGAGGGATTCTTTTCTGATGAGTGTCTGAAAATGACGTTGAAATTGGGTAATTTTTTCAGTTTTTGATAGCTCATATTTCTTATGTTTATTGAAATATGGAAAAAAACGAAACATAGGGGCATAGCTGTGATACAGATTACACAGTAAAAAAAATTGGCTCTAAAGCCATTATCCAGGGAGGAAACAGGGGACTACGTTTGTATGGAGAGATGGTGCGCATCGTATCCTCTTAAGGTTGATTCATATTTATCTACAGACGCCGAGCGTGTCAGACACTTGCTGTGGCAGACAAAATAATATTATTCTATAGTGTTTCTATTAACGAATTTATATCTAGCATGGCACAGGCCTCATCTCAGAATGAGAGGTCGTATTCTTATTTTGCACTTTAATGTTTCAGCTGGAAAATCTAACTCCCAAGAAGTCCACTTTATGGGATCTGAAAGTAATGGTGGCGGGCCAAGGCTCCGTAAAGACCATTTCGAACGTACGTATGCTGTTGTTTATAGTCTTGCAAAAATACTAACTGTAAAAAAGCCGTTGTAGCCTGTATGTATGTATGTATGTAATATATTTATTCATAAAAAGTTACACTTTAATTTAAGCCATGCCCCGCAAAACTGCTTACGCAGTTTGACTGCATGTAACTCGCTTTATATAAACATAGCTTATAAATTATTAAATTAGATTATATTAATACAATTAATTTACGTAAATGGTTACAACGTATTTAACAAGTGTTTTTTAAAATAAACTTTTAAATTTAGCAAGTGTAGGCTCACGTCTTATGTCCTCGGGTAAACTATTGAGTAAGTAAGGAACTCGTTTTTTTAACGACCTGTGGTTAGACCTGTGGCCTATAAGCAAAGGGTGGAAGGTTCTAGCCCAGTGTCGCGACTCTCACAAACTTTCACCCCTTCAAAGGATGATTTCCGGCATAAAAACTATCCTTTGTCCTTTCTCGGGACTCAAACTATGTTTATACCAAATTTCACCTAAGCGTGAAGAGGTAACAGACACACACTTTCGCATTCATAATATTAGTACATGGATTTATTTTTATTTTTCAGCATCTCTTTTTCCCGCCGCAAGACAAACTCAGTTATCCCAGCCAGAGTATGTGGATCTGGACACAATTTTGTATTTACCATACGCTGAAACCGAATATCAAGGTTAATCGTTTATCTTGCAACGACGACAAAGATAGTCACCCAACACAGTTACAGAACCCGTAACACCGGAGAAATGATGATACTCGTACGTTGCAATTCGATAGTAAAAGTGATTTATTTATAGAATTAGGTAGGCGTTACTTTGCGGATGTTCAGTCAATGAACCTGGAACAATTACTTTGCTCACCCACCTTATGATACTTAGTTACGTTTGTGCAAGAAATATGTGTTCATGCAATTCCTCCACCTTAACACTGTACGAAAACAAATAAATCATACAAAACCCAACTATCGCCATCACCAAACTACAGACTAAAAAATCTAATGATTCTAACATCTGGTAGCATAGTGAACGGTTGTGATACTCTGAGGATGAGCTCTGGTTGCATTCGAAACGTGTCAGTGTAGTTTGGTGGTGGTGATAGTTGGGTTTGTGTGATTTTTGTGTGTTCGACAGTATGGAGGTGGAGGAACTGCATGAACACCCATTTCTTGCATAAACGTAACTGTTATAGGTCGCGGGTCGCGGGTGAGTAAAGTAATTGTTTCACTGATTGTAAGTGTTCAATAAATGAAACAGAGTTTAATTTTAAAGATTTATTTATGGAATAAACGCAAATATTGTAATTTTGAGCCCGCTTTGCTGAGCTTTTTTAGTAGAAGAGAGCTTTTCTGGAACTGACAGGTGTCAGGTGGAAAAGAAAACTAAGAACATAAAATTTTGTCATACAAAAATAATAAAGCTTCCATTCATGTTCATTGTTCAAGCATGTATTGAACAGGATGTAAGTAATGTCCACGGCCAGTATTTTTAATTAATAATGGAACACAAAGCATAAGAAAGAGCTGGAAAATCCTTATTGGATGTAACACACGCTCTGTAACTTTAACGATAAGTAAGAAACCATTTGTAAACCTGACCTCGGCTAATTGATCACAGAGACTGCATTGTTTAAGGGTGCTTTTTCATCAAATATATACTATGATTTTTAATCGGGTGATCGGGAACCATCATAATATATGGGCGCTTTAGCGGTTTTTAATCTTATCACTAAGATAAAAACGATTTTACCTTTCCACTGTTAATTTAATAGAAAGAAGTAGTGAAACCATTTTATTGTGTTTTTGTTAGCGTTCTGCTGTGTTGTTGACGTTAATTTTGTAAATTGTAATAGAAACAAAATAATCAATTGTTTATTGGCTGTTTAAAATAAATATATGATATAATTTATGACGGTATGTTTTATTTCTGACATCCTTACTAGGTTAAGCACAAATCAACAGATATTTGGTTAGGTTTTGCAATAGGCAGGTTAAATGAGATTTATAATATATACAATTGGGAATGTCTAAATTACCAGTGGTTTTTATATATTTTTTTATATAGAAAAGTCAATTATTAGAAACTAATTTCAATATTTTGTCATTTAGTTCACTACTTTTTCAAAATTAATTGTTTAAACTATTTTGGTTGATGACGTCAGATTATAATTGAAGGCTGGCACTGCCAAATTTCTAAATCGATCTAAATGCGTACGATAAGGCAACCCCTTTACTTAATTATTTTTTGCGTAGTGGTGCACTGTAACTAGTGTCACTTTACTGGCACTGTCAAAGTACTAGATGTCAGACAGCGGGTCCAAATCAAACTCCGTAGTATAATCCACGCGTAAATTGTGAAGAATTCTATCCACACAGAATAAAGTACGACTTGGACCGGTCACGCAATTTACACCAATGCCAAATGAAGGTCATTGCTTATTTGCTATATAATAAATTCATTACATAATATTAAAATTAAATAACTACAGAAAACGAGTTAACAGCATTTATCTCGAAATGGTTTTCGATTTACTATACATTGCAAAAAAATAGACATCCCCAATTAGTGGATATCTACAATACAATACAATGACTCTTTATTGTACACCAGGAATAGTAAGCAATACAGAAAACAGGTACACAGAGAGTAAGTAACAAGGTAAGCAATAGGCGGCCTTATCGCTTAAGAGCGATCTCTTCCAGGCAACCCTTTACCAGAAAGAAGGAAGGACTAGTTTACAGCAGGTGGTGCATCAACAGTGGATCAGAAAATTAAAACGCAACAAAAAATAGTACATCTACTCATACATATATCGTACACATAATACGAGGGGCGTTCAATATAAAGTGAGAATGAGATGCAAACTCTTTTAATATTACGAAATTAAATACTGGCCGGTAAAGCTAATCTATCTAGCTGATTGCTATGAAAAAAAAAACTAACTGTCTTTTGTTTAAAAAAATATACGGTAATTTCTTTGCAAAGCTATTGAGTACGTTAGCGAAAATGGAGAAAATTGAACTGCGCGCCGTTGTCAAATACTTGTGTTTGAAAATTTTTTCTACGGACCAAGTCAATTTGGATTTGCGGGACACTTTAGAGTCTAATGCTCCTCCGTATTCGACAGTCGCACGTTGGTGCGCCGAATTTAGACGTGGAAGAACATCGACAATGGACGACCCCCGCTCCGGACGCCCTACTACAGCAGTAACTGAAGAAATTGTGAAAAAAGTCGAAAACTCAGTTTTGGCGGATCGTCGTGTCACGGTTCGTTTTATTGCTGAAAATGTAGAGATTTCAACGGAGAGCGTGCATAATATTTTAAATGAACGCTTGGATATGAAAAAGGTATCTGCGCGTTGGGTACCAAGAATGCTTACTGACACGCAAAAACAAACTAGACTAGAGATTTGTCAAGAAGCTTTGAACCTGATGCAGCAAGACCGGGAACTTTTTTTGGCGCGATTTATAACAATGGACGAAACATGGCTCCATCATTACGACCCAGAAACGAAACTGCAGTCTATGACATGGAAAAGGCCATCATCTCAAACTCCGAAGAAATTCAAGGTGAGCCCATCTGCCGGTAAGGTCATGGGCTCTGTTTTTTGGGATGGTAAAGGGGTATTAATGATTGAGTATCTCGAGCATGGAGCCACTATTACGGGCACATTATACGCCAAACAAATAGCAACATTGCGCAATGAGATCCGCGAAAAACGGCGAGGTAAACTCTCAAAAGTTGTGCTGTTCCACCAGGACAATGCCCCGGCACACAAGTCCGCCGTTGCAATGGCTGCAATTCGTGATGCTGGGTTCGATATCCTTAAGCATCCTCCGTATTCACCAGATCTCGCTCCCAGTGATTTATACCCATTTCCGAGATTGAAACAATACCTGAGAGGCCAGAAATTCGAAGACGACGACGCGGTAGTCGCTGCAGTACAAGATTTCTTAAGTACTCAAGATGAGACCTTTTTTAAAAATGGAATTTTAAGTCTGGAAAAAAGATATACTAAGTGAAGAATGCTAAAAGGTGACTATGTCGAAAAATAAAATGACATTTAGTAAAAGTTGTTTATAACATACTCATTCTCACTTTTTATTGAACGCCCCTAGTAAGTACAGGTCTAAAACAAATATAAGCATTGGGATAAACAGCCACATATAAATAAATAAACTATAACACAGCTTATTATTACAAGAAGACAGATAGTACACCTTAAGCATTGATTTAAAGATTGACAGAGATTTTGCCCGTCGTAAGTCAATCGGCAAGGCATACTTCTACATCTGTGTTAATGTTTGATTGATGTTTGTTACTCTTTCACGCTGCAATGCTGGACGGATTTAAATGAAATTTTCTGGGGGACAGTTTGATGGTACAACGCCTAACTACAGACAGATTAAACCAAACAGTTACTGTTCTTAGTATAGCAAAGTACTTAACGTATTTCATTAAATTATTTTTTCCATGTCTATTTCGGCTATCTGTCGTCATGTAAACTTAATCTGAAACTAAAATAAAAGTCAGTATAATTATTCAAAAACTATTGCTTAAATAAGTTTTTTTTAGTATGTCTCGGTTTCGACGAAAAAATCCCGCTTTTTTCCTATCCCAAACTTTCTTTGGCTTAAGAATTCTATTTTCTATCTATGACAGAATTAATGTTCCATCTCAAGGTCAATGTTTACACTCGCACAAGACATAAAGCGGCCATCTTATGGATCTTCGTTCTTTATTCAAAAGTGTGATAAACAAAATGTCTGCTACGCGTCACTGTACTTCAACTGAAAGTTCTTGATACTGAGAATAAAAAAATAAACAAAATGAATTAAACCCGCCTGAAGACTCAAAAAAAAATAATTATAAAAAATATTGACTTTTCAAATGAGAGAAAATTTAGGAATAACCAAATATTATCATTGCATGCATTTCTGTAGGGTTCAACTTCGCGTTTGACATTCCGATGTCATGGCGTATGAGTGAGAGCTGTTGTATTCGACGTCCACTGCTGGACATATGATAGGCGTCTCCCATGGCACGATACTCGGTCACTCTCATTCAGCTCTTGCCAGCTCTTGCTCTTGCTTGTTGTATTTGATGAAAGTGTTGAAAAGTTTAATAAAGTCAAGTAAGACTTTGAAAAGTTGCTTATACCTTGTTTACAAAAAGCATTTGTTTACAAAATTACAGCTGAAACGAGTAAAGTTAAGGACTTGCAGCAAACTTCTCTCAAGAAATTAGCACCTATATTCAAAGAGGGAACGCGTTGCCATTCTCTGGGGCATCACCTCATCAGGCCTTTTTAAAATTTAGTTTTATCAATTTGTCCTTTAATCTATTTATTATAAAATAAGGTATAAAAACAGGGACTAAGTATAAAATTAACATAACTAAAACTAACTTAAAATAGCTAAACAGAAATTAAAAACTAAAAATTATTATCTAAATTTGGACCCTTAGGTAGGGTGCCCATCACGCAGGCAGCATTCCCACGTTGAATTGCTATAGCAAGTCTTTGTGCGAGAAAGCTGCCTGCGCGAGGGTCACCTGTTGCCTCTCTCAGGCGCTTGCTTAGAGCTCCGTAGAGCCTTCGTGCGCCCTTGCCCCACGATCCGAGTGTCTCGACACCGAATGCGACGAACTCGTACTGGGCGCCGAGACACTCGTATTTAATGGCCTTGAGCCGTTCTCGGGTGTCGGCCGCTGCACCGGCACGTCTGCTCGTTGTGGGGAGGTAGGACGCTGCCAAGGTGTCGGCGCAAGTGGCGTCCCACACCAGTGCACGGCCCATCCTCCATGGAATTAACGACATCCCGTCAGGGCGCTTGCCATCACTCCGCACGATAGACGACCAGATGGCCTAGTGGTTAGAGAACCTGACTATGAAGCTTGAGGTCCCGGGTTCGATTCCCGTGTCGGGGCAGATATTTGTATGAAAAATACGAATGTTTGTTCTCGGGTCTTGGGTGTTTAATATGTATTTAAGTATGTATCTATCTATATAAGTATGTTTATCCGTTGCCTAGTACCCATAACACAAGCTTTCCTAGCTTACTTTGGGACTAGGTCAATTGGTGTGAATTGTCCCGTGATATTTATTTATTTATTTATTTATTTATCTGGGGCTCCAGAGCAGCAGGAACGTTGGCACTGACGAGCGCTCTTCTGAGGATGTCGTTAAGGGCGGCATGGCGGGACAGGCGGCCGGCACCCGAGGAGCAAGCAAGTCCGTGGTGGCCGAGGCAATCTACGGGGGCTCCACAGGAGGCACAACTGTGGTCCACGCAAACCTCAACACCAAGCCGGAGACCGACGGCTATTCGGAGTGTGCATGGGTCTATAAATGTACCGATGTTGGGTGATGGATAGGCATGGAGCCAGTGGCCTGCTTCAGGTCTAGAAACAGCCAAGAGTCTGGCACGGTCTCTGCCTGTGGCGGTATTAATCAATGAATTTAGGGTTGACTCGGAAGCTATGGTATCCCAGGCCCTTTGAATTTTGAGTCTGGATGGAAGATTTGGGCTCGGTCCAGCTAGCCAAGCATTTGAAGCTTCAATCAAGCACGCAATCTCGCAGTTTGTAGCCGGTGAGGCTTTAAGGATTTTACCTGCGAGATCAGAGGTGCTATGAATTGAAGCCAAGAATGCCGGCAGAGAAATACTTGAAATTTTGCGGGTTCCCAAACCACCGTACCTTATCGGTAGGGAGGCTTGAGTCCATGCCTGCTCGCTAAAACGGATATTTAAGATAGATTCAATTTGGGATTTTAGAACTAGATCGATAGGTCCTACCAGATGGGGGAATTTCCAAATGGGACAGCAGCGGAGCAGGTAAGTAAATTTAGGAACGAGTAAACAGCACTTAAGAACAAAAATAGCAGAGTGACTGCTAATTTTGGTAAGGCGGTCCGAATAATCCTTAAATTTAGACATTGATTTACTCAGAAGGGGAGGGATGGATAATTTGTCCTTATTTTAATTTACGATAATTTCGTTTGCTATTACTATTTTATAAAAGAAAATAATACGGAGAAAAATATTGTATTCCAAAGTTTACTTTAATATTGTTCAAATACCAAGATCGTTATGCCCAGCTACGAATCCCCGTTAATATTATCACGTATAGTATCCGCACTCAGTCTCAATTTGTGTTGTACGTGCCTTCAATTATTTAAATATTACATTGATTCCTGAGGGCTTCCTTCCACTAGATACATATTCATGTTATATTTCATTATTATTCCCGCTTTTGATCTGCTTTTATCCATTGGTTATTTTTTTTAAATATAACTCTCATCGATACTATATATACCGTGAAATTTTAGTGGTTGTTTTCCCGAAACGAGGTGATTTAGTTTCTATTGTACAATCGATTTATAATTACTATTTTGACTGGAGTCAAAAATCCAATTGTGAAAAACGAAAGTCGAAAATGACCGCAAACCAATAGTAACGCTTCGTTGGTACCTAACCTATCGTACGATCGTACGCTACTTGTACCAACGAAGCGTTACTATTGGTTTGCGGTCATTTTCGACTTTCGTTTTTCACAATTGGATTTTTGGCTCTAGTCAAAATAGTAATTATAAATCGATTGTACAATCGATACTAAATCACCTCGTTTCGGGAAAACAACCACTAAAATTTCACGGTGTATATAGTATCGATAGTATATATATATGATTCCGCCAATGTGTAGGTCGACAAAGACACTAACAAGGAAAGGTACTCAACTGTCCCGCTACGATTTGTTTTTTTTTTTACTTAGTCTAAAATAACAGACCCATATTTTTTTTAGCCGCCCAAACTCAACCTAGGTATTTGGAGAAATTGTCCTCAAAGTACTGAAAACTGACTAAACCTTCTAATTTCTATAGAAGTTATTATTCAAGCAATTTGTAAATTACTATTGGTTTGATTATAATTATATTGAGAACATGAAAAAATTATAAGCACGTCACGTGTTTTGTTATATATCGGCTCAAACTCATATTTTCATAAAAAAAACATCCTTCAAGGAATTATATTTCTCATTTGTGCTTTTTTGACCCTTACCAAACGTCCAATGAACCCTCAAAGCCAAGATACAAATCTTTCAAGTTTCTCTATAACGGCTATCACACTGCAATCTGTATTGAATTCATTTCTTTGCAAATAAACTTAAAGTTAAATAAAAATCTTTTTAAAAACAAGCTTTTATTAGGTACACGTTAATACTTACCTCTAAAAAGAAAAAAAGTTGAAAATAATTGTGACGAATGAACCATGTAAATTTTTCCATTTTTATCTCAGTCCTAATTTTTTCAATAAAAGCGTGTTATTCACTCTTAATGTTTCTTGATGTCAAAACGTAACAAATTTTAATTACCAACGTTAAGGTGTCTAACTTTTTGAACTCCACCATGTATTATACACTGTATTTTTTTTATTTCCGTTAACTTTAAGGGAAGATTATCAGGTCAAATAGAGTTAATTTCTCGAAGAAACTAGTGTCTTAACTCTTACCATTTTTGAGATATTCAATAGTTAAATTTAATGACTGAACCAGTGTAAATGGTCCTTCATTACGTCCTATTACTGAACCAGTGTAAAAGGTCCTTCATTACGTCCTATTATTATTTATCTTTTAAATTTTATTAACCGACTTCAAAAAAAAGAGGAGGTTATCAATTCGTCTGTTTTTTTTGTTGTTGTTTTTTTTTTTTTGGCACCAAGTTAAGATCTGATCATGGGATCCTAGAGAAATCGAGGGCAACCTTCAAATTTTACAGGCAAACCTATAGTGATTTTAGAATTTTTAGTATCAAGTGAAGTATTTGCATTCAGAAAGTATCATTTGGTAAACTGGACCTGATGAAGAAGACCGTAGATGGCCAACGGAACTCCTCAACGGGTTAAATCTTGCAAGTTAAATTTGACCCACTTCCCGGTTTTCAATTGAGCTGAAATTTTGCAGACATGCGTGAATTGGATGACAATGCAAAATAATTATGACATGGAGCTGATCTGATGATGGAGCTGAAAGATGGCCATAGAAACTCTGTAATAAAACGATACGACCGCATTGAGTTTGAGCTCATTTGATTTGTCTTGACGAGTACTTTGATCCTAAATGGTAACTAGGGTCTGAAGATGGAGTTGGAAGGTGACCATAAGAACTCCGTAAAAAAACGACATAACCCCATCGAGTTTGGGCTCGTTTGATTCGTCTTGACGAGTACTTTGGTAACCAGGATCAAAAAGTACAGTCAGCAAAGAGTGCCTGTTGTATCGCATAATGTTGATCATTCTAAAATTTTCTGGCGAAGAATGTTTGGCATACTGTTGAAAGTCCTAAAGCATATTTGTTCGTCCTTATATTGATAACAAGAACATCGAATTACCTACGTTACGTTTTATTACTAATATTAATTCGCCAAAGCAGTCCTAAGAATTGTGTTAGTTATTCACCTAAATTATAGTAAGTAGGTATGGCAATAAAAAATACCTACAAACCACCTCTCGCTTAACCTTATTAGGTTCGTTAGTTATCTTGCGTCCCGTAGAGTGGGAATGGAAGATCAGCCAGCGGAGGGGGGCTCGGGGGACGAAGCCCCCCGCAATAAAAAAAATTTCAAACCATCCCCCGTTTAACCTGGTTAGGTTCGTTAGTTACCTTGCGCTCCTCAAAGTGATAATAAAGGGGGCGGGGCTCGGGGGGCGAAGCCCCCCGCAATAAAAAAAATACTTTGAAACCATTCCCCGTTTAACCTGTTTAGGTTCGTTAGTTACCTTGCGTTCTTCAAAGTGATATTAGAGGGGGGCTTGGGGGGCGGAGCCCCCCGAAATAAAAAACCTGTCAAACCGCCTCCCGTTTAACTTACCAGATTCGTTAGTTATCTTGCGTCCCTCAGAGTGGAAAATGAAGCGGTGGTACTGGAAGGGGGGTTCGGGGGGCGGAGCCCCCCGTAATAAAAAACACCTTCAAACCACCCTCTGCTTAAAACCAAACCTGTTTTAAACCCTGTTAGAGGCGGAGCTGGTTAGGTTCATTAGTTATCTTACGTCCCTCAGAGTGGAAATAGAAGCCTCGCTCTTGGAGGGGGGCTCGGGGGGCGGAGCCCCCCGCAATAAAAATACTCTTAAACCACCTCCCGTGTAACCTGGTTAGATTCGTCAGTTATCTTGCGTCCCTCAGAGTGGAAATAGAAGCATCGCTACCGGAAAGGGGACTCGTTGGGCGGAGCCCCCGCAATAAAAAATACTTTCAAACCATCCCCCGTTCAACCTGGTTAGGTTCGTTAGTTACCTTGCGCTCCTCAAAGTGATACTAGGTATGTATGTATGTATGAAATATATTTATTCATAAAAAGTTACACTTTCATTTAAACCATGCCCCGCAAAACTGCTTACACAGTTTGACTGCAGGTAGCTCGCTTTATATAAACATAGCTTATAAATTATTAAATTAGATTATACTTATAATATAATTAAATTACGTAAATGTTTACAACGTATTTAACAAGTGTTTTTTTAATAAACTCTTAAATTTAGCAAGAGAAGGCTCACGTCTTATGTCCTCGGGTAAACTATTGAGTAAATACGGAACTCGTTTCTTTAACGTTCTATCTCCATAGTAATTTTGTACCCTGGGTATTTCAAATTTACCTTTGGACATTAACCTTGTGCCAGTTTTATGTTGCACCAAATTAGTGAAACGATCCTGTTTACTATGATTGTTTACAAGTAGAAGATATTTATGTTTCAGGCTAGCCGGTAGAATTTTACATATTTTATATAGTTTATAGTAATCTCCTTTACATTGATTCTTTGTCTTTTTATTTACGAGTAATTTTAAAAATCTTGTTTGCAATTATTCTATTTTATCTATGTACGTTTTAAATGTTAATCCATAGCAATCAAGAGCGTAACTTATTATGGAGAGAGGTTATTATGTAATTACATAATTTCATTCCTCCATCTCTATTTTACCATCGAATATCCAGGCGGGGAGAGCGTCTTCAACCTTATGTGATTACTTGATTAGTATTTCATTGCCCAGAGGCAGGTCAAACTATTAGCCCATCACAGCATGTAGGTACAAATAGTTTCACCTTTCATAGAAGGGCTAATTTTTATTTTGTTGTATGTTTTAATTTTTTTTAATTCAGAAAATTGTAGGTATGTGATTTTCTGCTCAGAATCACGAGCTTTTTCGATCCTATTAGGAGAAAAAAGTGTCCCAAAACTTCCATAAAATTTTCGGTTCATACAAAGTCTATGAGAAATGGTAACTCAACGGAAAAAATAAAACTTGGGACACTTTTGTTCTTCTAGTAGGATCGAATGAGCTCGTGATTCTGTACCTCTACCATGAGTTTACACTAGTTTACGTGACCGTACTCGCTAGCGACGGCGTAAATTATTTGTATGGAGAATTGTACAGCGCCTCTAGCGGTCACTTACGGAAGTACAATTCTCCATACAAATCATTTACGCCGTCGCTAGCGAGTACGGTTACTGTAAACTAGTGTAAACTCATGGTAGAGGTACTGAGCAGATATCACATAAAATTTTCCAAATTAAAAAAGTCTAAACATACAACAAAATAAAAATTACTTCAGAAATACTATGAAGTATGAACTGAGTTTTGCTGGTTCTTTACATGCTTCTGTATAAAATCCTCATTGCGCGAATCCAACCCACCTTTGCCTAGGTTTCGATACAGATTTCTTTGTTAATGTCTTCAGCAATCGCTACAAGGGTCAGTGTAACCATTCAATAATACAAACCGCCCCTTCAGTTTATGCATTGTGTTCCCATACTTACGACCGTCCGGGCTGCAGGAGGTCCCACTATTGTCCTGAACATAAGTAGATATCAATCATTGCTGTCACACCTACGCTTTTGTAGTAAATTTGGAAGATGTGGATGTTTTTTTTTTCAAAACGTAACGTCGCTCGGAAAAGGCTTTGGATTTCTGTAAGTTTTTAATGAAGCCAAATAATAATTAAATATACCAACGAAAATCGTGTTTTAAGAAAGAAGAAAATATTCGACTGAGTGACTGATTCATCAACGTCTACGACTTTGACAGCTGAATCTTTGCACAGAGGTTCCATTTATCTAATATATACAAAAACTCTTGTCACGGTGTTTGTTATCGAACTCCTCCGAAACGGCTTGACTGATTTTTATGAAACTTTTTTCTGTATTATATTCGGTAGGTCTGAGAATAGTTCGTAGGCTATTTTTTGTATACCTACCCCTATTCTTCGCAGACGGAGTCGCGGGCAACAGCCAGTTTTCTAATATATAAGAATCTCGTGTCACAGTGTTTGTTATCGAACTGCTCCGAAACGGCTCGACCGAATTTTATGAAACTTTTTTCTCTACATTCGGTAGGTCTGAGAATAGGTCGTAGGCTATAATTTAAGTATATGGCAAAACAACGTTTGCCGGGACAGCTAGTAATATTATACATGCGAAAGTGTGTGCGTGTGCGCGTGTGTCTGTTGTGTGTTTGTTACACCTTCATGGCAAAACGGCTGGTCGGTGGATGAAACCATTTCTATTGAAGTAACTAAATAATGGTTGTGAAATTGATCATTTCCCATCCGATGACCCGCTTGCTCGTTTACCCCTCTCATGACAAAAAAAATTAACTCAGTAAAATTTATGGACAGTGTAAAGAAACAAAAAGCACCTACTCAAAGCCAAAAATCCACAAAAGATAAAAAACGCCTTATAAAAGTGTACATCTGGAGCATTGCATTGTATGGAAGTGAGACATGGACCATGACCCAACAGGACAGAGTAAGGCTAGAAGCCTTTGAGATGTGGTGCTGGAGGAGGATGGAAAGAATTAGCTGGAAGGAAAAGAAAATCAACGAAGAGGTTCTTACCATGGTCAAGGAAAAAAGATTATTACTGGAGACCATAAATTGTAGAAGGGGACATATGATGGGACACTTGATACGACACGACGATTTCCTTTTAAACCTGCTGGAAGGAAAAATAGAAGGAAGACGAGGCAGAGGAAGGCCAAGATTGACCTATTTTAACCAGGTGAAGGAGAAAGTGGGTGTCGTGTCGTATCAGGAAGTCAAACGGCTGGCCGAAGACCGCGCGGAGTGGCGGTTAGTCCACCGACAAGAGCATAGCTCTTAAATTTAAGAAGAAGAAGAAGAAGAAGAAGTAAAGAAACCGCCATATTGAAAATGTCTATGATTTGATGAATTGACTAGTGAGTGATGCGAAAACTGAGTTAGGAATTAAAATTTTGTATCTATATTGTCACATTTTATTTAATATTTCTCAAGAACAGTTTAAGCTAAATGATTATGTTTTAGATACTCTTAATTAAGCCAAGTTTTTTTTAAATAACACTATAAAAATTTGGCTAAGTGGGTGTCGGAACACGCATAGATTGGTTCCGTACCTACTATTCTATATTAAGTTTGGAATGTTTTGATCGACTATTAGATACTCCTTAATTTACCTTTAGCCTACTAAACTGTGACATATTTCCTTTTAAATTCCTTATGAATACTGAGTCTATTATAATTTTTCAAGCCAACGGTCTAGCTTGAAGGGGGATTGGACATTTGGTTGACTTGAACAAAAATTATCACTTTAATGCTAAATTGTCACTAACCGTAAGGTTGGTGTTTTAATGTTTTGACGCGATGGATGTATGGATACTGTGCCTTTGACTGTTCTTTTACGCATAATGTATTAGTTTCGTAGTTTCATTTTTGCACATGCACTATTGTGCAATTATTTCAAATGATTTCAGCCTAATTGTAAAACAGAAAAAAAGAAGTGATTTGTTTTAGGAAACTCAACTCAAGGTCTAAACTGTATGTAACTCATAGTTTATCTATATTCTATACATATAATAAATCTGTAACAAGTCGGTGTCTGTACATTGAAGATATTTGAGAAAAACTGTCACTAGGGCTATTTATTAGCGCAATAGAACCCGAAACAATGATTTTTAGAATTATTGTCTGTTTGTCTGTTTGTCTGTTTATCTGTTTGTCTGTTTGTCTGTTTGTCTGTGCGTTTGTGCGCGCTAATCTCAGAAACGGCTTAACCTAGAAGGATGCGGTTTTCACTGATATGTTGGTATTTTCTTGGATTAACATTTAGTGTTTGTTTCATTTCAATCGGTTCACAAATAAGAAAGGTACGTCTATTTTAAGAATTTATCAAACAGTTTTTAGAAGAATTATTAAGCTGAAGAGTTTGTTGTTTGTTGTTTGAACGCGCTAATCTCAGGAACTACTGCTCCGATTTGAAAAATTCTTTCAGTGTTAGATAGCCCATTTATCGAGGAAGGCTATATATCATCACGCTAACACCAATAGGAGCGGAGCGGAGCGGAAGAATGTTTCAAAATCAGGGGTTTTTGAAGTAAATCATCTATAGGCACGCTTGACTTGGGAGTACGGTGGTGAATGTGAACGCGGGTGTGCGGGGGGTTTGGTGGGGGGGGGTGGGGTTGGGAGGCTTTTGTTAAAAGCATACGCTGCCCAAATTACTAATTCCACGCGGACGGAGTCGCGGGCAAAAGCTAGTAATTAAATATTTGTTAACGACTGTTTGTTCCTGAAATAAAATATTTTGCAAGCGAACTCTTACATTGAAAATAATCTTAGCAAACCTATGATGTTCAAAAAAACCATCCTACGATATCCTACATTATGGATTTAGACGAGAAAAAATAGCATCCCCATTTTAATACTTGTAGGGGAAATACACTTTCTTTTTTAAGATTTAATTATAACACTTTGTACGCGTGGTTAATATTCATATTAACCGCTTTAGCCTAGTTGGTAGTGACCCTGCCTACGAAGCTAGAGGTTCTGGGTTCGAATCCCGGTAAGGGCATTTATTTGTGTGATGAGCACGAATATTTGTTCCTGAGTTATGGATGTGTTCTATGTATTTAAGTATTTATTTATCTATATAAGTATGTTTATCGTCGTCTAGTACCCATAGTACAAGCTTTGCTTAGTTTGGGACTAGGTCGATTTGTGTAAGATTGTCCCCTAATATATATATTTTTTATTTTTATTTTTTATATTCCTAGCGCTAAATCTCTCAACTAAGCCGCGCACTGAGACGGACAGACATGCTGAAAATATAAGGGTACCTACTTACGAAACCCTAAAAAACTAGTGTCGCTCCTACTTCTAGTTTATTGTCCCCTCTCTCAAAATGTTTGTGGTAAGATTCGGTCGGTGAATAGGATGCAAGAGTCATTTGTAAATGTCAAGATGAACAAACAGACCAAGTATGTACCGTACCTACTATAGTTTATATTGTTCTGGTCAATCGTTGCAAATCAAATTTTACCCAATTTTAGTGATCAGATTGACTTGAAATATGGTACGGATAGACTTGATATTCGTGCTGCGTGCTGGGATAGTCTGCCAAGTAAGAGTTTTACCATTTTTAACCCCCGACACAAAAAGAGGGGTGTTATAAGTTTGACCGCTATATATATATATTTTTTTTAAATAGGCTTACTGTAGTGTGAGCTGCGCCACACTCACACTCTGCCACTATGTATCCATATATAAGGCCCTTCTTTATTATAATAAACAGTATTTACGCAACACTCATTAGTTTGACTTATCCCAACATCACATGGCGACCCTGCCAGTGCCGCTGCCTCGTGCGGTGCTGGCGGCGCGCTGCGCCACCAGTTAAAAAAGGACTTGTGAAATTGTGAAGTAGTGTGTTGACATTTAAAAATAAAGTGGACTAAAGAAAAGACAATAAAAATAAATAATAAGTGTATTAAATAAGAATAATTAAGTAGAATTTTTAAACAAATATAAGAATATGACATGAAGCAAACGGAAGAAAATAATAAAAAATAAAAGAAGAACTAATACATGAAAACTATGGAAGAAAGAACAGGAAAATGAAGACAAAGGGTGAATAATATATGAAATTGACGAAATAAAGGAAGAAGAAGAATAAAATATGAAGAAAAAAATGAATAACAGGAAAATTAAGCAAGAAGAAAAGAATAAAACAATGAAGATGAAGAAAATAAAGAAGAAATAAAAATGAAGAAGTGAAGTTAATAAACTTAAATAAGAAAGAAGAATACGACATATAAGAAGAATATAGAAAAACAGAAGAGTTAAGAAGGTTAGCTGCAAGGAGTTGATGGTGTCTGTTTGGATTGGAGTGGTATGCAGCAGGGTAGTAGATGGTGTCCTTTGAGGATGGAGTCGGTGTTGGAGGAAGATGGACTGGACTTTTGGAAATAGGTAGAAGTTTCGGGAAAATTAGTTGATTTCGGACGTAAAATAGAAGGTATTTTTTTTAAGTTTTGTTAATCTTTATCAATTAATAGTTTTTTCCTCTGCGTTTTTCATGTTTTTCTTTTTTCATCGACGGAAGTAACATTTTTTTGTATTAGTGTCTTAATAACATTTTTCTATTAACGAGATTATAGTGTAATGCTGTTTGTTGACGAGATACTACTTTTCTATTTTAAATACTTAGCAACATAAAAAGTTTTAATTTGAGACTTTGGACAAAATTGAAATGGTAAAAATACTTTTGATTGGTTTTAATAATTTAGTTAGAGACAATTTACTTAAGAGTTTTTAAGCGTAAATAATAATCAATTAACAATCAAGTAACATAAAATTTGTGCTCTAAAAATAGACCCGTAGTAACAGCACTAAGTTGGATGATCTAATTTAGATCTCCCAATAAGGTATAGCATTCCGCGTCTGTTATTACAGCTCAAATTTCACCAGGTAAGATTGGTACTGTGCGCTCTTTTAACGACATTTAAATTATTGAGTTATAAAATGATTTTGAAATTTAGGTAAATTATCGAAAGTAGGATTTATGTTAGGATGTTAATATATACATTTGTTTTCTTTTACAGCTTTATGGAAGTTTTATTTATACATAGTAAATGCAAAGTAATTCATAGATAAGAAGGTTGATTTAAAAATAATTTGTTATTGCCGCTGGACTTATCATCCAGCTGCCATTCCAAATTATTGGAACAAGATTTTTTATTCTATTAAATGACGTTTTTTTTAGGTTTTCAATGAAATTAGATTTTTTTTATTATTATTGGGTTAAAGATTATTGGAGTAGTTTTGCGAAATATAAAATTAGCAAAGGATTGAGATTTAAGTAGGATTTGTATTGTGTTGGGAAAGGTAAAGTATTTTTTTTTGTAGACTAGACAATGGTACAGATAGTTTGAAAGTGTGCTTTAAGCAAGTTTGTTTGGGAAAGCGGAAGCAAATAAGGTTTTCAAGGAGCGATTAGGATGGCCACCTAAAAGTTATTGGAATTCTTACTAGCTGACGTTTTCAAATTGTATGGTTATTTCGTTAGATTTTGAATGAGTTATTTTAGAGTTGGATTTATTAGCAAGGTACACCAGGATACAAGGCAGGTAGGAAACCCTTGTCCTCTGATCATGATTCGATCGAGCATCAATCGTGAAGAGACTTGGGCACATGGTATGATTATTGAAGTAAGGAAGTGTTAAAAGAACTACCTGAATGTATGATGATATTATAAATGGTTATTATGTATGTGCGCGCACAAAATAAATAAATAATCCTTGTATCCTGAATAAAATAAGTGAATAAATAAAGGTCGGCCGACCACAAAATAAAAATGTGCTGTGTACCTTGCAAGCAATGTCATAAAATTGCATTGCGTACAGTGATGCCGCAGTAGCACACTGATATTATGATAAGATGATAAGAAAATATAATGGTTGTAAGGAAGTGTTATTTACAATTATAGGAAGAATAATGGCAATGTACGATTGGATTATAAATAAGAAGTTTGAACAAAATAAATTAATAATAAATAAGAAGTTTAAAGTTTAGAGTTTTTTTTTGTTGAGATTTTAAGATATACTTAAATCAATTATATCACAGTACATATAGAGAGCACAGTACATAATAAGTCTAACAGTATGTTCATTCAGTAAAAATAATATTAGTATTTTCATATGCAGAACCTATTTTTTTAATTATTGCAGTTTGATATCTACGTTCGAATCTCGTCAACAAAGTGCGCAAATTAGGTATAACATTGTAATAGTTCTTGTAATTTTACATAATTATAATACTTACGTTAAACTTTTCATAATTTTTATTAGATTTAAAATTGTTGCGCCAATCTTTAATGTTAACATGTATTTAGTTTTTTTTTATTTAACAAATATTTCAGTCTAGTAATCAATTAGAATTATTATTATTATTTCAAATTTATTTGTTACAGTCGATATTGTGTTGTGTTTTCATTTAATTATATTATTATTTTCAATATGACAAAAAAAGTTAATGTATTTTTTTTTCTTTTTCAAGGGGGGAGGTGTAGTGTGAGCTGCGCCACACTCACACTCTGCCACTATGTATCCATATATAAGGCCCTTCTTTATTATAATAAACAGTATTTACGCAACACTCATTAGTTTGACTTATCCCAACATCACATTACGTTTGTCCTCAATCTCGCTTGATGGAAGGCGAAGATGAGGCCTAAGATGGTACACGCTTGCCTAGAAGGTGTCTGTTCACTTTGACCTTAAAGATATCCAGATTATAGCGATCCGGAAAAAGTGTCCTCGGCAGAGAGTTCCACTCCTTAGCTGTCCGCATAATGTGTGTGTGTGAATTTATGTGCGTAATTACATTTGAAATTTACGTTGAGCCTTACGGTGAAGGAAAAACAGCATGAGATAACCTACATACTTCCACGAAGAAATACAATGTTGAGTGTGAAGTTCTCAATACGCACGGGGCCGCCGTGGGAACTACGGCCCAAGCCCTCTCATTCTAAGAGGAGGCCTTGCAGTGGGACGTAGAGTAGATGGATTCTAGAGACATGAAATTTTACAGCAGTGTTTTCATACAATACTTAATTACGTTTCTTGTTTTTCAAGTATCCTCAATATAAAGAAGCACACAACGATATGAATAGCAATGACATGCCCTATCTGTGCTCAATTACGTACTTTAAGCTCTGAGTACATCATTTGAAAGAGCTTATGTCCATACAAGTCGCGTTTGCAACTTCAACTTTACTCATAAATGCATAAGGTCCAAAGAACAAATACGTTCGTTTGAAAACTACACACCTCAAAAAACCACGCAATTTTTCCGCAGCATCATTCCAAAAACAGTTTTAATACAATGCTATTAAGGCTTTATCGTGAGCATGGATTCTCTGGTTTTGTAATTGTATAGTAATGACGTAATGTGTCGTCACGGGATATCGTTGAACCTTCTGTAAATAGACGTAATTGTAAATTTGATGCCTCGTAGAGACTCTAGCCGGAAAAGGCCGTTGAATAGGATGATTAAGTGCTGTCCATTCTCCGGTATTGTGACGTTAGGGTCGAACAAGGAAAAGTACCCAACTGTTCGGCTCCGATTTGATTTATTTTGGTATATGTTAGAGAGTAGTCTAAAATAAGACATAAGTACTGTCTTTTTTTAGCTGCCCAATCTCAACCAATTTTTAACCTCCGACACAAAAAGAGGGTGTTCTAAGTTTAACCGCTATGTGTGTGTGTGTGTGTGTGTGTGTGTGTGTGTGTGTGTGTCTGCCTGCCTGTCTGTCTGTGGCATCATAGCTCTTAAACGGGTGAACCGATTTGGATGCGGTTTTTTTTTACTTGGTGATTTTAGATCTAGATGTACGATATCTAAGAACCATCCAATATGTCCACCCCTATGTTATCCCCTATGTGGTCCCTATGGTGATTCTTGATTTTTTACTGAAAATAGAATAAATCATATTTTCAGTAAAAATCAAGAATCAATAGAATAGGTAAATCATATTGGAGTTTGATATTTATCAATTCAATTGACCTCATCTCAACGGAGACCGGATAAACATACTTATAATATTAGGTATCCAAGGACTCTAGAGAAAAAAATCGCATTTTTGATACATAACCCCTTTACACCCCCACCCCTTTATACCCTTTTGTTCGGTGTAGTGCGGCACAAGACGCCTTCCTACCTTTTTGAAAAAATCTCATGGTTGAAAAGTTTGCGCAGACTTAAGGCTATTGTGCCGCCGCACCGGACGGTGGCGTTTCGAGGGAGTTTTAGGTTTGCGGCGTCTAAGTGCTGGAATGACATCCCCCTCCCATCCTAGGTGTGACTAGCAGGTACACCTTTGGGCGAAAGCTTAAAGGATATTTATTGTTGTCATTGCAAAAATCTTAATTTCCTCTCCTTTCCAGCACTATTTCACAAAACTTCTTTGATTTTTATTGTCTCGGTTATTTCATTTTTCGTTTTAGTCCGCTCAGGGTTGTATACTTGGCAAGTGAGATATACTAATTATTATGTTCGAGAAATTTTGTTATTATTATTTGCTTTTACAATTTACAAATTATTTATTTACGCATGTAGTCTTATGTATGTATGTAGCTATTAGTGTGCAGTTTATTTAATTACCTTTCTAAACAGCGATCTGGGTGTCACCAACGGTACTGGCTGAAAATCAGCGCTGGGGTGCTTTAAACGCCTCAGCATTATGCTGAGCCAGTGTCCGATTTGCAACCGCAATGACACATTCTATCGTTAGCTTTAGTGTTGTCTTTTGTTTTGTAAAATATTGATGATGTGTCTTGTGATGTTGTAAATAATAGTACATTACTGCAGCGGCCGCGAAATAGGGGATTGCCGGCCGAGTAGTAATAGATGGCCGAGTGTTAACGAGGCCATCTAGAGATACGAGGCCGGCAATCCCTGTTCGTGGCCAAGGCTTGTATAGTGCTTTTCTCAAATAAATCCAAGGAAATGACACGAATGTTCAACTTATATATTCATATTTAATTCAAATTGTTTTTTTTTGATTCCCGCCAAAATATTTTTTTTCCAGCAATTTATTTGTAAGCTGTTCCAGTTAATGTTTTTGACGCAAAATCTTGAGATGATTTATATTTATTAAAAAATTACGACCTTATTAATTGGTTATTTTAATAAATTGTTAACAATAAACGCCAATCCTTATTTATTTTATGAAATCTAGCCAAGTAAGATATTAAAAAGTAAATTCACAAACTAAATTTTTCTTAATTGGCAGTATGTCATTGATAGTCAATAAAAGAAAATACGACCCACTAAAACAAAAGACAATCTCTTTGCTGGCCTTGGCCAGCAATGTTTGTATGAAATTCCATTATTATCGTCTAATTTGAAATTGGAACGAATCTTCCTCAACTGCTATACAATGACATACTTCGTGTTCTATTGTCACGACTATAAGGACCACATTTCCTTGGATGTTTGAGAAAATGTATTTTCTTTCTTTCTTTCTTTTCTTTCATAATGTCTGCCCTGACCGGGGCTCAAACCCGGATGCTCAAGCTTTGTAGTCAGGTTCTCTAACCACTTTTATACACAATATAGGCTTGCGTTTAAATTTGAAATTTACCGTGAGCTTTGCGGTGAAGGAAAACATCGTGAGGAAACCTTCATACACCTGCGAAGAAATTTAATTGTGTGTGTGAAGTTAACAATCCGCACTGGGCCCTTGTGGGAACGACGGCCTTTTCATTCTGAGAGATATTTTTACTATTATTCTGCCTGTGCCCTGCACTGGGACGTGTTCAGGTTGAGATCATGATGATGATGATCTTTCCATATCCTATCCTTTATCTTTCATGTCGTATTTATATTCAAGCGCAATAAACCCCCGTGCCGTGGACCGGTCCGGCGCGTCACGGCAAATCGGTGCGTGATGTAAATGAATTGGCCTCAAACATCGGACGTGATTCCTACCCCGCCCAGCGGTTGCTAAACTTTACATTTGAAGGGTGCAGGTTAGAGCATGTCTATTCACCTAAGAAATTTATTGAATCAGACGTTATTTTGCGGAGGTCCATATTAATGAACTGAAACAATTACTTTGCTCACCAGACACACGACGTACGGGCAGGGGGGTTTCACTCCGCAGTTTAGGTATGTTCGGCCGGCGCGCCTCTCGGGCAGGTATGGCAGTAGGTTGTCGCTCGGCATTCGGTTCGCACGCTAGCCTAGCCGCGTCGCGCATAATTAAGCATATTTTTTTCTGTGATTTTTGCAACAAACAATGAATTCTAAACGCTCTTATAATTCACTTGCTTACTAAAGGTAGTTTACAGAATTAATACACAACTGTTCATTTAATTTCATCAACGCTTCATTTGCAGTATCTATTAAATTAAACAACATGTTTCTTTCTACCCTCTGGACAAAGTTGAAAAGAATGTGTTGATTAGGGTGTTTCTAACCTATGTGCAAAGCCATATCAAAGGCCACAGTGTTAACGGAAAAATGACTGATTTACGATTTAATACTTCGGATCAGCCTGTATGATACATGGTAATTAAATAGTATTTCAGTTCAGCTTGATTCACCTCTTTGCATCGCAAAACCCAATTACAAACGACTGATAGAGTATGTTCCTATATGTTTCCAGTAATTGTATTTAGAGTTTTCATAGTGATATCTACCAGCCAGCTGCTATCAGTATGTCGAACGAATGCCTAAATAATTTAACAGTAAAAATGTCCCCGAAGTTACAAATGTATATTCTTTGTTATTACTTTCTGAAGAACTTTTCAAAATTTTTGCCTGCCGCCCCGATGTTCCGCATTCATTAAGATGTGCTTCAAAAGGATTTCTTTGAACATATTAAGGTATCTATTTATGGTTTAATATGGAATTGCCAGCGAAATTAAATTAAAAGTGAACTCAGAGTTGCACCAAGTTTCATTACTTAGCGATAAACAATGTAAAAAACGGTCAAGTGCGAGCCGGACTCGTACATAAAGGGTCCGTACCTCTGTACAATTTATTT
Source organism: Archips crataeganus (assembly GCA_947859365.1). Taxonomy (NCBI): domain Eukaryota; kingdom Metazoa; phylum Arthropoda; class Insecta; order Lepidoptera; family Tortricidae; genus Archips; species Archips crataeganus. The sequence goes on from OX402064.1 coordinate 7,985,766, forward strand.
TTGTTATTTGTTGAAATAGCGGCTGTAGCAATATTTTCTGCGAAAATTTCAAGTATCTAGTATAACGATCCCCTTTAATTGTTAACTTTACCTTATTTTTAGTATTTGTTGTTTTTGCGTCCACAGTAATACATCATCATCATTAATTTAAGAGCTTAGCTCTTGTCGGTGGAGTAATCGCCACTCTTTTCGGTTCTCTGCCAGCGTTTTCAGCTCCTGATACGACATGACATTGACTTTTTCCTTAGTATAGCATTATATGGGAGCGAGACTCGGACATTGACTCAGCGGGACCGAGACAGATTGAGTGCGTTTGAGATGTGGTGCTGGCGGAGAATGGAGGGGATTAGTTGGACTGAAAGGAGAACTAATGAGGAGGTTTTAGAGTTGGTGGAAGAGGAAAGGCGGCTGTTGAGGACAATTGAAAATAGGAGAGGGAATATGCTGGGGCATCTGATACGACATGACAGTTACATAAAAACTATTTTGGAAGGGCGAATAGAAGGCAGGCGAGGCAGGGGAAGACCGAGACGGTCATTTATAGATTAAGCTAAGGAAAAAGTAATACATAATCGATGAAAAAGTAAATTTCTTGAATCTTAATACCTAGCTAGACATTTGACTTTTTCATCGATTATGTATTACTATTGGTGGAAACTATTGTAGCTGAAGTGTTAACTTTTTGTAAGCTAACTACTTGGATTGTAATATGCTGTGTGTTTCCCTTTACAAAATAAATATAAAAAAAAATTAAAAAAAAATACTGTGGACGCAAAAACAACAAATAAGTACCTAATAAAAATAAGATAAAGTTAAGAATTAAACGGGATAGTTATACTAGATTAGATACATTGTCCGTCTGACAAGGGCTCTATTTCTAGAGCCCTTGTCAGACGGACGGACGAACAGACAAACAGCAGACTCTCAGTAATAGGGTCCCATTGGCATCCTTTGGATACGGAACCCTAAAAACCAACTGGCATATCGCCGTTAAGTAAATTTTAGCTTGTAAAAATTTACTTAGGTTGAGTTGCACCTAGTTCCTAAATCAAACAAACTGGGAAATCCAAAGGAATTCGAATATAAAGGTTGTTCGGTTGGTTTGACATTGGCATAAGTTTTTTTTTATGGAAAATGCACCTTATGCATCCAGCTTTATTCGGGGAAACGGAGGGTCTGTGGGCGTGCCCACTAAAAGCCAAATAAGTTCCCACGAGTGGGGGCCACGGGTGCATTAAGTGAGTACCGCGACGTCCACTTCCCACCCTGGGATGGGACTTTTCTAGTCGGCACAGTGCAATGCGGGTTTGGCTCTCCGCTCATCCGCGCTGGTGACATTGGTTATAATTATAGTACATTAGTGCAATGAACCCGAAGATTTGACGGTTGGTGTGACATTGGCTATAGTTTTTTTAATTCACCTTGTCCAGGGGAAACTGACGGTCTGTGGGGCTCTCCTGAGGGAATATCCACTAAAAACTGTACGAGTTCCCGCGTCGCCATTGAGTGTGGGTGTCACAGGTTCAAAAAGTTACTACCGCGGTGTCCACTGGCCACCCTGGAATAGGACTAGTCTAGTCCCTCCACCGCTGGCGAAATTGGTTTATGATCATAGTAAAACTTAGTGCAATAAACTCTTACCCGGAGATTTGATGGCTGGTGTGACATTGGTTATAGTTATAATTACTTGATGCAACTGGCTCTAACATTGTTTGAATACAGAGTTAAACTTTATGTTTATGTCTGCCCTCTGTCCCAGAAAGTTTAAGTTTGGATTATATCCGCTCAAGTTTGTTAATTAAAAGTAATAAACTAAGTCACACTTGAAAGGAACTAGAGTGTTTTCAGGAAAGAATAATGTTTTTTTTGTTAATCGGTACATATACAAGAATGAAGTAAAGACGATAGACAGAAAGCGAAAGCATAGAAAATAATATACAAAACCAACACCAAAACATGTTATAAAATAAAGTCTCCTCAGGCAAGGTTCCGTAGATATTGGCAGCGTTTCCTCTTTGAATAGCTAAGCTAATTGGTTGTCTGAGGAAGCTGCCAGCTCTTATCTTCTTCGTGTATAAATCCAAATACCTGAAACAATATAGACGACGCCGTTTTTTAACTTACGAATTTGTTAGGTGTAAAAACTTCCAAAAAACTTTTCAGACTCTTTGATACGAACAACACAACATTACTATGTACGGTCAAGTGCAAAAATAAGTATCGATTTAATCCTTCCATCGTTATATACCTATACCTTCATTCGACGACATAAGAGCTATGGGACATATTTATGAGCAAGTTGTGTGCTCCCATATTTTTACACTTGACTGTACATATTATAGAGTCAGTTTATTATTCAACTTATAGTTAACTAGTTATTGCCCGCGACTCCGCCCTCGACGAATTGGTTTATTGCTTTCCAGCGGGAACTATGCAATTTTCCGGGATATAAACTATTCTATAATATGCCGTTCCTAGAATCTCGTTCGTCCTATCTCGATCAGTTCAGCGGTTTAATTGTGAAGAGGTAACAGACCGATAGACACACTTGCGCATTTATAATATTAGTATGGATGAACATTTACCACGTTAAAATTTCCCCCAAAAAAAACCCTTAAAATTTCCCCGACCATTCAGCGGCTAAAGTTTGAGCAGCCGGGGCGCGCGGGCGGCCGGCCGTATATAAGCGCCGGGAAGCGCCACTGGCCGCATTCTCGCCGTGCAACAGGTGGCAGACACAGGTAAGTCCTAGTTCAGCCACACACATTCAATCGCAGCCAAGACCTAGTCAGAATAAGACTTTATAGTGGATTTTATTTTTCCGCTCAATATGGCATTGGATATGCGCTCAATAGGGTCCATGTGTTAGTTGAAGGTTTTTAGCTAAAAATAATTTCGTCGTAAATACTAACTGAATACCAGTGTTTAAACGCAATTCATATTAAAAAAAATAAAGACCTGATTCAAATATTACTACAAAATAAAAAATCTCACATTTTTTTTCTAAATTAGGTAAATTAATAATAAAAACAGTGGTAACATTATCGCCTAGTGACATCACAAAGCAATGCCCAAAATAAAATTAAACATTAGAATTAAAAGCATTCGCAACTCATAAAAATTAATCTCTATTTCCCTTGGTCACAACAATGAGAACAATCAATAATTAAACATTTATTTCGTTCACATTTTTTTTATGTTTTACTTTCTAGAAGGCTCTAACGGATAAGCCTACCTGAAAATGTAGGATCTATTGATACTTTATTTCATGTACTGTAATCTGCAAATGTAACCCATGTCCTACATGCATCCAATAAATTATTTATTACCATTATAAATTACTAGCTGTTGCCCGCGACTCCGTCTGCGAAGTTTATGGGTATAAAAATAGCCTTCGACCTATTCTCAGACCTACTGAATTCAGAAAAAAAGTTTCATAAAAATCGGTTATACCGTTTTGGAGCAGTTCCATAACAAAAACCGTGACACGAGATTTTTATATATAAGATTATAAGGAATAAACGAGAGGCATATTCAATTCAAAGTAACCTCATTTCTGTAACTGTAAGCACCTGATACAGAGAGCAGCGACTTGATACGTAGCAGGTATTATCATTTAGAATCATAGAGGTGCAGTGCAGTGACAAGGGCTTTATGGAATTTCCAGTGGGGAGAACTTCAGTTGTCTATTTTTGTCTCTGCGCGGACGAAGTCGCGAGCGAGTGCTAGTAATTAAATAAAAGTCATTACCAAATTGTAGCAGTCTAAAAATATCTCTGAGGATAAAGGTTTGACGTGAGCGTTAACACAATTAAATGCTTTGATTTGACTTAATTTAATATAATTGTGTTCTCCTGGAGGTAGCTCTTAATTTATATCCTACCGGCTTCATCCCACTGCTTCTCTCGTGTCGGAAATACCTTTACAAGGCACATTTTCAATCCTAGAATTTCGCCTGCAAAAAAGTTCTAGCAATATCTTTAATGAACAATGTTCTTGGACAGTGCCTTTTATTCTTATTTATAGTTCAAATATTATTGTAGGGAACGCATTACCGAGATATTAAGTATTCTATGTCGCAATTCAGATTTTTGTCTATCTGCATGCCAAGTTTCATCTAAATTTGTTAATCCGCTATTGCGTAATTGACTAGCAAACATACAAACATGTTAACTAACTTTCTTATTTATAATATAAATTTTCAAAGGATCACAGGTATTTTTCCTACGGACTAATGCAGTAAAGTGTAGGCTTATAGGTATAGTAATATAAACCCTATTAATAATCTGCAAGTGACTCTCGAGAGTGCTTTGAAATTGCATCCTGTTAGTCAATTTCCTCTAAACTATTGCATCAGGCTATCCAGAATATACTTACGCAGTAAATAGTTACGTTTATGCAAGAAATGTGTGTTCATGCAGTTCCTCCACCTTCACACTGTACGAACACACACAAATCACACAAACCCAACAATCACCACCACCAAACTACACTACTGACGCGTTTCGAACTCAACCAGAGCTCATCCTCAGAGCACCACAACCGTATGCTATGCTACCAAATGTTTTACTTCTTAATTTTAAAAATAGAAAAAAAAGACACGCTGTAGGTTTTTTGGGATAAATCAAACAATTTTTCTGCAAATAAATACAATAATTTCATCGCCATATTGCCGTTTCTTAAAAAAAATAAGTTATTTTTTGCTTACAATTTTACAATTGAATTTTGATTTACTTCTAAGAGTCAGATTGACTTAAAATTTTGGTGTATGCTAAGATTCCGATGCATTTACGTTCAGGACGTATACTCATCAAAAAATAAAGTTTTAACAAAAAACTTATCCATTTTAATATCGGTAAGTAATCAAACCAGTCACACGACTCACAATATACAATTACAAGTATACGTAGTTATTTGGTTCCATTTAATTCTGAAATTAATTGAAGTTCATTCTGTAGAAACTGTGTCACACATCGTTGTTAATACTGAAGCAAATGATACCTGTATCAAAATTCTTGGACAAGGTTTTTACCAAAGCGATTTAAGACTATTATGACAGTAGGTACCTTCATTACAATTTTTTTGAAGCTCTTTTTAAACACTAACTTTTATTTTTATTTTTAGACGACCAGATGGCTTAGTGGTTAGAGAACCTGACTACGAAGCTTGAGGTCCCGGGTTCGATTCCCGTGTCGGGGCAGATATTTGAATGAAAAATACGAATGTTTGTTCTCGGGTCTTGGGTGTTTAATATGTATATAAGTATGTATCTATGTATATAAGTATGTTTATCCGTTGCCGAGTACCCATAACACAAGCTTTACTTAGCTTACTTTGGGACTAGGTCAATTGGTGTGAATTGTCCCGTGATATTTATTTATTTATTTATTTATTTATTTCAAACTTGTTGTCGTTGTTGAAAAATAATTCATGTCTTTCTTTCTTTTACTCTTCATGTTTGCTGTTTCCTGAACTGCTAATTATTATTACTTAGTAGCAAAAGCAGCAGAATGAGAGAGACGGTCGTAATTCCCACGCGGGCCCAGTGCGGATTGGGAACTTCACACACACCATTGAATTTCTTCGCAGGTGTATGCAGGTTTCCTCACTGTCTTCCTTTACCGTACAGCTCATGGTAAATTTCAAATGTATTGCACATCAATTCCGAAATACTCAGAGGTGTTGGACGCGGTCTAGACGAATCTTTGCAGTTGCACATTTAGCACGCTGAAGTTCTAGAATATTTACATGGCTCCCTTATGAATATTTTTAACGTATCTATGATACATTTTTTATAAGTAGGTACAAGCTTTTTTGCTTGCTGAACATTTTTTTACTTATGGCACTGAGACGTGGCCGCTAACGATGGGCCTCATAAGAAAACTCAAAGTCACTCAGAGGACGATGGAGAGGGCTATGCTCGGATTTTCTCAGCGGGATCGCATTAGACATGATGAAAACCGCGCAAAAACTAAAGCCACTGACAATACCGACATAGGTCGAAGAATCGCCAGACTCAAGTGGCAGTGGGCAGGGCACATCGCTCGTAGAATTGATGGCTGATGAGGCAAAAAGTTCTCGAGTGGCGTCCACGGAATGGAAGACGCAGTGTAGGTAGTCAGGGCCGGATTTAGAGGCCTAGAGGCCTCGTGGCATAAACGAAGTGGAGGCCCCTTGGCAACTATCTAATTATTTTCCAAATAAAATGACCATTTTTTTCAGTCGAGATTCCATTAAACAATTTTATTTTTGAAGCTCGAAGCTCATAGCTCGAAGAATCGCCAGACTCAAGTGGCAGTGGGCAGGGCACATTGCTTGTAAAATTTATGGCTGATGGGGCAAAAAGGTTCTAGAGTTGCGTCCACGGATCGGAAGATGCAGTGCAGGTAGGCCTCCAACAAGATGGAGCGACGACCTGGTTAAGGTTGCGGGGACGCGTTGGATGCGGATGGCACGGGACCGATCTGTTTGCCGAGCCTTGGGGAGGCCTATGTTAAGCAGTGGGCGTCTTTTGGCTGAAATGATGATGATGATGAATTTTTCGAAGTCTCTGTTGTGGGGGCCCATCTATTGTGGAGGCCCTGGGGCTGTGGCCCCGGATGCCCTCCCCTAAATCCGGCCCTGTAGGTAGGCCTCCAACAAGATGGAGCGACGGCCTTGTTAAGGTTGCGGGATCGTGTTGAATGCGGATGGCGAGGGACCGATATGTTTGGCGAGCCTTGGGGGATCCAGCAGCGGACGCTCTCGGCTGAAATGATAATGATGATGAAATTTATTTACTGTCGTAGCATTGTCATCCCACTTGCATACGTATACCAAATTTCAAGTTCATCCGACCTTTGGACGTAGGTTTAATTCGGTTTCCAAGATTTGATTGAAACAAATTAAATAAAAAGCTACCAGGAATAAATATATTTCTACGTAATACTTTAGGCTACACAGACATAAGTTTATAATCATTTTAATCGTATTGGGAACATTGTATATATAGACTCTATAGTCACTATAGAGTATCGAGAGCCCATAGGTCAAATCACTTAGCTGCCACGACTTCAACATTGCTAATTACAACACATTTTTAGTCCGAGGATACAAAAAAACCTGTCAAGAGCATGTCGGGCCATGCTCAGTGTAGGGTTCCGTAGTTCCCGACCGTCACAATAGGCGGACTTAAAATACGTCTTTTTTAGTTAGATAGGTAGGTTAGGTAGGTGCAGATGTTTTATCTCACGAAAGCGGGTAAGCCATACTTGTATGTAAAGATACACAAGCAAATTGTCCCTGTGTGCGTAAGCTCGGGAGCGTTCAGTGTCGGTCGCATCGCCAGTCGGATCAGTCATGCTCATGCTAGTTGGTTCGTGTCAAAATTTTTGATTGAGTACCGTCAACATTCATAATACGAAAAGGAACGCAAATTAATTTAATTAAACCGACTAAATGTTACCCCACTCCACTATACAACTTGTTTTAGTTAATTTAAACCCAATTTCCCACACACAACAACATTCATTAAGTACCCACGAACGAACCAACGTAACACAACTCATAGACAACGACCTAGGACCACCTATGAAATCGAGAGAGAGATTTACTTTACCTAGCACAAAGCATTATCCATCCCGACCCCATTAACTCAGGAAAAATCTTAACAGCGCGATGTAGAATTCAACTTTTTTTTTTTTTTTTACATAAAACTGACCCGTGATTGACCACTATCTCACCTGATGAAAAGTGTAGCTCACTGGCCAAAGGCTGGTTCAGTAACAGCCTATTCACTCTAGCCTTGAAGAGACCTAGGTTGTATTTATCAGGAAATACAGACGACGGGAGCGAATTCCATTCTTTAGCAGTTCGCATTAGGAAGGATGACGCGAAGCGCTTCGTACGGGCCACTGGAATACTAACCACATAAGGATGAAGACGCTCCCCCCGCCTGGATGTCCGATGGTGAAATGGAGATGGAGGAATTAAATCATGTAATTCCTGCGCACACTCTCCAAAATGTATCCGATAAAAAACAGACAAACAAGCAACTCGACGACGGTGCTCGAGGCTCTGCAGCCTACCACCGATTGACGAACTATCACCAATGAGTCTTCGGGCTCGATGCTCCACCGAATCCAACGCCGCCAACTGATACTTGGCAGAACCGTCCCAAAGGTGGCAGCAGTATTCCATACATGATCTGACCTGTGCTTTGTATAAAGTAAAAAGTTGCTCCGGCGTGAAATACCGTCCCACCTTATATAAGATACCAAGTTTCTTAGCAGCAGTTTTCGCCCTGGACTCAATGGCCGCGCCGAAGTTGAGATCAGATGGCACGCTCAGTCCAAGAAGCTCAAGGTGGTCTTTGGGTGGTAAGGATACATTCTGGAAAGTAGGAGCCAAGGTGAATGGACTCCGCTTTGCGGTGAACAGACACGCCTGTGTCTTGGCAGCATTAAATTGGACCAAGTTGGCCGATCCCCAGTCGGACACGGCCTCCAAGGCCTCAAGGCCTCAAGGCCTCAAGGGTACGTCGGTGGTACAGCGCCATCTATCGGCGAATTGGGTAACTAATCTACTTATGACCTAGTATGTATGTATATTGATGGTTTTTCAGACGTAATTCTTTATTATATGAACCGATTTCAATTATTTTTTTTTATTTGAAAGGAGATACTGTTAGCTTGATCTTATAGGTACTTAAAGAGAAAAAAATGTTTGCAGTGGCGGTTAAATTACAATCTTAGTTTAGAATTTTTTTTTTACAAAAACTTAAAAACTGCTCAACTGATTAAGTTGAAAATAATTTTCCTAGAAAGTTTTTATTAAGTGTAACTTACGTGATTTTTTTCATATTTTTTAGACGTAAACCCCTATTTATTTTCAAATACCTATCCAATGATACCCCACACTATAGGGTTAGTCGAGAAAAAAAAATCACCTCCACTTTACGTCTACGGGAGGTACCCTAAAAAAACTTTGTCGGCATGACTGATATATATATTCATGCCAAATTACAGCTTTCTAGTACTAACAGTCTCTGAGCTTAGCCGCGGACAGACAGACAGACAGACGGACAGGCATGGCGAAACTATAAGGGTTCCTAGTTGACTACGGAACCCTAAAAAAGGTCGAGTACGGCTGGCTAGGCGAAGGGAATCTCCAGGAAACATAACTGTCATAAATGTCATAATTAATTCATAGGGTAGGTGTACATCAATACTCTATGACCACAGAGTACAAGACATAGTCCCAGTCCGGATTGTGGTCCAAGCACTTTCACTAAGTGGACCATTTATAGTGCTTATGTCATAGGAATTGGATTAGAATACATTTTGAATTAATTAGTCGATAAATGTTGGAGAATATAAGAACAACTAATATCAAGAGCTGTGTTGTGTGCTGTAATGTGATTAAAAAATTAATTTTGTAGTTTAAACTTAACGTAATGAAAAAGAGTCCGATTAGGCTAGGGTCCGAAGATATGGCAGCGTTCTCCCTTCAATAGCAAAGCTAATATTTTGTCCGAACTAGTTGCCAGCTCTTCGGTCTCTTGTGACGTCGACTAATCTCTTTATTATTCCCATACACTATACTTCATTTAATTTAGAATTAGAAACCACAACAACATTATATTGGGGCATTATATTGTAATTATCTAGTAGTATGCGACAAGGTTCTACAGTGGCCTAGAAATCAAATTGGTTGACTGTACATATTTGAACTCGACAACGTTGATTACCATAGGACCACCCCTTTCACATTTTCCTTCTTCGTCCCCCAAAACCACTGCTCAATTATAACGAAAACACACGTAAAATTTTTACCCACTTACACAATCCCGTTCTTACAATATCTCGGAGAGGATGCTCTTTATTCCAGTTGATTTTATGGGAAATACGTCAGCATTTATTCAAAGCTGAGGGATATAAGCCGGAAAACTTGTTGATATCCTTCGTTGACAATTCAAGCACATAGTTAAAAACCCTTGAGCTTTTGTCATGTTTTGTAAACCACCAAACCATTGTCAAAAAGGTCTCATTCAAATAAATAATAAAAGTTGATTTGCTTACTAATTCTTTACTCATAAACTCTTGTGAAACGTAAATATTGATTTGTCAAGTTTTTATGTTCGTTGACATAATTGTCTTGTTATACTTACTTCGTTTTTTAGCATCAACAATAAAGTAAACAATTTTTACCTGTACAGCCAAGGAATCTGATTCACGTACCAGGGTGAACCTTTTTCATTGCAAATGTCATGTTAACATTCCATACATCTGCCAAAGAAATCATCGTGAAATTGGTTGTAAAAAGGTTCCACCCTGGCTTTTTTTTTGCCACCCTGGCAAGCATTTTTATTTCGTCAGGAATAGCGTTCAAAATGCGTATTGCAGTAATGTACGCACTTTTATAGTACAATGAGTTAACTGGCTTTCGGGCGTAGTCTATACTAACATTATAAAGAGGAAAGATTTGAATGTTTGTTTGTTTGCATTGAATAGGCTCCGAAACTACTGGACCGATTACAAAAATTCTTTTGCAGTTAGAGAGCTAAATTATCACTGAGTGACAAAGGCTACTTTTTACCGCGGGAAAATACCTTTTCCTACGGGAAAATTAATTTACCGCGGGCGAATCTGCGGACGGAAGGCTAGTAAATTATATTTGTACTTTTCTCTCAAATTAAATTTCAAAGAATTTTTTTTTTAACTAAAAGACTTAGCTCCAAAATATAAATTCCAGTGAGAGTTAGAACGTGTTTGCTTAAAGAGGTTTCTCAAAGATTGGCCAGCAGGTATGCGATATATTGTACGTAAACATCTATTTTGAAGGACGAAAGTAGAATGAACATTTACAGAATATCCCCAAAAAATTACTCCATTACGTGAGCTGTAGCTGCAGTAAGGAAGAGTTGAAAACTTAACTGTCACATTATAAGCACCAGTTTGCTTATTAATGATGATTGAATGGCTCAATTAAATACGTCTCAAGTGGAGAAACATCACATTGCGGCTCGTGTAACCCAAGCTTAAGGATAATTTCGCACATCGTGTAAAAAACTGTCATAACACAAAAAACTGCAAATATTAACCTTAAACTTTAAACCTTTAACTTTAATTGCAATTTTCTCAAATCCCTTTTTAGGGTTCCGTAGTCAACTAGGAACCCTTATAGTTTCGCCATGTCTGTCCGTCTGTCTGTCTGTCTGTCTGTCTGTCTGTCTGTCTGTCTGTTTGTCTGTCAGTCCGCGGCAAAGCTCAGAGACTGTTAGTACTAGAAAGCTGTAATTTGGCATGAATATATATATCAGTCACGCCGACAAAGTGATTGTATAAAAAAAAGTAAAAAAAATATATTTAGGGTACCTCCCATAGACGTAAAGTGGGGGTGATTTTTTTTTCTCGGCTAACCCTATAGTGTGGGGTATCGTTGGATAGGTCTTTTAAAACCATTGCGGGGTTCCTAACATGATTTTTCTATTCAGTGATCTGTTTGCGAAATATTCAACTTTAAAGTGAAAATTTTCATTAAAATCGGCCGTCCCCCCCCCTCTAAAATCTAAACTGTTGGGTGGAAAAATTTGAAAAAATTCAGAATGGTAGTAAATATATCAAATTTACTAGGAAAATTATAGCGGTTAAGATTGCTTGGAAATTATTTGTAGTTTAAGAGTAAATAGTAGCCTAAGGTATAAAACATACCTAAACTTGGATGATTCCGTACACATACGAAATCCTTAGAAAAATATTACTTGATTTTTTAGTAATGGCTACGGAACCCTACCTTGGGCGTGTCCGACACGCTCTTGGCCGGTTTTTTTGTGTTACGACTCTTTTTAGAGGACGTGCGATTTGATCTTAGAGGTGTAAGCGTAGCACGTGCTACGAGGTCTACGCTGTAGCACTTGCTACGTTGTTATTGTAGGAGGCCGTCCATTAATCACGTGATGTTTTTTAGCAACTATTTATCCCCCCTCCCCCCTTGTGATACGCGGTTAGGGTTAAGACCAACCCCCCCCCCCCCCCCTACCTCCCCATACCCAAAATACTTACAATAAACAGAATAAGTATTAATAAACCCATCAAGCCGGGAACTGTCCGACGGCTAGGGCAACAGCGCTGTTGAATGCACTCGTGTCTGAGGTCCAAGATACTGCGTGTTCGCAGACAAATGGCAGACGCTACTTGTCATATTATGTCATATTTGACGGGCTAGTTGTTTTAGAAATTGTAGATAATTTTTATGTTTATTATGTTAATAATAGTTATTATGTAATTTTATTGTATTCTAACCCAAAATTATGGGCACTTTGGTTCTTACTGTAAGCCCGTAACTGTAAATTTAATCAATAAAAATGTAAATATGTGTCGCGCGGGGTGGGGATATCTTTGCCTGACGGCTAGTCAAGATCACAGACCGCATGCGCTGGTGCGTACAACACGAAACAAAAATACATGTGATTATCTCACTGCACCCCCTTGTGATGTTTCGTTATTTTTTCCGAACCTCCTCCCCCTTTCGGACCTCACGTGATGAACGGACGGGGCCTATGGCTTACAGACAGTGTGTACCGTGCACCAGAATGAGTAGGGAACATTAGAAAAGTCTTTGCATTAAACATACTACTTTGAATGCGAGTTCATTGCAATCGGAATCTTATTACAGGTCAAGAGAGTTCCAATTTGTAGAGAAATGTCGAAGTCAAATTCTTTCCTCTACATTTTAATTTATGTTATTCGCCTAAACTTTCAGTAAGAAATATACGTCTTCTCTGGACACTTCAAAGAAAAAATGGTTTCAAAATATGTCAATTGTACATTTCCACCTCAATTCGACACTTATTACAATATAATAATTTTAAAAAAGTTACCTTTGAAAATAGGCCACGGAAGGTTTAAATGCCTTTTTTGATTCTATCAATACAAAATACCATCATTGTCCTTTGCATTGAAGAATGCAGCACAAAAAACTTTCCTGAAAATATTTTTTTCTGAAAAGATGTTTAAACTTCTATATTTCATTTACCACAAATGCCTTGAACGTAAATTACTCATTAAATAAATAAAATAAAAAACTAATGGATTGAAACAATTACTTTGCTTTATTGATACTTTTTTCGGGTGAGCAAAATAACTGTTTCAGTTCATTGATATGAACCTCCGCAAAGTAACGCCTGATTCAATAAATTATAAAAAAAAAAATTCAAAAACCCTTGTTAGTTCCAATGTCTTGACATAAGGTAATGCAAATTGTTGGATTAAATAAATGCGTATCATGCCACATGTTCACTTTATCACCCCACTGCAATAGAGTAAGATGGAAGTTTGTAGATCTTATTGCTCTCGCCTGCAATGCGCACGAGAGACTTGGCCTATATTTTACATGCCACAGTTTTGATGGGATCATGATTGCCGTAACAGCCCCTTCACGGAACTGTTTTTAGGGTTGCCATCCATGGATTATGTTTTATGGAAAATATTTTGTCATTCTGTGCAAAATACGTTTATTTTGTTAATGGTATTTGAGTATTTTTCATCGGTGCTCTACGTACTCAAATACCAAAGGACACCGCAGCGAATGTATCAAAAAATGGACTACAGTCAAATATACTGAAATTTTGACATAATGTAGATAAGACTTTCTTGTCAAAATTGAGTATGAGCATATTTTGTGAGCCTTGTGATGGTGCACCACTTATTAGATGACAGATTTTTAACTTACGAGGCGCGAGGCTCCTCAGATTGCGAGGGCGTAGGCGGTGGCAGCAACTATACTTATTACACATGGACCGCTTTATTCATCAACATATTTTCAGAAACCTAGCTAGGTACTGAAAATTTCTTTTGTTTTTTTTAAATGTGTATGTGCCAACCCTAACCGTCTCGCACGCGCTACGTTTTGAATAATTCCTGATTTACACTATGATATAAGGATAAGGAGCTTTCTCGGAATGAGCACTTGTCGATACACATATAACTAGACGACCAGATGGCCTAGTGGTTAGAGAACCTGACTATGAAGCTTGAGGTCCCGGGTTCGATTCCCGTGTCGGGGCAGATATTTGTATGAGAAATACGAATGTTTGTTCTCGGGTCTTGGGTGTTTAATATGTATATAAGTATGTATCTATCTATATAAGGTTTATCCGTTGCCTAGTACCCATAACACAAGCTTTACTTAGCTTACTTTGGGACTAGGTCAATTGGTGTGAATTGTCCCGTGATATTTATTTATTTATTTATTTATTTAACTATGCAGATATTCGAAAAACTCAAGCAACGTATCTTATTATGTATCGTATAACGTATGAGTTGTTTCATTCACGCTACTTCCTTCATCGTAAAGCCCAAAGTAAAATTTCAAATGTAATTTTACACATAAATTCCGAAAACTCAGAGGTGCGACCGCGGGCTTGAACCCACGACCCTCTGCTTAAGAGGCCAAAAGTGAGGACAGTGAACAAAAAGGAAACCTGTGCAGCAATTTTGACGACCTGGGGCTTGTTGCATAACAAAGTACAACTTATATTACAAGCGGAACTCCCTTTCTAGTTAATATAACTGAAGCGAGAGTTCCGCTTGTAATATTAGTTCGGGTTCGATTCCCGTGTCGGGGCAGATATTAGTATGAAAAATACGAATATTTGCTCTCGGGTCTGGGGTGTTTAATATGTATTTAAGTATGTATCTATCTATATAAGTGTGTTTATCCGTTGCCTAGTACCCATAACACAAGCTTTGCTTAGCTTACTTTGGAACTGGGTCAATTGGTGTGAATTTTTCCGTGATATTTATTTATTTATTTAATCCACTGGCTTATGTAAAGTTCCGATCCGCACTGGGCCAGTGTGGGAACTACGGAGCTTGAGAGGAGGCCTGGGTCCTACAATGGAACGTATTTAGGCTGGGATGATGATTCACCTTACTTACCTGCCAGTGTGTTTTCAAATAAAAACCGTAATTAAAATTTACAAGCTTTTTAGAAATGCTCTAATTGTGCGTTACTTTAACATGGTTTCTGTTCAGCAGGCACAATGCAGTCAATCACGAGGATCGCCGTCTCCATGTTCCTGGTGTCGTCAGCCTTCGCTGCTTCCTACCGTAAGTCTCATCGTCAGTCTGAAGATGTCGACTTTTGGACAAATACGCCACCACCACCCACCTGCATCCATTGCCCGTTACTCTCGCGATGTCAGTCCACCTAACTAATAGGAGTCATGCCAAAGCCGTTTCAAGTTCGAATTTCGAACTTCATATAACAAATAATAGTACATTACTACAGAGGCCGGGAAATAAGGGGTTGCCGGCCGAATATGTATATATGACCGAGCGATAGCGAGGCCGGATAGTTTATGATGCTGGCAATTCCATTTCCCGCCGCGGTATGTATAGTGCCTTTCTCAAATATTGCCGTTATGTTCCTTATAATACGCCGCGATGTAAGTATCACGTTTCAGGCGCGGCTAGACGAGAGGTCGTTAATGGAATTTCATACAAAATTGCAGGCCTAGGCTTGCAATGTGCTCTTTTTTAGGATTCCGCACCTCGAAAGGAAAAAGCGGAACCCTTATAGGATCACTTTGTTGTCCGTCCGTCCGTCCGTCCGTCGGTCAAGACCCTTTTTCAACCGATGAAAACAAAAGGAGGAGGTTCTCAAGTCGACAACAATATATATTTTTTTTTTATGTATGATCACGCATAACTTTTTACAGAGTAGTCCGATTTTGATGATTCTTTTTTATTGGAAAGCGTATACCCCGAGGGTGGTCCCATTTAAATTTGTAAATAATATTCCTACCCTAAAGGTAGGAAAACAAGGGATGATTGATTGTTCAGTCATTGATTGTACTATATGACCACGCATAACTTATTACAGAGTAGTCGGATTTTGATGATTCTTTTTTTATTGGAAAGCGTTATACCCCAGGGTGGTCCCATTTCAATTTGGAAATAATATTCTTACCCTAAGGGTAGGAAAACAGGGCATGATTGACTAACTTTTTACAGAGTAGTCTGATTTTCATACTTAATTATTTTTTATTGGATAGGGTATACCTTGAAGTTGGTATTATAAAAATTTGGAAAAAAAAAATTACCCCAAGGATGGGAAATAGTATAAAATAAAAACTTTTCAACAAAAAAATTAAACCGTCGAAAAACTGAAAAGCAAAAAAGAATTCCTTTTTTGTTTGACCTTAATCTAGGTACCAGTTTGAAGTCGGTGCCTCAGCAATAGCCAGGAGGAGTGGACCTATAATCGTCTACCTAATTGGCTTCTATCACTCCTCCTGGCTCGTGCTGAGGCACCGACTTCAAACTGGTACCTAGATTAAGGTCAAACAAAAAAGGTATTATTTTTGCTTTTCAGTTTTTTCGGCGGTTTAATTTTTTTGTTAAAAAGTTTTTATCTCAGGAACGCGTGCAGGTATCAAGCTGAAATTTATATCAAATACTCTGTCCCTTGGAGCTGTGAAAAAATCAAACTTCTAAGCCAACGCAATCAAAAGATACAGCCATTTATGCCGCAAATTTTCGACACTCGCAAGGGAATCAAAACCTACAGGGTACTTCCCGTGAACTCAGAATCTTGAAATTTGATACGAAGCAAGGTCTTATAGCACAGATAAAGGAAAAATTGCGAAAAGCATAATTTTTTTTTGTCTGTCTGTCTATATCATAACCAATCTACAATGATCTCAGTTCGTGATCGCAGTGGCGCACATTTTGCTTAGGAGCATGGGTCTGCTAAGACTGGATGTTCATAGATATATATAAATTTGTACGGAGCCCTCGGTGCGCGAGTCCAACTCGCACTTGGCCGGTTTTTTAATTTCCATTCCACATTGTGACCAGTTGTCTAACGCGCAGTCGCACGTGATTTTATTCACCATCTCTTTTTACCCTTTTGCTATTATCATTTAACAGTACCACTACCATGAGTTTACACTAGTTTACGTGACCGTACTCGCTAGCGACGGCGTAAATTATTTGTATGGAGAATTGTACAGCGCCTCTAGCGGTTACTTACGGAAGTACAATTCTCCATACAAATCATTTACGCCGTCGCTAGCGAGTACGGTCACTGTGAACTACTTAGTGTAAACTCATGGTAGAGTTACTGAAAGTGGTCAAAGCGATTACGATTCCGAATGCGTTAAACAATATGACCTCAAGTCTCATACAAACACATTCAGGCATTATACCACGAAGTCCGATTTTTAAAGTTTGTGTCACGCTAATAGTATTTAACATGAGCGTGAGAGGGACGACACAATACGAACTTCTAACTTCGGAGTAGCCCGTAAGTAGCCCACACACTCGTACACACACACTCACACACACACACAGACACACACGCACACACCCCACACACACGTATGCACATGCACGCACACAAATTCGAACACACTGTAATCGCGTAAGCCGTTTTTATTTTTATCTAATATCAACTTCTGTAACACTTTAGTTCTGTTAATCCAGTTAATCGCACAAGTTATTGGTATAAACCTTGTATACGCATATTCAACCGATTCCCTCTTAAATTCACGGCTTTGAAGAGCTAAGAGCTAAGTACTCTAGTAAATGTATCTTACCTAAGAGCTTTTTTTAGTCGAACGCCTTAAGCACAAGACAACCCTATTAATATTATAAATGTAAAAGTTTGCGAGTATGTGCGTGTTTTGTTACTCTTCACGCAAAAACAGGTGGATGGATTTAGGTAAGGATAGCTGGCTATCTGTAGAATGTAGGCTACATTTTATCCCGACATTACCACGGGATCGAGATAAAATCCCAAACTTTGAACCGCTAGCATTCGAGGCTCGGGCGCGGTTTTTTTTGCAACGTTACCTTAAGAAATCCATGATGATTTGGGATTGTTTGCACGGGCGAAGCAGCGGGCTAAGACTAGTTAGTATTTTATATTTCGATCTCATTTTTTCCACCCACCTCCACTTATCTTTAATATTCTATAACGAAGCAAGCGTGTCAATATTTGGCGTCGAAAACTAATGCAGATTAATTTCGGGAACATAAATGAGATGAAATCGGCTTATCGACTTACGGGAATGTGCTGCTCGAAAGGAAAACGGCGTATGCGCCTAAAACTTAGGCCTACACTTACGCCTAATAGAAGTTACGAAGCTTGATAAGTCGAACCCTACTTACATTTAAAATTTATGAATGTATTAGCGTGAGGTTATGCTTCCTTGGCAAAATTAGAATCTTGTAGCCCACTGGCTCCTTGGGGAGACACTGTTTCGTACATTATATCGCCTTCGGCAACCAAAGTGTTAATTATTATCTTTGCTGCTTTTGAGTTGTTTGGTTTATCGAGGGTGTTAATTCATAGGTGAGGAAAGGTCGTCCAAATTTAATTTTCTTGGTGAATACGTGGGTGGATCAGCTGTGACACAGTTTGGTTAACTTTTACCAATCAATTAGTTATTCAGTATTAGGTCCTTTTAATCGAAAATTGAAATCCAACCACAATGCGTTTCAATAGCATTATGATTGGACTTACTGGTAACTTCACTCGCTACCAGTGAATATTGCCAATTATATACCTATCTATCGTTAATTTTCAGTTTTTTACGCATTGAACTTTTTGTAGAATTTTTTTTTGTTAATTTTGTTTTGTAACAAAACAAAATCAAGACCACCAGATGGCCTAGTAGGTAGAGAACCTGACTACGAAGCTTGAGGTCCCGGGTTCGATTCCCGCGTCGGGGCAGATATTTGTATGAATAATAACGAATATTTTGTTCTCGGGTCTTGGGTGTTTAATATGTATTTAAGTGTGTATCTATCTATATAAGTATGTTTATCCGTTGCCTTGTATCCATAACACAAGCTATACTTAGCTTACTTTGGGACTAGGTCAATTGGTTTATTGTCCCGTGATATTTTTTTTATTTTTTTTTTAAATAACATCATTGGCATGAACGCCATTTAATTCTTTAAATGAATAAAGGACGAAGGAATTTTAGTCAATGACGTTTGAAAGTGGGCTCGCACCTTTGAGTTTTTCAGAATTTATATGCGAAAATAATTGAGGAAAGCTGTAATACTCGTGTAGACTATTCTATAGTGTATGTAGATGTAAACTTCTCAATTCGTATCGAGACCGGTTGGGAACTACAGGCCAAGTCGTCCCTTCTTGAGAGGAAGCCTGTGACCAGCAAATAAACGTATATAGAGCGGGTATGACGATGATAAATTTCAAATGAACATACTGTTTCAATTTAGATGAATCGGATAGGCATCCCAATAATTCTATACTTTCTTATTTTTACCTAATTATTTCGTAGTTTTACGATTATTACCATAGAGCGTTTGATAGTTGTCTCTTACAGTCCGTTAATTATCACTAAATTGTTTCGTTATAATTCCAATAACTTAATTACTTAACTATCTCACCACGATTGAGGTTGAACGTGAACAAGTTCCTTACCAAATTAATTAAAAAACTCTAAGTTTTACTTTAAATTGTATCAAAGGCAATAAATGTAACCATTTGAGGTCAATTTAAGTTTAAACTTATATTAAAGTAGTTCCAACCATAGATTAAAGTTACTGAAGCGTTAACCACCGGTTAATTCGTTTTTGTGTTAACTGAAGTGTTAATTGTACTTTGGCTTTGTCATTTTCATTTGACTTGTAAGTAATAAATTAATTATGATTCTTGTGTAGTTTCTGCTTTATGAAGCGATTAAGACTTTAAAATGAGATTTTGTAAAGATAAATGAGACCAAACCATCTGCTAGAATATCCTGGATTAATTTTGAGACGCCTCGTACAGTCGACCAAGAATTTATTTTACCGCCCTCAAGGTTCAATGTTAGTTGAATAGTTTAAAACATCAAAGGCTGTGAGTTGAATATCACAAATCAATGCGAAAATCAGGCTAATTGATTTTATTCTAATGCAGGAACTGTCATTAAAGATGGAAACTTGGTCGACTAGTTATACAGGCCCTAGATGATCATCATCATCATCATTTTAGCCGAAAGACGGCCACTGCTGAACGTAGGCCTCCCCCAAGGCTCGCCAATCAGATCGGTCCCGTGCTATCCGCACCCAACGCGTTTCCGCAACCTTAACCAGGTTAACCATCTTAACTTAACCATCTTGTTGGAGGCCTACCTACACTGCGTCCATAGATGATATTATTATTTACA
The DNA here is from genome assembly GCA_947859365.1 of Archips crataeganus. NCBI lineage: Eukaryota > Metazoa > Arthropoda > Insecta > Lepidoptera > Tortricidae > Archips > Archips crataeganus. Next base: position 8,005,933 of record OX402064.1, read on the forward strand.
AAAAAGTCAATGCAACATCGCTAATGCTTTAAAATCTCTAGTCTTTGAGGCAAACTTTAGTCAGAGGACTTCATTGATATTTATCGGGTGGCTTTGTTGTATTTATAGCTGGGACGGCCGTTTGTCAGTCAATTTGTGGTTGCCATAATGAATTTGCTTCGGGCAGCCCGATGATAAGGGTGTATGGAAAATATCGGATATCTTATGTAAGATTTTGTGTTAAGATTGTTGATGAGAAGTTTCAATTATCATTTATTTATTTTGAATCACAAAGGGATACACTACACCCCAACTCTACGCGCAGGTTTCGTCAAGAGAACACCATACACCGTGTTTTGACAAGCTTTTAATTAACTTGCAATGTACCTTTATGTATGTATGTACGGGTTTAATCTTGGAAGTCGAATTTGGCCCACTTGCAGTGGTTGGATTCACTTAAAATTTGGTAGACTTGTGTAAGTTGGATGACAATGCAAGTACAGTTAACAAAAAGTACAGTCAGCTAAAAAGCTCTTAAAATGTTTTTATTTTTATTTTCTGAACAAATATTTATTTGTTTAGAAAATTGAATATCGTGATACAAATAGGTTACATACAAATTTTAACTGTCAAATCAACTGTCACAACAAATATCCGCTTAACCTTGGGGCTATACTTGGCTGCAGTTGTTGCAGAGGACATAATTACAAAGGAGAAGGCTGGTGGAGGACTGCATGCCAGAAGGCACACCGAACTACGGGATATCTTATTCGTACACCTAGATCAAAAGAGCCTCTACTCAAAATAATGTACTTACTATTTTAATTTAGACTTCAGTCAATTTCTGAAAGGTCTAAATTAAAATGGTAGTTATTTCATATTAATTATTATTTTGAGTTGAACCTCTTTCGATCTACGAGTGCGAATATATAGTTTTCAGTAAAACGTTTTTAATTAAGTCCTCTCAAGTTTCGGAAATAAACGACTTTATTATTTATTACAAACTAACCAATTTCAGAAAGGAGGTTCTTAGTTCGTCGTATTTTTTCAGTCCAACACCGATCTGTTGGTACTAAACTAACTGTTAAAGTAATTGTAATTATATCTAATTACCATTTTTTTCTCGAGTCTAAAACCTCAATATTCCATTCGCCTTACCCGGCAAGTTCCCTTTCATCGTGACACGATTTTTAATCAATCGATTCGTCGTAACTCAATTGAATGAATGAATTTGATAATTACATTACGATTAATCGATACAAACTTCCAACCTTTAATCAACTAATTATGTAGATATAAAAGGTATATTTAGTTCAAGTAAATCAGTGCGGGCGTAGAGTTATTTAATAAACTGTAGAGTCGTTCGACAACTCTCTTATAGTCTTACTAGCTACTGCCAGCGATTTCGTCTGCTTATATATTATTATTTATTTCAATTTCAATTTCAATTGTACATATTTATCTGTGTCTTGTGTTGTTGTAAATAAATTTACTTGCGTATAATTTGCTTATCGCTATCGTACGAAAGCGATGCAATTTTCTGCGATAAAAAATGTTCGCTCACAGTTCTAAATATCGAAAGTTAACACATCGAATAGGTTATAATATCGAAAAGATTTTTCTGACCACGTGAGCTTCTCAAGATTTATTAAAACGACAGAGTGTAGAACCCATTACGTTTGGTTAGATTAGTTTTATAACAATTTTAAACAGTTTAAATACGGTTTCAGGAACAAAAAAAACTTTTCGATTTTATAACCCATTTCCCAATTATATATTTTTTCTGAAACTTAAACTATTCAAGATATATTTCAGGACTATACTGTAGAATCCTATATTTAGGTTAGTTTAGTTTATACCATTCGTGAAGTACTTACAGTTTCAGAAAAAAAAACAGTTGGGAAATGAATCACTTGGCAAAAATATCTTCGGCGAAAGGGCAGAGAATCTAACAAATCAGTCAACAGCAACCAACATTTAAATATCCAATAAAAACATTTAACAAAAAATTAAACCGCCGAAAAAACTGAAAAGCAAAAAATAATACCTTTTTTGTTTGAACTTGATCTAGGTACCAGTTTGAAGTCGGTGCCTCAGCACTTAGCCAGGAGGAGTGGACCTATAATCATCTATCTGATTGGCTTCTATCACTCCTCCTGGCTCGTGCTGAGGCACCGACTTCAAACTGGTACCTAGATTAAGGTCAAACAAAAAAGGAATTATTTTTTGCTTTTCAGTTTTCCGACGGTTTAATTTTTTGTTAAAAAGTTTTTATTTTATACTTTTTCCATCATTGGGGTATTTTTTTTCCAAATTTATAATACCAACTTCAAGGTATACCCTATCTATCCAATAAAAAAGAATTATGAAAATCAGACTACTCTGTAAAAAGTTAGTCAATCATCCCTTGTTTTCCTACCCATAGGGTAGGAATATTATTTCCAAATTTAAATGGGACCACTCTTGGGGTATACGCTTTCCAATAAAAAAAGAATCATCAAAATCGGACGACTCTGTAAAAAGTTATGCGTGACCATACATAAAAAAAAAATATATATACACGTCGAATTGAGAACCTCCTTCTTTTGTTTTCGTTGGTTGAAAATATCTCAACACGATCGTGTTGTCAATCGCATACGTGCGTCTTCGGTATTTTTGACCACCTTGACTGCTCCGATGTTCATGAACGACTGTACCCGAGCGAATCCTACGAGTAAAGGCGGGTAAAGGGTAGCTAAGCTGGTAATGGTAGTCTACAATCAGACGCCTGACATGTTCATGTTTGTGCAGAGACGAGCGCGAAACTGCGGCGAGACGGCGTCTTGAATCTATACCCGTTCCCAAGGGTCGGCCGGGCCTCCGCCCAGACCTGGCAGGTGCCGCTCAACGACTTCTACTTAGGTAAGAACAGTTTAAAAGATACAGCCCTGTACCATACGGACCGGAGAGCCTTACAACCCAGCCACGACTTCGTGCGACCGGCGGCGCGACGAGCGTGTTATCAGTTCATTGCGTGTGCCCTTAAACGTTGTGAAAGTAATTCTGATTTTTGCCATTTATACAATACAATACAAAGACTCTTTATTGTACACCACAAAGAATACAATACAGAAAAACAAGTACTTACATGGAAAAATATATGAGCTAAGCAATGGGCGGCCTTATTGTGTAAGTCACACATAACTCGTTTTAATAAAAGTATACTTAGTGTAGAAGTAGTAGGAAGCGAAGAGGTACAATTTCGTATTCAAATCTCATTCTCTGAGTTTTTGTGGGTTGACAACGTTATTCCTTATCAGCCTGCAGCTTCCAAATTTCAATTCGATTCGATCACAATAAGTGGGCTAATTTCGACTTACAAGACCTTAACAGACGTACAAGAATAAAAGCTTGTAATATGGAAATATCACAGAATAAAACGCCGCACAAAAATATACATAAAATATGATACATTTAGTGTCTTGCATTCTGATATCTCGTTAAAGTGAACGGTAACAGCCAATAAAAACCCCGTCACTCGCCCTCTCAGATTATTGTCTACATAAAGCTATTTCTACATGAAACGTTACTTTTAAAATTTATGTTTTTACGCTTTAGACGCGCATGGAAAATTCTAACCTGTCGTAACTAATAAAATAACACAACTACTTGCTTCGCACTGGGAGTTGGGTCATACACATTTTTATTATTGGCGTCTCTCCTATGGACATGGACATGGATAAAGCTAAGAGTCTAGAGCAAAATATTTTTTAGTCAAGTCTACATCAGCGTGTGAGGCTCCTGCTAACTTCCAACTTATTTAAATCAATCTTAAGTTGGCCAGACTCGGTGTCGCTCATTTTAAGTATGTTCACAGGAGAGACATCTTTTTTTTTTACGGTGTGTATGGCCCAGTTGTGGAATTCAAGAGACAGGTTAAAAAAACGCTCAATTTCTTCGTCTGTAAACCTAATAAATCCATATCGCTATTTCCAACTAATTCCGACAATTTGCTCATAAACGTGCATCTTTACCCGTCGGCATCCTTTTTTATGTTTTGGCATATGTGGATGGATTATTTAGTACTACAGTGTTTTTCAAAAGACATGTATTGTATCAAATATCATACATATTCAGACATACCTACCTAAGCGATATTGCGTATCAATTCGGTATTGCTACCGAGCGCGACAGCGATATCGCTTGTCTGATTAGGCCTTAAAATATGGTTCTGGTTTTGAGATGTTAATAATCAACCATTTTTAAGTTGCAGCCTATTTTTTTTTTTAAGTTTTAATGTTAACTATTAAAAAGAACGCTAGTTCAAAGATTATAAAACACTGATCTAGGAAACAAGCTACTTATTTGTTGGTCAGTGCATCTCTATCGTTCATTGAAAATAAGATTGAGCTGGAAATAGTGAAATAGTGTGTATTAGTTTTTATTTCAAAGTCAAAATTATACCTAAATTTACAAGTACATTTGAAGAAGAAGTATTGTATTGTTAAAGATCAAAAATCAGATGCTATATCGGTCGCTCGGCAGTTTGTGTGGTGCTATTTTAGTGTCCGAAATAAAAACAAACACTTTACTTGATTAATCATAACTATTTGGAGAATATCGTAAGAGTAGTTATTTATAAATATGAATATCGTATAGTTTATATTTATATAGAAATAAGTGACTCATAACTAAAGTTTAAGTAAACGAACAGTTATCGATTTCGATTGCTCATACGTTGCGCAATTCGTACTAATTTTATGAATGTGAAAGTGAAATTTTTGTCTGTTTCTTAGCGGAAACTTATCAAAGGTATTACTATTTTTTTTTCAATTGTTAGATTTTTTTATCCCCTAGTCCTTAGTTTAAAAACTGTATTGTATTGTATTGTTTATTAAATGCAATTCACATGTAAATAAGTACAACTCCATCATATGAAACCCTGAATGGCGCAGCATTTTTGAGTGAGAGAGATTAATACAATAAATTGATATTCTAGAATGAAATGAAGATTTAACAATAAAAGAGAATCAAAACATAAAAATACAGAATAATTAATAATAATTTACAATAAAAAATAACAATATTTAACTACAGAATAATAATTATGCAATTAAAATAGTAATATAATGTCAGGATATTAGAATTATGTTACAAATTAAAATGAGTCAATACGATTACAATTAGAAATGGAGATGCTATGTCATCAAGAGAATTAAACCAATAAAGTATGTCAAAAATTGTAAAAAATAACTTAATTTCGAAACAAGTAGATAAAAGTTTAGGATAAGTGATCATTAAAATACTCTTCTAGCGAGTAGTAACATTTTTTGATCAGTAATTGCTTGAGTAGTTTGCTAAATTTTAAATCGTCTTCCTCATTTTTCTAAAATGGTCACTCAGTTTATTATAGATTTTAATTGCCATCGAGTTAGGCCCTGATTTGTGCAATCTTAATTTCGACCCAGTCAGTATAACTAAATTATTTTTAAATCTTGTTTCAAAACGTCGCGTTTTGTCTTTTTCCTTTGTATGTCAATGTTAAAATTTCAAGTTTTATAAAGTGTGGTTTGCAGCTTTCCGGACTTTCAATATTGGCGAGTATCCGTACACACCTTTTTTGCAAGATAAATATGTCCTGAATGCCAGTACTGTTTCCCCAGAGGATAATGCCGTATTTGAGTCGCGAGTAGGCATAGGCGTAGTACGCCGCTAGTGCAGATTTCATATTTGTGTTTTTTTTTTAATTCTCTTGAAGCGTAAGCGAAACTAGACATAACGGTTTTGAGCTTTTTGATGTGCGCTTTCCAGTTGACATTTGAGTCTATTTCGAAACCGAGTAATGTAAAAGTATTTACACATTCTACTTTTATACCGTTGAACGAAAAGTTTATATCTAGAGGAGTTTTTTGGTATGATCTGAACTGTAATATTTTTGTTATTGAGAAATTTATTTCTAAGTTATGATCATTCATCCATTGCATAAGCTGATTAAAAAGAGCATTTAGATTTTGGTGCAATTTTAGATTGCTTGTACAAGAAGTTAGTAGTGACATGTCATCTGCAAACAAGACACACGTCTCTTTTAGTATTTTAGGAAGATCGTTTATGTATATCAAAAACAGCAAACAAGCGGTCACACTTCCTTGGGGAATTGAGTTGTCTATTTGTACTGTGGTAGCCTAATAGTGTCAACCGTCTTTAATAATGCTTAAGGGGGTACCGTGTTTTTGGCGCATTTATTGCATTCATTTAAACTCGTGCTGTGTCATTACTAGCAATGCTATAGTCCTGATATTCATATGTAAGATATTTGAGGATTCACTCTAGCGACTAGTCTTTTACGAAACACGATTACTTGTAGTTCGCTCTATAGAAAAAAAATCCGAAGTCGTCTCTAAAATATAAATTAAACTCGTAGTACGACGCTAATACTGCACGGAAGGTCATGACTTTTTGAATGTTAATAATATGATGTTAAATGTTTTAGTAATATGATGAAAGTACCCAAAAACACGCGCAGTCCAACCAACCTATCTTGAGCCATCGTGCCTCCCCCATGCGGCCCCACACCCGAAATCGCCCCCCCAAAATCGATTAGCGCGAAAAACGCAGTACCCCCTTAACGCAGAAGATTGTGGGTCCGTACCTGGGCTTAATTAAAACACTTCTGCAAAGATTTTCCACTAGATTTTTTTTTATTTCATGACGTGTCGTCATCTTTGACGATTTTGACTTTAAAAGCCACCGTCGGGTTTCCATATAAATCAAATAGGCTCGGGTTTTTTTTTGAGAGTTCCTCTTATAGTGAAGAATATTTATGTTGCGCATCCTACTATGTACTTGTGACAGTTTTTGACTTATGATTTTTTAGTGTTTTTTTTTTAATGTATTGATTTTGGGATGTATTCAAGCGATTTGCTTCAAATTTTGAAATGATATTCCTTATACAGATTTGCATCGCCACTCAAAATACGAATACAAGTTATGATATAAACAAGAAAAAAAAGACCAAGTAAAAAAAGATTTTTTTATATGTGGTTGTGAAAAATCTAGAAGTGTCTAATGACACTTTAGATTTTTTAGATTTTTTCTCAGAATAGACCATACATTGGCCTACTTACACTTGGTCATATGGGGCAAAGTTACCCACCATAGTGTCAACAGACAGTCATGGTACTTGATGTTGCCGCGACGTCGCAGACGTTGTAGTCGGTGTATGTATGTATAAAAAACCGGCCAAGAGCGCATCGGACACGCCCAGAATAGGATTCCGCAGCCTTTACAAAAAATCCTTGCATATCTTATTAATTTTACCTACTATTAATTACATATATACGAGTACAGTCCGTATTAAACAAGCAATATTTTATAAGTCAGGCTGCTATTTACTCTTAAACTTCTAATAATTCTCAAGCAAACTTAGCCGTTATAAGTTTTCCTTGTTAATTTGACATATTTCCTCCCATCCCGATTTTTCAAAATTTTATACCAACAGTTTAGATTTACAGGGGCGAGGGACGCCCAATTTTAACAAAAAAAAACACTTTAAAGTTGAATATTTCGCAAACGAATCACTGTAGTATCGAAAAATGAATTTAAAAGAACTATCCAACGATACAACGATATCTAACGATAGGTTAAAATTTTTTTTTCATTTTGTCCGGATAATTGCTACACATGTCCATGCAAAATTACAACTTCCTATCCCTAATAGTCTCTGAGCTAAACCGCGGACGGACGGACGGACGGACAGACAGACAGATATGGCGAAACTTCCGTTCCGTTTTTGCCATTTTGGCTCTGGAACCCTAAAAAGCTCAATTTCGCTGAAAAATCGTGCTAACATCCTACAAAAGAAAATTAGGTCGTACATTGAGCCATTTGAGCCCTCTCAGTCAATGAAAATAACTAAAAATCTCGTCTTCATAACATAACATGGTATAATTAGTGTCCCAGTGCACCCCTTTGTGTCCTAATGAATCAAAATGAAATTCCTCTGCTGCAATTCCTGCAGCCTGTAATTAATGTCAAATAACATGTTTCCTAAGTATACTTTTATACTGGACGAGGTACGTACATCCTATGGCTTTACGGGATATTATACAAGGTGTTATTAGAAGTACTCTGCGATTCCACGACATTCTATTCTTTTTACACGACTACGGCAAAGCCAAATTAAGGAAGTGTAATTAATGATTTTAGCAGTCTATGTTTTTAAATAACTCAAGCCCCGATTAAATGCCGCAATGTCTCAATTCAAAAGTCTATGACCAATGTGTGTTGCCAGTGATGACTTATGGCACTGAGACGTGGCTTCTGACGATGGGCCTCATAAGAAAGCTCAAAGTCACTCAGAGGCGATGGAGAGGGCTACGCTCGGAGTTTCTCTGCGGGATCTAGTCACCGACATAGCTCGAAGAATCGTCAGACTCAAATGGCAGTGGACAGTACACATCGCTCGTAGAACTGATGGCCGATGGGGCAAAAAGGTTCTCAAGTGGTGTCCACGGACCGGAAGACGCAGTGTAGGTAGTCTTCCAACAAGATAGAGCGACAACCTGTTTAAGGTTGCGGGATCGCGTTGGATGCAGATGGCACGGGACCGATCTGTTTGGCGAGCCTTAGGGCCTATGTTCAGCAGTGGGCGTCTTTCAGCTGAAATGATGATGATGTTTTTAAAAGTACTATGAAAAATTTTAGCCTGTAACGACTGTGCTGTGCACTGAATCACGTCGTCATGAAGAGGCCTAATTTACGTACGTCTTTCGTGATATCGTGTGTTAGGGTTAGGAATTCAATTAGGTTCTTTCGAGACACAATAAAATATGCGTTTTGCAATACAATGGCATAGGTACTTAACTTGTATTCGACTTTTTAGCATAGATATACGATACGCCCCTTCGTGGATCGATCGACGAATTTAATGGTTACAAGGTCTATCACTTATAATATCTAGGACTTACTCATTTATATATGTATAACTAATATCCTAGACTAAAAATAATTTTGTACAACAAGAAAAAAGAAAACAAAATATAAAATAATGATAATTATAACTAAAATATATTCTGAAACGTAGACCCTTAGGCAAGGTGCCGAAGATAGTGGCAGCGTTTCCTCTTTGAATAGCTAAGCTAATTCTTTGTCCGAGGACGCTGCCAGCTCTTCGGTCCCCTTTGACGTCAATTAACCTCTTAGAAATTTCCCTAAAGAGCTTTAAGGCGCTAGGGCCCCACGGACCAAGGGTCTCGACACCGAATGGGACAAAATCGTATTCGCTGCCTAGAGTATTTCAGTCCTTTTGCTTTTTCAGCCGCTTCAGAAGCTGCACCAGGTCTGTTGCAAGTTCCATGGAGATGGGAAGGGGCCAGCGTGTCTCAACAAGTAGCATCCCATACCAGCACACACAGCATCTTCCATGGAATCAGACTCATACCATCCGGTCTCTTGCCATCGTCTCGTCTCTAGCGATGCCTGACGGCTCAAGCAAAGTTGACACCTTGACGGTGGCAAGGGACCGGCGTATAATATCGTTTAGGACTTACCTATCAGACATGACAATGTTAATGACACTTACCAACTGTACCACAGAATACAAACCATTAGAGAAGCGCCAGCTCTACGCGTTCCCACGCGTGGGCCGCAGCGAGCCGCGGGAGCACTCCAACCAGCCCATGTTCCGGATCGAGGACCTCCTGTTCCGCCGACATCTTGGACCCAAGAGGTCCAAGACACAAGAGACCCAAGAGAGCACCGGATCAGACACTACCGGCATGTGGTTCGGGCCCAGGCTTGGACGGGCCTACAAAAGCGAAGAAGGTATGTGATGTGATGGAACAAATTCCTTTGAACATCGATTGCAAAGATACAGCTAGGTATGCTCAGCCAGCAAAATCAAAATCAAAACGTTTATTCTGCAAAAAGGCCGCCAAGGGCTCTTTAACATGTCACTTTTTTAAAACTACCAGAGCTTTCCATCATTGCCAAGAAGAAGCGCCGCAAGAAACTTGGCAGAAAGTCATCTTATCAAACAAAAATAAAATAAATAGGTAATTACAAACAAAATAAACATATTAACTACAGTATAAAATTAAAAAGAAATTATGTACTGCTAATTGCAGTTTTATGAATTAGTCTGGACTTTCCTTCAAAGCACTAGCTATCCTGCTAGAACTATGCAATTTTCTAGGACAAAAGTAGACTATACAGTTAAAATAAGTTGTAAACTATCTGTGTACCAAATTTCAGCCAATCATCCAAACTTTCACTTTCCCACAAAAAATAACATCCTAGGCACAAATTCATACATAACATTTCAATTACAGACTACCCCGTTGGCGAGCACAGCGAACCAGAGCACATTGACCCCGAATTAAACGTGGACAGAAAGAAGAGGCAAACAAAACAATAAGCTCCACCAATCACAAGCCTCCACGTCACTGACTGAAACAGATACAATTTTAATTTTAAGCAGTGTACTGTAGTTACACCACAAGCGCTTGGAAAAGTTATTTATTAAAAGTCTTTGATGAAAACAAGATAGCGGAAGATTCCCGCCGCCTAATTGCGCACTTAGTCGTAATCAACATAAGTACGCGTGTGACGTGAAACTCTTTTATTATTTTAAGCAGGATAAAGATTACCAAAATGCCTTCGTGTGCTTTTATGATTTGTACCTACAAATCGTTAAAAAACAAAACAAATCTCATAGAATCACTTTTCATGTCCTATAACCTACACGAAAACTTCAAATTTCTTATTAATTTGCTGTTTTGATCGAAAGTTTCATCGCCATTTTGAACACAACACGCTACGAGTTGATCCGAAGTATTCCGATGATGCACGCTTGTCTCACTCGTGTTACTGTCGAAGCAAATCGGTTTGTTAGTGTACAAATGCTATATAGAATTACAACTGTGTGAGTATACGTGCGTGTAGTTGTGGATAATCCCCACTTTCAGTTGATGATTTTAAGGAACGTGCCATATCTATCTCTATTTTGTTTTCATCAAAGCTAAAAGTATACGAAACGAAACGTGGCCGTCAAGATTATTGTGACTTAATTATATGTATATTCGCTTATGTGTAAAATTAATATTTAATTAATAATAATGTAATAATAGTTAGGTTAAGAGTCGGGGTAGTTTCGAAGGCTGGATGGGTTTATTGTAGTAATCCATGGAACTGCTTCGGCGTATAATTTGTTATTCATATTTAATAAATAAATAGTTGTTTATATGCGCCAGTTTATTGAAACAATAAAAGTGACGCTACTACGCGCAAACTATTGGTTTTTAATTGAGAGAGAGAGGGAAAGAGAATGATTTACACATATTCGATCTTCTTCTTGTAGTGCCTTCTCCTACCGGAGGTCGGCGATCATTGGAGCTGTCTTTATTGTAGAGACTGCCGCACAAAAGAGGGATCTGGTACTCATCCCGAACCAGTCTCTAAGGATTCTTAACCAGGAGGTACGCCTTCTGCCAGGTGGTCTGTGGACAAAGGAAAAATAGGATTTAGCAGGAAAATAGACAAAGAAAAACCGGTTGTCTGTAAAGTCGGTTTACGGACGATAGTTTAACGTGACAACGTCATAACAAAACATTGATGAAATGATTGCACACTTTTGCTGATTGTGCCTTTCGCTCGCTCGTGCCGCGCTCTCGCTCCGATCGTTCATCGGCTCGAGCGTAACGGGACAATGCGTTATGTACGTTACACTTAGTCATCCTTTTTCGTGCCCCACTCAGCATAATGTAAGCTTTTCAGTTGGAGTGGAACCCATTTAACAACTAAACACAAAAACATACACTCTGTGACGGCACAAACGCCAGCGGAAAGTCGTTTGTTAGTTAATTAACTCAAGGCGTTAGTTTTCCGGAATTCACGTGCAAAATTAAAAATTATCACGAGCTTTACGGTGAAAGAAAACATAGTGAGGGAAACTACGGGATACACCTACAAAAAATTAAATGGGGTGCGCTGGGCCCGCGTAAACTACAACCCAACCCTTTTTATTCAGAGAAAAGGTCTGTGCGCAGCAGTGGGACGTATTACTACACCGTGGTCGACGAGTACCCAGCAGATTTAAAACGGTATAAATTCCCCAGGTCATTTAAAGCCTAAAATGCCGTAGGTATAAAAACAGGTTGATTTGGTTTAGTTTGGGAGATATTTAGAGCCAAATCACACTTGCGGTTTGTGAACGTATTAGAAACGGAGCAAACGCGCAGCGTGGTTGCCGCGAATGCGCAGCAACGTATTCGCGGCGAATGTCACATAAGGTAAACGTACCAATGCTCGACACCTCAAAGCCCAGTAGATGACACCCATCTGTCACCTCTCTTACTATGACATAAGATTGAAGGTGCCATGTATTGAGTCAGTGTCGAGCACAGGGACGTTTTCCTCACTTAACGTTTTTTAGTTCTGAGGGACTCATAAATCTGTCTTATGATTATGACTCTGGCGCATTTACACATACAGGCTTTACGAAACAAAGGTAAAACACAACATGCCCCGAATGCAGCGGCAGCACACACACAAACACAGGTATTTTTGCTCCCGTTACGGAAAATATATGCTTTAGTCCTTTTCTTCAGCGTTACGTGAAACCAGAGACTACAGTTGCCGTCTAATTAAGTTTCATTTTCAGCGCGCTAACATATCTCATCATCGTCATCATCCTCATCATTTTATGACGAAATACGTCTATCTATAGGCCTCCCCAAAGGTTCGCCAAACTGATCGGTCCTGCGCCATCCGCATCCAACTCCATCTCGTTGGAGACCGCCTCGTCGGTAGTAGTAGTCGAATCACCTCTGCAGTACCTCTACCATGAGTTTACACTAGTTTACGTGACCGTACTCGCTAGCGACGGCGTAAATTATTTGTATGGAGAACTGTACAGCGCCTCTAGCGGTCACTTACGGAAGTACAATTCTCCATACAAATATTTTTTTAGTGTAAACTCATGGTAGAGGTACTGGTAGCGACCTAGGTAACGACGGGGCAGGGGGTGCTAAGGTCAGGCCCAGGCCAAGGGGCCTGGAAGAGCCGGGCCGCTGGAGACTAGGGGCCGCCTAATAACATATCTACCTATTTTAATAGATACAATAAAATTGAGGAGGACAAGTATGCATGAAAACATATGTGTTGCACAGACGTAGCTGTCTTGCACGTGTGGTTGTGGAATAGCGGGGTAAAAGATATATAAGATATTGTCGTCGTGGGTTGATCGTGGGTTCAAATCCTGGCACGCACCTCTGAGTTTTTCGGAATTTATGTGCGAAATTACATTTGAAATTTACCGTGAGCTTTGCGATGAAGGAAAACATCGTTAGGAAACCTGTATTCACTTGCGAAGAAATTCAATTGTGTATGTGAAGTTCGCAATCCGCACGGGGCGCGCGTGGGAACTACGGCCCGAGCCCTCTCATTCTGAGAGGACGCCTGAGCCCTGCAGTGGGACGTGTATAAGTAGGCTGGGATGATAATGATGAGAACTTTGTGTGGAAAGAGTTGTGATTATGAATTGAGCTAAATATGGAAGATATGCATACTAAATATGTAATAGATCCGGTAATAGAACAACAATATTTACGGTAGGTATAGTCAGAAAAAAAAGCTTGTAAGTATAAAAATTGACATTCATATTTTATTTCGCAACGAAGGCAAAAACAAACGTAAATCAAACAAAGCGAGGTGACATTGACCTCCAAAAGTTAAATAAAAAAAAAAAAGTACAAAGGTATTTAGCGGGTACAGTAACTCTGTAGCTCCGCGCTTCTAGGTGCGTAATTTATAGGGTCATTTAAAAGGTGTGGAAATCCTACTAATGTTATAAATGGGAAAGTTTGTGAATATACAGGATGGAATTTTCTAATGCCACCTCCAGGGAAAGTACCTGCTGTAAATGGGAACCTATCGATGTTTAGAAAATTTTATTTCCGAAGGCTTAGAATCCCAAAAACTTCATTTGTCCGAAAGCATTTTTTTCTGAAACTGTAAATATTTCAGGATTTATTTCAGGACCATCGTGTAGAACCCTTTAGGTTAGGTTAGGGTCGTTTTATAAAAATCCTGAAATATATATAGTTTCAGAAAAAAATGCATTCGGATAAATGAAGCATTCGGGATTTTAAATATTCGGAAAGAATATTTCTAAATTTTGATAGGTAACCCAAATATCTTCGAAAATTTGCTTGCCGCACCCGGGAACCGAACTGGATAAAACCCTGTATTTTTATTTCATTGATCGGGTCAATCATAAGGATCAAATCTCTCTAACAAACTTGGTAAATTAAATAAAAGAAAAACCATGAAATGAAATTTGTGTAGGTATCCAACAAAATGAAGTCCAATTAAAATACCTAAGTTGCGATTTCATAGCTTTTTTTTTTTTTTTTACATAAAACTGACCCGTGATTGACCACTATCTCACCTGATGAAAAGTGTAGATGAGGCCAAAGGTGTACCTCACTGGTTCAGTAACAGCCTATTCACTCTAGCCTTGAAGAGACCTAGGTTGTATTTATCAGGAAATACAGACGACGGGAGCGAATTCCATTCTTTAGCAGTTCGCATTTAGCTTTCCCTTTCTTTTAATTTACTAAGTTTGTTAGAGAGATTTGATCCTTATGATTGACTCTATCGATCGTGTGTGCATGCAGGCGTGCATACATGCGTAGGTGCGTCCGTACACACGTGCGTGCGTGGTAAGTGCGTGCGTGTGTGTGTGTGTTGTTTACTCCTTCACGCTAAAACGTTTCAACGCATTTGGATGATCCCACGGCTTTTGGTCATACAACGCAAATGAAGACTACGGTGTGATTTATGGGAACTTCTGTTGGAATTTACTAAATTCGTGGATTTTCAATTCGACTGGCATTGGCACTGGCAAATGTACAGTCAACCAATTTGATTCCTAGGCCAATATAGAACCATGCCATAATGAGTCAATTTGTTTATCTTCTACGACAGTGACTATTGGGGTATTGGGGATGTCTATTTTTTGCAATGTATAGAAAATCGAAAACCATTTCGAGATAAATGCTTTTTAAATCGTTCTCTGTAGTTATATAATTTTAATATTATGTAATGAATTTATTATATAACAAATAAGCAATGACCTTCAATTGGCATTGGTGTAAATTGCGTGACCGGTTCAAGTCGTACTTTATTCTGTGTGGTTAGAATTCTTCACAATTTACGCGTGGATTATACTACGGAGTTTGATTTGGACCCGCTGTCTGACATCTAGCACTTTGTCAGTGCCAGTAAAGTGACACAGTGTACAGTGTACCACTACGCAAAAAATAATTAAAGGAGTTGCCTTATCGTACGCATTTAGATAGATTTAGAAATTTGGCATTGTGGGAGCCCTCAATTATAATCTGACGTCATCAACTAAAATAGTTTCAATAATTAATTTTGAAAAAAGTAGAGAACTAAATGACAAAATATTGAAATTAGTTTCTTATAATTGACTTTTCTATACAAAAAAATATAAAAACCACTGATAATTTTTTTTAGACATTCCCAATTGCGTGAAGTATGTCATGCGACATCTCGATTTTTACGAACGATAATGAAATGAAAGGGTTTGATTATGTCTAAATAACTTGAATTGTCACTGTCCGTCTGTCAAAACTTCTTTTTCTTCTCATGTCATTGAGCGTAGAACAACCATACAATCAACCATAGATCAAATATGTGTTCAAATATGTGTTGAAACATTTGTAATATGTGTGGCGCCGGGGTTACGTTTATCCCATGTTGTGCTCGGAGAGTTGATAATCATTTGACCCGCACTGACGTTGTAATTATGTATACTTAATGCTATATAGTTCTATAGTGACCTAGGAATCAAATTGGTCGACTGTACTTAATGAAACCAAACAAAACCGCGGCTTAAGTCTAGTACAGTCAACGTCATAAATAAGTGATCACTTTTGTACCTTGTCACTTTCAGTCGTAACATAAATTCGTATGGCGTTTCAAAAACGCCGTTAAAGTGACAAGGTAGGTACGTAAGTGAACACTGATCGCTTGTTTATGAAGTTGACCCTACCTATTAACTATAAATAAGTGTCTTTACATTGCAGCCCTAAAAGGCTCAAGATAATTTCTTCCACGTTTCAATTCTTAAAATTCTTTCCAGTGAATCATTCCTCTGCCTGAAAGGCAGCACTTACTAAGATCAAAATTCGCACTTCGTGTCGTGCCACCCTGCTCTCGCTAATAGCATTTAATACGAGAGTGAACGAAACGCAACGATACGAACTCCGATTTTCGAATGTCGGAGTCCCCCAGGTCAAAGCTACCTCAGTATTTTATGCGGTATTAAAAGCGAGTTAACGACAATGAATAAGTATACAAAGAATACTAAAGTTAGACTTACTAAGAAATAATCACAGATAGAATTTATTCATTTTCAATTCAGTTTTTTCGCCATCCGCGAGGTTTATTATATAAATAAACAAATTAAAGACTGGATAATCCCGCCCGCGGCTATCGTGAGAAAATTAAATGACTTTCCGTTCCTACGCTCTACAGAACTACGTAGGTAAATAAACCTAATGAATGGGCCAACTGTATTAATATTTATTTTATGACTCAGTGCTAGGATAACAGATACCCCATAATAAGTACACTTACACTAGCGTCTTTCAAGCGGTTAATATGTATTCCACTAATCTTCTTCTTCTCTTTTCTTCTGTATATAAAAGGTAACCGTTAGAGCGTGTGCAGACAGAGAGCGGTCTGGAGTTCTGAGTTTCGCGTTCGGAGTTCTGCGTTCTTTTGAATGTACTGAGTCCCTTACGATAACGCACACAGCAGGCGGTCAGACCGCGGCGGGCAAAGCGGAACGCCGCGTTCTAGGAGTTCTTTTGCCGCTGAGACAGAGAACGCCGCGTTCACCGCGATGTCTGAAGTTACAAATACAGAAAAACTGATCAAACTGGTTAGAAAAAGGATGGCCGCGTCAAGGGATTCTTCTCGTGTTGTGTTAATTAGGTGCACCCAATGTTTTCTACTTTTTTAGAAGTTTCTAGGCTCCACAAAATCAATGCTTCTTCTTCGAAAGACGAACTTACTAGCGACATGTTGCACATACAGAAACATGGAACGCAAGAATTTGACCGCCTCTTGTGTGCGTAGGAACTCTCAAGCGGTCAGACCGCAGAACTCTGAACGCAGAACTCGGAACTCCAGACCGCTCTCTGTCTGCGCGCGCTCTTACTGACTGATCTATCAATGCACAGCTTAAATCGCTGAACGGATCGAGCTGAAATTTGGCACGCAGATATGTACATAGCTATTAGGTATGACGTAGGCATCCGCTAAGAAGGGATTTCCCAAAATTCTCCCGAGATAAAGAATAAATGGGATTTATATTTGAAATGATTGGATTTAAAATGGCCCTAACTCCGTAACTTTAATTATAAGAGACTTCATGGTTACCTATCAAAATTTAGAATTATTTTTTTCCGAATTTTCATAATCCCGAATGCTTCATTTATCCGAATGCATTTTTTTCTGAAACTGTAAATATTTCAGGATTTTTATAAAACAGCCCTAACCTAACCTAAAGGGTGCTACACGATGGTCCTGAAATAAATCCTGAAATATTTACAGTTTCAGAAAAAAATGCTTTCGGACAAATGAAGTTTTCGGGATTCTAAACCTTCGGAAATAAAATTTTCTAAACATCGATAGGATCCCAGACTTCATATTTGGCATGTAAGTAGGTGTCTATAATAGTAAAAAACTAATTTTAGGAATTTAGAAAAATCCCACGAAATAAGGAGAAATCCGGCCAAGTGCGAGTCGGACTCGCGCACGAAGGGTTCCGTACCATTATAGATCTATACAAACAGCAAAACAGCGAAAAAAACACTTTTTTTTACGGGAAGCGTCTCTTAAATATTTGTTGTATTTTAATTTAATTGTTTATTTTTAAACAAAATATTCTGTGAAATACTTATTTTATTCTGTTTTTTAGTATTTGTAGTTATAGCGGAAACTGAAATACATCATCTGTGAAAATTTCAACTGTCTAGCTATCACGGTTCATGAGATACAGCCTGGTGACAGACGGACAGCGAAGTCTCAGTAATAGGGTCCTGTTTTTACCCTTTGGGTACGGAGTCCTAAAAACGGGATTTATACATATATTCCTTTCAATGGGACCCTTTCTTAGTAACCATTCCTTTAGGATGATAAAGGTGCAGTTAAAGGGTATTCTTGGAATTTCCCGCGGTATGGAGATAGGGAAAAAGCTAGTATAAACGTGAAAGTTTGTATGGATGTGTGCATGTTTGTTACTTTACCACGCTAAAACAGTTCGACGGATTCTGATGATTGCCACACGGATAGTATTGTAACTTTTAATATTGTAACATTATGCCTCTTCCGAGCTTCGCCCAACAGATTAGTCCTGCGGCATCCGCATCTAAAAGGTTACCCTAACCTAATCCAAGTCGTCGCTCCATCTTGATGAAGGCCTACCTACACTGCGTCTTCCGGCCCGTGGACGGCAAAATAGAGATTAAATTATACATATGTCGGAGTAGTTATAGCCATAGACCATGGCGCTACTTAACGCAAGTAACACATGATAGCTATAAGTGTTGCTTCGGCAGAGTCTCGGTACTGGCAGTGCAGTGAAGCATTGGAGCGAGCTTGGGACAGACGCATACCGAGGAACTGTCCTACGTTTAGTAGTGTCCATTAGCATAATTAGTTTACAGTAGTTAAAGATAATTAAGACAATTAAAAGTAGTTTATACCTAGTGTAATTAATAAGAAGCTATAGTGAAAGACAATTAAAACTGTTATTTAAGATTACTGCGTTTGACAAAAATATGTATGTATTATGAGTGATATCCATCTTGAGAGACCTCCATCTCCGTCATATATCACGTACCTAATATGGATCTATGAATAAACATGAAATAAACATTCAAAATGTTTTAATATAACCTAGATATGGACCCAATAAATGGCGTGTAATGCAAAGCTTATTTATGCAAAACGTATAAAATTCGACCGGTGGGCAAATAAAGTGCTCGTGCCCCATAAACAAGCGATTTGTAACAGCATCGGGCAAATAATACTGTTTAAATTGAAGCAGGAATGGTGGGCGCTACTCTGTGGGGCCCGAGTTAGAGCGGGAGAAATGAGGTTTTATTTACAACCCTCACCAAGTCTACAAAAAAAGGGCATAACCTATCCGTGAAAATTTTCATCGTATTTTATAAGTTATTCCAATTTAGTATACTTGCTGGTGAACGGTCCCACATTTGTAAGTGCTTCCTGTACTTAAACTTCGTTTTTTTAGCATTACATTAGTTTACGTTTACGTGAACGGCCTGATCGAGGAGCTCAGCAGTTCTCATGTCGGATGTCACATAGAAGGGTTGTGTGTAAACAATTTAAGCTACGCAGACGACATGGTGCTGTTGAGCCCCTCGATGGGGGGGTTAATAAAAATGTTACGCATTTGTGAGGCATACGCGGAGGTCCACGGGCTCAGGTACAATGCATCTAAAAGTGAACTGATGCAATTCAAAGCTGGTAACAAAACCTACCGAATGGAACCGGTCTCTCTTTGTGGTACCCCTTTAAAGAGAGTCGATAAGTTTAAGTACCTGGGCCACTGGGTGACCGAAACGATGTCGGACGTCGGGGACATCGAGCGCGAGCGCCGCGCGCTGTGCGTTCGCTGTAATATGTTGGCCCGCAGATTCGCACGCTGTGGTAAGGAAGTCAAATTAACTTTATTTAAGGCTTTTTGCCAAACATTCTACACGTGCAGTCTGTGGACTAACTTTACTCAGCGGGCTTACAGCGCGTTGCGCGTTCAATATAATGACGCGTTCAGAATGTTGTTCGGGCTGCCACGGTATTGCAGTGCGTCGACAATGTTCGCGGAGTCGCATACGGACTGTTTTTTTACCATCATGAGGAAACGATGTACGTCTCTCCTTAACCGCAGTCTTGGCAGCTCGAATAGCATCCTGAACATGCTAGCCCACCGCTGGGACTCGCCGCTGCTGCAGCGTTACGTGCAGCTGCACGCGCCTGTAATGCTAGTGCCCAGGCGTCTTTAGTTTTTATTTAAGTTTAAGTTTAGTATACCTAATTATAGAATACTAACCATAGCAATAAGATTGTATTTTTAACTACTATACTAACACTACTAATACTATGGACTTAAAGTCCGAAATAAATTATTTGAATTTGAATTTGAATTAAAAATAGGGAAACAATCTTGATGAGTCTTTTTATTGAAAAACGCTAAAATAGTAACTAAGCACTTATTATTATTACTTATTAAAACAAAAGAACAAAAGACTACTTATTAAAACATATTACTTATTAAAACAAAAGAACCATTATGCCCTTGCTAATTTTCAAAAGTGTTTTTCAATAAAAAGACACATCAAGTTCGCTTAACTTCTTTTTAATGCTAAAAAAAAACAATGTATACTTATATACATTCAATTTGAATAAGAATGACTTTTACTTTGAAACATGTTTAATCGTCAATGAAGAAAAATTAACTTCAACAATATAAAACATATTAAATAAAATAAAAAATAAAATAAAAATCCATTTATTGCCACAACCATACAAAAAAATAAAAAGAAACACAAAGAACACACAAAAAAAAGAAGAAGAAGAACAGAAACACAAAAAAAAAAACTTCGTGGCAAAAGGCTCAGGCTCAGCATAAATGCTGCCGGTTAGGAAGCCGGCGGCGGTGATTTTCAGCCTGCGCCCTCCCGCGGCGCGTTAAAACACAGCAATAAATACGGGAAGGGCAGAGATATTCATTATTTTATTAATAATTAAAACAAAATTTTGTGGGCACAAAACACATTCATGTGGCCGTGGAAGCCGTGGTGGCTTATTGGTCTGACCTACAGCCTCTCAAGCAAAGGGTCGTAGTTTCGAGCCCGGGTTTGCACCTCTGAGTTTTTCGGAATTTATGTGTGAAGTTACATTTGAAATTTACTTACCATTTACGGTGAAGGGATTCAATGGTGTGTGCGACCTATGGGATCTCGTGGGAACTATCGAGCCCTCTCACTCTAAGAGTAGGCCTACGCCCTGCAGTGGGATATATACAAATAGGCTGGGTTGATAACTCCGGCGGGGTATGTATTACAATACCGAAGTACGAAATACCGAATGTATTAAAACATCGAATGGGTCAAAAGACCGACACGATTTTTTTCTGAAACCGTTAACTTTTTAAGATTGTTATAAAACAAACCTAGCCTAACCTAATGGGTTCTGTATGATGCCGTTTTAATAAATTCTGAAATTTTTACGGTTTCAGAAAAGAATCGTGTCGGTCTTTTGATCCATTCGATGTTTTAATACATTCGGTATTGTAATACATACCCCTCCGGCGCGATTCAACCAATAGCGCTCAGCTTCCGGAAATGGTCACTATGAAGAGTTGCAGTGTCCAAAGTGCAGAATGAACGCACTAGGTAATCCCGGATGTTGACGCCATTAAAAAATAATTCGAAGAAACGACTCCATTAAAAAAACGCTTTATTTTAGCCCTGAAAACAAGATTAGTTTTCGATGAACTGCAAAATTAGATTTTGTGTTGCTTTGAAACAAAAAAAAGTTAGCTGATTCAGTTGGCGAACAAGTGACGTCATAAGTTGCTATTGCCCAAGACTATTGCCATTCAAACTCTATGGGAGCATTGTGTTTTGACAGCTCATAAAAAGTACGTCAGTTGATTGGTGGTGCCAACATCCCTATGTAGGGGATGTTGGGGCAGATAGTATGTCACTCCAAATGATATTTCATGTTTCAGCTTGACTCCATTTATTGCGTTTCACACGTTAGTACATACTGGTGGGCGAGAGACTGGCTCTTGTACAGTCAAACAAAAGGTCGCTTTGACACCTTAAATGTCCATTTTACTTGCAGTGGCTAGACATATGTCCATACCAATCCATACCAATGAACTTCAAGTGCTGCAAGCAAATTTGTTTTGAAAGTGGGTAGGCCTCGCTTTTGTCGACTGCACCTGCGGCCCGAGGGATTGTTGGCTATGCTGACTCGATTTATATTGTAGTACAGCCGCACTTGAATATTTGCCGCCTCAGCACTCTATTTTGTCCGTATTCCCCTTACCGCTAGCACTCTGACCACAGCCCAGCTTAACCTAAATAAGTGCCGTTCAAACGCGCCGTGAGCGGCCGGCCGCGGCTGCAGCTTACACACGGCAAAGCCTGGGATCATTCCATGCCGTGTGAAACTAAAATTGGGGACCTACTTTGATAGTTTTAACATTCGCTGCCGGCTGTCAGACTCGAGGTTACTTCAGGTGCCACAGACGCATATGTGGGTTCAAATGACATACTATGCAGCGGCACTATGCGTAGATATAGGCACAAGCCACACAGAAGAGACATGGGGCGGGGGCGCGTCGCCCCTTGAATCAGTTTTCATATTAAATGTATAGAAGCGTCGCGATCCAAAGCAGACAGAAGAGACGGGGCGGAGACGCGGCCTGCGAATAAACGACGCAGACTGCGACGCGCCCCTGTCCCACGACTCTTCTGTGTGACGCGCCATACATTATAGTATTTTATGCAACGGTTGTATAAGTGAGGTCTTAAAAGGCGAGTGACGTGAGTTGCGATACGAGCGAATGCGAGTATCGCAATGGAAGACGGCACGAGCCGTTAAGACCAAATTATACACCGTTGCATACAATATTTTTTCTACGACTCGACTCTACTGGTACAGTCGGGTACAGTAGGGTAAAATGGGGTACAGTCGAGTACAGTAGGGTACACTAGGGTAAAATAGGGTACAGTAGGGTACAGTCGGGTATAGTAGGGTAAAATGGAGTACAGTCGGGAACAGTAGGATAAAATAGGGTACAGTCGGGTACAGTCGGGTACAGTAGGGTAAAATAGGGTACAGTCGGGTACACAGTAGGGTACAGTCGGGTACAGTAGGGTAAAATGGGGTACAGTCGGGTACAGTAGGGTACAGTTGGATGAAATAGGGTACAGTAGGGTACAGTCGGGTACAGTAGGGTAAAATAGGGTACAGTAGGGTACAGTCGGGTACAGTAGGGTAAAATAGGGTACAGTAGGGTACAGTAGGGTAAAATAGGGTACAGTAGGGTACAGTCGGGTACAGTAGGGTAAAATGGGGTACATTCGGGAACAGTAGGGTAAAATAGGGTACAGTCGGGTACAGTAGTGTAAAATGGGGTACAGTCAGGTACAGTAGGGTAAAATAGGGTACAGTAGGGTAAAATAGGATACAGTAGGGTAAAATAGGGTACAGTAGGGTAAAATAGGGTACAGTAGGGTACAGTTGGGTACAATAGGGTAAAATAGGGTATTTTACCCTACTGTACCCGACTGTACCCTACTGTACCCTATTTTACCCTAATGTACCCGACTGTGCTCTATTTTACCCTACTGTACCCGACTGTACCCTACTGTACCCTATTTTACACTACTGTACCCGACTGTACTCTACTGTACCCTATTTTACCCTACTGTACCCGACTGTACTCTACTGTACCCTATTTTACCCTACTGTACCCTACTGTATCCGACTGTACTCTACTGTACCCTATTTTACCCTACTGTACCCGACTGTACCCGACTGTACCCTACTGTACCCTATTTTACCCTACTGTACCCGACTGTACCCTACTGTACCCTATTTTACCCTACTGTACCCGACTGTACCCTACTGTACCCTATTTTACCCTACTGTACCCGAATGTACCCGACTGTACCCTATTTTACCCTACTGTACCCGACTGTACTCTACTGTACCCTACTTACCCTATTTTACCTTACCTACTGTACCCGACTGTAACCTACTGTACCCTATTTTACCCTACTGTATCCGACTGTACCCTACTGTACCCTATTTTACCCTACTGTACCCGACTGTACCCGACTGTACCCTATTTTACCCTACTATACCCAACTGTACCCTATTTTACCCTACTGTACCCGACTGTACCCTATTTTACCCTACTGTACCCAACTGTACCCTATTTTACCCTACGGTACCCGACTGTACCCTATTTTACCCTACTGTACCCGACTGTACCCTACTGTACCCGACTGTACCCGACTGTACCCTATTTTACCCTACTGTACCCGACTGTATCCTACTGTACCCTATTTTACCCTACTGTACCCGACTGTATCCTACTGTACCCTATTTTACCCTACTGTACCCAACTGTACCCTACTGTACCCGACTGTACCCGACTGTACCCTAGTTTACCCTACTGTACCCGACTGTATCCTACTGTACCCTATTTTACCCTACTCTACTCAACTCCGCAGGTCTAAACTGGGCTTTAGTGTTGAGTGTACCCTACATTTAATATTATGTGGCAGCTAGGTGTATCGTAATAACGACATTACGACACAAGTGCTGTTATGGCGAATAGATTAAGTATAGACTTTCTGAAGTCATATTATCTATGTTCTTATATATTTGTTCGCGACCATGTAAACACCAGATAAAAGTACAGGAGTAGGAAAAAGGAATTGCCACACTGGATGCGTTCTGCAGTGGCGGTCAGGTCAAATTGAACGCAGCCCGCATTATGTATGAACAACATTGTCGGTCTCTATATATTTTGTAGAGATTTATTTATTTATTTATTTATTTGGAAAAAAGATACATTTTTAGGCTAACAGTAAAATACCAACTCACAGATATGCGATCTGCGATCTGCGATCACACGCACGCGCAATATGTATGTGTATAGAGACCGACAATGTTGTTCATAGATAATGCAGGCTGGGTTCAATTTGACTTGACCGCGACCGCAGAACGCATCCAGTGTGGCAAATCCTTAATGCGTTCTCGGCAGTTGCATCAACAATTAACTGGAAACGCAGATATGAATTTTCATGAGTTTTGTCCAGTGCCGCTGTAATAATCTTCCTGGCATTTGAAAGTACAGAGGCCGTATTGTCTAACGCTTTCATCATCTTTTTCTGTTACCATCTTAGACCGTTTGACAGAAAGAAATAGTGAATGTGAAAGCAAGCGTGAGCGTGTTAGACAATAAGTACAGGTGCGTTTGCGGTACCTGACGAAATCTTGGAATGCAATGCATCTTCAATCATTTAGTTACCTGTGTCTATATTATGGTGTAGGTACTCAATTTACTGAACACTAGGTGACTCACTTGCTCGGAAGCATTTAAACTTAAAACTCAGAATTACAACTTTTTAAATAAAGTATTTATTTAGGAATTCCATTTAATTGGACCATTACAATTTTAATTTCACATTTACAACAATGGAAAAGTAAGTATTACATATTATTATAATTATTACACAAGTACGAAAATTACCTGGTAACCGCCGTATCTTTTGCGCTACCAAAAATGGCGGTATTTCCATGGACTAAATTCAATTAGGTATTGAAACAAGGTAGGTAATGCATCTAAGATGAGCCCAACGAAGCTTAACCTTAAATACTACAAAATGTAGCCCTTTGGGTACGTTCTGTCCGTTTCCCAAAGCACCCGTTGCCAAAACATCCGTTCCCGTCACCGCCTTTTCCCAAATAATCCATTTCCCGAAATAAGTGTTTCCCAAAATGTGCTTCTCCTAAAACACACGATAGATACGTTTGACTTGATATCCGTTTCCCAAAACACCCGTTCCCAAACCATAACTATGTTCCTGTCACCATCTTCTTTTGGAAATAACGGGTGTCATGAGAGACGGATCTTTTGGCATACGGATGCTATGAGAACCGGGTGTTTTGACATACTGATGCGATGAGAAACGGGTCTTTTGGGAATACGGGTGTCATGAAAGACGAATCTTTTGGCATACGGACGGATGCTATGAGAACCGGGTGATTTGACATTCTGATGCGATGAGAAACGGGTTTTTTGGCCTTCGTTAATTTTAAGAAACTTTTATTTTGGAACGGATGTTTTGGGAACGGGTGTTTTAGGAAACGGACAGAACGTTCCGAAAGGAATCTAGCTGGCCAATAAACATTTGTTCACTGCTGCAAATTCGTAATACTCGAAAGCTAGAAATAAAAACTTCAGATTGCCAGCTCTCTCACGTTAAGTAATTGTATTTAATAGGAGAGTGTAGATACATGAATTTCGGATTTCGAGGAGAGTATGACATGAATTTCGGATTTCGAACCATATCATCTCCAGCAGTCAACATCCCTAGGTGCGTCCCCGTAATTTTCTCGTGGAATCTTTCCAATATGATCTACAATTTTTTCCTCCAATTTGCTTGTTACTTTTAGCGATAGAGCAAATTTCACGGTTCTTCTCCAATTTGCTAAATATACTATTTTAACGCAAACGCAAAGCAGATTGGAGTGAAAATGTTCAACTTGCTCTCTTAGTAGATATAATTGTAGATCATAGCGGATATATTTTAGTATTTTAATAGCGCAAAAGATGGGTTGGTTGAATTGAACCGCTTTGAGGTTACCCACCTAGATTTTTTAACATTAGAAATAGGGTAAACAATCATGATGAGTCTTTTTATTGAAAAATACTTTAAAAAAAATAGTAACTATTACTTATGAAACCAAAAGAATGACAATGACCATAATGTGCTTGCTAATTGATACATATTTACCTACTATGATTTATTTTTCAAAAGTGTTTTTCAAAAAAAAAGACAAGTTATGATCGCTTACCTCCTTTCTAATGCTTAAAAAACGAACTATAAATCTTATGATTTATTGTGATTCTCCGCAGCTTTAGCGGTAGAGGTACAAGACTCCAGAGAAGAAGAGGAACAGTGCGGCTGCTGTCTCGGAGCTGACCATCTCTCCGCTGTTACAGTGGTCCTGGAAATAGACAGACATTTAAAGAAGAGATGTAGAAAACAAGTGAATCAACTGACAGTAGGAGAGAAATTACATAAAGTTTACCACTGACAGATGGTTTGCCTTCATTTCATATTCAACTTTAACGACCTACAAATAAAGCCAATTTTAGAATACTGTTACCCACGTTTGCAGATTTTGTAATAACTACTTTATTTGTACGGTGTTAAAGTTGGAAATTAAATGAAGGCAAGCAATCTGTCAGTGGTAAACTAATAGTAAACGTATTGTACATAGACTCGTATTTCTCGCACACAAGCCGTAATTGCCGAATTGTAAGCTGTAGTAGCCTATTGGTTTGACCTATGGCCAGGGGGGTTTCACTCCGCAGTTTAGGTATGTTCGGCCGGCGCTCCTCCCGGGAGGAGTATGGCAGTAGGTTGTCGCGCGGCCTTCAGTTCGCACGCTAGCCGCGTCGCGCGTAATTAAACATCTTTTTTTTCTGTGATTTTTGCAACAAACAATGACTTTAGACGACCAGATTGCCTAGTGGTTAGAGACCCTGACTATGAAGCTTGAGGTCCCGGGTTCGCTTCCCGTGTCGGGGCAGATATTTGTATGAAAAATACGAATGTTTGTTCTCGGGTCTTGGGTGTTTAATATGTATTTAAGTATGTATCTATCTATATAAGTATGTTTATCCGTTGCCTAGTACCCATAACACAAGCTTTATTTAGCTTACTTTGGGACTAGGTCAATTGGTGTGAATTGTCCTGTGATATTTATTTATTTTATTTTTATTTACTTCTAAACGATATTATAAATAACTTACTTACATACTAAAGGTAGTTTACTGAATTAATACACACTGTTATCTTTCTTGATTTATATACCTACCAAATATAGGCGAGTGGGAACCCTGTGCCCTTGGTTTCGGATCAGCGGTGCCCAACGGAATATGAACGCTCGTATCACACGATAAGTTTTAATTTCGCGTGCACGCAGTAGGAGTAGGAAAGTTTTTATACCTATAGTTGACCTTTATTCGAGAGTGATCCTTCTGTACATTAGTACTATTACTTATTCTGTGCTATGGCCTCTCAAGCAGAAGGTCGTGGTTTCAAATCCCGGCTCGCACCTCTGAGTTTTTCGAAATTTATGTGCGAAATTACATTAAAAATTTACCATGAGCTTTACGGTGAAGGAAAACATCGTGAGGAAACCTCAAGGTACGAAGAAATTCAATGGTGTGTGTGAAGTTCCCAATCCGCACTGAGCCCGCGTTGGGAACTACTGTCCAACCCCTCTCATCCTAAGAGGAGGCCTGTGCCCTGCAGTGGGACGTACAAAGGGGTTGGCATGACCGTGTCTAAACTTCATCATCCCAGCCTATATACATCCCAATGCAGGGCATAAGGTTCCTCTCATACCTGATTTACACTCTCGCCTCGTCACCTCACCTCGCGCCTCGCCTCGTCGTCTCGCTCCGGACGCGAGCCTCAAAATCAAGGCAAATCACGAGACGAGGCGCGAGGCGCGCCTGTTCACACTCTCGTCTCGTGGCTCGTCCCGCAGTTCGTCTCGCCACTCGTACGCGAGTGTAAACCAGGTATCAGAGTGAGTGTCTAAACTTACGTCGAAGCATTGGCAGACAGTCTCGAGATGGTCGCTGTTGTCTGCGCGGTAGCAAGGCTTATCCGACCGGATCCAGCCGCAGCCGCGGGTCACGCGAACCTCGTTTTCTCTTCTGCTGTTGTATACTGAAACGAATGATCTGTGATCAGAAGTGCGGTCTTATTTCTTGGCTCAAAAACATATTCATGATCACAAACTTTCGCATTTATAATGTCAATGAAAGTTTGCAAGTGTGAGTGTACTTTTTGTTGTCATAGAATTGTACACTTTGGCAAGAAGTACCTATGACCTCGCGATGCAAATAAACGAAAAAGTCATAATTTTATTTCATAACTTCATAATACTTTAAATGAGTAGGAACCCTCAGTGCCGAGTACCACTTGGCCGGTTTTTACATGGTTGGGGCAGATGAAGTCACTAATGTTGTTGATAGTTGTAGTTTTTGTGGTATTGTTTCACCAAATTATGCGATGAAAGTTAAATCTTCTACGTCTTCCATAACAACAGTTGTCAGTACACTTAGTAGTCTGAACGATCTTGTGACAGAAGAAGTTGTCGGCAATAGGCTCCGTGACAGACGCCGGGCAGTCGACGACAGGGATGATGCTCACGCGCATTCGTCTATATTGTTGAAGTAAAGGCGCTGTTGTTGTCACGGTTGCCATAGCAACAGTTGTTGGCACATTTACTGATCTGGACGAACTTACGCCAGAAGAAATAGCCAGAGACGAGCTTTATGATAGAAATATTGCAAATGCAAATGCACGATTTGACGACCATTTCATCGAAGTAGAAGCTAGTGCTGTTTATAAAGTTGCCACAGCTATAATCGTTGATACACTTTACTGGTCTGAATTTTCATGCAGCAGAATAAATTGCCAAAGACGAACTGTATTATGGGAATATTGCAGTTGACAGTTGAAATGATGCAAGTGCACGACTTGTCGACCATTTCGTCGATGTCGAGGGAGTTGATACTGTTGCCCCACGAACATTTGTTGGCACACTTACTGGTCTGAATGATCTTGCGACAGAAGAAGTTGCCGGCGACGGGCTGCATGACAGACGTCGCGCAATCGACGATGGGTATGATGCGCGCGCGCGTTTCGTCGTTCATGTCGGCGACGTCGAGGCATGCGCTGTTGTTCGCGCTGTTGCAGTAGTAGCAGTAGATTGCAGAAGCTGAAAGAGTTGTCAAGTATTTTTATACGGTCTTCTTATTGACTGTTATAAACTTATAATAGAGGTAAAGCTTCAAAAACTGTTTCAAAATGAATGACCAGGTGGCAGGTATATCATTTCAATCTTGTGATTCCTACTTTTTTACCGACTTCATTGACAGATGGTGAATATGGTGCAGTAATGCATAACCTAGGACCTAGGTAAGAGTCATAAGTTTGTAATTTTGTAAACTTTTCAAGCTTATTCAAACTTCTTCATTCTTATACAGGGTGAAATCTAAATCGTGATACAAAATTAGTGTTCCTAACTCAGTTAAAGGATTTGCCACACTGGATGCGTTCCGTGCGGTCCGTGCGGTCAGATCGCATTTCTATACAAAATGGTTTACTTATGTTTCGGCGAAAAATTTTTCGCAAAATGATTCATTTGGCAAATGTTTCATTTCCCAAATGTTTATTTTTTTCTGAAATTGTAAACTTTTCAGGATTGTTGTAAAACAAACCTAACCTAACCTAACCTAACCTAACCTACAGGATAGTCCTGAAATATATCCTGAATAGTTAACAGTTTCAGAAAAAAATAACATTTGGGAAATTAAACATTTGCCAAATGAATCAGTTTGCGAAAAATAATGTGCCGAAAAGGCAGTACACGATACAAAATATATAGAGACTGACATAGTTGTTCATACATAATGCGGGCTGCGTTCAATTTGACCTGACGCGACCGCGGAACGCATCCAGTGTGGCAAATCCTTAAGAAACAAAAGCAGTCTCTTAAGATTTATTTAAATGGACCGAGAGTTGCCCAGGCTGAGGAAAGTCTTGACTAAAAAATATTGGCTATAGACTTACCTTTTGTCATGTCCACAGGAGAGACGCGAATAAATAAAATGCATATGACCCATTTGGTCGACTATACAAAAGTGCAAGCATAATTAAGCCCAATAGAATAACTAACAAGCATGGTTTGATGTCGTATACTAGACTTAGTAAGTTTCTAGATTACCTAGATAGTTTTCACAAAAATACTTACATTTATAGACCAAAGACATGAATACCAGGACTGCGACGAGTTTCGAGCATTTGGAGGCCATTGTTATCTGAAGGAAAAATATGGGGCAATAGTTATTTGAATGCAACCTTCTGTATCCATAATTCAAGTGTTACTTTGCGAAGATCCATGACAATGAACTACAATACTACCTTTTACCTAGGTGGGTAATAATGTAAACACCTTAACGCCCCTGTAGACAACCATCTGTGACCTCTCTTGCATAAAATTGAAGGTGTCATGTATTGGGTGAGTGTCGAGCCTCCGAGTCAGCAAACTTAACATTTATTTGAATAGGCGACCGATAAGTCTAGACTAAATAAAAAAACTAAAAAACACGCTTTCAACAATAAAAAATAAATTTTAATAAATTTCAATTCACTATTCTTATAGTGCAGTAAAAAATCTTAATAAGCAATTATTATATTGTTATATCCAGATCAAAATTTGTAAACAATTCTAAATATTGATAAAATAAATAATAATAGTTTAAAATATTTTATTGTAAAAAAAGCGTGGGGTGCTTTTTAAGATGTTATCAAAATGATAATCCTTGACAATTGACACCATGCACCCCACGCTTTTTTTACAATAAAATATTTTAAACTATTATTATTTATTTTATCAATATTTAGAATTGTTTACAAATTTTGATCTGGATATAACAATATAATAATTGCTTATTAAGATTTTTTACTGCACTATAAGAATAGTGAATTGAAATTTATTAAAATTTATTTTTTATTTTTTAAAGCGTGTTTTTTAGTTTTTTTAAACTATTATTTTTAAACTATTATTTATTTTCTATTTTTTAGTTGCATTTTTTTTCTTTCTAACTTTACCCCCTCACCTGCAACCCCAAAACCCCCTAAACCCAACCCCCCAACATACCCCACCCCATTTCCCCAAACCCCCCCAAACCCTACACCCTTACCCCCAATCCTCTAAACCCCCCTTACCCCCTCCTCATTTTACAAACCCCCGAACCACCTAAACCCAACCCCCCTAACACCGAACCCCCATATCCCCCGGAAACCCCCGCTCCCCCCCCACCCCTCCCCCCACCCCGCCACCTACCGCCCCCCTTCCAGTTCCATCATCAAACCCTTGTTACCATCTAGGCCTCTTACCCCCTCCCCATTTCCCACAACCCCCCAAAATCACTTACC
Organism: Archips crataeganus; assembly: GCA_947859365.1. Classification (NCBI taxonomy): domain Eukaryota; kingdom Metazoa; phylum Arthropoda; class Insecta; order Lepidoptera; family Tortricidae; genus Archips; species Archips crataeganus. The sequence goes on from OX402064.1 coordinate 8,037,786, forward strand.
CCCGAAGCCCCCAACACCCCCACCATATTTCCCGTAAACCCCCCCCCCATCCCCTAACCCCAACCGCCACACCCTAACCCCCAACCCTCTAAACCCCGACCCCCTTACCCCATACCCCATTCCCCCCCCAACCCGCCACCTACCCCCCTTCCAGCTTCATCATCAGACTCTTGTTACCATCTAGGACCAAAGTACTCGTCAAAACGAATCAAACGAGCCCAAACTCGATGGGGTTGTTTCGTTTTATTGTGGAGTGCCTTTGGCCATCTTCCAGCTCCATCATCAGACCCTGGTTACCATATGGGATCAAAGTGCTCGTCAAGACGAATCAAACGAGCCCAAACTCGATGGGGTTGTGTCGTTTTATTGTGGAGTGCCTTTGGCCATCTTCCAGCTCCATCATCAGACCCTGGTTACCATCTGGGATCAAAGTGCTCGTCAAGACGAATCAAACGAGCCCAAACTCGACGGGATTGTGTTGTTTTATTACATAGTTCCTATGGCCACCATCCAGCTCCATCATCAGATCAGCTCCATGTTACAATAATATTGCATTGTCATCCAATTTACACATATGTGCAAAATTTCAGCTCAATCGGAAACCGGGAAGTGGGTCAAAATCGCGCCCTAAGGAGTCGGTTACAAACAAACATACATACAAACATACAGGTGAAGCTAATATAAAGCGTGTAAAAAAATATTGTCTATAGATCGTTAACTTTTGCCATGTCCACGGGAAAGACAAAAAAAGAGGTATGACCCTAGTAATACTTTCCTAAAGTAGCAAGGTAAAAGATTGTAATTAATTTTAGGCATATTTCCAATTCTGTTTCTAAAGCACAGAAATTCCATCTAACGCAAAGATAACAGCAAGTTGATAAAAATACGTAATATTCTGACCTTTTAACTGGAATACTATTTATCTATTCGAACAAAACACACAAAAAATGGAAGCGACATGCTGTTTTATAACTTTTTTCTTTCCTTAAACTAAATTATTATTTGTATTTATTCGTATTAGGCGAATATTTACGGGTCACTGTACGAAATGCTTCGTGTTTCGCGACTGTGCTTTAGCACTGTTGGGTTGTAGGGTTGTCTGTCAGTTAAAATAATTATAACGACTCCATTGGGATTCCAACCGAAATGCTGTCTATGTTTAAATATAATACTAAGTATACAAGTTAAAAGGGCTAAATTAAGTTACTTCGGAAACCAATCCTAACCGGATTTCACAATTACACTGGAATTTATTAGGCGAATGAAGGTAAAGTTTCCAAGTTGATAATTAACTGGAGTATTATTCGATTTATTGCTCAGAGTAAAAGTGAAAGTAAAGGAAGTCTTAATTTATACCATGTTTAACATTCATCTTTACATAATCATCATCATCCCAGCTAATATACGTCCCACTGCAAGGCACAGGCCTACTCTCATAATGAAAGGGCTTGAGCCGTAGGTCCCACGCGGGCCCAGTGCGGTTCGGAAACTTCACACGCACCATTGAATTTCTTCTCAGGTGTGTGCAGGTTTCCTCAAGATGTCTTCCTTCACCTTCTTCTTCTTCTTGCGGTGCCTCTCCACTACTGGTAAATTTCAAACATTTTTTCGCACATAAATTTCGAAAATCTTACAGGTCCGAGCCTGGATTCAAACCCACGACCCTCTGCTGGAGAGGCAATACGTCAAACCACTAGCCCGTCACGGCTTACAATACGGCAATTATTTTAAGTTTATGTAACTTTGATATGATGCAACAAGTTACAAAATATAAAAACGTTCCCTCTATCCTGTAATCTAACAAACAACCAAATACTTCCATTGTCCAACAGCAAAATAAAAATACATACAAAGTCTATAATACCAACAGCATACTCGTATACTTATTATTAAAAAAATTGTCAAGAATGGAAATAAAGCATTACAAGTACCTACCTCATACAATAAAACTGAATAAAAAAACTAAATTTAAATGAAGTAGCACTGTATGTTTGTCCGCGTAACACAGGCGTCACTGGTTCACTACACTCACTGACTAACGATACGTCTACAGAGCGACCACGTGGATTTGATACTTGAAATGTTTTTATGTGTTCAATTGCGGTTATTGTTTTAAATAAACTTATCAATATAATTCTAAAAGGAAGAAGCTCAAAAAAAGTTTTTTTTTTTTATTATTGTTACGTCAGAATTCCTTTCACTTTACATCGAAATTTTTATGTGAGAAAAAATAGGTACTACGTCTGAAGTTTGAAGTATTTTATTCTATTCAAATTATTTTCATAAAATGAAAACTTAATAGATGGATCATACCACTGTAAAAAACAAAAGTGTTTTGTTATGACGTTGTCACGTTAAACTATTGTCCGTAAACCGACTTTACAGACAACCGGTTTTTCATTCATTCATTGCTGAACATAGGTGTCCCTCAAGTCTCGCTAAACAGATCGGTCCTAAATACAAACTGAAATATAGATGCACAGAAAAAACCCCAGAAAAAAGACCAATGCTGGGAATCGAACCCAGGTCCTCAGCGTTCCGTGCTGCGTGCTTACCCCTACACCATCACTGGTCTAGAAGTTAGCGACGAATCTTTCCCATACATCGTACACTTCAGTCTGTTATAATCACATTAGGCAGTGATAAAGCGCATCTATGTTAATGCCCTCTACCGAGAGACTTCAACACTCCTTCGGAGCTACCCGCTCACCTGGACCAAGAGATGGCGCTACTAGGCCAACTTTTACAAGTTAAGTATGAAGTATCTTTTTCTATTTATTTTTTTATTTTCTTTCAACTTCATTTTTTTTATTACTTTTACGGTCATCCCGTGAAAATATTTCAAACTATAGCATATTTAGCTATAGTATATTTAGTTTGAAATATATGGTTTCACGGGATGACCGTAAAAGTAATTAAAAAAAATGAAGTTGAAAGAAAATAAAAAAATAAATAGAAAAAGATACTTCATACTTAACTTGTAGATCGGTCCTGTCTGCGGCATGCCACTGCCCACTGCCATTTGAGTCTGACGATTCTTCGAGCTGTGTCGGTGACTTTAGTTCTTGCATGGATTTCATCATTTCTAATGCAATCCAAGTCACATCTATTCTAATAGGAATGGTGACGTCCACAGGTGACGCCATTAAAAAGTAATTCGAAGACACGACTCCAGTAAAAAACTGCTTCATTTTAGCCCTGAAAAACAGGTTAATTTTCGAGTAACTGCAAAATTCGATTTTTTGTTGCTTTAAAACAAATAAATAGTTAATTGGTTGAGTTGGCGAACAAGTGTCAAAAGTTGCTATTGCCATTCAAACACTATGGGAGATTTGTGTTTTGACAGCTCATAAAAAGTACGTCAGTTGATTAGTGGTGTCAACATCCCTATACTAAAAGTGATAATGTTATGTGATTCTATTATCTCTGTTTTGCCCATTTCCCTGTGACAGATATATATAGACATTGTGCCGATATATTGCGTGATTGCCCATGTCTGACATTGTATGGATATCTGTATCGCATAAACAGACAATGAATGGCCCACCCTAAACGTTTGGTCACTGGCCCGGATACTAACAAAGCGGTGAAATATTACGTCAAACAACACGACTGAATTCTATCCAAGGTGCAAGATGTAGTAGCGTTTTATCCACAAAACTAAGCTTGACGACCCAGTGGTTAGAGAAGGTGACTACGAAGCTCGAGGTCCCAGGTTCCCCAGTCTGGACTGATTTTTGTATAAAAAAAAGGATTGTTTTTACTCGAGTCTTGGATGTTGCCTGTGATGACCTAAGGCACTGAGACGTGGCCGCTAACGATGGGCCTCATAAGAAAGCTCAAAGTCACTCAGAGGGCGTTGGAGAGGGCTATGCTTGGAGTTTCTCTGCGAGATCGCATTAGAAATGATGAAATCCGCGCAAGAACTAAAGTCACGGACATAGCTCGAAAAATCGCTAGACTTAAGTGGCAGTGGGCAGGGCACATCGCTTGTAGAACTGACGGCCGAAGGGGTCCAAATGTTCTCGAGTGGCGTGTAGGTAGGTCTCCAATAAGATGGAGCGACACGACCTGGTGAAGGTGGCGGGAATGCATTGGATGCGGATGGCACAGGGCCGATCTGTTTGGCGACGCTTGGGGGAGGCCTATGTTCAGCAGCAAGTGGACTCTCGGCTGAAATGATGATGATGTGATCATGATTTATTTACATAGGTATGTTTATTCGTTGTCTAGTACTCACAGTACTACAAGCTTTGCTTAGTTTGTAACTAGGGCAATTTGTGTCAATCGTCGCATGATTTATTTATTTTGAACGCCAGTAACGCTTAATGATGATGAGTACTATAATCCGACAAGCTCGTGCGCGGCGCTTGGCGGCACCCTGTCGCAGGGAGCCTCTGCTGTCCTTAACAAGATTGTTTTTAATAAGTGCGGCAAATGCTGACTGCGACAAGGTTCCGCGGAGAGCCACGCACAAGCTTGTCGGACTATAATATACAAGCCAAACGTGCGTCTATACAACGTGCCCACCAGGTTTCCGCGAGAGTCAAACCACGCATTCCTGAGGCCACAAGGAGTAATAAATGTTATCTGAACCAAGGTCGAAATATGCTTAGTTTTTGAGATATTTCCATTTTTATGTTTAAATTTTACTATGAAAGTGGTGGAGGTGTTGGGATTGCGTATTTATTATGTATGAAAAAATAAAAAAGTTAAAAAGCATAATTATAATAAAATAATAATAATAATAATAATAATGGTAATGGTGTTGTGGTGTCTGTCACCAGCGCAGTCAGTCAAAAGGCGTAGGGATATGACGACCTCATCGCCCGCTGGTGTTGTCGTGTCACCAGTGCAGTCAGTCATCGCAGGGCGGCTTGTGGCGAGCTGTTGGTGCGTAGCGACACCACGAACCCGAGACCTCCAGGGGTACACATACACACATGCGCTTATACACACACTCACACACAGCTACACACCCACCCCGCCTCTAGTTTGCCTTTGTTGGTCGCCTAGAGTGGAGCGCAAGAGCTAATGCTCGAAGGATGGATGTGTTTCCGTAAGTGGCGAGTTGGCATTTTGAAGTTTAAAGTCCAGGAACACCTCTCCATCCTTAGCCGTTCACACCAATGTTGCCGCCTCGTTGCCCCGAGTGGGCAATAGTTTGAGGGGCCCATTTAGTGAATGGCGAGTCACCGCCTACCAAAAGTTCAGTTTATGAGATATTGAAATGGTAGGTGTCCGTTATCTCACTCCATAGCCCGGTAATCCTGTCCACAACATCCCAACCCCATAGCCAATTCCATGTCGCTTCCTACCTGGCAATAGTTTGGCAACTGTGGGGGACTGTCCGCTAGCACATCCTCATGGTGTATTAGGGGATAGACCCCCATAGTTGCGCCCATCTCATTTATATTATATGGTACCAAAGGCCTCTTCATGTTGGCTTCGGCCCCATGTATGCCTTTCAAATGACCGGGTCCCCATGGGCCCGTGATCGGAAATCCGTACCAACATAATAATAATAATAAAGACGTAGGGATATGACGACCTCATCGCCCGCTGGTGTTGTCGTGTCACCAGTGCAGTCAGTCATCGCAGGGCGGCTTGTGGCGAGCTGTTGGTGCGTAGCGACACCACGAACCCGAGACCTCCAGGGATACACATACACACATGCGCTTATACACACACTCACACACAGTTACACACCCACCCCGCCTCTAGTTTGCCTTTGTTGGTCGCCTAGAGTGGAGCGCAAGAGCTAATGCTCGAAGGATGGATGTGTTTCCGTAAGTGGCGAGTTGGCATTCTGAAGTTTAAAGTCCAGGAACACCTCTCCATCCTTAGCCGTTCACACCAATGTTGCCGCCTCGTTGCCCCGAGTGGGCAATAGTTTGAGGGGCCCATTTAGTGAATGGCGAGTCACCGCCTACCAAAAGTTCAGTTTATGAGATATTGAAATGGTAGGTGTCCGTTATCTCACTCCATAGCCCGGTAATCCTGTCCACAACATCCCAACCCCATAGCCAATTCCATGTCGCTTCCTACCTGGCAATAGTTTGGCAACTGTGGGGGACTGTCCGCTAGCACATCCTCATGGTGTATTAGGGGATAGACCCCCATAGTTGCGCCCATCTCATTTATATTATATGGTACCAAAGGCCTCTTCATGTTGGCTTCGGCCCCATGTATGCCTTTCAAATGACCGGGTCCCCATGGGCCCGTGATCGGAAATCCGTACCAACATAATAATAATAAAGGCGTAGGGACGTGACGACCCCATCGCCCGCTGGTGTTGTGGTGTCTGTCACCAGCGCAGTCAGTCAAAAGGCGTAGGGATGTGATGACCTCATCGCCCGCTGGTGTTGTCGTGTCACCAGTGCAGTCAGTCATCGCAGGGCGGCTTGTGGCGAGCTGTTGGTGCGTAGCGACACCACGAACCCAAGACCTCCAGGGGTACACATACACACATGCGCTTATACACACACTCACACACAGTTACACACCCACCCCGCCTCTAGTTTGCCTTTGTTGGTTGCCTAGAGTGGAGCGCAAGAGCTACATGCTCGAAGGATGGATGTGTTTGGCCGTAAGTGGCGAGTTGGCATTTTGAAGTTTAAAGTCCAGGGACACCTCTCCATCCTTAGCCGTTCACACCAATGTTGCCGCCTCGTTGCCCCGAGCGGGCAATAGTTTGAGGGGCCCATTTAGTGAACAGCGAGTCACCGCCTACCAAAAGTTCAGTTTATGAGATATTGAAATGGTAGGTGTCCGTTATCTCACTCCATAGCCCGGTAATCCTGTCCACAACATCCCAACCCCATAGCCAATTCCATGTCACTTCCTACCTGGCAATAGTTTGGCAACTGTGGGGGACTGTCCGCTAGCACATCCTGATGGTGTATTAGGGGATAGACCTCCATAGTTGCGCCCATCTCATTTATATTATATGGTACCAAAGGCCTCTTCATGTTGGCTTCGGCCCCATGTATGCCTTTCAAATGACCGGGTCCCCATGGGCCCGTGATCGGAAATCCGTACCAACATAATAATAATAATCATTTATTCATATATAGTTGTACAAACAATGAAGGACAAACATATTTTTGTCAGCACGAAAAAGAAGATAAAAACAAGTTGCACATTTAATTAGTTATAACTCTGGCCTCCAAACTAAGCAAAAGCCTGTGTTTTGGAGTATCAGCGTTCGACGCGTTACCGCTGCTTGAAAAGTTTACAATATGTACCACTATCAGACTTCTATGCGACAGACAGACTAAAAACTAAGAATAATAAACATTAAGTTTGTGTGGGTAAACGAGGCGAATGAGCATATGCGTGCGTGTTTGAGTATGTGAGTGAGTGAGTGTGTGTGTGTGTGTGTGTGTGTGTGTGTGTGTGTGTGTGTGTGTGTGTGTGTGTGTGTGTTTGTGCGTATGTATGTGTGTGTGTGTTGTGAATCATGCCAAGTTTGGTAAGATCAATTCAGTGTCGTCATAGCTAAGTTTAATTAATAATCACATAACATATATTACTCCATATGGCCTCAGGAATGCGTGGTTAGATTCTCGCGGACACCTGGTGGGCAGCAGGTTGTATGTCAAACTTATAATTAATATCTTCTCATATCAAAATCAATCAATCAATCAATCATTCATTTATTTGCTTAAACATGGTACAGTCGAGGTCAAAGATATCTTTACACTTTACTACCTTGTCGCAGTCACTTCGTGTTTGAACTTTTATATGAAATTGTCCGAAGGCATACAGTGACAAGGTACTAAAGTGTAAAGATATCTTTAACCTCGACTATACAATAAGATGACTTGTCCGAACTTGTCTAAGTTAAATAGTTTCACATGTTTTATCACAAGGACACGCAAATATTTTATAGTTATAATTAAGTTTATCGCATGCACAAAGTTACTTATATCGATAATATCGTTTAAGTATTCTTGGATTGAGTAGTACGCCTTAGACATTAAGAATTTATATAACATACTAGCTGTTTCCCGCGACTCCGACGACCTATTCTCAGACCTACCGAATGTGGAGAAAAAATTTCACAAAAATCGGTCGAGCCGTTTCGTAAGAGTTCGATAACAAACACCATGACACGAGATTTTTATATATTAGATTTTTAATTAGATTTTTAATTCATTCGTATTTTCCATTTTAACAATTTATTGTATATTTGGGATGCCATCCCAAATTTTTTTTTTTTGAAAAAAGCGGTTCTTTATGGTTCACAATTGGTACAACCAATTTTTTATGGTGACGGATGCTAGGTATTTAATTATGAAAATTAAAAAAAAAAATTTCGTAAATATAGAGGCACGGCAGAGTTAGTATAATTAATATCAAAACATGTTAGTACGGTACTATTATGCCATTGCCTATTACCGATAACCTTTGACTTCCTAAAACATGACTATAGATACATTTGGAAATGCGATAATAATGACACATAGTTTATCATGTAATTTCATTTTGTACATGATACTTATTTGTTTTATTAGCAGTGGGCTACCTATATCTGTCGAAGATCCGATAGTGGGGGTTTTTGAGTGGAGTGCAATTTGGCGTGCATACTTGGCTTTAGTAGAAAGCAGGTTTTAATAGGGCAAAATGGTTTCTTCTTGTTTCTAACTTCACTCAATTGGCTATAAGCCTGTCACAGTTGTCTTAATGCAGGCTAAAAGTGACTATTATAATACTGTACAATTACTAGGCTCGGGCAACTATGGCCGAAGGGTTGGTTAGGTATTTTGCCCGTCATAACAATTGTTTTTTTTTCTTTTATTGTACCGCAATTCTACGTTTACATGTGATGAAACTAAGACATAAAAAGTACTTTATATGTATACTAGCTGTTGCCCGCGTCTCCGTCTGCGAAGAATAGGGGTATAATAAATAAAAAATAAAACCGACTTCAAAAAACACCCAAAAACTAAAAAGCAAATATAATAAAATAAAAATTTAACCGACTACAAACAAAAAAGCATAGAAATATCTTTCTACTAAGGGTGAGGCCACACGAGCGTAATTTTGTGAGTCGTGAGCGGCAGAATTTCGGTTCGCGCCATACAATATGCGGGCCATCACGTGACACTCACATGACACAAAGTATGGCGCAACCGAAATTCTGCCGCTCACAACTCACAAAATTACGCTCGTGTGGCCTCACCCTAATCTGTTTGAAGTCGGTGCCTCAGCACGAGCCAGCAGGAGTAGTAGAAACCCAATAGATAGTACGTACGTAAAGTCGATGGCTAGGTCCACTCCTGCTGGCTCATGCTGAGTCACCGACTTCAAACAGATTAGGGTGAGGCCACACGAGCGTAATTTTGTGAGTTGTGAGCGGCAGAATTTCGGTTGCGCCATACTTTGTGTCATGTGAGTGTCACGTGATGGCCCGCATATTGTATGGCGTGAACCGAAATTCTGCCGCTCACGACTCACAAAATTACGCTCGTGTGGCCTCACCCTTAGTAGAAAGATATTTCTATGCTTTTTTGTTTGTAGTCGGTTAAATTTTTATTTTATTATATTTGCTTTTTAGTTTTTGGGTGTTTTTTGAAGTCGGTTTTATTTTTTATTTAAAAATTATTTTATTTTTTCTTTTTAGTTGTATTTGTATAATTAGATACGTAGGATAAAATCTCCCTGCTCCATCATCAGACCCTGGTTACCATCTGCGATCAAAGCGCTCGTCAAGACGAATCACACGAGCCCAAACTCGACGGGGTTGGGTAGTTTTATTGTTGAGTGCCTTTGGCCATCTTCCAGCTCCATCATCAGACCCTGGTTACCATCTGGGATCAAAATGCTCGTCAAGGCGAATCACACGAGCCCAAACTCGACGGGGTTGTGTCGTTTTATTGTGGAGTGCCTTTGGCCACCTTCCAGCTCCATCACCACACCCTGGTTACCATCTGGGATCAAACTGCTCGTCAAGACGAATCAAACGAGCCCAAACTCGACGGGGTTGTGTCGTTTTATTGTGGAGTGCCTTTGGCCATCTTCCAGCTCCATCATCAGACCCTGGTTACCATCTGGGATCAAAATGCTCGTCAAGGCGAATCACACGAGCCCAAACTCGACGGGGTTGTGTAGTTTTATTGTTGAGGGCCTTTAGCCATCTTCCAGCTCCATCATAAGACCCTGGTTACATCTGGGATCAAAGTGCACGTCAAGACGAATCAAACGAGCCCAAACTCGACGGGGTTGTGTCATTATATTGTGGAGTGCCTTCGGAAATCTTCCAGCTCCATCATCAGACCCTGGTTACCATCTGGGATCAAAGTGCTCGTCAAGACGAATGAAACGAGCCCAAACTCGACGGGGTTGTGTCGTTTTATTACAGAGTTCCTATGGCCACCATCCAGCTCCATCATCAGATCAGCTCCATGTTACAATAATATTGCATTGTCATCCAATTTACACAAGCGTGCAAAATTTCAATTCAGAAACCGGGAAGTGGGTCAAATTCAACTTGCAGGATTTGACCCGTTGAGGAGTTCCGTTGGCCATAATGTGATCTTCTTCATCAGATCCAGTTTACCAAATGACATTTTCTGAATGAAAATGCTTGACTTGATGCTAAAAATGCTAAAATCGTCATAGGTGTGCCTATAAAATTTGAGGGTTTTCGTCGATTTCCCCAAGATTCCATCATCATATCTTGACTTGCTGCCAATGGGACCACCTCGGACGTATACTCTTTCAAACAAAAAAAGAATTTAGAAAATCGGCTTACAATTGGCGGAGATATCGATGAACATACATAGAAAAAAAAAACAGTGGAACATAGAACCTCCTCCTTTTTTGAAGTCGGTTAAAAATAGCCGATGACACTTTTTTTTTCTCCTAGTAGGATCGAAACAGCTCGTGATACTGAGCAGAAATCACATGAAATTTTTCCGAATTAAAAAAAACAAAAGGTACAACAATGTAAAAAAAGGCTTTTTTCTTTTTTCATGCTAATTGAGCTTGAAGACTTACATGTTAAGATGTTATTTCTATTTGATAAAAAGCGAAATAGAGGCACAAGATAACTACGTCTACGACATTGCCGACGACGTGCTATATCGCGAAATGGGGGGCGATTTTAAAAAAAAACACCCGTCATAACATCATTCGCAACTGGTATTCTGCTTTAAAAAACTAGATATCATGAGTTCATGGCGCTTGTTTTTCAACCGACGAAAACAAAAGGAGGAGGTTCTCAAGTCGACGTGTATATTTTTTTTTTGAGACAATGAGACTATAGTCAGAAGACATTTTTTTTAATAGCCTGTTGTAGTATCCCACAGCTGGGCAAAGGCCTCCCCACTTGACTTCCACAACTCCCGGTCTGGCTATCGATTCCCGTGTCGGGGCAGATATTTGTATCAAAAATACGAATGTTTGTTCTCGGGTCTTGGGTGTTAAGTATTTAATATAGTTAAGTTATTAGTTAAATATTTAAGTATGTATCTATCTATATAAGTATGTTTATCCGTTGAGTATCCATAACACAAGCTTTGCTTAGCTTACTTTGGGACTAGGTCAATTGGTGTGAATTGTCCCGTAATACTTATTTATTTATCCTTATTGGTCTGCCTTGTCTTCGCTGGCCGTTCTCTACAAAACAAACATTTTATTAAATACTTGTCTTCGCGTTTGGTTTTGGCCTCGGGCTACTCCAGAGCTGTTCCTGTCCCACTTATATCTTTCAAAGATTAAAAATAGCCAGTGTCTTGACCCCTTGCCTGTGGTCGAAAATCTCGACTACATTATTAATTTGTAGTTTTATTATTATGTTGTAGTTTTTTAATTGTATATTTTAAGTGTTATTACGGCTATTTTCTACTAGTCAACAAGTATTTCAAATTCACACAGTCGTTCACTATTTTCACACATGTGATTTCAATAATCGGTCCCCTGGTATCAGGGACATAACTTGTGGTTCAAAACGCCAAAAAGTTAAAAGGCAAAAAATGTTTACTGACAAGGGACTACGAGTATTAAAATTACCAACCATTATGTATTACTGTGGCCGCTATAACAACAAATACTAAAAATAAAATTAATTTAAATTTTGAAAATGTGTCTTTTCACAAGAAAAGTGTCAGGGTGATTAAGGGGTCAAGGGCAAGAAAGAAGCATTTAACTTACTTTCTCCTAAGGATCACGATAGGTTAGGACTAACAGTAGTCCTGCGACTTATTTTAGTCAGTACAGCAAAAAATAAAAAAACTGGTATGATTTGAGATACTGTTTCCCAAGAAAACTTATGTCAAGTGCATGTACTTAACAATCGTCGCAGTAAGTATGTAAAGATGTTGTTATGACGATACTGACGTAACTCGATCTTTTAATGGCATTACAAGATACTTGAAATTTTCACCGATTAGGTAAAAACATGTCGGATAAACCTCACAACTCAACGCTTTGGAAATCTCACATTGCTGATTTAAACAAAAAAATTGCAAAAGCCTGTTACGCCTTATCGATACTTTCAGAGACCTGTTCTGAAAATATCATTAAGAGCGCTTACTATGGAAATGTTTTTTCACTGCTCACATACGGCATTATCTATTGGGGTGACTCTGTTGACGTAATAACTACATTCAGATTGCAAAAAAGATGTCTACGCACCATGTACCACTTGCACTACAGACACTCACTCAGAAATGTATTTAAGGAAAAGAACTTCTTGACGCTCACTGGAATTTACATACTTGAGTTGTGTCTCTTCGTGAAGCGCAATGAAGAGTATTTCACAAAAATGTCTACACTTCGTCACAATCTGCGTACTCAGTACAAGTATAATTACCGTATTCCTAGGGTCCACAATAAAATTATGTTCAAAAGTGCCTTCATTGCTGCTATGCGAGTTTTTAATAAGTTACCTGTCGAGATTAAATCTCTTGAAAATAGAAATTTTAAGGGTAGTCTGAAACGTTGGCTCATCAATAAAACCTATAGCATTAACGAGTTTTATGCAGATTAATTCGGTAATTGTTAGCGCATGTAATTTAGTTTTAGTTTTTCTTACTATTTTGTAAATATTGTATGTCCGTGATGGATAAACTGTTGTGTCTAAATATATATAATAATTAACAACTTTGTACACAGTTCAACAATAAAATTATTCTTATTCTTATTCTTATTCTTATTCATTTTTTATAAGTATAATTTCATCATCATCATCATCCCAGCTTGTACACGTCCCACTGCAGGGCACAAGCCTCTGAGAATGAGAGGGTTTGGGCGTAGTTGCCACGCGGGCCCAGTGCGGATTGGGAACTTCACACACACCATTGAAATTATACTCAGGTGTATGCAGGTTTCCTCACGATGTTGTAATGCTCATGGTAAATTACAAATGTGATTTCGCACATAAATTCGGAAAAACTCAGAGGTGCGAGCCTGGAATCGAACCCACGACCCTCTGCTTGAGAGACCATAGGCCAAACCACTAGGCCACCACGGCTTGTAGTGCGATTACTATTCTTTTTTTTCGAGTTTTTTTCTTCATGCGAGATGTGAGTAAATAACATGAGAGTAATGTTCATAAAAAAATGTGAAAGTTTCACGTATACGGGGTAAACGACTATAAATTTACTCAGTTATGTAAGGTTTATTCCATCACTCCAGAATCAGACAATGTATTAACAGAAAACGACTCCATTGAAGAGAACTTAAGAGCTAGTTTGTAGAGTTCCGTGCATCAAAGGGAATAAACCCTTATTACTATGCCAAATACCCCCACATGTCTATCTGTCCGTCTGTCATCGTCGTGTGATGTAAAGAGTTTAACTCCGGAGTATTTATTCCATTAAATTAAAGTATTTGTATACGACCAAAACTTAACGATAACCCGAGACTCTGGAACGGAAAAAAGCAGCAGTGGACGTCTTTCGGCTGAAATGATGATGATGATAATGACCCAAGATTCGAGGACAAACATGCGTATTTTTCATGCAAATATCTGCTCCGACTCGGGAATCGAACCCGGGACCTCAAGCTCCGTAGTAACCATTAAGCTATTTGGTCGACAAGTATATTTAATAATAGTATTTGAAGAAAAGGCTATCTGCTCTAGTGAATATTCAATACAATGACTCTTCATTTTACACAACAAATAATACAATACTAGTGTCCGACCGAAGTTTCGGTTTCGGTTTCGGTTTCGGCCAATTTCGGCCAAAAAAGTGATTTCGGCCGAGGTTTCGGTTTCGGCCAGAATGCGGCCGAAACCTTCGGCCGGGCCGAAATTACTTCGCGGCCTCTCGCGGCTCTCGCATCGGGAGCGCTCGGCTTAATTCGGACACGCTCGGCCGGGTATAGGTAATGCATCGGCGGCCGGCCCAGCTGGGATGGGACCAGCAACAGGAGTATGTATGAGTGTTGTTTATTTATTAAATTATTATTTACTTTTTAGAATCTGTTTGGCGACCGCTTTAACCTAGTTGGTAGTGACCCTGCCTACGAAGCAAGAGGTCCAGGGTTCGAATCCCGGTAAGGGCATTTATTTGTGTGATGAGCACGAATATTTGTTCCTGAGTTATGGATGTTTTCTATGTATTTAAGTATTTATTTATCTATATAAGTATGTTTATCGTCGTCTAGTACCCATAGTACAAGCTTTGCTTAGTTTGGGACTAGGTCGATTTGTGTAAGATTGTCCCCTAATATTTACTTATTTATTTATTTTTATTTGTTACTGCATTTTATGCTGTGATTAATGAACAATACGTTTGATATTAGGATTGTGAATTTAGTTTAGACGTGATAAGAATAGGTTGTTTGTTTTGAATAATATAATACCTAAGCCAAGACATTTTTCATTAAAAATAAACGTTTTTTATTTTGTTTAACAAAAAAAGTAACTGTTCTCATATAAGAAATCCTTGCAATACCCTTTTCCTTATGATCTGTACAGTAATTTTGAATATTTTGTTTGATATGATACGTCTTCAAAAATTACGGTTTCGGTTTCGGTTTCGGTTTCGGCCGAAATCAGAAAAAAACCGAATATTCGGTTTCGGTTTCGGTTTCGGCTAAAAATCGTGTTTCGGTCGGACACTATACAATACAGAAAAACAAGTACATGAAAAAAAATATAAGGTAAGCTATGGAAGGCCTTATCGCTTTGAACCGATCTCTTCCAGGCAACTTTAAAAAAAGAAAGAAAGCATGGAATACATTTCAGCAGGTGGTGCAATATAACGAACTAAAACAATTACTTTGCTCACCCGCGACCTTACAATAGTTACGTTTATGCAAGAAATGTGCGTTCATGCAGTTCCTCCACCTCCACACTGTACGAACACACACAAATCACATAAACCCAACCATCACCACCACCAAGCTACACTGACGCGTTTCGAACTCAACCAGAGCTCATCTTCAGAGTTACCACAACCGTATGCTATGCTACCAAACGTTAAACTAGCATAGCATACGGTTGTGGTAACTCTGAAGATGAGCTCTGGTTGAGTTCGAAACGCGTCAGTGTAGCTTGGTGGTGGTGATGGTTGGGTTTATGTGATTTGTGTGTGTTCGTACAGTGTGGAGGTGGAGGAACTGCATGAACGCACATTTCTTGCATAAACGTAACTATTGTAAGGTCGCGGGTGAGCAAAGTAATTGTTTTAGTTCATTAATATGGACCTCCGCAAAGTAACGCCTGATTCAATAAATTGTGCAATATAACATTAATAGTAATAAAAAACAGACATATTATTAAAACAACTAAAAACATACAATAATACATATCATAAAACATACATACAGATAAGTGACATACTTGTAAATAAATTGACTATAATATAATTCTCAAGCACAGGATAATAGATGGTGTTGCTTAACTGTGTTTTCATACAATTGAGCTTGTTATGTGTAATGTTCTACTCCTTGATATTTGATATAGGTAGGTACTTGTAAGGTTTCGCAAGACTTAAGTCGACAAAGAGTTGATACTTGTACAACAACGTCCTTTCTAACTGACAACCACTAATATGGGTTACATTATAACTGCAAAAAACTAAGTACCTATATAAGTACTCTAAAAAAATACATAATTTTATTGTTTTTTATTGCAAGATTGAGCTACGAACCTGGCCTTATACTACGAAGTGCAAAATTCGAACTTCGTATCGTGCCGTTCCGCTCACGCTAATAGCATTTAATACGAGAGCGAGCGAGACGGTACGATGCGAACTTCGATTTTCGAATTTCGGAGTAGCCCCCCCTGGTTAAGGTTGCGGGATCGCGTTGGATGCGGTTGGCGCAGGACCGATCTGTTTGGCGAGCCTTGGGGGAGGCCTGTGTTCAGCAGTGGACGTCTTTCGGCTGAAATGATGATGATTGCATTATAGAAATTGAAAAATTAAGGAGCTGTTTCACGACCCATTGATTAATTTTAACTGACGGATAAATGTGATGCCGTCTCCGTCTATTCGAACAAAACAAACAGAGACGGCATCACATTTATCCGTCAAATAAATTTGATCAATGGATGGTGAAACAGGGGGTAAATCTGAATATAAATATTATACATTTTTAAACAACTTAAAAAAGGGGAGGTTATAAATCCGGTTGTATTTCCGGTTTTTTCATTTTAGTTTTTCAGAACTACCTACGTGATTTATAAACCGATTTGAAAAAAAATACCACTGATGACTAGGTCCACTCCTGCTGACTCATACTGAGGCACCGACTACAAACAGATGAATTGAAAGTTATTTTCGTAATTTTTATTTTTATAGCCCAAGCTTTCAAATTCAGGGAGAAGGCTTGTGCCCTGCAGTGGGACGTACCTACATATTATATAGGCTGGGATGATGAACAATTTTTTTATTTAAGTACTTAATACGTTCAAAATTAAGTTATTTACTATTAAGTTTTATTCATTGTTATTTTTCCTTAATAAAAAGATTTTTCTTGAGAAGTTTAGTAAGAACTCCACTGAATTTAAATAAGTACTTAAATAAAGTATAAGTATCGACTATTATTTCTGGCTAAAGCTATTATTATACGCTTTCCAGAATCCAGAATTATACTGAAAAAGTAAAACTATAGAAAAACTGCGAAGATGTGTATATCTCCGATAAATATGCAAAAACTTTACCAAACAGTTCGATTTCTCATTTCTCACAAGTAACTCGCATTTGCATTTTGATGTGTACTTTAGGAAGAACAAGAAAAACTGTAATGATTTCTGCTTGTTGTTAGCCAGTTTCATATTTTAGAGTTCCGCACAAAACTCGTCAAAGTCAGGAAAAGAAGTCGATATCATCTTTACTTTATTCATACATTCGCTATCCACGGTTTCATACGTGTAAATCATCCAGTCTGGCAGGCCGTTTATTCAAACGTTCCAACCACAATATCTGGCCACATTTTTTAAGAAATGGCTGTAGATTTTGATGGGGCTTTCGGTTATATATTAAAGGTTCTTTACATTTACGATATAACTGAGACTGTATAAGAATCTTCTGCCATTTCTAGGTGTGGTCGACCGGGTACTTGTTTTACCATTTTTAATAATGAAAAAGAAAAATTATAATATGCATAGTATTGCGTAGGTATTTCATCATAAGATCATATAACTCACATTTTCATTCACCCACTCATTTCATTCATTCACTACTTTTTTTGCAATAAGTACTTTATGTAGCTCTGTGTGTAATCATTCTCCTCAACTCTTGTGGCGTTACCTATACTCGTACTCACAATGTTTCGCATTTATTATTAGGGTTAGTAGAAATGTCGTTTAATTGTAGATTGATTGGAACTACGGTTAAATAGTGTTAATAGCGTTGAGTGCATTCGACAGTAATGGCATAGTTGCATCGCAAATTGTCACCCACTTTGTATAGTTACAAATGCACTACTATGTCGCGCGGCGTCTTCTACGGCGGTATAGGTCCAGCCATCCATGATCACGCGTGCCGTGGTTCTTATTGCAATGTCATTAATATTTTTATTTTTATTTTTTTATTCACAATCAAGAGATCAAAAGATCCAATGGTTAGTAAACAAGCAATCTCCTTGCAGCTATGTTAGTGCACATATATATTTTTTTCTAATTTATTGTAAGTATTATTATACACATTTATACATATGAAATATTTCGCCAAATTGCAAAACAATTTGTTGGCGAACCAAATAGATTCAGAATAAATCTTAAATAACCCTTCCTTCTTCGCAGTCGGGTAAAGCTGCGTACAGCTGCGTACGGACTGCGCGCACATTACGCGTACCCTACGCGAGCCCGGGTACGCGTGTCCTGGAACGCCATGTCCGTACGCTATGTACGCGTACACTGTAAGCGTAGCTGCAAGTACGGACATGGCGTTCCAGGACACGCGTACCCGGGTACACGTACCTGGGCTCGCGTAGGGTACGCGTAATGTGCGCGCAGTCCGTACGCAGCTTTAGGCGAGTCATATCTCGCTGCCACAAATTTAGTTTTTAGGATAGTGTTGGGACTGTCCCGCAAACACAGCCCGCAACCTACTGAGCATTGAGGCAGTCTTTTTGCGCATAATGGCATAGAATTCATCCGTTCTAGCTTCCGCAAACAACAAATATCAAAACATCTTCACAAACTTTTTCATTTATAATATTAGTAGGTCATCCTAGGATATATTAAAAAGAAAAAAAACGATTTGGCCACAAAGTTAATTACCAGGTAGTAATCGGACCAGGTACCAGATTACCAGGTATCGATCGATGTACTAAGCCATTTGTCTAAGTTAAAGGATCTCAAAACAAAAAACGGTGTAAGTATACGATACAACAAACAGACAAACCTTAAATACCGACATGAACATACGTATTCTATAAACCGTTAGCCTTTAAACCGTTACTGCAATTACAATCATTGTTTTCCTTTTACTGCTATTCGCCAGTCTACAAGCATAACCCAAACCCACAATGCATCGAGTAAAAAGTACTCCAAAAGATAAAATCAATAGCAAGTATTTGCTGGACTTTTATTTAAAGGATTTTAAATACATCGGTCCTAAAATGCGGGGGGTGCATCGCGGTAAAGATAGCAAAGTGGTTACGGATGAAAAGGCTTATAAGGTCTTGTTTAAGACTTGGGTGGCTGAAGTTTACGGGGGTATCAAGCTGTTGTTTTGTCAAGGATCTTTGCATGGTGTGAAGTAAGTGCTATAACCTTGAAAAGCTCGTGCGCGGCTCTCCGCGGAACCCTGTCGCAGTCAGCATTTGCCGCACTTATTAAAAACAATCTTGTTAAGGATAGCAGAGGCTCCCTGCGACAGGGTTCCGCAGAGCGCCGCGCACGAGCTTGTCAAGGTATAGTCATTAATTACTGTGAGAATTTCAGTTTCATAATCGGCCTCCATTACTTGACCATTGGACAGTGCATTCTGATAATCCTACTTATTTATACTAGCTGTTGCCCGCGATTCGGTCTGCGAAGAATAGGGATATAAAGAATAGCCTACGACCTACCAAATATACAGAAAAAAATTGATATTCGGTCAAACCGTTTCGGAGGTTTTCGATAACAAAAACGGATACGTGATTTTTATACATACACTAGCTCTTGCCCGCGACTCCGTCCGCGAAGATTAGGGGTAGATATACAAAAAATAGCCTACGATCTATTCTCAGAACTACTGAATAAAGAGAAAAAAAATTATAAAAATCGATCAAGCCGTTTCGGAGGAGTTCGATAACAAACACCGTGACACGAGATTTTTATATCATAGACTAGCTGTTGCCCGTGACTCCGTCCGCGAAGAATAGAGGCATAAAAAATAGCCTACGACCTAATCTCAGACCTACCGAATACAGAAAAGAAAGTTTCATAAAAATCGGTCACGCCGTTTCGGACAGTTCGATTTTTATATATTAGAGATTAGATTCAACCAAATTCCACCAACGTTTTACTTTTATTAGTTTCGCCATGTCTATCCGTCTGTCTGTCTGTCTGTCTGTCTGTCCGCGGCTAAGCTCAGAGATCGTTAGTACTAGAAAGCTGTAATTTGGCATGAATATACATATCAGTCACGCCAACAAAGTTGTAAAATAAAAAACAAAAAATAATTTTTTTTAGGGTACCTCCCATAGACGTAAAGGGGGGGTGATTTTTTTTCTCAACTAATCCTATAGTGTGGGGTATCGTTGGATAGGTCTTTTAAAACCATTGCGGGGTTGCTAACATGATTTTTCTATTCAGTGATCTGTTTGCGAAATATTCAACTTTAAAGTGAAAATTTTCATTAAAATCGAGAGTCCCCCCCCCCTCTAAAATCTAAACTGTTAGGTGGAAAAATTTGAAAAAATTCAGAATGGTAGTAAATATATCAAATTTACTAGGAAAATTATAGCGGCTAAGATTGCTTGGAAATTATTTGTAGTTTAAGAGTAAATAGTAGCCTAAGGTATAAAACATACCTAAACTTGAATGATTCCGTACACATACGAAATCCTTAGAAAAATATTACTTGATTTTTTTGTAATGGCTACGGAACCCTACCTTGTGCGTGTCCGACACGCTCTTGGCCGGTTTTTATGTTAGAGAGGCCAGACAAACGAACTAGTGGGTCACCTGATGTTAAATAATCACCACTGTCCATAGACACCCGCAGCGCTTTACGCGATGCCAGTGCGTTGTCGGCCCTAAACTACTTTTACTTTGATTCCAAGTTTTTTTTACCATCTTCCTATCCACCCGGCAACTCGGCAGGTATATCTTCGAACCCACCTTCTCCATCAAGGAGCGTGCCGCATGGGTCATCATCGTGATGGTCAGCATCGCCATATGCGCCGTCAACATCACCCAGCTCTTCTCCAAGTGGACGTCAACGCCATTCGTGAATGTCATTGATTCGCTGCCCACGCCAGTGTGGGCTGTGCCGTTTCCGACTGTGGTACTGTGCCCACACTTGCATGTGAAGCTGTCTTACAAGAATATCAGTGGTTTCTCGAAGTAAGTTTTAATATTTTTATTCTGGTTACATCTCTCAAGTCAAAATTCACCACCTTCAAAAAAATACTAAAATTTTGGTACGATGTGTTTGTAATTTGGTAAGTAAAAATTCAAATATAGTCAACAAAAATAAAGTCGGCAAAAAACTTGTTTTTTTTTTAAAAAAAAACTTACATCATCTTTTAATGGTCCTAAAATGATTTATCGACTAGTATGTGTTTTACTTTAATAAGAAGTTATTGTACCTATACAGTGTTGTATTTTCCATGCAAGCTGATGATACTTTTGTATTCGCATTGCCAGCCATCAGTGTAAGTATTTAAAACGTAAAATGCCTTAGTTTTCAAACTAAGTACTTAAGTAGCAAACAAAGCAAAATTATAACACAATGTAACGCAACGGCCTGTCTCTTGACTTGACACAACGTTTGAAAATGTTACGGTTATTTTAGTATGTTTGACACGCAATAAAAATAACCCACTAGCTCTCCAAATCCAAAAATACCGTTGCCAAAAAAATTTAAATAAACGAAGATAAATGAGATCAAAAAGCCCATATCATTCCCTTTACAAAAGTTGTATTGTAAGATCAAGGTTTAATGGATATACCGTACAATAATCTGATACTGTCTGAAGGTACTAGCGCAGCTTTTAAAATATTCAAAGCTCACTTGCAAAGATTTTTAACCCACTTCCAAAGAAGGAGAGGTTCTCATTCGGTCGTATTTAAAAAAGCTTTACTTGCTATGTGTGTAAGTATTAGGTATGTATGACATAAGTACGGGTCAAATCTTGGAAGTTGAATTTGACCCATTCCCAGTGGTCGGAGTTACTTGAAATTTGGTAGGTTACTTATGTAGGTTGGATGACAATGCAAGTACCTACAGTCAGCGAAGAAGCTTGCATTGAAAATGAGATTTTTAACAAAAACTTATTTTAATGATTGTTACCTAAGAATTCCGTTTTTGTAAACCGATTTGGATATCTTTTTTGTAATTCCCGTTTGGTTTTGTACCTACACTTAAATTTTAAGAAAAAATATGCACTTATTTAACTCTAAGGTAGTTAAATAATTAATTTACTTTTTAAATATTATTGAATTTTGTCTCATTATATTTTTTTAAGTTCGATTTTTTTGTTAATATCTTCACTTTGTAACATTACAACATTATATTTGAAGTTTGCAAATATTTTGTTTTTTTTTTTGTTGACGATGCCTACCAGGTGATCCCGAGATTAGATTAGACGTGGGGTAAATCCCACGTGCAAGATTATCCTCCTATAAATATACCTAGGTACTTATAAGTTTTAAAATTCTATTAACATTCGCCCGAATCCTCCGTCCTTTCACGACCTTTTTTTAGATCTTTTTTATCTTATAAAATTTACTTTGTAATTCACATTTATTTTGCAGCCTAGAAAAGTTTTTCGCATCACTTGTGTGCCCACAAATGAGCAAAGAAATTCGCGCCCTCGACGATAGAATGACTGCAGAGGAAAATACTATGCTCAAGGAGTTTATTTTGAAGGTAAAAACTATCAACATTAATCAAAACCGGCCAAGAGCGTGTCGGACGCCCAAGGTAGGGTTCCGTAGCCATTACGAAAAAATCAAGTAATATTTTTTTAAGGATTTCGTATGTGTACGGAATCATCCAAGTTTAGGTATGTTTTATACCTTAGGCTACTATTTACTCTTAAACTACAAATAATTTCCAAGCAATCTTAGCCGCTATAATTTTCCTAGTAAATTTGATATATTTACTACCATTCTGAATTTATTTAAATTTTTCCACCCAACAGAGACTGTAGAGGGGGGGACGGTCGACTTTTTGAAAATTTTCACTTTAAAGTTGAATATTTCTCAAACAGATCACTGAATAGAAAAATCATGTTAGCAACCCCGCAATGGTTTTAAAAGACCTATCCAACGATATCCCACACTATAGGGTTAGTCGAGAAAAAAATATCACCCCCACTTTACGTCTATGGGAGGTACCCTAAAAAAAATTTTTTTAGTTTTTTTTATTTAATCACTTTGTTGGCGTGACTGATATATATATTCATGCCAAATTACAGCTTTCTAGTACTAACAGTCTCTGAGCTTAGCCGCGGACGGACAGACAGACAGACGGACAGACATGGCGAAACTATAAGGGTTCCTAGTTGACTACGGAACCCTAAAAATCATA
Organism: Archips crataeganus; assembly: GCA_947859365.1. NCBI lineage: Eukaryota > Metazoa > Arthropoda > Insecta > Lepidoptera > Tortricidae > Archips > Archips crataeganus. Next base: position 8,060,939 of record OX402064.1, read on the forward strand.
TCTACTTACAAAGTTTGTTAGTATATGCGTGTGTCTGTCTATGGCGTGTGTGTGCACATGACGTGTGGATTTTAGTAAATTTTGGTAGGTAAGTATCTAGATAGCTGGAGGTTTGTAATAGCAATAGCACATAGGCTAATTTTTTCCCAATATTCTAACGGGATATTAGTATTATTATCGTAATAAAATCCCGAACTCTCAATGACTAGTAAAATTTAGTACGGGTTTTTCTCGTTAATGAAGAGCTCGATGTAGTTCTTGAGAATTCTCATAGGAATTTTTGGGAAATCTCCAAATTTTAATACTACTGTGTGTGGTTTTCTCAGTTGTGCCTTGTTATCAAATGGTGGGAGCATGTAACCCCGTGGATAATATAAAGCCATGGTGTCCTAGATAGTTGGCTTGATCTATTGCCACTCAAGCAGAGGGTCGTGGGTTCGAATCCAGGCTTCGTCGGAAGGTTCGGAATTTGTGTGCGAAATTACATTTGAAATTTACCGTGAGCTTAGTTAGTTAAACAAAACATCGTAAGGAAACCTGCACACACCTGAGAAGAAATTCAATGGTGTACCGTGTATGAAGTTCCCAATCCGCATTGGGCCCGCGTGGGAACTACGGCCCAAGCCCTTTTATTCTGAAAGGAGGCACGTAGAGGATATTGGTATTGTGGAAGGCTGAATTTTTTCAAGCCAGTTTCATTGTATTTTAATTCTTCTTTGCATTTCATTTTCAACAGGGCTCTCCGAAATGCTCGGAGATCGTCAAGTCGTGTTACTGGCGCGCGTCTGACACCTCGTGGCTAACCGACGAGTGCTGCAGCAGGCTGTTCCGGCCGATCTTCACCAACTATGGTCTTTGCTTTGCATTTAACAGCCTTCCGTTGAACGGCATGTGAGTAAGACTAGAGTTCCACAGAAATATTAACCGCGCCAAATTTAAGGTCGGCGCAGACCAAATGCGTGTGCGTGCCACCAGTTGTAATGAATGAAACTGTAAGAAAGGTGGCACACCGAGTCTCTATTGTTTCACATAATTTACTTTTCACACCGGGTCTCTATCGTTGCACATAATTTAATAAGTCATTCTTCATAATTACTCGTAATGTCTAAATGTGAATGTTTTACGTAAATATGATTGTAAACTGTTGATTTTTGTTGTTGATTGTTTTTTTCTGTATTGTTTTGGTGATAAATAAAGAATATTTTTATTGTATTGTATTGTAAACTACTTGCATACAATTACTGAATTTTATAGGGTTGATCTCGATCGTCTCCAAAATCACACCGCATTTAAAATTACCCTTATCACATCTCAATTTTCCCCTAGGACAAATCTCACCCTGCCCTGGCAACGTTCCTTCAACCAGGACGCCCTCCAACAGTCCCTGAACTGGGGTCTGGACGCGGGCTACCCGAAGGTGTTTCCTCCGGACCCCACCATGCAACCCTTCAGGATTATGGCTTCCGGAGAAACCAATGGGTTGGGGGTGGAGCTGTACTTGAATGCCAGCGAGCACCAGCCTGATTGTGAGGGGGGAAGCGTTGGGTTCAATGTGAGTTTCTGAGTATGAAATTTGTATTTTTCTTTGGATTTATGTGGGTGAAAAAGTTAACTTCCCTACAAAAGTCGCTGTGGAAATTGAACACGCTTATAATCAAAATCGGACTACTCTGTAAAAAGTTATTCGTGATCATACATAAATAGTATATTGTTCAACAAGGGACTAAAACAAGTCATAACGACATAAGATATTTAGCCACCCGAGCATAGCGAGGGTGGCTATAATTCGCGTGTCATTATGATTGTTTAGTGTCGCGTTAAACACTCTACTTTTCACTTTGAATGCGAGGAAAAAAATGACGTTTTACGAGGGGCGTTCAATATAAAGTGAGAATGAGATGCAAACTCTTTTAATATTACGAAATTAAATACTGGCCGGTAAAGCTAATCTATCTAGCTGATTGCTATGAAAAAAAAACTAACTGTCTTTTGTTTAAAAAAATATACGGTAATTTCTTTGCAATGCTATTGAGTACGTTAGCGAAAATGGAGAAAATTGAACTGCGCGCCGTTATCAAATACTTGTGTTTGAAAAATTTTTCTACGGACCAAGTCAATTTGGATTTGCGGGACACTTAAGGGTCTAATGCTCCTCCGTATTCGACAGTCGCACGTTGGTGCGCCGAATTTAGACGTGGAAGAACATCGACAATGGACGACCCCCGCTCCGGACGCCCTACTACAGCAGTAACTGAAGAAATTGTGAAAAAAGTCGAAAACTCAGTTTTGGCGGATCGTCGTGTCACGGTTCGTTTTATTGCTGAAAATGTAAAGATTTCAACGGGGAGCGTGCATAATATTTTACATGAACGCTTGGGTATGAAAAAGGTATCTGCGCGTTGGGTACCAAGAATGCTTACTGACACGCAAAAACAAACTAGACTAGAGATTTGTCAAGAAGCTTTGAACCTGATGCAGCAAGACCGGGAACTTTTTTTGGCGCGATTTATAACAATGGACGAAACATGGCTCCATCATTACGACCCAGAAACGAAACTGCAGTCTATGACATGGAAAAGGCCATCTTCTCCAACTCCGAAGAAATTCAAGGTGAGCCCATCTGCCGGTAAGGTCATGGGCTCTGTTTTTTGGGATGGTAAAGGGGTATTAATGATTGAGTATCTCGAGCATGGAGCCACTATTACGGGCACATTATACGCCAAACAAATAGCAACATTGCGCAATGAGATCCGCGAAAAACGGCGAGGTAAACTCTCGAAAGTTGTGCTGTTCCACCAGGACAATGCCCCGGCACACAAGTCCGCCGTATTCACCAGATCTCGCTCCCAGTGATTTCTACCTATTTCCGAGATTGAAACAATACCTGAGAGGCCAGAAATTTGAAGACGACGACGCGGTAGTCGCTGCTGTACAAGATTTTTTAAGTACTCAAGATGAGACCGTTTTTAAAAATGGAATTTTTAGTTTAGAAAAAAGATATACTAAGGGTATTATGCTAAAAGGTGACTATGTCGAAAAATAAAATGACATTTAGTAAAAGTTGTTTATAACATACTCATTCTCACTTTTTAATGAACGCCCCTAGTATACAAAATTACAATATTACGAATCAATACGAATAATGGGCATCTGTTCTAAATTCAAATACTATATGTATACTTAGCAAAAACTTTGTCCCGCGGTTTTTTCTTTTCTTTTATATATTTTTTTTGTAAAGTGAGTGACGCTTTAAATGCTTGCATATTCAGCCAACAGATCCAAACTAGAAAACTATTTTAAAACTAATTGGACTAGGTCTGCATCATAAAATTAATTCATCCTTAATATAATTAAATAGATTAATATTCATATCACACTCATTTATTATGTTTCACGAAATTAAATCTTTTTTTTAATAATATTGCACAGTTATCACTTTGAGGTTATTTCCACGCCCTAAAGGCTTCCACAGACCGAAGCGCGAGGCATGCGCGCGATGCCATGGAGCGTCCGCAGTGCGTTTCGGTGTGTGGAAAGCATTAAAATTGTCTATGCCCAGTCACTGAAAATGGCGATAATCCTCCATTTATAAACACCATGATTGGCAGTTTAGAGGTTTCCAAAGTAAATTAAAAAAAAATTACTTTAATCCCTAGAGATCAAAAAAGAGCTTTAGTCCCGACATGTAGAGACTAAAGTAACATTTTAAGAGCATGAGAAGTGAAAAAATATGTATAAGTAAGTATTATGTATACGCGTCGACTTGAGTACCTACCTCCTCCGTTTTTACTTTTTGTTCTCATACTGGTCCTAAGTAAGTTCAACAGACTCAATACATAGAATTACAAGATTGACTATAAATTTCTTCAACCTATTTCGTTAAGAATTATTTAGGAAAATACATCTAGTTCAAACAAAACAGAAAATAAAATATTTTGATCTATTTTATTTAAATCAGATAAGCATATTTTTCGCTATTTATAAAATATCGATTTTTTCGTTGCAAATATTTGTTTTCTTTTCTGTTATTATTTGTATGAAAAAATAAAAATTATAATATGCATAGAATTTCGTAAGTATTTCACCATAAGATAATTATACTTAACTCACATTTTCATTCACTCACTCATTTCATTCATATACTACTTTTTTGCAATCAGTACTTTATGTACCTAGCTGTGTGTGTAATCATTCGCCTCAACTCTCGTGGCGTTACTTATATTATTCCAAATTTTCACAACAGCCACAGTTATATATTTTGTTATAGATAACGTATATCGTGTTCTTCCCCGCCAACTGTTGTAACTACCATATGACTCCTTGTTAGATACGACAGTTAAGACGACGTTAATTTTATTCTGTGCATTCCATGCTACGGGGTCCGGCTGACATCATAAACATGTGACAATAGCCCTTTTAATGCAATAAAGATAAAAAGCCGGCCAAGAGCGTGTCGGACACGCCCAGGATAGGGATTCGCAGCCGTTACGAAAAAATCCTTGCATATATCTTACTAATTTTACTATTAATCATATTATCCGTATTTTTCTAAGGATTTTGTATTTTGTACGGAATTCCCCAAGTAGGTGTATATTATATAGGTCCGGCTGCTATTTACTCTTAAACTACTAATAAGTAATTCTCAAGCAAACTCCTATCATGAATTTTTGAAAAATAGTTTTGGTTTTAGAGGAACACTCGATTTTACCAAAATTTTGCACTTCAATGTTGAATATTTGGCATTTAAGCTGCGGACGGACGGGCGGACAGACAGACATGGCGAAACTATACGGTTACCGTTTTGCCATTTTGGCTCCGAAACCCTAAAAAGGCTAATTTTACCGGTTCCAGATAATAATCAGTTCTCCAACCGACCACGTCTACACTAGTACCATCATCCGCCTTCCGATGGACAGGATGACAACCATCGAAGTGTATCCCATCACCTACAGAACGGATACTTCCCTCAGAGCCTTGGCACCGGAAAGACGGCAATGCTTCTTCCAGGATGAACGCCAGCTGGAGTACTATGAGTCGTATACAGACAGCAACTGCAAGCATGATCTGTTGGTCCGAGAGGCGAGGGACCTATGTAAATGCGTGAATTTTAATTGGCCAAGTAAGTATAGTATTTTTAATGAAATCTTCGAATCCTTACGAAAATATTAACTTCTTCCATTTGGCCGCGTTCAACGAAGAGCCATTCGAATTGTCAACGACCGGGTACTTTCTGCCGGCTTAATCCGCTATCCTTGCGGAGGGACGTTGCATCTTTATGTATATTATAATCTTATACCGCATTTATCACAGGGAATGCTCCGAGGAGTTGTTCGATCTAAGTATTGCCTGCTGATAATTTTTTTCATCGCCCCAACTCGCAACCGACTTCCTTTCCACACTCATCACCTCAATAAGTAATTAATTATTATCTAAACTTCATTACCTACTTATCACACTTTCTGGTAATTATTAATATTGCTACGTGATCGTTGGGCAATTTGATAAGATAATAAAGATACATTGAATGGGATGCGGGGTGGAAAACAAACGCAATGGCTAACGCAATTTTCTGTAACAGAAAATATGCAAATACTTAATAGAAATGTGTCTGGTCATGTGAGGAACGTTAATAAATAGGCTAGGTTAGGTTACCGTTACAGTTGCAATAATAACAACAAGACGGAGCCGACGACCTGGTTAAAGTTGCGGGGACTCGTTGATCGGATGGCGCAGGTCCAGTAACGTATGTTTGGCGAACCTTGGGGGAGGCCTATGTCCAGCAGTGGACGTTTTTGATGATGATGATACTCGAACCTATAAGTTATAGGTGGAGGGCGAACGATATAGCTACTGTAAATGATATCGGTAAATTAACTGCTCAACCTGAAGGCTTCATGTACTAAATAAACGTTATTCTAAGATTATTGTTTTAGGGAAACTACCTTCAGATCCCATTTGCTCGACGAATTTGGACTTCAAATGTATAACTGATGTCAAAGGTGAGTTTAGGTCATTATTTTGAACAGAGCCTTAAGCTGTGGTTATGCGCGCGTAAAATATTTGAAAGAAATAAAGAAAATACTTACATTTGTTTTCAACAACACAAGACATACTAAATATTATTAATTTATTACAAATAGACAACAAGAAGGATAAACACACTTATATATACACCGTGAAATTTTAGTGGTTGTTTTCCCGAAACGAGGTGATTTAGTATCGATTGTACAATCGATTTATAATTACAATTTTGACTAGAGTCAAAAATCCAATTGTGAAAAACGAAAGTCGAAAATGACCGCAAACCAATATTACTACGTATATATAATATATAATATTACGTTACCAATAGTAACGCTTCGTTGGTACCTAACCTATCGTACGATGGTACGCTACTTGTACCAACGAAGCGTTACTATTGATTTGCGGTCATTTTCGACTTTCGTTTTTCACAATTGGATTTTTGACTCTAGTCAAAATAGTAATTATAAATCGATTGTACAATCGAAACTAAATCACCTCGTTTCGGGAAAAAAACCACTAAAATTTCACGGTGTAGATAAGTACATACTTAGATAGGTATATATTAATAAACACCCTAGGCTCGAGAACAAACATTTGTATAGGTAACGCCACGAGATTTGAAGCGAATGATCACACACACAGCTACATACAGTACTGATTGCAAAAAATTAGTCAATGAATGGAATGAGTGAGTGAATGAAAATGTGAGTTATATGATCTCATGACGAAATACCTACGCAATACTATGCTTATTATAATTTTTCTTTTTTCACATAACTTATTTTTGAAATAAAACAATTTGAAACTGATAACAAATTTTCGCAACAAAAAATCGGCATTTTATAAATAGCGAAAAATATGCTTATCTGATTTAAATAAAATAGATCAAAATATTTTATTTTCTGTTTTGTTTGAACTAGATGTATTTTCCTAAATAATTCTTAACGAAATAGGTTACAGAAAATATTAGTCAATCTTGTAATTCACTATTGAGTCTGTTGAACTTGCTTTCGCTGTCATTATATGACATGTTGTTGTGTGCGTGACCTCAACTCTCGTGGCGATACCTATATTTATCATAGGGGAGACCGGGGACAAAACTAACATTTTGCACTTTTACCTCATTATCTGGTTAAGCGTAATATTTTTGATGAAATTAATATAGCTAGCTATCTATAAATTTCGTTCATGCTCTTCAAATTGATGTCTTTATTTACCTAATTATTACTTATTTTGTGTGAAAAATAGGGACTTAAAAAAAATTCACCTGTTGTTACTTTCGACCCCGATACGTTGCCGAAAGTAACAGGATAAAGAAGTATTTTTAAATATGAGATGAAGTATTAAATTAATAAGTTATGTATCAGAAAACATTGAATGAGCAAAAAAAAATATTGGCACTTTATAAGTATATGAAAATATTGAAAAGTATTTTTTTATGAAAATAATCAAAAAAATAACATTTTGTTAGCATTTATTGTCAGTCTAGGAAATGACATGTTTTTTTGGCGTGAGAATTATTTTTTCTATTCAAACTGAGTATTTGGTAACAGAGTTTGTTTCGGACACGCACAGTTTTCATCATCATGTCTGTCTATGTTACTTTTGTACCCTGCCACATTTTTGTCAAAAAATTAAAGCTAGCCTTGAAGTGGTACGTGATTGACACAAACGAACTCAAACACCGTGTAATCCATTTAATCAAGAATGACTATACAAATATTCATATAAAAATCATTCTTTTAATAATATGAAAACGTGACATGAATGAAAGTCAAGAAAGTTATTTTTAGTTCGTGAATTCACGTTTTGTCCTCTAGCTCAAAGTAGCAGCGCGGAGCACCGACAGCGGCTAGATGCAAGTAAGAGGGGTGGAATCGACTGTCATATGACTGTAGCGAAGAGGTGTTTCGACTATTGGATAAAACTACAGAGCCTTTGCTACTTTCGACCCGCTGTTACTTTTGTACCCGGTCTCCCCTACAAATGTCTGCCCTGACGCAGGAAACGAACCCGAGACCTCAAGCTTCGTAGTCAGGTTCTCTAACTACTACTTAGGCCGTTTGGGCGTCGTGATGACTTATTAGGTACGCATGAAAAATAAAATAAAACCTTTTGACCAAAAAGTTAATTTTCAGGTTGTTTCTATTAATGTACATAATAAGTCATTTATCAAATTTAACGGATATCAAAGAAACACGGTGTAAGTTGGTACATTTTGATATAATTGTTGTTAAAATACTAGGAATTCGCTGAATATTGCTAATTACATTTTCTGCTTGCTCAATTGTAGCATATCTAGGCTTCACGAAGCAAAGATTTACAAGCGAAACAAAATTAAGCATTGAAATACTGAAACAGGTTTTATTTTATTTATTATATACGGTACCTAGATAGATAAATATCAATCTCACATACCTAGTATTAAACTTTTATCAATTATCACACTTTTATGTGCCGTACTATGCAAGTCAACTTGGCTGTAATGCACATTATCCTATTAATTCGGGAACCTAATCAATACAGCCCGATGCAGCAAGTTTTTTTTTTTAATTTTTTCACATTGTCCCTGGTATGGTGCAAGTTCTAGATCCATCAAAAAGGCAACTTACCCTAACTTGATTTAAACGTTTAACTCTAGCTTTCAATTTCGTTCATAAAAAGATAAAATAAATAAATAAATAAATAAATAAATATTAGGGGGCAATCTTACACAAATCGACTTAGTCCCAAACTAAGCAAAGCTTGTACTATGGGTACTAGACGACTATAAACATACTTATATAGATAAATAAATACTTAAATACATAGAAAACATCCATAACTCAGGAACAAATATTCGTGCTTATCACACAAATAAATGCCCTTACCGGGATTCGAACCCAGGAACACTTGCTTCGTAGGCAGGGTCACTACCAACTAGGCTAAGGCGGTCGTTAATATTGCAGTTTAATTAAACATGAAACTAAATGATAATTATCTAAAGATTTTTTTATATCAAATTAACAATCATTTATGTTATAATTAGCTACTTGCATGCTAAATTTGAAGAGTCTATTAATCATAATATCAGCGTTTTACCTACCAATAAAACGCTTATTAAGCGATAACCTTATTTGAAGCCTAAATAAATAAAAATATGAGAGAAGCGAACTTGACTTCCGGTAGCAAGTCGGTCTTACACCCACCATTTTTCGTTCCTATCGTCGTGACGTCATATCCTGGGCACCAGAGTGGGGAGGCGAGCTGCAGAGTGCTCGGCCGCTCCGTAGTCATTGAATCGCTAATATTTTTATGCTTTTCACCAGGCAGAATTAAAACCTTAGGCTTCAAATAAGGTTATCGCTTAATAAGCGTTTTATTGGTAGGTAAAACTCTGATATTAAGCTTTGAACCGTTATTTGAAGCCTAAATAAATAAAAATATGAGATGTGTTTGTTATCGCCTGGTGGCCAGGATAACGCCAATGTGACTTCATAAGGATGGGATAGTAAATTAATTAGAAAAATACCCACATTTTATTCACAAAATTGTTTTATTATTATTTAATCACTCGTATAGAATGTTTTTAAATGTAATTGAAGCATTTCTTATTTGCCACTGTTCTAAATTTTGCACCAAAAAACTTAATCAAGAGATATCTCACTGAATCTTAATCTAGCATTCGTAAGTTAATACATGAGTAACTAATACATAACTTAATAGTTTATAAGATAACGCTACGTTTTTCTTTAGATAGGTATATCTATGCCTATAAAATACCAGAATAAATCACAAACCTTTTCGTATGTAAAATAAATATAGCTAAGCACTTTTACTAAATCAACATACATTTTTACTGTTCAATTGGTGTGAATAAATTGTTAACCGAATTAGACATAGCAGGGGGTTCAACTACCCGGCAATAGTATTTTAAAAAAGTGTTTTGCGAGCGCCAGTTTCCACGGGCTAAAATGTCATCTAATGGGCAATTTTGGATCCAACTCTTAGATGCTACTGCAGGCCTTATGCTGCCGGCACTAGCCGTAATACCGGCCTGCAGTAGGACTTTTTTGATCCAGCCTGCAATATTTGTTCGTGACGCGGCTTTGGGACTTCCGCATGTCGTGATAAACAAATTATTCGCACCAGAAGATAACCTCCTCGTCTGGGAAAGTTGAATAACTTTTCTAATCCAAAATAATGGATCTAAGGCTTGACATTCTTTATTTTGTAAAAATTTCCACCCAGACTGGCGGTTAATTACTGTGTCCGTCTTAGATCCATAATTTGGCCAGAAAATTACAGAATCCTCCGAAAATATACATCTGTCATCATCGATTACTAATAACGTTAAATCGTGCACGCGCCGACCTGAGCATAATAGAAGCAAGATGGCGGTACGCGCAGAACATTCATACAAATTATTTTCATTACAGCTATTGTGTCTTAACCAATTGACAAGAATGTCTGTGTCCCATATGGGGGCCTTCTTGGACTTTTCATTTGTACTACTTAAACTAATAGATTTTAAAGCCTGTCTAACTAATAAATGAGAACTAAGACGATTATTCATATTTGGATCACCTAGTGTAGAAACAGCAGACTTATATACTAATATAGTACTATACGCTAAGCCCTGTTTAAGATGGAGGTCAATTAAAAACCTAGCTAAATCGGCGCCTTGTGGTTCAGATACATTAACAGAGTTTTCATTAGCCCATGTGTGCCATTTCTTCCATACTACATTGTAAGTTTTTATTGAAGAGTCCCGCCAACCTTTCTGCAACATAACTAATTGGTCATGAGACCAGCCCGTTAGCCTATCTGCCCACCCCCACATTTCCACACTTCTAGAACCATATCCTGCGTCATTGGAGGTGGATGTCCCGTTGTTACATCTATTAGGACTTTGTTCAGGTTGCGTATGGTAAATGGAGGGCTCAGTGCCCGGTTCTTGAGATCGGGTCGCCAAAAGACTTTCAACCACCGGGGAGCTACTATCAAATACGTTCCTTTGGCCGTATTCATGTGATGTAACACGCGGGGGATCAGGAATGGGGGTGGAAACACCCAAGCTAGGGGATAATCCCATGGTTGGCTGAAGGCATCGTAAAGATAAGCCTGCTTGTCTGTCAGATTTAGAGTCCCATATATCGGTAAGACATGCGCTGTTGCCGATGCAAAGAGGTCTATTACGGGATTGCCAAACCTGGCAAAAATTATTTTTGTTATAATTGGCAAAAGGTGCCATTCTGGGGGCTCCATAAGTCGTGACAAGCGATCGGCTTCGCCGTTGAATCAGCCTGGCAAGTAATGTATTTCTACATGAATGTTGAACTGATCCAACAGCTTGAAAATTTTGTGAATCAAGTCCATCAACGCTACAGACTTTGTGCCACCCTCGTTTCTCATATATGCCACTACAGTCTTGTTGTCCGACTGTATCAATAGAGAAGAATCTGCCAGATGCTGAGCGTGATCTTTTAATACGTACCATATTGCCAACATCTCGCGATTGTTCGAATGCAGATTTGCAACCTCCCGGGACCAGGGTCCCGATAGTTTTACATTGTCCAACTGTGCACCCCAAGCTATTCCCGATGCATCTGTGACCAAGTAATGGTTCACGGGTGGGAAATGGATCGGAGAACACTTTCCGAGGTTGTTGAGCCACCACTCTAACTCCATCAACGCCGCTGTTGGAATTGGGTAGTGGCAACGAGGATCCATTGCAAGTAGTCTTATACAATGTTTGAGAAGAGCTCTGTGGTTGAGGCGACCTCTGGGTATCGTAAAACTTGCAAAATTCAACATTCCCGTTATACTTTGGACTTCGAATAGTGTAGCTCTCTTTCTTGCTAGTAGATTTAGTACCTTCCTTAGAATATCCGTAGCTTTTTGACTTGGAAGTAGCTTTATGTTTGTGTGGGGGTTCCAGACTATACCTAGGTACTGAAGACTCTTTTGGGGGTTCAATATTGACTTGGCATAATTGATTTGCCAACCAAGGTGTTCTAGTAAATGAGTCACTTCGCGAACTAAAACAATTACTTTGCTCACCCGCGACCTTACAATAGTTACGTTTATGCAAGAAATGTCACTTCGCGAGTCTGCCGAGCCAGGGTTAAAGGATCTTGATTTGCCAGCAAAAAATCGTCCAGATAGACAATTATACGAAGGCCCCTTTCTCTGAGAAGCTGAGCTACCCAATTTGTTAGAGACGCAAACACCTTCGGTGCACACGCCAGGCCGAACGGCAGGCAGGTCATTTGAAAGAGTTGTCGTTTGTAAATTAGTCGAAGGAAGCACCTGTGTGCCTTGGCTATTGGCAAGTGGAAGTATGCATTTGACAAGTCTATTTTGACTAGCCATTCGTGAGACTGCAGGAACGACATTATTTTGTGCATATTTATTAGCCGAAAAGATTGCATGGCTATGTATTTGTTTAAATTTTTCAAATTGAATATAGGGCGGACCGAGCCGTCGCTTTTCGGTATAAGAAACATCGGGGACACAAAACTGGGACTGTGATCTGCAGGCTCCAGCACCTTCATTTTCAACATTTCGAGTATTGCGTGGTCCATTTCGCGGCTTACTGGGGTTAATAATCGATGATTGGTCATATTTTTTGAACTTAAAGGGGGTTTGGCAATGAATGGAATTCGAAAGTTTTGAATGATTTGAATTAAAGCTGCTGGAGCCTGTAAATCTTCCCAACTTCTCACGAAGTTTAATAATCGGCCTGCCTGAAACTTGTTCGAGTCAGAATTTACGCTTATTATGTCCACGTGACGTTGAGGGGCCAGAGAATCTACCTCCTTTAGCACTGGTGTAGCCCTCTTGACTTTGAAAATTACGATTAGGCCTCGAACGAGAAGGCCTTATTGATTGTTGGGCACTTTGTTTATAAGCACCTTGACCATAATAGCGGGGCTGATAGCTTATCATCGGGGGTACCGGTAAACGATTCATGACATAGTCAGAATATGCGTTGTTAGCGTTAAGGGAAACAGGGAATCTATTTGTATAGTTTGTGGCATAACTAGGCTGGGCCTGAGCTTGCTGTTGGGGCTGAGCTTGCGCAGCAGCCTTATTGTTGGTTGGCGCTCGGGGCGGCCAAAATGCTTTAGACGCACCACCTGCTTTGTCGATTGCGTTTGAAAACGAATCTTTATGAAACAAAAAATCGCAGGTAGGCGGAATTTTCTTCAAAGACGCCTTCAGAAAATTGTCTTTAACTGACCGTAAAATATTATCACGTCTTTGTTGGATCAATTCCGCTCGGTGACCGCAAGCCATTTGTAAAACGTCATTACTAATTTTCTGAAAGCTACCTTGCACGAAAATTTCGTTTAACTTGTCTTCTAGTAACCTAGGAGTAACCTGTTCAACCGTACTAGACCACTCAACTAAGCATTTAAAACCATCTTGAGCCGCCCCGTTTTGTTTAATAACCGCCTGAGCTATCGCCGCAAAACCGCGTTCAATCAAAGAAAGTGAATTAAATTTATCGAATGGCTTGATTTCATCGTTAGTCTCTAACTGAGTAAACTCCGGTGATGAACAATACTGTTTCTGGGAGTCGATGTAACGAACACTGTCTCAATCATCAGTATTAAATCTCTGTATGCTATTAATTAACTGCACAAGCTCCGGTGACGATTTGGGAACAGTTGGTTCTTTTAAAACCGTATTTAATGGTAATTGAAACGAGCACGCGGGAGCAGTGGGCATAACCGGCGGAGCCACAGTATCAGTTTCGATATCTTGAAATAATTCACCACTAACATCTGCACTAACACTAGAGTGATCCAAATTTCCTACCCCAGGGGTAGATTGAAATGCAGGTTGAAAAGGCACATTACCCACAAGATAATTTGTTATACCACTTACTTGCTCGCTAAGGTATCTTATCGCCTCTGTAGTTGTTGACATACGGCGCCGTTTGCGCTTTTTATTTTTGTTTTTGGCTTTTCTTTTTAAACCAACTCGAGACGGTACGGGCTCCTGCCCTGCCTCGGGCTGTGCTGGCGCCGTCCCAGCAGTGGGTGTATGCTCAGAGGATGAGGAGCTATTGCTCGAGGAATCCGATGAATCTCCCGAGTCGCTTCCCATCGTTAACTGAAATTTAAACTTAATTAAATACGAACGGTAACACCGTTAGAAAAAAAAATAATATACTGAAATTACCTTCTTTTAACACGACCGATTGCTATGGCAATCAAAACGCCAATGACTACGGAGCGGCCGAGCACTCTGCAGCTCGCCTCCCCACTCTGGTGCCCAGGATATGACGTCACGACGATAGGAACGAAAAATGGTGGGTGTAAGACCGACTTGCTACCGGAAGTCAAGTTCGCTACTCTCATATTTTTATTTATTTAGGCTTCAAATAACGGTTAATTATAAGTTATAAGTTACGGAGATAGGGGGTATAGTATAATTTTTACTCAGCTTTCGAAAGGTTGTATGAATCAAACACCGAGATTAATAATAATCAAACGAATGTTTAATTTGGCTGAACTACAGAAATAAATTCTCAAAAAATACAAAAAGATCAAATCGACTACTAAATTCTTAAACAAACGAGCGTTTGCATGAAACTCGGACGTTACAGCGCCATCTAGGGGCGTCTCAGCAAAACAAAGTAAGTTACATCTTAAACATAGGGTCCCTTTGAATTGAACATAATTATAACCACTAACGATGCTATTTGTTTCCAGCTAAGGTGGAAGAACAGCTCATATACGCGTACTTCGCAGACAGCGAGGAGCAGCGGCGGCCCACTGGTGCCTCGAGCTCTTGCCACCCGGCGTGCAACGACGTCCTGTATAACAGCCAAGTGTTCTACTCCGACTTAAAGCCTGACTCCAAGGAACCCCCGAAATGGGGCTCTCCGGGACCGTGAGTATACTGAAAACTACCTTTATGATCCTTGACCACACGAGCTAAAGAGGGTTTCCTAATGATTCGATGAAAACTTTAAGTGATTATTGAATTGAATTGAAATTTATTTATTTATTTCCTTAAGATAACATTGATCTCATGTTTGTTAGTATAAATCTCAAAAGATAATGTTTGTACTAATAAACAAAACTTGATTTGACATGTGAAAATATTTCATCAACGACAGGACAACACACATTCTGATCTAGGATTTAGGATGCTGTTTGGGCTGCCCGTTGTTCTGCTCAGTAATTATTAATTATCATTAGTTATTTCCAAACTGCTTCATTTCCAAACTGTTTTTTTTTTGAAACTGTAAATATTCAGGATTGTTACTACAGTCAAAACCGTTTATATCGACATTCAAGGGACAGCAATATTTGGTTGTTAAACACGGTTGGTCATTGTAACCAGTGTTACTTTGGTATATATAAGATCGTGTTGGGTTTTTTCTTGGTCGTTACATCCAATATGTCGTTGTAATTGGTGTCGCTATAAACGATTTTGACTGTAGGTATATTATAAAACTAACCTTAGGTACCTAACCTATAGGGTTCTACAAGATAGTCCTGAACTAAGTATATCCTGAATAGTTAACACTTTCAGAAAAAAAAACAGTTGGGAAATGATACAGTCGGGAAAATATTTTTGGCGAAAAGACAGAATCCCGATAAACAGCTACGCCTGTACGACACACATGTACATTCATAATACTTACATTGACCAAACGACATTTAGGGTTAAATATAGTACTTAAATACACTTTTTCTACTCCTGTAGTATAATCTTTCAAGTATATGGTCAAAAACTATACAATAATAACTAACGTTATAAGTCTGTTCCAAGTTCTATGCTCTATGGTGCAAATTCAGTAACATAATAACCCATAGTAATTTCATTATGTTACGGGACTGAGTAATATAATAACATTAAAAAAAAGAATAGTGAAATCAATTTTGATAATCGAGTTTCTTTAAATATGCGTGTGCCACGTGATTGGTTGCTTAAAAATGAGTAAGAACAGGTAAGACCAATCACAATCAAGGTTTATTTTTTCAAGCGAAATTTCGTAATTGAGAACACGCTGATCAAACTCTATGGTACGAGTACGGTCGCAAATGAAAAAAAAATAAAGCGGGAAATTAATATAAAGTCATTATTAAATATGAATATTTTAACATCATTCAATTTGGCTGTATGACCTAAAGTTCCCGGGTCCATTCTAAGGTTGTGAATAGTGAAAATAAAAGTTTCAAAATAGCGGGAATTTGTTTTGCTTTTGCACGGAGTTCTTTCAAATTGAAAGAAATAAAAGAGTTCACTCACTATTTAAATGACTTTTTATCTGTGAGAATTTGTGACTTTGGTGAATTAAGTGATGTAGAAATGTTGACGCCGCCAGAAATAAAACAGGCGGCAATGGAAGTGTGCAATAATTTGCTACTTTTAAAATCGAAAAATTCATTTATTGTCCGTTATGTAAGTATTAATTATTTAATAATTGTTTATTTTGAACTCGTAGAAAAAGTAATGTATGCAACTATTCATAATCGGCCATTAAGACACTCATGCGTATCTATTATGACATTCGGCTTCGCCTCATGTCATAAACTCGCATTCGTGTCTTAATGGCCCTTATTATGATACAGTTGCATAAAATACTATAACGTTTAGAGTTCCTACTCAGTTCTATTTAGCCCAAAATGTTGCTCAGTCAATGACTCCTTTCAAGCGTATGTTTTCATACAAATCTACTTAAATTTTTTTCCTTTGCCCAGGGGAGAAATAACCCGCATCAACGTCCATTTCTACGACGACAATTTCCTCGGTCAGCACCGTCACGCGCAGTACGACGATTACTATTTCGTTGGTAAGTGTTTCTCATGGTAAGTGTATCTCAGATTGCCCGTAGCGTGACAGAATTGGGTCATACACATTTTCAGGGTTCCGTACCCAAAGGGTAAAAACGGGATCCTATTACTGAGACTTCGCTGTCCGTCCGTTCGTCTGTCACCAGGCTGTATCTCAGGAACCGTGATAGCTAGACAGTTGAAATTTTCACAGATGATGTATTTCGGTTGCTGCTATAACAACAAATACTAAAAAACAGAATAAAATAAATATTTAAGGGGGCTCCCATACAACAAACGTGATTATTTTGCTCGATATTGATAACGGCAACAGGTAGACGCTTGAAATATTCACAGAATACCTATTTAGTTATATACTTATTCACTTTAAAAATAAATAATTAAATTAAAATAAAACAAATATTTAAGGGGGGCTCCCATACAACAGACGTGTTTTTTTTTACCGTTTTTATAGATATTGGTACGGAACCCTCACTCGACTTTATAGTAACAATGGATCCTACTGGACATGCCGCATGAAAGGCCACATCAAACCGGGAGCGCGGGGCGCCGACGGAGCGTGCCCAGCGCGGTCAATAACACTGAATCAAATACGGTGTGCCGCGCTGCCGGTGTGTGTCACCGTATATTTGATTCAGTGTTTATAAAGTGCGCTGGGCACGCTCCGTCGGCGCCCCGCGCTCCTAATTTAGGGTGGCCTTTAGGCGTTGCGAGAAATATCATGCGAATTTCCTTAAGCCAAGTTTAGACTTCCAAGAAAAATCGTGCAAGTTTCGTTGATTCGCATGATTTTATTCGCGCCGTATAAATGAGGAATAACTTCTGTGCAGGTGCCATCGGCGGTCTGCTGAGCCTGTTCCTTGGCTTCAGTATCATCAGCGTTGCGGAACTGGTTTACTTCATCATTCTAAGGCCTTTGCATGTCGTCCTTACGGAAATCTACCGGCGTCATACGAATTAGATTAAACTAATCAAAGTATTAAGGAGCTTTGAAGTGAATAAAATGTAGCGTTTATCTTCAAGGAAAACCATTTAGGTAATACACGAAATAAGCGTCTATTTGGAATCAAACCTAAGAAATACATAATTTTAGAAGATAAGCACGTCTTCACTCGTGCATGTTTTCAGTCTTTCTCCATTCTTTTCATTCACTCCGTCTCACATATTCCATCGTTTGGCTAACAAGTAACGTCACTGAACAGGTTTTACCACAGAAAATTATAAGTACTTAAACAGTTCATAAAAAGTTTGTCAATTAATTAGTGGTGACAAATAGCCTACTGAACGTTACCGTACCTGGAAAACGACAGCAAAAAAGTAGAAATTAAATGAGGTTAGGTACTTAACACTTGTTTCTTATCTAACTGACAAGTTTTTGCGCAAAATGCTTGAATATAACAACAATCTTTTGTGAAATAATTTACTTAGTTGCCATTTCATCAATGTACCTATCCTATATCTACTGGCTTATGTCGCCCTGACACTAACCCAAGTATGACTTATGCATATATGTTGCGACTACGTCCCTCACAGTCATAAATAAGAGTTAAATATACTTGTTTCGTATGTGTGTACTTAATAAAGAGATTACAATCCCATTGGTTTCATTATTCATTTAGACATTCAACAGGCTAATTATCTAACTCCCTCGCAATCGCCATCGCGTACATTTTGACAGTTCTTGTTCGGGCTGACAATTGGTATCGGAAACAGCCAGCTGTCACAGCCATACAAAAACAGTCATTTTAATCCGATGCCAAGTGTCAAAAAAGTTACACAATTACCCTGCAGATAACTAACAAACAAGTATAAACAAATAATAATAAACCGGGGTTACTCCAGAAAGACGTCAGCATCAGCAACGACCCTTCAGGGTCAGGAATAGTGCCTACAGCATCACGTAAAATAGGCCCCATTGACGTCGCGTTGCGGAGAACAGCCTTTACACATTACCTAATAATAAAGTTCATTAAAAAAGTCATAATGTTCTCGAATGGCGTCTGTTAGCGACGTGCTCATTAGGGTCCTCGATTTTAGTTTTAATTATTTTTATATAAACATATGGCAGGTAGGCTGCGTGTGTGACGTAGCGACAAACCAATGGCCGAAGAGCCAGTCGTCCTCACCTAACCGCGCGCGACACACACGTACTTACGCCCTTTCGATTTTGTACTGTGGTGACGGTTTTTTCAAATTATATTGAGTTCTCTCGAGTTCTATCTGCTTGTTTTTCTTACGGAACATCTACATCCCGAACAAGTGGTCACTTCGACCGGATCAATGTTCCATACGCCGGGAAAAATGGTGAAAACTCGCAGCACTGTTCGTAAGGAGCTCGAGGCCCGAGAGCGCGAGGACTTTAATCTTCAGCAGCCAACAACCTCTCAGCTAACAATGGAACCCACGCAGAACGATGTCCAGGACCCGATGGTTGTTCGTGCATTTGAATTGCCGGGTAGCAGCGTAAAATCCGAATACCGGCCGCCGCAATCGCCCGCGGCACGTACGTCTAAATCAAGGTCAACGTCGTCGTCTGTACTGGCTAGGAGGAAACGGCTGGAACTACAAGCAGCTCAAGAAAAAGCGCGAATCCAAATGGCCCTTATCGATCAAAAATTAGAGATGGATTTAGCCAACCTAAGAGACGAGGATGACGAAGAAATATACAGTCCGAACGATGAACTGCACACTAACAGCAAGGTGAATGTGGAAGAGTGGCTGGAACGAAGCGAGTGGCCACCCGGATCTGCACAACGAGCCCCCGATTATGGTAACCAGCAGGGCTCGCAGTGCCCGCCGGGGGCAGTCAACCCCGGTCCCTCTAATGACACGGTTCACATACTGGCGAGTGCATTACAAAACCTTACCGCTGCTTCCGCAAACAATAGGAATTCTTTAATAAAAGAAAGTATGAAATCACGATTAGAAATACTTGGTGATTTTTTAAATCAAGAAGCAGTCAAGATAACTACTACATCAAATATACAATTTATGGATTCAGGCCACGGCAGCTATCAGTATCACACAAGAAATAAAGCTGACAACGTAAACGCTAGCCGCCCGCAAGCGGTGTTGTTGCAATCGACACGAAGTGACCGTACAAATAAGTGTTTATTTTGTCACCGCGCGAACCACATACTAACTGAGTGTAGGCCGTTCAAAAAAGCCTTACGAAAAGACAGGTGGCGGCACGTGAAACGTCACGGAGTGTGCTTCAAGTGTCTAGTGTCGCGACACGATCGTGAAACCTGCCCCGCGTCCGCCTGCGGTAAAGATGGATGTGGCGAGGCGCATCATCAGCTGTTACATTACGTAAACAATCACGACGACCGCGCTCCGCCGGCACAGGTGACTCATAATCATAACGCATCGGAAACAATCGATCCCGATGCCGGTCCGGTTTTAGAGACAGTTACGCATATTAAATCTAGTGAAAACAAAGTTTTGCTAAAAGTGGTACCTATTAATATTTACGGACCGAACGGTGTTATCACTACGAACGCACTGTTAGATGATGGTTCCACAATCACTTTAATAAGCGGCTCGCTCGCTGCGCGCGCCGGCCTGAGCGGCCGCTCGGAGACCATGCGCGTCAGCGGTGCCTGGAACGACAGCGATTTTGTGTGTACAACTAATGTTTTGTCAGTAAATTTATCTAGTTTAAGCAATGATAATATATTTAACATAAATGCTCGAAGTGTCGATAGCTTAAAGTTGCCAGCGCAAGAACTTTGCACAATTGATTGTAAACAATACGCTCACTTACAAAAGTTGAATAACAAATTATTGTTTAATTATACTAGCTGTGTACCTGAGGTGTTAATCGGGCAAGACAACCATCATTTGTCGATACCGTTAGAAGTAAGTGTGGGTAACCCCAATGAGCCGTCCGCTATGCGTACTCCCCTCGGTTGGTGCGTTCACGGAGTCGTACGCGCGCCGCGCACCGCCCGCGCCCGCGCCGCGCCCTCCAGCCTGCTGCTGCTTGCGGCGGGACCGGCCCCACCGGCGCCCGACGCTGAGGCCGCGGTCGCGCTTCGCGATCTTCACGAAGAGGTAAGACGCGCATTTTTAATTGATTCCCTCGGTGTTTGTAGTAAGCCTCGTCAAAATGACGAAGACGTCCAGGCGGTGGCCCAGTTGGAACGTACGGCGATCTATGCTGACGGAAGGTGGCAAGTGGGTCTGCCGTGGCGGGACGGGAATAGCATAATGCCCGACAGCTACAACAGCGCCTTAACTAGGTTAAAGGGAGTGGAAAAGAAAATGGCGGCAAATAAAGGTTACGCAGACAGGTACGCGGGTCGAGTCGATCATTTGTTTCAAAATGATTTTGCCAGGGAGGTGACCGACACACAGTCTGCGTCACGTATCTGGTATTTGCCCCACTTTGGAGTGGACAACGTAAATAAAAAGAAACTGCGTCTGGTCTTTGACGCGGCGGCAAGGAGCAGTGGTTCATGTTTGAACGATTACCTACTACAAGGCCCCGACCTACTAGCGTCCCTAGTCGGCATAATGGTCCGATTTCGAGAGAATAGGTACGCTGTGGCCGGGGACATAAAGGATATGTTCCTTAGGATTAAAATAAGGCCCGAGGACCAGGACGCTCTAAGATTTTTATGGAGATCTGATAGAACACAGCCAGTTAAAACATACGCCATGTCGTCCTTAATTTTCGGTGCTAATTGTTCTCCATTTATTGCCCAGTTCGTCAAGAATAGGAACGCGCAGCGCTTCGCATCCACCATGCCCGACGCAGTCAGTTCCATATGCGGGCAGCATTATATGGACGACTATTTGGACAGCTTTGCAGACGAAGCCGCGGCCATAAAAATGGTGAGTAATATTATTTTTATACATAAGGAGGGCGGGTTCGAAATCTGTAATTGGAATAGTAATAGCGAAGCGATATTAGACAGCGTTCCAAATGGAGCCTTAGGCCCGGCAGCAATAAAGTTCAAATTAGATAGACAGTACGAAGGTGAACGAACACTAGGCCTTATCTGGTACCCGGCCACTGACGAGTTCGGTTTTGATTTATCTTTAAAACGCATACCGGAGAGTATCATTAGCGGGTCACAGGTGCCTACGAAAAGAATAATGCTTCGAGTAGTAATGTCGATTTTCGATGTATTTGGATTTTTATCTCCGTTCACTATACAGGGCAAAATAATGTTGCAAGAACTCTGGCAATTAAATATCGGCTGGGACGAAAACACACCAAACAGTATTTTTTCTAAGTGGACAAAATGGTTGAGTTTATTATTGGAAATGGGTCATGTTCGAGTACCAAGGTGTTATTTGAGGCCTGTGAGTGCGAGCGAGATG
The DNA here is from genome assembly GCA_947859365.1 of Archips crataeganus. Lineage (NCBI taxonomy): Eukaryota > Metazoa > Arthropoda > Insecta > Lepidoptera > Tortricidae > Archips > Archips crataeganus. Next base: position 8,083,093 of record OX402064.1, read on the forward strand.
GATGACCCCGCACCCTCCGCCGGCGCTACGAGCGTAGCAGGCGCACTCCGCCCCGCGCGACCCGCGCCAGCCCCGGCGGCGCCTACGCTTGCTACGAGCTGCTACGAAACCACTGCTACGGCTGTGGCAGCACCACTTGCTACGAAATTACATTATTATGATAATTTACAATTGCATGTGTTTTGCGATGCCTCAATGTTAGCTATTTGTTCGGTGGCTTATTGGCGTTGGACATGTAAGGATGAGGTATTTGTCGCCTTTATAGCTAGTAGATGCAGAGTTGCACCTGTTAAAGCCTTAACCGTGCCCCGTTTGGAACTACAGTCTGCACTTCTAGCGGCTAGGCTCGCGGACAGCTTGCTAAAGGAGCATCGGTTGACTGTACAACGTCGATGTTTTTGGAGCGACTCGACGACCGTCCTGCACTGGATACGAAATAATGCGCGCAACTATAAGACTTTCGTGGCAACAACGGTGTCAAATGGACTTTCATCCCCCCTGCTAGCCCCCATTGGGGAGGGGCGTGGGAGCGTCTAATCCGTAGTTTTAAGACTTCACTCAGCGTAATCCTTAAGGAACGCGTTCCAAAGGACGAAGTACTTAACACGCTGATGATGGAAGTTGAGAACATTGTCAATAGCCGACCACTTACCCATGTGTCAGTGGAGCCGGGCAGAAATGAAGCGCTAACGCCAAATCATTTTCTTTTGGGCACATCCTCCAACTTGCCTGCATTAGGCGCCTTTGACGATTCCGACTTGTCTCTGCGTAAACAATGGCGGAAAAGTCAAAGGTTAGCTGATATGTTTTGGCAAAGATGGGTAAAGGAGTACTTACCGGAGTTACTTCCCAGAAGAAAATGGAACAAGGAGCAACAACCCTTACAAGTAGGCGATTTGGTGCTCGTCGTAGATCCAGGAGCCCCGCGCAACGCGTGGCCCAAAGCGATAGTGCAGCAGGTTTTCCCAGGTAAGGACGGGCGAGTCCGGCTGGTCGAGGTACGGTCTCAGTCCGGCACGTTCAGGCGATTAGCGGCGCGCGTCGCTCGAATCCCTCTGGTTCAAGAGTGCTAGGCACTGGGGTGGGGCGTGTTAGCGACGTGCTCATTAGGGTCCTCGATTTTAGTTTTAATTATTTTTATATAAACATATGGCAGGTAGGCTGCGTGTGTGACGTAGCGACAAACCAATGGCCGAAGAGCCAGTCGTCCTAACCTAACCGCGCGCGACACACACGTACTTACGCCCTTTCGATTTTGTACTGTGGTGACGGTTTTTTCAAATTATATTGAGTTCTCTCGAGTTCTATCTGCTTGTTTTTCTTACGGAACATCTACACCCCGAACAGCGTCCACGGACCAGAAGACGTAGTGTAGGTGGGTCTCTAACGAGAAAGAGCGACGACCCGGTTAAGGTTACGGGAACGCTTTTTGATTTGGACGCAGGACCGATCTGTTTGGCGGACCTAGGGAGATGGCTATGTTCAGCAGTGGATGTCGTTCGGCAATAATAATATGAAACTTCATTAAGTAACTTTGAGGTATATTCCACTGTGAGGCATAGCAAAGATAGTCCGATAATGTGAGACCATTTCGTCAGACAGTTGTAATCCGGGTTAGAATCCCCGACTCTCTGCTTAAGAGGCTGGTCAAATCACTATGATAGGTTACCACAGCTTGGGCACAAAGCTGCAAACACCCTACAAAAGATAATTCCACCTTTTTGATTACAACTTTTCGTACAATGAATATGAAGTTTGTAAAAAAACACAACCGTAATCAATCCGATCTCTTTACAACACGTCATTTACCAACGTCATCACATCACATAAGTCAAAACTTTCTAGCAATATTGATATTACCTATTTACATTGTTATTCATTCATTACGATATCTTCAGTCAGTTGTATAATTTTTTTGTCAATCGTAAACGCAATATAGCAAATCTACAGTCAAAACAAATGTACCATGTTTTCGGGAGATGGTTACTTAGGTGCCCCATGTGGAGTAGAAAGCTTGAGGTCGCTAAGCGAGGACTTAAACGCCAAAGTGCTGGAACAAGTCAGCAACACACAACACCTGGTCACAATGAACAAGTTCGAACATGAGACCAACGAGTATCTCTTTAAAAAGTGTCTGCAGGAAAGGTAAGACGGGTTGACTAGTAGTTCGCCATCATCGATATTTGAGAACAAGACTCTTCAGCAGTTTCTTCCAGTCTGTTCTTATCAATGCGACCTTCTCGTATCAGAAGGTAAAAGAACTTGCTATAGATGCTGTTTCGCGACATAGCATCTGAATCCTTCTTTATTTGTGCTAAGAGCCTTGCTTTTTTCCTTCTACTATTGTTTTGTACCGTATTAGCTCTGAGACTTGATTTCAGTGAAATCCCCTCTAGTTCCTTAACTCATTTGTACTGATTAGCAAATTTTCTCATATTTTTATTTTTTCCAATAGCTAGTCAATAACCTACCATATGACTGAGAATTACACACACACCATTGAAATACTTCGCAGGTGTGTGGAAGATTCCTCGCGGTGCCATCCTACGCCATAAAGCTTATGATAAATTTCAAATGTAATTTCGCGCATGAAACCTGTCCTTCAAAATCTCTCCTCTTCCTCTGCTTGAGGGACCACTGTTACAACGTATTTTTGCACGGGTCAAACCACTACGCTACCACGGCTAGCCAATCATTAGAATTTCAGACATAGAATCTTGGCGCTGGGTGCTGGAAGACCTAGCAAAGCGTTTAGAAGGCGCAATCACTGCGTTGCGTTACGAGCAGAACGCGTTGCGGGTGGTTTTGCAACGCATCGAGGAGGAGTTAGGCCAGCGGTCGAGGGAGGGCAGTCGCCCGGGGGCCATGACCCCGCAGTCCGACAGTGTCGAAGAAGCAATCTTGCAGGTAAGAAGTTATTGGACAAAGCACTCTTCAAGGCTAGAATGAATAGGCTGTTGTACCCTGTGAATCCAATACGCTGTAACTCCGATAGACAGTGTACTGAAGATACAGTGTATTGGATTCACAGGGTACTGTTACTGAACCAGTGAAATGCACATTTTGGCCTCATTTGCTCTTTTCACCAGGTGAGATAGGTCATGAGTCAGTTTTATGTAATGCCCGTTTCACACGAGGGCAGAACAGTCGGGCAGGACAGTAGGACAGAACAGTTTGAAAGGGCAGTGGTGTTCAAATGTAGAGCGAAAGAGTAGGACAAAAACAAGTCTGGACGTGCGCGCGCGCGCTGTCCAGTATGCTTAGTATAAGTTTTACTTCACCAAATACTTCTCGATCGCGTTTACGTAAAAAAATCAATTACTATGGAAACATGGACAGCGCCTCCGCGCGCGCGTCCATGTTTCCATAGAATTGAAATTTATACCTAAACGCGATCGAGAAGTATTTGGTGAAGTAAAACTTATACTAAGCATACTGCTGCCCTTTGCACTGCACTGCCCTCGCGTTCACACAAGTCCAGCCACAAGACAGACGAGCGAGAAAGGTGGTGGGGGAAGCAAACTGCCCCGAAAAAATAGACCGGCGAGCTATTAACTGTTCTGCCTAGGATACTGTCAAGACAGCACTGTTCTGTCTCGGCGTGTGCGTTCAGATTGTAGCAGTACTAACTGTGCTATCTACTGTTCTGCCCGACTGTTCTGCCCTCGTGTGAAACGGGCATAAAAAAGAAAACAGGTACTCATCTCAACCATTATCAATCTTGGATGAGGGTTGGTTAGTGCTCATTGCGTTCAACCACTTTATTTACTTATATCTTTTTAGCCTTTACCTGCGGGATTATTAGTTCTGGGATTCTTACAGGAATTCCTAAGAATTGCTTCGTGGTCTTCATTTCAGTTTGATGAACACGCTTGCAAAATTTCATGTCTCTAGACTTGATGGTTGAGGTTTTCGGATTTCTCATGTGTATATCCCGATCCCATGAGAATAACGGTATAAAAAGTAGCCTATTTTGTTATTCCACGATACAACGGATCCGCATATCTACCAAATTTCATCCAAACATCCACCCGTTTTTAGTGTGAAATAACATTAGTACCTAACAAACATACTCACGCACTTGCAAACTTTCGAATTTATAATGTTATTAGGATTAGGAGGATTCCAGCATAATGCTTGGTGGCTTGGTGGTTTCTTATTCGCCCAAGTTTTCCATTTATCTTATCTTTTATACTATGCACCGTAAACAATCTGGTACAATCGAGACAGATGATATTTTTGAACTTAATGATGACAAGGTGCTGCAATAATGGTGTAGCCATCAAAGAAGTGACGCTATTCATAATGTTTTTCACTGGTATGTTGCAGGAGCATGGATTTCTTCGTGAACAGAAAAAGAAATTCGAGAAGATAGTCAAAGAGCTAGATAAGCAGACAAATGCTCTCGAAAAAGTCCAGAAGAGGATAGAAAATGATGTTCTGATGAAGCAACAGACCATAGAAGTGGAAGAGAGCTGTGCCAGCATTGATCTTAGAACTAGGACTGCTGTTGAGGTTAAAAGCGAAAAAAATAAGAAAAAGTTTGTACCTACTTACAATTATTGATCTTAAAAAGTTTATTTGTGAATAGTGATATACCTAGTGCCTTCGAAGTTAACACACACTATCTCTCTGTATTGTTAGGTTAGTTACTTATTTTTGGGAAACTCTCATCAGCATACCTAGAGATTTTCCTGGCAGGAACGACGTATGGTTAGCGTTTGACATAATAATAACATCGATTCGGTTCGGTAGTTGTTCATATATTTTCAAACGTGTTACTATTGATGTAATGCCACTTAATATCGATATCAAATTATTGTACCCTGTATTGTACCTGGGGGATCGGATCAGGTGATCCTAGTGGATAACGCGCCTTTAACTGCACCCACGGGAAAAGAGAGTCCCTCTTATTCTAAATCCAGGCACGGCGGTATATTTACCTGTTCATCCTTTTTGCAGGTCGTATTCACCTTTAACACGCTGGGAGAGCCGATGTCTTGCGTTGAAAAGGAAGGGATTGTGTGCCCTGACCGACGCTATGCTTGTAAGGCAACAAGTAAGTATGTACTTATACATAGTTGATTGCTGCTGTACAGTTGTTGTACTTGTTTGTATAGCTAAACCGTTTAAACGAGTGTTCGCCCGCGCGGTACTGGGGCTGGGGGGTATGACGTCAAAGGGTGCCTAGAGGTGCGGGCGGCGAGCGCGCCTCGTGTGCCTGCTGTTCGCACCTCTCCCGGCCCCTTGGTCATTATACCCCCCCAGCCCCTGTACCTAGGGTTGCCAGGTGTCCGGCTTTAGCCGGACATATTTGGCTTTTTGTGGTCGCGTCCGGCCAAATATGTACGTGTTCGGCCTGTCCGGCTTTTGTCAGGCTTTTTGTCAGAGTGGCGATTCGTACGACGATGGGCGGACGAGCGCCCGAGCGGACAAGGGCGAGCGGAGAGCAAACTGTCTTCCGCCCGCGCATCGCTCCGTCCGGCTTTCGTTAGGCTTCTTATTACTATCGCACTGCGCGCGCGCACGGCCTTGCCCAGTCTTGCACACACACACTCAAAAATCCCTTTTTTTAGCATCCGGCTTTGGAATCCAAAAGTCCCACTTTTAAATGCGTGTTTTATTCGATATTTTTGACAAAAATCCCTAATTTTTCTTAATGTCCGGCTTTGGGACCCAAAAGTCCAGCTTTTTTGACGAGTAAGTTCGGTTTTTTGATTTTTAGAGATTGCAACCCTACCTGTACCGCGCGGGCTAGGACTCATTTAAACGGTCGAGCTATAGGCTTCCCCCAAACTTGTACGCCTAAGAGAGTATGGACAGTTTAGGTATAATTATAACATGGCATTGTGGACAGTGGTTTGAATTTAATTAAAGCTGCTATCCTATGCTATGCTATGGTAATAGGTACTGGTTATGTTATGATGGATTAGAGGTCATTATTACTTCGATGCCATAATATCTCCATCATTTATGTGCTCTGAGATAGTAAGGCTAGCTTTACCGCTTTACCCGCGGCTACTCCCTCAAGGAGGACTTTAAAAAGCTATCTTGGCTCCTCCTTAGTGCGTTGAGTGCATGGATATTCATTTCAAGTCTCTTGCTTCAGTGGTTTAGGTTTGCATTGTCAGTTCAGTAACTCACGTTACTACTGTATAAATGATATTCCAATCGCTACTTAGTCTTCCCCATTTACCTAAAGCCTTTTTTACACGGTGCTAGAAATATCGTGCGAATTTCGTTATATTTCAAGGCTGCGTTGCTATGGATCTAGAAACGATGCATTATCGATGGTATGTACCGCAGCTGGTATGGTAGATCTCGTACCTACCATCTAAATATATATACAAGGCCTCTTACATCTTGACAGATGATTTAAGCAGCGTCTATTTGAGAGAGGCAACACCGTTCGTGACTGTAAAGTCCGATCCGAGAACGGCACGTTCGCCCGCATTTTTGGCACGCGAACTGAGGGCCCGGCGACAAAGCAGAAGCTGCATCGTAGCCGTGCCGTCTCGCCCGTTTCTATGCTAGACTCTGAAACCAGGCGTTGTCGTGGGTTTCACAACCCTCCGCGAGAGTCTTTCTCCACTCATTGCGGTCGGAAGCAAGATCCTCCCACACGCCGTGATCGATGTTGAAGGCGACCATGTCGCGCTTTGCGCAATCCTTGAAGCGGAGACTGGGACGTCCTACCTTACGCTTCGCAAATGCCACTTCGCTCAACAAAACTTGCCTGGGCAAACGAGTGCCGCTCATGCGATGCACATGCCCCAGCCACCTCAGTCGTCTTTGTTTGGGGAGGGCGGTGATGCTGGGCACCTGTGCAATCTCCAGCACTCTCTCGTTTGTAACCCTATCCTTCCAAGTTATGTTAAGGATGCTCCGAAGACAACGCATGTGGAAAGTGTTTAGCCGACGTTCCTGTTTGGCATACGACGTCCAGGTCTCAGCCCCATACAAGAGCATGCTTAGGACGCAACTTTGGTAGACTATCATCTTGGTCCTAACGGTAAGGTGTTTATTAGCTCATACTCTTGTGCGTAGCCTACCGAATGTCGTCGCAGCCTTGCCGATGCGGATGTCCATCTCTCCATCAAGCGATAGATTGCTCGACACAGTCGACCCCAAGTAGCAAAACTTGTTTACTACTTCCAAGGGTGCACCCTCCAGCAAGATGGTCGGCTGGTAAGTGCACCCCTGCACTAGGATTACGGTCTTCTTTGCGTTGATAGACATATTATGGAGAACAGAGAACAAGCGTAAGCAAATTTGTCCATTAATACTTGGAGCTCATCTGAAGTTTTCGCCACAAAAGCTGCGTCGTCGGCGAAGAGCAGATTGTCCACAAACAAGTCCTCGCGGTAACGACGAGACTTTAGAAGGGCGATATTAAATAATTTCCCGTCTGCTCTTGTAAGTCTTGATATATTTGGTCGGGGTTTTGAAGGTTCGCGGCGCAAGATCGCAACTGTCACCGGCTGCGCAAGCGCACGCGACTCGAGTGGACACCGCCTTGAGGAGGCGACAGCACGTCAACAAGAGCAAGCTGCAGGAACTCAAATGGCAGAGAGAGGAGGTAAGCATCAGTAGTGGAGAACACCGATGCCCTCACCAACATTGCTAAAGAGCGATTGGAACGAGACAGCAAGTCAAACATTACAGTTTTAAAGCCTTTTGTCAGACAAGGTACGAAACGCCAGCTTACCAGTTTCAAAACAAATTTGCTTGCAGCCGTTGAAGTTCATTGGTATGGATTGGTATGGACAGATGTCTAGCCACTGTACGCAAACTGGGCCTTTAAGGTGTCAAGCTGGCGTCTGAGCCGATTGTACAGACGGACGAATAGAAGAACAGGCAGCAGAGCCGTAATAGTAGGATTCCGTTAGCACCATTTGGATACCTTATTTTGGGTAGTTCCGTCTATCCCACTGGCTATCCCTCATACCTCCCAGCCCCTGTACTGTACCGCGCAGTCGAGGACTCATTTAAACGGTTTAGCTATAACAACCAGAAGTGGTTTTGCATTAGTCATAAAACAAATCATAAACCAATTTCGAACCTAACTGCATAAATCGTCTACGAGCAACACTCTTTCAGTATTTTACTTCCACAGGCCGTACGCGACTACAATTCCTTAGGCGAAGAACTGACGACCTCTGAACAAAATACCCTGGAAACCATGGAAAAGATACGTCTTATGGAAACTCGATTAGCAGACCGGAAACAACGACCAGCTAAGGAATTTATTAAAGATGACGTCGATAGAAAACTGAAGGATGAGCTTAGCCGGCTTAAGCAATACCTGAAGTACTTGAGGAATAATATTGAGAGGATTACGTAGGTATATTCTATAGTATTGCTTCGAAATCGTGGTTTGTTTTCGTGTACCTTGCTAAAGCTTCAAACGTACAGTCAGCGGAGGCGTGGCGGTGCGGTGGCGGACTGGCGGTGACGGTTGTAATATTCTAACTTGTATGAACGGTTGTGCGGTAGCGTCTGCGAACTCGTTCATACAAGTTAGAATATTACAACCGTCACCGCCACCGCACCGCCACGCCTCCGCCGTCTGTGGGTTTTGAGGCTTAATTGCTAAACGAAGGTTAGGTATAGTCGATCAAGTAAGTGCTTTAGGCACCATTTTTTTGTGACAGCTCCTATATCAGAATGAAACAATAAGGCTGACTGTCACATTGTCACTTGCTTTCCATCAGGTGACTCGCCGTTTCCCCCATCATATAAAAAAGTGAAAACAACCATTGATGCTTTAAAAGCGGTCGGCAACGCGCGGCCTGCGACCTATCTCTTTGCGGCTCACGACTGTTTTGTAAACCTACAACTAACTAGGTAGATATCTATTAGGTACAAAATTATCTTACATGTCGCCCATGTTTGCCAAAAGGTTGCCGACCCCTGCTTCAAACCGTACTTACCTCTCACATTGAACCATAAAGGATGGTAAAGGAATTTCTTGGTCCACTAAGTGTAATTTTAGTAGGACGTGATTTTTAAGTAAGTACCTACTTATTTTTAACCCCCGACGCAAAAAAGAACGGGGTGATAAAGTTCGACATGTCTGTGTGTGTGTGTGTGTGTGTGTCTGTCTGTGGCATCGTAGCTCTCGAACAGCTAGTAGACAATAAATATTAAAAACAATACAATACAAATATAATAATAAAATAAACTAATAAATAAACAAATACGTTAAATATAATAAAATCCGTGTTTTATTCTGTAGGAAAGACGATTTTCCTAAATAATATGGCTCAACAAATAAACAGGTCAATTCAATAGGTACACTAATCAACTTCTCTTATGGAAACTGTAAACGGAACTTAACTTCAACCCTCTGCAAGTATATTCACGGGACTACAGATAAAACTTCGAACAATGTTGAGGGTAGTTTGTAAACTTTTAATCAAATTTGCAAGACCAGCCTAAATAAAGCACGTGAGTGAACACCGGAACTTCCTTTTTAAGTTTTAAAGGCCAGAACAAAGTATGGCGGCCCTTCATTTCCGGTTTCGAGTTTCAGTATTTATGAGACGAAAGAGTGCGCTGTACCATTTTCACGTGAAAACGGAGTGACAATGAACGTGCTTAAAGTAAATTAAAGAAAATAGCAGTTTTAGTAGGTACTTTAGCTTAGCACTTGGTAGGTAGCTTTTAAGTTCAACTGCTGTTGGATCACTCAGCCAGAATGTTTAACACGTTCATTGTTTCCATACAAAATGATTTCAAAAAGTCATGCTTCATGAATCGCTGTGACCCTGGAAGGATTTTGACTTCTCCTGTATTAGGCATCAAAACCTTAACACCAATCCTAGTAAAAGACATTAACACCTTTTCCAGATCGTTGCAGTCGGAGCTAACAGAATCTATTGCAAAAATAAACTGTGTTGAAGAAGACATATCCCAAGTGTCGAGATTAGACGAAGACAGGATCCGGGGTAGAGACATCGAGCCAGAACCTGTTCAAGCAAGCCTTAAGTCAAAATGTGACGATTCGACTAAGTCTAACTCTAAAAATAGAGTTCCGTCGAACATACCTTTAAGCACTATAAGGGAAGATGAAGAAGAAGAGATAGATGACTATCCGTTTGATTTTTGATTTCGTTTTAGGAGGGTAGGAAAATTAAAACTTAGCGTGTCTCCCAATAACCCTTCAGCGACCAAAATGAACTGACCAAATCATACAAGATGATAAAGAACAACTGAAATAGACAGAACTACGTGGTTTGAAAACTTTTACGCACGCTACATCAGCCATATCGTTTCTATTCACTATGTATCCACTGCCCAGCCCATAGGCATTTTTAAGAGCAAAGTCAGTGGTTTTCGCTTTTGCTATGAATATTCTAATTTTTTATCATATCTATCACTGATGCTAACTAACAGCAATACTTACATAGTATTTATTACGAGTAGCCTTGGTCAGGCGTCCGTCATTTTGACGTATCCACACGTAAGTTACCTACGCGTTTATAAAGCAGGGTAGATATGCAGTAAGTTTTACTTTCATTTTGCTTTATCGGAAAGATTTTTTTAAAGTTTTTAACCACAACGGAGAGGAGGTATCAAAGTTTAGGGTGAAAGGCTGTGTTTGTATTTTCATACGCAGCATATGAAAGGATTCAGTACCTAGACTACCTGAGAGAATCCTACCACCTAAATGTAAAATTTTGAGACACATATGTATTCATAATTATATATTCCTAGGTTATTTAATATAGATATAGATTTTATAAATAAAAATTTTTTTTGGTATTTTAACGGATTTTATTTAACAAACATTCGAAATCATGGATATGTAGGTACTTACTAAATAAAGATGAAATTGCACAAAAATTATATAAATATGCATGCACTATGCATTGAACACAATCTGGTGCTGAACATAGCACGGACATATAGCAGTGCGAGTGAACCGATTTATATACCTAAACAATCAGTAATTGCGTGCATTTAAATTATAAGTAGGTAGTTTTTAATGGTTCACGGTTTATTTAGTACACTTTGCTGCCGGATGTAGACCGTGATATTCCGGATATTTAGTAGCAGAAGAAGAAAGAGAAGAAGATTAAAAGCACGTAATCAGTCTCATTCAGTAGCACGAATATGTTTAATATTAAAGACATTTAAATAATCAAAATCATAATCAAATATTATTCGGCAAATTTATAATCAATCGATAATATTTCTAGTTGTTACAAATTACTAAAATATTTAACCTTTTCAACGCCGACAATGGTTATTTTATTTCGTCACTTCCTTCTTCAGATATAACATATAACCAGGTATCCTTTTAACTACAAAGCACCGTTCGCACAATGGAAAGACCCGATTCCAGAATCGGCACGCTTTTTTTTTAAACATTTCTACCTATATAGTCCGTCCGACAGCCGTTAGCTGCTCATTCTTTTTTCGTGCGAGGCACCGCGCACTTTATAATAAGTTAGTTTGCAAGTTTACCAAAAAAAAAAAAGAGTTTAAAAATCATGCCGAAACACGGCATAGATCAAAAGATCGAGCGTTACGCTAAAAAAATTAGACGACTTCAGGAGAAACAAGACCGTAGACGCCATCGATTTATCAGTTCGTCAGACTCTGAAGAAAACACAGGTAAGTGAAGTGTTTTCTTTCCTAAGTGATACAATTATGCTCAAATCAAACCCTCAAAACTCGTACATACTATTGTTACCAGGAGGTTGACCGCGGGTCAACACGGTTATACGGTAACGATTATGCCTGGAGGTTAACCGTGGGTTAACACGAATGGCAATCAAAGGTTCCACAAGGGACACCTTTTTTCGTTCTTTCTCATATCATCACAACGTTGTCCGTGGGCCAACATACGATGATAAAACATAAAACACAACTATGTTAATACAAAGATTAATTATTAACGTACTTTTTCTTGATCCTTACCGGGTGCTAAGAATAACGAACATTTATTTGTTCGTTTTCTTTTGGTTTTTAGACAACGAGCCACAAATAACTGACAATCCGACGCTTCCGCCCCTCGGCGAACCCAGTCAGACACCTGATATTGCTCAGCAAAATGCGGATGGCGGTGAGCAAGTCGACGGATCAAACCCGGAAATTTTGGAACTGAGCCAGGCGCCAACCGCCGCCCCAGAGTTGGACCCTAACATATTACTGGCCCTAGGAGAAGCCACCGAAGATACTCCTAAGTACGGCGAAAAAATTCACACCAAATTAGCAGCCTTATGGCTGCCTATATTACGCAAGGGCCTAAATAAGGATGCTAAGGCAACGTTAATGAAGCAGTTTCTGATTCCTGAGAACTGCACACTTCTACATGCCCCGAAATTGAACGCTGAAATTTCGGCTGCTGTGTCAGACACAACTAGATTTCGAGATAAGCGAGTTGAATCCGTCCAACAACAGCTAGGGGCAGGGATTACAGCTCTGAATAGGGGACTCTCGCTGCTTCTCGACGGGGACAAAGATAGGATACAAGCGATAAAGTATCTAAGCGATAGCTGTCGCATTTTATGCGATGCCCACTTTGTTGAAACCGAAGCTCGTAAGAAGTTTGTAACACCTGGACTCGACAAATCTTTTATTACTGTTATCCAGGAGGTCGAGCGAGACGAGATGCTCTTCGGAAGTAAACTTTCCGAAAAAATAAAGGAATCAAAGGCTATAGAAAAGCAGGGTCTTCAGATTAAGAAATCAACCCCAGTCAACAAAATATCTTCGACGTCTACCGCTCAAGCATCCACAGTTAACCGGCCCCGTTCCCAGGTAAACTGGGCGGGCCCTCCTCGCTACACGTCAAGCAGGGGGGGGCGGGGAGGACCACGGAGGACGCAACCAGCGGGTCGCAGGGCGACTCAAGCGCCAGCCACGAGATCACAGCCTCAAGCCAAACCTCGTGCTCCGACACAATAATAGAGGTACATGCTGGTAGAATACAGTATTTCCATAATTGTTGGTCTAAAATAACGAAAAACCCTCTTATTTTAGAATGGATAACCAAAGGCTATTCCATACCATTTTGTGCATCAGTGAAACAATCTCACATTCCATCAAATTATTTAAGTAGTATCGAGGAAGCAGATATGACGCTTGCCATTAAAAAGCTAGAGCTTTTAGGCGCGGTTTCTAAGTGCGAACGCTCCGACGGCGATTTTATATCTCCTATATTTCTCAAATCGAAATTGAATGGTGAAAAACGGTTTATCTTAAATCTAAAAGCCTTAAACAAGTTTATACTAAAGTCTCATTTTAAGATGGAGGACCACAGAACAGCAGCAAAAATTATAGCAAAAGATGGTTTCCTAGCTACGTTAGACTTGAGAGAAGCCTACCTACTGATACCGATTTGTGAGGCCGATAGAAAGTACCTCCGTTTCATTTTTAATGACATAGTCTATCAGTTTCATGCTTTGCCATACGGATTATCCGTGGCACCGCGAGTTTTCACAAAGATAATGAAGGAAGTAATTACTTTCCTAAGAAACCAGGGCCACAAATCCGTAATTTATCTTGACGATATCTTGTGTATAGGTGATTCCTACCAAGAGTGTTATTCCAACGTAAACGAGACTCTAGCATTGCTACGGTGTTTAGGTTTCGTCATAAATACCGAGAAAAGCAACCTGAAACCGCGTCAAACTTGTAAATTCTTGGGTTTTATATTTAATACTGTTGATTTAACCCTTTATCTGCCTCCTGATAAGAAAACAAAAATAGCTCAACTAGTCCAAAAGTTTTCATCTTTGAAAACATGTCCCATACGAGAATTTTCACATCTCATTGGCGTACTAGTCGCCGCTTGCCCAGCAGTTAAGTATGGCTGGCTGTATACAAAAACACTAGAACAACAAAAGTACCTACTGTTGCTTGAGCACAATAATTTTGAAACCAAAATTAAGCCCAGAAGCCTAATTCTAGCAGACCTACAATGGTGGGAGCAAAACGTCCTTACAGCATCGAACGACATGAGATCAAATGAGACAATTTCCTTAGAAATTTTTTCAGACGCGTCTAAAACAGGCTGGGGTGCCTTTTGCAATAACAAAAGGGTAAATGGTTGTTGGAAAGAAGTTGAAATTTAGAGCTTCTTGCGGTCTTCATGGGATTAAAGTGTTTCGCTCGTGACCTATGTAACTGTACTATATTACTAAGAGTAGATAACACAACAGCCATCAGTTATGTAAACCGTATGGGCGGCGTACAATTTCCACACTTAAGTAACTTAGCTAGGCTTATATGGCATTGGTGCGAGGAGCGCGGCATCTGGCTATTTGCTTCGTACATAAATACGAAGGACAATGTCGAAGCGGATCGAGAATCCCGAAAGATACACATTGACACGGAGTGGGAACTATCAGATTGGGCTTTTCAATCTATAGTTAACAGTCTGGGTCAACCCGAGATTGACCTTTTTGCTTCTCGCACCAATGCAAAGTGCACAGACTATATATCTTGGAAGCGAGACCCAGATGCATTAGCAGTTGATGCATTTACTATCCAATGGGGATCCAAATTTTTCTACGCATTCCCGCCTTTCTCTCTAATCCTTAAATGCTTAAGGAAAATAATTAGTGACAAAGCTTCTGGAATTCTAGTGTTCCCGTACTGGACAGGACAACCTTGGTTTCCCCTCCTTAAGACGATGCTAGAGTCAGACATCCTTTTCTTCACTCCTAACAGAGACCTTTTACAATCATGTTACAGGTCCACACATCCAATGCACAAGAGGCTTACCCTGGGGGCCGCGAAGCTCTCCGGATCGCTTTTACGCGACGAAATATCCCGTCTATCGCCTTAGATTTAATGATCCAATCCATATCTGAAAGCACTCTAAAGCAATATAACACCTCTTACAGACTTTGGTGGCAATATTGTCTAGATACAAAAATTAATCCTTACTGCCCCTCAGTATCACATACTCTAACTTTCTTGACAGACCAATTCAACTCAGGGGCATCTTACGGAACCATAAACAGTCACCGGTCTGCCCTGTCTTTGTTGGCCGGCGACAACTTAGGATCCGACGAGTACATAAGACGATTATTAAAAGGCATTTTCAAACGTAAACCTCCCGTCCCAAAATACGTCAATACGTGGGATCCACGGTTAGTACTTGACTTTATCTGAAGTTGGTCCCCAAACAAAGACCTAACCCTGGAAAAAATAACCAAAAAACTTTGTGTATTACTAGCTCTCTGTACTGCCCACAGAGTTCAAACGCTGTCCCTGATAAAGATATCCAAGATTATAAAAGGCCCCGAATCGTGGAAGATACTAATTGTAGATGCTATCAAGACTTCAGCAATAGGCAGGGAACAACCGGTTTTGCTCCTTCCCTTCTTTAAGGATAATCCGAATATTTGTCCCGCCACGACATTAAGTGACTATATCGATATGACGTCTAGTTTAAGACCAAATAACCTAGAAGATTTGTTGATTACACACAAAAAACCCTATAAAAAGGCGTCTACACAGTCGATTAGTAGATGGATCAAACAAACACTAGCGGAGAGCGGCGTCGACGTGGCAGTTTCGGCGCACACAGCACGCGCCACGCGTCCACCTCGGCGGCGGCCTCCGCCGGTGTCAGCATAGACACTATAAGGAAGAAGGCCGGATGGACCAGCTCTTCCCAGACATTTGCCCGTTTCTACAATCGACCTCCTCTGAGTGAGGACGAGATCTTCGCTAGATCGATTTTTTCATTTAATTAAGAATTTATGTGATTTTATGTACCTACCTTTTTATGTACTCAAGAGAAGACTGATTTAATATTGACAATGATATTCATATCATACATTTCGTACTAAATACAAACTGAAATATAGATGCACAGAAAAAACCCCAGAAAAAAGACCAATGCTGGGAATCGAACCCAGGTCCTCAGCATTCCGTGCCGCGTGCCATACCCCTACACCACCACTGGTCTAGAGATTAGACACGAATCTTTCCTATACATCATACATTTCAATCTGCTAAATCATCACCTTATGCAGTGACAAGCGCACATCTATGTTACACCCTCATCGAGAGATTTTAACACTCCTTCGGAACTAACCGCTCACCTGGACAAGAGATGGCGCTACTGTGCAACTTTAAACAAGTTAGCTATGAAGTATCTTTTTTTGTACTTTATTTTTTCAACTTCATTTTTTTTGTCACTGCATAAGGTGATGATTTAGCAGATTGAAATGTATGATGTATAGGAAAGATTCGTGTCTAATCTCTAGACCAGTGGTGGTGTAGGGGTATGGCACGCGGCACGGAATGCTGAGGACCTGGGTTCGATTCCCAGCATTGGTCTTTTTTCTGGGGTTTTTTCTGTGCATCTATATTTCAGTTTGTATTTAGTACGAAATGTATGATTTCACGGGATGACCGTAAAAGTAATAAAAAAATGAAGTTGAAAAAATAAAGTACAAAAAAAGATACTTCATAGCTAACATATTCATATCAGTTAATAGCTAAGACTATCATTACTGTATTATGCAATTATGGTCTATCAATAAACTTTTTCTGATCATATTATAATCATAAACAACATTTTATTTCTAAAATTATCTCTAAACATCTACCTGGTTATATGTTATATCTGAAGAAGGAAGTGACGAAATAAAATAGATGATCAAACGAACTTCTAAGTGAAGTTCGATCATTATTTTGTGAGTCACTTCCTTCGAAGATATAAAACACCCGCCTGTCCCAGAACCCTAGAAAAAGTTTATTTATTTCCCTCTCTAAAAAGAATGAGCAGCTAACGGCTGTCGGACGGACTATATAGGTAGAAATGTTTAAAAAAAAAGCGTGCCGATTCTGGAATCGGGTCTTTCCATTGTGCGAACGGTGCTTTGTAGTTAAAAGGACTACCTGGTTATATGTTATATCTTCGAAGGAAGTGACTCACAAAATAATGATCGAACTTCACTTAGAAGTTCGTTTGATCATCTATATCTGTCACAATAGGTTAGAATGTTGTATGTAACATTCAATATTTTTCTGAATTTAACTAGATTGATACCGATGATTCCGAAAAATGACATTTGGGCGTGCGCAAATTTTGTAGTGGCTTGTCTAAATTGGCGCGGCCTGAAAAAAAGGTTATAAAGTTAAGATTCATGATATTTGAATGTTGGTATTTGTCGTGACGTTGAAAAGATTATAAAAAGAATTATCGCCTCTTGGATGTAGTCTTCTTAATTGGAATGATTATATTTACTTAATATAAATAATGTTATTTGTCATTTTTTTGTTATCCAATTACATACTTCAATGCCTCAAGCTCTCTACATCTAAAAGACAATTTATCACATTTACTGATTGACCTTTGTTTCAGAGAAACCTAAAAAAAATAAAAAACAGTTAAACTAATCTTTACATTTCAATAAAATTAAAATTCTTATCAGTAGGAGTATATAATTCAAATTAAAAATTCTACAAACTTTATTATTTTATATAAACTTCACTCATGTTTGAATGGGACAGTTTGAAATAGAAATAATTGGTCAAACAATGTTCGTATGTTTAATTTCGATAGTGATTACTATATTATGCTGCACATAATCTTTTGGCAACCATTTTTTGAACCATAATTTTAAAATGGAACTAGTTGAGATCTTTTCCTATTAAATGTTGCCTCCTAGTGCAACAATAAATGAGTTAAAGCTAAGTATTTGAATCGCATTTAGCTGACAATATCATTTTTGAAAATTATACAAAAATAGTACAAATTGTAGAATAATTATTAATTTAACCTTTTCTATTTTAACAGTGTGGAGCAGTGAAAATGTTGGAAGAATAACATTTTTTTAACAAAAACACTTACTCCTGTACCTATAGGAATAACAAATGTTAAATACCTATTTACAAGCAACTAAGTATGTACAACTTTTTGAGGTGTTTTGAGGTCTATATGTTAAATGGATATTAAATAAGGGTATTTAGTCTTTTTACACTTTCATCATCATAAATAAACTGACTTCTTTTGCAGATGGTTTAAAAATTGCTTTGGCATTAGCTTTTTAATCACACTAAACAAAGACATGGGGGAATTATATTAAAAATATAAAAAATTTTTGATACCATGACTGTGAGTAAATTATATAAATATGAATTTATATTTATTAATAATATTTAAGTAAAAATGACTAGTTAATTAGTTACATAAATACATAGAGCATATTACATATTTTTTCCAACAGATTGTTGTGGCTATTTCTTAGGAAAGGAAGTATTTATGTATGTATGTGATATATGGTAGAATGGTGGTAACCCTTTCATTCCGGCAAAGTCGCACACAGTAAGCCAGGTTCAGTGAAATGATGTCTGCTCCTCAGTCGTGTTATGGTGTTTTGGTCGCACTCCTCCAAAACGGCTCGACCAAATTTTATGATTTTTCTTAACAATATGACATACATATTTAGGTAAATTTAAATAACATTTAACTACAAAAGTACGAGGCGCAATGTGTCCAGCTGTGGAAGTGATTGCCGATTGCCTTAATCCAGGATGAAGTGACAAAAAATTTAAAACGAGTATAGTCATATACCGGATCTGAGAGCTCATCGCACAAAACGAGTTATCTCGCCAGCCAGACTGAAAGGGTTAAAGTGAAACCTTTTCACAATCAATTTCAGTGTTTTCTTTCTGGTAAATGTAGGGTAAGACAAAATGGCATTCACCGCGAAAAAGTTCTACTCTGGTATGAGATTCTGTTTCTTTGACTGTACCTACTGCTGTCTCACATTAGTATACAACTGCACTTTTTATTGCTATAGGCCACCAAATAGTATCAGTTTTTAATACCAAAAGATTCAAGAATACCTTAAGGAAATAGCAATATGAATGCCAACTTTCCATCTCATTCTATCTTATTTTATTGTCTACAAACAGTTTTGCATTCTAAACAGGTTTTATTGCAAGAATAACAATGTTAAAAAAAAATCAAAAGACGCTGGTAATGGGCACCTAGGTGACTTCAAATAATACCCTTTAAATGCAATAATGTGAATCCATGGATTCCCGTTATACTGCCTGAATGCAGATTCAACCCTTTATTTTTTAACTAAATTTTCCATATATTTTAAAGAATGATTAGATAGCAAGTCTTTCAACAAATTCCTATTCAGCTAAGTTAGCCACCAAAAGATGCAAATGTTTTATTTTCATTAATCACAAATGGTAACAATCATCTAAAAATTTAGTAGCTTGGCATTAAGCAGTAACATCACTGCACCATAAGTTTAAGGACAAGTGAGTAGTGATATATTTATAGTCTATCTGTTTTAGTTAAGGTTGTACTATTAAATCATTAGTTCCCAAACTTTTTTTTCTCATAGACCAGTTTCAAACTTTTTGCTGGTTCCGGTGGACCCCTTGCAGCTACATTTGTACCATATTTCCAAAACTCAACAAAAATGTGAAGATTGGATCTAAATCTATAGAAGGGAAAATGCGGCTAATTATATGAGCGTCTCAACCACCATCGTTTCCAGTCACATATAGTGAAGAAATAAGTTGCACCGAACGGAAGGTTTTTTTAAACGATACAGTGCGCTCGCTGTAAAATAAAAATTAATTGAAATCCCATGCAAACAATAGCTCATTTCTTTGACATATGGGTCCTGGTAATGATAACGGTAGAAACACTCGAATAATTAGCCATGCGCCGGGTTAAAGGCAAAAGCGACTAAGTATAGGTATCTGTTATTTGTTTTTGGACAAAATAGTTGGTTTTGCCTTTAACCCGGCGAATGGGGAAGACATCACAAAATGGGAAGGTAACTGGAAGAAGACTGGATCCGAGCTGGAAAACAGTTGGAAATGTCAGATGCCAGTGGAAGGTATTGGAAGAGGCCTATGCCAAAAGGCATTTATATATAACTTGAGACGTTTTATGAAGTTTTTTTTTAGCATCATGCAAACATTCAGATAATTTCATAATGATTATTATTAGAATAAAACAGACATTTACCAGGATATCTTCAACTATAAAAAAAAAAAATATTCATGAAGGTAGGTCTGAAATGTTGCATACTATGAAATAACCGTAAATTGCAGAAGGAATGCATTTCCTTTAGCATAAAATTGTCCTTGGCCCTTATATTTATGCAGTGTTTGGAGAGTTAATTGAAAACAGACTAAAGTATGGCAATAACAATACTGAAATTATCACAATCAGTGTGAATGTGATTCGCTGTTCATATGTTCTTCCAGATTCAAGAGGTTGCAAGGAACATATACATTGCATTGTGTGCAAAATGCATGCGTCTCATCCTCTTCCGTAAGATAATTCTCTAAGGAGATAGTATAGTCAATCCGATCTTCAACCTCAGTGAACCAGAGCTGATGAATTTCATCATTAATATGATCCCGGATATCTTGGATTGTGTTCTCCACATATGTATCACAAACTTTGCACCATACTTCATCATCGTTCTCGACGCTGAATATACCATGACGAGGTGATAAATACATAACAACATTAGTTTGGTGACTGTTTTGTTCTACATGCTCCTGTATACACTCAAATGAGCAGTCAACAGATTCGGCGCACGCTTTACAGTGTACTCTATCGTTATTACAAGCAAGGTACGAGTCAGCGTCGAAACATTCGTTAACTTCTATATCTTCCATCGCATCTAACCAGGCAGTATGCGTTTCGTCTTCAGAGTGTGTCAAAACCGATTCCTCCTCTGCCAGCGCCCGTTTGCAAGGCCAACAGTGAAGCACGTTATTAACACGTTGTATACCATTGTCAAGCACTGAACAGAAGTTACTTACATGATTATAGCCTCTTAAATGCTTCTTGATGGATTTTTTCGCCTTTGGTATCTGTACGGCGCAGAATATGCAGCGAACATGAGTTTCGGAGCTCGAGACAATACCCTTATGTAGATTAATTATCATCTTAAGGTTTCACGTAAATTGGGCGAGATATAATTAATTACAAAATATACTTGAAATTTCGCACTTTCTAGCATAGCAAATATTTTTCGTTAGGCAGGCGGCAGGAGGCAGGGTAGGTATCTATGATGAATGATCTATTTCTATCATAGATAAAATTCATAGAGTAATGACATGAATGTCAGATTTTTTCTGTGGATTTTTTTAACAAAATCAAAATAAAACAACCGTCAGTATAATATACTTACCGGCTTTCCGTGGTTGATCTCGGACAATAAATAAAATTAAGAAAACCAAAGAACAGCGTTCAAGAGAACCTTAAATTATCTAAGAGAAAACCAACCACGTATTGTGAGCAATCAATAATATATTTATTTATTTATTTTATCTCGTTGTTGTATTAGGTTAGACCAAGATAAGTCTCCAACGATATTGATAGCACACGCAGTGCACGTGTTATTTATACGTCATAATTTCATAGCAGTTTGACGTTTAATATAACACATGCACTGCGAGCGCTATCAATATCGTTGCAGACTCTGACTCTACCCATGCAATAGTCGCTCGATTTAGTTAAATTATTTGAATTATTTGAATTATTTGAATTCAATTTTACCGCTTTGGCTCTTTAGTCTGCAATTCTTTGGTTTATTATTGTTTTTGCGAAAAGAGAAAACGGATCTGTCAACATAAATTGTCTATGATTATTTGTTTTGTGAGCGAATAGGGAAAATAAGTGAATTCATTTAAATAAATGATAAAAGTGTATTAACATTTTCATAAAAATGTATTAAATTGTAGTGGCTAAAAAAGTACGAACTAAAATACAATAACTTCGACAATGTCGCTTAACTTAGAAGAAGATCCGGAAACATTGAAAGATTTCGCTGAAGTTTTGGATGGACTAGCGGTGCGCACATTTTTTTGTTTACGTTAATTTAACGTGTTAATAATAGTTAAAACCCTGCGTTACTTTTCTGCTTGGTTTACTCACCATTTAAATATTATTTGTTCGTGCCACATTTGTACAGTTTGTTACATTAACCATCTAAATCCATAATATTTTTGTTTTCAGAAAGATCTTAAAGATTTGTTTGATTACCGGGACCTATTCTTCGAAAAAAACCCTATAGAGTTTGCGCCCAGTAAGAACAAACTAGTGAATGAGAAGAAAGATATCCTTATTGAAAAATTTGAAGACATTGATGGTTAAGAGTATTTTAAGTTCTAAAGGTTTTGTTAGACAGTAAAGTCATTTTTACACGTTTTTTGTGTAACCACTACCTACCACCATATGCTAGACCAGTGTTTCTCAACCTGTGTCAGGTCAGGGGTCCGCAGACACAACCAAAATTTTTTTTTTTTTTTTCTATTTTTTTTTTTCGAGGCTTTAGTGCACCTGTGTGACTATGCCAGCCTCATTGGGAGACTCAATGGCCAAATTCATCAAACACTGCTCCTGCCACGTCCAGATTCTCTGGCTGCAAAAGAATGTTTGATGAACTTGTATATTTGTACTGCATCTTGCGACACCGGACAACTCAAAATAACATTCACTGCCCCATTGAAAAGGTCTACATCATTTAAATAAGTCTCACGGTTATCCTTGGTCCGTATACACTCCACCAAAAAATGTATCAAGTCCTCAATCCTGTTACAATCCATGCACATTGGGGATTGGACAACTTTCATCATATTTAAAAATTTATTTAATGGTACATGACCTGACCCCACTCGAAACGCCCACACAAGTAAATCCCTGGAGAGGCTGGCACTATCAAACCAGGGCACCCGGAAAAAACCAAAATTAAAAATTGAAATAGAATTGTATAAGTATTAAAGAAAAATAGTTTTTTTTTATGGGGTCCACAAATCATAGTAAGGAAGCGCTAGGGGATCCACCCTTATAAAAGATTGGGAAACAATGTGCTAATACTGCTGTGAGAATAAGAGACAAAAAATATACCTACTATATATAAACATAGCATAGCATAGCATGTTTCAACTAAGTATAATAACAAACATAGCTTGGACAGGTCATCGCAAAACAGTTGTAAGAAAGTAATAGAACAAGATGAATAGTCTTATAATTATACATCATTATGGTGGGAGCAAAAACGATTTGACAGTACTGAAAGATTATGACAATTAAGCAATAACAGAAGTGACACTGGTACCAAGCAACATTTATGCCTACAAGTTCAAAATTTATCAACTTTATTTCTAAACTCATACCTTCATTCTTGACATTGTCTATTGATTATTCGTAATAATAATTGTGTTTATAACTTAATTATTTATGAACTATTATGAAATCCAAGTAAAATCCAAGTAAATATATGTTATTATTTATTTCTTATTCAAGTAGACATATATATGACTCTGTTGATCTCTATGACTCTATTGAATCTTGTTCTATTTACCTGCCCAAGCTATGATAATAAACACTGTATTCAAACTAATTCCTTCAAGCAATCTCATAAACTTTTACCATATTTCAAACAATTAATTATCTAAAACTTCAACGTTTCCTGTCCTGCAGACAGCCTGATTCCATCTTCACTGCGAGCCAGGTACTTCTACATGAAAGGCCGGTGCTACAACATCAGCACGGAATATGATTCGCGAGCCACCCAATGCCTCAGTAAAGCAGTGAAGCTTAACCCTCAGATGGTGGATGCGTGGAACGAACTTGGTGAATGCTATTGGAAAAACATGAATGTGAAAGAGGCAAAAGCTAGCTTCGAAGGGGCTTTGAAACATGTAAGAGTATTTTACTGATTCAGCTGTAATATTGCGGTGGCCTATATCAATGAATTACTTAACTAAGATGCTTTTGTTAGACTCTGATATTTTTCAACCGACGAAAACAAAAGGAGGAGGTTCTCAAGTCGACGTGTATATATATATATATTTTTTTATGTGTGATCACGCATAACTTTTTACAGAGTAGTCCGATTTTGATGATTCTTTTTTTATTGGAAAACGTATACCCCGAGGGTGGTCCCATTTAAATTTGGAAATAATATTCCTACCCTAAGGGTAGGAAAACAGGGGATGGTTGATTGTTCAGTTACTGATTGTACTATATGACCACGCATAACTTATTACAGAGTAGTCGGATTTTGATGATTCTTTTTATATTGGAAAGCGTATACCCCAAGAGTGGTCCCATGTAAATTTGGAAATAATATTCCTACCCTAAGGGTAGGAAAACAGGAGATGATTGACTAACTTTTTACAGAGTAGTCTGATTTTCATAATTCTTTTTTATTGGATAAGGTATACCTTGAATTTGGTATTATATAAATTTGGAAAAAAACTTTACCCCAAGGATGGGAAAAAAGTATAAAATAAAAACTTTTTAACAAAAAAATTAAACCGCCGAAAAAACTGAAAAGCAAAAAATAATACCTTTTTTGTTTGACCTTAATCTAGGTACCAGTTTGAAGTCTGTGCCTCAGCACGAGCCAGGAGGAGTGATAGAAGCCAATCAGGTAGAAGACTATAGGTCCACTCCTCCTGGCTAGTGCTGAGGCACCGACTTCAAACTGGTACCTAGATTAAGGTCAAACAAAAAAGGTATTATTTTTTGCTTTTCAGTTTTTTCGGCGGTTTAATTTTTTTGTTAAAAAGTTTTTATTTAAAAAAGTTTTTTTTAATTTTTATTTTAACAAGACTTAAGTGTCCAGTTCTCTAATTGGATCCCTAGTGATGGATATCGTAATAGACACAGACCGAAGCGGAGTTGGAGGCCTAGATATTTATCACGTGGGATGGCAGGAGCTTGCGTTTGATAGGCGAGAGTGGAACAAGAGAGGAGAGGTCTATGCCCAATAGTGGGACATCACATCAAAACAGGCTAATTAAAAAAAAAGTTTTAAGTACATTTTTTTTAAGGGTGTCTTTCCAATGGGACAAGTTTGCCAGCGTCAAGATTGAGAGCTACAGATGTTTATAGATGAAGAAACTGAATCAGGGTGAACCCTTTTCATAGCAAATGTCATGTTGACATTCTAATGTCTGCTAAAGAAATCATTGTGAAACTGGTTGTGAAAAGGTTCCACCCTGGTAGGCAATTCAGTTTCCTTGACTGTACACTAAATGTGACTATTTCAATCTCATGGAATGCAACAGAAGACATCAAAGTCTCCCTTGCACGTAGACACAACCTCTTGATACAAAACCATCCTTATAAATTTGTTATAGAGAAGCCTAAAATCATCAAATCATTTATTGGATATAGCTGATAGATGTCCGCTACTCCGTCTGTGAAGAATTCGTTTATCTGTATCCTGCAGGAACTATGCGATTTTCCGGAGTAAAAACTATCCTTTGTCCTTTCTCGAGACTCGAACTATCTCCACAACAAATTTAATCTAAATCGGTTCTGCGGTTTAAGCGTGAAAAGTTAACAGACAGATTACTAGCAATTTGTAAAATTTGCATTTTTTTTAATTTCTTTCCTGCCCATACCCCCTGGGAGGGGGTAGGAACCCAAAACTTTGGTAGGACTCTGCAGATCTTAATTTCTAGTGCCAAGACAAAGTTTTCAACAAAGTTTCATTGAGGTACATATTTTGCCGTCAAACTGACATATTCAGTCTTATTTTACCTATAGTAGATAGACACATTCTCGCATTTATAATATAGGTATTAGTACGGATGCTCAAACCATAATAATTAATAACTTTCTTGTTTCTATACTTGCTCTTATTTATATTATAGGAACGCAACCGCCTCTCCCTCCGTTGCCTCTCAATCATTCTCCGTCAAGAAACCAGTGATGGCAAGAGAGATGACTCAACGCCAGCCATTGTTAGGAGCGTGGAGCTCGCCAGAGAGGCGGTAAGCCTCGATACGAAGGATGGCATGTCCTGGACCATACTGGGGAATGCTTACTTGTGCCAATTCTTCCTGGGCAGTCAGGACCCTACGAGGATAAAGCTGTGCATGAGTGCGTATAAGCAGGCTTTATTAGACCCAGTGGCAAAGGGACAGCCTGATCTGTATTATAATAAAGGAATTGTGAGTATTTTATGCACATTTTATGCATAGTGAAAAATATGGATAACTGTTGTCTTTAATTAAGTTTAGCCTGACATGTTTCGCACCGGTCCCGTGCCATCCGCATTCAACGCGATCCCGCAACCTTAACCAGGTCGTCGCTCCATCTTGTTGGAGGCCTACTCGTTCTGTTCTAGGCCGTGGACGCCACTCGAGAACCTTTTTGCCCCATCGGCCATTAGTTCTACGAGCGATGTGCCCTGCCCACTGCCACTTGAGTGTGGCGATTCTTCGAGCTATGTCGGTGACTTTACTTCTTGCGCTGATTTCAGCATTTCTAATGAGATTCTATTTGTAGACCTGAGTTATCTGTATTTTTCAATATGAGTGAGTCTCACATAGGGTTTTCTATCCGGGTATACTTGGGTAAGTATATGACATTTTTAGTACCTGGGTAGTATTTCATTGTCATGGTTAACTGGGCACCCACTTTGATCAAAGAATTCATCAAAATTCTCGGAAGTAGCACCCTAAAAACAATATTGGTAAATTTGCACTACAAACAATAAAAATAACTCTAAAGAAGGCATTGAGTTTTTTTATAAAAATGCAGTAAATTTGATTTGCATTTGGTTTGGTTATGTCGCCGTGTTTTGTTTTTTACCAGAAATTGAAAGTGCGCTATCGTATACAGATTGTTACGAGTTTCGACTAATAACTTCAAGACTTCAAGATTCTCACTGTATTATACATGATTATAATAAAATTTATATTTTTCTGCAAAAATTGACCCAGTAGAAAAAGTAATACCCGATAATCGGGTATTAAAAAGAGTCGGGTACGCGCAAACCCTTTTGTTATGTTGATTATAGAAATTTAATTAAAATTTCAGGCGCTAAAGTTCGAAGAGTGTTACGCAGAAGCGCTCTCAGATTTTGACTATGCGTGTCGCCTGGACCCGCCTTGGGACCTTCCTCGGCAGGAGTTGAACAAACTGACGCAGTACCTGGCTGCTGCCAACGAGCTGGTGAGGTCTAAAGGGAAGGTGAAGAGCAAACGGTTGCAGCAGATGGTTCAGGTAATATTAAGGGTATATTATTTTGTAATATACCCATATGTAAATGCACAGGATTATATATATCCAGGTCAGTTAATGGCACCGTATGACAACACAAACAAGGAAATCGAGAAAAGAATTGCAAACGGCTGGCACAGATACTGGAGTATGAAAGAGGTGATGAAAGACAGTCAGACTTCATATAGCTACTAAAAACAAACTTTTTAATACATGCATATTGCCTATTCTTATGTATGGCTGTCAAACATGGTCTGTCTCAAAAGCACATAAACAAACTCATCACCTGCCAACGAGCTATGGAGAGGAGCATGTTGGGTGTGCGAAAATCTGACTAACTAAAATCGTCTAGCATTAAAAATAAAACACAAGTCGTTGACATTATCCAAAACATAAAAAGATTTAAATGGCGTTGGGCAGGCCATATGATAAGAGGAAAGCAAAAGTGGTGCAAAATAGTCACAGAGTGGTACCCAAGAGAAGGACAGAGAAGGAGAGGCAGACCACAGAAGAGATGGGATTATAGCGACGCCTTCTACTAGGGGTGTATGGTATAGCTTCGCAATATACTTATGATTACTGTAACCACATTTATAGCACAATATGATCGTTGAATGAACCCTAATCATTTTTACTTTGTTTGTACTTAATAATCTACAATCACAACCGGGCTTCCGCCCACTGGCCTCCCAACAAATCCCCTAATAGCCAGCCCTGACCACCTGAACGAACACTCGGTTCGGGGTTGTAATACAAGGTTTGATGATGATGTATGGGGACGCCTTGCTGAGTCAGGCGGGCTGTCGATCGTTTGCACAGTCATTCAGCCCAGTTCCCCGTGGTTGGAGCCGACAGGTTACTGTCCCAGCAGCGCTCCCACACAGCAATTCTCCTCGAATCTTCTCGTTCTCCTGCTGAACAAAAGGACATCTTTGAGACAGACATCCTTTAGCTCCTCCTCCCTCAGCTCGTCACTCCCGAATACATCACGCCTCGCTGCCGCGTACATGACACAAGGTTTAGTTACCTTGTGCTGTGTGCTTAACATCCACTGTTCCTTAAACTTGATTGATTATTATACGGTTCATGTGATCATATTGACCTACAATAGGCACGTCATTACATAAGGAACGTTTAGGGACTCACCATTGGTTGTTCTTTTACTCACTACACAAACGCACAGTGCAATTTTTCTCCCCTATCCTTCATACATACTCTCAATACAAGTTAATGCCCTTTTTACCAGTTGCGCCTTCGCCGTTTACTTTCAAACTAGTCACCGTTGTCTAGTGCCAAAAAAGATCGCTCACCCTCTCACACTCAGTATTACCAATACACAAAATCAATGACAGTTTTAGTTCACGCAACATTCGGTCCGAATCGTGCTTTGCGGCGACAGGGATGACGATATATGCCAGGTGGCAGGAAGGACGTGGTACAGAGTTGCACGCAACAGGCAGGAGTGGAAAAGGCTGGAGGAGGCCTTTGCCGAGGGGCAATCAGATTTACAAGGGAAGAGCAAGATGCAAATAGCAGAGTTCAACTAAAGGAAAAGAAAGGAAATCTGAATATAAGGCTAATAATAAGGATAATTTTGTAAGGAGCTTGCTTTTTTACTAACCATTGGACCTTTTGATGTCTTGATTGTGAATAAATAAATAAATAAAGTAAAATATTGGGCTTTGAGTTTAATTGCTGACTCAGAGATATCAACTATCTTTTATAGATACTTTACCTGTCTAAGTTCAAGGGTTTCGGCTGGGCGTTTTAGCGGAAGCACACTTCAAAGTTTAGTATATCATTGGTGGGGTTTTTAGGAGAATATGAATTTGAGCCGATATAGCAAAACATTCATTATTTTTTCATGTTCTCAAACATATCATCATACCAGTTAATAACTAGCAATTTGCTTGAACAAATCTTTCTACAGAAGTGAGAGGGTTTAATTACTTTCAGATTGGGCAGCAACAAAAAGTGTGTTATTTTAGATCACTCTCTAACATATACCTATTAAAATAAATAAAATCGGAACCAGACAGTTAAATAAAATAAAAAAATATCACGGGACAATTCACACCAATTGACCTAGTCCCAAAGTAAGCTAGGCAAAGCTTGTGTTATGGGTACTAGGCAACGAATAAACATACGGATATATAGATAGATACATACTTAAATACATATTAAACACCCAAGACCCGAGAACAAACATTCGTATTTTTCATACAAATATCTGCCCCGACACGGGAATCGAACCCGGGACCTCAAGCTTCATAGTCAGGTTCTCTAACCACTAGGCCATCTGGTCGTCTGGTCTGGTCGTAGTTGGATATCTTTCCTTGTTAAGTTTGAGACGTCAGAATCAAAAATATTTATTTGTGTTTATGTGTATTTTGTGTCTCATGCATGATTTTTTCATCTTCATCATCATCATCGTCATCCGACTGCAGGGCACAGGCCTCCTTTTAGAATGAGAGGGCTTGGGCCGTAGGTCGCACGCGGGCCCAGTGCGGATTGGCAACTTCATGATTTATTATTTATCCACAAACATACATACATACAATCACGCCTACTTCCCAGCAAAAGGGTAGGGAGAGGCTATTTTGTTTCCACCTACTACGATCCTGACATACATCTTTCGCTTCCACAACACTCGTTAGTATTTTCATACATGCTCCACCACACCACCACACAAATTCATATAAATAACAAACTTTTTATAATTTTCTGTTTCAGTCATTAGACAAGAAAATGCTAGGTGTGTATGCGACAGCAACAGTCGAGAGGAATGGTGCGAAAGAGAACGCATTCCACTTCACAACGCTCGACCAGCTGGTGGAAGGGAAAAATGTGGGCAAAGTTATATTGGGGCGAGTGGTCGGCTCCATTCATAACGAAAATGCTGTCCCTTTGTGAGTATTAGAGATGTAAAGCCGACTATCCAGCCACTATCATAGTCTGCGACTAGTAGACAGGGATGGTGACACAAAATATTAGGTCATTTGTACCAGTATAGCGGTTCTTCAGGGGTCTAATTACCTAATGACAATAACTATAAATTAACAATTTTAAAAACCCCCAACGCAATTTTACGTCACTCGTATGTTTGAACATTAAGTCAATGCCCGTTATGCGTCTAAGATCCCTTCCGCAGTTAACAAAAGAGCTGATAACTTTGAAACGGCTGAACCGATTTTGATGAAACATATCTACCATCGCCATGAAATCCGCTTTCTATTAAAAAAAAACCCGCATCCAAATCGGTGTACCCGTTTAAGAGCTATGATGCCACAGACAGACAGACAGACAGACACACACACATAGCGGTCAAACTTATAACACCCCTCTTTTTGTGTCGGGGGTTAAAAAGGAAAATGATGGTCATAGCGCTGGTACCGGCGGCCCAATCGCGTGGGCGTTAATCGAACGTGTCGGATAAATAACAAGTGTCGAACAATTGGGGATGTCTATTTTTTTGCAATGTATAGTAAATCGAAAACCATTTCGAGATAAATGCTTTTTAACTCGTTTTCTGTAGTTATTTAATTTTAATATTATGTAATGAATTTATAACATAACAAATAAGCAATGACCTTCATTTGACATTGGTGTAAATTGCGTGACCGGTTCAAGTCGTACTTTATTCTGTGTGGTTAGAATTCTTCACAATTTACGCGTGGATTATACTACGGAGTTTGATTTGGACCCGCTGTCTGACATCTAGCACTTTGTCAGTGCCAGTAAAGTGACACAGTGTATAGTGTACCACTACGCAAAAAATAATTAAAGGGGTTGCCTTATCGTACGCATTTAGATAGATTTAGAAATTTGGCATTGTGGGGCCCTCAATTATAATCTGACGTCATCAACTAAAATAGTTTCAATAATTAATTTTGAAAAAAGTAGAGAACTAAATGACAAAATATTGGAATTAGTTTCTTATAATTGACTTTTCTATACAAAAAAAATATAAAAACCATGGGTATTTTTTTTTAGACATCCCCAATTTGTTCCACAAAAATTCTTGTATTATCCGATAGTCGATAAAAAGTCCGAAGGCGGTAGCGTAATGCCATACTTCTCCGGTGTGACTTACAGCCCGCCATACCGACGAGAACACGTTAATTTAAAAACAACAATTCATCCATTTGTACCAAGCTAATTTTTGCACAGCTAATCATCGTCGAGTAGCCATTCGCGAAAATCAACATGCCATACTTTTCTGACTAATGAGCTCTATCCCTTTCTGAACGCGGTTTGATAATACCTGTGTTGATCAAATAAACGAATTTGAATTTGACATTAGAATAAATTGTTCTAGTACGTTCGCCATCGTAGACGCAAGCTTGCAGTGCTTCCTGGTTACCGTTTACAACTGGGCGGACGGCAGAGGAGCCATCATAGGTGATGGTGTGGCCATACCAGAGCCGAAAGTCAAGCATCACAAGTTGGACTCTCCTTTGGCGGTAAGTATATTCCTATTTAGTAGCTTTTGCCCTCCGAATTTGAAGTTTTGGTAAAGCTTAGTCTCTTTCATTCTATATAACAAAAATCCGGCAACGGCAACACCCATCATCATCATTGTCGTTATCATAATCGGCATCGTTATCAATTATGAATATATAGATCCCATTTTTGGGTTCCGTACCCAAAGGGTAAAACGGGACCCTATTACTAAGACTCCGCTGTCCGTTCGTCTGTCTGTCGGTCCGTCTGTCACCAGGCTGTATTTCATGAACCGTGACAGTTACAGTTGAAATTTTCACAGATGATGTATTTCTGTTGCCGCTATAACAACAAATACTGAAAAACAGAATAAAATAAATATTTAAGGGGGCTCCCCACAACAGACGTGATTATTTTGCCGGGTACGGAACCCTTCGTGCGCGAGTCCGACTCGCACTTGGCCGGTTTATTTTTTCCTTATCCCGTAGAATTACCAAATATCCTGAAATTAGTTTTTTACTGTTACAATTACCTACTTGCAGACCAAAACGTAGTTACGGAGATAACAATAGACAAATTAGCACTTGACAATATTTTTCTTAAAATGGTCAATCACTGGTGCATGGGTGCCCATGCAGCATGGGCAATAACTGCGTAGTTTACTCTAGTCATAAAATTCACGGATCCAAGTAAATAAATAAAATATCACGGGACAATTCACACCAATTGACCTAGTCCCAAAGTAAGCTAGGCAAAGCTTGTGTTATGGGTACTAGGCAACGGATAAACATACTTATATAGATAGACACATACTTAAATACATATTAAACACCCAAGACCCGAGAACAAACATCGTATTTTTCATACAAATATCTGCCCCGACACGGGAATCGAACCCGAGACCTCAAGCTTAATAGTCAGGTTCTCTAACCACTAGGCCATCTGGTCGTCTAAGTACCATTTGACAGCGTCTATTTCAACATTCCAGAAGTTCGAGTTCAGTTCTATTCGCGTGACCGACCCGACGCAGATGCGCGTCAACGGGCGGCGCGTGGGCATCGAGCAGTTCGCGTCCACCAAAGTGACCAGCACCTACGAAGTTCACTGACCCGGTAGGAGGTACTGTTGCCTAGTGGAGACTGGGGTCCCTAACCTTTTTTTGACATTTAGCCAGTGATCTTGTAAAACGTAACATATCTAAGCTTGGAACATTAAACCAACAGGAGATGGGGAAAGTGTCAATGACTATAGGTAGGTACCTCTGGAGACTAATGTCCCACACTGGTGTTATAAAGGGTGTACTTTCGTTTGGCAAATTACGTTTCCCAAACTGATTCATTTGGCAAATGTTTAATTTCCCAAATGTTTATTTTTTCTGAAACTGTAAACTATTCAGGATATATTTCAGGACTATTTTGTAGTTTAGGTTAGGTTAGGTTAGGGTTGTTTTATAACAATCCTGTAAAGTTTACAGTTTCAGAAAAAATAAACATTTGGGAAATGAAACATTTGCCAAGTGAATCAGTTTGGGAAACGTAATTTGCGAAACATTAGTAAACCGTCCGTTTTGTGACAAATTAAATTAATAAAATTGTATGAAAAATGTCCCTAAAACCGACTATAAAATAAGGTTTTTTTTTCTTTATGAAAACAAATGGCACTCGTGATTTTGAATAAGAAAACACCAAAATTTCGTCATCAAAAATGTATTGGGTATTTCATGACATCATACTCGTAACAATGTATAACTTGTTGTTATACTATAAAAATTAAAAATGTTTTATAACACCACTGTGGGAGCAACGTCACTTTTCATTGTTTCAATATCTCGTATTCCTATTTCTCTAATTTATCTTTATGTACTTTTAATAAAATGTATTAATTCGGTACTGAAGTTTGCTTTAAAATGATCTAAATTTATTCAAAAATCTCTTTGTAAAATATCCACATCAATGTTATGGTTATTCTGTATAATTTGATAGGTAAGTACCAATGTACAATCGATGGCACCAAAATGTACACACCACAAAATATCAAAAATAATTACACCAAATAGACCTTATTACTGTGGTACTAGGGATGATCACGCCATAAAAAATAATTCGAAGACACTAGTCTAGTAAAAAACGCCTTATTTTAGCCCTGGAAACCAGATTAATTTTCAACTAACTGCAAACTAAGATTTTATATGCTTTATAATATATAAATAGTTGATTGAGGTGGCACTGAAGTGACGTCAAAACTAAGTATTGTCATACAAAATCTAGATGGGTGAACCGTGTTTTGACACCTCATAAAAAGTATGTCAGTTGATTGGTGGTGTCATCATCCCTGTTATTTTGGAATTAATGATTAATAGTGTAAATTGCCCCAATTGGGATTGTCTAAAAAAAAACAATAGCTTTTATATTTTTTTGCATAGAAAAGTCAATTATAAGAAATTAATTTCAATATATTTTTACATTTAGTTCACTACTTTTTTCAACAATAATTATTTTATCTATTTTGGTTGATTATGATGACGCCAGATTTTAATAAATGGCTCCTACACAGCTACATATTTTATAAATCTATCTATATGCGTGCGATAAGGCACCCGTTTTAATTATTTTTTTACCTGTGGTGAATTGTTTCATTGTCACTGGTGTCACTTTACCGGCGCTGTCAGAGTGCGGGTCCAAATCAAACTCCGTAGTAGTTATAATCCACGCATATTGTGAAGAATTCTAAATAATGCTATTCAACACAGAATAAAGTACAACTTGGACCGTGTACGGTATACATTTCAATGTCGAATGAAGGTCATTGCTTCTTTGATATATAATAAATGTAACAATAAATGTATAAATGTTACATTATATTAAAATGAAATAATTATAGAAAACGATTTAAAAAGCATTTATCTCGAAATGATTTTCGATTTACTATACATTGTAAATATGTAATAGACAATCCTAATTATCACGATTATCAAAGTATATACGTATCTTCTTAGCAACGTATGTTAATGAAACCAGCATGTTTACTATTAATCTTATCGCTCAGTGCGTCTCTTTCCTCCTTCACTATTTAGATAGAGACGCTCATAGCGACAAAGCAAATGCGTGCTAGCCTAAAGACTGAATGTGAAGTGATAATTTGTGGATCTCGAGTGTATACACTGTGTCACATGTGAAAATGTTCTGTGTCAATTCTATAATTATATTAGTTATTTGTCGTATTATAGGGGCAACTACACCGGCCATTCAAATTTTAATTAACGCATTCGCTGCCGACCGTCAGATTCTAGATTTCTTCAGGTGCCACAGACGCACATGTGCGTTCAAGTTGACTGCCAAACTATGACAGCGGCACTAAGCAAAATTCACGAAAACGCATATTTGCGTTCAGCAGGCTAATTGTCTATTAACTGCCTCGCAATCGCCATCGCGTTCATTTTGACAGTTCTTGTATGGGCTGACCTTTTTTCCTTAAATGATTTTCATTTCCTGTAATGTAGTCAAGTGTTGTGGTTAAAGATAATTCAATGTGCTAAATGCATTTTTGTCACTTTTCTTAATTATTTTAATATATTATGTAAAAAAATACTGTAAAAATTATGAATTTGAAACGTAGCTACAAATTATTAACTTTTTAACCGATTTTATATACTCAGTGCAAATGTACTAAACTGTAACAAAAACCGAGCTTAATATAATTATATTTGTGAAAATAAAAGATGTGCTTACTTAATTTACAAATTTATTCCTTAAAATACTGCTTAACAATAACATTTACCTTCATTTTCTAGGAGAAAGAGATGACAAAACTATTGTACAGTCTAGAAACTGAATAGCGTAGGGCAAACAGGCTGCAACCTTTTCACCGCAAATGGTCCGTTAACATTCCATTCATCTGCCACAGAAATCATTGCGTAATCTATTGTGGAATGGTTCCACCCTGGCACACGGACCCTTCATTATTTCATGAATGTATTTGGAAATGTATGTGTATTTATAACACTTCTTTTAGTCGCTGTCGATACCATCAGACAGGCAGACTTATAACACCAGATGCGTTCACCGTACTGCAGTTCGGACCATTCGTAATTTTTTTTGTGAAAATTAATGGTACTCGAGATTTTGAATAAGAAAACCCAAAAGTTTCTCAGTAAAAAAAAAGAAAAGGGTACACTTTTTATTGAAGATGCCCTCATAAGACACAGTGAAATGTGTATCATATCGCTGAACACTTAAGGTTCATTACAACAGTGAACTCGTGTGGTGAGTCAGGGTTAAAAGTTTTTTCTATTTCGGTATTTGATATTTTCCTATGATCTTTTACCAACGGTGCAATTGGCTAAGTAAAGTTTTTTGAAGAGGTGCTAATTATATTTTTTTTCGACAGTGGTCGACTTCAACACCAAGAAACTGCAGCTGTTATATTTTTATCTCCTTTTATTTATTGGAAATATGTTTTAAGTGTTCGAGATGACATTTGTGAGATTTTACGGCTGACAAGCGGTTCGTGCTCAGTACTAAGAAGAAATTGAAAAAAAAAACGAAGTCAACTGTGGCTTTTGTCAATGTCAAATGAAATCTAACCGTTTGCGTTTCGTTTGCTTTGTGTTGTCCAAGAAGCAGTTCCAAAATAGTGATCGAAAGTATTCAATCGTGATCCAATTAACGTGCATAGGTCGTGGAGGAATGCGGTAGAATTGAAAGTTCGGATTTTATGCGGAGGTCGATATAAATAGTCCAAAAATCACACTGAGCACACCAAAACGCAAAGCAAACGAAACGCAAACGATTTGAAATTGACAGAAGTGACAGTTGACTTCGTTTTTTTTTCTATTTCTTCTTAGTACTGAGCACGAACCGCTTGTCAGCCGTAAAATCTCACAAATGTCATCTCGAACACTTAAAAAAATATTTCCAGTAAACAATAGGAGATAAAAATAAAACAGCTGCAGTTTCTCGATCTCCAGAACGCCGACTGTCGAAAAAATATATAATTAGCACCTCTTCAAAAAACTCTACTTAGCCATGGCTTCAAACAACGTACTAAACTCGGTAATCTCTAAGTCCTAAGCATTAACTTCCCACAGCCTCATGTCATTCTCGACCACTTCAACATAATTCCGTCTCTTTTCCTCATCAGCGAATAAAGGCTTCAACGTTTTAAGACCCAGACTCAAAAGGGCCCCGTTGTCTAGCATTTCATTGAGCTTGTACGCTAACATTGGGTTGTAGTGAAGTCGGAGCAGGCTAGGCCTATAGTACAAGTACTGGCTGTCGCGGAGGTTTCGGCGGGCCCACGCCTCCACTGTTTTGTTGCCACTTGCTATCTGTAAAAAGAAATGTAACGTGACAATTCACATCAACTGACCTACTCGTAGTCCTAAAGTAAGACAATGTGTCTCAGGAGTATACTCTTTCAAATAAAAAAAGAATTTTGAAAATCGGTCCACAATTGGAGGAGTAATCGCGTAACAAACATACAAAAAAACATAGGTACAGACGAATTGAGAACCTCGTCCTTTTTTTTTGACGTCGGTTGAAAAGGTTGTTATATGGGTTCTAGGCAACGGATAGACGCACTTATATAGATAGATACACCCAAGACTCTAAAATAAACAATTGTATTTTCATATTAAATATGTGCCCCGACGCGGGAATTTAACCCGGGACCTCAAGCTTCGTAGTCAGGTTTTATTTGGTGGTCTAAATAATATTCTGTACCTAATTTATGTGCGAAATTACATTTGAGATTTACCATGAGCTTTACGGAAGGACAACATCGTGAGGAAACCTGCGAAGAAATTCAATGGTGTGTGTGATTTCGAAATTCGCACTGGTCCCGCGTGGAAACTATGCCCCAAGCCCTCTAATTCTGAGAGGAGGCTTGTGCCTTGCAGTGGGATATATAGGCTGGTGTGATGAATTGCTTACCCTGATATCCCCAACTTGTTTGAGGAAGTACGAAGAGAAGTAAAACCTTAGGCTGTCGGAGCCAACTTGACTGTTCCCCCGAAGCTTGATGTATGAGCGGAGGAGATTATATCCCGAACGTTTATATTTGAATACCTGCAAACGTATAAACTGTCAGTCTTCTTCTTTTGTCGGTTATAAACGACAATAAGGTGATACAAAAATTAACGATTGATTGAACTTTTTCGTTCTACCTATTCCTGATTGGACATATTCTTGTTTCGGCACATTCCTGTTTGGACGCGTTCCGTTTTCGGCACTGGGTGACATGAACGAAATGTTCACAAGCGTTTTTACTGAAACTGTGATATGATGCATAGTGGTCTGCAAACGTCTTGAATTGATTTTGTAACGGATATGGCAGCGTAACAAGTGACTGTTATAACTTCCTACTTACATGCTAAATTTGAACAGTATTTGATACAATCATTTTTACAGAGATAGAATCTGTAAATCCCGTTTAATCCCTATCCCGTGAGAACATTAGCAAAACCGTATCAACATATAGGTTGCCTTCTTGATGTAGACATCATTTCAGCCTAAGGCACTGGTCCCACCGCCGCCGGCGAGTACCTGAGCGGTGAGCTATCGGCGGTTTTCTCGCCCAAGAAACGAACAAAAGATAATCACTCCAGTGTAAGTAAAAGAGAGAGATATATATTTATATTTCATCGCTGGCTGTTCACACTGCTAGCGAGGACTCTCTCTTCACTAGTTGATAGCAGCGATAAAAGCTATCAACGATAAAACTCGCTCAGCGGTACTCGGCGATGAACTTGGCGATCAGAGCGATCATTCTACCGTAGGTAGGTACAATCGCCCGTCGCACTCGAACACTCGCTTATAGCCGAGCGACAAAACTATCGAAACTACAAACTCGCTTCTCGCCGCTCGCCCACTCGTTTCTAGTTTCTAGTTCTACTCGTTTATCGCTCGTCGCTGGCGGTGGGACCAGTGCCTTATATGTATAGCCAAGGGTTTGGGCTGGGCTTTGATGATTCAGTCAGTCAGTGAATCAGTGAGTGGGTCAGTCAGTGAAACAGGCTAGACTTTTCGTTTTATATATTCTTAGTGCTTGACTGTAATACCATCTCACCTGATAAATGAAGTTCCCAGTCGCAAACGAATCTATATAATGCGTTCCGTAGCTCTTCATGAACTTCCTTATTTCCGCCACGTCACTAGCATTTAACGATTCAACCGCTCTCTTGACATAACTCGTCACGGCAACGTTTGTCAAATCGTCAATTTTGACACTGCGATGCACCCTTGTCAACTTGAGGAGAACATAGCAGCAACTGTCTGGACGCGGGTCGTATTCTATGCCTAGGGTGCGCATTATTTCGTCCGTGATCCAGTCTCCCATAAAGGCTTTCCAGGGTTTGTCTGTTCTAGAAAACGAACAAGTAATATAACGTAGGCCATATAAGTAGGCAACCTTTATAAAGTAGGTGGTGGGCCGCACTTGAAGGAAGAGTGCACCCCGTGAGCCAACTCTTCCTGTATCTATGTGAGACCCACAGGCCACACCTACAAGAAGCTTGCGACCCGCGGGCCGCACTTACAGGGAGTGTGGCCCACGGGCCATACCTATAAGAAGCTAAAGTAAGCTAAAATATACTAAGGATAGCCGCTAAATCTGAAAAAAAAAGGAGTAACTGATCTGCTATTCCGTAAACTGTACAAAATAGCTCCCCTTAGTTACCTACTCCTTTGTCTTAAAAACATGTGATATCATATTTTAAAGTGACAAATTATTTAACGGAATAATGGCTAAGTCACAGCTGAATCATATTATTATTTCCATGAATCAGAAAACGCGAGGAATTTCGATGATTATTCTTGTTTTGTACCTGTATACCTACTTTAATCTATTTTATGGCAAGTGTGGTATGGGACATATATGGTAAGGTCACGTAATCAAGAGTCAGGTTGAAACGGGCGTTTAATAGGTACAATAAAATACAAAACAATGACTCTTTACTGTGTGGTGGCACAAAGAAAACCATACAGAAAAACAAGTACATGGAAAAAATATAAGGTAAGCAATAGGCGGCCGTATTGCTAAGGAGCGATCTCTTCACATACCACGCAGCTCTATTTGAAACTTGCCATAATTTATTTTTTCATAGTTTCACTTGCCATACCATTCTTCATCATCATCGTCATCCCAGCCTGTATACGTCCCACTGCACGACACAGGCCTTCTCTCAGAATGAGAGGGCTTGGGTCGTAGTTCATTCATACTCAGTTCACTTTGGCTCGCACCTCTGAGTTTTTGCAATTTATGTGCGAAATATTTGAAATTTACCATGAGCTTTACGGCGAAGTAACATTAGGTACTTAGAAAAAATTCAAAAGTGTGTGTAAAGTTCCCGATCCGCACTAGGCCCGCGTGGGAACTACGGCCCAAGCCCTTTCATTCTACAGTGGGCCGTATCTAGGAGGCTGGGATGATTATTAGATACAATAATAAAATTAGCCTCGAAGAAGCTCGGTGTGCTCAACAGATCGAGACGGTATTTCACTCCAGCCCACCGCCTTCAGCTTTATAAGGCGCAGGTTCGCCCACATATGGAATACTGCTCTCATCTGTGGGCGGGGGCTCCCCGGTACCAGCTTCTCCCTCTGGGTCGCATACAACGGAGAGCGACTCGAATAGTCGGCTGCCAACGAATTTCTGATGGGCTTGATTCCTGGGCGCTGCGTAGAGATGTAGCTTCACTGTGCATCTTCTATCGCATGTACAACGGAGTGCTCCGAGGAGTTATTCGGGTTGATCCCTGCCGCATCCTTCCGCCACCGCCCTACGCGACAACACTTCCATCCTCACCATCTGGATGGTTGGTTGTCTCCTACTGTGCGTTTATCCAGAAATTTCCTGCCTCGCACAGCAAAGCTCTGGAATGAGGTTCCTGCTGCGGTATTCCCGGACCGATATGACCTTCAAGCTTTCAAAAAAAGAGCGTACTCCTACCTAAAAGGCCGGCAACGCACTTGTGACTCTTCTGGTGTCGCAGGTGTCCATGGGCGACGGTAATCGTTTAGCATAAGGCGATCTGTCTGCTCGTTTGCCCCCTATGCCATAAAAAAAAAAGATACTAAACTAACTTTTATTTCGGTCTTTAAGTTGCTAACACTTACCCTTCAATATAAAAGTTCTGGAAATATCCATCCAACAAGTCATCGAAGGTCTCAAACAGCAGTATATTCATGTCCACCATGGAGTCTCCAGGGTGCTCCCTGCTACTGGCATTGAGGAATACCCTTATGTTCTTCTCTCTAAAGGGTTCCGGAGATTCTGTGTCATCGTATTCTTCTTCGTAGTCCGCAGAGACTACTTGTGTTACTTGAGATAGGTCTCCATAACTATCAGAAGTGAAAGTTAAGTTAAAATCCTAGTAATGTAGGTACCTAATCAATGACAAAGTTTGTGACGTTGTTTGAATGTTCGGATGTTTGTTACTTAATCATGCAATAACGTCTGAACCGATTTACGCCTCGGAATTATGCTGAGCCAGTATCCGATTTACAACCGCAACCAATGCATTATAGCTCAATTTTTAAAATTAATTAGTCTGATAAAATTTAGAATGCTGCTCATACTTAGTTGAAATGAAATCACTGTATGGACACATCAAATTTCATAAGGCTAATTAAAACAAATGAGTTAGAGCATTTTATTGTCCAAGATTAGGAAATGAGTAAGAGACACTAATTTTGTACCACCATTTTTGTGTCACCCTGTAAGTATATTTAGTTTACTATGAAAACTGATTCTAGGGTAGGGTTGCCATAAGTGTGGGGACTCAGACCGGGACATTTAAAGAAAAACTAGTAAAGGTAGAAAGAAAGAAACTTTTATTACAGCAATAGGTAACTTTAAAGGTTTAGTCCTTGCCTAAACACAAAACAACTTTTAACACAGCCATTCAATGCCAGCGAGTTTTTTTTCTTTTTTTTTTAGGGTTTTCTGTTTGTTGGCGCTTTTCGCTATATTGGTGAAAATGCACACTATCGGCTACGAGCGCAGCGTGTAGCATGCGCTGCCGCCAGTTACATATATTACTGTTTACCAAGTCCAGCCCTCTATTAAATTACTATGATTTTTAAACCGGGACGCCGGGACACCATGCTTCAAACCGGGACATGTCCCGGCGTACCGGGACGTATGGCAACCCTATTCTAGGGGCGCCGCGACTGCGACACGCCCCCGTCCCATATCTCAACTGTGT
Organism: Archips crataeganus; assembly: GCA_947859365.1. Taxonomy (NCBI): domain Eukaryota; kingdom Metazoa; phylum Arthropoda; class Insecta; order Lepidoptera; family Tortricidae; genus Archips; species Archips crataeganus. The sequence goes on from OX402064.1 coordinate 8,124,729, forward strand.
GGCTTGCGCCTCACAACTCGATTCATACCGTGTTGCCTAAATATTTACCATCTGGCCACATCTATTCGCTCGTTCTTCACTTTTAAGACGGAGTGTTTCTTTGCTCCGGGTTGTCAACCAAAAATATTCACGCCACGCCACTAGTGCGCATAAACATTATGGCCTCGGAGCTTACCAAAATAAAAGTTGCGAGTGGACTCGGGATTCAGATTCGATCTCTTACCGGCTTACCGTGCCGAGCGTGCTAAATCCAATTACGCCAAACCGACCTCCAGCAACCCACTCGAATAACTTAACCGTTAACGTTCAAGTGCCTTGTCGTGTCGCTATCAAAATTATATCTTAATTAAGAAATACCTACAAATACAGGATGTTAAAGAAACCTAGGACACGGAGTTCTTACGTCTAGTTGTAGACGTGTTTACAAATGATAAAGATAACAGAGTAAGATCATTAACATCACAATCGTGCCCTATCTGACAGCGGCAATAAAGATTAATGAGAAGGTAATTAAACAATTGTGAAACACTGATACGAAAAGAAAAACGCTTCTTACTAATAAAACTTCTTAAAAATAAGTAATAAAATTACGTTCGAAGATCAGATACTTTAGTGAGCGACGTTTCGAAGAATACGTTTTTTTAAGGAGGGCCTTTTGGTAATTAAATTAACGTAAAATAAAAACCGGCCAAGTGCGAGTCTGTTCCGTACCATTATCTATAAAAACGGCAAAAAATCATGTTTGTTCAATGGGAGCCCCCCTTAAATATTTGTTTTATTTTAATTTCATTATTTATTTTTAAAGTGAATATATACATAACTAAATATTCTGTGAATATTTCAAGCGTCTACCTGTTGCCGTTATCAATATCGAGCAAAAACGAGAAAAAAATCACGTTTGTTGTATGGGAGCCCCCTTAAATATTTATTTAATTTTGTTTCTTAGTATTTTTTGTTATAGCGGCAACCGAAATACATCATCTGTGAATATTTCAACTGTCTAGCTATCATGGTTCCTGAGATACAGCCTGGTGACAGACGGACAGATGGACGGACGGACGGACAGCGAAGTCTCAGTAATAGGATCCCGTTTTTACCCTTTGGGTACGGAACCCTAAAAACATATAGGTATAAGAAATTTGATTTGGACGTTAAGATGAATTACTAATTTATTTTAGTACTTAATTCATTTTAAGAGGAAATACCGGTGGACGTTGATCCCTACGTCATGCTAACATATTTTCCCTAGTTTCTTCCTTAGACTCTAAAACAGTATTTTTTACCATACTACCAATAAACAAATTTCATGGGACAATTGACACCAATGAGGGGATTTTGACAGTTGGAATGTCGCTAGATGGTGTTACTATCGCACCTCAACGGACCTTCCGTTTGACGTTAGTCTTGCTTACGATTGGCTCATTTAGATAAATCCCATACGTCAAATGTCAAAGTTGTTCTCAAGATCTCGCGATACTAGTGCCAATTAGCTTGTCACACAAGCCTTTATTGACCCAACTAATCCTAAACTCAGCAAAGCTTGTGATTTAGGTACTAGGTAACGAATAAACATATCAAGTTATGTAGATATACTTACTTAAAAATACATTTTACACAATCATGGCTCGAGAACAAACATTCATGTGTTTTCACCCGACTGTCGAAGGAGGGTTATGTTTTCGAGCGTGTATGTATTTATGTATGTATGTATCATTCTTTGGCACGCCCTGCAGCCTAAACGGCTCAATGGATTTTGCACTATGAGGTGTCATTAGATTCGTCTCAGATCCGAGAGTGACATAGGGTATATATTTTCCCGGAATTCCCATGGAAATGGGAATTATACAGGCGGTTTTTTTTCCATCTAGTATTGAAATTAAAGTTATTATAATCATATCTGCTCCAACAGGGGATGAAACATGGGACCTCAAACTTCGTAGTCAGGTTGCCTAATTCCTTTCACTGTAGCATGGTGCGGGTGGCAGGTGTCAAAACCACAGACTAGAGAAGTGAATACTTTAAAACTCGAATCGATAAAACTATAAATTTATAACTTCAATTATGTGTAATTAATTAGTAATATAAATTTACGATTAAGATTATTTTATGAAATCATATAAAGTAAACTAAGTACCGAAGTTCTATTATAATGCAAAAAAAACTAGTCTAGTCTAGGGTTCCGCACAAATTTTTAGGTATGTCAAAAATAGGCCGATAGATAGTCTTCGGCAAGAGACGGGTGTTCAATGATGTCTCTGTGATTTGTTTATTTATTGATAAGGCAAATTTTATTAATACTAACTGTTATTGCTGAAATCAGACCCAAGCCGCAGTAAGGGAGAAGATACTAAATTTACCTGTTCATTATTAAGTGTTTTACCCAATTATCACACGCATACACACATATTAACGTTGTATAAACTAGCTGCTTTCCATTGTTATGTACATAGATTTCTAACTGTGCCTCTTTCCAAGGAGCGTTTTGATATGTTACTCATAAACTTACGTATTTGTCGGACATACCAACCTTAACACGTGGTAACCCACGGCATGGACTGCATTTTTTAAAGCACATTCGTTATTTACGTTACAAATTAATAAGTGTCGATAAAGTCGTGGTAGATTGTGTCCCATCATTAAATGTTTCGTTACACGCATATTACGTTTCTTAACTTAATTGTATTTTAATTCTTTCATTGACAATAAAAATTAATTAGGTTAAATTTCTTTCGTATAAGATAGTTTTTTCGTAGTTTAAATGTTTAACTCCAGAAATATTCGGACGGGAATTTAAATAATTCGCCATGTATATACACCGCAGCAATTTTGTCTAAGTGTAACGAAACGGTGTGTCAAGTGTCACCCGCACCATACTACAGTGAAAGGAGTATAGGCTATCGGATTGTCTCAAGTACTTCTGCTATATTCTGTTTGGTTTTTCTCATAATAAAAAACCGGCCAAGAGCGTGTTGGACACGCCCAAGGTAGGTTTCCGTAGCCATTACGAAAAAACCAAGTAATATTTTGCCAAGGATTTCGTATGTGTAGTTTAGGTATGTTTTATACCTTAGGCTACTATTTGCTCTTAAACAACAAATAATTTCCAAGCAATCTTAGCCGCTATAATTTTCCTAGTAAATTTGATATATTTACTACCATTCTGAATTTTTTCAAATTTTTCCACCCAACAGTTTAGATTTTAGAGGGGGGGGGGGGGACGGTCGATTTTTATGAAAATTTTCACTTTAGGTAAGGTTGAATATTTCGCAAACAGATCACTGAATAGAAAAATCATGTTAGCAACCCCGCAATGGTTTTAAAAGACCTATCCAACGATACCCCACGCTATAGGGTTAGTCGAGAAAAAAAAATCACCCCCCCTTTACGTCTATGGGAGGTACCCTAAAAAAAAATTATTTTTTATTTTTTATTTTACCACTTTGTTGGCGTGACTGATATGTATATTCATGCCAAATTACAGCTTTCTAGTACTAACGATCTCTGAGCTTAGCCGCGGACGGATAGACAGACAGACAGACATGGCGAAACTATAAGGGTTCCTAGTTGACTACGGAACCCTAAAAAAGGAAAAACAAAACGCAAAGGGATACAAATAGGAATTGTAATGTGTCAGAGAGGAAACGGGTTTTTTCATAATGTGGATTTTTATAATGCATACTTTCATAAGTAATATAATATATTGTAAATGTGAAAGTTTGTTTGTTTGTTTGTCCTTCTTTCATGTCGAAACTGAGCAACGGACTGCCGTGATTTTTTGTATTGACGTAATTTGAAGGGCTGGAGAGTGACATAGACTACTTTTTTCTACGGAAAAATATCTCATTCTCATGGGAAAACAAGTTTTAATCATTTTAATCAGCTATTATGAAATAATTTTGCTAAATACGAGTGGCTGTGGCGTCTGGTACTATGGGACGTTCTTTGATCCCAATATAGAGAATCATAGCGGATTTCTATCGATAAATTCTCTCGCATTGATAAATAAACCTACCTATTCTGTTTATTTATGTTGAGGTAGAGACTGTTGCTCTTCATTAGTTACGTTGCGTATCTACCTATATCAAACATTTTAGTAAGAACGTAACCTAATTGCTATTTTTAAATTATCAACCAATTAATTCCCACAAATGGCAGTTAAGAAAACATAATACTGTTTAAAAGCGCACATTTGACGCATTTCAGGAAGACATGTGTCACTGAGTTTAAACTTTACATCGCAATTAATAAGGTCTAAAAACATAAAAAGTCACGCATTTAAATATGCAACTAATTTGCGTATCACTCAGTAATTAGAGAACACCACTATCAATTTATAAAGTGCATAAAAAATATTTTACTTACTTCGCGAATACATCTATAGCGTTCCCTATATTTAAACTGTATCCAAGATCTCCTTCCTCACTGTTACTCAAATCCACAAATAAACAAATTATGAATAGGAGCGTAAACATTTTTTGAAAATTGTAACAATTGATGTTAGTTTTCATGGCGGCTCGCCGCGTGGAGGCGGCGTATACACTGAGGTTTTTTCACATTTCGCTAATGTTGAACGAGTAAACATAATATGAACTTGACCTAAGAGATTAGACTTCGGTTACGCGTAGCGCTGTAGTGAGTAATTACTATTTGAAACGGACGGCGCTTATATGAGGCGGTGAGACGGAATAAAAAGTTGTTAGAACTTTTTGGAAACTTTAAACTTGGGGTGGGGGTCTGAAACGTTTCAAACGCCGTAAGTACCTAAGTACCTAAGTAAGTAAATCTTTATTTGCTATATGACAAGATTTTAAGTGTAATTCCTTTGGTACAGTCACAGTATTCAGCCGACAGCTCGACATGCAAATTTTGAAAAGTAGGTACCTAATAGTGTTTCAATCAAATAAACTAAGTGTGTCTCATCGAATAAAACCTATAATTTTAACAATATCAATCCCGCGTGTTACAAAAATCGACCAATAATTACCATGTCCGGTATGTCCGTTAACTAAAAATCCCAAGGACGAGTTATGCGGTGTGGGTGTGTCTAGTATCAGAATTCAGCACATAAATACATACGCTCAAAAACCATAACCCTCCTTCGGTAGTCGGGTAAAAATATCTGAACGCGACCGTACTGTCAATCGCTTACGTGCGTGTTCAGATATTTTTGAGCGCTTTCACTGCTCCGATTGTTTAATAGTTTTGTACAAACATTAGTTCCGCTTCGCACCGAGAGATGGCGCTGTCCTGAAATTTTACACGCTACGCTAACGAAGTGTCGGCTTAGAAGGTACAAGAATCACTATCAAAAACTCTATTGAATAAGTATAGTTTGTGATAGTAATGCTTGTTTCTTGTAGAATTACTTACATATAAATTAAAACGTGGTAAAGCGTGAAACGAACGCCTTACTTACGTCCATAAAGAAAATCGTATTTTGATGGTGATGGAAGATGGGGTGTTAATGTCGACGGTGTTAAAGTGAATAACATAAGCTAAGCTACGCCGACGAGATAGTGCTGCTCAGCTGCTCTCCCCCCTCCCCCCCTCTGTCAGTGCACTCAGGAAGATGCTGATTGCTGAGTGTCTGTGAAAATGAACCCTAAGGGTATAAGTTGGCAGCCGACCGCACGCAGCACCAGCAGACGACGTATCGCTAGCTACGTCAACTTATACCTTATTTCTATGAAATTCCCTCCGTAGCTAGCGAGCGACACGTCGTCTGCCGTTGCTGCGTGCGGTCGGCTGTCAACTTATACCTTAAGCATGTGCCCTCTATTAGCTCTGAAAGGTTGACCTACATAGGGTTCCACAGTTTTAATACCTTGGGCACAATGTGACGGAGGACCTCAGGGACGATCTTTATTTGGAGAGGGAGCGGACGGAGAGCGTTGGCGGTCAGAAGTATTAAAAGCCTATAATTCTCTTCGTATCCAGTTTAATGATGCCTTCAGAGTCCTGTTGCGGTTGCCACGGTTTTGTAGCGCGTCCAGGATGTTTGCCGAGGCGCATACCGACGACTTTTACGCGATCAGGCGAAAGTGGATCGCATCTATCCTAACTCGCATCCGACGCAGCGGTAACAGGATACTGAAGGTACCTAATCGCCGATAGAATAGATGGTTCCATCCTGTGTACCTGGCTGAAAATTACCTATTAATTCAATAGTCCTCTTAATTCTAAGCATAAAAATTCCAAAATTTCTTCATTAAAACAAGGGTACATTCTATTGAAAATGCCTAGTGGCATATTAAGTGCTTCATTAGTCAATGAAACTAATTATAGGATCTTTTTACGCCCAACAATCAAGGTTGCCGAATTGCGTGTTGCCGGATAACCCACGACCCTACATGAATTAATCGCTAACAGTACGCTATTAGCGAGAGACAAAGAATATAGTTATAATTCTCTCGGGGTTCACGACCTAATCTATGAGTTAATTTGCTAGTTAATCAATAACTATAGCTACTTATTTTGTAGACAGGTAAAGGACTCTTCTATTTCTGAATGAGGGTTTTCTGACAGGTAGAATATCGCTATAGGTATGGCGTTAGTATCGTAAGGTCTATTTGACGTTACATAAATACAACAAATGTCAAAGTTGTCAAACGAACCTGACGATACTAGCGCCAAATAGCCTCTCATAGAAAACCCTCATTATTTTAAAAACGGTCAATTTAGACAAGCATTGTTAAGCTATGACAGTTCCGACATGTTCATGTCCCGATATGTAAGGAAATAACATAAATTCAAAGAAAAGTCGGTGTCAAAATATCTCTAGCACTCAAATTAAGCTCTAACAAGCACTCATGACTGTCGAAAAATCTACTATCGCTTTGGGTAATCTCTGTTGGAAATTCCGGCAAAAAAAACTACAAGATTTTTTTTTTTCAAATAGATCTACCTACGCTACGATGTTATCTTTTACTTACCTACATGGACAATAGGGATGTTTCCAAGGTAAAAAAATAATAATTCTTATTAGTCCGTATTTTACATTATCAAAAAATATTAGACACGTAATTTTTCTTTTAACAATTAAACAAAAAATGACGAAGATATGGCGCGTTGAAGTTCCGCGTGACGAGGCGTGACGTCACTTGTTCCTAAAACGCTCATACAAAGTGTAGGAACAAGTGACGTCACACGAAACTTCAACGCGCCATATCTTCGTAATTTTTTGTTTAATTGACAAAATAAAAAATACGTGTCCAATGTTTTTTGATAATCTAAAAGACTGACTAGTTAGGAAAGTAGCCTATTAGGCACCTTAATTCCCTTTTTCTTCATGCGCAATCTGTATTTATGGATGGTGTCCCTGAAAATGAGTAGTGCTACGACAATTTCGACAGCCTCTCCTAAAATAGCAGACAATTGAAAAAACTGTTCCTCATTTCCTCGTTCTACTTGGGGACCGGTTTTAGATATCATATCACTAGACGTTAATTATCTGTGGCATTGCTAAAAAGCTAGGTAACTAGCTCCAAAAACATTTCGATTTGACAAGAATAATTTAGTGCTGCAGGATTTTTGTTATTAAACGCAAAATGACCGAGACATATTGAGAAAAATAACGGATAATTACCTAAACGGCGTGTCGGTCATTAAATACTTAGGTTTGTCATTTGGTCATCCATTCACGTGTTAGTCTTTGTACGTGTTGGTCATTTTACGTATTGGTCTTTATGCGTATTGATCATAATGCGTCTAATTCTACTACTCTTATTTCGAACCCAATATAATTTTTCACCGCTTTGTGATGTGAATTGAGGCATCGTTTCCTTGCAACTGTGATTTAGCATTCTTTGTTGATGTCAAAATCATGTTCTCAGAAATTAGAAGTTGAATGGCCAGCTATCAGACTTGTGTAGGCTTTGGCGATGATACTAGTCTATGATTCAGGCAATGACCCCGTTTGCAACGATAAGAGTAGAATTTGGAGCTAAGACAACGATAGTGGTGGTATCTAGTCCGTGTAGAAAAACTGAGCGAATTTTTTTAAGAAATACTTTCAAAAGTTATTAAGCAGCTGGTACCTAGGTATTTTTATTTTTCTGGAACACCTTTCAGTTTTAATTTTCTTTCTATCTTATTTTAAGTGGTTAGTTATTTGACTAACAATCATTCGACAATTAAAAGGCGAATTGATTCAAGCGCCATCTTGCCGTATTTTCGAACGCTTCTGACGCTTGCCTTCGCTTTCATCATCTCATTCTGTCATCATCTTATACCGTTTGACAGAAAGAAATAGTGATTGCGAAGGCAAGCGTCAGAAGCGTTTGACAATAAGCCTGCTGGGCGTTATTGAAGTTATACTTAATTGGAATCAGCGTAATGTATAAAATTCAATATCACCTAGGATGGCGTTTATATCAAATCGCCTTTTAACCGTTTACCGTTTATATTATAAACTGTTTGGTTTCCTTGATTTACAAGATCCAGCTATGCACTAATTCTAAATGTGGGTTCAAACACTTTTTTCTATATTCGCAAACAATAGCTGATACTTTTTTTTTAATTATTTTATTGATTACTTACCTACATTTACACAACTAAAAAATATGTCTATTTCAATTAACCATGAATCATAAAAAAATACCGAAGAATGCCAATTTAAATCCACTTGATCATTACATATAATAATAAAACAAATCGTCAGTCAGAAATCAACTTTATTCCGATAATCTAAAGATAATTATCAAAAAATATTTACATCATTTACTTATTCAACTAACAATACGTAATAATGTAAATGCATTCTCAAGTTTGATCCCGCATTGCGTTACAAAAACTAAAATTATTGCACGGTAGTTTTTCACTTATAGCTAAACCGTTTGAATGAGTCCTCGCCCACGCGGTACAGGGGTTGGGGGGTATGACGACGAAGGGGGCCGGGAGAGGTGCGGGCGGTATACACGAAGCGCGCTCGCCGCCCGCAGCTGCCCTGTATCCCTAGGCCCTGTATCGCGCGAACGAGGACTCATTTAAACAGTCTAGTTATAGATTCACATGAATGATTTGTAAGTTTAACTGACATATATCGCTAGATGGCGCCAGTGTCTGATTCCTGTGACAGTCACGCCCCGGATTGGTAAACTCAAGCCAGACTAATACTTAACAATTAGAACTTTTTGTCAATACGCGTAATAAAAAAAATCTCATTTTTTCACATTAGGTGTTCAATAACCATCTATCACAAATCATTGGAATAACATTTAAAACCAATAGTCGGTATTCTGTGTGTTAAAAAACTCACGAAGTTGATTTTATAGTTTAATTTGAGTAGTTTTCAAATAATTATGCTCATTTAAGGAATTTAATTAAAAACAAAACTTAATTGATTCCTTTGTGTAACAAAAGTTACCCATATAATTTGTATGACAATCTTTCGTTACACAAAGGAAACAATCGCGATTTTGTCCCTTAACCGTGTGCAATTTTTTTGAAAACGACCCATATAATTTGCGAATTATATTGGTTACAAGTAGCTTTGAATGTGACGAAGCAGTTTAAGCACATGACACTAGATGGCGCTGTAATAAATAATCTGTAAATATGGTACTTTGTTTGGTTGGTAATCTATCCTAGGAAGCATTTAAAAAGGCACTTATAAATATATTTACATTTACAACTTAAAATAAATATAAGTAGTTCGTTCAATTCACTGCGTTTAAATTGTTAATTAATTTCTATGATCACATTTTATTGTATATCTAATTTGTTTCATAATTTGCTAGAAATATAAATATTTTATCATAAAATTCACATCTTCATTAGACTCATTGTTTTATTGTCAGTATTTGGCTAATTAAACATTAAACTCACAATAAAAAATAATTGTTTATAAATCATTCTAAATCTCGTATTATTATCGACAATCGTGAAAGTAAATGTCAAGATTTAGGCTACCTACGTAAGGAATTATAACTTTTAGAGGAACCTCCATTAATGAGAAAAAAAATTTTTTTTTTCACACATAAATCCTCTTTATGAAAACAGAAATTGTACTTTGTAACAAGCCAAATTAAGATTTGTAACATTTTTATCACAATATCCTGTATTTTCTTGTAGCACCAATTAAGTTTTGTGTTCCTTTATCTAAAAACATTTTTTTCCTACAAAAATATAACCTTAATTATCACATATTGCTTTCCCACAATTTCAAATAATTATCTATGACTTCTTCAAACCATTTTTTCTTTTTTACATCTTTGAACGCTGGCGACAAAGTTTTTAATTCTAGTTGTAGCAATGCTTCGTTGCCTAGCAACGTATCTAAGTTTCTTAGTAAGGAGGGCTCTCCGTGTAGTTTTAGTAGGCTTGGGTATGAAAATATGTAGTAATGAACTCGTAGTCTTTTCATGGCCCAACTTTCAACTGTCTTGTTGCCACTGGCCACCTGTGAAATAGAAAAATATTACTTTTTAAATTTCTTTTGACTGCCAGTAATAAAGAACCGTAGCACTTTTGTACGTAGGTTGAACTGAATGCAATTTTTTCTTGATTTATCTGCTGACTTGGAACATTATCAAGCTATCGTGTGATACATAAAATATCTCCCATAAGTTGCACGACAGTAAAATTAATTAGTGAGAAGTAGGTGGCAGGTCATCTACCAAATAAACATATAATGATTTATTGCGATAGCTTTGTCAATAATTACGAGTATACGATTATGATAGTGTTTTACGAGTACTTAGTTTGTAAAAAACACATTTAAGGGATTTGATTAAAAACAAAACTTAATTGATTCCTTTGTGTAACGAAAGATACCCATATAGTTTGTATGAAAAGCTTTCGTTACATAAAGGAAGCGATCGTGATTTTAAGCCCTTAAGTATATACAATTTTTTTTTAAACGACCGTTATAGAGTTTTTTTCGAAGCCAGTTGCACTGACACAGGACAAAAATATTTTAACTAATTTTATGCGTGAATGAAAAAATGAATACAACAGAAGATACGCAAAAGACGTGCGACATGATTTATGTAGACATTTTTGTATGGTTGGTAGTGCGGCAGTGTGGTAGAAAAAATGGGTATAATGTAAGTAACTACGGCGAAAAGGCCGTATGTTTGGTAGCTCGACGAGCGTTTCAAACGCTATCAGTATAGTGTCGTATTATACCTATCGAAGAAATAAGCAGGTAGCACGAAACACACAGTATCGTTTTTATAAAAACCATTCATCAATCATCCATCACCCGTACCCGGGCTCGCGTAGGGTACGCGTAATGTGCGCGCAGTCCCTACGCAGCTTTAGGTTCGTTTGTTCAATGTAAGCGATAGGTTACCGATAGTGGTTAAAACGCTAGTAGAACCACCAAATATGATTTAGAAATAGACGCAAGCTTCTATGTTCAAATTGATTGTTTACACCAATACACTTTTATTCAAATTTAAAACAACGAATAAAGCCAACAAAAATTGTACAATTGAGCTCTCGTGTACCCATAGAGAATCGATAAAAATGATCGCGTCCAAAAAGAAAAGCGGAGTCCAGACGTGCAGAATGGTTTATTTGCATCAAAGGCCACCACAAACTGGGAGCGCGGGGCGCCGACGGAGCGTGCCCAGTGCGGTCTATAATACTGAATCATATTAGCTGTGCCGCGCTGCCAATGTGTGTCACCGTATATATGATTCAGTGTTATTGACCGCGCTGGGCACGCTCCGTCGGCGCCCCGCGTGTTGTTACGTTACAAGGAGAGTAGAGCGTGGCGAGGCTTTCAATTAATCAACGTCATTGGACGAATGATACACGTGTCCGCTCCGCTAAGTTCCATGAAAAAGCACTCTAAGTTCTATTTTAGGCCTATTTAAATATCTCAGCAAGTGGTTGGCTATGGAAGCGGATGTTTTTCAGGGGTGTCAATATTTTTTTTATTGTGGTTGACAAATGTCTCCAAACATTGATAGATGTTCAAAGTGTACCACGTCAAAGGCGTAACTACTGACTACAATTGTATATAAAATTGCGATGAAAAACCTTTTCAATATCCAACCATCGTTAATATTCCCGATTTTAAAACATCTTGTAGATATTAGAGAACTCAACTGTACTATAGAGTTGGCGAAACAAGCACTTTTTGTTTTAACTGATACCTTAATATCGAGCATACATTTTAATATAGTTCAAAATCTGGAAAAAAAGCTGAAATGATGGTGATTACCTTGATTTGTCCGATATGTTTGGCATGCCAAGGCGAAAAGTATCCCTCCAACTCCTTAGCGGTGATATCGGCGACACCCTTGCTTTTAAGTCTCTCTTTTATCATAGAGTATGCGGTTCTAGAGAACACAAACACCTGGAGTGAGAGCATAGACAAGATTCATTTACATGTTTTTTTTAGTTTTAATTTTGGAACGTGTACTCCAGGAGTTTGGTCAAAGTTGGACTGAAACTTCTTTTCGTGTTCGTTATCGGTTTTCGGAATGTTCCTTTTTTTATTCCCAAAAAAAAATCGCGACAATTTATTTAGTCCGATATTTTTTTTAATATCAAAATTAATCCAGAATGCTTCAGCAGCAGATGTTTAGGTTAATTGGAGTAAATAATTTTGTATTTTTTTTTGATTGTGATTCATAATGATAATTAATTTTTCCGTACTTACATTAATCGATCTTCAAAGTGTACCGCGCCAAACGTGTACGAGGTACATTTTGAAGCGATATTCTGATGAAAACCATTGTAGAGACTTTCAGTCAAATTAATACAATCATCTGCTGAAATATATCCGAATAATTCGATAACATTCGATGTTTTAGACCACATTGTTTGAGCTCCGAAATAGTTAAAGCCGCCTCAAAGTCATGATTATGACATGAAATGATAATGAAAGTGGTAGAAGAGATGGAAGAGTTCCATTATACCATGGTTATAGAAATTGATAATGAACAGAACAGAAAAGAAGTTCGTAATGACGCCGATGATGGAAAGCAACATCCAAAAGGTGATGATGATGATCCATCCATACACACTCGATTTCATACTGATTCATAGAACATTCATGACAGTCGCACAGAAACAAAATACGACACATTAAAGTTGGTTTTGCATTGAAACTAAAATAAGTTTCGTAGTTGTCTAGACTCCACGTTAAGCGACATCTGTTGATAAGTAGAAGAACGACTCACTTCAAATCGTAGTAGTTCAGCTATTCACCGCTAGATGCTGCTTTCGCCTATTCCTGAGTAGACACACTTAGGTTTCCTATAATTTAATAAGTAAGTTTTCCATAATTATCGTTAGTCATAAGGTAATTTACTTCAGAATCAGTAATGTTTTCTTTAGGATTTTTTGAAATGCCTTTAGGTTAGGTTAGTTTAATAACAATTGCGAAGAAAATACATACTGTTTCTGAAATAAATCAACTTATGACTACTGATATTATGACTTGTTATTATTAAATTATGGAAAACCATCCCACCCTCCTGAGTAGCGTTAAAACAAGAAGTACTCTCAATTTTTTTTACAGAAGCTTTTTCCAGCGACTTCTAGAATGTTCTATGCTCTAGTGTCAGCGTCGTCCAAACCTTGACCGTGCCGACGTGCTCCGCGAAAAAGGGAGAGAACAGATTGTTCATCTCCGCCGGCGGTATGTCCGACACTCCCTTACTCTTGACCCGGTCTTTGATCCGGGAGTACACGTTCCGGGAAAACACGAATACCTGGATACAATTAACATGAAACAAAACGTCACTATTTCGAAAAAAGTCAGCATTTTTAATGAACTGAAGCACTTTACTCACCCGCGAGCACGCGCCAAAGTAATTGTTTCAGTTCATTAAGAGGGTACGATGGCTGAGAGGCTTTTGAGAAATAGGTATTTTAATGAAATGTCGCTGTCTCGCCCGAACCCCTTCGTGTCAGTACAGCGAGAGCGGGACAACTGCAGCTCAGACCGTTAATAGGCGCGTAAAATTGATCAAAACAGCATTTCGTAATCCCCTGTTTTCTTCTCGAAAACTGGACCAATAAAATTATTTTTTTCAAAAATAATTAGAGGACAGATTTAGCTATGCCCCTATGTTTTCCTTTTTTTGTTTATAGAAGGGATTCTTTTCTGATGAGTGTCTGAAAATGACGTTAAAATTGGGCAATTTTTTCAGTTTTTGAAAGCTTATATTTCTGATGTTAATTGAAATATGGAAAAAAACGAAACATAGGGGCATAGCTGTGGTAGATACAGACTACACAGTAAAAAAAAATTGGCTCTCAAGCCATTATCCAGGGAGGAAACTGGGGATTACGTTTGTATGGAGAAATGGTGCGCATCGTACCCTCTTAATATGGACCTCCGCAAAGTAAGGCCTGATTCAACACAATTACATTTAATAATAAAACAAAAATGACACGAACCGAGTACTTTATATTCAAGTTTAGTTTAGTTTACTTTTAGTTTACAAATACATAGTACATTTATTTTCAAAATAGCGACAATTTGACGAACATAATTTTGAAAGTTTCGTGAGTGCAATTGGCTAAGTAAAGTTTTTTGAAGAGATGCTAGAGATGCTTTTTTTCGACAGTGGTCGACTTCAACACCAAGAAACTGCAGCTGTTTTATTTTTATCTCCTTTTATTTATTAGAAATATTTTTTTAAGTGTTCGAGATGACATTTGTGAGATTTTATGGCTGACAAGCGATTCGTGCTCAGTACTAAGAAGAAAAAGAAAAAAAAAACGAATTCAACTGTCGCTTCTGTCAATGTCAAATGAAATCTAACCGTTTGCGTTTCGTTTGCTTTGCGTTGTCCAAGAAGCAGTTCCAAAATAGTGATCGAGAGTATTCAATCGTGATCCAATTATCGTGCATAGGTCGTGGAGAAATGCGGTAAAATTGAAAATCCGGATTTTATGTGAAGGTCGATAAAAATAGTCAAAAAATCACACTGAGCACACCAAAACGCAAAGCAAACGAAACGCAAACGATTTGACATTGACAGCAGTAACAGTTCACTTCGGTTTTTTTTTCTGTTTCTACTAAGTTCTGAGCACGAACGGCTTGTCAACCATAAAATCTCACAAATGTCATCTCGAACACTCAAAAAAATATTTCCAGTAAACAATAGGAGATAAAAATAAAACAGCTGCAGTTTCTCGATCTCCAGAACGCCGACTGTCGAAAAAAAATATAATTAGCACCTCTTCAAAAAACTTTACTTAGCCAATTGAAATAATACAAAATACAATTTAATTTAAAATATCATCATCTTCAACATTCCCGCTTGCATAAAGTTCCTACTACAGGGCCTCCTCCAGAATGAGAGGGCTTTTGCCGTAGTTTCCAGGCCCAGCGCGGAATGGGAATTTCACTCACACCTTTAAATTTCTTCGTTCGTGGTAAATTTCAACTGTAATAAATTCCGAGAAACTCAGAGGTGTAAGCCAGGGTCGAACCCACGATCCTCTGATTGAGAAGCCACAGGTCAAACCTAACCAACTCTGTGCTAGTTCCAGCAATACCTACTAAGGCCGTATCAAAGGCATGTGAGCTTGAACGTGGAAATACCACCGCCTCGACACGTGACTGCCGATCGAGGATAGTTTGCTAAACATTACGATAGCTGGATTCATTAATATCCGTTTGAATGGATTTCCTTGTCGGTCAATAATCGTAATCGTACCACAATAACATTATATTGCGTCTGGTCAACTATTTCTTACCTAGCAAATAGTACAGTACAATAGTCTGGGAGCCGCAAAATAAAATTGTTTTAATGTCACTTTATTTGCGTGTCGTCAATTGTTACTCTAGTACAAATTGTAAAGAGATTACAGTTCACGAGCTGCAATATAATGTTGTTGTGGTTTTTCATTCTAAATTAAATGAAGTATAGGTCTATGTTTTAATATTAAGCCAAGCGTGTATAAAGACCGCCAACCGCCTCAATTTCGTGTGTCTGGTTAGGGTTCCGTACCCAAAGGGTAAAAACGGGACCCTATTACTAAGAATCCACTGTCCGTCTGTCTGTCTGTCAGCAGGCTGTATCTCATGAACCGTGGTAGCTAGACACTTGAAATTTTCACAGATGATGTACCTATTACTGTTGCCGCTATAACAAGAAATATTAAAAATAAAATAAAGTTAAAAAACTAAGGGGGGTCGTCATACAGTAAAAGTATTTTTTAGCGTTTTTTTAAACGCGATTTATATAAGGTATTAAACGTAAAGCGTAAATGTAAACCATCACTTATATCAAACTACGTATTTTAAAAAAATAGAACGAAAGATGAAATAATTATTTCACTTTAAACATGAATCTATCGTGAAACTCATAGTGAAAATAAACGGAACATTCAGCCCTTCTTCTCGGAGTAACACGTCACGTGGCAGCCGCCGTGACGTGTGACTCCGAGAAGAAGGGCTACGGATTAGCCCGAAACATGTCGAGTTAAACTCGTTTTAAGACGTGAGTGATCCGTTTATTTTCACTATAATTATTTCACCTGCATTTATATTAGGTATATAGTATGATGCTGTCCAATCGCCATCAAATATATCGGAGCAATGGAGATGGACGATGGATGGATGGACTGAGACGTGGCCGCTAACGATGGGCCTCATAAGAAAGCTCAAAGTCACTCAGGGCGATGGAGAGGGCTATGCTTGGAGTTTCTCTACGCTCACTGCTGGACATGTCTCCCCCAAAGAGTTTCACAACGATCGGCGCTGCGCTGGTACGTCAACGTCATAAATAACTAATTACTTTTGTACCTTGTCACTTTCAGTCGTTACATAATTTCGTATGACTTTTCAAAGATGTTGTTAAAGTGACAAGGTCACTTATTTATGACGTCCACCCTACATCTACCTAAGTGATTCCTGCGACCTAAAGGAAAACCATCTGGTCCATCTTGTTGGGGTCTTTCCTGTTTTTCAGTCATTTTTAGGGTTCCGTACCCAGAGGGTAAAAACGGGACTCTATTACTGAGACTTCGCTGTCCGTCGATCCGTCTGTCCGTCTGTCACCAGGCTGTATCTTAGGAACCGTGATAGCTAGACAGTTGAAGCTGTCACAGATGATGTATTTCGGTTGCAGCTATAACAACAAATACTAAAAAACAAATAAAACAAATATTTAAGGGGGCTACCATACAACAAACCTGATTTTTTTGCTCATTTTTGCTCCATATTGATAACGGCAACAGGTAGACGCTTGAAATATTCAGAAAATATTCAGTTATATAGGTATTCAATTCACTTTAAAGATAAATAATTAAATTAAAATAAAACAAATATTTAAGGGAGACTCCCATAGAACTAACGTGATTTTTTTGCCGTATTTTATAGATAATGGTACGAACCCTTCGTGCGCGAGTCCGACTCGCACTTGGCCGGTTTTTCCACTTCGATATATCTGATGGCGACTGTACAATAATCATATCTCACCTGATAAAGAGAGTTTCCAGTGATATAACTAGCAATATAATGCGAGCCATACTTCCTGATGAAGTCTGCTATGGATACCGTGTCTCCGATAATGGACTCCTGAATGGCGTCAAAGACCACGTCTTCTACAGGGATGTTGGTCGGCAAATCGTTCAGCTTCGCGGTCTCGCGGTATCTGAAATGGTGAGGGTATGCATCGTTAGACATATTATAGAGGCAGTGTATCATATAGCCGTGGTTTAACCTATGGCCTCTCAAACAGAGGGTCATGGGGTCGAGCCTAGGCTAGCATGTCTGGGTTTTTCGGAATTTACGTGCGAAATTACATTCAAAAGGAGAATAGGCAGATTTGTATGGACTCTGGCTTAAGGACCAATATTTTGTATGGCGGAAAATCTCAAATCGCTGTGTAAAAAAAAGGTATTGCAAGATAAAAAAAACATGAAAGCGCATAAAAAACAAAATTATGACACAAAATCGTCGACAGTTACAAAAAATTCATAATCTGCAAAGCGATACACGGACATAGTATCGAAAACCTACCTATATACATAATAGTTTCAACTCAAACTACTTTTAAATACAGTGATAACTTTTTTCACCCAAAGATTTGTGACTAAGTACCTGCCATAGTGAAAGTTTTAGAACTACGTCCCAAGCCCTTTCATTCTGAGAAAAGGCCTGTGTCCTGCAGTGGGACGTGTATAGGCTGGGGATGATGATAATGATAAACCTAACCTACTGTATTCTATAATAAGATGACATAAAAAAATCCTGAAACAGCATGGTTCCATATAATATGGGTCAATCAACTTTTTTTTGTAAACGATTTTCTGCTACTTTCTATGAAAACCGAAATAGTTAAAAAACTGATTATTTTTCCTTATTTAAAGTATACTTATCAAAACCCTAGATTTTTGTAGTCAATAATGGTGTAATTGCCATATTTATTTTATTTTGTTTAGCTTCTATTTCGTGGGTGACCCAGGGGACAATGTTGTCCCCGAAATTTGTATGAAAATAGTGGTATTTCCCCTGGGTGACCGGATTTTTTCATAGAAATACTTATTTTTTTTGGTTTTCACATACGCACTATGATAAACAGTTTATCTAATTACTGCAAAATTATGGTTTCACTAACCAGAGATTACTGAGTTACTTGTAAAGGAGTAAATAGAAATTTACAAAAAAAAGTTGATGGACCCATATGGCAAACATTGGTATGGCAAGAGAAATGATGACAAACGAAATTATGGGAACTGAATGTGTGTGAGATTGTTGATCGAACAGGCATAGCTTTAAGGTAGCTTGCAGTCAAGGATGATATAGACTGGATTGGCAGTCGCCATAGTAGGTACGGATCGGCCGCGGTTTTTGTAGTTCGATTATTAAATCTAGATGGTGTTGAAATATAGCCAGAGGCTTTGAAGGCAAAACAATAAGACTACATATGTTTCATATTAGATGACCAGATGGCCTAGTGGTTAGAGAACCTGACTACGAAGCTTGAGGTCCCGGGTTCGATTCCCGTGTCGGGGCAGATATTTGTATGAAAAATACGAATGTTTGTTCTCGGGTCTTGGGTGTTTAATATGTATTTAAATATGTATCTATCTATATAAGTATGTTTATCCGTTGCCTAGTACCCATAACACAAGCTTTACTTAGCATACTTTGGGACTAGGTCAATTGGTGTGAATTGTCCCGTGATATTTATTTATTTATATTACTACAAATGTATTATTATGCAATATTATTGAAAAATAATACATTTGTAGTAATATGAAACATCTGTAGTCTTATTGTTTTGCCTTCAAAGCCTCTGGCTATATTTCAGCGCCATCTAGATTTAATAATCGAACTACAAAAACCGCAGCCGATCCGTACTATGGCGACTGCCAATCCAGTCTATATCATCCTTGCTTGCAGTTCAGGTAGGTACCTGGAAACCCTGACGAGCACGTAGCAGTGGTCGCCGGTGATGAACGAGGAGTTGATGCCGAGGTTCCGCGCCATGATGTCTGTGGGCCAGCCCGCCGTGAACGCGCGCCACGGACGCTCCAGCCTGTCACCATCATCAATAGAGTAATGAAAATTTATAAAACAAAAATTGAACCGACTCCGAAAACCCACAAAAAGAACTTTCTGCTAATCCGTTTGAAGTCGGTGCCACTGCCACAGTATGAGGCAGCAGGAGTGGAGTTTCTACCCCACCTACGTTATCTATTGGGCTTTTACCACTTCTGCTGGGTCGTGCTGAGGCACATATAGATAGACTACAGTAGACTAGAAAGTTATTTTTGTGGGTTTCTGAAGTACCTACCTAGGTTTATTTCTTATTTTTTTTTTTATCGCCTACTAGTGTAAGTAATCTAAGTTATAAAAGCGTAATGTCTCATCATCATCAATGTATTAATCATCAAAACAACTGTAGCTTACTTAACTACAAAATATCGCTTCTGGCTTTTGTAATCAATCAGTGGATAATCGCTACTATTATGAATCGATAGTGAGTTTCCGCTTGTTTACATTGAAATGGCAACACTTTTTTTTTCTGTTCCGGTCAGTATTAAACGGCTTGCTTAACTCAATACTACTTCTGTTTCTAATAAGAAGACTACTCGGCTTGGCTCCAATGATTCATGGCAAGATGAGCAAGTTATTTGGACTTTTTTAGGAAATAATCTTGTAACCATAAAAATCATGTGCGAAGCTACCGCTACTTCTTTCAAGGACTTCAATAAGCATAGCAGAAATATCTGTACACCTGATTATTTGACGCCGTAACCAGTGGCGAGTCAAAAAAAAACCACAACAAAATAATAATGACAATATTACACTGGCGTTCATAGCGTAGTGCGGGGTAGTGCTAGAGAATCCCATTGCAGCGAGAGAAGTGCAGATATTTTTGACAAATTCGAAAGTCACAAAAGCGAAATATAACGTAGGCTAAGCGCATGTAGGGTGATTAGTCAGCTCTCTCAGCCTAACAATCACAGATTTCATGCACCTCCACATTTTTTTAAGACAACAGTGGTGGAGACAATGGCGGCGCAGGGCCTAAATTTGTCGTGAGCAAGATTTATCTCGCGAGGCCCTATGATGGCGCAACACACATTAGATGCCGGATGTTTAAATGAGCAAAAAACCGGCCAAGAGCGTGTCGGACACGCCCAAGGTAGGGTTCCGTAGCCATTACGAAAAAATCAAGTAATATTTTTCTAAGAATTTCGTATGTTTACGGAATCATCCAAGTTTAGGTATGTTTTATACCTTAGGCTACTATTTACTCTTAAACTACAAATAATTTCCAAGCAATCTTAGCCGCTATAATTTTCCTAGTAAATTTGATATATTTACTACCATTTTGAATTTTTTCAAATTTTTCCACCCAACAGTTTAGATTTTAGAGGGGGGAACGGTGGATTTTAATGAAAATTTTCACTTTAAAGTTGAATATTTCGCAAACAGATCACTGAATAGAAAAATCATGTTAGCAACCCCACAATGGTTTTAAAAGACCTATTCAACGATACCCCACACTATAGGGTTAGTCGAGAAAAAAAAAACACCCCCACTTTACGTCTATGGGAGGTACCCTAAAAAATTTTTTTTTTGTTTTTTTATTCATCACTTTGTCGGCGTGACTGGTATAGTATGTATTACTACGCGCGTTGCACCGCGTCTTGTACCCGCCTTACTTGTTTTTATTAAAGCAGTGTGTATCTAACTACGGTTCGTTTCACTTGTGTCCTCTGACGTACTAATTGGCGGCGATGGCTGGGACTTTCGGTCTTATATCCGGATTTAACCACGAAGTACAAGATTGGATCACTTATAAAAATCGTTTGTCTCAGTGATTTATAGCCAACGACATAAACGAAACAACAGACAAAGCAGAAGTGAAACGCCGTGCGATCTTGCTAAGCGCACTCGCCGAGTCGACCTACCGGCTAGCAAGCAATTTAGCGTTACCGTCCAAGTTAGAAAAAAAAAAAAAAAAAAGAACAGGCGGGTCAAGACGCGGTGCAACGCGCATAGTAATACATACTATATATTCATGCCAAATTACAGCTTTCTAATACTAACAGTCTCTGAGCTTAGCCGCAGACAGGCACAGACAGACGGACAGACATGGCGAAACTATAAGGGTTCCTAGTTGACTACGGAACCCTAAAAACAAGATACTTTTGAGGCGCGAGGCCTCAGATCGCGAGGCCGTACGCGGTAGACCACGTTGCCTACGCCTAGCACCACCTCTGGGTGGGAATTGATACTTGGTCACCAGTATGGGTCACTTTGATGGTAAGTTAGCAACAACAACCATGCACCGCAACTTTGCCTGCTTAGAACGCTAAGATAATAATAATGATAATAATAATTTTATTTCACCAACAACAAACATTTTACAATCCACAGTAAATAAGTACATTTTTTATACTTAATTCTAAAGGTGGTGGGTAAGTTGATGGTTTATACTTCTAGTAATTAATGATGAATTTTACTCCCCGTACTAATGTAAACTGTATCACGGTGAAGTAAGATTTGTCATTCATAATCGTGAAGATAGAATACCTCTTGTACCAGTAATTTCACCATGCCGGCCATGCCCTACCCTTTCGCGTTTCGATACGAAGGCATTAGGTTCACGGCAATTTTGGCAGCAGCAAACTCACCTCTCAAAGCTAAAATCCCTAAAGTAAGCCTGGAGCAACTGCTTCAGGTTATCGCAGAACTCCATGTGGAAATCTCCATCGAACAGGGTCTTCGGTTGTCGAGGCTTGGGTGCCACCGAGAGCCGCTCCACGTCGCGGAACACCGAGACAGTGGGCTCCCTGAACACCCAGCCTTCGGTGTCGTTCCGGGGGACCACTCGCATACATATGCTGAGGTAGCCATATCTGAAAAGAAAAGAAAAGAAAGAAAAACATTTATTTTATAACAACAATAACACATACACAGGCAAAAATAAGAGTACAAACATACGTATAGACATAGACATAGAAATGTACATATTAGTGCTGCTACAAAAAGGGACCCGGCTCAGCATGTTGCTAGTTAAAAACCAGCACTGGTCTTCCGCCGGGCCACAGTACCTACAGCAACATCACGGAAGGCCACACAAAACAGACACAAATTATATAATTATTATAAAAAAAGAAAAACATATCATTCTAACATAAAACTATCTGACTACGGAACCCTAAAAACTAAACATTCAAGCATTCAAGGCTACCACAGACCGAAGCGCGGGGCGCGCGCGCGACGGCAACGAAAACGCTTCGGTCTGTGGTGGCCCTAAAATAATTGGCTGAATGTTCCTGAGACCTATGCCTCTTCCTAGCGGAACACTGGTGGAGGGAAATTCATTATTATTGTGTGCTGGTGGTGATACTTCAGAGGTGTCAAATAGCCTATCCTACACGCAAAGTACCTACGTATTGCGAAAAATATCACGTGAGATTGTGGGGGGGGGGGTTTGATTTGGCGAGAGGCGTAAAATGTTATGGGTCCGAAACATGCTGGACTAAGTCCAATTTAAATCCATGTCCCGTGAATATATTAGGTGTTTCAGAAGGGGGTCTGTATTATGGTATTTATGGTGTCAATAAAGTGTGTTTGAAAAAACCAATAGTTATTGGAAATTGAAATAATGCATTGGATTATTGTTAATAAATATTAATACAAAAAGGGTCATTCAGAAATTAAGGTTTATTCCATGGATAAGGTGTTGGGCCGTCCAAAACTCCAATCTCTGGGATGGGATTAAATATTTTTTTAAGCTAAGTATTTATGTTTAAATGCTGATGGAAATGAAACTTTACAGTGTAAGTAAGTATTGAAAATTTATCTGGGTTTCTGAGATAAAATACATACTTATAGTGCCTTGATGAGTCATGTAGCTAAATCAAGAAACCTTCATGGCTTACAGGTGATGCTTTTTATGGAGACAAGACGAAAACAAACGAATAAACATGACACCTAACACCGACACTTATTAGGTAAACCCAGGTACTATAACGCCAGTAATAAAAAGGTTACAACTGCATTGAGAATCTAGAAAGAATATCAACTGTATCTGTATACGTGAAAGATCTAAGATTCAAATTGGAATTAGCAGTAATTGTTTGGAACTCTTTGATTGGGCTGTCAGCACCTTACTTGAAGGGCCAAGGATAGGTAAGTACAGTCGGTTCCCTAACATAAGTATCCACTTTCCTATGCAGTTTAGTATGAAAAAGTGGATACTTAAGTTAGGGAACCGACCCTTCAAGTTTGTTCTAATTTGTTAGTTTTGTGTTTCACTCTATCATCATCTTTCACTAGCAGAGTTAAAGAGAAAGGTTCAAATAAAGTTTCAGCAAGATGTTCGAGTTGTGAATGCGATTGTAAGCAAATTTTTGTCTTATTGTTTGGTGGTTTATGGAAGATGAAAGTTGCCCGTTGTGAGTTTTTACAATAGAAGTTATGCTTTTGGTGTATAATAGTAGTTCTGCTTTCACTTGAAAGATTTTCGAGGAATGCAACAGATGGAATATAATAGTCTAGTAGGAGTATCTAGGAATACCTAGTCAGTGGGCTGCTGTATTCATGACATTGGATATGCGACGACCTATTACCGTGTCTATCTCCTACTAGGACTCACGTACACTTTTGACTATTATTTACTAGCCGTTGCCCGGGATTCCGTCTGCGAAGAATTTGTTTATCGCTATCCTGCGGGAACTATGCAATTTTCTGGGATATAAACTATCCCAGGGTCTCAAATCTCCATACCAAATTTAATCTAAATTAGTTCAGTGGTTTAAGCGTAAAGAGGTAAGTACCTAATAGACAGACAGACAGCCAATTTCATCAGAATCAAACTCAGGGCCGGATTAACCATCGGATAACTACCAAGGGGCCCCGCGCGCGCAACATACGAGGGGCGTTCAATATAAAGTGAGAACGAGATGCAAACTCTTTTAATATTACGAAATTAAATACTGGCCGGTAAAGCTAATCTATCTAGCTGATTGCTATGAAAAAAAAACTAACTGTCTTTTGTTTAAAAAAATATACGGTAATTTCTTTGCAATGCTATTGAGTACGTTAGCGAAAATGGAGAAAATTTAACTGCGCGCCGTTATCAAATACTTCTGTTTGAAAAATTTTTCTACGGACCAAGTCAATTTGGATTTGCGGGACACTTTAGGGTCTAATGCTCCTCCGTATTCGACAGTCGCACGTTGGTGCGCCGAATTTAGACGTGGAAGAACATCGACAATGGACGACCCCCGCTCCGGACGCCCTACTACAGCAGTAACTGAAGAAATTGTGAAAAAAGTCGAAAACTCAGTTTTGGCGGATCGTCGTGTCACGGTTCGTTTTATTGCTGAAAATGTAAAGATTTCAACGGGGAGCGTGCATAATATTTTACATGAACGCTTGGGTATGAAAAAGGTATCTGCGCGTTGGGTACCAAGAATGCTTACTGACACGCAAAAACAAACTAGACTAGAGATTTGTCAAGAAGCTTTGAACCTGATGCAGCAAGACCGGGAACTTTTTTTGGCGCGATTTATAACAATGGACGAAACATGGCTCCATCATTACGACCCAGAAACGAAACTGCAGTCTATGACATGGAAAAGGCCATCATCTCCAACTCCGAAGAAATTCAAGGTGAGCCCATCTGCCGGTAAGGTCATGGGCTCTGTTTTTTGGGATGGTAAAGGGGTATTAATGATTGAGTATCTCGAGCATGGAGCCACTATTACGGGCACATTATACGCCAAACAAATAGCAACATTGCGCAATGAGATCCGCGAAAAACGGCGAGGTAAACTCTCGAAAGTTGTGCTGTTCCACCAGGACAATGCCCCGGCACACAAGTCCGCCGTTGCAATGGCTGCAATTCGTGATGCTGGGTTCGATATCCTTAAGCATCCTCCGTATTCACCAGATCTCACTCCCAGTGATTTCTACCTATTTCCGAGATTGAAACAATACCTGAGAGGCCAGAAATTTGAAGACGACGACGCGGTCGTCGCTGCAGTACAAGATTTTTTAAGTACTCAAGATGAGACCTTTTTAAAAATGGAATTTTAAGTTTAGAAAAAAGATATACTAAGTGTATTATGCTAAAAGGTGACTATGTCGAAAAATAAAATGACATTTAGTAAAAGTTGTTTATAACATACTCATTCTCACTTTTTATTGAACGCCCCTAGTATACTCGTAAATTAAGAAGGTTTCGGAGCGAAAATTGCATTGGTAAATTCGTATCCTTGATATCAATAAGTATTCTTGCTATTTTAAAAGCTTTTTTCATTAACTTGCAATGTATGTAAGTATGTATGTACGGGTCAAATCTTGGAAGTTGAATTTGACCCACTTCAAGTGGTCGGATTTACTTGAAATTTGGTATAATTATGTACCTAAGTTGGATGACAATGCAAGTACAGTCAACAAAAATTTCAGTCCGCGAAAAAGCTTGCATTGAAAATGTCATTTTTAACAAAAACTTATTTCGTTGCGTGCTACTAGTTGATTTGATTTGACTTCTTGCGTGCGCTTGATATTTGGCTCAAAGGGGGTCCCGAAAATTGCATTACCTGGGGGCCCCGATATTTTTAATGCGGCCGTGGTCAAATTGCTTGCGTGATAGGGTAACAAACAACAAGTAAAATGTTGTAATATATATAAATATGTAGTTTTTTTTTTACTCACGATGGTTACATTAATTGTAGATTTAAGGTACTTGCCGTGTGTTATTTGTTTTATTAGTTCTGCTTTGTGTTTAGTCTTCTAAATTCAATAAGTAGTTTTTTTTTATATTCTTGGCTTTGTTATTTTTATTATTATTGTATGATGGTTTTTATGGCCATCTTGATTGAAATTTGATAACCGACTAGTGATCGGATGTTGTTCTTCCTGAGCAAGCAAAACTGTTCGAACTATTGGTGGAAACTATTGTGGCTTAAGTGTTAACTTTGTAAGCTAACTACTTGGATTGTAATAATGCTGTGTGTTTCCCTTTACAAATAAATAAAAAAAACAAGGGGCGGAATTTTCGTAGCAAAAATGGAACGTCAAGAGGGATTGAGGATTATGTTGTATCGACTATCGATGATTAATTATCACTTAGCACGACATGTTTAAAGTAATGAAATTAACGAACTGACACAATTACTTTGTTCACCCGCGACCTTACGATAGTTAGGTACGTTTATGTATAAGAAACCAAAGTACCGCCTGATTCATTAAATTAAGTAATTAAATTAGACCTATAGTGGGGTAAGCCTTTCTTTGCACTGCAGTGGGACACTCCATAAGCTACAAAAAAAATAGACCTGTGTGTATGAATGAAGGTTGACAAAATAACAAATTAATAAAACAGTAACTAGTTTTATTTTGTTACAATTTAAATATTAAACAGTGTACAGCTCGCGCGATAAGAGTTTGGCTTTGACCTTCGGGTGGAGGGGATTACTGCGCATGGGCTGCGCATACCCCGCACCCCCGTTGATACCCAATTTCTGATTTCTGCGCAATAACGGTCAAAGCCAAACACTTATCGCGCGAGCTGTAATTCCCAGGTGTAATTTAATTTCCTTAAACATGTTGTGCTAAGTGACAATTAATCATCGATACTAATCGATAGTCGATAAAACATAATGGTCAATCCCTCTTGACGTTCCATTTTTGCTATAAAAATTCAGCCCCTTGGTAACAAACATATAAACATCCATCCATCCGTCTATACACACTTTCACGTTTAATATTAGAGGCATATATTGGGAAGACGCTCCCCTCACCTACGTTAAAATTTAGGTTACCTCATGAATATGTTGATGGCCTTCCCAACGCCGAGCTCGGAGTCCAGGGTCGCGGCGCGGCACAGTGCTACCGCCAGCAGCAGCACCGCGGGCCGCACCATCACACACGACGGACCGTCTGCAAAGAAAACATCCAGATAACTACTACGGTTCAAGATATACCCTTTAACCCTTTATAGCCGGTTTAGGTAGGCCTCCAAAAAGAAGGTGCGACGATCTGATAGGTTGCACCGATCTGTTTGGCGACCCTTGGGAGACACCTAATATGTTCAGCAGTCTTTCGGCTGAAATGATGATGATGATGATGATGAACCTTTTATAAGGTAACGGGAATATTTTTCACAAAATACTTTTTTGTTTTTCTGTCGGATACGAATCTATATCGTTTTTACTATTTCAACAAATTGTGGATTTTCGCTATGCGTTATAAAGGGTTAAAGTTGGTAGGCCGTTAATGGCTCTTTTTTGGGATGTCTAAAACATGGCAAGTTTTTAGGATGAGCATTAAAAAAAAATTGTGGTTCAAAATGGACCTAATATTGTTTCACTGCTACATACTTAGACGGTGGCACCATTTCATTTTGTAAGTCGTGTAATCGTTATACAACCAATATTTTTTTTTCCGAAATACGATTTAATTTTATTTATAGTTTAAAAAAAGTCCGTGAATAAATTATCTTATCAGATATAAACTTAACAATATATTAAAAAGGTACCACAACGTAAACATGTGTATTTATTGAGTATGCAACAAACCAAGTACATTTTTCAATTCACCATTAACATTCCACAAATAAAATACAAATAAAAAAAGCCAAAAAGATTTGTCAGAAGTGGGATTCGAACCCACGCCCTCAGAGAGGACCAGAACAACTCATACCCGTTGAACGGGCAAGGTAAACCTTGAGTCTGGCGCCTTAGACCGCTCGGCCATCCTGACTGTTGGAGTGGAGCGCGAAAATAGTCAACATGTTCACAGCGTCGGTTTACGCGTCGTTATCATAGATGACGTTAGTACATAATAACTTAATGACACAGATTGATAATAATATCAGTGTTTTTTTATTTTAAATGTTAATATGCTTGTTATCTTGATGTTGTGAAAAGTTTATTTGAATACAATAAAGTGCATTTTTTGTTATTTAGTACGGCTTACCTTTTAATATAATCAATCATCATCATCATCCCAGCCTATATACGTCCCACTGCAGGGCACAGGCCTCCTCTCAGAAGAGAGGGCTAATATAGTAATACTAATTTTAAATTTCCATTTAAAAAATAACAACAAATATGCAAATTTAGAAGTAAAACTATTACGTTCCTTTGATAGAAAATAATGCGAAAATCATTGCTACATAAATATTGCATTATTACCAAACAAAACCACATAAACGCAATAAATAGATTTGTGGTGTTTTGGTCACGGTAAACACTCGTAAAACCACAAGGTAAGGCCTTTAATAATCCCATAAGAATTACCTACCGCGGTGATTTTAGGATTAAGAAACAGTGACAAATATTTCTTTGGGCGCGTTTAGAATCAAATTTCTGATCCGTGGTATATTCTCCTCTTGTGTCTAGGTACAGTCGACTGCAAAAATATTTACGCAGCCAAAGTTACAAAAATATGTATAAACGACCATAATGTTAAGCGAATAAAGTCGCGTATCTATAGGTACACATTTTTATAACTTTGGCCGTATCGATCTTTTTTAGTCGACTGTACCTATCTAGTAGTAACGTGGCCAAAATAAAAACGGCGGACGAGTGGGGTCATTTATTTATTTATTTATTCACGCGGAGCTCCTTCTTCTGTGGACTTTTGGCCCTTCGAACATAACCTAAACCTACCTAAATAATAAGTTTTCTATTGTTTTTCCGCGGAACTTTGAACATTCAGTCGTTTATGGTTAATTTTGGTCTCCTCCCATAAGCCTCCCATAGACCATTGTTCGGAAACATGTTTTGATCGACTTAACCGACAAGTTGTGAAGTCTACGAAGAAAAAAACTCAAACGGAAACTATACCTGTATTTATAAAACATAATCAAAAAGTTAAACAAACAATAGCTAACCTTATCGACGTTTAGTTCCGGCACAGATTAAAACAATAAATAAATACAAGCGAGTAGATTAGTAGCTCGAACGTGCCAGTGACTCGGCCCTTGACCTAGATTTACGATAGCTAAAAGTTCAAAGGACTAACGTTTAAAATATGATAAACTACTGATTGAAACCACGGCTTCGCCTGCGTTAGAAATATATGAAAAAAAAAGTACGCTGATATTTATAAAGCCTAATCTGTATTAGGTATTATGTTATATGATCAAACTGACGACCAAATGGCCTAGTGGTTAGAGAACCTGACTACGAAGCTTGAGGTCCCGGATTCGATTCCCGCATCGGGGTAGATATTTGTATGAAAATTACAAATGTTTATTCTCGAGTCTTGGGTGTTTAAATATATATTTATACGTAAGTATGTATCTATCTGTATAAGTAAAGTATGGTTATCCGTTGCCTAGTACCCATAATACAAGGTTTGCTTACTTTGGGACTAAGCCCATTGTTGGTGTGAATTCTCCCGCGATATTTACTTCTTGACTAGCTGTTGCCCGCGACTCCATCCACGAAGAATAAGGGTAAGTATAAAAAATAGCCAAATATACAGAATAATGTTGATAATAATCTGTCAAGCCGTTTCGGAGGAGTTCGATAGCAAATACCGAGATACGAGATTTTTATATATTAGATATAGAAAGATCTAATATGTTATCGAACTCCTCCGAAACGGCTTGACCGATTTTTATGATTTTTTTTTTCCACACTTGGTAGGTCTGAGAATAGGTCGTAGGCTATTTTTATATCCCTATTCTTCGCGGACGGAGTCGAGGGCCACAGCTAGTTATTTATACAGGGTTATTTGTAATTCACTAGCATCCTTTTAACCCTAAACTCCTACCACTTAAACAACGGCTTGTTTTACGGCTTTTGTCATAACTTAATATTTTTGGTGTTAACGTTTTCAAAATTTGAGATTATCTCTTATTTTTACGATACTCTGTGTATTTGTATGGGTGTATTTGTTTGCTTCATTTTAAAAAGTCGTAAAACAAAAAACATTTGTATGAGTGATAGGAATTCAGGGTTAATAGGATGTCAGTGAATTACAAATAACCCTGTATGATCGAAGTTCAAAGCATAGCGACCGCTCGGACAACGCAACCTATTGAGTGGAGAGGAGACAAAGTATTTAGCATTTACATTCATAATCGTTTCTTATACGCGATTATAATTAGCGAATTTAAAATGATATTTGCTTCGTCGTGTTAACGTAGCGTGACATCGAAGAGTATTATTTAATAAATGCCGTGTAGTTGGATTCGTAGAGCGTTGCTAACTGCATGACTGCTGGACCTTGACAGACTTTACGGTTCAGTCAAACATCATTCTATCATGACATCTTATCCTATATTATCTTATTAATCGTCATCATTTCAGCCGATGAAAGCCGCGGTGGCCTAGTGGTTTGATCTATGGCCTCTCAAACAGACGGTCGTGGGTTCAAATCCCGGCTCACACCTCTGAGTTTTTCGGAATTAATGTGCGCGTAATGTTCATTGTTATTTATTTTTTCTTCTTCTTATTTTTTTTCTTCTTCTATTTATTTAATGTTGCATACTTTAACAGTTTTCATTAGGTTTTCATGCATATTTCTATCATTTTTCCTGCATATTAACACGCATATTTCAAGCTTTTTATGTTGCGTACTAGCTGTTGCCCGCGACTCCGCCTGCGAAGAATATTGGTTTAAAAAATAGCCTACGACCTATTCTCAGACATACCGATATAGAGAAAAAAATTTCATAAAAATCAGTCAAGCCGTTTCGGAGGAGTTCGATAACACACACCGTGACACGAGATTTTTATATTTTTTGTGGTTATTCAGAGTCGGTCCAATTTTTATTTTATTTATTGCAGTGTGTTTGAGTATTTTTAAGTATTTATAATTATGTTTGCTAACGCTACGGTGCGCAAGCGCGTCCAGCCAGTCGTAACTAGATGGTAATTCGATTGGCTTCGGGGCAAGGCCGTGTCAATGGATCGCTTACCTTTTGTACCAATTGAGGTATTACCAGTTATCAATTAAGTACCCACTCAATATTAAAAGCACATTGAAGCCTAACTTAGGTATAATACAATACAATACGTAGTACATTATACAACTAGTGCGTTAAATGAGTCATTTAAAACGAGCCGTTTATATCCACGCGAGCCGCAGGTGAGGGTTGATGGTTGAGCCGAGGGTAAATTTGATTTTATGAATGAGTTGCACCCTGTTTTTAAATTCGATTGCGAGCTTTACAGTGTAGGACAAACATCATAAAAAGTACAATCATCAGCCGAAAGCCTCGACTGATGAACCTGCCTCAAGTTCGCCAAACAGACTGGTCCTGTGCAATCCGCGTCCAACGCGTTCCCGCAACCTTAACCAGGTCGTCGCTCCATCTGTTATAAGCCTACGTACACTACATCTTCCGGTCTGTGGACGCCATTCAAGAATCTTTTGGCCTCATCGGCCATCAGAAGAACTAAAGTCACTGACATAGTTCGAAGAATTGCCAGACTCAAGTGGCAGTGGGCAAGGCAGTGCTCGTAGAACTGATGGCCGATGGGCCCAAAAGGCTCCCGAGTGACGTCCTCGCACCGGAAGACGCAGTGTAGGCATGACTCTTTGAGCTGTCGGTGACTTTAGTTGTTGCGCGGATTTCATAATTTCTGACAAAAAGTAGGTACAATATCAGAATACGTAATACAAACAGTCTAGGTATATGTTATTCATGAGATCCGGTTACCTTCATACCAAATTTCTCACGGTTCTTCTAGCTGGCTACAATCCGTAATAGATCTATATTAGTACCGTAACTAATTGTCCGACCAGTCAGCCGGTTAATGAAGTCAGTCCAAACAGGAAGGCGACTGGTCGCAGGCGCGGGCGCAGGTTATTTGACCTGATTTAGGAAATAGCTTGTGTAACAAATGAACTTTATTTCTTGTCTTAAATACTTGATCGGTCCATCTGAATTGGTGAACGACCGCATATACTTATATAGATAAATAAATACTTAAATACATAGAAAACATCCATAACTCAGGAACAAATATTCGTGCTCATCACACAAATAAATGCCCTTACCGGGATTCGAACCCAGGACCTCTTGCTTCGTAGGCAGGGTCACTACCAACTAGGCTAAGGCGGTCGTCAAACGAGGAGGGGCGGTTGTCACGGGACAATTCACACCAATTGACCTAGTCCTAAAGTAAGCTAAGCAAAAGCTTGTGTTATGGGTATACAACGGATAAACATATTTATATAGATATTAGACAGGCACATACTCAAATACATATATTAGACACCGAGGCACGAGGGTAAATATTCGTATTTTTCATACAAATATCTGCCCCGACGCGGGAATCGAACCCGGGACCTCAAGCTTCGTAGTCAGGTTCTCTAACCACTAGGCCATTTGGTCGTCTAAAATATGAGCCTTAGGCAAGTTAAGAATACGACCCTGTTGCATAACAAAGTAAGTACAACTAACATTACGGAACTCTCGCTTCAGTTATATTAACTAGAAAGGGAGTTCCGCTTGTAATATAAGTTGTACCTACTTTGTTATGCAACAGGCCCCAGGGCCCAGTGGCATGACAAATTACAAGCTAATAGGTACTATTTGCTTGCAATTTGGCCCAGAAACACGATGTATTTCTATTGGTAGAAAGTAAGATCAACAAAATGTAAGTTTTTCGAGTGCTCCTGCCGGAGTTGGAACCCGTATCTCATTCATTACTAACCGTCCCGAGCACGCTACTCAAATCCAATAAAAAAAAACTGCCAATTTGCATTGCTTCAATTTTTATTCCTCAACAAGATTGCATTGTATTGGAAAAGTATTGTACCGTTAATGTGTATATTTAAATGGCAATCAAATTTTAATGTCCCAATTAACCTTAATGCCTCTGAAGAGCCACTCGATTGCACTTGAAGCGTTGCATTAACGGGCATGCATTAGGAATTGCATTAATTGCATGAACACGAGTGTTCTTTGGATGCTCATCGCGCTAAAATGAATGAATTACTAGGTGATTCATTAATACATTCCGATATTATTAAAACCGGCTTAGTGAGAGTCGGACTTGCGCACCGAGGGTTCCGTACAAATTTGTATGTAGGTATGTCAAAATATACGCTGTAAACAGCTGTACTCCAGCGTTAGCAGAGCCCTGCCTTCAAGTATGATGTACGCAGTGTGGGATCGTTTTATATGGTTAGTCAGGAACGCCTTTAATATTTAATTTAATTATATATTTTTTATTATTTGCTGTTGTAGCGGCCACAGTAATTAATCGCTGAAAATTTCAAGTGTTAAAACGCAAAAAAAACAC
Source organism: Archips crataeganus (assembly GCA_947859365.1). Taxonomy (NCBI): domain Eukaryota; kingdom Metazoa; phylum Arthropoda; class Insecta; order Lepidoptera; family Tortricidae; genus Archips; species Archips crataeganus. The sequence continues at coordinate 8,158,392 of OX402064.1, forward strand.
GATTCTTGTACGACGACCCCCATTAATTTTTTACTTTATTTTATATTTAGTCTTTGTTGTTACAGCGGCCACAGTTCCATCGTCACCATCTCGTTGAATGGCAGTCTACCACTGTACTTTTTCTTCGGCACTGCCGCCACGTACGGTGAAATTGGGAACTAGCTTCCGGCAGCAGTGTTTCCAGACAACTATGACATCGGCGCTTTCAAGAAAAGTGTTCATACTAAGGCCGGCAACAGATTAGTGACTCTCTTTGAATTGTTGATATTTATGGGCGGTGGTGATCATTTTCTATCAGATAACCCGCTCGTTTTTCTCCCTCTCATAATAAAAAAAAGTAACACATAATCGGTGAAAATTTCAATTTTCTAGCTATTACGATTCAAGTGATAGAGCGCTGTGACAGACGGACAGACAGACATCGGAGTCTCAGTAATAGGGTCCCTTTGGTACCCTTTACGTACTGAACCCTAAAAATCAAGTGAAGAGTATATTGAACATAGCGCCATCTAGCGTCAGGTTTCGAGACCAAGCATTTGCATTCTTGCGGCTGATGTATTTATAGTTCGGGCTACGACAACAATCCCACTCGTGCGCCTCCGTGTACCGACAGTAGCGACATTGAAATAATAAACTTTTCACTTCTCACTTCTTTATGTCGAGATAATGCTGCATAAAATGGCTTTTCTGCTTTAGTGCATAAAGTAAAATCATCGTCGAAGACCAAGGCAATCAGGCGCAAACAGCCACAAACAGTAGAAATTTATAAAATATAAGTTTCTTGTCATTTTTTTATATATAATTGGTGTTTAATATTACGAAATTAATAAAACTAGGCAAATCAAGTACCCACATTATTATAGAAATGGCAATGCATGAAAAATAAGAGCTTGTAAGTTTTATTTCCAATGTTGCTGTTTAATTTCCAATCAAAATGAAAAGCAGAGTGTAAAACTCGAGCATTAAACCCATTTTCCCGTCGACGTGTCTATCCACCCTCGCCGTCCCAGCTCCCCGACCTGGGGGGTTACTACGAAATACGAAGTTCGAAGTTCGGATCGTGCGGTCCCTACTCTCGTAATAAATACCGTTAGCGTGAGCGGAACGGCATGAAACGAAGTTCGAATTTCGCGCTTCGTAGTATAGGGCCTGGTCGTCGTCGTCTTCGTCTCAGAATTGAGAGGGGTTGGGCCGTAGTTCCCATGCAGGCCCAGTGCGGATTGGGAACTTCGTACACACTATTGAATTCCTTCTCAGGTGTTTTGGAGGTTTCCTCACGATGACCTTCACCGTAAAGCTCATGGTAAATTTCAAATGTAATTTCGCACATAAATTCCGAAAAGCTCAGAGGTGCGAGCCGGGATTTGAACCCACGACCCCCTGCTTGAGAGGCCATAGGTCAAACCACTAGGCCACCACGGCTATACTTGACCTGTTATTTAGTCATAAATGTACCAAGGTAGATAATGTAATCTAGATCAAAGGACGTGATCTTTAATACCTAAATGTTGAAATCAATCGACAAGATCATCGTTCCATTTTTAATCGATCAGAAATTGGTTAGTAATGGACTGTTTAATTAAGTAATTCGAAAGGCATAACATCATTGCAAACAGTAAATCGTGATCGATTCGTATCGGTTTCCGTTCATTTGAAATCTTCGTATAAATACTTGGATTATTTATTTAAAATGACGTAGGTACTTTTTAAAAAGGTTTTAAACACTGCTTAGTGGTCTAACTCAGCCACGGCATAGAAAAAGACAGATAAAGTTCAATTTAGACAGTCAATCCGGAATATTTTAGCGAATAGTTGGGCAAGTTTTACTAACATTTTCAAGAAAAGTTTTTCTGAAATTTCTAACTAAAGTCGACGAATGACTTCATATATTGGTCCTTGTTCATATACCACATCAAAGCCGGCGTAGTTACGTAGCCCCGTAATAAAAAACGTGAAGCGTGAAATTTATTAGTTTTAACACACTTCGTGGATGAATTTAGACGACGAAACGTATATACTTAGGTTTAGTGTTTACTGCCGTTTAAAATATTGGCCAAACTAGGTCAACATTTATAAGTAAGATAGGAAACCTTCATTGCCGTTTGTATAAAAAAACCGTGGCTAAATATAAATAAAAAATATTTTTAAGCAATACAATTTTGCCGAATTAAGTCCCTGGAGTCAGAGTAACATTTTTGCTATCGGTACTAAGCTGGAGGCGGATTTAACGCGTTAACATTTAGTCCCTAATTGGATCCCGAGTAAACACCGTCTTCAAAGAAGATAAAAATAACCACCATAAAGACCTCATTTATCATAATGGAGGATAAGTTTCGTTTGTGATAGTTTTAATGAGTATACTTAATAATTTGGAATAGGAAGCGGTTGCCTTTACCCTTTTTTTTTTTTTTTTTTTTATGATATATGGGGCAAACGAGCAGACGGATCGCCTGATGGTAAACGATTACCGTCGCCCATGGACACCTGCGACACCAGAAGAGTCACAAGTGCGTTGCCGGCCTTTTAGGTAGGAGTACGCTCTTTTTTTGAAAGCTTGAAGGTCATATCGGTCCGGGAATACCGCAGCAGGAACCTTTGTTTCACTTGACATAAAAAAAAAACACCAAATGCCAGTAGTGCCCTTAATAAAATTGTAAGTACTTATTTAATGTTTTCATTTTATATGTTTTGATCCATTTGTGGTTGCGTACCTACCCTTATTGTTGTAAGAGAAGTTACAATCTCTTTTTTTTAGAAAAAAAAAAACATGGTTCCAAGTTTCTTGCGGCGCATTCTTCGTAGCAACCACGGTCTTTCCAAAAGCGCTAGTAGACTAAAAAAAATAAAAAATAAATTTGCCGAGTTCTTCATTTACCTCCTCCAGTCTTAGCGGCTGTGATTTAGGAACCCTGATCCCGGAGAATATTTTGATAAAAATTGATATTCCAGAGATAACTATCAACCATACTAACTTTCATTTAAATCCATCGAGCAGTTATAGAGTGAAAGAATATCAAAAAATATCACATGCAAACTTTCGCATTTATACTCTTAAGATTAGGAGGGCGAAAGTAATACGACCGTCCTTATCGTAAAATTAGGAAGTGATACATACAGCCATGGTGGCTAGTGGTACTTATAGCCTTTCAAGCAGAGGGTCGTAGCGTAGGTTCGAGCCTGAGCGCACACCTCTGAGTTTTTCAACTTCTAATTTACTATGAGCTTTACCGTGATACCGTGTGTTAACGTGGGCATAAGTATCTAAACTTAATATTTTATAAAATGTATTTGGGTTCGTATTAGTGAAAATATGGTTCGTCTACTGGATAACAGATGGTGCTAGTTTCACCAGATCTTGTGTATTATTGTCCACTATTTTAATGTAAAATAATGTTTGTTGTGTTATTTATTTATTGCTAAACGTCGTGATATAGTAACAATTTATATTCTTTTTCTAAAAAATTTAGTAATTTGTAAATTTCCTCATAGATGTCGTTATACCTATGTATAATCTAGCTATCGTTAGTCTGCCTGGATTTCTACAAAGCATACAAATTGTTATTGTTGCGTCGTAGCAAGCAAGTATTGGAATGTACTGCATACGTACTTGAATAAACTACCATTGTGCAACGAGTGGTGCATTTGATTTTTGGGACCCTTCAGTACACCGTGAAATAAAAAAAAATGGCGAGGAACCCTGCAAACACCTGAGAAGAAATTCAATGGTATGCGTGATAATCTTAATCAGCACTGGGCCCGTCTGGGAACTACGGCCCGAGACCTATCAGAATGAGAGGCCTGCGCACTGTAGTGGGACGTGTATAGGCCGGGATGACGATGATAATGATGATGAAGTAATACAGGTAAGTTCGCAATATGGGTCATCATCATCATCATCATCATTCAGCCGTAGGACGTCCACTGCTGGACATAGGCCTCATCATTACGATTGGAAGCGTTTTGCATCCATACCCTGAACCTGCGGCCTTCACCAAATCTAGAACTTTTGGGCCCCAACGGCCATCTGTTCTACGTGCTACGAGTATATGGCCTGCCTATTGCCATTTCAACGAGCTAATCCGTTTGACTATGCCGGTGACCCCGGTTCTTCTACGGATCTCCTCGTTTCTGATTCGATCCCGTAGAGAAACTCCAAGCATAGTCCTCTCCATGGCTCGCTGAGCGGCTCTGAGCAATATGGGTGCGTTATTGTATAGGCATGTTACGAATTTTATGGACCGCACACACCTGACAACGAGTTTCCTTTAAGAGAAGTGCTAAATATAGACTATGATACACAATACAGTGGACGGACACGTGCAAGAAATGCAGGTTGCTTTACATTCAATTGATCACTCGTAAAGCGCTAGGCTAGAGTGTTCATTGGTTCTGAAACTCTGGTAATTACCCCCAAAGGGATAAAAATGTAAATTGTGAAGGATAAATAAATAAATAAATAAATATTAGGGGACAATCTTACACAAATCGACCTAGTCCCAAACTAAGCAAAGCTTTTACTATGGGGTACTAGACGACGATAAACATACTTATATAGTTTATTTAATTTATTGAATCAGGCGTTACTTTGCGGAGGTATTGTAAGGTCGCGGGTGAGCAAAGTAATTGTTTTAGTTCATTCATACTTATATAGATAATTTATTGAATCAGGCGTTACTTTGCGGAGGTCCATATTAATGAACTAAAACAATTACTTTGCTCACCCTACAATTACATTTCACAAAGATCTAAAGAGACTAATAAAGGGTTCTTTGTTTGCCTTTGAAACCGAACAACAAAAGAATTTTGTAATTCCCATGAATCCGCAGGCGCCAATTCTATATGGATTACCTAAAATTCATAAAGATGATGTGCCTGTTCGTCCAGTTGTCTCATACGTGAGTGCTCCAGCATATAAATTGGCTAAGAAATTAAATAGTATTATTCGTGTGAAGGCTTCCTTTAAACCTTCTTATAGTTTAAAAAATGGTTTAGATTTGGTTAGTAAAATTAAGGACATCGGCATACCGCCGAATGCAACGTTGCTTTCTTTGGATGTAGACAGTTTATTTACTAACGTACCATATAGTGAGACACTAGAAATTCTAAAAGACCACTTAGAAAGGAAGCGGTTGCATCCGGGTGAAGTTTGTGAATTAATAGATTTGGTAACTTTATGCATGAAACAAAATTATTTCCGGTTCAATGGTCTTTATTACTTACAGAGTGATGGTTTAGCTATGGGTTCACCTCTGAGTCCTTTAATGGCAGATATATTTATGGATCATTTTGAGAATCAGTATATTGTGGGTAATAGTAATATTGTGTACTATTTTAGGTATGTTGATGATTTGATCCTATGCTGGAGAGGGAGTATGAGACAGCTTGACGTGTTTATTAATGGTTTGAATAACAAGCACGTAAAGATAAGGTTCAAAAAAGAATTGGAGGAAAATTGTTCGTTGAACTTTTTGGATTTAACGATTTCAAAATTAAATGGTAAACATCAATTTAAAATATACCGTAAGCCCACGTACACAGATGCTGTTATACCAGCATCTTCTAATCATCCGTGGCAGCATAAACTGGCTGCTTTCCATTTTTATGTTAATAGATTGTTGACTGTGCCTCTTTCTAAGGAACATTTTGATTTAGAGTTGAGTACTATTTATCAGATAGCGATCTCAAATGGTTATACAAAATCAATGGTAGATAGTTTAGTTCAAAAGAAGCAGGCACGGTTAGTAAATAAATAGCATGCTTTACGCTGCGCTACCTTCTCAGTCTACTAACAAATATAGATCTAGCATCTCTTACGTCGGGGGTTTGTCTGATAAGATTTATGGCATTTTAAAATCAAACAATATTAATGTTGCCTTTAAGACTAACAACTCTTTGTACTCTAGGCTATGTAACCACAAAGAACAGGTAGATAAGGGAACTAGATCGGGGGTATACAAGCTTACTTGTAATGACTGCAATGGGATATACGTAGGACAGACAGGCCGAAGTTTTAATACTAGATTTAAAGAGCATGTTTCGGCATATAGGAATGAGCATCCAGATAGATCGAATTTTGCAAAACATTTGTTGGAATCAAATCATTCATTGTTAGATTCAGATTCTTATGAAGTGTTACATTATTGCGGCAAGGGGTTGCGTCTGGATGCTCTGGAATGCATGGAAATAATTAGGTACAACACTATGGGGTCTATTATTAATGAACAGGTAAATTTAGTATCTTCTCCTTTACTGCGGCTTGGGTCGAATTTGAACAGTTAGTATTAATTAAATATGCCTTATAAATAAATAAACAAAAAATTCAAGGTAGTTTTAAATATGTCAATAGAAGTTAATTTTTGTGGGGTAGTTTGAGAATAAGAAAAATAAAGTGGGTACTTGAGAAGTTACAGTGACAAGTTAAAACATTTGTTTTGGTTTGTTAGTTTAACATTTGGTAGCATAGCATACGGTTGTGGTAACTCTGAAGATGAGCTCTGGTTGAGTTCGAAACGCGTCAGTGTAGCTTGGTGGTGGTGATGGTTGGGTTTATGTGATTTGTGTGTGTTCGTACAGTGTGGAGGTGGAGGAACTGCATGAACGCACATTTCTTGCATAAACGTAACTATTGTAAGGTCGCGGGTGAGCAAAGTAATTGTTTTAGTTCATTATATAGATAAATAAATACTTAAATACATAGAAAACATCCATAACTCAGGAACAAATATTCGTGCTCATCACACAAATAAATGCCCTTACCGGGATTCGAACCCAGGACCTCTTGCTACGTAGGCAGGGTCACTACCAACTAGGCTAAAGCGGTCGTTAAAAAAGGAAGGAAGGATAAGGAAGAATATTCTCAGGCGCGCTAGTGGTAATCTATTCAACCTGGTGAAGCAGATGGATATTGACATATTCAACTGTAAGTAACATCCTATTAGTGAGGCAAAGACTACTTGTAAATCGTGTTTCGAAAAAAACTGGTCACTAGAGTGAATCCTCATATATCTTACAATTATGAATTTCAGGAATATAGCATTGCTAGTAATGATACAGCACGAGTTTTAATTAAATGAATGCAATAATTGCGCCGAAAACACGGTAGGGACTTAAATAAATAAATAAGGAGTAAATTGAGATACGCATTGTGAAGAAGTCGCTCTTCAATTGTTTCACCTAAGAGTTAATACCCAGTAATCGTTCTTCGGGTGTTGCTATGAAGCATTTCAACCGTCGTCCCGAGTGTTGAGAAAATCAACTAATAATAGGTCTCTCAGCTAAAAATCTCAATGACTTTATTACGCGTGATGTGATGTGAGATCGCAGAATTGCAATTGGTTTTAGTTCATGGACATTATCCTTAGATTTATTAGTTTAGATTAGAACCAGTGAGAAACCATTATTTAATGCGTCTGTGTTATATATGATCATGGTATGGTACGGTAACTGAAAATCATAAACTCGTTAGTTTTACGACAACGCAATATTTTCCTTTTGTCGCATATGGTCCCGTTCGCAAATCGTCCGGTTAGGAAATTCGTCCCGTTCGCAACTCGTCTCGTTGGCAATTCGTCCTGCAAACGCATCTTGTTCCGTTCGCGACTGGTCCCGTTAGCAAATCGTCCCGGAAACGCACCTCGATTTTTACTATTTGTTAACGGGATGAATTTTGCCGAACGGGACGATTTGCTAACGGGGCCATATATGCGACAAAAGGATATGATGCACGTGTCAACTAAACTTCACTGGCGTCCAAAATTTCTAGTAAGAGTATAATGCTCGAAATAAAAACGCCCTCTTAAACTTTAAATACGAAACACTAATGAATCTAACCTAACCTTCAGGGTATCTGGCGTACGCTACATTTTAGTAATGTTAATGATATTTTTTTTCATCACAAGAACCATGACACGAATAGGTCAAGAGTAAAATTTCTGGAAACCTTGACTTAGACTGAAGGTATACAAGAACAAAAGAATTAGGTATTTTACGTAGCACGTTTGTGTTAAAACAATTTATACTTGAATCTGGATTCTGGAGCTACTTGTTAAACTGATAGCTGCTTCGTTACAAATTAATTTACAGAACATACGCAATTCTTCCGTGTGTCACAATTGATTGATATTCTTTTAATATTACCATTAAGCACTTCCGATTAAATATTATTAAGTGGACCATTAGGTCAAGGTTGTATAAATATTGTATGTCATCAATGCCAGCCATTGTTTTACCAAGCTAAATTTTAAACCGCTCATTCATAAGTAAGTATGTCATAATTTCGTCTCGACCAATGTTACGTCCCACTGCAGCGCACATGGCTCCTCACAAAATGAGAGTGCTAAGGCTGCAGTTCTCACGCGGGTCCAGTGCGGATTGAGAACTTGCACTCACACCATTAAATTTCTTCTCAGGTGTGAGCAGGTTTCCTCACGATGTTTTCCTTCACCGTAGAACTCATGGTAAATTTCAAATATAATTTTCGCACTCAGAGGTACGAACCCGGATTCGAACCCACGACCCTCTGCTTGCTAGGCAATAGGTCAAACCACTAGGCCACCACGGCTTGATGACTTCACACACCATTAAATTTCTTCAAACACCAACATAAGATTTTAAAAACTCAATCGTTGTCATTAAGTCTTCAAACAAAACCTAATTACACTGTAATTTCTCATTCCCACGGCACAAGAACCTGAGATTCCTACAATTGCTGTGTGTATTTACAAAATAGAACTTCCAGAATGGCGTAGTGCCAAACGGATCTCTATCAACAAGGGATAGAGTTGTAAATGCGAGTATGGTTAACTGGACGACGTTAAGACGCTTTAATAGACAAGTTACCGTAATTAGATCTGTTTTGTTTCGGACTTAGGAAAGGAACGACTATCAGAGACGGCATCACAGATGTCATGTAAGATAACAGGAACTTATCAGAGTGGTGAAGTGGAACAAACCCATTATCGGGGCAAATTTTTACTTTGTTGTCCGTTTAAACTTTTTTTTTATTTAGAAATTTTAAGTGATTTCTGCCCAGAATCACGAGCTTTTTCAATCCTATTAGGAGAACAAAAGTGTCTCGAGTTTTTTTTTTTTCGTTGAGTTACTATTTTTCATAGACTTTATATGAGCGTAACTAAATGGAAGAATCGAAAATGATACCTATGAAAATTTTGGGACACTTTTTTTCACCTAAGTAGTAGGATCGAAAAAGCTCGTGTTTTAAGAAAAAATCACATAAAAAAATTCCAAATCATTAAATCTAAACCTGATGGTTTTAGTATAAAGTTTGTATGTATGTATGTATGGTATGTAAACTCTTTATTGTACAAAAATAAGAAAAAAAAGAAAAACATTATTGACAACCGTTGAAATGCATGTACAAAGGCGAACTTATCCCTTTAAGGGATCTCTACCAGTCAACCTTTGAGTGGATGAAAGGAGCATTTAGTAAGGGACCGACAAAGAGTAAGTAAAAATAAAACAGTCGGACAAAGCAAAGGCTACAATACAACTTTTAGTAAATACAATACATAAACTCATAATATAAAGAAACCTATTAAAAATATACTGCCATATACAACATACCTATATATATGCATAAAACATAGAATAAATAAGCAGTGTTCTCAATAAATTAAAGAGATGGTGTGAGTTATCGAGATGACAATATTTTGAACTGAGTCAATTCAATTCTGGAGGTGCGACTTTTTATGGATAATTATTAGTTGATGGTTAGTCCGTAGATTCATGTCAAGCTGTGGCTATTAGTATGCCTTACGGCGAAACATATAGTAATACTAAAATGACCTGTCCATATTTTTTATAGGTTTTGTTTGTTTAAACGTTTTTTTTAACAGTATTTAAGTACTGCACGCGTACGGAATCCTTTACTGCGTATAACTTGACACGCTCTTGACCGGTTTTGAGACTTGAATGGTACACAATATAGGCCTAAGTACGTACAAGATTTATATTGAAATCACAACATCGCAAGCGCAGGGTTCAACGCTCGGAACAATAGCTTGATCGTCGATATCCTGCAATTTATTAACTTACGGTCGCTAGATTTTAGCGCCAACGCACTCTCTAGAATGAATAATACACTGGGGCCATGGGCCCGGAGCACTTACGAAGGGAGTTGGCTTTAGCTTATTACACTGGATTATTTTAGCAATGTTTACTGTTGAGAAAAGTTTACACGATTCACCAGAAAGTTGTCCACTGCTGAACATAGGCTTCTTCGAAGGTTTTCGAGACAGCCTGGTTCTGCGCCACCCGCATCTATTTACAAAATAGAACTGCCAGAATGGCGTAGTGCCAAACGGATCTCTATCAACAAGGGATAGAGTTGTAAATGCGACTATGGTTAACTGGACGACGACGTTAAGACGCTTTAATAGAAATAGTTACCGTAATTTACGGTTGCCATAAGTGTGGGGACTCAGACCGGGACATTTAAAGAAAAACTAGTAAAGGTAAAAAAAAAAACTTTTATTACAGCAATAGGTAACTTTAAAGGTTTAGTCCTTGCCTAAACACAAAACAACTTTTAACACAGGCATTCAATGCCAGCGAGTTTTTTACTTTTTTTTTAGGGTTTTCTGTTTGTTAGCGCTTTTCGCTATATTGGTGAAAATGCACATTATCGGCTACGAGTAGCATGCGCTGCCGCTAGGTATATTACTGTTTACCAAGTCCAGCCCTCTATTAAATTACTATGATTTTTAAACCGGGACAATTTGCTTATCGGCCGGGACGCCGGGACACCATGCTTCAAGCCGGGACATGACCCGGCGTACCGGGACGTATGGCAACCCTACCGTAATTAGATCTGTTTTGTTTCGGACTTAGGAAAGGAACGACTATCAGAGACGGCATCACAGATGTCATGTAAGATAACAGGAACTTATCAGAGTGGTGAAGTGGATCAAACCCATTATCGGGGCAAATTTTTACTTTGTTGTCCGTTTTGACTTTAGCGACGCGCGCTAACATGGCGGCAGCAACCCACCAATAGCGGCACAAGAAAAAGATGCACCGTGCGTGGAGTATGCCGAGTGGTCTAAAACGCGTCTTCTGCGCAGGTACGTCGGTGAGCCACATCAGTTGTGTAATACTGTAATACAACTTGCACGATTTTTCTTGAATGTTTGCTGGGCTTAATAGTTGTAAGTAAAGTCGACCAAGTACTTTAATAGTTATTTTATATGACAGTTCCTAAATCAGAAAAAAAAACAAGGTTGACTGTCATTCATTTGCTTCATTTGTAGGTGAAAATTAGTCTTTGATGTTAAACTCTGCAAATGATATTGAACCTTAGGCGCAAGCTACACAGAAGAGACGTGGGAGGGACGGGAGCGCGTCGCAGTCCGCGTCGTTTGTTCGCATGCCGCGTCTCTGCCCCGTCTCTTGTCTGCTTTGGATCGCGACTCTTCTATACATTTAGATGAAAACTGATTCAAGGAGCGTCGCGACTGTACCGCACCCCCGTCCCACGTCTCTTGTGTGGCTTGCGTCTTAGGGTGATAAACGAATTTCTTGGTTGACAATAGTTATTTGTGCAACAAGAGAGCAAAGTTGTTTTTTTACTGCGAGTGCTGATTTTGAATCACGAGTTAGCGAAGGATTCTATAATTGAATCACGAGCGTTTAGCGAGTGATTTTAAGTTAGAATCCTGAGTGCGCGAGTGATTCAAATACACGAGATGCAAAAAAACTTTGGTCTCGTGTGACACATACAACTTTTCACCTCAGCAGCGAGAACATAATAAATTATTAAAGGTATATGAACGTCGTCTTTTTGTCTTTGTTGTGGTTTTCAACATTGAGTAAATACTTCATATTATATATATACCTAACAATAGGTACAGTCTCCGAAAAAGTGTTTGCATTGTTTAAAAATATCATAGGCTTTTAAATATTTTTCGCGAGACTTTTCAAGTAAGAAACTTACTCTGCATTATGTATTAAGTACTCCATTAATTCGTCTGGTGTTCAATTGTTGACTTCGTCACTGGACTCACTCAATTCACTCATATCATATTCAAAAATGTATTAAATAAGTACTTCTAATAATTTCCAAATTGCCTCTGATCGTGTACCAAACTCATAGATATCGAACTCTGTAGCTAGAGAAACAGAAGAAAAAAATTAAAATTTGAATTCCGCTATTTTTTTAAAGATGCGTTCCGATACTACATCCGCTGCGTTCCGATGCTGCATCCGCTGTATTTACCACGATGTTCAAGATTGTTAAAATTATTAATAATTATATACACCGTGAAATTTTAGTGGTTGTTTTCCCGAAACGAGGTGATTTAGTTTCGATTGTACAATCGATTTATAATTACTATTTTGACTAGAGTCAAAAATCCAATTGTGAAAAACGAAAGTTGAAAATGACCGCAAACCAATAGTAACGCTTCGTTGGTACAAGTAGCGTACGATCGTACGATAGGTTAGGTACCAAAGAAGCGTTACTATTGGTTTGCGGTCATTTTCGACTTTCGTTTTTCACAATTGGATTTTTGACTCTAGTCAAAATAGTAATTATAAATCGATTGTACAATCGATACTAAATCACCTCGTTTCGGGAAAACAACCACTAAAATTTCACGGTGTAGATACATGTTTAAACTTTGTCTTAAACAACATTTTTACTATAATTTGATTATATAAAAATTTAATCCAATTATTAAAAAAGTACCTACAATAATTTAATTTAAAACCTTAACAGACGAATTACAGTTTTAAGGTTAAGAACTTATTATGAGTATCCGAACGTTCAATCGTTCGTTTATTTTTAGGTCTACTAGGATAGAATTTGAAATCGAAATTCGAATCGATTTGATCTTATCTCTCGCTCTTTTCGTATCGAAATGAAAGTGACAGATCAAACTGAAGTTCAAATCTTTCGAATTCAGTAAGCAGACCCATCATGGTCTTTGACTTTTAAAAAAAATAATTAAAAAGCTACTTTGTCTCACGCAGTGAGCAAAATCGGATTTTGCTCACTGTTTTTTAGTAGCAAAACCTGCCTGTTTGAGGTGCTGAGGTGAAAAAGGATTTATCGTACACTCTTCAAAGTTTTACCTAATGTTTGTGTCATACAACTAATGCTATATTATAATCTTTCTAACTACTACGGATCACGTTACTAAAGAGTAAAGTCATTATAACTTCACCCTTTTGTTGCATTCCACATTTAAATGACCTAATTAGTGATATGAGTTATCTTAAAGTCTAATGTCAAGCTATTTACTACTTCGAGTAAGTGCGTAAGTGCTATCTCTGTCTATCTGGGAGTTGTGCTTCTTGATTCGTAAACATTATTGACCGAGCGATTGCAAAGCGCGAGTGAAGCGTCCTTATCATCATACATCATCATCATCATCATTTCAGCCGAAAGACGTCCACTGCTGAACATAGGCCTCCCCCAAGGCTCGCCAAACAGATCGGTCCTGCGCCACCCGTATCCAACGCGTTCCTGCCACCTTAACCATCTTGGTCGTCGCTCTATCTTGTTGCAGGCCTACCTGCATTGCGTCTTATGGTTCGAGGGCGCTATTCGAGAACGTTTTAGCCCCTTCGGCCATCAGGTGCCCTGCTCGCTGCCACTTGAGCCTGGCGATTCTTCGAGCTATGTCAGTCAGTGCCGTTAGTTCATTCGCGGATTTCATCATTTCTAATGCGATCCCGCAGTAACCGCCCGGCCACGACTTCGCGCGTTTGGCGGCGCGGCAAGCGTATTCTGTGTTCATTGCGCGGCCGAGACGCTCGCCGTACAGTGGTTACCTGGCAACACACGCAATGAACTGGTAAAACGCTTGCCGCGCCGCCAAACGCGCGAAGTCGTAGCCGGGCGGTAAAACTCCGAGCATAGCCGTCCCCATCGCGATCGCCCACTGAGTCACCTTGAACTTTCTTATGAGGCCCATCTTTAGTGGCCACGTCTCCTTATCAGTTTGGGCAAAAATGCTTTCGTATGTATTTCTCTCCAGCTTCACCTACATCTGGTTGTATTTCTCGGGTGCGGTTACTGTACGACCTCATATTTTTCGACCCGGAATAAACGACATTAATGCATGATCTGATAATTCAAATCCTCATGGTAATTTACATGATCACGACAAATCATCATCACGAATCAGGTCGTACATTATTGTTATTCACTCTGGGTCGACAGCTACATGTCGTATTTTATCTGCACCCCATTTCTCAACACGACACGAACGATGCATTAAATTTCATTCGGTCTAAATTCCAAAAACATGTTTATCGTCACGGACCGTTTTATTGTTAGGTATTTCAGTTCGTTAAGTTAAACCCTATCACGCAAAAAATATATCGAAAAATACATCGTGCAATAAAAATAAAAAAAATTTTTTCATAGTTTCCTACATAACTGTTTTTTTTTTTCAATTTTCAGTTAAAAGTATCTGTTAGATAAATGTAAGCTCTGTCCTTTTTTTCCTATGACTTGAGAAAAGGAAAGCATAGTTTTAACTGATGGATACTTTTATCTGGGGATTGAAAAATCGGCCCTTATTCTCAAAAAATTGCCTTTAAATATTTTTTTTGGAAAATTTCTGTCAGTGTTGAAAAATATGGAATCTCCTCTTTTTTGAAGTCGGATTAGAAAAGACTGTAAATATTCTATTTAGCACGGCTTTTAAGACTTACTAGCTGTTGCCGCGACTCCGTCTGCGAATAATTCGTTTATTGCTATCCCGCGGGAACTATGCAAATATCCGGGATAAAAGTATCCCATGTTAATCCAGGTTATAAATTATCTGTGTGCCAAATTTTATCAGAGTCCGTCAAACTTGGAATGCCAGAGTAACAATCTTTCCCACCATGCCAAATTTCATGTTTATAATATTAGTAAGATTACCATTAAAATACAGGACTGCATACTTGAATGAATCAAATCATAATTATAGCACTGTCTACACGTGTCATCCGAACGCGACCCGAAGTCGTGACCTCATGACACTATGAAATGACAGGGAATCCCAAATGACTTGATTTCGAGGAATATTGAGCAGGAAACAATTAATTTCAAGAAAGATTGCTACAAATAAATTACTCGTGTGACTACCAAGTTCATAGGTAGCTGTTGTCTTGTAGCTAAATGCGAAGCAACTTAGATATTCTAAGAAAATTGGAATAAAATGTTTGTTTTCTTATGAATTGACTTCGATAAAAGCTTGAATCGCAAACTTACGTTGTTACGATTTTTGCCGATTTGAATCTTATATACAAGCCGTAAAGACTATTTAATTAGAGGATATGAGTAATATCATGCGAGTTCTGAAGTGGTCTGGAAAAAGGTTACGCTAACATTTTTAAAGCAAAGTCAATGTTCGCTTGGACAACGCCATCTATGGATTGCAGACGAAGTTACCACGTCATCTTAAAGACCGAGGAACTTCAACTTCTTGGAGCGTCTTCTATTCCTGTTTAAAGTTGAAAAATTATTCTAACCGGAACGCATTATTACAGAGATATTTACTAAGTATCTTATTTGAGTCATTTTCAAAAAAATGTACACTGTTAAGGGAATTCATGGTGAGAATTCAGGGTGTGTGTGAAGTTCCCAATCCGCTCTGGGCCCGCGTGGGAACTACGGCCCAAGCCCTCTCATTCTGAGAGGCGGCCTGTGCCCTGCAGTGGGACGTGTATAGGCTGGGATGATGATGATGATGATGAAGGGAATTGTTTTAATTAAAAAATAAAACTTAATTGATTCCTTTGTGCAACGAAAGTTAGCCATTTATATATGCCACAAGTTTTAACATCTGCCTTGATCTCTAATAGGTAATTGATGAATTCATATTTTGAAGTTGAGACGAGCCAAGTTCGAAAATTTTAACAATTTTAGAATAACTACTTAAACAATTAAACACTAATCACTTTCTCCTGCTAAACTTAAAATGACATACGAAAAACTAACTTTAATCAACTCGGTAACTGAAAATAAATTAAAAATTGTATTTTCTACGCTTCATAATTTTAAACTGTTTTTTTTTGTAAAAGTTAATAGCATCGGATCAATTTATATTGAAATTCGCTTACAAGTAGCGTACGATCGTACGATAGGTTAGGTACCAACAAAGCGTTACTATTGGTTTGCGGTCATTTTCGACTTTCGTTTTTCACAATTGGATTTTTGACTCTAGTCAAAATAGTAATTATAAATCGATTGTACAATCGAAACTAAATCACCTCGATTCGGGAAAGCAACCACTAAAATTTCACGGTGTATAGTTTTTTAGTCATATGAGAGCCTCGCATTTTTAGATCACGAAACCGCTTTGTCTGACAGCTCGTCCTCTTTCCGGCGAGTAACCTGATCATGTTATTAGGGTTATTATTTCTGTATATTGCTCTTCCCCTTCTCTATATAACTGTCAGTACCTGGGCGACCGAGCTCCGCTCGGGCTGTAGCTCGGTACCAAGCGTTTTCCCAGAGATAAGACCAAGCTAGATAAATTTGTCATCCCCGAAAACCCCCACATACCAAATTTCATCGAAATCGTTGGAGCCGTTTCTGATATTCTGATTATGCAAGAATTGCTCGTTTAAAGGTATTGGATAGATTAATATTTTTCACCTCAGCACCTCAAACAGGCAGGTTTTGCTACTAAAAAACAGTGAGCAAAATCCGATTACAAAGTAACTTTTTAATTATTTTTTTTAAAAGTCAAAGACAATGATGGGTCTGCTTACTGAATTCGAAAGATTTGAACTTCAGTTTGATCTGTCACTTTCATTTCGATACGAAAAGAGCGAGAGATGAGATCAAATCGATTCGAATTTCGATTTCAAATTCTATCCTAGTAGATCTAAAAATAAACGAACGATTGAACGTTCGGATACTCATAATAAGTTCTTAACCTTAAAATTGTAATTCGTCTGTTAAGGTTTTAAATTAAATTATTGTAGGTACTTTTTTAATAATTGGATTATATTTTTATATAATCAAATTAATATTAAAAATGTTGTTGAAAACAAAGTTTAAACATGTATCTATATAATTATTAATAATTTTAACAATCTTGAACATCGTGGTAAATACAGCGGATGCAGCATCGGAACGCAGCGGGTGTAGTATCGGAACGCATCTTTAAAAAAATAGCGGGATTCAAATTTTAATTCTTTTCTTCTGTTTCTCTAGCTACAGAGTTCGATATCTATGAGTTTGGTACACGATTGACTCAAGGGTTGACTGGTAGAGATCCCTTAATGGGATAAGTTCGCCTTTGTACATACATTTCAACGGTTGTCAATAATGTATTTCTTTTTTTCCTTATTTTTGTACAATAAAGAGTTTACATACATACATACATACATACATACGATCAAAGGCAATTTGGAAATTATTAGAATAGTAATAAGTACTTATTTAATACATTTTTGAATATGATATGAGTGAATTGAGTGAGTCCAGTGACGAAGTCAACAATTGAACACCAGACGAATTAATGGAGTAATACATAATGCAGAGTAAGTTTCTTACTTGAAAAGTCTCGCGAAAAATATTTAAAAGCTTATGATATTTTTAAACAATGCAAACACTTTTTCGGAGACTGTACCTATTGTTAGGTATATATATAATATGAAGTATTTACTCAATGTTGAAAACCACAACAAAGACAAAAAGACGACGTTCATATACCTTTAATAATTTATTATGTTCTCGCTGCTGAGGTGAAAAGTTGTATGTGTCACACGAGACCAAAGTTTTTTTGCATCTCGTGTATTTGAATCACTCGCGCACTCAGGATTCTAACTTAGAATCACTCGCTAAACGCTCGTGATTCAATTATAGAATCCTTCGCTAACTCGTGATTCAAAATCAGCACTCGCAGTAAAAAACAACTTTGCTCTCTTGTTGCACAAATAACTATTAAGCCTTAAGCACTATGTACCTAGATAAGAACACTGTAATGTGTTTTTGTTTGGAATACCAACACTCCTGCTGCTCTGGTTTAGTTTAGTGCCTAGTATGGGGCCCGCTGACACTGTTAACAATGTTACTGTTTCTGCATCAGTAAAAACTTTAATTTCATTTACATTTCAAAAGCCATCAAAGGCTAACAGCAACAAGTCGTCCAAAAAATTTACATATTTATTTCTCTTAATAATAATTCTGTGGCTTACTCTTACGTAACTGGTCAGTGCAGTCCATCTGTGAAGGTCATAAATAAAAACGCATACAAATGATGACGGTACGTCATTACTGTCTGTTATTAATGTTATTTTAACGCTTTCTTTCGTAACAGTTGTAATGTTAATATGGCTTGTGTTTTGTTTGGTTTTAAGTTGAGATTGTAAGTTGCTACTGAATAACAGAATCGTATCTTATCCAAGAATAACCATTTGAGTGTTAGCATTGAACGATTTATTAAAAAAATAGTGTTCTTTTTCTATTGTTGGTAGTATTCTAATTGAAGTGCTGCAAATTGTTGCATTTCTATTGGTCGGCTCAAAAACAAGAAGAACGCAAGAGTTGGCCAAGCAGATATTATGTTCGATATCGATAGTAAATGTATAAGGGTTTGCCACACGGGATGCGTTCTGCGGTTTGCTGGTGTGAGGTATAGTATAGACATTATCTATACAAAATATATAGAGACCGACAATGTTGTTCAAACATAATGCGGGCTGCGTTCAATTTGACCTGACCGCGACCGCAGAACGCATCCAGTGTGGCAAATCCTTTAGTCATTACTCGATGTAGTGACTGACTGTGTCCGCGGTTTCACCCGCGTTTATGGTTATTGTGTCGAAGGCTCGATAAATGGACTGACATAAAAAAAAAATTGTACCAGTAGCTTTCCTGAGATTATCACGTTCAACCAAACAAACAAAGTAGCAGACTCTTCAGCTTTATATGTAATACTAGCTTTTGCCCGCGACTTCGTCCGCGTAGAATTCCAATTTATGGTAAAGCTTCTTCATCTCTTTCATTGTCTAAAACAAAAAACCGGCAACGGCAACATCCATTATTATTATCATTTCATCATCATCAGTATCAGTTAGTGAATATTATAAATCCCGTTTATTCACTATCCCGTGGGAATTTCAATAAATTTGTCCTTATTCTATGCAAATTTTCGCTTATATTTATCCCGTGGGAATTTTGCTTTTTCACGGAGAAAAGTAGTCTATGTAAATAATGGTTGGTGTAACTTCCTATTGGTGAAAGAAATTTTCAAATCAGCCCTCAAGTGATATTCACTTCTTTCTATCCCACGGGAATTTTGCATTTTACCGAATAAATAGAAGGTAGCCTAGCCTATACCAACAAAGGATAGTGTAGCTTTCTATTGGTCATTTTTTTTAAACTCAGCCCCGAAGTTAAATTTACTATTTTCTATACCGCGGGAATTTTGCATTTATCCGGAAAATAGCATCCTAGTTAATCAAGGACAGTGTATCTTTTCTATTGGTGAAAGACATTTTAAAATGAGCTCTGAAGTTGAATTTTATTTCTATCCCTTGGGAATTTTGCATTTTTCCGGAAAAAAGTAGCCTATGTCAATAAAGGATAGTGTAACTTTTTACTGCTAAAAGATTTTTTTTTAAATCGGCTCGGAAGTTTCAGAGATTATCTATCCCACAGGAATTTCCAAAAATCCTGCAATAAGTTTTTTTGCTGTTATGTATGACCATTTACGTTTATACTGAATTTGAAAAGTTTAGTACTTAATTGTAGTTACGGAGATAGGATCCAGTTTATTTGAGTATATGTATAAATCCTGATTTATCCTTATCCCGTGGATATTTTCAAAATTATTGAAATTAGCTTTATACCTGTTCTAATAGTCTACTTGCATGCCCAATTGGAACAGTTTAGTAATCTTCGTTATAGGGATATTAGGGTCACTCTCGATTGATGAAATATATACATCCCGTATATTCCTTATCCCGTGGGAATTCCGGAAAATTCTTTCTTATCGGATGCCTACGTCATACAAAGGACACATCCTCCAAGTTTCAGGTCTCTACATACAGCGGTTTAGGCTGTGCGTTAATCCGCCAGTCAGTCATTTAGGTCTTCAGGACAAAGCATTTTATATGTATTTCCATTGCACCAAGCTTTTATGCGAGTTCAACAATGATGTTTGAATACTCAATTCGATTTTATTCGAAAAAGGTTGAACTCACATAAAAGCTTCATCATCATCATCATCATTTCAGCCATAGGACGTCCACTGGTGGACATAGGCCTCCCTGCCTGCGGCCTTCACCAAAACGTCCGTCCATCTCGTTGGTGAACGTCCCACGCTGCGCTTGTAAAAGCAAAAGCTTGGTGAAATGCAAATACTTATTATAATTAGTTATTATCAGAGATCAGATCAGGAAGTGGTTGATAAACGTAGACAAATGGTTTGCAAAATTTGAAGTTTCGTTTCGTTTACATTGTGTCAAAATAAAATGTATTTTAAATCAAAAGCACTAAGGAGTATTGATATCAACTTCGAAGCAAATCACCCCCAAAATAACTTTCTACTCCTTTTTAACCCCGTCAAGGGATGAATTTCAATAAAATACGAAACACGTCTTCCAACAATTCTGTTAAAGAATGTTTATGCAAAATTTGAAGTAGATTGGACCAAGGAATCACGTTGTCCCATACAAACTTTGCCCCCTTTTTTACCCCTTTAGGAGTAGAACTACGAAAAATCCTTTCTTATCGGATGCCTAAGTCATACAAAGAACACACCCTCCAAGTTTCAGGTCTCTACGATCAGCGGTTTAGGCTGTGCGTTGATCCGTCAGTCAGGACAAAGGATTTTATATGTATAGATTAGTATTTTTTTTTATGTTAGATAGGCCAGACAAACGAACTAGTGGGTCACCTGATGCTAAATTAACACCACTGTCCATAGACACCCGCAGCGCTTTACACGATGCCAGTGCGTTGTCGGCCCTAAAGGAGAGGGAATAGGGGAAGGGGGAGAGGGAGGGGGAGAGGGAAGGGATGAGGTATTGGGCCCCCGGCACTCTCACTGACCGTACGAAACGCAAGCAGGATTACTGCTGCTTCACGCCAGTGTTCTGTGAGAGGGTGGTACTGCCCCGGACGAGCCGGCCCATTTTAGTATAGATAAAAGTTTTATTTTTAAAGTAAGAATACATAAATTTAATCCTCTTCCTGTCACAGGTATATTCTTATACCTACTAGGAGGTATCTAACCTTCTTGCATGTCTCTGTGGATATTGAAATAAATATTTTTTCATTTTTTTTCAGTCAGAATTTTAATACCTAAAATGGTCTTGTTCCATGTAGGAAAGGAAGAACCAAAATAGTGCTAGTACGGTATAAATTACAAGGCTAATAAATTAAATAAGTAAATTTAATTAAGTAAGTAAATTTTTTCGCTTTTAAATAATCTTAGATTCGGTGAGCAGCCGTACTGCTAATAACATAAATAATATTTAAATTACAAGTCACTAATAAGTTGCAGAATGGGATAGCCCATATTACCACTTTATAGATGGAATTCTCTACGGTTTTTATCTCAATCTTTCTTCAATCTCTGTGCATAAGACCATGCTAAATAAACTGTAACTGGTATACTAATTTGTTTGTATTTATGTATTTTTTTTCTTAAATAACGCAACATCTAGTAATTCAACACTTATTTTTAAAGACTAAATGGTTGCATAACTTTAAACAAATTATGAATGAAACAATCGACGTGTTTTTATTTTTTATCGCTCCATTTTACTAAAAATTCATGGTCATTTAAGTAACTTACCGATGACATTTTGTAACAAATTCATCATCCCAGCCTATGTACATCCCACTGCAGGGCACAGGCAACACATTTGTAACAAATTAATACACCATAATTTTATTTTTACACCTGCATAAGAACTTCACCAACAAATTCTACTAATATTATAAGCAAAATTTCGAGGGAATTCCCAAAAATTACACGGGGACGGTCTTCATTTAGGTACTTACGTTATATTTTAGCGTGAAATAGTAACAAATACTTTCGCAATTTGTAATATTTAACAGGATTAGGGTATATTATATTTATTTATATACCTGACTCGTAAAATGCCACCATAAATCATTGTTACTACTGATTTAAATTTCACGGTATTTACGATTTATTTGTATTAACTATGTAAGTCCAAAGTTTTGTGTCAAGGTCATATCGACGAAATCTGCATTTTTAAATAATTTATTAAATGCTTATTATCGCAACATAATTTAAAATTGAAATGAGGTATTATTCCATGCAGAGAGAAAACAATATTGATTCCATTGATTGCACAAAGAAAAAAATATGAATGTTTATATTGCACGACGACTGGATAGTTAGATAGCCTAGTGGTTAGAGAACCTGACTACGAAGCTTGAGGTCCCAGGCTCGATCACCAGTCATGTGCCTATGGTGTGATTAATAATGAATGTCTGCTCTCGAGTCTTGGATATGTATTTAACTATCTTATCAGTTACCTAGTATCCACAGTACCAGCTTTGCTTAGTTCGGGACTAGGTCAATTGTTGTTATTATCCAACGATACGTTTTTTTAAATTGCTATAGTATTTAGATAATCTACGATCTAAATCTTACAAAGATCTGTCAAGCAAAGAAAAGTTACATAAATTATTAAAAAGATAAACGTATTTTTTAATCAATCTATATATATTATACAATAATATCGTGACTGGCAAATAATATTTATACGCACACATTCTGTACCGTTAACATACATTTTATAACAACAAACTATTTACATACCTACCAAAAATAAAACATTGTCAATTCCAGAAGTCCCCAATCTTTTCAATAGTGTGTCTTCCATGGACTTATACCTAACCTGGACTGAGTATTGCGACAAAAAAGTGAGGCCGAAAAAAACAAACCAAAGAGTTGCATCTCGTTCTAGGGTGATCAAGTACTGGTGCGAGTGGGACACAATTCTCTAATTCCTCTAGTTTGTTGTTATCTCTCGGGCCGCTGTCTCTAGTTGCTATTATTAAACTGTATGGCTTGGTAATATGGGTCACTTTTGATTGACTAATAAAAGTTAGAAGTCAGTCCAGGTAAGTCCATGGCGTCTTCCTTGGCAGGTTGTAATTATTTTTGACGCCTTTATAAAAGAAAAGAGGTTCGTTCGCTTCGTTCGTTCGCGTGCCGGGAGCTGAATGTAACGTCTCGCAAAGCGCCAGGAATACTTTGGGAACCTCTAGACTAGTCTTAAGTCGTCCTTGCTTATACATCGTAAACAAACTTATAATTCAAGTCGTATATTATACAATAACAGTAACTTCACGGACCGTCATTAAGTAAATCAGCTACGCCATTGAACGTTGAACTTTAAACAATGTGAACAAAGCTATTCTCAAAGAGCATCTGCCTCGCGGCATTAAGTCTGTTGGAATTGCATCAGTAAGATTTTAATGTCAAATCTTTAATAGAATTATTATATTGGAAGTAATGGGTGAATTGATGGATAAAATTTTAAGATCGTAATCATTTACGAAGACGTAATGATGCCTTGAACATTACCGAACGTTTTAAAGTCATTTTTCATTTACAATCTTTGTGTTGTGCAGTCGATACTGCCAAAGTTACAAAAATATGTATACTTACACGAGTTCATTAGCTTAACATTAAAGGAAAAAATTGTAGTCGACTTTACTATTAATCAAATCATCTAGACAAATTACAAAAAGACAACCGTAAATTCAAAATGTTAACGATCCAATGAAATTTATTTAAGCATGTTCTTTTATCGATACCGAATCGCGTAAGTACCTATAGTATAAATCTTCCCAGGTGAATTTTTCGCTTCGAGCCCTTATCTTTCAAAACAAACGGTATCTTTATAGTATTAAGAGGGTACCTACGATGCGCACCATTTCTCCATACAAACGTAATCCCCTGTTTCCTCCCTGGATAATGGCTTTAGAGCCAAATTTTTTTTACTGTGTAATCTGTATCTACCACAGCTATGCCCCTATGTTTCGTTTTTTTCCATATTTCAATTAACATAAGAAATATGAGTTTTCAAAAACCGAAAAAATTGCCCAATTTCAACGTTATTTTCAGACACTCGTCAGAAAAGAATCCCTTCTATAAACAAAAAAAGGAAAACATAGGGGCATAGCTAAATCTGTCCTCTAATTATTTATGAAAAAATAAATTTAATGGCCCAGTTTTCGAGAAGAAAACAGGGGATTACGAAATGCTGTTTTGATCAATTTTACGCGCCTATTAACGGTCTGAGGTGCAGTTGTCCCGCTCTCGCTGTACTGACACGAAGGGGTTCGGGCGAGACAGCGACAATTCATTAAAATACCTATTTCTCAAAAGCCTCTCAGCCATCGTACCCTCTTAAGGTTCAAATTTAATGTAATAGCGCGAAGCGAAAAATTCACCTGGGAAGATTTATACTATATCAAATTTTGTATAGTGTATTAGTAACTATCTAAGTACGTAGCTGGTCCCCTTCGAAATTTCGTTCAGTCTTAGAGCCCAAATAATTTTCTAGTAAAATTATTATAACATGCGGACGAAGAAACAGATGACTATGCGGAAACTACAATAGTTTCGTTCTTGAAATACGATACAAATTTAAAAGACAACAACATAAAACATAAGACTTTCACAACTTGGCGATTACGCCTCTGTGCCTCTAAATAAATTAGCACAATCCAGTCATCCAATTTTGGCTTTATAGCACGTATTATGGATTTTGGAAGCGTATAAGAATGACTAAAAGAACCTTGCCTTTGATAAGTCACGTTTAATCGTGCCTTTGAGTTGATTGTAAATTAACAAATTCCTAGTGATGATTAATTATTTCTTTGGGACGGAAAGGTCGGGTCGCGAGATAAAATTTGCATGGTTCATTCATTTTGTTATCAATGGTACTAAATAGATTACTGTGCGAAATGAGGACACGTCTTGTTTGTACTCAAAAGATGGACTCTCAGTTGTCATGAGTTTTAAGAAATAATAAAAATTGTTTATTTTCAGGCAATAACTAATAAACACACCACCTACACACTTGTGCATAGTTGTGTACACCTGAGAAGAAATTCAATGGTGTATACATGTGAAGTTCCCAATCCGCACTGAGCCCGCGTGTACGGCCCGAGCCCTCTCATTCTAAGAGAAGACCTGTTTCCTGCAGTGGGACGTATATAGGCTGGGATGATGATAATGAAAACACGTTCTAATCTAGTTCAGCGGGGGTGAAGCCGCAGGCATCAGCTAGTATGTAGGGGAGACCGGGGTTGGTTGACTATAGGGGTAGGTTGACTAACTATCAAAAACTCGTCCGACGCAACGCAATAGCCTTGAGCCAACTAGTGAGATACAGATAAAGATAGATATAGATTTTGCCCTTACAACTTCATAGGTCTTATCCTAGCTGAATAGTTTTTCCTATTATACAAGAAGTGGCCTGTACTCTATATCATAATGAATAACGTGCTTTTTGCAGAGCTTAATAGTAAATCTATTAACTGAACCCGTTTTTAAATTAATGTACTCGAAAGAAATAAAAATAGAAACCTTTAAGCTGAAATTTGGTCAACCAACTCCGGTCTCCCCTACATAATGTGTCGCAAAGACAACAACAAGAGCATCCTTATACTTAATGAATACGTTATTATTATTACCTTTAATAACGTATTCATTGCACCAAAATTGGTTCATTACGGATAGACTACTCCGATCGGTAAAAAACTTTGCGTTCTCGCTTAGCTAATGTAAATAATGTCACCTTGAAGTTAAAACACTGTAGAAGGAAGTCGCACGTAGCCTTGCCCGTACGCAGTTATGTCACGTCTCCGCAAAACGGACTGCGCGCGTGCGCGGCACGATGCTCACGTGTTTCGGCTCATCCAGATGCACGAATTTTTTAAAGAATAATTTCTTGTTTTTGACAGGTTTTGTTCGCGATTGTAATGTTACGTAAAGGTATTTGAGCGCTTTAGACAGCTTTATATTATAGTTAAGTTTAGTGTGTACTGTGTATAGCAGTGGCCGGGCGTGAAAATTTCTGCAAGTAAAGCCGGAGCAAAAAAATCCTCAAGATCCAATTTATCCTCTTCTTGAAAGTGTAGTAATGGAAGAGAAGCGTTTGGTTTCTTCGAAAGTTTAGTCAACCCGGGGGAAATCGGGTTGTTAGTACCCTTCGCCACTGGTGTATAGTTTGGTTTATACAGGGTGTTTCAAAAATCCCGTACGATCCGAAACCCAGTGACAGTACTCATGAAACTGAACAACTTTCCCCAAGGAACATGGGTCGGATCGGAATATGAAATAAAATTTTGGTCACTTCATACTAACTCTTGTCAGCTGATCGGATGTTTTGTATGGACAGTCCAATTTTTTTTTTGTATTTCGACCCCTGTTCCTTGGGGAAAGTTGTTCAGTTTCATGAGTACTGTCACTGGGTTTCGGATCGTACGGGATTTTTGAAACACCCTGTATTATGAGCAAGCTAATAACGTATTCGTGTTATACACGGCGTAAGTTACAAAAGTTGTCTCTGCTGTGGACATAAAATTAGCGACTCCGAGTCAGCAAACTTTAGATTTATTTAAATGGCCCGAAAGCTAGCCAGCCGTCCCACATGCCGATAGACTAGACTAAAAAATATTGGCTATAGCTCAGTTGCGGGGCGTGAAAATTTTTGTAATGCCGGAGCAAAAAAACCTAAAATCCCATTTATCCTCTTCTTTAAAGTGCAGTAATGGAAGAGAAGCGTTTGGTAACTTCGAAATTTAGTCAACCCGGGGGAAACGGGTTGTTAGTACCTAACCTTCTCCACTTTTTCCACAGGACAGACGCAAACGTAAAAGACCCAGTTGTAAAAAATTAAACTACGACTATAAAGTTGCTAAGGTAACCGTCCCTGTACTCGACACTGACCCAAATACATGGCACCTTCAATCTTCTGTCATAGTAAGAGAGGTGACAGATGGGTGTCATCATACATTTCGCTCTCACTCACTCATTGCCACGTATACAGATATATAATGTCTATTTGATAAAGTCAAATTAGCCATGGCTTTAGAATACAAGGATAGGCTGGGAGAATTAGTTAGATATGACAGATCAAAAAGACTCCGAAGCCTAGATAATATTAATCATTTCTTTGTTCCTAAATGTCAAAATATTTATGGTAAAAGGATCTGGTCCAACTACCTTCCTCAAATACTAAATAATTTTCCCAGGACTACAATTGATAAATTAACTAGTAATCCTAAGAACATTAAAAACATAATTATGAATTTATTTATTACGGGCAACTAATAGCCTAGCAATTAGAAATCTTTAAAAATAAAGATTGGCTAGGTTGTCAATATTGTATAATTGTTATGAAATAAACAGATTTTAAATTTTAATTTTTTTTTTAATCTAAGAAATAATTTTTAAATAAAAAATTAAACCTCCTTCAAAAAACATCCAAAAAACTATGAAATAATAATTGAACCAAACCGACCACAATAAGCATGAAAATATCTTTCTTCTAATCTGTTCGAAGTCGGTGCCTCAGCTCGAGCCAGCAGCAGGAGTGGACCTAGTAATCTAACTTACCTACATACCTACTATCTATAGGGCTTTCACACTCTTGCTGGCTTGTGCTGAGGCACCGACTTCGAACAGATTAGAAGAAAGATATTTTCATGCTTATTGTGGTCGGTTTGGTTCAATTATTATTTCATAGTTTTTTGGATGTTTTTTGAAGGAGGTTTAATTTTTTTATTTAAAAATTTTTATTTTTTGCTTTTTAGTTGTTTCTGTTTAAAATAGATGCGTAGGTTAAAATCATCAGTTTGACTTCGAAATAAGTTTATGTTGAAAATTCTATTTTTAATGCTCGACGGGGTTGTGTCGTTTTATTACAGAGTTCCATGATACTTTCTGAATGCAAATGCTCGATTTGTCACCGAAAATACTAAAATCGCTATACGTTTCTCTTGAATTTTTGAGGAGTTTCTTCAATTCCTCATGGATCCCATCATCAGAACTGGATTCTGGTAACAACGGGACCAACCTTAAAGCATGTGCTTTCAAACAACGAAAAAATTCTCCAAATCGGTTCATAAATGACGGAGTTCTGAGGTAACACACGTTAAAAAAAAAAGAACATACAACCGAATTGAGAACCTCCTCCTTTTTTTGAAGTCGGTTAAAAATATACCCACTCGCTGTCATAAATAGAACCAAATATTGGTATAGATCACAATCAATACTGACTATTCAGACAGATGGTAAGCCTGGAGACCGAAGTCCTACCATGCAGATAGGCATGCATACAGATGGGTGTCATCTACAGGGCGTTGAGGTGTCGAGCCAATGTAGGTACGTTTCCACACAGATCAGCAGGGAATTTTACACAGTTTTGTTTAGAATAAGGGCAAAAGGATTATGTATCGTATAATAAGATAAGAATAAACAGTTAATATATAAATAGCCCGCATGGAAGCATTTTGCAACGTGATAGTGAAAGGACACGTTGAAATCTATATCTGTTGTGTGGTCCAAATGATTTAAACAAGCGATTTCTTTATCATAAATGCGAAAGCTTTTATGTATATAATTTGTTATTTTTTCAACCGTAAATGGTTGGATTTGGAAATTCAGCATGTAGTTAGCTTGATCTCGTATCGTACTAAAGTAAAACGTAAATTAAAACCATTATATATAATCCTGGAATTTCGGTAAAACCGCGGATGAAAGCATGTTCTGCATAAGGGATTTTCAATTTATTGTATGAAGACTACTTTATCTACTCCTAATTTTGTAAGTATGTGGTCTTATATTGCACAAAGCCCCTTCCTTCATATTTTATAATGTGGACTGCCGTTGAGTGGAATTCCTTTTCCTCGTTTGTCTTTCTGAGTAAGTACAGGTTGTTTTACCGAACCAGTGATTTGCACTCACCATGAGGCGAGAAAGAGGTCAATCGTGAAGCAGTTTTGAATAAAAAAAAGTACTATTGTTGCAAATTTGACCGATGACACACCCGCACGCCAGACCCAGACAGCATCGCATTTTCATACTAAATATGACACGGCAATGCAACTGTTGCCAAATAGATTTTTATCATGTGTTTTTGGCGTTCCCCTTGACCGAAAATACGGCGAATGTGTTACAAAAGCTTTGGAAGTTATATTTAACATGTTGCGACATAACCAGTGCATAAGTTATTCTTTATTCTGTAATATTTTGCAGTCAATATTTTCCGACTTTTTCAATGCCATTTATTGCCAGAAAATCAAGCGTAAGTTTATGCATCATGGTGCTTTTATTTATTCTTTCGTAACTATTTTGTGGTTTTGTTTTTATTTTATCTGTATGGTAAATTTGGCAGACATACACATTTATCCGTCAGTTAAAATTAATCAATGGGTGGTGAAACAGCCCCTTAGTCTTCTTCTATGGGTAAACGTCCCTGTAGTAAAATTAGTAACATTATTTGGTTGTAACTCAACTATAATTTTAAACTTCCACGATTCTCACTCATAACTAATCTTTTACGGGACCTAATCTCGAACTGTTTATTGCTAAATAATTCAACGTCAACTCGACCACGACCGTCGACTCGTGACCACGGCCGGCCGCTGCAATGTGGTCGAAACGTCGAGGTAATGTTAGCGAAACATTAGATTGTAATTCTACTGTAGTAGTCTACAATTTCTTCTTTTAAAAAATAATCACAAAAAAAAAACAAAATCAAAACGTTTATTCTGCAAGTAGGCCGCAAAGGGCTCTTTTGCGTGTCACTTTTTTTTCAACTACCAGCGCTTTCGGAAGGACTAACATTGCCAAGAAGAATGCGCCGCAAGAAACTTATATATACTTACTTACTTAAGTTTTGTATGTATCCATTATTAAAAAAATATTTACATGATTGTAATTGTTTCTTAACCAAGTCGTCGCTCCATCTTGTTGGAGGCCTACCTACACTGCATCTTCCGATCCGTGGACGCCACTCGAGAACCCCACCACCCCTCCTCCCCTCTGGTTAAGGTTGCGAGATCGCGTTGGATGCGGGTGGCACGGGGCCGATTTGTTTGGCGAGCCTTGGCCTATGTTCAGCAGTGGACGTCTTTCGGTTGAAATGATGATGATGATGATAAATTATTTCTTAGCGCAGCGGTCAGGTGTTAAGTCACAAGCAATAAACTACAGATGCTCCATATAAGTATGTAAATAGAAGTTAAGCATAGTATGTACGTTACGATGAAGAAACATCGTGAAAAAGATCGCTTCTACGAGGCAACGGTACGACATCCAAAATGAAAAGAAAAAAACCGGCCAAGTGCGAGTCGGACTCGCGCACCGAGGGTTCCGTACAAATTTATATGTATCTATGATAATTTAGTCTTAGCAGACCCCTGCTCCTAAGTAAAATGTGCGCAGTGTGGGATCATTGTAGATTGGTTCCAGATATAGACAGACAGACAAAAAAATTTATGCTTTTCGCAATTTTTCCTTTATCTGTGCTGTAAGACCTTGCATCGTACCAAATTTCAAGATTCTGAGTTCACGGGAAGTACCCTGTAGGTTTTGATTCCCTTGTGAGTTTCGAAAATTTGCGGAAATTTGCGCCATAAACGGCTGTATCTTTTGATTGCGTTGACTTTGAAGTTTGATTTTTTCACAGCTCCAAGGGACAGTAGACCTGAGTATTTGATATAAATTGCAGCTTGATACCTCCACGCGTTCCTGAGAAAAAGGGTCTTGACAGACAGACGGACGGACAACAAAGTGATCCTATAAGGGTTCCGTTTTCTCATTTTGAGGTACGGAACCCTAATACTTAAATTTTCAGGATCATGAAAAAGACTATTAAATTTCTGTAAAATGACTCAAACATGCTATGGAAGGACACATGAAATGAAGAATCGATAAGTAAAGTTTAATATCGTTTTCGCTTTTAATTTGAGCCAACGAGTGTTGCAACTATAGCCGCGTGGCGCCGTAAACGGATCGTGGGTAAATTGTTATTATTTGCCTACTTTAATGGAGGAATGGTAAGTGCAAACTTTACTGTATACCGGGTTCCGTATCTAAACCTACAGTAGGTACAGTCAGCAGCAGAAGTGTATGAGCGGTTGTGGTGCTCAAGATGATTCAAACTGTTGACGATATAAATAAAAAGCACGCAAGCATTTTTTCATCATTTCAGCCGAAAGACGTCCACTGCTGAACATAGGCTCCCCCAAGGCTCGCCAAGCAGATCGGTCCGGTGCCATCCGCATTCAACGCGATCCCGCAACCTTAACCAGGTCGTCGCTCTATCTGGTTGGAGGTTACCTACACTGCGTCTTTCGGTCCGTGAACGCCACTCGAGTACCTTTTTACCCCATCGGCCATCAATTCTGCGAGCGATGTGCCCTGGCCACTGCCACTTGAATCTTATTATTTTATAATCATCAAAACAACTGGTCAAAATACTCAAAACTAATAATCTCATCATCGAAAATAATTGTGCACTGATTTTTTTTATCGATTGTGGTTTGGTTGGATCGGTGATCAAATTAAATTGGAAACTGATCTCTAACTTCTCCGTACCAGTTAGCCGGCGGTGGTAATGTGGTTAACCTAACTGGTGCAACTGCCTGGGAACCGATCTATTAACTGTACAAGCGTACAAGCACAATGAAGATACTGCTAACACATTCCAGCGGTGCGTGACGAAGAAACATTTGCCAATCGGCCTTATCCTCCTGAGCCCTCACTTCTTTTTAACAAATGAAGTACCTACTTAAAACCTAGACATGAGTCACCAGTATTGTCATTTTGGAAACTATTACAACAAAATTACTAAACTAAACGGGACTTATCACGCAATAAATATTTATTTATTTACCTCGACGTTTCGGCCACATTGCAGCAACCGTGGTCACGAGTTAACTAACGACTTATCACGAAAGTTTAAAACAGTATATTACAACAAATTTAAGATTCATTATTAAATGAACGATTTGTGCTTTGTATAGTGAACTAAAACAATTACTTTGCTCACCCGCGACCTTACAATAGTTACGTTTATGCAAGAAATGTGCGTTCATGCAGTTCCTCCACCTCCACACTGTACGAACACACACAAATCACATAAACCCAACCATCACCACCACCAAGCTACACTGACGCGTTTCGAACTCAACCAGAGCTCATCTTCAGAGTTACCACAACCGTATGCTATACTACCAAACGTTAGTTTAACGTTAGTTTAACGTTTGGTAGCATAGCATACGGTTGTGGTAACTCTGAAGATGAGCTCTGGTTGAGTTCGAAACGCGTCAGTGTAGCTTGGTGGTGGTGATGGTTGGGTTTATGTGATTTGTGTGTGTTCGTACAGTGTGGAGGTGGAGGAACTGCATGAACGCACATTTCTTGCATAAACGTAACTATTGTAAGGTCGCGGGTGAGCAAAGTAATTGTTTTAGTTCATTAATATGGACCTCCGCAAAGTAACGCCTGATTCAATAAATTATAAATGCTTTGTATAGATCCGGCAGTTATTCTCACTGTTGGTTGTTTTGTTCTTTATAAATTAGGTAGGTACGCGAGGACTTACGAGGAGCACGAAATTCGATTTTTGAACTTCGTATCATACCGTTATAGTAATTCATACAAGAGTGAAAGAGAAGGCACGATACGAAGTTCTAATTTCGAATTACGTAGTAGCCCCTCTAGCAAGAGTTGAAAATTCGAACTTCGTAGGTACTTAACTGTGCCATGCTGAGACGCTACTACGAAATTCGAAAACCGAAGTTCGTATCGTATTATCCCTCTCACTCTCGTGTCAAATCATATTAGCGTGAGCGAGACGGCACGAAACGAAGTTCGAATTATGCACTTCGTGGTAGGGCCTCTGATCTTGTGAGATATTTTAAAGATACTGCAAGACCTTTACACCTACATACAATTTTGGCAATAGATAGGGCACAGGCTCTGTAGGGAAAGGGATACAAGGCACAGGCCTCCCCTCAGAATAAGAGGGCTTGGGTCGTAGTTCCCACGCGGGCCCATTGCGGATTGGGAAATTCATACACAGGCCATTAAATTTCTTCTCAGGTGTGTGTTTCCTACGGGGTTAGAAGCTCTGTAAAGTGGGTGCCATGTTAGTGACAAATTATAATATAATCTCGATAAAAAGGGACGATCAAATGGGAGTCTGACAAACGGGATTTGAACCCGGAACCTCTAGATTCATAGTCAGGGTCACTTACCACTACGCGGTCGTCAAAATAAATAACTGCCGCACGTCGTATATTGTGTCAAAAAACTAAAGTGCTTCAGTGCTTCTTTCGAGGCTGACGAATCAGGAAACGTGACATTACGTCAGCTTGACAGTACCTAAAACAATAAAAAGATTCATGAAATATTTATATATTAAAATGTATTTTATATCTTACTAGCTTTTGCCCGCAACTCCGTCCGCGTGGAATTAGTAATTTGGGCAGCTTTTTTTTTATTCAATTTGCTTTTTCATCAATTGGGATGCACCAAAAAAAATAACCTATAGTTTTTATATTTTTTTTGAAAAGAATAGGATATTTTAAGATACCATTTTTATCGATTTTGAATTTGGTTGAGTATTTCATTTTTTATATTTTTTTTAAGAAATACGTTGGATGACGTCACAGTGAGAGAGCCACGTTCCATTGTCTAGAAAAATTCAAGTCGTACATACATAACATAATCTGTGGCACTACTGATTTGTCTTGTCACTGTCAAACTGTCAATAATACAAGCACGGCTGAGGGTCCTAAATGAACCATGACAAATATTTTTATTTATTTCTCTTCTTTTAGCTTCGATTATTTCTTTTTTTATTTAATGGTGTGATAGATATTTATTATAGATATAGATATTTTTTATTAAAATCTGATATTTAAATTCTTTTATATTTACATGTAACGTAGTAATTTAATAATTAAATTTGTAAAAATACATTGGAGATACTCGTATACATTTCGGACTTTACGACAAATGACAACTGTTTAAAGCCAAGTGCGCATCATGTGATTAAAGTTCTGTCTTTGTAACTCTTTGCTATTATAAGCAGGACAGGACAGCAACATTTCAAACTGTCAATTTGCTTAAGAGTGTAGACCTGCTTTATATCTGCCTTTGTGGCGATTCGCTGCAGGGGTCAAATGAAGGTCATTACTTAAATTTTCTTTATTTAATTCAATTTATCATATTTTTGGCATCTGATTTCTGAAAACGCTTCACAAAGCCTATTTCTCCAAACAGTTTTCGATTTTTTTTTTTTTTTACTAGCCTATAATTGTGTCCCACTGCTGGGCAAAGGCCTCCCCTCTGGTCCTCCACAGCTCCCTGTCCTAAGCGAAATCTGGGCAATCGTTTAATTCTGCGTCCAGGTCGTCTCGCCATCTGCGCCTGGGCCTGCCTCGCCGGCGGCAACCGTCGTGCGGCACCCACCACATGGCTGAGTGCGCCCACCTTTGAGGATGCATCCGGCACACATGCCCGGCCCAATCCCATTTGAGCTTGGCGGTCTTTTTTCCCACATCCTTCAGGGAATGGAATTATATATTCCAAACTCGTTGGTCCGCATCGGTGGTAGATCCCAACCATGGTTTGGCCGTTCCTGTAAACTAGCCTCCCGTCAGAAGCAGGAATGTTACCGGACATGGGCTAAGGCGGTAGCGTCTCAGGATCCCAACACTTGCGCGTACAAAAAGAAGCTAAATGCTGCCTGCTGTCGTTTAAGAGAAGCATTGCTAAGGCGAAGTCAATATTCATAGGCAGAATTGGCGAGAAGGTACTGCGTCTTCCCTCGGGTACTCGAGCGTTCTGGTCTCTCGCCAAAGCTGTCCTTGGAAATTTCTGCCAGCCGACCTTTCCACCTCTGAGCGCTAATGGTGGTTCCCTGACCCACTCTGCGAAAGAGTAAGCCGATCTTCTGGGCTCTCTTTTTGCGTCTAACTCGACTTTGGATGACGGGGGTAATTCACCGCCGACCATACCGCGGTGTGCTCACTTTATGCAGAACATTCGGTTCTTGCAAAAAACTGTGCGCAAGGCCCTTTTTTCCCTAGACATCCATAAGTCGAGTGGACCAGATGGAATCTCACCAATTGTGCTTAAAATGTGTGCTCCCGAGTTGGCACCGGTCCTTACGCGTCTTTTCCGGCTTTCCTACTCTACTGGCGTTGTCCCGTGTGGATGGAAGACAGCTCAAATACTCAAATACTCAAATACTCAAATTTTTATTGCTTTTCCATAATGTGTGTTACATGTGTTAAATTAGGGTACAATTTAGATCATCATGGACCCTGTTGGGCACAGCAAACATGTGACGAGAGGGCAGCCTTATAACTAGATTTTATACATTTATAATTTGCATGTACCTATTTCGTATATTTACTTATATCTATTTTACATTATAACTTATCATCTAGGTATTCATTTATGGAATAGTAACTTTTTTCTAACATAAATTTTTTAAGTTTACTTATAAATAATTTTTCATTGTTTTCATTCTGTATAATATTCGGTAATTTGTTATATATTTTAACTGACATGATTTGCGTACTAGCTGAAAGGATTTTAAGTTTTGATTGAGGTAAAATTAGTCTATTTTTGTGTCTTAGAGAATATACTAAGGGCAGGTCCTGTCGTTTTTTGAAGAAGTTCGGATATTTACGTACGAATTTACATATTTCTAGTAAATACATACATGGCAGAGTAAGAATTTTTTGGTGCCTGAAGTGAGGTTTACAGCTCTCTGTGTTTTTTATATTTACAAGAATACGGATTAGTTTTTTTTGTAAGATAAAAAGGGTTTGCGCATCGGTACTATTACCCCACAGAATGACGCCGTAGCTAAGCCAGGCGTACGCATACGCATAGCTCTCGTGCATCCGATCCCTAAAAAGGGCGATCGCTCAGACCCGTCCAACTACAGACCGATAGCTATCACCTCTTTGCTCTCCAAGGTAATGGAGTCGATTATTAACCGGCAACTCTTAGGTTATGTGGAGGAGCATCAGCTGATTAGTGACCACCAATACGGTTTTCGTCGTGGTCGCTCAGCTGGTGATCTTTTGGCTTATCTAACACACCGTTGGGCTATGGCGATTGAGAGCAAAGGGGAAGCCTTGGCAGTTAGTTTGGACATAGCGAAAGCCTTTGATAGGGTTTGGCACGGAGCTCTGTTGTCTAAGCTTCCGGCGTACGGAATACCTGGAAAGTTGTGTTCTTGGGTTGCAAGTTTTCTTTCGGGTCGGAGCATCAAAGTTGTAGTCGACGGCTCATGTTCTGACTTAAAGCCTGTAAACTCTGGTGTCCCGCAAGGTTGCGTTTTATCCCCCACGTTATTTCTTCTGCATATCAATGATATGTTGCATGATACCAATATTCATTGCTATGCGGATGACAGTACTGGGGACACGTATTATACCGGTCCCGCTAATTTATCCAGGGAACACGTCATTGAAAGCCGGAATATACTTGAGTCTCAAATTGAGATCATGCTGAAGCATGTCGCAGATTGGGGTAGACTAAAATTAGTTCAGTTTAATCCCCAAAAGACTCAAGTATGCGCGTTCTCCACTAAAAAGGATCCCTTTGTTGTTTCGCCTTGTTTTGATGGTACTCCCCTTGATGCCAAATCGTCTATTGGGATCCTGGGTATCGACATTTCGAGTGATGTTCAGTTTCGTGGTCATTTGGAAGGCAAAGCTAAATTAGCTTCTAAAAAATTGGGGGTGCTTAATAGAGCGGGACGGTACTTCTCGCCAGCCCATCGCTTACAACTTTATAAGGCGCAGGTTAGGCCGCACATGGAGTACTGCTCTCATGTCTGGGCTGGGGCACCCAAGTACCAAATTCTTCCATTTGACCGCATCCAACGTAGAGCTGCTCGATTTGTCGGTAATCAGGCACTCTCTGGTCTACTCGATCCTTTGGCTTTGCGGAGGGATGTGGCGTCTCTCTGTATATTATACCGTATCTATCATGGGGAGTGTTCTGACGAACTGTTCGAATTGCTGCCTGCGGCTAAATTCCACTACCGCACTTCGAGAAACCGTTTGTCTTTCCATCCTCACCATCTTGATGATTGGCATTCTAGTACCGTGCGTTTTAAGCGAAACTTCTTTCCTCGCACGACAAAGATCTGGAATCAGCTTTCTGCGGCAGCATTCCCGGAGCGTTACAACTGAGCGCAGAGTGGTGTTCCGAATACGATCGATTCTCTTCACACCCAACATGCTGCGCTCCATAACTCGTTGGCAAACCTTCAGTCTGGATTTCTGATTCTCAGTTAAAGACCATGTTTGTGCACCATAGGTCAGGACGGACAAGGTACACGTGTCGACGAGTTTGCGCTTCAGTGTCGTTGGAAGACTGCCCTTCATGTGCTCCTTCATGGACCAGTAGCTCTTCCAAGCATTCTCAAGGCGCCTTTCAATTTCCTTGTCTGGCCTGTACTTGAAAGAATCTACTTGACCCAAGTAAATATACTCGTCGACATAGTGTATTATTTGCCCATCTGTTACGATCCTATGTTTTGTACTAGTACTAGTATTTATTATACGTTATATTATATTTATAATACTAGTATTTATTATACGTTGTCAAAAATTGGGACATCCCGATTATGGCTGTCCTTAGTTCCTCGATATAAAAAAATACCCGCCCCCCCCGCACACCCGCGTTCACATTCACCACCGTACTCCCAAGTTAAGCGTGCCTATAGAAGTTTTACTTCAAAAACCCCCGATTTTGAAACATTCTTCCGCTCCGCTCCGCTCCTATTGGTGATAGCGCGATGATATAATATAGCCTATGTCCTTTCTCAGACTCTAGAATATCTGTGTACCAAATTTCATTTAAATCGGTTCAGTAGTTTTAGCGTGAAAGCGAGACAGACATACAGAGTTACTTTCGCATTTATAATATTAGTTAGGAAGTTAGGATATTTAAAAATCTCGTGTCACGGTGTTTTTTGTCTATATTTATCACGTCTTAGAATAGGTCAGGCTATAGGTAATTTATATGGCAAAACAACGTTTGCCGGGTCAGCTAGTTTTCTTATACAATTATAGTAATACTAGCTGTTGCCCGCGACTCCGTCCGCGAAGAATGGGGGGGGGGGGGATAAAAAATAGCCTACGACCTATTCTCAGACCTACCGAATGTAGAGAAAAAAGTTTTATAAAAATCGGTCGAGCCGTTTCAGAGGAGTTCGATAACAAACACCGTGACACAAGATTTTTATATATTAGATTAATAGGCAATTAGCAGTGGCTCTCTATTTTTGGCAATATTTGGATGGCAAACGGATATAAACAGTCAATTTTAGGCACTGGCCTCACCGCCGGCGACGAGCGATAAACGAGTAGAACTAGAAACTAGAAACGAGTGGGCGAGCGGCGAGAAGCGAGTGTGTTGTGTAGTTTCGATAGTTTTGTCGCTCGGCTATAGGCAAGCGAGTGTTCGAGTGCGACGGGCGTTTTTACCGGATTGACGGGCGATTGTCATCGCCGAGTACCGCTGAGCGAGTTTTATCGTTGATAGCTTTTATCGCTGTGATCAACTAGTGAAGAGAGAGTCCTCGCCGGCAGTGTGAACAGCCAGCGATGAACTATAAATATATATATCTCTCTTTTATTTACACGGGAGCGATTATCTTTTGTTCGTTTCTTGGGCGAGAAAATCACCGATAGCTCATCGCTTACTCGCCGGCGGTGGGACCAGTGCCTTAGACTACAACAAATGAGTCTGTATAAGCCCTTCCTGCGCGTAAGCAATACTTGTTTCCACAACAACACAGCATTCCCATTATGGACTCGGCCATGGAACAGCGTTGCGAATTGAGTCGTTTTCGTTTCAAAATGTTTCGAAAGCTGATTTTATTATATTCTCGGAACAATAACCAACGGTCACAGGCCAATTAAGAAATTGTATTGTTTGACTGTGAATCTGCACATTTCATCAGACGTATCGCCTTGAATTTCAATTTCGTTATGCTAATCCAGCATCCTAAGTAATATTTTTAATGAGTTATTAAAATTTTCTTTTTCTTTTTTAACACCTGACACAAAAGAGAGGTGTTATAAGTTTAACCGCTATGTGTGTGTGTGTGTGTCTGTGTATGGCATCATAGCTCTTAAACGGCTGAACCAATTTGATGCGGTTTTTTTTTATTTGAAAGCAGGTTTCTTGGCGATGGTTTTTAGACATGTTTCATCAAAATTTTATCAGCCGTTTCAAAGTTATCAGCTCTTTTGTTAGCTGCAGAAGGGATCTTAGACGCATAGTGGGCATTTACTTTATTTTCAAACATGTATGTATGTTTTGAATTTATAGTTATTCTCTGTTTCTTTTGGTCAAATTGAAGTAAGGGCCCTCCCAAGTAGCACAAGTAGCATTATAAGAAATCACTTTTGGTGTACACGGAAACTTTAAGCTGTACAAGACAGTGTTACAATGGTGTTAACAGCGCTGTTAACACTGAAATAACTCTTATTTGGGCACAAATTATTCAGCCTAAAGTTCTAGTTTAGTTCACATTTCTGTTTAACAGCATTACAGTAGCACTATATTGGAATTATTATGGGTCACCAGGCTGTTTATCAGCTGCTTAACAGAATACGAGTGTCCTGTTATACAGACTAAGCGTCAGGATTGGGTGACTGCTAGTCTTATATAACGCTTTAGGTTTTACATTACCCTTCGTTCATATTGAAATTGCTTATTATATTTGCAGATTTGCTTTTAATAGTATTATAGCGGTGCCGATAAATTTCCAGAGTGTGATGTGTAATGGCGAAGTAAATGTCACAATTTTATTGAGAATTTGTGTTAACTCACGAAAGTACACCTTTATAGCCAACCTACTGTGAAAACATTTGGGAATGCAAGTTTACTGTGAATGTTTATATGGTTTTTTAGCAAAATTTTTACGCGCTTCGGAAATATCTCGTTTTAATTAGAAATGTTGTGAAAAAAGTAACACACCAAAAATATATGTATACATTTTTGAGCGATTTACATAAAATTATACGAAGTTTTATATTATACTATAATAAGTGTATATGAATAACGTGTAATTTAGGGCAGTAAAATATAAATAACAACAGAATAATTATCAATATATACGATTTAGGTTATAATAAAATGGCGCATTCTTAAGAAACTTTTGTGAACTCTTTTTATCCTGAATTAATTACCATGGCTGTACAAGAGTACACCCCAGTTCCTTTATTATACTTATTGCAGTAAATAAGAGTTCAAGTGAACCAATATTCAGCCTGTCAGCTGTTATTAGTTTTATTATGGTTCACATAAACGCTAAAACCATTTATTTGAACTACTTAAACGCATTACCTTTTAAAAGTTATTTAATTTTTATTTAGTGTTTTAATTTTAATTCAATCTTGTTTTAATTTTTCAATTTTTT
The DNA here is from genome assembly GCA_947859365.1 of Archips crataeganus. Taxonomy (NCBI): domain Eukaryota; kingdom Metazoa; phylum Arthropoda; class Insecta; order Lepidoptera; family Tortricidae; genus Archips; species Archips crataeganus. The sequence continues at coordinate 8,198,838 of OX402064.1, forward strand.
TAGCATTTTGTATAATTTAATACACGATCCACGCCAACTGTTAAAATTACCGCTTAAGAATTTAATGATTGACTAACGTGAACCTGATTGCAGCTTCGTGCGTTATAATATATGTAAAGTGTTCTTTTATGCAGACTAAAACAATATATTGGTATATTTCACAGCCAAATGCTGCATTTCTGAGTTAAACAAGGATCATGAAATACCTTCGGTGTTCACGTGTATTAATAAAACACCTTTTAACTGCTTTGAAAAATAGGCTTATAACAGAGCCGAGGCGAACCGATGTGGAACTTTTTGTATTAAATTACTCTAAGTGTACACTACTCTAAAACTGTTGGCTGTACGGTAGTTCACAGTGACACTTTTAAGACGCTAGCATTTCAGTGGTATAATTCTACGCCTTTAAACAGCAATAGCATATTTTACTACCACTATAATGCTCTTAAGCAACCAATGCAAAAGAGACTGTAAGAAGGCATTTTTAACATCGGCACTAACTCTGATCCCGTAACAATAGTATCCGTTTCTACTTTTATGATGCTGTTATACAGACTAAAGCGTAATACGTAGCTCTAAGTTCTCAGTTGAACCATATTAACTGTTTATTAAGTCATGAAGTTCCGAGTTATACCCAAAGTGATTTCTTATAATACTAACTGTGCTACTTGGGCTACCACACAAGCAAGCGTTTTTGTTGTGCCCTACACTACAGCCCACATGGCGTATACGTCGCGATTTATTAATCGCCGCGATACCGCTGCGAAATCGCTGCGATTATTTTTACCCGTCCGCGTTCTCGCCGCGATCTCGCTCCGCCGTAAAAACGCCGAAGAAAATCGCTTGTATGGTAAGGCCCTAAAAGTTAGCAAGAGTTGAAAATTCGAACTTCGTAGGTACTTAACTGTGCCATGCTGAGACGCTACTACGAAATTCGAAAATCGAAGTTCGTATCGCATTATCCCTCTCACTCTCGTGTCAAATCATATTAGCGTGAGCGGGACGGCACGAAACGAAGTTCGAATTATGCACTTCGTGGTAGGGCCTCTGCTCATGCTAATGGTGTTTAATACGAGAGTAAAGGAAGACGGTACAAACTTCTGATTTTTGAATTTCGTGGTAGCCCCCCTTTGTTATTCTGTTATAGGTGGAAAACTTAAGAAGATGACCTGGGGCTAAATTCAGGAACGGCCCAACACGGTTTACGAGCGGTGATTCAATCGTTTGCGACAGCATAGGGATGAACTGCAATTCAGGAACGCCAAAAATCACTGGTGTGCGAGAGGTTTGGGCTGAGATTGGGATGAGCCTTATTTATTTATTTATTATCAGGAAAATAAGGCTCATCCTAAGCTCAGCCCATTCCTATCCCCTCGCAAACGATTGAATTACCGCTCGCAAACCGTGTTGGGCCGTTCCTGAATTTAGCCCCTGTTGTGCACAAAATTGATATGAAGAAGTCATTTTTCTAATTTGGAACGTCAATGTTTATACGGACACATTACTACTACTATGCGTACAAAAGGTATTCTTCATAAGTTTTTCACCTATACGTACCAGCTATTAAGTAGGTACTTAATCTATGGTCCGGCGGTAAAACCATGTGATTGTAATCTTATCGAAAAATAAACAAAAACTTAATTTAATTTACATGAGTTCTTGAGTATCTAAGTATGATGACTTATTCATTTTTACGTTTTTCTTTGTCTTTTTTGCGCATCTTAATACACCGAAAAAACTGTTTTTAGAGTTCCTTGGTAGCGCAGCGCATTAAAAACGGACAACAATAAAAACATATATAGTAAAAGAAAATACTTGTCTTGGAGTTCAAAAAGTTGGATAATCATTATCGTTTGTGCCGCTTGTTAAAAGGCGCAAGCTACACCTACACAGAAGAGACGTGGGACAGGACAGGGCGTCTTGCGCCTAACCGCCTGGCCACGACTTCGCGCGTTTGGCGGCGCGGCAAGCGTTCTCTGTGTTCATTGCGCGGCCGAGACGCTCGCCGTACAGTGGTTACCTGGCGGCAGACGCAATGAACTGATAAAACGCTTGCCACGCCGCCAAACGCGCGAAGTCGTGGCCGGGCCGTAAGAGTAAGAGTCATTCCGCGAATAGTTGTAAATTAAAATTCCAAGTCGACACCAATATTTGCTCTCCATTAGTCTCTTCGTGTTTGAATTAAGAGACGAATCCAATTTCCGCGTATTCAAATTAGATTTTTCAGAGATCAAGCGTCAGCCGCTTCACGCAGGTATTTTAAACTAAACTTTTCCAACTTTTAAATAAACTTTTATTCAGTTCATCTTAGATATATAGTTACCCGAAGGGTGCAAACATAATCCTATATTAATGTCGCTATGCCTGTGTTACGTGCTTTATTTCAAGAATCATAAATAAACAGCCAAAATTTATACGTAGTTTTTATTTGCATTGCCGCTACAACAACAAAAATAAAGTTAAAAATAATTTTGAAAATCGGTCCACAATTGGCGGAGATATCGATGAACATACATAAAAAAAAGTAAAAAAAAAGATACATACAGTCGAACATTTAACCTCCTCCTTTTTTAAAGTCGGTTAAAAATGGAGAGGGTTTCAATTAACCAATATAAAATGTCCCCACACCGCGTACATTTTGCTTAGCAATAGCGCTCTGGCAACACTGGACTTTTATATTCCGTTTCGCACTTGGCCGGTTTCTTACAACAAATGGTATTGTTGACAACGCGATAAATAAACACGAACTAAAACCAAATAAAGATAGAGAGAGATTGATGTTCCCTGGTTTTTTATAGCGGGGAAAGCATCGAAAAAAACGAGCGAACATCCACACGAAAGTCACTTGTAGTACTTAATTAATCCAGTACGCTTAGTATACCTAAGTTTTACTTCACCAAAATACTTCTCGATCGCGTTTACGTAAAAAAATCAATTACTAGGGAAACATATACGCTTAGTATAAGTTTTACTTCACCAAAATACTTTTCGATCGCGTTTACGTAAGAAAATCAATTACTAGGGAAACATGGACAGCGCTCCGCGGCCGCGCGTCCATGTTTCCATAGAATTGAAATTTTTACGTAAACGCGATCGGGAAGTATTGAAGTGAAAGAAAACTTATACTAAGCGTAATGGACAGCGCCTCCGCGGCCGCGCGTCCATGTTTCCATAGAATATAAATTTTTACGTAAACGCGATCGAGAAGTATTTTGGTGAAGTAAAACTTATACTAAGCGTACTTTACACTAAAAAATAATGTCGCACTTTAATCGCTAGTGGGTTTAGGGATGTTACGTATGACTGGTTCCGATTTCGAAAAGTTGAAACTTCCGATCGATTTTACACTTCCGATCCGATTCCGACATCGGAAGACGCAGGAGTCGGCCGCAGTTCGGACGTACCTATGAATAAGTTTAAGCTAAACACTGTTATTACCATTCAACAGATCAAATGAGTTAATTTCTCTAAGATGATAGCTTATGTCTTATTGTAAAAAAGATAATCAATATTCAATATTTAGGTTCAAATAAGTTTTATAACTCTCGATTTTGCCAAGTAGTTACTATCGATGTACTAAGCTATTGAGCGTTGGATGAGGATGGCGCAGGACCTTAGGGGTCGCCTATGTTCAGCAGTGGACGTCCTGCGGCTGAAATGATGATTATGATGACTATACTATCCATGGGATATCAAAATACGGTGTATATCAATCCCCCCCCCTCTTTAACCATCGACTGGCGGTGATTTTTCCTTTTCTATATGCTCTAGATTATCAAGTCATGTAAGGACTGCATAGAAGGACGAATTAAAATGCAACCAGTTATATAAGTTTCGAGCAAGTGGAGTACGTACGACCTTCACTTGCGCACGAGTTAGGAAACTCGGTGTCCTGTATCTTTCGCAACTTTATGAAAGTACTTATTGCTTTTACGTAGGTGATTCGGGCGCGGTTAATATACGTCCTGTAACTGTTGACCCGGAATGTATGACAATAATGTACGATCTGACAATTGAAATGTGATTGATTAGTCGATTCTGCAAGTCTCCGCTAAGCCTCTATGGAAGCGCAACCATTTAGTACTTGCACTGAATTGTTCTGGAGTGAAGGTTAGGATCAATTCACATAGAGTCGCGAAACTGTACGTTTCATTGAGAGAATAAGTCAAATTATGAATACTTGGGTGAACCAACTTTTTAGTGACACCTGTTGCTATGGTTATGTCCCTTGGACAACCTAGAATTTTCAATGAAACAGTATGAAGTGCCACTTGGACCAACTGGGGACAAAGTAAACAATACAAAAAGTTGTTTCACCCACTTCTTCAATGAAACGACCGCTAGGCAGTGGGGAAATTACTGACACTTGATGCACTCCCGCAACTAAACATCCTGAGTTGGTAACGCACTTACAATCTCTCTGGTTTTAACTCCCTGAAATCCGTCTGTGACTGGCATTTTATCAGTTAACATTATTGTGACGCCCTTGCCTAATTTCTACAAATAAAAAAAAATTGTATACGGAACTGTCGTACCTACCATAATGTTCTTCGTGCGAGTCAGGTTGCATTTTTATTTGCCATTGGCGATTGCCTAACATCCTCATTAGCATGACGGTCAAGGTAGAGCGGTTTGCGTGCGGGTCTGAGGCTGTACGAAGGTAAACAATGTGTTGCTCCAGGAATTAAAAAATGAGGTTCGAAAATGGAACGTTGTCATTGTCAACTTTTTTTCAGCTAGTTGATTGTTGGTGGCCAGTTTTTACAATGTAAGTAAATCGCAACAATAACTTTTAAGTACGTCATTTGTGCGTGAGTTTACAGATAAAAGGCGGAAGAGGCACATGTTTTACTTAAAAAAAGTGAAACTTTCTGAACTTATTCTGTCGAGTTCATTACTAAGGGTCAATAGAATAATTCTTATATTTTTTGGATAAGTCTTTTGTCTCTAAATAATTGTGTTTTTGCATCGTATTAAAAATTAGGATACTACAAAAGTACTAACCTAAGTTTGTTTTCCCAACATGTATTTTTTGAATTGCGTAGAAATATCAAATACATAAGTGTAATTAAAACGAACAATACTACTCTACTACTATCGTTTCAAATTGAAACCTTTATGTAACAGTTGCAAGTTGCAATTAGCTATCTATTGCGTTTCATAAACTTTGAACACAAATGTATATTGACAAAAGAACCAGGTCAAACCAGGTAAGGGTTATGTCACCGGTAAGTAGGTACAGAACGCAATATCATTGACATGAATTATTACGTTGTATGGCGCCTACAAATAATAATTGTCAGTATTTGCTGTACAAATTCATGGGTTTTGTATTTTTCGTTCCTCAACCATTTAAAAATTACTTGTTAAAAACTAAAGGTTAATTAATAATTCACACTCCTAGACCTTCCTGAAAGTAAATGAAGTCTAAATTAAAATGGGGTAGGTATTATTTTGAGTTGATGTACTTCTTGGTCTAGGAGTACACCTTTAAACTCTTATCTGTTTTCATTCCTATGAGCAAATGATTAATGTTGTATAGCTATCAAAACATTCTATAATTACTAACAAAAAACGCTGATACACGCTACGTGATGTTAAATCGTGAGATACACATCAAGCAGGAACTGGCTGGAAACCTGCGTCTTGCTACGATTAAAAAAAGTAATTGTCTCTGGTACAGCACTTTTGAACGACCTCGTGAGATTTCAAGTTCAGAACGTTTTCAAAATTTACAAATTTAATTGACATTGTGGACTAATTTCGAACCGACGTCGGTGCATACTAATTTTAAGCCTTTACTTGAGTGGCAGCGACAAAATTAGAAGCAAATATAATTTGGTACTCGTATTAATTTGATTAGTTTGCTTTTTACGTTCATCAACCTGTTGTTAAAAGCTATTGAAGATATTGCAAAACGTTAATTGATTAAAAAAATCTTTTATAGTTACGAAAAAACAGGTACTAATTAGGTATAAATTTTGATTTGTGACCTCAAACATTTAAGTGTACAGTAGGTACTACAAGCCAACCTGATGGTATGTGGTGACTCTGGTTCACAATTCAGTTGTAATTCTAAAACTGACGGACACCTTATTTTACAGGAACAAAAGTAACTGTTGGTCAGTAAGTACACTCTTTTATAATACCAAATATTTATAAGTACCATATAAGTGTGGGAACCAGGCTCGTGAATTAAAGGTAGCGATCGTTTAAAGCCTTTATTGGCAAGCGAAAATGATAAATACAGACACAAATCGTAAGAATTTCGTAAAAAAATACACACACACACACACCGTTTTCTTTCGTCGTACGTCGTCAACTGCCATAGCATCTCATTTGTTCTTCACTCAAACTCGGCATTCATTCTTCGTTCAAATTCAGACGTACATCATCTCATCACGCTTCAATACACGCATACCATACCTACCACATAAGTAATGTAGAGAAGACATGAAAAAAACTCTGTCAAAACATATTAATAGGCAGATATCGCAAAATCACTTAAATAATAGTTATTAGCTTAACTGTTAGGGCAATTAACTTCCATAGGCAATTATTTAAATCAAGGACTGAACGAGCGAGCAATCATCAGAATCACCTCCGTGTCCGTGTAATGCTAATGCCCGTACAATATTGATTATTCAAATTTACATACAATATTCTATACTACATCCTGCTACATCCCATATGTTTGAATTCGGATTAGCCTCGCTTATAGGATTGTATACGGATTACAACTGAACAAGTAACTTCACCGTGCGGACACGATTATGATCATCATCATCACCATCAACCTATGCTCGTCCACTGCTGGACATAGGCCTCTCTCATGGCACGCCACTGAGCACGATCCTCGGCCACTCTCATCCAGCTCTTGCCAGCCGCCTTGCGAAGATCATCGCTCCACCGAGTCTGAGGACGTCCTACGCTACGCTTGCCGATCACAGCAGTCTCCACTCAAGAACTCGTCTACCCCAACGGTTATCGGTTCTTCGGGTTATATGGCCGGCCCATTGCCCCTTCAGTGTGCTAATGCGGTGGGCTATGTCGATAAATTTGGTTCTTTGTCGGATCACTTTGTTACAATTATGATCATGATAATGTAATCTAGATGTTACAGACAGGCCTCTGTGCAGAGCATGCATGGAGGCAAAAGAGACGGCAACCACGCACTGCTGGTATTTTCTGACATTATCAAACAATAATCAACCAAAAAAAAATCAAATCAAATCATTATTGGAGAAGACGTGTCCTAGAGTGGAGACCACGTTTGCGAAAACGTAGTGTGGGACGCCCTGCGATACGTTGGACCGATGACCTTAGGAGGACAGCTGGCAGCGGCTGGATGAGGGAAGCCCAGGATCGCGAGTGTTGGCGCTATACAAAGGAGGCCTCCGTCCAGTCGTGGACGGACAATGGCTGTAGATAGATATATAGATAGATAGACCAGATCTCGGGTCACCAGGGTCGCTTCAGGAAATCAAAGGTATCGTGAAGGGTAAGTATTATATTGAATGTATTTGTTTATTTATAAAGCATATTATATTTGTATTGTTTTTATTGTTTATTGTCTATTAAGTAATACTGCGTTTCTCTTGTCTGTTATTTCTGCCACCTACATTAGTCTGTTGATATTTATTAATTTCTGAGTAATTGGTTGTCTAGAAGAGATCGCTTCTTAGCGATAAGACCGCCTATTGTCTAACTGAATTTTTATTTTTGTAATGTCACGGTACTGTTTTTGGTGATCAATAAAGAATATTTGTATTGTATTGTATTGTATTGTAATACCTGATTTACACTCTCGCCTCGTCACCTCGCCTCGCGCCTCGCCTCGCGCCTCGCCTCGTCGTCTCGCTCCGGACGCGAGCCTCAAGATCAAGGCAAATCACTAGACGAGGCGCGAGGCGCGCCTGAGGCGCTACTACGAAATTCGAAAATCGAAGTTCGTATCGTATTATCCCTCTCATTCTCGTGTCAAATCATATTAGCGTGAGCGGAACGGCACGAAACGAAGTTCGAATTATGCACTTCGTGGTAGGGCCTCAGTTCACACTCTCGTCTCGTGGCTCGTCCCGCAGTTCGTCTCGCCACTCGTACGGGAGTGTAAACTAGGTATAAGGGTTTGCTACGCTCCCTCCAGGAACTACGAGCAGGCTAGCATGAATAGTGCCTACAGCCGAGTACGCGAAAACGTCGAGTTGCGGAAAACAGCCCGCAATTACCTGTAATCTACAACGGGTGCGCGATTTACACAATAATAAATAATCCTAAAAGTCTGGTCTAAAGGTTTTTGGGCATCAAGGTCCTGAGGCCCAAGAAACATTGTCCAACATTCTTTAAGATATTCACGAGCATGTTACGGTATGTTAATTTCTATTATTTCCAACACAATGGTCCACATGTTGCGTTGAACTTGGCACTGCAATAAAACCAAGTTCGACCAAGGGCAGCCCCTTTCACCGAGGATGCGCGGGCGCCGTACGGCGAAATTGGCAAGGTTACCGATACAATCTAGAGCATAATCTTAAGACTTATTCAGACAGAGGGGTTATGTGGACCCAGAAATACTCCAGGGGACCTCTTTCGCACAAAATATTGACAGAAATTATCCAAAAAAATTTTTTTGAGATTACCGTAATCATGTATTTGATGATATTCTTCTTTTTCTTCGTGTTCTTCATTACTGAAGAGCGTGCCCGTCTTGATAAACTTTTACGGAGACGTTGGCGTACCTCTTCCACGCCACTCTGTCCTTGTCCTGCCTCAGAGCCTCATCGGAAAAGTGAATTATAGCTAAACCGTTTAAATGAGTCCTCGCCCGCGGGGTACAGAGGCCCGGGGGTAGACGACAAAGGGGGCTGAGTGAGGTGCGCTCGCCGCCCGCACCGGTCCCTCCCCTTTGTTTTTTATTCCCCTATTCTTCGCAAACGGAGTCGTGAGAACAGCTAGTATTCTATAAAAGGTTACAGCACTTTGTCATCCTAATTATATCATAAGTTTAACAAATACCTTTAACAGCAAAACAACGTAATTAAATCTTTGATCAGTTACTTAAAACGATTAACTGCATCAAGTGACAGCAATAAATACCTTCCGCGTGTATGAATTTTCGAACATGGCAATACCTTATTTATTCATGCCCTTTACAATGTAGGTAATTACATTATCATGCAAGTTTTTCTGCAATGATACTAAAGCCTGTGTTTATGCATTTCATTATGCCATGTTAAATGTTAATTTAAATATTAATATCAAAGGAATAAGGCACATACTTCGGTAAAGCTATTACTGCATAGCATGGTAATGAGTATCGCACATAGAGTACCTAAGCTAAGGTAATAATAACTGTAGGATATTATAATTATGGCTAGCAATGCATATTATCGTATGCAAATGTAAAACTAGGTATCCAAAGCATGCCTTCTATGCTAAACTAGCGCTTCCCTTCACTCCTATAAATGTTTATGAAACACAATAATTTTAACTTCTGTTTTGAGAGGCGTACTTTGAATGAGTTACGTGGAATGATCCTAGCTAAAATCTTGCAAGATTTTCCGTAAATGCTTATTGTATTTTTGAGTCTTAATTGATTTAAAAAAAAATATATACACAAAAAAGTATCATACTCGAATTTCATCTATCTTTTCTTTATCTGTAATGATTTTTGTGTGTTTTTTGCTGTAATATAGTATCACGAAAACATGCAGCATCATCAAGAACATCAAAACCAATTGTATTAAAATTGGTAAAACAAGAATGCCGTATCTCATACTTAAAACTACCTTAGCATCAAGTTCTGCCATCACATTGAAAAAAAGACGTATCTGTCATTTTTTCCCCGAAATTGATTTAGGTACAAGTATAATCGAAATCAGTAAAAAAGGCGCATCTGACTGAATCCGAATCTCCTCTAACCCGAGTTTCCAGTAAACTTAAATGCGAATGACCTGAGACAGCCCGTTAAGTCAAATACTTAATTATCTTATTACATGCACGAATAAGGGGTTGATAAAACCAAAGACGTGACAAGGATTCCAAAATGCTGTATGTTACAGTTACAGCGTTTTTATTTTCTGCTTCTTGTCATTCTAACCAGCTTTGATCAGGACCGTAGTAGTAAAGTTAACTCAAATACGGAAGTGTACTGCCGTAGCAGTCTGACAATACGATCACATTTGACTTCCCTTCAAATTAAATTAAACATGAGACATTCACTTTACTGCTGTACATTATAACAATCTATCCCTGCGGGCCTTAGAAACAAGGTCTTAAGTCTAAAACCTCAATAATGACCTGGCAACACCTCAATTAGTCCCTCAAACCCGAGTTCCGAGTATAGCGTGGAAACGTGAATGACCGGCGCAGGCGCAGCCCGTTAGTATGCGAGCCACGGGCGGTGCTGTCAGTCACTTGGGGTTGCCAGACTCAAGATATGTGCCCATGTCTCGAAATTATTCGATGGTTGTCTGCGAACTCGGACCTTGTTTCTCCGTGACCACAGGCTTAGTTAGATCTAATCGTATTGTGTAAAGCGCAGACGCTCGAGCATTCACCGTCTCTTTCTACCGTCATCTTATACCGTGTAAGGGAGAGAAGTGGTGAAAACGATTATGATTCCTAGTCCGTTAAAAAATAAGGCCTCAGACAGAAGCCGTATTTATAAGAAGCGGGCGCTCGCAATCACATCCCATGTTTTTCTACCCTCATCTTTTACGAGGGTAGACACGTTTCGTTTGATAGAATGAAATGGTGAATGCGAGTGTGAGAGCGTTTTCATATTATCCGAACCGATATCGGTATCGGACGACCGACGATACGATATCGGGGCAAGTAAAATGTATGAAATATGATAGGATATAAATATGATAGGAAAGACAGGTACATATTTCATACATTTTACTTGTCCCGATAGCGGTATCGGCGTCCGATACCGATATCGGATCGGATAATCTGAAAACGCTCTGACTCAATGCGACTATAGCCTCTGTTTCGGACCAGTATGTAACATTTTATACGAAGTTTATTTAACACGAATCAGTCAGTTTCAGGGGGCAATCGGTGGGGGTGGAATGCTTCCCCTGCCAAACTGGCACTCGATTTTGATTTCCTTAAGTGGGCGCCACAATATTCTTGCCCGGGGTGTCAGTGGTCGTAACGCCGGGTTATCTATCAAAATTTAGAATTATTTTTTTCCGAATATTCAAAATCCCGAATGCTTCATTTATCCGAATGCATTTTTTTCTGAAACTGTAAATATTTCAGGATTTTTATAAAACAACCCTAACCTAACCTAAAGGGTTCTACACGATGGTCCTGAAATAAATCCTGAAATATTTACAGTTTCAGAAAAAAATGCTTTCGGACAAATGAAGTTTTCGGGATTCTAAACCTTCGGAAATAAAATTCTCTAAACATCGATAGGATCCCGTAACGCCGGCACTAACACGAACTAAATTAATCGTCTATTGGGTTTTTAATTTTTTTTACGGTAACCCCAGCTAAGGCAGCCCAGGAAACGGCGGCGAAGGGTTTGATAAGTCGATTGTTATCAACTTAACATTGACTGTAAATCTGTGTGGTTTTACCATAATATGACAGCAAAGACGTGATTGTCATATTAATTAGGCAACGTACACTACCAAGAGTTTCTTCAAATAGAAACTGAGTTCTGGTTTTCTTTTCAATACTCTTAGACATCGGTTACACGTTAATTTCGACGTCAATTCAGTCCATCGTTCTGGTCAGAGAATGATCGTGTAATCCTCTCAGACCTAACGGACTGATGGCCGGACTGATGAAAATTAAATACTTTAAATAATATCCGTCAATCCGTTGGGAATGATAGAAAATAGAATGATGGACGGCCAGAATTAACGTGTTTAAACAACCGATGTCATACGAGTAGGAGAGTAATTTTACGATGTCACTTGCAATAATAATTTAAATATCAAAAAGTCGTTTTTTAATTTACTATATTTTGCATATTGTCATAGGCATTATCGTAAAATGACTCTCCACAGGTGAATGACAATAAGGTAGATGTCCGAGTGCTGGTCATTATATTAAATTTAGTAGTCAAATTTAATTTTATGTCACTAACAATAGAAGTTCCAGCAGAGTGTCATGTCATCTATTGGGCATTATAAAGTGAAATTGTGACATTTACAATATCTCTTATTCAATTTAATTTTTAAAATTGTTTGTTTAGGACGTACAAAGCGTTTTCGCTCTTCCTTCATCAACCGCACAGCTAAGGAGTGGAATGCCCTGCCTGCGACTGTGTTCCCTGAACACTACAATTTGGCCGCTTTCAAGTCCAGGGTGAATGAGCATTTACTAGGCAAGCGTGCTCCGTCGTAGGCCTCATCTTCGCTTTCCATCAGGCGTGATTGTGGCCAAACGCAAGCCTATATAGTATAAAAAAAAGTACATAATAATTTTAACACCAATTATATTCATAGGCACCAACCACTTGGACATATTTATTTGATATACAATACTACATTTTAATTAATTGTTACTGGTACAGGAAAACCCCAGTATAAGTAAATAAATTAATTAGTAGGTAACCAATTAAAAACATTTCAATGTTTTTGGGGTTCCGTACCCAAAGGGCAAAACGGGACTCTATTACTAAGACTCCGCTGTCCGTCCGTTTGTCTGTCCGTCTGTCACCAGGGTGTATCTCATTGAACGGAGATAATTAGACAGTTGAAATTTTCACACATGATGTATTTCTGTTGCCGCTATAACAACAAATAGGCACTGAAAAACAGAATAAAATAAATATTTAAGAGGGCTCCCATACAACAAACGTGATTTTTTTGCCGTTTTTATAGATAATGGTACGGAACCCTTCTTGCGCGAGTACGACTCGCACTTTTTTTAAGCTACATACAATGACGCTGAATAAAGTAATGACGTATGTATAAAGTAAATAGTTTTGCAGCCAACTGTTCAGTGTTCAATAATCATGTACTCGTCGTATATGTTAATTTAATGGTTCTTGCAAAAGTTACCAACTGGCCTTTTCGGCTCAATTAAAGACTTACGCTACGCACGTCTCGGCATTTTGGAGGCTACGCACATGCAGGTTTGTCAACAGCTGACAATCTGACATTGGTGGAAGATTTTGGCGAAGAATCAATAACGACCGCTTTAGCCTAGTTGGTAGTGACCCTGCCTACGAAGCAAGAGGCCCTGGGTTCAAATCCCGGTAAGGGCATGTATTTGTGTGATGAGCACGAATATTTGTTCCTGTGTTATGGATGTTTTCTATGTATTTAAGTATTTATTTATCTATATAAGTATGTTTATCGTCGTCTAGTACCCATAGTACAAGCTTTGCTTAGTTTGGGACTAGGTCGATTTGTGTATGATTGTCCCCTAATATTTTTTATTTTATTTTTATTTATATAGTGTGACGCGTATAGTAAAGACAAACTTACGTCACTTCAGATTTTATGAATGAGGAAAAATGCAACGTAACACCACTAACACCACTTCTAGTGGTCAGATTAACTTAAGAAAATTATACATGGAAATAAATGAACTAAACCAATACGTGAACACGTGTAGTAGTAACCAATTACCTACTACACGTGTGGCTGTGCGTGTGTGTGTGTGGCTGGGGAATAGTAAGATACAAAGGTTATAGTTTATGGATATGGATTTCTGCAAAGTAGCCAACAACTCCAACAAAATAAAGTATCTAGATAAATCTTGCACTTATTTTATTTTATTTTAAGCCTCCCCTTGCTTCTGCCTTTCGTTGACGGTTATGTAGACACTGGCCACCGAGACCGTGCTGCTGTTTCGTAAATTTTGTGACTTCTAGAATTCGAATCAAGAAACGAACAGCGGACAGTAGACGGTCTGGCCAGCCATTCTTGGATAGACTGTGCTACTGAAATGTTGTGTGTATAATCGAATGTCAAATATAGTCAAATCTTGAAATGCAAGTTTTTATTTAAATAGTTTAAGTTAGGCACTTGTTTTCTCTTCCAGCTCCCCACTACAGTTATGTCTGCCTAATATTTAAGCGATACGCATTTAAATCTTTCCACCGTTCCTTTTTGCTCGGTTTCTGCTATGAACTCCGAAGACATATCATTCCTGCCAACTATCGTATCTACAGCACCATGTTAGATACGACAGTTTAGCAGAGAGTGGGACGATACGGCATTTTTCTTTGTTACCCTTAGATTATTTATACACTAGATAGAGTGTCAGTAGCAAACACTAGCATACAAAACGTCCAAAAACCCATTTGACATTCATATTAATATTTCAAACTAAATACAAACTGAAATATAGATGCACAGAAAAAAACCCCAGAAAAAAGACCAATTACCCCTACACCATCACTGGTCTAGAAGTTAGCGACGAATCTTTCCCATACATCGTACACTTCAGTCTGTTATAATCACATTAGGCAGTGATAAAGCGCATCTATGTTAATGCTCTCTACCGAGAGACTTCAACACTCCTTCGGAGCTACCCGCTCACCTGGACCAAGAGATGGCGCTACTAGGCCAACTTTTACAAGTTAAGTATTCATATTAATATTACGTTACGTCATTCAGACTGAAGGGGGACAACTGACATATAAGCCAACTGTTGGCTTATATTTTTCAGGATGTTTTTATGCCGCCTAAGCTCTATCTAGTGTATAAATAATCTAAGTGTTATTACCATATTTTCCCGTTACGTTACAGTTTTCATATAGATCCAGTTTTTTCATGCCTCAACTGTCCAATTTAAGTTCTAGCTCTCCGTCTACGTAAAAGAATGAGTAAGCAGTAACAAAAAGCACAAGATCACGCTATTAACTATGCATAATATTACTAACTAAAGTATTTTTTGTATGTTACAAACAAAAACTATCGTTTGGTCTGCACGTGGTAAAGCACTGGTTTGCGGAGTATATCAAGGTGATTTACAATTTTAGAGGTGTTTCTAACATAGAACATACTTAGTTTTACTAACTAAAGTATTTTTTGTATGTTACAAACAAAAACTATCGTTTGGTCTGCACGTGGTAAAGCACTGGTTTGCGGAGTATATCAAGGTGATTTACAATTTTAGAGGTGTTTCTAACATAGAACATACTTAGTTTTACTTTGCTATTTTGTAAGAGGTAAGGTAGACACCCCGAGTGTTCGACACTTTAATTCCAATACCTAATCGAAACCTTTCTTGTCGCCTTTATTGCTACGAATTAAGATTGAAAGTGTCGGCTATCGGGGCACCGTTGGGCACTGGGGTATTTACATTGTTTTTTTAGTTTTTTTTTTATATATATTGTGAGTAATTCTTTCACAATTGATTAGTTACGAGCGTTTTCGATGGAGCGCAACATTTTATTTGTAATTTTATATTGTTTGTAAGTTGACAATCGTTGATAGAAATTAGTCGAATCCAAATAATTTCTCAATCGATTGTTTAATCGAAATGGAAACCACAGATAATGGAATCATTGATAAAGGGAACAATTGAAAGGATAGGCCGTGACCCACGACATTTGCGCAGAGCGAAAACCTCACGAACTGTTTACGAGTTTATACTATGGGCTTTGTAACTTAAACCAACGCGCTACGAGGCTTTTATTTGGGTCGCGCTAGCTAGGCGATAATGATAATTCTAACGATATTGAGAGGGTATGATGCCTGAGAGACTTTTGAAATATAGGTATTTTAATTAAATATCGCTGTCTCGCTGCAACCACTCCGTATCGATACAGCGAGAAAGAGATAACTGAAGTTATTGATCAAAACAGCGTTTCGTAGTCCCCTGTTTTCTCCTAAAAATCTTGACCAATAATAATATTATTTTCAAAAATAATTAGAGGGTGGCTTTAACTATGCTTCTATGTTGTCGTCTTACTGTTAATATGATTAATTAATTTTTGATCAGTGTCTGAAAATGATGTTGAGATTGGGCAATTTTCATTTTTAATTTTGAAGGTCCCTACTTCTTATGACAATGGAATATCGAAAAAAACAAAACATGGGGGCATAGCCGTAGTAGATTTAGATTTTATCGTAAAAAAATATTTGCTCTAATGTCATTATCCAGGGAGGAAATAGGAGAATACGTTTGTATGGAGAAATGGTCGCATCGTATCCTCTTAAGCCCGCTTTAGATCTGCAAGAAAACTTGTCCAAGTTGCATTACATTGCGGCGTTCGATTGATCACTTCAATCTCGTTCGCTTAACTGCCTTCTAATATAATTCAACTTGCACGAGTTTTCTTACAAGTCTAAGATCGCCTTTACAGTTCAGTCTCAGTAAATCGCCATCTTCCATATTCCGCTGTTTTTAAACGAAAGGGCCATAAAGAAATGGGCTACAGTTACTTTAAGGGCACGACAAACCGGGAGCGCGGGGCGCATATTCTTAGATTTGTAAGCATGCACTAGGACATTTTGAAGGTTAAGCTGGACCAATTTATGTTGATTTGCCTGCCGGTGGTAAGTCTACTTACGTCGCCATTCATGTATTACAAGTGATTTAAAAGAGGGAGGCAACATCGAGGACAATATCGTTAGTGTATCGCTTTAAAACGATTATGGAGTTGTCGTGAAATACCAAAAACCACGCTACAGTGCAGATGCTATGCCTCGAGGTTAACTTGTTTAGTTATGTTGTGAATTGTCGTATCGAACATAACCTTAAATGGAATCTGAACTCCGTAAAAACGTAGGTCCAACCAAGATTGAAATAAGAAAAATTTAATATTCGGTGTTCTGCCATGTGCAAAGTTATATAATTTATAGTTGGAATTTTATAAGCTGGGGGTTTAGGACTGCAGAACTCATCTGGTAAAGATAACATTGTTCTCGTTTGTTGAAGCCTACCGCTAATAACAAATCAGAACAAGTAACAAAAAATGCAAACAAACAGCTACCGTCTTCAGCGTCTTCTCTAAGTTACAAGGTTGAAATTGCAAAAGCTTAACTCATTAAGAAAGGCCTTTCGTCATTGTAAGCGGTTCTCAGGTGGATCTTCGGCGTTGTGGTGCCTCCATAATAGAACAAACGAG
Source organism: Archips crataeganus (assembly GCA_947859365.1). Classification (NCBI taxonomy): domain Eukaryota; kingdom Metazoa; phylum Arthropoda; class Insecta; order Lepidoptera; family Tortricidae; genus Archips; species Archips crataeganus. Next base: position 8,215,888 of record OX402064.1, read on the forward strand.
AACAATGTTATCTTTACCAGATGAGGTCTGCAGTCCTAAACCCCCAGCTTATAAAATTCCAACTATACTAGCTTTTATCTCGCAGCTTTGCCAGTGATAGAAATCCATGAAAAAAGGTTATAGGGAAAGTGCAGTAACTAACTATAGGCGGAAACACTAATGCGACAAAAGATTGAATGTGGTGCCATCAATTTGAATGTTTTATCCTGATATGTTTCTTCTGCTGTCCGCATAGTCTCTTCTGTCGCATTAGTGCTGCCGTCTATAGTTTCTGCACGTTCCCTATACATCCAAGCAATTTCTTTCCTTAGACTACTTACCACAGAATCTTGGCACTATGGCATTTACTTCATTCGATAAGCATTGTTATGGACAAATAAACTATTTACTATGATAAGGTTCTACGGTGGCCCAAAAATCGAATTGGTTGACTGTAAATATGTAAATTGGATAAACATCCAAGTAGGTGTCAGCAAAAAACCTTGTAATGAAAACTCTTTTAGGTTATATACCCAAGTTAGACAACAAGCAATACTTAGGGTTCTTGCGCCGCCACACTGTTGAAAAACATACGTGTACGAGTAGGTAGGTGAGGTAAACGTCCCTGTGCTCGACACTGACCCAATACATGGCACCTTCAATCTTATGCCATAGTAAGAGAGGCGACAGTAGGGTGTCATGTATTGGGCGTTGAGGTGTCGAGCATTGGTACGTTTACCCAAATGCCTACTAAACAAAGAGCTTTATTTCCTTATTTTTTTATCAAGAAACCTAGAAGAAAGCTGCCTCCTTCAGGAGTTTTAAAAATTATGTGGTTCAACGTTGAATACACAGCAAAAATTTAAAGCCGTTCCTATACAAATAGATTCGTAATTTTCGTTCGTCAGTAGGTTTACTTATATTTACGTCAAAAAAACGAAGCTACTCATACTCATCTCATAATCGTCTTTACAACGCTAAGCCTAAACTTGGCCTTCATCATCATCATCATCATCATTTCAGCCGAAAGACGTCCACTGCTGAACATAGGCCTCCCCCAAGGCTCGCCAAACAAATCGGCCCTGAGCCATCCGCATCCAATCCTTAAAGGTAACAGTATTTTCGATTTCTTTGACAAGGCCCGGTGGGAATGAAATCGGGAAGCATTTCTGGAGATATAGGTTACAAGATCAACAGCCAATATAACTTGTTCGGACGGACGGACGGGAAGGACCAATTTAGAGATGTTATGAGGTCAATTGTACACTTACAAACATGGCTGCTACGGCTGTATGGGTCAGGATTAAAGTGGGACAATTTGATAACGTCTCATTGAATTATGATGCAGGCTAATGCTTCACTCATCCTGCACTTCTCAAGGTGTCCTACATATTGCGAAAGCCTTTGGCACGAGAAGGGAGTAATAATGCTGGTTACAGTATAGCTCATCTTTGTCTCATGTTGTCTAATTTTGATTTTGTATTTTCCGTATAACGTGCTATGCTCCAAATAGTAGGGGAGCCCAAGAGGGGATTTGGAGAGTCACTCGAGCGCGGCAGATTATCTTATACCCTCTAGAGTACCTCCAGCAAATAAATATGAGCACTTCATGTGGGGTTTTTTTTCTTTTTTTTTTTGAATGAGTCGCCAGAGTGGCCAAAGACGCGAAGTCTTTGCTGTCATGTGGGGTTTGTCTAGGGCACCCCGTCGGAATGCTTAGTAAAAAATAGATTCTTTGAAATACTCGAGCGCGTCAGATTAAGATAAGGTGGGTTAATTAATAGCAGAATAATGCACATTTCACTTCTAAATCGTCAGTTTTTGGAATTACTATGAAAACTTAACGCGCGCCCTTCCGTATGGCCACCCCGACCATGCAAAGTGGCAGATTATCATACATTTATTATCAGTGTCACGCTGGAGTATCAAATTATCAAAATCAGACGCGCTTGAGTATTTCAAAGTATCTATTTTTTTTACTAAGTATTTTGACAGGGCGCCCCAGGCAAACCCCGCCACATGAAGTGCTCATATTCACTGGGGGTACTCTTGAGGGTATAAGGTATCCCCCCCGTATATTAATCTGCCGCGCTCGAGTGACTCCCCAAATCTCCTCTTGGGCTCCCCTGCTAAAAGTAGCAGCTACATGATCAGATTGGGGATGTCTTGAAGAAAGGTCAAGAGTGCCCGAAACCGGCGAGCATGAATGAAAGGACTAATGAGTGTTGTGGAAGCGAAAGATGTCAGGGTCGTAGCAGGTGGAAACAAATAGTCTCTGCCTACCCTTTTGCTGGGAAGGAGGCGTAATTGTATGTATGTGGTATTACTCGGAGTTTCTTGAGGAATAAAATTCGCACCGAAGTTTCTTGCCGAATTTATTCGATGTCAACGGGAAATAAATATAACCTGCACGTTTTAACTAGTTCTGAGAAGTTTACTGTTTCAAAATAAAAATAACTTTTCGATGTTATAACCATTTCATGTATTACTTAAGTTTCGATGTTCAAAACGTGCCCAGAGACCATCGTTCTAAATATGTATTCATATTAGATATTTAAACTTGATGCCTCCGCGCCTTCCTGATAAAGAAAACGGTATAATTTATTGAATCAGGCGTTACTTTGCGGAGGTCCATATTAATGAACTAAAACAATTACTTTGCTCACCCGCGACCTTACAATAGTTACGTTTATGCAAGAAATGTGCGTTCATGCAGTTCCTCCACCTCCACACTGTACGAACACACACAAATCACATAAACCCAACCATCACCACCACCAAGCTACACTGACGCGTTTCGAACTCAACCAGAGCTCATGCAGAGCGGGTGAGCAAAGTAATTGTTTTAGTTCATTAAGGAAAACGGTCTTGACAGAAATACAGACAATTGAACAACGAAACGATACTATCAATGTTCCTTTTTGGTTTTTTAGGTACATACAGAACCATTAAAGCATACAGGGGCGGTACCGCCCCCTGGTGGGTGCCTTAGCTTTTCGAAGGGGCGGTAGCGCTAAACAATTTTTAATTTGTGATTAATACTTAGATAAAAGACTGACGTGTCAAACTGGTATAATTAACTATTATGTAAAGGGGGCGTTGGGATTTGTTTTTCTTGTAAAAAGAGCGGTAGTCCATAAATGTTGGGGCCTGCGCCTTAAAGGAATAAAACTTTTTTTTCCAAATTTTTGGACAGCAATTATTCACAGGTGGCCTTTCTTGAGGGTTCATCAAATATAACTTGGTTGTTAACTTTTTGCTTCGCCACTTAACTCAGTCGCCGGCAGTCGGCAGTCGGACGTGAAGTCAAGGACTGAGAACCAGTTGCCGACGTAATGTAATGACCGTTGTGAATGCGTCGACCAAATCATAGTGTTTGCGGCGATGTCATCTTGTATTAAGTTTAATATTTATTTCCCGCACTTTGTCTAGGTCTGATGCACTCGGATTCACAAATTTTACTTACCATTTCTTTCTATCACATGGTGTCTCACATGAAGATATCGTGAATGTGATCGCGAGCGCCGTGCGTTGCCTAGATTTTTTACCTGATAAAAGTTGGTTGGTTGAAGTACGAGATGTTGGATCCAAAGAAATACTTAATGAACTAAAACAATTACTTTGCTCACCCGCGACCTTACAATAGTTACGTTTATGCAAGAAATGTGCGTTCATGCAGTTCCTCCACCTCCACACTGTACGAACACACACAAATCACATAAACCCAACCATCACCACCACCAAGCTACACTGACGCGTTTCGAACTCAACCAGAGCTCATGCAGAGCGGGTGAGCAAAGTAATTGTTTTAGTTCATTAAGGAAAACGGTCTTGACAGAAATACAGACAATTGAACAACGAAACGATACTATCAATGTTCCTTTTTGGTTTTTTAGGTACATACAGAACCATTAAAGCATACAGGGGCGGTACCGCCCCCTGGTGGGTGCCTTAGCTTTTCGAAGGGGCGGTAGCGCTAAACAATTTTTAATTTGTGATTAATACTTAGATAAAAGACTGACGTGTCAAACTGGTATAATTAACTATTATGTAAAGGGGGCGTTGGGATTTGTTTTTCTTGTAAAAAGAGCGGTAGTCCATAAATGTTGGGGCCTGCGCCTTAAAGGAATAAAACTTTTTTTTCCAAATTTTTGGACAGCAATTATTCACAGGTGGCCTTTCTTGAGGGTTCATCAAATATAACTTGGTTGTTAACTTTTTGCTTCGCCACTTAACTCAGTCGCCGGCAGTCGGACGTGAAGTCAAGGACTGAGAACCAGTTGCCGACGTAATGTAATGACCGTTGTGAATGCGTCGACCAAATCATAGTGTTTGCGGCGATGTCATCTTGTATTAAGTTTAATATTTATTTCCCGCACTTTGTCTAGGTCTGATGCACTCGGATTCACAAATTTTACTTACCATTTCTTTCTATCACATGGTGTCTCACATGAAGATATCGTGAATGTGATCGCGAGCGCCGTGCGTTGCCTAGATTTTTTACCTGATAAAAGTTGGTTGGTTGAAGTACGAGATGTTGGATCCAAAGAAATACTTAATGAACTAAAACAATTACTTTGCTCACCCGCGACCTTACAATAGTTACGTTTATGCAAGAAATGTGCGTTCATGCAGTTCCTCCACCTCCACACTGTACGAACACACACAAATCACATAAACCCAACCATCACCACCACCAAGCTACACTGACGCGTTTCGAACTCAACCAGAGCTCATCTTCAGAGTTACCACAACCGTATGCTATGCTACCAAATGTTAAACTAACATTAACATTTGGTAGCATAGCATACGGTTGTGGTAACTCTGAAGATGAGCTCTGGTTGAGTTCGAAACGCGTCAGTGTAGCTTGGTGGTGGTGATGGTTGGGTTTATGTGATTTGTGTGTGTTCGTACAGTGTGGAGGTGGAGGAACTGCATGAACGCACATTTCTTGCATAAACGTAACTATTGTAAGGTCGCGGGTGAGCAAAGTAATTGTTTTAGTTCATTAATATGGACCTCCGCAAAGTAACGCCTGATTCAATAAAGAAATACTTAATTCATGCTTCTTCACTCCATGTTGCCTGACGATCAAGTTCACTCCGTCACTGATAGTTAGGTTGGTATTATGTTTTGTATAAGTAGTGCTTGATGCTAATGTGCTGTACAGAGACCGGATTACATGCAATTGCATAAGTATTTGCATATTCACTTGCATGTTTAGCCTATTCTTATGTATCATTGCATTTTTTAGCTAAAATTTAGTGATGGAGCGTACTCGTATTTTCACTAGGTATATTTGCAAAATTTCTGGGTAGGGTAATTAATTATTCATTGCCAGACTAAATTGTGATTTATAATATAAATCACATACAATTAGTAAGATATCAACAGTAAATTAAAAACTAGGTATTTAACATTTTGTATTCTTGTTGACGACATCAATGAGGTAAAATAAAAACTAAAGACTTCCATTTTGATTTTGATTTATTGTTGCATATTTTGACATTTTTCGCGTATATTTGCATGCATATTTCAAGCATTTTATATTGCATATAATCATGTTAATCAGTAAAACCTAGGTTAGTAAATTAGAACTAGCTATAATCTATATAAGTACTTACTGTCAAAAAGTAAATACATTTAGCTTTGTTGTTGTATTGTAAGTACCTCTTGTCTGTGGAATAGAAGCATAACAATTTAGTTAAAGTTTAGTGAAATAATCTTTCTTATTTACGAGTACGAGTAAATGTAGGTCAAATTCATGCCAAGAACATAAATTATTATAATAAATTTTAATTATTGCAAAACAATTGGCATAATCGCAATTCACAACCAAACTTAAGCAAGAAAATGACTTTTATTTAAAACCTGATCTTTATGCAAAATTACTTCAATTAAGCTCTATTAAAATTAAAAGTATTTTAAATTTAAAAGAGTCGTGTTTATTATTCAAGGATGGTTCTCCGATGGCAAAAAACGTTGCAACCAACGGTTTTGCTCAACTACTTGCGCAAGCGCATCGTGTGACGACAAAGATCAATAACGAAATGAGCAGATTACACTGAAATACTTTGGATTCGAATTATTTTTGGTATAATCCATAGACAGTTTTGTTAGTCGATGGATTTCTAATTCTTAAAAAGTTTGAAGTTAAAAAAATATTTATAATTTAAAAAATACATATGCATATCCTTACTTATACTGTAAATGCGAAAATAGCTCGTGTCGGTCTGTATGTCTGTTATCTCTATTCACACTTAAACCGCTCAACCGATTTAGATTAAATTTGGTACTAAGGTAATATAAGACCCTGGGAAGGATATAGGATAGTTTTATTCCCGGAAAATTGCATAGTTTCCGCGGGATTGCCATAAACGAATACTTCGCGGACGGAGTCGCGGGCAACAGCTATTCATGTATAGAATACGGTACATTGCCATTGGATTAATTGGTTATTGGTATTAAGTGACTAACAGTCAATTTAATTAAATTCCTAAGACTATTTATAATTGTTTTATTAATACACGTAACAATTAGTTATTCTTCATTTTGAACTCCTGAGATACATTGCCTTTGCTATTAAATTTGGAGTTTACATAGGTACAAACAAACGACGTTGACGAGTGAATATTATAAATGTACAAACAGTGTAATGATAATGACGTGAGAATTGACCACTCTCCCATGTAATCGTCTTCATCTTCTCTTAATACCGCTAAGGTTAATTAAAATAACTACAGTATGTTTAAGAGGTTAGACAACCAGATGGCCTAGTGGTTAGAGAACCTGACTATGAAGCTTGAGGTCCCGGGTTCGATTCCCGTGTCGGGGCAGATATTTGTATGAAAAATACGAATGTTTGTTCTCGGGTCTTGGGTGTTAAATATGTATTTAAGTATGTATCTATCTATATAAGTATGTTTATGCTTTGCCTAGTACCCATAACACAAGCTTTGCCTTGCTTACTTTGGGACTAGGTCAATTGGTGTGAATTGTCCCGTGGTATTTATTTATTTTTATTTTATAGTGTGGAGACCACGGATCGGCAGCGTGGGACGACCACCGAAAAGAAGGACGGATGATAAGGGGCTAAATTCAGGAACGGCCCAACACGGTTAGCGAGCGGTAATTCGATCGTTTGCGAGAGGATAGGGATGAACTGCTATTCAGGAACGCCAAAAATCGCTGGTTTGCGAGAGGTTTGGGCTGAGATTGGGATGAGCCTTATTTTTTCTTTCTAGGTAAATATTTTTGGCGTTCCTGAATAGCAGTTCATCCCTATCCTCTCGCAAGCGATCGATTTAGGTACCGCTTGCAAACCGTGTTGGGCCGTTCCTGACTTTAGCCCCTGGTAAAGGCCGAAGGTTCACGGTGGAAGCAAGCCGCTTCCAACCGTAATGATTGGGTATCAATGAGAGAGATCTATGAGCAGCAGCGAACGTCCTACAGCTGAAATGATGATGATGATGATGTTGATGAGATAGTAAAATAATAATTTAAAGCTGATGAAGTGTTGGGCTACCAGAAACTGGTAGGAATATGTCCGTGAACTTAAGGGCTCATTTACATAACGACTTAGTAATGAGTTTAAAAGACTTTTATTTTTGTAGAGTTAAAATTTAGACTTGAACCTTCGATCAACAATTGTTGATCGAAGACTTGAACGGACCAGAGTTAATTATATAATTCCTGGTTAAATGCTATTCCAGGGTTAAGAAGTGTCAAAATGCAAAAAGGTCACTTGCACAGTCCAAGGTTAAAAAATTTAATCGTTAACCTTGGTCATGAATCATTATGACAGTGATATGGATAACATTTTGACACTATTTAACCCTTATGCTATCGGACTTGCATGGACCTGAACTATAAAGGGTGAAATTATTAACATGGTACAAAATCAGTGTTTCTAGCTTGATTAATGCTGGATAACACGATAAATTTACCCAATTGAATTTAGTTCGTGATTTAATTTCACTAAAGTATGAACATAATAAATTTTATCAGACCAATTTTAAAACTAGAGTAAATGCAATATGTTGTCCAACATTTGATTAGGTAAGATAGAAATACTAATTTTGTATTACGTTCATAATTTCACCCTTTTGTTCAAAATTTAACTCTTGTCCATGCAAGTCCATCTAAGGCTCAGAGGTTAAATAGTATCAAAATGTATGGAACTAACTGTCATCCATAACCCAAGGTTAACGATTTAATTTTTTAACCTTAGACCGTGCCAGCGGCCCTAAAGCGGACTAGCGCGGACGACAGTTAACTTTTAATTCCGAGTTAACTGCTAACCCAAGGTCAAATTCAAATGCTTTTACGTTTCATGTTGTACGAGGAGGTCTTAATAGTTGTATAGTCGACCAAGTAAGAGCTTTACCATTTTATATCACATTTTTTACGTCAGAAGAAAAAACTGCCCAAGTGCGAGTCGGATTCGCGCACGAAGGCTTCCGTACCATTATCTATAAAAACGGCAAAAAAACACGTTTGTTGTATGGGAGCTCCCCTTAAATATTTGTTTTATTTTAATTTAATATTAATTTTTAAAAGTGAATATATAACTAAATATTCTGTGATCGTACCAATTCAGATTTTTACCTTTAATCCTGTTTCATAACCGAAATTCTTGTTAATTCGGTATTTTCGTTTAACTCGTCTATTATTAGGTATCCTATTAGTTATTTCTCAATCCAGATTTTTACCTTTAGCTCTTTACCCGCTTCGTAACCAAAATTTCGCAACTGCCTACAACCACAGCTTGCGTACTGGGTGGTTACCAAATGTTGGTTACCAAACGGGATTATAACTATTTTTATTCGTCCGTACGCCAAGTTGCATCTAAATTCATTCAGCCGTTATTTTGTAACTGAGTAACAAACATCTAAACATCTTCACAAAGTTTCTCATTTATAATATTAGTGGGATATTGGTCCTAAAAAGTGACAAAACGTCGGCTACTAGCCATTGCATCGACCCACTTAGCTGTGACAAAAAAAAACAAAGCACAAAATCTGTAGTGGATTGATCTATTCTTGTGACACGGACAGACGGTCGTAACCGAAACCCATCTGCGGAGACAATAATCGATATACCAGAGCAACTTTTACCCATTAAAAACCCGCCTTCCGCATCGATTTTTAGTGTTCCGTACTCGATGTTTGAGCTAGCGTGACAGAGCTTAGGATTAACAGTTCCATATGTATTTTGACATTTTACTTAACCTTTTGAACGCCACACATCATTTTTGTTACGAACGAAATTTATTCTTATGCGGATGCGGGTAGGTTTATTTTTGTATTACCGTATTGTCGTCTATAGCCGACACTGGCGTTCAAGAGGTCACAACAGAGGTGTTTTTTAGGGTTCCGTACCCAAAGGGTAAAAACGGGACCCTATTACTGAGACTTCACTGTCCGTCCGTCTGTCCGTCTGTCACCAGGCTGTATCTTATGAACCGTGATAGCTAGACAGTTGAAATTTTCACAGATGATGTATTTCGGTTGCCGCTATAACAACAAATACTAAAAACACATAAAAAATAAATATTTAGGGGGACTCCCATACAGCAAAACGTGATTTTCTAGCTCGTTTTTGCTCGATATTAACAACGGCAACAGGTACAGACGCTTGAAATATTCACAGAATATTTAATTATATATTCACTTTAAAAATAAATAATTACCTATATTAAAATAACACAAATATATAAGGGGGGCTCCCTTACAACAAACGTGATTTTTTTGCCGTTTTTATAGATAATAAGTAGCTAACCCAGCAAACGTTGTTTTGTCATATTTTATACCACCTAGGGCTGTAAAAAATAGCCTACGACCTATTCTCTCTCAGACCTACCGAACACAGAGAAGTTTCATAAAAATCGGTCAAGCCGTGTCGGAGGAGTTCAATAACAAACACGAGTTTTTTATATATTAGATGATACGGAACCCTTCGTGCACGAGTCCGACTCGCACTTGGCCGGTTTTTTTATATATTAGAGATAGGTTACGTAACGGAGAACAATAATATTGATTCACCGAAATTAAATTACGCACGCGCTTTCGGCTCTTATCATGTTTTAGTAAATTTCTGCAAATATAAGTTTACTACATACCGCGTACGTACATCGAAGAAAATTAATCACGTACCAGGGTGAACCCCTTTCATTGCAAATGTCTTGTTGACGTTCCATACATCTGCCAAAGAGATCATCGTGTTCACAACAGACCAAAGGAAGACACTATGGTAGCTTGCAGCCAGATCTTCCTTCAACACCATGGTTTTTCAAAAATAGATGCCTCAATAAGGTTAACACATCGACAATAATAAGGCTTCGTTTAGGACACTTTTGCTCTCCGGTCTTTCTGGCAAAGCTCCGTATCAGGGACAGCTCAATCTGTGAATGTGGTATGGGCGAAGGTACATTGGAACATATATTTTTGGAATAGTGAAAATAAACGGATCACTCACTTCTTAAAACGAGTTTAACTCGAAATGTTTCGGGCTAATCCGTAGCCCTTCCTCTCGGAGTCGCACGTCACGGCGGCTGCCAAACGTGCACACAACGTGATCCGTTTATTTTCACTAATTTATTTTGCTACCCGGTAATATATCCCGCCCCGTTAATGTTAATTTCCTACTAACTCTGGTTTTCTCTCCATTTTGTAGTATACTAGACTCATTTTTATCTAAAAATAACATCAGATTATAATATAACTAAATAGTCTCATAAATAGTTATTTTCCAAACATATTCCTTCTAATCCATTAGATTTGTCCCATAATATATGGGCCTAACTTAGTTGCTAGTTATAAGTATGTAGTGTGGTACCTTTAGTGGTGGCGGTTTTTAACTTGTTTGTTCTAGATCGGTTGTGACTGGTAATCTGGTATTCTACCGAACACGGACAGCTCTGCTCTACCGTACTTGACCAAAGGTCGTCTGGCAGTGTCTTATCCAACCTCGACATTGGCGGAATCATCGCACCGTTCGATGGGGCCATAATTATCCCAAACATTGAATTGAATTGAGATCATCGTGATATTGGCTGCGAAAAGGTTTAGAAAATACTTATTTTACAGGTTTACAATACAATATATTCTAATACTAAAAGTAAAATTTTAATCCTATGAGTAGAACGTGGAAGCGGCCCTAAGGGCTAAAAAATTTTCAGATCAAATCGTTAATTGCTTAATCCTCCATAATAATGTTCACCCTACAACAGCTAATTACTAAAGATAAAAACCTCTTTAACTCTTACGATAATATTTCTTCGATAATGAAGAACGCCAAGAACCTTACGGTAATAGTCACGTTTTGACAATGTCAATGTTAAGTGAGTATTTTAATAGTAGAGTGACCATGCACTTAAAAAATAATTGTATATTTTTGTTTTGAACATTAAAAAAAATAACAACAACATTAATAGGTACTGGTATGAAATAGTAGCCTATAGTTAACTGAATCCGGTAGGGTTGCCCCTGCTCACGACGTCTCCTGAATCAGCCTGTATAGTTACCTCTGTTAAGTAGTGTCAAAATGTATGAAACTGGCAATAATGAAGACTTGGCTGTATGGTTTTAAGCCCTTGCCTTTTTCCTTGCCGAAATAATTTTAAAAACATCAACAACATTAAAAAACTGTCGTCCGGGTAACGATGTATTTTTTAGGGTTCCGTAGTCAACTAGAAACCCTTATAGTTTCGCCATGTCTTTCCGTCTGTCTGTCTGTCTGTCCGTCCGCGGCTAAGCTCAGAGACTGTAAGTACTAGAAAGCTGTAATTTGGCATGGATATATATATCAGTCACGCCGACAAAGTGATGAAATAAAAAAAAGTAAAAAAAAATTTTTTAGGGTACCTCCCATAGACGTAAAGTGGGGGTGTTTTTTTTTCTCGTTTAACCCTATAGTGTGGGGTATCATTGGATAGGTATTTGAAAATAAATATGGGTTTTCTAAAACAATTTTTTGACAAAATAAATATTTTCGGAGATATTCACACCGAAAGTTCAAATTAATGTGTCCCCCCCTATAACTTTTGAACCGCACGTCTAAAAAATATGAAAAAAATCATGTACTTAAGTTAAACTTAATAAAAACTTTCTACGAAAATTATTTTCAACTTAATCAGTTGAGCAGTTTTTAAGTTTTTGTAAAAAAATATTTTTATACTAAGATTGTAATTTAACCGCCATTGCAAGCATTTTTTTTAAGTACCTATAAGATCACGCTAATAGTATCTTCTTTCAAATAAAAAAAATATATTACATCTGAAAAACAATCAACATACATACTAGTTCTAGTAGACTGCAGATTAGATTATTTACCCATTTCGCCGATAGATGGCGCTGTACCGCCGACGTTGGAACCAAAACAACCACATTAATAAAGTATGCAAGATTTTTTCGTACCTGCTACGGAACCCTATCTTGGGCGTGTCCGACACGCTCTTGGCCGGTTTTTAAAACTTAAGATCGTGCAAGCAGCCCTAAAAGGACTTACTGTCAGGTAATTTAAATAAATAGTACCTATTTAATTACGTGACTAAATCCCGTGAGTAGGTAGGAACCTAGTAATTAATTATTATCCTTATTTTGACCCTTGTATTGTCAGTGTCAGAAAGCTGTTTAGTGATGATCATTGATTAGGTACTCAGTCATACGTGCGGTAATTGTTTTTTTTTTGTAAGTAGATTTAATACAACTTGCTTCGTAGTTAAAAAAAACATTATATTTCCGAAAAGTTTCGCCAGATTATGATCTTTTTATTACAAAAAAGATAGCATAAAGAATATGCTTTATGACTTATTTATGTAGGTAGGTACCTATACGAGAATCCTTGCTAAAGTTCAACAAAAGTTGTCATGAATTAGGCTGGATTATGGGTTTTAAGTGACATATTATAAGTGAAAGTAAACCAATATCAAACTCACCTGTGATCACAAATCCATCAAAATCCAACAAGAAGGTAATTTCCTAGGAACATGTACGATGAAAACATCCTCTTAAAACAACAACATTCGGCAGCTTTTAACAATAGAACGAACGTTACCGCGAATCCACTTAAATTTACAATATAACTAACCAAAAACAAACACTTTTTACTTGAAAAAATACCAACTGCTTTATGGAGACGTTTTTTAAAACAGTCTCATTTAGAAAATGCGTTAAATCATTCGTTTTTTTACTCGGCCGGTTTGAAAAACGCGCGAGACGATCCACCATTCACGGCGTTCGGTCACTGACTGACGAGTGTATCTTGGTCTATTTGTTTTGACTTGCAATTGCAAGCGACTGGTTGCGCTCGAACGAAATTAACGTATTGAACTTTTGGCTTACCACTTTAGTAAGTACTACATAATAAGTTAAAACCTTACAAAAAATATTGGCTTATTTCCAAATCGACATTCAAAATTAGAAAAAACAATTTAAACTTTTTGTTTTAAATTGTATGCAACTTAGGCACAATACTGCCATCTAGCTGATTTAGAAGGAAAGCTGTCTACTCTACTGTGTAGTGGCCAGTCTTAGCTAGCTGTAATTGTGTACGGCGGAAGAGCTTGTAGTTGAGAATGATACTACTAGATGGTGCTTGGTTACTTGTCAAAAGTGACATCTATTGAGCAGTAGCAGAACTAATACTTCCGCAATTCACAATCGGCAAATAATAGGAGAGTGATAGCAACATGGTTCCAATTGGTTCTACAAGATGTCGCCCCACTGAAGTGTAGATTAGACTAAACTAAACTTGATAGACTTCATTCATCATTATTATCATTCATTAATGGGTAGTTCTACTAGCGTTTCAACCGCTATCACTCTCCTGTCGCTTATATTAAATAAATGAGCGACACCTAGCGGAAGGTTTTTATATAACGATACAGCGTGCTTGTGGTATAATTTCAATTTGTTGAAATTTCACTCTAGCTGTAGCTTATTTCTTACGTATATGCGACAGGAGAGTGATAGCGGTTGAAACGCTAGTAGAACTACCCTAATACATTATTTTTGTAGGTAAATTTTTCCAAACTTTTTTTTGGATAGGATAAAATAAAGACAAAAATTAATGCTGATATCTCTTTATTAGTGAGTAATAAATCAAAGTCCATACAAGAAGCCAAGGTCGTCAAAAAATTAACAAAAAAATAAATAGTTCTAATTATACAAAACCATCTTAGGTAAGTAAATTCTGTATTAATTTGGTATGAATACAGAATTAATGTACCTAAACCTTACAATACGTTCTAAAGAAAATATTTTCTAGATTCTTTAAATGTAATATTTTATATGCTAGATTACTTAAAGGCTTACTTAACAATATAATACTTAGTGATGCCATATTCGCCTAAGTTTACTCTGCGTCATTATATCATTATTTTCGTTTCTTTAATCTTTGCCAGATCTACCCCTATTGGCCAGTGGTGTACCGCTACCCATTGCAAAACTACCTCCAATTATTCTGAATTCTGGTTCTTCTTCAGACAATGATTTATCTTCTTCTTTAACGGTCACTTTAGACCGGTGTTTTGGAGAGATCTTTTCAATACCAGGTATATGTCCATTTAACAGTTTATGTAGTCCACTTTGTATAGAAATAGGATGCAATTCTCTCCCAGAACCAAGCAATTTTTTTCTAATATCTTTGGAATTCACGTGTGGCAACGCAGTTATACCTAAAGGCACTATCCCTAAAGTTTTCGCAGGATTTATCAATGACACTAACAATCCTTCTAGGAAAGGTGTATTCGCCGGTACCCTATATTTTATCGAATTAGGAGAATTCTGCAGAATCATACGGTTATAAGCGAGCGATCGTCCAATATAAATCGGTCTCAGTTGAATATTGTCCAATCGTAAAACATTACCATCTGCATCAATAAGCACACCGCTACTCTTTACTTTGATACCATTAGTATTAAGTGCCTTCTCTATTGCTACTTTAACAGTGTTAATATCATGATCGCTTGAAGGCATCTTGTTTCCCTTATTTTTCATATTTCTTATTTGGTTCTTTAACCATCCATCGAAATTAGCGATCGTTGAACTGTGATGATATAGTTTTGACGACGATGATGATTTGTGTTTCCAACGAGTTAGACGATGTTTTTTGCCGCTACTTTGCCAATAGCTCCATTTCACGGACTTCGAACGAACAGGTGATTTGACGCTATTCCAAAACCAACCGTAAGCTTTACCGCTACTGTCAATACGCGGTACCTTCACTTTGTGCCATTTATAAATTAATTTTAGACGGTCAGGTGAATTTTTTTCTGAAGGAAAATTAAGAGAATTTTTGTGAGAAAGAGTGTCTATTTCTCGACTGTCTCTATTTTGTGAGTTCAAAGATTCGTTAGAATCCCCGTGTTCGATTATGCTGAGATCATGATCGCCCTTGGGTATAATATGTGACTTTTTATTTTCATCATCGATATCCAATCCTCCGTTAATTTTTTTTGTGCCAAAGTCTTCTTTTGAGTTTAACTGATGTTTAATTTCGTCAATATTTGCCTGAATATTTTCCCCTCTTGAGGGTAACTCGTCGTGGATATTAGGCATAAAAATATGATTTTCTTGGGGTCTAATTATTGGTGCCTCAATGTCTTCTCTTACGATTGGTAACTTGGGATCGTAGTGATTGGGTTTAATATCTAGATTTTTAGGAGGCCTTATTACTGGCGCCTTGATATTTTCTCTTACGAGTGGTTGTTGTTGGTTTTTCTCGATGATTGGTTGTAATTTGTCGCGGTGCTTAAGTCCAATAATAGGATTTACTGGGGGTCTTATTGGTGATGCATCAATTTCTTCGCTAATGATTGGCCGTAAGATGTGATGATTAGGCTCAACGATAGGATTTTTTACGGGCCCTATTTCCGGAACCTTAATTTCTTCCCTGATTGTTGGTCGTAACTTGTCGCGGTGCTTAGGTCCAATAATAGGATTTACTAGGGGTCTTATTGATGATGCATCAATTTCTTCCCTAATAATTGGCCGTAACATGTGGTGATTAGGTCCAACGATAGGATTTTTTACGGGCCCTATCACCGGAACCTTAATTTCTTCCCTGATACTTGGTCTTAATATGTTGTGGTGATTAGGTCCAATAATAGGATTTACTAGGGGCTTTATTGGTGATGCATCAATTTCTTCCCTAATGATTGGCCGTAAGATGTGGTGATTAGGCCCAACGTTAGGAATTTTTACGGGCCCTATTACCGGCACCTCAATTTCTTCCCTAATTATTGGTCGTAATTTGTCGTGTTGATTAGGTCCAAATGTAGGATTTTCTAGGGGGCTTAATGGTGATGCATCCATTTCTTCCCTAATAATTGGTCGTAATTTGTCGTGGTGATTAGGTCCAATAATAGTATTTTCTACTGGCCTTATTGGTGATGCATCAATTTCTTCCCTAATGATTGGTCGTAATATGTCGTGGTAATTAGGTCCAATAATAGGATTTTCTAGGGACGTTAGTAGTGATGCATCTATTTCATCCCTAATGATTGGTCGTAACATGTCGTCGTCACTAGGCCCAATGATAGGATTTTCTACGGGCCCTATCATTGGCATCTCAATTTCTTCCCTATTTATTGGTCGTAAGATGTCGTGATTATTAGGTCCGGTAATAGGATTTTCTAAAGGCCTTATTGGTGATGCATCAATTTCTTCTCTAATAATTGGTCGCAATTTGTCTTCGTAATTAGGTCCAATGATAGGTATTTCTACGGGCCCTATTATCGGCGCCTCAATTTCTTCCCTGGAAATTGGTCGTAACATGTCGTGGTGATTTGGTCCAATGATAGGATTTACTTGAGGCTTTATTTTTGGTGCCTCAATTACTTCGCCAGTTGGTTGTATCTGATCATGGTGATTAGGATCAATAAGAAAATTAAGGGGCCTTAATACTTGCGCCTTGTCATATTCACCTATATCACCTATAATTGGTCGCGTATTTGCGTCTGGTGAAATGGGTTCAATAAAACTTATATCTGAGCCCTGAGGGTTTTCTCCATCTTGAGAACCAACTACAGGTATTTTTATGGGAAAATTTTCATTTGGAAGTTCATGAGATGATCCATGATCGATGAACCATGGATTGTCATGAACGTCAGGATCTTCAACAGGTATATGCCAATTTGGTATTTTACTGTAATCAACGTTATTAATTGCTGACACGTCATTTGGCGAACTATTATCATGTTCAGGGAAATCTACTACATTATCATCTAATGGAGTGTCGTCACTCTTGTTATGTTTATGAGATACATATGGAATGTGGTGTTTTTTCCATGGTTGGTACCAGATGTCTAGAGGTGATTCTGGTATACTTTCAGTAGGTTCTATTCTATAGCGTATGATAGCTCTTTCTTGTATATTAAACAATCCTTCGATAGAATTCCAATTATAATTATAAAATGTTTCACCAGCTACTTCTGCAATATCTTCGATGCAGTTCTGATATTCTTTCGATGGGATGAAAGATACTATTTGTTGCGAGTTTCTTGACTTGTAGAAATGTACTACTAATCTTTCTACACCAGAGTTGTCTACATCCAATTGGTCAACTACAGACGGACCAGATATTTGTGGGCAGTTGGTGAATTTAGCAAGTAGTTCTGCGGGCGGCCTGAAATTTTTGATTAGAATTAGATTCTTTGTTTAGGCTCTCATGAAAGAGATAAAGGTAAAACAAAACTTTATGATTGGAATCCATCGTAAAATATTTTCACATTGGTGACTTCTTTGATGAGTGTCTACACTCATCAAGGCAGACAAAATCGCAGTCCACCTGATGGAAAGTGTAACTGAGGCCATTGGACATAAGGCAAACCAAACAGAAAGCCTATGCGCTGCCTATCCTGAGGACTGCCTCATCATCATCATCATCCCAGCTTATACAGTCCTACTGCAGAGCACAGGCCCCCTCTCAGAATGAGAGGGATTGGGCCGCAGTTCCCGCCGCGGGCCCAGTGCGGATTGGGAACTTCACACACACCATTGAATTTCTTCGCAGGATACAGGTTCCCTCACGATGTTTTCCTATACCGTAAAGCTCATGTTAAATTTCTAATGTAATTTCGCACATAAATTCGTGCGAGCCGGGATTTGGACCCTGCTGAGGACGAGTAATTTCACCGGCTATCTTATCCTCAAACCAGAACACAACAGTGCGAACACTGCTACTTGGCTGCAGGTTAACGGGTAAGATTGTGGTAGCTATCAGCACAGACCTAGCACGAGGTCCTACCAAGAGTCCCGCCGGCCCAATTGTACCATTGGGCAGTACCACTGATGGTACAAATGACACCGATTTATCCCACTACCTAATACTATTGATTGTACAAAAATGGTACCGATGCGGCCCATTAGTGCCATTGCACAAATAATTTCATTGCCTACTACTTTATTTGCTTTCCTTAAAGTAATTAAAAACGACTCCGATTTTCGAATCGTGTTCCAGCCTCAAGAGAAACGGAAAGCATCTGGGGGGTTACTACGAAATACGAAGTTCGAAGTTCGGATCGTGCGGTCTCTCTCACTCTCGTAATAAATACCATTAGCGTGAGCGGGACGGCACGAAACGAAGTTCGAATTATGCACTTCGTGGTAGGGCCTCTGTGCAGGCAAGAAACAAACATACTTACAGCATGTGCAAATGCATCTCGTTGTGGGCGATATAACCGTCCCGCTTTTCTTGGAAAAATTACGACAATAGTTTTTTTTTATCACAAACTTACTGCCGCTTGCGACTTCGTTTGGAAACTTTAGATTTTGTTTGACCGGAAAAACTTATAATACCTACTAGTGGGATATCTATTTTTGTTTCACATTTTGGTTTTGTTATATGTTCAGAATAATATTTTGTGCAAGTGACGCTGGGTGTAATTCTTGTATTTTTTTTCTTGGTACTAGTGGGATAAATCAGTGTCATTTGTAGCATCAATGCTACTGTCCAATGGTATAGGTGGTCCGGCGGTACCAAATTTCAAGTGAATTTGATTACTTACTAATGACAAACTGGTGAAATTTGACTTTCATGTTTTGATGATTACTTACACAGAACATTGGAAGTTAATTAAAAGTTTGAAAAAAAAACTCACCCAAGGCAATATGCGCTGGTAACCATGCATAACAAGGAATATAACTAAAAAAAATAAGAAGTTGTTAGTAGTGTGTGGAATGCGATAGTTATCTATTGGTTCTCTGTTCAAGTCTGTTTAGTTTTGAACGTGCCAGGTATCCAAAAACAAGCGCACAAATACAGTGAGCACACATATCTGGCAACATTCAAAACATTACATATTTTTTAAAATAGAAAGAATCTATAATTTAATTGTTAAGTCTTTCCAAAAAAAATAAAGGATTACTTACTCTAAAAGCCATATTTGATTACTAAAATAAACTGCACTTATTTTGACCCGCCATCTCTGTGGTCGCATATTCCTCTCAAAATACCTTATATAGTCGCAATAAGCAATAATTAGTGCAAATTGACAAATCCAAGAACAACAAATTAGCGCTTATAATTTCTTATCGCACTTTTGGTTGACTTTGCGTAATTATTTTGTTGATTATGGCATTTTTTGGATGAACGCTTTCGTCGCGTCGGTAGAGGTAAAACGTTTTTAATTGAGGCTTTTAACACTAATAGTAGGGATCTGTATCTCCACATGTTTAAAAGTTTTGTACCTATCTCAAAAGGACAAAATAAGTGTAAGAGTTGTAAAAGACACTAAATAATTCAGATAATTTATATAATTAGGTGTGTACGCCAAAACTGCAATGGTTAACAAATTACGTGGGATTTAACAGAACGAGGTAAGTTGATTTATTTACTGTCCACTAGAACTACGTCGGGATAAAAGTGTTTTAATAAAAACATTGCACTTTGCCTTAATCTTTCAAAAAAGGAGCAATTACTTCTGATCTTCTGGCTCCTTCTTCGCCTCGTCTTTAAGTTTATCCTTCAGCCTCCTAAGTTCTTTCTTCTGCATGTTATAGAAATAGCCTTCTTCTTGGGCAGTTCCAGCACGCCCTAAAATTCCTGACTGCTGTAAAGCCTCCTCGCGTTTCTTTGGCTTTTCTGACGGAGTTTCAGGGATGGTACAGTAATCGTTATGTCTCGCGGAAGACTTTACAGCATACTGATGGAAAATCACATTCCGCTGTAAACTGTAAATTTTGGAAAGCATTTTTATGTGTTTTCTGCCGGTGTTTAGATTTTGAGTTTATTTCGTTACTTTGACATCTGTTCTTTCAAGCTCCAAGAGTTCCATCATCGAGTTATGGTTGTGTTGTGTTTCTGTTTTGTTGTTGTATCGATTAACCTTTTTTCTTTATCAACAAAACACTGGCTTAAAAACTAAACGCACGTCAAACAAAAAACGTCAAATTAGACATCAAAACGTTAGTAAGAAAAACATAAAAAAATGTTTTCTAAAATTCATGGTTTGCCACTTAATGCGATGCAGTACGGCGTCACGAAGTCCTTATCGTGTAATAGTAACTACTGCACCATTCCTGGAGCCCCCTCAGGAAAAGGAGGAGGTGCTGGAGGTCCTGTAAAGGAATCAGGGGTACTTGGGAGCTATGCGCACGCCCAGGAAGAGGGATACTTCTACAACAAGCAGAGGGAAACGTTGAAGAAGCTCAAGGACAAATTAAAGAGCGAGGATAAGAAGAATCCGGAACAGAAACAGGAGTAGAACATGGTCTTTTGTGGGTGCAAAGATGTGGGCAGTTTATTGGATATTTTGGAACAGGTAAATGTAGAAGTACCTAAGTAGTTCCGAAGTAAAAAAAAACTGTATTTGTTTTGATAAAATCTGCATTTTTTTGTAATCAAATCTTGCAT
Source organism: Archips crataeganus (assembly GCA_947859365.1). NCBI lineage: Eukaryota > Metazoa > Arthropoda > Insecta > Lepidoptera > Tortricidae > Archips > Archips crataeganus. Next base: position 8,236,723 of record OX402064.1, read on the forward strand.
GTCGATTTTTAATCATTTCTAGTGTTCGATTGACTTGAAGTTTAGTACGGATAGGTTGTTTGGTTTGAAAACTGACGTGTTAATAATACAATTAATAAAACTTACAGACAGGACAAAACTTAGTATGTATCTATCTATTTAAAAGGTATTTTGCAATCAAAAATCATTATTAATCTATTTACAAAAAGTGCACCTCATTTACAAAAAACTGGCCAAGTGCGAGTCGGATTTGCGCACCGAGGGTTCCATACAAATTGTTGTTGTACCGACCACAGTAATACATTTTTTTGTAAAATTTCTAGGGTCTAATTAACGCCATTATAAAGATAGACTTAAAAACGTTGAAAAAAACACGTTGCTTGTATGACAACCACCTTTAATTTTTAACTTTAATTTATTTTTAGTATTTGTTGTTATAGCCGGGCAACCGAAATACATCATATGTGAAAATTTCAACTGTCTAGCTATCACGGTTCATGAGATAGAGCATGGTGACAGACGGACGGACAGCGGAGTCTCAGTAATAGGGTCCAGTTTTTACCCTTTGTGTACGGAGCCCTAAAAAGGGTTCAAATTATTTAATAACTTTTTTATTTGCAGTAAAGCCATCATCATCATCAACAAAGAAGTTCACAGAGTTTACGCGAAAAAGAGTGTCAAAAAACTTAAACATTGTGGATAACTACAGCATTCACTTATTTCAGAAGATTACTGTTCCATATTGAATTCATGTTATACGCTTCCTAAGTAAAGTATTTTGTTCTTCATGTTATTATCTGAATACATTTCCTTGATTAATAAATAGTTTGTTACAAATGTGGTGAGTTTAACTTTTTTACTGAAATCCTTCTTGCATCGGACATAAATGATTTTCGAGGGAAGCAACTTAAAATTAAACATCATCCCAGCTTAACCATAGACGTCCCACTAGACTAGAGGGTACAGGCCTCCTCTCTGAATGAAAATGCTTGGGCTGTATTTCCCGTGCGGGCCCATTACGGATTGAGAACTTCACACACGCCATTGGATTTCTTCAGAGGCGTATGCAGGTTTTTTCGTTTTCTTTTACTGAAGCTCGTGGTAAATTTCAAATGTAATTTCACACATAAATTTCGAAAAACAGGAGTGAGTCAGGACTCGAACTCACGACCATGAGAAGCTATAGTTCAAACCACTAAGTTATTACGACTGCATGTGTGTATTGTTAGAATAAAAGAGCTGGATATGTGCGAGTCTAATTACTTAGTTTGCCTCGCTCCGTACAGTCAGCGTTAAATATAATTAATAACACTAGTTCATGCCTGAGGCTCTGCCCCGTAAAACAAAAAAAAACGGCCAAGTGCGAGTCGGACTCGCGCACGAAAGCTTCCGTACCATTATCTATAAATACAGCAAAATAATTTAAAAAAACTAAAAACCCGCCTGCGGTGTAAATAAAATAATAAATTAAAAAATCAAAAAAACCCGCCTGCAGAAATACTGAAAAGGTAGAAACAAGATAAAAGGTTACATAACAATAAAACGAATTTAAAACACGTCGATGGCAGTCTTTCAAAATTTAATGCAACGATAAATTGCAGTCGGAGGCATGCATGAAGTAACATTAAATCCCATGCAGCCACTGACTCCCATTCCTCCAACTGCAATTTATCGTTGCATTAAATTTTGAAAGACTGCCATCGACGTGTTTTAAATTCGTTTTATTATTATTGAACATTTTATCTTGTTTCTACCTTTTCAGTATTTCTGCAGGCGGGTTTTTTTGATTTTTTAATTTATTATTTTATTTTCACCGCAGGCGGGTTTTAGTTTTTTTTAATTATTTTTTTTATTTCTTGCTTTTTAGTGTAACCTCCTGAAACTTGAGTATTTGAATTAGGAATCCTATGCTATTTAGTTAAAGTTCAAAACCAATTTTGAAATATGTAGGTACTTCATTTTCCACATGGATTTCATAGAGAAAATTATTTGCTCAAAGATATCTTAGTTAGTAGGTACGTCGTCGTTTTAATGCATTGATAGCCAATTTACTATTCCAAATCAAATTTAAACACATGCATTGTATATATTTTTGTAATCTCTTTTAAAATCCCTTTATTTTGATACCCTACTCGATAGGTTTGAATAAAAAAAATTTTTTGAAGACTCACAATTTGGCGCCTAAAATCCGCCATTTTAATTTTTCAAGAATTTCATGTATCCAGTGTTACTCGCGTTATCAAGACGAATCCAATGACGTATCATTTATCAAAATCGGTTCAACCGTTGTGTAGTTACGAGAGGACATAGGAATGGACATACATACATACATACATACATACATACATACAAACATACATACATACATACATACATACATACATACATACATACATACATACGGGTCAAACACATAACCCTTCCTTCTTCGCAGTCGGGTAAAAAATCACGTTTGTTGTATGGGACAGTGATAGCTAGACAGTTGAAATTTTCAGAGTTGATGTATTTCAGTTGCCGCTATAACAAAAAATAGGTACAGAATAAAATAAATATTTGACGGAGCAACAGCCAACGGATCGGCTGGCACGCTGGCTGTCGCGTTTTCGGATGGGGAATCCATGTAGTATGGGCTGGATCCTCGGGCGGCAAAGATAGGCAACGAAAAACAGTACACATGGAGTTTACTTAATATGGTAAGTACTAAACTATTACAAAATGGCGGTTAATAGCGAACCGACAGTTTCGGTGGGTCGTTGTACTTGCGGGGTCCAATGCGAAAGTAATAATCGAACCCGTTTACCACATTACAACCGTTTTTATCGAGGTAGTCGCCCGCCCCTCCAACTACATCCGGCCCATCGACTCTGTCCTCGAGGCGCTACACTAGCGCCACGGCGTTCGTTCTACGACTTTAGTCAAATCAGCAACAAAATAATTTAACTCTATAGCAAAAATCATATTCTACGACATATTTAATACAACAAACGAGTTTTTTTTGCTCGTTTTTGCTTGATATTGATAACGGCAACAGGTAGACGCTTGAAATATTCACAGAATATTTAGTTATGTATTAACTTAAAAAAATATTAAATTAAAATAAAACAAATATTTGAGGGGGGCTCCCATACAACAAACGTGATTTTTTTGCCATTTTTAATGATAATGGTAGGTACGGAACCTTTCGTGCGCGAGTCCGCTTCGCACTTGGCCGGTTTTTATAGTTAGATAATAATATAAGTAATACCTATAGATAGAGCAGCCGTTTTTGTGTGATTGAGATATGACTAACACAAACATTCAAGCATCCAAACATCTTCATAAACTTTCTCATTTATAACATTAACAGTAGGAAGGATAATGCTACACACAGTGTAAAATTAACACATTTCGTTGGTATTACGTTTACTACGTTTTGCTGTCCAAAAGTGTAATAATACGCGGCTATGCGCCTATCGAAAATTTTAGAGCAAAGATGTTACTCGGCTCGTAAAATAAACATAACAAAAAACATCGTTTTGAAAAGCAATAATAATGTTGATACAAGTTTAAGCGGAATAGACATCAAAATTAAATTACGTTTAATTTTTTTGCTAGGCAACTATGATTTGCTCAAACTTTTCAATAATATCTCTTTAGTGCGAAGACCAAAGACAAGAAGTGCTTAATTTTTTTCTATTTAGATAGTTTTTTGCATGAAGTTTAAGTTACACGACACCCTAGTAATTCTAAATGTTTTCTGTGGTTTCTTCATCTGCGATGTCAAACATTACTCAAACAGTGATGGAAAAATGCTTTTCCACCGAAAATAAAGAACCATGGTCTCATATCACCACAAATATTGCTGTTTAATCAAATCCAATTTGTATTTCAATAATACCACACGCCGAACTAACTAAAAACGTGCAAAAAATAATGCATACTAAGAATATTTTCGGCAGGCCCGGATCAGTCAACAATAACTTCGGATACCTAGCCATCATAAGAGGGCATATGGTGCCATTAATACATAACGCTAAGAGCTACACAGAGAAACATGAAGGCCCTAAAGACAAAGGCAGAATTGAACAAATAGATAAAATCCACATGCCAGGTTTCGTCAATCCAGAAAACAAAAATGAAGAAGGATATTTCACGCAAATAGCAAAGCAACAGCTCGAAGAGCTGAAAAAGAAACTGGAGAAGCCTAAAGTGGATAATACTGAGAAGAAAGACTAGAAGTTAAAGTTCTTGTATTGATGTTGGTATGTCCTTGTTCAGCTATTAAATTGACTATCCTTCAGGTATATTTGTGTCTTATTTAACAGAGGCAGCCAATCCCCCAAGTACACTTTCATATCCCAGACATTCAAAATGTTCGTTTGTAAGTATCTATGTCTTCACGACTCTTCATATTTAACGCTAGTTCTTCATTCTATCTTGAACAGTAAGTCAGGAAAGGACGAGATGTTTACTATTCTAACGTTTACAAAATTATAGAGCAACTTATAGCAATACTTGGAGTACAAATGAATACCGTACCCTCAGTTTCGTCCGTTACTTCTTCCATTTTTCTATCATTTTATAGGCTTACTTAGGGCCATCCATAAATTACGTCACACATTTAGGGGGGAGGGGGGTCAAGCGATCTGTGACACTAGAACAAAATAATGGCGATTTTCATAGTAACAAGTGTGACAAGGGGAAGGGGAGGGGTAAAAATTGATCGAAATTGGTGTGACGTAATAAGGGGCCCTTACGATCTTTTTATGATGTTGTTACAATTATTTTATAATATTTATTAATTCCGGTTACTAGAGGACGGTTGTTGTGTTTGTTTCAATATAATCCTTTCAGGATTTCCAAGATACTCTATTTCATTGATCTTTTTGTAGATTATTTAATACCTTCTTTTATCAGAGCTCATACATGTCTCACGTTGATAGACAATGCAAAGACAATGTGATCTCTGTATTTTTTTATATCTGTCACTTTCCACTGTCAATCGCAGTTTTGACATCATATTAATTTTGCACAAAATTAGATAATTTCTTCTAAAATGCACAAGGAAATTGTTTAAATTTATAGCTAGCACAACTAAAGCGTTAACTAAATGGCTTTCGTTAGGAATGTGAAAAAACCCTCTAGGGTAGTGAGAGCCCTCAAACAGACGAAGTCTGGATTCCTGTCAAAGCCAGAAACTCAGATACTGTTTAGTAGAAATACAAAATTTATCTTTGAAAATTACAAAGGTACGGTTACTGTTTGAACTTCTGATAAAGTTCAACTTAGAAAATTATTTTGCTATGCTTCAATTTCAGGGGGTAGGTACCTTTGGTTCTGTGCTATCCCTGGATCATCAAAACCTGCCCTTACTTATTACAGTTATTACTGGACATACAAAATCTTAGCGGTTATTTTGTCGTCATCTATCAAAATGTCAAATTCATTCTTTACTCCTTAATGTTCTCTTAGACGCGCGTCTTCTGATCTAAACAGTGGAATATTACAATGAAATAATAAGATATCCTTATTTTACAGGTGACCACTCGTTGCATCCAAAGACCATCCTGGGAAAGTCTTGTCACACACTACCTTGTATCCATCCATCTGTAAACTACTGTCCCACAGCGAAGTTCCACCACTTAGCGGAAAACGCGTTAATGGCATGGGCTATGTGTAACAAAAACGCGGAAGCTATATTCAAGCCTAGTCCAGAAAGTATCAGTGGTTTGAGAAACTACGCTAAAGACGCAGACAGTAAAGGTGCACCACCGGTAGACGAGAAAAAGGACCCAAACTCGATGAAGGTGGTCCCAAATCCCATGTTCCACCCAATCCAATCCGATTCTGATAGTGACGCACGATTTGCTGAAGCCAAGCGAATACTCAAGGAAAAACGCATGTCTAAGGAAATGAACAACCCGACAAGGTCGCCCTTTGATGAACCATAAACACTACACGGCAAATCTTTAGCGGATAAAATTACGAATGTTGAGTTAGCAAAAATATAATGTGGAGGTGCTGATATCTCTCATAAAATATATTGATTTGACTTCACTATAAGTTCTTTGTTTTTCTGGTCTGGAAATTTCTGGAGATTGCAGTAGATATTTTCGAAAACTGTTGCTTTTACAAAACTAGTAATTCCAGCTATGCAGCGAGCAGAGTGTGCGTGGTTTAGGGTACGTTTTCATACAAATAGCAGAGCGAAAACTAGCTACTTTTCTCTAATCACATAAGTTATTCGCTTCTATGGAATTAAATTGTATTTTATGTTAATACTAGCTTTTGCCCGCGGCTTCGCTCGCGAGTACCATGAGTATTCCAAAGAACCAAGATATCAAGCAAGCAAGCATACAGGCAAGCAAGAAAGCATGCAAGTATGCAAGCAAGCATGCAAGCAATATGCAAGCAAGCATGCATGCACGCAAGCAAGCAAGCGTGCAAGAAAGCGTGCAAGTAAGCGTGCAAGCAAGCGTGCAAGCAAGCACGACTAAACTTCAGGTAGATACGATCCTTTACAGTATTTCTTTGTATACAATGTTTTTCACTAATTCGGAAGCGAGCACTAAAAATCTGTATAACCAGAAAGAATACAACTAAAGGTCTATACATGCATATGATATTTAAAGAAACTTCCTATAACTCCTAACCGTTAAGGAGTTTAACCTTCCATCATCAGCTCACCTGGATAACCTGCAAAAACACAACTATCGGTCTATACGTACCTATAATATTTGAAAAAATATCCTCAACTCCTAACCGTTAAGGAGTTTTACCTTCCATCATCAGCTCATAAACATGAGAGATGATGTCTACCAGACGCAAACACTTAAATAGCTTGAGAAAATATATGAAAAACGTAATGCGTGCCTACAAAATTTGAAGGTTACCCTCGATTTCCCTGATATCCCGTCATCAGATCCTGATTTGGTGACAATGGGACCATCTCAGGAGTATATTATATTCTTTCGTATAAAAAAAGAATTTTTAAAATCGGTCCACAATTGACCGAAAAATCGGTGAACATACCTACATAAAAAAAATACATACAGTGGAATGCATAACCTCCTCCTTTTTTGAAGTCAGTTAAAGAGCCCTTTGTGGCCTATTTACAGTATAAACTTTTGAATTTTGAAATTTTACCTTTCTAAAACCAGTAAAACGCAAAATCCCGTTTTTTCTCGTTCCCGTAAGAATTTCGGGAAATGCTTTATTAATGCTCCCCTACACTCCCCAAGGAACCCACTTGCCTAATTTCAGCTTTCTACGACCAGTAAAACGAAAAATCCCGTTTTTTCTAGTTCCCGTGGGAATTTCAGAAAGTTCTCTCTCAATGCTCCTCTGCACTCCCCAAGCAACCTACATGCCGAATTTCAGCTTTCTACGACCAGTAAAACGAAAAATCCCGTTTTTTCCTTATCCCGTGGGAATTTCTGAAAATCCTTAAAACTGTTTTTTACTACTATAATTACCTACTTCTATGCCAAATTTGAAGAGTCTAGTAATTATAGTTCATGGGATTCCGTTGAACTGAATATATAAATCCCGTTTTTTCTCGTTACCGTGGGAATTTCGGAAAGTCCTCTCTCAATGCTCCTCTACACTCCCCAAACAACCTACATGCCGAATTTCAGCTTTCTACGACCAGTAAAACGAAAAATCCCGTTTTTTCCCGTTCCCGTGGGAATTTTGTAAAGTCCTCTCTCAATGCTCCTCTACACTTCCCAAGCAATCTACATGCCGAATTTCAGCTTTCTACGACCATTAAAACGAAAAATCCCTTTTTTTCCTTATCCTGTGGGAATTTCCGAAAATCCTTAAAACTGTTTTTTACTATTATAATTACCTACTTCTATGCCAAATTTGAAGAGTCTAGTAATTATAGTTCATAGGAATCCGTTGATCTGAATATATAAATCCCGTTTTTTCCTTATCCCGTGAGAATTTTGAAAAATCCTGAAATTAATGTTTTAACTAACCTACTTGTGTATCAAATTTGAAGAGTCTAGTTATTATAGTTACTGAGATAGGGTACACTCGGAATCCAATATATAAATCCCGTTTTTTCCCGTTCCCGTGGGAATTCCCAAAAATCCTTCCTTAGTGGATACCTACATTGTATAAGGTATCTATGTGCAAAATTTCAAGTTTCTAGGTCCAGTGGTTTGGGCTATACATTAAAAACGACACCCATATTGATATTTAGACATTTCAACCCCATCGCACCCCATCCAGGGAGATGGTATTTTACGTCTGCCACGTCGGATTTTAAAACCGTTGTTGTTTTCATAACCAGCGACCCGATAAACCATAGAAACAACACCCATGCTGATTTTCAGATTTCGTTACCCCTTTCCCCCCTTTTAGGGGTTGAATTCTCAAAAAACCTGAAACACGTGTTTACTCATTTATCATTAGGAGTATTTCTGTGAAGTTTCGATTAAAATAGTCGAACTAATCTTGTTTCCCCATACAAACTTTGAACCCCCTTTTTACCCCCTTAGGGAGTGAATTTTGAAAAATCCTTTCTTAGTGCACCCCTAGACCTTATAAGGAACCTACATGCCAAATTTGGAATCTCTAGGCCCAGTGGTTTGGGCTGTGCGTTGATATGTCAAGTCAGTCAGTCAGTCAGTCAGTCAGTCAGTCAGTCAGTTTCTTCTTTTATATATTAAGATTGAAGTTGGAAAGATGCACTCAAGTTTAAGCTAGAAAACGGCAAGCGTGCTAACCGCTATTAATTATTTTAGTAACTGTATCTGCCTCTGGTAAGGTAACTCAAATACTTTCCTATATCGGTGTCTGACCATATAGGCAAAAAAAACTGCCAAGTTTGTTTCGGACTTGAATATCAATATCTGTGTCTTCTCCATGCGCTGATATTCATTTGATTGCAATTAAACTTCGATGGAATGTTTATTTTATTAGGTATCCCTACAAGCTGCGACATCTTCGCGATTATTTGTCACCGCCAGCGCTGCCGCCGCACGAACACCACCACCTCTCTCCGCCAAGGAACCGCCGCTAAAAAACCTAGTGTGTACGGTGCCTTATAACACGTTCCTTGTCCTGTGTATCTACTTGGATACAAAAACTGTAGTGGCCTTGAGCAAATTTAAAGCTCAGCAAGAAAAATCGTGTAAGTTGCATTACAGTGTGGTGCTCGATTGACCACTTCAAACTTGTCAGCATTACGGTCTCGCAATGCAATACAACTTGCACGATTTTTCTTGCAGGTCTAAACTCTGCTTTACCCTTTGAATGGGGGACTAGGAACGTGTTAACTTTGGGTCACGACTTTAAAAAAATAGTTCTCTGTTAGCCTAAAGTGAAATAAAACAGCGAATAAATTACCTCTAAGTCTATTTAATCGGAAGTTACATGTCTGATGAATAAAGTCGTAAATATTTTAAGGTTCACAAACGTTCACGAACCTTTTCCTCATTGTGACCTATTTCCATCAACGTTTTTGGCATTCACCAAGGTCTCCGAGGCTGCTGGTCGGCGTCATCTGGAGTCCTCATGAGACCTTGGTTACGGAGTCTATTCTTGATGTGCGCTATTTGTTGTTGTCTGGTATGGAACGCAGGATCGAAGAATTGGTAATCTGTATTTTGACCTGGTTCTCTGAGTCTCGGGAAGCCTCTCGGAGCGGGGTTTTCAGCCCATTGGTCTGGTGTTACGTACATTCTTGTCTGCTGTATGTTTTCTCTAGGGTTCTTTGGGTGATTCGTGCCCCTTAGGTTGTGGAATTTTGCGACGTTGCCAACGGGCGAACCAGAGTTCGCGGTAGCGAAAAATATGCAGTGCTTCCTTATGGGATACGGCAGTCTTTTGCTTTTCGCTGTTGAGTTTTCAGGCTTCTTTAATATGGAGTTTAACTTGTCCGTGTTGGAGTTGGAGTAAGATCTGGACTGCGACGTTGATTGTAAGGGCACTGCAGCTCTGATGGTGACACCGCAGAATTTGGTGGGGAGCATTTTCTCGTGTTAGATGGTGGTGGGTTGTAGGTTTGAAGGTTTGGTGCAGGTATAGGTTTTGAAGATGGATGGACTAAGCACTTTTTACTGGCTGTCAGCGTTTGATTGTTCTTTTTGACAAGGTGTCATTTCATGAAGAAAGAGACTCGAAGTTGAAAATAGTTTCCATAAGAAGTATTTAGTTCTAGGTAGGTAGCATTTCTTGACTTGCCTTTGACTTGCATAGAAATTTATAGGTAAACTAACTGACCCGGCAAACCTAGTTTTGCCATATTTAGGGGTATAAACAACATAACCCTCCTTCGACCGTCGGGTGAAAATAGCCTACGACCTATTCTCAGACCTATCAAATGTAGATAAAACAGTTTCATAAAAATCGGTCAAGCCGTTTCGGAGGAGTTCGATAACAAACACCGTCCCACGAGATTTTTATATTATGGATAGCGTGAATGCAACTGAGCCTAACTAGCACAGCCTCCCAAAATGTCCTAATTAATTCGTATGGATTTTTTTTCTTTTTTGTTACCAAAACAATCATTCTTCCGCTCCGCTCCGCTCCTATTGGTGTTAGCGAAATGATATATAGCCTATGTCCTTTCTCAGGCTCTGGACTATCTGTGTACCAAATTTCATTTAAATCGGTTCAGTAGTTTTAGCGTGAAAGCGAGACAGACAGACAGAGTTACTTTCGCATTTATAATATTAGTTAAGATTAAGATACTCGTAGGATTACGATTATTTAATGCGAACTAGTCTTCACCATGCATGACGTTAACTTGCGAAAGCTGAGTGAGTCATGGCATGGGTGGTGGTGTTTGCTAACCTATTTTTTTATTTCATAAAAATCCACTTCAATACTTCTCCTTGGTACCAACTCTCAAGCAACGGGAAGTTCGGTGGGCCCCAGTGGGTCCTCGCGTTACGTGGGCAAGTGCACCATGAAGCCCCAGCCAGATAATCTCGCGGACCCACGCTGCGCTCGGCAGCCGGCTCCCGTGTGCGCGCGCAGTACCGACATCAAACAAATTCTTTCACAGGGATGACAGACCTAACTATTAAATTACAACCAAAAATTATAAAACAAAGCTTAATAGCTTTAGTTTTAGAGGGGGTATTCGAGAATAAGTATGTTTTTTTTTCGGTATTATGGCTCTATACCTATAGTGATAATTTGTAGATCACACCTGACCAATTTCATCTGATTGGGAATGTTTTGTTTAAGGCTCTGTGTAATTCGAAATTTTATTTGGCAAAATTCAGCACAACCAAAATAAAAATGAAAATAATTGTAATTGCTAAATAAGAAAAGAAGAAAAACTTGAACTAACTTAATCTAAACTATTTAAACTTTAGAGTTACTTTGTTGCTTAGTTCTTACTTGTAAACTGCGAGCATATTTAGGTCATCATCATCATATCAACCAAAAGGCGTTCATTGCTGGGCAACGTCCTCACCAAAGAGTTCCACAATGATCGGATCAGCGATGCTCTCTGCGCTGCGATCATCTTGTTTGGGGAACTTCCCACGTCGTGAACTGGAAGACTCCAGTTCACGGTTGCCACTCTATAACCTTACTACCCCATTGGCCGTCGGCTTTACGAGCAATAACAAATATAAACTGCCTTCTGCCTAAGTATGGCAACTCTCCGAAGTATCTCATATTTCTGTATATTTTAAAAATTGTTTTGCTGTCGCTACTCTTAACATTTTGAAGTCCGCAGCGCCTGTCACTCCTGTCAGAGGCACAGGTCAATCCGATCCCAATCCTCTCTGTGGGATAAAAACAAATTAACAACTTTACTTTACATTAGTGTTGGAGCGAAGCAGGAAAGCCGAAAGGCCGAAACCGAATCTGCAGCCCCTGTCTCGGTTTCGGCGGATATCGAAGCCGAAACTTATTTAGCTACTTAGGTATAAGTTTTAATAAAATATGAACGGAGGTATGCAGTATGCATGTTACAATGTTAAAATATGCTCTTAGTCTTGTGCATTGTTATGAATATGCTAGTTGCGTTCTCTAATTGCTCTTTGATCGAGGAAGCTGCCAGATCTATGATCCCGTGCTGAGGATTAGTCTATGTAGGTACTTAATAGGAATGTCGAAACTAAAGCCGTGTCCGATTGGGGATCGGCCAACTTGGTCCAGTTTAATGCTGCCAAGACACAGGCGTGTCTGTTCACCGCAAAGCGGAGTCCATTCACCTTGGCTCCTGCTTTCCAGAATTTATCCTTACCACCCAAAGACCACCTTGAGCTTCTTGGACTGAGCGTGCCATCTAATCTCAACTTCGGCGCGACCATTGAGTCCAGGGCGAAAACTGCTGCTAAGAAACTTGGTATCTTATATAAGGTGGGACGGTATTTCACGCCGGAGCAACTTTTTACTTTATACAAAGCACAGGTTAGATCATGTATGGAATACTGCTGCCACCTTTGGGACGGTTCTGCCAAGATCAGTTGGCGATGTTGGATTCGGTGGAGCATCGAGCCCGAAGACTCATTGGTGATAGTTCGTCAATCGGTGGTAGGCTACAGAGCCTCGAGCACCGTCGTCGAGTTGCTTGTTTGTCTGTTTTTTATCGGATACATTTTGGAGAGTGTGCGCAGGAATTACATGATTTAATTCCTCCATCTCCATTTCACCAACGGACATCCAGGCGGGGGGAGCGTCTTCATCCTTATGTGGTTAGTATTCCAGTGGCCCGTACGAAGCGCTTCGCGTCATCCTTCCTAATGCGTACTGCTAAAGAATGGAATTCGCTCCCGTCGTCTGTATTTCCTGATAAATACAACCTAGGTATCTTCAAGGCTAGAGTGAATAGGCTGTTACTGAACCAGTGAGGTACACCTTTGGCCTCATCTACTCTTTTCATCACGTGAGATAGTGGTCAATCACGGGTCAATTTATGTAAAATAAAAATCTTGAAATCTAGTGTATTATTGTTATTCAGAACGAAATACATAAATAATAATAACCTTGTGTCGGGTAATGACGGTGTCGCGCTGGCCACACTCGAGGAGGCTGTGTAAACAGCGAAGGGCGGGAGCTCGCGGGGCTTCGGCTGTCTCTTGCTTTTCACCTGACTCTCAAATTGGGGGTCGTGTGTTTTAAATCCGGGCTCAAACCTCTAAATTTTTTGAAATTTGTGTGCTAATTTCGGTACATCCTAAATTTACAATGAGCTTTACGATGAAGAAAACATCTTGAGAAAACTTGTACATACCTGTATGCTTAGTATAAGTTTTACTTCACCAAAATACTTCTCGATCGCGTTTACGTAAAAATTTCAATTCTATGGAAACATGGATGCGGGCCGCGGAGGCGCTGTCCATGTTTCCCTAGTAATTGATTTATTTACGTAAACGCGATCGAGAAGTATTTTGGTGATGTAAAACTTATACTAAGCATACAGCGAAGAAATTCGATGGAGTGTGAAGATCCCGATTTGCAATAGGCTCCGTCCGTGGAAACTACAACTAAAGCTATCTTGTTCTGAGAGGAGGCCTGTGCCCTGTAGTGAGAGAGTGAGACGTTAGTATAGTATAGGCTGGAACGATGGACGATGATTTATATTATAAATATGAAATTTTGACTGTATATGTGAAAGTGCGTGCAGCGTGTGTTGAGTGTTGAGGATAATAATTAAAATTAACATTGTACTTTGTAAAACCATGGACGATTAAAAAACAAATATGAATTGTAACAATAACGCCCATGCACCCACCCCGTACAAAATAAACATAAGATTCCATATCAAGTAACAGCACCGAAATGTTCCTACATGTCCGTCCGTATTAAAAGGCCATTCTGTTGCGTCCGCGCACCTCAAAAGCGCCGCCATCTTTGAAATGCCGCTTTGTGCGCTACCGAAAAGCGTACACCGTACGCTATAGTGTATATATAGAGATCAGTGTGGTTAGATGTTTTAGATAAAGAAAGACAATTTATTCGTGTCAATTTTCATCATTCATCCCAGGCCATATAGGTACGCCCCACTGCAGAGCACAGGCCGTCTCTCAGAATGAGAGTGCTTGAGCTCTACTTCCCACGCGAGCTTAGTGCCGATGGGAAACTTCACACATGTACTTACAGGTTTTATCACGATGTTTTTCTCCACTGTAAAGCTCAGCCGGATTAAGAAGAGTAGGTACGAGTAAAAAGGACGGAGGAGGAGGAAGGAGTATGAGTAAGGTGAAACTAGAATTTTGAATACAAAACTATTATGCATTTAAAATAAATAAAATATCATGGGACACAAATTCACACCAATTTTGACCTAGTCCCAAACTAAGCAAAGCTTGTACTATGGGTACTAGACAACGGATAAACATACTTATAGTATAGATAAATACATACTTATATACATATTATACACCCAAGACCCGAGAACAAACATTCGTATTTTTCATACAAATATCTGCCCCGACACGGGAATCGAACCCGGGACCTCAAGCTTCGTAGTCAGGTTCTCTAACCACTAGGCCAATTATGACTTATGGCACTGAGACGTGGCCGCTAATGATGGGCCTCATAAGAAAGCTCAAAGTCACTCAGAGGGCGATGGAGAAGGCTATGCTCGGAGTTTCTCTGCGGGATCGCATTAGAAATGATGAAATCCGCGCAAGAACTAAAGTCACCGACATAGCTCGAAGAATCGCCAGACCCAAGTGGTAGTGGGCAGGGCACATCGCTCGTAGAACTGATGGCCGATGGGGCAAAAAGGTTCTCGAGTAGTGTCCACGGGCAGAATGCAATTTATGTAGGCCTCCAACAAGATGGAGCGGCGACCCGGTTAAGGTTGAGGTCCGGGATCGCTTTGGATGCGGATGGCAAGCCTTGGTGGGAGGCCTGTGTTCGGCAGTGGACGTCTTTCGGCTGAAATGATGATGATGATGATAATTGTTTAAAAATGTTAGCTTACGTACTCCTTATCCTATGTTAGCTCTAAATCTAGTTTTAATATTATAAATAAACTAAGCCTCTGGGACCCCACAGAATCCCAGTGTTTCCAGAAAGCACAACCGGAGGCCATATTGTCTAACGCGTCGCCTTGCCATCGCTTTCGCCATTCTTTCTGTCACCATCTTATACCCTTTGACAAAAAGAGATATTGAATGCAAAAGCAAGCGTCCGTGCGTTAGACAATACGCCCTTAGGATATTCCAGAACCAACCTTAACCTCTGTGAAACCGTGGTGGCCTAGTGGTTTGACCTATGGTCTCTCAAGCAGAGGGCCGTGGGTTCGAGTCCGGGCCCGCACCTCTGAGTTTTTGGGAATTTATGTGCGAAATTACATTTGTAATTTACCATGAGCTTTACGGTGAAGGAAGGGTGAAGGCAAACGTCGTGGAGGAAACCTGCATACACCTGAAAAGAAATTCAATGGTGTGTGTGAAGTTGCCAATTTGCACTGGGCCCGTGTGGGAGCTCTCTCATTCTGAGAGGAGGCTTGTGCCCTGCATCGGGACGTACGAGGGGCGTTCAATATAAAGTGAGAATGAGATGCAAACTCTTTTAATATTACGAAATTAAATACTGGCCGGTAAAGCTAATCTATCTAGCTGATTGCTATGAAAAAAAAAACTAACTGTCTTTTGTTTAAAAAAATATACGGTAATTTCTTTGCAATGCTATTGAGTACGTTAGCGAAAATGGAGAAAATTGAACTGCGCGCCGTTATCAAATACTTGTATTTGAAAAAATTTTCTACGGACCAAGTCAATTTGGATTTGCGGGACACTTTAGGGTCTAATGCTTATATTTGTTTTAGACGTGTACTTATTATATGTACGATATATGTATGAGTAGATGTACTATTTTTTGTTGCGTTTTAATTTTCTGATCCACTGTTGATGCACCACCTGCTGTAAACTAGTCCTTCCTTCTTTCTGGTAAAGGGTTGCCTGGAAGAGATCGCTCTTAAGCGATAAGGCCGCCTATTGCTTACCTTGTAACTTACTCTCTGTGTACCTGTTTTCTGTATTGCTTACTATTCCTGGTGTACAATAAAGAGTCATTGTATTGTATTGTATTGTAATGCTCCTCCGTATTCGACAGTCGCACGTTGGTGCGCCGAATTTAGACGTGGAAGAACATCGACATTGGACGACCCCCGCTCCGGACACCCTACTACAGCAGTAACTGAAGAAATTGTGAAAAAAGTCGAAAACTCAGTTTTGGCGGATCGTCGTGTCACAGTTCGTTTTATTGCTGAAAATTTAAAGATTTCAACGGGGAGCGTGCATAATATTTTACATGAACGCTATGAAAAAGGTATCTGCGCGTTGGGTACCAAGAATGCTTACTGACACGCAAAAACAAACTAGACTAGAGATTTGTCAAGAAGCTTTGAACCTGATGCAGCAAGACCGGGAACTTTTTTTGGCGCGATTTATAACAATGGACTAAACATGGCTCCATCATTACGACCCTGAAACGAAACTGCAGTCTATGACATGGAAAAGACCATCATCTCCAACTCCGAAGAAATTCAAGGTGAGCCCATCTGCCGGTAAGGTCATGGGCTCTGTTTTTTGGGATGGTAAAGGGGTATTAATGATTGAGTATCTTGAGCATGGAGCCACTATTACGGGCACTTTATACGCCAAACAAATAGCAACATTGCGCAATGAGATCCGCGAAAAACGGCCAGGTAAACTCTCGAAAGTTGTGCTGTTCCACCAGGACAATTCCCCGGCACACAAGTCCGCCGTTGCAATGGCTGCAATTCGTGATGCTGGGTTCGATATCCTTAAGCATCCTCCGTATTCACCAGATCTTGCTCCCAGTGATTTCTACCTATTTCCGAGATTGAAACAATACCTGAGAGGCCAGAAATTTGAAGACGACGACGCGGTAGTCGCTGCAGTACAAGATTTTTTAAGTACTCAAGATGAGACCTCTTTTAAAAATGGAATTTTAAGTTTAGAATAAAGATATACTAAGTGTATTATGCTAAAAGTTGACTATGTCGAAAAATAAAATGACATTTAGTAAAAGTTGTTTATAACATACTCATTCTCACTTTTTATTGAACGCCCCTAGTATATGGGCTCGGATGATGAACCTTAACCTCATGAGGCAGTGAAGGAAGTTTCACCCGCATTTTATTGGTCACACTGTAATGAAGTACTTAATGAACAATCTGTACGTCTAAATGCACTATGTAAACTCGGTATTCATTTCAAGATTTTCAATTGATAATTAAGTCCAAACACACAATGATACTTTCTACTTGTGCCGATCAAAAGAATACTTGTAAAAAATAGTGAATCAGTACCTTTTGTGGCATTCTCTGACACTAGACTTGAATCTAATATCTCATAGGTCTAAATCCATTTTAGAAAAAGTATTGTCGTAACTCTAATTCTTCCTAGGAATATAGTAGTAGTGCTCCGTCACTTTTACTGATCTGTTTGAAGTCTGTGCTTCGTGCTGCGTGCTTCATACTCCATTGAATTTCTTTTTAGGTGTATACAGGTTTCCTTACGACGTTTTCCTTCAACGTAAAGCTCATGGTAAATTACAAAAGTAATTTCGCACATAAATTCCGAAAAACTCAGAGGTGCGAGCCTGGACTTGAACCCACGACCCTCTGCTTGAGAGACCATAGGTCAAAACACTCGCCACCGGCTTACGTAACGTAAAAATAATACAAGTAAACTCCTCCTTTCTTTGAAGTCAGTAAAAGTGATAAAAATCATGCACCATATTGCTTTGCGCTACCAGAAAATCCTGTACTAAATAACAATTGGTAAATTAAATATCTCCAACAATAGGCCCAACATCAACACATTCCGATACTCCTTGGGAGGCTAGCGGCCCTTTGTAGGATTATCCGTCGCGAACCAGCATTAGGATTGGCTAATGCAAGTATTGCTTGCGCCGCCGCAGTGTCGGTGCGTTCGATCGGATTTTGTTGGTTTAATTCGCTTTGTAAAGAGAAGGTGATGCCGTATCATAACGGCGGTGCCTTGATATTACAGCAATTGTGCCAATAGAAGTCGGGAATCTTTGATTTTTAAGCGACTTTAAAAAAAGTTCTCAATTCGTTTCCTTTTGATGTTTGTTACCATAGAACTTCGACATTTATGAACCAATTTGGTTTTATCTTTCTGTTTGAGAGAGTACCTACATGTTTCGTTTTGTAACTTTTGAAATTTGTTGAAAAATTCCATCTCCTCGGGAAGTTTGGTGAAGTCAGCCTTCTGTTAATCAGTCCACTTGCGATAATTGTCCATAGCTGTTCCCGCCAGGAGTAAGGTTTGTAAATGAATCGTCAACCAAAGGGCTAAGGTGACAACATGTTGCATAAGCTGACGGGCATTTTTTTGACACGCAGAAGAAGTATGTTTTTTAACCCTCTACGCAGAAAAGGGGTGTTATTATGTAACTTTGACTGCTGTGATGTGTCTGTGGCATCATAGCTCTCAAATGGGTAAATCAGGTTAGAAGTCATGGTTCTTAGACATGTTTCATCAAAATAGGTTCAACCGTTTTAAAGTTATCAGCTCTTTTTTAGCTGCGGAATGGATCTTAGACGCATTAGTGGGCATTTAATTTATTTTTAAATATTATGTGTAACCAAATTGCGTGGGAGTTTTTATTTTTTTTAATTTTGTACAGTAGTTATATTAGGAGTAAATTGTTAATAGTCAGGTTATTTGGGTTGAGGATGCTACTCGTCGAGTATTTGCTCTTTATAACTTTAAAAACTTACTTGATGTTTAGCAAAAATGTTCTAATCCTGCAATGTACATGTACCAGGCACAGAAAATCACTTCTCGGACTGCCGTAGCATCTCCAAAAGAACCAAATCGAATTTCTAAGACGCCTGCGAGCTTACCTACTTACACGTAAGTACTTTATAGTGCCCCCTTTGACCAAGATAAATCGATTCAAGTTCATCGAACGAAACCAAATCACGAGAACGCCCGCGATTAAAAAACCTACACACTTCCAAATTCAAAACGCACCAATGGTCACTTGGTTAGTTTTTCTAAAGCCGAAAATGGCGGCGGCGGCCTGAAACGTTAAGGAGGATTTAGAGTAACAATTGTTGCTTGTAATGGATATGCACTAGAGCATAAATGGTTTGTTTGTTTGGACGCCGACACCTCACAAAATGTATTGTTATTTAGGAGTTTTGAATACGGGTTTTTGAAGAAGCGGTGACCAGTGGGCACTGGACATCTGCGGCCATTACATTCCGCTCTATTGCATGCTTTCAGTAACGATACTTTGATATTGGTACAACACTTACGATAAATGAATTTGGGTCTGTAAAAACTCTTTACGTTTGATTGAATAGTGTTTGAGTGTTACACTCATGTGGGGCAGTATCTCAAATAAAATATGTATTCATAAAATAATGGCACAGGTTTACTATCTCATACAGGTTCGTGAAAATGTGCGTTCAAAGAATAGTAAACAATGACGCTAAGTGTTCAAAATTTCTTAACACGTACTATTTATATTTTATATTGACAAAATATAATGCTCATTATAGTTGTGAGCACCTTGACAGTTCCATGTTTATGGTGGTGACTGAATGATCAACGATCCAGGAAATCCCAGGAAAGGTGGTCAAGATACTTGAGAATACCATTCGAAAATAGCAAAAACATGTCTTTGAATTTAGCCTACCGTGACATACAGACTTAATTATTAAAATACACAGAACTGAAACAATTACTTAGCTCACCCGCGACCGAAGAAAAAAAAAAGCTTTGGTCGCGGGTGAGCAAAGTAATTGTTTCAGTTCATTAATATGGACTTCCGCAAAGTAACGCCTGATTCAATAAATTATTTAAAATACACAGGTCACTCACGTATTAGTAGTCGAGGTATGCCCATCATGTTTCAAACCAATCTGTGGTTCTTTCTCAAGATTGGTTCAAATGGGAAGCCAACCTAGAACAGCGCGCCAGCGCTCTTGCAACTCGGGTACCTATAGGTAACGCCATCAGAGTTGAGGTCACGCACACAAAAACATCTCATGTAATGACAGCGGGATTTTGACGTTTATTCGTAGCGATAGCAAGTTCAACAGACTCAACAGTGAATTACAATACTGAGTAAAAATTTCTTCAACCTATTTCGTTAAGAATTATTTAAGAAAATAAATCTAGTTCAAACAAAACAGAAAATAAAATATTTTATTTTTTATTTTATTTTATTTAAATCAGATAAGCATATTTTTCGCTTTTTATAAAATACCGATTTTTTCGTTGCGAATATTTCTTATCAGCTTCAATTTGCTTTTTTCAAAAATAGGCTATATGATAAAAGAAAAAATATAATAGGTATGCATAGTATTGCGTAGGTATTACCTTAAGATCATATAATTCACATTTTCATTCACTCACTCGTTTCATTCATTCACTACTTTTTGTGCAATTAGTACTTTATGTAGCTGTGTGTGTAATCATTCGCCTCAACTCTCGTGGCGTTACCTATAATCGGCGCGGCCGTCGGCATACATCGACGACTAATACATGAATGACCTGTGTCATCATCATCATATCAGCCACGACGATCGCTCCAGCGCTGCCCACATCCAAGTGGTTCCTGAACCTTTACCAGATCGTTGGTCCATCTTGTTGGGGAATGGGGACCTTCCTGCGCCACGTCTCCCGGGTCACGGTCGCCACTCTAGAACCTTCCTGCCCCATCGGCCGTCGGTTCTACGAGCAATGTGCCCTATCCGCTGCCACTTAAGTCTGGCGACTCTCCGAGCTATGTCAGAACTCATTTCTAATTCGATCACACAGGGAAACTCCGAGCATAGCTCGCTCCATCGCTCTTTGAGTGACTTTGAGCCTTCATATGAGGCCCATCGTAAGCGACCACGTCTCAGTTCCGTATGTCATCATTGGCAACACTCACTGATCAAAGACTTTCGTCTTGAGTCACTGGGCTATTTTCTGCTACCCTACTCATAATTCAAATTAAGCACATTTTTTCGCTCGATTCTCAAAGTCGCTCAGAGGGCGATGGAGAGGGCTATGCTCGGAGTTTCTCTGCGAGATCGCATTAGAAATATGATGAAATCCGCGCAAGAACTAAAGTCATCGACATAGCTCGAAAAATCGCCAGACTCAAGTGGCAGTGGGCACCTACATCGCTCGTAGAACTGATGGACGATGGGGCAAAAAGGTTCTCGAGGGGCGTCCACGCACCGGAAGACACAGTGTAGGTAGGCCTCCATCAAGACGGAGCAACGACCTGGTTAAGGTTGCGGGATCACGTTGGATGCGGATGGCACGGGACCGATCTGTTTGGCGAGCCTTAGGGGAGGCCTACGTTCAGCGTGGACGCCTTTCAACTGAAATGATGATGATGATATTATTCGCAACTTCCGCATGACATTTTAGAGTGACGTGATTTTTAAAATCGGCCCCGGCTCATAAACATGATGTAACTCCATTCCATTTGCATGTAGTTATGCTTGTATGTGAGTAATGTACCTACATTCTCACCGACGTATCATGGAAGCCTCCATTTTTCGCTCCAACGCATCTTGACAAGCGTACCTACAGGCTAGTGAAACAACAAAAGTTTCGTACAATTCTTAATCAAATAAATGATCATTTCACCAAGACCCAAGGTACAGAATCGTCTGATTCAATGCAAGTAGAAAGTAAATATCGACATGAGATAAGGGTCATTGCGCCTAGTTAACTCTTTCATTTGATAACTGAATTTGTGAAGCTACTGTTCGATTTGATATTAAGTTTTTGATTAAGCACTTATAAAAGATAATTAAATTTCATTGTTAATAGAAAATCGAACAGCGAATTAATCTTCGGTGAAATTATAATCATGACTGGTGTGCAAAAAGTGATAACTGTTTTTTGTTAAGTTGGCAGGAAGATTGCATGATATTAAATCTATAAATATAAAAATGAATCCCTGTTAAAAATCGTGTAGACCAGTTGCTTTTAGGCGAGTTGATATGTAGACGAGCTGCGATTTAGACAACCTGCGTCTTAGACGAGTTGCCCCATAGACGAGTTGCTAACTAGACCCCGTGCTACTAAACCTATTTTACCTTCCTTTCTTAAAAAAAAAAACTTTTTGCAATATACTCACGGGAAAGAAAGCTGCTTGGGCTCCAAAAGCTCTAAGTAGGTATTCGATTTTTATAATATTTTGATGGCATATCGATTTCGTTCACAACTGATTTATATAAAAATCACCGTATGATAGGAATGTTGAGCGTGAATTAATTGAATTACGATCCAACCTCTGCTACTGCGCAGGGGGGTTAATTTTGTGTGGCCAGCAGTTGATGGTACACTAACCAGTTATATGAAACGAAACTGGATGAGGCATACTAAATTTTGGAAATAAATAAATCTAATAATTAAAAATCTCGTGGCACGGTGTTTGTTGTCGAACTCCTCCGAAACGGCTTCACCGATTATTATTTTTTTTTCTCTATATTTGGTAGGTCTGAGAATAGGTCGTAGGCTATTTTTTATCCCCTAATATGGCAAAACAACGTTTGCTGGGTTAGCTAGTAATAAACAAATATCACGGGACAATTCACACCAATTGTAGTCCCAAAGTAAGCAAAGCTTGTGTTATGGGTACTAGGCAACGGATAAACATACTTATAGATAAGTACTTAAATACCATATTAAACACCCAAGACTCGAGAACCAATATTAGCATTATTCATACAAATATCTGCGCCGACACGAGAATCGAACCCGCCATCGACATCGAAGGCCATTTGGTTAGATCATACACATTTTTTTGTTTGTGTCTTTCTTGTGGATATGACAAAAGTTAAGAGTCTATGCCAATATTTTTTAGTCAATCAGCGTGTGGAACGCCTGGCCAATTTTCGGCCCATTCAAATCAATCTTAAAAGTTTGCTGACTCGAAGTCGCTAATTTAATGTCCACATGAGAGACAAGTTTTGTTTCTTACGCTGTGTATGACCCAAATGTATTTTTGACACATTTGAGAGAACTCATCATCATCATTTCAGCCGAAAGACGTCCACTGCTGAACGTAGGCCTCCCCCAAGGCTCGCCAAACAGATCAGTCCCGTGCCATCCGCATCCAACGCGATCCCGCAACCTTAAACAAATCGTTGCTCCATCTTATTGGAGGCCTACCTACACTGCGTCTTCCGGTCTGTGGACGCCATTCGAGAACCTTTTTGCCCCATAGGCATCATTCATCATCATCATTTGAGAGAATTGAGTCGAGATTTTTTTAATTTTAATAACAAGTTTCTGAAGTATCTCGCAGAATATGGTTTTTCGTTAAAAAAAAATTCAACCAACTGCAAAACAAAACTCCATCATAATGAATTTATATGGAAAACTCGTTTTTTCGTTATACTTCTCTTTTAGGCCCACTTAAATTCGTTGAAAAAATACCAATCTAACAGAAAGTCATTTAAAGTCAATTTCTTTTGTTAAAATAAAGTAAAAAGAAACAAAACATTTTTATTTAGATTCAGAGTGCTTGGAAAGGTTGTAGTACTAGACAAGTTTATTTTTTTTTAATTTTTCGTGTAATGTTATACCTACCCCATCTAGTGTTTAATACGTACAACTCAACTGTCAGTGCTAAGGTGTCGATAGATCATTCACAACTGACAGGGGATATATGAAGCGGACGTTGACCTCTGGCCGACACATTTGTTCCTATTACGTTTTGATTTACTGGCTCCTCTTATAACGTACATTTAACCTTCTGAAAATAGACTCAGAGTTGTATTTTAATTGGAGTATGAAAGATTCTCAGAACTTTGTGGAACAGGATTATTCAGTTGGAATTCGGTAGTGATTACTAATTAGTGTTATTGAGATGTGTTTTATTAAAGGATAGATTTATCCCGTATCCAAAGAATTTTTAAAAATTCCTTCTTATTGCACCTCTATGATCCTCCAATAAGTATTATCGCAATGCCTCAAGTCAAAAGTCTTTGACCAGTGTGTGTTGCCAGTGATGACTTATGGCACTGAGACGTGGCCGCTAACGATGGGCCTCATAAGAAAGCTCAAAGTCACTCAAAAGGCGATGAAGAGGGCTATGCTTGGAGTTTCTCTGCGGGATCGCATAAGAAATAATGAAATCCGCGCAAGAACTGAAGTCACCGAAGAATCACCAGACTCCAGTGGGAGTGGGCAGGGCACAATCGCTCGTAGAACTGATGGCCGATGGGGCAAAAAGGTTCTCGAGTGGCGTCCACGGACCGGAAGACGCAGTGTAGGTAGGCCTCCAACAAGATGAAGCGACGACCTGGTTAAGGTTGCGGGAACGCATTGGATGCTGATGGCACGGAACTGATCTGCTTGGCGAGCCTTGGGGGAGGCCTATGCTCAGCAGTGGTCGTCTTTCGGTAGAAACGAATGAATGTTGACGATGTTTTCCAAATTTCAAGTCTCTAGCTCTAGTGGTTTAGCCTGTGCGATGTCTGTTAGCCAGTCAGGCAGTCAGTCAATAACGTTATTTATTATTTTAGGTACAGCTATTTTTTAGGTACCAACTGCGGCTTAATGCTAAGTAAAATTCCTTTTCGGCATCATTAACTTTATTTTTTGATTTTTTTTACTAGTCAGTGTATTTTCTTTTTTTATGTCGAATAAAGTTATGTCTATATATAGAATACTAGCCTTCCGTCCGCAGCTTCGCCCGCGATAAATTAATTTTCCCGTAGGAAAAGGTATTTTCCCGCGGTAAAAAGTAGCCTATGTCACTCAGTGATAATGTAGCTTTCTAACGGCAAAAGAATTTTTGAAATCGGTCCAGTAGTTTCAGAGCCTATTCAATGCAAACAAACAAACAAACAAACAATCAAATATTTCCTCTTTATAATATTAGTATAGATATAGATAAGTAATAATTCATGTCTGTGTAATGGCAGTAGATAGAAATTTGTACAATTTCTTAAATCATTTGTTTTATAAATAACAACTCAAAATATAGAGATAAGAAAGTAACCGCTGCTAAGGCATAACTTTTTCTGTAAAGAAAATAACAAAAATTGCAGAAATTGAACGAACAACAATGAAGGAACTCTTTAACGCAATCCTTCGTAAACCCCAGTTTAAAAGAAACTATGTTAAGTACCTTCTTTGTTTTAATAAGATAAAAATTCTTAGAACGCATCTTTTCCTCTCAAGTCAGACATCTTTATTATCTACAAACAAACAGCTTAAAACCCGAAAAGAGATTACAATAATGACATTTCTTTATAACAAAAACACTACCCTCTAGCAGCGATCGGGTAATAGTTATTTATGATACAAGTGCGGAAAGTACGCTATTCCCAACGAATGTCGGAGATCTAAACAAACGAGCGAAGCGAGTTTGGTTTAGCCGACATGAGTTGGGAATTTCCTACTTTCGACACGTATATCATACAACATTTTACAATGCATTAAGCGAGGAAAAAAATTGGGGCTAAGAGCGCGCGCAGACAGAGAGCGGTCTGAAGTACCGAGTTCCGCGTTCAAAGTTCTGTGTTTTCATCGCTCGAGAGTTCCAGTCGCCTGCTGTGTGCGTTATCGTAAGAGACTCAGTACATTCGAAAGAACGCAGAACTCTGAACTCGGAACTCCAGACCGCTCTCTGTCTGCGCGCGCTCATAAACATTTTCGGAAAAAGATGTTGCGTTCTTATTTACCTTTCATTGAGGGAAAGTCTCGTAGATGTTTACATATTTCAGCATCGGTTTAGTCAGCAGGAGGCTATCACATTTAATTTTGTGTTTGGTCTAGGACGTCAGGCGGCGTTAAGTCCTAAGTAAATTCATCACTTGAACTCTCCATTTTAAATTACTAAACTTAAATGAATTCTCCGGACTGAATTCATGAACATTACTGTGGCGGGTTTTCATGACAGGCGCGAACGGAACGAACCATGATTGGTTCGTGTTACGCCATGCGCGCGCACTGAAAACTCATTGGTTGACAGGCGCGAACGGGTAACCGTGATTGGTTCGTGTTACGCCATGCGCGCACATTGAAAGCTCATTGGTTGACAGGCGCGAACGGGTAAACATGATTGGTTCGTGTTACGCCATGCGCGCGCACTGAAAGCGCAGATGTCGTACGGTCCGAAATGGACTCAAGGAATTATTTTACTACTAAATTTTTTATATCAAAACTTTTGACGAAATTAAAATTTGTGTGTTTTAATATTAAAACAATCTGTTTTATTATTTTATCAGTAAATATTCATTTGGTTGCATCAAACATTTTCTTATTTGTGCAAAGCTGAATTATGAAGACACAACTCTCTAGTCTTATTTTTTAAACACTAGTTTGGACACAACTTTTTGAGAATTGGCAATTTAAAAAATTACTTTTCCGCACGCGTGTGGAAAGTAAAATCCATACAATTTTTTTTCACACTTGCGAAAGTGTGCTGGGATGACTAACTTTCTATAGATATGTTGACTCGCGTCAAGAGGCACTTTCCGAGCATATGCATTGTAAAAACTTTTACAAACTTTCTTTCGCTTTGCAAAATAGAATACGACTTCTGTGACTTATAACTTAACGAGTTGATCGTTTTGAATTGAATACCAAGTTTTTGTAGTTTCGAGGAGTGGTTTTGCAAGTTATACGAATTAGTAAAATTAACTTTTGGCCAATAATTTTTGACAATGCCGCAGTAATATGTAGGCTACTGGGCGGTCTGCGATGACAAAGGTTTAGTGATGTGATGATGAGTTCTTTTGTGGCGTTTTGTAACTGATGTTTTATTTTTAAAATAAATAAATGTCATGGGACAATTGACATCAATTGTTTAAGTCCTAAATAGCGGTCTCGGCTCCGAATACGACTTTGTACACTTCGGGATTGAGACCTTAGATCCATGGTCAGCCACTCATAGGGCCAGTGCCCATTTTCTTTTTAAAGAATTCGCAAAACAATATATACAATTTACAGGACGTCTGAGGCTTTATTGTTCAAAGCAAGCGTACCTACTCTACCTTTTTAGGGTTCCGTAGTCAACTAAGGAACCCTTATAGTTTCGCCATGTCTGTCCGTCTGTCTGTTTGTCTGTCTGTCTGTCCGCGGCTAAGCTCAGAGACTGTTAGTACTAGAAAGCTGTAATTTGGCATGAATATATATATCAGTCACGCCGACAAAGTGATTGAATAAAAAAAAGTAAAAAAAATTTTTTTAGGGTACCTCCCATAGACGTAAAGTGGGGGTGATTTTTTTTTTCTCGGCTAACCCTATAGTGTGGGGTATCGTTGGATAGGTCTTTTAAAATCATTGCGGGGTTGCTAACATGATTTTTCTATTCAGTGATCTGTTTGCGAAATATTCAACTTTAAAGTGAAAATTTTCATTAAAATCGGCCGTCCCCCCCCTCTAAAATCTAAACTGTTGGGTGGAAAAATTTTAAAAAAATCAGAAGGGTAGTAAATATATCAAATTTACTAGGAAAATTATAGCGGCTAAGATTGCTTGGAAATTATTTGTAGTTTAAGAGTAAATAGTAGCCTAAGGTATAAAACATACCTAAACTTGGATGATTCCGTACACATACGAAATCCTTACAAAAATATTACTTGATTTTTCGTAATGGCTACGGAACCCTACCTTGGGCGTGTCCGACACGCTCTTGGCCGGTTTTTTTTTATATCAACCAAAACTATGTCGTAGAAATTGTGTAGCGGGCTGCAGTATCAAAATAGTTAAAAAGTTTTTCACGTAGGTACTTGCCAAAATTTCATTTGCCCGAATTTCATCTGCTATAATGTTTGTCATGAAATATAAAGAAGCGTGCATTTTTAAGATTTTTTTGAAATGTCATCTTATATAATACAGTAGGTTAGGTTAGATTTGTTTTATAACAATGCTGAAGAAAATAATGTTTCAGAAATAAATGAAATTATGTCAAATGAAAATTATGGAAAACGATAAATTATGGCAAATGAAATTCGGGCAAACGATGGAGAACCATTCATCAACTCTATGTAAAGTCATACTACATCCGTTTGACGGAAAGAAGTGGTGAAAGAGATCATGATTTCGATTGCGTTTGTTGGACAATGAACTGAAACAATTACTTTGACTTTGCTCACTCACAAAACTTAACTTAAGGTGAGAAAAGTAATTGATTCAGTTCGTTTGTCTGGCCTCTCTAACATAAAAAAAATGGATGTTCAAAGTAACGCCTGATTCAATAAATGATTATAGTCACAGGTTAAGTCTTTTTATCGGTGTTGTGTTTTGGAATTACCTATTGTTCAAAGGTATCAACTACCCTTTACTACCTTTGGAAGCGTCTAAAATATCTGGCAGTTAATCTGGTGTATCATAGCGCCCATGCCTAGCCTTAGCCTCTGCGGCTTGGGTGTCAGTGACAGCTCCAATAATGGCCGCCCGAGCGCGGCGCCGGCGCCGGAGTGACAACGTCTTTATACCGCGCACAAGACTGTCAAAGTTTTATCATACAACTGTTTTAAATATCAGCTTTAGAAGAGATTTTATTTCAAACATACCTTCGTCAACATCATCATCGTCATCATCATCATCATCATCATCATCATCGTCATCATCATCATCATCATCATCATCATCATCATCATCATCATCATCATCATCATCATCAGCATCAGCATCATCATCATCATCATCATCATCATCATCATCATCATCATCACCATTATCATCATCATCGTCATCATCATCGTCTTCATCATCATCATCATCATCATCATTAAGGATTTTAAGTTGTTCGCAACTTCGTCTAGATCCAGTGAGCGATTTAAACTTTTCCCGGATAGCCTGTAGAGGGAGAGAGCGGCAGCGAAAAAGAGAGAGAGAACAAGACAAAGAGAGATTTATACATCATTATCTCAGCCTATATTCATACGTTCCACTGCGGGGCACAGGCCTCCTCTCAGAATGAGAGGGCTTGACCCGTTGTTCCTAGGCGGGCCCGCTGCGGATTAGAAACTGCACACAAATCACTGAATTTCTTCACAGGTGTAATTATCCCGGTTTCCTCACGATGTTTCCTTCACCGTTAAGCTTATGGTAAATTTTAAATATAATTTCGCACATAAATTCCAAAAAGCTCCCAAGGTGCGAGCCCGGGTTTGAACCCACTGCCCTCTGCTTACTGCACGCCACGGTTTTTCACATAAAAAATTTCATGTAGCTGCATTATGTATAATAAGTTAAATAACCATCAGAGCTATCGCACTAAACATTCAAATGAATGACGGGAGCAAAATTAATCAAATTTTACCTCTGACGCGAGTAAATCGATTGTGCTGTAACGATTATTCGATTACAAGGGCGCGCGACACCTTCGCACGTTCATTCGATCGATCATCGGGTGACAATGACAATGTGGTTCCCAAACGGGTATGTATACCTCTTACCTCTTTTTATGTCCCCAATACAAACGATTGGAATTAACAATTTAATCTAACTCGATGTTCACATGTTTTTTGTTTTGTTTTCTTTTTTGTGTAATAAGGCTAATTTTTTATATCTGTTTTGCGTAAATTGTTTTGTATCATTCTCTCCTCAATCACAGGAACCATGTCGTGCGCACGGTCTTTTTTAGGTTATGTATCGGTCGTTTGTTCTGTTCGCCGCCAGACAGCGCTGCCCGTTGCAATCGCAACGGCTGCGTTCAGCATACCGCGTAAGGCCGTGTTGCACGGCAGGGTTTCTGTGATCGATAAAAATGGTCTCGCCGGAAGACCAGCGCTGGCTCCACCCCAGGAGTCCGCATTTATGCTGAGGCGGGACCTTTTTCTTACACTTTTTCATATATTATTTTATTTTTATTTTATATTTTAAAATTGTATTGTCTTAATAGTTGTTTCTTATTTATTTATTTTTTATTTGTGTGTGCGAAATAAATTTTTTCATTTCATTTTCATTTCATTTCATTTCATTTCATTTCATTTCATTTCATTTCATTTCATTTCATTTCATTTCATTTCATTTCATTTCATTTCATTTCATTTCATTTCATTTCATTTCATTTCATTTCATTTCATTTCATTTCATTTCATTTCATTTCATTTCATTTCATTTCATTTCATTTCATTTATAATACCGAAGTACGAAAGACCGAATGTGTTAAAATATCGAATGGGTCAAAAGACCGACATGTTTTTTTTTAAACCGTAAACATTTTAGAATTTAATAAAACGGCATCGTATAGAACCCATTAGGTTAGGTTAGGTAGATTAGTTTTATAACATTCATAAAAAGTTTACGGTTACAGAAAAAAACTTTTCGGTCTTTTGATCCATTCGGTCTTTCGTACTTCGGTATTATGATACATACTCTTCTCAAAAATGGTCCAAGAAACTGTCGGTTGATCGCAAGACATGAGCTGAGAGTACTTACATGACGGGAGTTACCTTAGATCATCTGAGTAGCTATAGAGTGCTACCAAAGTAGGCGTTATGTGATGGTTCAAACAAGCTCCGCAATGTATTACTTCCGCAGGTTACAATACTCGTAGTAAAAAACCTGGCGTAACCTATCTTTGCACTGCATTTTTCTTCTGTGAGAAAGTAAGTATGACGTTTTTGTTCAGTCACGATTTACCAAACAACTAAACGGAATAGGGTATTTGATACCAATGATTAAGTAGCAAAAAATACAAGAAAAGATTCTTGTAAGAAAAAAAATTTGATTGGATTTTTTTCTTATCTTTTCCAGAACTGTTCTAACTTAACCTTTCACCCGATACTAGGTTGTCCTTATCTTTAAGTCTTGGGACACCCTGAATTAATAAAATAAAATAAAAATAAACTGCAAAGTTTGAGCACCGCTGTGGTCACGGGCGGTCGCGCGACGTCGTCCGACTAATTATCGATACACGACGATTATTCCGAATAATTAGGTCGACCCCACCAACACACTTACATTCAATACCTATGCTCTTAATTGTGACTTAAAATGAGGCGTACGCGCTTTTATTCTTATGGGGTGTACGTATCAAAATATATAAAGTTTAAAAGTAATAATGGACGAAATACATAATGGTCATTTGATATAAAGCAATTTTCTTGGAAATTCTCAACTCAACAGGATTTTCATAAAATAAACTTAAAAACTAATCTGTAGATTACGCGATTAAAAAAGTTCGTTCAATCAATAGTTTATTGGAAAATTTTAGTAAGTATTATGATTATGACCATTATGTATTTCGTCCATTATTCGTTTTAAACTTTATATATTTTGATACGTTTACGATACTTTTTATCCCGATATACCTTAGCTGCTAATTTAGAGACATGAAATTTGGCTCGGGTGTTTTTAATGCAATGTTAAGAGGGTACGATGGCTGAGAGACTTTTGAAACCCCGAACCCCTCCGTGTCAGTACAGCGAGAGCGGGACAACTGCAGCTCAGACCGTTAATAGGCGCGTAAAATTGATCAAAACAGCATTTTGTAATCCCCTTTTTTCTTCTCGAAAACTGGACCAATAAAATAATTTTTCAACCGACGAAAACAAAAGGAGGAGGTTCTCAATTCGACGTGTTCATTTTTTTTTTTTGTATGTATGATCACGCATAACTTTTTACAGAGTAGTCCGATTTTGATGATTCTTTTTTTATTGGAAAGCGTATACCCCGAGGGTGGTCCCATTTAAATTTGGAAACAATATTCCTACACTAAGGGTAGAAAAACAGGGGATGATTGATTGTTCAGTTACTGATTGTACTATATGACCACGCATAACTTTTTACAGAGTAGTCGGATTTTTATGATTCTTTTTTTATTGGAAAGCGTATACCCCAAGGGTGATCCCATTTAAATTTGGAAATAATATTCCTACCCTAAGGGTAGGAAAACAGGGGATGATTGACTAACTTTTTACAGAGTAGTCTGATTTTCATAATTCTTTTTTATTGGATAGGGTATACCTTGAAGTTGGTATAATATAAATTTGGAAAAAAAATTACCCCAAAGATGAGAAAAAAGTATAAAATAAAAACTTTTTAACAAAAAATTAAACCGCCGAAAAAACTGAAAAGCAAAAAATAATACCTTTTTTGTTTCACCTTAATCTAGGTACCAGTTTGAAGTCGGTGCCTCAGCACGAGCCAGGAGGAGTGATAGAGGCCAATCAGGGAGGCGATTATAGTTCCACTCCTCCTGGCTAAGTGCTGAGGCACCGACTTCAAACTGGTACCTAGATTATGGTGAAACAAAAAAGGTGTTATATTTTGCTTTTCAGTTTTTTTGGCGGTTTAATTTTTTGTTAAAAAGTTTTTCATAAATAATTAGAGGACAGATTTAGCTATGCCCCTATGTTTTCTTTTTTTTGTTTATATGAGGGATTCTTTTCTGATGAGTGTCTGAAAATGATGTTGAAATTGGGCAATTTTTTCAGTTTTTGATAGCTCATATTTCTTATGTTAATTGAAATATGGAAAAAAACGAAACATAGGGGCATAGCTGTGGTAGATACAGACTACACAGTATACAAAATTTGGCTCTAAAGCCATTATCCAGAGAGGAAACAGGGGATTACGTTTGTATGTAGAAATGGTGCGCATCGTACCCTCTTAATACGACGATGATGATGACGACCAAATGGCCTAGTGGTTAGAGAACCTGACTACGAAGCTTGAGGTCCCGGGTTCGATTCCCGTGTCGGGGCAGATATTTGTATGAAAAATACGAATGTTACTCGTATGTTTATCCGTTGCCAAGTACCCATAACATAAGCTTTGTTTTGCTTACTTTGGGACTAGGTCAATTGGTGTGAATTGTCCCGTGATATTTATTTACTTTATTTATTTATTTAATAAAGTAAAGAGTGTCATGTAATTTTCCGGAATTTAGTAAAACAACGGAATACACATTCATGGGTTTACGCGGACTTGGTGTCTAATAAAGTTATCTATCATGAATCTTCAGCCTCGGTGGTCTTCCAAATATCCCGACATTTTTTGAGAACAAATTTGTCAAAATGTGGACCGATCATGTCGACATAAAAAAACTTTCTCACAACGCAGCGCAAATAAAATTAACTCGTGCTACGTAGAGATAGAGTCTAGTTTTATTTCAAGCGCTCTTATTGGGTGTTTTTTAGGTAACACAAACCCTTAGATGAGTGATAAGAATTGGGGCAGAATTAGGTCCCGTTTGATGATTTTTGGACATTTATATTTTGTTTTTTTGGACAAAAAATGTGACTGACTTGTACACGCCCAGTGTCTTGTTGGTCTCGGTTTTTATTTTATGCTCTTACTGTAGGTATTAAGAATGTAACTAACACATTGTGTATGGGACTCCTAGACCTGAAATAAATGTTTTTTTATTTTTATTTTATTTATTTAAAGAATGTAATCTTACTAAATAATATAAAAGCGATAATTTATTGAATCAGGCGTTACTTTGCGGAGGTCCATATTAATGAACTAAAACAATTACTTTGCTCACCCGCGACCTTACAATAGTTACGTTTATGCAAGAAATGTGCGTTCATGCAGTTCCTCCACCTCCACACTGTACGAACACACACAAATCACATAAACCCAACCATCACCACCACCAAGCTACACTGACGCGTTTCGAACTCAACCAGAGCTCATCTTCAGAGTTACCACAACCGTATGCTATGCTACCAACCGTTAAACTAACAAACCAAAACAAATGTTTTAACTTGTCACTGTAACTTCTCAAGTACCCACTTTATTTTTCTTATTCTCAAACTACCCCACAAAAATTAACTTTTATTGACATATTATAAAACTACCTTGAATTTTTTTGTTTATTTATTTATAAGGCATATTTAATTAATACTAACTGTTCAAATTCGACCCAAGCCGCAGTAAAGGAGAAGATACTAAATTTACCTGTTCATTAATAATAGACCCCATAGTGTTGTACCTAATTATTTCCATGCATTCCAGAGCATCCAGACGCAACCCCTTGCCGCAATAATGTAACACTTCATAAGAATCTGAATCTAACAATGAATGATTTGATTCCAACAAATGTTTTGCAAAATTCGATCTATCTGGATGCTCATTCCTATATGCCGAAACATGCTCTTTAAATCTAGTATTAAAACTTCGGCCTGTCTGTCCTACGTATATCCCATTGCAGTCATTACAAGTAAGCTTGTATACCCCCGATCTAGTTCCCTTATCTACCTGTTCTTTGTGGTTACATAGCCTAGAGTACAAAGAGTTGTTAGTCTTAAAGGCAACATTAATATTGTTTGATTTTAAAATGCCATAAATCTTATCAGACAAACCCCCGACGTAAGAGATGCTAGATCTATATTTGTTAGTAGACTGAGAAGGTAACGCAGCGTAAAGCATGCTATTTACTAACCGTGCCTGCTTCTTTTGAACTAAACTATCTACCATTGATTTTGTATAACCATTTGAGATCGCTATCTGATAAATAGTACTCAACTCTAAATCAAAATGTTCCTTAGAAAGAGGCACAAAGGCAAAGAGGTTGAGTACTATTTATCAGATAGCGATCTCAAATGGTTATACAAAATCAATGGTAGATAGTTTAGTTCAAAAGAAGCAGGCACGATTAGTAAATAGCATGCTTTACGCTGCGTTACCTTCTCAGTCTGCTAACAAATATAGATCTAGCATCTCTTACGTCGGGGGTTTGTCTGATAAGATTTATGGCATTTTAAAATCAAACAATATTAATGTTGCCTTTAAGACTAACAACTCTTTGTACTCTAGGCTATGTAACCACAAAGAACAGGTAGATAAGGGAACTAGATCGGGGGTATACAAGCTTACTTGTAATGACTGCAATGGGATATACGTAGGACAGACAGGCCGAAGTTTTAATACTAGATTTAAAGAGCATGTTTCGGCATATAGGAATGAGCATCCAGATAGATCGAATTTTGCAAAACATTTGTTGGAATCAAATCATTCATTGTTAGATTCAGATTCTTATGAAGTGTTACATTATTGCGGCAAGGGGTTGCGTCTGGATGCTCTGGAATGCATGGAAATAATTAGGTACAACACTATGGGGTCTATTATTAATGAACAGGTAAATTTAGTATCTTCTCCTTTACTGCGGCTTGGGTCGAATTTGAACAGTTAGTATTAATTAAATATGCCTTATAAATAAATAAACAAAAAAAATCAA
This sequence comes from Archips crataeganus, assembly GCA_947859365.1. NCBI lineage: Eukaryota > Metazoa > Arthropoda > Insecta > Lepidoptera > Tortricidae > Archips > Archips crataeganus. The sequence goes on from OX402064.1 coordinate 8,271,778, forward strand.
GGTAGTTTTATAATATGTCAATAAAAGTTAATTTTTGTGGGGTAGTTTGAGAATAAGAAAAATAAAGTGGGTACTTGAGAAGTTACAGTGACAAGTTAAAACATTTGTTTTGGTTTGTTAGTTTAACGGTTGGTAGCATAGCATACGGTTGTGGTAACTCTGAAGATGAGCTCTGGTTGAGTTCGAAACGCGTCAGTGTAGCTTGGTGGTGGTGATGGTTGGGTTTATGTGATTTGTGTGTGTTCGTACAGTGTGGAGGTGGAGGAACTGCATGAACGCACATTTCTTGCATAAACGTAACTATTGTAAGGTCGCGGGTGAGCAAAGTAATTGTTTTAGTTCATAAAAGCGATAGTTTGTCAGTTTGTGTCGTAAATATATGCGTGCATGTGTGCGTGCTTGTGCGATTGAATGATTGGCACATTTAAATTGTATATCTGATAATCTATCTACAGCCATGGTCCGTCCACTGCTGGACGTAGGTCTCCCTCATATTGCGCCAACATTCGCGATCCTGGGCTTCCCTCATTCACCCGCTGCCAGCTGTCCTCCATCGGTCCAACGTATCGCAGGGCGTCCCACACTACGCTTTCCCAAATGTGGTCTCCACTCCAGGACACGTCTGCTGTAAATAATGTAAATAATGTAAAAAAATCAATTACATCGCTCCGCGGTCATACGTGCAATGGAGCTACGTTTGTGCGATACATATACATTTTCTTACCTACATAAAAGTTTTTGTGTAGTTGGTTAGCATCCGCCGCTCTTGACAGAAACCGGCCTATTGAAGGTTTAGAAGAAATATCGCTAGAAGGTGTTCGTTAGTATCGTTAGATCCGTTTCACGTTACAGTCTTGTTTTTGATTGACTCAATTAGTTATTTAAACTAATCCCAAACATGACACATATGTCAAAGTTGTCAAATAGACCTCACGATGCTAGCGCCAATCAGCCTGTCATAGTAACCCTCATTATGGTAGGTAAGTGAGATAATTAAATGACATTTGCACATCATAACTACTAAGGGCCGATTTTTCAATCCCCATTGCAGATAAAAGTAACCATCAGTTAAAACTATCGCTTTCCTTTTCTCAAGTCATAGGAAAAAAAGGACAGAGCTTACATTTATCTGACAGATACTTTTATCTGGAGATTGAAAAATCGGCCCTAAGTTGCTTTTTTGCATTTACTGTCATATGTATATTGAAAAGTGATTTCAAACAAATGTCATTATTGTCTTAAGGAATATTTTTTATTTAAATAAATAAATAAATTAGCAACCATGTTGCACAAAACAAGTGAGTGGATAAATCGCCAAGGAATATTTCAGACAACATGAGCAACTTCTATGGAATTTTCATTAAGTAGGAACTGTTGTCAAAATTGATAATGCAAATTCTTGCGCTCTACTTGCATTTAGTATCGCCTCGATAGTCTGAAATGCCGTTATACTCACTTAACTGGTCTAGTCACTGGCCATTCAGACGTCTGAAGGCAAGGCTAAATAAAAACAAAAATATTTAAACATAGAAGAATAATTCTAAACACAATTAAAAGAAACTGGCCGTAAAAAAACCGATCGCACAAGCAACTCTTTGATAACCGGTAAACACAATTTTTTAACAAACACCTACACATTAAAATGCCCGATCTAAGAACCAGTCAAAGCGTTGCCGACAATAAAGAAGCTTTAAAAAATAATCCGCCCCAAGTATCAAATAATAAACTTAGTAGCAAGTGAATTTTGGGGATCGGGTTGCGTTCTCGGCACGAAAAAAGACCTCTTTTTATTTTTAAATGTACGTTCGAACATGACGGCCAGCGTCAGATGGTAAAAAAAGGTCTGACTGTTTTACTTTCGTTTAAGATGATAGAGATGAGATGATGAATACCTGTATCACTGTATCTGTACTGTTTTTCGAAAAAAGTAATTCAGGTGTTGCTTAGAGTATGTAACATTGAGACTTCTTAAAAATCATCACTTAGGTAATTAGGTATACATTTTGAGCCTTTTATCAGTGTCAATATCTAAATTGATTTTTTATTTATTTAATAGGTACTGACCGCCCGGCCACCACTTCGCGCGTTTGGCGGCGCAGCAAGCGTTTTATCAGTTCATTGCGTGTGCCGCCAGGTAACCACTGTACGGCGAGCGTCTCGGCCGCGCAATGAACACAGAAAACGCTTGCCGCGCCGCCAAACGCGCGAAGTCGTGGCCGGGCGGTTAGACGTATTCATTAAAAACAGCAAAACTTGTTATTTTACGTACTAGTAAGTAAATCTAGTAAACAAATCTCAGTTCTATCACAAAAATGACATACAAAACTATAATGGCAGCCAAATATAGCCAGTTTTTTTTTATTGAACTGGAACCAAGCTATCACGTGAAGTATGACGGGGTCGGATTAACAAAATCATAAAAACGCTTCCACTTAATTATGCATTCATCGCGTCCGATGCACGAACGAAACGAAATACCCCACAACAGGCCATCGAGATAACGGACGATTAAAAATTAAATTCCAATTTCAAAAGGCCATGTTAGAGAAACAACTTTACTTTTAAATTTTAAAGTACAACTTCAACTGACACTGGCCGGTGATTGAGAAGATAAAGAAATAAAATAAAAAGGGCGGGGTGTGTTTGAATAAGGAACGTCACGTCAAGTGAAACGTCAAATTGTGACAGTTTCCGCGCGAGCGCGCAGTGCGAGCGTTGCACCCTGGTTCGAGGAATTGCACAAATTTTTATGTTGAGACAATTGAAGATTGTATTTGATTATTACCAGAGACATGATAAAAACTTTGCACCTTTAGAATCGCCACAAATTAGGTGATAGATTATCGGCCCTTTACCTAAATGGTACAATATCATAGACATACAGTCTCTCTCTCTACCTACACCTACACTATAATATTGTACCATTTAGCCTAGATCGATAAGATAGAAATTTACATGATGGACTATTCAGGACCAACTCTAACTAACTCGTTTAGCAGTAGGCTAGCGTTTCGTATTAGGTAGTAATTAGTGAGATTAATGTTATTTTCTATAACACTGTTCTATCGATGGTAGATTCTTCGACTTTTGTAAGTGTTATATACTACATTAAATAAAAATATTTTGACTTTGACTTTATTTTTAGTTCTTCGTCGTGTGAAATGCGGATTAATAATTCGGGTTAGTAATAATAAATGTACACTAAAAAAAAAAAAAAGTGAATGAGCCATGTAAATTTTTGCCGGTTTCGTGTAATAGTTCACAATTGGAAATAAGTAAGAGTAATTTTGGTGTGCACAAAATAAATGTTGTATACAAATTGAGTCGATAAATATCAAACTTCAATATTTCCGCAATAAACGACATGGAAATATGATCCTTATTTGATCATTATTTTATTCTATTTTAATACAAAATAAGAATCACCCTAAGGGTGGAGATATTGGAGTTTGATATTGATCAACTCAATAATAAACATTAATCTTTGACTTTGAAAAAAAAACTGTAATTGTATTGTAGACATGGCCAAACGGTACGTTATTCTTAAGTTCAAACATAGTTACAATTGGGGATGTCTATTTTTTTACAATGTATAGTAAATCAAAAACCATTTCGAGATAAATGCTTTTTAACTCGTTTTCTGTAGTTGTTTAATTTTAATATTATGTAATGAATTTATTATATAACAAATAAGCAATAACCTTCATTTGACATTGGTGTAAATTGCGCGACCGGTTCAAGTCGTACTTTATTCTGTGTGGTTAGAATTCTTCACAATTTACGCGTGGATTATACTACGGAGTTTGATTTGGACCCGCTGTCTGACATCTAGCACTTTGACAGTGCCAGTAAAGTGACAGAGTGTATAGTGTACCACTACGCAGAAAATAATTAAAGGGGTTGCCTTATCGTACGCATTCAGAAAGATTTAGAAATTTGGCATTGTGGGAGCCCTCAATTATAATCTGACGTCATCAACTAAAATAGATTCAATAATTAATTTTGAAAAAAGTAGAGAACTAAATGACAAAATATTGAAATTAATTTCTTATAATTGACTTTTCTATACAAAAAAAATATAAAAACTACTGGTAATTTTTTTTAGACATCCCCAATTCACATTAAACCAATGAAGCTGCTATATAGGTGAAAAACTTAAGTGAGTGACCTGTTCTATGTTGTAGTGCACAGAATTTATATGGAATTTAAGTAATTTTTAGGGTTCCGCAGTCAACTAGGAACCCTTATAGTTTCGCCATATCTGTCCGTCTGTCTGTCTGTCTGTCCGCGGCTAAGCTCAGAGACTGTTAGTACTAAAAAGCTGTAATTTGGCATGAATATAAATATCAGTTACGCCGACAAAGCGGTTAAATAAAAAATTGTAAAAAAAAAATTTTATTGTAGGTCATCATCATCATAGACGTAAATTGGGGGTGATTTTTTTTCACGACTAACCTTATAGTGCGGGGTATCACTGGATAGGTATTTGAAAATAAATAGGGGTTTGTAAAAACCATTTTTTGATAAAGTGAACATTTTCGGAGATATTCACTCTGAAAGTTCAAAATAATGTGCCCCCTCTATCTTTTGAACCGCACGTCTATAAAATATGTAAAAAATCACGTAAGTTAAACTTAATAAAAACTTTCTAGGAAAATTATTTCCAACTTAATCAGTTGAGCAGTTTTTAAGTTTTTGTAAAACGTATTTTAAGTCCGCCTATTGTGACGGTCGGGAACTACGGAACCCTACACTGAGCTTGGCCCGACATGCTCTTGACCGGTTTTTCAAATTTGGAATTTCAATTTGTTTATACGGACACATTACTACTACATACAACAGGTTATTTCCTTAAGTTTTTAACCTACCTATTCCATTTTTTACGAGAATTACACTTGCGTAATGCATACCTCCTATAAATAAATGAACGGAAAAAACTAAAGCGGAAAATGGACATTATTTTTTTTTTTTTTATGTTATAAAGGCCAGTCAAACGAACTAGTGGGTCACCTGATGTTAAATGATCACCACTGTCCATAGACACCCGCAGCGCTTTATGCGATGCCAGTGCGTTGTCGGCCCTAAAGGAAAGGGAACAGGGGAAGGGGATGAGGGAGGGGAAGAGGGAAGGAGTGAGGTATTGGGCCCCCGGCACTCTCACTGACCGTACGAAACGCAAGCAGGATTACTGCTGCTTCACGCCGGTGTTCTGTGAGAGGGTGGTACTGCCCCGGACGAGCCGGCCCATTCATGATGCAGCGGCTAGCTACAACATGGCTCTACCACTACTAAAATATTATATTAATATTATTCTTAGTAATATTAGTATTATTCTTGTAAGTCTAAATTTTGTGCTGTTGAACTAAAACAATTACTTTGCTCACCCGCGACCTTACAATAGTTACGTTTATGCAAGAAATGTGCGTTCATGCAGTTCCTCCACCTCCACACTGTACGAACACACACAAATCACATAAACCCAACCATCACCACCACCAAGCTACACTGACGCGTTTCGAACTCAACCAGAGCTCATCTTCAGAGTTACCACAACCGTATGCTATGCTACCAAATGTTAAACTAACAAACCAAAACAAATGTTTTAACTTGTCACTGTAACTTCTCAAGTACCCTCTTTATTTTTCTTATTCTCAAACTACCCCACTAAAATTAACTTTTATTGACATATTTAAAACTACCTTGTATTTTTGTTTATTTATTTATAAGGCATATTTAATTAATACTAACTGTTCATATTCGACCCAAGCCGCAGTAAAGGAGAAGATACTAAATTTACCTGTTCATTAATAATAGACCCCATAGTGTTGTACCTAATTATTTCCATGCATTCCAGAGCATCCAGACGCAACCCCTTTTGTGCTGTTGTTTAGAATATGTATAAATACGGTGGTAAACGGCTTGTATCTACAGTCGAGGAAACTGAATAGAGTACCAGGATGGAACTTTTTTGTTGCAAATGGCATGTTGACATTCCCTACATCTGGCAAAGAAATCATCGGGAAATTGACTGTGAAGAAGTTCCACCCTTCAGTTTCCCAGTCTGTACCTAGATAGGTAATGTATAGACATTAGGTAATTGAGTTAACCCGACTTCGTCTCCCGAATCTCTATATAAAAATCTATATCTCTGTATATAAGATTTTACGTTCATAGTTGGCCATGGAAAAGCAAATTTTTTAAATGTAACTAATTACAAATATGACCGGGTAAACCTCATACCAAGCCAAGCCAAGGCGGCGAGACTGCGCTGGCTCGGCCACCTAGAGAGGATGGGAGAGGATCGGGCAGTGAAGAGAGCGTATATGGGGCGACAAAGCGGAAAACGTCCGGTGGGTCGCCCTAGATACCGCTGGTTGGACGAAGTGCAGAAAGACGTAACCGCCCTCGGCGCAGCCAATAGAGCTGTTGACACCATTAAAAAATAATTCGAAGACACGACTCCAGTAAAAAAACGCTTTATTTTAGCCCTAAAACCCACATTAATTTTCGATTAACTGCAAAATTAGATTTTTTGTTGCTTTAAAACAAATAAATAGTTAGTTAATTGAGTATGCGAACAAGTGACGTCATATGTTGCTATTGCCATTCAAACTCTATGGGAGAAATGTGTTTTGACAGCTCATAAAAAGTACGTCAGTTGATTGGTGGTGTCAACGTCCCTATTGGCGCGAGGTGGTGCAAAATAGGGAAGAGTGGCGCTCTCTGGTGTCGGAGGCCAAGATCCTCTCTGGGTCGCTGATCCAGTGTAGTAAGTAAGTAAGTAAGTAAACCTCATACCTCTTAGAAACAAATTATGTAGATTGTAATCACCTCAGGAGTCCGCATTTATGCTGAGGCGGGACCTTTTTCACACACAATTTTATTTTATTTTATATTTTTTGTAATTTTATGTGTTTTGTGTGTGAAATAAACTTTTTAATTTCATTTCATTTCATTTAATACGATATAATTACGGTCACAAAATGGCAGATGATATTTCCCACACAATTACTCCCACAACCTGTTACTTACAAGGAGGCTTAAGTTCCCTTGGCGATATTGCCAATTTAAACCCAATAACCTGACCCGTAAAGTATAAAATTACAAGAGTCTTATAGGTGGAAGAATACTGTTTTGTAAAATACTCTCAATTACGGGTTATTATCGATTTATCTACATGAACAGACAGACATGATGACATAAGGTGTATTGTTATATTTGTGTGATATTTATGCAGAAAGGAAACGAATTAAGTTTTCAAAATAATTATTCGCAGTTCAATGGGTTTTCGACGAATGATTTTTCTGTCATACAGTACACAGTAGTACAGTACGTCTCGTTACAAAAATATTTTGATACTTTTTCTTATAGCAAATTAAAACGAGCGAGTTACCTGATACTAAGCCATGGTGGCTTAGTGGTTAGATATATTGCCTCTCAAGCAGATGGTCGTGGGTTCGAATCCGGGCTCGCACCTCGGAGTTGTCGGAATTTATGTGCGAAATTATATTTGAAATTTACCATGAGCTTTACGGTGAAGGAAAACATGGCGAGGAAACTTGCACACACCTGAAAAGAAATTAAATGGTGTGTGTGAGGTTCCCAATCCGCACTGGGCTCGCGTGGGATCTACGGCCCAAGTCATTTCATTCTGAGAGGAGGCCTGTGCTCTGCAGTGGGACGTTTATAGGCTGGGATGAAGCAATCTCCGACGCTCATGGATATTCGCAACTCCGTGGGAATTATTGGTGCGTTGTCGACTTTTTAAATAGAACTAGACTCTTTTCAGAATCCAAGGTCATCCACCATCATTAATGAGAGGGCTAGGAGCGTAATTCCCACGCGGGCACAGCACGGATTGGGAACTTCACACACACCATTGAATTTCTTCACAGCAAAGCTCATAGTAAATTTGAAATGTAATTCCGCACATAAATGCCGGAAAACTCAGAGGTGCGAACTCGGGCTCGAACCCACGACCCTCTCCTTGTGCAAGGTCAAACCACGCTACCACGGCATGTAAGTTGTTTTACTTAAAAGGAGGATTCGACACCACCTGTAAAAACCTTTGTTGAAAATAAATATTTTGATTTTTTGAATAAATAGGCCAATGCAATGGCTAGGTGTGGGCCTCGATGTCTGAGGGGTCTCGGGCCTCGAATGGTTCTCGTTTTTTAGCTCAAACAAAAATCCGTCTTTTAATGTGCGGTGCGCCAGCGCAGGGTGTCGCCAAATGTATTTAATTGCCCACACAAAAGGTGCCTCGCTGATGCGACTTTACCTACGTCTAGGTATTATATAAGGTGTTAATTTATTAGCTGCAGATATTTTTACAGCTGATAGTACTCGGTCCCTGGAGTATATTTAAGTATGAAGAATTATAGCTTTCCAATTTTTTTTTGGGAGAAAACTGAAAAACAATTTTGCTGCGTAAAAACACCCTGTTAATGTGATTATTAAAATAAAAAAATAAAAAAAAAAAATATATCACCGGACAATCACACCAATTGACCTAGTCCCAAAGTAAGCTAGGCAAAGCTTGTGTTATGGGTACTAGGCAACGGATAAACATACTTATATAGATAGATACATACTTAAATACATATTTAACACCCAAGACCCGAGAACAAACATTCGTATTTTTCATACAAATATCTGCCCCGACACGGGAATCGAACCCGGGACCTCAAGCTTCGTAGTCAGGTTCTCTAACCACTAAGCCATCTGGTCTGGTCTGGTCGTCAAATTATAAAATGAGAACTCATTGAACAGATTCTAGTACATCTTTTACGTACCACTTAACTATAACTGGCCACTTCACATTAACAGGGTGTTTTTACGTAGCAAATTTGTTTTTCACTTTTCTCCAAAAACAAATTGGAAAAGCTATAATGTTTCATACTTAAACATACTCCAGGGACCGAGTACTATCAACTGTAAAAATATCTGCAACTAATAAATTAAAACCTTATATTAGTCCACGCTACGCCACTGAGCCAATGGCATAAAACAGATATTATACCCAGCCTGCGACTGTGTTCCCTGAACACTACAATTTGGCCGCTTTCAAGTCTAGGGTGAATGAGCATTTACTAGGCAAGCGTGCTCCATCGTAGGCCTCATCTTCGCTTTCCATCAAGCGTGATTGTGGCCAAACGCAAGCCTATATAGTATAAAAAAAAAAAAAAAATACGTCCATATACATAATCGCCAAAGTACCTAACTTCTAAACCGAAACTTCGGCAAGTTTATGTATTTGTGGTTTCGTTTCAAGCTTTAAGCCTCTAAGACATAAAGCTATGTACCATGTGCCCATTCTTTTGTATAAACCCTTACCTTAACCAGAAACCACCTTCCCACACCCGCCACTGTTTAAATTGAAAATATGAAATAACTTTGTAAACATCGAAGACGTATAGATTAACTAGTTTTGATACTTGATATTTCTACAAAAACTTCATACTTTGCTTTGTAAGTCGCAGGGAAAAAGTCATTTGCAACGTCTCAAAAAAACGTCGAGCTGATTCTGCTGATGCTGTCTTGACAGACTTAGATGAATTTGATATGATATGCATAGGTATAACCAGATCTCTGAAATCATTTATACATAATATATTTGATTCAAGTATTCTCACGAGATGAAGCACGAAATCATAAATAAGTCTTTTTGTAATTTATATTTTTTGGATTGCTTAGTGATAAATTTTAGTTGTCGGTTTCAATGAACAGTTTTAAAATTTGAACTGTTGGAAATGACATGTTCAATTTACCTGATCAAAGTTCCTTAAAATAAAGATTAAAAAAAAAACTGTGGGTAAAATGGTTCCAACGGAAGTCATGCGTCAGCTGCAAGGCCGACATCATGGTGAGTTGGAACCATTTCGTGACAATAATATTGTAAATGTTACCGTTTTTCTTTTGCTAATTTAAAATTGTGTCACGAATAAATGTTTTTCTATCTTTCTTTCTTTCTTTCTTTAAATGTAAAGATACAAAACTTTTCACGGGTATTCTTAATGCAAAGTAAATGAACACCACGATATAACCTTTGGGAATTCCCTTAGAAACTTAGTGAAATCTCCGGATTTCAGTTGCAACGTCGGATGTAATAGTTGAAGCCAGTGAACCAGTGTATGTTTGTAAAACTCTTTGTTGTACATAAAAACATGAAATTAACTGTTAACAATAGAACAGATGTACAAAGGTGAACTTAACTCTTAAAGGGATCTCTTCAAGTTAACTTATATATTCATAAATGCGGAAGTGTATCTGTCTGTCTATCTGTGACCTCTTTATGCTTGAACCTCTGAACCAATTTAGATGAAATCTGGTATAGAGGTAGTCTGAGATCCTAGGAAGGACATAGGATAGTTTTTGTCTCAGAAGATTGCATAGTTTCCGTGAAATTCTTTGCAAACGGAGTCGCGGGCAGCAGCTAGTAATAAATAATAAACAAATCATGGGACGACTGACACCAATTGAAACTAAGCTATGTTTGTACTATGGGTACTAGCCAACGGATAAACATACTTATATAGATAAATACTTACTTACATTATTAAAGATCCAAGACTTGAGCACAAACATTTGTATTTTTCACACAAATATCTGCCCCGGCCGGGAATTGAACGCAGGACCTCAAGCTTCACACTCAGGTTCTCTAACTACTCAGGCTATGGGCTATCGGCTACTGGGTAAATGATAATAGTCACCTAAGGGTAGCTCAGTGGTAACGGAATTTCTTGGACGAGTAAAGTAAGTGGGTAAATCAATTTCTTGGACGAGTAAAGTAAGTGGGTAAATCAATTGTTTTAATGAAAGAAAGAAAAGAGAAAACAATTTATTGCCACAAAAAACAAATTAAAAAATTAATGTCCCCGATTGTCGTGATATCTTCATACTGTTTCATAAAAAAATACCTAGGTTGTCCAAGGGACAAAATTTGTGTAGGTAACCATAGCAACGGGCGTCACAAAAAAGTTGATTCACTTAAGTATGAAGTTAAGATGGCCTAAGTGGTTAGAGAACCTGACTACGAAGCTTGAGGTCCCGGGTTCGATTCCCGTGTCGGGGCAGATATTTGTATGAAAAATACGAATGTTTGTTCTCGGGTCTTGGGTGTTTAATATGTATTTAAGTATCTATATAAGTATGTTTATCCGTTGCTTAGTACCCATAACACAAGCTTTGCTTAGCTTACTTTGGGACTAGGTCAATTGGTGTGAATTGTCCCGTGATATTTATTTATTTATTTAAGTATCAAGAATTTTTGTAAAAATCGTCGTATACACCAGAAGCCCAATGCAGCGAGGCGTACTAACAAAGTTACGGCGGTCGGTGAAGTGAACTATGAAAATAGGATTTCTTCACCCCTCAGCCACGGGAGGGGGGGATTAGGGAGATTATCGAGAAATGATATCCAAAGCAGCCGTGTATAATTATATATTTTTTTTAAAGTCTCCAATAGCTATGTTGTTTTGTCAACATAACGATTTAGCTTTCTCGCTGCCTGTTCTGGAGACATATTTTTACATCATCATCATTATCATCATTTCAGCCGAAAGACGTCCACTCTGCTAAACATAGGCCTCCCCCAAGGCTCGCCAAACAGATCGGCCCTCCAACGCGTTCCCGCATCCTTAACCAGGTCGTCGCTCCATCTTGTAGGAGGCCTACCTACACTGCGTCTTCCGGTCCGCGGACGCCACTCGAGAACCTTTCGGCCCCATCGGCCGTCAGTTCTACGAGCGATGTGCCCTGCCCACTGCCACTTAAGTCTGGCGATTCTTCGAGCTATGTCCGTGACTTTAGTTCTTGGACGGATTTCATCATAAACTCTGAAATACCGCTAGAAAATGGTGAAAATGTGCTTAATTGGAATTGGAAATTACGATTGTTGACTTTAAATATTCTCCGTGGCTGTATGCGGCTAGGGCGTAGACGGTACCTACCTACTAAGAGAATTAAAAAATAAATGGCGAGAAAAGGTACAAATTTTACAATGAGCGTTTAAAAAATATTTTGCAAGCAAATACCGCACGAAATCGTTGTATATGGCTTATGACGATATTGAATATAGCTTTTAATAATTCGTGTAAATATGAATTATTTTACTCCGGTGTTCCCGAGAAAGAGAGTTTTATGCTGTTCGTGGCCGTCGTTAACAACTCGTGACCACGGTCGCTGCAATGTGGCCGAAACGTCTAGGTAAAAGTGCCGTATAGTGTAATAGTTAAAAGAGAGTTTTGCTTGACAGACCGAAAGACAGACGGACAAAGTGATCCTATAAGGATTCCTTTTTTCCTTTAGAGTCACGGAGCCCCAAAAACAACAAAAAGTCTATAAAAACACTCGAAAAAACACGAGATTATCCAATCTTTTGTGGTACATGCGCGGCTAATAGCTCAACACAAAGTTTTGCGGATACCGACAATCATATCCTCTATTCATAAGGTGGAAATCTCAATGATCAATGCGTAAATACATAAGAGATCTATACTTGCGCAAAGGCACCGCCAGACACATTCAATTGTACTGTTTGTGCGCATGACCGCTAATTTTGGAGCGTAAAAGAAGAATAAAGATAAACGCCTGAGAACAACAAATATTGGGTCTTTCTTTATAAAATGGCCGCCAATTGTAAGTAGTAAGTTTGGAAAGATACATACACGTACACACATTATATTATAATACTATGCGAGCTCTGATTTACTTGAAATTTGGTATGCTTAAATGTAGGTTGGATGGCAATGCAAGTACAGTCAACAAAAAGTACAGTCAGCGAAAAAGCTTGCATTGAAAATGAAATTTTTAACAGAAACTTATTTCAATAAAGGTGACTAGTTAGGCGAATTAATAGCAGAGCCATCTATTGGGTGGTTTCCGAACGCACTCGCTCTCTCTGAAGGAGGGATCCCTCACCCTCTTAATTTTTGCAAAGTTAGGGTTAGAGGAGCGCGAAAAATAAATGGAAAATGAATACAGATGTCGCTAGTAGTATCAAACTTACAATAAGTCTTATTAAAAAGTTTAAATACCAAAGAAAACTGCAGAGGAACGGTATCATAGTTAATCTCTTATGGTCTCTTATAGTAAAAAATTAACACTCGATTTAGTCGTTAAAACTGTCAATATTAAATTGGGCTTAACACTAGATTGTTTTTTCTCAGCAATCATCATCATCAAAATAGTCATCGGTATTGACAACATCTTCATACACTTTACAACCAAACTGACACCTTTTACGCAACATTTCAAACTTTGGTTTGTTTCTTCGACCCAAACCCTCTTATTCTGATAAGCAGCCTGTGCCCTGCAGTGGGACATATGTAGACTAAGTAAGATGATGATGATATTCGAAAATACCTCAGTGTTGTTGTGTGATGTTGGGATAAGTCAAACTAATGAGTGTTGCGTAAATACTGTTTATTATAATAAAGAAGGGCCTTATATATGGATACATAGTGGCAGAGTGTGAGTGTGGCGCAGCTCACACTACACCTCCCCCCTTGAAAAAGAAAAAAAAATACATTTACTTTTTTTGTCATATTGAAAATAATAATATAATTAAATGAAAACACAACACAATATCGACTGTAACAAATAAATTTGAAATAACAATATTAATTCTAATTGATTACTAGACTGAAATATTTGTTAAATAAAAAAAAAACTAAATATTTGTTAACACTAAAGATTGGCGCAACAATTTTAAATCTAATAAAAATTATGAAAAGTTTAACGTAAGTATTATAGTTATGTAAAATTACAAGAACTATTACAATGTTATACCTAATTTGCGCACTTTGTTGACGAGATTCGAACGTAGATATCAAACTGCAATAATTAAAAAAAAATAGGGTCTGTATAAGAAAATACTAATATTATTTTACCTGAATGAACATACTGTTAGACTTATTATGTACTGTGCTCTCTATAATGTACTGCGATCTATTATTATTTCATCTTAAAATCTCAACAATTATTTATTTGAATCCACAATATCGATTTTCTAAACTTTAAACTTCTTATTTATTATTCAATCGTACATTGCCATTACCTATTCTTCCTATAATTTTACATAACACTTCCTTTCTAACTATTATATTTTCTATTTTCTTATCATCTTATAATAATATCAGTGTGCTACTGCGGCATCACTGTACGCAATGCAATTTTATGTCATTGCTTGCAAGGTACACAGCCGGCCGACCTTTACTTCTTCATTTATTTATTTTGTTCAGGATACAAGGATTATTTATTTATTTCGTGCGCGCACATACATATAACTTTTATAATATCATCATACATTCAAGTAGTTCTTTTAACACTTCCTTACTTCAATAATCATACCGTGTGCCCAAGTCTCTTCACGAGTGATGCTCGATCGAATCATGATCAGAGGACAAGGGTTTCCTACCTGCCTTGTATCCTGGTGTACCTTGCTAATAAATCCAACTCTAAAATAACTCATTCAAAATCTAATTAAATAACCATTCAATTTGAAAACTTCAGCCAGTAAGAATTCCAATAACTTTTAGGTGGCCATCCTAATCGCTCGTTGAAAATCTTATTTGCTTCCGCTTTCCCAAACACACTTGCTTAAAGCACACTTTCAAACTATACCATTGCCTATTTAAAAAAAACTTTACCTTTCCCAACACAATACAAATCCTACATAAATCAATCCTTTGCTGATTCTATTTTCCGCGAAAACTACTTACTCACTCCAATAATCCTAAACCCCAATAATAAAAAAACATCATCTAATTTAATTGAAAAACTAAAAAAAACGTCATTTAATAGTATAGAAAATCTTGTTCCAATAATTTGGAATGGCAGCTGGATGATCAGTCCAGTTGCAATAACAATCATTTTTATTAAATCAACCTTCTTTTTTTTATGAATTACTTTCCATCTACTATGTATAAATAAAACTTCCATAAAGCTGTAAAAAAAAACAAATGTAAGCATAACATAATAATTTCTACTTTCGATAATTTACCTAACTTTCAAAATCATTTTATAACTCAATAATTTAAATGTCGTTAAAAGAGCGCACAGTACCAATCTTACCTGGTGAAATTTGAGCTGTAATAACAGACGCGGAATGCTATACCTTATTGGGTGATCTAAATTAGATCATCCAACTTAGTGCTGTTACTACGGGTCTATTTTTAGAGCACAAATTTTATGTTACTTGATTGTTAATTGATTATTATTTACGCTTAAAAACTCTTAAGTAAATTGTCTCTAACTAAATTATTAAAACCAATCAAAAGTATTTTTACCATTTCAATTTTGTCCAAAGTCTCAAATTAAAACTTTTTATGTTGCTAAGTATTTAAAATAGAAAAGTAGTATCTCGTCAACAAACGGCATTACACTATAATCTCGTTAATAGAAAAATGTTATTAAGACACTAATACAAAAAAATGTTACTTCCGTCGATGAAAAAAGAAAAACATGAAAAACGCAGAGGAAAAAACTATTAATTGATAAAGATTAACAAAACTTAAAAAAAATACCTTCTATTTTACGTCCGAAATCAACTAATTTTCCCGAAACTTCTACCTATTTCCAAAAGTCCAGTCCATCTTCCTCCAACACCGACTCCATCCTCAAAGGACACCATCTACTACCCTGCTGCATACCACTCCAATCCAAACAGACACCATCAACTCCTTGCAGCTAACCTTCTTAACTCTTCTGTTTTTCTTAATTCTTCTTATATGTCGTATTCTTCTTTCTTATTTAAGTTTATTAACTTCACTTCTTCATTTTTATTTCTTCTTTATTTTCTTCATCTTCATTGTTTTATTCTTTTCTTCTTGCTTAATTTTCCTGTTCTTTCTTCCATAGTTTTCATGTATTAGTTCTTCTTTTATTTTTTATTATTTTCTTCCGTTTGCTTCATGTCATATTCTTATATTTGTTTAAAAATTCTACTTAATTATTCTTATTTAATACACTTATTATTTATTTTTATTGTCTTTTCTTTAGTCCACTTTATTTTTAAATGTCAACACACTATTTCACAATTTCACAAGTCCTTTTTTAACTGGTGGCGCAGCGCGCCGCCAGCACCGCACGAGGCAGCGGCACTGGCAGGGTCGCCATGTGATGTTGGGATAAGTCAAACTAATGAGTGTTGCGTAAATACTGTTTATTATAATAAAGAAGGGCCTTATATATGGATACATAGTGGCAGAGTGTGAGTGTGGCGCAGCTCACACTACAGTTGGGTTATTGCGACAGAGTACCAAAGTCCAGCTACTTCTGCGGCCCCAAACTATTACAGGTTCAGCACAATTACTTAAAAATCGCTTAGAAGGATACAAGATAAAAATAAAACTACCCTTAGGGTGTCCCTTGCGCTGAAACAAATGGTCGGCTCATTGGTTTTCAATGGATATTCGCCTTTATGGTATTTTTAGAAGTTTTTGAACGCAATAACCACTTTTAGGACAATACTAATCATAGCTATGGATATAGTGTCTTTTATACATGGGTAGGTAAATTACCTGCGTGATAGTTATACGAGCGGTTTATATTCATAATTCCTGGCGCTGTGTTCGAATTAATTTGAAGTTTGCTATCCATAACATAACTAATAGTGAAAATATACGGATCACATAGTCACGACGGTTGCCAAACGTGCACTCACCGCCGTGACTTGTTGCTCTGTGAAGAAGGGCTACGGATTAAGACGTGAGTGATCCGTGCATTTTAACTAAGAGTGAGTCTCACGGTAATTTCATGTTAAAGATCCATAAATAATATTATAAATGCGAAAATTTGTCTGTCTGTTACCTTTTCTCATCTTGTTCTTCTGCTATAGACTGCTGTACCATTTTAGCTGATATTTGGTATAGGGATAGTTTGATACCCTGGAAAGGACATAGGATAGTAAAGTTCTATCCCGGAAAATCGCGTAGTTCTCGAGGGTTAGCGAGAGACGACTTCATTGCGGACAGAGTCGCGGGCAACAGCTAGTACAAAATAACTAACTGGAAATTGTTCCGTTGTGACACGAAAATTATCAATAAAATTACTACGACTAATATCTTCTAATCTTTTCTAATATATAAAAATCTCGTTTCACGGGTGTTTGTTATCGAAATCCTCCAAAACGGCTTGACCGATTATTATGAAACTTTTTTTTCTGTATTCGGCAGGTCTGAGAATAGGTCGTAGGCTATTTTTTATACCCCTATTCTTCGCAGACGGAGTCGCGGGCAACAGCTAGTAATATATACTAATTTCAACTACCAGGTTAAGGTGTCCATTTTTGTGGATTCCTTCAATCGGATTTTGCACGTCTCTACTCAGCACCGTTTCTATGGAAGCGCACATAGCATAGCATAAGTATTATATAGCATAATAAAGCGGTAAATTATTACCTATCTTCAATTATACTAAATTCGAGAATTCATTTCCATTAGCTTCGTCCCTTCGTTCAGCTGCTTACAAAAGTCACTAGAATGACAACAGATGTCGCTAGCAGTCTCAAAATAACAGGTTGTTTGACAACTTTTTACGCGCTGCCAAAGCCTGTTTCGCTATAGATTTTGTATGCTAATAAGAACTGTGGCCTTACTTCTTGGCCAATTCAAATTTACTACCTATTTACTGATTTAAAGCTATTGAAAAACACTTTACAGTTATTAGAAACTTAATTTGGTTTTCAGGATCAAAATAACATTTTTTTTTCTTAGAGCCGTGCTTCGGAATTATTCTAGGTTCATAAATTTCATTAGGTTTACCAGCTGCAAAAAGTTGATGAAAAATGACAACAGATGTCGCTAGCAGTTTCAATGTATGCCCTTTATGAAAGTTTTGCATATGGCAGGACATCCAAAGTGTTTTGTTATTTGATTTGGCTCATTGGAAAATACAATTGTATTGTTATTGTAACATTGAATCTTTATTATATACCACATAGAAAACAACAAATACTTTAATGGGATAAGTTCGTAACGTAAGCAATAGGCGGCCTTATGGCTTTAACACGATCTCTTACAGGCAACCTTTTGCAATGGAAAGGAGGTAAAAAAATTGGCTTTTTGGTAAAGGTAAAAATTGAGAGTATCCTTGCACATACGTGCGAGCAATTCATGCTGTGTGTGAAGTTCTCAATCCAAACCTGGCCCGCGTGGGAGCTAGGTACAGCCCAAATCCTTTTGCTCTGCAATGGGAATAGGCCAAAGATGATAATGATGAAATTATTTATTTATTTGTTTACGAAAAGTCCAAGTGGTTGAAAAAACAAAGTTTCGCTACGTCTACATGCAATTCTAGCTCTAATTTTGTTAGAATGCAAATACTTTAGACGCCAAAATCGCTTGCACCCCGTCATCCTTCGGTCGATTCCGATCCCGATCGTACAATTATACTCAGCGTAGACTTGTTACAGCACAATCTTCTCAGCACCCGCCCAAACAACAACCAACTTTAAACCAACCCTCATACAGTCCAAAATCTAAACCCCAACCAACCCCAAACTTTCACCTCTTTCAATAGGAGTTTAAACCTAAATACCTTTGCGTACGAAAGCTTTCACTTTTCAGGAATCATTTCCAATTTAGAATCCACAAGTTTCAACTTAACTCCATTGCGTTAAGATTCTTTTTGGACTGTTATATAGAGGTTTTTCCAAAGGCGGTAGGCTTAAATTCTCGAAACCAATTCTCTAGGGTGCCAAAGGTTTAAAGCTTCCAAACAATGGATGGAACAATTCGATACTTAGCCGATTATAAATGTTTGTAGGTAATGCGCTTAGCGAGTGTTTAGACTTACTGAAAAACGAAGTACTTAGGGAACTACTGGAGGTTTTGAGTTATAGCGAAGGATAACGTGGCGAACCTACTTGTATAGGTAACGCCACGAGAGTTGAGGCGAATGATTACACACACAGCTACATAAAGTACAGTACGCTTAGTATAAGTTTTACTTCACCAAAATACTTCTCGATCGCGTTTACGTAAAAAAATCAATTACTAGGGAAACATGGACAGCGCCTCTGCTGTAAAACTTATACTAAGCGTACTGATTGCAAAAAAGTAGTGAATGAATGAAATGAGCGAGTGAATGAAAATGTGAGTTATATGATCTTATGATGCAATATCTACGCAATGCTATGCATTATAATTTTTATTTTTTCATATACTTAACCTATTTATGAAATAAAACAATTTGAAACTGATAAGAAATATTCGCAACAAAAAATTGGTATTTTATAAATAGCGAAAAATATGCTTACCTGATTTAAATAAAATAGATCAAAATATTTTATTTTCTGTTTTGTTCGAAGTAAATGTATTTTCCTAAATAATTCTTAACGAAATAGGTTGAAGAAATTTTTAGTCAATCATGTAATTAACTGTTGAGTCTGTTGAACTTGCTATCGGTACGAATAAATTTCAAAATCCCGGTGTCATTACATGACGTGTTGTTGTGTGCGTGACCTCAACTCTCGTGGCGTTACCTATAACTAGCGAAATTTTGTGAGAGACTCGGTGTGCCCACAGAGATGTGACTGAGATAGTGCAATAACTGATCCAATATTATTGTCTAAAACCGTCACACTCAAAATTTCATTTTCACCGTTCAAGCGGCAGTGTAGTTTTTTTTATATCGAGGAACTAAGGAGAGCCATAATTGATGAAAAAGCAAATTGGATAAAAAAATAAGCTGCCCAAATTACTAATTCCACGCGGATGGAGTCGCGGGCAAAAGCTAGTATATCTATAACTTAATTAGCCTCTTTACTTTAATTTAGTACCTATTTGTTGTTATAGCGGTCATAATAATACATTATCGGTAAAAAATTCAACTAGCTATTACAATTCAAGAGATAAAGCCCTATGACAGACAGACAGCAAAATCCCACTAATAGGATCCAACAGGCACCCTTTGGGCACGGAACCCTAAAGAAAAATTTACCTCAAGACGCAATGCACTATGCACATTGTTTGAATTTCCCATTTACCCCATAATGCCTGCAATACAAATAATTCGGTCACGCCGTGCGCGCGCGCACTGAGTCGTGTGACGCTGTAATTGGCCGAGTGTCGTGCGCGCTCACCCTTAACGGGTCAGATAGGGGGTTTACCTACTCTATATTTTTATGGTTATTAAGCACCAATATGTAAATGAGAAGTTTTTTGTAAAATAAAAAACTGAGCAAGTGCGAATCCGACTCACGCGCTCACGCTAAGAGTTTCGTACGATAAATGCGAGCAAAAAAAAATAGTTAGTATGGCATAATTATCATCATCATCCCAGCCAGGCTCTCGGAATGATAGACTCTCGAACAATGGTGTGGTGAAGTTCCCAATTCGCACTCGGCCCGCGTGAAACTACGACCCAAGCCCTCTCTTTTTAAGAGGATGACTGTGAACTGTGGTGGGACGTATAGGTACAGTCTAGACTCTAGGATAATAAGCTATAGTTGACCTTTATTAGTAAAAGCGATCGATGAAAACTTTAAAGTACAGTCACGTGCTTTAATTAGGGACCCACAGTTGACAGTCCTGTCATATTGTATAGGAATTCAAAGGATATTTTTTCGAAATGGGTCCCATACTAAAGCACGTGACTGTACCTATCTAGTACCATGAGCTTTACGCTGAAGGAAAACATCGTGAGGAAACCTGCGAAGAAATTCAATGGTGTGTGTGAAGTTCCCGATCCGCACTGGGCCCGCGGCGGGAACTATAGCCCAAGCTCTCTCATTCTGAGAGGAGGCTTGTGCCCAGCAGTGGGACGTACCTATATGGCTGGGACGGACCTATCTAGAAAGTATTTAGTTTTTATCATGATATCAGACATTTTGTTCTTTCGGACACGATTAGATCGAAAGTCAGCAAACCACCAGTTCTTTGGTCAAATAAATAAATAAATAAAAATTATGAATAAATAAATTAATGACACGCAGTTCAGCATCCCAGCCTATATGTTCCACTGCAGGGCACAGGCCTCCTCTCAGAATGAGAGGGCTTAGGCCGTGGTTCCCACGCGGGCCCAGTGTGGATTGGGAACTTCACATCATCATTTTCATCATCATTTCAGCCGAAAGACGTCCACTGCTGAACATAGGTCTCCCGCAACCTTCTCCAGGTCGTCGCTCCATCTTGTTAGAGCCTACACTGCGTCCCCCGGTCCGCGGACGCCACTCGAGAACCTTTCGGCCCCATCGGCCGTCAGTTCTACGAGCGATGTGCCCTTCACATTACCTCCTTTCCTTTTTCTTTTTTTCCTCACGATGTTTTCCTTCACCGTTCACCGGTTGTAGTGTGTGTACGTGAGATTTATTTTTTATTTGGAAAAAGTTACATTTGTATTAACAGTGAGATACCAACTCAATGTTATTTATAAATATACATGCATGTTTAAATTTATAGGTATGACAAATAGAAAAGTAAAAGGAAAACGGAAGAGATTCACGAATTTTACGTCAAAATTCTGACAGTTATAAACAAAGTGGCTTTTTTGTTGAACATGGAACCAATTTTGATAGGTTTGAATTGAATCTTTAACCGGAGTTAGATAAATATAGACTCGACACTGCGTGTACGTATGAACTCTATGTTTGACATTTCGAGCTATCGTACCCGTCAACTGCCGTGAATTTTCAAGTTTTTTTAAATTCTATTTAGCAAAGAAAGAATCTATTAGTTAATAGACGTAGGTACTACTATTGTACTTACCCACCTACTGCGGTGGTACAGTCACCGCGTACCAGGGTGGAACCTTATCACAACCAATTTCACGATAATTTCTTAGGTATGGAATGTCAACATGACTACACTACAGTAGCCAGAATAATCCTTGGCGTAATTTGTTGCGGTTTAATGGTTCAGATACGATTAAACTGATCAAGTGTTGCCATACATACTTCCGGTTTGTACCTATCTAGGTTTTGTTGCGAACTTCACTTTGCGTTGGCGTTCGTGTCATCACAATGTGTTGTTTGTTTTTTTGTGTTTAGTTTTTAAATTTCATAAGAAAGAGGTAGGCCTAAAAGAAGGTGGCGGGACGATTTGGAGCGATTCCAGCCGGACTGGCAACACTTTGCCGAAGCCAGGGACGAGTGGAAGGAGAAAGGGGAGGTCTTTGCCCAGCAGGCTATTAAAAAAAAAAAAAAAGTTTTTAAATGGGTCCCACTGAAAAACAACGTTGTGGTTTGCCGCAACATTGAAAAAATGAAAATGAAAAAGCGTTTATTTCAGTATGTTTTCACCAAAAAAAAATTACAACTAAGTTACATTACGCTGAGTGGGGCCCAATTTATACTATTCGATGATTTTTTCTTGTATCTTATCCTGTCAACTGTATTTCCTGTGTATCGAATATGTGTAAATAAACATCTCTCTCTCTCTCTCCCTCTCATTTGCAATGAAAAGGGTTCACCGTGGTACGTGGTCCAGTTTCCTTGACTGTACGTCTGGTATTTCTTTCTTCTAAATATCATACCAAATTATTAAACTAGATACTTATAGCGTGGTTGAAAAGTTACCAGACTGTGCACTACATGATTACCTAAGTCCCTAGGATACAATAATCGTTTTGACGGAGCCCTATTTCCCTATGAAACATTACAGCTCAAAACATTCACAAAAAAAAAAAAAACTAAACACAACCATCACAAACACGTGTCGACGCTGAAAAACACCCACATGGCACCATATCTTGATTAAAAATGAGCTGTCAATTTATCAATAATACATTTTCATAAAACGAACGATCTCACCGAACACATTTTCGAATTTGGAACGCGGTGCGTCGGGAAAATGCCGTCGGGAGGTTGCCGACGGATTCCGATAAACGCCATTCTCCCCTCCACCAATCACGGGCCAGAAACACGCCCCGACACAGACAGAGACACACCCATGCGGGAAAACTACGCGCCAGACTGAGACGGCGAATATACGTGTGTTTACATGCTATGGGGGAATATGATGCATCTGTGTTGTTTTAGTATCGGTTACTGTTCGGTTATTTATGTATTTTGTTTTTTTCGCGATAGGTAAGAAGTGGATTAAGTTGAAATTATGTGAATATTGTGTACGAGTTATTGCTTTTAGGGATTAAATTATAAGCAACAGAATTTAGGTATAATGTCGGTTCATTTTATGGAAGTTTTTTAAAAATTAAAACTTGGCTCTGTTTTCGGTCAGTAACATTGCTTTAAAATCCTTGGAAAACACATTATCGCTGCGCACCCATAGACTAAGTACATCTACTGAGACAGGTTGTCTGTGTGCGTGCAGAAGGGGAAAGCACGGGAAACGCACTGGCAGGCGAGGTGCGTCACATTTGAAAATGGAATGCCTTTTCAACTTTTCAGATATTGGAACGAAAAGCCGCGTTCTTTGTTCGAATACGTACCTATTTCTTTTTCGTGTTCTGCGAGCCGTTGTTTTTTTTTAAATATAATAAATGATTTGCTGTTATTATTTCTTTATTTAATACCTAACTACCGACTAATGTGCTAATATTTCATAATCATAATCATAATCATAATCATAATCATAATCATAATCATAATCATAATCATAATCATAATCATAATCATAATCATAATCATAATCATAATCATAATCATAATCATAATCATAATCATAATCATAATCATAATCATAATCATAATCATAATCATAATCATAATCATAATCATAATCATAATCATAATCATAATCATAATCATAATCATAATCATAATCATAATCATAATCATAATCATAATCATAATCATAATCATAATCATAATCATAATCATAATCATAATCATTTCATTTATTGTCATAACTGTGTACATTTATAAATAAATGAGTAACAACAGTCTGCCCATTTCGGACGTACAATATAACATTAGAAGAAAATTTAAATTAAAACTGTATAGAATAAATTGAAAAATATAACATCAAAAAAAATACATTAAAAATTAAATAAAATATTCATTTAGGTCATAAAAACATTTGCAGAGCAACCAGTCCTTAATATTACCAGGCAATTTATTAAATATAATAGTTCCAGTTCATGTAGGCTTCCAAACTTTTTGTTGTGGTTATGTTGATTATTAGTACTGCCCACGATAACAGAGTAGAAAATAGATGAAAGCTGTAACTGAAATCATATACACCGTGATTTTTCCCGTTAACTTACCCAATACATACAGAATCCTGTGCCCGTAATATAAATTGCAGTACCTATAGAATAGAATAGAATAGAATAGAATAGAATAGAATAGAATAGAATATTTTAGTAACTCAGATTTCATAGATCCATAAATTTGTTAGTAAAGAACTTAAAGCCTAAATTAGTTCAAAAGAAAAATAATATAATCTAAAATTAAAATTAAATTAAATTAAAATTTAATTACAAAATTACATAGTCCAAATCAAATATAAAATTCAAAACATTCTAAAAAAATTAAAACTTAAAATTCATTTTTCTTATCACATAAAATTATTAATTTACAAAATAAGCCCTCTCAGCGTGCGGATTTATAAGTGCTGAAACCCAGTGCCTTTGAAGAGAGCTGTCAAAACGTCCGGCTAAAACTCTTAGAATGCTGTTGGGACTACAAATCACCCTACTACCAATGGACGCAATTTTTTACGCACCATCGCATTAAAATCATCCATCCACCCGGGCCTCAGCAAACACCTATACCTACAAAAAAATACATATTCATATCCTTGCAGCACTGGTAGATATTCCCCCTGTAATTAGAAATACACGATTACATATTCAGTTCTTTATTTATGAATTTATAACGAAGGGTACATATAATTAAAATGTTTTACGTGTTCGTCCATTGTTTTTGTTCGGTGGGGCAGGACTTGTAGCTGCTAAGAAGGAAGTCTTAGTCCGAGAGCTGGCGCCAATTTTTGGGTAGGTATTTGAGGCAAGCTGAAAACTTGTCACATAGGTACCTCTCCTATTAGGTATACCCCAACACGAAACCACAGACCTGGCTGACGGGTAGCGGGGCTAAATGTACCCTCATTTTTTTTTAATTGGCAGACCGATTGTCCATCCAAAATTATCTGTATTTTATTTGGAATATTTATTTTTAATTAAAAATAAAAATAATCTTTTAAAATTTCAGCGTAACCTCGAAAACAGTTTTTTTTTTGATTTTTGAAAAGTTGTTTTGCAAGCATCTGGCAAAGTTTAAGTCCCGACTAAATGATCTGGCTAATTTATTTTCTCACTATTTAAATGTCAAATTTTAAAGTATAAAAATTTCGAAATGCCTCTATGACATTTAAAAAAAAAAATTGTATTTGTAACAGTATGAGGGTTGTGGAATGCCTTGCCGATTGACTTACGACGGGCAAAATCTCTGTCAATCTTTAAATCAATGCTTAAGGTGTACTATCTGTCTTCTTGTAATAATTAGCTTTGTTATAGTTTATTTATTTATATGTGGCTGTTTATCCCAATGCTTCTATTTGTTTTAGACGTGTACTTATTATATGTACGATATATGTATGAGTAGATGTACTATTTTTTGTTGCGTTTTAATTTTCTGATCCACTGTTGACGCACCACCTGCTGTAAACTAGTCCTTCCTTCTTTCTGGTAAAGGGTTGCCTGGAAAAGATCGCTCTTAAGCGATAAGGCCGTCTATTGCTTACCTTGTAACTTACTCTCTGTGTACCTGTTTTCTGTATTGCTTACTATTCCTGGTGTACAATAAAGAGTCATTGTATTGTATTGTATTGTATTGTATGAGGGTTGATTTAGCCCCCGCCCCGCCACCTGTCAGATCTCTGGTTATGTGCTTGGGTTATCATAGGGGAAGCATTAGACAAGGTTTCAGCTTGCCTCAAATACCTACTCAAAAATGTTTATCAGCTCTCGGGCTATCTGGGATAACTAAGGAATTTTAATTTTATCGTAGTAAATTAGGCCTCTCTAGTAGAGGGTCGTGGGTTCGAGTCCGGGCTCACCTCTGAGTTTTTCGGAATTTATGTAAAGGAAAACATGGTAGCACACATCTGTGCAGAAATTCAATGGTGCTTGTATAGGTCACAATTCGCACTGGGCCCGAGTGGGAAATACGGTCCAAGCCCTCTTGTTCTGAGAAGAGGCCTGTACCCTGCTGTGGGATGTATAATACAAAATTTATTGAAAAGTCTCAAAAATGAACATTATCTTCTCTAATATATATAATTCTCGTATCACGGTGTTCGTTATTGAACTCCTCCGGAACGGCTTAACCGATTTTAATGAAATTTTTTCTCTGTATTTGGTAGGTCTGAGAATAGGTCGTAGGCTATTTTTTATATCACTAGGTTTATATGCCAAAACAACGTTTGCTGGGTCAGCTAGTTATTTATAATATTTATTGCCATGTTCAAACATTACATTTTACGAAAAAAGTGGTGCCTCATTATATTTCTAGTTGACTCTTAGGTAGAAAAAATGTACTTAGTGTAAAAATAAATAAGGCGGTTCCCAGATAATAAAGCCACATAATAAAAAGTGTCACATTTATGTTCTATCTGATACCCTACATTAAAAACCATCTAAACTATTTAAAAACCTAATCAACAAAAAACGTAATCCTTTACCACTCCGGTGCAAAAGTGACATAACTCCGTTTTACTCCATTTTTTGCGGTGCCGCGGCCAAACCGCGCAACCCGCGGTTTTGCGGAAGACGCCGATTGCCTCTAATCTGTAACCTATCGGCGAAAAACGCACATCCTTTTTTAATGCACAATTGTGGTACAATACTTAGGAGGTAGCGACACGAATATTGTGACTGTATTATTTTGGCTCCAAAGTTTTTGTGGAATTCAATCATATGTCCAGTTCAAATTCTTAGCAAGTTTTGCGGTGCTTTTAGTGTGGTGAAAAGTGCGCTATGTAAAAGGTGATACTTTAAATACCTTTTTTTTATTCTTAATATAGGTTTCTACTTACAGAAGACTTACACAAAGTAATGTCGCAGTGACTTGTAGATCAGTCGAAATGTACCATGAGTGGTAAATTTCATCAATCCCAAACCTCAGCAATATGCTTATTTACCTACATAGATAGTCATTATCATCATCATTTCAGCAAAAAGATGTCTACTGGTGAACAGAGGCCTTCCCCAAGGCTCGCCAAACAGATCTGTCCTACGCCATCCGCATCCAATGAGTTCCCGCAATCTTAACCAGGTCATCGCTTCATCTTGTACATAGAGAGTATTTTTCAAATATACGTCTATATAATCATGTAGATATTATTCAGCCTTGCCACGATCAGCTGAACCACTATAGAGTAATGGATCGACATTCTTTAAAACAATCCAATGCGACGTAGGTAATGATTTCTATATAAAACTATCACTTTCGACGATAGAAATCATCAGAAGTCAATGCATACAGCCGTCGAAATTATCAAACACTAACTTGAGCACTGAATCGTACTCAAACATAAATCTGACTGATTCATTCATCACATATTTGAGTTTCAAAATCATTCCAAATACTTACTTACAAACAGGGAACCATCATCAAAAACACACCCCGATCACATCACCTTATTTATCTTTAAAAAGAGGAGTTGGGCCAATCATTCTCTTCGTTGACTATCCATTTAATCACAAACTTGCTCAAGTTTTCAAAAATTGGTGCTGCATTTTAAGTTTTACTATCTGTTATACTTACAGAAAAAATAGTACAATACCAATTTTCAAGGATTTTGACGACTTTGACACATACCTATAAACACATATGAACACGCCTGTATCTCAATAGGGTAAGCAGAGACTACAATGCCAAGCGCTACAGTCCTCACCTCTTTCGCTTCAATCACACTCATACAATACAACTCTTCATTTTACACCACATACGTAGAAAACCATACAGAGAAACTACTACAAAAAAATACACAAGGTAAGCAATAGGTAAGTAATAGCAATGGGGGTCATCTGAGATAACTAAAACCGCTGTCTCCCGTCCCTCGCGCCGTACGCTTTCGGTATGCACAAAGCTCGCAGTGCGTGCGCTGATGCGTGTAAGTTGGCGCAGCTGCGTTGCGTTCTGCACTGTTCGTGCCTATTCCTAATGTTTGATGGGAGATATCGCGGGTAATCCTTAGGTACACATTTTGTTGAAATTGTGGTTATGTGGTTGCTTCTTTTAGCTGTAGATTTTAGTGCAACTTGGGGACATATTGTGTTTCCTAGGCTAGATAATAAAAATAGAGGCTTCCCTGCCACCTATTTTATAAACTTGACAGCTATTTCACAATCTGTAGCGAGTTAATTCTAATGGGCATAGTTACATTTCAAGGGTCAAAGTGACCTGTCTTTACGGTAGGCGTTCCAAGACAGCGAAGTCGCGGGCATGAGTTAGTTAAGACATGTGTGTAAAATGAAATTTTGACGCAATAAATTTAACAGTTAACCCTAACACCATCATGTGACCACAGGCCATGCCATAACTTACGAGCCAAATTGTCTTAAGTATAATTTCGAACTATTTCAGAAACCACGTTGATTTCGTACTCACATACGTTTACACCGACAACAATAACTCGAGCCTAATAACGTTAAAAAACACAAAACGTTAAAAAATGTCTCAAGAACAATCCGTTGCAAAAGTTACTACAAAATAAGGCCAGCGATGCGTAAATTAATGCCAACTATTCAACATTGCTCCAGAAAAAACTTTTTTTTTCATACAAGCGACGTCCCGCTGCGGTACTACATATTGTTCTTAGACAAACACTTTCTTTATCGAGAAGTATTATTTATTTTTTAGTAAATCGCCGTGTATTGTGCTACGATTCTCGTGCTTGACTTGATATGAGCAGAAAATTTCAAATTAGCGCATGTGCTATTGTGTTGCCAACGATTTTATCAATGTTGCTTTTTGTTTGAAAAACAAACCTTTTGACCTTAGGGAGTCGCTTTTGAAGCTAAATTTCTTACAAATAAAATGCACGGTTGAACTAAGATAAGATTAAGAGGTAAGTTTTAGCACTAAATTGACTTAACTTTGGCATTACTCAAAAGTTCCTTTTTAACGTTTGACGACTGGATAGTAGGTATAGTGTCAGAGACCCTGACTAGGAAACATGTGGTACCGGGTTTGGTATTTGGTCACGGCTGATAAGATAAGTATCATCATCATCATATTTTCAGCCGTAGGACGTCCACTGCTGGACATAGGCCTCCATCATTGACACCCAATTATAACTTACTTTTTTATGAAACTAAAAATACACAAAAATAAGACTCGAACCCAAGACACCGATTTGCAAGTCCAACGCATTTATGTCAATGTGTGTTAAGGGGTGAATCAACTTTTTCGTGTTGTTTACTCAGTCCCCAGTTGTCCAATTGACATTTCATACTGTCTCATAGAGAAATGCTTAGGTTGTCCGAGAGACAAAATTTGTGTAACCATAGCAAACTGGCACGAAAAAGTTGATTCACCCTAAGTTACCAATCTTATTGCGCAAGAAAGAAAAACAAATGAAATATAAGAACAAGCTATCGATTCATTTACCTACCGTACTTCACTTTACTTGCAGGCCCATTTGAGAATGAACATAGTAAAATTATTCTACTCCAGTTTTTTCATAGTATGACCCCATCAACGGGTAACTAAGAACAGTCAAGTCGCAATGAGATTTTTTATTGTACGTTACCAAACTAATAAAGCCCTAAAAATGACAACTCAATCAAACCAGCCTAACCATCCGGATCGAATACCGTGACAGAGTGAAGCGAAATCCCACAAAGAGTAAGTAGCAAGCGTGAAATAAGGCCAGCGCGAATAAGGCCAGTTCGAATTAGGCCCGTGACGCCGCGTGGCGCCATTGTTGCGATTTTGGCTTTAACCGACTGTGCCTAAAAGAGGGATTGAGGGATGAGTTAGTTTTGAGAAATGATGCAGATTTAAAAAAGGGATGGGTTAGGATGAGGGTTAATTTTTACTTTTATCGACTGTGTGTGAAAGAGGTGTGTGATGATTTATGATAAGCAAAACATAAACCTAAATGAGTGTTCCTAGCTTAGCTAGTGCTGGACAAATTAACTGTTTACATTAATCTGATTAAATTCAGAATGAATCATACTTGGGAAAATCTAATTCTAAATGAAATAAGACTAATTATAAAAAAATAAGTTTATGCATGCATTAGTACCTATATCCAGTTCTAATCCAGCATAAGTTGCGCTACGAGCATTAATATTGCATCACGTAAAAAAACATAACACTAAACCAAAGCAGCACTAAATTAATCTGCTAAAAGTGTTAAAATAATTAAAATCAATCCCATTATTCCGCATAGTTGAACTTATAAGCTTATTTCTCAAGCCTCAACTTCATTAGTGAAAAAAAACGTAAAACCTTAACCCCCTCCCCTTATCCCTGCCCCCTTATGCCTGCACCTTATCACATTATGAATAGGTTCATAAATGGCTAGTTCATCTAGACTAATCTAGAGTACCTGTAAAAGATTGTATGTTTCATAAATTACTATCGGCGTTGCTTACTTATGCCAGATTTAAAGGTATTAGATATAGTTAAGTACCATACCTAATCCCTAGACCCTGAAATCTAAAAGGAAAAAAAATAACATCGAATATAGGCAATGGCAATAAGTTATTGTAATTCATAATTCGAAGTTTACAATGAAAAAAAAAATTAAGTACCTATTGCTATTTAAGAATTGATATTTGACTTTTATTAAACGGCTTTACCTATGTGGACAAATAAGCTCTATGTATGAAAACAATTAACAGGAGTAAATGCAGAAGGCATTCTTTTTTAAAATTGTTTCCAGACTTTTTATATTTAACAGTAAAAATGAACTTCAACAATTTGTTTATTCAGTTAACAGCTCATAATTTGAATGGACGCCAAAAACCCCATTACGTGAATGACGTCAGCTTGGCAAGTTAACTTCCTAACCAAACCTTTTACTGCGTTACAGTAAACCGAACATAACCGAGGCAGTAAACTCTTTACGACAAAACGCTTCAGCGGATCGCTTGCACTGGAACTGGCAACAGTATTTTGACACATACCAATTTAAAAATAAAAAGGACACTTAAAAAATTCCAAAAAATCGTTAAAATACGTGCAAAATACAACTGTCTGCATGGAAACACGTTCTAAAACAAAAAAAAGAAAACACTCGGATAAATTGCAACTCCCATTCCATATTCAAAAATCATAAACAGAACAATTGGCAGCATTGTCAAATTCTCAAGACGGTCTCATACAACGTGCTTTAAACGACTGCCGTTCGCGAGGTGGTGTGCGGTTGCCGCTGTGTGGGTATTGATGCGGGTGTGTGCGTCACCCACCCTACGACCGGCCCCTAGGCCCCGCCTCTTTCGATGCTCACACGGCTGAGTTGGAATCAGATGGCTGGGCCAGTCGCAACCCAGCCGTGACATCGTGAACGGTTGGCAGCTTCCGAACGTATTTCACCCAATACTTTAGGGCATTCGGTGATTAGGCTTACGCGGTACACTGACCATTGGTTGCGTTCAGAAACCAAATTTAAGAAGTCGGTTGATTTTAAGGACCCGCTTGATTGGACTGTGATGTTTGTGTTTGTGTTGGACTGTTAGTGTTATTGGTTGGTGATTTAGGTAGGTGGTTGTTTTAAGACTTAGGTTAAGTCCAGGTCTAGTCTAGACTTAGGTTTTGTTAATTTACCATAAATTAAAACGATGTTCGAAGGGGAGTACTACTGATGTTGAAGCAGATTCTGTTTGGATGATCGATAATTTTTTTAGGTTTTTGAGGTTATCTGAGATATTTTCAATTCATTTAAGTCTAACATAACATGAGGATTTTTACGTATGAATAGAATATCTATGGACTATACGTGGACAAAATCATAAACTAAATGGAAATATCAAGAGAATTAAGTAATTATTTTTTATGCATTCTGAATTTAACAGCACAATACGACATTATTATGTATATAATGTATATACTACAGAGTATTTATTTTTATTTTTGATAAAAATATTTGGGCAATTAGGTGTAGGTAGGTGTACATAATTATTTCAAATCAATTTGTGAATGCATCTGAATTTTTGTATCTTATTGGTAGAGAAAAATACTACCTGTACGAATTAAAAAAACCTCCCTATGTAATTTGATATTTTGGTTTGACCCAAAGCTTGGTGGTTCAGAATGAAATATAATACTCATTGTTATAGATAATTTGTAAAAGTAAACATTTGGCGTCATTGTATTATGTGAAACCTGATAGAATTCAATAGTTATCTGAAGAGATTAGTTAAATGATATTCTTTATTGCAAACCATTGCAGAGTTAATTTTTTGTTCCCAAATTAGACAGTTGAATTATAGTTACATAAGTATTATTCCGCATTCCAGAATAAAGTGATTATAATCCTGCATTTGTCAGTAAATAATGTTTTTTTATTTATTTATTTTAAGAATGAAAAAAAAATGCGACTGAAGTAAAGTAGTATAGATTTTATTTACTTCTGAAACGTGTCCAAATTTATTTAAATGATATTATGAATACCTAATAAAATACAAATAAAAGATTGTAACCTATATCACACGTCTCGAAGAATCCACTTTTTTAAATTTGCTAATTTTATACGCAACTGTGTAACGATGATTAAAAAAATGGCGGCTCAAAAGCAAACAAATGAAAAACGTCAATCGAAGATGTATCCATTCAGTGGCATCTTTGATCCCACGCCGCCATTGTAAAAGCGAGTATGTCCAAAATTCGTAATTTCGTTAAATAGAGATCTTCGAGAGCATTGTTGGGAGCAAATAATTTTTGCGGTAAGCGATACTTGGGACACAATAGCAGGCGGCCGGTTGCTTTCGACAATAGACTTCTTTTATAGTTTTTGAATTCGAGTTGTAAAGTTTAATTTTAAAAGAAAACTTCTGGCAAGAAAAATATTGATACAAAAGTAAAAATTTTGTTTAGAAAATTTTATTTAAAATTAATTTTACTACTTTAAATTTTACTGAAAAACTTTAAATTATTTTTTAAAAATTACTTCAATGTTAACCATTGAATCTGTTGCGATTCTAAAACTACTAACTTGAAATAGAATAGTCACTTACAGAAGTACACTACAAATAAACTTATTTGTAACTGACATCAAAGAAAGTCATAAAACTTATAAAAATCAATAAATCGGCAAGTCAAGCGTGCCGACTGCCGACTGAACTATTCAGTTAACAAAACTATTATTTATTTCTCTGTTCAAGTGTTGACACGCATTATAACAACTCAGAGGGGAATCGGCGCATTTGACACTTTTTTTGTCATATTAATGACACAGTTTTTGACAAAGAGAGACATAACCATTGACATTTTTGCGCTCTCACATGCTGTCATTACACGGATAAATGTTGAAAGCCGTGAAACGTGTGTGACATTTTTAAGTTACATAATTGATGTTTTTAGGTTAGGTATTTTAAAATTATTGTGTTAATGCAGCTGACATCAAATTAGCGTTCACTGACATTTTTGTTTTTATAAATGTCTAAAAATCATAAAATAAAATATGCACAAATTAATAGTACCTACCTAATAAACCTTAATATTGACTCTGAAAGCTTAGCTCATTTTCAAATAACTTTGTTTTCTGTCTGTCTCTCTTTCTATTAAACGGAAACAATGTCAATGTCATCTATTTTGACACTCAAGTAGGTAAATGAAAATCAATAAAGTACTTTTCATAAAACTGATACAATAAATTTGGCAAGAAACAAGGTCTCCTAGAACATGTAATTAATCAGTACTGTTTAATAAAAATAGCTGGTACCTAACATATCATATTTTTTTATAAGATTAGTTTCTAATCCACATTTGCATGGCAAGTATGAGGATAAGATTTTTTCGAGTCCAAAGTTACGTTGTCTAAAATTCGACGTATTTGTTAGATAAATGTTTAGTGCTTTCATAGTTTGCAACATTAAGGGGCTGTTTCACCACCCATTGATTATATTTAACTGTCGGATAAATGTGATGCCGTCTCCGTCTACTCGAACAAAACAAACAGAGAAGGCATCACATTTATCCGTCAAATAATTTTGATCAATGGATGGTGAAACAGGGGGTAAGTAATGCTGTATTGTTAGTTACGGAACCTTCGGTGCTTGTATCATACTCGCACTTGACCGTTTTTATAAACCTAGTAATAATACTGGTACCAATTAACTATACATTATATACATTTAAATGCTTCATTCTAAGAATTGATACAGATATCTCCTGGCATAAGACGATAGCGATTTCAAAGACATAAAAGATTAAAAAGTATATTAAAAGCCTAAGCTTAAGGAAGTGATTTTATATACTTATGTCGAATTAATCTTCTTAAAAACCGAACAAAACTCAGCCACACCGAACCGCCTCCTGTTTTAAAGACCCGATATGATACCGAAGTGTTATTAGCCAAAAAAAAATAATCTTCATCTCAAAATAACACTGGTCTCAATAGCCTGAATCCTTTCGAATTTAATAAGGATTAAGATATCCTTTTTCCAGTAAAAAGCTTTCCATGTAAGCTTCTGACATTTTTTTAGTCGAGACGCCGGCAAAGTGTTTTAAATAGCTTGATGATTTAAGATATTTTAATTTTATTTAAATTGGGAGGATACGTTATTTTTGTTTTTGTATTGAATGATATTAAAAATTCTGTTTGATTCAGGACCGCTGTTTGTATTTAATGCCTCATATTTTGTATTTTGATGTTATTCATAATTTTTTTTCTTTTTTTTTTTACTTTAACTACACTTTCTTGTATGAATTTATAAAATCTAAGGCGCATCATTTATTTTCTTAATATTTTTTTTGTGATCTATTGTTGCAGTTTTTTTGGTTTTTTAATAAAATTACTTGTTAATGAAAAAAAAAATAAAGCAGATAAAACCAGTTTTGAGAGTTTTGGTTTGGTTTGTATACATTTACACTCGGTTCATTTTTTTATATCGAATTAAAAAAAACATTGCTGGATGTCTTTAAAACTTTTTAAAGAGTTAAGTTCAGTGCTGGCTGGATACAACGTTTTAAGTACATTTTTAAAAAGAAAAAATAAAAAATATCGTATGAATGGATCGAATTCCTGTGAGATCACGGGGTCAGAATATACGTATAATTCAGTAGTAGCTGGTAGTAAGGCGATCTACACATCACTATCACAATAGTGAACGATGGATTTATCGTGCCGACAAATCAGATAGTAACGTCAGCAGCTAGCTTAAAAGATATAGCACAGTTTCTATTAAACGTGTGGATATTGCCACCACCACGCTTTTTTTGGTAGAGAACGACTTATCTCACATAAATTTAGTTTTTGCATGTTACAAAAATGGAGAGGCAGTAAATAAAAACACACAACACAATCTTTAATTTAAAAAAAAAACACGCGACTCTATGAGACAGTCTACTTATGTTTTATTATTTGAAATTAATTAAATCTTTTACACTTAACAACGTAATATTAAAACACATTGTTTCTGGTGTCCTTTCAATCGTTTGAAGGTTATCTGCAAAATATACCTTTACAGAATAAGATCGCCTTTGTACCTACTCGTTTTTTGTCCTGTAACCAGTTACTTATTTGAATTTTATGTAAGTATAAAAAGGTAAACTAAAGAAAAGAGTAACATGCACTGAATACATCTAATTAATTTCCACTAAAACATCTTAGCATTTCTATAAAATTTCATAGTGTTTTATTTAGTTAAAGTCTAATGTTAGAAGATGTTGTGCCAATTTAAGACTAGAAATTTTGTATAAGTA
This sequence comes from Archips crataeganus, assembly GCA_947859365.1. Taxonomy (NCBI): domain Eukaryota; kingdom Metazoa; phylum Arthropoda; class Insecta; order Lepidoptera; family Tortricidae; genus Archips; species Archips crataeganus. The sequence continues at coordinate 8,307,563 of OX402064.1, forward strand.
CAGTCGCGGAATGAAAACGTTCGTCACTTTTCGACTCTATGTCAACGAGTTAAGGTCGAAAAGTGACGAACCTTTTCATTCCGCTACTATACATATCGTAATTTTAATAACAATGCAAGTACAGTCAACAAAAACAGTCAGACAAAAGGTTTTTCAAAAATTAAACTTGTACGATAGCTTAATTGATATGCTATCGGTACCCGTCAAGTCTGAGTCTGAATCGTCCAAATCGTCGGCTGACGAACAGACGCACAAACGACCGTGCACCGAGAGATGTAATTTATTTCTATTCTAACATTCCTAGTAGCTAAATCATACATCCAACCATTGCCATACTAAAAAAACCGGCAATGTGCGAGTCGGACTCGCGCACCGACGGTTCCGTATACACCGTAAACAGCCGTATCTTTTATAAACCAGTTAACACTGAGCTAACGTAGAGCTCTACCTTTAAGTAAAATGTACGCAGTGTGGGATCATTTTATATTGGTAAGTTGTGACCCCTTACAAAATTACAAATGTATAGTTTCAGAGTTTTCCCTATACTTGTAGTATAAGACGGTATTACTTGCCAAATTTCATAGTTCAAGGTCACCGGGAAATGCCCTATAAATTTTGATTCCCTTGAGAGTGTCAAAATGTACATTTTTTGCGGCATAAACGGCCATTTTTTCACAGCTTCAAGGGACTGTTGACCTGAGTCTGTTCTCTGTCTGTATGTATGTTTTTAATTTCAACTCGATACCTCCATGGGTTCTCGAGATAAAGGATCTTGACGGACAGACGAACGGACGGACGGATAACAAAGTGATCCTATAAGAGTTCCGTTTTTTCCTTCCAAGGTAAGGAACCCTAAAAAATAAGTTTTAGACAAAAGTGAAACATTAAAGTAGCACCATTCGTGGAAGAAGGATGTAAGTGATTATGCGACCGTATTCCACGTTTGGACAGACATACTTTCGTATTTATAATGTTAGTATAAATTAAGTTTGGATTAACCATCATCCCTAACTCCGTGGAAAAATAAGTTTTTGTTAAAAAAAAAACATTTTCAATGCAAACTTTTTCGCTGACTGAACATAAGTATACCAAATTTCAAGTAAATCCGACCACTGGAAGTGGGTCAAGTTCGCTTCCACGATGTGACCCGTACATACATACCTACTTACATACATTGCAACTATTGCAAGTTAGTAAAAAGCTTTTAATATCGCATAATCACTTATACCCTTCTTTACACAGAACTCTGCTCTGCGCATGAGCCGACACGCACTTGGCTCATTTTCCCTTTCGAGGTACAGAACCCAAAAACAATTTACACTTTTTCACATTCAAATTTTAACTGAAATAATGAATGCAAATATCAAAGCGACACTCAAAAATTCAAAGAACGTTATAAAATGTTTGTAGAGTCGTAATATTAATTATGTGGGTAGGACATAAAGGCTCGGTGCTTTTTAAAATGTGAATAGGAAGCGAGCTTTGAAGCTACAACTTAGGTGGAGAGCACTTCTCTAAATGGGTATGTTTCGTATGTTACGCTCACGCGTACATTTGTATGGATTGTACAGTTCCATCATAGGCTTTGGTGCCGTCTAGATGCGCAAAATTATGTGATTGTACACTTAACGTGACTGACAATGCAGTCATCATCATTCCAGACTGCATAATATGTCTCACTGCAAGACCAAGATGAGAGGGGTCAGGCCGTAGGTCCCACGCGGGGCCACTGCGGATTGGGAACTTCACACACACTATTATATTCCTTCGTAGGTAAAGCTAATTCCGAAGGGCTTATAGATGTACCTATGAGCTCGGACGGTCGAATGATGAAACGTTGTCTTGTGAATTTCATTTTTTTTTATGGAAGGAAATTATTATTAAACTTTAATGAAACTAAGAATATAAAATAACAATGAATAAAACTTAACTAAGTATAAACACTAACAAACTATAGAAATTAAAACTAACTATATTAAAATAAAATAAACTAAAACTAAATTAAATCTAAAAATGGCCGCTGTGGCATGGTACCGAAGACGCTGGCAGCATTTCCTCGCTGGATCGTAAGACTGATGCGTTGAGCGAGGAAAATTAAATTTCATTTAATTTAATTTCAGGTATTATATTTTTGCACCTAGGGAAGTCCGTTGTTATTACCTACTAGATTTTTTTAAGAAATTGATTATACCATGTACTAGATTTCTCTTGTTTAGTAGTGTTTCAGGCTCTTGTTTTCGTTAATTTCCATTGGGTATAAGTTTTGTCATCATAATATACCGATTGATTCAAAACATGTCAAACATACTTTGAATTAAAATACGTCAGCGACCCGCACATAAAATCCTGTTGATGGTCTGGCAATTTTACATCGATGTCTTAGTGTCAATTATAGAATTAAATCAACCCGGCTAAAGAAATACATAGCATTGGGCATAAGCTAGTTCGGTTACAAACACAAAATGAACATAAAACTTACATTTTCCCGTCGCGAAAACATTTGAAACACAGAATCAAAAACGATGTAACTACGTTCCTAATAAAAAAGAAATTCAAACACAAACAAAAAACTAACGCCATTACGGAATCAATCCCGCTAAAGACAGCGCATTAGCCGCACCTGCTCGCAAGTAACGTTGTAGAATCCAAGCGGGTCTAATGAGGTGTGCGCCACGAGCGTACCAGACATCCGAGCTATGGTAATATGCTTTCAGACGGTACTTCTTAGTAGACTGAAATGTTCTAGCGAATGTGTGAGAGTTTGATTTTAAAAAGAAGAATTTTAACGTCTAATCGTAAAATAATATTTTGACGTTTTTAAGCAAGTTTTATAGGTTTTGTATAAAAAAAAATTAATGCAAACTTTTTTGCGGACTGTATGTATGTAGTCACATTGTTATTCGACTTACATAATGTATACGTACCAAATTTCAGCCCAATCTTCAAACAATTGACCAAGACATTTGATACTGGCCTGTTATATACAAACTTAAAAAACAGAGTCACTCAACATTTTTTTATGATGTCCCATTGTTGTATAAAGGCTTCGACTTTCTTCTGCTACTGTCTTCAATGTTCTCCTAGGGTATTTTAAATATCGTATGTGACAGGTAAACAAAACAAACACAGCCGACACCAGAAATATCCTTCACATAAAATATCAGGAATTTATCGCAGACTAGTGAGGTCTTTAAATCAAATAAATACAGTAAGTAATTATTTAATTCGGAATGAACTTCCACTTCAATCGACAACTCCATACTGTATATAATATCGCATCTCAAAATGAAACAAAAGACAACAAGAACCAAAACCCGAAATCTCCACTTACCACCTTTTACCGCGGTATCTACAACATTATCTCTAACTCAGAATTTTAAAAGTCCCGACTTAGCGGGTTTTGCTCGGCGCTCTCCTTTGACGACATCGGACGCCCACTTACATACCCGTTTTTTTTCTACATTACTTATCGTTTAAATTCTGTTTCTGAAGTTAAATTTTGTTACACGATGTCTGGATTAGTCAAATAGTCTAGAATTTAAAGTTGCTAAGACGGTGTTTTTAACGAACTTCAAAAAGGAGTTAGGGTTCAACACGATTGTATTTTTTTGTTTGTTACGTCAGAACTCCGTTGTCTATGGACCGATTGGATTTTTTTTTGAAGGGGGTATCCTTCTCGTTTAACCCATTTTAATTTGAAGGATATTGTTAAATTTATCATCACTTGTAAGTTTGTTTTTATTTCTGATCGGGAACTGTAGATTAGTGACATCTGCCCAGCAGTGGGATGGGACTCTATAATAATCTTGGCATCAATTCACCTGTAGGCAAGGATAAGCATACTGAAATATAAATTAAATAAATATTCGTATTTTTTAAGTATATAATAATTTGCACTGACAGGAGCTTTGTAAGCCAGGTTCTCTAATCTCTGTACTATCCGGTCGTAATTTTTTTTTAAATTGTTTTAAGTATTCAATTAAATTGGCTGTCGTCAGAAAACATCAAAACTTTTTTCTCTTAATGTACCTAGCTCTAATATAATTTTTTTAATATGAATGGTCCACGGAAAAAACACGTCTAGTCACCTTTTTTGAAAAATGAGATTTTAATCTCAAAATGTAGAGCTCACAGAGTACTATAACTTACCACTGGATTAAAATATGGATATCTGATAATCTTCTAATCTATCTTCTAATATACAGGGTTATTTGTAATTCACTGACATCCTCTTAACCCTGAATTCCTATCACTCAACAAATGTTTTTTGTTTTACGACTTTTGAAATGAAGCACTTTTTTCCCCATAGAAATACACAGAGTATCGTAAAAATAAGAGGTAATCTCAAATTTTCAAAACGTTATTACACCAAAAATATTAAGTTATGACAAAAGTCGTAAAACAAAAAACATTTATTTAAGTGGTAGGAGTTTAGGGTTAAAAGGATGCTAGTGAATTACAAATAACCCTGTATAAAAATTACGTGTCACGGTGTTAAAATTCTAATTCAAATAATAATACATACATTTATTTGTTTATTGTTATCAAACTCCTCTGAAACGGCTTGACCGATTTTTGACAAATTTATTGTCTATATTTGTTAAGTCTGAGAATAGACCCTTCATTTGGTCTAGACCACATTTTGAACTTTTGATACTCGACTGTATTCTACGCACTTACGTTTTCCTCGTTCGTACGCATCTTAAACACCAGCTAACTCACAACATACTATAGCCGACTAATTACATTAATTAGAAACAAGTTTTTGTCCGCAACCCGATATGTGTGGTACATAAAAGGCCCGCCGATCGCGCGCCGAGATAACCGCTTCGTTTGAGTGATGAATCTGTTCGCTGTGGGCTGTGAGAGAAAGTTGAAGCAGAGTTTGTAAGTGGAAAAAACGTCAAAGTTGCATACATTGCGTATTAGTAAAGCGAACGAGATCGAAGTGGTCATTCAAGCGCCGCAATGTAACATACGCATTTTCTTGCAGGTCTAAATTCGACTTTCAGATCGCGTTTTAATGGCATAGTTGTGGATAGGTCGTTGGTTCAAGTTTTTGTGATGTTGCTTTGTAAATATTGACATTTATTTATTTATTTATTTATTTATTTATTTATTTGGAGAACAAACAGAAATAAGTGTACAGAAGATAATACAGATAAATAACTACTAATTAACATGCACTTACTCCCTTAGCAGGTCTCACTAAGACTAATGTATGATAATTTTAACCACATTACGTGACACTAAAAAATAAACTAAACCGGTCATAGTTCCCGGTAAGCAACCCAGACGAAGCGAAACAGAGTAGCAAATAAGGTATCCGCCCACTCACAACAAAAACTCACCTATTGAGCACATTAGTACCTCTGTTATACCTAAACATTAATATCTATTCATATATCCAATAATATCGCTTCAACAAGCAGCTATTCCTAAATAAGTAGGTAGACATTTCACACATGATTTGCTTAACAAGGATTTTTTTTAGTTGAACTAAATTGTTATTGCCAGTGCGTCCTACCCGTCATGACATACGGTGCCGAATCATGGACACTCACGGTAGGGCTGGTCCACAAATTTAAAGTTGCTCAACGTGCTATGGAAAGGGCTATGCTCGGAGTCTCTCTGAAAGATCGAATTCGTAACGAATTGATCCGACAGAGAACCAAAGTTATCGAGATAGCCCACCGCATTAGCACGCTGAATTGGCAATGGGCTGGCCATATAACCCGAAGAACCGATAACCGTTGGGGTAGACGGAGTTCTTGAATGGAGACCACAGATCGGCAAACGTAGCGTGGGACGTCCTCAGACTCGGCGGAGCGATGATCTTCGCAACGCGGCTGGCAAGAGCTGGATGAGAGTGGCCGAGGATCGTGCTCAGTGGCGTGCCATGGGAGAGGCCTATGTCCAGCAGTGGACGAGCATAGGCTGATGATGATGATCATCGTTTCAGCCGAAAGACGTCCACTGCTGAACATAGGCCTCCCCCAAGGCTTGCCAAACAGATCAGTCGCATCCAACGCAATCCCGCAACCATAACCAGGTCGTCGCTCCATCTTGTTGGAGGCCTACCTACACCGCGTCTTCCGGTCTGTGGACGCCACTCGAGAACCTTTCGGCCCCATCGGCCATTAGTTCTACGAGCGATGTGCCCTGTCCACTGCCACTTGAGTCTGGCGATACTTCGAGCTATGTCGGTGACTTTAGTTCTTGCGCGGATTGTAATTGTTGCACAGTTTTTAGAGGATCGGGGTCTGCTGTCACAGGTATCTCGCATACCTACTAGGAGGTCCCTAACCTACTGTTTTGAATTTATGAGCAATAAATATATTTTCATTTTTAGGGTTCCGTAGTCAACTAGGAACCCTTATAGTTTCGCCATGTCTGTCCGTCTGTCTGTCTGTCTGTCCGCGGCTAAGCTCAGAGATCGTTAGTACTAGAAAGCTGTAATTTGGCATGAATATACATATCAGTCACGCCAACAAAGTGGTAAAATAAAAAAATAAAAAATAATTTTTTTTAGGGTACCTCCCATAGACGTAAAGGGGGGTGATTTTTTTTCTCGACTAATCCTATAGTGTGGGGTATCGTTGGATAGGTCTTTTCAAAACCATTGCGGGGTTGCTAACATGATTTTTCTATTCAGTGATCTGTTTGCGATATATTCAACTTTAAAGCGAAAATTTTCATTAAAATCGAGCGTCCCCCCCCCCCTCTAAAATCTAAACTGTTAGGTGGAAAAATTTGAAAAAATTCAGAATGGTAGTAAATATATCAAATTTACTAGGAAAATTATAGCGGCTAAGATTGCTTGGAAATTATTTGTAGTTTAAGAGTAAATAGTAGCCGAAGGTATAAAACATACCTAAACTTGGATGATTCCGTACACATACGAAATCCTTAGAAAAATATTACTTGATTTATTTGTAATGGCTACGGAACCCTACCTTGTGCGTGTCCGACACGCTCTTGGCCGGTTTTTTCATTTTCATTTTCAATGTAATCCCGCAGAGAAACTCCGAGCATAGCCCTCTCCATCGCCCTCTGAGTAACTTTGAGCTTTCTCATGAGGCCTACCGTTGATGATGATGTATGGGGACGCCTTGCTGAGTCAGGCGGGCTGTCGATCGTTTGCACAGTCATTCAGCCCAGTTCCCCGTGGTTGGAGCCGACAGGTTACTGTCCCAGCAGCGCTCCCACACAGCAATTCTCCTCGAATCTTCTCGTTCTCCTGCTGAACAAAAGGACATCTTTGAGACAGACATCCTTTAGCTCCTCCTCCCTCAGCTCGTCACTCCCGAATACATCACGCCTCGCTGCCGCGTACATGACACACTCGGTTAGGACGTGCTCACTCGTTTCCTCCTTCCCACAATGTGGACAGGAGGGGTCACTTTTTATACCTATTACGCTTAAGTGCCTATTTAACAAGTTATGGCCAGTAATTATGCCAGTTATAGTTCTTAAGCTACTCTTACCTAGATTTAGGAGATACCTAGTTCTTCTGTGGTTTATGCCATCCAGCATCATCTTCGATTGTCTGCACCAGGCCTACCGTTAGCGGTCACGTTAAGTCATCACTGACAACACACACTGGCAAAAAATAATTAGTCGCAATTGTTTGTAACAGCCTCTTTAAAGTATCAAATCATTGCCGCTACGATTATGGCTCAAAGCGGAATCGATCACAAGTATCAAATCCAAACATAGGCGTAAATAAAACGTCACACTCTACCCCCAGGGACCTTGTTCCGTACATATAAAAGTAACAGGTACTCAATACGCATTTGATCTTTTCAAGTCCCAATATCGAGTGACTTTGATATTTCCCCTCCGTACAATAGAGGTCCCTTAAATTGAAGATTTGAGTCTAGTCAAAGTGAGTGGCACTAGAGTGCAAAAAGTTAGGACACAATTATCGAGTTTTTGCTTTAATTGGATTTTGTGTTGATAAAAAAGGTTTGCCGCTACTGGTTTGTTTGAGTTTGAAGAAAAATGATCACTTACCGAAAAAGTAACTACAGTAGGCTAGTTAGGTGAAACACGTCGTCACATCGTCACAAGGAATCACTAGTCATTTGCATAGACAGTGGCGCCACTTTCGCATTTCAGCGACACGCGTACAGTAAGATAAACAAGTAGGATAAAAAAGCTGATACCTATCTATTTAGAAGAAGAAAAGATTTGCTCGTCAAAAGGTACAATACACAATGACTCTTTTCTTTAAGTATAGAAAATATAAGTAGGTATACAAAATACAGGAAGTCCCAAAACTCATCGATAACCTGGTACAGGGCAAGAGGTTAATTTATATCAGTTCTGGAAAACATAAGAAAAAAATTCAAGTCACATAGTTAAGCAATAATAGAGTCAAAAAACATAACACTTTTAGTAATCGATATTTTCGAAAAAATATCTATTATCGTGTAACATTACATTTGAAATTTACCATGAGCTTTACGGCGAAGGAAAACATCGTGAGGAAACCGGCATACATCTGCGAATAAATTCAATAGTGTGTGAAGTTCCCAATCCGCACTGGGCCCGCGTGGGAACTACAGCTCAAACCCTCTCGTTCTGAGAGGAGGCCTGTGCCCTGCAGTGGGACGTATATAGGTTGGGATGATCACTTAACATGATAATTTTTTTCTTATTTTTTCCAGAACTATTTTAACTTGGCCTCTCAACTGTTACCAGGTCACCGTACAGTTTTGGAACACCTTGTACTATACTTCACTGTATTTGGTTCCATAAATACCTAATACTTGCAAAGTTACAACAAACATTTAGGTATTGACTCTTTTCATCATTAATCATTATATTATTAATATATCATTAATATGTACCAGAATATTTTCAAAAATAAAATAACTCACAAATAGGTACATGTTTTATTAATAAAATCATAATTTGTAATAATATTTGTAAGTAAACATCCTCCCTTTTCTGCTACAAATGCTACAATATTCGTTAGAGGATCCTTGAATTCGTAGCCGGAGCGTGTTTGTAAATAATGGACGTATCGTTTTCACCTAATCACTTCAGACAGACCGACCTCATAATTTCATTAGTTATAAAACAGCCACGTCATACATGGTAGCGGGTACGCATGACCCGTCCGCTCGTCAAACAAAAACTCAAACAAATCGGCCGACAGATCGACCGACCACTACCGTTCGGACTCTGGGTGGTATTGCCCCGGCGGCTATCATACCATCTAAGTTCATTACATCGATTACAATCAACTCACGAGAAAACTATCTCTGATATGCAACAATAGATGGCGCTCTCTAACGATTCAGCACCATCATTCACCAATTAGCATCCACACTGCTCTAGCTTACGAAACGCCGCTTCGCTCGAGTAAGACGGAAGCATGTCGGGATCGTCTTCAAAAGAGTGATTGTGATTGATGATCCGATTGTTTAATACCGCATTAGGGTCAACAGATTTCTTGAATCGTCTGTTTCTTTTGCAGGTCGTAGGTGAAGCGCGGAAGTGAAAAAGGTTTACAAGCCACGCGTTCAATGACCGATTCATATTAATGTACACAACTAGAGTTTTACTAAAAAGTGTCAACCCTATCACACGTTTTGCATACGATTACCCAATAAGCGTGCAGCATATGCTTGCAAGTACATCTAAGACGCTAGGGTTGTTCAAAAATTAGTCGTCAAAGAATCAGTCATTGCGCTGGTAGTAGATCGTGGGTCTTTGTGGGGGCCCGGGGGGCAGTGCGGGGTGGCGCTCCACGGGGGTTGGGGGCGGCCGGCGCCGGCGCACGCTGCCACCACGCTGGTCGGCGGGCTGGTGCCGCCGCGGGAACCCACCACGGCGGCGGAAGCTTTCTGGAAGATGCCACATAAAGGTGCGTATTGCGAACCGTCAATGTAAACAAAAATATTCTATGTCTGTAAATATTAAGGGCAAAAGTGATTGATTGATCTTATCTATCAACACACAGCTCAAACCACTGAACGGATTGCGATGAAATTTAGCACACAATTAGCTAATATATGATATATCGGGATAGGGAATAAATGAGATTCATATTTTCGCTTCAAAGTGGCCTTATTTACGTAACTATAATTACTAAAGAGTTTAAATTCGGCATGCGATTAGGTGATTATAACAGTAAAAAACAGATTTTAGAATTTTCGGAAAATCCCACGTGATATGGATTTATATGTTCAATTCACTGGGGCCCTATCTCAGTCACCATTACTTTAGCATCATAGAGGCAGTAAAAAAGGGATTTTGGAATTTTTTAATGGATTTTTGGAAGAGACCAGGAATTAACCATAAATTTTATTTGTGCGCGGACGAAGTGATAGACAACGTGTAGCTTAAACGATCGGAGTTAGAATCTTGAAATTTTGCAATGGTTTTTGGAAAAAAATAGCTACGTGATATTTTCTCGTGAGACGGGACGAGTTTCGGCGAGATTGGGCTCAATGCCTCCTCCTCCCTAAATGCCTCACTTATGAGCGCCTCTTAATGAAATAAACGAGTAACTCACGTTATGAAGTCGAGTTTGTAACATATCTACATACTTATATTTGTATTACTATCTAACAGAAGTTTGAGCCTATACCTATACCTAATTAAATACCTCCTAAACAGTTCACAAAGACATTAAGTCAAGTCTACACGAGTTTAGTTTGAGTTGTTGCGTTGCATCGGTTGCCATGGCGACAGCTCGCCTTCTCTTAGTTTATAAAGAACTACCATTGGTTCCAAATTTAAATACAGTCTACGTTTAAAAATATATCTTGACTTGAGACTAAAAGAAAAATATAATACTACTAATATTAGAAATGTGAAAATTTGTTTGTTGTTCAATCACGGAAAAAAGAAAGAAAAATGTAGTGAAATTTGCAACACAAATATTTAAACTTAGGATTGATACATGGGATTCTTTTAATGCCGTTAAATTATATAATTCCCGCGGGATAGTGATGAAAGAGTATTTGCCTTATAAATCTTAATAAACTTTTTCCGTTAATTTTTTTTCTGAAAAAATCTCACTAATATGTTTAATAAACATTTTTGAGAAGCCCAAGTACTTATCTAGGTTTAGAGTTGACTTTAAGCACACCTGCACTGCATTTAAAAAAGTGTGTTTTTATTTCGCAACAAAGCAGAGTGTTGGGATCCAAATGCGTAGGTACGTAATCCGGGGCGACTTTGATATTTTGAAAATGCTATAAAATGGATATTTATCATTTCTGTAAGGTGAATGTTTGACATGTAGACTAAAATAAATTCCATGAAGACTGATAGTAGCAAAATGCTCACTCATAAAATTACTTTATAAAGTCGCCCCACCCCGCAGCTGAAAGTCACGCTGTTTACAGTGCCTAACATAAGTCTTAATCCAACTTCAAAGCGAGTTCCAATCGAGTTTCCGTCGTAGCCGTAGCCAAATCTAAGTTCTAAGACAGTCTGAGAGTTCGCCCGTAAACTTGTAGTTGTAACTTGCTGTCGGCAACTATTGTGTTGTAAACAACTGAGTTGGCCAAATTAGTCATGCTGCTGGTCGTGGGTAGTTGTTTCCGCCAGTACTGTACGTAAAGCTACACATGCTCGTTAAGAGCACGAAAGCATGCTACTGACGAGCAAATGCTACATACTAGCGTGTGTGTATAGGACATGCTACTATTAAGCATGCTTTTTAGTGGCATGCTGGCTAATAGCACGCCTATGTTGGAGCATGCTAGTTGATGCGGGGGGGGAAGGGGAAAGGTAATAGCAAGTGTGAACGCGTTTGTATAAAGAGAAAGAAAGAAAAAGAAAGAAAAAGAAAGAAAGAAAGAAGACATTTATTCACTTTTACAAGACACACATACAAGAAAGTACACACAATTTCACACAAAAAAAAAACAAAGATAACATACAATGAAGTAACAAACATGTACATACACAGCTCTGCATGTGTGTCCCCGCAAAAGTGAAACGGTCGCTGACTCAGCATTATGCTGAGGCGTTAGACGCCTGCAGCGCTGATTTTCTGTCAGAACCGTCTGTGACTCACGGAACGATACACAAATATACTATAATAAACCACTTACTTATATAGAAATAAATTAATAAAATTATAAAGAATTGATAAATAGTATAGATTTAAGAGCATGCTAGTGTCGATCTTGATTGCTAGGTGTAAATTTTCCTATTTCATTCTCTCCGCTTTCTATCTGAGAGAAGTTTTTGGATTCATTGCGTCGCCAGTAAAAGGATAATTTTATTCAGCTCCACGCAGATAGCTATTTGATTTTCCATGGTTTGGACTGGCAGAGAGCACGCTATCAAATGGCATGTGTATTGGAGTGTTTGCTTTGAGCATGCTTATTCAGGAGCATACATAAAACTAGCATGCTTATTGGTAGCAAATGTGAACAGTTCATAAGCATGCTCATAATAATCATATTAGCATACTCATAGCGCACTTTTTAGCATGCTATTCGAGAGCATGTATAACAGTAGCTTTATAGTTGTCAAGATTTAATTCTCGAATGTTTTGTCGTACAATCTATGTATTAAAAAAGTTGCCTCTAACCAGACAGACAGAAGAAGAGAATAAAAGCTCTGCTTTCGGGTTGGCCAAGCTAGGTTTAGCTTCAAATCCTAAAGCAGAGCCCATAAGATGGGTGCAAAAATATTCGAGAAGGACAGAAATTGTGCGAAAAACTGAAACTTAAAGGCTGATTCTTGAGATATGTAGAAGTAACCGTTAAATATAATTTTATTTGTGTGAAACTCTTTAATAAACTTAAATAAAAATTAATAAAATAAAACTTTTTTTTGAGGGAGTCTATCGTGTTTTGAATTGTTAAATAATCAAGAACGGTTGTTCAGTTACAACCATTTTTTTCCATTGAAAATAAAAGTGGTTCGAATGTACAAACTTAAACCAGAAATATAGGGTTATTGAATTCAAAGCACTGCGAATGACAACATTAGTAAACCTAAAGATAATTGTAGCAAAAGCAAATAGAAAATTGGATAAAAACGGCCGTTTTAATAAAACTTTACATTTAAAATTTAAAATGAATTCTCTAAATATGCTTTCTGACCAAACTTCAAGTTTTAACAATTTTCAACTATAACTTACAGATAGAGTGGCAAGTAGCAACTGGCAAGTTAAGTCAAGTCGTTAGTGACTGACCTTTTGAGGCGCTTGTTAACATTTGCATAAAGTTCCCGACGTCTCTACCGCTATAATCTCAGGTTTTTAAGTTTTTGGTATTCGCAAAGGAGTTTTGGGGACTAGTAATTGTGCAATGAAACTTGTTATTTTAAATTGGCGCAGTGTATTATAAAAATATTATACAGGGTGTTACAAAATAACCCCTAAAGCCTGAAACCCCATGAACAGTAAATAAAACTGTAACTTTGCGCGCTGTTTTTTATAAAAAAAAATATATACTAATTTAATTCTTTACTGGAGTACTTCCATACCCTTCAGTTATTACGGGTAATTTTGTAAAACCCTGTAAATAATTATTCGTCAAGTAGTAGAAAATCTTACGTATTTATGTACATGATTAAGTACCTACCTACTTAGTATTTTAATTCCTCCATCTCCATTTCACCAACGGACATCCAGGCGGGGGGAGCGTCTTCATCCTTATGTGGTTAGTATTCCAGTGGCCCGTACGAAGCGCTTCGCGTCATCCTTCCTAATGCGAACTGCTAAAGAATGGAATTCACTCCCGTCGTCTGTATTTCCTGATAAATACAACCTAGGTCTCTTCAAGGCTAGAGTGAATAGGCTGTTACTGAACCAGTGAGGTACACCCTTGGCCTCATCTACACTTTTCATCAGGTGAGATAGTGGTCAATCACGGGTCAGTATTATGTAAAAAAAAAAAAATATTCATAGTGAAAATAAACGGATCACTCACGTCTTAAAACGAGTTTAACTCGACATGTTTCGGGCTAATCCGTAGCCCTTCCTCTGGAGTCACACGTCACGGCGGCTGCCAAACGCGCACTCAAACTTTACACTTACACTTAGTATACTTTTTATAAATAATTCCAATTAGTTCAACCTAGTGTTCAACTCCACCGTTAAATAGTCGCTAAAATATCAGAACATAATTATAGAAATTTGGTTTCTGGCATTTGATAAAAAAAAGTTCTGAATGAGGTTCTAAAAATTATTTACTTAGTGTATTTTCATGACTTGGAGACGGAAATTATAGCTAAAAATCGCACCAAACGCGGATAAAAGACGTAAGAAGTCATAAAAAAATACTTATATCTAGCGCATGATTCTTACTGATACTGCATGCCTGATACTTTTAGCTGTAATTTTGTTTCCGTGCTTTAAAAACATATTTTCGGTTGGTGCTCTATTTTATAATTTATTTTAATTCCTAATCAGTTAGAAAACGAACTTCGCAACTCTAGTGTATTTTTTCTTGATTTCAAAAACCACACTAATAAACCTAGGCTAGCGGTTTGACCTATACCTAGCCTCTAAAGAGTAGGGTTGTGATTTAGATATTGAATCAGGCGTAGCTTTGCGGATGTCTATATCAATGAACTGAAACAATTACTTTGCTCACCCGCGACCTTATGATAGCTATGTTTATGCAAGAAATGTGTGTTCATGCAGTTCGTCCACCTCCATACTGTACGAATACACACAAATCACACAAACCCAACTATCACCACCACCAAACTACACTGACGCGTTTCGAACTCAATCAGAGCTCATCCTCATACCTGATTTACACTCTCGCCTCGTCACCTCGCCTCGCGCCTCGCCTCGTCGTCTCGCTCCGGACGCGAGCCTCAAAATCAAGGCAAATCACGAGCGCGCGCCTGTTCACACTCTCGTCTCGTGGCTCGTCCCGCAGTTCGTCTCGCCACTCGTACGCGAGTGTAAACCAGGTATCAGAGTATCGCAACTGTTCCCTATGCTACCAGATGTTAGACTAACAATGCAAGGTGCAAAGTAATTGTTTCAGTTCATTAGTAGGGTTGTGGGTTCGAGTTCGCACCTCTGAGTTTTTCGAACTTTAGGTATGTGCGAAATTACATTAGAAATTTAACATGATGTGAAGGAAAACATCGTGAGGAAAGCTGTGTACACAGCTGCGAAGAGATGCAATAGTTTGAGTGAAGTTCCCAATCCGTACTGGGCCCGCGTGGGAACTACGGTGCAAGCCCTCTCATTCTGAGAGGAGAGCTGTGCCCTGTAGTGAGACATATATGGACTGAGATGATAATAACAAACCATCATTTTCACAAAACACGCCCATTCTTCACTAAAGAAAAACACTTAAATTATCTTAAAACCGGCGACTTGGCTCGGTTACACGCGCCTTCGCCAGCCAAACCGAGCGTGCGGCGATTGTGTCACATTAGGCGCCAGACAGAGACAAATAGACCGGAAAAACGGTTGTAAGAACGGGATAAACAGCAATTGCACTGTCACCACTTCGGGAGAATTTTAATGATTAAGCGGACCTACTATTATTTTGTCTACTGTATTTGGGGCAGTGGTTTGCAACCAGATTATATCTCTTTAGAATTGCATTTGGTATTTTATTTCATGGAAAATTCAATACTATCACTTTGACCATTGTGAAGTTTTTACGAAATCAATATTTTTATGAAAAAAAAACTTTACCCATTGAAAACTAACTTTGTATCTATTTCAAACGAATTATAAGCTCAGGTCAGTGTTAGCTAGGCAAGCGTGCTTCATCGTAGGCCTCATCTTCGTTTTCCATCAGGCGTAATTGTGGTCAAACGCAAGCCTATATTGTACCTATAGAAAAAATAAACGCATTATCTTGAAAACCGATCGCTATACCTCAACGTTTTTGGACATTATCCTCTATTCTTGTTTAAAGTTCAAATGTTACCTCGGAGGGGTTTTATGCCTCAATCTAGACTTTTTTCTATCTGTACACCAAGTTTCATCCAAATTCATAGCGACTTTATTATATACGTGATAGAATAACAAACATCCAAACATCTTCACTAACTCTCACATTTATAATATTAATTTTGAATACCACAATGAAGATGACACTATAAAATAAGGTAAGTAATAAACGCATAATTTTATTTTGTTATGCACACATAAAAAAGGCACCAATCAAAAGTTCTAAAGCTGATTAAAATGTCTAGGAAAAAACGACGCAAATATTCGTACAAAGATACCGTCAAAAATAAAGACAGCTTTCAAAGTCGCGACGACGGCCCACGAATGAATTCAAAAAAGGAATAAACAGGACGCATGCGCGGGTCCTTTTTGACGCCACGTGACTAGGCACGCACTGGCAGGCAAAGTTTCTTGGCTTCTAATTTTAAAAATACGATAAACGATAACTGCTGGTAATATTTTTAGGTTATGTTATTAATTGAAATTAATTACTTAAAATATAATATAATATATATATATATTAGATATTACTTAAATGTGAATCAGCTTTTTCTTGCCACCCGTTGCTATGGTTACACAAATGTTGTCTCCTTTACAATCTAAGCATTTTCTATGAAACAGTAGGTATGAATAATGTCACTTGGAGAACCGGCGACAGAGAAAAAACCGGCCAAGAGTGTGTCGGACACGCCCAAGATAGGGTTCCGTAGCCATTACGAAAAAATCAAGTAATATTTTCCTAAGGATTTCGTATGTGTACGAAATCATCCAAGTTTAGGTATGTTTTATACCTTAGGCTATTATTTACTCTTAAACTACAAATAATTTCTAAGCAATCTTAGCCGCTATAATTTTCCTAGTAAATTTGATATATTTACTACCCTTCTGAATTTTTTCAGATTTTTCCACCCAACAGTTTAGATTTTAGAGGGGGGGGGGACGGCCGATTTTAATGAAAATTTTCACTTTAAAGTTGAATATTTCGCAAACAGATCACTGAATAGAAAAATCATGTTAGCAACCCCGCAATGATTTTAAAAGACCTATCCAACGATACCCCACACTATAGGGTTAGCCGAGAAAAAAATATCACCCCCACTTTACGTCTATGGGAGGTACCCTAAAAAAAATTGTTTTACTTTTTTTTATTCAATCACTTTGTCGGCGTGACTGATATATATATTGATGCCAAATTACAGCTTTCTAGTACTAACAGTCTCTGAGCTTAGCCGCGGACAGACAGACAGACAGACAGACAGACGGACAGACATGGCGAAACTATAAGGGTTCCTAGTTGACTACGGAACCCTAACAACACAAAAAAGTTGATTCGACCAAGAAACAAAATGAAATGGACGTTGTCTGTGGCTTTTCATGCCTATGTGTGACTAATATAGATAGTTATTCGTGATGACGCTTGCCGTGTATCTTATTGCAATGTCATTAATGCCTAATTTTGAAAAATTCACGCGTCTTCGTGAATGGCACTTTCCTATAGTAACGTATTATCGACACTTTATTTTGAGCTTTTCATTCTAAGTAGGTACATGTATACTAGCTACTATTTTTAATGACAGTTCCTACATTAGAATTAAGACAATAAGGCTGATTGTCAGATTGAGTTGCAAGTGAAAAAAGCCTCAGATATTTTAAGCCATACAACTGACATTGAACCTTTATGGTGGTAAAGGAATTACTTGGTCGACTATACGCGGACCAAAGCAAAGGTTGTACATACACTACCTGGGGGCTCTGCGAAATTCGATTTTTGAAATTCGTAACGTGGCGTCCCTTTCAGTCTTCTGTTTAATACTATTAGCGTAAACGGGACGGCACGATACGAAGTTCGAAAATCGAATTTCGTAGTATAAGGCAAAACGAGTAGCAAAACCCAAAACTCAACGAAAACCTGGAACTGGGCGAGAGGCAAAGTTGTAAAAGTTCTGGAAGAAAAAATACAAAAATAAATCCATGTCAACTGACTAACTAGTTAGGGGGTACCTATGTATCATAATATCAAAGTACAAAAGACCGAATGTATTAAAATATCGAATGGGTTAAAAGACCGAAAGGGTTTTATTCTGAAACTGTAAACTTTTGAGGTTGTTATAAATAAAACTAACCTAACCTAACCTAATGGGTTCAATACATGCCGTTTTAATAAATTCTAAGTTAAGGAAGTTTATGGTTTCAGAAAAAAAAACTTTCCGGTCTTTTGGCCCATTCGATATTTTAATACATTCGGCCTTTCGTACTTTTTGGTATTAAAATGCATACCCTAGTGAAGCGATAATATAGGCATTTTCTGAAAATATATAATACCGTACTAAAAATATGTTATGTGACTTTATTATCGGTTTCCCATGTGACATGGATTTTTTTTTCTTATTTTTCCCAGAACTTGACCTTTTGCCCGGTACCAGCTTATAGTTGAGTTTGTGGACGTCCTCTATAATCTTAGGATGATAAAAAACCGGTCAAGTGCGAGTCGGACTCGCGCACCGAGGGTTCCGTACAAATTTATATGTATCTATGACATCCAGTCTTAGCAGACCCCTGCTCCTAAGCAAAATATGCGCAGTGTGGGATCATTGTAGATTGGTTACTGATATAGACAGACAGACAAAAAAATGTATACTTTTCGCAATATTTCCTTTATCTGTGCTATAAGACCTTGCTTCGTGCCAAATTCCAAGATTCTGAGTTCACGGGAAGTACCCTGTAGGTTTTGATTCCCTTGCGAGTGTCGATAATTTGCGGAAATTTGCGGCATAAAAGGCTTTTTCTTTTGATTGCGTTAAAAATTTATGCTTTTCACAACTTTTCCTTTATCTGTGCTATAATACGTTGCTTCGTACCAAATTTCAAGATTCTGAGTTCACGGGAAGTACCCTGTAGGTTTTGATTCCCTTGCGAGTTTCGAAAATTTGCGGAAATTAGCGGCATAAACGGCTGTATCTTTTGATTGCGTTGGCTTTGATTTTTTCACAGTTCCAAGGGACAGTAGACCTGAGTATTTGATATAAATTTCAGCTTGATACCTCCACGCGTTCCTGAGAAAAAGGGTCTTGACAGACAGACGGACGGACAGACGGACAACAAAGTGATCCTATAAGGGTTCCGCTTTTTCCTTTCGAGTTGCGGAGAACCCTAAAAAAAGATACTCTTTGTTCAAATACTTTGAAAAAATCATACTGAAAACTGTACTTACTGAGTTTCTTTTTTTTTCTATACGGGGTTAAAAATGGCACGTTTCTGTGACTTGAGAATCCCGTTAGGCTCCCAAATACCCAATTACTATTATGAATAGAACGGAAAAACCATAAAATAACTTTAAACTGTATTGTTTATCTGTTGTTTACGTGGTAACGGTATCTTAATCCTGGTCATCGAATAGTTTGACAAAGCGAAGATTCTGATAAGTAGTTTTGAAAAAGTAATATGACAATAGCTTTGTTATTATTTTTTGTTTGTGGTCAAAGGTATTCAAAATATACGAGACTCGCCCGCGGTGTTGCTCGCGAGTATCTAGATCTGACAGTTATGACATAAACAGGATTCCTCCTAAGCATAGGTATCCCATTTATTAAAAAAAATAAAAATAGCGCTTTACCCAAAACTTTTTGCAAAAATCACACAAAAATAAACACAGGCGTCGTCAACCTTAACAAAACGAAACGCTTAATATTTTAAACTGCACAATGTCTATGAATGTTTTTTTATAAAAGCAAAGGGGCGTGGCTGACAGCGTTCGCTATAAATTATGTCAGAACGAAACAAACGACTCGCGCGAATGGATGAATGAAACTGTGAAATCTGTTTTAAAAAAAGGCATTCGACTTTTGAAATGTGCGTGTGACCTTTTTTAGATCAAAAATATGGTATGGTAAATGGTATTTGCTATAAGTGAAATTTAAATATCGAGTGCAAATTATAATGCTAAAAATAAGAAATTAATGTTTATGTTGCAAAGGTTTGATTTAGAAAGACTAGACAAAGAGAATTAACTAATAATTAAACTTTACTAACAAACTTACGGCCCACTACTAGACAGCCTCCTCGGCCTCAGCCTCCTCTCAGAATAATGTAACATTATTTATCTACTAAACCGTGCTTAAAATGAGCCCATGTTGCTCGAACAGGATTTGACAGATTCAAAATGGCGTTTCCTACAATTAAACTCCCCTACAGATTAATTCATAAACAGATACAAAATAATAATAAGAAGGGGATGTCACCAGGTGTGTCTGCCTGCACCCTTATGTATTGGTGTAAATATATTAAGTATTACCTAATGTATGATGGTCGTGCGACATGTCTGTTTAGATATTTTAGACGACCAGATGGCCTAGTAGGTAGAGAACCTGACTACGAAGCTTGAGGTCCCGGGTTCGATTCCCGCGTCGGGGCAGATATTTGTATGAATAATACGAATATTTGTTCTCGGGTCTTGGGTGTTTAATATGTATTTAAGTATGTATCTATCTATTATATAAGTATGTTTATCCATTGCCTTGTACCCATAACACAAGCTATGCTTAGCTTACTTTGGGACTAGGTCAATTGGTGTGAATTGTCCCGTGATATTTATTATTTATTTATTTATTTATTTATTGTTAGGCAAAGGACACAATAATACAACTTTTTAAAATTTCTATAATAGAACCAAGAAGCCTGCCTTTGCAAATAACATCGTAAAAATGTTGAGGAATTTTCAAATTATAGTTTCTTTGTTTTAATGTTTTTTACACATCTTTTCTTCATTATTTTTTTGCCTTACTAAAAACAAAAGTAGTACAAGGAAGAATTATTTTATCTCTCTATATATATAGCTCTGCGGAAACTAAATAGCAATTTATTTTAACTTTGTCAACTGTGCATTACGTATTAGTATTTGATGTTAGCGGCTCTATGAGAGTTCGTCAAAAGGACGTGAAATCTACTTTATTGTGAAGGTGTATTTATTTACCTTTAACAATATTTCTGTGAAACTCGAATCCAAATTGTATAGAAAGTACCACATTTGCGTACTCTGTGGTAAACGTAAAAACTGCAAAAAAACATCAGTCCAGTGGTAGTAAACCGCGAACTAAACTGCAGCGACAATAAATGAAAATAATAAATAACTTCAACTACACATGAAATTTATCGCGTCGCCATAAAAACGGGGATTAAAAATAAATCGCTCGAATAAATTGCACCTCTGAAATTAAAACACTCCCTCACACGACACGCGTAGCGCGGTGCAAGTTACGAGTGATTTCGATACACTGATAAACATAATGTCTTTTTTTTTTCAATAAAAGGGTAGTTCTTCTAGCGTTTCAACCGCTATCACTTTCCTCTGGCATATAATTACGAAATAAGCTAAATTTATCATCAGGTGTTAACAAATAGAAATTGTACCGCAAGCACACTTTATCGTTTATTTAAACCTTCTACTTGGCTTGATATATATGTGACAGGATACTGGCAATACAAAACATGGTGGCAAATGAGCGATCAAGCGAGTCATTTGATAGTAAGTGAATACCACCACCCATTCACACCCGTAACAACAGAGGGTTGCAGATCAGTTGGCAGCCAAAACGACTAAGGTGGAATACTTTATGTGCCAGTAAAGCAAGCACTGCTGATTAGCGGCAGAATTACCTAGTAAGAGGGTGGTAATTATCCGGATGGAACTTGCTTGGATAAGGTCTTACCGCCTGCAGACTAAACTAGACAGTTTCGGCTGTACCTATTTTAGTTTTTTCCTAAAGTATATATATACAATAAGTAGCAATGCAATTGAAATTTGTAAATTAGAAACGTATGCTTTATATAGTTGCTTATTATTGGCCATAGTTGGTGCTTTTGTAGTTTTTTAACCCAACAATCGCAAAATATTTTAATTTTAAATATGTAAGAATTTAAAAACATTTTAGTAAATAACAAAGCGAAACAGCAGCGTTTAAAATTACGTGACTTAAATCTACAGCTATTCGTCGCCGCTTGTGACCGATACCACGCAAAGGCGGGGCGCGGGGTGCATTGTCCATTGTTCTTTTAACAGCCATGCTTGTTAGTGCACCGACGGTTGACGACGCTGGCAAGAGGTGTGATTAATAACGAGTTTAGGCGTGAAATCCGTCACTTAATTGGCGAACGCTTGACGCAAATTAATTTGCAGATTTTTGAGGACTCAACTCCAAAAACACTTTTTATTCCTTAATTTGTACGTAAAAAAACCAGCTAAATCGATTTGAGCGTAAAGATTACTTTTTTTACCTACAAGGCTAGAATAACCAAAAACAAAAGAATAATTCCGACATTCGCATTCAATTCATGTTCAAGCCAAAATTATACAAGGCGACCGCAAAAAAGGGCCAAAACAATGAACTTTCCATCCCCCCTTTAAAGCCTTAATCAAGGGTCTGCCCCAAATTCGCCCACAAATTGCATCCAATTGTTCACTTTTTACCACGAGGCGTGTTTATAAGGGGTGTTGAGAAAAAAGAATTATCTGGCGGACCAACGGTTGCGCGCATCTGACTGATGCGATGTGACGTCATTGAGACCTATTGGCGTGTAAACGTTGGGTGGAATAAGAAATAATGCAATCGGAAAAGGTTGACGACCAGTTATCGTAGATAATTAATTATGTGCGATTTCAAACAAATTAATGTAATGTGGTCGAAACTTTCACGTCTTGGCTTGGCTTGAAGAAAAGTTTTATTTTTATTTTTAATTATTATCAGTTTATCGGTAGGTGTATATTACTGTATATTATTATTGTATCTAAAATATAAATTAGATACACCTTTAAACTAAGTTTGAGTAATTCATGGATGCTTGATATTTATCTAATCTCCAGACATAGAAATTTTTGTGGCACGAATAAAAAAACTAGTTTAGCTCGACTCGTTTCGGGCATTCCGTAGCCCTTCATCAGACGCCACGACGGCTGCTGCGAAAAGGCACACAACCCCATGATGAACGCCGTGATGGCGTGTGCTCCGTGATAAAGGGCCACGGATTAGCCCGAAACGGAGCTAAACTTGATCATAGACGTGAGTAATCAGTACTTTTAAAAAAATGTTGTGCGCTTCGCATTGCTCCTCCCTTTTGATTAATGCTCTATATCAGTGTCTTAATATAAGTGCCATTCACGAAGACGCGTGAATATGTCAAAATTAGACATTAAAGACATTGCAATAAGAACCACGCACGCGATGATGATGATGATGATGATGATGATACTTGATACGAACTTTTTCTGGCCATAAAGTGCCTTGCACAATATGATCATCAGTTGAGTATTTAATGTGAGTGTACCAAGTAATATATCGAAATTAAAGGAACCAAAATAAAACACGCTGTGTCAGTATCACAAAAAATATTTTTCATTTTTTTTAAGTTCACCGAATATATTTTTTAAAAGTAAAAATAGGTAACAATAGATGCTGCTCAGCAGCATCTTCGAGTATTAGATAAAAATTTGCGGTTTGCAAATACGAAACCCTTCTTTTGTACCGCAAGAGGCAGTAAGCGGATTATTTTTTGAGTTAATTTTTTACCGCCACTTCTATATGAAAAGGATGAGTTGAAGTACCTATTTATTTAGCAGCTGGCAGTTTTGCAATGTGATTTTTTTTTTTTTTCTGCTTCAATTTATATCTACTCAATGGGGTACGTATCTGATAGTCTGAGAGCTAATTATGGAGATTTTGAGTAGATACTTGAGCTTAGAGTATAAATAAATAAGCAAGCATACAGTATTACCACTTATATATAAGTGACATCGGCAATAATCGTTTGCGCAGAATAGTGCAACCTAAGACCGACTGAAACCGAACGTGTATACCAATGAAATTAACACATTATTTTACCTTATGGCCTCAAATACAAGAACAACACGGACTCATGCTATCTCGCGTACATGTGAGGTTTTTCTAACGTGAGGCATCGAATTTATTGTATAAAATAGCACAATAAAATATTAATGGAATCTTTACCGAATTTACTCAATCTTTGTTATGACAGCATAAACAAGCTTGGTTGCTAACCACTAGAAAACCATAGATGACAGGGCAGTACGAAACAACCAATAGTGGACAGTCGCGTGACGTACGTACGCGTGGTGAGACTGGTGAGCACAGCTATGATTGGCTGAAAATTTTTCACGCCACATCAAAATAAGTTTTCTGCGCAGGTACATCGGCGTAACTTATAAACGTGGTATAACTGTACTCTAAGGTATTTGAGGAACGCTGAAAACTTGTCTAATGCTTCCCCTATAATAGCCAAGCACAGAAATACAAGTGGCGGGGTGGGGGCTAAATCAACACTCATATTTTTAAAAATACAATTTTTCTTGAAGAAAATGTCATTGAGGCATTTCGAAATTTTTATACTTTAAAATTTGACAAGTCAGATCATTTAGTCGGGAAATAAAATTTTGTTAGAAATAAAATGACATTTTTTTCGAGGTACGCAGAAATTTTAAGAGAATATTATTTATATTTAAAAAGAAATATTTCAAATAACATACAGATAATTTCGGATGGACAATCGATCTGCCAATATCTAGTAGGCAATGTAGGTAGGTATGACTATGATGGACTGTTCTTAGTTTGCGGAATTCTCCCTGTACTTTGTAAGACTTATATATCTAAATATCCTAGAAACTTACTATGGTGATGAGTATAAAGTACAAAGGCAATTAAAACGTCGCCTTAGATCCACTAAAAGGAAATTATTGTTGCAGCCGGTTGCCAAAAATTATTACGCAAAAAGAACCAAAGAATACCTAATTCCTAAAATATATAATAAGTACCCCTTTTTGCTGGAGGAGGAAAAATTAAAAATAGGGAGTTTAAAAATTAAATTGAAAAAGATTCTAAATGATAATGATAACTAAATTTATCTACTTTTTCAATTTATTTGGTTTTGCATCTTAAAAAATATCATTGTGCACCTGTAATATTAAGATTAGTAATAGAGTTGTACCAGCGAAGACTTCAGTCACTATCGAATGGTAAACAGATATCTATATGGTATACAGATAGCCCTGTAATAAAAGCTGCATGGGTATGGTGACTGAGTCTTCGTTTGTATATTTTATCTTTTTATTTTTAGTAAAGTTATGTACCTAGTTAGTAAGCATCACTTGGCACAATAATCTTATTGTCAGAACGTGACGCCAACAAACTGTTTCACAGTTTGGCGTACTAAATATATTGTTATGTATGTGCTAATATTAAAAAAAAAATAAAAAATTAAAAAAAAATGAGGTTTGATTTAGCCCTGCTACCAGTCAGCTAGGTTTGTGGTTCTGTGATTGGTTCTATCCGTTCAAAAATCCTGAGAAGTTTATGGTTTCAGAATAACTTTTTGACATTTTAACCATTCGATATTTTAAACATTCGATATTTTAACCTTTCGATATTTTAATCATTCATCATTTTCACTACAATCTGACCGTTTTCAAGTCTAGGGTGAATGAGCATTTCCTAGGCAAGCATCGTAGGCCTCATATTCGCTTTCAATCAGGCGTGATTTGTGGTCAAACGCAAGTCTATATATTGTATAAAAAAAATACTTTTTTTACGGATGTTATTTAACAATGAAGGCACAAATATCAAGTAAAAAATATTGCTTGTAAATTATCATTTGTTCTTGAAGCGGCTTTGTCAAGTAGGTATTATAAATCTATTACGGTTTAAAAGATATTCTTGTGACAGCCGGACGGACGGACAACGAAGGCTTAGTAATAAGATCCCTTTGGCCCCATTTGGATACAGGACCCTAAACAACAAATAATAACATTGTAGATCAGTTTAAAAAAAACCCGACTGCATATTTTTTTACGTATTTGACGGCGAAGGAAAACATCGTGAGGAAACCTGCATACACCTGCAAAAGAAAATTTCACCTCAAATTCAATGGGAAGATTTGAAATCATATACCTACATAAGTGGTGTCGTAAATCCGTGTTTCCTTTGTAATTCCCGTTCCTACGGAAATTCCTGGAAAATGTATACGCTTTGTCACTCTCGCAAATAAGACGAATCTAGACAAACCTCATACTTTAAAATCCATCAAGACGTTCAGGCTGCAGGGCGTGCTAAAAAATGATACCTACATACGCTCGAAAAGCATAACCCTCCTTCGGCAGACAGGTTAGGTAATAGGTAATAGGTAATAACGGGCTAGTTTCCGCAACTCGACGTCTTTTTCGCGCCTATTTTGCGTAACTGGCTGTAGGCACTATTCATGCCACGGCAGACAGGTTAGGTATAAAACACATTTAATTCAATTTTCTACAACTATTAATAAAACAACGACTGTAACTAGAACTTGATCAAATGCACAAATTGCACAATGATTCGTATAGCTCGCAACCGCGGACAAAACTAAAAACATTCGCGCAATGAAAAATCGACCTTAATTGTTAGGTAGCGGTATTTCGCAATGCATATCAAAGAGATTTTATTATTACTGCGTACTAACAAAACACTAACGATCTATTCATTGGCACAATTAAAATCAGATCAATTGTTTATTGAGCATGGAACGGTTAATGATAATACTCGTGTTTGGTCGAATTTATAACGGACTTTACAGTACGTTTATTGTAGAAGTTGAAAATAAAAGTAGTTTGTAAATGGGTCAATCAACTTTTTTTTGTAAACGATTTTCTGCCACTTTCTATGAAAACCGAAATAATTAAAAAACTGTTTATTTTTCCTTATTTAAAGTATACTTTTCAAAACCCTAGATTTTTGTAGTCAATAATGGTATAATTGCCATATTTATTTTATTTTGTTTAGCTTCTATTTCGTGGGTGACCCAGGGGACAATGATGTCCCCGAGATTTGTATGAAAATAGTGGTATGTCCCCTGGATGACCGGATTTTTTCATAGAAATACTTATTTTTTTGGTTTTCACATACGCACTATGATAAACAGTTTATCTAATTACTACAAAATCATGGTTTCACTAACCAGAGATTACAGAGTTACTTGTAAAGGGGAAATAGAAATTTACAAGAAAAAGTTGATTGACCCAAATTATTGCTGTATCAAAGTAAATAAAACCGGCCAAGAGCGTGTCGGACACGCCCAAGGTAGGGTTCCGTAGCCATTACGAAAAAATCAAGTAATATTTTTCGTATGTGTACGAAATCATCCAAGTTTAGGTATGTTTTATACCTTAGGCTATTATTTACTCTTAAACTACAAATAATTTCTAAGCAATCTTAGCCGCTATAATTTTCCTAGTAAATTTGATATATTTACTACCCTTCTGAATTTTTTCAGATTTTTCCACCCAACAGTTTAGATTTTAGAGGGGGGGGGACGGCCGATTTTAATGAAAATTTTCACTTTAAAGTTGAATATTTCGCAAACAGATCACTGAGTAGAAAAATCATGTTAGCAACCCCGCAATGATTTTAAAAGACCTATCCAACCATACCCCACACTATAGGGTTAGCCGAGAAAAAAAAAATCACCCCCACTGTACGTCTATGGGAGGTACCCTAAAGAATTTTTTTTTACTTTTTTTTATTCAATCACTTTGTCGGCGTGACTGATATATATATTGATGCCAAATTACAGCTTTCTAGTACTAACAGTCTCTGAGCTTAGCCGCGGACAGACAGACAGACGGACAGACATGGCGAAACTATAAGGGTTCCTAGTTGACTACGGAACCCTAAAAAGCATTAGGGTCACAGAATCCCAGAAATTGATTTGCGTATAGGTGTTGACAGCATTATATTATTTTTTACTCCAATGATGGTTTTAAAATTCGGTAGTAAAATCTCTTATAGACCATCATTTTGTTCTAGACGAGCTAATGCACAGCGCTGCGATGGGCGGAGGGGCACTCTTCGGGTGCTCCTCCGCCGGCCACAGTGGAGTCAATCAGCTCGGTGGAGTCTACGTCAACGGGAGGCCCTTGCCTGACTCCACGCGCCAGAAGATCGTGGAGCTGGCGCACTCGGGAGCCCGGCCCTGCGACATCAGCCGCATCCTGCAGGTCTCCAACGGCTGCGTGAGCAAGATACTCGGCAGGTCAGTTGCACTCCAACCATGTAATGCAGTAGTGGACCCTTAACTGACTCCACGCGGCAGAAGATTGTGGAGCTGGCGCACTCGGGAGCCCGGCCCTGCGACATCAGCCGCAAGATACTTGGCAGGTCAGTTGTACTCCAACCATTTAATGCAGTAGAAGACCCTTACCTGACTCCAGGCGCCAGGAGATTTTGGAGCTAGCGCATTCAGGAGCCAAGCCCTGCAACGTCAGCCTCATTCTGCAGGTCTCCAACGACTGTGTCAGCAAGATATTCGGCAGGTCAGTTGCACTCCAACCATTTAATGCAGTAGCAGACCCTTTCTGTAGACCTTTAACGACCACTTCACCAAGGTACTCACCAAGTCTATTCTTACCGCAAAAGAAACACCTGCTACTATCAGCTTTAAGTTGCACTGATATCCACTCTGCAGTAGAAGATTCTTATTTCACACCACCTCGGCTTTTAGAGTAAACCTTCTAACAACAGTCATGTCTATTCATTTCAACAGTCATGTAATTTTGAATTTACTGACGCATCTAACTAAATTAAAGATTTATTGACTGTAGAAATTGATTTAGCAGGTTTACTCTCTAAGCCGACGACCAGTCTCCTACCACGTGCACCCTCGCCAAGCCGAAGTCCATAGAATTGGCATTGATCACTTTTTTACAATGTGGTCTAATTCCAAAACCATTTCGAGGAATAGGTTTATTAAATCATTTTATAACATTGTAGTAAAAAAATATTAAACGATCGTGTGTATTTTTACAAAATAATGTTTGACCTTTGTTTGACCTTTCTGTGGGCATTAACTTTGAAATTCTTTGCAACAAGAAAAAAAAAGCCGTCCGTCTAGTTTCTCTATACTATTCTCTGTCACTTCGACGTAGTTATCATCTGTCAGTTTAAGGATACTATTTTGAAAAACATTCTTCGCGTTTTTCATATTTTAATAATGGATTTATACAGGAAGTGTTTCATTCCTACTTGTGGAAATGATTCTGTTAATAGCCCAAACAAATTAATTGTTTGCATTAGAGAAGATTTACAAGAGAAGTGGTGCCGCAAAGTTAATTCAAAGTTTACAAGATGTACTTATTGTTTTGAGGATCATTTTAATGTAAGTATGGATTAAATCCGCCAAAGAACTTTCAAGGGAACACTTCTGACCATTTTATTTTATACATACAAAAAATACTATAGCCGTAAATCGTTTTTTTTTACCTATTCTCTTGGAAGAATCGGCAACTTTAGTGTTATTGTTATTGTAATGTAAAGTGACATTGTCAGATGACAACTAACCATCGATTGTTATACATTTTTTTTGTCATTATGTCTGTGGTTTATACACAGATTCAGCCGCGGCATGTAATTTACGAGAAGTCGTATCTCAAATTTTCAATAAATTATAAAAAAATATTGGAGTGATGAATTGCTGAAATATTCAAATTAGTTTCTTAAAATGCTCTATATTTTCGATAAAAAAAATATAAAGGGGGGTTAGAAAAAATGATCAATCCCAATTGGCATACTCAGAAACACGGTACTATGACAGTAGCTGGAACCTATATACCGGGTGGTCCATTTAATTGGGTCAGTTCGTAATCTGAAACTCTGAAAGTACTTATTAGAAATAGAAATAGAAAGAACCATGTCATCGATATTAGTGACAAGATGAACCATTCCATTCCATTCCATTCTCATAAATAAATAAAAAATGTAGCTAGCAAAAAGCTGGCATCAAAAGGGTTTTTTTACAAAAAATGGTTTCTTACAAAAAAATCTTTCTACTTCTTAAACTTTCAAAGTTACTCATACCTACTAGACTCATCAAGATGAGCCTGTGCAATAATGCACATGCTAGTCGCTCTAAATGTGGAAGTAATAATTCGAGCTCTCAAGCCAGCCCAAGACGCAAGACAAAGATCGGTCCCAGCGAGATGCAAGTGCTTCCCCGAGGTGTTTCACAAAGGTGGCCATTTGTGGTGCAAAGACTCCATCCACGGAGGTGACAAGGGGTGTAAAAGTGGCGTGACGCAGATTTTAAGACAGAAGCAACAGGGCGTGAGATGTAAGAACGAGCGTCGGTGTCTACGACACGGATATCGAATGACGCCTCCCTCTGAAATAATAATAACGGTGAATATTCTTAGTAATGAACCAGAAACTTACAGGTAGGTCATCTTTAAATCTGTGCAGTTCGACAAAACCTCGCCTAACGAAGCAAGTAGATAAGATCGGAAGACAAACCGTGAATTCCTAAAGTTACTAAACAGATGAAGATAAGAATTTACTTCAAAATCCGCAATTCATCGCAACTCCGCTGTCATTACGTCACGTAGTACCGCTAAGCACCCATAACAATAAAAAGTACTGGTACCTCGACACGCATAAACGAATTATTTAGCACAAAACCCATTGTCGCCTCGACAAAAGTCGAAGAATCGATCTAAGAACTAAGGGGTCAAATTCCGGGGCCACGCGTTAACAAATTGATGGAATTCCCATAATACCGCCCAAGGAACCGCACAATGGTTCGAGTAAGTATTGTCGCGGACAAAATTAAGGAATATTTTCAATGAATTAATCAATACAATACGAATTTGAGTTTGCATTCCTATAGTGCATTGTTTTTGTTGAATACGTCGTGTGCGCAGCGGGGTCCCGTGTTCCCAACACTGGGAACGCATCGGGTGCTTGGTGTTAGGGTGTTCTAATTTCCCACTTTATTGTTTGATTGCGATTTTATCTGGAGATCACGGAGGATTTCGACCCTCGCTCCTTGAGCCTGAGTGTTGATTGTAACGTCAATGGGATTCGATTGTTTTTGTAATCGGAATGCAACTGACAAGCGTAGAATTACAGCCGCCCTAGCTGTGTGAAGCGGCGTCTGTAGCCATTTAGAAAATGTAAGACTTCCTTGAACTACCGTGAGACTCAGTCATAGCGAAAAAATACAGATAACTCACGTCTATTATTAGCCCGAAACATGTCGAGCTTGAGTTATCCGAATTTTTTCGCTATGTAAGACTTCCGTTCGAAATATTATATTTACCCAGGCATTTCCAGCAACAACTTATTTTCGAACAACAGCTTGTAAGAAAAAATCCAATAAGTGTGTGTCAATGCGACTAAAATTCAATTAAGAAAAAAAAAATCATAACTTTAAATAAGTCAAAAACTACAAATGTCAATCTAGAACAAAAAATATTTAAACGACGCCAATCAAAGAAACTTCGTTTTTAATACACGGTGTGCCTTTCAGGGCTGTCCCACGCCCGCCCCTAAATAAAAATCAAAATAAAACATTATTTTACTAGTAATTGGCACCCCTACTGAGGGAGACTGCTTGACGCCACTTCAAGAGATCTTATACGAAAGCAAATTATGCTGGGACCCTAAAATATTGCACAGGGGGCACATGTTAATATTTTTCGTGTTTTGGAAACAAATACGAGCACTTTTTAATATTAGAAAAACATAAAGAGAGTCGCACCTTTTTTTACTTGATTTTTTGTTTCGGAATGTTTAGTGAAATCTCAACTGTGTTTTATCTTCTGTAAGAAGACTGTGCCATGACGGATACTCCACCTACAAGACTGTAGTCTGTTTGTTTAAGGAGAACATATTTAATGACTATATTCTCGTTCTTCTTTTTTGTAGACTCATCCTCATAATTCAAACCTTTCTCATGTCTTCAGCTATCCAAATTTTCTCACATTTTACTGTAGGAAATATTTCTTTTTCTCTTTTTACGTTCGTAAATATTCAAAACGCGTGTACTCACATGGCTGTTAAGACTTAAACTGGCTGCAAAAGTCGTTTTTCCCATACTCCCCTGGATCTTATCGTGCCAATTACCAAAGGGTTCTAGAAAGGGCAAGCGTGGCGGGACTCCTAATTAAGAGCTGCCCCGCTGTTACGTTCTTCTTACGGTCTTGATAACTTTTAATAGAAAAGAAAAAATAGCTGGAGAAATTTATAATGTCTTGGTTTTGGTTTTGCCGATGTTCTAAAAAATTCCCACAAATATTGTTTTGGGTGTCGCCAAGCTGTACTCAAAGACGTTCATTGATATTTATTAGCCAAGTTATTTTTGAAACAACTTTTTCATTTTCTAAATAGATTGCGCCAGCTACAAAATGAGACAACAATGTCCCGATTCTATAACTTTCTTATATTTTTGCGTGTATGTACATTCGTCGCTTTTTACGACTCCCTCTTCAGTAACTGCCAAATTTCATAACAACGATAACAGATTCTAAGTAAGCACCCACTCATATAAGTACAATTGCATTATATCAGTAACTTAGTTGCATTTGAATAGCCACTTCAGAAACAATCTCAGATAAGCCCCCTTTTGCCTCCGAAAACGTTATCTACATCGCCCCCTGTGTATTGCCCAGTAATGCTTCATTCGTACCACTGTGCGAGGTAAAATGTATCGCGCTGTGCAATTTTGAGTTGGGTTGCACACTGTGAAATTTTCTTTGAAATCGGGTAATATTATATTAATAGCCTTTTCTCGTTGTATGCGGAATGGAGCTGATTCCAGTCGATTTGATGTTGTTTGATAGCATCACCCGACGAACAATTCAGTGCCGGTTGCGGGTTGTTTTCATTCATTAGTTTAATAATGATAGTTTAAATCGATTTGTGATATTACGGATAGTTTGCATTTTGAAAGCATCTGATTTTGTTGTGTCCGTTTCCGCAAATAAACCAATCACAAACTGTCATTATCAACGTCGGTTCTACGAGCAATGTGCCCTATCCACTGCCACTTAAATTTGGCAATTCTCCGAGCTATGTCAGTAAGTTTACTTCTCCTGTGGATCTTCTCATTTCTGATCGGATCACGCACAAAAACTACGAGCAAACCTCGCACCGTCTCAGTTCCGTATCTCAACACTGGCAACACGCACCGATCAAAGACTTTTGCCTTGAGGCATGGCTTTATTTTAGACATGAAGATATTGCGTAACTTTCCAAACACTCCCCGACCGAATTGGATTCGTCGAAAGACCTTTTTCTCGATGTTGGATCTGCCTAACTGGACTGTATTGTTGCATTATATAAAACACATAATTCATCATTACCTCCAGAGCTTAACAAACAAACACAAAAAGCGTTTAAAACATAATTGAAAGTTCGCCGACCTTAAACAAACTGCTAGTCAATTAAAATGTAATCTACGCACCCTCACAA
Source organism: Archips crataeganus (assembly GCA_947859365.1). NCBI lineage: Eukaryota > Metazoa > Arthropoda > Insecta > Lepidoptera > Tortricidae > Archips > Archips crataeganus. The sequence goes on from OX402064.1 coordinate 8,340,746, forward strand.
CGCAAAATCTGTCGCCCAAGGCGAAAGCGATTACCGAACTCTATAGGCCCCACAGGCCCTTTTCGCTAGGGCCTAACCTATCTGAACAAATCGACTCGATTGTCGAATGTTCGACAGATGACATCGGGATTGCGATTCGATATTGTTTATTTGGGGTTAAGCTATTGTGGCGGTTTCGGTTACTTTTAGATCCAGGTCAAAATGGAACGTTAAATCAATATTATGGATACTTGGATTAAGGTGAAAGCGATACGGTTATTGTACGGTTTTACATTGAACAGCTATTTTTGTTTTATGTATATACTTTTTGTATGTTGGTAAATAATTTTTTTTTTTATTTATTTATTTATTTATTATATAGTCGCTCTCGATGTTTCCGTCGGGATAATGTGCTCATGAATTTTTAACACACACAAGCGCACTTGACAATTGACTAATGTGTTAATAAACATTAGATTTAGAACACGTGGCCGCTCCAATATTTATTTCAAAACCTAGAAAAAAAATTCTGGAGCAGGCGTTACCATTATCACCCAGTGGCTGTCTTAAGATGGTCATTGGTCATTGCCTCATTGGGGTCTTAGTATTATTGACGCGTTTTCGAGCAATTGGTCTGATATAGGAGCAAATAGAGCAAGTTGGAAGTCCAGAGGAAAGGCTTTTTCCCAGCAGTAGAACACTACAGGCGAATAATAATAAAAAACAACTCTTTCATAACTTTTCTCACTCAGATACACAACAAAATTACCTTAAACCATAAATTCCGTTCAAATTGCTTGATAATTCTAAAACCATCCAATTCCCAGCCATTTCCTTTTTTCTGATCTCAAACATTTCAGCATACCCTCGTTTGCAGCCACTTATCCCTAATATCTACATTGTCAATGCTACAATAGTATCTCGACAGTCGAAGTATCGACACATGTCGATCACACAATACCGCTGTCGAGAGCTTACATCCTTGCCGGCAAAATTGTTAAAGTTAAAAACAAACTCTACGGATCAACTCATAAGGTCTCTAACAGCTTGGGATCGCGTAAAGATGGAAAAGATCAAAATGGATTCTAAAATCAACGAAAACTTTATCATGTTTGATTCAAGGTTGAATTTTGCTGTTTAATTCGAATTTTGAGATGGGATTATATTTTTGTAGATTTACTGAGTGGTCGCGGAAGTTATAAAAATAGACACATTTAAAAAATAGTATTACATTTTTTACGGGGACATTATTTTGGCTGCAACTTCGTCATTGATTAACCACTGTGTTCTTAAACATTTTTTGTAATCAAACCCAGAAAATTGTAAATAAAAACTTGTGTCATTTGCATTTGCACAGGTTTAAAAATGTCTGTAGCATGACGAGTTTCTGTGTTAAAAATTATACACCGCGCTGTTATTTTGACGTTTAAACTCGTCCGGGCGCTTTTTACTTTGACCGTTTTCGTGAAAATATCGCGTATTTTTATTTTTACCTTTATTTCAGCTTACGCCATTTGAACCGATATCCGAACGTCGAAAAAGCATTCGAATTTTGAAACAAAAACTGACAGCGTGTATGGTACATTTAAAAAAAAAATTAGAATGTAGTTTTAAATCATAAAAGTAATACAAATACGTACTTATTTTTTATGGTTATTCGCCTATATTTGTAATGGGTGTGGCCTATCATTTCCGAAAATCGTTTTTTCGTCGTGGCAATTATTCCATTCCCGTATTTTCCCAGTGGCATGTTTCCCCAATTATTATATTTTAGCCCTGTTTAATTTTACTGTTCTCTTTTTTTCTATTCTCTTAATTACCCAGGAAGTATTTTTATTATTATTATTCGATAACATAGTGTTTTCGATTATAGCTGTTAAAAAAAAAATTAAAGCTGTTTAATTCAATAAAAAAAAACAAATACATCACAAAAACCAATAGCTACAAAAATCTTTAAATTTTAAGATTGTGGTAAGCTATAATGGGGATGCACACGGATACAAAAACGGACCTTTGAAGGACTCGTGTGTGAGGGCCGGTACAGACGGACCGCACTACAACTGCAAGGCAACTGCAACTGCCGACCGCCCATACATCGCAACTGCATTGCAGTCGATCATAGTAACGCAGCCTGAAAGCTATACTCGACTTACGTGCACGGGCAGACGGCCGCCGCAGCCACATCGCAGCCAGAATGCGGCCCGTTAACGACCCAACTGCTTCAAAGTTAGGTACAATCAATAAGTGCCTTTTTTAATACATATTTAACTGAGTTACTCGACGGAGGTCAGCTTCGCTTCGCTGACCTCCTATTTCTAGGCGGTTTGCCCTTCGGGCACAAGAAACTACCTAACTAACCTAACCTACCTAGTATTCTAGGACAGGTGTCCATTGAGATTAAAAAAAATTGAGAAAAAATGGCAATAGAAAAAAATAATTTTGAGAAATAATGCCCACAGAAAATAAAATATTGGAAAAAATGCCACTGGGAAAAATATGGGAATGGAATAAATGCCACGAAGAAAAAACGATTTTCGGAAATTATGGGCAACACTCACTTGTTTATTAGCCTGTATGTTTTACGCTCTCACAACATTCCCAAATCCATAAGTTCAGCTTTGCACGCAGATATTACGAGACGGTTACATCAAGCCGCGTGCCATCGAGGGGTCCAAGCCCCGGGTAGCCACTACCCCTAGGTTTCTATAATTGTAAAGTTTAACACTAACGATCACTACTACGGTAGTGATTGGCCAACAACTGTTCATATCTAATTGTTTATTAGTCTGTATGTTTTGGGTCATTATTCGAGCGCTTCAACCGCCTCATTTTCGTGGTTACTTTTTTTACGAATTGGCTGCAGATTTTGGTGGCATTTTCGGTTATCTACACTGACGAGCAAAAATAAAGGGTCAGTTACAAAAATATCGATAACTACAAAACCCGCTGTGATAGCTTCTTCGAGTAAAATGAGTTTAGTAAAGAGTTTTATTCTCAATTTAACTTTTTCTTCTTAAGAATAAAACTCTTTACTAAACTCATTTTACTCGAAGAAGCTATCGCAGCGGGTTTTGTAGTTATCGACATTTTTGTAACCGACCCTTTATTTTTGCTCGTCAGTGTACTATAGGTCCCGTACATCTACCAGACAACTGGAAACTGTATCAGAATCTTCAGCCATTTCTACAAGAACACGGCCATGAAAATGTTTCGGAACAAATGCTCGATTAATGACCCCCTTACGCTCTCACAACATTCCCAAGTCCAAACTAAGTTCAGCTTTGCACGCAGATATTACGAGACGGGTTCCATCAAGCCGCGTGCCATCGCGGGGTCCAAACCCCGGGTAGCAACTACCCCTGGGTTTCTATAATTGTAAAGTTTAACACTAACGGTCACTACTGCGGTAGTGATTGGCCAACAACTGTTCATATCTAATTGCTTATTAGCCTGTATGTTTTACGCTCTCACAACATTCCCAAGTCCAAACTAAGTTCAGCTTTGCACGCAGATATTACGAGACGGGTTCCATCAAGCCGCGTGCCATCGGGGGGTCCAAGCCCCGGGTAGCCACTACCCCGGTAGTGCAGAAAATCGCCGACTACAAAAGGGAGTGCCCGTCGATCTTCGCGTGGGAGATCAGGGACCGTCTGCTCAGCGAGAACGTGTGCAATAATGATAACATACCTAGTGTGAGTATTGCATTTTTGTATTTACATACATACTATTTCTTCTTTCTTCTTCTTACATTAATCTCTAATATATAAAAATCTCGTGTCACGGTGTTTGTTACCGAACTCCTCCGAAACGGCTTGGCCGATTTTTATGAAGCTTTTTTCTCTACACTCGGTAGGTCTGAGAATAGGTCGTAGGCTATTTTTTATCCCCCCCTCCCCCCATTCTTCGCGGACGGAGTCGTGGGCAACAGCTAGTTATAGATAGTTATATTACTAGCTGTTGCCCGCGACACCGTCTGCGAAGAATAGGGGTATAAAAAATAGCCTACGACCTATTTTCAGACCTACCGAATATAGAGAATGTTTTTTTCCTAAAAATCGGTCAAGCCGTTTCGGAGGAGTTCGATAAGAAACACCGTGACCCGAGATTTTTATATATCAGAAGATTATTATTTTTATGCATGATTTTTATTTTTTATTTTTATTTATTTTACAAATATCGCACCACCTACCTACTGAAGTTCATTCCATGCTTTCTTTCTATTTAAAAGGTTGCCTGGACTCTTTGCTTCGAAGTGATAGGCCGCCCATTGTTTTTCTGTATTGTATTCTTTGTGGTGTATGTACTATAAAGAGTCATTGTACATATAATTACGCCTCCTTCACTGCAAAGGGGAGGCAGAGACTATTCGCTTCCACCTGCTACGATCCTGGCATACTTTCCCTTCCACAACATGAGTCTTTACATACTGACTTTTCTTCAAGACATCCTCAATCTGACCATGGTATGTCCTTCTTGGTCTCCCTCTTCCAACATTTCCATCACATTTTCATTGTTACTTCATCATCATCATCATCAGCCTATGTTTGTCCACTGCTGGACTAAGGCCTCTCCCATGGCACGCCACTGAGCACAATCCTCGGCCACTCTCATCCAGCTGTTGCCAGCCGCCTTGCGAAGATCATCGCTCCACCGAGTCTGAGGACGTCCCACGCTACGTTTGCCAATCCGTGGTCTCCACTCAAGAACTCGTCTACCCCAACGGTTATCGGTTCTTCGGGTTATATTGCCGGCCCATTGCCACTTCAGCGTGCTGATGCGGTGGGCTATGTCGATAACTTTGGTTCTCTGTCGGATCACTTCGTTACGAATTCGATCTTTTAGAGAAACTCCGAGCATAGCCCTTTCCATAGCACGTTGAGCAACTTTAAATTTGTGGACCAGCCCTACAGTGAGTGTCCATGTTTCGGCACCGTATGTCATGACGGGTAAGACGCACTGATTGAAGACTTTCGTCTTTAGACTCTGTGGAATTGGCGACGTGAAGACTTGACGCAGCAAGCAAGCAAGCTTGCTTGACGCATTGTTACTTATCGCCATAATAATCATTAATCATTATATCACTAGAACCTTTAGCACGCATAACTCTCTCGCTTATACTCGTAGTTTGTGCTCTTCTTTCCTAGGCACAGTCAAGGAAACTGAATCCAGTACCAGGGTGCAATCTTTTCTTTGGCAGATGTACGGAACGTCAACATGAAATTTGTAGAGAAATGGAAAAGTAACGAATTCGATACTTTAATTACTTACATCTAAATTTCGAACATAGAATTAGTCGATTTGAAATTTAATTCAATGTCATCATCATCATCAGCCTATGTTCGTCCACTGCTGGGCATAGGCCTCTCCCATGGCACGCCACTGAGCACGATCCTCAGCCACTCTCATCCAGCTTTTGCCAGCCGCCCTGCGAAGATCATCGCTCCACCGAGTCTGAGGACGTCCCACGCTACGTTTGCCGATCCGTGGTCTCCACTCAATGTACTCAGTTCCAAGCATTTTTTTGAATCTCGAATATTACAATCTATTTGAGAATTGGAATCGACTCAAGTTTAGATTGTTTACGCATTTAAAAAGTATATAAATGTAAGTAATTTGTTTCAAGTTCGAACTGTCAAAGAAAATAAAATAAAATTACCGTATTTTGTGATGTGAAATATATGGTGAAAAAATTAGCAATGAAGGAGACTTGTGACACTATACAGATAAAATTATGTATGCGACTATACATAATTAGCATTAAAACACTTGTATGATCTTATTATGAAACTTACCTTCGGTTCGTTTCATAACACCAAACTTGTACTATAATGAGTCGTATTATGCACTAGTCACATAAATAACTACAATACAGCTAAAACAATAATACAGCTAAAATCCACGACAGTCAAAGTTTTTATATAGACTCTTTGTTATCTACCTACAAAACGCACTTGTGATTTTAATCTTTCCTCTTGACATTGACTTAAGAAAAACAAAGCTATGACGACAAATAAATTATTTCACCTTCTTGGCTTATGTAACTTATAATTGTAGGTACTTTAATGTTACCTTTTGAAGATAAAGATCTTACGAGATCCGGTCACCTTGACACGTCGGCGTGGTAAAGTAACGTTTATGTAGACGATTGCATTGCGGATGTCAAAACAACTAAGATATCTTTGGATTTTAAATGTATGGAACATTAAATATGTATACACTAGCTTTTGCCCACGATTCCGTCTGCTAAGAATTCATTTGTCGCTATTCCGCGGGCACTAGTCGATTTTCCGGAATAAAAACTATACTATAATGTTAATCCAGAATATAAACTTTGTCCCAAATTTCATCAGAATCCGTTAAACCGTTTTGGCGTGAAAGATTAACTTTACAATCATTTACCCATCTATCCATACACACTTTTACGTTTATAATATTAGTAAGATTAAAATATGCACACGTGGGACCATTTATTTAGATCACACTTTAAAAAACCCTAAACACCATTCGCGATTACTAAAAAGTTTTATTGAATTTGTAATACGAGTAAATTGAGAAACTTTTCAGCCATAGCTAAACCGTTTAGATGAATCCTCACCCGCGCGGTACAGCGACTGGGGGGTATGATGACAAAGGCCGAGAGAGGTGCAGGCGGCTCATTTAGCTATAGGCGATCATTTAACTTCGGTTGTAGTTTTTATAATAATAATATAGAAGACATAGATTTTTGTACTTTTGAATATTATTTTCGAGTTATGTAATTTAGAAAGTCGGTCGCTTAGATTATTTTGCACTAGATAGAGCTTAGGCGGCATATAAACGTCCTGAAAAATATAAGCCAACTGTTGGCTTATATGTCATTTGCCCTCTTCAACCGGAATGACGTAACGCTATCGCAAGATCAATCTGTCAAATAGGTCTTTGGACGTTTTGTATCGCATTGTTTGCTACTGACACTCTATCTAGTGTATAAATAATCTAAGGTCGGCGCTAGGCTGTCCCTTTGACTAACCCCAAAATAAAACCGATAAAACAGTTTATTAGCTATTAAATATGTGAATTTGATCTTAATGAAAATTGCAAAGGCTTCGAGATACTGGCATTTTTGTAACACAACAAACCACGATTTGTATAAAACATCCGAAAATTTTTCAAATTTCATGTAGGTCTTTTTTTAGGCGTTGATTTTAGAGACACTTTAAGCTTATGAACGTAAAGTACTTAGCTATTGGCCAAATATTTCCAAAAACTAAAAAAAAATATCGAATGTGAAGTTAACACAATGTCGTGCCCAGTGGGTCAACGTCAAAATAATCCGGACAAACCCCAACAAATTCTTAATCCAATTTTGCGATTAGAAAAATTTCACGTCACAATCGGCACACCATATGTTGCGGGTCGGACACGGGTTCATTGTCCTGGGCCTTTTCAAGACGGACCCATGGACCCTACTCAGTATAATGCTTATTCTGTGCATTATTGATGGCTGCTTATAAAATTGCCGGCCGATATGTTTGATGACATTTTATTAGATCTTTGCGATGTCCATACAAATGCTTGTCTATTATAGTTGAGTCCATAAATTTTTGAGTTGATTCGGCTATTATTTGAAGTTGCATTCGCTAATAAACAGTATTTTGATGTTGACATAGGGGTTTCGATGGCCGTGAAAACTTTTCATTAGTTGTTTCTATTTTACGACAGACTGTAACAAAGTTGTTCCATTGATGTGAAATGTACACAAATAAATGCTTATAAATAGTTCCTGTCAGAGTTTATCTTGTTGTGTCCCCACTTTGGCTGTCTGGTAGTCCAAACAAAAACAGTTCTGGAAATATGACGAGGTCGTCTGTTACGTAAGGATATCAAAGTTACTTCACACGATTTCATCAAACCTTGTAGGTAGGTATAAAAGAAAAAATATTACACTGAATACCGAGAATAGACAGTCAGCTAAACTTGGCATACTCGCGAAATCATTGTTAATTTTTTAACATACTTTGTAAATACTTCGGATATAATTAGCCTCTATCAACAACACAAAAAAAGTCGATACCATCAACAACAGTTCCGAAAATATTACGAGACCATCCGACACGTTTATAAATATATCTAAATTACTTCACACGATTTCGTTAAACCTTGTACTTACCTAAATTTAAATATATCAAATAAAATAACGAGAATAAACTAAACTAGGAATCTGAATAATCTTAGTCCACTTTTCAACAAACTTCGGTCTTTATCACTTCAGATATAATTAACTATACCTCGACCAACGACACAGAACAAAATGCGATCGCTATGAAAAGTATCGCGTACGAGATTATAAATAAAGCCGTGTGCAAAATGACACGGCGGGTAATCGAACCAGACGCAAACGACATCTGCCCGGCCAATGTAGACAAAAAAAACGTAAAATTGTATTTTTTCAAACCAATATCTGCGACAATAATGTCACAACTCTATTCCTATTTTCGCTCAAAGCAACGCATAATGTAAACACTCGCAGACACAATGAACGCCGCGCACACAAAAAGTTTTTGTAATTTCGAGTGTCGACTTGGTTTCGAGGACGTGTTGTGTGTCATCTGCAAATGGAACAAAAGAAACATTTCTCAGCTTAATAAAAACAAATCTAGTTCAATGACCTTTACGCAAAAATAGGAGGACTAGATAAAACCTGTATAAAGTGTCGACAACATACATCTAGTTACCTACATCCTCCCCCCGCTTAACAAGAGGACACAAAATCGAAATACCGTAAGCCCCTAGGAGATTCGGCGCCAAAGGGGCTATTTTTATGACTGTCGTACCTACGCACGCGGCCCACTGGGCAAATAGGTGAGCGGAGCGACGGATCCGCAGACACATGTGTTAGAGCAGGACGGTTACATGTCGTGCGTGACGTCGTCTAGTCATAACGGTCGAATGGGCGTGATGTTTCTTACCAACAGAAAGCGGACAAAAATACGAGGAACAATCGATTATTGCTCGGAGGAAAAATGGCATAACTGCGGTCGTGAGGCGGGGGGCGCGTTGATTACTTCTGTTGCGTACCTACGTATACCCTCCATATACACATCTATGCTGGTATGTATATCGTATTGCGAAAGTTCTATAGAAATGTAAAGGCTCGAAATGAACGGAATTCGTAGCCGAGCGCTTCGATCACAAAGTGATGCAAGTCGGTAAGTTAAGCTTGTTGTTTCAGTAGTTTCGGGAGAGATAGGAATTCGATTTAACTATAGTAATTTCCGAAGTAGGCTTTTTAAAATGCTTTCGTATAAAGGAGACACTTATAGTGACGCCCTATCTATATCAATCTACGTTGATTTAATGACTTGTGACACAAATTATAAACTAACTTGCTTTGAGCTTAATTTTTAGTGTAACAAACCGAAGTCTCAAAACACAAAGTAATATTTTTTTTCTTTAATGGAAAGAATTCCATTTCTTTCATTCTTTTCACAGTCTAGAATTTAATAAACATCAGAAATAACACTCACTACCTACATAAAAATAAATCTACAAAATTTTCAAAAGCAAGATTTTCACTCTGAAAATTCCGTCATAATTTCTCAAAAGCGCACTTACGCCATTTCGCTCCCGCGGCGCGATACTATAATTCCCCGTTTACGCGTGAATGCACAGAACATTTGTTGCCTCTTTCACACGCGCACACTTCGCCCTATCCGCACCTATTCCTGCCCTTGTCCTGCGGATTAACGTCAACTGCTTATGGCATAGGAATTGACGGTTAAGTCCAGAATTTATGAAAAGGCAATTTTAATCAAAATAATATAAGTGTTAGCTCGTCATGAATATTGATAATAGTATGACTTTTATGTTGAATTGTATTAACATAATGTTACAGAGTATTGGTCGCTTGACGTGGTGTGAATTGATATTGTAATTTATGATAAAATTTACATAACCATATTTTGCCTTCTATGAATGCCAAGTCACAATTAGTAAGTAAATGAAGTGTCAATAATTATCTTCTGCATTAATCAGGTAAACCGACTACAGTAAATAAATACTGACTCAGTTTATTAAAGCTACAGTTACTTTTTTATAATTGTCCACCGTCATAATGTTAACTTATTTATTATACTAAACGGGACTTTGAGTTGACTCAACTCAACCATACAACTCAACTCGTGACCACGGCCGCTGCAATGTGGCCAAAACGTCGAGGTAAATATGTTAAGCGTAATAGTCCCGTTTAGTATAATAATTACAAGTGAAAATCACGAAAGTTTAAAACAGTTACATAAGTTCACAATAAAATACCGCATTCCCAATTATATTATTAATGTCAAAGCTTGACAAATCATTTAAAAAGAAGCTGGCCACTAGCAAATTAAAAACAAATTCAAAGACCGTTAAAGACAAATTAAAGGCACGTTCTCGATTTAAATGTGGCGTTCGATCGCACAGTGGGTTAACTGTAACCCGACACCACCAAAACGCTACCGTCGAGCATTTTCGGGGCTTCGGCGCGTAAAGTATATTATATAACCAGGTTTTGTTTTCGTTTACACGCAAAACGGTTGTAAATGAAGTGTGGTGTCTGTTACGTGCGTGTGGCATTATAGGCTACTGGTATTTTAAATAGGCTTACATGGTGGGATCCATTTAAAGTCTGGCTTTGAATAAGCATCATGTTAGTCAATAAGGTAATGTTACGAAAGAAAAGCCGCTGAGCTTTTCTATTCAATATTCGAATTAACATTTAATCGACACACACAGGTCCATTTGCAGCTCATTCTAATAGAAATGCACATCGAAAAACGTTGGGTATCTAAGGTATTAATTTCATCTTTCTAAGTGACTTAGGCATAAGTAATACACACAGACACATATTCCACAAGCACAGTCGAAGCATATGGCTCGCTGGTTCATTAACAGCTTGTTGATAGAGCATTAAGGAGTTTACAGCATACGAACATGATGAATCAGTTACATTCTATAAGCTCCTGACAGAACCATAATTACAAACATGCCACCATACAAGACGTTTTTAAATTAACCAGGAATTTTACAGTACGTACAATCGGCCAAAAATATGGTCTACCACCCTACGGTTGAAGTTCATTTGCACGTGCATACAATAAGGTCGATTTTCCCTTGCAATAATTATGATGACAGTGGCTAATGACTTCACTCAGTTATAAAAGTCAACCTTAGCGATATTTAGATCTCACATAAACTTTTATCAATAAACTGGTAGACCACATTCTTGGCCGACCGTACATTGGTCGTTGTTCGAAGTGTGCCGTATCAAAGACGTGACTTTAAAGAGAAAAATCTCATTGAAAATCTCTACAGACGAGCTTTTCAGTCAAACTAAAGCAAAAGTCCGAATTAACATTCAAAGGAGTTATAAAATAAAACCTTTACCTGCGGCTTCATTCATGTTAGTCGTTAAGTAGATTGTCAAATTAAGTTTCGGGATTTCACAAAATTCTCATGCAACTACCAAAAATTACATAGTACTCGTAGTACATTTGCGTTGCATAAAAAATACTCGTACCAATTTAAATGTAATTTAGCCCTAGTAGTTAAGATTTCAAAATTTTACACGCGTAATTCCCAATAGGTACTGATGAAATATTGGAATAAGTAACCTATGTATTATTCTAGAGATCCAGCTACATTGTTTCTAAATTTATCCTGTCGTTTTAGCGTGAAAAAGTAACACATACACACGTACATATGTATATACGTATACCAGCTGTTGCTCGCAACTCCGTCTGCGAAGAATTCGTTTATTGCCATCCCGCGGGAACTATGAAATTTTCCGGGATAAAAATTAATATATAAATTTCTCGTGTCACGGTGTTTGTTATCGAACTCCTCCGAAACTGCTTGACCGATTTTTATCAACTTTTTCTCTATATTCGGTAGATCTGAGAATAGGTCGTAGGCTATTTTTTAGACCCATATTCTTCGCGGACGGAGTCGCGGGTATCAGCTAGTTATCCTATATGTTAATCAAGGTTATAAACTATCTGCATGCCAAATTTCATCAGAATTCGTCACACCGTTTTAGCGTGAAAGAGTAACACAGATCCATCCATACAAATTTTCAGATACCATAATGATTTAACTAATAATAATGTTAGTTGGAGCATTGAAATAATACCAAACCACCATTGTATTGCTTAAACAGACCTACGCCATGTCCCCGCGTGTCGTTCTCGAGCCCTCGGTCACGCAGACTTACTCTTTAATTCACGACATAGCGACATCGTGTCCAGAGGGAGTGATTAACGTTAGAGAAGGTTAATTATCAGGGTATCCTGGGAATATAGTGTGAAGGAATGATTATGTGTTGAGTTGAAACTAACATTCTCCAGGCCATGTCCATAAACATTTACTCGTGACATTATAAAAAAACCGGCCAAGAGCGTGTCGGACACGCCCAAGGTAGGGTTCCGTAGCCATTACGAAAAGATCAAGTAATATTTTTCTAAGGATTTCGTATGTGTACGGAATCATCCAAGTTTAGGTATGTTTTATACCTTAGGCTACTATTTACTCTTAAACTACAAATAATTTCCAAGCAATCTTAGCCGCTATAATTTTCCTAGTAAATTTGATATATTTACTACCCTTCTGAATTTTTTCAAATTTTTCCATCCAACAGTTTAGATTTTAGAGCGGGGGGACGGCCGATTTCAATGAAAATTTTCACTTTAAAGTTGAATATTTCGCAAACAGATCACTGAATAGAAAAATCATGTTAGCAACTCCGCAATGATTTTAAAAGACCTATCTAACGATACCCCACACTATAGGGTTAGCCGAGAAAAAAAAAATCACCCCCACTTTACGTCTATGGGAGGTACCCTAAAAAAATTTTTTTTTACTTTTTTTTATTCAATCACTGTCGGCGTGACCGATATATATATATTCATGCCAATGCGGACAGACAGACAGACAGACAGACGGACAGACATGGCGAAACTATAAGGGTTCCTAGTTGACTACGGAACCCTAAAAATAAAATATGGAAAAAAACGTAGGCGTAAACCTGTCGCGAAATGCTTGCATGATGGTTATAAACGACAAAATTTTTTTTGGCATCTAATGAAACTTATTTCAAACGTACTGTTACCTTAAAGTTTTTAACTCAAAAAGCGCATATTAAGGAGCTCATCGCGGCATTTTTGCAAAAAAAAACTAGTGGTTTTTAGCAATTTCAAAAAGTACGGTGGGCTGCAAAAGTGCATGGACATCTCGGGGCGATAATCGCGTGAGCGCGCGCGCGCGCGCTGGGATGTTAATAACATCAAACGATCAAACACTGCTCACGCGATTATCGCCCCGAGATGTCCATGCACTTTTGCAGCCCACCGTACATTAACATTTTTAAATGGCTAAAAACCACTATTATTCATTTATTTTTACAAGCTCTTATTTAGTTTTATGAGCTTACTTACAAAACTTGTAAAACTGGGCCTTATTATGCTGAAATATTCGAGTTCCTACCCTTAAACATCTTTTTTTCAAAGAACAAAATAAAACCTCTTCAACTCAAATCGCCGATAACAATTTAACATCCATAATGAAGCCGGTGAAAGCTCCATCAGTGAACTATCCAATCTCGGCGCCCTAAGAGAATGGCAAAAAACCGCCCCAACCAAAGCACCCTAACCGCTTTTCACCGGGGAATCGAACCCGGGTCTCCGCGGGTTAAGCGTGTACGTTAAAATGTTTATAGATAATACCAATGTAGGTAATAGTAATTCTAATGGGGACGGACCCTCTTACGGAATTTGTATTCAACGTAATGGCTTTTGTCCGGATATCTTGTATCGGTTTGGTGCTGAATGGGACTGGAAAAGTGTAACGGTTTAATAGAAGGGATTTTCATCTGTAACTTCTCTTTTTGTCCGGGAGATTAATGAGTAGAACCACTGTGCGGCTATTTAACAAGCAAATTTTTTATGAAAAAAACTGTTTTAGTCCCCTAATTGCACTGTACTGTACTGTGTGTATATTACTAAAATTTATCGCTAATTTACCGTCATTATCAACGAGAAATACGCAAAAACTGACCCTTTTAAACGTAAACAAATCTCCAGTTTTCGTAAACAAAACATCTCATTAGCAAAAATCAACGGAACTGTCACTAAACATTTTTTTCTGTCGGACCACCAACGGCTGGATCTCTAACACTATCGCTCGCTAGATGATCTATCGCCATGTCACGTAATGAGGTGCGTGCGCGGCGATCGTGACACCTGTCAACTGTCAAATGTCAACTCCGAACAGGCCCAAACTAGTTCACTTTAAAGAACCAACACGAACCTTAAAGCTTAAGGCGCAAAGTTTCATAACGTCTGTAGATTTTAATGCGCATTGGATCTTTTAGTTTTAAGGTTTAAAGCTGATGCCGGCGAACGCCCGCGCAACGGATGATCTATGAGAGCTATCACTGCGAAATATGATACGTTAACTTTTAATTAGATGAAGATTTTATCGATAATTTGCTGGATTTTATTTAACAGAGCATTTTAATTATTCAAAACCGAATCGAGGTTTCGTTAGTGTTTCTATTATTATTTTAGCTAAGCTAATGTTCGAAAATGAAACAGACTTTAAAATGACTTAAATTTGGCATTTAACATTCTGTAGCTTTGTTCCGCGGCATCGGCATTTAAAAAAATGGGGTAGGTAGCTCTCAATTCCGTCATGATTTCGAAAAATATATTTCTTATTGCACTTTTATGATCTTCAAGTAATGTGTCTGCTAAATTTCAGTTTAATCGTAAGCTGGGCGTAATTTGTCAAACAGATACGTTTCTTTTGTTGGTATAGATTATGTTTACATGACTCCAGATAGTTGCATTCAGATGGAAATGACTGGTTAAAAATATTAAAAAATATAAAGAAGAAAAAAACGACAGAGAGAGCAGCGGCTATAAAGCAAAACAAACGGACACAATACTCATATTCAAAACAAATAGGTCTGATCCATCTGCAAATGTTGGTAGACGATAAAATTATCAAAATAAATGAGTTGATCACACGCAAGGTCGAGAAACGAAACTCGTACAATATCGTTTTACGTTGCCGGTTGTCCCGTCACGAGCGTCGTGCCGGTCGTATCGGGTAACCGCCATGTACGGTAGTTGCCAGATTTCAGGCTTGACTTGCCTTCGTTTCGATATTCTTGACAGCTGTTAATTATTGGATATGTCGGCTGAAGATAATTGCGCTTGAAGTGGGATAAGTGTGCATTTCTTTAATCTTTGCAAATTCAATCTCATACTTAAGAGGTTACCTAAATTTTGGTCTCAATTTGGTGGATAACTGGTAGGTGCCTAGCTCCATAGTTAGGAAATGTTGGTCTATTAGCAATGACTGTTTCTATCTTACAGGAAATTTGTTGCAAAATTACTTAATTGAAATAAATGATTGGTTAGGAACTTTTGTGTAAGTATACAAACAATTTCGTTGGCGAAAAAAATTGTTCTAAGTATGAAACTATTTTCGTAATTTTGTGCAACGCGTCGTCACGCTAAACCACTGTGCACATCAAACTACCGTAGCCAATGGCCTCAAAAACTTACGATCAAAGTTGGCTAAAAATATATTTTTTAAATCTCTTTAGAGCCCCCTGCTCACGCACCCTGTGTGCTGGGGAAAGTTTTAGACCCGTTATACACATCAGTGGACACTAATTCGGGTGGCTTGGAGCGAAAGGATGTAAGTCAGATGGTAGGGAAAAGTGGAACCAAAGGCCTTATAATTCTTTCATAGATAAATTAAAATGTATACACTGTGTTTTTTATTTCCTTTGAGGGAACATCCCGAACATCCAACAGGTCAAATGAAGTTAATTTCTCTAAGACACTATTGTCCTAACTCTTATTGTTAAATATAATCGAAATTATTTAATTAATTATGCGCGGTCCAGTGTAAAGGTTTCGTAATTTGTGATGTCGAAGTTAAAACACAGTCTTAAATAAAAATAAAATAAATAAATATTAGGGGACAATCCCAAACTAAGCAAAGCTTGTACTATGGGTACTAGACGACGATAAACATACTTATATAGATAAATAAATACTTAAATACATAGAAAACATCCATAACTCAGAAACAAATATTCGTGCTCATCACACAAATAAATGCCCTTACCGGGATTTGAACCCAGGACCTCTTGCTTCGTAGGCAGGGTCACTACCAACTAGGCTAAAGCGGTCGTTACGCAGTCTTACTTTTTGAAACTCTAAAGGACCTTTTACAATGACTGTGAACTGTCAATATCCATTTACCTATTACTTATGAATGAAGAAGAAAAAAAAGTATTTAGGCAAAAAGTTAGTTAGCAGGTAGTTTATATCGATGTACTAAGCCGTTGTCGAAGTTAACGGATATCAAAGAGAACACGGTGTATAAAGTGTTCTTAATGTCATTTTGAAACAAAAAATAACCTTATTTTAAGAATGACATGAGACTACTTTTAAATCTAAAAACACTAAAACAAGTTTAAAAAAAAAAATATCATGGGACAATTCACACCAATTGACTCAGTCCCAAAGTAAGCTTAGCAAAGCTTGTGTTATGGGTACTAAGCAACGGATAAACATACTTATATAGATAGACCAATACTTAAATACATATTAAACACCCAAGACCCGAGAACAAACATTCGTATTTTTCATACAAATATCTGCCCCGACACGGGAATCGAACCCGGGACCTCAAGCTTCGTAGTCAGGTTCTCTAACCACTAGGCCATCTGGTCGTCTGGTTTATTTTAATTATCACAGACAAACCACGACTAAAGTGAAATTAATGTAACAGAAATATCGCTACCCGATACACTAAACCAATTAGTTAACAATTCCATAAAAAAACGACGGCTGCGTGCGTTCTTGCGTAATAATGTGGAAGAAGCCGAATTAGGCCCGCCATTGCTCAAATAATGACATCTGAACAAATACGATCAATAGATAAAAGAAAAAAAAAACTGTACCAACACGTGCTTATTTTCAAATTCTGCAAGCGATTTCAGACATTCAATTCAATAATCGTTCAAATTTTTACTTTTAAAATTAGAATCGATTTATTCGGTCAACTCCACGTGTCTAACACCTGTCCAAATTCAATAAAAATTCATGAAGTACAATACCTACAAAAAAAATAAATCCTTTAAAATTCGAACGAGCGCTTTAATCTTGCCGGCCTATCTGATTGGCCAGGGACCTGTCAGAAACAGAATTTGTGTTTTAAATGCACCTCTCTTATTGGCCGGAGCGTTCGAATTCCGAAATGTTTTTGGCGTTTAGAATAGAAGGTCTTTTTTGTCGTGCTATCTGATTGGGGAAGGATTTAAATAATTGGTTTTCCAATCGCTTATTAGGATACTAGAGTGTGCGTCGCGTATGAAATTGGAATCTAAAATGAACTTTACAGGCTGTGACGCGTGAAACTGGTTTGTTTTTTGTATGTAACTCGGTAGTCATATTTATGTTCCCACGTTGTTTTTGTCTCTATTATCGATATGTCTGAAGCGTCAATCACTTGGAAGTCCGATAGACTAAGTGCCTGTGACTTTATCCCGTTTAGTCTTTATTCAGACCCTATCGGTAATTTATCAAAGTTTACTTCCATATCAACACCATAAATAATCGTTTATTTAGTAGGTATGCATTACAAACTAAAAAAAAAATCACTATCATTGTCATTGTCATATAACCCGAAAGACACTTGCATGCAAAAAATCGGAAAATGCTTCAAATTTAACTTTCAAGATTTGATTACAGACAAACATAGGGACAGGTGAAACTAAATTAAAGCTTGTGAAAAACGAGTACATTTTCAGATTTTCTCCTCAAATAAATGTTTACCTAATATCTTGAAATGTATGTATTTGTAGGTACTTACCTAAAAATGTAGAAAGCAAACGTTAAAATAAATGTGATTTGTTTACCACATTTAGACCAAAACCCGTTGTCTGGCAGAAATTTGTTTTCGTGCTCACATTTCGCGCACTCCGTCCATTAGTATAACACGGGATTAATAGCAGCATCGGGGCGGACTGTACCGCCATGATGTTTATGAAATCGGCTTGAGTGTACTTTTAAGTCAATAGAAAATAAAAAGTGAAATATTTGACTGAATCGAAACCATTAAAAGAGCACTGAGTTAGTGATTTCAAATTTGGCAGACATGTTTCATGAGCATCATAAAATCATAAAGAAGCACTAATAACTAAGTATAAATGCAATTTGCACCCCCAACGCAATTTGGTTACACATTACGAGTATGTTTGATAATAAAGTAAATGCCCGTTATACGTCTAAGAAAAGAAAAGAGCTAACAAAAGAGCTAATAACTTTATAGCGGCAGAACCAATTTTGATGAAACCTGTTTTAAAACCATCGCTAAAAAAACCTGCTTTCAAATCGAATCGGTTCACTCGTTTAAGAGCTATGATGCCACAGACAGACAGACCGACCAACACACACACACATAGCGGTCAAACTTATGACACCCCTCTTTTTGTGTCGGGGGTTAATAATCATGTCACTTCATTAACGATAATAGATTTTTTTTAAATATTTTTATTACAAAACATGATATGTTATGTCACTCTATATTATCGCTATATTACTCTTAGATTTGCAGAATTCCTTGATGAGAAAAGATCCTCGAGAAATCTAATTTCTTCCATTTAAGTCTAAATATAGCCGTGGTGGCCTAGTGGTTTGACCTATGGCCTCTCAACCCTCTGGTCGTGGGTTCAAATCACGGCTCGCACCTCTGACTTTTTCAGAATTTATATCCAAAATTACATTTGAAATTTACCATGAGCTTCACGGTGAAGGAAAACATCATGAGGAAATCTACATACATCTGCGATGAAATTCAATGGTGTGTTTGAAGTTCTTAATCCGCACTGGGCCCGCGTGGGAACTACGGCCCAACCCCTCTTATTCTGAGAGGAGGCCTGTGCCCTGCAGTGTAACGTATTTAGGCTTAGATGATGAAGTCAATCAGTTGAATTTTATTCAAATTACAATCCAGTACCTACGAAAATTAAAAAGACTAATATGATGCATGAACGTACCGTAAAACAGGGTTACTTTAAAATGCAGGGGCTACTTTGGAAAAGAGTTTTTACGCCGTGTCCTTATTTTTTAGACCATCTGTGGCAGTGAACTACCTTGATAAATTACCTAACTTTTCACGTCATTTGCTCAATCGAGCTATGAATATTTGCGTTTTTATAACCATTATATCTATCAAAGCAGCCCCAAAATTTCCTAAAGTAACCCCAGTTTACCGGTACTTTTACCGTAGGTAGAGTTCAGTGCATCCTCTTCACACGCAACTATCTAAAACGGGATGTAAACAAAGAAACATACTTACCTCTTTGCTGGGTTAGAACATACTGGCAACCTAAAAAACGCTAACCACAAAAGAAAACATAGGCTATTTCGTATGCGCTGTTCGGCACCCGCCTATTCCCTATAGGGAACGTAGAACGTAACCAACGGCAACAGATATTATATCTACGCATCCGTATAGTTACGTGTTAAAGTAGGCATACGTTTGTGTGGGTTTTTTACGCATGCGTGGTTTTTTGGAAAGATATTGGGCTTTTTAGGGGGGTGGGAGGGTCTAATCTTTGTGCCCCTTTGGGGCCTCCGATTGGAATTTAGTAATCATATTAGATTTTAAATTACACGTGTTTGGGGATTGGGGTCGCTATTTGTTTCCTATTAGAATAGTTGGGTATTTTGTGCTTTAGTTCGAGTTTCGCGGTAATGGGAAATGGACATACTTACGTCTATTTTAAGTATAAATAGTATCTAGTGGTATAGTAGTATACCTACTCAATTTAATTTAGAATTATAAACCACAACAACATTATATATTGCGGCTCGAAAACTGTAATCTCTTTACAATTTGTACTAGAGTAACAATTGACGACACGCAAATAAAGTGGCATTAAAACAATTTTATTTTGCGGCTCCCAGACTATTGTACTGTACAGTACAGTACAATAGTGTGGCTCTAGTGAAAAAGGGGTTAAGTCTGCAGAAATTAAACAGCTATTTTCTATTTTATGTGTAAAGGGGGCTAAGTCGAAATCAGCTGTTTAATTTCTGCAGACTTAATCCCTTTTTCACTAGAGCCACAGCTATTTGCTAGGTAAGAAATAGTTCAGGAGCCGCAATATAATGATGTTGTGGTTTTCAATTCTAAATTAAATGAAGTATAGTGAATTTAAATTGCTAAAAACCTCTAGTTTTTTTTGCGAAAACGCCTCGATGAGACGCCCTTTTTGAACTACACACTGTACGCTTTAACAGTGTTAACAATAAGTTTGGAATAAACTTTCTTAGAATCTAAATAAGATTAAAATAGCAATAGCTGTGGTGGCTCCGTGGTATGCCCTATGGCCTCTCAAGCAGAGGGTCGTAGGTTCAAACCCGGACTTGCACCTCTGAATTTTTCGGAATGTATGTGCGAAATTACATTAGAAATTTACCATGAGCTTCACGGTGAAGAAAAATATGAGGAAACCTGCATACACCTGCGAAGAAATTCAATGGTGTGTGTGAATTTCGCTATCTGTGCTGGGCCCGCGTGGGAACTACAGCACAAGCCCTCTCATCCTGAGAGGAGGCCTGCGCGCTGCAGTGGGACGTATATAGGCTGATATGTGTGTGAATATGCTTTTATTGAACTTTTCATCAGGTGAGATGATGTCAGTCACGGGTCTGTTTTATATTTAAAAAAAATTAGCTTACGAAAAAAAACCGTTGTGGTCGAGAAGTTTGTTATATAATACTTATAATGGAATTCATGAGAGTGGTAGAATTTTTTCGTTTCAT
This sequence comes from Archips crataeganus, assembly GCA_947859365.1. Classification (NCBI taxonomy): domain Eukaryota; kingdom Metazoa; phylum Arthropoda; class Insecta; order Lepidoptera; family Tortricidae; genus Archips; species Archips crataeganus. The sequence goes on from OX402064.1 coordinate 8,361,592, forward strand.
TTTGTTAAGGTACCTTTTCTAAGTTTCTTTACGCTTTCAAAACGTATCGAATGAGAAAAAAACTTATAGGAAATTAACGTGTAAGTTTTTTTGCTGTATTTTTTTAAAATTTCAGCTCATTTTAGCTCTCCTTTTTCTGACTTAGCATTAAAAGACAACTTTTGGAAGATTTCTATTAACAGGATTTAAGCTCGCCCTCTTACGACGTTTTCTTTATATGTTGTGTAGGTATTTGATTTGTACTTATCTACATATACTTAAGTAAATAGTTAAGCTCAATCAGAGAGTCGGTTCAAACCCGGGCTCGAGACTTTGAGTTTCTCAGATTTTATGCCCGAAATTACATTAAAAATTTACCATGATCCTTACACTGATAGAAAACATGGTGAGGTTACACATATCTGCAAAACAATCCAATGGTGTGTGTAAACCCAAACCACATACAACATACAACGCATACAACGGAGAGCGACTCGAATAGTCGGCTGCCAACGAACTTCTGATGGGCTTGATTCCTTGGCGCTGCGTAGAGATGTAGCTTCACTGTGCATCTTCTATCGCATGTACAACGGAGAGTGCTCCGAGGAGTTATTCGGGTTGATCCCTGCCGCATCCTTCCGCCACCGCCCTACGCGACAACACTTCCATCCTCACCATCTGGATGGTTGGTTGTCTTCTACTGTGCGTTTTTCCAGAAATTTCCTGCCTCGCACAGCAAAGCTCTGGAATGAGGTTCCTGCTGCGGTATTCCCGGACCGATATGACCTTCAAGCTTTCAAAAAAAGAGCGTACTCCTACCTAAAAGGCCGGCAACGCACTTGTGACTCTTTTGGTGTTGCAGGTGTCCATGGGCGACGGTAATCGTTTACCATCAGGCGATCCGTCTGCTCGTTTGCCCCCTACATCATAAAAAAAAAAAAAAAAAAAAACACACCGCGCGCGCGGGAACTACAACCCAAATCGGACATAGACATTTGCTCAGTAGTAGTGAGAGATCTCAAGCAGTAAGAGGTCGTGGGTTGAAATCCCGGCTCGCACCTCTGAGTTTTTCGGAATTTATGTGCGAAATTAGGTACATTTGTAATTTACCATGAGCTTTACGGTGAAGGAAAACATCGTGAGGAAACCTGTATACACCTGAGAAGAAATTCAATGGTGTATGTGAAGTTCCCAATCCGCACTGGGTCCGCGTGGGAACTACGGCCCAAGCCCTCTCTCTCATTCTGAGAGGAGGCCTGTGTCCTGCAGTGGGACGTATAATAAGCTGGGATGATGATGATGATGAGTGAGATATGATGCTGATGATGAATTTTAATTGACAATTCTTCCCACCAGGTCTCATCAATAAACCGAGTCCTTCGGAACCTGGCTTCTCAAAAGGAGCAAGCTGCGTCCGCGCAAAACGACAGCGTGTACGAGAAGCTTCGGATGTTCAACGGCCAGGCGGCGTCGGGTTGGTGGTACCCCGGCCTCCCCGCCCCCGCCCCTGCGATACCCGCTCCCTTGCCGCCTCAGCTAAACCGGCCGAGCAGTGAAGAGCATAAAAGAGGTGAGCAAAAAGCGTACATTTCATGAAACATAGATGCACAGAAAAAACCCCAGAAAAAAGACCAGGGCTGGTAATCGAACCCAGGTCCTCAGCATTCCGTGCCGCGTGCTATTCCCCTACACCACCACTGGTCAGGAGTTTAGACACGAATTTTTCCCATACATCGCACATCTCAGTCTGTTAGTGTTAGGTAATCACTTTCTGCAGTGATACAACGCCATCTATGTTATACCCTCATCGACGATCCTCTGCTTGAGAGGCCATAGGTCAAACCACTATAACGAATTCAAAAATATATATTACTTATGTAACTATCAGTAAATTCTACTTTTTAGAGGTCTACCTACTCTGCGTCTGCCGGTCCATGGACGCCACTCGAGAACCTTTTTACCCCATCGGCCATCGAGATAGAGTGACGACCTGGTTAAGGTTGCAGGAACGCGTTGGATGCGGAGGGCACGGGACCGATATGTTTGGCGAGCCTTGGGGAAGGCTTATGTTTAGCAGTGGACGTCTTTCGGCTGAAATGATCATGCGATGATGATTAGTAAATTTATGTTAGTAACTGAATTAGTATGTGTTAATGTTCCAACATAATATATATTTTCTTTTTTCAATGCCGTAACACATAATCCTTCGAATACTCACGTTTATATGACTAGCTAAGTCAACAGGAAAATGCCTTTAGTGTGTTTTTCTTTGAAGTAACGTTTTCCTAAAATATTTACTCACACGACTTATTATTTTGTCGAATAATATTTGTTTGATATGCAAAAATACGTTGTTTGATTTTAAGTCAGGCAACAGAGCAATGACCTCTGTTAATAAAGTTTTCTTTTAAAGCAATTTATTAACAGTCTAATTTATAAAGACTCATCAACGCCCAGTCTAAACCCAATACGACGAGAGAATCTATTTTTTGGAATGTATAGTAAATCGAAAACAAAGTCGAGATAAATGCTTTTTAAATCGTTTTCTGTAGTTCTTAATTTTTAATATAACGTAATGCATTTATAACATATCAAAAAGCAATGACCTTCATTGGGCGTAGAAATATAATGGCATGAAATATAAGTTGTACTTTATTCTGTGTGGAATAGAATTATTTAGAATGCAAGCCGCTTCCAACCGTAATGATTGGGTATCAGTGAGGGAGGCCTATTTCTAGCAGTAAACGTCCTACAGCTAAAATGATGTTGATGATGGTGAATATAATTTAATTTTAAAGTGAACTAAATGGAAAAATATTGAGATTTGTTTCTTATAATTGACTTTTCTATACATAAAAAAAAATGAGAACCATTGCTAATTTCTTTAGACATTCCCAATTTTTCTAAAATAGGTATTTTAATTAAAAAAAAAAAAAAAATGAAGTTGAAGAAAATAAAAAATAAATAGAAAAAGATACTTCATACTTAACTTGTATTTTAATTAAATCTCGCTGTCTCGCTACAACCCCTCAGTATCGATACAGAAAGAAAGGGACAACTGCAGCTCAGGCCGTTAAGCCTAGTTTAGACCAGCAAGAAAAATCGTGCTAGTTGCAATACACCGCGGCGCTCGATTGACCACTTCAAACTCATTCCCTTGACGGCCACGCGATGTAATGCAACTTGCATGTTTTTTCTTGCAGGTCTAAACTCGGCTTTAAATTGTTAAATTGATCAAAACTGCGTTTCGTAGTCTCCTATTTTCTCCTCAAAAACATGACCGAGAACAATTTTTTTTTTCAAAATTAGTCAGATGAAGGGTTTAGCTATTCCCTTATGTTTTATTTTCAGAAAATGACGTTGAGATTGGGCAATTTTCATAGTTTTATTATGATAATTAGAATATTGAAAAAACAAATATTACTTATAAACTATAATTATGATATACCTACATTAAATATGGATGTTGTTTTGCTGGATTTTTGGAAAAAGATGAAGAATCTTTACCTACCATAAATTTGATTTGTGCGCGGTCAAAATCGCGGCCATTACAAGTTTTGAATAAATAAAAAAAATTGAATTATAAATACCTATGCATAATTCTAAATTTTAACTTATATTCGGTTGTTTGTGACAGCAACAAAAACACAAACTATCCTATTTTAAATATCACTGAAAAATACACGAAGAATTGTGACAGCACGTCGAAACAGTTTATCTAAAACTACACATTCAAACTTGCAAAATTTCACCACCCGCTCCTATTCTTGAGGTAATACCCCCCTCTTTTGAGGGGGGATATCTCCAGACTTATAGGGATTACGCCGTTGCTTCTTTTGTGTTGTCTTTGCGTAAGTAGAGCAAGTAGCTTTTACGTATGCTAGGTGCGATGTTATTATGATAAACTAGTTGTTCCCTGTCCGTCTGCGAATAATTTGTTTATCGCTATCCCGCGCGAGCTATGCAATTTTTTTTTTTTTAGCCTGTTATGTAATTATCCGGGATAAAAACTAGCCTATGTCCTTTGCAGGGTCTCGAACTATCTCCATACCAAATTTTATCTAAATCGGTTAAACGGTTTAAGCGTGAAGAGGTAACACAACCGATGATAGGCAGAGTTACTTTAGAATTTGTAGTGTTAGTATTGGGGCCGAAAGGTTCTCGAGTGGTGGCCGCGGACCGGAAGACGCAGTGTAGGTAGGCCTCCAACAAGATGGAACGACGACCTGGTGAAGGTGGCGGGAACGCATTGGATGCTGATGGCACGGGACCGATCTGTTTGGCGAGCCTTGGGGGAGGCCTATGTTCAGCAGTGGACGTCTTTCAGCTGAAATGATGATGATGTGATGAGCAAGGATAGTATAGTCGACCAAGTAAGTGCTTTACCATTTTTAATGACAGTTCCTACATCAGAATAAAAACCATAAGGCTGATTGTCACATTGACTTGTGAGTGGAAATAGCCTTTGATGTTGTAAGTCATGCAACTGACATTGATCCTTAGGGTGGTAAAGGAGTTTCTTGGTCGACTATACCTAAGAAGTGAAGCCGTGGTGGTCTAGTAGTTTAATCTATGGCATCTCAAGCAGAGAGTCGTTGGTTCGAGCTCGGGTTCGCACCTCTGAATTTTTCAGAATTTATGTTCGAAATTACATTTGAAATTGACCATGATCATTGCGGTGAAAACATCGTGATGAGTGCAGGTTACACACATGAGTTGAAATTTAATGGTGTGTGTGAAGTTCCCTTTCCGCACTGGGCCTGCGTGGAAACTACGGCCCAGGTCGTTTCATTCTGAGACCCTGTGCCATGCACTGGGACGTAAATGATGAAGATGAGCATTCGTTTAAAAAATATTTCTTATCTTTAATTTTAAACCTTGTAGCCTTTGCTTTGTCCGACTGTATTATTTTGACTTACTCTTTGTCGGTCCCTTACTAAATGCTCCTTTCATCCACTCAAGGGTTGACTGGTAGAGATCCCTTAAAGGGACAAGTTCGCCTTCGTACATGCATTTCAACGGTTGTCAATAATGTATTTCTTTTTTTTTTTCCTTATTTTTGTACAATAAAGAGTTTACATACATACATTAAACTGGTCCTCAAGTCTCGTGGTGACTGTTGACGGCTCGGACGTGTGAACCCGACGCGGCCCGTCAAGAACGAGTGGAGTCAAGCCGTCCCGGACATGTCAAAGATGGGAGGGTCAAACACGGACGACCGGAGAACGTAGGATTTTACAGGATGGAAATCTTGTAATTATGCTTTACTTTTTGAGTCGTTCTAAAAATCACTTTAAATTAGAGAGAGAGGTTTACTTGAACATTTTCGATAGGTACATAGGTAGGTAGTATAAAAATACATTTAGCAGGAGAAGAAACGAATATAATTCCTTTTTTCGAAGTCGGTTTAAAAATATCAAATAGGTGGTAGTTTGTTTGTTTGTTTATACTCTTTATTGTACAAAAGGAAAACAAAAAGGTTACAGAAAAAAAATTAAGTACAAAGGCGGACTTATCCCTGAAGGGATCTCTGCCAGTCAACCTTTGAGTGGTAGAGAAGAGCAATCAAAAAAGAAGGATTGACAAATAGAGCAAATCATGTATTGCATTGTATACTTAAATTCAATTTATCGATGCGCCGCGATAACAAACTAGTAAATAATTAGTGCACGGTGTGTTAGATTTAAATTTTGCATCATGAGTTGTTGAATAGGTATTTTTTTTGTGTAACTATTGCATGATTTTGTTAGTAAACTTTAAGTACTGCGGAATGGAGCATCGAGACAAACCACTCTGGTTTAACGATGGTCTTATATTATTGTTATGTATTTTTGATTTATCTCTGTAATAAATAAAAAATAAATAAATAAATAATAAATTGGGCCATACTCAGCATAACGTTGCACAACTTTGGCTTATGTGCATCCCTACGTCCCATTGTTGGACATTTTCTCTTCTCAGTATGTATAAGATGGTTTGAGCTAGTCCCATTCACAATTTGGCATATACCATTGAATTACTTCGCAGCAATATTACAATATGGAGGTTTCCTCGAGATGTTCTCATTCATTCATTCGTTCAAATTCCCCACAATAATTCCGAAATTTTTGAATTCGGACTAGAGGCAGTCACCTCTGCTTGTGAGGCCATAGCTATAGGTCAAAACACTAGCTTATGTAGGCTACCATGGCTTGCAAATTAATACACAGTTTTACAAATTCCCAGTATTTCCACCTAGCCACCCGACCTATCACGGATCTCTTCTATTCTTCACTCAAAAATACGTCTCAAAATTTCATCAAAACAAGACTAAAACTCATGCATGACAGTTGCTCCCTCAATGACCCGACACAAACCTCGACTTAAATATAAATACGCCTCATTCTTTTTACAAAACACATCTAGACTAAAACTGATAAGGCCCGACCACGACTACACGCGAGGCGGTTAGCGTTTTTCTGTTCAATGCGCCGAGACGCTCACCGCTCAGTGGCTACCTGTAATACCTATATAGTAAAACTTCAAATCGTTTTAGCAGAAAATAAAATAAATAAATATCACGGGACAATTCACACCAATTGACCCAGTCCCAAAGTAAGCAAGGCAAAGCTTGTGTTATGGGTACTAGGCAACGGATAAACATAAAAAAAATAAACAAAATATAATATAAATATATAATATATTAAAAATTACAAATAAATAAACTAAACTCACTATCAAATGGGTCACAGTCGGTGACTGCTGAAACAAACCTAACCTACCTAGAAAAGCTTTTACTTGGATTTGGGGTTTTAGTTTTCCTTATTTAATTTTGTGAGTTACGTTGTGTTGCTTAAGTGATGTTTCCACATTGAGTGAGTTTGTTTTTTAATTTATTACAATAGGATTGCGATGTTGACTATTAATAAAAAAAATGACGCAGTGACGAACAGTTGACATCAACCTATTGTAACTTAGATTAGTTGCACTAAAAAATATTTTAATTAATTAGATGATGACATAAAAAAGAATCATCAGAAGGTATTTGAACATAAACTCAAAGTATGGCTTATTTTTTTATATTCATATTCATATTCATATTCATTTATTAATAAAATTACAAATTTTACAAGTCAAATTATATTATATAATTTATTTACTTGAAAAACTTTTAGAATGTATGAATCTTAGGAATTTGTTACAGATATATATTTATATCCATAAATAACTTGCTTAGTCAATTAATTAACAAATCTAATTAAGTACATTGAAAACTATGACATAATACACAAACAATCTTCAAAAATTAAAACTACATATATTGAAATAAAATGAACATAAATTAGTTCCCAATTATTTTTTCTTAATTTTCCGTTACACTGTTGCCTCGGGTCTCCCTTGTGGCTATAAGTAACACTCGGTCTTACCTCTGACCAGCAATGAACAGCAATAAAGCTCGCCGGTCGCGTGCAGTCGAGGCCGGGCCGCGATTACCCCCGTGACCCGCCTCGTACGAGTCTCGACATTTCCTCGCACTTTTCAGAGGCGTTGTTTGACGCACGTGCCTGGAATACTTAGCTCGGGAAAGCTGGCAACTTCCCGTCGAAGCGATGGAGGCGTCTCGTAAGAACTTCGCTTTGTTTTGCAGATATTTTTGACGTTGGCGTTTTTATATTCCTGGACGTCTTTGCGTGATGCAGATTTGAAATATAAGTAGGAGGCGTTTTGTGTCTTGTTTTTCAGGTTTATGTGAGGCAGTGGCAAGGTGTTTTTATGTGTATTGACGTAGTCACTATCAGAAGCATTAGTTTTTTAGGTGCTCAAAAACATTTGAACATGCACTGATGCGATTAACAATACGGTCATATTCAAATACTTCACATGACACTAAATATACTTAATTGTATAAATGAACAATATTAAACATCCAAGACTCGACAGTATTCGTATTTTTTTGTACAAAATTCAAAGAAATAATAACCGGTACGTACATGTAATTACTTCCAGTAGATACCTACACGTACACTAAATACCCTCAATATATGTACAATATAATGACTGCCATGTAAAGTACAGGCGGCCCAATAAAACCGGGCATATATAAAGCGGATATATAAGGGCACTTTTATTGCTGACGCTCCGCTGGCTCGGACACGACTATGTTTTTATTAAAGCTGACTGTACTCGTATAAACTTTTACGCATTTTATGTATTACGTTCAATGCGATTGTACGTACTATGTATGTAGTAACTTACATTTTCATGTTAAAAATATTTATAATATTTTGTTGCGGGTTGATTTTATAAAGACTTCAATTTTGAAATATCGGGTCACTTCTCATACAAAGTTACTTGTAGCGACTTCTAGCGCCATTTAGTCATTAATTAGAGAAGTCGCTACATTCTACATCACACTATAGAAGTTTATCAAGTCAGATACAAAAATAAAATTTCCGACTCTCTTCTAACATCCATCTTAAGAGATCTCTCTTATGTGGCTCATCTCCACATAACTTTATTTAAAAAAAAAACCTATACCTTAACTTGACAAAAAAAACCTTAACATTTTCTTAAAAATTTACTCATAAGTTAATTTTAGTGTCCAGCCTAGGTGCCCTATCGGTAGATACAGACAGCCTTGTCCATACTGGGCACCCATGACATTTAAACAACCACGAAATCATCCAACAAAATTCTCATTACCAATTTCAATGATCTAAACTAAATCACGCGGCGTTTGCACAGTGGTTCACAATAACAGCACAAATTGTTTGAGTACACGTTTAGAACAATAATGGAGTGCACAACTGCACAGTGGTGCGGCCGCGGCGCGGTCGGGCGCTAATTGACTGGTCGCGTCTGAACTGGCCTATTTGATTGCAATTTTTTGATGGATTCTGTAACTGAATGAATATGGTTTTTCGGTTTGCGGTCCATGTGACACTTTTTAAGTTCCTTTAAGTTAAACAAATCCATTTTGAAACTGTGGTTTAGTATTGTTTTTATGGAGCATCTTAAGATAAGTAAGTACTTGATTCTTTCGTATTAAATCATTCCCCAACAACAACTAGATTACCTGGAAAAGAATAGGGTTAAGTTTGCTTTTGTGCATCTTTCTGTGTATCATTCATATTTAATAAATTTATTTGCAATAATAATTTTACATACACACATATCATGGTACAAATAGGATGGTGATGATCAGGCATGTAAAAGTAAACGTGTTAAAGGAATTAACTTTAAATTGGCAATGTACTAAGATAGTCACCTGCATTCACCAAGCCTTATACTACGAAGTGCCAAATTCGAACTTCGTATCGTGCCATTCCGCTCACGCTAAATTGTATAATACGAGATCGAGCGAGACGGTACGATGCGAATTTCTAATTTCGGAGTAGCCTCCCAGTCATCAGCAACCTCTTGCGAAACCGACATTAGTGGACCTAGTGGAACGCCTGCCAACGCCTCGCCTACCGATTCATTCTCTCCATCCGAGACCCTACATTATATCTCCCGTCCAAAATTCTGCAGTACTTAAATCAGTTTGTGTTGCCAGTGGTGACATATGGCTTCTAGACAAGGTCCTTGACGTTGGCCCCTTGAAGAGGTTCTGAGTCACGCACGTTTGCGCGACAGAATTCGGAAAAGTACGACACAGAACAAAAGTTCAGCACAAAAAACAACGCGCATTTCAATATTTACGATTTCTAATTACCACATCAACTGCACAATAAAATACAAATTAATCGTCTACGTTTACAACCCTGATATAGTCTCAATACATCAACCATTTAAGAAGACCTTTCTCTCACTAACATTGAATAAACACGTTTGTGAGCGTCCAGGGATCCAAGAGCTATGATAGATTGGTTGGTAAGTAGCCCCGGCAGAGTCATCTAAATTACTTAGGGGTAGATAAGGGATAGTTTTAACGACTGTTAGCTAAATGGGATCAAATGATTGGTTTTTATGTTGTTATTTTGATTGTTGGGGTGTATGTAGGAGTAGGGTGGACGGAAGACCTATTACTGAGGGCCTGTTAAAAAGTACAAGTGTGGTGTACAAGTTATCCTATCGATAATATTGGAAAATATATGTTGAAATTTTTTTTGTTGAAATGTTTGTCAAAGTTGGTGGGAGGCGACTATCGAAAATATTTTTTAAGACTATTAAATATTGCTAGATAAAAATGTAGATGAAGGACTAGAGGAGATGAGGAAAATGTGGAATACTTTATTGGTACTAGACTATTTTAACGACCGCTTTAGCCTAGTTGGTAGTGACCCTGCCTACGAAGCAGGAGGTCCTGGGTTCGAATCCCGGTAAGGGCATTTATTTGTGTGAGGAACGAATATTTTTCCTGAGTTATGGATGTTTTCTATGTATTTAGGTATTTATTTATCTATATAAGTATGTTTATCGTCGTCTAGTACCCATAGTACAAGCTTTGCTTAGTTTGGGAGTTTTGGGACTAGGTCGATTTGTGTAAGATTGTCCCCTAATATCTTTTTTTTTTTTAAAAGTAAAATTCTTTTTCATAACACATACAATACAAACAATGAATCTACACACGACAAATACTTTACACGATAAATATTATTTTTTCATCTTGGCCAAAAATGCTTTCATATGTTGTCTGGCTGTTCTTCTCTACACGTCACATTTCTCAACCATTACTTGCGTAATTTTGTGATAATTATTCAACATAAGATAATTATTCGACCTAAAACAGAATGAGAGGGGTTGGGCTGTAGTTTCACGCGGGCCCAGTGCGGATTGGGAACTTTACATTACACCATTGAATTTCTTCGCAGGTGTATGGAGGTTCTCATGGTCATCAAATGTAATTTTGCACATGAATTGCGAAAAATTCAGAGGATTTGAACCCATGACCCTTTGCTTGAGAGGCCATAGGTCAAACCACCAGGCCACCACGGCTTAAATTATATTAAAAGAACTATACCAACATGTTACGAAGACCTGCGTTTCTTATTTAAATAGCTGAGCTAATTCTTTTTCCGAGGAAGCTGCCAGCTCTTCAGTCCCCTGTGACGTCGACAATTACCATAATATATTCCCCGATAATCATCAAACAACTTCAAAGCAACAATTCACGTGTGGCGAACAAAACGTATTCTTAGAACGTATAGGCACTTCAGCAAAGTCAATTACTGCAACCAACCTCGTTTAGCAGCAATCTGGCGAGGACTAGCCATTCTAAACTGAACCACAACAGCATAAAATTGAGTATAGAATGAGGAGAAAAACAAGAGTTTAAATTGTAGAACGCTACCATTTTATAGTGTTCAATTAAAAAAGGTATTGTTTTATTGAATATTAAATGGGTTGATAAAGAGAGGGCTGTAATGCAACCCACTTGACGATAGTTTGTGCTACGAGCTTGCTTTGATGGGGCACCTGGTTACAATCAAGTTTTCGTCTTTTAGGAGTTTATAGAATTGATATTCATCTAAACATTGTTACCTGTTCTTGAGCGGATTTCATCATTTCTAATGCGATCCCACAGAGAAACTCCGATCATAGCCCTCTCCATCGTCCTCTGAGTGACTTTGAGCTTTCTTATGATTCGCATCGTTAGCGGCCACATCTCAGTGCCATACCATAAGTCATCACTGGCAAAACACACTGGTCAAAGAATTTTGACTTAAGACATTGCGATATATTGGATGACAAGACCCCTAGAATTAGCGGCAAAAAGCGGTGGCGGCGGGCAAAAAGGTTCTCGAGTGGCTTCCACGGACCGGAAGACGCAGTGTAGGTAGGTTTCCAACAAGATGGAGCGACGACGAAACGACCTGGTTAAGGTTGCGGGATCGCGTTGGATACGGATGGCGCGGGACCGATCTGGTTGGCCAGCCTTGGGGGAGGCCTATATTCAGCAGTGGACGTCTTTCGGCTGAAATGATGATGACGATTGTTACCTGTTGTTTTTTTTACACAAGATGTACGATAGATAACGTTAAATTAATTTTGCACATTTTTTTATATCTAATTTTTGGCCAATTTTGTCTTCCAAATTGACCTATGGGCTAAAACAGTTGACTGCTATTATTGTATTCTTTTGCAAGATTTAATACTTGCAATATTTTGTATGTTTGCCTAGGTCAAATCTTGCAAGTTGAATTTTGCCCACTTCTATTGGAGTTTGGTTCGAATATGTAGTTTAAGTGAAAATCCAAGTACAGTCCATACAGCAGCAGCTTGCTTGCTTGCTTGTACATACAGCTTGGAGATCTTTAAAAATGAGCCTATATTATCACTCAAAGGGCCGGCAACGCACCTGTGACACTCTTAATGTTGCGGGTGTCCATGGGCGGCGGTGATCGCTTCCCATCAGGTGACCTGCATGCTTGTTTGCCCAAATTCATATGAAAAAGTAATGTTTTGATAATTATCGGTACCTTCTAGTGTTGTGGGTGTTCATGGGTGGTTGCTCACTTACTATCAGGTCACCCACTTGCTCATTTGCCACACTCATCATCATCATTTCAGCCGAAAGACGTCCACTGCGGAATATAGACCTCCCCAAGGTTCGCCAAACAGACCGGCCCCGCGCCATCCGCATCCAACGCGTTCCAGCAACCTTAACCAGGTCGTCGCTCCATCTTGTAGGAGGCCTACCTACACTGCGTCTTCCGGTCCGCGGACGCCACTCGAAAACCTTTCGGCCCCATCGGCCGTCAGTTCTACGAGCGATGTGCCCTGCCCACTGCCACTTAAGTCAAAAAAGGAATTTATGTGTGAAATTATATTTCTAAATTACCATGAGCTTTACGGTGAAGGAAAACATCGTGAGGAAACTGTTCACACGTGAGAAGAAATTCAATGGTGTGTGTGAAGTTCCCAATCCGCACTGGGCCCGCGTAGGAACTACGGCCCAAGCCCTTTCATTCTGAGATGAGGCGTGTGCCCTGCAGTGGGTCGTATATAATATAATATATAGCTTTTGCCCGCGACTCCGTCCGCGTGGAAGTAGTAATTTGGGCAGCTTATTTTTTTTATCCAATTTGCTTTTTCATCAATTATGGCTCTCCTTCGTTCCTCGATAATAAAAAAATTACCCCCCCCCCCGCAACCCCCCCGCACCCTCCAACCCGCTCCCTCCCGCACTCCCCCCGCACAGCAACCCCGAACCCCCCCCGCACCCCCTGCACGCCATCCCACACAGCACCCCCCGCACACCCGCGTTCGTCCCATCCCAAGTCAAGCGTGCCCTATAGAAGTTTTACTTCAAGTTGTACTTCAAGTTTTTTTTGCCAAATATCTTGAAAACGCTGCATCCTACGGCAAAATCAATGAAATTTTCATCCCCCTTTAATGCCCCCACACCCTCTCCCACGCGCCCTCCCCCGCACCCCCCCCCCCCTCTCCCCCCCCCTCAACCCCCCACCCCCTTGGTGTTTTTGTCAAATATCTTGCAAACGGTGCATCCTACGGCAAAATCAACGAAATGTTAATCCCCCCTTAACTCCCCCCCGCACCCTCACCCCCCTCAACCCCCCCCCCCCCCTGGTGTTAGCACTAAAAGAATTTCTCAAATCGGAGTAGTAGTTCCTGAGATTAGCGCCTATATAGAAGTTTTACTTCAAAATCCCCGATTTTGAAACATTCTTCCGCTCCGCTCCGCTCCTATTGGTGTTAGCGTGATGATATATAGCCTATAGCCTTCCTCGATAAATGGGCTATCCAACACTGAAAGAATTTTTCAAATCGGAGCAGTAGTTCCTGAGATTAGCGCCTATAGAAGTTTTACTTGAAAAACCCCCGATTTTGAAACATTCTTCCGCTCCGCTCCGCTCCTATTGGAGTTAGCGTGATGATATATAGCCTATAGCCTTCCTCGATAAATGGGCTATCTAACACTGAAAGAATTTTTCAAATCGGAGCAGTAGTTCCTGAGATTAGCGCGTTCAAACAAACAAACAAACAAACAAACAAATAAACAAACAAACTCTTCAGCTTTATATATTAGTATAGATAAACATTTTCTTTTATTTAATATAACAATAATCAATAATAGTGATAGGCTTTATCACTGCCTAATGTGATTATAACAGACTGAAGTGTACGATGTATGGGAAAGATTCGTCGCTAACTTCTAGACCAGTGATGGTGTAGGGGTAAGCACGCAGCACGGAACGCTGAGGACCTGGGTTCGATTCCCAGCATTGGTCTTTTTTCTGGGGTTTTTTCTGTGCATCTATATTTCAGTTTGTATTTAGTTTGAAATAACAATAATTTTAAATAAAATTAAAATTCGCGGTTTCAAACAATATTCAGCAAAGGAACATCTCCCACAAGATAACCCAAAACCCACTATCCGGTCATTGATACATTTTCTAGCGGCTTTCTTTTTCTCGGTACCCTATTACCGAACCCGTCGAAACCCGAACACAGCCGAACATTTTATTTGCGGAAGCGTGGCGAATTAGCCGCTCGCGCCTAGTCCGGTCGCGGCTGCTAGTGGCCCAAGTGTAAGCGACTGCGGGTAAACACTTCTTGCTTCTGCTCTTTTGTCGCTGTCTTCAGAACGATCCTGCGAAGTGATCAGGAGCAATCCTTACCCACTCGGTCAATTAAGCAAGCGTTACGGTGAGATTAATGTTCTTTTTTAACGACCGCTTTAGCCTAGTTGGTAGTGACCCTGCCTACGAAGCAAGAGGTCCTGGGTTCGAATCCCGGTAAGGGCATTTATTTGTGTGATGAGCACGAATATAAGTATTTATTTATCTATATAAGTATGTTTATCGTCGTCTAGTACCCATAGTACAAGCTTTGCTTAGTTTGGGACTAGGTCGATTTGTGTAAGATTGTCCCCTAATATTTTTTTTTTTATTTTTTTTTTTTAAGTGAGACATTTGTCCAGGCACTCAGTGGCGGGGCGTAAAAATTTTTGCAAGTAAAGCCGGAGCAAAAACAACCTAAAAACCCCATTTGTCCTCTTCTTGAAAGTGCAGTAATGGAAGAGAAGCGTTTGGTGTTTTGGAAAGTTTGTCAACCCGGGGGGAATCGGGTTTTTAGTACCTTTCGCCACTGCCAGGCAGCCACCCCTACCACTAATGTTACACGTGGCACAATATCACATAATTGTCATTTTAAGTTAATAATTATGAACTAAAACAATTACTTTGCTCACCCGCGACCTTACAATAGTTACGTTTATGCAAGAAATGCGTGTTGATGCAGTTCCTCCACGCCACTCCACTCCACTTGTTTTAGTTCATTAATATGGACCTCCGCAAAGTAACGCCTGATTCAATAAATTATTTAATAATTATGTCAATTTTTAGCACTTGTAATTTTTGTGCTACAGAGGCCTCTGTGGAGGCCACAGTAATACACTGCAATACAATGACTCTTTATTGTCCACCACAAAGAAAACAACACAGAAAAACAAGTACATGGAAAAAATATACAAGGTAAGCAATAGGCGGCCTTATCGCTTCGAAGCGATCGCTTCCAGGCAACCGTTTAAAAAATAATGTTACTTAATTTAAAAAAAGTTCCCCCAAGATGCGATAAGGCTTGAATTCGATATCGTCACCAGAATCAAGTTGTAGAGGCGTAGGTACATATTCGTGTAATCATAACACCAATATGTACTTACACTGTAATGTAACAGGAGATGTACATACCATTTTCATAACACTTTGGACGTCAATAATCTTGTGTTTCTCCAGTCTCAGTGTACCTGTAGTTACGTTACCAAGGGTATTTACGACTGACTGATCTAAGAAACAGTCACAATTATTATTATTTAAAATAATACACTAGCAGCTCATTGAGCTGATGCGTGCATATCACTACACTTGTGTTTTAAATCTCTTTATATAAATGTCCAGTCTATTTTTAAAACAGTTTACTGTAGGCGCACTTATCACATGTTCGGGTAGTTCATTCCACAAGCACACAGCACGGTTGGGTAAGAAGTGTTTTCTAGGGTTGCTTACAGTTAGTTGCTTGGTCAGCAATTATGTAATTAGTTACGTATTTGGGTCAATCAACTTTTTTTTGTAAACGATTTTCTGCTACTTTCTATGAAAACCGAAATAATTAAAAAACTGATTATTTTTCCTTATTTAAAGTATACTTTTCAAAACCCTAGATTTTTGTTATCAATAATGGTGTAATTGCCATATTTATTTTATTTTGTTTAGCTTCTTTTTCGTGGGTGACCCAGGGGACAATGTTGTCCCCGAAATTTGTATGAAAATAGTGGTATTTCCCCTGGGTGACCGGATTTTTTCATAGAAATACTTATTTTTTTTGGTTTTCACATACGCACTATGATAAACAGTTTATCTAATTACTGCAAAATCATGGTTTCACTAACCAGGGATTACAGAGTTACTTGTAAAGGAGTAAATAGAAATTTACAAAAAAAAGTTGATTGACCCATTTATAAGTAAGTACTAAATTTAAAATAAGTGGCTACCATGTGAATTCATGCTCATAGCAAATGATATCGTGTGACGTAAATAGAACGAATTATCCAAACTGAAACTTTTCTGTAGTCGTAGCTAGATTTAAAATTGGCATCTCATAGAGTGGCGGGCCGTCCTACTTTCTAGCACGAGGTAAAATGTTACAGAAATAAAATCTTTATTATAATATTTTTTTTTTCCATTCAAGTATAAATGAAATTACCATTAAAAATAATGCCCACTGGTTTACCTAAAAGCCCACCGTGCCCGCTGGCGCCGCTGCCTTGCGCTCGCGCACAGTGACAGTATCGATCTCACATAATCGCCCCCCACCTACGTCCCTCCCACTCGCACCAATACCAATCCTCCCTGTCTTCCCCTTCCATTTTTTCCCCTCATTTTCCCTACCACTATTATTTGAATTATTTTCTTCCATGTATTTTCCTTTTTTCCCTCCATCTGTTTATTAGCTGAATTGTGGGAAAGTGCTCCTCGAATCGGTTTTTTAATGAATTCCAGTAGGCCCAGACGTTGATAAATAATGAAAATGTGCCCCTTAATAGGGAAAATAATTCTTTGTTGCGGGAAAACTCTTTTGTTGGGGAATCCATTGGTAAAAACAAGATTTTTTCCTTTTGCGGTATTAGAGACGGCTTAATTAAGTTGCTTTGATAAATTCTACTGTTTGCGGGTATTGTTACAAAGATCTGTTACGGATGTATAGTCTATAGCTAGCTTTATAATGACCTAGGTTGTGCGCGCATTTTGCCTGCACAGAATTTTTTTTTATGAAAATGAAAATTCCCGCTTATTTTCGGTAACTTTCCTGATACTTAATTTATTTTTCAGTGGCGTTTTAAAAAAAAACCGAAAATAGTAAAATATGTATTTTAATAACAAGTTAGGGTAGGGCACTACGGTGAAGATTTAGTCAGTTAAAAGATGTCTCTCTAAAATAAATATACTTACTTAAATATTTTTTACTTTCTAACATTGTATTGCATTATCTGTGGAAACCTTTAATTCGCTGTATTGTTACACGTTTCGTAATAACCTGGTAATAGTGATTTTAAGCTGTTCGTTTTCCGAATAAAAAAAACATAATCAAATCTATGTAAACTGCACAACTGCACGTAAAAAAAATTCAAAGTTATTCTCATTTGCTCGACTAGCTAAGGGCGTGCATGCACGATCAATCAAAATTGTCAACCGATTGGAAAGTCCGCCGTTGAACGAGTGTCTCGCATCAATCATTTCGAGTGTAGCGCTCGCATTATATTCGTACCGTTAGAAATTTGAGCAACTTTGTTTTTAAATATTTTCGATCGCCCAAAAATTGTGCAAATATTTATTAATTATTTGCTCTATTGATGTCGTAAAATGGCTGTCGAAAATGTATCTGACCTGATGGCGTAAATAGCTTACTCTAACTGACTGGTACGCGCATACGTAATTCTCTGGTGTTACGGAAGTTCATGGATAGTGGTACTCACTTCATCCATCATTGCATTTTCACACTAGTCTACTAGATGGTTACCTATCAAAATTTAGAAATATTTTTTTCCGAATATTTAAAATCCCGAATGCTTCATTTATCCGAATGCATTTTTTTCTGAAACTGTAAATATTTCAGGATTTTTATAAAACAACCCTAGCCTAACCTAAAGGGTTCTACACGATGGTCCTGAAATAAATCCTGAAATATTTACAGTTTCAGAAAAAAATGCTTTCGGACAAATGAAGTTTTCGGGATTCTAAACCTTCGGAAATATAATTTTCTAAACATCGATAGGTTCCCCTACTAGATAGATAATCTATCTAAATGCTTACCTGTTCCCGGTAGATACAGATTCTCCTTCGCCTTTCTCTTAATGCGCTAGATTACAGCTTTCAATAAACACAACTCGATGAAGCCCGTTCACAATAACATAGCTCGCCTCTCAGGGCAAACTTAATTGCTTAGTTCCATCACAGAATTACCAAACGATCCGTGGGGCGTATCAGAAAAATGTGACAGATTGTGTAACAGAGGCCCATTCAGCCGAATCAGTAACCCATGTACCATTACAGGCCCGAGAACCGAACCCAGACTCAAGTGCCGACCATAAAGCAAATTAATCAATTAGCTAGGGGCATGTCGACATTACGAATAACGTTTAATTTTAGTCCCTTATAAGAGGGTTGAATCAACCAGCGTAAACAACCCTGTCGGTTCAAACAGATTGGCAGTGAACAGGGATCTTTAAAAATGGTCGGGAACCAGCCATGTACAGAGAACGCAGAGCCCTGTTAACATACAAGTTGGGAAGTTTAGAGGGTCACGATGACTGGTCCTTTGTGATCTGTTGAGTAATTGTGCAGTTTTGTTGACGTCATTTGGCTGATAGTCGTTGAGTGCAGTGTTTGGTGAAAAATGAGGATGTTTGCAAAAATGTGCTATGCAACGTGTTCATTTTTGTATTGCTACTACTTTGATACGGTGTTCCCAACTTAGGTAATACGACAATCTTACACCTTTAGGCGCTTTTACAGGATTAAACATACTTAGTTACAGAATCCTTTGGTGAAACAATTTTATTTCAAAAGGGACAATGCGTCTGTTTTATGTTAATTATTAATGTCTTAAACCAGGTTTGATTCAAGGCACTTACTGACAAGAGATGAAACGGCATCAAGGTGGTTCTCCACCAACCTCCTCAAACTACTCTTGTCAGGCCTGTGGATAAACATGTCGGTCTCGCATCGGGCTAATCAGCCACGAAAGAAGTTGTGCACATGCAACGCCATAATTCATCTGAAACAGACGCATAGGCCCAAATGAAATGAATGAACTGAGTGTCCCATTGCTGGGTATAAGCCTTCCCTTCTTGCTGCCACTCATCCCTGTCAAGAGGTGCTCCTGCCACGTGCTTGCATGCATCCAAGTCGTCTGTTTCAATGGCCATCTCACGGAACCCAATGTATGGTGATATGGGCCCATCGTGGGAGCATAGGACATCACTAGTCGGTGAGACTGTACAATAAGTGAATTCTAAGTTCTAAACGACTGTTTTTTTTTGCAGCAGACCCCCTCCAGTCCGAAGCGGGTTCGGACGGGAACAGCGAGCATGCGTCCTCGGGAGACGAGGACTCGCAAATGAGGTTACGGCTGAAGAGGAAACTGCAGAGGAACAGGACATCGTTCACCAATGATCAGATAGACAGCCTTGAGAAAGGTAAGTCAAAAAAGATTATACTAGGACATCAAAAAAAACCATTCACATACCAAAGCTAATAAAGTTGACAACAGCCCACTGAAATGCTTGGGTACAGACTAACCAACTTAATCTGTGATCCAGATCAAGCAACACTAAACTTTATGCGAACGGCGTAAAAACTTTTTCAATTCACAGATAATTTGGTTAGTATGTACCTCAGGAGCTTTACCACAGATTATATAATAGTTACCACGCAACAGATTCGATATTCGCATTTGACAGCCACTATCTATATTCATCTACCAACTTACCGTCAAGCGATAACAGAACTCTGAATACTTTCAGTCGGTACGTAACCGGTAGTTTATTAAATACTTTTGGGAACGGATAATACATCGGTCTTTGTATATTCCTCCAACATTACAATTATAATCGTTAGAAGTCAGGAAACTATTCTCCACTTAAAAGATTCACTGTAATCTACTTTTTATTCCCGCCAATTCTGGACTTGAAATCGCCAAACATAACACCGTTCTTTTTACAAGCTTTTATTTAGTTTCAACTGTACCGATGTTTGTCTGTCTGTAATCAAATCTTGCAAGTTATTTATTTTAATTAAGTATGTTAGTAAGGAATGTGTTGCTATTTCTTACTATCATTATTACACTTTAAATTGTGGAGTTTTAAGGTATTATTTATATATTTTCCAGTACCTTGGTCACTTTAATAAAATCCTAGTTTGACGATCGTTTCACATTATACTTGAACTGTCAGTATCCTAGACCCAATCTCAATTCATAATTCACAGGGTTTCATTGGCGGCCAAAATTGACCGTCTAATCCGTCATAACGACCGTCTGTAAGAGGTCCCTCCGGTCTTCATAAACCTATTTCCCAATGTCCCTTTCATCTTATTTATTGTTTGCCAACAACGGTTATTAGTAAATAAATAAATATTGTCCCCTGATATTTGCCCAGCTCTCGTACGGTGGCACCCGGAGC
Source organism: Archips crataeganus (assembly GCA_947859365.1). Taxonomy (NCBI): domain Eukaryota; kingdom Metazoa; phylum Arthropoda; class Insecta; order Lepidoptera; family Tortricidae; genus Archips; species Archips crataeganus. Next base: position 8,382,194 of record OX402064.1, read on the forward strand.
AATTATTGCTGTTTACGGGGGCTAATCTTGGTCTGTTTGTTTGGTTGTTTATGAGTTTATTATTTTTTTTTATTGACTTATCGCGTTGACTTGGCCAGTATTATTTTATAGACTACTTTTACTCACTTTGACAATATTAACTTAACTAGTAGAGTCTGGTCACGTTTATTTATTTTATCAAAAAGAAACAGCTTAATTTTACTCGAAAACTAAATGCCTATTTTATATATTCTATACGTAAATACGAGTACTTATATATTTCTGTCTTCACGGGCTGTTAAAAATCTAATCATGCTTCAAAATCTATGATCACAGTTTAAATTTGACACTGGCCGGCTATCGAAAATTCGAATGTGTCCAGTACGAAATTTAATTTTAGAATGTCTGTCCACAGAGTTCGAACGAACGCACTACCCGGACGTGTTCGCGCGAGAGAGACTGGCCGAAAAGATAGGATTGCCTGAGGCACGTATCCAGGTAAAATAAAATCCAGTTGTAAGGTGGCGATGATAACTGTGTTGTTGTCTGTGATCCTAATGTTGCCGCCTTTTGGTACTAACGCATGAGGTTTAACATTAGTTTTTAAGTGGTGAATGGTGAGAGTTATTGTTTAACAGACTACACGATTATGAATTATGAAAAATATGGAATAAGTTTTCTGCATCTTGAGAGTTCTTGGACCAATTTTTTTCAGCAGCCGTTTATTTATTTTTATATTAACTTATTAAAGAAAATTTATGTGAAATTTTCCTGCATTGCCGTAAACCCCAAACCCAAATATAAACAGGTTTTCTTCATAGTTTAAGCTGAACACAATTTTGTTTTTCTATGCGACGTTATATTTAATTAATTAGAGAACAGAATCGAAGGGCGTTTTTTATTAAGAGCCCTTCCCGAATGCGTTCATAAGGGCTTGTTTACACTGACTGTTTGCATAGGCGCGGGCATGTGGATGCGTCTTTAGCAAACATACTAAAAAAACAAGGGCATGAATATACCCCAGCGTTGGTGCGCAAATACATGAGAATATTACATATTATACATGGCTTATGTAAATATGCCCGGTATGGAGGAACAATATGTTAAACATTGTTTATGTTGTTTGAATTTTTCATTTGTGCGCAATGTGCGAAATTGTTTTGTTTGGTTCAAGGCGAGAATTTATTAAGAGTGACGGGGAGACGATTCCGCATTCTTTTGTTTAGACATGTCTCTCGTAGAAGGTGAGCATGAGTAGTCTGGTAAAGGTTTCGCCGAATTTTGTCATAGACAAGTGAATATTATTAAACGTTAAACATTACGCAGGTACAGTCGATGGGATAGATGATACCATAAATAATAATGCTAAGACGCGACTCCAGTAAAAAAACTTTTACCCCTGAAAACTAGATTCATTTTTAATTAACTGCAAACTTATATTTTTTGTTGCTTTAAAACATATAAATAGTAGATTGAATTGACAAATAAGTGAAGTCATACCAATCAACTTTTATACAAAATCTATAGGAGAAACATGTTTTGACAGTTCATAAAAAGTACGTCAGTTAATTGGTGTTATCACTCCTATTTAAACTGTTAACACATGCTTAATCTAAAGTTATTTTATTTATAATTTCATTTGTATAAAGTGTACATCTCATTGCGCAGCGTTTATTTAAAAAAATCTGTAAATAATATTTCAAAATTACAACAGAGTAAATAAAATATTGACAGATTGTTTTTTTTCAATCAAGACCCTTCAGAAGCTAGGCTAAGGTTGATTTTTTTTTATTTCTGGCCCTGGAAGCTGAGCCCTTCAGCCGAGGTAGAACTATTAGTACAAAGAACCTTCCCACTTAACAGCGACTCAGTGTTGCCAACTATTTAAAAGCCCATTTATCAAAGGGGACTTGGCGCTAGTTTCACGACGCCATTCCGAGCTTTTAGCTTTTAACTAAACGTGTTTACAATCGAATTATGTAAAATGACTATTATATTTTTTAAAAGGATTAATTGAGTTGCGAAAATGATTAATCGATGTTCAAATTTGAGACAAGTTGTTATAGAAAGATTCATGTATACTTACTTATATTTTTTATATAAGTATTATAATGACAAAAATTTCCAACAGTTCTGAAAAAAAATAAGACAAAAAATCCATGCCACTAAATAGTCCGGAAGACTCAGTGTAGGTAGACCTCGAAAAAGATGGAGCGACGACCTAGTTAAGGTTGCGAGAACGCGTTGGATGCGGATGGCGCGGGACCGCTCTCTTTGGCGAGCCTTGGCAGGCTTATGTTCAGCAGTAGATGTCTTTCGGCTGAAATTATGAATGATGAGTCACATAATAGAGTCATTTTTCTCTGGGAAAAATGTTTATTATCCCTTAACTAAGTGAATTCCATAGGTTAGCTGGAGACAGAATTGTATGGAGACAGTTGGGGGAGGCCTTTGCCAACAGGCATACAGATACCGAATTTTGAGTTAGTTATTTTTAAGTTATGTTTATGTACAATTCAAAAATCTGAATAAAAAGCTATTATTATTATAACTAAGTGAATTTGTTTTTTCGCATTTTTTCCAGAGTCATTGACTTTGCCTCTCACCGATACCAGGTTGTAATTGAGTTATGGGACACCCTGTATAATTATCTGCATCCATCGATTGTTACAACTATCGCGATGTCACTCCATCTAGTAGGAGACCTGCCAACGAATAACGATGCATCTTATCTAGGAGAAGCTGAGCTAATAACACTAATTTAGTGTCACATACACAAAATCATTCCGTGTATGAATATATTCATTGACATTTCTGAGTGTAAAACACAGAAACATCCTTTCATACCAAAATCACCTTCGATACTCGAACATCCAATCCGTACTAAAGTAATTATTCGCGCAACCTTGCTTTTTCGAGGCACATTGGGCTTTAACGGCAGTGAACAAAGCCTATTTTCCTGTGAATGAACCGAAGGCTTTCGAGGACTTGTTTCCACCGGCCACCACGTGTTGCGACGGGTTCAAGGCTGAGTAGGGTGACCAGAGATTAAGGAAAACTGGAACTTTTTTATTACTTTATTTTAGGTTTTGTGCTACAGTTAGGAAAGTGTAGGTAACTGGGTAAAAGGAAAATAATGTTATTGCGTGCGTTGGTAGCTACGATCGTAATTCGAGATGTTGTAGTCAACATTTTTTTTTAATTTGGCTCCATCGACGCAATCTTTGATTTCACTACCGTCAAAATTGAAAAAGACGCTATCAATTTTTATTTAGACGGTTTTCCAGAGAAATTAATGTTTGTTGTCCTAAAAACTATAAATAAGTAAGTTAAGCTAAGTTGTTAAGGCGTAACTAAGTGACATAGATCTTTTTCTCGCCCGGTAGGTACCAGTTTATCGTTGAGTTTTGGGAAACCCTGTCATTAACCCGAAAAGAGCATATTATGTAGCTACGCTCGGAGTTTCCCTGCGGGATCGAATTAGAAATGATGAAATCCGCGCAAGAACTAAAGTCACCGACATAGCTCAAGGAATCGCCAGACTCAAGTGGCAGTGGGCAGAGCACATCGCTCGAAGAACTGATGGCCGGTGGGGCAAGAAGGTTCTCGAGTGGCGTCCACGGACCGGAAGACGCAGTGTAGGTAGGCGTTCAACAAAATTGAGCGTCGACCTGGTTAAGGTTGCGGGATCGCGTTGGATGCGGATGGCGCGGGACCGATCTGTTTGGCGAGCCTTGGCGGAGGCCTATGTTCAGCAGTGGACGTCTTTTGGCAGAAATGATGATGATGATGATGATGACAATATAGTACAATGACTCTTTATTTATCTTTACCACAAACTACACTCTATGCACTTTTTTATTCGGGATAAGATGTAGCGCAAAAACATGGATTTGTACTTATCTATTGCATATTTCATACTAAATTCAAACTGAAACATAGATGCACAGAAAAACCCCAAAAAAAAAACCAGCGCCGGGAATCGAACCCAGGTCCTTGGCATTCTGTGCCACGTGCTAAACCCCAACACCACCACTTTCACTTTGTATGTGAAATTGTAATCGGTTTTGTAAGAGAAAATGACGTTGCGCCAAGTTTCTTGCGGCACATTCTTCTTGACAATCATGGTATAAAAGAGTCCTTACCGGCCTACATACAGAAATAACCTTTTGGTTTTGATCGAACATCCACAATATTCTCTCAAAAACAATGCAATAATCCTGTACTAGCCTGGTCACACTATGGGGGTGCCATATCGACCCAAGCCTACAGGAAGCGAGGGCGAATTTCCCGCTGGGGGCTGAAAAATTGGCACCCACCGCGCATACCAGCCTTCACACACAAAAATCACCCTTATCCCAATCCAGCCAAAACCGATTTTGCTTTAATTTCTTCACATAGAAACCTACATTTCCGCATCAATGATGATGAAATAAATTTTAACACGTAATATTTAGGGTCGTTTTTCGGTTGTAGTTTACGGTGTTTTTTCCGTTCCTTTCCTTTTTTATGAATGTAGGTAAATAACTGTTTGTTTTGTGTCCGGTTTAATTTGATTTCTCCCTTTAAGTGCAGGTATAGGTATTGTGTAAGTAAATATTTACTTGAATACATAAAGATTTTTTAAAACGGTAAAAACGGAGCATTTTAGTAAAATTGTCTACCGACTAATATATTCCATAGTAACCGCTTTGTATAAATTAAAACAAAAAGTACAAATCTATTTATTTAGTACCTACTAATTATGTATAAATGTAAATTAATACTAACCCAAAATTTTCACGTTTTCGTGGAAATTTTCAAACATCATTTTTCAGGCAAACCTTGTCCAGACAATTACAATTAAATTTAGTCAAATAGGTAAAACCGTTTTGTACTGAGGCGCTTACATTACATTAGGAAATTTACACATTGTTTTTTAAGGACCAAACAGTCCAACAAAAATACACAACGAAATCCTTAGGAGTCTCAAAACTCAACGAAAAAATAAGAAAAATAATCCGTGTCACTTGTTAAAACAAATTGTATGTCTATCACTAGTTATCTCTTTAATTTTGCTCTTGGCCATAATATATGTTGCGAGTATCGTAAATAACAGACAGACAGCCTTTTAAAGCTCGGAAACAGCAGAACAGCACTCAGAGCGACGCTAAACAAAATTTAATTGTAAATGACAATTACTCATAATTCCGTAGCAAGACTAATGAGCAAACTTCGTAATGAGATAAAGCATAGAACACAACACGACGCTACAATCCAACAACTTGTCTCTTCAAACGTTAAAATTTTAATATGTTTTTGTGACAATTTAATTTTTAATGTAGGTAAGTAAGCCTTTTTAATTGACTGTATTTGCACTGTCACTCAAACTACATAATATTCTTACTATTATTTATTTAAAATATGGCTTCTGTCCTATTTAAGGACAATTTCGCCAGTGTCAAAGTAAGCTCTCTTTGGGAGCGACGTTGTACGGTGATTGTAGTTTCTGCAACTTGATAGTAAAATTCCAGAAACCACGTGGAGACAACTTGCGCATTAAAAAATGACAGACACGAGAGCAATATAGAATTTTGTGATCACTGTTAATTAAGGTTAATCGCCGCATAAAACACTATCAAAATTATACTTCAACTAGCCAAAGAAACAGAAATACCAACATTAGATACTGTCTATATCCGCCATGTTCGAATGCTACAAATTGAATCCATATTCTTACTAAATTTCAAGTCAGTACCATCGCTAGGAGTGGGTAGAATTCGACCTGCAAAATTTGACATTAGAAGCTTGTAGAAAGGAACATTCTTATTGGATTCGATTTGTAGCATTCGAACATGGCGGATGTAGACAGTATCTAATTTTGGTATTTCTGTTTCTTTGGCTAGTTGAAGTATAATTTAGATAGTGTTTTATGCGGCGATTAACCTTAATTAACAGTGATCACAAAATTCTATATTGCTCTCGTGTCTGACATTTTTTAATGCGCAAGTTGTTTCCACGTGGTTTCTGGAATTTTTCTATCAAGTTGCAGAAACTACAATCACCGTACAACGTCGCTCCCAAGAGAGCTTACTTCGACACTGGCGAAATTGTCCTACCATTAAAGTGGGACAGAAGCCATATTTTTAAAAAAAAGAAGAAGAAGAAGAACATTCTTATTCAAGAAGTTATAGCTTTTTAAAAATGAGACTTCACGCACAAAATGCACAAACGTAGGTACAAAACCGATCGTGTGGAGATCCTTGAGAAAGGCATGTCCAGAATTGGAAGTCTTCGGGCTTGTGATGACGATGCTAAAACTTCATACGACACGTTCATTGCCTGCTGTATTTTTGTCAGGAAAAAACCTTAACATTAACATTGAAAAAAAAAAATACGGCTATGTTCATATTTTTTTTTAATAAAACAAAGATGTTACCGAAAATCGTGTTAACTTCTACATTTTAAACTGAGATTATTTAAGTACTTAACAGTTAAAAGTGTTAATCCATTAGTATTCTTTACTTCCTTAGGATTGTTAAATTTTGATTGTGTGTGCTTGCAGTAGCAAATAAACGTCTTTATCTATCTATCTATCTATCTTAAAAAAGTCTTAGCAAGCGCGAGTGTGACCGTTACATTTTCAATGTTAAATAAAACAACGTAGATACTTAGATACTACGACAGTAACCACACAATCCTTCATATTCCGCTAAATACAATGCTATCTTACATTACCTTAGCAAAATAAATCATCAATCCATAAACCAGAAAAAAATCAAATCCACAAACAACATTTCAATAACAACGTTAGACCAAAACAATTACTTTGCGGCAACTCGTTGTCAAAATAACAGAATTACGGGGAAATCTCATTTAGCAACCCTTGCAACAACTATGGGGTTCACAATTTATAAGAGGAAATGACAGAGAGGAGGGCGGCCTGTCATCGTTGGAATATATCTATAGGCGAATAAGAAATAAGAAAATGTAAGAAAAACGTCATAATATTTTACCGAAAAGGCGTGGGGCACAATAGGGTGTAGTTTGGGGTGCGTTTTATCATTTTTATGCGTGCGTTGGAAAGGAGGTTTTTCTGTTAGGTGAAGTTATTGATATGGACTGTAGTAATAAAAAGGGCGCGTTTTTAAAATGTGCGTTTTATACACACAGTTTTAAAATTAGAAAGGTGTAACAGTAGAAATGTTTTTTTTTTTCAAGTTGGCAACATTTTATGTTCGTATTGTTTTAAATAAAATAGGCTATTTGACTGATATTTGATTTGTTCCAAGCAATTGTATACTTTTTTTTTGCTGTGGCAATACTGAAAAGTGGCATCATAAGCGAACTCAATTGACTACCTAACTATTTATTTCAAAGCTACTAAAATCGAATCTTGTTTTTGATCCCTTTAACATTATAAAAATTTAAAAAGTTACTTGTCTATTTATTAGGTACCTACCTCTTCAATTCATGCTTAAACCGCTGAACCAATTTAAATGAAATTTACTAAGGAGATACGTATTTTAAGACCCTGGGAAGGACTAGTGTTTACCCCAAAAAAATTGCATAGTTTCCGCAAGATAGCGATAATTAATTGATTTCTTCGTAGACGGAGTCGCGGGCAACGGCTGGTTGGAAATAAACCTGTTTTTTTATTTGTCTTGGAACTATTGGTTAATAGTGTCAAACACCTTATTTTATTAGCTACCAGGCATCAGCCCTTGCTCAATAGCAGTTTAAAAACCTACTAAAAGAAAAAATAACTTTTCGAGACATACTTAATAACTATCTACTTAAAAGTGGATAACTTCCTTAACCACGATCTTGTGCATTTTTTGTCTAGGATGAATGAGCATTTACTAGGCAAGCGTGCTCCATCGTAGGCTTCATCTTTGCTTTCCATCAGGCGTGATTGTGGAACGCAAGCCTATATTGCATAAAAAAAAAATAAAGTTAGCTGTATTAGGTATTTACAAGCTTTTATTTAACTTGTAATATTCGTATGCAAATACATGTGACTTCTAATCTTGCAAATCGATTTCAACAAGTTTTTGTGATGGGGTTGATTTGAAATTTGGAACGAATATATGTCGATGGGATGACAATGCATTAGGGCAGTCGGCAAATTGTGTGTATTAAAAATATTTTTTGCCAAAACATAGAGTGAAAATAGAGAAATCATCAGAATATTATATTCCAAACTTACATAACTATACGCGTTCGCACTACACCATACACTTGGCTTAGTCGGGACCCTTTTCCCCTATTTGGGAGCGGAATAAAATATAGCAGCCAGCAATTTCAGAGGCCGAGCAATAATATTATGACATATTGCTTTGCCGGCCTCTTTGATGGCGATGTTAGGGACTTTTCTTATTTTCCTATCAAATACGTAAGTATTTAAATAGAGGAAAGTTGTATGTGAAAGTCGACGTAGATGTAATTTTTACACGAGGATAAAAGTAGGTACTACATGCTAGGAGACACGACATGAACAGTAGAGAACGGCTGAAAAGGCACTAAAATTTTACAATAATTGACATCTCACCTTTCATCAGGTGTCCAGGTGAACCAAAGGTCTATCTCACTGAATTAGTAACAGCCTATTCACGCCAGCCTTAAAGAGCCCTAGGTTGTATGTATCTATCTGGAAATATAGACGTTTGTCACCATGTTTAAGCATTTTATGACAAACTAGCCTTCCGTCCGCAGCTTCGCCCGCGATAAATTAATTTTCCCGTAGGAAAAGGCATTTTCCCGCGGTAAAAAGTAGCCTATGTCACTCAGTGATAATGTAGCTTTCTAACGGCAAGAGAATTTTTGAAATCGGTCCAGTAGTTTTTAAGTTTATTCGTTACATACAAAAATACAAATCTTTCCTCTTTATAATATTAGTGTAGATAAATGTGGTAGTTATGAAGTGCCGCCATCATTTAATTCCTCTCATATTTTTACCACCAAAGCTCCTTGACAGATTTCACATCTCGTAGGTATTTTGGTATTCTATTATCTCGCCTCATTCGTTTTTCGTTTAATTCTTATTTCGTCTCATTCTGTATTCGTCACTTCGTCTTGTTCGCTATTTGTCATTATTAGTTTTGTAACTTGTCTGTCTCTTAAGAAGTCTTAGGTATTCATTTTTATTCGTCACGGTCTTCCTTGGACGCAATCGTCGTTCTTCCCTTTCGTTTTTTGTCTCATTTACTTACGAACATTTATTTACCAGCACCGAACGTATCGAAATAATTTTGGCGAATAAGTAAATGAGACAAAAAACGAAAGGGAAGAACGACGAATGAGTCCAAGGAAGACCGTGGCGAAAAACGAATAAGACGTATTAAGAGATAGACAAGTTGCAGAATTTGACCAAAAAAGATAGTGACGGATAGCGAACAAGACAAAGACGAATACAGAATGAGACGAAATAAGAATAAATAAAATAATAAATAAATAAATATCACGGGATAATTCACTCCAATTGACCTAGTCCCAAAGTAAGCTAAGCATAGCTTGTGTTATGGGTACAACGCAACGGATAAACATACTTATACACCGTGAAATTTTAGTGGTTGTTTTCCCGAAACGAGGTGATTTAGTATCGATTGTACAATCGATTTATAATCACTATTTTGACTAGAGTCATAAATCCAATCGTGAAAAACGAAAGTCGAAAATGACCGCAAACCAATAGTAACGCTTCGTTGGTACCTAACCTATCGTACGATCATACGCTACTTGTACCAACGAAGCGTTACTATTGGTTTGCGGTCATTTTCGACTTTCGTTTTTCACAATTGGATTTTTGACTCTAGTCAAAATAGTAATTATAAATCGATTGTACAATCGAAACTAAATCACCTCGTTTCGGGAAAACAACCACTAAAATTTCACGGTGTATAGATAGATACATACTTAAATACATATTAAACACCCAAGACCCGAGAACAAATATTCGTATTATTCATACAAATATCTGCCCCGACGCGGGAATCGAACCCGGGACCACAAGCTTCGTAGTCAGGTTCTCTACCTACTAGGCCATCTGGTCGTCTAAAACGAATGAAACGAAAAACGAATGAGGCGAGATAATACGTTACCGGGTACTTTAGGTGCTATCGAACCAACTAAAACATGTCCCACTGCTCAATATTTTTACAGAAAATGTCTTTAGTGACGTCGCATTTATTTATTTATTTATTTATTGAATTAATCACATGCAAGCTTACAGTACATACAGAACCAAAACACTCACACATTAATTAAAAAAATGGAGAACAAAATTAAATGGTCTTAAGCCTAAACATTTGACAAGATGTAATATCAATAATAATAATAGTAATATAAGTAACTTAAAACAAATGTCAAGATTACATTACAATAGAAAATAGAAAATAAACCAATATCATATCATGCATGCCACAAAATACAAATGAAATTATTATGTCCAAAAAAAAAAATTAAAAAAAAACTCGATTAAATATCATGTCCTTTTAAATAAATTAAATTAAATTAAATTTAAATTAAATTAAACTTTAAAAATAGCTTCATACACAACGTTGCGTGACAACAGTGATATTTAAAGTGTGAACATTTCATCCATTCACCTGATTGAACATCTACCTATCTGATTGGTCAAAGTCATCGGATTGACATCAGCGTCAATGATATTCACTAGAAATTACTAACCCAAACATAGGTACTTATCGTTTATTCTGTTTAGACTACCTACATATTATAACACTAAGGTTTTAAGTTATAACTTAAAACCTTAGTGTTATAACTTACACACATAAATTCTTACCTACCATGAAACCATACTGCCAAGCCAGCCGGCCGACTAACACAAAAATACGAAACGGCATTTGACATCCCTCGAAAAGCGCGGGAGACGCCATATTGCGTCGCCATGACTGTCGGAAGTGACGCACGTGCCTACTTCCGGCGTTTCGTTCCACGCTCGAACATTGAACATTGCCAACGGTCGAGCTGTTAAATTGTTCAGTTAATATTGTTGAGGCAACATGACGTTCGGCAACTTTGTTTTTAAGTAAACGAAATGACACTGGCCAGTCGATCAAGTTCACAGATGATTGTTGAAGATCTTAATTCAAATTTTACAAGCTGCCAGTACCTAAGTAAAATAAGAGAAACTAAACTTTATTTAGTACAAGATACTTACACATGCCAGCCACATGCTTTTTAGAATGTAATACTTTCTTAAATTATTGATGATTAAAACGTTTTATCTAAATTCAACACTAAAAAATTATGTATGGCGAAGGAATTACACCTTCCTATTTTTTTTGGTAGGTATCATGATCACACCCCTCATATTAAGCATTCATTTACTTACTTTAATAAGCTAAGCGATAAGACCTTCCATGTGCATACATGCGAGCTCTAATTTGATTACCTACGCCTTCATATTAATCAGTTTAATGCTATTAACTTAATTACGGCCATATTTATAATTCCATAAAAAGTAAAACTATTATCGCCTGGCAGCACCGAGGCTGAACCCGTCATTTTCGTTTCAGTTTATCGCCGTCACTCTGGATTACTTGATATTTAAAAATGTGACGTTTTTTGTTAAATATTCATATTGGTGTACTTTCGTTTGGCAAATTACGTTTCCCAAAGTGATTAATTTGGCAAATGTTTAATTTCCCAAATGTTTATTTTTTCTGAAACTGGAAACTATTCAGGATATATTTCAGGACTATTTTGTAGGTTAGGTTAGGTTAGGTTAGGGTTGTTTTATAAAAATCCTGAAAAGTTTACAGTTTCAGAAAAAATAAACATTTGGGAAATGAAACATTTGCCAAGTGAATCAGTTTGGGAAACGTAATTTGCGAAACATTAGTAAACCACTCCCTTTACTTCTAAAGTTAGTGGTCTAACCTAATATGCTCTTGCAGGTATGGTTTTCGAATCGTCGAGCGAAGTGGCGAAGGGAGGAGAAGCTACGGAGCCAACGGCGGGATGCGCCCGCGCCGTCGCCTCCCGCGCCGCCCGCGCCGCGGCTGCCCCTGAACGGGGGTTTCAACTCCATGTACAGCCCGATACCACAGCCTATAGCTACCATGGGTGATACCTACAGGTGAGTCAGTAGTAGCATTTATGCGTGCCATTCCAGCACAACAGCGTTCATTAGAAACTTCGCTCGCAGCGCTGTACTTTTTGTTGGTACCCAAAAGGTGCCAGCATAACCCTGTTACTGAAACTCCGCTGTATGTCCGTCTGTCACAGGGCTCTATCTCTTGCCGTAATAGTTATACAATTTAAATTTTCACCGATTACGTATTACTGCGGCCGCTAAAACAACAAATGTTAAAAATAAAATAGAGTTAAAAATTCAGAGGAGTCGTCAAACGAGAAACGTTTAACGACCGTTTTAGCCTAGTTGGTAGTGACCCTGCCTACGAAGCAAAAGGTCCTGGGTTCGAATCCCGGTAAGGGCATTTATTTGTGTGATGAGCACGAATATTTGTTACTGAGTTATGGATGTTTTCTATGTATTTAAGTATTTATTTATCTATATAAGTATGTTTATCGTCGTCTAGTACCCATAGTACAAGCTTTGCTTAGTTTGGGACTAGTTCGATTTGTGTAAGATTGTCCCCTAATATATTTTTTTTTTACGTATTTTCAGCGTTTTTAACTTGATCTTTATAATAGCATTAACTAGAAATCTACCTTGTTTTTTACTGATATTTTTTTAAACATTGTACGAAGGCACGGAACTCGTAACAACGTATTCCGTCACCAAAAGCTCTTGATAGCTTATAGAAAATTCGAAAACTAAGAGGTCCGAGTTTGGATTGGAACGATCCTCTAGCTGCTCGAGAGTCTACAGATGCCGTATTGTATAACGCTTCTGACGCTAGCCTTCGCTTTCACTATCTCTTTCTGTCATCATCTTATACCGTTTGACAGAAAGAAATAGTGATTGCGAAGGCAAGCGTCAGAAGCGTTAGATAATAAGCCTGCTTCTAAACACTAATACGGTTTTTTTGCAAGTTAATATAGATTCATCACTATCAATAACATTTTCATTGCATTTATTTCTTGAATCTACTTATTAATGCTCATAGAAGAAAACTTTTTCAACAATTTTCTACCACTTTAAGCGAAACCTGCAATTTTTCGTAAGAAGACTTGAAAATACGCGGCTTCAACAAATACAAAGCCAAGTTTGAGCTACGGTACCAAAGTGCTTTGAACTCGCATTCCTGTACTACTAGCGCCATCTATCATCTAGTGGCGACACTAATCAAATTGCGCGCGAAATCGAGCGGTAAAGGTGGCGCCTTGCGTTTTCCGCCATGCACCGAGACGCTGTAAGTTCCGGAGCCGAAGGTCGCCCAACCTTCCACTTGGATTGATTTTTAATAGTGAACTACGGACTTTGGCTTTTGTCGTGGAGCAAATTAACTTACCGGGACGAGAAGTTTACCCTTTACACTTGACGGAATACTATTTTAACACTTCTTCAAGTTCAGGAGACACTTTGATGTAATGTTTACAGGTCCTTGTGCATTTGCATTACGTGAAAATTTGTGTTCATGTAGAAAATTCGGTGCCGACGTTTTAATTTTGAAGCCAATTGAATTAGTGAGCCTGTTTCTTTTACTTTCGCAATTCGCGACAAAGTTTAAAATACAGAAATCGGTGCTTCCTCGCCCAAAAAACATAATTATTTACGTCTACGTTTTGATTATACACCACCGATCACGGTTTTGAGAACGAAAAAGCCTTTAATATTTTATTTTGTTGTTGTTGTTGTTGTTGGTGTGAGGGACGTGCTTTTCCATCAAAGATGTGCTATGCTACGTCGCTATCAGATGCTTTTGATAACACCAGTCATATTTAATTGGTCCACATAGCTTGGCATGAGTGGAAATGGTCACCATAGTTTAGGAGCGTAGCTTTCAAATCCTCGCAGAATGGCGTGGAAAAGCACCTGAAGTACCCCTCGTTCGGATTTTAGCCTTGCTTAACATCTACTCTTTCCGCAGTTCAATGTCGGGCGGTCTGTCGTCATCGTGCCTTCAGCAGCGGGACGGGGGCTACCCTTACATGTTTGGTGATGTGCTCGGCAGCGGCGGCTACTCGCGCGCGCCGGCGGCTCATCAACAGCACGCTGCGTATAGTCAACCACAGGCGGCAGCTAGTACTGGTGAGGAAAACTTATTATACCACCTGTCCTTCTTGCTAACTTTATAAACTTGCTGAGAACAATTTGCTTATCGCTATCCCGCGGGAATTAAGCAATTTTCCGGGATAAAAAAGTATCCAATTGTATCCAGGTTTTAAACTGTACGAGGCTCGTATGTGTACGGTCAAACCGTTTTAGCGTGAAAGAGCAACAAGCATCCATCCATCCATCCATCTACTTTCGTATTTATAATATTAGTAAGAGAATATGTGAAAGTTTGGGAGTTTAATAAATGTTTTTTACTCTGTCACGTAAAAACGGCTCAACGAATGTGAATGCAATATGACTTACCAATGATTTATAACCTGGACTAATACATAGGATACTTTTTATTCCGGAAAATAGCATAGTTCCCACGTGATAGCGGTAAACGATTTCTTCGCAGATGAAATAGCGGGTAACAGCTAATTGTCATATGAAAGTGAGGCAAGTTTCTTACGAGTAAAAGGCACGCTTTAATTTACTGTAAGACTAGAACTCAACATTGAAGCTTTAAGAACCATTTAAAAGTATGAATTGTGGAATTAAATGTGTTAGGAATTCCTTACATCAATATTTTATTACACAAAATATTTTATTGGAGCGAGAAGAGCTCTATCCACTTCTGGCAAATTTGTTTATCCTTATCTAAAAAATAGTGGATGTTAGATGATGTACCCAGCAGCAGTGTCTATTACGAAGTATCAGTGTGAATCCTACATTAATAGCACTAGGCTGCATACAGTAACTGAAACATTTGTCAAATTGTTATGAATTCGATAGGTTTGGGTATCAGGTTGTTTGTGTGATGTGTGTTGAAAAATGCGTGCGTAGTCCTGTAATCAACATTAATTATACTTAAGTAGATAAGCAAGGTATTTATCCGGTTTCATAAAACGAAATCTATATCGTAGTAACATATGAAATATGAATTGAAAATATTTGATACTACTCAAAATATCTAAAAAAGTTACAAAACCGGCGAAATCAAGAGAGGCCTTAGAAAATATTTACCAACTTCGTAATAAAATGTAAAAAACGCTGAGTCAAGAGCAAGGGGCGTCTGGCGCACAAGACCGCGACATGACGGGGAAACAAAAAATAAAGCGGGGGAAAAGGAAAAAATAAAACGGCGAAAAAGGGAAAAATAGGAGTTCAGGCTCCGATTGGATTTGCCGTTGTCTGTTCCTTACAAATGGGTTTTAAATTGATTTTGAATATCGAACGCTTTTGTTGACTAACTGAATTGTGGTTGTATTAATTTCAACATAACGCAGTGCGTGTAACGCATACCTTCGCCAAGTATGCCTACGTTTTTCATGAACGTGTTTGTATGCTTTTGTACAGTTAGTAAAAGCATTCAAAAACGAACAACGAATGCTCGAAAGTGAGCTTATGAGCAAAGCTCAAGAACCATTATAATCGTAGCTCGTTTCAACGTCCTTATTGGTGTACCAACGTGATCTTATTCAAGCTTTGTCATGCTTGGTTCAAAGTCTAGGTTGCTTGCATGATCGTTAGATCGTTATTCTAATACATTTTGAAACAGGTTAAAATTAAATGCACGCATGAGCTTTGTTATAGATAGATAACGTTCTTAATTTACACTTCCACAAACATATCAAACCACTTTAACTCTTCGATTTCCACGTTCCAAAAGGCCACCTCTTTATTATGCGCCAAAAGAAAATGCCAAATGAACATTTCCGACGGCGTGAAACGCTAAACAAATCCACGATCCAGATTTATTATTCAGAGAACAAACCGTGAGGCGTTCCCATTGTTTTATAAAAGGCAGTAACTTTTCCATTTGATATTATATATCACGCGGCGGACATTTTTAGCCGTAGGTGGCGGAAAGCGGCATGAATTATTGTTGTTGGGGCATTGTTCGACGAGTTTCAGCGCGAACAAAAGAGTTTTCCATTCAAAATGCAGCGTTTCATTTAGTCTTGCGCTTTGGGTGCAGTGCGTCCCAGCTTCGCGGAGTATTAAATAATGCAGATTTGTTTTGCTTTACGTTTTTCGACCTTTGTAGGTTACTTTTCTCGGAGTGCTTTATTACTCAGCACGCATTACAACAGATTTTTATACCTAAAGAAGGTGAAGGTCTTAATTACAAGGCTACTATTCCTTTAAAATGGTTTTTAGAAATTACATCCATAACGGTAGGTTAATCCCTTCGAAATCTTTCTTAAGCGCGTAATTATCCTCAATCTTCAAGACCATTTTTGGCACCCCGCTACTCTTACTACAAAAATGTGAACACAATAAATTTTTAAAGAAACCGCCTACTTACATACCTAATGTACTTCATAAACCGCGGCCCTTTACATACAAAATATGATAACGGGGGCGTACGAAAATGCCGACAGGCAATTTCACAAGCTGCCTACCAAAAACAATAACAAAAGCTATAAACTACGGAGCATAGACACAGGCCATTGACTAAGCCGCTGTTTAGAGTCGATAATAGCGTAATGAATGTACGCACCCCTTTGCCGGCGGGGTGTTATCGCTCGATGCACGCCTGGGGAGGAAGGCCAGATATTTAGCGTTAGCTATGTGATGGAACGTGAGGAAAATTCGAATATCGGTCATTTTATAAACAAAGTATGTCTAATCCGAAGTTCTACAGATCTTGGAGATTTATTTTTAAAGTTAACACGATCAAATTTTGAGGTTTATGGCAACGAAGATTGGTTGGTAAAGTTAAATAAAACGCAGGTCCTTAGTCATTGTAAGAAGTTAGTAATCGAAGGCTTGTGAATGCTTGGGAATGTTTTTACGGTGTAGTTTATTATTTACTAAGACGTAGACTAAAAATGCTCAATATTTTTCGAGCATTTAACTATAGATAGATACTGAAAGAAATAATATCTCATGAAAATCTCTTTGAAATTAAAGTTAATTGAAAAGTAGCGAAGGACTTTTTGACAGTGATGTCTATCTACAAAAATACAGGATAAAATATAACATCATCCTTCAATCTGTTAGTGATCATCATGTATGTAATAATATAAACATGAGGTACCCCGTCATCAATGTAGATCCATTTGATTTACGGTACACTGACTTATGCCAGTCCTATATGAAGTACATAAGGGGTACATTCAGCTTCATGACATAGCCAGATAACGTGATCGTGTGTAATAAACGGAATCCGGATCCTATTAGACATATGGCTGAGCTGATAGTTGAGCTAATAGGTTTTACGAGAGTCAGGTATTATGTACGTTTGACCTAGTATTAACTTGCTATGCGATTATGATTAAATCAGAATCATTTACGTAGCGTGTTTGAGCCGATACAGACTCTGGACAGATGCGGTAAGTAAAGGATGTCTTGTGTTAGGACAATCTTTTGCATCTGCCCTTGAGCAATTATGGATGCACAGACACCATTATACCATTAAGGTAGATGGAATTACTAATTAAAAATAACAGAGCAAGAGCATTGAAATGCACACACACTACTACCATCTCACCACCCACCCACGATCATTCCTTATTCTCGTTATGTATAATAAATATCAGTTACCTACGTTACTCTGTATTTTTTTCTTGTTAGAACTCATGGAAAGTGGACAAAACTTATTTAGGTAGTTATAAACAAAAAACTATAGTGTAATAATTACATTGTTAATATATTCTTAGAGTATATAACAAAGAAATAAACACCACTTAAGTATATTAAACCAAACCAAATACGTTTCTCCTCAGGAAACTCCCTTGAAATTCCAATGCAATTGAAAAGCGATTGCACTTTATATTTCTATTAACCCCCACCCTTTTTGTCATAGGTGTAATATCGGCGGGCGTGAGCGTGCCAGTGCAAATACCTTCGCAGGGGCCAGACCTCGCGTCCAATTACTGGGGCCGGCTCCAGTGATCGCAGCTTTTCGGGTTCCCGCACCGACTGCTACCGATGCCCGAGAACCCGAATGACACGCCATCTAGCGGAGAGATTCCGCACAACTACGCCGACGCGCACTTAACCATGAACGCCCTTAACATGACGGCCGGACACGACTCCGTACTGTCCGGCGAAATGCACGAAAACTCCGTATCGTAAGTTTAATTTAACCCGCATAAACCAGGTTTCGTTTAAAACGGTTACGCAGCAACTGATGATGTTCAAACCTAGTGTTAAGCGCGCGCAGTAAATTATGCAGCGATCTGCGATTATCACACATAGTAATTTAATTTTATTGAAAACTTTTATTGAGCGGCATAGTTTACTGCGTACGGTCGATTTTAAATAAGCTAGGGAGACGTTAGTGTAAATATAAAACAGCGCCATCTATGGTTGAGTAGCGGAAGTTTCTTTGTAAACGCTTCGCTGCGTCAAAGCGGGGAAATACTTGTAAATAATTGTTTGTGCCAACGTTCTATAATAAGTGTTATGCGCCCTTTGCGTGTACAACCCTTTTATTTCTTTGATGTATGCAATGGGGGTGACAAGTATTAATGCAGTTGGGAAAAACGCGGAAACGCTTCGTTACAACGATTTAAGTTGGCACCCCTGCACGCGCCAAACTGTCACATTAACAAATTGCATTTGTATTATTTGTACAATAATTGTCACGTCATTTGTAACAGCACTTAATTAATTTAATCTATTTATTTACTTCTATTTATAATAGGAATCAATATTGCTGTGATTAAATTAGAATAGGTTTATTTTACCACAAAATTGTTGTCGTGAATTCATGAATGGGAGGCCAAATTTGCATTTACTTTTTTGTGAGACGGGTTACATGTAGCTGGTTTTATAATGCATCCTGGAGACAAAATTCGAATTTTAAACAAATAAAAAATGCCGTCATTTCTTTTTATTAAGGAATTAACTCAATGCAATTGTAAACGTAAGTAGTACCTACCATCTCTGTGCTTGATACTATAAATGAAAATCGCGCAAACATTAAAGGAAAATCACTGGGAATTTTTCCGCTTGAGGCACTGTATATACGCAAAAATGTACGTCACAAGCATTGTGCGTGCAGACTAGTAGCGATATTTTGAACATAATTTATCTCGAATTTTTACAAGCAGTGGTTTGACTTGCCTCTCAAGCGCAGCACAGGACCGTGGTTCGAACTCAGTTTTCGTAATTTATGTGCAAAATTATATTTGAAATAGACCGCGAGCTTTAAAGTAAAAGAAATTATTGTGAGGAACCATTTAGAACACCTGTAAAGCAATTCAATGGTGCGCGTAGTTCCCATTCCACACTGGGCGAGGACTACAACTGAAACCCGCTCGTTTTGAGTGAAAGTCTGTGCCCAGCAGTGGGATATATTAAGCCGGAGATGAAGTAAATATTACCAAGACAAATGACCATTATAAAAAAGGTTGCCACATTTAAATATATAACTTTGTCTATCTGTCACCTCTGAACCGCTGAACAGATTCAGATGAAATTTGGTAAAGAGATAGTATGAGACCCTAAGGACATACATAAGATAGTTTTTACGACGGAAAGTTGCATAGTTACCGCGGAATAGCGATAAATTTAATATAAATGAGAAACGTGTCTTTTGCGAGTTTGTATGGAACCAACGACATGTAGACCTAGTATTATAGTTTAAATAATGTTTACAAAATGGTGCTGGTTCACAGCAGTCTCTGGATACATTTTAATTATGTGTAAAAGAACATTTATATATTTTCATTGTAGTTAATGAAATGAAACGCAATACTGACGTGGTGAAGGCGGTATGACATAAAGTGTATAATTGTAATTTAGTTTGTAAGTGTAAAATAAATTATTACTCGATTTTAAGTGCATATAGATTGAGGAAATCACAGTGAAATTTAATAAATATCGCATTAACCATTACTATTTTGTTTTATTATGCAGTACAAGACGAAGAGCCATGGTGGCCTAGTGGTTTGACCTATGGCCTCTCAAGCAGAGGGTCGTGGGTTCAAATCCTGGCTCGCACCTCTGAGTTTTTCGGATTTTATGCGGAATATACATTTGAAATTTACGTGAGGAAACCTGCATACACCTGCGAAGAAATTCAGTGGTGTGTGTGTGAAGTTTCCAATCCGCACTGGGCCCGAACGGGAACTACGGCCCAAGCCCTCTCATTCTGAGAGGAGGCCTGTACCCTACAGTGGGACGTATATAGGGATGATGATGATAATGACAAGACGAAGCCGAACATCCACTTTTGTACATGTTGGGCTAATCATCGTATTAGCCTAAAGACTTCTACTGCTGTACAAAGGCCTCCCCCAAAGATACAACGATCAGTCCTGCGCTGCCTGCATCCAATTCCTGGGAACTTTACCACATCGTCGGTCATCTTTTTGGGAACACTTGAATACGGATGTTGACACCACCAATCAACTGACGTACTTTTTATGAGCTGTCAAAACACAATAGGGATGTTTCCTAGGTAAAAAAATAATAATTCTTATTAGTCCGTATTTTACATTATCAAAAAATATTAGACACGTAATTTTTCTTTTGACAATTAAACAAAAAATGACGAAGATATGGCGCGTTGAAGTTCCGCGTGACGAGGCGTGACGTCACTTGTTCCTAAAACGCTCATACAAAGTGTAGGAACAAGTGACGTCACGCGAAACTTCAACGCGCCATATCTTCGTAATTTTTTGTTTAATTGACAAAATAAAAAATACGTGTCCAATATTTTTTGATAATCTAAAAGACTGACTAGTTAGGAAAGTAGCCTATTCTCCCATAGAGTTTGAATGGCAATAGCAACTTATGACGTCACTTGTTCGCCATCTCAATCAACTATTTATTTGTTTTTTAAAGCAACAAAATCTAATTTTGCGTTTTTTTACTGGAGTCATGTCTTCGAATTGTTTTTTTAATGGGGCGTCAACATCCCTATTGATGGACTTGTTGGCCCAACTTCAGCCAACATGTAATTAGGTAGTGAGTTGGAAATACATGGTGCTCGCTCTAACGTATAACGGCTCCGATTGGCCGACGTTACGCCAACAAATACAATAAGGACATAAGTGAGACCAAAACTCAGTTAAAGCTAGTGATGATGATGGCTATATCCACAGTATATTTTAACCCGGCATATTATTTGGGTAAGTACATTCTAATAGCGTTTAATACATATTGGTAATGAACAAACACTTTTTGTCGAATTCTCTCTATTAAATTTCATCTCATTAATTTACAAAATATGTAGGTGGATGATTCTCTATTATGATCATCACCATCATCATTAATGGCACAACGAATAGCCTTTAACCTTCAGTCCTTTTGTACATGAATATATTATTTGCATGAGAAAATGTTTACATTATAAATATTTAAGTAACTAAATATCAAAACTTTCAGCGAATTGCCAGCCTTCAGGTAAGTAGGAACAGCTGCAGCATTGTTTCATTGTATTTACATTCCTCAAGTGCCTTTGCCACAGCAAAACTATCATTAACAATTTAACAAGTCAATATCACAACCCCAAATAAAGTTATGATCATTTAAAATGACGAATGGGAACACTCGAGTGTATCTAATACCCCAACAATGGGCTAATAAAGTGCGGCATAAAATATTATTATTAATAACCTATTGTGACATAGCAGATGTCGAGAAAAACGGGACAAAATACGACTCTATGCAGAAGTGGTAACCCTGAGTTGGAAGCGTTCGTAACGCCGTGTTATTGGGCGGGCGCGGACATGAGTGCGTGTGTTTTACATAGGGGACGCACACATGCAAGGCGCACCCTCCGTTAGGGTTGAACAAAAGGATGGGATTAAATGTTGTATTGTAGCATTATAGTGATCTGGGCACAGTATGTTGAATTT
Source organism: Archips crataeganus (assembly GCA_947859365.1). NCBI lineage: Eukaryota > Metazoa > Arthropoda > Insecta > Lepidoptera > Tortricidae > Archips > Archips crataeganus. The sequence continues at coordinate 8,404,160 of OX402064.1, forward strand.
TAAACGCTACGTGAGGTGATTATTAAAGAGTGGTTACAGAAATATAGTTTATTTAAACAGCATTGGCGGATATTGTGTCATAGATTTTTAACTAACTAAAGCATTATAATGAAGAAACGCAATCATATTTTACGATAATTATAAATTACAAATTAACGGAGTAAGTACAAACTTAAAACATGGTTCTAGGAACTAAATAAAAGATATGCAAAATCGAACCTTGTACAGTCAGCGTCAAATAGTTCGTGACACCCAAAGTGGCCAAAAAGTTAGCAACACGGCCTTATTCCAACTGTAATAAAGACGTGTTGCGAACTATTTGACCACTTTCGGTGTCACGAACTATTTGACGCTGACTGTACAAGAAGACTTACGTTTACATTTCGCTTACTCTATGACGGATCGCACATAATATATTTACTTATTACAGTAAAATACAGCAAACCTTATACTTAATTCTGAAATTCAAGACAAATACATTGCAACAATTATTTTAAACAAAAGTTCTTTCATACACTATGAAGTCCTTAATTTACGGACTCAATTTGATTTAATTTTTCTTTTGCAATATGATTTTGCATTTTACAGTGTGATGTCAAAAATGTATAATTCTTTTTTGACGAAAATGAACAAACTATCACAGGGACACCAATTAAATTTTAATCGACGGTTCTGGGTACGGTTTAAATTAGTTCCTATCCCGAATTTAGATCGCAATTTAGATTAGATAAAAAAAGGCTAGTTTTTAAAAACCGAGTTAACATTTTCGAGGTTTGAAATGAGTGAGCCTTACATAATTCCCTGTGTCACAGGCAACTCACCCCACACCCTATAATGGAATTCTATCAAAAACACGCATAGTTAAGGCCCCCGTCTAACAATTGTAGATTATCTACGCTTATAATTGGTTTAGATTTTGTCTGTCCCTCCGATACTGCATTTGATTTGAATGCTTAATCTTTTTCTATAGAAGATTCTCTGAATTTTGGTTAAACGGATTTGTATTTAATTTGCAATGTTACAAGCTTTTATTGAGCCCGCCATGTTTGCTAAAATGTTTTTTGTCGCTATGTATCTCCCGTTCTAACTGTTGAAATAGGAAAGAGACGCATTAATATAAAACCTGCTAGCCGTTGACTAAATTTTTTAAAAAATACACTTGTTATTTTTTTCTTGTAAAAGAAAAGAACAATCAGGTCTTAATACTAGTATCACTATGTTTAAATTGGAAGCATAAATAGTATCAAAATACTAGTATCAAAATACTAGTATCACTATGTTTAAATTGGAAGCATAAATAGTATCAAAATACATATTATTTTCAATGAATTGTTACTTAATTTTTTAAACTGTCCCGATTCTCACTCATTACTAATATTTCTTGGGTTTTAGTCACGAACTAAATTGATTGATTGCTAAATTACCTCGACGTTTCGTCACATTGCAGGCTGCTGAAGAGTCGACTTAGTGACCACAGCCGCTGCAATATCGATGAAACGTCAAGATCATTTTAGCAAAAAATAATTCGTGATAAAGTCCCGTGTAATATTAGTTATATTTACTACCTGATTTTTGTCTATCGCTTTTAGAACTTTGTCGCAATGACAAATGAACCAAAACACAAAGAATTATTATCGAAAAATAATAAACAAGGTGTTTTAATTGGTCCGAAATATTTCAGGTGGTTAGGTTTATCATCATTTCAGCCGGAAGACGTCCACTGCTGAACATAGGCCTCCCCCAAAGTTCTCCAAACAGATCGGCCCCGTGCCATCCGCATCCAACGCGTTCCCGCAACCTAATAGTTTAAGTTGACTAACTAACCCTGCCAATGTATTTCAGGATTGTTTAATTGTGTTTGACTAATCTAATATATAAAAATCTCGTGTCACGGTGTTTGTTACCGAACTCCTCCGAAACGGCTCGGCCGATTTTTATGAATCTTTTTTTCTCTACACTCGGTAGGTCTGAGAATAGGTCGTAGGCTATTTTTTATCCCCCCCCCCCATTCTTCGCAGACGGAGTCGCGGGCAACAGCTAGTATTAATTTAAGGTGCTAATAAATTAGGTACCAATATTTCCAGGGCGTAACTTACTCATCAAAACAAGTCATTTTCACTAAATTTTTCAAAATTATAAAAAAAAGCAAACTTTTGATACATAACCATCCAAAAGGATCACAGCTTTAGTAAAAAAAAATCAAGATATTAATTTCTTCAATTTTTTTCAATTTTTAAAAAGTTGTTAGGTAGAATAAAAGTGACATGTTTTCTTTTGACGAGTAGTCGTTATGAAGGTGTGACTACATTGATTTAAAAATATAAATGAAAACCTTTTAACACATTCCAACGGCTAAGCCCTTACGCAATGTCGGCCGATATGATCGTGGTCACGAATGAGTGTCACTGGCATAGGAGGACGAATTCTGTTGACACACATGCGTGTCTCTGGCATAGGAGTAAGAATTTTTTTAATCACAAACGTGTAACTGGGATTGAACGTGTTAAGGGGTTCAAACTATTCTAACCATATGCTGAAAAAAATTCGGATAAATTAAAAAACACCCCGTATAGGTACTAAAATGAAAAGTTGGTATTGCGCTGCTAATGATTAAAATAGCAGACTGGACATTTTATATACCGCGAAGCATATATTATTAATAATTATTACATTTATATTAAATAGTAAACTATCACAAACGGCAACAGTCTTAATAGTTTAAAATATTTGGTTGCAATATGACTAAAATTAAATTTAACTAATGCTAAGAATTTGACAATTTCACCACTTTAAAAATGACTTAAAAAATTGGATCATTTAACGCACAACTGAAGCTTAGGTTTCATAAGAATTTTAACTATCACTGTTAAATTACAGATTTATTCAAAAAAAAGTTTTGGCGTAAGCGAGCGATCAAAATGTTTAGGTGGGTTGGTCGGGAGCCCCGTAGAGCAATAGGTAGCGCGCTTGGCGCGTATAGCTAAGAGATGTGAGATAAAATCCTCTCTGGAACACCCGAAAAATTATTTCACTTTTAAAAAATCTTAGATTTCGTTGAAAGTATAGATCTATATTAGCGTCAAATTTCCAATTTTCTGAACTTGCTCATTTACATTTAAATAAAACATGATTGTATGAAATAGTTAAGAATGTGACGTTTGTATTATAAACATATATTTCACGTCGTTCACCCAACTAGTCTACAGGAAAATATTGTAATAGCCATATTACAATAATACAGCAGTCTCTTTCCAACGTGGGCGTCAGAAAGAGACCGCTATAGTTTCTTAGCGGCTGGCCATGAAGATTTGAGTAAAAAGTCGAAAAGAGAGCTTATAATTAATTAATTAACAGCCATAGTCGGTATTAAAGTACCTAGTTATATTCTGAAATACGATGTTTACAAAAAGAGAGATCAAATTTTGAAAAACTCAAATGGATGTCACGATTGTAAGCGTAAGTAAACATTTTTGAAAATGTCAACGATTTTACAGAGAAGCAATAAGCATTAAGCATGAAGAGTATTAAAAACGAAACTTGAATCAGTCAACCTTCCTTTTGTCTGATCGCAATCACATTCACTGTCCCTATCTATGCAACGATACAACGTGGTAATAGAAAGGGATAGTGAATGTCAGGTGCACGGCCAGTGACTGCATTCCAACTGCGATTGCAGTTACGTTGCATTTGGAATGCAGTCCGACTGTATCGGCCCTGACTTTCTGTAAATTAACTTTATTTAATATGGATATCGACCAAAAAGTTGGACCGTGTTATCGCCGTTAGCCGTACAAAACGACTGAGTGGAAAATGTTCCGCTGTGAAACGAAACTTTCATATAGAATTCAATTTATATTTTTCGTGTTACAACGGAAGATTTTCACAATTTTTTTTAAGGTGTCTAATTTTTTGAACTGCATCTATATTCCTATCTTTGATGTTGGCTCGTGTGTTGAGTTGAGTGTCGCTTCTATTAGCATTTATTCTTTGGTTTTAGCCCAGTAAAGGTGTTCTTTCGTTTGTAGAAAGAGCTTGAGGCGTGGATCTTCCAGATGTGACTGGAGTTGACCTGAAAAATACAAATATACGTGTTAATTAATTAGCTTTCGCATGGTACGTATTTTTTAACCGACTACAAAAAAGGAGGAGCTTATTAATTCGATCATGATACCTATTATGTATTGTTACATTTTTGATTGGTCAGGGAATACAATTAGGTCCCATTGTCGCCAAAATCAGGATCTAATGAACGAATCCTGGGAAAATCGAGGGCACTCTTTAAATGGTGTACCTATGGATGTCCATAGCAATTTAGGTATGTATATTTTGTAGTAGGTAACTTGTGCTTTTGCTCTTGAAAATCATCATTTGGTGACGTGGAACTGGTGAGGAAGACCACAGTTGGCTACCGGAACTACTCAATAACATTTTTTTATGGTTTACCATTCGATTACTTTAAGACATTTGCTAGGCAATTTATGCTCTTCTCATTCCATATGGTAAAGTGGAACTGATGGTGAAGCACCAAAGGAATCCTCAACGATTAAAGTCTCTGAACCGGGAAAAGCAATATTTTATAAAAGACAATGTGCAATTGACATTAAGTTATGTAACTTAGGTTTGTGAACCTGGGCATTTAAAAAAAGTGTACATTTTCCTTTTTTTAAATGATGCAATTTTGGGACTTTTTTGTTCAAAATCATAAGTACAGTTCATTTAGGTACATAAAGAAACAGTGTCCGTATTTTTTGATCAATTTCGTAAGGTTTTTTTTTCATACAGTTTATATAGTAGGTCGTCACGAAATTTTTATTTCCAATGTTGCTGTTTAATTTCCTTGCAATCGAAGTGAAAAGCATAGTGCAAAACTCGAGCATTAAACCCATTTCCCCCTCGACGTGTTTGTCCACCCTCGCCGTACCGACTCGGGTGGCTATAGGAACCTCTCGGGTACAATGACCCGTTTTATGCTCTTGTTGTACAATCTACTGATTAGTTTGAAGTCGGTGTGGACCTAGTCATTCACCTTACCTACTATTAATTGGTCTTCTGTTACTAATTTTGGCTCGTCCTGAGGCACCTTTCTTCACCTAAGTCAGTACAGTAAAATTACATAAAGTTTACCATTGACAGATGGTTTGCCTTCATTTCATATTCAACTTTAACGATCTACAAATAAAGCCAATTTTAGAATACTGTTACCCACGTTTGCAGATTTTGTAATAGCTACTTTATTTGTATGGCGTTAAAATTGGAAATGAAATGAAGGCAAGCCATGTGTCAATGGTAAACTAAAAGTAAACGTATTGTATAAAGTTATTTTCGTGGCTTTGTGGACTCGGTTCAAATTCGCATTAATAAAGTAGGATAAACGCAGAACAGATAGCCATTGGGGCCAAAAAGTTCTTGAGTGGAGACCACGGACATACAAGCGCAGCCAACGAGATGGACGGATGATTTGGTGAAGGCCGCAGGTTCAAGGATGCAAGCCGCTTCCAACCGTAATGGGTATCAAAGAGCCTATGTCCAACAGTGGACGTCCTACGGTTGAAATGATGATGAGAATACACTTGAATACGTACCGTAAATTGGCAGCAGGACGGATACCATAGTTGTAAACCTCTGGTCTTTCTCGAATGTTCCTCGGGGGTGGGGGGAAGGGTGGCTTGCCTCTGTTGTGGTAGTGTTGGAACAAGAAGCCGGTGGTGGCTAGCATTACCCAAAGCAAGGTTAGGATGGCATCTGAAAAAAAAATTAGAAGTTTTTTCTTGGACGGTTTAGTTAGTTGAATCTTGGGAGGACTGACCTAGTGACACGTGCAGTCAAAGGCATAAATATCTATACAGCCATCGCGTCGAATATACACCGTGAAATTTTAGTGGTTGTTTTCCCGAAACGAGGTGATTTAGTTTCGATTGTACAATCGATTTATAATTACTATTTTGACTAGAGTCAAAAATCCAATTGTGAAAAACGAAAGTCGAAAATGACCGCAAACCAATAGTAACGCTTCGTTGGTACCTAACCTATCGTACGATCGTACGCTACTTGTACCAACGAAGCGTTACTATTGGTTTGCGGTCATTTTCGACTTTCGTTTTTCACAATTGAATTTTTGACTCTAGTCAAAATAGTAATTATAAATCGATTGTACAATCGAAACTAAATCACCTCGTTTCGGGAAAACAGCCACTAAAATTTCACGGTGTATTTAAACACTAACCTTATGACCATGAGTGAAGGAAAACATCGTGAGGAAGCCTGCGCACACCTGTGAAAAAACTTAATGGTGTGTTTCGTACTAAATACAAACTGAAATATAGATGCACAGAAAAAACCCCAGAAAAAAGACCAATGCTGGGAATCGAACCCAGGTCCTCAGCATTCCGTGCCGCGTGCCATACCCCTACACCACCACTGGTCTAGAGATTAGACACGAATCTTTCCTATACATCATACATTTCAATCTGCTAAATCATCACCTTATGCAGTGACAAGCGCACATCTATGTTACACCCTCATCGAGAGATTTTAACACTCCTTCGGAACTAACCGCTCACCTGGACAAGAGATGGCGCTACTGTGCAACTTTAAACAAGTTAGCTATGAAGTATCTTTTTTTGTACTTATTTTTTCAACTTCATTTTTTTATTACTTTTACGGTCATCCCGTGAAATCATACATTTCGTACTAAATACAAACTGAAATATAGATGCACAGAAAAAACCCCAGAAAAAAGACCAATGCTGGGAATCGAACCCAGGTCCTCAGCATTCCGTGCCGCGTGCCATACCCCTACACCACCACTGGTCTAGAGATTAGACACGAATCTTTCCTATACATCATACATTTCAATCTGCTAAATCATCACCTTATGCAGTGACAAGCGCACATCTATGTTACACCCTCATCGAGAGATTTTAACACTCCTTCGGAACTAACCGCTCACCTGGACAAGAGATGGCGCTACTGTGCAACTTTAAACAAGTTAGCTATGAAGTATCTTTTTTTGTACTTATTTTTTCAACTTCATTTTTTTATTACTTTTACGGTCATCCCGTGAAATCATACATTTCGTACTAAATACAAACTGAAATATAGATGCACAGAAAAAACCCCAGAAAAAAGACCAATGCTGGGAATCGAACCCAGGTCCTCAGCATTCCGTGCCGCGTGCCATACCCCTACACCACCACTGGTCTAGAGATTAGACACGAATCTTTCCTATACATCATACATTTCAATCTGCTAAATCATCACCTTATGCAGTGACAAGCGCACATCTATGTTACACCCTCATCGAGAGATTTTAACACTCCTTCGGAACTAACCGCTCACCTGGACAAGAGATGGCGCTACTGTGCAACTTTAAACAAGTTAGCTATGAAGTATCTTTTTTTGTACTTATTTTTTCAACTTCATTTTTTTATTACTTTTACGGTCATCCCGTGAAATCATACATTTCGTACTAAATACAAACTGAAATATAGATGCACAGAGAAAATCTCTCGATGAGGGTGTAACATAGATGTGCGCTTGTCACTGCATAAGGTGATGATTTAGCAGATTGAAATGTATGATGTATAGGAAAGATTCGTGTCTAATCTCTAGACCAGTGGTGGTGTAGGGGTATGGCACGCGGCACGGAATGCTGAGGACCTGGGTTCGATTCCCAGCATTGGTCTTTTTTCTGGGGTTTTTTCTGTGCATCTATATTTCAGTTTGTATTTAGTACGAAATGTATGATTTCACGGGATGACCGTAAAAGTAATAAAAAAATGAAGTTGAAAAAATAAGTACAAAAAAAGATACTTCATAGCTAACTTGTTTAAAGTTGCACAGTAGCGCCATCTCTTGTCCAGGTGAGCGGTTAGTTCCGAAGGAGTGTTAAAATCTCTCGATGAGGGTGTAACATAGATGTGCGCTTGTCACTGCATAAGGTGATGATTTAGCAGATTGAAATGTATGATGTATAGGAAAGATTCGTGTCTAATCTCTAGACCAGTGGTGGTGTAGGGGTATGGCACGCGGCACGGAATGCTGAGGACCTGGGTTCGATTCCCAGCATTGGTCTTTTTTCTGGGGTTTTTTCTGTGCATCTATATTTCAGTTTGTATTTAGTACGAAATGTATGATTTCACGGGATGACCGTAAAAGTAATAAAAAATGAAGTTGAAAAAATAAGTACAAAAAAAGATACTTCATAGCTAACTTGTTTAAAGTTGCACAGTAGCGCCATCTCTTGTCCAGGTGAGCGGTTAGTTCCGAAGGAGTGTTAAAATTTCTCGATGAGGGTGTAACATAGATGTGCGCTTGTCACTGCATAAGGTGATGATTTAGCAGATTGAAATGTATGATGTATAGGAAAGATTCGTGTCTAATCTCTAGACCAGTGGTGGTGTAGGGGTATGGCACGCGGCACGGAATGCTGAGGACCTGGGTTCGATTCCCAGCATTGGTCTTTTTTCTGGGGTTTTTTCTGTGCATCTATATTTCAGTTTGTATTTAGTACGAAATGTATGATTTCACGGGATGACCGTAAAAGTAATAAAAAAATGAAGTTGAAAAAATAAGTACAAAAAAAGATACTTCATAGCTAACTTGTTTAATGGTGTGTGTTAAGTTCCATATCCACATTGGGCCCGCGTGAGAACCACTTCCCGGTTAAGGCGTCCAACTTTTTAACTCACTCCGAAAACTCCACGCCACTCACGTATTTATGAACTTAACTGTACAGATTTTTGAGTGGTTCGAATAGATAGATATATTTGCACTTGATGGTAGAGTTGCAATGACTATTTATTAGTCAAGTAATTACCGTTAGAAAAGTTCGAGTTAAAAATGTTCATTTATAGCAAAAAAGAGTTTATAGGTACGTTTTTGCCCGCGACTCCGTCTGCGAAGAATAGGGGTATACAAAATAGCCTACGACCTATTCTCACACATACCAAACATAGAGAAAAAAAATCATAAATAAGTTTTTGTTAAAAATTTAATTTTCAATGCAAGCTTTTTCACTGATTGTACTTTTTGTGGATTTTACTTGCATTGTCATCCAACTTACATAAGTATACCAAATTTTAAGTAAGTCCGACCACTGGAAGTGGGTCAAATTCAACTTCCAAGATTTGACCCGTACAAACATCCTTACATACATTGCAAGTTAATAAAAAGCTTTTAAAAATTCATAAAAATTTACGAGTTTCTTATATACTTATTAGAATAAATTTAGATCCAGTTTAGTGGTCGAATTAATTTCCTAAATTCAATATTTACCGTTCAGTTCAAAAGGCGTTGACAGCACAGCCAAGTTGAACTTTTCCACAGTAGCACGCCTGACAGTATTGATGATGATGTACTTCAAATTAGACCCTAAGCAGAAGTCAATAGGGTATATAGCTGCGTACGCGCCGAGGATAGCACAGCACAGCACGTTAGCTGGATACGTAGCGGTAACCAGAGTTAAAGATGCTATGAACACTATTAAGAGGAATATTGTCCAAAAGTTTAGATCCTCCATTATCATTACAAGGCCTCCTGAAATTAATGAAATAGTTTAGTGAAGTTATCACTTTTTATGGCATAAAGTTTTAATAAATACTTTAAAAAAGAATAAGGGGCGGGATTTTCGTAGCAAAAATCCCTCGACGATTAAATGTTTCAGCGACTATCGATGAACAATTATCACTTAGCACGACATGTTTCATGTAATTTAATTATACTTTGTTTTTTTTTTAGCATTAAAAAGAAGGTACAGATGTAGTGCAAAAATGATTTTCCATCGGGAAAACTCGGGTCTCAATCGGAATACGATGGCACCCGAACTGTCAATCAATGATTGTATTAAATGAGTGACGTTTTCATATCCATTAATATGGAACTTTATTGTTTAGTGTCAAATGTCAAAGTGAAAAATGTAAGATGGCTACACGGCTGTAAGATGGGTACTGAAGCTAATTGAGAGAATACGATAAAAACGAAGTTTTCCGATAAAGTACGAAGGAAAATCATTTTGAAATACATCTGTAAGCGATCTTGACGTGTCTTTTTATTGAAAAACACTTTTGAAAAATAAATTACAGCAAATATACACCGTGAAATTTTAGTGGTTGTTTTCCCGAAACGAGGTGATTTCGTTTCGATTGTACAATCGATTTATAATTACTATTTTGACTAGAGTCAAAAATCCAATTGTGAAAAACGAAAGTCGAAAATGACTGCAAATCAATAGTAACGCTTCGTTGGTACAAGTAGCGTACGATCGTACGATAGGTTAGGTACCAACGAAGCGTTACTATTTGTTTGCGGTCATTTTCGACTTTCGTTTTTCACAATTGGATTTTTGACTCTAGTCAAAATAGTAATTATAAATCGATTGTACAATCGATACTAAATCACCTCGTTTCGGGAAAACAACCACTAAAATTTCACGGTGTATAACAATTAACAAGTACATATTATTATGGTTATTTACAATCTTTTGGTTTCAAAAGTAATACTTAGTTATTATTTTTTAAAAAGCGTTTTTCAATAAAAATACTCATTAAGATAATGCTAAAAAAACGAGGTATAGACCTGGGAATTTCCATAGGTCCATATAAAAATCTTACCAGGCATCTGGTTATAAAGTACGCAGGCGGAGAAGAATCCGAAGTTGAGGGTACAGAGCAACACGGAGAATACGGGGATACCGTAGAACCACCAAAATGTCAGCCAGATGAAGCCGAAGAATATCCCCGAGAGAAATGAGGCCCCTAGGAGAGCTGCGAAAGATAAAAGGGAAATCTAAATTATAGCTAGACCGTTTAAATGAGTCCCAGCCCACGCGGTACAGGGGGGGTTTGATGACAAAGGGGACGAGAGGTGCGGGCGGCGAGCGCGCCTCGTGTGCCTGCCGCCCGTACCTCTCCCGGCCCCCTTTGTCGTCTTACGTTACCTAGTCTAAGGGGCTGTTTCACCACTTTTCTTAAAGTTCGGATTAGCTTAATCATAACCTTATTTGACAGATGGAATTAAAATTTCCGTTTCACCAGTCTCGATTAGCGCTAAGTGACGGACAAACTGTTTTTTAATTTGAACATCAGATCAGGAGGCATTTAGCATTTTTATCCGTCACATAAAGTTACTTTATTTTTTTGTGGCCATGGTTGGAGAGCCCTTCAGCCGGTTTCAGAAAAATAAATCAAAGTATTTTTTATTTTTTAAAGAAAAAGGTCATGCTAAATTGCATAAAATAATTTAAATATCAAGATTTGAATAAAAAAATGTAGGTACACTCTTAGTATGTAAAAATAAATCCAAAATTTCGTAATATTTTTTAATAACAAACTTTTTTCAGTGGCTCAATCGTTTGTTCTACCTGAACTTGTATGTCGCCATTAAAAAAAAGTTTATCTGTCAAATGGTTTGGCGCCAATTTTCGATTCGTTTTACGTGATTTTATTTTTCTTTGTTATTGTTAACAAAGTATCGTAAATAAATACCGTTTTTGGATCAATTATAATGTTACATATTTGTTTATGCAAACAAAAATAGATGTAAACAAAAATTATATAGTTAACCATTTATTTTGCTTTAATAATGAGTGACTCTTTGAACGAAAGTGTGCGAACAGGAACGCGTGGTCGTGAAATGCGACGTTGCCATTCCGACTTTTTGTTAAACCCACGATTAGTTAAGTGGTACTTAGTTTGCACAGGACCGGAGTGGTGAAACTGAAAAAACACTAGCTGACAGATTTGTCCAGTACTTAGTTTATTCATTGGTTACGTAACCAGCAGTTTGACAATAAGGTGGTGAAACACCCCCTTAAGAGGGTTTATACCTGCTGAGCTGGCAACGTTGCATTTTTGTTAGTTTTTCTCGATTATTCCATAAAAATTGAATGAAAATTAAAAATGTTTTGTATACAAACTGTTCTAATATATAAGTTAATGTATCTACTGCAATAATAATTCGTGATTAGACTTTTATTTTCTTGAAAAACCGTTAGGTAATAATTTGTTCGTTTTTAAAGAAAATAAAAGTCTATCACGAATTATTATTGCAGTAGACACATTAACTTATATATTAGAACAATTTGTATACAAAACATTTTTAATTTTCATTCAATTTTTATGGAATAATCGAGAAAAACTAACAAAAATGCAACGTTGCTAGCTCAGCAGGTATAAACCCTCTTAATACGGTAAACGAACTAGAATTTTTACCTTCCAGATTTGCTACGATACGCGCAAGACTGTGAGATTCTTAAAAACTGTCTTCGCCGCAAATGGTTTGAAATATTAAGTTAGTTTTTTTAGGGTTCCGTACACAAATGATGCCAACGGAACTGATGATGATTACTGAGACTCCGCTATCTGTCTGTCATAGTCACAGGGCTCTATTTCTTGAACCGTAATAGCTAGACACTTCAAAATTTCACAAATTATGTATATATGGCTGCTAAAACAAAAATACTAAAAATATAATTAAATTAAACATTAAGAGGATCCTGACTAACCTATAAAATTATCCCACAATCCCACAGTGCATACATTTTACTTAGAAGCAGAGCTCTGCTAATACTGGATTATTATAATGAAGGCTGTTTACGGCGCATCTTTTGACATACCTACCTAAAAAGTTGTAAGGAATCCTCGGTGCGTGAGTCAACTCGCTATTGGCCGGATTTTTGAGAATAAAGTCGAGAAAAATAATTTGGATAGTATTTATAGGGTTTCTTTACCTAAATATTTTTCACTGGCTTCGCTCGTCCGCTCGTTTTTTTTGCCGTAGTTTGCCATAATTAAAGTTAGTAGAAGAAAACATGGATGAAGTAGAAAAAATATTGTATGCAACGGTGTATAATTTGGTCTAAACGGCTCGTGCCGTCATCCATTGCGATACTCACATTCGTTCGTATCACAACTCACGTCACTCGCCTTTTAAGGCCTCACTTATACAACCGTTGCATAAAATACTATTAAGTATATTAAGAACTAGCTTTTGCCCGCGACTCCGTCCGCGTAGAATTAGTAATTTGGGCAGCTTAATTTTTTATCCAAGTTGCTTTTTCATCAATTACGGCTCTCCTTAGTTCCTCGATATAAAAAAAAATACCTCCCCCCGCACCCCCCTCCCAACCCGACCCCCCACCAAACCCCCCCCCGCACACCCACGTTCATATTCGCCACCGTACTCCCAAGTCAAGCGTGCCTATAGAAGTTTTACTTCAAAAACCCCCGATTTTTAAACATTCTTCCGCTCCGCTCCGCTGTTATTGGTGTTAGCGTGATGATTATATAGCCTATAGCCTTTCTCGATAAATGTGCTATCTAACACTGAAAGAATTTTTCAGATCGGAGCAGTAGTTCCTGAGATTAGCGTGTTCAAACAAAAAAACCTGTTCGATAAATTTTTAAAATAGACGTATCTTTCTTATTTGTGAACCGATTCAAATGAAACAAACACTAAATGTTTATCCAAGAAAATACCGACATATCAGTGAAAACCGCATCCTTCTAGGTTAAGCCGTTTCTGAGATTAGCGCGCACAAACGCACAGACAAACAGACAAACAGATAAACAGACAAACAGACAATTCTAAAAATCATTGTTTTGGGTTCTATTGCGCTAATAAATAGCCCTAGTGACAGTTTTTCTCAAATATCTTCAATGTACAGACACCGACTTGTTACAGATTTATTATATGTATAGATGTAGCTAGAAATAAATAAAAATGATAAACTCACGTGCTTGCTCGATCTTGGATATTATCGAGATCAGTATGTAAGTAACGATGACGCCGGATAGCATTCCGAAGATGAACATTTCCGTTTTAAAGAACCGGTGTCCGAAGTAGCAAACAAATAGGCCGAGGAAGAGAAGCGAAGCGCATAACAACTTCGACAGGAAGTCGCCTGTTGGAGGAAAAATAAGTGTTATTCATTTGAAACAGTTAAAACGAGGACATATCGATACCGGAAATCTCAAATGGCGTAAAGGACAAAATGCGAAAATGAGTCTTAATTGCCATCGTATACAGCTTTTTTTTCCCTATCGCATTTTTGTCCTTTACGCCATTTGAGATTTCCGGTATCGATATAAAAAACTTTTTTTTTTTGGTAAAGAATGAAACATTTATTTTGTGACAACATAGTTAACATAGATAAATAAAGAAACAATAAAAAAAATGATAACTATATTATAAATGCCACGAAGATTTTTTATTTTTTTTTGTGTTTCTGCATGTATTTTTTCGTGTTTCATTTTTGATGTTCATTGTATTTTTTTGTTTGGTTGTAGCAATAAATGACTTATTTTATTTTATTATAACACATGCGTGTCACAAAATGGCCCCAAATCAGAAAAAAATTGCCGATTTTGCGAACGGCGCTGAACTTCCTTTGGGACCATCAAGCCATAAAACATTAAAAAAAAACACAAGAAATCAAAGTACTTATTTAAACAAAGTACTTGTTTATTTTTTCTATTTACTTGTTTTTCTGTAATGTTTTCAGTAGCTAGTCGCGTCGTGTGCGAACTTCAATGCAAATGTATGGGCGGTGACGCTCAAGCAACTCGTTAGTAATTTACGTACGTAACTAGTTCTCTTTGAGTAGCTCCATGTGCGAAGGGCCTAACACTGTAAAACAAACAACAAAAAAATAACAAGTTTGGTATGAAGTATCTTTTTGTATTTTTATTTTTTCATCTTAATTTTTTTACTTTTACGGGCATATGGATTTCACGGGATGACCGTAAAAGTAAAAAAATGAAGTAGAAAAAATAAAAATACAAAATGATACTTCAAACCAAACTAGTTAAAAGTATGGCCTAGTAGCGACATCTCTTAGTCCGGGTGAGCGGTTAGTTCCGAAGGAGTGTTGATGTTTCTCGATGAGAACTGAACATAGATGGCGCTGTATCACTGCAAAAGTGATGATAGCAGGCTGGAATGTATAATGCATAGGAAAAATTTGTGTCTAAAGTCCTGACCAGTGGTGGTGTAGGGGAATGACACGCGGCACGGAATGCCGAGGACCTGGGTTCGATTCCCAGCATTGGTCTTTTTTCTGGGGTTTTTTTCTGTGCATCTGTTTCAGTTAGTATTTAGTATGAAATATAACAAAAAATACTTACTGAGTAGCTCGCAGTCGTCCTCAATCAAGGGTGAGCAAGCGTAGTTGACAATTGGCACGTACACCGAATGTCTGTAGATGGCTTTTAGCACACCAGAATCGTTGACGCCGATGATTTTAGTTGATACAGCGACGTACACGGAACCCGTGCCAGGGTACGCACTTAGAGTACGCCGAAGATTTGTGACACTGGTCATTGGTATCTAAAATTAATATATACATCGGACACGTAATCGGAAGCGACTATGGACTTCATAACATCGTAGGTACAATTTATTTCGCAGGTGTGTGCAAGTTCAAAAAAAACCGCACCTAAATCCGTTCACCCTCTTTAGAGCTATCGTGCCACAGACAGACACACACACACACATAGCGGTCAAACTTATAAAACTCCTCTTTTTGCGTCGTGGGTTAAAAATAAAATAAAGTTAAAAATTAAACGCGGTCATCCTACGAGAAACTTGTTTTTTTCTGCGTTTTGACTAAGTAGATTTTCATAAGTTTTTTACTGAATTATTTTTAAAACATTGTACGCAGGTGCGGAACCCTTCATGTACGAGTCCAACTCGCACTTGACCTGTTTTTTATCAGTGTTAAATATACTTACAAGCTCACCGATTTCCATTATGCTTCCATAATTCATCATGGCCTTGATACCTCCGAAATAGGTATCGATACTGAAATCCCTTTCCGGCAGGTATATTCTATAGAACTTCATGTCCTTCGTGGTTATCTCGCAGGTGGCATTAAGGTCAACTTTAGGGGCAGCTCCATCGACGGTTATGTAGTCTTTGTTTGGAGACAACTTGGTTTTGAGGAAGGGGGCCGTTGGAACTGGCATTTCCATGTTACACCCACCAGGTATTGGGTCTAGAGAGCACACAAGTTACCTATTGTATTAAATCACAGAAATAATAATAAAGAGGATAGAAATGCCTTAGTTCCTATTTTCTTCCGGAACTCGTGTCGCTGCTTCATCCCCTCTACTTACTGTGTTAATGCACACATGCAAAAGACCGGAACCGTACTACGCAATCACGCACACAATTACTAATAGGTATTTTACCCTACCCTATACCTATTTTTGCTTACAAACAATTATGAACGGCGCGCTTTATTGGCCGCGTCGGCATTATGTCTGTACTAGTCGTAACCTGTTTTTTTGTCCGTACCACGAACTTTTGTGCAAGACGGAAGGGTTATCAAAAATTACTTTACATTGCTGCGTAGAATTCAAAACGATCTGCGTTTTTATGGGCATGAGTAGCAATGGTATATGAAGTTTCGTGTTAATAACGTGTAAACCAATATTTCATAATGAAATATTTTCTCAAGTTGTATTTTGATATAAACCGCATTATTACATTAAATTAATACATACCAATGAAATGTAATCCCCTTATTAGTGTAATTACACAGTGTGGACGAGTTTCCGCAATTGCTAATGCTGCAAAACACCATTTTAAAGCACTTGTTGTCATACCCACGTTTCAAATAGCACTGAGCCACAAGTCGCGCGCTTGTGACCTACGAGTCACAAGCGCGGCGCCAAGGTCACGCGTCTAAGGCACTTCTATCCTCTTTATTATTATTTCTGTGTATTAAATTGAAGCGATATGCATTAGCCGGGAGCGCTTCTGGTGGCATAAAATTTTTAGTCGTAATGTAATTTTTGTCATAATTTTTGTTTGTCATAATTTTTTCCCCATGGAAACCGTATTTTTTTTTTTCAGAATTTTTTAAATGGTAATTGTTGTTTAGGTTCGGTCTTTTTTCTAACAATTCAAGACAAACAAAAATTATGAGTTTCAACAATTATAAAACCCGATATGGACCCGCACTAGCATTTTGCATTTACTGTAATTCATTGACAAGCTATTTCAAACAATGTCACTGTTGTCCTAAGGCATAAATTCGATTGAAATAAAATGGGCGAATCAACTTTTTCTTGCCACCCGTTGCTATGGTTACACAAATTTTGTCTCCATTTCTGTATGAAACAGTATTAAGATGTCAATTGGACAACTGGGGACAGAGTAGGTACAACAAAAAAGTTGATTCATCCAATGAACTAAAACAATTACTTTGCTCAATTACTTTGGGTGAGCAAAGTAATTGTTTTAGTTCATTAATATGGACCTCCGCAAAGTAACGCCTGATTCAATAAATGATTCATCCAAAACAAAGCAAGTGAATGATTAAGTATAGTGCCTTTTCACCAATGATTTAGATGAAATTTGGTATAGTTAGTTTGAGCCCTGGGAGGACACATGGGATAGTTTTTATCCTGGAAAATTGCAAAGTTGCAATGCAGAGCTGTGTATGTACATGTTTGTTACTTCATTGTATGTTATCTTTGTTTTTTTTTTGTGTGAAATTGTGTGTACTTTCTTGTATGTGTGTCTTGTAAAAGTGAATAAATGTCTTCTTTCTTTCTTTCTTTAAGTTCCCTCGGGATAGCGACAAACGGATTCTTCGCAGACGGAGTCGCGGGCAACAGCTAGTAGATAAATCTTACTTCTTATCTTATATTACTAATATTATCAAAGCGAAAGTTTGGATGGATTTATGGATAAATAAATATCAAATAAATATCATGTGACAATTCACACCAATTGACCTAATTGGTGTGAATTTGTCCCATGATATTCATTTATCCATACACCCATACAAACTAAGCTAAGCTAAGCTTGTGTTATGGGTACTAGGACTAGGCAACGGATAAACATTTTAAACACCCAAGACCCGAGAACAAACATTTGTATTTTTCATACAAATATCTGCCCCAACACGGGAATCGAACAAGCTTCGTAATCAGGTTCTCTAACCACTAGGCCATCTGGCCATCTATGTGTGTTACTCTTTCACGCTAAAACGGTTTGGTGGATTCTGAGGAAATTTGGCACACAGATAGTTTATTTATAACCTGGATTAACATATATAGGATCTTGATTTAGACGACCAGATGGCCTAGTGGTTAGAGAACCTGACTACGAAGCTTGAGGTCCCGGGTTCGATTCCCGTGTCGGGGCAGACATTTGTATGAAAAATACGAATGTTTGTTCTCGGGTCTTGGGTGTTTAATATGTATATAAGTATGTATCTATCTATATAAGTATGTTTATCCGTTGCCTAGTACCCATAACACAAGCTTTACTTAGCTTACTTTGGGACTAGGTCAATTGGTGTGAATTGTCCCGTGATATTTATTTATATTTTATTTATTTATCTCTAAAAATTGGATAGTTCCCGCGGTAAGGCGATAAACCAATTCTTTACAGAAGGAGTCGCGAGCAGCAACTAGTATTATTATATTTTCAAACTTGTTCTTAATAATTACACTTGACTAAAGCGAGATATCAATTAAATTCAGAGATCAATTTACTTTGTTAGACCACGGTAAATATTTCATTGACTCATTGCAGTCAGCAACATAAATTAATCGGTAAACTGCCCTAACAAGTAAGAATAAGATTCATAATTGATTAATATATTTTTCTTGGATACACATAATTAATTTATTTACAAGAAGATAATGTCTTAGGTCAGTGTAATGATAAATAGATTAAAGTATTTACTATTTCAAAGAAGAGGCAATAACCTACATATACAAGACTATCCTTTACTGACGGCTTTGCTCGCCTTGCGTGAAGCGTTAGCCACTAACTAGTGAGGTATAAATCATCATCATCATCCCAGCTTATATATGTGCCACTGCTGGGTACAGACCTCCTCTCAGAATGAGAGGGCTTGAGCCGTAATTCCCACGCGGGCCCAAAGCGCATTGGGAACTTTTCACACACCATTGAATTTCTTCTCAGGTGAGTGCAGGTTTCCCCACGTGGTTTGACCTATTGCCTCTCAAGCAGAGGGCCGTGGGTTCCAATCCGGGCTCGCACCTCTGAGTTTTTCGGAATTTATGTGCGAAATTATATTTTAAATTTACCATGAGTTTTACGGTGAAAGAAAACATCATTAGGAAAGCTGGACACACCTGAGAAGAAATTAAATGGTGTGTGAAGTTCCCAATCCGCACTGGGCCCGCGTGGAAACTACGGTCTAAACCCTTTCATTTTGTGAGGAGGCCTGTGCCCTGCAGTGGGACGTATATAGGCTGGGATGATGATGATGATGATGATGATGACTGTTCAACTTCCGGCTCCATCATCAGATCAGTACAATGGTACCATATTACTGTATTGTCATCAGTACAACTACCATGAGTTTACACTAGTTTACGTGACCGTACTCGCTAGCGACGGCGTAAATTATTTGTATGGAGAATTGTACAGCGCCTCTAGCGGTCACTTACGGAAGTACAATTCTCCATACAAATCATTTACGCCGTCGCCAGCGAGTACGGTCACTGTGAACTAGTGTAAACTCATGGTAGAGGTGCAGGAACTACACATAACTGCCAAGTTTCATGTCAACACCACAATAAGAAAATGAAAACCAAGTTCTAAGATTCCATTACATACATAAATACATAAAAGTAAAGATAATAATAAGAATGTATTAAAAACATTATAATTTAAAAGTCAGACCATTGCTAGCTAAAACAGGATAAAACTTAACAAAAAAATAATACAAATGATTCACTACATAATTATCCTGTGAATAAATAGGTATAAAGGTTATAAGTATAAAATAATAACACTGTTTAAGACACATAGAACAATAGTAGATTGTACAGCAAGAGCATAAGGCTGCGTTTCCACGAGAGATGTGCGAGGATGCGTTGTGAGGGATGTGTTTTTCATGAACCAATAGAAACACTTCATTTACAAGGACCTTGTAAATGAAGTGTTTCTATTGGTTCATGACAAACACATCCCTCGCACAGCTCCGGTGGATATGCAGCCTAAAACGAGCCATTTTACTGGAGACATTCATATAGCCACCCGAGCCGGTATGGCGAGGGTGCATAGACATGTCGAGGGGAAAATGGGTTAATGCTCGAGTTTTACACTCTGCTATATCGCACATAAATGTGCATAGAGTGTAGCAATACTCTATGCACATTTTCGTGTGATATACGTAATATGGGAAAACATTTATAATTAAATACGTAAGCATTTTTGGGCAACATTTTCCTTTTAATCAATTTGATGGATTGCTGTTTTCCTCAAAATTTAAGTAAAAAAAATTAATTTGTTTAGAAATAAATTAAGCGAAACAATAATACATAATCCTCCCGAGTGTAACTAGTGAATAAAGTGGTATTTAAATTAACCAGGGCTTTACTGAATTTTCAAGAGAATCCACAAAAATCACAATATGTAGTCTACATTTATGTTGTATGAAGAACACTCATGAAAAATTTCATGTTAGACTTAGAGGTTGAGACATTGGGAAATTACATACATAAATCCTGATCCTGTGGGAATACATGAATTAAAAACATTCTATGTTATTCCTAATATTCAGTTATTTAGCAAAATCCATTTTAATGTGAAGGAGTGTCAAACACATATAGTGTAACACATTAGTAAGACAAATTGTCAATATATACATACATACTTGAGTATTGCAAGAAAACTATAGAAATACTAGCTGTTGCCCGTGACGTGATGTCTCTGCGTTTCCACCAGAGATGTGCGAGGATGCGTTGCGAGGGATGTGTGTGTGTCATGAACCAATAGAAACACTTCATTCAATTAGGACCTTTTAAATGAAGTGTTTCTATTGGTTCACGACACACACATCCCTCGCAACGCATCCTCACACATCTCTGGTGGAAGCGCAGCCTAAAAAGTATCCTATTTGTTAATCCAGGCTATAAAATACCTGTGTGCCAAATTTTATTAGAATCCGTCAAACCGTTTTAGCCTGAAAGAGTAACAAATATCCAGACATCCATCCATACATCCTTACATCCATACAACTTTTGCGTTTATAATATTAGTAAGATTAACTTACCTAAATCCTCATAGCCATGCACTGCTATTAATATTTTCAGATCTTTTTCATTTGGGTTAATTACATGGAATACAGCTAACGGATTTACAGGGCTGTTTAACCCAATGCTTGTGCCTGTCACTGTAGAATTATATGTTGTATAGTTGTACATAGTTATATTGTACAGGTGACTGTGTGCTTGAAATATAATGAAAGAGACGTTTGGATTGGCATTTACGAAATTAAATTGGATAGTTGATAAACCCTTGATGTCAATAATGTTGCTGTATAGTTCTGCATTTTCAGGCGTTGTAGTTTTGTTGAGTTCTATGATAAATGTCTCCTCTGAAACAAAAAAAAACAATAAACATGAATATTTTAGAATGAGAGAGCTTGGGCCATAGTTCCCATACAGGCCCAGTGAAGATTGGGAACTTCACACACACCATTGAATTTCTCCGCAGGTGGTGTATGTGTCCTTATAATGTTTTCCTTTGCCATAAAGGTCATGATAAATTAAATACTAAAATACACAGAGAAGTCTAAGTCTAAGAAATATTACAGATAATTTGAGAAGAGGAATCTATGAGAAAGTACTTTACATCAACTTGAATATTTGCCAGTTTGTTTTCTTCTGCTTCAAACAACTTGGTTGGCATTATCTTATACAACTTTTGGCATCATACTAGAAAAAAAAATTCGTTCTTGCCAAACAATGGAAAAGGCAAAAGTCAATATCACAACGATTTATTAGCATAACAATTAGAAATCAACAAAATTGAAGATAACCTTGCAGCAAATATTTAATTTGATAAAACTGTAAATAAATTATTATGCGGTTAAAATATCGCGTAAGTACGTACCTTGAGCATTGGATGAAGCACAAATAAAAATTATCACAAAAATATATGGAAGCATTTTGTTTCTTCTTGAAAAATGTATCGTATCACAACATAACTCACAAACACTCGATAAGTAACACAACTGATGTGCACTGGACTATGTGCGTGCTGTAATTTAACCCAATTATTCAACCAAACTGTCAACAGAAATCAGCTGTGTATTGGATTTTTTGACAGTACACAGAAACACATCTCCTCACTTGTTAATGATTCATGACAGTTCTCATTTTCACACTGAAAGAAACAGAATTAATTAATTGAAACTTGCAAATTTTATAATAAGTATTAGTATTAGTCAGATCTTTTGGACGGGGTATTCTTTTTATAATTTTTATTTTTATAGCGACATGTACATATTTAGTTAATTTTACTTAAGTAAGTTATCTTTATTTTCTTTTTAACTGTTAATTTCATGTCTTTATGTTATTTTATTTTATTTAATAAAAATATTAGATTACTTAGTACTGTTAAAAAAATAAGTATTAATGTTTACGGAAAAAAGACGAAAGACGTATGCCACTAATCAAAACAATGGCATGTGAGTGAAGTCAAGTGAACTGACAGGTGGCTGGATTGACGTTTCAGAACGAATGTTGAGTTGAATGCAAGAACGAATGAAGCGAAGCATGTGCATGTCGGTCGGCGAGTAAGGGAGAAGGTAATATGAATGTTTACAAGAGCAAGCGAGACAGATATTGCTATGAAGTGCTGCAACTCGAGCAGCGAAATACGTAAAACGCGTAGCTTTTTATTTTTCTGAGCAATAACTGTTAATTTATAAATACAGAAAAAAAGGCACAAACTTTTATACCATTGTTTAGTATATTCAAATGGAAATTTGTTCTAAAAGCTGCAACGTTCGTCCGATTCCTGGAATTATGTCAGTGTCGTGTTACGAGAGCTGAATATCGATTCCCTTGCCGGCCGCTAGAGCGCACTCACGTCAGATTGAACTAAACATGGCGGCGCGATCAATGAAGTAGTAGTGTGTAGTGAAGTCTAGTGTAAAAAATTGATATGATGGAGCTTTGTGTTGTTTTTGTGTGTGGAGTTATATATTAAATGGGCCATGGGCAGAGGCCAGGAGTTGTTGGACGCTGCCCGCAAGGGCGATGGGCGGACTGTTACGAAAATACTTACACTAATAACGAAAAGGAGTGGTCCATTTACGAGGTAAGTCCCTTCATGTTTTGCGAAAATTTCTCTCTTTGCTGTGATATTTTAAAGTTGCTTTCAAGGCTTGCTTGTGGTATGTAGTCGTTGCCCTCCTTTTTCATCTGCTGTTCGAGACTATCAAGAATCGATGATGCCATTATAAACAATAGACCCTGACAAATTGTTAGTAGTATTTTTTTCATGTTTACGTGCTTATCACACAACGTTGATAACGACTAAAAGACTTATCATGGGTTCTTGTAAGTTAGTATTGTCGTGTATTTAGAATAGGTATAAAAGTGCTAAGTTTAGTACACATCTGTCGAGAATATAGGTACATAATAATACGTAGATAAGTATACTTGGAGTCTTGGATGCGCCTCCTTGATGCAGCGGCAGAATTTATTGGAAACACCCATTACCTATTGGACTCGAGGTTAAAATCATCAAGTTTACGATCTTCTGGTGTAACAAAAGCATGGGCTTGTGTGCATGTGCATTTTACGACCTAAATTACTCAATTTATTGGTGACTTTATACCTATCTACGTATCTTAGATACTTAAAGTAGTTAGCTTGCTTACATAGCTATTCTACCTAATGCAAGCTGCTGCATAATAGTTAAGTATGTACCTGAGGTATGTACTTACTTACCTAATTAAGGATTAACTTTTTAGATCCAATTAAACCACAAAATTATAGGTAATATAAAACGTTTAAGTAGATTCACGCGTCTTACCTATTTATAAGTATGCTAGCTTGTAGCTTTTTACCTTATCTAACTAACGAAATTAGTTTAGTTGCCTACTAGGTAAATCGAACGAAGTGAGTATTTTTACGTAGCTATTCGCTTATTCCATTAGCCACCTACTCTATTTGTATTACAAATTACCATTTCGTCATTAGGTAGACTTATGTTCATGAGGTTTGTTTTGAACATTGTTGCTCACGTAAAATACCTACCTAAGTACCTAAAGTTAGGTAAGTATATCAGACCAAACAGAGGGAAAATACGACGAATATGATGAAAACAACAATTTGTCAGGGCGGGGGTCTCTAAATCTAAACGCAGTAGGTACCAATTCAACACCCAACACCCGATTACCAACATACCTACTGTTTTACGTAGAAAAAAGGTTTTGGGTCAAACTACAGACGTTAACACTGTAACTGCCCATTCATGAACCTTGTCACAATGTCACAGGGTACTCAAATGATCAATGAATAATGTTGGCGAGTGTACTTCCGGTTATCGTATGTCGATTTAGTAATTTTTAGTCCTAAGGTTGCCTAGAAGGCATAGATAGGGATAGATATCCGTTATATTACAACCTGTTACATTTAATTACTCCTAACCCTAGTCCCCTAGTCCTAGCGCAGTGTTGGTAGGCCTCCAACAAGATGGAGCGACGACCTGGTAAAGTTTGCGGGAATGCGTTGGATGCGGATTGCGCAGGGCCGGTCTGTTTAGCGAACCTTGGGGAGGCCTATGTTGTTGGACATCTTTCGGCTGATATGATATGATGAATTGATGATGATGATAACCCCTAGCCCTAAATGCTTGCCTACTAAATAACCAAGTAACATCGATTGCAAACTCACATAGAAACAAGTCTCGTTTAGTTGACACACTTCTACGCAATTCGCCACATTTGCCCCCTGTTTTTCCACTCTGTGTTAAGCTTCCTTTATGTCTCCACTTCTCCACGTCTCCACTTACTTTTCTCGATTAAACAGAGTGGCAACAAGAGATATCTGTCATATGCCCTTAAAGAAATCTGATTGCTTGCATAAATCTACTTAGCGTCCAAAGTCCGAGGTTGGCTCATAGGAGCACCCTTTGGCATGCTAAGAAAACCACCCTTTGCTGAGCTGCCCGCCTGGCGGCTCGCCCTCTCTCCGGTAAGCTGTAAAAGCCGTCGAAGCTAACAGCAACAGTCCGTTCGAAAAAGAAATCCCTTAAACTCGTGGGTACTTACTTCTTCGGGAAAATTCATTTGTGGGTCAGAACCTTTGTGTCTACCTTGTGCCTTCTGTATCTGTACTGTAGGTTTTTTTGTACTGATAGCCCTCAGTTCTTTAAGACATGCAATGGTAATTACTGCCGTCTAACTCACAGTAGGTATCGTTTTCCTCGAACGATCATTTGTTATGTCGTTCGATTGCCATTATGCTGCCCATTTGCTTGAGGGCTGGAATATGTTGTCATTGATTATTAAATATATCTAACAGATAGAAAGCGTATAGGCTATTTAAGTATTAAAATGAAATATTTTAACTATGACGGGATCAATATTGCTTGGGTCTTTAGCAATTTCTAACCAAAAATCAGTACACTCGGCGCAAAATACAGAGGTGAAGCAAAGTTTATGGCCCTCCCCAAAAGTATTTCGTTTTTACGCTTGCTGAGTGTATTGTCTCACTAAATTGTTTCGGACTGCGGACCAAATACCTTTTTTTTTCAACAATCCGCTATCTAAAAGGTGTCCGTTTTTTTGTAAGCCCTCCCAAGCAAAGGTGCAAGACAATAACATTCGAGATTGTTACTTGCCTGCTAAAAAACAACTAAGCAATGCTCATCTCACAAAAGTCACAAATCAAATCACTGTTAATTATTTATTACGCTGTGTTATGTAGAACCAACCATGTTATGTTTTATATTTTATTGAAATCGGCGAGCTGTGAAATGACCAATGACCGATCAAGTACATCATCTACATTTATAGTTTTCATTGATTCATTCCCGCAAAGTCCATGTCTAATCGGGAATTTCTTTGAATATTTTAGAAAACCATATGAGATCGTTCTGGGGAAACCCATTACTTTAGTCGCACGGAGTTTCCTCGATTTATACCTACTCGCTCGCTACCCTAACACCCACTCTTACTTATTATAGTGATTATCGTTTGATGACCAATGTGACCATTCTTACGTATGAATCTTAAGTAGGATCGTGATTGGCACGTTCGCTCTACATACGTCATGTAGCTGGAATAATATTATTAACTGGTATTTATTTTACGGCTCAATATCGACGGTTAAAAGGCAAAACGCATCAAGCGACATTTTTTGAACTTTACATGAAACCCGGCTCAAACGACGGAGAAAATTTCGCTGATTTCAAATATGTATATAACTCATTTTGACAAAAGGAATCGCTGCATGCGTTTTGCCTTTTAACCGTCGATAGGAACTCTTGTGTATCGTTTTAAGAGCCTAAGGTTACTGATTCATTAAATTACTCTATATTTAAATCGATACCAATGACGACTGTTAAGAACAGAAAAGTGCTTTGGAAAATTATGAGCGCGTAAAAAGCTCGATAGTAAATCAAAAGTGAACGAGTATTCGTCTTCCGTCAAAATTGTTCCTTGCAACGAAGTTGCTAAGCGCTGCTATCTATTTGCATTCTGATGTCTACCGAGGATGCCGTTAAATGCATCCTAGAACACTGTTATGCTACTAAGTTTACGGGTCGTTGCTCGTGGTAGACTGGTGCAATGTCTATAAGGAGTCATAGACACGTACCGTGCTCACATTTATGGACGCTCGGTGTCTCCGTAACCAACATTTTAACGACTTCCTTGTCCTATGTGCTTTGGACCTAGGTCGACGTCCTGCTCCTGCCGTCTAGCCTAGCTAGGTGAAACGGTATTTTTCGGATAGGCTTATGTTGTTGGCTTCCAAGCAGCCTTTACAGAAAGGGGGTGGGTTGCCTAATGGGTCACCGGGTCGGTATTTTCCTCAGTAACTAAAAGTACGCTCTTGTCGAGCTTACCTCGGACTTCGGTCGTTAAGGACAAAAAAAATGCTATCAGATATTCTACAAGTTTTACGTCGAACAGGAGAGAAAGCTACAAAGAAAAGGAATACGCTTCAAAGTTTTTATGAACTTAGCCAAATCATAGGCAAAACAACGCGTTACAAAATGGAAAAGAGAATTAGTTTAGTTAGAAGCTATAATTATTATGCTTTAATAATAAATCATCACTCAAGTTATATGTATTGAAAAAGAAAATAAATGCACGGTTTTTTTGTGCAATTAGTGTTTTACAATTCTGTCAACGATAGCTAGTTTCTAATACTTTATGTATGGACAGCTTCAATGCTAAATTCAAATAAAAGTCATGTTTAGTCAACTCTCATAGGTTGCGTTTATATGTATCATCTAAGAGAGTGGTTATCTATTTAAGGAAGTAAGATAACTCAAACCATTATAAAATGAAGTGTTTGGCTACGAGCCAGACACCAATCGATGCTAAGGAACGTACGTTGAACTTTTGTCTGACTGTCTGTCTATATGTACTTGCTCACCTACATATTTGTATGCAGCACTTGACCGGCCCAGGCATTGAAGTTGCTGGGATACACGAACATGGCTGCCGAACGCCGAAATGCATACGAATAATATATTAAGCTGGATGGAGTTAGCAACTAAATTACGAGTAAATATTAATTTTGTTGATGTTTATAGCATTCCATACTTCCGTGCCTTTTTGCGTTGACATAAACCGGTTGGCAGATTGTATAACAGGAAAAAGGATAAAAGTGAATCCGTCGATCAAGCTCACGAACGTACGCATGCCCATAAAACGCTTCGCGTGTGCGTTCGAGACTTGGCCTTGTGGGTTTGACACACTTCTTTTTTGCCGACACCGCATATCATGAATACCCTATGTAGCTTTGTATACAATCTATGCATATACATTGTGGAGCGCTCGTAAGGCGGCCCCTAGACCTACAATAACATTGTACAATACTTTTTATTGTACAATAAGATTTAAAGGTGCTCTGAATCCAAACGAGCAATTATATTGCTCAATAATACGAACTGCACAATGTTTTCCTGTTCAGTCGGATACTAAAATATTGCACAATACTGACCCTACACGATGCAATGGAAAAATATGGCGCAATAAAAATTAAACTCGCTCAAACTTTCGGTCAATCATTGCGCAATCTTCAATATTAACCCTAAGCGGACAATAATATTGCACAATTTTTTTTTTTTTTTATTGATAGAGGGAGGCAAGCGAGCAAGTGGGTCACCTGTTGGTAAGCAATCACCACCACCCATGAGAACCAGAAACCCCAGAAGGGTCACTAGTCCGTTGCCGGCCTTTATGGGAACAATACACTCTTTTCTTGAAGGACCCGATGTCATAGTTAGTTGGGAACACCGTAGACGGGAGTTGATTCCACAATTTAACTGTGCGTGGCAGAAAATGCCGACGGAAACGCACAGTTGTAGATGTATATTCATCAAGGTGGTGACGGTGGAACGCAGACTTACGGCGCGACGTGCGATAGTGGAAGCCCGTAGCTGGTAATAAATTGAATAGCTCCTCGGAGCACTCCCCGTAGTAGAGCCTGTAGAGTACCGCCCAGAGGTGAGAGCAGTACTCTAAGTGCGGCCGCACCTGGGCCTTGTACAGTTGAAGAAGGTGCTTTGATGTAAAGTACAGCCTGGATCTGTTCAATACCCCAAGCTTTTTCGAAGCCAATTTGGCTTTTCCCTCCAAATGACCGCGAAATTGAACGTCACTCGTTATGTCCACGCCGAGAATCCCTATGCTGGATTGGATATCCAGGGGAGCGCCATCAAAGCGGGGAGATAGCACGAACGGGGACTTTTTTGCGGAGAACACGCACACCTGCGTCTTTCGCAATATTGTACAATATAATTGATCGTTTAGGGGCCGCGTAACAAATCAAGGTGGATTAAGACAGATCGATCTTGTTCTTTTTCACACCTCATTTAAAATTAACGTGGGAGCTAATTAATCCAGATTAACAAAGCTCGATTTAATTACCCTTAAGTAACGGCCGGCCAAAATAAACAAATTAATCGGATAATAAGCTTATCACTCCGACCCATTCCGTCTGCTGGCGGACCTGTTAGCCTTAATTTGTATAATAGCTCCTAATTAAATTGATTTAGTTCTGCACGCAAGCTTTTGTTTGACACGGTATGATAACTAGCAGTAGAGATTTATTATGATGTGTATGTATGTATGTATGTAAACTCTTTATTGTACAAAAATAAGGAAAAAAGAAATACATTATTTACAACCGTTGAAATGCATGTACAAAGGCGAACTTATCCCTTTAAGGGATCTCTACCAGTCAACCCTTGAGTGGATGAAAGGAGCATTTAGTAAGGGACCGACAAAGAGTAAGTCAAAATAATACAGTCGGACAAAGCAAAGGCTACAATACAACTTTTAGTAAATACAATACATAAACTCATAATATAAAGAAACCTAATAAAAATATACTACCATATACAACATATATATACAAAATACCTATAATAAATAAGCAGTGTTCCCAATATATTAAAGTGATAGTGTGAGCCACATCTTCTTCAAAGCTTCCCTGAACGACACCACGGAGGGAGATTGCCTAATGGAGGTGGGTAATCGATTCCACAGTCTAGCAGATTGCACAGTAAATGATTTTGAGTAAATTTTGGAAGAAGTAGAAGGACAGGACAAAAGAAGATTGGTACTCGACCGCAAACGATGCTGGCTTCCTTCAGCCAAGTAGCTGAAACGCTTGGAAAGGTATAAAGGGGCGGAAGGATTAAAAAGAGTGTTGAAAAGCAATGACAGAACGAGGATGTTCCTACGCTCCCTGATGGGCAACCACCTCAGCTGTGCGCGAAAGTGAGAAACGTGGTCGTATTTACGGAGACCAAAGATATACCGGATACACACGTTTTGAAGGCGGTCAAGCTTGTCAAGCAACCCCTCAGCAAGGTCCAAATAACCAACATCACCATAGTCGAGCAAAGGAAGTAAAAGAGACTGAGCTAGGGTAATTTTGGTTTGGAGAGGAAGGAAATTTTGCAAGCGTCTGAGCGAGTGAAGTGAGGCAAAAAGTTTCCGACTGACCTCAGCAACCTGAGCTGACCAGGAAAATGTCTGGTCCATGATAATTCCCAGATTTCTGACGGTAGGCGAAAAAGGAATAACGGTACCATCAAAATATAGGTTAGGAACTACCATATCAGAAATCTGAGAAATGAAATATGGACTGCCAAACATGATCGCTTGTGTCTTTTTCGCGTTAACCTTGAGGCCAAAGCTCGCAGCCCAATCGCGAATGGTTGTAAGGTCAGAATTAATGCGTTCAATCAATCGAGGAAGATCGTCAAGAGGAGCAGCAGAATAAATTTGCAAATCGTCTGCATATAAGTGGTAGCAAGAATTCAAAGAGGATGTAATACAACGGTATTACTGTCCCCTCTCCTTTTTTCTATCTTCATTAACGAATGAAGATAGAAAAAAGGAGAGGGGACAGTACACCCCCTTGAGGGACACCAGCGGTAAGATCACACCACGCTGAAAAAGCGTCCTCGATCCTGACTCGCTGTTGCCTCCCACAGAGGTAGGAACGGAACCACGATAAAGCGGTGGAAGAAAAATTTAAAGTGCTCAGTATGCCTAAAAGGATATCGAAATCCACGGTATTAAATGCACTACTAAAATCCAACAGCACTAAAACAGTCAGCTTTCTGTTCTCAATATTATGACGTATGTCATCAGTGACCTTGACGAGAGCGGAGACAGTGCTATGGCCAGGACGGAAACCAGATTGGAAAGGATTAAATAAGTCGTGTCTATTCAGGTGATAGGAGAGACGACGACTTACGAAATGTTCGACTATTTTGGATAGAACCGGGAGAATTGAAATGGGACGATATTCAGAGAAGGAACTAGGATTCGAATTTTTAGGAAGAGGGATTACGTGAGCACGTTTCCACAATGAAGGAAAATAGCCCGAGGATAATGAATAATTAATAATATGGGATAGGATAGGTGCAATGATTTCCGCCCCCAGCACGAGCATGTCCACACCCAGGCCATCCTCACCAACCGCTTTCGTCCGGATAGTTTTAAGAATATTGAGGACATCTTGCGAAGTTATGCAACCGAGATCAAAAAAGGGGATGTCAGGGTGTTGAGTATTGGCAAGAAGAGATAGCGTGTGCTGTTTTGCAATGGGATCCAACTGTACAGGCGATGTACTGAAGTGCTTATTGAGGCCGTTGAAATCAGTCACGGTAGAAGAAGGAGTTTGTTGAGATTTGCCCACCCCTAGAGACTTAAGGAACTGCCATAGTTTAGAAGGGGGGCAACCATCTATTGACTGATATATGTAACGACGTTTAGCTTCCCTACATACTTTATTGCAGCGATTCCGCAAATACACATACCTCTGACGATTCTCATCCGAAGGAACACTACGCAGTTTAATGCGAGCCCTGTTCCTCTTTGCCATCATGTTCTTGATTTCTGGCGTGAGCCACGGTGCCGGATTGTGCTTAACACGCGTAGGCTTCAGCGGAGCATGCCTGTCGAAAACCTCAAGCAATGCACTATTAAAAGCCTCAAGCTTCAGGTCAACGTCGGAAAGAGCCTCAATGGCGTGCCAGTCAACACTGCTCAGGTCGCTATGGAGGGCTTGAAGGTCTACATCACGGAGATTTCTCCGCAGAACAATTTTATGCCTACGCTTTGGTGGACGGATTCTAAATGAAGCGTATATTAAGTCGTGATTAGAGAAGGCGGGAGCGTTAAATTGGCCATGAGAAATGACATAACTAGGTGAGGAAGTGATCAAAAGATCTAAAAGTGAAGGAGGGCCATTATGAGGAAAATGTGTGGGACTAAGAGGTAAAATACTAAGATTAAAGGAACTTATAAGTGATTGCAGCTTAAGTGAACGATGGTCATTTTTCAATAAGCATGTGTTAAAATTACCCATGACAACAACATGTTCAAACTGCGGACAGAGGTCAATCAAAGTTCTCTCGAAGGATTCAAAATAATTTACACCTGATGTTGGACTATAATACACTCCGAGGAGAAGTTTAGAGTGATGGAGAGAGACATCAAGAAACAAATATTCTGGTGATTTGGAGTAAGATGGCAATGAGGGTGACTGTGCGGCCACCTGACAAGCAATATCACCACGCAGATAAATAGCAACAGCGCCACCGCGCACAGTGTTGGTGCCGCCATCTTGCAATCCAGTTCTGTCATTGCGAATCAAACGAAACCCAGGTAAAGGATAAAGAGAAGAATTAAGTGATGGTTTGAGCCATGTTTTTGAGACACTAGAAGAGCGTGGATGTTTTTGCCAGAAAAGGTCGAAAGTAAATCAGAAAAATGTGCAGGAATACTCTGTGCATTTATATGTGCTACGTTAAATAATTTGGTGGAAGAAGAAAAAGTGCTGTGCAACCGATCGCCGAGGTCCGGTATATCCGACAAATCGCTCAAGGAGTCATATAAGCTGGAAGAAGACAATGAGAAAAATTCACTATCATGACTAGCGTCCAAAACGACAGACATGAAGTAGAACAATAAAGTAAATAATATTTATATATATATATATGTATATACGTATAAAAAACAAAAATATATATATATGTACTTAAATTATGTACTAATATAACAAAATAGGTACCTTTAAATATTTAACTTAAAACCTATAATTTTAATCACAATTAAATGCTCCCTCTATCGCTCGCCAGCAGCTAATAACAAAAAAAAGAAAACAACAGATTAGTTAACATAGGCAATGGATGGACAAAAACAGTTTGAAATTTGAAAGAAAAACTACTTGGGTACATTGGACTACAACAAATAACCGCTGCCGTCGCACTTAAATTGGAATGTAAAGAAGTCTATTAAAACACTAAATGTCAGTTGTCAAAGTGACAATGACGTTGACGTGCAATGACAGAGGCAAGCCAGGCAGCCACCAACCAACGGAAACAAGACGAAATCGCGGTATCTTAAGCTAACGGAATTTAATCAAACTGTTGCGAAATGTACCGTGAATATTGTTGAATATAAATGCTAGAATATTATGGAAATCACTTTATTGAAGTAATTTGTATTATTTACATTAAAACGCAGCCAGCGTATAGGAAGGCTGAACACGAAGAGAAAAAACATAGACTAATAGACTTAGTTTACTGGCACAAAATGTTGCCAGTTATAAAATAATTTACCACCAAATTTGGAAGCATAATTATAATTATAATCATTTTAATATACATATTTATTTTATGTTCATGTATTGAACAAATATTATTATAACAGTGTACAGAAATCACTATTACCCACTCACAACAAAAATAAGCAGAATGTGTCCAGATCCAGAAACAACATAAAAATAAGCAAAACACAAGATAAAACGAACAACTAAGAAACATCTTAACACCACTTTCGTGACCTAGACGGACTCTTCTGCTTTTGGGGTCGAGGACGCCGTGCAGGCGCACCCGTAGTTACTGCAGCCCCCTTCTGGGACGCGGGCGCCGCTACGAGATCCACGGGCGGCACGGAATTGTCCCCGCCCGACCCTGACCGATCCTCCGTTGCATCTGGTGGAATTGCACGTAGCTCGTCCAGCGAGGTGACTCTGTACCGAGTCTTATCCCGGCCGAGCACTATGACCCGCCCGTCACTTGTCCAACTTCTCTCTACTCCATAAATGCGACGAGCTTCAATAAAAACGGCATGCCGAGTGCTAGTCAGGAACTCCGAGAGAGTGTAGCCGGTGCCTTTGAGCCGCTTTTTCTCTGCCCACACTACATCCCGTGCTTGCTGACCCGCAAACTTAATTAGAATAGGTCTTGGTTTCATGCCACGGCGGGTTCTGCCTAGACGATAACAAGCATACAGCGACCGAGCCAAGATTTCTTGTTTGCCTAGCCTCTCCTGACAAATACGAAGAACAGTATTGGCTACGTCTTCACTATTTGCCTCCGGGACTCCATGCAAGAGAAGCACTGCTGAACGGGACCTCATCTCCAGATCTTCCAGTGCCCGTTGTACAAGACCCATCTGCGTTTGCAGACTCTCTACAACCCTCCAAATGAACGCCTTAAATGCTTGATATTCAGTGACAGTACCTGAGTCCGCTGTTTGTGCCGTCGAAGGGGAGTTCTCGAAGGTGCTCATGCGGGAAGAAAACTGTTCCTTCAAATCATCCAGGCTCCTCTGTAGCTGCATTAGGTGATCCATAATAGCAGTGAGAAAGTGGCAATCTTTAGGTGTGCAGTGATCCCTAGGAGTGACCCTTGATCCTTTTGCTCCAATGCAAATTAGGTACTTTTGAGCGGTGAAAATAGCTGACAGTGGCAGATAGGAACAAATTAACACATGTAAGTAGCAATTACTGTGAAATAATTTGTGCAAATATTTAAAATTATTTAATTAAACTTGAGTTACAAAATAAACAACTGCATTATTTGACTACCCCCAAATTGAATGTGAACTTTTGGCGAAATTAGAATTATTTTCATGCGACTTATATTATTTACCAATGTCCTAGGTTTGATGATTCCAACAAAATACATTTATCTGGCCATGTATATGAAATGCTCATGTCATTTGTGACCAGGTTAATGATAGTAATTATCTTGATCCAGTTTCATTTTGTTTGCGTTACATGACGTGTTAGTAAGTATAAACTTGCTAATTCGTAATTTTCCCGATATTATGTTGGTTTCAATCTCAATACTTATAAATAAAAGTGATGTCACGTTCAGTCTCTTATCCTTCCTGTACATTATTATGACTATGAAATTTGTAGTTTGAATTTCATAAATTCGTACCTAAGATACGAATGTTATTTATTATCTAAATTGAAGCCTTGTAGTTTTAATGTAAGTCTATTCTAAAATACTCTATCGTAATTTTCAATGCACCTTCATGGTATCCCTGTATTTTTAACTTTGTATGCCGATGATCTGCTAATATGTAGGTTGCCGATAGTTTTTAATTGCATAATGGTTATTTTATCTTTAAAGTCCAAGCCCTTTTTAATTATACAATCGTTTAAGACCGTTTTGCACGTAACGTGTAGATAACCCAAGTACAATAGTAAATTAAGTCACAAAGGTGGTCTGCATTGTTAAATAAACAATTCTATCGGTGATAGCACAAAACACTGGCGATTGACGGGTGTGAATGAATACATTAGTTAGTTGTTCTAGTGACAAAACTGCGACAAAAATTTAACTCCAATATTCATGAGAAATAAATACATATTAATTTTGTTCAATTTAATGCGTGTGATGTAATTTAAGATGATAAGAGACCAGCAGGCAGACCACTATATTTAGATGATTCATCGGGATTTCCAGCTTTCATGTTTATAAGTTTTACTGGCTTTTAATTAAATACATTCAACGTTATGATTATGAATATGATTCAGTTATATTATATCTAATAGTTCACATTGGTAACTAAACTATAAGAATCTGACGTTGTTTTTGAAACTTTTCTATTGTTTGAACTTTTCTGAATCATTGACCGTTCGAAGTGATAGTTTTAGTCTAGCAATAAAACAATATCTCCGTTGACACAGTTAGAACATAATTTGCGACTAAATTAGACCACTGGCACAACTTCCACAAACAGTTAAGCACTCGCAAAAAATACCGCAACCAAAAGTTCTAAGTGAAGCGACCTGTTGCCTCTATGATTCATCGGCTAACAGTCGCCGGTTTAGTCACTTTTGACCATCGAAACGCACACAACGCTCATGTTAAAGTTGTAAACATTTAAATCAATATTAATTATACCAACCGTAACGTCAATGATCGGTTTTTCATAGAATTCAATGTAAAACAAAATATCTGTCATATGAAGCGTACCTACAGTGTTATAGTGAAGTGAAAATGAAATTGAGGATAAACATTTTCGAAAATAATAATGTGTCGTTTAAAAACATGAGGAGGATGTTCAGGTTTGTTACAGTATTTTAACCAGTTTCTTGTGTATTTTTAGAAGTAAGGTAAAATCTAAATTTAAATTAATTTAATCAATATTTTACTTTTTGAATTGAACTATTCAACACTTAGTTAGCTATGTAGTTTCGTAATTCAGTATGATTACATTGAATCTATCGAATGTTGACAGTGCGCGCGTGGTCTCACTGTGTTACTTCAATATTTACAATCAGGTCGATAACATCTGTAACGATAGACCAAACTGTTTGTATTAATGAGCCATGTTTGTAGACGACATCGTGTTAAATATTCAACGGTTTCAGTGTTTTATTATTTGCCTTGATTTCTTCAGTAGCTCTGTTTTCCAAAAGTGATATGCCAGGAAGTTTTACTTATGAAAAAATTGCTGTCATTGTTTTATGCTTTCTATGAAGAAATATTGCGTTAGGATTGAGAACTCACGACCCACGCCCAATCACCAGTAATAGTCTGCCGGCGAAGCCCATTGACCTGCCTTTGTTGGCACAATGGGTGTTGATAAAACAACCAGTCTATTTCGCGGAAAACTATTCCTTGTGCACACATTCAGGTCGAGTTTTAAATAAGTGTTAGGTAAACAAAATGGGTGAAACACCCTTTTTTGATGATACATTATTTTTGCATTAAGTACCATCAAATTTACAACAAATACAAAATTTCAGTCAGAACATTGGAAATGGGTAGAAATTAATTTTTAAATTAGATGGGGAAATCTATCGATATTTTGTTTATATTGGTACCGGTGAAACTACTCTACTATTTGACCAAGTCATCAATGTACACGTGCCAAATTGAACCGAGTCATTTTTGGTATTTTAATCTTGGGATAGATCCAGTTTTGAGTTCTTTTTCAACGACTGAATTAGAAATTTGTTTCGCCTTTTATGTCCAGAACGTCTGTCTTACTTAACTCGATAAATAAACAAATAACTAAGGCTCATCCCAAACTCAGCCCAAACCTTTCGCAAACCAGTGATTTTTGGCGTTCCTGAGTAGCAGTTCAAACCAAACCCAACCCAAACGATTGCATTACCGCTAGTACCGCTACCAAACCCGTGAAGACCCGTTCCTGAATTTAGCCCCTAATACAGTCTTTGTATAGTTTATATTGGCTTGTTTATTGTTCTCTGATATCGATGATGAATTGGCAGCAATTTTCACTGACCGGATTCACTTTTATTTCTATCTGTAACTTGCGAAACGATATTTTCTTCTCAGGAAATTATATTCTTAACTTAATATCTCTATCATTTCCTGGGTTAGATAGGTTCACTTCTTGTTTAAAAGATAAATCTTATGTTGAAATAGCTCACATTCTTTACAAATGTCGATTTCATGGTTTAAAATATTTTATGTAGTAATATTTTAGTGAACGTAGCAGTTTCAAAATCGAAATCCATTAAAATTTATTCCTACTGGCATTGCAAGACCCATATAAGATCTGGAGTGGTAAAATCATTATTGATAGATAAGGGTCCGACAAGGGTTTGACGTAAATACATAATCCAGACTTGAATTTCATGTAATGTTTGAATTTATAAATCTCCTGTAATACTTTAGCCAGCTTTGTTCAAAAGTAGCATCCATAGGCAATTGTTTAATATAAGACTAGGTTTATATTGTTCGGTGCTCCTTTATTATTCGCTTTGATCTGAATATAACTTCATGTTGGTGTTAAACCTCTTGTGCAACAAACACCTTTCTTAGCGCTCCGTCGTCTACACCCAGACTTGTTTATTGGTCCAATTGCAGAAATGCAAGCACTACGCAATTTAGTTATTTCTGAATTAGATCATTTGCTTGGTCCAAATCGGCTATCTTATCAGAAATTTTACTATCACACTTATCTTTAGAAGTCGATTACTTCAGTCGTGTCCAATTAGCCTTCCCTTTACTTGAAGTTTTATTATTGTTTGCTTCATAACCCGTTTAGTTGTGAGGTTCTACAAAACTTCCCTATGAGTCATGTTTACGCCATCCCAATAGTCCCTTGTCATCCAAGCTAGAAGGATGTCGTGTGTTATAATTATTTAATTGTTAATAATGTATACAGTGAAGTGTTTTGGTACCTACGTTCACTTCGACAAAAGTGCAGTGCGTATGCTCTCATTTAAAAGTTGGATTTCTGGGAAGCTAAAGAAGAAATTGTACGATGTCGATAGGTGAGAATCTACAGAAAGATTTTATCTGTGTGCTTAGTATAAGTTTTCCTTCACTTCAATACTTCTCGATCGCGTTTACGTAAAAAATTCAATTACTAGGGAAACATGGACAGCGTCTCCGCGCGCGCGCGTCCAAGTTTCCATAGAATTGAAATTTTTACGTAAACGCGATCGAGAAGTATTTGGTGAAGTAAAGACTTGTACTAAGCACACTGGTTTCCCTTACGTACTCGTCATCGTATCGTACTCAACATGTTTGTTGTTTTTATCATTATTTTCAAAGTATTGTAGGTCTTACGTCTACGGTAGTGTACTAGTTAATGTTTAGTTGTTGATTATGCAAATGCTGAACAATTAATAATGTGTATTTTCGTCTCGCTTGCTAATATTTATGCCTCGCGTCACTACTTCAGCGTCTATCGTCTATTTCCCCATCTATATACTCTTTCAAGTAAATCAAACGCCAGAACCAAGAGCCTTACTTTAACGAACTAATATACACATTTAAAAGCAAACTCGTTCTAGTATCATAGTCCAATAAATTAAGTAAATTAAATCCACAAGTTGTACAAGCCGAAAAGGCTTAGCTTCTTGGAAACTGGTCAACGGCGAGGCTTTGACGGTTTGCCCGGCCAACCACATAATATCCGGTTCGGGAAATATTTAGTTTTACCGCTGTAGTGATACTTCTTGCCTGCCTACATATTTTTTGACAAAATCGTGGAGTTTTACTCTTAAAGGGTCATTTATATTCATTGTTAGTTGTTAAGAAGGAGTAGCAATTTCGCGTAAAGTAATTTTATTTTATGTGTCGTTTAAAGAACAAGCGTTGGTTTGTGCACTGACTGATTCAAAGTTTTAATCAGCAATTTTATTATGGCTGCAAACTCTACACTGACGTACCGTACCTAATGAATTTCCTTGTAATAAAATAGCTTTACAAATTATTATAAAACAATTGAGTCACTAACTTATTCTTATTTCTACTAGAGTCCTTTATAGTGTTAGTGTTATTCTTCTCCCTTCTTCAGTTATTTCGTCATCATTCAGACCAGTTGGCTCTACAATAAAATAATAAAATTAATTCGCTACGATTGCCTCGTAAGGGCTTATAAATAACTCTCTTTACTTAATTGACATAATCTCTCTGGGTACCGGTTTCGTTAGTCTCGTAGCGAACCTAAACGGTCGGTCATTGATTTCTCTGCGGCTCTAGTTTCAACAGTTCAATAAAATGTTAGTGAACTTGCTTCTGTTCAAGCGAATCGCTCAAATACTCAAGTTATCGGATACTTATTTCCTAACAGAAAAGATGTTGACAAGTTCGGCAGCCCTAGTTTATGGCCAATACATGAGACTAAAATAGCCACAAGCTAAGCCAGAGTTTGATAGACCATGTTCATAGCTAATTTGCAAGCATTAAAAAAAAGGTAGAGTGAAGATCCGTAGCTTTCCTTGCTCCTGCGGATTTTATTCATTCAGCGGCTCTGTTAATAACTTCATAGACAATTTTGTATTTTATTGCGGAAAGTCGTATGAAATCAGCCGATGGTTAGTTTTAGTTAGCTAGTAATATTTACTATAGGTAAATAGGCACTCAAGCTGTTCAAATTGAATATCAGAGCTACACAACGTTCGCTAAAAGTATTAAAAGGTCATTGACACTGCATAACAGGTCAAGCTGTCTACCTACTTACTGTAAGCATGCTATAATATTTCTTCTGAGAAAAGCGACGTGGTTTTCCACTTAGGTAAGTAGGCACAACATTCCCGCTGTTTGTGATCAAGTTGAAAGATCATTAATCTCTATGGCCTCACTAAAGCTATCTAGGCCGTTAATGTGCAGAATGAAAATAACATGTAATAAAAATAAATATTAGATACCTACAATGGCTACAATGAAGTGCATGTGAAAGTGACGAACGAGTTTAATCGATCGTTGCGGCTTGTAAGCGGTATTTTCGTTATCAATGGTATGAGCAGTCGTGGCCGAGCGGTTAAGGCGTCTGACTAGAAATCAGATTCCCTCTGGGAGCGTAGGTTCGAATCCTACCGACTGCGAACTTTTTGCATTTTTTTTTAAATTCTTTTTGTTTGTTACAGTTTACGAAGAGGCGCTGGCGTAAACGTTCAAGACGATAATGGGTACACACCACTTCACCATGCATGTATGAACGGCCATAGGTGAGACATCGCTTAATGTTTGTCATAATATTACGATAAGTATTAAGTATACACACATAAATGCCTAGTTGCTTTTTTATCACTTCTAATGAATGAATCATGGTCATACATATAACGAAATGAAGATGAACAGAACGCGAATGATTG
The DNA here is from genome assembly GCA_947859365.1 of Archips crataeganus. Taxonomy (NCBI): domain Eukaryota; kingdom Metazoa; phylum Arthropoda; class Insecta; order Lepidoptera; family Tortricidae; genus Archips; species Archips crataeganus. Next base: position 8,444,527 of record OX402064.1, read on the forward strand.
AAACTTTATGAACCTATTCAAATTATTCGGAAATAGCTATATTCTTTGCGAGTAACATTACACAGAACAAACTTTGTAGGGAAAAAAATTGACACTCGAATCTCTGACACTCAATCAAGCACGAAATAAAGAGAATTCGTGTTTAATTAATTTTAAGTACTTACCTAACTTGAATTTGTGTACGTTTACGTACGTATGTTGGTATTCGTTTAACACGTTCACTGCCAGTAACGAATACAAAATATGCGTTTTCGTGACTTTCGCCTAGTGCCGCTGTTACAGTTTTGGCAGTCATTTGAACGCACATGTGCGTTTGTGGCACCTGACGAAGTCTCGAGTCTAAAATGAAGCGAAAATTAAACCATTGTCGAAAAAGAAAACATGACATATTCTCTACCTAATCATGTATGTATGTATGTATGTAAACTCTTTATTGTACAAAAATAAGGAAAAAAAGAAATACATTATTGACAACCGTTGAAATGCATGTACAAAGGCGAACATATCCCTTTAAGGGATCTCTACCAGTCAACCCTTGAGTGGATGAATCATTATACGATTAATTTGAAAAGTTTTTTGGCATTTAGTATTTTTGGCATTCTCTACTTTTTTTTTAGGGAGATAGTCCACCTCCTGCTATCAGTGGACGCGTCGCCATGCGTCGTAGACAAGAAGGGGGCGACCCCCCTCCACTTGGCAGCTTGGAAGGGGGACTCAACTGTTGTCTCAATGCTGCTAGGCCATACAAATCCACCAGTCAACATTGATCAGAAGGTAAGTCCCTCTAGTCATAGAGTTCTACGCACAGAAAGGCCACTATCCTATAAAATTTGTATTGCAATGTTTTGGGGTGTTATTCTCTAGCTATGTAGTTCCTCAGTACAGCGCTCGAAAAAGTTAACTTGACCCATTCTCTTGTTTTCAACTCGTTTATCAACGTCAACGGACGACTAACCTGGAGACACCTGACTCCGTACAGTACCAACGAACGAACAGGTCAAGTTATGCTGGTCTGTCGAGCGCAGCACCAAATTCGCGGACGAGGTTCGTTAAAGAATAACACAGCTGGCAATCATGTCTTTAATTTTAATTGTGGCGTAAAAGCGAAAACTAGCCTTTACGTACAAAAGGTGGTAACGGTTACCGATCTTTAAAGTTAACCGATTTTGATCCATTTCTGATATGATGGTGATCAATACAAAACCTAGGCTTGGGCGTTTTGCTTTCTATAATATTGATTAATTAGTACCAAATAGACATTTGCCGAAATTAGTTTCGTATGAAGACTATTATAAAACATGAACAAAATTGAGTTACTTGGATACCTAGGGAGTGGAAACCATTTTCGCCGTTTGTATGATAAGCCTATACATTACTAGCTGTTGCCCGCGACTCCGTCTGCGAAAAATAGGGGCATAAACAATAGCCTACGACCTATTATCAGACCTACCGAATGTGGAGAAAATTTTCACAAAAATCGGTCTAGCCGTTTCGGAGGAGTTTGTTGACAAACACCGTGAAACGAGATTTTTATATATTAGATAGACTAGCTGTTACCCGCGACTCCGTCTGCGCAGAGAAGGGGTGGGGTATAAAAAATAGCCTGCGACGGGCGACCTATTCTCAGACCTACCGAATATAGAGAAAAAAGTTTCATAAAAATCGGTTAAGCCGTTTCTGAGGAGTTCGATGACAAACACCGTGACACGAGATTTTTATATATTAGACCAGCTGTTGCCCGTGACTCCGTCTGCGAAGAATAGGGGTATAAAAAATGTCTACGGCCTATTCTCAGACCTACCAAGGAGAACAAATTTGATAAAAAATCGGTCAAGCCGTTTCGGAGGAGTTCGATAACAAACACCGTGACACGAGATTTTTATATATTAGATGATTATATTATTATTACTTATGGAGTATTTCTTTCTCCCATCAGACAAACGACCAGGAAACAGCACTAGTGATAGCAGCACAGTTCGGTTTTGTGGACGTCGTTACGCGGTTGATAGCGAGAGGAGCCGACGTGACCCTGAGGAATAATAAGGAGGAGAGCGCTTTGGACCTCGCGGCGCAGTATGGCAAGTGAGTAGTCTTGATTTCGGACCTGAGGCCATATTGTTTAACGCACTCTGAATCACAATCGCTTCATCACTTCTTGCTGTCAAACGTCACAGGATGAGGGTGGAAAGATATGGTGAATATTAAGATCGCGAGCTTCCACGCGCTAGAAATTCGGCCTCAAGCATATATTCGGGCGTCCGCCGCCGTCAGCGTATGAATTTCTGTTGTGAGATGATGGCAAACCTATACAGGGTTATTTGTAATTCACTGACATCCTCTTAACCCTGAATTCCTATCACTCAAACAAATGTTTATTGTTTTACGACTTTTTAAAATGAAGCACTTTTTTCCTATACAAATAGGTACACAGAGTATGGTGAAAATAAGAGGTAATCTCAAATTTTCAAAACGTTATCAAAAATATTTAGTTATGACAAAAGCCGTAAAACAAAAAACATTTGTTTAAGTGGTAGGAGTTTAGGGTTAAAAGGATGCTAGTGAATTACAAATAACCCTGTATTATAGGGCGCAAGCCACAGAGAAGAGACATGGGATGGGACCAGGGGCGCGTCGCAGTGATAGTCATCTATCCATGAAAATAGATCTCTAGTTTAATATTGCTCCTACCTAAATTAATAAATGTGTGTTAAATAATTCTGATTGCCCTAAAAACCTTAAAATTATATTATCCTCGAAAACAGAGTTTCGATACAGTAAATTTAAGAACCTCATTTGCTAACTTCGGTAACTCGAGCAGCCTACGTCATAAGTTGCGCAATAAGCTGCCAAACTTCGCCGAAGCTTTTCAAGTATGCTTCAAGTGTACGAACTTTGATGAAAACCCATAACGCTCGATATTATTGGCACAGGGTGAAAGTATACACACAAAATTTCGTTCAATCGTGGATACTATTTTGTCCTTGGACCTCCCTTAAAAAGTGGTAAACTAACTTGGTGGTTTTTAGGGTTCCGTACCTCAAAAGGAAAAAACGGAACCCTTATAGGATCACTTTGTTGGCCGTCTGTCTGTCTGTCAATACCCTTATTCTCAGGAACGCGTGGACTTATCAAGCTGAAATTCATATCAAATACTCAGGAATTCATATCAAATACTCAGGTCTACTGTCCCTTGGAGCTGTGAAAAATCAAACTTCTAACGCAATCAAAAGATACAGCCGTTTATGCCGCAAATTTTCGACACTCGTAAGGGAATCAAAACTTATAGGGTACTTCCCGTGAACTCAGAATCTTGAAATTTGGTACGAAGCAACGTCTTATAGCACTGATTAAGGAAAAATTGCGAAAAGCATAAATTTTTAGTTACATCATATAATTAAATTAAGCATTAAGGGGGTCCCGAGTACCTAACCAACATAAAATGGGCGTACATTTTACTTAGAAGCAGGGCTCTGCTAACACTGGATTTTTATAGTTAAGGCTGTTTACGGCGTATATTTTGACATAGCCAAAAATGTGTACGGAACCATCGGTGCGCGAGTCCGACTCGCACTTGGCCGGTTTTATTTCATAAAACAAAAAGATAAATCCATTCCATTGTGTGAACGGTTGTGCGGTACCGTACCGCGAACTCGTTCATACAAGTTAGAATATTACAACCGTACCGCCACCGCACGGCCACGCCACGCCTCCGCTGTCTGTGCGTTTGGAGCTTTAGTCCACGCTCGCCACTGCCCGTTTCCACCACTGCTATGCTATGTGGACCAATAAACATGATTGGAATATATCAAAACGCATCCATAGCAACGTATCCATGGACTTGAACGTTTAATCCACTTTAATCGCATTACCTACAAATATTTGCACTTTTCTGTGAAAGCTATATTGTTCCTCGGTTTTACCCGACGAACCATTTGACTACATTATCCCTCATTCCCAAGTAGGTATTTGACGTGAATCAAGTACTAAGTTGTCATTGGAATAAATGAAAGCGGACAAAGTTCAAGTACTTACGAGTATGAAGGTTTTTTTCTGCATTTTTTCCATCATTCACTACCTATACTTCTACAGGGTTATTTGTAATTCACTGACATCCTCTTAACCCTGAATTCCTATCACTCAAACAAATATTTTTTGTTTTACGACTTTTTAAAATGAAGCACTTTTTTTCCCAAACAAATACACAGAGTATCGTGAAAATAAGAGGTAATCTCAAATTTTCAAAACGTTATTACACCAAAAATATTAAGTTATGACAAAAGCCGTAAAACAAAAAACATTTGTTTAAGTGGTAAGAGTTTAGGGTTAAAAGGATGCTAGTGAATTACAAATAACCCTGTATGTAAAAACTTTTTAACAAAAAATTAAACCGCCGAAAAAACAGAAAAGCAAAAAATAATATCTTTTTTGTTTGACCTTAATCTAGGTACCAGTTTGAAGTCGGTGCCTCAGCACTTAGCCATGAGGAGTGGACCTATAATCGTCTACCTGATTGGCTTCTATCACTCCTCCTGGCTCGTGCTGAAGCACCGACTTCAAACTGGTACCTAGATTAAGTTCAAACAAAAAAGGTATTATTTTTTGCTTTTCAGTTTTTTCGGCGGTTTAATTTTTTGTTAAAAAGTTTTTATTTTATACTTTTTTTCCATCCTTGGAGTAATTTTTTTTCCAAATTTATAATACCAACTTCAAGGTATACCCTATCTATCCAATAAAAAAGAATTATGAAAATCAGACTACTCTGTAAAAAGTTAGTCAATCATCCCCTGTTTTCCTACCCTTAGGGTAGGAATATTATTTCCAAATTTAAATGGGACCACCCTTGGGGTATACGCTTTCCAATAAAAAAAGAATGATCAAAATCCGACTACTCTGTAATAAGTTATGCGTAGTAATATAGTACAATCAGTAACTGAACAATCAATCATCCCCTGTTTTTCTACCCTTAGGGTAAGAATATTGTTTCCAAATTTAAATGGGACCACCCTCGGGGTATACGCTTTCCGATAAAAAAAGAATCATCAAAATCGGACTACTCTGTAAAAAGTTATGCGTGACTATACATAAAAAAAAAAATATACACGTCGAATTGAGAACCTCCTCCTTTTGTTTTCGTCGGTTGAAAAAGCCGTAGTAGCTTAGTGGTTTGACCTGTAGCCTCTCGAGCAGACGGTCGTGGGATCAAACCCGGATTCGCACGACTGAGTTATTCGAAATTTATGTGCGAAATTACTTATATTTGAAATAAGCTACCCGGTGAAGAAATGTATAATGAGCTGAGTATGAGCATACGAGCTTTACGGTAAAGGAAAAACTTCTTGAGGAAACCCGCAGACGCCTGCGAAGAAATTCAATCATGTGTGCGAAGTTCTCAATTGGGGATGTCTAATTTTTTGCAATGTATAGTAAATCGAAAACCATTTCGAGATAAATGCTTTTTAACTCGTTTTCTGTAGTTATTTAATTTTAATATTATGTAATGAATTTATTATATAACAAATAAGCAATGACCTTCATTTGACATTGGTGTAAATTGCGTGACCGGTTCAAGTCGTACTTTATTCTGTGTGGTTAGAATTCTTCACAATTTACGCGTGGATTATACTACGGAGTTTGATTTGGACCCGCTGTCTGACATCTAGCACTTTGACAGTGCCAGTAAAGTGACACAGTGGATAGTGTACCACTACGCAAAAAATAATTAAAGGGGCTGCCTTATCGTACGCATTTAGATAGATTTAGAAATTTGGCATTGTGGGAGCCCTCAATTATAATCTGACGTCATCAACTAAAATAGTTTCAATAATTAATTTTGAAAAAAGTAGAGAACTAAATGACAAAATATTGAAATTAGTTTCTTATAATTGACTTTTCTATACAAAAAAAATATAAAAACCACTGGTAATTTTTTTAGACATTCCCAATTTGCACTGGGCATGCGAAGGAAGGGAATTAACAGACCTTGGTCTTTCGCTTGGCTTGCCCTCTCATTCTGAGAGAAGACCTGTGTCCTACAGTGGCAAGTATAGAGGCTGGAATGATGATGACTACTTCTACATAGTTCTACATAGTTAGATATGTGCCTTGTTGAACACGTTTGTTGAGAGTTGGTATGCAACATACAAGTTTAAACGCGTATTAACTTACAGTACAACTTGGATTTCACAACTTTCATGTTAGAAACTTACCTTAGCATCGCTTTTGAAGCACCGGTTGTGGTTTACAAGCTCCACGAATTAGATTTTGTTACTCATCCTCGTTTTACGGAGTTCCCTAATAGAGTTTCTTAATACAAGCTGGAACAAGTTAAAACGAGTTGATAAATATCAAACTCCAATATGTCCGCAATAAATTACATGGAGATATAATACTTATACTGATGATAATAAGGATCATATCTCCATGTTATTTATTGTGGGTATATAAAGGCCGGCGCAGACCAGATGCGTGTGCGTGTCACGCACCAGTTGCAATGAATAAAACTGTAAGAAAGATGGTACACAATGTGCACGCTTCTAGTGCGCCATCTTTCTTACAGTTTCATTTATTACGACTGATGCGTGTGCGTGACGTGACTGCGCCGGGCTTAAAATAGGGATGTTGACTGACACCACCAATCAACTGACGTACTTTTTACGAGCTGCCAAAACAATTCTCCCATAGAGTTTGAATGGCAATAGCAACTTATGACGTCACTTGTCTCGTTCGCCAACTCAATCAACTAACTATTATTCGTTTCAAAGCAACAGAAAATGAAATTTTGCTGATAATCAAAAATTAATCTGGTTTTCAGGGCTAAAATAAAGCGTTTTTTTACTGGAGTCGTGTTTTTGAATTATTTTTTAACGGCGTCAACATCGCTATTGCGTGGATTCTACTCCCGCTTGCTGGTTGTAGACGATATAGTTTTCCTTTTGAATTGTGTGTTGAAAAATATTTGTTACTTTGAATGTTGCAATAATAATAATAATCGCTCTGCAAATTGTCACGAACGTTTTTCTTTATTTGGTCATTATTGCTAACAATACACATATTAGGGCAAATTACGTCATGTAATCACTTAGTAACTTCAAGCTAGTGTCCAAACATTCATAAATTGCCATTTTCCTTGTTAAGTTAATTGTCTCTCTCAATGGTATAAAACCTCATATTTGCAGGTACCATTGCTTGCATAAGTTCACTCGCTCCCGTCCTGTGTATTAGAAAAAAAAAACAGTGTGATTCCATTGGTTAGGTTAGGTTAGGTTAGTTAGGTTATGTTATTTAAGTTGTCGCTCTCAATGGTATAAAACCTCGTATTTGCAGGTTACCATTGCTTGCATAAGTTCACTTGCTCCTGTCCTGTGTATCAGAAAATAAAACAGTGTGATTCAATTGGTTAGGTTAGGTTATGGTTTGACCTAAGGCCTCTCAGGCACAAGCTCGCACCTCTGAGTTTTTCGAAAATGTGCGAAATTATGTTTGAAATTTACCATGAGCAATTACAATGAAGGAAAAAATTCAATAGTGTGTGTGAAGTTCCCAATGTGTATTGGGCCCGCGTGGGAACTACGACCCAAGCCCTCTCAACCTCTCATTCTGAGAGGAGGCGTATGCCCCGCGGAGGGACGTGTATAGAACATTTATATGCCGAGATGGCGGTACCACAGTGAAATACTTATAATCCTTTTATGTAGCACATTCTCTACTCTGAGACTGGGACTTCAAAATAAATATAAGTAGGGCTTTTTAGACTCGTATTGTTATGCGCAAGCCACACAGATGGGACTTGGGACGAGGGCGCGTCGCAGTCCGCGTCGTTTGTTCGCAGGCCGCGTTTCCGCCCCGTCTCTTGCGTCTGCTTTGGATCGCGACGCTTCTATACATTTAGGGGCTGTTTCACCACTTTTTTTAAAGTTCGGATTAGCTTAATCATAACCTTATTTGACAGATGGACTTAAAATTTCTGTTTCACCAGTCTTGATTAGCGCTAAGTGACGGACAAACTGTTTTTTAATTTGACCATTAGATCAGGTGGCATTTAGCATTTATATCCATCACATAACTTTTTAATTAGTCAGTTAATTTTTTTGTGCTCATGGTTGGAGAGCCCTTCAGCCGGTTTCAGAAAAATAAATCAAAGTATTTTTTATTTTTTAAAGAATGAAGTCATGCTAAATTGCAAACGAGGATTTAAATATCAAGATTTGAATACAAAAATTTAGGTACGCTTTTAGTATGTAAAAATAAATCCAAAATTTCGTAATTTTTAATTACAGACTTTTTCAGTGGCACAATCGTTTGTTCTACGTGAACTTGTACATCGCCATTAAAAAAAAAGTTTGTGTTCAATCCCGCCTGGGCCACAATCCAACCAGCCTGATTCTGGCCGCTGGGCCCTATGAGTCACCCGGAGAGCCTGGCTGTTCCCAGGGGATTGAGTGGGCAAACGGCAGTCCGCCGCAGCCCTCAACGCAATTACAAATAGCGGCGGCACGACTAAGGGGTTGGTCAGGATAATTTCAGTGATACTACAGACTATCGCTTACCCAGGTGCCTGCGTCAAGGTCTGGCGTACCAGACGTTGGCGAACGACAATGTGGTGTGTATTTGTGTTTGTGTACCGTGTATGTCTGACTGTCGTCCGTGCAGCAATCGCCGGCCGGGAGCTTCGAGGTTCTTCCACACCGACAAAGACGAATCCCCAAAATATGCCCGTAGGCATATGATTCGTGTGCCGATCGATCACAAGAAACGTACTTTCCACAAGGGTCACAAATGATTTTACATTCAATCACAGATTTCAAAGCAACATATGCGAACTCGGTACCAACAACTCAACAAGTAATAATGGCGGTAACAGGAAACCACGCACAATCCAGCCAAACCGTCAAGTGTCATCATGTCGCTAACTGACAGGTGACAGTTGATGGTGCGTTCAAGTTGCAAAAACAAACGCTCCGAATTCAATTCGGAACAAAGTTAATCTGTCAAATGTTTTGGCGCCACTTTTCGATTCGTTTTACGTGATTTTATTTTTCTTTGTTATTGTTAACAAAGTATCGTAAATAAATACCGTTTTTGGATTAATTATAATGTTACACATTTGTTTATGCAAAAAAATAGATGGTATTTAATAAAAATTACATAGTTTACGATTTCTTTTGCTTTAATAATGAGCGACTCTTTGAACGAAAGTGTGCGAACAGGAACGCGTGATCGTGAAATGCGACGTTGCCATTCCGACTTTTTGTTAAACCGACGATTAGTTAAGTCGTACTTAGTTTGCACAGGACCGGAGTGGTGAAACTGAAAAAAAACTAGCCGACAGATTTGTCCAGTACTTAGTTTATTCATTGGTTACGTGACCAGTAGTTTGACAATAAGGTGGTGAAACACCCCCTTAGTATGAAAACTGATTCATGGGGCGCCACAACTGCGACGCGCCCCCATCCCACGTCTCTTCTGTGTGGCTGGCGCCTTGGTTCGCGTCATCTCTATTCCTCTTATCAGTTTTGTGGTGGGGAACCTCATAAAGTTCCTCAAAGACTTATTCCCTATAATTACTAAACAGACATTTACGACTTGGGCCCAATTGCATAACAAGGTTAATATAATATTACAAGCGGAACTCTCGCTTCAGTTATATTAACTAGAAAGGGAGTTCCGCTTGTAATATAAGTTGTACTTTGTTATGCAATTGGGCTCAGATGGAATAGTGGTTAGACAACCCGACTACGAAGCTTGAGATCCCGGGTCCGATTCCCGTGTCGGGGCAGATATTTGTATGAAAAATACGAATGTTTGGTCTCGGGTCTTGGGTGTTTAGTATGTATCTATCTATATAAGTAGGTATGTTTATCCGTTGCCTAGTACCCATAACACAGGCGTTGCTTAGTTTACTTTGAGACTAGGTCAATTGGTGTGAATTGTCCTGTGATATTTATTTATTTACATTTATTACTAGGTTGGAGACTGTAGAGCAGCTTATTACGGCGTGTCCGCAACTAATCGACCCGTACCGCTTCCCCATCAGTCGCGGACGGTCTTTCCCGACCACGCCATTGCATCGCGCTACTATGAACGGACACAAGTAAGTATCACTACATAACTATTTACTGTACTTATTTCGGCAGGCGGTTGGCAAAAACAAGGCAATACGGTTGGAGTTGAGTTGTTATGGCACCACGCTACTACATCACCCAATTGCCATCATAATCTAATGATTATTTGCGAAGCCTTAGAAGAATAAGCAATGGACTTTGATTTGAAAATGACGGGTTTTTTTTTATGTTGAAGAGGCCAGACAAACGAACTAGTGGGTCACCTGATGTTAAATGATCACCACTGTCCATAGACACCCGCAGCGCTTTACGCGATGCCAGTGCGTTGTCGGCCCTGGGAAAAGAGGGAATAGGGGAGGGGGAGAGGTATTGGGCCCCCGGCGCTCTCACTGACCGTACGAAACGCAGCAGCAGTACTGCTGCTTCACGCCGGTGTTGTTTTCCAACTTTTCTATGTCCTTGTTTCCTACGATTTGGCTATGGGAATTTGGTATTGGTATTATGGGAATTCGGTTTTGAATGGAACATGGTGTATTGAAAACAAGCTTTTTTTGCAGTCCGATATAGAGAAAAACACGGTGGCAGGAAATTCTGTTATTCTGGCAATTTGGTATTTTAGAAATAGGGTAAGTCGGCAATCTAGTATTTTGCAATTCTGATATTTAGGGAACGCGCGTAAAGCAGTAATCCGTTTGGATGGATATGTATGAAAAATTTACGTTTTTTTTAGTTTTGAAAAGTTTTCTGATTGAAAGTGACTTGTTTTGATGAGTAAGTTACGCTCTGGAAATATTGGTACCTGATTTATTAGCACCTTATATAGCCGTGTAATTTGTGTAGATATAACATTATCATTTATCGTACTGAAGCCTAGTTTCCCTTTACGTATTTACTCTATTTACCTTATATATTTGCGACATTTCGCGACTATGTAAATCAGCTTTATGGTAATGTAAAGGCGTGTACACACGACAATCGCTTCATATTCATATTCGTTCGTTATAACGCTCCGATCGGTTCCGTGCGCGTAAATTTGCTTTATTATAGACAGGACTTGGATGTGCGAAGCTGTCTTTTGGGATGGATGTGGCAGAGGGGCTAACAGTATACTCCTGGACCGCTTTTCAAAGCGGGACCGGTAGTCTCATCATCCCAGTCTATATACGTCGTAGTTGTTGCTCTGAAGATGAGGTCAGGAGCCCGTTGCATAACAAAGTACAACTTTATTACAAGCGGAACTCCCTTTCTAGTTTATATACCTAACTGAAGCGAGAGTTCCGCTTGTAATATTAGTTGTACTTTGTTATGCTACAGGCCAGTTGAGTTCGACACGCGTCGTTAGTGTGGTGGTTGTGATAAATGGGTTTGTGTGATTTGTGTGTGTTCGTACAGTGTGCAGGTGGAGGAACTGCATGAACACACATTTGCATACACGTAGCTATCATAAAGTCCCGGGTGAGCAAATTGTTTCAATTCATTTATATTTGTTCCTCTGGAAAGTACAGGCCTGCTCTGAGAATGAGAAGCCTGGACCGTATTTCACAAGCGGGCCCAGTGCGGATTGGGAACTTCGCACAAATCATAGAATTTATTATATTACGGTAGGGTACTCATATCAGATTATAAATCAAGGATTAAACAATTCAAAACAAGTAGAATAGATAAGTACAGTTTTTTTTAGTGTGGAAATTCCTTCCCTCTTCGCTATTCTGCCGCTGCACGGCAGATTAGTATGTTATTTTGAAATGCATATTTTCAATTGACCGGTCTTAGTGTATAGGTAGGTAAGAGTCTAATAGTCACCTCGACTAAGCAATGTCTTTACCACCCAGTGTCCGCTGTATGGATTAATCAAAGGCTACTTCCACTTCTAAATCAAATATGACAGTCAGTAATCAAATCAGTCACTTTATTTGCTAGAACATAGGTAGGTACAATAGTGGATGGTGGTATTTTACATTTCGGTCGCTATGTCTTACCCACAAATGCAGGTGTACAAATATTTATCTATTTAATTTAAGTAATTTTATCATTCCAATAAAATAAAAACAAGATTAAAATTATAATTAAAGCAAACCATAACAATTAGCAAATGTCAAAAGATATAATAATAATGAAGTAAATATAATATATGATAATTATTCAGCTTAAATTTAGACTTACAAACTATTTAACCGCTTCGTTCAAATATTGTGAAACAGAATAATAACATTTAGTAGTTAATAATTCAGTCATTTTACTTTTAAATATTTTTAAATCTAGTTGAATAATGTCCTTCGGTATCTTATTATAAATGCGCGGAGCCATGCCCAGCAAGCTTTTTGCTACTAGAGCGGTTTTCTTTGTAGGGGCACGCAAGTTGTGCTGGTATTGAGCTCGAACAGGCAGCGTTCGCCCGCGAGATGCTAGCACAAACAAATCGGGATTGCATTTGACAAACAGACAATCAGACTTATTTCTTTTATTTTTACTTAGGAGCTCTAGGAACTTGTTAAAGCATTTATTCAAAGTCGACACACGACACACGTAAATTACACACAAAACGCAATCAAACACAATTTATTGTATCTACACGTAAATTTCGATTGCAAGAATATAATCATTGTTTTGATTATTTTTGAATTTTATTACGTTTCTAAAATACCATAATTTTCAAAGTTTAACTGAAATTGCTGTCAACTAAAGTTCAAAACTATATTGCGATGTCACTTTGCCAAACTACCGCATCCATACATAAATGACATAAATCAGCGTAACAGCGTAAATTTTCCATAATAACGGTTGAAGGGTTGAAATTGGTAGCACGTGGCTTCTGACGCTTGCCTTTTGATTTAAATTATAAGAGTTCGCGGTAATTGATCATAAATTTCATACCTACAAAACTTATACTCTTACAGGATTATAAAATAACTAGGTTTATCCCGCGACTTTCTTTCCCCTGGAATAATAAAAAAATAGGCTATTTCTTAAGAATATCGAAAAGAAAATTCTAGAAGTGCACTTTTATGTCTACCAAATTTCAAGTTTTTAACTTCAGCTGGTCGTTCGATCGTGTCACCCTTCTATAGATATATACTGTAAAGTCTGTCTGTAAAGAATTCGTTTACCATATCATTTATAACGCGGGAATTCTCCAATTTTCTGGGATAGAATTTATCCTACGTTCTTTGCAGGCTCTCAAACAACTGTCTCCATAACAAATCGGAAAATCGGTTGTGCGGTTGTAGTGTGAAGAGGTAACATACAGACAGACAGAATAACCATTCGCATTTATCCCTCTATCCCGAGAAAGAATAAAAAGTAGGCTAGTTCTTAATCCAGGAAAAATTTCGAAAAATATTTTGTTTACGCCTCTATGATCTTCAAGGCAAGGGGAGCATTATATGCCTGGCTTTGAAATCTGTAGCTCCAGTGGTTTTGATTATGCGTTGTTTGAGAGATAGAGTCGGTACACTTTTATAAGTATACTAGCTTTATCCCGCTGTTTTGCTTGTGTGGTAGAAAAAAAACCTCTCTATACTGTGCCAATTTTGAAAAAAAAAACAGTTTTCCACTCTGATTCTTAAGGAATATGTTTGCTAAATTTCAAGTCTCTACCTCCAGTGGTTTAGGCTGTGTAATGTTGGCGAAGTCAATCAGTCTCTATCTACAAAATTATTTATCTCTAATTCAACGTTAAGTTACTTTTTATCCAAATTTATGGAGGTAGTAAAACTTTTAGTGGTTCTGTTTTTTTTAGTCATTAAATTGTGTGGTGTGACTTGGACCGTTTTGACTCATTTTCGGCAGGATTTTGCTAATGATAGAGACGAGTGGAGTGAGTGGAGCTAAAGGGGAGGCCTTTGCCCAGCAGCGGAACGTCCAATAGGCTATTAACAATTTGTGTATACAAGACTACCTATGATATTTTTTTGTGGTTTCGCTAATGCTTTTGGATTGTACCACGAAAATCATGTTTGTATTTTCCCACTGTAACGTGTACAAAATCAAGGAAATTGTGTTACACCGAATAATTGTTTTTGTTACAAACGTAAAATTCTGTTAAGTATTCGAATATTAATGATAAAATTATCGTGCAATAAGTAGTACTAATTTGAGTCTAAATACCTAAAATGTAAAAAAATCACAACTGAGTGAATTCGTTCGATTGTTAACTGTATGGAATCCGGCCTTTTAAGGATGAGTTCGTCTTTAAACATCTGTTTTTGTCCTGTAACCCCTTCGCTCGCGTCTTCTTCGCTTCGCTCACGTTAACCATTAGATCCGGCCGTTAAATTGATATTTCTAGATTTTACTACTTAATTTCCATGCAAATTCCCAATGTCGTCGGGGGATCCTGATTTACGTTCGTTGGCGGGAAATCTTAATTTGGCTACATTGTTAGATACGCGGTATTAACCAATGCAAGTTACGCGGTATTGCACTATCCCCGACGATATATCATCGTGGTCTTCAGTTTTACGTTGTACGACGCAAACGACAGATACCAGTGCAAAATATTATGTCATTTATGTCCCTAGACTTAGTGCTTAAGATTATGGGATTTTAAATGGACCCCGTGGGAATATCGGGATAAAAGTAGCCTAGCCTATTTGTTATTCTAGAAGTCCAGCTATCTATAGCTAAACCGTTTAAATGAGTCCTCGCCCGCTATATAGACTGTTTAAATGAGGACTCATTTAAACGGTCTAGCTATACATAGCAAATCTCTTCCAAATCAGTTGTCGTATTACCGTGGAACAGTAACAAATACGCACAACATTAGTCTAAACATCCATCCAAACGACGTCACAAAGTTTCTCATTTATAATATTAGTAGGAGTAACAAACCGTACCATATTTAGCAGCATTTGTTGCCAACTTCGATCAACAACAACTATTGTATTGTATTGTATTGTTGATCGAAGGTTGCCAAATAGTAAATAAAATAAAAATAAAACACATTATTTTAGACTATTGTAATAGAAACAGACCGAAGCGGAGATGGAAGGACGATCTAAAGTAGGGTTTACTAATGTTTCGGCGAAAAACTTTTCGCAAATTGATTCATTTGGCAAATGTTTAATTTCCCAAATGTTTATTTTTTCTGAAACTGTAAACTTTTCAGGATTGTTATAAAACAAACCTAACCTAACCTAACCTACGCTACGCTAAAGTAGATATTTATCGCGTGGAATGGCAGAAGCTCCCGTTTGACAGGCGAGAGTGAATCGAGAGAAGAGAGGCATTTGCCCAGCAGTGGGACACCAAAGCAGGGTAAAAAAAAAATAGGTTCAGTGTAGATATTATGGTGTTAGTTAAAATAAACTGAAATATAGATTAGTAAAGAGAATTAAAGAAAGACATTTACGCGCCTCGGAAAACATGCCTGACGCACTTGCAGTAACGAGGCGGCTCCAACAAAATGAGGGCATAGATTAGATTAATAGGAAATACGGCCTCTTTCTTTAGATGTCAATACCCGCCTTATTTTCTACCCACCTAAGCCTATTTAAACCGTTTAGGTTCACTTCGTCCACATTCCCATTTTGTCAACTTCCTAGATCGTCAACAATCCCATTTCGTCCACAATCAATTCCCAAATCGTCCACTTCCTATGTTGTCAACATTCCCATTTCGTCCATATCCCTACTTAGTCAACATTCCCATTTCGTCCGCATTCCCACTTCCTCAAATTCGACGACATGGGAATGTGGACGAAGTGGGAAAAGGACGATATGGGAATGTTGACAAATTGGGAATGTGGACGAAGTGAACCTAAACGGCTTAACTTCACGTATAAATTTATATTAAACTAGCTTTTGCCCGCGACTCCGTCCGCGTGGAAATAGTAATTTGGGCAGCTTATTTTTTTATCCAATTTGCTTTTTCATCAATTATGGCTCTCCTTAGTTCCACGATAATAAAAAAAATACCCCCCCCCCGCAACCCCCCCGCACCCTCAGACCCGTTCCCTCCCGCACTCCCCCCGCACAGCAACCCCGAACCCCCCCCCCCCGCACCCTTCCGCACCCCCTGCACGCCCTCCCACACAGCACCCCCCGCACACCCGCGTTCGTCCCATCCCAAGTCAAGCGTGCCCTATAGAAGTTTTACTTCAAGTTTTATTTCAAGTTTTTTTTTGCCAAATATCTTGAAAACGGTGCATCCTACGGCAAAATCAATGAAATTTTCATCCCCCCTTTAATACCCCCACACCCTCTCCCACGCGCCCTCCCCCGCACCCCACACCCTCCCCCGCACCCACCCCCCCCTCAACCCCCACCATCCCCTTGGTGTTTTGTCAAATATCTCGAAAACGGTGCAAATCAATGAAATTTGAATCCCCGCTCCGAAGCCCCCGCACACCCTCCCCCGCACCCTCACCGCCCCCCCTCAACCCCACCACCCCCCACCCCCTTGGTGTTTTTGTCAAATATCTTGAAAACGGTGCATCCTACGGCAAAATCAATGAAATGTTAATCCCCCCCGCGCCCGTCACCCCCCTCAACCCCCCCCCCTGGTGTTAACACTAAAAGAATTTCTCAAATCAGAGTAGTAGTTCCTGAGATATAGAAGTTTTACTTCAAAACCCCCGATTTTGAAACATTCTTCCGCTCCGCTCCGCTCCTATTGGTGTTAGCGTGATGATATATAGCCTCCTCCTCGATAAATGGGCTATCCAACACTGAAAGAATTTTTCAAATCGGAGCAGTAGTTCCTGAGATTAGCGCGTTCAAACAAACAAACAAACAAACAAACTCTTCAGCTTTATACATTATTATAGATGTGTCGGACTGGGCAAAGTCCTGATGCGTGACCGCTGACCATATGTTAGTGTGGTCACGCTTAAACACTCGTGAACAAAACATTTAAGTACGTCTATGCTAAATACGGAAACCGTTGACTATAGAATTCGATCACGGTAACATATTATCTTTGTTTCAATATGTGTGCTTCGTTTGTTTTGTAGTCAAAATATTCCACTTCAATTTAGCCTTGTGTGTGTCATCATTTGTTTAAAGGTGACTAGCTTGTGCCCGCGGTTTTGCCCCTGCCGAAAAATAAGAAACAAGTAAGCTAGTAGATACCCTATGTCAGAAGAATTTTAAGTGTCTTAGTACACTTCCTTGATAGTGTGAATTTAGCTCGACATGTTTAGGACTAATTCGTAGGGTATTGCGTTTGGCATCAGCCGCTGTGGCGTGTGCATCGGGAAGAAGAGCTACGGATTAGTCCGAAACATGTCGAGTTGCATTCGATTAAAAGACGTGAGTCATCCGTAAATTTTACTGTGAGTGAGTTACGGTAGTTTCATGTTCAAAGCAGCTCCTTGATGCTAAAGTCGGGCTGTTTTTCAAGTCTCTAGCTACAATGGTTTAGTTCAGGCTGTGGGTTTACAGACAATTTATCAGTCACTTAGCTTTTGCCTGCAATCTCACTCGTGTTGAATTCGGGGTAACTTAGTTCGCTCTATTTCTCCATACACACTTTGGGTGCAAGTTTTATCTCCTTAGGGGTGTATTTTGGTAAATTTCTTTCTTAGCGGATGCCCACGTCATAGTAACTATCAGCGTGCCAAATTTTGACCCAATCTATTCAGGGGTTTGAGCTATGTGTTGATAGTTCAGTCCAGTCTGTCAGTAATGTTTTCTTTTTATATATTACAGAAGATTATAAACCTTAAAACACTATTTCTTCATCGTCACGTATTTCTAAGTGTTCCACATCTAGGAGGCGTCTTCAGCACCTACTAACCATCCCTTCTTTTCCCAGGGAAGTCGTGGCCTACCTAATAGACGCCGGCATAGACCCCAACATTCGCACGGACAACGGGACAGCCCTCCACGAGGGGGTCAGATACCTTAGTGCCTCCGTGGTGAGGGTGCTGCTCTCCAAGGGAGCGGACCTGAAGGCTGTGGATAGGCAGGGGCATTCTGTGCACTCCCTGCTGGCGACGTACCCTGAAGAGGCTACGAGGCGAGTCAAGAGAGTTATTAGAGGTAAGTTCTTCACATCGTCTCTAGGATATTGCCACTGCTGAATACCTTTTTCCTTTGAGAATGGAAGTCCTTGGGCTATACAGTCACGACTTAATTTGGGACCCACTTAAGGTTGACAGTTCTGTCATGTTGTATAGGAATTCAAAGGATATTTCTTCGAAACGGGTCCCAAATTAAAGCACGCGACTGTACTGCCCACGAGGGCCCAAACCAATTGCGCGTCTCACATACGTCATTGAACCGCTCTGCAGGTATTAAGCTAGGTTTGTATGGACTCTGGCCTAGGGACCAATAACGACAAGCCATATATAATTTGAACGGTTTTTATATTTATGGCGGGAAATCGCGAATCGCTGTGTAAAAAAGGTATGACAAGATAAAAAATATGAAACGCATAAAGAACAAAATTATGACACATAATCATCGACAGTTATAAAACCTTCATAATCTGTAAAGCGATACAGGAACACAGTATCGAAAAAAAACTACAGAATAGTTTCAACTTTACTTTAGTTTTACTTTTATGCAGCGACAACATTTTTCACACAAAGATTTGTGACTACCTGTCATTGTAAAAGTTTTAGAATTAGATAAGCTATCCAGTGACATATCGCTTGTCCTTATTGGTCATATCAGGCCAATTTCCCCACCCTCTTATCCAATGTAGTTAATTTCGCGCATAATGGAACAACTCAAATGTGCAAGCCCAGGTCTGAACTCGCAATCTGCTGCTTGACACGTCAAACTACTAGGCTACCAGTTTTTTTTTTTAATAAATTACCACGGCTTATAGTAAAAAGTGCCGTGCCGTCAACTTGTCGTAATAATGTGTTTTGTGCATACAAATGGACGTCGTCACGCTCATGCGCGTGTTTTGCTGGATGAGCTCAAGACTGTTTGCCACTATGCCCTTGCGTCTTTTTGAAGCTGCAAAACATTGGCTTATTGTCGCTATGCTATACCTTGCGGGATAAGGAGACAATCTCCAATCTAAAACATGCTTTAATGCGTTACATTATTTTGTAAAAGAGCTGATAGATCTCCAAGCTGTTAGATCGATTTTTACCAAATATACCCAAGAACCACAACAAGGAAACTCACTTTCATGTAAATAAAACCGCAACGAAATCGGTCCATCTTTTCGAGAGCTACGATGCCACAGACAGATACAGATAACAGACATTAGCGTCAAACTTGTATACGTTTTTGTGTCGGGGGTAAAAAACAAACATTTGGGTGTTTAATATGTAATTAAGTGTATAGTGTATATTTATCGATATAAGTATGTTTATCCGTTCCTTAGTACCTACCCATAACACAAGCTTTGCTTACATTGGGATTAGGTCAATTGGTGTGAATTGTCCAGTGATATTTATTTATTTATTCCTTATAGAGATCAACTCGTTCAAACGATTTATTTTAAGAGCGTTATTTCTCTGCAACAGAATACGAGAATAATATGAAAACCGCCTGTGAGAGTGAAGACGAACCATTACCAGTCCAAGACAGCCCCACTAGTTACTTGAACACCCACGGCATGTAAGTATAAAGTAGAATACAATATTAAAACAAAAACATTACAAACGTCAGTCCATTATTGTTGAGCAAATGCATCAAAAATATATGATTTTATGGCCCATATAACTTTATGGCCTGACGTTTCTCAAATGTAGGTCATATCGTTTTAACTGTCAGGTGTATTTGGATATAGATTCTTGGAAATAAATTAAGAGCTGATTATTTTTAAGTATAAGATTGTCGTACGTCGTTCTATTTGTTGGTATCGCGCCGTCAATTTAGTTTAGTAAGCTTTACTTTTTTTGCATAGTATAAATACCAACCTAACAATATTAAGTATACCTAAATAGCTTGTCCTGAGTCCTGACAACTCGAAAATTAATTGATTTGTTTGTTAACGCTACCAACTGACGTGGCCGCAAAATGCCTCCTCGAGTGCTATATAATGGTCATGAGTTATTTTATCATGTTGTTGGTTTTAGCACGTTTATCGATCTCTAATACTTCGTTTTTTTAGTATTAGAAAGACGGTAAGCGATCTTGATGTGTATTTTTATTGAAATACACTTTTGAAAAACAAGTCATAGCTGATATGTAACAATTTGAAAGGAAATATGTTAATTTACACACTTTTGGTTTCATAAGTAATAGTTACTAATTTTTTTAAAGCATTTTTCAATAAAAAGACTCTGCAAGATTGTTTACCTTATTTCTAATGCTAAAAAAACGAAGTATAGGTGGCAAGGGGACGACATACACCTAAATGTTCATCAGCTGAGATAGGTTAATCACGGGCCAGTTTTATGTAAAACAAAATACTCCTAATTGTATTTTATTATTCAGAGAACACGCTTTAATTTCTCTTTTATGTAGCGTAAATACATTGCGTGTGTTGTCAGTTGAGTGATGCACGATGAGCATCTCGACTGTGTAATGTACAGTGAAATCGTTCGCCGCATAGCCGTGGCCGGGGTCGTTACTGTATGACAATGCATTTGGCGCTAGCTGCGATCCGTCCAAATAAGAGTATACATATTCCAAGAAATCCAAAGGCATCTGGCAGTTCTGTTTTTTTATTTTTATTTATTTGGGACATAGTGCGTTAATGCTTTATTTAGACGGCGCGAGAAGTGTCGTCGGAGTTTCGATGCATTACGTGGCCGCGTGGTTTTGAATGTGTAAATGATCGATCATAGACAGCAATGTATATGTGACATTTCTCACGTCACCTCAATGAGGCTTCACGCAACATGCCCTTTCGCCTGGAAAGATGTGTCTTGTTTGATTTTATAAAAACGAAAAAATTCGAACTCACGGTTCTTGGTTATACGCGCCGAGTATTCTACCAACTGCACCACCTCGCCCCCAATCTAGTGGCGTATGGTGACATCTGTCGCAACTATCATAATAAGTCACGACTCCTCCTTTTTCGTTTTTAAAATATCTTAGATTTAATTGAGTAAACATTCTGGCGATAAAAAAAAAAACAAATGAAAGCTTACAAGTTAAGTATGAAGTATCTTTTTCTATTTATTTTTTATTTTCTTCAACTTCATTTTTTTTTTTTTTTTACGGTCATCCCGTGAAACCATATATTTCAAACTAAATACAAACTGAAATATAGATGCACAGAAAAAAACCAGATTCCCAGCATTGGTCTTTTTTCTGGGGTTTTTTCTGTGCATCTATCTATATTTCAGTTTGTATTTAGTTTGAAATAAATGAAAGCTTGTAAAACGGGGTGATTTTGGTGGAATTGTCGCCACTTTGATGGTTTTCATATATTGGTATAAAATTGATACGAGGCAAGATTTTGAAATATCGTCTACATAAAAAAATAATAAAAAAGGAGTTTATTTGGGACATAGTGCGTTAATGCTTTATTTAGACGGCGCGAGAAGTGTCGTCGGAGTTTCGATACATTACGTGGCCGCGTGGTTTTGAATGTGTAAATGATCGATCATAGACAGCAATGTATATGTGACATTTCTCACGTCACCTCAATGAGGCTTCACGCAACATGCCCTTTCGCCTGGAAAGATGTGTCTTGTTTGATTTTATAAAAACGAAAAAATTCGAACTCACGGTTCTTGGTTATACGCGCCGAGTATTCTACCAACTGCACCACCTCGCCCTCAATCTAGTGGCGTATGGTGACATCTGTCGCAACTATCATAATAAGTCACGACTCCTCCTTTTTCGTTTTTAAAATATCTTAGATTTAATTGAGTAAACATTCTGGCGATAAAAAAAAAACAAATGAAAGCTTACAAGTTAAGTATGAAGTATCTTTTTCTATTTATTTTTTATTTTCTTCAACTTCATTTTTTTTTTATTACTTTTACGGTCATCCCGTGAAACCATATATTTCAAACTAAATACAAACTGAAATATAGATGCACAGAAAAAACCCAGATTCCCAGCATTGGTCTTTTTTCTGGGGTTTTTTCTGTGCATCTATATTTCAGTTTGTATTTAGTTTGAAATAAATGAAAGCTTGTAAAATGGGGTGATTTTGGTGGAATTGTCGCCACTTTGATGGTTTTCATATATTGGTATAAAATTGATACGAGGCAAGATTTTGAAATATCGTCTACATAAAAAAGGAGTTCGATGAAGACATCGACTGGGCTTAAAGCGCGAATAGAGTGATATCGTGACATATGAATTCAACGAAACTTCTTTTTAAAGTCGCCGCGGCAATTCTGTTCAAAATTGCCCTTGTTTTACGGAATATAAAAAATTCTCTTAAATTTTCCTTGTCAGAGAAAGTTATGATTAAAAATTATATTTTGAATATATCCAAAAAACGTTGACATGTTGTCCTATTTAAATGGTGATGGTACTGACGGTTGATGTTTAAGCTTAAATTAACCACTGGCTGTTGGTTTCAATAATATACTTACTTTTCTAAATAAAAATGTGTATCAAAAAAAAAGTTCAGTTGTTCTTCAGGTAATTAATGTTCGGTGTCTTTTGGGCTGGTTTGTTTTATTTGCTTTATTTCAATCATTCTCGCACTTATTAATCACAAGCACTTTAGTACAAGAAACACACCATCTTATAATTTTTTATTCAATAATCATGTTTTTAAACATTACCCATAAAAATTAAGAAAGGTTGTCTAAAAAAATAATATAAGGACATCCACACAAATTACACATCAAAAAGATCTTCCCTTTGAATTAAAACGTCCGTTGAATTGTACAGGCTCGCTTAACTAGACGACTTGTGGTTTCCGTAAACGGCCGCCGGGGGCGCTGCCGGTAAAGGAATCTCTGTAATTATTCAAGAGGCTTGAAAGATCCGTTTTAATTGGAGTGCGATCTCAATCACGACACACGACGTGACACCTTTGATCGCGATTGTGCTCGGAATGCTCTTTCTGTAAGGTTTTAGCCGCGTAGATTTTTGATCCTGATGTTAAAATAATGTCGCTTCAAGTTTAGCGAAAGTTGATGTAGAATATTAAGGACACGGCACGGCAGCAATAGATTTGACAAGATATCGTTTAATTCATAATTTAATTTTGCTTCAAATTAAATCGTAAATGTAAAAGAGCATTTGACTATTCAGCAACATGGTAGATACCAGCCTGTGATGAAATTATTATAGAGGATAACGGTCAAACTTAAGTGAAAATGTCACCATTGCACAAAAAAAACTACCTACTTACGTCTTATTTTTTTTTACATTTACTTTAATAATGTGTGACGTTGCAAAAAAAAATACGAACTTGATCCGAATTTTAATATCGGTTGTCGAAAATAACAGTTAAATCCCATTGAAGCGAAACGTTAACTCACGCATTAGAAAAAAGAACTCATTAACGCAGACAAATCACAACAACAAAAATCCAACGTCTTACAAACAGATTCGTGTAAGCTGACAAAAAGGACGCGAGTTAGCTATGAAGTATCTTTTTTTGTACTTATTTTTTCAACTTCATTTTTTTTATTACTTTTACGGTCATCCCGTGAAATCATACATTTCGTACTAAATACAAACTGAAATATAGATGCACAGAAAAAGACGCGAAACAAAAACTGTCAATGCAGCCTCATTAAAATCTTCCGTGCCTTTGATTTTGTCTCGCAAACGGTCAGGTGAGAGCTTCCCAGTCTTGCCGACGTCTTTTCAAAGCACCACGGGATGAGCACAAATAAACAACGTAAAAAGTGCAAAAAGAAATATAATTTAAGGCATTTCGAAGTGTTTTGCCGTAATAGGCGCAAAACACATAATAGTGAAATTTTATTTATTTATTTTTTACTTCTCTGTTTAAGAAAATTAAGTTAGACGGACGATAGGTAAATACTAAACATTCGATTTTATTTTTAAAAATTGTACAAAAGCGATGTTAGTTAATAATTAAAATAAATGTGATAGCATAACATTACTGTTATATTTCAACCATGTCAATTTATAATCGCTTATATTCACTTTTCTTATCAACTTTCCATTTCACAGGATTAAGGTTCTTCCTACGCTTGGCAATAGTAACGATGCTTCTACTAACGTTAATATGGTGACTAACACACTTTTAGCTTCACAGAATAAAACTTTGCCACTTCCTAAATCTAAAAACCATCGTTATTTATTAACCGAGTCAAACAGGGCACACTCGTCTACAGTTAATAGAACTACAATTAATCACTTAGAACAGGTATCAAAGGATCAAGAAGTATCCGAAATACTGTATGGAAATATAAATAGTGTTAACATAGCGAAGGAACTAGACAATATACTGGAGAGATCGGATACATATGAAGACAGCTTATTATATGGAAATTTAAAGATTGTCAACGTAGCTAAAGAACTACACGGCCGAATGCGCTCAACGAGTGGGTCACAAAATAGTTTAAAAAAGAAACCGAAACCGCCTCCTAAGCCAATCAGTCCGCCAAAACAACGATCTGTTATTTGTTTCGATGAACTACTTCTCAAAAGTTCGAAATATAGGAACCAGTCGCCAGAAAACAGAGGATCATCTGAGATTGATGGTGACGTAAAATTTAATGTAAAAAATGTTGATGATTATGTCGCCATGGAAAATGGAAATGAATATGTTGCAATGAAAAATGTCGATGAATATGTTGCAATGAGAAGTGGAGATGAGTATGTTGCAATGAAAAATGGAGATGAATATGTTGCTATGAAAAATGGAAATACATGTCTTGCTTTGAAAAATGGGAATGAATATGTTGCTATGAAAAATGGAAATGAGTATGTGGCTATGAGAAACGGTAGTGAATACATTGTGACCAACGCAAAACCAGATGATAGTTTCTCTAATGACAATTTACCAGATGATGAAAAAGCGAAGCGCCATGGTGACGCTAGTTCAAAAGGGGATTATACGCCTATGAAATCAGACTATTTAGTTTTCACTTCCAAGAACAGAAGGTCGGTTCCAAATATGGGCTACGTACAAGTGACAGGCAACGCAGAAAACATCTATATCTCTATAGATGACAAAAGTACAATCAACAAACGGCAGTCTTTTCCGCACACAAGAAGACTTAGAGGAAAATGTGACGGCGTTCACTTAATAGGAGAAGAGGGGTGCATTTTTAATTCCAATGACTATGTATACACCTACGTCTTGAAAGAGGAAGTAGGAAAAGATGATCTTTCGCCATTCATCAAAAAGAAAATTAGGACAGATCAAATGCCTTGCTTTTGCCACGAAGAAAAAGGTAGTGAGGTGTTTTACAGCTGTGAAGATATTTATGCTTTTATTGATAAAAACGTAATTTTTAAATCAGTAAGTGACCTAAAACCTGTAGAATGTGATAAAGCTGAAGCAAGCATACCTCTTAAAGAAGATCTCCATGCTGATTATGAATACGATCTTGTGGACAAAGAGTATGAACCTTTTAAGAAAGAACCTAAAGATTCTACCTCAAGTGAGGAACAGACACGAAGGCTAACATCCACAAAACGTTTTTCTAAAATAATTAGGAAAAAACTTGAACAAGCTAAACAACTAATGACCGATTGGTAAACAAATACACAAAACTTCTTCTAAACTCATACCTCATACTATGCTTGTAGCGGCCTAAATCTTTTCTACTAACAATCGTTACTTTAATAAATAGACAATAAGATAGCGTACAGTTAATTTTATTTTATTTTATTATTATTATTGCTTTATATGTTTTTCAGGAAAGCCCCAGAGACCCAGAAAAATACTAACATAAATCTAAGCTTGTCTCCATCTTCATCTTCTCTAACAAAGAATCATCAAAGTTTTGTTAAAAAGCTTGCTTCGAAATGCTTGGGATTAAAAGCAAAGTTCAATTCAGCTCCTAACATTTCTAATAGTTCAGGATTAGATCCAGAGGTGTCTGCTAAGTCACCCAATCCCGATCAGAAAAGTAGCACGAACACCTTATTGATAGGGAATAGTAAATTTTTCAACAAGATACTGTCTAAAAAAGAAGAATCTGGCGAAATCGTTTGTAATGATGAATTTGATACAATTTCATTGGATAGGCTAGGAACGCTGAATAGAGACTCTGCTGTTAATAGGAGCAATCGTAGTTGTCCAGGATTCAAAACTTCTCTGCCAAATATTTCCGAAAATGCTGAACTTAGTGACTCTGAATCTGTAATAATTACGGAAATCGACTGTGATACTCCAACACGTGAAGCTCCAAGAGAAGCTATTAATGCTCATACGAAATTTACAATATTTGAACCCAGGGAGTCGACTATTAGTTCAAACAACAATTCCGTTATTATGGGAGATTCTGCAGACCTAGTAAATGAATGTTATGAAGCCTGCGCATTCTCAGACAGTGAAATAGAGAAAAGTATTGAAAGTAATGATTATGTTCCTAAACCGATGCCAAGAGTAAATGTGGCAGTGCACTCTAGTGAAGAAGGTGTTATTTATGAAAATGTTACCATCGTTAATAAGACTACTCCGCCGAAACCAGCTGTGAGAAATAACGTGCCTACTAAAATGCCTTTAGATGAAATACAACGGAAGGCTCTGTATGAAAATGTATCTATTTTGAGAGAAAAAACGAAAGATGATCCCATTAGTCTGATCTACCCTCCCCAAGAAAATATAGTTATAAATGTACCGTCTGCTCCACCTAAAAGTCGATCTCCTTCTATATCATCTGAATCATCAAATGACTCCATGGAAGACGAGTCTAATCTTGAAGATATTTTGCTATCTGAAAAGTCAAAATCATTTAAGCGAGGAGGAAAACTTACAACGTATTCTAGTAAATCGATCGTCAGTAAATCTGTATCTAACTCTTCGAATGTTTCTGAATTTACTGAAGTTAGTGCTATTGAAAATGTTGATTGCAGCGAAGAAATTTATACAACTATGTCAGGAACTTTGCCACATAAAACAAAGAAGGACCCAGAAAATAAAAAGAAAGTCTTATTTAGGCATAAAACTTTTACAAATATTGAAGTAGATAGAAATTCTTTGAATTTGAAGAACACACCTGATTGGCACAATGAATTTATGAAAGAGACATTAGCACATTATCATATAAGAGGCACAGGTCATTGCATTCATAAAGCCCCGACAGTTGAAGAGTTTATTTATATTTTTAATAGGGAAACTCTGTATACTGATACTCCACCTTTTTCAAAGGTACCTAATGATAAGAGAGAAAGTTATTTTGAAACAGCGATTTGCTTTTGTAAGCCGAAAGTTCCAAAATATCACAACAGTGCTGAAGATTTATTAGAACTACCCTACGACGAAGTAGAAGAAAATAAAGTGACTATCGACGTGAACGCTTTACGTGCTAGGAATGAAATCATCTCAACATCATTCCGTTGTTTTTGCGATTCTGGTACGTGTACTTTGCATTCTAAAAAACGTGAATCTCCGAACAATTTGATCGTAAAATTTTCGGCAGTGAAGAGAAGTATTTCTACTCCAGATATCACGCTAGATTCTTCTTTTTCAGCAGTAAATAGAAGTAGTTCAATGAAGCATCCCTCCGAAATACATTATGCAGTATCCAATATAGAGGACATAATACTAAGGAATAAAAAGATTGAAATTAACAATCCCAATAGTCCAAAATGTCCACTTTACACAACCATGTCCCAACCTTCTACAATATCATCTTCAGTGGGTCATTATTCTATTAAAGACATAGCAGATGTGATTTCCCTTAACAGCCATTCTGAATCAGCTGACGCTTCCCCTGTTTGTGCTTTAAATTCTGTGCATTTACCGCTACGTAAATCAACCTCATCGGAATACTCTGGCCGCTGGACTTTAGCATCGTGCAATTCAAACACGACCGTTCAATCAGACACGTCATTCAAAACCTGTCACGATAATCCTGACGAGGATTCTGACGATGGCACATTGCACTCCGACGAAGATTCGTCTGACGCCGAAACTGTTAAATCGGACGTTAGTACCGCTAAAAGACCCTGGGTGCACAGTGACTCCTTTAACTTTGGCAACAACGGTCCTAGAATGGAGAGTTACGCGATCCTAGAAGAAGATTCAGACTCTTCGGACATCGAGGATTGTCCGAACAAGTTTGAGTCTTCGAAGGTCGAGAGCGGTATTAGCGTGGGTGGTTCTGACAGTAATTCGTCGGGTTGCGATGAGGACAGCGGTGTTCCGGGGGTTGGTGCGGTGTCGCTTGGTGTGGCTTCGCTTGAGCGGGGTGCGGGTTGCGGGGGTGTTCGCAGCGGGTCGGGGCGCCGGCGGTGGGACGAGGCGGAGGGCACGAGCGAGGGCGATGCACTGAGCGTGTCCAGTGCGGCATCTAGCTGCGCGCCGCATTTGGCGCATCACCATGACTACAGCAAAGTATCGGTGAGTTGGTTGCATTATTCGAATGTGCTCCTAAACTAGTTCAAATTATTGAATCAAATTGATGACAGCTGATTGCGTGATATGTATGTAGAGCTACTAACAGTTTCTGATGATTTACGGTTAATTACATTAGACATTTTCTCTACCCCTGATCATGACACATGCAAGCAAGTGCATCGAAATATCGGGTGCTCATTAATGATAATCACGGTCTACATACCGCAGCAAACATGGTATGTATGTATGTAAAAGACTTTATTGTACACATAAACATGAAATTAACAGTTAACAGGAGAAACAGATGTACAAAGGCAAACTTATCCCTTGAAGGGATCTCTTCCGACTCCGAACGATTGACAGGACATTAGAAATAAGAGTAGGCATGCAATGAAGAGTAAATAATAATAGAGCAATACTTAGAGCAACCAAATTTTCCTCACGGTGTTTTGCTTCACCGTAAAGCTCATGGTAATTTTCAAATGTAATTTCGCATGTAAATTCCGACGAACTCACGAGGTGCGAGCCCGGGCTCGAACCCACGGCCCTCTGCTTGAGAAGCCATAGGTCAAACCACTAAGCCACCAAGGCTATCCACGCGATCAATGCAGTCTTATTTAATAATTATTCTATTTTAACGAGCCTATTTTACTTTAACGACCGCTTGAGCCTAGTTGGTAGTGACCCTGCCTACGAAGCAAGAGGTCCTGGGTTCGAATCCCGGTAAGGGCATTTATTTGTGTGATGAGCACGAATATTTGTTCCTGAGTTATGGATGTTTTCTATGTATTTAAGTATTTATTTATCTATATAAGTATGAACTAAAACAATTACTTTGCTCACCCGCGACCTTACAATAGTTACGTTTATGCAAGAAATGTGCGTTCATGCAGTTCCTCCACCTCCACACTGTACGAACACACACAAATCACATAAACCCAACCATCACCACCACCAAGCTACACTGACGCGTTTCGAACTCAACCAGAGCTCATCTTCAGAGTTACCACAACCGAATGCTATGCTACCAAATGTTAAACTAACAAACCAAAACAAATGTTTTAACTTGTCACTGTAACTTCTCAAGTACCCACTTTATTTTTCTTATTCTCAAACTACCCCACAAAAATTAACTTTTATTGACATATTATAAAACTACCTTGAATTTTTTGTTTATTTATTTATAAGGCATATTTAATTAATACTAACTGTTCAAATTCGACCCAAGCCGCAGTAAAGGAGAACAGCAGCAGTAACTATTGTAAGGTCGCGGGTGAGCAAAGTAATTGTTTTAGTTCATTAATATGGACCTCCGCAAAGTAACGCCTGATTCAATAAACTATATAAGTATGTTTATCGTCGTCTAGTACCCATAGTACAAGCTTTGCTTAGTTTGGGACTAGGTCGATTTGTGTAAGATTGTCCCCTAATATTTATTTATTTATTGATTATAAAAGTTATATTGAATTTCATAAAGTTAACACTTTCTGCTATTCAATGAAACTCGTGTTGTATTCTTATTCTTAGGCCGTGCTGGCCGTGGGAACAGCTTCATAATTAAACACAACAGCCAATTAACATTTGATTAACATTGTGTTGCAACACGGTATGGGACAGGCTTTTTATTACTTACTAGCTTTTACACGCGGTTTCACTTGTGTGGACCGCTAGATCTGGCAGCTGAATTAAAGCCGTAACTGCACAGCTTCATAGTGACGACCAGATGGCCTAGTGTTTAGAGAACCTGACTATGAAGCTTGAGGTCCCGGGTTCGATTCCCGTGTCGGGGCAGATATTTGTATGAAAAATACGAATGTTTGTTCTCGGGTCTTGGGTGTTTAATATGTATTTAAGTATGTATCTATCTATATAAGTATGTTTATCCGTTGCCTAGTACCCATAACACAAGCTTTACCTAGCTTACTTTGGGACTAGGTCAATTGGTGTGAATTGTCCCGTGATATTTATTTATTATTTATTATTTATAGTACATTTCAAATATAATTTCGGACATAAATTCTGTAAAACTCACAAGGTGCGCGCCCGGTCTTGAACCCACAACCAACCCTCTGCATGACAGCCCATAGGTCAAATCACTAGACCACCACGACTTTTTAGATAATATATAGAGATTGCTGTAATTAATTTCATGTTTTCCCTCCGTGTTTGCATTTCGATTTGACACGCCCTACGTCACGCTATTCGTGTTATTTGATAGTAATTATATAAACTCCCTGTGTCACCACTCCCTGTTAAGCTCCTATTATATTATGTGGCAAATATCTATGATGTCGTCTTTGTTTATTTTGTTCGAGTAAACAGAGACAGCAACACTGATATCGGCCATGCAACATAACAGGAACTTACTAAATTCCCATGGGAATTCCCAAAATTTACATCCTGGTCTTCATTTACGTTGACTTAGAGGTTAAGATTTTAGGATTTTAAATATGGGAATAAAAACTAGCCTATGTGTTATAACAAACTTCCAGATATCTAGATTTTTCATCCAAATCCGTCCAGTCGTTTTGGCATGAAGGAGTAACTAACACACACGCACGCATACACATACTAACTAACTTTCACATTTGTTATATCAGTAGGATACCCGGGAGTTAAATACAACTTAAAATATTACTAAAAATAACCTCGACGTTTCGACCACACACACAACAGCGGGCGTGGTCACGAGTCACAAGCTTTTCAACCGACGAAAACAAAAGGAGGAGGTTCTCAATTCGACGTGTATATATATATTTTTTTTTTTATGTATGATCACGCATAACTTTTTACAGAGTAGTCCGATTTTGATGATTCTTTTTTTATTGGAAAGCGTATTCCCCGAGGGTGGTCCCATTTAAATTTGGAAACAATATTCCTACCCTAAGGGTAGAAAAACAGGGGATGATTGACTAACTTTTTACAGAGTAGTCTGATTTTCATAATTCTTTTTTATTGGATAGTTAGGGTATACCTTGAAGTTGATATTATAAATTTGGAAAAAAATTACCCCAAGGATGGAAAAAAAGTATAAAATAAAAACTTTTTAACAAAAAATTAAACCGCCGATAAAACTGAAAAGCAAAAAATAATACCTTTTTTGTTTGACCTTAATCTAGGTACCAGTTTGAAGTCGGTGCCTCAGCACGAGCCAGGAGGAGTGATAGAAGCCAATCAGGTAGACGATTATAGGTCCACTCCTCCTGGCTAAGTGCTGAGGCACCGACTTCAAACTGGTACCTAGATTAAGGTCAAACAAAAAAGGTATTATTTTTTGCTTTTCAGTTTTTTCGGCGGTTTAATTTTTTGTGGAGGTGGTTATCAATTCGGTATTCGGTTTTCGGTCAATATAAATAAGTTAAAATTAATATTTGCACGCTAGTATTTAGTAGGTAAACCGAATACATATCGCTGCCCCAATATTACAAGGTTCTATGTTACATTTTTCCACAATATGAGTTATGATTAGTACCTACGTAATTCTACGTGTCTTTAGCTATATTTTGCTGAAACCAGGCACTTTATATCATAAACTAATAGTCCAATAATCCCGATATTACATAGTTCTATGTTGTGGTTATAAAACTAACGCGGGTCAAGGATATGTAAGTAGTTTGATTACAATACAAGTACAGTCAGGCCCGAAGATCGTATTAGGCGTTACTTTGCGGAGGTCCATATTAATGAACTAAAACAATTACTTTGCTCACCCGCGACCTTTCGCTGCAAGGCGCGGAAGGTCGCGGGTGAGCAAAGTAATTGTTTTAGTTCATTATATTATAATGTTTATTTTCCATTAGAACTAACAATGACACGGCTGGTTAGGTTAACCTCTACCTACTTTACAGGTTGTTACAATATTTCGGTTGATGAGATAAAATATGTGATAATGTGACAGTCTAAACCCTGGAATCTGTTTCCTGTACTTTAACATTACTTAAAGTCAGTTTTAATTATGAAAACAATAAATAACTCCGTTTTATTACAGAACAATAAAAGAGTCGTGAGAATAATCGTAAAGATGATTGAATCGGTCCACGTGCTAGCAGAGACGGGAAAACAAAGTGGAATAAAAGTTGCTAATAATTCGATTTCGTTTTAACAGTACCTTAGGTGACAACATATTTCTGAGAGTATTTACTGGATCCTATCTAGATAATACACGACTGGGAAAATCAAGTAGAAAACTCAAATCTTGAATAGCCTTCTGAGTCATACGTTTTGTAATTTTGGAACTTATTTAAGCGGCTTTAAAGTTCATTCATTCATTGAATAATTTGTACACTATACAGGATGACACAAAAATGGTTATACAAAATTAGTGTTCCTTATTCAGTTAATGCTGGACAACGTAATGCGTTAACTCAATTTTTTAAATTAGTCTGACAAAATTTTGAATGTTCATACTTAGTTGAATGAAATTAAATGTCGAACTCATTGTTTGGACACCTCAAATTTAATAAGACTAATTAAAACAAATGAGTTAGAGCATTATATTGTCCAACATTAACTGTGTAAGAAACACTAATTTTGTATCACCACTTCTGTAACAATGTATAGTACATTTGGCCGTTATTTTTACTGATGATATAAGGATTGATTATGAAAAATGAAATATCATGATACTAATAATCATGGAACCCTAATTAGCCCCGTCTTATCCCACATGCGCGGGCGTCGCAAGGAATTGGTACAGTTGCGCGGTAGCGGGCGGCCGGCGCTTGCGTCTCGCGATTTTCTTTTCGATCGTAGAATTCGATTCGATATCGAAAACTTGCAGAGTTCGCCTTTTATATGTTCGAAACTCGCGTTTCGCGATTTTATTTTTATCGCGTTCGATTATTGAAAATCGTGGAGTCCATCAATTAGTGTGTGATACAAATCCTGAATGTGTTTTTGTTTTATTGTGAATGTGTATACATTTTGTGAGTGCTTGTTTTGTGGTAGTGATAAGTGTGGCTTGTTTTTATGGAAATTTATGTAAGTTTTACTGTGTACTTAGTTTTTTTATAAGTCGGTCAAGCATACCAACCAAGACATAAAAAAAACTTTCTAAATGATTTTACACTGTTTAAGGTTAGTCTTCTTCTCTAAATAATTGCCATTACGTCCAATATTCACGTGTTAGTTTTTCGGTAGCAAATAGGTCATGGCCCCCATCACCTAATTTCTTGGTTTCGTAATTTTATTTATACGATCGCGTTGAATGCTGCGTATGTCAAAGATCAAGAAATAGCTTAGATTGACAACTTAGTATAAATACTTAACAATATCCACGTCAAAAAAAAAACCTTTGCAGCGGAATCACAGTCTTTGCAAAAAAATTAATTAGATTACGAAATATTTTTTCTGTTTTAAAATCTTAAATAAAAATTTGCCGATGCCAATGTAAAATTCGGACACTATTTTGAAAATGACCATGAAAAAGCTTTTTTTGATAAGGGATTGTTTAAATATGAAGTAGCAGTTACCAATAATTATATTTCTTGTTAGAATTAGGTAAAGCGTCGGACAGACTTTACAGATAGGTCTTATTAATTTCCTATTTGTAACGGCCATATACTGATTTTGATTTAACTGTCGCAGTGAAAGTTGATTCGAAATTACATGTAAATGGAACGATAAGAATAACTGATACGTTTTCATTAAAAAAAACACCATCATTATTTTCACTCTAATCTGACAACAAATTATACTGCAGAACCGGAATGCAATACCTAATTATAGTTTACATACTATCATGCATGCACTATGTTGAAAAATGTTATAATTATCGAACGTAAACTATGATTTATTATCATGAATATGTTAAACTCGCACGCTACAGTCGCTTTCATAGCGTTGCATAGTATAGGTGAAAAACATACGTTAAGTGAAAAAATAAGTGACCTGTTGTATGTAGTAGTAACGTGGCCGTATAATACACAAATTGACGTCCCAAATTGGAAAATTTTCTTAAGTTCCATATCAATTCTGTGCACTACTACATACAACAGTCTCGTTACTTATGTTTTTCACCTATAACAAGACAGGTTATTTCTCGATACATGAAAACTAATAGGTACGCATCACATTATTTTTGAATATCGATAAATATTATACCTTAGGTAAACACTTGTTTACTAATTCTGTTTAACGCCTAAGAATGAAAAATATATACCTAGAGTAGATATTTCCTTTTTTGTTATTTTATTACCCATGCGAAAAAGTTGAGTGGTTAAGGAAAGGATAGGTAACCTACCATAATTTTTGTAATACCATGTCTAAAACAGAATAAATAAATTTAATTTCATTTTTCATTTACCTACACATGGGATTTGAAGCGAAAGAATGTTTTATTGTATTAAGCCTTACCCTATATTTTTACAGTAATAGCCGTATTTATATATACACCGTGAAATTTTCCGTTTTCCCGAAACGAGGTGATTTAGTATCGATTGTACAATCGATTTATAATTACTATTTTGACTAGAGCCAAAAATCCAATTGTGAAAAACGAAAGTCGAAAATGACCGCAAACCAATAGTAACGCTTCGTTGGTACCTAACCTATCGTACGATCGTACGCTACTTGTACCAACGAAACGTTACTATTGGTTTGCGGTCATTTTCGACTGAAAAACGAACCGAACGAACTTTCGTTTTTCACAATTGGATTTTTGACTCTAGTCAAAATAGTAATTATAAATCGATTGTACAATCAATACTAAATCACCTTGTTTCGGGAAAACAACCACTAAAATTTCACGGTGTATATATAAATGAACGAAATGAGGTGATTTAGTATCGATTGTACAATCGAAACTAAATCACCTCGTTTCGGGAAAACAACCACTAAAATTACACGGTGTATATATATACCTTTTTAACTGAGCGAGCACGAAGCGTCGCCGTTTCAGCTTGAGCAAATATACCTATATGCTTTCGTATGGTTGTCCAGATGTCCGATTCTGGTGAAATTTTGTGAGCTAATTCCATAATTATATGGATTTTTTGTAGATTTATTAGCCTTTGGATTTCTTTCAAAATGGCGGGGCCACTCTTGTTATTAAATTACTTAGTAAGCACTACCATATAATTATGCTTTTTAGATCCGTCACTATTTGTTTTATAACCAAAACTTAGATCTCAGTTCTGATACTTAATGCATCTTTTCACCAACTATACAGCTGTCGGAACCTGTCATTTTCTGTCACTAAAGAGTGTAACAACTACATTTTTACTCTTTGACGTCGCTAAACGATCGGAATCCACGGAAATAGCATATGAACTGACGTTTGGCCGCTCGCCAGTTTACAAATACTTTCTCGTTTTGTAAGAACAAGAACACCCTGTGAATAATGGGCCACTGTTCGCTTTTATTGCCAGAGTCGTAAGGGCTATTCTCGTTTGTTAGCTGAAGCGGTAGGTTATGACAGTGTTGCCAAATTTTTCTTTCAACAGGATAACTGAATGGGGAGTTTTGTAAAAATAAATGTTATACACGTTTTACCTAATACCTTTTGATTTACTATACTCGTAGTTTTTGTACAGTCTATTACAAAGTGGTCGATAAGTATGGACACTTTTGGATAACTGACTGCAAATCATAAGGGCCCGGGTTCGATTCCCGCGTCGGGGCAGATTCTTCGCAGACGGAGACGCGGGCAACAGCTAGTAATTCGCTAACTCTTTCACACGCCCATCAAATCTTGACTAATCTTTCAACACAATTGTGCTTCCGCCGGCATCGGCAGTAATTACATGTGTACACATCACATTATTGGGTTACTTGTTGCAACATCGCACATGTGGCTACGTGTTTGTAATGCGCCTGAAATCTTCCTGAAATATGGCGGCCAGTAGGTCGGAATTGTTTACGTACTTACTTTATATTCTGTCGTCTTTGAACGCAGTACGCGGGGTACGGCACAGGTGGGTTTGATACTGTATGCTTCTCTTTACTGTATCAAAATGTGTAAGGGTGTTATCACACCGATCGATCGATATCGACCGATTATTGTGGTAGGCATGGCTGATCGACGGATACCGGTCGATAAATGATTGATCTACAGCCAGTCGTGCTACTGTTCGACGTCGATTACAACTTAAAAATTTACCACACGTGATAAAGTGCATATGAGATCAAAGGTGTATCTCACCTAGCCTTGAAAAACACTAGGTTGCATAATTCTGGAAAAACACGGTGGGAACGAATTCCTTCCTCAGCAGTTCATATTAGTAAATATGAAGCTAACTTCATTGTGCGGCCTAATGGAATACTGACCACATGAGGGTGAAGACGCGCAGTTGGCAACATCATCACCATTTCAACCGTAGGACATCCGCTGCTGGACATAATAGAACTCCCTCATTGCTGCCCAATCATTAGGGTAAGAAGCATCCTTCTTGAACCTGCAGGCCTTTACCAAATCATCCGTTCATCTCGTTTCGAGAACTTTTCAGCCCCAATGCCATCTGTGTGCTATATAATAATAATAATAATATACGTTTATTTCAAGCTCGTGACTCATAATTATGTTAGTTACAATAAAACTTAAAAACTAAATAAAAAAATAAAAAATAAATATTAGGGGACAATCTTACACAAATCGACCTAGTCCCAAACTAAGCAAAGCTTGTACTATGGGTACTAGACGACGATAAACATACTTATATAGATAAATAAATACTTAAATACATAGAAAACATCCATAACTCAGGAACAAATATTCGTGCTCATCACACAAATAAATGCCCTTACCGGGATTTGAACCCAGGACCTCTTGCTTCGTAGGCAGGGTCACTACCAACTAGGCTAAAGCGGTCTTTAAAACTATGTTAGTAATACATTTTACAACACTACACTGTTGTTACTGGGCCTGTGAAGTCCACAACAGTGCATAATACAGCACACAGCACAGTGCAATTAATGTTACAAAAAAAAATTTTTTTCTTATACTTAGCTACAATCTTTAAATATTTAAGATTATTATAACAATTGACCTGCCCATTGGCACTTCAACGAGCTAATCCGTTTAGCTCTGTCGGTGACCCTTGTTCTTCTACGGATCTGCTCATTCCTGATTCGATCCCGTAGAGAAACCCTGAACATAGCCCTCTCCATAGCTCGTTTAGCTACTCTGAGCCTATTTGTTAGTCCTATAGTGAAGCACCACGTCTCGGATCCATATGTCATCACTGGCAACACACTGGTTAACCCTTAAATCATTTGACAACCCTGTCAAGACATTCGATTTTGAACCGTACATGTTGCTAATTTGAATCGGCTTTGATTAGTGTTTGACGGCAAA
Organism: Archips crataeganus; assembly: GCA_947859365.1. Taxonomy (NCBI): domain Eukaryota; kingdom Metazoa; phylum Arthropoda; class Insecta; order Lepidoptera; family Tortricidae; genus Archips; species Archips crataeganus. Next base: position 8,482,195 of record OX402064.1, read on the forward strand.
TATATTGCCGGTATCGATTTAAGGGTTAAAGACTTTCGTCTTAAGGCACTGAGGTACTTTGGAAGAAAATAATAATAATAAATCTATTTATTCAGATAACTCAGATCCATTATTCGTTAGTTACAATGGGTGCTTAATAACTATGTAAAAAGACATTGCGGAGTTGCTTTGGCTACAAGGATAAAGGAAATACACGATAATATTTCTATTCTTTTATTATTTTTTAAAACCACTTCTTTTCTTTATTAATACCACTTTATCCTCATCAACTCACGCCACAGATCGTTTAAAATCGTCCGCCTATCATTGTAAATCCGATTCGCTATGGTTAATAGGGCTAAACGATATCAATGGTGTCTTGGCGCCATAAGTTCCAGGCGCATACGCACTGATTTATACGCAGCCCTTTGATGTGCTTTGTTCTTAATGCGCGCGATTCCGAGAACGACGGTTTGATGTTGTCGTTAATTTAAGTTTTTTGGTAACAATGTCGGATTAAATTGATATTGTGTTTTCTGGAAATAAAGTAGGTAGTTTGTGTTCTGGGGTGATCCATAAATAATGTCACACATCTAGGTAGGGGGCTCTGGTTATTTGTGACGTGAAAACAAAATAATTGCTATTTTCACAGTAATAATTGGGGTAAAAATTTTAACAAAATTGGTGAGACGTATGTAATTTATTGATGGCCCCCAAAAAGATGATGATGCATCCGGTAGCCGTGTATACAGCCGCGTTAAATGTACCTAAATGCTTTCGCATCTATATAATTCATTTTACAATTCAATAATTTAGACAGACATCTATCGGGTGACGGCTATATTTTTTTTACAAACAGCTGTCAATTATCATTCCGCTATTCCACGCTAGGTGAAAACGCATTGTATGTAATTTTCAATTACCAACATACATATCTGTACAATAGACTGCAATGTGAACGATATACCTCTGTCGTTAATTTCGACGAGCAATTATTCGACGAGCAATTATACTACCGTTTTCCGACAGCACTGGTTTCGTTATAAACCTGGGCTTATGACGTTTCCTCTTGTTTTTACATTCCGTAGTTGTAACAGTAAACCCGCATATGGTCGATTTATTGCCTCTGCCTTAACAAGTCTCAATAACCCTGTACGAAACATGTATATTTTCATGAAAAAACCCACCACCTACTTACCTCTTCACATGAAATCAACATTATGTATGTCTGTTGAGTCAGCTACATAAATTACCTATTCGTTTTGTTACCAACTAAAATATCTAGAAACCATGTTCACAGGCATGACGTCATCGACTCCTGTGGTAGTAACAGTATCCATTTGCCTGTTAATCCCTCATGGTTATTGCCAGATACACGTTCGAACAAGTTCGCGTGCTTATGACCAGACGGCCTTTTTCGTGTGTGACTTAATTCCAATTTTGTATTTTCGTAATTTAGCCGTGTAATACATACTATAAGATAATACTAATTCACGCCGGAACACAGCAGCATAAGCGCAGCTAGAGTAGCGCAGGAGTAAGATGGTGATAGCGATCCAGACGCACCTTGCATGTGGTCCTACCAACACACAGAATTTATATATTTAGACTTAGACAAACAGTAGGTACATCGTCATTATCGCCGCAGAATCCCCATTTAGCTCCGAATCTCGTTTGGCGGCCTAACCTAACAGCCTTCTATGCAGGCCCATTCACTGACCGGCTGCTGCCAATTTACGCCTCATCCGCGCTTCTATATTGAATTACTTGCCCACTCTGTCCGGTTGTGCTGCAAGTGATAGGCGATTCAATTTTATTTTAAATCTGTCTACTTTTAAGGCTTCTTCTGAAATTTGTGGTGTTTGCGTTTCCAAACCCTTTAAAAGCGCGGATCCCCTAGCGCTTCCGTTTAATATTTTCCATTGACCGCTAAAAAAAATTATGCTCAAATATTCATATAAATCAAATTTTAAATTTAAATTTGTCTTCTGGCCTCTGGGTCATGATCAAGGATGGGCCAACAGGGGTCTGGGTCTGGTCTGGGTCTGGCGGCTTGTCATGCCCAAGACTTTGGTGAGTTTGAGTGACAGTTGTCAGCACTTTTCCTTTTGTAGAGTGCTGAATGTGAACATTTATTTGCGTGTGGCGGGATCCACCATTTTGTTGGTAATCCTGCTAATAAGCAGTGTGCTTACGTTAGCGTTTGGCTTTATCCTTTGCGTCATTATTTACTTAGGTACTTTACTTTAGGTAGTTTATTGTACACAACTTACTAACTAACTACCTTGGAAATATTTTTTGGTTCAATAAATATTTTTCAGCTCAATTTGTCTCCCTCTCGCAGGAACTTTACACGTACCCGAGTTGGAAAATAGCCTATATTATTTATCAGGGAGATTCTAGCATTCCATTGGCGAAAGATCTTACAGCAGTTTATATTGTAATCCATTTGGTGTAATCTTATTTCAGAATACATTTAAAACGATAAGTACTTATTTTTCCTAACCCATCAGAACTTCTCCTATAATTTAGACCCTACGTCACCAGCCTCTATTCAAATACTCTATTACTCAATTGCGGTTTCGCGATGACAACGATCTCGGAATAAGACCCCATTTATAGCACGTTTGCCTTAATTCTTTCATACAATTTAATGAGCGTATGCCACGAAAACAATGCTGTCGTCATACCTTAATTTAGAAGATTTAGTTTTTAGTTTAGGTACATCGTACATGTAGAAAAATACTGAGGGAATCTGATGACTCATTAAAAAAAACATAGTTGAAGTAATAATTATCAGCTCGAGAAGAGATCGGCACTGCTTCAGCTGCACACTATTCGTCATTTTAATGGCAACTTGCAAGGAAACTTGGCCGTCGTGACTGCGCAACTATGGGGCGCGGTAGGTACGGGGTAGGGCAGCATCCCTCTCAACACTAATTTGCCCCCCGTCCGTCCGATTTTCACTTTCAGTGCGTGTGAAGACTAAACCGATTATAGGCAGGTAGCACTGAGACAAAGGACTGCGCCCATTGTGTAAGGTACCGGTATTACCCGGTATCGCCTCAGAATGACCTAATAAACTGCAAGCGGCGAATAGACAATTCAAAGTCCACCGCTTCTGTAAGCGTTTAGCGTTTATTCCAGAATGTGGAACTAGTTATTATCTTTTGGATCTTGCAGCTGCACTTTGCAATATATTTACCCAGAACGACAAGGCCTATTGCTTACCCTATCATTGTGTCAATGTACCCTTTTCTGTTTCTGTTTAATTTGTTTTTCAATTGAATCCATTTACTGTATTGTACCTAGTTTCGATTTTCCATCGCACTATCTAATATAGTTTCTCCTTGTCTACAGCCCACCCCGCCTAAGAAACCTCCCCGAAGAAACCTATCAGTGTCTCCTACGCATGCCAACTCCCCTTCCTCCGGATACAGCTACGAATTGCGGCCGCATGCGAGGAGTCAAGACGATTTGGATGAAATACAGGTGAGAGTAGTACCCAAGAGTTCCCTTCCTATTCGACCAGAAAGAAACATATAATATATAATTATCTGTTATTGTTATCCCGACATAGACACAACAATTGCTTTCTGCATTCACAGCTTCTTACGCATTTGTACCTACCTCCTCAGACATTCATAGTAATTAGATGAGTTAGAGAGAGACCAACACCATAATACTGGCAACAACATGTGCAGCCACCTCCTAGCACCGGTCTGGCAACGGTGCAGCCTACACCTCGCATACCGTGCTTTGTCTGACGGTCCGATACCTACATGGCCACAGGAACTTTCCTATCACTGTACTGCACTCTACATCATCATTTTATCTTGACTGCTATACACAGGTCTTCTCCAAACGCTTCTATATCGAACGATTACATGCCTTCTGCATCCATCAATATTATCGACCTTGATCAATTCATCAATCTATTTTGAAAATGGTCAACTTCTATACCTTAGGTATTTATCGTAAAGTGACGTATGATTATGTCATCTGTTACTTTAAATGTATATCTTTTACTGCGAAGCTCAGCTTTGAATGGTTATTTACATCAGTGGCGAGGCGTACCATTCAATGTGTCCAATTAATAAATGATTTTGCTGTAGTTTTCATTGACAGTATGGGTCACGTGCAAGTGGCCCCTTTATGGGCACCTTAATCAAAGTCAAATATTTTTATTGTAGACCGTGGGTACACACCAATAGATAGTTGTTACAATTAGATATGTTATTGGGATCTTAATTAGTATTGCGTTCTATAACCGGTACGATATTAAATAAATAAATAAATGTAATTACGGTGTTTTTCTAACAAGTGTCTCTTTTGTTACAGGGCGCTAAACATTACCTCAAACACGGTCGATCAGTCGACCAATACGTTGACGGTAAACTGTCTTTCTCTGAATTTGAGGAGAACCACAATTCCCCTCGAGTGGCTCCGGTTCCCAATCCTCGCCCCAGCCTCAAGCTCCGTTCGCAACCAGTCGCCATCACTGCTATGTACGAAAACGTCGTCATAAAAGAACAAAATCCAAGAAGGAAACTCAGGCGAAACATTGGGCCTACAAACGATAACCACGAACCAAGAATGGAGGATAGAGTTAGAAAATACTCGAACCAAGATAGGTCTTCGTTGGAAAGTCTTTTGGATGATCAGTCGATGAATAGTCCGAGTGATTGCGAGAGATATTACGAGGGGCAGCGAACGGATGTACCTCTATCTCCTACGCACTACGAGCAACCTCCTACTCCTGACCATCCGCCACCAACTCCTAGGCAAGCGGAGAACAGCATACACGAAAGGATCAGACCGTTAAGCCAGGTTAGTCCTGATTGAACATACTTAGAATTTTAGTCCACATGCTATTTAGGCACGGCGCTTATTATTTAAGTAATTTTCTTTTCTTTTAGAAAACAAAAACCTGTATTTTTTTAGTGCAAAGCACAATTCTAAACTCGTTAGGGACGTAAAGCTACTCTTAGAGATGTCTATTAATATTCAATTTTATTATAATTAATTGACGTCTCTTAGTGCAACAGTTAACTTTTATGGTCAATTTTCTTTTTAATGCATGTTATTAGCATGATATTACTATTAACGTGTTACATTTACTTGGAAGATTTGAATTGAAAGCAGAAGAATGAATTTGACAAATATTTTTCAACAATTTCAGCTTATTATGGAGGTTGTAGAAGAAATAAGAATTAGAAAAAAATCTCAGGGAGACGTATCAAACCATAGATGATATAACTTTTACAATACATGCATTTATTCGAACTTTTGGTACTATTTTTGAGTATCTAGAATCCGTTTTACGAAGTTGCAAATAACAATCTACACAAGATAGAGTGGCAATAGTGATTTTGGTATGCATATTAACTTCAAAAAAAAATGCCATCTAAGTCTTGTAAGATTGTAAATTTTAGCTTCATAAATGGACAATGTATATCTAGGGTGCTGCTTTACAATTAATATTATCTGTAAATAGACACATAAAAAGTATTCCTTAAGGTGCTATATTTTGTAGGAATAGCTTTATGGTTAATGTTAAAAATGTAGTGACTTATCTAAATCGTCATAAAATTGAATGTACCTTTAAGTATTATTGATCCAGAACATTCTGATTAAAAACAATAGTTATCGATTGACGTTGCAACCAGTTGGCCATTATGTAGTAAATTAAAATAACCTGATCAATTATTTTTCTCAGTGTCATAATCTCATGATTAAAAAATATTAGAAATAAATCGTATCGTAGAGCGTGAACGGACGAAAAATGAATAAATAATAATCCGCTTTTCTAAAACAATGCACTAATTCAAAATGATACGCTGTGTACTTAAACACGTTCCCTGTAATAGTTAAAAGTATTAAATTGCACTCCGTAGTATTTTGGATTAGAGCGTTGTTTTAGAAAAGCAGTGCTACAAGATTCATTTCACGTTGAATATAGTTATTGTCGGATGCATATCACGCGTAGATATTTCTAGTGAGTAGTAGGTACAGTCGTACCATATCATTCGGGATCCACTGTAGAATATTTTCATAGTAACCGTAGTCATGATTTTCCCTGTGAAGTTAGAATCAATTCACAATGTTGACATGACAATGACAAAGTTTCAAGTTAAAAGATTACTCTCAACCCTTAAATGAAAAGGTTCCACGATTGTAATGGTTTAACTGTACGTTAATATGTGTATTCTAATAATAATTCTCTCCCTCTACGATACGATTTTACATTGAGAAGAAAAGTTTTGATTATGAATTTACTGTATAAATAAGTTATGCATTTACTTTTTCATTGCAACCCGTTTTCACCTAATTGATTACTTAAATGGTTTTCTTTGTAAGTTTTTTTTATTACCGACATGACAGTATCTTGAATAGTTAAATATAATTACCATGCGTATATCCTATAGTTACATACTTTCGAATTTTATGAAAATATTATCGTTTTTCGCGAAAATGAAACTTAGACTGAAATAAGAGTAAGGATACTACTTACTAAAATTTATTTCAAAAGATATTTATTTTTAGCCATGGAATTTATATTCCGTTTCATTGTTTATTTTGTTAATTTTTAGAGCTTGTTCTTGATGTATTATTTTTATTTAGTTGCTATTTTAATAAATTACTTTATAATTTATTTCTTGTTTTATTTTAATAAGTTTGTTGAGAGCTACGTACCCGCACTTTTATGGAGCGCAGTTTATTTCTGTAAGTATTTTTGAGTATTTTAATCTTAGAATAGCTTTAATTAATAGCAGTATTATAAATTCACAAAATTTAGATTTATTTACCTATAATATCGACAGTGGAAAGGTAAAATCGCTAAAGCATATGGCGCTTTTTTTTACATAAAACTGACCCGTGATTGACCACTATCTCAATTGATGAAAAGTGTAGATGAGGACAAGGGTGTACCTCACTGGTTCAGTAATAGAATAGCTTATCTCTCTAGCCTTGAGGTTACATTGTATTTGTCTGGAAATACAGACGACGGGAGCGAATTCCATTAGTTCGAGATTAGGAAAGATGAAGCGATAGCCGTTCAGCGATTTTACCTTTCCACTGTCGATATACCTACTTTGGTTTTTTTTAGCAATAGAAATATGGTTAAGTCTTGACCTGCCATTTTTTGGGCATAAATTTTTAGAAAGCGTATTTTAGTAAAATAAAACATGTTTAGATTGCTTACCTTATTTCTATTGCTTAAAAAAACAAAGTGTAATTAAATTAAGTAAGTAGGTCCAACCTCCTTCTTCATAAAAAGTTACTGGCATGTTATGAAACAATACGTTTTGTTTTTGTCTGAATAAAGCAAAGTTCAAAATGATAGATAAAGCCAAAACAAAAGACAAAAGAATTTTAATAAATCTTTATAAATAAGGCGGTGCGGTATAGACAACGAGCTTAGCAAGTTTTAGTTTTAACAGCGCCTGGGAAAATGGAAAGAGCAATGATTAAAACACGCGTCTAATAGCAGGTTTCATAATTAAGGCTATAATACATTTCTAGGATACCTATGCATTGAACACAAATATGAACAAGAAACAGAGACGAAAAATCAAAAAGTTGAGAACACCTCATTCAAAAATAAACAAAACCCGAATACAACCGCCACTGAGATTTCCCATTCAAAATCCCCCGTTTACCCTAGGATTTCGGCTAAAACATTAAAAATTACTCTTAGATAAAGGCGAATCTTGTGGCTGCAGAGCGTGCCAAAGATATAGTACAGCACTTTCACACGGGCAACGTCCCGTTTTTTGCGGGTTCGGTTTTTTGCAGGATCCCGTTTAGTAGCATACGTGCTACTGTGCAGCCTGCAAATCGAATGCTCGTGTGAATGTTACCACAGTAGCACGTATGCTACTAAACGGGATCCTGCTTTTGCAACCGAACCCGCAAAAAAAACGGGACGTTGCCCGTGTGATAGTGCCGTTACGTAGGTTTAAACTTGCACGAAAAGTAATTCTCCTTTCTATCAGCAGTCTGGTAAACACTTAAAGGTTTATCTATTGAAGACATTATAAATATGTATATGTAGGTATGTACCTAGTGATTGTGATTACGACTATGTGCGTTTTACACTATAGGCCTATATAGAACTGGGATTGATCGCTCCCCTCATTAAAACAAGCTTTTTACTTTACAGTCATCAAAAAGTTAGTGTTAATAATGGAATTCAATAAAAATACGCATAATAAGACAGATGGACCTTATTATATTTAATTAATCAACTTTTGTTACAACGAGCTAACATTAACCTAAGCCAGAGAAAGGGATATCTGTCGTCATTTTCATCTGACCCCATAGCACGCACGCACGCTGTCCAAATTGGACTGCAATAGTTGACAACTGTTTTCAATAAAAATATATCTACCTCAATTTTTTTCAATAAGCAATTGCTATTGCACATTGCTAGGAACAATTAAACGCATTGAAACAATAATTATTAAATTATTTATTAAAAGTTGTATTGTAGCCTTTGCTTTGTCCGACTGTTTTATTTTTACTTACTCTTTGTCGTTCCCTTACTAAATGCTCCTTTCATCCACTCAAAGGTTGACTGGTAGAGATCCCTTAAAGGGATAAGTTCGCCTTTGTACATGCATTTCAACGGTTGTCAATAATGCTTTTCTTTTTTTTTCCTTATTTTGTACAATAAAGAGTTTGGGTGAATATGGGTTTTATTTAAATAGCTAAAAACTCTTGGCTTTAGAGAGCTGAAATTTTCCACATAGATTACAATGTTTGAGGGCGATCTACCTCCTAGACGTATAGAATGAGGCAAAGCTGATAGTGTACCTAGACATTGCAGCTTTAACTCTTAAGGACCACGAGACACAGTTCACGTTCTAAAATAAAATTGAATTATGACTAAGTACCTATTGGTTTCAAGCATATTTATAAATGAATGGTGATTATTTGCGAGTTGTGATCGGAAACCTGCTAAGACTGTTTTGAGCATAGCTCTTTTTTAGGGTTTCTTTCTCTAAAATTCTAGTAGTCTCGATGGTACTATTTAATAGGTACATAGTACAAGCCGAAAAATCCACAAAAATATAAAAGACTCGGGGGTTGCTTTACCATCACAGCTATGACTTCAAAGGTAGGTACCTATAGATGTCAATTCAGGCCAATCTTAAATTCTACCATTTGGTTAAGGCAGCCGCCTGGGTTGGGATCTGGTGCGCAGCGCGGGCCAAAAGTTTGAAAAAATTGAAAATTAGTTCATACCAATCTATAATATGAAACACATGATGTACATGAAAGAGCGACAAGTTAACGACTCGCCCAGGTCGCCTGGTTAGTTAACGTTGGTCCTGATCGTCCATCAAGTCTCTCGTTAGTTAGTTAGACTCTGAGACTGCTTAGGTCAACATCACGTTCTCTTCCACAGGAGTACAAGCGGCGCTCAATGCTCCGCGACAGCCAGATAGACACGGAGTACCTCCTCCGCGCCATGTCGGTGGCTTCCGTCGCCAGTGGCGCCACCGACCGAAGCGGAAACACCGACAACTGCGTCGAAGAGTACGTCTGCGACGTGCCTTTTGCAGGTATGTGAACCTTGGGCTCAAGACTCGGCCACGACATCGCGCGACAGCGGCGAGGGTTTTCTCCGTTCATTGCGCGGCCGAGACGCTCGCCGCACAGTGATTATCTGGCGGCACACGCAATCTTAATATATAAAAAAGAAGAAACTGACTGACTGACTGACTGACTGACTGACTGACATATCAACGCACAGCCCAAACCACTGGGCCTAGAGATTCCAAATTTGGCATGTAGGTTCCTTATAAGGTCTAGGGGTGCACTAAGAAAGGATTTTTCAAAATTCACTCCCTAAGGGGGTGAAACGGGGGTCCAAAGTTTGTATGGGGAAACAAGATTAGTTCACAGAAGTACTCCGAATAATAAATGAGTAAACACGTGTTTCAGGTTTTTTGAGAATTCAACCCCTAAAAGGGGGGAAAGGGGTAACAAAGTCTGAAAATCAACATGGGTGTTGTTTCTATGGTTTATCGGGTCGCTGGTTATGAAAACAACAACGGTTTTAAAATCCAATGTGGCATACGTAAAATACCATCTCCCTGGATGGGGTGCGATGGGGTTGAAATGTCTAAATATCAATATGGGTGTCGTTTTTAATGTAGGTATAGCCCAAACCACTGGACCTAGAAACTTGAAATTTTGCACATAGATACCTTATACAATGTAGGTATCCACTAAGGAAGGATTTTTGGGAATTCCCACAGGAACGGGAAAAAACGGGATTTATATATTGGATTCCGAGTGACCCTATTTCAGTAACTATAATAACTAGACTCTTCAAATTTGATACACAAGTAGGTATTACATTAGTTAAAACATTAATTTCAGGATTTTTCAAAATTCTCAGGGGATAAGGAAAAAACGGGATTTATATATTCAGTTCAACGGAATCCTATGAACTATAATTACTAGACTCTTCAAATTTGGCATAGAAGTAGGTAATTATAGTAGTAAAAAACAGTTTTAAGGATTTTCAGGAATTCCCACGGGATAAGGAAAAAACGGGATATTTCGTTTTACTGGTCGTAGAAAGCTGAAATTCGGCATGTAGGTTGCTTGGGGAGTGCAGAGGAGCATTGAGAGAGAACTTTCTGAAATTCCCACGGGAACTAGAAAAAACGGGATTTTTCGTTTTACTGGTCGTAGAAAGCTGAAATTAGGCAAGTGGGTTCCTTGGGGAGTGTAGGGGAGCATTAATAAAGCATTTCCCGAAATTCTTACGGGAACGAGAAAAAACGGGATTTTGCGTTTTACTGGTTTTAGAAAGGTAAAATTTCAAAATTCAAAAGTTTATACTGTAAATAGGCCACAAAGGGCTCTTTAACCGACTTCAAAAAAGGAGGAGGTTATGCATTCTACTGTATGTATTTTTTTTTATGTAGGTATGTTCACCGATTTTTCGGTCAATTGTGTGGACCGATTTTAAAAATTCTTTTTTTATACGAAAGAATATAATATACTCCTGAGATGATCCCATTGTCACCAAATCAGGATCTGATGACGGGATCTCAGGGAAATACTCATAGTACACGCGAGCGAAGCCGCGGGCAAAAGCTAGTGTACTGATAAAACGCTCGCCGATGCCGCTGGTCGCGCTGACGTGGCCGGGTTGTCAGCGCCTGCCATCTTTGAGCAGGGTAGAGCGTCGAAATCTTTGGCGCACGATTTGTACCAGTACACGCTTATTTGCTTGATTTAATCAAGCCGACTCAGGCGTATTACCACCAGACATGTGCTATGCAGCTATGAGGATGTAAAAGCTACGCCACGAAACTATGTGACCGTTACCATTAATGCTATGTTATATAGCCGCTGCTCGAGGAAGATGACACATCCACAGCACGCATCCAGAGCACGCATCTTTCCATATAAAAGGCATAGGTTAGTTGAACCAGTTTCCACTAGTGCTATAGCTAAACCGTTTAACTGAGTCCTCGTTCTCGCCCGCGCGGTACAGGGGCTGGGTACCGGCTCATTTAAACGGTTTAGCTATAGGTTGTTGTTTAAAAATTTGAAAAACATTCTTCGACCACTTCTTGGTATCCGATTGAGCTGAAATGTCGCATTTTTATGTAAATCCGGTGACAAAACTCTGGTAATGAAATTGTGATAGTCGCCAGGTTCGTCTCCGCAGAACGAAGCTCTTCAACGTTTAATGACATTGACTTGCAACTTGGTATGGGCATGCAATTTGGATGACAATGCTAGTTTAGGGATGTACGTATGGGTGTCGTAAATAAAACTCCCTATTAGATTCGAGTGTAGAGAAGGAATTTCGACGTAGGTACCGCATTCGATCAGTTCGATCACACACAACGTGAGTCATCCTGGAATACGTACAACAAGAAAAATGAAGTCACCAGTTTGGGGGTAGGTTGCAATAGAGAGATCTCTCTCCAGACGGATGTTATACCTGGGGACTGAAGTCCAATGGATGAAAGTCGGAAGTTGTATTGAGAAACTTCGATAGTGCGATGCAGGATCAAGTGATTAGTTTCTTATGTGACGACTGGATGGCGCTAATAGTCGCTAGACTAGCACCGTCAACTAAAACTACAGCCAGTAAAAAACACATACAGTCGAACATAGAACCTCCTTTTTTTGAAATCGATTAAATTTGAAATACTTAACAGAAACTTTTTTTATTATCTGCTAAAGGAATATAATTCGCTCCCATCGCCTGTATTTCCAGATAGATACCTACAACCTAGGGCTCTTCAAGGCAAAAGTGAATCAGTTATGAACCAGTAGGTGGTATGTAAAAAAACTCATTATTTTAAAATGAAATAAGTACCTATCTGCACCTATTCACTTTTTGCGTAACATCGAATAATGCACCTGAAATAAAAACAACGAAAATCAATTTTCGTGCGCTGGCTGCCGTTACCGCATTAAATATTTACCCGTTGGGAGGCGTAAATCCATACTTTTCCACTTTTTGCTGTTTTTTTATTTGCCTTGTAAATATGGCTACTACCGCCTGTGGGCTGCCAGACTGCAAACAAACAGTCCCGACTGAAAATCCAACGAATATTTTACCAATATTTGGTAACTTCAACTGAATTTCTGTTTCAGATGGATTTCATGCTTCCATTTAAAGTCTGAAACTGTAGACGAAAAAAACTATGAAAATGTTATTGGTAGGTATCATCATCATCATCATCATCCCAGACTTTTTACGTCCCACTGCAGAGCACATGCCTCTCAGAATGAGAGGGCTTGAGCCGTAGTTCTCACGCAGGCCCAGTACGGATTGGGAACTTCACACATCATAGAATTTCTTTGCATTCGGTTTCCTTATGAAGTTTTCCTTCACCGTAAAGCTCATGGTAAATTTCAAATGTAATTTTGTCCATAAATATCAAAAACTCACACGTCCGAGCTCAGGATCGAACCTAGGACTCCCTGCTTTAGAGGCTATAGGCTACAATGCCTCCACATACCTACGGCTGTATTGCCTATAGCGAAAAATGTGAACACTAAAATTGAAAGAGAAATGAACATACCTAAGTATTTGTCTAAATAAGTAAAAACATGTCGGACAAAACTACGTACCACCCAAAAACAAAAAACCTTTGTTTTTTATTGTATAGTCGACTAAGTAAGTGCTTTACCATTTTTAATGACAGTTCCTACATCAGAATAAAAACCATAAGGCTGATTGTCACATTGACTTGTGAGTGAAAATAGCCTTTGATGTTGTAAGTCATACAACTGACATTGATCCTTAGGGTGGTAAAGGAGTTTCTTGGTCGACTATACATATACATATAAAAAGTTCCAACATATCTACTTATCATCCGCTTAATCACTTGTAACTCTTTACATCGTTTAATTAACGAATGGCATGACATGCCGCGTTCCTTGATACAGATTGATCGTTCAACATGAAGTGAAAGATTGCTTTGGTATTTCTTATGCACTTACGCAACGCGTTTAATGTGTTCCTATTAGTTATAAGTAGCAGTTAGTTCCACTAATTTGCGGTGAGTGAGGCGATTATTATTTATATAAACTTAAGTATCTATATTCTATATTGATCAATGGTGAAAATAAAAGTGGTCGGGGGGCTTCGTTCTTCATCTTCGGTTTAAAGACATTTATTCCCATAAGAACATACAGTTCACTTACATGAGATACAAAATATTCTTAAGTAACAGTACATTACTCCAACATAATCTTAGTATATACAATCATAAACGTATGTTTTTAACTTGGCTTTAAATAGGCTCATCGATTTACATTCTTTGACATCTGTTGGCAGTTTATTATACATCTGCGCCCCTTTAGATAAAATATTTCTTTTGCCATATCCAGTTCTATGTCGAAAAACTTTGATTTTATTTGTGTTCCGCAGATTATGATTAAATGTTCTTTTTGTAAACAATTTATTGAATCAGGCGTTACTTTGCGGAGGTCCATATTAATGAACTAAAACAATTACTTTGCTCACCCGCGACCTTACAATAGTTACGTTTATGCAAGAAATGTGCGTTCATGCAGTTCCTCCACCTCCACACTGTACGAACACACACAAATCACATAAACCCAACCATCACCACCACCAAGCTACACTGACGCGTTTCGAACTCAACCAGAGCTCATCTTCAGAGTTACCACAACCGTATGCTATGCTACCAACTGTTAAACTAACAAACCAAAACAAATGTTTTAACTTGTCACTGTAACTTCTCAAGTACCCACTTTATTTTTCTTATTCTCAAACTACCCCACAAAAATTAACTTTTATTGACATATTATAAAACTACCTTGAATTTTTTGTTTATTTATTTATAAGGCATATTTAATTAATACTAACTGTTCAAATTCGACCCAAGCCGCAGTAAAGGAGAAGATACTAAATTTACCTGTTCATTAATAATAGACCCCATAGTGTTGTACCTAATTATTTCCATGCATTCCAGAGCATCCAGACGCAACCCCTTGCCGCAATAATGTAACACTTCATAAGAATCTGAATCTAACAATGAATGATTTGATTCCAACAAATGTTTTGCAAAATTCGATCTATCTGGATGCTCATTCCTATATGCCGAAACATGCTCTTTAAATCTAGTATTAAAACTTCGGCCTGTCTGTCCTACGTATATCCCATTGCAGTCATTACAAGTAAGCTTGTATACCCCCGATCTAGTTCCCTTATCTACCTGTTCTTTGTGGTTACATAGCCTAGAGTACAAAGAGTTGTTAGTCTTAAAGGCAACATTAATATTGTTTGATTTTAAAATGCCATAAATCTTATCAGACAAACCCCCGACGTAAGAGATGCTAGATTTGTTTGTGTATTTGTTTTGGTTTGTTAGTTTAACAGTTGGTAGCATAGCATACGGTTGTGGTAACTCTGAAGATGAGCTCTGGTTGAGTTCGAAACGCGTCAGTGTAGCTTGGTGGTGGTGATGGTTGGGTTTATGTGATTTGTGTGTGTTCGTACAGTGTGGAGGTGGAGGAACTGCATGAACGCACATTTCTTGCATAAACGTAACTATTGTAAGGTCGCGGGTGAGCAAAGTAATTGTTTTAGTTCTTTTTGTAAACGTTAATTGAGAATTTATTTCATCTTGAATTTACATGGTAAGACTATTCTATTCAAAAGTAGGTATTTTGAGTAAAAGAAAAAAAAACTAAAACATTGTATATCGACGGTTAAAAGGCAAAACGCATGAAGCGACACTTTTTGTCAAAATGATACATATTTGAAATCAGCGAATTTTTCTCCGTCGTTTGAGCTGAGTTTCATGTTAAGTTCAAAAAATGTCGCTTCATGCGTTTTGCCTTTTAACCGTCGATATTATGAAAAGTAGCCCCCTTAGGCAAGGTTCCGAAGATACTGGCAGCGTTTCCCCTTTGTATAGCTAAGCTAATTCTTTGTCCAAGATAGCTGCCAGCTCTTCGGTCTCCTGTGACGTCGATTAACCTCTTTGCTACGTCCTTACATAGCCGCATAGCGCCAGGACCCCACGGACCAAGGGCTCGACACGACACCGAACGGGACAAAGTCGCCGTATTCAACGCCTAGACCCCTGTACGTGTGTGGTTCTGCTTTTTCTAGGTTTCCGTACCTCTCAAGGAAAAACGGAACCCTTATAGGATCACTTATGTTGTCCATCTGTGCGTCTGTCAAGATCCTTTTTCTCACGAACGCGTGGTGGTATCAAGTTGAAATTAACATCAAAAAATTATGTCTGTGGTGCCTTAAAGTCAACGCGATCTAAAGATACGGCCATTTGAGCCGTAATGGACTTGGCAGGGGGGTTGGCGATCGTAGTTGGCGACCGTTAATATCGAGGCCGCTGCTGCCCGTCCTCTGGTATTACTGGCCGCAGTTTTAGGACATACCATCAGGTCCATAAACGCGCATGTGCGGTCAAATGACTCCAACCTATTATAGCTTATAGCGGCACTAGGCGAATACACCAAAACACGTATATGCGATCCCAGCAGTGAATGCGTTAAGCTAAAATGATGCAAATCCCTTCTCACGCTTCTTTCACCCTCCTAGTTCTGAGGTGACACACATTAACGAAAATTTTCGCTCCACGCTACTATTTGGTAGTTACAACTAAAGTAAAGGGCCCGACCTTTACAAACCTTTTATTATTATGGCTGTGTGAAAGTTTACAAGCGTATAGGTAACAAAACAAAACGCTTGTTGTAAGAAAGTCGCTATATTGTGGTGAAACTTATTTATGGGTGGTTATAGACAGCACATACTTCGCAAAACGCCAGTATAATGGTTATTACCAGCCAGCAAACCAGCATAGCCTAGTTAACGTTATGCCGTAATTTTAGTAGAAAGCCCGTACTTAATTAGTTATTTGTTGTTACGGTCGTTCGCTCATTACCCATTTTACTGCTTTAATCTCTTATAAAATAAACTTCTAAGTGGCAAGTTTCAACACTTGCACCTGCTCTTCACTATTTTTATGTACCTACTTGGGTTTTTTTACATAAAACTGACTACACTTATACCACTACTACAATACTTTGAGAAGAAAACTCATATCTCAAAGGTCCCAAAGGAAGATCAGCGCAGTTCGCATCGCAAGTCACACTTTGCTGACTTGGGACAATTTCGTGATATGCGCTTTTTATTCTTGTCTCATTTGTGAAATTGATTGATATCAGGAATAAAATGTTTTCTTTCTTTCAAATCAATATGTAAACTAAACTGAATCTTAAAACACACTTAGTAAATTTCACATGGCCACATTATCGATTTTGAGATAAGTACCTAGGTACGAGTTTTTTCAAAGTAATTATTATTTAAATTATTGTTTCTAACTCAGTTGATGTTGAATAATATAATGCACTAACTGATTTTGTTTTAATTAGTCTTATTAAATTTGAGGTATCCATTCATTGAGTTTGTGATTTCATTTTAATAAAGTAGGTATCAACATCCGAAATTTATCCGAATTTTATCAGACTATTTCAACAATTGAGTTATTTTAAACATGAAACTACCGTGAGACTCACTCGTAGCGAAAATAAACGGATCACTCACGTCTTAAAACATGTCGAGTTAAACTCGTTTTAAGACGTGAGTGATCCGTTCATTTTCACTATGAATTGACAATTATTAAATTATGTTACCCAGCATTATCTGAGTTAGAAACAACAATTTCTGTTCAGGACTTAGGATTCACTCTGTAGACGATATGAAATTCGGGGAAACGATCGATGGAGAACCATTTTAACTATGTAGTAGGTATGTCTCGAAATAAATATATCTAGTTATAAATCTCGAAATAAATATACACCGTGAAATTTTAGTGGTTGTTTTCCCGAAACGAGGTGATTTAGTATCGATTGTACAATCGATTTATAATTACTATTTTGACTAGAGTCAAAAATCCAATTGTGAAAAACGAAAGTCGAAAATGACCGCAAACCAATAGTAACGCTTTGTTGGTACAAGTAGCGTACGATAGTACGATAGGTTAGGTACCAACGAAGCGTTACTATTGGTTTGCGGTCATTTTCGGCTTTCGTTTTTCACAATTGGATATTTGGCTCTAGTGAAAATAGTAATTATAAATCGATTGTACAATCGATACTAAATCACCTTGTTTCGGGAATATAACCACTAAAATTTCACGGTGATAGTTCTTTATCACACAAGCATTACCTTCCAGAAAATACCATAGTACATCGTCAAAGTACCATTTATCACCTGTTGTGCCGAACTCGGATGCGTGACCCCGTTACACTGCAGTGCAATTAAAGGCACAATTACACAGTCGTAATGAGATAGACGTGATTAGACCGTACAGATACAATGCTTGCCCGTAAAATGGTGCATGAATGAAATTGTTATTTAAAGAATATCTTTCAAATAATATAAAAATCTCGTGTCGCGGTGTTTGTTATCGAACGCCTCCAAAACGGCTTGACCGATTTTTATGAATATTTTTCTCTATATTTGGCAGGTCTGAGAATAGGTTGTAGGCTATTTTTTATGCCCCTATTTTTCGCAGATGGAGTGGCGGGTAACAGCTACTTGTAAAATAAAAATTGTAACTACTTCATAATTTCAATAGGTATTAAATGAAAACTGACTGCGTAAAAATATTTTGTTATTTACCCCTAAAAGTGTTTAAAATTTATTTATTTACGTTATACGTCTGTCTCTAAGTCACTCGTACAATATAACGTGGTTGTATTTAAAGGTAGAAAAAAACCTCATTTAAAAGTGACGAGAGAAAATTTCGATAATTGAAGCCAATAAGTATCTTTTTTTAAACCAGTTCTTAAAAATTCCCATGCAAAACGGTCATCATATTGTCAGCAGCATTTTACACAGCGTGTAGCCACTATTTGAAAGTACAGCGTGTTTCTTTATTGCTGCCTCACGCGCAATGTTACCATCGCACGGTCATTAGAGTACCGTGCACCGTGATGAAAACCCCACAATTTCATAAATTGCTCTGTTAAAAAACCGGCTAAGTGACAGTCAGTCCCGCGAACCGAGGGTTTGTCACAATCAAAGGAAAATAAATTAAAAGCATACTAGGCAAATACCTCTACTTTTAAAAATAAAAATCATCACTGACTCGGTTCCAAGCGATGGGCACCAGAGCAGGGGCAGGCGAAAACAGAGATAGCGGGATGATTTGGACCATTTTGACCCTCCCTGCGACAGGGTTCCGCCGAGCGCCGCGCACGAGCTTGTCAAGGTACCTATAGCCGACATCGTACCGCACACCGAAACTACCGAACAACGGCAATCGATTATGTCTTTCTCAACTTCAACACTGGCAGAATCATCGATAGTATCATCATCATTCCAGGCTATATTCATCCCACTGCAGGACACAGGCCTCCTCTCATAATGAGAGGGCTTGGGCCGTAGTTCCCGTTCAACTTCACATACACTATTGAATATCTTCGCAGGTGTGAGCAGATTTCCTTACGATATTTTTTAAAAGGCAAAGCTCATGGGAAATTTCAATTGTAATTTTACACATAATCTTCGAAAAACTCAAGAGGTGCGATCTCGGATTTAAACCCATGACCCTCTGCTTGAGAGACCACAGGTTAAACCACTTGGCTACCACGGCTTCAATAAGTAGTATCAAAATTGAATTACTTACTCGGCCCAATTAGACAACCCATCTACTCAAGTGAACCCCTACCTATTTTCTTTCCACGGAACTCTAGTGTCAAGTCCCATTTGCGCTTGTCAAGTTTTTATTTCCCACTTGATTACGGTTTTCACGCGGCCCCTCACGACTCTAACCAATGGTTAAATATTAATTTGCCCGGTGAGGCAACCTCAGCGGCATTCTGAATCGCGTGTGGATTTATGTATAAGTATTATTATGATACAGAAATATTACACCGACTTTATTTTTAAAGTAAAGCTAGCATCGAGCAGGTGTAAAAGAGCTTTGGAAATGAACCCGTATCATCCTATATAGGTTCCACTGCACGGCACAGGCCTCCTCGCAGAATGAGGGGGCTTGGGCCGTAAATCTCACGCAGGCTCATTGTGGAATAGGTGCTTTACACACATCATTGAATTTCTTCGCAGGTTCTTCCAGGTTGCCTATGCCTTGCAACGTTTTGCTTCACCGTAAACTTGAATGTAATGAATGAATACGGATATCTGGCTCATACCGGAAAATGCAGCGTGGGTAAGCACTCCACCAGGTGGACTGATGTCTATGAAAGACAGCAGTTCGTTGGATGCGGGCAGCGCATAACCGGTCATTGTGTTGTTTTTGGGGGAGGCCTATGTCTTTTCGCTGACGATAGTGATGGTGACATACTAACACTCCCGTTAGTTAATGCTTGTTACGTTGATAAAATTACCTCGACGTTTCGGCGTTACAGCGGCCGTTATCACGCGTAGACTTAAGTGATTAAGACCCGAGAGTTTGAGTAATTATGAGTGAAAACCGCGAAAGTTTAAAACTGTATTAACTCGTATAAATGATGAAACGTGTTGATATGTAAACAAACACCAACGAACACATCTGGGTGGAGGCAAATAAATTGGACCACGTAACTATACAGACATACAAAATGAATTAGGTACTCGTTTTGTTTAGGGGATCGAAATGCGTGACTACACGATCCTATTTTAAAATGGAGAATTTTAATGGGCGTTTACATTCTACATTTTGAATGAGTATGTTTTATATGTAAGAGAATTTGTAACTTAAATAACGTTTTCGCTCGTAGAACTGATGGCCGATGGGGCAAAAAGGTTCTCGAGTGGCGTCCACGGACCGGAAGACGCAGTATAGGTAGGCCTCACAGAAATAATAATAAAGAGGATAGAAATGCCTTAGTTCCTATTTTGTTCCGGGACCAGTGGCGCTAGTTTGTCCCCTCTACTTACTATTAATGCACACACGCAAAAGACCGGAACCGTACTACGCAATCACGCACACAATTACTAATATTTTGCTTACAAACAATTATGAACCTAACTACTTAGAGACAGCGTTGAATAACACTCACCGTAAGTCATACCCACACTTACAACACGGCGTTCTTCATTGGCCTCGTCGGCAGTATGGTTGTAGTATACAAAAGCAATTTATTTCACATTTACGCTAGGCCTCGATTCATCGACAATTTTATCGACTGTTACAATTTGCAGTAAACTTTACAGGAAATTATTGGTTAAATGATCAAATTTAAAATTAATTCCTGGGTATGGACATTAGTATAAATAATTTGTAGCTAATTACGTGAATTTGACCTAGGTATGTGAATGTGAAATGTATAATGTTTGGCTGCATGTGTCTGTCATACCAACGTCATAAATAAGTGACCACTTTTGTAGTACCTTGTCACTTTCAATCGTTACATAATTTCGTATGGCTTTTCAAACATGACGTTAAAGCGACAAGGTACAAAAGTGATCACTTATTTATGACGTTGGTTGACCCTACCACCGACTCTGTGTAAGTGAGAGATGTGAGTTTAAACATGAAACTATCGTGAGACTCACTCATAGTGAAAATAAACGGATCACTCACGTCTTAAAACGAGTTAAACTCGACATGTTTCGGGCTAATCCGAGCCCTTCTTCTCGGAGTCACACGTCACGGTGGCTCCCAAACGCGCACTGCGCGCTACTGCCCTGGTCGTGCGGCTACTCGACGCAACTGACAGCGACACACAACTACCCCCGTTTTCATCATCACTTTTATTGTCATTGTCCAATGTAGGATAGGGGGGTAAATGTAGGGTTGTCAAGGTGATGTTGTTAGTGTTGTGTGCTACCCTACATTTGACGATGACAATAAAAGTGATGATGAAAATGTGTACTAAGTACCAATTAACTGTAGGGTGTATTCGTTTTGTCATACATATTTGAAATATGTTTTTAAATAATACGCTGTTTAATACTGAATTATCATTTTTAATATAAAGTCAAAGTCAAAATTCTTTATTCTTTATACAATTTAGGAATTTTGTAGTTTCGGTGAGAGTTTCGGGATTAAATAAACAAAAGAAACAATCAGTATTTTTTTTTACAATGGAATTGTAACTTTATTATTTGTGCACTATTATACTAATTACACCACCTTTATACCGTGTGTAGGATGATTGTAAACTAGGATATCGATAAAAAGTCTACGCAAGTCAACGGGCATCACTAGCTCGGGACTAGTCGTAACCTGTCTTGTGTTCGTACCATGAACATTTGTGCGAGGCAGAAGGTTTATCAAAAATTGTATTACATTGCTGCGTATACTTCAAAGCAATCTGCGTTTTTAAGGATATGAGCAGCAATGGTACCAGAAGTTTCGTGTTAATAACGTGTAAACCAATATTTCATAATTAAATATTTTCTCAAGTTGTATTTTGATATAAACCGCATAATTACATTAAATTAATACATACCAATGAAATGTAATCCCCTTATTAGTGTAATTACACAGTGTGGACGAGTTTCCGCAATTGCTAATGCTGCAAAACACCATTTTAAAGCACTTGTT
The DNA here is from genome assembly GCA_947859365.1 of Archips crataeganus. Classification (NCBI taxonomy): domain Eukaryota; kingdom Metazoa; phylum Arthropoda; class Insecta; order Lepidoptera; family Tortricidae; genus Archips; species Archips crataeganus. The sequence goes on from OX402064.1 coordinate 8,504,220, forward strand.
ATCTTACCCACGTTTCAAATAGCACTGAGCCACAAGTCGCGCGCTTGTGACCTACGAGTCACAAGCGCGGCGCCAAGGTCACGCGTCTAAGGCACTTCTATCCTCTTTATTATTATTTCTGTGGTAGGCCTCCAACAAGATGGAGCGACGACCTGGTTAAGGTTGCGGGATCGCGTTGGATGCGGATGGCGCGTGACCGATCTGTTTGGCGAGCCTTGTGGGAGGCCTATGCTCAGCAGTGGACGTCTTTCGGCTGAAATGATGATGATGATGAACTTTTTCCTGCCTTTTCTTGTACCTTTGGCGGAAGGTTAAAAATTATATATCGATTGCTTCCTCGTTTTTCTTTATTTGTCATTTATTGGTATGTTTAATCAAACCTAACCAGCAATCCTAACTTAGCCAAATTTTTAACTGATGCATCCACCGTAAAACAAAGACTCATTTGTAGTGCCATTTTCATTACCACTAACCGCAAACTCATTTAGGTTGATTTGATAGGCAAACCACAGACATTTACTGCTCATTTACCTAAAAGATGACGTTTGTTCGTCTTACACACCTTTGGTAGCTTCAAAACCTATTTAGAATTTAGTGTGGATTTACAATGCAAATAGCCTAGTGGTTAGAGAATCTGGCTACGAAGCTGAAAGTCCCCGGTTTATATCCTCTGGAGGCAGATAAGTATATAAAAGTGCGAATGTTTATTCTCGAATCTTGGATGCTCATTATGTCAATTTTTTCGTCTTAGCCTATATACGTTTATACGTCCCACTGTAGGGCACAAATCTCTCAAAATGAGAAGGCTTGCGCCGTAGTTCCCACGTGAGCCAAGTGCGAATTGGGAACCTTACACACACCATTGAATTTCTTCGCAAGTGTGTCCGGGTTCCAAATTTAATTCTGCACGTTAATTTCGAAAAAATCCTCACTTCATGTCTCCTTGATGTGTTGGTTTCTGCGGATCTGCTAATTCTTGAATTTAACCGAAAATCAACCATATGACAGTGGGCGAGGTAAACTGCTCGAAGAAATAAATGTGTTTTTGAGTGATGACCACGCATCGGAAGATAACATATATCTTGGTTAGGCCCTTCACAACGTGACCGAAGAACGGTCATTGTGGCGTTCTTTCAGCTAACGATGACGATGATGATGAAGTTGAAAGTTCGCATTAGCGAATTAGCAAAAAAGAAAAATTTCCTGGCTGCAAAAAATCATCTAAAGAAAGCATGGTAGGTAAACTATGAATAGAAATGTCATCATCATCATCATCATCATTATCCCAGCGTATATACGTCCCACTGCCGGGCACAGGTCTCCTCTCAGAATGAGAGGGCTTGGGTCGTAGTTCCCACGTGGGCCCAGTGCGGAATGGGAACATCACACACACATGGTAAATATCGAAAATTCGCACATGAATTCAGAGGTGCGAGCCGGGATTTGAACCCAAGACCCTCTGCTTGAGAGGCCATAGGTCAAACCGCTAGGCCACCACGGCTTTTTTTAACAATTAATAGAAATGTAATTAAAAGTAAAATTGGAATTTACACTTTATTTATTATTTATTATATTACGGTCTAAATGAATTAAAGAAATTTTACATGTAGTATCCTAACCAAGTTGGCGTGGCCATATTTAGATTTAGGTTTTTTCTTTTTTTATTGTCTATGATTGCTCTTTATTTTAATTTTTACTATGACCCGATAGGGTAAAGGACACTGGCCTGTAGCATTGATTTTTGTATTTTTTGTTTTATTTTTCTAACTCTCAACTTGTTGGTTTCACTTTGATTTCTTGTGTTTTTATTTTTTTTGTCTATGTTAGTTGTCACAAATAAATATTTCTTTCTTTCTTTTTATTACTCAGCAGTAGGTAGAAAAAAGTTGAAAAAGAAGAAACCATGAATTGTAATAAGAAATTATGAAGCACTTTCTACCTACACGGTCCTGATTCCGAAATTCGACATTATGTTTCGTGAAATCCTCCACATTATTTAAGCGACTCGACACCTCACTAAACTTATAATTTAATTGCACTTCTCACCCACTTACCTACATTCGATGCATGCGCAGCACAACGATATATCCTTGTTCATGAAAAAAAAAAACATGGCGGCGGTGCGGCGCCGACGCGCGTTTTGTTGTACTATTTGCGTAAGTAACACGCTTTTGCGTACTATCGAACCAACAGAATCGTGACCCTCCTAAGAACTTAATCACAGAAAAAAATCAGAGTAACAACGCATTGCTCGTAGAGACTTTATTATGAAACTTACTGTGAGAGCGTTCTATGTTGGTTCATGAATTAACTGGTTCAATAGCACCTATCGTAAATTATTTATTTTTGCATTATTTCTATGGATAAAGATGAAACTTGTTTTAATGGTTGTTGCGGTAATTTAAAATTGCGCTACGTTTTAGTTTCGAGATTTCTGGATGAGATTATTTTGCCCCCCACGAAGTTGTACATGGGTATATGCCGATTGCGGGGCGTGAACATTTTTGCAAACAAATCCGGAGCAAATGAGTTCTGCAGTCCTAAACCCCCAGCTTATAAAATTCCAACTATACTATAATTGTGTTGTATTGTTTTGTTGTATCCTAACTATTAGACAATATAACTATTTAGTTGAGATTTTTCATGCGAAAACCCGATCCCAATATATTTTAGGTATCCTTACTGTGTGAGTCATTTCAATAGCTTTAGGTCTGCCTAGGGTCAACCCATTGACGTAAGTCATCCGTCAGTTATTTCGAAATGTGATAAAGCTTGCTTTCCGGTAACGTGATGTTGGATTATTACTGGAATATTTATTATCTCATTGGTGACTTGTACGTACTTGTTGAGTGCCTAAATACTTTTTTTACTCGGCCGGCCATATCTGGGGCCAAGAAATATGACAAAATGTTCACAGGGACACGTTTAAAAATACCACCAAAAGATATTTATTAGTTTGGTGGCTTCTACATTCGAAAACCAAAATAAACCGAAAGGGTAGCTGCTTGTGCAAATGCGATACTCACTCATGACTAGGGTTGCCAACCTAAGTGCATAGATTTGCGGTACATTTGCTATTAAATATCGGGCCTTTGTCTATAAAATGAGGGACTCCATCATTATTGGCCGTTAACGCATTGAAAGGCATGAAAAATTAAACCATTGCACATTAGGATATAAGTTTTCTGACGCAAACATTAAAAATCTAGTCTGTACAGTAACATTATAAAGAGGAAAGATTTGTATTTTTGTATGTAACGAATAACCTTAAAAACTACTGGACCGATTTGCTTGGGTACATTATTACTGAGTGACATAAGCTACTTTTTACCGCGGGAAAATACCTTTTCCTACGGGAAAATTAATTCATCGAGGGCGAAGCTGCGGACGGAAGGCTAGTTCTGTACCTCTACCACGAGTCCACACTAGTTCACAGTGACCGTACTCGCTAGCGACGGCGTAAATGATTTGTATGGAGAATTGTACTTCCGTAAGTGACCGCTAGAGGCGCTGTACAATTCTCCATACAAATAAACCACGCCGTCGCTAGCGAGTACGGTCACGGAAACCTGTACCTCTACCATGAGTTTACACTAGTTTACGTGACCGTCCTCGCTAGCGACAGCGTAAATTATTTGTATGGAGAATTGTACAGCGCCTCTAGCGGTCACTTACGGAAGTACAATTCTCCATACAAATCATTTACGCCGTCGCTAGCGAGTACGGTCACTGTGAACTAGTGTAAACTCATGGTAGAGGTACAGTGCAAACTCATGGTAGAGGCACAGTATAATTCCGAGCGATCGAGTGAGCGCACGGTGTTCGCGCGCGTAAACCGAGCGCGGTGTACTTATTCAAAACGGGACAATCCTCGTGGACTGTACGCTTAGTATAAGTTTGTCTTCACCAAAATACTTCTCGATCGCATTTACGTAAAAAAATCAATTACTAGGGAAACATGGACAGCGCCTCCGCGGCCGCGCGTCCATGTTTCCATAAAATTGAATTTTTTACGTAAACGCGATCGAGAAGTATTTTGTTGAAGTAAAACTTATACTAAGCGTACTGGACCTTTTGCGGGACGAGTACTCTAGGGTTCTAGAAACGGGACGTCCCGCGTATGGCGGGACGTTTGGTAACCCTACTCATGACCTAGCGCACCATTCGTGAAATTGTCTGTCGTCTCCATGTCGCGCTGCTAAGAGTGAGGCCCCACTGGTGCGTTGCGTTTTTTTTTTCTTAAATATATTTTTTATGACATGTCACATTGACGCGTTGCGTCGTCGCTCGCGACGTTTCAACGCATTGACGGACACGAGACGAAGCGGGGAGGAGAGTGATGTCGTTGCGCTGTGTCTAACAGTACAGGGTTATTTGTAATTCACTAGCATCCTTTTAACCCTAAACTCCTACCACTTAAACAAATGTTTTTTGTTTTACGGCTTTTGTCATAACACTCATAACTTAATATTTTTGGTGTAATAACGTTTTGAAAATTTGAGACTACCTCTTAGTTTTACGATACTCTGTGTATTTGTATGGGAAAAAAAGTGCTTCATTTTAAAAAGTCGTAAAACAAAAAAACATTGGTTTGAGTGATAGGAATTCAGGGTTAAGAGGATGTCAGTGAATTACAAATAACCCTGTATATTTTTGTCGTGCATCGACGCAGCGTAGGTGTGGCATCATCATCAGTTCAGCCAAAAGGGTCATCCAAGGCTCGCCAAATAGATCGGTCCCGTGTCATCCGCATCCAACGCGTTACCGCAACCTTTACCAGGTCGTCGCTCCACCTTGTTGGAGGCCTACCTACACTGCGTCTTCCGGTCCGTGGACGCCACTAGAGAACCTTTTTGCTTCATCGGCCATCAGTTCTACGAGCGATGTGCCCTGCCCACCGCCACTTTTGTCTGGCGATTCTTTGGGCTTGTGACTTTAGTTCTTGTGTGGATTTCATCATTTCTGATGCGATCCCGCAGAGAAACTCCGAGCATAGCCCTCTCCATCGCCCTTTTAGTGACTTTGAGCTTTCCTATGAGGCCCATCGTTAGCGGCCACGTCTCAGTGCCATAATTCATTACTGGCAACACACACTGGTCAAAGACTTTTGACTTACGACATTGCGGTATATTGGATGACAAGATATTGCGGAGCTTCCCGAACGCTGTCCAGCCGAGTCGGACTCGGATGTGTCGTTTGATTGATTGATTGGTGTGGCATACAATGCATTGACGTTTCGATGACGCGATGCAACGTAATGCAACGCACCAGTGGGGCCGCACCCTAACTGCGACACAAGTAGCCGCAAAAACTAACCTCTATCCTTCAACTTAAGCTTACAAGTAAATATGAATGCAGTAAGTATGTTGGTTTGTTATGTCTGGCAGACTGTGTTGAAAGCGCATCGTCTGGCAATAAAAGGAGCGACGTCTGAATGGACTCGGTAGCCTTAGTCATCATCAACATTATCTCTGGCCTATCCTATACACCCACTGCTGAAAATGAGAGCGCTACTGTAATTCACACGTCGAGTCATTCGTTATCATCATCTAAGCCAATACACGTCCCATTGTATACGCACGTACTATACGCACTCACGCACAAACATTCAAAATTTTGTTTTCTCTATAATATAAATATCTACCACACATTATCACCTAAGTACATTTAATTATGGGTACATATACCCCTGCGCATTGCACGAGGCGCCCAGACGGCGTCGGCGCATGCGCGTCACCGACGCCGGCTTTGTGGGTCGTCTTCCCTTTGCCTCTCCCAGAGCATGACGAGACTGGTCTTTTGTTTTAATTTATTTTTAATTGGGCATTTGTCACTTGGCTGTATGAAATACGTCTAGTTTCTGCTTACACTGGTAAGTAGAGCACAAAAAAAACAATTGTTATAGGTACTTACCTGTTGAAACTTTTTCTATTTTGTACATAATTGACAATCAAGTATAATTCATACATTGTACATTTATATTTAAGAAAAGCAACAATTTTTATTTAACATTTTTTTCTTCGAATGTTTTACGTGTCATTTTTTTCAATTAAACTTAGCTAAACCTATTTTTTTTGTTTTAGAAACTCCTTCGAATGAAACTATGAACCACCATTTTTTGCCCCGCCTTTTTTTACCAAAAGGTGAAATTTACATCTATTTAATATATAAAATTCTCGTGTCGCGGTGTTTATTACTAAACTCCTGCGAAATGGCTCGACCGATTCTCATGAAATTTTGTGTGCATTATCGGGTGGGTCTGAGAATCGGTCAACATCTATTTTTCATACCCCTATTATTCTTCGCAGACGGAGTCGCCGGTAACAGCTAGTTAATCTAAATATTTTTGTAAAAAACAACCGTCATCACTTTTTACAAATGTTTTACTTCGACCATTTTCATTGTCTTCTAATGTCAATGCCGTGTTATTAAAATGTAAAAGCTCTATATTATGGAAGCTAAGCTAGAATACACCTCTAGTTTCGGCTACAACACTACGCACACGCCGCGCGCGCAGTGCGTTGACACAAGCCCACTGTTCCGTGTTATTGATCGGATCGATCACCAAATGATCCTGATTTAGAACTACAGATTTAGAACGGATGGGAGAAATGAGTTTTTTTGGATTGGGTTTACTCGGCAACTGTAAAGAAATAAACGTTAAAGAATACGGAAATAAAACTTTACGAAAAGTAGAACAGTACCTCTACCATGATTTTACACTAGTTTACGTGACCGTACTCGCTAGCGACGGCGTAAATTATTTGTATGGAGAATTGTACAGCGCCTCTAGCGGTCACTTACGGAAGTACAATTCTCCATACAAATCATTTACGCCGTCGCTAGCGAGTACGGTCACTGTAAACTAGTGTAACTCATGGTAGAGGTACAGACACAGTTTTGGTTTTACTTTTGTTATGTAATAATAGTAGCAAGCAATTCGTTTATTTCAGACAGCACAAGATCATCCATAGGAATGTTATTTAGTATTATAATCTATACTTCTATACTAATATTATAAAGAGGAAAGATATGATTGTTTGTTTTTTTTTTTTTGCATTGAAAGGCTCTGAAACTACTGGACCGATTTCAAAAATTCTTTTGCCGATAGAAAGCTACATTATCACTGAGTGACATAGGCTACTTTTTACCGCGCGAAAATACCTTTTCCTACGGGAAAATTAATTTATCGCGGGCGAAGCTGCGGACGGAAGGCTAGTATAAGATAAACTGTACGCCTAGGTGCAGATTAGGTAAGTATTTAAAATATTTATTGATTATATTTGAGAGAGAGAGAGAGAGAGAGAGATGTTTATTTACACATATTCGATACACAGGAAATACATTTGACAGGAAAAGATACAAATAAAAATCATCGAGTAGTATAAATTGGGCCCCACTCAGCATAATGTTGCGGCAAGCCGCAACGCTGTTTTTCAGTGGGACCCATTTAAAAACTAAACACAAAAAAAACAACACATTGTGATGACACGAACGCCAGCGAAAAATGTAGTTCGCAACAAAACCTAGATAGGTATACAAACCGGAAGTATGTATGGCAACACTTGATCAGTTTAATCGTATCAGAACCATTAAACCGCAACAAATTACGCCAAGGATTATTCTGGCTACTGTAGCGAATTATCAGCAATCTCACAAATTTTGATATTGTGACGCACGCATTCACTCAACCTTCGATAAAACAAACAAACAAACAAACAATATTTATATAATTACTAGCTGTTGCCCGCGACTCCGTGTGCGAAGAATAGGAGGGGTATAAAAAATAGAACTACTAAATAAAGAGAAAAAAATTGATAAAAGTCGGTCAATCCGTTTTGGAGGTGTTCGATAAAAAACACCGTGACACGAGATTTTTAAATACTTATTAAATTGGGGGTTTGGCTTTTTAAGTCATGTGCCACATATTTATGTTCATATTATACCAATAAGTGCGTTTTTGAAAACAAAAACATTAATTGTATGTTAGAGCCTGAAGTATGACGTATTTGTGTATAGAAACTGTTTATTAAACAATCCAATTGAAAAAAGAATAGTATAATAGGTCGTGTAACGGGAAACATCTCTAAAAAGAGATTTCTTCCAGCTCAGATTACAGAGAGTCTTCCAGTTATATTGGTACCTACTGTAAGATTCTTTTTACTAAAAATTCGGTTTGGATATGGAGTAAGTGAAATGAATGTCAGAGAAGAGACTATGTCACATCAAAATTGTGTCATTCAATGTCACATTCGTTCACGGTCAGCTAGATAACCCGTCTATCGGTTTATTTAGTATTTAAATTTCTAATACCAATTCAAAATTTAAAATTCTAGCTCAAATCAATCAAAAATTTCACAAACCAAAAATCTTGAACTTTCAAAACTCGTTCTGCACAATGATCCTACAATGTATTAGGGTGAATCAACTTTTTAGTGCCACCCGTTGCTATGGTTACACAAATTTTGTCCCTTGGACAACATAAGCATTTTTCTATGAAACAGTATGAAGTGTCACTTGGAGAACCGGGGACAGAGTAAACGACACAAAAAGTTTATTCACCCATTAACATACTTGGCCAGGTTTATCACTAGCAAGCAAGCCTATACCAGTTTTAGTCAAACCAAATCATAAGAAATCATAATGAATTATTTATTTAGAACTACCTCTATACTACGTCAAATGCGCTTATTTTTCAACGAATTTGTCTCAGAGAAAATAAGCAAATGACCGTTGTAACCGTTCTGAGTGATTTATTAGAGCCATTACAACTCCACCCTCAACACTAAATCCTTATACTAACAATCAAAAAACCTTCTAAGAGCGAATCTGGCCACTGCAGTGTAAGGTTCAGTAGCAATTTGCTACTATACTTATAGCATTATCTTAGAAAAAAAAACTTTTCATCCGCACTTTGCCATATATATACGCACTTTACCTTATAGGAACCAATTTTTTTTTTAATTATATTCTACCATTTTGTTGACTTGATTAAATTATTACATTTATCACCTATGTATGTATGCCAAATTGCACTTTTTGTGTACTAAGGGAAACTATAAGGATTCCGTTTTTGGTATTTTAATCACGGAACCCTAAAAACAAGCCCTTGGCCCATAGAAGTTTACCTGCCCCTACGTTTACTAAAAATACATTTCATAGTGTATAAACACAACACACCGACTGACACAAAAAACTAGCGTATCCAAGCGTTCTTATACAGCGAGTGACGTTTTAAATTTGGTCGGTTAGGCAGCCTGCGCAGGCGGCTATGGATCGCGGCCTGTCAGTTGCCCTCGCGCATCGATCGAAGCTGCCGCGTAGATCCCGATCAATAGTTCTCAGTGATTAAGTTATCTAAAGTGTAAAGACAGTGGTTTCGGATACATTTGGAGTTTATTCACCCCCAACTCTAAAATTAACGATAGGTTTGTGTCTTCCGTTATCACTCTAATGGCTTTTTAATTTATGTGTCTGATAAGAGCGATAGTGATTTGAGTATTTGTTATTTGATGTTTCGCGTGGTTTGATGGTTTCTCTAAAAATTTGTAATCGGAGTCATCTCGATGACTTTGTCGCGAATGTCAGCGTTGTGAATCATTTGTATAACGGTAGCGTAGTAAGCACCTAATTATTGACACGTACCTATATAAAATTTGACACCATTTGATAAGGTTATATAATTCGCTACCTGTATCTATCGGTTTGGGAAATAATGGTTGGTTATGTCAGTCAATTAACGGAACAGAAGGCGTTTAGCGTGACCCTCCTAAATGAAAACATTGTGAATTATGTAAGTAACGCTGCAATTTCTGATTAGGAACACGATTCTAATTAATATTTGGTAGCTAGTGAAATTATCGGCGAGAAAACGAAGGTAGTAGATATGTAGAGCGAATTACTAGAAGCAACGGAGAAAAGCTTCACTTTGACAAATTTCGAATTTATAAACCAAACCTTTCCGCAAACATAATTGAATTTCTAGGATCCTTATACGAATTTACACAAACTAAGTACATTGTGATCTTAATCTACTTTGTAAGAAGAAAACACGTGCATAATTTCATGCTTCTGAACCTAGGTCGCGATTTCGGAATTTTACACGTGTATATTTCGACCCCGTGTAAAAGTTGGAATAATAAGTAGTCTTATCTTATCTACATACCAAATTTCATCCAAATCCGTTAAGCCGTCTTGGCGTGATAGAGCAATAAAATACGCGCACACTTAAATACACCCGTAGTTCACATTTATAATAAGTATTAGTGTTTTATGGCAAAATATAGGCATAAAACTGAGTCACAAAAAAAATGTTTACATATAAACCCGTGATTGACCACTATCTCACCTGATGAAAAGTGCAGGTGAGACCAAGGGTTTCACTGGTTCAGTAACAGCCTATTCACTCTAGCCTTGAAGAGCCCTAGGCTGTATTTATTTGGATCTACCCTCTACTACTAAATACTAAGACTAGTGCAATAAACAATCAAGAAGAAATCACTTACGACATTCTAAGTTCACACCGAAACAACACACTCAGTTATGTGGGTTATATGTTGGCAAGACCAAAACTTTCAATTTCTTCTTTTCACGTCTCAACAGCCATTTGCTTATTTTCTCTGAGACAAATTTGTTGAAAATTAAGCGCATTTGACATACGCTATACCCAGTATGGCTGCAAGATGTAGTTGTTTGTTACAAAGACTAAGAAATCTGTTTTGGATACCAAATATTTGTACCCACCCTGATATACGCATAACACTCAAAGTTATGTTCATGTATGATGAATCAGTATTGATTTTGAATGTTTTCTCAAGCTGTCGACCAGCCGTTCAAACATTTGTTTAACCTCTGATATACGCATGTGCTCTATCTATTATAAGGTCACGACCGTTTGCTCACGTTCCTGTATTAATCAATTTATTTATTATTAATTTATAGTGTTTTTCTAGTCAAACATAGTCCTTAAATTATAAAGTTACATTTATTATTTCACTGCGACAATTATACTACATACTTTCATCTTCAGAAATCTTAAAAAGTTAAAGTTTCTAAGGGTGTTTGATACTCTTTCACGCTAAAACGGTTCGACGCTTTCTGGTGAAATACAGCACTGATCTTCCTCACGGACTGATCCAGCAGAAAACTGCAGTTCTTGGGCACATAATTAGTTATAAAGCAAACCAAAAGAAAAGAAAAGTTGTCACAAAAACTGCATTCCTATCCGTCTAATCGTATTAAAATGGCCCCAGAAAACAATTGTGAACGTGATGAACGCGATTGTTATTTTTTTTAAAACTGAACAGCGATTGACCTCTATCTCACACGATGGTAATGCAGATGAGGCTGAAGATGTAGTTCACCGGTTCGGTAAATTGTAAACGCTTTAAAGCCTTTAAACAATACACTAGATGGCCTCAAGAGGTCGTTAAATTTATTGGTTCATCAATACGAGCGAGAACATTTGAATTGACAGCGACACTTAAACTGCATACTGAAAAGATACTGGCAATGTATTTGACCGCTATCGCACTTCATTCAACGGTCTCGCGGAAGTGTCGATTAAACTACTTATTGGCAAAAGTAACGACTTAGTACCTCGCACCTCTGAGAGTCAAGGAAATCATCGTGTGCAGGTGCATAGACCTGGGAAGAAATTCAATAATGTGTGAAGTTTCCAATCCATACTGGGCTTGTTAACTGTGGCCTAAGCCTTCTCAGTCAGAAAGAATGCCTGTGCTATTCAGTGGGACGCGTGTAGGCTGGAATAATAATGACGAACAACTTAAAGTAAAGCTGAATATAGAGCACTAGCTTATGCACGCGGTTTGACCCCCGTAAGAAATAGTCAAGTCCCCTATTCCATGAGTGTCTGCCGAATTTCAAGTCCTAGCTCCAATAGTTTTGGTTGTGCGTTGTCAGTTTATAGGTGTAGACAAACATGCTCATTGAGAAAAAAAAGAGATTAAAAGTGAGGCAGAAAGATAAGGAGCAAGTCTCATAAACCTCAATATTCTTATCGCGATTTAAAAAGTGCTCACAAAATTCATAATTTACGTAAGTTTATCATAAGCCACAATGTATCTAGAACAGTAGACCGATCGTGTCAGCATTCATGTGAAACAATCGAAAGTTTACAACAGTATCCATTTGTTTAACACGTGTGATACATAAACACCGAAATCTCGGTAAATTCAACAGTTGATATTGTGCCAACCCGACTAATAGCGTGATTAGGTCACGATCGATTTTAATTTTAACATATTCTATTCTACAAATTACCGTGGTCAAAAAGTATGACTAGGCTGTTTCGCGGACGTTGAAAATTAAGTCTCTAGTCCATAATTAACAGTCTTTAATGATTCACGGCTAATTACATTAGATGATATTTGGTACGGGATGTAGACCGCGATTACCTTTAATGAGATCCCGATATTTCGACATAGTTGCATGCATTATGTCTAGATTCCGTACCTCATATGTCTTGTGTCATATAATAGTTCTATGAACTAGCCAAGCCATAGTTTTTAACGAATATGAAGAGTTTGTTGAGTTAGATGGGCCTTTTGCTACCCATGTTGGGAGCATGCCTCTTCTCCTTTATGTTCCAGGAGTAGACAGGATGTTCATGTCATGGCTGCTTGTACTATCTCAATCGAAAGGCATTTAGGCTGTCTCTTTCGCGTCATCTCCGTTTTGGTTTACCTCTACTCTATGTAACCATTTATATCACTCTATAACGCATAAATAATCTCGCTTCAAGCTTTAACCAATCTTGTAAAATGCTAATTTCCCAAACGGTAGTTTTCTTTACTCATACAAGTGTTAACGGCACTTTAGGTGTAAAAAACTCTTTCCATGATGAATGGTGCCCTTGTTGTCGGTTTTTATCAAATGATGGTGTTTCCGGCGCTCGACGTGGAGTGGTAACGATTCATTCGGTGATGTTCCGGTGGGAGGTGGGAAGGCATAAAAAATGAAAGGTAGCTTAATTACCATCTGGTAGCTTAATTTATGAGTTCAGGAACGGTTTAAAAGTAGTGCGACGTTAGCTAGCAACTAAACATCTTCATACGTAATCGTTCCTTTATGCATGTAAGTAATTACATTAAAAATGTGACAGTCACAAAGAAAGAAAGACCTTCTTCTAAATTTTTTTAATTTTTCTTTTTTTTGTCTTAGACTAAAAGAAGAGTCTCGCTAGGCAAATCAACTTGTCGTAAGATAACTATTATATCTACGGCCTACTTACTACTAGTAATATGTTCCTGACAACAAAGCTAGGAGTAAAGTTTTTGGAAACCCGGGTGTATGTGAAAGGGCGAAAATTTTCCATGATGTGTACGAATGTTTGTACTCAAGCTACTGAAATTTAATATGCTCTACAACTTCCCCAAAATAAGATTCTTCATAATTTTTAAACACGCAGTCAAAAGTTTTTTTCAAGACTACTTAACTTCACTCCTTAGTCATGAATGCGTATAAATTTCGTATTAACGTCTGTCGAACCCGACATTAAATCGACAAGCGAAGAAAACTGGTATTTTTATAATGATATTGAGTTCTGCTGATGTGATTCGATCATGTTCATTGATTGTGTTTCAAGATTTGCAATCATCATCATTCAAAACTTTGAAACTGTTAAAATGCATGCCAAGCATTTTTTAACACCCCAGTATTTCGTAGTCCAACGAAGCTAGTTCTTCGTAGTAAATTATAATCTCAGTGACAAAATATATTTACAATAGTGTATAGAGTATACTCGAGTAGGATCGTGACCTCTGTAAAACCTTTTCACGGGAAATGGTATAGTGACGAGTTGATTAACAAAACATCTTAATGAAGCTATTCCATTTTATCATTTTCATCATCATCATCATTCCAGCTTATATACGTCCCACTGCAGGGCACAAGTCTCCTCTCAGAACGGATTGGCCCAGTGCGGATTGGGAACATCACACACACCATTGAATTTCTTCACAGGTGTATGCAGGTTTCCTCACGATGTTTTCCTTCACCGTAAAGCTCATGGTAAATTTCAAATGTAATTTCGCACATAAATTCCGGAAAACTGAGAGGTGCGAGTCGGGGTTTGAACCCACGACCCTCTGCTTAAGAAGCCATAGGTCAAACCGCTAGGTCACCACGGCTACATTCTATAATTTTGCACACAAGTAACTTAGTAGAGTAAGCTCGTCTAAGAACCTGCGTCCGAGTAGAGTGCGCAAGACCAAAGGCGGGATGTTGTTTACGACATGCCTTTAACTTTAATCGTATTTTTAAGTGAATGGTGATTAGAAGTGCTGTGCGAAAATATAATTAACTGTACAGATGATTAAATGTGGCTAGTACCTACTTAATTATTAAGGAAAATTCGAACAAGGAAACAAAATTGTAAACGTAAAATAATTAAAATGTTCACATTGATGACATGTTAAGAAATATATTCAACGACCGCTTTAGCCTAGTTGGTAGTGACCCTGCCTACGAAGCTAGAGGTCCTGGGTTCGAATCCCGGTAAGGGCATTTATTTGTGTGATGAGCACGAATATTTGTTCCTGAGTTATGGATGTTTTCTATGTATTTAAGTATTTATTTATCTATATAAGTATGTTTATCGTCGTCTAGTACCCATAGTACAAGCTTTGCTTAGTTTGGGACTAGGTCGATTTGTGTAAGATTGTCCCCTAATATTTATTATTTATTATTTATTATATGTACTTGATCTTTGTAATTCATGGATGAAAACGCTTTTACTCTTAAATCATAAAATTATTCGGATCACTGTTCAAATGTTCTGGTCCAACAAGCGAGAGTTATCTTTTTATCACATAACTTGTTCCGAGTTAGTTACAGCCAATTACCTCCTAGCATAGGTATTCCAAGTTGTAGCACTTGTAGCTCATGCTCCATTACTTGTGGTGGCAAAAAGTTAAACCAGATCTGCACACTTACGAAAGAATGTTTTAAATGTTTTGTGTTTAGCAGATGGAATGTATACTTTCGATGTTATTTATTTCCATCGCAATACCGAGATTATTCGGGTTACCATTTCCGTTTTTAAGTTTTCATTAAGTCTTTAGTTATGATTGTTTTTATACCTAACTCATTCATTACTAACATATAAAATGTCATAATTAATACTTTCATCTTTTTGTATTTTTAAAAATTATCTGTAATAAGTAATCTATGTTTTTAAGTAAAACGTCGTTTGTGTTTGTAATCACTTTGTCTTCTATGTCAATAAAAAAATAAGACGTACCTATTAGTATTACTGAATGAAACTAATCACTCGCGTGTAGCAGCTCATCTACGAGTAGGTACTCTATATATGTTTCATTATCTTTCCAAGTCCCATATCTACAAGCACACAGACACGTAAATTGATGTCGACTTCAACTATCTTATCTTAATTAGAGAAAACATTACCTATCTTTACCACTAATAGACTATTGTGTAACTTTCTCTTGTTTTCTTACAAAATTGCTACGCTTCAAAGTGGTCACAGGTTTATTCAAACGATTCTGTTTGAGCATTCCGTAGATAATGTTGTCAATGTTTTGGCTATTGTCCACTAATACACAGCAAATGACCAGTTGACACAACAGATAAGACACCACGTGCTATGTAGGCGTTGTGATGACTCATGACGAGCCTAATGACATGACGTCTGGTCGGGTTATAAACGATCAGCAAAAAATAAAAGTGATAACGATTTGGCGGTTAAAAATGATGAAGTGACGATTTTGTCATTTTAGCGGTACTGTAATAAGATTAATTATTATTTAATATAGGTAGGTATGGCGTATTTCAGACAGTTGTCGTTTAGTTGTTGTTGTTAGTTGTAGTAGTTGGCCGCCTATTGCTTACCTTATTATTATGTTTTCCATGGACTTGTTTTTCTGTATTGTTTTCTTTTTGGTGTACACCAAAAATTGTATTGTACTGTTGTTTTTGGGTCACAACAGATATTCGTCAATCAGTTGAAAGTGACAGTAAACCAGAATGATGGATTGAACTGACTCCAGAATTAGCGTTTAGCCGATGTCTAATTATGCTTATCCGTTGCCTATGGTCCATAGTACAAGCTTTGTTTAGTTGGGAACTCGGTCAAATGGTGTAAAATTACTATGATATAAGTATTTAAATAAACAATGGTTAATGTCAATAAGGGCCACTTGCACAGTCTAGGGTTAAAAATTTAAGTCGTTAACCTTAGGTTAAGGATGACAGTTCCATACATTTTGACAACTTAACACTGGGTTAGCTCTTACTTAACTCGAGGTTATACAAATAACTCGGGTCTGTGCAAATCAGCCTTAGAATAATGTAACGCAAAGCTTTGTGTGATTCCTAGTTACCCAATATTGACAGTGCAGTAGCGTGCAACGAGTTTATCACGGTTTCGCCACCGGATGCGCCGGCGCAGGTACGGGATACACGCTCCGCTGCCAGACGGTGTCCATAGGTTTTACAAAAGAATCATGGGTATGGTGCAAACTGTACGCTTATCGTCTAACGCGCTGAATGAAGCTTGCTTTCGCATTCACTATTTCTTTCTGTGAAACAGTATAAGATGGTGACAAAAAGAGGTGGTGAAAGCGAAGGCAAGCACCCGCGCGTTAGGCAATACGGCCTCTGTTTTTTATGCAACAAGGCATAATAACAAGTCAATCATTTTGATAGTAACTCTTATAGAACCTCGTGACTATAGAGGGATTGTAGATGCGTTGCCTAAAGGACCAAGATGATATTTTAATGAATCTCGGCTCGTAGTCATAGCTGTAATAAAACAGTGTATGCACTGTGGCTGGGGGGTAAGATGCATTCACAGCAAAATTCAAGAAAATTTTAAGTAAATCTGTCACTTGAGTAGGGTCTGAAGGTAATGCTGACAGGACAAGATATTGTAAATTGACTAAGCGCGAGTCGAACTCGCAAACAGAGACTTTCGGACAAATTTTAAATTAAATAAATAAGTTTGTTTATCATAGCACATATTTCGGTTAAAGACAAAAGAGAGTCAAAACACAAGGACTTGGCCGGTTTTTCTTTTTTATGTACGGAATCCTAAAAAAACTAATGTATTCAGCTCCAGTTGTTTGCATTTTAGCCTTAACTTTAACCTAATGTCAAAGTCATTAATGCAAATCAAAGATCGTCATAACATAGACCTTGCGAACGTAAATAATACAGCTACTAGTATTTTATAGAATCACATCATTTGCCCCAATTCTTCCCACTCGTCATGTTTCCATGAACTACGCACACAATGCACTCGTCAATGAAGAACTAGTCTCATTTGACCTTCCTTGCTGCCCCTTTTGCACCGCAATCAGGGCTTCTAGAAGTACTCACATAGAATCCTGCGGCTCAGTGTAAGCTGGTGGAATTCTGGCCTTTAAATGGACCCTGCTGTTTGAATCTAGTGACATCATCTACAATACAGGTCGTGACCTTCGTTTGCTCTGGATCTGTCATGGGAAGGGACCACTGTTACAGAATAAATAGGATTGGATACGGTTATTGTGTCTTAATTTTTATGGTTCGGTAGTTCTGAGTCATTTTGCTATTGAGGTACTTATACGCAGCGAATTAGGAGGTACCGAGAATTGGTACTGTTGCGTGACGAATGTAATTGCTGCTATATTCAAATTTATTCGCTGTTCCGAGTACCTGAGGGTATTCTTGGTTGACGATGATGTGTTATGTTAGACACTTAATGCCTGTACAGCCGTTATCAGAATTATTGAACGGAAAATGTGCTCAGAAGTGACACAGTGAAGTGAGTTCATTATTTTTTGAGATTTTTCTTGTATTTGTGTCTGTAGCTTTGTATGCGAGCAACTGATGTGGACATTTTTAATAGACTTTGCTCGCGGGTTTTTCGCGTAAACTATTAGATCTGACAGTCAAATTGACATTCTGGGATTATCAAAAAGTAAAGCAGAATTCTCAAAAATTACATCGTACTCTTCATTTATGTTGTATGATAAACACTCGTGCATAAGTAATTTAATGTCTCTGAACTTAGCGGTTAAGAGTTGGAATTTTACATAAATCCCGTAGTTATTAAACTAGACGTCTGAAACAACACATACAGCACTTTTTATTCCGATATTTCCAGTAGTATGTTAATACATACTTACCAAATTGCATCTAAATCCATCCAGCGCAGCCGTTTTAGCGTGAAGGAGTAAGGACACTTATACATACACATTATCACAGAATTTCGAATTCAAAATATTAGCAGTATCACGAGCCTTTTAGTAACTGTTTGTTTTTAGATAAATAATTATGAACTAATCTAGCTTAAATATCATTTTTAAAAGGACTAACTAAAGATTTAGAAAAACTGTCTCTTTGCTTTTTACACCAACTGATTGAAAAACTATAACATTTTTTTATCACAGCTCCGCGAATGCTAGTATTTCCCACAAGACGAGTATATCGACTATAAAGACCTTAGGATCTTTTTTTACTATCCTGCTCGCAATTAATTCATAAGCGCCATTGAACCCTATATGGTGGCTATTAGTTTCTCCTACAAGCATTCCACTATTTACTCCATCCCACAGTTCTTACGCGTCGTTAGCTTTACAATAATAAACTTTATCACAAAGGGCTTTAACTCAATTGACGTTTCTGTGTCGCCACTTATTATCATTGTTAATTTCAGCAATGTAATCCTCTTGACAATTGCTTGATTACAACAATTAATCGCAATTGAATGGAATTCATTGGACTTCCTTCTTTAACTATATTTCGACATAGTGCACTTTATTTGTACCTACTACTTGAATTTGTTAATTTGTAGACTACAGTTGCTGTGGTTGTTACGTATTGGCGTATTGTATGAATATATGTGTCTACTGTTTTTTAATGGCCATCGAGTATTGATTTTGCTTTAGGGAACTAATTGAAAGAAGGGACTTATTATTATTTTCAACAAGAGGTACCTATGATACCTTTAAAACAGCAATAATTGTTTATTTCGGGAATCTCTAAAACGGCTCTAACAAACAATTTTATATTCCCACCCTCTCTCAAAATCTCTCTCAAAATGAAAAAAAAATCTCTGATCAAAATATAAACCTCTGAATAAATCATACCTACTAAAACTTCTCCTTCTCTTCTTCTTCTCTTTTTTCTTCTTCTCTTCTTCTTCTTCTTCTTCTTATATACGTCCCACTACTGGCCACAGGCCTCCTCTCAATTTGAAAGGGCTTGGGCGATACTTACAATACGATACAAATATTCTTTATTGATCACCAAAAACAGTACAGTGACATTACAAAAATAAAAATTCAGGTAGACAATAGGCGGTCTTATCGCTAAAAAGCGATCTCTTCCAGACAACCAACTACTCAGAAATTAATAAATATCAACAGACTAATACTTAATACTTCTCGCTTGGTCCAATGTAGCTTGAAAGCTTAACACCTTTTAACACACACCATTGAATCGCTTCGCAGTTGTGTGCCGAATTCCTCTGGGTGATTTACTTTTTTTACCGAAAAGCTCACGGTTCAAGTAAGCCGTGGTATTCTAGTAGTTTGACCTATGACCTCTTGAGCAAAAGGTCGTGGAATCGAACCCAGACTTGTATGTTGGAATATAATTAAACTTCATCTGACTAAATTCAATAATTTAGAATCAATCTTTTCATTTCCTTGTTCACAAACCAGACGTCCATGAAAAATATTTTTAACCGTTAACGTGCAAATGCATTATCCTCTAAATTTCCATTCAATCGCTGCCATTCTCCGAAGGCAGGAAGCGCGAACGGTGCGTTAGCACGATCACACCGGCATTAGTAATGGTATGATGAAATTCAGTTAGCACCGCTAGCTCACCTTCTATAGCTGCAAGGTCACCTACATCAACGGAATTTTCATTTGGTTTGTTTGTCTTTACTTTTTCTATGTTTACATTATCTTTTTAATTATTATTTTTCTTTAAAATTAACAAACTTTTCGCTCAAGCAAACCATTGGTCTTAATAATTTGATTCAAATTATGGTTTACTAAATTCTTAAAAGGATTACCTAAAATTATATCATCATGATCATGATCTTCATTTAAGTTACATGAAGAATATCCGTGCAATATTTTATATTTCTAGATTTAATGCTTTTGGCATTTTACTTGCGTCAATCTCCCGAGGGAATATCGAGATAAAATTACCTGCTAACCTTTCATACAAATCCGACCGATTGTTTTAGCATGAAAAAAAATAAATACACACACGCACATACAAACTTTCACATCTATATTATTAGTAGAATTAAGCAACCTAATTACATTTACACCTCTATCTTCAATGAAGTAGTCATCGTCATAGTCTATACGTATTTTTTCGTAATTTTCGAGGAAAACGTGCTTAGATGTTAATGCCACTGTTTAAGATACATATAATAACGTTATTGTCTGACTGTATGTATTAATACGTTGCTACTGTTCGCGATCGCATAAACACGGTTCTTCGTTAGGACGCCATATCCTGTTTTTATATTACGTCCTTAGAAAATATTACTACATAATGTATTAAACTACGTATTTACTATCGGCATTGCATCCTCATTGTTTTTTATGTCAGTAATATTGGGTGTTTTTTCAGCTTAATTAATAGTCTTTTCGGTCAAATTATACCTTTACCTGCGGTTTCGCTCGAAAACCATAAGATGTAGCAATTGAATTGGAATTCCGGAATTTCACAAAATTCATGAATAATACCAGTGCAAAATATCATGTCTCCAGACACACTGATTAAAGTTTTGTAATTTTACGTAGATAACGCGGGAATATCGGATTAAAAATCAGCTTAAGTGTTTTTTGTGTACCACATTCAAATTCGTCCGAACGGTTGTAGTGTGAAGGAGTAGCGAACTAACACACGCAGCACGCGCTAACATTCGCATTTATTATAATAATAATATAATTAGTAGGATATCGTTATTATTTCCTGTCTAATTAGATGTTTTTCAATTACGTAGCCCTCATTTACTGCCTGTAAATCTCGCCTTCCATACAATGTAAGTGTCAGTTATTATGCAAATAGATCGGCAGCGTGAGTGTGTGGCGCAACGTATAACTTTGTATTGCGTACAGGTAGATCATTCGAATTTCAACCACATCGCAAAGTTAATGTGGATGTTGATATGCGCATAGATCTATGTGTAAACGTGCGCGGGAGCAAGTCAGCGCGCAACTATGTGATGTGTGGAGCTATTCATGATCGCTTATCATGAAAACGACTACCTTTGTTCTAATTAGCTAATTAAGTACATTGTAACTGGTGTAACCGATAATTGGCTAAGTAAAGTTTTTTGAAGAGATGCTAATTATATTTTTTTTCGACAGTGGTCGACTTCAACACCAAGAAACTGCAGCTGTTTTATTTTTATCTGCTTTTATTTATTGGAAATATTTTTTTAAGTGTTCGAGATGACATTTGTGAGATTTTATGGCTGACAAGCGGTTCGTGCTCAGTAATAAGAAGAAATAGAAAAAAAAACGAAGTCAACTGTCGCTTCTGTCAATGTCAAATGAAATCTAACCGTTTGCGTTTCGTTTGCTTTGCGTTGTCCAAGAAGCAGTTCCAAAATAGTGATCGAAAGTATTCAATCGTGATCCAATTATTGTGCATAGGCCGTGGAGAAATGCGGTAAAATTGAAAGTCCGGATTTTATGCGGAGGTCGATAAAAATAGTCAAAAAATCACACTGAGCACACCAAAACGCAAAGCAAACGAAACGCAAACGATTTGACATTGACAGCAGTGACAGTTCACTTCGGTTTTTTTTCTGTTTCTACTAAGTTCTGAGCACAAACGGCTTGTCAACCATAAAATCTCACAAATGTCATCTCAAACACTCAAAAAAATATTTCCAGTAAACAATAGGAGATAAAAATAAAACAGCTGCAGTTTCTCGATCTCCAGAACGCCGACCGTCGAAAAAAAATAAAATTAGCACCTCTTCAAAAAACTTTACTTAGCCAATTATAAAGCTTGGGAGTATTACAATGAGGTATATTGTTTTGCCGGTTACATTGGGCTTCATAAGAAAGCTCAAGGTCACTCGAAGGGAATGGAGAGGGCTATGCTCGGAGTTTTTCTGCGGGATCACATTACATTACAAATGATGACATCTGCGCAAGATCTAAAGTCACCGACACACCTTGAAGAATCGCCAGACTCGTGAGGCAGTAGGTAGGGCACATGGCTAGCAGAACTGATGGCTGGTGGAGCCAAAAGGTTCTCGAATGGCCTCCACGGACTGGAAGACGCAGAGTGTAGGCCTCTAAAAAGATGGACCGTCAACCTGGTTAAGGATGCGGATGGCGTAGGACCAGTCTGTTTGGCGAACTTTGAGTAGTGGACGTTTTGCGGCTGAAATGATGATGATGACAAAGAACTTCTAAACCTAATTGAGCATGAACGTTCACAGAGCATATCGATAGCGCGAATTGCCGTTAAAGAGTTCCGTAACCATGAGACACCTTATTACTTCAGTATTAGGAGCTAACGGCGTCCTTTTAAATCTTTCGAACGATCGACAAATCCCAGCGGGGAAAGTCGATCCTTGGACGATAAAAGCTACGTGTGCACTTTGGCATGTGCAGTAATGTATTTTATTGATGTTTATGATTTCCTTGCGATTATGTAAGCAAAGACAGAAAGTTTTTTCTGATTGCTAACCGAAACAGCACACACAGCGTGAGGACACCAGTTCACTTGCGATACATTTAAATGGTGTATGCGTTGTTCCTAATCCGTATCGGCCCTCATGGAAGGTATTTTTAATTTAAAATGTAGTGCTACTTTTTTTCAGAATTTGGTAGTTTTGGGGTTATCTTAATCAGAATCACGAGTGCTATTGATTTTGATGATTTAAAAATGACTCTAATTTTTCATATAATTTTGTCTCACATTTGTGAGGAGCCATATAAACTGTATGAAATGAATTCACGAAACTGACTCGAAAAAAAAGTAAATGCCCGGAAGCTACAGCCCTAACCTTCTCTTCTTGAGCTGACTGTGCCCAGTAGTAGAATGTTTAGATAGCGATATTTAAAAAATTACTCGGAGAGTAACATAATTAACAAATTATTAGTAGATTCATATGTCATATGTGTTAAAATATTGTTTGATGGTATTAATATATGTCTGCTAGTTCGACTCTCATTTTGCTGCTGGGCTGCGGGGTCAAAAGTTCAAGTGTATAAATGGTAATGAAAAAGTCGTGCGCGTTCCGTTAAGGGTTCCTCCGAATTACATGGATAAAGGTGAATTTGCGCTCGAGGAACACAGCTTAATTTTAATCAGTATGTTCCGAGTCTTTAGTATGAAATTTTTGTCGTTACAAATGTTTCATAAGCTTGGTCTTCTTTTGAAATCTTTTTGAAATTAATATCTAGTGACAATCGCTATGTATGTAGGTACGTGTTAGAATTTTGAAAAAAAAACGCTTCGCCCTACGTGCTTATATACTATTGCTTGTAATTAGAATATCAGTTTTGTTTTTAATTATGTCCGTAGTAGGTGTGGCTGTCAGAATTTGAAAGTTTTGCGACAAGTAAATGGGAAGTATTTTGCAAATTAGCGATACAAAAAAAAATGCGAATTCTCTCCATTTTGTAAATGTAGTAGGATAGGGATAAAAACTTTGTGTTCGTCGTTTCATAATTTTTGCGATAAATGTAGCTTACTGTTTTTTTTAAATCTTCACGTGTTTAGTTAAGTGAACGGTTAAGGCGGTAAGACCATAAGATTAGTTCTAATTGCAACTGCCACATAAAGCTCTGGTTAACTGTATCTTGTTTAATATTCAGTAATGATTGTTTATTAGCTATTATTCAGCTTTTATGACTACGGATACTCATGCTGAGAGAAGCATAAAATCTTCCGAACGACTATTTAGTAAAGTATTATTTCTGTTATAAAATGTAGATTAGTTATAAACTGTTGCAATACAATATTTTGTTTTTACTGCATTTGGAAGTAGGTTTTTATAAATTTTAGTTAAGTATATCTTTTAGATGGGCCAATAATCATCAGCCATCATACCAGCATCATTTTTTCTTTCACTAAGGTTTGTATACTTAACTCAAGTCTGAAAATGTCCTAGATTTTTCTAGATATCGAAAGTTTTTGTTCTTTTTACCAATAAATGCAAAGCCGAATAGCTACAATCAATAAGAACGCCTACACAAAAGTACTGCTATTAGTTTAAATACTGTATCTGCAGTCTATAAAATTTGTTACATTTGTTTTTACAAGTTAAGTATGAAGTATCTTTTTCTATTTATTTTTTTATTTTCTTCAACGTCATTTTTTTTTTTTTTTTTTTTTATTACTTTTACGGTCATCCCGTGAAACCATATATTTCAAACTAAATACAAACTGAAATATAGATGCACAGAAAAAACCCCAGAAAAAAGACCAATGCTGGGAATCGAACCCAGGTCCTCAGGTTGAGGTCTTTTTTCTGGGGTTTTTTCTGTGCATCTATATTTCAGTTTGTATTTAGTTTGAAATATTTGTTTTTACCATAAAGTTGTTTGAACACACTAAAAACGTAAGGAGGCGGGGAATGGGGAAGGTAATCAAACAAGGGACCACCGTGGTTAAAAAAACAGGTTAAGAGTTCCTTAATGGGTCTATTCTGTTGACAGTGACTAGGAGTTGATAAGGCAGCCACAAAAACTGTAGTTAGATAAAGTATAGGCAACTGTCAAAGTGAGGTAAAATTAAACAAACCCTAACCTAGTTTTATACCTATACTATACTGTAAATATGTGGTATCAAATCATATCACAGCATAAAACAATACAAGAGTTGGTCTTGTCGTTTAAAAGTGATTTCTTTCAGACAAGCGCTCAGATAGTAAATGACAACAAAAAAGTTTTAAGAAATGATTATTCCAGGGACGGAATGACATTTTGTAGTAGGTTAATGTTGCAATGAGACTCAAACATATTGAAATGAAATAAACGAATCACTCACGTATTTATGATCAATAATCATAGATTTGCAGGGCATGTTTTAAACTGAAGCAAAACTTTAAACTGCTTATAATTAAAATGCATAATGTGTACCGTGCATTATTAAATTTCGTAAAGTTCTAACATTTAATAATAATAATAATAATAAATTCATAGAGTTTTGTAGAGTTGGTTGATGTGTTCATCCTTAAATCCCTACCTTTCACCGTATTTAAACAAGAATATAATAGGTAAGTAACGAGATCTTAATAAATGACGACGGTAGGTATAATTAGAACCCCCTCACCCAATACCACGGTGGGATTTAGAAAACCAATTTGTCTGTCTGTCACCAACACCAAACTGTATTATGCTGTGGTTGTGGTTGCCAGAAGTTTTAAGTAAATTACCTTTGGCTATTTTGAGAGGAAATTTTATTACATATTTTGAAAAATGGCTTAGAATTGCTTGAAAATATGTGACTATCTAAGCAGTTCTAAGCAGTCTGAAGATATCTGAATATCATCATCATCATCATCACCACATCCCACTGCAGGGCACAGGGCTTCGAATGAGAGGGCTCAATCCGTAGTTCATACGCGGGCCCAGTGCGGATTGGGAACTTCACACACACCATTGAATTTCTTTTTAGGTCACTCTTAGGTTCTGAGTCAGGTATCTGCATTATGTCTAATTAATACTTATTATATGTATTTTAAGCCTTTTTACGATGATATAGCAAAAGTTCATACTTACATTTGTTTTGCTTAAAATAGTAGACCTTGGTAACGAATCAAGACCAATTGAAACAAGGAAAGATTATCTCGATTTGGAAACGGTTTATACCAATTTAGAAGCCCTATATTTGGGCAAGGCTGAATGAATTGTCTCATTTAGTTCAGAACCCGACTTTACCGCATTTGTTTATTTATACATACAACAAAGCTGAAAGGTTAATTTTGAAGGCCATAAAACTACTGTTGCTATAAAACTTCGGCTCAATGATCACTGCCAGATGTTTTCCGTTCCCATAAAAAGTAAACAAAATCCATCTTCAAATTTCGAATCGTTGACTGACGAACTACGACCTTGAACGTGACAAAACGACAGGATTCGAAATTTAAAAGTAAATTTAAATTTAGAACGACTGTTCCCGCGGCGCTTCACTAACGGCCGGTTTATATATAGAACGTTCTATTCTCGCGCAGTGAACTCCCGGCCGATGGCTTCTTATTGTTTTTGCCAGCCAGCCAGTGACCATAAGGCATAGGCGACCAGACGTCAGTCGCTTGATGATGACGATGCAAAAGCTGTTTGTTTTTAATAAAATGTCAATCACATTTAGAAATGGCTACCGACAGCAAGTTACTGTTATTCATACCTAATCTATATATATAAAAAAATGAATCCCTATTTCCCTTGGTCACGGCATCACGCATGAACGGCTGGACCGATTTCACTAATTCTTTTTTTGTTGTGTTCGTCATTGTCAGGAGAAGGTTCTTATGAAAGAAAAAATTAAGAAAATTGCGCGAAAAATTAGAAAATATAAGAAAAATTACCGTCCATAATAACTTTTCTAATGTAACCTTATGGCGTTTGACATAACTGCCAGTCGTTTGACAGTTGGCGTGATTAACAGAATACGATCGTTTAAAATTAAATGCACGGGTCGAAATTTTATTCATAAAACTAGCGACGCGCCCCGACTTCGTGTGGGTGTAGTTTGGGGAAAAAGAGGTAAATATAACTTACCACCTTAAATTATAGACTCTTTATTTTTCACACCTATTTTTCAAAGTTACACCCGTGCAAAGCCGGGGCGGGTCGCTAGTGTATTATAACTAAGTGTTTGATTTAGGTTTGTGTCAAATTAGGTTATATTGTGTATTTGGCAGACGGTGTCTGCTGTAGTCATAAATTTTATTTCTTCCTCAGACATCGTTTTACGTTTTAATCTAATTTCAAATTTAGAATATTGGCACAGCGGCGTTCACGAATCAGATGCCGGTAGTTCCTAGTTACCTGTGAGTGGAAGTGTGCTAAATACCTTTATATTTTTAGATCGCTTGATAATTTTCTATCTTTGTTGACTCTGTCATTGATCTGAATGTAGAGATTTTATTCGAGGTTTATTATGAAGCCTGATTATGAATAGATATATTATGTATGAGCGTTTGTTAAGTTACCGTTTTGATAAAAAAACTCATTCAATTACTGTAATTGATGTTACTGACTACAACTAATTTTCATCATCATCATCCTAGCCTATATACGTCCCACTGCAGGGCACAGGCCTCCTCTCAGAATGAGGGGGTTGGACCTTAGTTCCCACGCGGGCCCAGTGCGGAACTGCGCACACACCGTTGAATTTCTTCGCAGGTGTATGCAGCTTTGCCTCACGATGATTTTCCTTCACCGTAAAACTCGTGGTAAATTTCAAATGTAATTTCGCAGATACATTCCGGAAAACACAGAGGTGTGAGCCGAGATTTGACAAATGACTAGCTTTAACTCTTAAATATAATCTTCTTATTAAAATTCACAATTTATTGACACAAAGAATGTTTACCTAGCTCTATTTATTAAACTAAAAAAAGGGCGTTATACACTAGGCTGAAACACACTTCTTAACTTCTTAAGTTATGCTGCCAGTACGTCCGTCAGCCTGTCTGTCACTCACGCTGTAGCTCACAGCTGTTTTTATTTCCATATCATATTAATTTTACAAACGTATAAATGTCTACGCAAACATAAAGCGGCGTTTACATTAGCGACGGTTAACTCTGTGAAAACAAAGTTAGCGTCTCCGGTTTCCTTTTTGACACTTCTTGGTGTTTGCTGAATGTCAGCCAGCTGTTTTGTTTGGCTTTTATATGCCTTGTTAAGTTGAATTTTAACAGTTATTAAGATTTTTTAAAGATACTCGTGACTTTGTCTTCGCAGGTTTTCGAATCAAGACAACGTAGGTACTTAGTATAGTACGTACGTTACTATGTCATTTGACAAGCAGTAAGGTATTAAAATAAAAAATAGAGTAATGCCTGTGCAAGAACTTAGTAGTTGCCACGAATAGGCTAAGAAAAAAAAACACTATAATAGCCAGAAGTAAAACTTGCTGTGGCTAAATAAATACGTCAACTATAGCTAATACTCAAATCACTATGCCTTTATTCGAAAATAATGTCGTTAGAATATTTTGTTAATATTTTTTGTTTTATATTTTTATTTATTTTCTTTAAGGTAAACGAGCGGTTTGTGCAAAAATGTGCGCGAACGAATTGTGAAAAAAGTGACGTTTGAAAAACGTATTTGAAAAGAGAATGTCGACTGTCTATTGAGGCGCACTGTGTGTAACAGGCCTAAAAATTCCCGACTACGCGCCAACGGACGGGCAAATGGGTACGTTTTTTTTTTCAATACAAACTTATTTGAATCAATGGACAAAAGAGGAACTAATGCGTTCGCGTAATATCTTCACCTAGGTCGTGCGACTGCAGCGCCGCTGGCGTCGGTTGGTATAAGTTTGTTTGCTATCTATGGTTTGTTTTTGTTTTCATCGTGGTTGATTGGTTATGGTCTGAAATGGGAGTTGCGGTCCGAATTGGGATAGGCTGCTTTTCTTGAGCAGTATTTTTTATTTATTTTTTTACTTCACGAAGAGGTAGAAAGTTATATTCAAAAAATATATACCCTAGCTACCTAGGTACTTCTTTTTTATTTTAACCACACTAGTCAAAACAATACAACAAAAAATACTTAAAAATACAGTAAGAGGTGTAAAATTTTATAGCCTTTGTTCACTTACTAAAATTACATAACGTTACTGCGCAGCAAAAACTTACTTTCACTCCGAAAAATAAAGACGTAATTTCTTTGTCACATAAATTACTTTTACGGACATTTTTTTATTCTACATTGTCAAACAGAGTCTTACAAAAATGGATCTTACGCAATTTCTACTAAAGTTCTTTTCCGAAAAATATGTAAAAGTAAAGTTTTGGTGTACGATTGTCATTTGTTCTCGTTTTGCGCAATTTGTTTTGAACTTATTGGTAGTTTTGAATAGAGTTCATTTTGTAATGGGCATCATTACCATTTCAGAAGCTCGTATCATCCATTGTGATCTGGGATCGTGAGTTGAATAAAATTAAGTTTTTTTTGTGGGGAAAGGCTTTTTATAGTGTCGTATGGGACAATAAGGCTGAATTATAAGATGAACGGTGGAATCGAGAGCAACGAGGACTCATACAAAGTTCTTGTGCTTTCGTGGGTTCATTTTTAAGTATTTGGATGTTAATTTTGTATTCAAGTTAATTTTGAACGATAAATAACGTCTCTTAAATTAAAACTTGTTTCTCGTTTTTTTTTTCAACAAACGAGTTTAGTTACGCACAATATATTACCTACACAAATTGAAAGGTGATATCAGACGATTATTTTTTCTTTCATTTTGCATCTTTCACTCGAAATGATACGTCTGAACGCAAAGTGAAACAAAAATGCCGAATGAAGTCATTAATGAACTGATCCAACGGTATTGGATCTTTTCATTCGGCATTTTTCATTCCACTCCGAACTTGGACTAACCAACCGTTGGTCCGAGACTCCGAATGAACGAAAAATGAATTGCCTGAACGCAGAATGAACGTTCATTCGGATTTAAGCCATTTAAACTTATTCCAAGACGTAGGTACGACTTCATTCGACGCTGGCCCTATACTACGAAGCGCGAAATTCGAACTTCGTTTCATGCCGTTCCGCTCACGCTAATGGTATTTATTACGAGAGTGAGAGGGACCGCACGATCCGAACTTCGAACTTCGAATTTCGTAGTAGCCCCCTGTATTGAAAGAAACTACGGATGAATGTTAATTTCTACGTCATTCAAGCTAAGCCGTGTGAACACGGAATGAAAGAAAAATGAAGCATTCATTCGAATGAATATTCATTCGAATGAACTGTCTGATATCACCTTAAAATACTTAACAGGGTTTACGCAGTGTAATCAAATCACTGATACTCATGCCCAGTAAAGTAACTCTATACTCAAAAATTTCCAGCATTGAAACCCCCCACCCACAGTTCCCCATAATTCTATTTACACGGCACTTCAACAATAAATCGGAACATCTGATAGATATATTTGGCGTCACATCCGGCAGTGAATGCACCGGAAGGAGGGCTTATACCTGTGACTACCGGTTTGCAGCCGTTGACTTAATAATGGGGACAGTGTGAAAGCGCTTTATTTAAAAAAAATAGGTGACAATAAAGGATACGCTAAAATACAGGTGGCCAGTACCTGTACCACTTAAGTTACAGGTGCTACAAACCGACTCCATCCATAATCTACATGTATATCAAAAATAAAATGGATCCCTAAAAACGGTATTTTTTTGTCTTGTTCGGGTTTTTTACTTATGCCATTTATGGCGTTATACTCCATTGTCGCTTTTAAAATACACGCAAAAGGTTTATGACCATTTTCGGTCTGTCTAAAATACGGCGACGATTGAAACAATTCGATGTCACTTTCAAGGAATTCATGGACTTGAAGAAATTTCTGGTTTCTTTTGAATGAGTGAACTTTTTTATGTAGGTAAAGTAATCACTTCTGTCCCATGCAAGGGACAATTTCGCCGATATCTAATAAGTTTAAATCTGGTTTAAAAGTCGTTTTAGGGGCTGTTTCACCACTTTTCTTAAAGTTCGGTTTAGCTTAATCATAACCTTATTTGAGAGATGGAATTAAAATTTCTGTTTCACCAGTCTTGATTAGCGCTAAGTGACGGACAAACTGTTTCTTAATGTGACCATAAGATCAGGTGGCATTTAGCATTTTTATCCGTCACATAACTTTTTAATTAGTTAAGTTTATTTTTTGTGGCCATGGTTGGAGGGAGAGCCCATCAGCCGGTTTCAGAAAAATAAATCAAAGTTTTTTTATTTTTTAAAGAAAGATTTCAAGCTAAATTGCATAAAATAATTTAAATATCAAGATTTGAATAAAAAAAATGTAGGTACACTTTTAGTATGTAAAAATAAATCCAAAAATTTCGTAATATTTTCTAATTACAGACTATTTTCAGTGGCTCATTCGTTTGTTCTAGGTACCTGAACTTGTATATCGCCATTAAAAAAAAAGTTTATCTGTCAAATGGTTTGGCGCCACTTTTCGATTCGTTTTACGTGATTTTATTTTTCTTTGTTATTGTTAACAAAGTATCGTAAATAAATACCGTTTTTGGATCTATTATAATGTTACATATTTGTTTATGCATAAAAATAGATGTATTTAAAAATTATATAGCTAACGATTTCTTTTGCTTTAATAATGAAGTGTGCGAACAGGAACGCGTGGTCGTGAAATGCGACGTTGCCATTCCGACTTTTTGTTAAACCCACGATTAGTTAAGTGGTACTTAGTTTGCACAGGACCGGCGTGGTGAAACTGAAAAAACACTAGCTGACAGATTTGTCCAGTACTTAGTTTATTCATTGGATACGTAACCAGCAGTTTGACAATAAGGTGGTGAAACACCCCCTTAGTCTGGCAGCTCCTAAACTATACCTAGCTAAACCTTTCTTTAAAAAATGAGTCCTCGCCCGCTCGGTACAGGGGCTGGGTGGTAGGACGACAAAGGGGGGCGGGAGAGATGCGGGCGGCGAGCGCACCTGGTGTGCCTATAAAACGGTCTAGCTATAAATTATTTACACTATTGAACCATGTATAAAACTAAAAACTTGATTTATTTTTTAAATGCGTAACGGCTAAACGGTCTCACAAGTGTCTTTACGATCCTACTAATATTATAAATGACAAAGTTTGTGAATATGTTTGAATGTTTTGATGTTTTGCGTACAGATATACAAAGCTCTGGATTATGACATAGGATTCCCTTTCCCGAAGCAATGTGCGGCGTTCTTTCGACACGTCCCCATAGTAACAATGACATATTAATTAAACGCTCATAGAGTCATGAGGCACATATGCCTCATAGACGTACCAGTAAAGTCACACATGAGGCGCATGTGCCTCATAGGCATAGGACAGGGAACTTGTTAATATCCCGATATTCCGTTCCCTTGTGATAATATTTTAAGTGTTAACAAGAATAGAGAGCGCTGTCTAAGGACGTTGAAAATCCTTGGCTTTCAAGATGACGTGTTAGTTTATTCTGCACTCAATAGATGGCGTTGTTCGTGAGAACTTTGTGCCTCACAAATGTTACCACAAATTTTTTTAGGCAAATTTCAAGAATGTTTCCTTTGAGGGTATTTCGAGGCGTGCAAAGCCGCAGTTTAAAGCTAGTATTTAAATATATCAGTTATGCACGTGTTGCAAGTTAGGACAGCCGCATGCGCACATAATTAACACCTACATATAAGTAGGTCGTTACGCGCTAAGCGAAGCGTCAACAATGGTTTATACGACACATTGAGACTCTTTTCTCAAAGGGTCGAGGACGTACTCGCGGTACTCGTAAAACTACTCGTGTGGGATTTATGGGTGTCCATGGGCGGCGGTGATGGTTTTCATCGGGCGGGATTGCACAGAATAATTACGTGCTGATAAATCATGCCGTGGTGACTTAGTGGTTGACCTATGGCCTCTCAAGCCGAAGAACGTGGGTTCAAACCCGGGCTCACACCTCTGAGAATTTACATAGTAAAGTGTGAAGGAAAACATCATGAGGAAATTGCACGCACCTGCGGAGAAATTAAATGGTGTCTGTGTAGTTCCCAATCTGCACTGGGCTCGCGTGGTAACTACGGCCCAAGCCCTCTCTTTCTGAGAGGAGGCCTGTGCCCTGCAGTGGGACGTATATGTGCTGGGAAGTGCAAAACTCTGCAATTACAGTGACAATGCTACAAAAAATTTACAGTTTTGGAAAGTAGTTAGTTATGGAAATAATGCCTTAAAATCAATCCAAAATACAGGCTGTTACAAAATTACCCCTAATAACTGAAGGGTATGGAAGTACTCCAGTAAAGAGTTAAATTAGTATACATTTTTTTTAGAAAAAAAAGAACAGCGCGCAAAATTACAGTTTTATTTACTGTTCATGGGGTTTCAGGCTTCAGGGGTTATTTTGTAATAGCCTGTATTTCTAACGAATGCAAGTACGACGGAGTAGTATGATATGAACACATAAGTAAGTAACGATTTTAGTTCACTACGATATTAAATTTTAAACTCTGTTCCTAACAAATTAAAGTCAATCTAGAGGGTAACAACAAATTTTTACGTGTGTACGGGAAGTTCCGAAACTACATTTTTAGGATTCCGTCCCCATGGGTAAAAACGGGACCATATTACTGAGACTTCGCTGTCCATCCGTATGTCCGTCTGTCCGTCTGTCCGTCTGTCACCAGGCTCAAGAACCGTGATAGCTAGACAGTTGGAATTTTTACAGATGATGTATTTCGGTTGCCGCTATAACAACAAATACTAAAAAACAGAATAAAATAGATATTTAAGGGGGGTCCCATACAATAAACATGATTTTTTGCTCGTTTTTGCTCGATATTGATAACAGCAACAGGTAGACGCCTGAAATATTCACAGAATATTTAGTTATACTTATACACATTCACTTCAAAATTAAATACTTAAATTAAAATAAA
Source organism: Archips crataeganus (assembly GCA_947859365.1). Classification (NCBI taxonomy): domain Eukaryota; kingdom Metazoa; phylum Arthropoda; class Insecta; order Lepidoptera; family Tortricidae; genus Archips; species Archips crataeganus. The sequence goes on from OX402064.1 coordinate 8,537,837, forward strand.
ACAAATATTTAAGGGGCGCTCCCATACAAAAAACTTGATTTTTTGCCGTTTTTATGGATAACGGTAACTCGCATTTGGCCGGTTTTTTTCGTTCTCTTGTCTTTGTGTGTAAACAAACGTCCCCTGATTTTTTTCAAATTCAACCTGGCAACATTGTCCATATTAAGTTACCTTCCTTCCACTAAAAAGGTCACTTGTACCTACTCAATGTATTTTCTTTTAGAAGAAACGAGAGTATTACCAAAACTACAAACCCATACAAAACAACCATTATAATGTAAAGACTCGAACCTTTAAAACTTGCAATGTAACAAAAACACAACAATGGAGCTTCGACAATGGCACAGAATAATAGAAACTTAAGCACTTTGCATAAAAACGAAACGGCAGAAAAGGGTTTTCTTGAGTGCCCACAGATTAAAAAAAAACGTTTCTTTTGTATGTATAGAAAATTATAATACAAGGTTGAAGAGCGATTTCACATTATTCTATCCAATTTTGCTGTCGGACGCTCGATATGATATCGGGGTCAGTAAAATTCATGAATAATAATAATAATATTTTTTATTTCGACCTTCAGGGATCATAGTTTAAACATTAAAAAGATTAATTAATTAAAAACAAAAGCAAAATCAATTTGTGTTAATATTAAAAGCATTAGAAATGTTAGTAATCATACATTAAAAGTATTCTGCAACACGTTTCGTAGGTCTGTAGGTGATGTAGGTACGTCCTTGCGTCTCAAATTATCCGGTGCGATATCGGATGTCGGGTCTCGGGTCCCATCCATTTAATACATTTTTAAGTTGTACCGATTTTGCATTAGCGTCCGACACCGATATCGAATCCGATAAGACATTGAGATTAGGCGCTTTAAGACATCAATTGGAGTTTGTTGTTATATCTTATAAGTAAATTTTTGCAATGATGTTTGATGCTTTCCTATTAAATTTATCAATTAATCAGATTTTTTTATGTGCTACCAGTAATGGATAATAAGCAATTATGGAAATTGTTTTTCCGTAAACCCAAATTTGAAGAAACGGCCACACTACATAAAATTTTTAAACTATCAAAACTATGCTCAGATAACTGATGGTTATACCTAACTTGTAAAGTCCATGATTGGTGGGCTATACTATAAGGCATTGAATCTTTGCTGTCCATTACTGGGGAACTACTGTGCTTAACATGTCCATGGTTGGTGCCGTCACCCTATGAGCGTTCAAGTGCTTAAAAAAAATTGCAGCAGCGGCATTGGACGTCATGGCTAACTAACTGTCAAAATACCATCCACTTTCTTCCACCATCTTTTTACGCGACAGTTAATGCAGTCAATGCAGTCATTGTATTCTAAAGCACCTTTATTTAGGTTAACTGTAGGTTAAGTAGCTAGTTCACACACAGTGAAAGTTCACATTAGTTGACAAAATTGGCGTTCTGTAATTGTGTACGCTGCATGCATAAGAGTGACGAAAATTATTATGATTAGTAATCATTGTCTGAATAAGGATCCTTAATATACAGGGTTATTTTTAATTCACTGACATCCTCTTAACCCTGAATTCCTATCACTCAAACAAATGTTTTTTGTTCTACGACTTTTTAAAATTAAGCACTTTTTTTCCCATACAAATACACAGAGTATCGTAAAAATAAAAGGTAATCTCAAATTTTCAAAACGTTATTACACCAAAAATATTAAGTTATGACAAAAGCCGTAAAACAAAAAACATTTGTTTAAGTGGTAGGAGTTTAGGGTTAACAGGATGCTAGTGAATTACAAATAACCCTGTATTGTGTTAGTTTACTTTGTGGGTAAATTTGTTTGACAATGCGATCGTTGAATGAAAGGTTAACTTAAAAGAAGTCCACTGCTGAACATAGGCCTCCCCCAAGGTTTGCCAAACAGCCGGCCCTGCGCCATCCGCATTCAACGCGTTCCCACAACCTTAATCAAGTCGTCGCTCCATCTTGTTGGAGGCCTACCCACACCGCGTCTTCCGGTCTGCGGACGCAATTCGAGAACCTTTCGGCCCCATCGGCCGTCAGTTCTACGAGCGATGGGCCCTGCCCACTGCCACTTGAGTGTGGCGATTCTTTGAGCTATACTCGTATCGGTGACTATAGTTCTTGCGCGGATTTCATCATTTCTAATGCTAATAATTTATAATGCATTTCTTATTGTATAACAATACATAACCATCTAAATATTACGGAAGAAAAACAGTCTCACTTTTTAATATGGACCAGGAATACGAACCGATTTTGCAAATTTCCCACGGGATAGGTGTTCTGCAATGTCGAAGTCGCAAGCACAAACTAGTTTCCATTCTTAGATACCAATGATAAAATTTAGTTGCCTACCTCAACAAGACAACAACGTCGTGAATATTATGCGCAGTTATTAATACCTACACATCGCGTAACTACATGCCATAGCAGGCGACGCCGGTGCATAAAGCTAGTGCAAGGTCAGCAGGTGCGTCGGTAGGGTCAGTGCAACGACTTGCCACCGTGCCCGTTGCGCCGCACGGCACGGGAACGAGTAATCACGATTAGTCGTATCTTTATTTTTCGCTTAGGTATAAATTTTAACACTCTTGTCTTAATACTTTTTAAGTCAACCTGATGCTGTATTGTTTAATGGACGCTTGCCATCACTTTCAATATCTTTTTCTGTCACCATCTTATACCGTTTGACAGAAATAGATGGTGAGAGCGATGGCAAGCGCCCGCGCGTTAGGCAATACGGCCTCTGTTTCCTTTATAAAGAGAGAGAGAGAGAGAGAGAGAGAGAGAGACAGGAAAAAAAACATTTACTTACTAGGTATGTGGTTTTCAAAAAAGAGTCCTTGTATTGTATTTTATTGCCAGCAATGTATTTCGAATTGTCACAGTCACCTGTCGCTTGTCATGTTTGTTGAAACAGGGTCCTGAGGCCGTATTGTCCTATACCGTTTGACAGATGAAGTAATGATTGCGAAGTCAAGCGTCAGAAGCGTTAGACAATAAGGCAACTGGTGTTGTTGTATTATACTATGTTACTATAACCCTGTTACATATCTCTGAGCTACATATTGATATTACTCGCTGGCTGAATTAATTTGTCATCAACATTGATAACATTTTACTGAGGTCGAAACAGGTCACCTTATCTGCTATCACACGTTGATTACAACGGCACAGTATATACTCTAAGATAAAAACTGCAATCTCGTTAATGTATTAGATAAAACTGCATTGTTGCCAACAAAATCTTATCGTGCTCTATTATTTATTTAATCGTTCATTATTATTTGCCGGAATATTACTTAAACCCCATAATGAATTAGAGCTTGTCATCTGCAACTAACGTAGGTACGCTTAATGTATAAGGCGCGGGCGCTTGCTAGCGCTTCAGTATTTATTTTCTGTCCAATGGTATGAGATGGTGACAGAAAGAAATGGTGAATGCGAAAGCAAGCCTTACCATACCTTATTGAGTTTCTTGCCGGTTTCTTCTCAACAGGGTTTTTCCGTACCGGTAGTAGATTCTTCAACGTTCATAGGAGCATCAATTGATGCCGAAATTGAATAAAGAATTTTGACTTTGACTTTCACTTTGACTCTGAAACGCTCGCGCATTAGAAAATATGGCTTCCAATAACGGTTAGTATGGCAACTCTTGTGGTGTCATCGGTCCGCTAAATGGGATCTATGGATTCAAATTAAAATGTTTCACATCGCAGAATACTTTTTTTTAGGACGGTCGTTTTACTAAACGTCTAAGGCGATTTGCACAGGCCAGGGACCGTATTGTCTAACGCGCGCTAGCCATCGGTTTCACCGTCTCTTTCTGTCACCGTCTTATACCGTTTGACAGAAAGAAATAGTGATTGCGATAGCAAGCGCCCGCGCGTTAGACATTACGGCCTCAATTTAAGTATATAACTCCGAGTTAAGTACAATGTCAAAATGTATGAAAGTGTCATCCACAGGGTTAACGATTTAAATTTTTAACGCTAAACCGTGCGAGGGAGATTTCAGACGTTGATCCCTTTAGTAAAACTCGCTTTATTATGGACACGTGCATTTTTAAAGTCATCGAACTCCCTTTGTCCAGTCTTAACTGCTGTTATTTTATTTGCGACGACTCTCGATATTTCAGTTCATGACACAATAGGTTGACGTTTTTATGTCCAACTTATTAGCACTGGTTATTACAGCCTATAAATTAATTTATAAAACCACCGTATAACTATATCGTATCCTTTGAGTTGGCAGTTGGGACCACCCATAGGAAGGATAAGGATTTACCGCAATGATATCGGATAACGATATTTTTATAGAATAGCATGCTAGAAAATCAAACCACATGGAAAACCACAGATTATGCCGCCCGGGAACTTTAATCGATGTTCACGCAATATCGATAAGAAAATCGATAAGATCGACATCTTTTTACAAAAAATATAACGTCACAAACTTGTCGATCGTCAAAAAATGCTAAAAGTAAACCATTCAGCCTTGTTTCTATTTCATTGCGTAAAAAAACGTGGCAGTTTTGTATGCGTTAAAAAGTTCGTTTGATGGAAATTAGCTGCGTAATCAGGGCAGCCAACATTAGCGGCTGAATGATTGAATTACATTCCAGCCAGCTATTTGTCATGTTTATACGAAAAACTGGTTGAAAAGTGTATACATTGGCGCCTTTAGTGTTAGCAGCGCATTAAATGCGTTCTGTTACTTTTGTAAAATGCCGTAGTCACAATTTCGCAGGCATTTGAACGCACATGTGCGTTTATGGCTGAACGGGCTTCGAATTCGTCAGACAGTAACGAATATATTTTAGGACTAGCTTTTGCCCGCAACTCCGTCCGCGTGGAATTAGTCATTTGGGCAGCTTATTTTTTTTTTATCCAATTTGCTTTTTCATCAATTATGGCTCTCCTTAGTTCCTCGATATAAAAAAAAATACCCGCCCCCGCACCCCCCGAACCCCCCCGCACACCCGCGTTCACATTCAACACCGTACTCCCAAGTCAAGCGTGCCTATAGAAGTTTTACTTCAAAAACCCCCGATTTTGAAACATTCTTCCGCTCCGCTCCGCTCCTATTGGTGTTAGCGTGATGATATATAGCCTATAGCCTTCCTCGATAAATGTGTTAGAACACTGAAAGAATTTTTCAAATCGGAGCAGTAAGTAGTTCCTGAGATTAGCGCGTTCAAACAAAAAAACCTGTTCGATAAATTCTTAAAATAGACGTATCTTTCTTATTTGTGAACCGATTCAAATGAAACAAACACTAAATGTTAATCCAAGAAAATACCAACATGTCAGTGAAAACCGCATCCTTCTAGGTTAAGCCGTTTCTGAGATTAGCGCGCACAAACGCACAGACAAACAGACAATACTTCTAAGAATCATTGTTTTGGGTTCTATTGTGCTAATAAATAGCCCTAGTGACAGTTTTTCTCAAATATCTTCAATGTACAGACACCGACTTGTTACAGATTTATTATATGTATAGATAAACTATCATCCTAATAGGTGAGTAGATACTCAATCCCAAACATTTAAAAAAACAAGAAATTACTAATATTGAGCAGTGCATTTATTTGTAAACTAAACTTATCGACCGAATAGCCGAGTGGTTAGAACCGAAGTTCACTTGAAAGCTCGAGGTCCCGGATTCGGTTCAGGTCGGTGCAGATATTAGGTATGTATGGATATACCTAACAGTGTTCGTTCTCGAGTCTTAAGTGTTTAATATCTACATAAGTATGTTTATCTGTTTTATAGTATCCATGACTCAAGTTTTGCTTCTCGTGATATTTAAATAAATAAAAAATGCTAGAAGTCCGCGATTAATATGTATATCTTAATAATCACATCGTGTGAACAATCAAGAAAATGCTATTGGTATAGACATGCCAAGAAGAACCGTCTAGTTTTGTGTATAGATGTAGTAGAGTCATAAAGACAAGTAAGTAGGTTCATTTTAGCATAAGACAGGGTCCATGATGATCAAAATTGTATCCTTATAACATCTGTAACATACAATGTGGAAGAGCAATAAAAATTGAGTATTGATAGATAAACGTTACTCAAGCCAATAAAAAAACAAATGATAGTGTAAATTAATAAGCTATCATCAAAAATTGCCCACGTTCTAGGATGACTAGATATAACGATAAAGCATCTTTTGGCAAATATTTAGCACTTTTACCCCGTGTGAGCAAGGATTGAGTCACTGCGCACACGCATGACTCAGTAGGAAACACCGGTAATGCTGTTGATTTACGTACCGATTGTTTGCTGAGGTTGACATTGGTAAATGTTTGATTAAGTTTTGCAAACAATTAAAACATTCCGGGCATTCCAAAGACACATTCTAATTAGAAGATACTTGTAGCAAGAAAAAATTGAAAAAATCGTTCGGATTGACTGCCTCAAGGAGCGGCTCCTCCTCTTTCTTGGTTTTATTGTATACTAGACGTTTTCCGCGGGTCTGTACTCATAAACCAATAGATCTACAGTAAGGCTGCGTATCCACCGGAGCTGTGCGAGGATGCGTTGCGAGGGATGTGTTCGTCATGAACCAATAGAAACACTTCATTTTCCTATCCTTGCTCAGCTCAGCACTGGTGGAACCAGCTCAGCGGAGCGAGGTTTTTGTACATACAAAAGAAGGGAAAGATGTGTGCGAGGAATGTGTGCGAGCAATGTGTGCGAGGAATGTGTTGTTGTGTTGATAGGCGGCGTTGCTCCGCTGCTACCTCACCGCACCCCGCCCGCTTTCTTGAAAAGAGCCCGCCACACATCCTCGTTACGCATCCTCGCACCGCTCAGCTACCTCGCACATCTCTGGTGGAAACGCAGCCTTAAATTGAAACTCCAAATTTAATAACTTCCTACGAAAATTCTCAAAAACTACGTCGTGGTCTTCATTTAAGTTTTATGACGAACATTCGCGCAATATTTGTTATCTCTAGAGTCTAGGCATAGCGGTTAAGATTTTGGGATTGTACATAGATCCCGCCGTACATCGTCTTATATCGAGATAAAAAGTAGCCTATGTCTTATTCCAGACGTCCAGCTATCTATATACCAAATTTCACCCAAGTCTGTACAGCCGTTTTAGCGTGAAAAAATAATAAACACATGGGTTTTTATATTAGTAATCGCATTTACCATGTCATTCTCTCAAACGGTATAAAATGGTGGTAGAAAGCTTCAGTAAACCCTATTGTGAACGTTCGACTTTTTCAATTGACTCAAAAATAGGTACCTCTGATACTCTGAAATGTATTTTTTCCTCATTTTCTAAAGAAAAATTTTCAAATTCACTGGAACTGTCTATACTAATATTTGTAACAAATCGTTTATCTTTTCGATTCGTCAGGCCGTCACGCATTTCGTCATACTGCAGTGCAGAATTTGTCTTCAAATTGTGAGAAATTGCCGTTTTCCTGTTAAGAATGCACTGATAGATGGTTTTGCAACTTCGTCATCGTCACGCTTCGGACTATTCCTGGTTCATGAATTAGGTGGGTTCTTATTAGGAGTGACTCAGTGTTGCGGTCTCATAAACTAGTTAATTTTTAGACTTGTTTTTTTCTTTCAAGTATCATTAAATTGTGTTTTCAGGTGTTGTATCAGTCTCGATATTATAATTTCGTTGACTGTGACAATGGTCGCCAACGACGCGACTTTTTGTGGTTATGGATGTTATCCATTTATTTATTTATGTACTTATTTATAACACAATTTTTTTTATAAACAGTGATCGTTTTCGTCATTTACTAAGCCCAAAGAAAAAGCATTAGTGAAAACTTAAATAAAAAAACCGGCCAAGAGCGTGTCGGACACACCCAAGATAGGGTTCCGTAGCAGGTACGAAAAAATCTTTGCATACTTTATTAATGTGGTTGTTTTGGTCCCAACGTCGGCGGTACAGCACCATCTATCGGTGAATTGGGTAACTAAGAACTAGTATGTATGTATGTTGATTGTTTTTCAGATGTAATATTTTTTTTATTTGAAAGAAGATACTGTTAGCTTGATCTTATAGGTACTTAAAGAAAAAAAATGCTTGCAGTGGCGGTTAAATTACAATCTTAGTTTAGAAATATTTTTTTTACAAAAACTTAAAAACTGCTCAACTGATTAAGATGAAAATAATTTTCATAGAAAGTTTTTATTCAGGTTAACTTACGTGATTTTTTTCATATTTTTTAGACGTGCGGTTCAAAAGTTAGAGGGGGGGACACATTATTTTGAACTTTCGGAGTGAATATCTCCTAAAATATTCACTTTATCAAAAAATGGTTTTAAAAAACCCTATTTATTTTCAAATACCTATCCAATGATACCCCACACTATAGGGTTAGTCGAGAAAAAAAAATCACCCCCACTTTACGTCTATGGGAGGTACCCTAAAAAAAACGTTTGTCGGCGTGACTGATATATATATTCATGCCAAATTACAGCTTTCTAGTACTAACAGTCTCTGAGCTTAGCCGCGGACTGACAGACAGACAGACAGACGGACAGACATGGCGAAACTATAAGGGTTCCTAGTTGACTACGGAACCCTAAAAAGGGTATCTATTTGTGTATTATTTTGATAATTGCTCCGAAATTAAATGCATATTATATTTTATCTTTCATCTAGCATCATACAGCTGAATCTCAAATAATCTCAATGCACCTATTTTATGTTCGTCTAACATTTGATACTCTAAAGACTGCATCTTATTTCGGCTCCTCAAAATAGAAAACACATGCTGACATTTTTACAATAAAAAGTTTAAAACCACACTTGCTATCCAGTTACTCCAACCTGATAGCTTAATTTACGTCCAAAATCCGTGATACTATAATCAACTCTGCTGCTACATGAAAGAGTTTAAGTTAGTTTGTTACACTTGCATCATTTAACATCGTCCCGTAATGTAAATTGACGTTTTTGTGAGATATTTCCAGAGTAGAGTTACTCGTTGCTGCGACTTGCTTTATATCTATAGTTATCTCTTACTTACTATCACTAGAAGAAATAAAGATTATGTCTTTATAGGTACGTATTTTTGTAGGAAAAGAAGGATTGTTTTTCTTTTGTCCCATATGTTTAGTATTTTTTTTTCGCTGTTTGCGCATTTAGTTTTAAACGAATTCATCTTCCAGACTTCTCACTCTTGCGTTAAGTCAATAGTGTAGTTGTTGTGACTTTAGCGCTAGTATCAAATATACCATTACCATTAATGTGAGAACATACCTTAACAGTAATACAGTGCAAAGACTCCTTCTTAAATACCTCATAATAAAAATTCAGAAAAATAGTACATTGTAAAAAAAGTAAGTAAGTAGTTTTACAAGACAATACGATAAATTACATATATGCAACTTCTAAAAAATCAATCTTCTTTGACCCGATTTGCAACATGCGTAGTAATTTGATGTACAAAAATAACAAAAAGTAGACCAGTATATTGCCCCAAAATCGAGTGTAAACTTGATCCTTCAAATTTTTTATCCCTAACTTACTGAAATCATACATTCTCACGCACGTTCCAAGAACATCGTCTGATAACCTGACATTGACCACATGACTGCACGATACCGTTACCGTGTAAGACAAGCTTAATACACAGCATTAAGCTAGTGTTACGTTCATGGGGATACGGTTACCGAATTCAAGTATGAAGACATAGTGCTTGTTTAGGATCTCGATGAGATTTGTCTTAGAACTGGTGTAAGTGCAATGAAGTTTTTGGTGCATTAAAACAATGCATGTATAATAATGCGTATTCTTGGCACTACAAACATATAAACGATCGGCTTAAAATGATGATGATACAACTGTGAGTACATTTAGAACTTATTGACTGTAAAATACCAAATCCTGTATAAAACAGGATTCCTAGGTTTAATCATGTGTCTAGTTTACACTTAACACACGAAATCTAAGTCTAAACCGAAGCGCAATTAAGTCTGTATTTCAATTCATTGCCTAATAACATGCGTAACATCCGTAATCAAACGTGATTATAAAACCATGAGAAATCACACGATTAATAGGAATTTCATTATAATCAAGTTAACAGACTGGCCCTTTTACCGGCTAAGCTCGCTATCAGGCTTAATAAATTAGTATCATAACTTTATCTGTTCACTATGATATGTAAATCCCACTAGTTTCTCTCAGCAGGTCTTTAAGATAAGCATCTAGAGATGGGCTGGTTACTGGTAAAAGAGACCTTATAATATCTGTGAGAGAGTAAGTTTTCGAAGATGAGGCAGATGTTGTAGATGCATTGGTTTATATGAATGTTGTTTATGAAGACACTTGACCAGTAGTTTTTATAAGATGACATATTACAGCAATAATGTATAATCGTGGAGAAGTAGATTGTTAACCAAAAACAAAGTTTTGTAATAATTTTAATGTTACAGAAGATTGGATAAGCTAGCTCACGTTTTTAGGAAAGACATAGGAAATTTAGTGTGACAGATAACAGATAATGCAATCGTGAAAGTTTTAATCCAATTTATAAGTGTTAAGGTTAAATGCATACGTGGTCAGATTGGTCTAGTTGTAAATACCCAACAGCTTATGTTAACTCAAATGACCTAAAGCGTAAACATAATAATTCAACAGATATCGGTTAAACTCATAAATCCACATGCCTTGCCAGACCTAAATAACATTATCAGCCGATAGCGCAGTCAGACGAAGAATACAAAATGATAACGAGATTTTTTGCTCAACACGCTTTACGGTAACTTTATCTGTACCCTTATACGTAACAGTATTTTTATCAGCTACAGAGGTTTCTTGTCATTTTAATCCAAAAGTAACTAAAGTAAATCGCATTTCAAGGTTTTCGCTTTAGTTTTTTAAAATAATTTCAAAGTAACTAAAGACATACAAGGTTGCCGAAATTTAAGCTAAAAATTACATCGTGGTACTTAACGTACCTACGTAGACTGTTCACAAGACTAAAGGCATGAATTACGACTTCGAGCTGTGCTAAATGTATATATCTTTCTCTCTATTTTTTTGCAATAAGATGATACATAAAAGTGAAATGTACGAAACAACACTGTCAACTCTTTTTTTATCATTTATTGATATTTTTCTGAGGAGTCCTTTGAATTAATGACTTGTACAGTATTTTTTAATCTCTATAATATTGACTTATGACCTCTCAAGTAGAGGGTCGTGGGTTCGGCCACGGGCTCGCGTCTCATAGTTTTTCGGAATTTAATGACCCAATCCTTCTCATTCTGAGAGGAGGCCTGTGTCCTGCAGTGGGACGTATATAGGATGGAATGATGTTGATGATAATGATTAGCGCAAATCGTTGGTTGTAGCTATATTGTACAATTGTACATCGCAACTGTCAACATCCTCAACAAATTTGTGGTTCCTCTTTCCTTTCCCACATATCAGCAGCGGACACTCATTTGTCATTTGTTTGAATCGTCCTCCCCAGACGGAAGGCTTCAATACGGCAATTGTCTTCATGAATAAATTGATACAGATTTATAAAGTGGTCGGCGATAAGTGACGTCGTACTCGTACGTTCTTATCAATAATGTTCTTGGCAAGTTCGACAGTCGCCTGCAAACCGCCTGCATGCGATGTATTGTTCGAGGTGACATCATTTCGTATCCATGGTGTTTAAATTCTGTTTACTTAACGAGAATTAAGGAATTGCTATGTGTTTTGTTTGTGAATTAAGTGCGCGGTGACTTGTGTAGACATGATTGCGGCTGAGATGCTTAATGATTGCCGTACTGATGGGAAATTGTACGTAGCAACAACTTCACAAATTATACATAAATTCATTATCCTATTTTACTTCTACATTTACCCACTATTTACTTTCATTGATATTTTTCTAGTCGAGTATTTAAACTGATGCAACGCCATTCGATTTTGTAGCTATGAAAATTAAGGTTTCCATTATTATAAATGGGTGTCATGGGTCATCATAATTTTTATACTTAAGGTATTTTTTACTGACACTTACAAATATTTTCATTTTAAATCTCCGTGACTATAACTATTCAATGCCTCCTATGGATCATTACCGCGCGGGTGTTTCAACGAACTACTCATTATGAGTCGTAAAAGTTTCAACAGAGGCTGTTTAGATTTTATTGCAGTGGCATAAAGCATAACATACCGAATGGCTTTCTTCGGTTACTCTTATATTTTGAAACATTCATGCGTCTTGTAGCATCTGAAATACACTTCGTTTTTAAAATTAATCAGAAAATATTTCATAACTTTTAAAAAAAATAGTCAATTTAATTTTTGTTATCTGCTTTATATCTGGTTTTTAACTAAGACTGTTTCCGCATATGTGCAATATTATGCCTTGATCAAGGGAAAATTGTGCAGTGTCTAAATTAAATTGTCTCAGGTTGTATTTCCTCGTACAGTGCCGGTCAGTTTCATAAATTGGAGTGTTAGCTGTTAACTTGTCCACTTATTCAGTTTCTTGCTTTGATCTACACTCACATTCAAAATGAACTTATTTGTGAACATAATCTCATATGCTTCTAGTCAAGCACCTTCAAGTACTTCCTCAAGCATTTCACAGGTCATTTTGAAATTTTGTAAGACTATCCTTGCTTCCAACAATACTTTTTCGAACTAATTGCACAACTGGAAATGCATCTGTTATCGTAATTGCATCAGCGTCAGCAGGGTCACAATGGCCATTGTTCCGACCACCATTGTTTATTTTACCTTCGTTATCATGTGTGTTGGGTGTCATTTTAGTTTTAAAAGCAGGATCATCCGTTCTTACGTTTTTGTTATATAAACTCCTACATTGTTTAGTGCCATTGTTGAGAATTGTTAATTGTTCTATGTCGTTTAACAAAACTGTTGTTTTATTTGTCTTAGGAAGAGTTTATTCATTCACATTGTCTATACTTACTTTCATTGCTAGATGAATGATGGCTTAAAAGTCACACTCAGCGAAGTTAACTAATATTCGGTCGTACATTAGCATAATTTCAAATCGAACAAGAATCAAATCGGTTGATCAGTAGTTGATTTTGCCGAAATATTTAAAACTAAAAAATAGTTTCATTAAGTTATTGACAGTCTCGATATGCGTCAATTGCCTTTGAATTGGAAATTCATAGGTACTTTAAATTGATGACATAATTTGTTTGCACAGATTGAAATTTGACATGGTACGGTGAGTTGTGTAGGTGTTTTGATTACATTAGTTCACAATTAAGTCTAGCACTGAGACTTTAAGTGATGTGTAAAGGCTCTAAAAATAGAAATAGCCTTAATCAATAGATTACGGCTCAGGACACGCCAAGTAGGTCAGTTTCCTACAAGGTAGACCGATTACTTGACTGATATTGCCGAATATGTTTGTTGTTTATAATTTATTTGTAAAAAAAATCACGCAAATTAGTTTGTTTTGCAATGAAAATCCATCTGTAAAAAAAAGAGGTGAACGGGTGAACAGTTGGCTTTCATCCTGTTGCTAAATAAAGACCCAACATGCTACTGAATTTCTACAGAGCAAACTAGAGGCCCAGGCAGTCTATATTTCTTACATCGAAATATTGAAGTCTACATTCACTTGTACAAGCAAGCTACAGGCGAACAATTCAGGCCAATTACAGCTGACATGTAAAGTATACGAGGTCAAGCGCACAAATTACTTCTAACTTATACAATTTTGAACTTTTACGCTGAAAAATAGAACGTAAATGTAATTGATAATTGAAACGCTATCGTTTTTTCTTCGTGCCATCGTATATTATGATGAATAGGTCGTGGTAATATTTTTTCGCAATTTTCTGCATTGGAAATGTATTCGCAATTTATGGCGCTAGATATGAATTAGAAATAATATATTTTTTTTCTATTTTAAGTTTAAAGTGTTCGTGATCGAGTATTCCAGGGGATTTTGAACACCGTTTTAAGAATTGGAGTTGAAAAATACTAAGTACGTTTCGATTTCTGTTATTGTCTTTACTAAGTCTTGTAAAGTCGGTCAAGAAATTTCTCTACCATCCGAAGTAGCAATTTCAGTTTTTCGTTTAAAAATATTAACGAATAGGTCAATAAGGCAGAGAGCCCTTGTTGTTTTTTTTTTCTGGAACAGTAACTGATAAATAAAGCAGTAAAACACTTGTTACACTCTATTTCACCTGAAAGGAAGTGCAAAAGAAGACAAAGGTGTAAATCTCTGGTTCAGCATATTCGCTTTAGCCTTGAAGAGAGAAGGTTGTATCTGTTCAAAGATACCTTTTCATATATACATTTCGTACTAAATACAAACTGAAATATAGATGCACAGAAAAAACCCCCAGAAAAAAGACCAATGCTGGGAATCGAACCCAGGTCCTCAGCATTCCGTGCCGCGTGCCATACCCCTACACCACCACTGGTCTAGAGATTAGACAGGATTGTATTTAGTACGAAATGTATGATTTCACGGGATGACCGTAAAAGTAATAAAAAAAAAAATGAAGTTGAAAAAATAAGTACAAAAAAAAAGATACTTCATAGCTAACTTGTTTAAAGTTGCACAGTAGCGCCATCTCTTGTCCAGGTGAGCGGTTAGTTCCGAAGGAGTGTTAAAATCTCTCGATGAGGGTGTAACATAGATGTGCGTTTGTCACTGCATAAGGTGATGATTTAGCAGATTGAAATGTATGATGTATAGGAAAGATTCGTGTCTAATCTCTAGACCAGTGGTGGTGTAGGGGTATGGCACGCGGCACGGAATGCTGAGGACCTGGGTTCGATTCCCAGCATTGGTCTTTTTTCTGGGGTTTTTTCTGTGCATCTATATTTCAGTTTGTATTTAGTACGAAATGTATGATTTCACGGGATGACCGTAAAAGTAATAAAAAAAATGAAGTTGAAAAAATAAGTACAAAAAAAGATACTTCATTAGCTAACTTGTCTTTTCATATATGTATAAGTACTACTCGCATGAAGAACAAGTAACTGTTGAGAGAGAAAGGCAGGGCCAAGCCTCCCACTAGGTGGATTGATGACATCGCGAGAATTGCTGGTAACCGGTTGTAGTTAATTGTGGTATTCTAAGAGGGAGACCTTTATTCTACAGTAGACGCCGTCCGGCCGATGATGATGAATTACGACTGTTACAATAAAATACAACGACCTCATAGTATTTTTCGAGAAATCGACTTAAGACAAGCTTACATTTGCCTCTGTGTATTTTTACGTATCTGTGTGAACATATGCCCTTATAAAACAATGATATCAGTTGTGATTATTAATCCTTATATGTATTAGTCAGTCATATACTTCAGATTCCAAGAAAAAGATTACGCAAGTAAACTGATATGATAAAATTATAAACAAGTAGCGGAGGTCGATCTGGTCTTTCTTGTATCTTTATGTTTGTTGATTATGTAGGTATTTTATTAATAAGATTGATGAAACTTACCTAATTGATCGTTATTATTCGTAATTAAAACTATACAGTAAGTAATTGATATCCAAGTCACTCTGCGTGCAACCTTTTCATCTATGTATAAATTAATATCTATGCTGTTTTTGATAAAGAGGTGAACTTTATTTGTATGGAGGTAGTAATCTCTGTTGCTACTCGATTCCAAAAAATCTTTGACTAATAGATAGCTTAACCCTACTTTACGCAAATATCCACTGGGATACATATGAAATCGTGGCCATAAATATCGTCAATATTTGCGTTTGTTATTTGTTCAAATTTAAAAGTATCAACGATTTGGAGATCGCTGATAACCGGTAGTACCCTAGGATCTAACGTCTGGTCGATCCATTATGGATGGCTTTGGAAAAACCAACATTCCGGTTTCGAGATTGAAAAATACGTGGTTTGTAGTAGTACGATTTCTTTTAAAAGTTGTGATAGAAAATCAGGTCATTGTTAAAAAAGTTGATGATCCAATAGCGATTTATTTACGTTATCAATCATTTCGATACTCTCGATTCCACCTATTAACATTATTGGCCGATTGCCAGCGTCATTTTGTATCTTCAGTATTTTCAGATCTGTTTGTTTCATGTTTGATTGACAGATGGTTTGTGATGATGGTTTGTCATTTTCATAAATTTAAGTTTAACATTTTGCATCAACAAACTAAGAAATATTTTGTTGTTCTGTTGTAAAGTTAACATTGTTTAAGTGTTAAAAAGTTATTGTGGGGTCATTTCAAAAGCATATTTTTAGCAACCTGAATTGGTTCCGTCGTGATCAGGACTATTAAGAACTAGCGTACAAATGGGTCCACATCTGCTTCTTACTTGATGCTCTATAGTATAGAGCGGTATAGTCTACTATACCGAGACTTACCAACACCAAGTTAAAACGAAATATTTTCATTCCCACATATGTTTTGTCTTACATCATCGATATAACTTTACTGTGACAGCGACGTGACTATCTAATCGTTGGATGCGGTTATTTATTTCTATAACACCGACATAGCCTTGCGGCAACCGGTTGGTTTTGATAATACCTTGAGAAACCTTGGCACCGTTGCATTATCGATTGGTGTTTTCACTTTTCTTTTCTTATAAAGCTTTTAAGGGACATTATGTTATACAGCCACTTTTGACTGAAGAAGTCGTAGCTAGATACGTAGCATACACACGTCCTATTGCTCGACACAGGCCTCTTGTTAAATTAAGTGGGTTCGTAATTTTGCACATCAATTCCCAAAACTCAGAAAAGCGCAAGTTCGGTTTCGTT
The DNA here is from genome assembly GCA_947859365.1 of Archips crataeganus. Classification (NCBI taxonomy): domain Eukaryota; kingdom Metazoa; phylum Arthropoda; class Insecta; order Lepidoptera; family Tortricidae; genus Archips; species Archips crataeganus. The sequence continues at coordinate 8,554,578 of OX402064.1, forward strand.
CGCACCCACGATCTTCTGTCACAGAGGCCATAGGCCAAATCACTAGGCTAGCACGGCCTTTTTGAGAGCAAAACTGTGTAGAACTATTAAAAATTTCATGTTTTAATTCATGTTACTTTCTTTGTTCGCAGGCCTCTTCAAAGGCTCAACCACCACACTCGACGGCATCGGTCTCCGGCCGATGCCTGCGGAACGGCCTAAGACGTTGCGGAAGCTAAAGTCAGTGTACGATGCATCTCCGACAGAGCAAACGTCGGTGAACATCTCTAGCCTGAGCAGCAATGGACAGAGCACAGAACGGAACGTCAATGGGTGCGACGATGAGATCCGAAGACGTAGTAACACCACCAGCTCGACGCATAGCGCGGACAAGTCGCTGTCGATACTTAGTCCGTTTGATGAACAAGTAAGTTGTTTTGTTGAGTGATTGTTATTGTGTATGCTATTTTTTTAAAGTTTGCCTACTAACACGATAAGAAAAGGATATCGGAGTATCAAAAGTATTTAATTATAAAGGCTTTTAGAGGCTCGCCCCATAGTATCTACCTACATACATAGACGTACCTACATTTTTATGAATGTATCTTCTATGTGATAAAGATTACGTAGCTATTTTTTACGATTGCGCTTTTGTTTTTAATGCAATGCTTTGTTTTTCGTTATAAGAATCTTCTGATGCCCTCTTCATAAGCTACAGCTTACTTAACCGTCCTTTTTTGCTTCTACTATCTTGCGTCTGTAATTATCGGATTATGTTTGTCATGTAGTATGAAATATTGAGTAACAATTAATACCATTTCGTATCAAGTCATTGATTGCTTGATTGCTATTATGTGCCCTTTATAAACGCAACTCTCATATTTCTTAATTGCTTCAATATGTTCTTGAGTCTCAATATGTGGTGGAACTTAACGTAATATATCTTTGGGCTACAAATAAATAGTCTTTCTTACGATTTTAATTTTGCCTCATTATTAATTTTACGACATTTTTAATTTTTCGTCTAGCGCGTGCATGCACCTAAGTAATTTAATTGTTTTTCTGTAATACATACTAATATGTATTTACTTTTTTAGGACAAATTACTAACACACATGGATATTCGATATCTGAAATAATATATAATAATAATAATATATTCAGGCATTACTTTTGTGGAGATCGGAAGTGGATCGGAGCGGAGGGTAGCGGAGGTGCAATCCCGTCGCATATATATATATATATATATATCTATGCGACGGGATTGCATATATATATATATATATCTCCACAAAAGTAATGCCTGAATCGTCTTCTTTCTGAATCATTTTGAAGCTGGTTTTACGGAGCCGAATCAAGTGGTCACACCTTTCAATTCTTTGTATCAAAACAATGATCGCAAGCACCAAGTTTATCAACAAAATGAACTGTCTAAACGTCGACATTGTTTCTCACGGTGTGTATACAAACCCCTCTTGTTTCTATGAGCGCGTTCAGGTTTCTGAAGAAAAATTTGACTATTTTACGACTAACTTTTACCCGCGGCTTCGCCTGCGAACGAATTTTTATAACGAATAATTTAGCTATCAAGTCTCAAGTCAAAAATCTTAGACCTGTATGTGTGTATTTTGCCAGTGATGACTTATGCCAGTGAAACTTGGCCGCTAACAAGAAAGCTCAAAGTCATTCAGAAGGCACTTTAGAGGTCTTATGCTCAGAGTTTCTTTGCGTCAATTCACATGTAAATATGTACAACTCAATCATATGGAATCCTGAAGGACGCAGCATTTTTGAGTGAGAGAATGAAATGATGAAATATAGCTCGAAGAATCGTCAGACTCAATTGGGATTGAGCAGGGCACTTTGCTCGTAGAACTAATGGCCGCTGGAACGAACTGGAAGCCGCGGTGTAAGTAGGCTTCCAATAAGAAGGAGCGATGACCTGGTTAAGGTTGCGGGATCGCGTTGCATGTGGATAGCGCAGACCCTTGGGGGAGGCCTATGTTTAGCAGTGGACGTCTTTCCGCTGAAATGATGACGATGGTGATTTAGTTACCTTCCCGGTTATTCGTAAATAGATACTCAACTCTACTAGAGGTTTTACATCCAACACAAACAATTAGCAAAGGCGTTCAATACATTACTATCTTAGGTAAATAGAAGGGCTCAAGCGCAATTCACGGAAAGATCTTGACCTTATCGGTCACGATTCGCGACGGGCGTGTTGACAGACAAACATAGAAAGTTAAGTCAATAAACAGATAATAGGGCCTTTAGGCGGTCTGTACATGAAATCGTTACATAGAGCCATTGAAGAATCAAGCGACGTGAAGCAGACAAAGTTAAATGTATTAAATAATCGTAGTTCGACGTGGATTTCACGGGATAACCGTAAAAGTAAAAAAATGGAGTTGAAAAATCTTAGATATATGTAAAATCTCGTGTCGCGGTGTTTGTTACCAAACTCCTCCGAAATGACTCAACCGATTCTCATGAAATTTTGTGTGCATATCGGGTAGGTCTGACTGAGAATCGGCCAACATCTGTTTTCCATACCCCTAAATGTTAAGGGTGGTTCACCCCTTAATTTTTGACGTGATAACGTCTAATAAATCGATGAACGCCGGCTGCAAGTACACGAAAAAGGATGACGTAATGTATAAGAGAGCGGCGAACGCCAGGATGTACACAAGCGGGATGTGTGGGGGGGGGTTGCGAGGGGGTGCGGGGGATCCAAAATCCACATAAATTCCAAAAAACGCAGAGGTGCGAACCGGGATTTGAACCCACGACCCTCTGCTTGAGAGGCCATAGGTCAAACCACTTGGCCACCACGGCTTATTTAGTTACTTTATTATCTCAAGTTTGTGGAGCAGTAGGATATTATATGTTACTTAAATGTATAATCTGTAAGTAACTACCTAATACATAATAAGTACTTATTTCAAAGACGCAAAAGGGAGGAAGTTTTATGCTTGCGGTTTATTTATGAACTTCGTCTAGAAGAACTGAACTGGAAAGATTTATTGGCTGCGAAATAACTACAAGAAGGCCTATATCAACGTTTCCCGTGTTTTTGAACATTGCCACCGAAATACCGACCGATTTCTCACACATACAATACTCGACTTTGACAAATATTCGTTTCACTGTAAGTAGGTAAAGATTAGGATATGAGTAAAACTTGCCTAAAAATACTGGCTGATTTATTACGGATAATACTGTAATGCGCATTGTAACAAAAAAGCCGTGCTGGCTTTGTGGTTTGACCATTGCCTCTCAAGCAGAGGGTCGTGGGTTCTGAGTTTTTCGGAATTTATGTGCGAAATTATATTTGAAATTTACCATGAGCTTTACGGTGAAGGAAAAATCATGAGAAATTCAATGGTGTGTGGGAAGTTCCCGATCCGCACTGGGCCCGCGTGGGAACTACGGCCCGAACCCTTTCATTCTGAGAGGAGGCCTGTGCCCTGCAGTGGGACGTATATAGGCTGGGCTGATGGATTCTGTAACACCTAATAAACTAAAACCTACACTGACGATCAAAATTTAAGGGTCTAACATGGTACTAAACTCTCCTTACAAAATGACGAGATTTTGTTACAATGTTTTATCCATTAGTAGGCACGCAATTACATCCTTCCGTTGTTGTCAGTGCTGAAGTTGGTTTGCGTAGAAAAATATTTCCTTAATAATTAACTGACAATAGCATTGACAGGAAGTTATTAGTTGGAATGGTAAGTAGAAATTATGAAGGCAATATTGCTGGTTACCTCGTAATGACATGCGCATTGAATTTGTTTGAGTAATTTAGTAATTTTTCATATGCCTTTTCAAATAAGGTAGCCTGGCAACCGACATTATTTTTCACTTGTCTAGGGCATGCGCTGTATTGTATAGACGAAGTGGTACCTATTCATTATCTACGCAAATACTTAAATACTGTTGTATTGCTAAAAACGCTAATTACCTTTTTTACCAATTTTGTAATGGTACCTGTGGACTAGAGAAACGTAAAATGTAATAATTTGCAGTCTACATTACAACAATGCGTCCGCTTTTCTGGTCTATTTTTTTTATTTATCTTTATTCAAATTACAACTTATGAACTATACTAAACTGGTACGTTTAATGGCGAGACGCGCTCAGTTTTTATACGATTTATAAGTTTAATATTAACATTATTAAACTTATAAAATATATTACTTAAACAGCTCTGAAGGTCATACTTCAGAAAATAAATAAGTCGGTAATCATGGTAAACCCAGAAGACATTGTTTCTTATCGAATGATCGGGTATTAATCTGCACATACAATTGAAAAATAGTATATGTATAAACAACTACCTCTGCATACAAACCGTGCACACAATAGGTACGATGTTTTTTAGCTGATATAAGATAATGCGGGTTATGCGGGTGAACATCTTGCGTTTATCAGATGATAAACTAAAATATACAGTTCACTAGTTGTAGTTACATTCGCACGCTCGTATTTCACCCAGTAATGAAATTACAAAACCAACTGTACTCCAATGAGTCACAATTCAAATTTGAATCACACACTTTAACTTGAGATATCAAGTTCCAAAAAACAAGCAATTATTTACACTCTGCTACGTCAACTATATTTTTCGCACCACGTAAATGAGGCTTTATACTGCAGGATCCAACCAAAAAAAATCTGCATCTATCTGTCATTTGATCGAAATGTGATTTAAATAAAAAGTCACATATGGGGTCATACGTCATCGCAGGGTTTCCTAGCAAAATATTGCCGCAAGCGATTTTTCATAATTATTTTTGATACTTACTTATTTTTTTTTAAATGGCCGTCATTTGTTTGGAATTTCAATGAACTTTCTAAACGAAGGGCTCCTTCTTTTTTACAAAAGTCTCAAAAATGATTTGGAAAAAGTATATGCTACAATATTCAGCTAGGCAAATTTTGCGGAGTTGCATGCCTTAAGTGTAAACTTTTACATAAGTCACATTTCGATAAAAACAGATATGTGCAGAATTTAAAGGTGGGATCTTGGGCTATCAAGTTTGCATATTATGCAGTATGCAGGTAGACAGGTGCGTGTGGGCAGCTTTTGATACGGCAGATGTTTTATACAGATGACAATCATTGACGCTTTTATACCTCCTTATTATGTTTATTTTACTGACATGCATAAAAATGTCCTTAGTGACAAATGTCTTGTCGTTTAGCAGTTCTTTCATGCTGTGCCACGTTTTTAAACTTTATTGTAAACTTACTTAATTCGCGGTTTTGCTCCCGTAGAAGAATAAAAAATAGGCTTGGGAATGTCAAAAAATCACTTCTTAGTGCACCTCTGTGGTACTTAAGGCATTTGGCTGTTAAATTTCAAGACTATTTCCAGTTGTTTAGGCTAGGCTGCACGTTGTCTGTCAGTCACTCACCTTATTCTTTGACTTGTATACTGGATAAAATTTAAAAAGTGATACACAATTAGTGCATATAGCTCAGTTAATACGGGTTAGTTAATAAAACGACGACGAAACAGTCGTACATAAGAATGGAATAGAAATAAATAATTGTAAACAGAGCTTTAGTTTCCTTAATCGATTGGTTAAAGAAAACATGGCCAACAGGCATTATAAATACATAGGTATTTACTTAAACACTCCCTAATATAATACAATACAATTTTTTCTTTGTCCACAGGAGGAATGGGCGAAGATATCCGAGATAATGGCCTCCTTCGGCAGCAAGCTCGTCCGCGAGTCCGTCTTCGTTTCCGAACTCGAGCAGGAGTTCACCTCCCGGCTCGGGCTCAGCTGCTCCGAGTCCAGCTTGAGTCCCTCCGTGGCCTCGAACCTGGGCCTTTGGCTCTCAGGCCTAGGCCTCCACGATTACGAACCGCTCTTCCTAGAGAGCGGATACGATGACGTGGATTTTGTTGTAAGTATCATCGTGTGCTTGACCTCACGTATGCTTAAGTAAGACACGGATTTGTCCAAATTTAAGGCGTTCTTTTTGACGTGACAACGTCTAATAAATCGATGAACGCCGGCTGCACGCACGAAAAAGGATGACTCAGTGTAACGTACATAATGCATTGTCCCGTTACGCGTCCCGTTACGCTCGAGCCGATGAACGATAGGAGCGAGAGCGCGGCACGAGCGAGCGAAAGGCACAATCGGCAAAAGTATGCAATCATTTCATCAATGTTTTGTTATGACGTTGTCACGTTAAACTATCGTCCGTAAACCGACTTTACAGACAACCGGTTATTATATTTTTATTTTTGTCTATGAAATTGGATTTATATGAACCAATTTTATTGAGACTAGAACCCAGGTTTTCGTCAACTTCCTGCATACGAGGGGTTAAGACGAACGAATAATATTATTCATAATATGCTTGGGAATCCTGTCCACAGCATCTTAATACCCTTAGCCCATTTTATGTCGCTTCCTACCTGGCAGTAGTTTGGCTACTGCGAAGGGTTGTCTACAAATACATCGTCATAATGATTGAGACCTCGATAGTTGCACCCATTTACATTCTGTGTTTCCAAAAGCTTCTTCATCTTGGCTTTGGCCCCATTAATGCCTTTCAAGTAAATAGGTCCCCATTGTCCCCGTGATCGGAAATCCGTATAATAATCATTTATCTGTGATAGTCTATGGTGGGTCGAATGAGTTGTCTCGCTCGCTCTTAGCGCTCTCGCCCTTCCTGCGCAAGATGGCGTAAATTAAGTGTTCACTTGTTGTTATAGAGCGAATAAAAACCATTAATTAATTGGAAGATTTTATTTGTAAGACATTACATTACCCAAGACAATATCCAAAGTTACAACGTAGTTACATGAGAGTAATCTACTCGTTTGAGGCTTTGAGGTTAATCACATAATCACACAATTGTTTTAAGATCATAAATAATTGGCCCAATAATTTAATCGATTCATGTAAACATGAGAAAAAATTGTGAAGAGTTATAACAAATGAAATTGTTAACAGTAATTTTCTTTCACAGAATGGGATCATAGATGAAAACGACCTACGAGAAATGGGCATAGAAGAGAACGATAGACAAAGAATATTAGAATCAGCGAAACAATTACCTCTTAAAATAACTGAAATAAGCAATAATTATAACAATAATAATATAAGTAAAAACCAAAACGAATCAGTAGAAGAGTGGCTAAGGAATATAAATTTAGAGATATATAATGATACGTTTAGAAAGCATTTGTATGTAGATATGGATAGGGTTAGGAGGATTTGGGAAGTAGAACTGACTGCAGTATTAGAGATCCAGAAAGCTGGGCATCGTAAGAGAATCCTGGCGTCAGTTTCTGGGGAACACAATGGACCGGCGAACCACATGGACATTAATGCTGATCTCAATTCATTGGTAAGTGCATTTGAAGTAATTTATTAAGTCACTATTACATATTATTTAAACTAAGATGAACTTATTGGCAGCAACACAATTTTTTCCTGGAGACAAGTTTCCTTTAGGTACTTTAATTTTAGTATTTATCACAAACTTTGTTTGATTGTGCTAACTTCAAATATTTAACGAAAATACGTCTGCCACACATCCACAACAACAATAAAACATGCTTGTTCAATTATCTTCTCATACTCCTTTTGTTTCTACATGTTACGTGACATCAAAATTCAATTAATATTTACCTTCAAATTAAGAGCATCTAATTAAATTCTAAGCGTCAATATACCACCCCCCCCCCCAATCCCCTTCAGGGATAAGTCCGCCTTATCATTTTTTTTCTGTAACCTTTTTGTTTTCCTTTTGTACAATAAAGAGTATAAACAAACAAACAAACAAACCACTACCATCATCATTGTCATCTTCATTAATTTTCATGCCCATTTTAAGTTTAGGCTTCTCCCGAACTCGGCCACTCGGCATCTTGAACCTTATGCTTTACTTGGACTAATCCTAACGCTTTGTCTTCACTGACTTTATTATCTCTAATACAATAATAGGATCAAGCGTTATCGTGTACACTGCACTATATTTAATTTACTGTAATGCTATTATAGTCACGTACCATTTCGAGTATACATTTGACTACAATGGGATTGTCTATGATTTGTAGTTAAGTATTCTGACCATGGCCGTTTATAGCTGGTAGCAGACGGCACGTAAATCGGTAAAGCTATTGCATTTTAATCCACGGTATCCCATGGACTTTCCATGTGTAATAATCGGATTAAATATTATCAAGTTTATCTGTGAGAAGTTTCAAAGAAAGAGGTTTTCAAGCGATCAATTATAGTTTTTGATAGTTGATAGCTTAGTGTTTTAATGTTATCTTTGAATGGGTAAAAGAGAGCTACTTTTTTAACGTAAGATTAGGGTAATTTGAACCAATGAAGTCAAGTGTGAGTCGGACTAAAAAAATATGAAGATCGAGTTAAAAACGCTGAAAAAACGACGTTTCTTGTATAATGACCCTTTCGATTTTTTACTTTATTTTATTTTTAGTTTCTATTGTTTTATCAACCACAGTAATATTTAATCGGTGAAAATGTCTAGCTATTACGGTTTAAAAGATAGAACCCTGTGACAGAGTAATAGGGTCACGTTGGCACTCTTTGGGTACGGAACACTTAAAATACATGACAGGAGCAACAACCTGACGTAACTATCACTTATCGCGAACCAGCCTACCGATACATGTCATGTAATCGCTGTCAAATTGAATTGGTGCATTGCTAAACTGCAAAACGTCAGACGCAATGAAGCGAATAATACTGAGCGCAGTAAAAAGGATATCCTCAGTGAGTGCGGGGGAGTTGCTAAGTTACTGGATGACATAAATACCTCACGGTATTCATTCAAGCAAGGACATGAAAAGGGAGAGTAACAGTGACCATTTCAAATTTAACGATGGTCTAACTAGAGAGATGTAAAACTCTTTGTACATGAAAACATGAAATTAACAGTTAACAAGAGAAAGAGATGCACAAAGCGAACTTATCCCTTAAAGGGATCTCTTCCAGTTAACCTTTCAACTATTGACAGGACATCAAAGGTACGTATCTAGCTAATGGCTGCGACTTCGTCCGCGCAGAATTCAAATCATCATTATCGGTATCAGTTAGTGAATATAATAAGTCCCGATTTATCCGTATCCCATGGGGATTTTTACTGATATAATACTTACTTGTAGGCCAAAGGCCCATGGTACTAGAGAATGATGGGCAAATGTGTATGAAACCCAGCCTGATCACTAATGGAATTGTTATTAAGACGACTAGACTGTGAAGGGAAGAATCGACGTAATTTTAGGACGTAACACACTCAAAAAATAAGTGACTTGTAAGCTCACATATGAGGGCTAATAACTCGCTTCTCCGGGGTTTTTGAAGTTTCAATTTTAGAAAATTACGTCTTAGTATAAATGCGGTTCATATTTGGATATGCAGGACAATTTGCCCATCATTCTTTGAAGAGTTGAGTAGTTACTCTGAATAGAATTTGAATTCCTTATCCCGTTTACCCCTGTCCCGACTAAACGGCCTAGCGACATAATTTGACCAAGGTGTAGAGTTTGTGAATTTAGTGCTTGTAGAGTTAGAAGCTTGGCTCTTCATGAGATCAGGGGCTGAATTCAGGAACGGCCCAATCGGTTTGCGAGCGGTAATTCGGTCGTTTGCGCCAAAAATCACTGGTTTGCGAGAGGTTTTGGCTTCCTGAATAGCCAGTTCATCCCTATCCTATCCTCTCGCAAACAATCGAAATACCGCTTCAAACCGTGTCGGGCCGTTCTTGAATTTAGCCCCTGGTGACTTTTGACAGTGAAGTATATGGTTTTGTTGTGGCAACATTTTACATGAACATTTCTTTGGTGGGTTTGAATTTACTTGTAAATCGACACTAAATTTAGCGCGTGCGGTAGCCGAGAGTCGGGACGGGTATAAAACACTGACTGAAAATATGGATATTAAAAAACCACAACGGCCAGTACTTAATGTTACATTGTTGGTTTTATAGACGCGTCTATTCTCGGTTCAAATAAAAACAAATGAAGTTACGTTCTTAAGCGATGTTCTTAATGAATAATGGGATTTTATGAAATAATAGCTTTGCCCCACAGTTTCGCGCGTGTCAGAAATTTATGAAAAAAAATCGTGCGTGCAGTACCTCCGCACGGAAGAAGTGAAACTTCGTAATGTGGAAATGAAAAAGGCACTTATACATCAATATGAACCTTATTGCAATAACTTAAAGAACTAAATTTACTTATGCATCTATGTATTTAAATTACTCACTAGATGGCGCTTTTATCAAGTCTCATACAAATTTGCACAGACAGTATGAGTTCTGCATCGCACTGTCGAAGTTTTTAACATCCGTATAACGCATAGCTGCTGGTCTCCGGCTGGGAGTTGGGATCTGCGCAAGTCACAACTGTGTTTCTTGTGGGGCTCCAGTGGACCGACTCGGCCACCATGGCCTCTCCTGCTTCTCGGGCGCCGGCCGCCTGTCCCGCCACGCCGCTCTCAACGACATTCTCAGAAGGGCGCTCGTTAGTGCCAACGTTCCCGCTGCTCTGGAGCCCCAGATTGTGCGGAGCGATGGCAAGCGCCCTGATGGAATGTCGTTGATACCCTGGAAGACTGGCCGTGCGCTGGTGTGGGACGCCACCTGTACAGACACCCTGGCGGCGTCCTACCTACCAGCAACTACCAAACGTGCGGGGGCGGCGGCGGACGCCCGGGAACGCCTCAAGGCCACAAAATATAGCTGTCTCGGCGCCCAATATCATTTTTTTCCTTTCGGCGTCGAGACTCTAGGTCCTTGGGGTAAGGGTGCACTGGAGTTACACAGGGAGCTCAGCAATAGGTTGAGAGAGGCAACAGGCAACCCTCGCGCCGGCAGCTTTCTCGCGCAAAGAATCGCAATCGCTGTTCAGCGCGGGAATACTGCCTGCGTGATGGGCACCATGCCAAGAGGCCCACCTCTCTTTTTTTAATTAAGTTTAGTTTTAGTTATTTTAATTTAATAGTAGTTTTAGTCTTGTATTCACACCTGTATATGTTTTTTCCGTTAGTAGGTATATAATTATACACTGCGAGATTACTTGCTTCGGCAGTACATACATATACTAATGCTTTAATACCCTCTCCATGGTAGCGTTAAACGTTTAACGCGACCTTGTTGGAAGTCGCATTAGAAGTTTCACTTCAAAAAATTTACAGTAATTTTATAACGCATGTTTTTTGCTGGGACAACGCCATCTATGGATTTCAGACGAAGTTAACACGTCACCTAAATAGCCGAAGTACTTCAATGTTTTACGGGAACTCACTACCGGAATATTAAGTATACTATATGTTTCAATCCAGATCACAGTTGTACGCCAAGTTTCATTTAAACCCGTTCAACCGTATTGTGTGATTGATTAACCAACATCTAAACATCTTATCTCATGCTTTTTCATTACATTTATTATGGGATCGTAAAGCTACTTTTGAGTCCGTTACAATATCTAAAAATAATCACTTATTTTTAAACTTAAAACAAAATTACATGTGTATTTTCGAGTAGCACGACAAAAATGTCACCACATTTACATACAAATGTACAAATCTTTTTATAGCTCCAATAAATAATTCAAAATGGAGCATATCGCGTATTTTCCCACAAAGCTTAATTTATCTCTCACGATTTCATAACACGAAATATCATTATTGAAAAGTCGACCTCGACCAATACAATAATTCTCAATCCAGCTGCATGTCCTTTAAAATTAATTCAAACATCGTAAAAAGCTGAATATAAAGTCGTTTTTATGCAGCCGGCCACTCGCACAATTACGTTTTACGTCGACAATGAAACGCGTAACGTCCTTACATAATAAAAGTTCCGATTGCGTTTTGAATTTCGAATTATCAACAATATCAACATTTTTTACTTTCGTGTTTAGGGCGATTTTAAGAAATGAAAATGACGGATCAAGAACACTGCGACGTGAAGAGGTAACAGATAGACTGATAGAGAGTTTCTTTCGCATTTATTACATTAGCAAAGATTAAGCAGATACCTACGTTTTTCTTCCTAACACAACAATTTCTGATCCCATATCATTATCAGTTAAAACACAAAAGTGATGAAAATCGCCCAATTTTATAACCTCACTTGCCCCAAACGAGGGGATTAAAATGGCTAATCCTCACCAAATTGCTCATCTTACCTGTAATTACACGACACGTGCGAAGGGGGTAGCCAGGCAACCCCGTAGTGTGATAATATCTTTTTAAGTGGCGTATCTGACAAGTTTATTAGGTGTCGCAATTTATTTTTAATTATTTAACTGCATGCGTTTACCTGTCCAGCCAGCTGATAGGTGTCAATCAATTATAGAAATATGTGGTTTAGAATTGTATGGTTTAGTATTCAGTATTTATTTAATAACCAGCTGTTGGCCGCTACTCCGTCTGGAAAAAAATCCCGCGGGTAATAAGTAATTTTCCGAGTTAAAAACTATCCTATCTCCGACCCAGGGTCTCAAACCATCTTCATAACAAATTTCATCTGAATCCGTGAAGCGTGAAGAGGTAACAGACAGAAAGATACACTTTGGCGTTCATATTATTAGTATGAATTACAAGTTGTTGCCCGCGACTCCATCTGCAAATCGCTATCCCGCGGGGACTGTGCAATTTTCCGGTATTAAAACTGTCCTTTGTCCTTCCAAGGGTCTCAAAGTATCTTGATACTAAATTTCAACTGAATCGGTTCAGCGGTTGAAGAGGTAACGGACAGACAGACCGACACTGTAGCATTCATATTATTAGCATGGATTATTTAACTGCATGCTTTTACCCACAGAAATAATAATAAAGAGGATAGAAATGCCTTAGTTCCTATTTTCTTCCAGAACTCGTGTCGCTACTTCATCCCCTCTACTTACTGTGTTAATGCACACATGCAAAAGACCGGAACCGTACTACGCAATCACGCACACAATTACTAAAATTTTTGCTTACAAACAATTATGAACCTTACACCTTAGAGATAGTGTTGAATAACACTCAACGTAAGTCATACCCACATTTACACAACGGCGCTCTTTATTGGCCGCGTCGGCATTATGTCTGTACTAGTCGTAACCTGTTTTTTTGTCCGTACCACGAACTTTTGTGCAAGACGGAAGGGTTATCAAAAATTACTTTACATTGCTGCGTATAATTCAAAACGATCTGCGTTTTTATGGGCATGAGTAGCAATGGTATATGAAGTTTCGTGTTAATAACGTTTAAACCAATATTTCATAATGAAATATTTTCTCAAGTTGTATTTTGATATAAACCGCATTATTACATTAAATTAATACATACCAATGAAATGTAATCCCCTTATTAGTGTAATTACACAGTGTGGACGAGTTTCCGCAATTGGGATGCACCAAAAAAAATAACCTATAGTTTTTATATTTTTTTTGGAAAGAATAGGATATTTTAAGATACCATTTTCATCGATTTTGAAATTGGTTGAGTATTTTTTTTTTTTTTTTTTTTAAGAAATACGTTGGATGACGTCACAGTGAGAGAGCCACGTTCCATTGCCTATAAAATTTCAAGTCGTACATAACATAATCTGTGGCACTACTGATTTGTCTTGTCACTGTCAATAATACAAGCACGGCTTAGGGTCCTAAATGAACCATGACAAATATTTTTATTTATTTCTCTTCTTTTAGCTTCGATTATTTCTATTTGTTTAATAGAGTGATAGTAAATAGATATTTTTTATTAAAATCTGATATTTAAATTCTTTTATATTTACTTGTAACGTAGTAATTTAATAATTAAATTTGTAAAAATACATTGGAAATACTCGTATACATTTCGGACTTTACGTTAAATGACAACTGTTTAAAGCCAGGTGCGCATCATGTGATTAAAGTTCTGTCTTTGTCACTCTTTGCTATTATAAGCAGGACCGCAACATTTGCAACTGTCAATTTGCTTTCGAGTGTAGACCTGCTTTATATCTGCCATTGCGACGATTCACTGCAGGGGTCAAATGAAGGTCATTACTGAAATTTCCTTTATTTAATTCATTTTATCATATTTTCGGAATCTGATTTCTGAAAACGCTTCACAAAACCTATTTCTCCAAACGGTTTTCGATTTATTATACGTCGTCAAAAATTGGGACATCCCAATTGCTAATGCTGCAAAACACCATTTTAATGCACTTGTTGTCATACCCACGTTTCAAATAGCACTGAGCCACAAGTCGCGCGCTTGTGACCTACGAGTCACAAGCGCGGCGCCAAGGTCACGCGTCTAAGGCACTTCTATCCTCTTTATTATTATTTCTGTGCTTTTACCTGTCTAGCCAGCTGATAGGTGTCGATCAAATGTAGAAATATATTGTTTAGTATTTCGTAGGTATTTATTTAATTAGAATGATTGTACAAAAATTATGCCTTGTTGGGGAATAGCAATGATAATTCATTATCTATCATCTAAGCCTATAAGTACCTACACGGCCCACTGCAGGGCACAGGCTCAGAATGTGAAGGTTTAAGCCGTAGTCGCCAAGCGGACCCAGTGCGGATTGGAAACTCCACACGCACTTTTGAATTTCTTCGCGTTTGTGTCTCACGATGTTCGCCTTCACCGTAAAACTCATGGTAGATTTCAAATGTATTTCGGACATTTCGAAAACTTAGAGGTGCGCGCCCGAGGTCGGACCCACTTCTTAGGAAGCCATAGGTTAAACCGCTAGGCTACCATGACTTATCTCGTCCATGCCCAGCCCAAAACCATAGCCCTAAAGCCCTATAAAGCTATCAATTTTGTATAAAGGCTCCCTTTATAACGTCAAAGAATAAAGGTGGATTTCACTGAAATCCCACGCGTTAACTAGTTTGAGTTGTATAACTGCTGGGGTTCCATCTAGATGTAATTCCTTTCATGCTTAAAATTCAGTCGGTCGCAATTTTTTTATAAATTTACATTACTTTCTTCACGTGGTTTTCCTCTTAACATTTTCATTCATTGAAACTCTTTTTAAAACAGCATAAAACAGCGCACTATCTGATTCTAGAATAACGCATGTGTCTTTAAAACTATATGGCGCATACGTCTGTTTACATATTTCACAGATGTACTCGCGGTGCACCGGTCTTTTTTTAATTTCACACGTCGCTGAACGTGTATAGGTAATTAGTGCTCAATCTACGTCTATTCAGGTCGTATTCGTACACTATATGCGGTTGCCGAGCGCAAGCCTATTTTTGCCCTTACTACGTTTTATACCTTTGCCACGCAAACATGTAGGTTTCCAGTAATCCGTTCTATTCCGCTTTCATACGCGACAGTCAATTCGAATCGAGAATTATAAAAGTTGAAATTTTTTTAAACGTTATACGAATTTAGTATTTTTAGCTCGGTTAATGCTTCCATCATTTCAATGATTTTATTTAGTCTTATTAAATTTGAGATGTCCGTAATGTACATGGAGTTGGTGATTTTATTTCAACAAAGTATGAACTCCCTAATTTTTATCACACTAATTTTAATTTGAGTTAATGCATTATGCTGTTCAGCATTAACTGAGATAGCAACACTCATTTTGTAGGTATCACGTTCAAATTTTCACCTTGTAGAATTCTTTTGTAGATTTCTGGTTATTGCGCTTTTTTGCGCGAAGGCTTTAAAGGGGTCACGATGGTTAAATTGTACTAGTAATGGGTTCGTGATTATGGCCGTTGTTTTTAGTAGCTCGGTCCGCTCTCACAAAAAGTTAAATATTTGTGCTTGGTAGACTACTATTCTCTTTTTTTATGGTGGGAAAATGCTCACGCTACTCATACCCGCCTTGAGTGGATGGGCTATGGTCTCTATTAGAAAATTGTGTGGGCATCTGTCCTTTGAGGAGCATATTCTCTAAAACACACCAGCGTTTGTCCGATACTAAAGTAACGATAAATAACGTTATTCAAATTTAAGTTATTTCGCACCAAGTATATCAAAATCGCCTTGTCATCATTCTAAAACCGTTTAACAAACTCGAAATATACAATCTGACATCAAGCTTTACAAGTCAATCCAAAACTGAGAACTCATAGTTGGGGACTCCTCCCTAAGCCGCCAGCGTTACTCCCCAACCATTCAAGCCCATTCCGTCGGAACATTATTCCATTCAGCAAACTGAATACGGCCCTTGATATATTTTTTTTATTAACAAATGACACTCGCGCCAAATTAGATGGCTCATGTCAATTATTTTTCATGCCTTTGAGTTCAGTGCCGTAATTAAAACTGCACGGTACCATAACGTTTTTATTTCTCGCTGCATCATTACTTTTGTTTTGCATCTCTCATAGGTGTGAAGGTGCCGAAGTGTCACTTTTCCCCTTTGTCTTTTTGTCCGCTTTGTTAAACTTTTTTTCGTTTAATTAGCGTGTTTTTAACAGTATTGCTTTTGTTTTTGCCATTTGTTACGAACATGTTTCGTGTTTCAATTTGGTATATCGAAATAAATGAAATGAAACGATTGTTAAAATTTATTTGCTTCGTGAAAATGCGTAATTGCCTATGGATTTCCTTTAGAACGTTTTTACGTTTCAACTTTTTACTTCATAGTGAAGATTTCAAATCTTCCAACAACGTACAATTTATTTATTTATCATTTAGGTACAATTACATATTGTAAACAGTAGCACAATTTAGACCTTACAAGAATAACATGGGTTTGTCTACAACACAATTACAATTGTACACAGCATTTATGCACACCAGAAAACAGTCAGTCGATCCTACTTATTTTATTTATTACATATTTTCCTTCAACACAAAAATGAATATAATGTACTATACATGTATCCTCCTAAGGTCCGATGTCCTATTATTAGGACTTATTCTAATGTGACATTGAACTCAACTCATTAGTGAAAAAGTTTAAATTTCATTCAACAAAATTTGACGTGGGCGGCAGGAGGGTATCATCATCATCATCATCATCATCATCATCATCATCATCATCATCATCAGCCTATGTTCGTCCACTGCTGGACATAGGCCTCTCCCATGGCACGCCACTGAGCACGATCCTCGGCCACTCTCATCCAGCTACACACATTACACACACACACACATTACGCATTACACACACACACACACACATTACACATTAGCTACACATATTCAGGAGGGTATACATACACACATTACGCCTGTATCCCCAAAGGACTATGACATTTTACATGTAATGGTTCTACAGTGGTTCATGACATGATTCAGTTGATTTGATAGTATTTAGTCGATTTACCAAGTTCACAATTGATATAAATTAGTAGAAATAATATTGTAATATTAAATTAATATATGCCCGTTCATTTGTTCTAGAAAAACAATATAAAGCAGCTAAAAGACGATATCAAAGAGAAGTTACCAGTATCAGAAAACCTGAAGCCTGTTCCTCCTCCCGTGGTGCCCTCACTGGCACCGCCCGGTGGAGAAACGTTGAAGAGGAGTAAGAAGAACCGACCAGCCCCTCAGCCGCCTAGACCTTCGGATCTGGAGATCAGGGCACCCTCGGAGCTGATGGTGGGGGTACCAGGGGCGTTGAAGACGCAGTGGAAGCATCAACCTTTTGTGCTGGTGACGGGAGCTGTGACTTATGTAGCTAATGTAAGTATCAATTGGTCGTCACTGTGGATTCTTGAAAAGAGTAAAAAACTTGATATTGTAATAGTTATTTTATTTAAGCCAGATGCATTATAATCATCATACCAGGTGTTTCCTGTTGTTCAACCTTCACCTAAGATACGAATCTAAGAATTTATTAAGTTTGACACCCCATTAAGATGTATCTCACTGGTTCAGTAGTAGCCTATAACTTTATCAAGTGGTTTTAACTTAATTCATGTTAAAATTTATTTTTTAATGCATTTTCTAAATCGCGCCAACACTTAACGACTAAAGACAACCAAACGACTAAAGACAAATTGGGCAAGATAATAGCTATGTTAGTGTTCATTGACTGTGAAGTTCAGCTTGAACAGCTATTTTCTTCAAATGTTAAGGTTTTCGAACATCAAGATATTTTTGAGATGGATCACGGTTTGAGATATCGATTTAAGAGTCAAAATAAAATTATTTCATCTTTGAAAGTTGTATCATTTCTATTTCCGAATATTTCACAAAATTAATTCGTCATTCAAATTATCACATGAAATATTGCAACATGTTATCGGCTTATCATTGAATCATCAAACTTCAATACCATGTGCGTCAACTATTAAACAATCACTCAAAAATCTGCAATTTAATTAACAAAAATTTGATACTTATTACAGATACCTTAAAATAAATCTGACTTATTTTTACAGTATTTAGGATCAACAGTAGTGAAAGAACTTCGGGGCACAGAGTCCACGAAGAAGTCGATACAGAAGTTAAAGAAGTCAACCAAAGAGCCCAGGGATTCTCCTGACATCATCCTGTCCATCAGTTATAGGGGGGTCAAATTTCTGAACACCATTACAAGGGTAAGTGAAGTTTTTAAATTAATTTTATATACAAGAAAACAATACAACTTTTTTGTCATTTGTGATGGTGAAATTATTGTGTACAACATGATAGAATAGTTTATAATTGGTAATGTTTTAATGTAATTATATAATAAAGAGTTAAGCTTCGTCTGTTACCTAGTTTCGTTTGTATTTAAGGGGTAATCTGTGAAAATAGGTACGGAATCGATTTTAAAAAATCTTTCACTAACAGAATGCTACAGTATTTCAGATTAACATAGGCTATTTTTTTTATCTCGGGACAGCGCAAAACTCCTGCGAGCTAAGCTAGTATTTCATAAAATAATATTCCTAAAAGCCATATTTTTTTTAATATCGTCTTTGTATTCATTGGAACTAAAATACAATGGCTGATCTTTCACTCCGACCCTTTTACAAAGAAATAAATAAACTTGCATAAAGGGGATCACGAAAGCCCAAAAATCTTAAAGCATAATAGTTGGTAAGTTTTGTCCCATGAAAGACTTCATTCGTTGGAAAATCACCGGAGCGAGGGAAAGGCAAACATCGGACAGAGGACTAAACAAAGACCCTGACTCCGCCTGACTTTTAATTATGGATCAGTCTTCACACTTCATCGGACCACTAACCAATCTTGCCTTTGTGTTTCTTACAAAAAAGGATTGCTTTTTCTTTTCAGTTTTTTACGAACTCTTCACGGTTAGTTAGGTCTGCTAATTAATGTTTTTCGGTGTTGTGCTTTTTGGGCTTGACTGGGATTGGGGTGAATGTTGTTTATCATGTCTTTGATGTTTGGCAGATATTTTTTTTTACGAACAATCAAAGAATAATTGTTTGAAACATTGTAGGACTTTTTCGATCTTCTTCACAATTTATTTTTCCTTAAAAAATCGATATAATTATGAAGAGACGAAGAGACATAAATTGGCACTTCAATACATCTCAAGTAAAGATACGATTGTACATTGGTACATACATATATACATACCTAATACAAAATCAAACTTGATTTTACTCAAAATTGTACTGTTAGGGGGTGTTTCACCACCTTATTGTCAAACTACCGGTCACGTAACCAATGAATAAACTAAGTACTGGACAAATCTGTCGGCTAGTTTTTTTTCAGTTTCACCACTCCGGTCCTGTGCAAACTAAGTACCACTTAACTAATCGTCGGTTTAACATAGAGGGGGAATGGCAACGTCACATTTCACGATCACGCGTTCCTGTTCGCACACTTTCGTTCAAAGAGTAGCTCATTGTTAAAGCAAAAGAAATCGTACACTATGTATTTTTAGATACATCTATTTTTTTGCATAAACAAATGTGTAACATTATAATTAATCCAAAAACGGTATTTATTTACGATACTTTGTTAACAATAACAAAGAAAAATAAAATCACGTAAAACGAATCGAAAAGTGGCGCCAAACCATTTGACAGATTAACTTTTTTTTTAGTGGCGATGTACAAGTTCACGTAGAACAAACGATTGTGCCACTGAAAAAAAGTCTGTAATTAAAAAATATTACGAAATTTTGGATTTATTTTTACATACTAAAAGCGTACCTATATATTTTTATTCAAATCTTGATATTTGAATCCTCGTTTGCAATTTAGCATGACTTCTTTCTTTAAAAAATAAAAAATACTTGATTTATTTTTCTGAAACCGGCTGAAGGGCTCTCCAACCATGATCACAAAAAAATTAACTGACTAATGAAAAAGTTATGTGACGGATAAAAATGCTAAATGCCACCCGATCTGATGGTCAAATTAAAAAACAGTTTGTCCGTCACTTAGTGCTAATCAAGACTGGTGAAACAGAAATTTTAAGTTCATCTGTCAAATAAGGTTATGATTAAGCTAATTCGAACTTTTAAAAAAGTGGTTAATAAATACTTAATAAAATTCAATATAGTAATTCGTTCATCACAATATATTTTCAATTGACAAGCAAAAAATGTCAACAAACGTATCCAGGTGACGCCCTGACAGGATTAGTCTATGACACTCCTCCGCCGTGATTCCTAGGAATTCCCGGAGCCGGAAGTAGCTGATCAAGGTGGCGGATCCAGGTGCGCCCATCGTCAATGGCAATCTCATAATGTAGGTTTCCGATACGGCGGTTCACTGTACCGAACTCCCACTTCTTACCGGATACCGAGTAGTTCCGTGCCTGGACGCGGCTTCCTAGAATAAACTCCCTGACATTTGGTCTGAGTTGGGGCACAGGATTTGGTGGCGCTCGAATCTTCGCAGCCAGTCTTGTTCTCACGTCTCTTCCGAACATGAGCATATATGGCGAATCTCCGGAACTGACCGGTGTGGCTCGAAGCAGAGCTTTAACTGTCCTAACCTTATCTAAGATGCCACCACTCTCCCCCTCTAATTTGTGCAGAACCTTTTTTATCGTTTGTACGAAGCGTTCAGCTTGTCCTTTAGTTGCGGGATGATATGGGGCAATGGTTTTATGTATAATGTTATTATTTTTCAAGAAAATCTCAAATTCTTGTGACACAAATTGTCTTCCGTTGTCAGAGACCAAGGTGTAAGGTAGTCCAAAAGTGTCAAATAATTCCTCTAATTTTTTAATGCAGAACGAGCTTATGGTTGTCTTGGTTGGTATTATCTCAACCCACTTGGAAAAGGCATCCACAACGATCAATAGTTGATAACCCATTATGGGTCCTGCGAAATCTATGTGTATTCTTTGCCAAGGACCTGCCGGGTACTCCCAGTGATGAAGAGGAGCTTTCGATGGTTGATTCTGTTCCAATCGACATGTTCGACAAGATTTAACTTTGTCGTCAATATCTTTATCGATATTTTTCCAAAATACAAAACTTCGTGCAAGTAGTTTCATCTTCAAAATTCCTATATGTCCAGTATGCAGTTCTTCTAATACACGTTCCCGTAATTTATGGGGAATTATTACTCTGGAACCTTTTAGAATGCAGTCATTTTGTAGTGTTAGTTCGTTATCTTTAAATCCTGATTCTCTTAGTGACGTGCCTGATCGGAGTGTTTCCAATAATTTTCTTAACTGTGGGTCTACTCTTGTTTCTTCAGCAATTGTTTCAGGCGAAATATTTAGTACATTTATCTGTTGGAGTTGAAATATGTGATGTTGATCAACCTTATTTTCGTTAATTTTCTCAACTGGAAAGCGTGACAGAAAGTCAGCATTTGCATTCTTTGCAGAAGTTTTATATTCAATATTGTAGTCGAATCCGGAGAGGAAGTGGGCGTAGTGAAACAATCTCATTGTACTTAAAGTTGGTAATGTCTGATGCGGGTGAAAGATTGACGTAAGAGGCTTGTGATCAGTTATAAGGGTGAACTTACGGCCATAGCAATAGTGGAAGAATTTCTTTAATCCCCAGAAAATTGCTGTCGCTTCCTTGTCTATTTGACTATATTTCTTTTCACTGTCAGTTAAGGATCTCGAAGCGAATGCTATGGGTCGTTCGGAGCCGTCTGGTAGTCTATGGCTTAGAATTGCACCAAGGCCTGTGGGTGAAGCATCTGTAGCTAATAATAGAGGTTTGTTTTGATCGAAGTGTATTAGGACCCTTTCACTGAGTATTTCTTTTTTTATAATATTCATACTTTCTTCACATTTTGCAGTCCAAATAAATTTCGTGTGTTTCTTCAACAGTGCGTTTAGAGGACTGGTTATAGATGCAAGGTTTGGTATAAA
Source organism: Archips crataeganus (assembly GCA_947859365.1). Lineage (NCBI taxonomy): Eukaryota > Metazoa > Arthropoda > Insecta > Lepidoptera > Tortricidae > Archips > Archips crataeganus. The sequence continues at coordinate 8,576,780 of OX402064.1, forward strand.
CTTATTATAATAGTTTGCCATGCCTAGGAAAGTTCTCAATTCATTGACGTTGGTAGGGCGTTGCGCGTTTGAAATTGCCTTTATCTTGTCCGGGTTCTTATGCAGTCCGTATCTGTCTATCGTGTGCCCTAGGTAATTTATACTTTGTTTGAAGAAATTACATTTTTCTTTATTGACTCGAAGGTTGTTTTCTTTAAGTTTCTGCAGAACTTGTTTAAGCCTTGTAACCAGTTGCTGTTCAGAAGATCCTTGGATTATAATGTCGTCAAAAAAGCACTTTACTCCTTCAAGGCCCAGTAATAGTTGGTCCATAAATTTCTGCCAGAGGCTTGGGGCTACCTTGACCCCAAACATGAGCCTGTTTACTTTAAAAGTACCCTTATGTGTACTTAAAGTTTGTAATAAGGCACTTTCTTCGTCCATCACCATATTCAAGTATGCCTGAGTAATGTCCAAGGTACAAAAGAGTTGTCCGCCGTTCATTTCAGCAAGAATGTCTTCAATTATGGGAATGGGATATTTTTCGTCTTTAATAACTTTATTCAAGGTTATCTTGTAGTCAGTGCATAATCTGATGCTTCCATTAGGTTTCACTATCGGCACGACGGGTGTACCCCATTCAGAGTGATCGATTTTGGTAATTATTCCTTGTTTCTCCAGTCTGTCAATTTCTTCGTCTACTTTGGCTCGTAATGCGTAAGGTATTCTGCGTGGTTTGATAAAAATTGGTTGCGAGTTTTCTTTAAGGGTCAAGTGGCCTCGAACGTTAGGAATTTCTCCTAGTTTTGTATTAAAAACCGTCGAATCGTATTCTTCAAGCAATTTATTTAATTCTGGTACCTTTGTGCAAGTTTCGACACTTCTCATGTCGGCAAGTTTAATGTTGAACTCTTTCATCCAGCTTCTACCTAAAATAGGCTCGACTTCTTTGTCGATTATGTATAATTTTCCATAGAATGTTTGGTGTTTATAATTACATTTGACGTATGTGACGCCTATGGGTTTAAAGATCTCACCTGTGTAGGTTCTTAGTGTCATATTAGTATTCAATATTTTCTTATTTATGTGTAACTTCTTGTAGTCTCTAAGGGAAATTGTAGAAAGCGTTGCGCCAGTGTCAAACTCCATATTGATTTTCTTGCCTTCAATATCTAAAGTAATAATGTATTTATCAGTCATTTCACTCTTAATGAGATTGATCACTCCGACGCTGTCAGCGCTTAGACTGCTAGAGGAGTTGTTCAGTATGTTCGTGTCATTACGTCCACGTCTCTGTAAACAAACTCGGGCTAAGTGACCTTTCTTTTGACACTTGCGACATGTACTTTGTATGGCACCGCACTCGTTTGCTTTGTGATCGTCTTTTCCGCAACGGTAGCATTTACCCTTAAGGTCTCTTATAGAAACGGGTGAATTATTCTTCGGTGAGTGCGGCTGCGGTTCATTTCGGGCTCGAGATATTTTATTAATGTTGTCGGATGTTGACTTATAAATAGATGTAGACATGGTTGAATTTTCGCTTTTACCGATTTCCATCGATGTCGCAGTATGAACTAATTTCGAAAATGGTGTTGTCTCGCTTTCTTGTAGTACTTTAGTACGTATTTCTCCATCTTTTAGTCCTCGAATAAATTGCAGTGATAGAAATGAATCAAGAGTAGGTTTCTTACAGTGTGGGCATTTGAATTCACAGTTCTGTGACAGTCTCTTCAGTTCTGACGCGTAGACAGCCACTGATTCATCGGTTTGTTGCAAGCGGGATATAAAAGTATGTTGAGAAGCCCATACGCTAGGTTTCGGATCTATGTAGTTATCTAAAATGATTGATAGTTCTTCGAATGTCTTGTTCAGCGGATCGTCTGGAGAACATAGGTCGTGGATTCTTTCGTGTAAATCAGGGGGCAACGTAGACAGTAGCATGTAAACCTTCGTTTTAGGATGAGACACATTGTTGAGCATAAGATATACTGAGAGTCTTTTCACAAAGTTTTTAAATGATTCTTTCTCATGAAATGGCATGAAGTTGAGTCTGGGATGCGGTTCGCGTTGAGTGGTAAGGTGTACTGAACTCTGTATCGGGGTGCCTTCGAAACCCCTCGCATGTTGTGCTGCGGTCATATAAGTAGATGGTGCTTCGGCGGTGGGAGTCGGGCGTAAGCGGTGTAACTTCAACTTTAATTGTAAAATATTTTCTTCAGTTGTGTGCCGTTGTTCGACTTCTGATTCTAAATTCTCTGTCTGAGCTTCGATATCGCTTTGAATAACATCGAACTTTTTCTCATAATTTTCGAGATTTGACAATCTTTGGCTTACTTCGAAATCTGATGTAATTTGTATTTCTTCCAATTGCGAGCATAGTTTCGTTAGTTGGCCGCGTATTGCGGCTCGTAAGCGAGTGAGGCGATTAATTTCTTCTTCCCAAATTATTTTATTTATTTTATTATTATTTTATTTTATTATTGAATTTTATTAAGTATTTATTATTTTGGCGACCCATCGTCGCCAAAATAATAAATACTTAATAAAATTCAATATAGTAATTCGTTCATCACAATATATTTTCAATTGACAAGCAAAAAATGTCAACAAACGTATCCAGGTGACGCCCTGACAGGATTAGTCTATGACAGTGGTGAAACAGCCCCTTAGTATCGGAGTACTTAGGTTTAGTTTTTACTGGCAAAATATTCGTCGCTCTATTGTATCTTCTGTTTTGTTGACACAACACGACTTTTTTGATTTAAATCTGACCGTCGATTGACCTCTCTGACCTGATAGTAAGTATAGACGTCGAGGCCGAAGATGTAGCTCACTGTTTCAGTGACAGCCTATTTACTTTGGCCTTACTGTGGCCTTGAATGGTACTAAATTGTAATTAGCTGGAAAAACAAACGACCGAAGATAATTATTTGAGCGAATCATTGGAATATTATTTATTTATGTATTTATTAGAACGTAAAACTGCTTTGAATCTTATGTCATTTCGGGAAGATCACTTTGACGCTGTATTTATGACGCATATATCCGTCATTGGGATTGAAAAGGTAACAACATCAGGATGGAGTGACTCCCTACGCCTGGTCATACAGTGGTGGGACGAAAATGGTATTACACCTTTTACTTCACTCTTGAACTTTTTATGGCCTTAACTCATCACCGTTCTCTTTCTTCAGGAGCTGATCTGCGAACACGAGATCCGCAACATCCACTGCGCGTGCCAAGACGCAGACGACCTCACCCACTTCGCCTATATCACTAAAGACCACAACACTAAGAGCCACTATTGCCACGTCTTCAGAGTTGCTACAATGGTAAGCATATTTTAATACTACCCTCAACATAAGTCCCGATCAAAAAGTTTCAAATGTTTAATTTGACGCCACCCCTATAAATAAATAGTTCAAAAGACTACTTACGTCTTGTGCTGAACTGGAATATGGAATGTGTAAAGTAATTTCAACTGCTATTGCTTTTATTTTATCATCATCATCATGATCATCATATAAACAATATTTAAGAATTACTTATACTCTTTTCCGTGCAGTAATTGCTACTTCACCCTTTCTCCCGTCAGCTTTTGCACTTTTTTTACAGAGGTTGACGTTGAAATAATAATAATAATAATATAATAATAAAATAATCTCAATAATAATAATAATAATAATAATTTAATCTCAATCTTTTTTATCATTGCCATTGTATGTATTTCTTAAATTGACACCTAATTCCAAAAATATACTTAGTAGAGATAAAAACAAAACGCTAAGCTTCTTGTTTCTCTTATTCCAGGACCAAGCGACAGAAGTAATTTTGACCTTAGGCGAGGCGTTTGAAGTTGCATACCAAATGGCACTCCGCGAGCAATCCAACCGAGTCCGAGTAACCCAGAGCCAAGCCAAGACTCCCACTCACGACCCCATGACCACTACGAACAAGGAGAAACCCAGCGTCAACCACGGCAGATCACATTCCATAACAGAAATTAAGTTGAACGGACACCAACTGAAAATAGCGCCCATGCCGGCGTCACTGTCCAACGAGGATTTCCAAGCTTCAAGAAATTCCGACGGTTCCAGAAGCCCAAGAACGCCTCTCCTCAAAGCACCAATAGCTTCCACCGAAGAGTTGTGAAGGTAATATAAAGTTTAATCGTTGTAAGACTAGTTTTGGATTTGTAAATGGCATTTAAGGACCGTTAGAAATGGCTTCCAATAAATGTTGAATTTAAGACTAAAGTAACGCGTTTAGTGTTTTAACTTTTCAAATTACTCGAATCGTTATTTATAATCGTGGAATATAGTGATTATACAATGCTTTGAGATTTGCTGGAAGCATTCGGTGTAAAGCCGGTTGCAATGGTGTCTGTTACTGGCCAATCATTGTGTAAGATTATTGATTTTTTGTATTCGGATTTCGACACTGCTTTTATGATCCATAAATATATTGTAACTATTAGTTATGTAAACAAATTTACTATTGAATAGTAAAATAGGGGCTGTTGTATTTATAGTAGTTTTAAATGTATATTATTTGTTTATTTTGTAATTTGCGTGAGAATGTTACTATGGACTATTATCAGATTAGATTTGAAATACATAACGACAATTAAATTTGCCGTTGTATGGAACGGTTATTGAGTTATTCAGACATTGTATTGTATTCGGAGGCATTTTTCCTAAATTTGGTATAACTATTACGCTTTTGGATTTGTGAGTAAGGCCTAAGCCATTGTATGTACCTTATATGCGTTACCAAGTTTGTGTCGTATAAAGCAATGTAAATACATAGATGTAAGATCGCATATATACTTATACATATATGAAATTATTGATATTACACATCTTATGACGAGATTGAAGAATTCGCCTAACACATAGTACATTAAACATATCAAACCTATGTTGTATATTGAGTATTCAATAAATATATCAACCACATTAGTAATAAAAACTTTTGACCGATTTCGGTATTGTATTCAACAAGTTTTTAAGAATATTACTTTCCATATTTTATTTGCACGTGTAACGTTGGTTATTAATGTGGTTGAAACCTATTTAAGAGTTAATAATATGAGCTTCCGATGTTAATTTTGCTCGTAAAATTATAATTAAATTGTAATTAGTTGTCTTCGTACAATAATCGTGTCTAGAAATGACAAAAAAAGTTATTAAAAAAAAAGGTTTGATGTTTTTTCATAATTATTGCAACTGTTTGCTCAAAGCCATCGGCGTTTTCAATTTTTGAATATAATATATCATTTTAGCATTGAATTGTTGTATTGGATGTAAAACTTGGTATTAGTTACTGTCATGTTATTTATTTTGAGTCTAATCACTTTTGAGATTTCATTGTGATGTGGTATAATATGCAAAGTAAAAGTATTCAAATGATTTTGTTTCTTTCATTTATGACTTACCTTTCGGCTTATATATCATTCATTCCTATTATGTTATAAATATTTTATATGTATATGTAGCTGAGCTTTATGATTGTTATACTATGAATCGATTTATATGTACAATCTCTTTATATATAAGGTGTCTGTCAATGTTTTTCTAAAATAAGGGTAGGTGATATTGCTAGTATAAAAATATAATATTAGCTATAGATTTGTGCCAAAACTCATGAATACAGGTAATTTACGCCAATATACAACCCCAAATTGTATTAGTTTCAAATAAATAAATAAAGTGCTCATTTGGAAAAACACCAATTTTTGGAATTCGGCCTCAGTTTGCAAATAATTGTACGTATTAGTGTAATTTACAGTAATTTTTTTACCGTCCCCAATAGGTGTTAGTTTTTTATACAAGTTTTAGGTAATATAATGTCGATTTCGTGGTAGTTTTTCAATTTTTCACACCGGCCTTTTACTTCTGTGTCATTAAAATACAAATAATTAAAGTTGCTCATGAAACGGTTGTAAAATACATATTTCCTTTCACATTTGGGGTTAAGTAGCGTGTAGTGTAGCCTGCCTGGTTGGACACCAGCTATTTATTTATTATATCGCTTTATATTCATCGATTCCTCGCTTAGTATAAGTAAAATCATGAAAATTAAAAAAATTACCTATTGACTATCTTTAAAATCAAATCATTTTCTATTTTATTCATGTCATTCATTATATTTCTGGTAAGAAAGTTAGCGAAAGATGAAAACCGTAATTTTGTAGAAATTGCTGCACGTATACCAAAGAAAGTACTAGAAATAAACTAAAATAAACATAGTCTCCAAATCAAAAGTAGTTGATAAACAAACTAGGTAGGTCATAGCTATAAATAAAATACATAATTAATCACTGCCTATTTTTTTTTCAAAAACACATAGTTGCTTTGCGTTGTTTTTCGGGCGTGGTCAGAATTTCTATGCTTCTTAAAATCATATCATTATGACAAACTTGAGTCATAAACAATGGTTTTAATTTCTAGATAAAATGTTAAATCGACAGAGAGAATATATTATAGTTATTTGTTGCGTACCTAATGTTTATGTATATCGTAGAAATATAAAAAATATATTGTACCTAGTTGAATATCCAAATATTGATGTAAATATAATATTATGATGATATTATATTATTCTATTCAAGATCCAATAAATCGTGAATACATGATATGCTTTTTCTTTAATCGCTTTTTATAAATATTTTATACCCTTTATTTACTAAAAGCTTGGCGCCTATTTCACCTAAAATGAAGCAGCTGATTTAAATTCTTAATTAATTGTTTAGTACCTACTTACCTAGTAGGTAGTAACTTAGTAAGTAGGTAAACCTAGTAAGTAGGTAGTATTTTAACAATAGTTAAACGCTCTATCAGTGCTTCGACACTTCATACTATATTATTATAGTACTTTCCTACCGCTGCCGTTGAAACTTATACATACATTTTATAGGTATAGATTACGTACACAGCGTAAGAAACAAAAGTTGTCTCTCCTGTGGACATAAAATTAGCGACTCCGAGTCAGCAAACTTAAGATTTCTTTATATGGGCTGAAAAAGTTGGCCAGGCGTCCCACATCGATATAAAATTTGAGTAAAAAATATTGGCTATAGATATACTCTGTTACCATGCATTAGAAATAAATAAATCGTGAGACAATTGACACCAATTAACCTAGTCACAAACTAAGCAAAGCTTGTACTATGGGTACTAGACATACTATACATATTAAACATCCAAGACTCGAGCGCAAACTTGCGTATTTTTCACACAAATATATGCCCCGACCGGGAATTGAACCCGGGATAGATTAGTTATTTAAGGGATCTCGGAAACTGTTCGAACGATTTAGATGAAATTTTCTTTGTGGGGGTTTCGGGGGCGAACAATCGATCTAGCTTGGTCTTAGCTCTGCCAAAAGGCATGTTTCTGAGTTCGCCCAGGTACCAAAGCTACTAGACACCACTTTATTACCTACACAAAGCCCTTGGTAACACAGTTATTCATTTAAATCCGTCCAGCCATATTTAAAGCATGATGGAGTAACAAACACACACATACAAACACGCGCGCGCACGAACGCACACACTCAGAAATTTCCGCATTTTTAATATCAGCTACTTCTCTAAAACGATGGAATACCCGTCAACCAAAAATCGGAGCGCAGGAACATCTACTGGTGCTTGCAGCCATTGGAAATCTAAAGGAACTATTTTTTTTAGACTGAGGACCTCCGACGTTGTCTTCGTGACCAACTGAGACAGGCAGTTTACTAACGGTAGGTACTCAAGCTCAAGTGTTATAGAAATCAAAGACAAGTAAATTTAAAAGGCACTTTATAAGTTTTACATCCTTATTTCCCTTTCCGTAATCACTATTGCGTAATCGGGAACGCGTTGGATGCGGATGGCGCGGGGCCGATCTGTTTGGCAAGCCTAGGGGGAGGCCTATGTTCAGCGGTGGACGTATTTCGGCTGAAATGATGAATCACTATTTATAGAATTTCTTGTATTTTTTCCTAACCTTGTACAGTCAGCGTCAAATAGTTCGTGACACCCAAAGTGGTCAAATAGTTCGCCACACGTCTTTATTACAGTTGGAATAAGGCCGTGTTGCTAACTTTTTGGCCACTTTGGGTGTCACGAACTATTTGACGCTGACTGTACCCACCTATTGTTTTAGGTGCCTTCTTTAATTCTTAAAACTTGTAACACCCTCAAAACCGCTTTGCTTCTACACACTTCTTCTTCTTTTTCTTCCTTTTTACACTTCTTTTTCATCAATCATCATTACAATATCAAGCTAAACATTGTTCATGGACCAAACAATTTCAGCGCAAAACTCTACCATTTTAAAACACAGCCCGTTTCTCGCAGCGGCTAATAATTTATAGGTACGTAGTCGACTTCCAATAATAAATTCGCTGGGAGCTATAAAGAGTGCCTAATTACTTCAGCCCCATTAGGCTCGCCGAAAAAAGGCTGGAATTAAACTGTGTTTATTAATCTTCGCCGTAACGCTCGATTAGCTGTAAGGGATGGACACACTGTGATCCCGGATAAGTACAAAACCGACGATACGTCTTTTAATTTATCGAATCAAGTGTTCCATGTATCTCCATGAACTAAAACAAACTTGCTTCTCCGCGAACAAAGAGTATTGTATTGTATATCTTTTCGAGTAGAAACTACAGCGTAATATCAAAGCTTTTTGTGTCAGCAAATGCATAATTAAATGTCAAGGAGTGTTGAGTACAAAGTTCATAGTTGGCAATAGATTGTGCTGCTGCTCAGTTCATCAGAGCATTTAGTTGCCTTTTAATACACCCACAGAAAGAGATGCGTCCATTCTATTCTAAATACACGCACGGCACGGCACGTGTTCACAATATATATTTTTTTAATTATGTAGAGTCTTACGTTTAATGATTATTCGTGGTACTTAGTTCCTTTGGCTGTCCTTCGAAGGAAAATATTTCGTTTTTTTCGCACTTTTAAGGAACAGCTATAGAAACTACCGCGAATAATCCGCTGACACTAATTGACTTTTTTTTTTTCATTATATAGGTACAGCTTAGCTCTTAACTCTGAAGTGTGTTCCAGGTTTTAGTGTAAACGTTGGCTAATGAGGCGCGGGATCGATGTGGCCCAATCTCAGCCGCGACACCGGAGTCTCGCCGGCTTTGCGAGGGTTAGCCTGCTCTTTTAAAAGAACGGATTAGCTGTGTAATAAGTTCATAGGATACGTGGCAGTAGTTTAAATTAGGCTAGTATTCTGCAACATTTACAACTTAGCTCATTACTACCGAACCGAATGGCCTTGTTGTTTCAGAACCTGGCTACGAAGCTTGAGGTCCTGGGTTCGATTCCAAGTCGGGGCAAATATCTGTATGAATTAAACGAATATTTGCTCTTGAGTTTTGGATATTTATTATTTACCTATTTAAGTTGTTTATCCGTTGTCGCATACCCATAACATAAGCTTTGCTTACTTTGGGACTAGATTAAATTGGTGTGTATTGTCCAGTGTTATATATTTATTTAGTTACTTTGAGGAATGTTCTTAATTACAGTTTAAAGGGTCAAATAGAGGTACTCTTTTGAGTCTTCGCTTTGCCACCTAAGTTCACAGTCTTGATCGAAAAACATACGAGCGTAAAAGCTCGCCGAGCCACAAGTACGCGAACTCATGCGTCTGTCTGGCACTTAATCGTTGGCTAATGAGGCGCAGGATCGATGTGGCCCAATCTCGGCCACGACACCGGAGTCTCACCGGCTTTGCAAGGGTTAGCTTGCTCTTTAAAGAAAACGGGTAAGCTGTGTAGATTAGACTTTATTTAGTACACGTAGTAGTCGAATAAATTGCTTTGTTAGGTATGTCACCGCGCTCAACTGTCTTCTTTTTGCTTATTCCCCTAAATTTATTAGTAATTTACCATGAGCTTTACGATGAAGGAAAACATCGTGAGGAAACCTTTATAAGTATACCTGCGAAGAAATTCAATGGTGTGTGTGAAGTTCTCAATCAGCACTGGGCCCGCGTGGGAACTACGGCAAAAACCCTCTCAGACACAACACAACATCACAAAACAACACATCTTCACAAACTTTCTCTTTTATAATATTAGTAATAAATAATGGTGATAGTATTTCATATTTCTAAAGAGGAAAGCGATATTAAAATCTCAACAAACCATTTTCCACTTCACTTGGCAGTAGGGGACGCAAAACCGATTGAACTTAAGTGTAAATAAGCAATTACACTAGTGTTTATTGCACTCGATATATGTCGAGAGCTCGATAGTAGAGATGACTCGATTGTGATACATCGAGGGTCTTTTCGAGTGGCGCTTGACTGCTATTAGAGCAAATGTTTTAGTTTTGTTGCCAATCTGTTGTTTGTTGTTACTCTTTCACACCAAAACGTCTGGAAAAATTTCAATGTAACTTTATAGAGATATGATAAATCAATACTGTTTTAAACTTTCGTGATTTTCACTCGTAATTACTAAACTAAACGGGACTTATCACGCAGTAAATATTTATTTATTTATCTCGACGTTTCGGCCACATTGCGGCAACCGTGGTCACACGAACGAACGAACGAACTTGACATCCTACACTTCAGTTAACTCGTGACCACGGTTGCTGCAATGTGTCCGAAACGTCGAGGTAAATAAATAAATATTTATTGCACGATAAATCATCATTATCATCCCAGCCTATATATGTCCCAATGCAGGGCACAGGCCTCCTCTCAGAATGAAAGGGGCTGGGCCATAGTTCACGCGAGGGCTAAGTGCGGATTGGGAATCTCACACACATCACTGAATTTCTTCGCACGCAGGTTGCCTCACGATGTTTTCCTTCACCGTAAAGCTCATGGTAAATTTTAAATGAAATTTTGCACATAAATTCCGAAACGCTCAGAGGTGCGAACCGGGATTTGAACGCACGAGAGGCCATACATAGGTGAAACCACTAGGCCACCACGGCTATGCTTATGTAAAATACCGAAATCGAAAACCACTAAGTTGGTTTTATAACAATTCTGAAGAAAATACTGTTTCATAAATAAATTAAATTATGTCAAATGAAAGTTATGAAAAACGATACATTATACAATATGAAATTCGGGCAAACGATAGAAAACCGCGAGAACTGACATGAATCAGAACAGTCTCCGATCATATTGAAGGTACCTAGATGTGCCAAAAAAATCTTCTAGTTTTCTCGCAAGTTTAATACGCTGCAATATGCTTACTTTAAACCTATTTCACGCTGCAATCGGCGACCGGTGCCGTGGCAAATGAGAAATTTGCCGCGCGACCACTCGGAAGTATTGCGTTGATTGAGGGAATTCCGATATTGCACTTCGCTACCTGATATGCGATAACTATAGTAGGTTGAAATTAAGTGGCATCGGCGGCTTAATTTTACTGTAGGTCTATTGCTTTACTTCAGTATTGTAATTTTCGTAATCGTGGTTTATTTACGTGTGCTTATGTCAAGGTACTTTTAGCGTTTTTTGCCGACTTATCCGTACCAAGTTACAAGGTCTGACATTAATCGTTGAAGATTTCCAGACGATACGGCCTCTGGTTTAATAACCGTGCCGGGCCGTGACAATACATTTATTGTCACCGAGCTTAAATGAGTCATCATCATCATCATCATCATCATCCCAGCCCTAAATATATACGTCCCATATTAAAAATATAATAATTTAAATAAACAAATTATAATTATAATATTTTTCAGTGTTGTGTGTGGCCTATTGTTTTCCTGAATTTTTATTTTTGTAATGTCACTGTACTGTTTTTGGTGATCAATAAAGAATATTTGTATTGTATTGTATTGACCCACTGCACTGAAATTCTATCGCGTTGCTAATGGTTGGTTTTAAATGACTTCCCACGTTTTTATAATAAGAATAGGAATAAGAATAAGAATGAGAATGAGAATGAGAATGAGAATGAGAATGAGAATGAGAATGAGAATGAGAATGAGAATGAGAATGAGAATGAGAATAAGAATAAGAATAAGAATAAGAATAAGAATAAGAATAAGAATAAGAATAAGAATAAGAATAAAAATAAGAATAAGAATAAGAAAGCTTTATTTCGCATAAGTAACATGTACATGCTAAGAGAAAAGTAAAAACAATAATTGAAAATAGAAATAAGCTACATATGCGAAAAAGGAGTCCACTCAGCACTCGTCGGGTCACTAAAGGTGGCTCGACGCTGATATTATGTGGATCCTAGTTAGCATCCGATACAGAACCGCACGGCACACGGGCTCCCACAAACTCTCCCAATATGATTATAAATATATCTGTCTCTGTTATTAACCAACAATTTAATTTATGATTTTTATACGATCTTTCTACATGTTGTTTAAGTTACGTGTTAAAATTATCATGAATTGCGTCAAAGTATCTTTACGGGAAGTATGTTAGTACGAGTAATGTTTCAAAATTGGCAGACTATTTTTTGACCACGTATCCGATTGATCTGGGCATAGGTACTTATGTAAATACCCCGACGGTCAGTACTCGAGCCTGAGCTTGCATCCCTGAGTTTTTTCGCAATTTATGTGGGAAATTACATTTGAAACTTACCATGAGCTTTTACGGTGAAGGAAAACATCGCGAGGAAATCTGTAAACGCCTGCAAAGCAATTCAGTGTTGTGTGTGAAATCCTCAATCCGCATTGGGTCGGCGTGGGAATCCTCGCATTCTAAGAGGAGGCCTGTGCCCAGCAGTGGGGCGCGTATGGGCCGAGATGATGATAGATTTGCAGCGTAAGAATAGAGTGGTTGTGATTCAGTTTCTTTGACTGTACGTGACGGACGATTGTCGGTGCCAAAATCTTTTTCACACATTAAAACTGTTGTACCTACTAATCTATTTCCAAAATTAACACACAAAATTCGTCACGAACCTCTAAGTATGTAATACAATTTCCAAGGTACAAAGTCAAAGAGCGGCCCGGTGTCGCAATAAACAAATTACTGTAAAGCCAACGTAAATACGTGACGTACACGTAGGATGACCACGTTACAGGTTTCCAGGGTGGGACAAATAGAAAAATTGTGTATAAGTAGAAAACGTGGAAAAAAGGATTAAAAGTTTCCCACAAGTGTACTTAATAAAAATAATTCGGAATATTTCCGTTGATGGTTGGGTTAGTTTGACTGCTAAGTATATAATATTTTTGATAAATCAAAGGTGCGATCTCATTTTGAATCAAAAATTAAGATGAAAAAGCCTTTACATGAGTGCTTAAAATCGTCTGCTAAAATATTCTAAATTAGTTTTAAAGCACGAAGAAATCTCGCACTTCTTGGTGCCTATTATTTTATATTCCTGCAATTGCATTGATCGATTGTGCTACGCTATTAGTTTTAACAAGGCATTTACTTTACGCAAAAATTTGCCCTTAATTTGACAAAAATGTATCCATATAATAATCGGTACGATTATATTTACTGATAACCTTTTTGGTTATCAATTAATATACACTCGTATTTATAATAATAATTCAGATTTTTTATTTTAATTTTAAATAGTAAATAAGCTTAATTAAGTATGATATAAATGGATGAAATAGTCTTTATGGGTATTTCTTTTTAAAATATTGGTTAAATATTTATACCTACCATAATGGCCACATGCGGAAAAAAACTAACTTTGGTGGTTATAAACTCGGTTTTAGTTTGACAGCTCCAGTTTCAAATTGGCATAGTTTTTACAGCAAGATGGCTTAATTAAAATATAATAAATGTATGTACTTGTATCAAGATTAAGAGAAGAGCTGAAATTTTCTAAATTTTGTAAATTCAAAATTCTTATGGATGTGAAGATGCCTTACAAAAAATGTCAGTCTCTACCTCGTTTCTCCGCCTTTCAATTTAAATATTAATTTGAATCAGGCGCTAATGTCAATGAACTACAACCTTTATAAACCATCGTTTGGTGACAGAACAATGTAAGAAAACGTAGTTTATATAAATATTTGTCCCGCAATAAACGTGCTATGTGGCCAACTGACTCGCGACGTAATTACGGGCTAATTACGCACTCCAGGCGGGCGTGCGTAATCCTCGTGCGCGGGACGCCAATTTTTACGCTCGCTGCCGGTAACGTACTACCTAGTTATTACTAATACGTGCCAAGTCTGTAGTTTGTAAAGCCTGTCATCTAAGGTAGTTTCTATGTGGTGTGTATTATTACGGGTGAAGCCAAAGGAACGTAATTTTTCAAGTTGTAAGCCGCGTATTATCGGCTTTATACAAAAGTCCAGTTTGTGTCACACGGCGGCGGAAAATGAGTTTCACACAAATAGGACTTTTGTTAACTTTTGTACGAGTTCAAAATTGTGCGACCGAAAATACGTGACTTTTAGTAGTGGTAGAGCCATGTTGTAGCTAGCCGCTGCATCACAAATGGGCCGGCTCGTCCGGGGCAGTACCACCCTCTCACAGAACACCGGCGTGAAGCAGCAGTACTCCTGCTGCGTTTCGTACGGTCAGTGAGAGCGCCGGGGGCCCAATACCTCTCCCCCTCCCCTATCCCCTCTCCTTTTCCTAGGGCCGACAACGCACTGGCATTATGTAAAGCGCTGCGGGTGTCCATGGACAGTGGTGATCATTTAACATCAGGTGACCCACTATTTCGTTTGTCTGGCCTCCTTAGCATAAAAAAAAAACTCACAACTCAACAATTTAAATTCGTTTGACCTCGTCCTATATTGTAGAGTCGATAGGGTGAGGTGTATGAAAAAAGGACTAGAAATGTTATCGTATCGTTATCGCAAATGCAAAGAGAAACGTCGGAAGACTGTTGCTCAGATTTAAGGACTGTGCTAAGCGTGATATGACCACCTTTAAAAATTACCACTACGACTGGGAAAAGCTGGCGGAAAACAGCGCTGTTTGGCGCGAACGTGTTTTGGAGGGTCGCAAATATTGCGATGTGGCCTGGTTCAAGGCACTTGCTGACAAGAGACAGAAGCGACAGCAAGGCAGCTCTGCATCAACCTCCGCAAACTTCTCATGTCAGGCCTGTGGACGAACATGTCACTCACGCATCGGGCTAATCAGCCACAAAAAGCGTTGTGCACAGGCAATACGCCACAATTCTAATTAATAATAGGTAACTTTAATTTTACCATGAGCTTAACGGTGAAGGGAAACATCGTGAGAAAACCTGTATCAGCAAAAACATTCAATGGTGTATGTACTATTCGGCACGGGGACTATGGCCCAAGCCCTCTCCTTATGAAAGGCCTGTGCGACACATGAAGGCATTTCTAATGCAGAAGAAGCCGCGGATCAAAGCTAGTAAAGGTAAAAAGCGACATGTATGTAGAATATGTATATATGTAAGTGAGTATATAACGCGAAGGCAACGCGACCAATGCCGCGTGACAGCCGCACGTGCCCCATTCTTTCGTTTTACAAGGAATATAAAAACTGGGGGCATGTTGTGACGGCACTTTTTTAACTATGTTTCGATCAAATACTAGAATGTCAGCTTTAATCATTCATTACGTATCTATATCCATCCATACCCATACTAACTAATATTATAAATGCGAAAGTATGTCTGTCTGTCTGTCTATTATCTCTTCATGGTTAAACCGTTAAACTGATTTAAACGAGGTATGGAGATAGTTTAAGACCCTGTGAAAGACATAAGATAGTTTTATCCCAGAAAAATGCATAGTTCCCGATATAAATAAATGAATTCTTCGCAGACGGAATTGTGGGCAACAGCTAGTAATATTATAAATGGAAAAGTACGCTTGTCTGTCCGTTACCTCTTCACACTTAAACCGCTAAACCGATTAAGACGAACTTTAACATGGAGATAGTTTAAGTCCTTGGGAAGGACGTAGGATAGTTTTAAATAATAAACGAATTATTCACAAAACGGAATCGTGGGCAACAGCTAGTACCTATAATATTTAAAATAATGGAATGTCAGCTACTTTTAGTAGTAGTAGACCATACTGGTGGCCAAAACACGCTGACGCACCATAAACGCAGTAACGGGACTCACAAATCACAATTTCGCAGAGGTTTGGAAGTTACGCGTCACTGCGTTTACTATACCTACATCAGCGTATTTTGACCATTGGTGTAGTCGATCCTTAAGGGCCGTTACATATTCCGCGTTTTGGAGCGCACGCTTCGGTAACGCAGCAAGGGAGCCTAATATGGCGTAATGTCGTAGCCAACTAGCTTAATTACCAGCAGTTCAACTAGTTTTCTGAATGTTCACGGCCAATCAATCAAACAGCGAGGCAAATGACTTGGATCGAGAACGTTTAACTATTTACCTAGCCTAACAAAGCTTGAAAGTCTACAAATCATCATCACCTGCGGTCTAGGCACACTCTTTCACTCAGAATGAGAGGGTTTGGTCTATAGTTCCCACAAGAGCCCGCGCGGATGCGGAACTTCACGCACGGCATAGAATTGCTTCACAGGTGTATGCAGATTACGTACGATGTTTTGTTTTACCATTAAACTTGTGGCAAATTTCAAACACTGTTTAATCTGAGTGTTTGGTTTGCTAACAAATTGTTTTGCAATTTAGCGATATCTATACTTAATATTATAAATGCGAAAGTATGTCTGTCTGCCTGTCTGTCTGTTATCTCTTCACGCTTAAACCGCTGAACTGATTTAATGAAATTTGGTACAGACATAGTTGGAATCCCGGGAAAGGACAAAGGATACCTAGTTTTTATCTCGGAAAACTGCATAGTTCCTCCGGGATAGCGATAAACGAATTCTTCGCAAACGGAATCATTATCATCATCAATCATGGAACTGGTGTTTCATAAGATAAATAAGTAGGTATAATAAATAATATATACAGTAAATATAAAAATAAATCGTAATTTCGCACATGAATTCCGAAAACTCAGTTGTGTGATGAGTTAGAGCCCAATATCATTTGCTTGGACTTTTCCACTGAATACAGGATGAAATTTTGAACTTGATACAAAATTAATGTTTCAAGCTTAGTTAATGCTGGATAACATAACGCATTTAAGTACCTACTCAATAATTATTGTTGAAATGAGTCCGATAAATTTTTGGATTTTCATACTTTGTTGTAGTTAAATTATGAACTAAATGTATGGACACCTCAAATTTAGCAATACTAATTCTAACAACTGGGTAAATGCATTATGTTGTCCAGCATTAACTAAGCTAGAAACACTAATTTTGTATCACGTTCAAAATTTCACCCTGTATTTTACCTCATCCACAGATTAGTAGTCCCAGTGACAACGAGGTCTGGCGACTCGGCTGAATACAAACCACGCTCTCAAATCTTATTGCGAAAACCAACCTTTCCCGGATTTTCGGTGTACTATAGCGTTTAGCAGATTTGGGACTAGGTATTTGAACTTCGAGAGATATTATTTTTTCTCAAACATCCAAGGAAATGTGGTCCTTATAGTCGTGACAATAGAACACGAAGTATGCCATTGTATAGCAGTTGAGGAAGATTCGTTCTAATTTCAAATTAGACGACAATAATGGAATTTCATACAAACATTGCTGGCCAAGGCCAGCAAAGAGATTGTCTTTTGTTTTAGTGGGTCGTATTTTCTTTTATTGACTATCAATGACATACTGCCAATTAAGAAAAATTTAGTTTGTGAATTTACTTTTTAATATCTTACTTGGCTAGATTTAATAAAATAAATAAGGATTGGCGTTTATTGTTAACAATTTATTAAAATAACCAATTAATAAGGTCGTAATTTTTTAATAAACATAAATCATCTCAAGATTTTGCGTCAAAAACATTAACTGGAACAGCTTACAAATAAATTGCTGGAAAAAAAATATTTTGGCGGGAATCAAAAAAAAACAATTTGAATTAAATATGAATATATAAGTTGAACATTCGTGTCATTTCCTTGGATTTATTTGAGAAAAGCACTATACAAGCCTTGGCCACGAACAGGGATTGCCGGCCTCTCTCTCGTTAACACTCGGCCATCTATTACTACTCGGCCGGCAATCCCCTATTTCGCGGCCGCTGCAGTAATGTACTATTTACATCGAACCAGTACTATTTGAGAGGGTTGCGGGGTTGCAAAATGATATCGTTCTGCATCTTACGAAACCCGGAACATTGTTAACCTGCTGTGCATTTGGAGGAAATTATTGATCACTTGAAACCCTTGAGACATAGGCCCAAAAATATCATCATCATTTAAGCCGAAAGAAGCCCACTGCTGAACATAGGCCTCCCTAAAGGCTCGCCAAACAGATAGTCCCGCGCAAATGCCCAAAAATATGCTTTAAAATATTTACTTAAATGTTACCTATATGTTTTTTGTTTGTAGTTATTTATTTTACCCTCTGCTAAGCTTCTTGCCGCGCATTCTTCTTGGCAATGATGGTTTTTCCTAAAGCGCTGATACTTAGTTTGAGCGGCATGTAAAAGAGCCCTTTGCGGCCTGTTTACGGAATAAGCGTTTTGAATTTGATATTTAAATCTACACTAGCACATACAATTATGATACTAATAAATAGTCATGTTAATATATTTTATATTAATAAAGAGCGCCCTGATTCTTGTTCTTATAGGTTACTAGATTACCCTCTGTGTCTCTATGTTAAACTTTCATGATGTTCGCTTATACATATTTTCGCTGATTTGAAACGTTTTGATCCAAAATGAAAAGGATATTTTCTTCTTAGGTAATCGGTATTTGTAAATGTTTGTCTTTGTTCAACAGTGAGACGCATGCATATACTTGGTTATCAATTGCTTCAGTCAAGCTCGAGTACCAAGGGGCACATGAACTGTCAGAAGCGTCAGATTTCGGGAGCATTTTATAAGGCGCAGCCTGCCGTGCTACCATTGTGCGGATTGGATTATATCTTCAAGAATACCGGGATTGGAGGAAATCTTCGAAGAGACTGCGATAACTTTTGACTTAGGTTGAATTTATTTTCCTCTCATCCAAGCAGCAGTATATACGTTATACTGCTGGAAATAAGCCTCCTCTCACAATGAGAGGGCTTGTGCCATAGTTCCTACGCAAGCCCAGTTAAGAAAAAAACCGGCCAAGAGCGTGTCGGACACGCCCAAGGTAGGGTTCCGTAGCCGCCATTACGAAAAAATCAAGTAATATTTTTCTAAGGATTTCGTATGTGTACGGAATCATCCAAGTTTAGGTATGTTTTATACCTTAGGCTACTATTTACTCTTAAACTACAAATAATTTCCAAGCAATCTTAGCCGCTATAATTTTCGTAGTAAATTTGATATATTTACTACCATTCTGAATTTTTTCAAATTTTTCCACCCAACAGTTTAGATTTTAGAGGGGGGGGACGCTCGATTTTAATGAAAATTTTCACTTTAAAATTGAATATTTCGCAAACAGATCACTGAATAGAAAAATTATGTTAGCAACCCCGCAATGGTTTTAAAAGACCTATCCAACGATACCCCACACTATAGGATTAGTAGAGAAAAAAAAATCACCCCCCCTTTACGTCTATGGGAGGTACCCTACAAAAAATTATTTTTTTATTTTTTATTTTACCACTTTGTTGGCGTGACTGATATGTATATTCATGCCAAATTACAGCTTTCTAGTACTAACGATCTCTGAGCTTAGCCGCGGACAGACAGACAGACGGACAGACATGGCGAAACTATAAGGGTTCCTAGTTGACTACGGAACCCTAAAAACGTCAAAAAGCAAATCCATTAAGTATTACTGGCGTTTTCTTGGTAAAAATGGATTTTTCCGAATGCGCCGGGAGTAGAAAGAACCCTTTGCGGCCTACTTACAGAATAAACACTTCACACTTGATACTGATTTGATTTGGTCTGCGGAAAAATATAAAAAACATCGTTTTCCTAGATCTTCTCAGTTAATAAAGCACTATTAAGTATGTCCTTTCCAATCAGTCTTATATATCTTACTAATATTATAAGTGTGAAAGTTTGTGAAGATATTTGGATGTTTGTTACTCAATCACGCAACGCAACACAACGTTGATTTGGTGTGGTTGATTTGGTTTGGAGATAATTTGAGACCTTAGGAATAACATAGGATAGTTTTACGCAATAACGGCTGAGCGGATTTACATGAAATTTGATTTGGAGATAGTTTGGGACCTTAAGAAGCCAGATTCATAAAAAAATGGCACTTCCACCAATAAAGGTTCGCCATCCCTGCCGTACAACAAGATGATAAGATTTAAAAAAAACTGTATCTCAATTGATTCCATTTTTTATACATTACAAATCTTAACTCTAATCCTAATCCAGATGGAGCGACGACCTGGTTAAGGTTGCGGGATCGGGTTGGATGCGGATGGCCGCTTAGGCCAGCAGGCCAGCAGGCAGGGGGGGGGCTAGGGGGGGTAGGCTTATGTTCAGCAGTGGACGTCTTTCGGCTAAAATGATGATGATGATGATGATCCCTGCCGTAGAATACCGTGGAAATTTAACGACAACAGAGATGAAGCTGCTGGCGTCAGCTAGCACATATGTGGTGTGTTTGGACAGGTCTTGATTTTTATAAAGCTTTACTACTGCAAATAATAATTAGCAGGTTCCCAGTTTTTGTAGCTTAAGCAGGGCTGTTTAAGATGAAATGAGGTCCCGATGCTCGCACGCCTGATCGGCCCCGAATTCTTCACGGCGGACGACTCACAATGCCTATTGTCAGGGCTCTGTGTGGATGGGGATTAGGTTTTATTATAAAACGTAGACTTTAGGCGACCAGATGGCCTAGTGGTTAGGGAACCTGACTATGAAGCTTGAGGTCCCGGGTTCGATTCCCGTGTCGGGACAGATATTTGTATGAGAAATACGAATGTTTGTTCTCGGGTCTTGGGTGTTTAATATGTATTTAGGTATGTATCTATCTGTATAAGTATGTTTATCTGTTGCCTAGTATCCACAACACAAGCTTTACCTAGCTTACTTTGGGACTAGGTCAATTGGTGTGAATTGTCCCGTTATATTTATTCATTTATTATTCTTTATTAAAACTAGCATTAATCCGCGGTTTCGCCCGCGTTGTGAGTGAGAAGCACTAACAGTGGCCCGTGACTCCGTCTCCATAGAATTCGTTTGTCGCTGTCCCGTGGGAACTATGCAATTTTCCGGTATAAGAAGCTTCTATTTGTGGTGGAAAAAGAAGCCATGGTAGCCTAGTGGGTTTGCCTATGGCCTCTCAAGCAAAGGGTTGCGGGTTCGAGCTCGGGCTCGCGCCTCTAATTTTTTCGGATTTAAGTGCGAAATTACTAGTATTTGACATTTACCATGAGCTTTACGGTGAAGGAAAACACCGTCTGCACACACTTGCGAAAAAAATCGATGTAGTTTGTGAAGTTCCCAATCCGCACTGGGACTGCGTAGTGCGTGGGAACTACGGCCCAAGTCCTTTTATTGTGAGAGGAGGCCTGAGCCCCGTAGTGGGATGTTTATAGGTTGAGATGATGATGGTGATAATGATGTGCGTTTTTCTGCTAAGTTATGACAGTGTCACTTGGCGAAAGTCACGATCGCAAAAAACTTGCGTTTCCAGCAGTGAACGTGTTAAACGTCGAAATGTATCAAGTCAGATACTTACTTGTATACAAACCTGAATTAGGTACAATTTGTAAGTTCAGTTAATAACGTTGCAAGCAGCTTTCCGTGGCGGATGTCACACCCGCTTCGACTTAGCGGGATCAATAGGATTTGACACAAGATGTCCAATCTAGAGCTGATAAAACCACAATATGTTTGCGTTGGTTTATCGATTGTTGCCAGTAATAGAAACGGTAAATTAAAATTCCTTAAGTTTATTGTTGCTCAATAAAATTATTAACACATTGAGCGCCAGGAACTTGCCAGGTGGGTTCTACAGGGTTATTTGTAATTCACTAGCATCCTTTTAACCCTAAACTCCTACCACTTAAACAAATGTTTTTGTTTTACGGCTTTTGTCTTAACTTAATATTTTTGGAGTAATAACGTTTTGAAAATTTGAGATTACCTCTTATTTTTACGATACTCTGTGTATTTGTATGGGAAAAAAGTGCTTCATTTTAAAAAGTCGTAAAACAAAAAAACATTTGTTTGAGTGATAGGAATTCAGGGTTAAGAGTATGTCAGTGAATTACAAATAACCCTGTATAACAATAATAATAATTTATATTCATTCAGACAACAAGGATCCATATATTATTAGTGTTTTACTTATAACTATGTTAGTACACATACTGGACAAGTGACATTGTGTTTTAAATTAAATTTTGCATAAGTAAAAGAGCACGTATCTCTCACAGCTATCGTCTTCAGGAGGCTGTTATGCTATGCTAGTGTGTTTTGTTCGCAGGGGTAAAATATCGATTGGGACAAAAGACCGAGGTTTTTTTCTGAAACAGTAAACTTTTAAAGATTGTTATAAAATTAACCTAACCTTACCTACTGGGTTCTATACGATGCCATTTTAATAAATTCTGAGAAGTTTACGGTTTCGGAAAAAAAAACGTGTCGGTCTTTTGACCCATTCAATATTTGAATACATTTTGGTTAGGCCGGCTTGCACAGACCCGAGTTAACTACATATATAACTCCGAATTAAGTGCTATCCCAGGGCTAAGAAGTGTCAAAATGTATGGAACCGTCATGTTAACGATATAATAATAATAAATACCCGTTCGTAGGCAGTTTTCGCTACAAAGCGGAAAAACGCCGCTTTTGGTTACGAGCGCAACGCGTGCGATAACGTGGATGCGAATGTGTGATAAATGTTTTTGGTAATTTTCATTAAGAAAAAAATAGTCCTTATTTTTGAATCAATTTTCTAACTTTTTTTTCATATAGTTTACTATAGTTCGTTTCGAAACGGACACAAATAATTGTATGGAAAATTAGGGGCTTTTTTTAACATCAAAATCAATAGCGCTCTTAATTCTGAGTATAAACAAAGTTTACTTTAAAAAAAATAAAAGTATTTACTGAACTCACATGCCGACATACTCTATAGATATATCAAAACTATCTGCAGTATCAAGCATCTGCCGGTGCGGATCAAGAGTTTCTTAATACACGTCTACTCTACATTTGGTGTACATAAACATGATATTACACGAACATACAACATAGAATGAAAAGGGTTCAGGTGTTACTTTGTAGAGATCTTAATTACAAACTTTTAAATCGGTAACCACATGTGAAAGACTGCTACATTTTCGTGGCATAGGCTTTCATATAAATACAGGGTTACTTGTAATTCACTAGCATCCTTTTAACCCTAAACTCCTACCACTTAAACAAATGTTTGTTGTTTTACGGTTTTTGTCATAACTTAGTATTTTTGGTTTAATAACGTTTTGAAAATTTGAGATTACCTCTCATTTTTACGATACTCTATGTATTTGTATGGGGAAAAAGTGCTTCATTTTAAAAAGTCGTAGAACAAAAAACATTTGTTTGAGTGATAGGAATTCAGAGTTAAGAGGATGTCAGTGAATTAAAAATAACCCTTTATATATATTTTTGTTGTTTGGCCAGTTTTGTTATAGGTAGTATTAGATAAAACGAGGAAACGGTTTAAAAAGGAAGTACCTACATGTTACACAAAAAATTGTTGCGATGTTCAAGCAATATCCTTCAAAAATGTGACATTTATGAAGAAAATACTTCCCTATTTAATTAAACTTCTACTCTTTTGTATCTACCAGTAGCGTGGCACCATAACAACTCGCAAGTATGGACAATCTTGTACTGACTAACTAGGAGATGTCCACATAAACATTATAAATATAAACATATCTAACTCACGCTTGTTTCACTTTCAGAGTTGCCTTACGAAAATGTTCACTACACGCCAATGGTCCCTTTTCAGAGGAGCTAAACGTAAATGGCTTTTCTTAACCCGTTTACCACAATAGAATAGAATTTACATAACATCTGGAGAAAGCGCGTTATCAGGGCGAGTATGAAAATCTCAATCTAAAATTCTAATTGTTTCGGAATCCAACGAATGGCGAAATCCTAGAGGTTTCAGAATTGTGTTGACTACTTGTTCAACGAGGCTTTGCTTGATATATTATGGAGAAATACAGTATTTTGTTAATAGTTTATTTCAAATGTGGTTGGTATAAAATTCCTTCTAAAAATACAAATTAAATATTTATTGATTTAGTTTAACTTAGTCTGTCGCACTTTAGCCACATCAAACCCACGTCAAATTTCGACTATCCGAATTTGAATCTTAATGTCAGTCAAAAAAAGTTGACATTTGCCTAAGCAAATAGGATGTAATGTCCGAAACTTAGTACGCCGGCCGGGCCTTACAAAGCTAGTACTTATTAACGAAAAATATTTTTATAGTAAAATACTGTGTGACAAATTGTCTATAAGTTAAGTGTTACAATGTCTCTAAAGTGGCAGTTAATTACCAAAAAAATAAACAAACTAAGTATTAAAGACTCGAATCGGCATTCGGGATCTAATTCACGCTAAAATCATTCGCAAAAATTAAATTGTCCGAAAAAAAAACCGTTACACAGACGGACTTATAGGTACCTTATATTAGTAGAGGCGAGCAATTTTGCATATTTCGCTATTAATAATTAGAGAAGTTGTATAGCGTGCAAGATGCGATTTATTCCGATTTTCAGATTCACGAAGCTGGAGCCGGCGAAGGGTTGGGCCGTTTGCGCGGTAATAAGTTTGGAAAACGCCCTAGACTATGTTATTCTATTAATATTATAAATGAGAAATGAGAAAGTTAGATATTTGTATATTTGGGTGTCTGTTACTACTACTCACGCACTAGCCACGCACGCCTGAAGGGATAGGTAAAAATGAAACTTGGCTGTGTAATGGTAGTAGTTATAAATTAATGTTAAGCTAACATCTAATATATCATTGACGAGCAAAAATAATGGGTCGGTTCCAGAAAAGACGATAACTACAAAACCCGCTGTGATAGCGTCTTTGAGTAAAATGAGTTTAGTAAAGAGTTTTATTCTTAACAAGAAAAAGTTTAATTGAGAATAAAACTTTTTACTCGTAGAAGCTTTCTCAGCGGGTTTTGTAGTTATCGTCATTTTTGTAACCGACCCTTTATTTTTGCTCGTCAGTGTATAAAAATCTCGTGTCACGGTGTTTCTTATCGAACTCCGAAACGGCTTGACCGATTTTTATGAAACTTTTTTTTCTGTATTCGGTAGCTCTGAGAATAGGTCGTAAGCTATTTTTTTGTATACATACCCCTATTCTTCGCGGACGGAGTCACAGGCAACAGCTAGTAAAGTAGTAAAAAGTCGTGATAAGCTTGCGGTTTAAACCTATGCCATCTCAAGCAGAAGATCGTGATCGTCTAACTCACACGTCCAAGTTTTTCAGAATTCATGCTCTAAATTATACAACATACTTATAGCGTGAAGAAACTTTGACACACTTGTGACGCAATTCAATGTTGTGTTTGAAGTTACCAAACCGCGTTAACCCGTGTGGGAACTACAGCCCAAGCCCTCTTACTCTGAGAGAAGGCGTGTGAGCCGAGATGATAAAGATGATTATTTTTTGAATAAGATGATAGGCCTTGTCTGCTTTCTTGATTGGTACTTTTCAGCGATTTTTTCACATTTCCCGCTGAAACTGAGGCCACACCCTTTCCGCCCCGGCGCGCGGCGCGCTCCACTGCGCCCGCGCCGCCATAAGATTTGTTTAAAGCATTTACAGGATTACGGTTAAGCTATTTATTCGCGGATTTCACTGGGTGCTTATGTGTGTGCGTTTAAGTCATTGTTCTTGGCTTTGGAGGCGTTCTTAGTATGACCGCTCACGAGCAATCTAAATCTATACATTAAGCCCCGACTGATTGATCGACTGGCTCACTCACTCACTGACTAACTGACTCGTTAATGCCCAGCACAAACCTTTGACCCTAGAAAGCTAAGCTGAAATTTTGCATAGAGGTTGCCTTTATGACATAGTCAAGGATTAAGGACGGATTGTTAGAGAAATTCCAACGGAATATGTTTGAATCAAAGTGACTTCAAATTTGGCATACATGTAGGTTATCATCTATAGCCCGGACGACGGGAGAAAAAATGCACTTTTCACTACTAATATTGTGTAACAACCTGACATGTAAGATAATAAGTTTGATCAATAAATTTCTGATTCAAAAATTGTTCGTATGGATGTCGATAGAATAGTCGATATTTAATTAAGCACCAGTGAAAAGTGCATTTTTGCTCCCGTCGTCCGGGCTATGATTCAAAACAGCATAAAACAATACTATTTCAGGATTTTTAGATGTTCCCATGGGATGGGATTTATATATTCACTTAGTACCTAATACCCATGATGATGATGAATTTATGGATGTCGCTTTGCTGGATTTTTGCTTTATTTGGTGATCGAGATGAAGAAGCCTTACTACAACTCTGTACGGACGAAGTCGGGGGCAAAACGAAGTATTAGGCATACATTTTGAAGCCTAGAAAAAACCCTGACTAACTCAATAACGCCCAGCACAAAGAAATGATTATTTTTTGAATACCGAATAATATTTAAACCAAGCAGAAACTTAGGTATACTGCTAAACCCATAACCTTTATTTTTGGCTTTACCGTAATCAGGTATAAATACAAAGAGAAAATTACTATACCAATATAAATCCGAGTGGTCAATCGTCCTCATACTCTTCGATCTCGAACGGCAAAAACTTTTTCTGCCATTGGCTTCTAACATCGAAGACAAAAGCCAATACAGCCTGTCTCCCCGAGCCTGCGCGTGATCGACGTTGATTAATGTCTGTCTGTCTGTCTCGATTAAAAAAACTTTGTGTTTCAGTGATTCCGCGGGACAGGGGAGGCGTAGAGGCGACTACGACTGATAAAAAAAATATTAGATTTTTTTTATATCTTATAATGAAATGCAAAATGTTTGCAAAGATTGAAATGTAGTCAGTTACAAGCTACTTGAGTATCAAAAATTTTATATGGACGATTGGAACTGGTTGATAAACATTGTTATTTATTGTACACAAAGGATTCTGCGTGACAACGGTGACAAAACATTATCTTTAAAAATCCGTAGGAATTTTAATCCAAATATAAAATTTAATTTTTTTGAACAAAAATTAATCAGCCAACTTCTGTATCTTGTCTAATGGAGAAAAAGCTCCGAAACTTCCGAATTTCAAATAATTGTACCTACCACACAGCTATTCATAAAAATCTGATCTAAAATAATTATCAAAAAAATCTAAGTATTCAATACTCTAACTAATACATTACCTACTTAAAATGCTTAACATTTAAATATTGTGCCTCAAAAACTTTGTAGTAAAGTCAGTCTTCAATAAAAAAAAGCGAATACCTAACAGCCTCTCCACGGTTTTCCTGTCTCGCGACATTTGACCCCGGTGACATCTGGCGGAAGTAATGGATTTTTTCAGTTAGCTGAAGGTGAAAATTTAATCCGTGACGATAAGTGACGAAAAAAACGGTTTAGCGGTTACCAAAGGATCTGGGGCGGCTAATCAAAATTGGATTTTACGATTTTTTTGTGTACGATTTTTATAAAAGGATGTTTTATCATTTCGAAATGATAGAACAAGTATTATGTGGGCACTCGTACCAAAACGGAGTGCATACGAGTGATTCCGACAGCAGCAGTTTACCACTGTTCTCTTCAACTAAAATGGACGTTTAATGTAGGTAAAGGTAAACCAAAAATATATGACTATTGTCAAGAGGGCGCTATTGTTAAAAGAAAGAAAGAAAGAAAGAAAATACATTTATTTACAACATCACAAGACACAATATTTTACAAAACAAAAAGGCAATACTAAAGTTAAAGATAGAATGTGTCATTGCAGTTGCAAATCGGACACTGGCTCAGCATAATGCTGAGGCGTTTAAAGCATCCCAGCGCTGATTTTCAGCCAGTACCGTTGGTGACACCCGGATCGCTGTTTAGATAGATAAATAAATAAATAAACTGCACACTAATAGCTACATACATAAGACTAGGTACATGCGTAAATAAATAATTTGTAAATTGTAAAAGCAAATAATAATAAGAAAATTTCTTGAACATAATTAGTATATCTCACTTGCCAAGTATACAACCCTGCGCGGACTAAAACGAAAAATGAAATAACCAAGACAATAAAAATCAAAGAAGTTTTGTTCTTATTTATATGGCAATAGTTCAGTATTGTCGGAACAATGACATCTTGACTTGTCTACAACGTTTACCTGTTAGCTCTGATGTTGATTTGGAAAGGTTTTGTAGCGAAATAGTTTCATTCCCCGAGCGTTTTTTGCCCAGTAGTTTATCTCGTTTATTATAAACATCCGTTGTTGACTACGAATCGTTTTGGGCATTTTTTGTTATTGTTCAAAGAAACCGCCACAGTGACACTGACAATCATTAAAATTCTTGCCAGTGTACAAAATTAGTTCCAATGAAATTCCGCAACATGGCGAATAGTCATATATTTCTGGTCAGGCTTTAGGTATTAATTAATTTTGTTAAAGTCTGGCTGAACTGACTGATTGACTTGACAATATTTTGACCTCACTTAAGAAATTAAAAACTATATTTATGTAGGTATCGCAATTTCTCTCTCTGCCAAGTCTTTATATTCTTGACAGAGTGATTAAGGAATCGGCTGCGAACATTGCTGACCTTCACATAGCGAATGTTAGGATGTGTGTTGGAGAAAAAAATGAGTAGTCCGCATGTCTTAGGACAACTGTCTTTAGTAATAATAAAACTATTCATTAGTAAACTTATAAATAGGTATGCAAAATATGTATACTCATACACTAGGTACGGTCAAGTGCAAAAATATGTATCGATTTAGTCCTCTTACAATTATAAACCCATACCTTAATTCGACGACGTAAGAGCTAATGGGGCATATTTATGAGCAAATTGTATGCACCCATATATTTGCGCTTGACTGTAATACACTAACATTAAAACGGCAAAATGTGTACAAAATCTTATTCGTTCCTGTACATTCAATTATCTATTAAACAATGTATCTATACTTAAAATAATCTCTTACAATGTAAGAAGAAAGCCAACGTTCCCATATTAAGAGCATAAAACTTACACAGTTCCGCAGTTTGGCAATATAAAGCAAGTTGGGGGGACAAACTTCGGCCATTGCAATCTCGTTTGCGTGTCGTAGTTCATTGTAATACGTCGTGTGCCATCCTTAGAACTGCCAAGAGGCTAGACGGAGATTGGGGCCGATTCTCAAATATCCACGACTTGTTTATATTTGGTATTTATTTGAAAAAATATTCTTTATCATCATATCAGCCAAGAGACGTCCACTGCTGGACAAAGGCCTCCCCAAAGAGTTCCACTACCATCTGTCCAGCGCTTCCTGCATCCTTTATTTATATAAGAATTACATTATTTGGTTTTATCCAAATAGTAATTTTTTTTTTCAAGCTTTGGAACCTCTTCCTAAGTACTGAAATAAGTAGTTTAATTTCTGCACACTCTACCATTGACAATGTCATTTCATATTAATGCAAAAACGGCATTATGTTTTCAATCCTAAAGTAATCGCAATTTGATTATACTTAATAGTTACCCACATTTGAAAGCTACTTACACGAAAAGAACATGTCTAGCAGTATTTTTTGAAAAATTATACTTTAAACTCAGAATTTTGAGCTCGCAGAGTATTATAACTTACCAATGGATTAAATATCAAATATGGATCTGAAAATAAATAAATAATATACATTTTGTTCGTGATGACTAACTTTCAAACCGCTTCAACTCAAAAAGTTGCTGAGGGGACTAGAGACGTTATTACCGTGTACTCTTCATTTCCTATTCGCCAAATGTCATCGACACCTAATCGTCCCCCAGTCCCCGTCGCCACGGTTCTGCCGCCGCCACTAACTGCTCAACTATTTGCTCGCTGATCACGCCGAGTATTCTACTTACTGGTTAACTTGACAGTGCGCTGATATATGCATTTAGGATTTGTAAATAGGAAGTGGGTCGTTCATCAGTTCAGCCGAAAGACGTCCGCTGCTGAACATAAGGCCTCCCCCAAGGCTCTCTAAACAGATCGGTCCCGTGCCATCCGCATCCAACGCGATCCCGCAACCTTAACCAGGTCGTCGCTCCCGGTCCGTGGACGCCACTCGAGAACCTTTTTGCCCCACCGGCCATCAGTTATACGAGCGATGTGTGATGTGGGACGTTCATATCATACTTTTTTTTAATCGCAAATTTCAAATGCCAAGGATGTACCGAGTGCAGAATCGTATACATGCATATGGAAAAATAGTGTATTTTCGAAATAAATTGTTCTTTGGAAAGAACAAGTGGCCTTGACCTGGCAAAAGTGTGTAAGCTTCTTAGACTAGTTACATTACTTGTATAACTTACTTTACTACACTACTTCTAATACCTACTGAACATTAATATTTAAAACTACACATTTTATTTCAAACTAAATACAAACTGAAATATAGATGCACAGAAAAAACCCCAGAAAAAAGACCAATGCTGGGAATCGAACCCAGGTCCTCAGCGTTCCGTGCTGCGTGCTTACCCCTACACCACCACTGGTCTGGGGTAAGCACGCAGCACGGAACGCTGAGGACCTGGGTTCGATTCCCAGCATTGGTCCTTTTTCTGGGGTTTTTTCTGTGCATCTATATTTCAGTTTGTATTTAGTTTGAAATATATGGTTTCACGGGATGACCGTAAAAGTAATAAAAAATGAAGTTGAAGAAAATAAAAAAATAAATAGAAAAAAATACTTCATACTTAACTACACATTTTGTAATCACAAAAATTCAGGGACTGATATGACTCCGACGGTAGGTACATGACCTACATGACCGCCGGGTTGCGATGCGAAAACTCTTAAACTCGCTATATATGTCCCTTTCTTCATCTGTAATTAGGAACGCTAATTTGATTATCACCGTGAACAATAAAGTATTGGTTGAATTGAAAGTACCTAGGTACACGTTATTTTTTTTGTGGTATTAGTAATCAAAACAAGAATAAATACCGTGTCCGTTAAAGGAAGAAGTTAAAGAAGAGTTTTCCCTGGGCACAACTGTAGTATACTTCACCGTGTTTTTTTGACATACGAGGGGCGTTCAATATAAAGTGAGAATGAGATGCAAACTCTTTCAATATTAGGAATTTAAATACTGGCCGGTAAAGCTAATCTATCTAGCTGATTGCTATGAAAAAAAAACTAACTGTCTTTTGTTTAAAAAAAAATACGGTAATTTCTTTGCAATGTTATTGAGTACGTTAGCGAAAATGGAGAAAATTTAACTGCGCGCCGTTATCAAATACTTGTGTTTGAAAAATTTTTCTACGGACCAAGTCAATTTAGATTTGCGGGACACTTTAGGGTCTAATGCTCCTCCGTATTCGACAGTCGCACATTGGTGCGCCGAATTTAGACGTGGAAGAACATCGACAATGGACGACCCCCGCTCCGGACGCCCTACTACTGCAATAACTGAAGAAATTGTGAAAAAAGTTGAAAACTCAGTTTTGGCGGATCGTCGTGTCACGGTTCGTTTTATTGCTGAAAATGTAAAGATTTCAACGGGGAGCGTGCATAATATTTTACATGAACGCTTGGGTATGAAAAAGGTATCTGCGCGTTGGGTACCAAGAATGCTTACTGACTTGCAAAAACAAACTAGAGTCGAGATTTGTCAAGAAGCTTTGGACCTGATACAGCAAGACCGGGAACTTTTTTTGGCGCGATTTATAACAATGGGCGAAACATGGCTCCGTCATTACGACCCTGAAACGAAACTGCAGTCTATGACATGGAAAAGGCCATCATCTCCAACTCCGAAGAAATTCAAGGTGGGCCTTTTTCGTACACTTTTTTCATATATTATTTTATTTTTAATTTATATTTTAAAATTGTATTGTCTTAATAGTTGTTTTTTATTTATTTATTTTTTTATTTTTGTGTGTGCGAAATAAATTTTTTCATTTCATTTCATTTCATTTCAATGAGATCCACGAAAAACGGCGAGGTAAACTCTCGAAAGTTGTGCTGTTCCACCAGGACAATGCCCCGGCACACAAGTCCATCGTTGCAATGGCTGCAATTCGTGATGCTGGGTTCAATATCCTTAAGCAACCTCTGTATTCACCAGATCTCGCTCCCAGTGATTTCTACCTATTTCCGAGATTGAAACAATACCCGAGAGGCCAGAAATTTGAAGACGACGACGCGGTAGTCGCTGCAGTACAAGATTTTTTAAGTACTCAAGATTAGACCTTTTTTAAAAATGAAATTTTAAGTTTAGAAAAAAGATATAATAAGTATATTATGCTAAAAGGTGACTATGTCGAAAAATAAAATTACATTTAGTAACAGTTGTTTATAACATACTCATTCTCACTTTTTATTGAACGCCCCTAGTATTTTCTTTAACTTGGACAAATGATACATCGATAGAAACTACATGGTAATTATCTTATTGGCCAAATACAAAAAAAATCTCTTTCAGAGTTGGTGAAATTTGTTTTGGAAGATTTGACCAACAACATTGCAAGTTAAATAAAAACTTTATTTTGATTGCAACACTATCCAAGAAAGCAATAATAGTAACATAATAAATGATTGGTAAACTGTATGTGTTTTTATTTGTAGATGGTAGATGGCTTTCACTAATAGAAAGCTACACTATTCTTATCTCTGACCTTTATTCCGGGAATGCATACTATACTCACTTCACTATTTAGTGACATACTTAAATACATATTAAACACACAAGACTCGAGGACAGACATTTGTATTTTTTATACACAATATCTGCCTCGACTGGGTATTGAACCCGGAACTTCTAGCTTCGTCAGATTCATTAACCACAGGGCTATCCGGCCATCTTTGACAATCATGGACCTTCATAAAGTATAGATAACGCCACGAGAGTTGACGCGAATGATTACACACACACCGCTACATAAAGTACTGATTGCAAAAAAAGTAGCGGATGAATTATGTAAATGAGTGAGTGAATGAAAATGTGAGTTATATGATCTTGATGAAATACCTACGCAATACTATGCTTATTATTATTTTTCTTTTTTCATATAACCTATTTTTGAAATAAAACAATTTGAAACTGATAAAAAATATTCGCAACAAAAAAATCGGTGTTTTATAAATATCGAAAAATATGCTTATCGGATTGAAATAAAAAAGATCAAAATATTTTATTTTCTGTAAATGTATTTTCCTAAATAATTCTTAACGAAATAGGTTGAAGAAATTTTTAGTTAATCTTATAATATTCACTGTTGAGTCTGTTGAACTTGCTATCGGTACGAAGAAATGTCAAAATCCCGCTGTCATTACATGACATGTTGTTGTGTGCGTGACCTCAACTCTTGTGGCGATACCTATAACGCCTGATTTAATCAAAGTATTGTATCCTTCCACGGGGTTGAAGCTGGGAGGATAAATTAGTTCGTTAATAGATACTGTAATTACGTGTCTACGAGTACACACATAGACAGCTTGACAACTTTGGAAAGCCGTCTCAAGCACGCGTCTCGACTCAGGCGCACTGACGCAACAAACGCGGGCTTTAAGCTCCACTGCAAGTTTCAGCTTCGGTGGAAATAAGCACGCTATGCTGTATAAAAGGGACCGCTGAAAGAATCCCGTATCAGTGCTGTTTTGTGAGTTGACGTTTCACGTGGTGTTGCTGGTTGTAATCCTAAGAAAAACGTGTTTTTTTTTACCTGATTATCGATTTTTTTACGAGTTTGCTGTCACGATTGACGTGTCTGTGACGTTCGTGGAAGAATGCTGGCGGCTCACTCATTTACTATGAGTGAGAGCGATAAAATAATTTGAAAATATGTGTAGTGTACAGTTTGTAGAAAAATAAGTTGTAAATGGATGTGTTTTAATCGACGTCATGTTGTGTTAGTGTCATAAGTAGTCATGCAAGTGACATAAGTGTACCAATAATACAAAATGTGCTCTGAACAGAAAGTGTTTCTCTAAAACACGGAATAGAAAAACAAGAGGAAATGTCATAAATCCCGGTTTGTACCAAAACCAGTGTCGCTGGAAATGCTGACATGCGCATTCATACACACTTTGAAAACTTGGCGATTACTGGTCGTAATTTCTATTTGAAAAAGTATCTTCTGAAATTAGAACTTTACGACAATGGTATATCGTTGAGAATCTATTGTAGGTACAGTATGTAGATGAAAAGCACACAGAAGAAGGAGCTCCGCGCAAGCGGAGCTTCGTCGACACTGTTTCTGTGTCAATTCAAATTGGAAAAAACGCAACTGTGAAAATATGCTTCAGGGAAAAACCATAGTTAGAAAAAAAGTGGGGAAAAATGCGACTGGGAATTTTGCTACGCGGAACAAACAAGTTTGGGGAACTCAGTCTGACCTACAATCGAAGGCATAAAAATCTATACTTACAGCCATATTGGGTCGAATACACGTAAACACCAACCTTATGATTAGTAGCTTAGAGTTGTATAGATATTTTTGACGCTTTGGTAACGTACTATCGCCCCAAGCGCCAGATAACCACCTTAAAGGCCCAGTTTGCGTGCAGTGGCTAGACATCTGTCCATAACAATCCATAGCAATAAACATCAACGGCTGCAAGAAAATTTGTTTTGAAAATGGGTATCTGGCGCTTGGGGCGATAGTACAGTGTATTTATGACTTGGACCGTACTTTGCCCGCGTAATTAATAATAATATGCGAAATAAAAATACTGCAAAATTACAGCCTCCTAGCATTAACAGTTTCTCAGTTACACAAAAACAGACGGACACGGCGGAACTGGAAGGGTTCTTTAAACAACTGCGGAACCCTAAAAATGGTGAATAGGATTGTGATTCCAAACTCGTCAGAAAATTTAACTTTAGTCTGGTAATAAAATTAAATTCTGGTTTGACAATAAGCGTAAATTTTTTAAGTCTTAGGTAATTCCTAGGTAAATTGTAAATTAATTTTTAGGCTAATTACAAAAACTTACCATCATCATGCCAGCCTAAATACATCCCATTGCAGGGCACAGGCCTCTTTTCAGAATGAGAGGGCTTGGGCCGTAGTTCTCACGTAGGCCCAGTGCGGATCGGACACTTCACACACACACACACACACACACACACACACACACACACACACACACACACACACACACACACACACACTTTGAATTTCTTGTTAGGTGCGTGCAGGTTTCCTTCACTGTAAAGCTCATGCTAAATTTCAAATGTAATTTCGCACATAAATCCCGAAAGATTCAGTAGCGCGAGCCCGGTTTCGAACCCATGACCCTCTGCTTGAGAGGCCATAGGTCAAACTACTAAGCCATGCACCACTACCACGACTTCATGTTCAGAACAGGTAAATTGTACCTTAGTTTTTAGGCTAATTAAAAAACCTTATACTGGTAGTAAATAACTGGAAATGAGATAGATAAATGTGGATTCCGAATAGGCTATTCATTTTCCGAGTCGCGTAGGGTAATGTATATTCTAATATATTTTTGGGACTTTTCGTGTTTGCCGGCCCGTGAGCTCGGCGGTCGGCTTAGGGAGGGGCGCCATTTTGTGATGTCGATGACGTCAAAGGACTTGTTGAATACTTTTTTTTAGCTTCAAATCTTTACCCGTGGGTTCGCTTGCCAGCAACATTAAGTTAGACAATTGAGAAAATCAGGGATTTTGCCAAATTTTCATGGGAATTTTGAAAAATGACATTTGAGTTGTAAGAAGAACAATTATAGACTTAGCGGTTTGATTTCTGGATTTTAGACATGTATATCCTGATCCCTTGGAATGCGTATGATGTTAAGAGTTTTATTTGCAGCAATAGAAATACAAATTATTGATTGAGCGAGCGTTGTGACAGATAGACAGACGGACAGTCCAGCGACATTAATGTTTATGGCTCTGTATGTCACTCTTCGGCTAGCAAACCCTAAAAAGGGGTATGATTTGGAAAAACTAAATTAAAATAAACAAAGTACAACCATTATTTGCGGGCCGGAAGACGCAGATGGAGGGAGGACCTGGTTAAGGTTGTATGAACGCGTTGGATGCGGATGGCACAGGACCGATCTGTCTGGCCAACCTTAGGGAAGGCCTTTTATCACCAGTGAACGTCTTTCGGCTGAAATGACGATGATTTATTTGTGGGTACATAATATCGATATCTGTTAATGCTATCTATCCCCTCCCTAGCTGACCCCGTATTTACCCTGCACCTCGCCAGTTCATCTTCACGTTTTTTCCCTCTTTTTACCGGAAAAGGCAAAAAAACAGGAAACCGCTCTAGTAATGAGTGTAAAAAAAGCTAAAAGATCGCTCCCCATTTGGAAATGTGGCTTTTACCTCCCCTGCCCTAGAAAATGGGAGACGTTTTATTTTTTCCGTATTATAGTTTCATATTCTGCTTTTGGGCTACTTTAAAGCTATATTCTTTAGCTCTTGCGTAATCAATTTGGAGTGACCGGAACAGGATAACTACTCGCTTTATCTTTGAAATATCAACGGAGTTTATTTCAAGTTTTCAATTATTTATACTTTGTGTACATAAACATTTATTTATCAAAATAAGTTAGGGTTTTTTTGGCCAGTGTGTGATTGGCTGTTTCCTTAGTTTAATAATGTTCTTCAAGAATTTTCAGCAAAAAATGTTTTAATATCCACAACGTTCAAAGTGTAACGCATCAAAGACGAGACGTCATTTTAAATTAGCAGGTGGAAAATCAACATCATCCATCATCATCTTGAACTTGTACAATTCGGGAATACTTTCATAATACCTTGTAAAAAAAAAGGTTATACAGGGTGTTACATTGAACGTAATACAAATTAAGTAATTCCGGCTCAGTTAACGACAGAGAACAAAATGCACGAATTGAGTTATTAAAATACGTCGTAATTAACTTTTGCTTATTTGCTAACAGAATAAAGAAATTAAAATCTCCTAGTGCGGTCACCCATCATGACGTCACGTTTACTTGATGTATCTATTCCTCAAGCTTTATTATCAGTTATCAGTGTATCTGTAATCATTCTAATCTAACATCAAAACAAATGATAAGAAGCAACAAGTGATATCTGTTTATATAATTTATTATTAGATAGGAACATTAACTGTTAAGTTCAAACGTACTTCAGCAATTACTAAGCGTGTACTTATGTGAGCTGCCGCTGCGTTCGGATAATGTTTCCGGTGGTTACTTATAAAATCATTATTTTTGAGTCAGATCATCTACATGCATTTAAAGACCCACATGTCATCATGTCATGTCTCATGTCGCATTTAGCCGCAATAAATTAAATATTTGTTTCTTCAACATTAACCCAAAAATGCAATACCCATGCAAAAGGGTTGAGTTCTCAAGTTGTAATTTAAAATCCCAGCAAATCCCTATTAGAATATTGTTACGAAACAATCAGAACGGCGAAGTATAGGCATAATTGGATTCTGCCATGACGAAGCCCCAATAAGACAATTTGGAGCTCGGCGCAAATCGCCCTCCAACAAATTGGGAGACAAGGGATCTTGGGCCGCCCTTAATTTCATGTAAATTTACCTAATGTGTAAAATTCGGGTATGTGAGGAAGATTGAAGGACAGATGCCGTCAGTTGATGCCGAGGCTAAGAAATCAGGGTCAGTCCGGAGTTGTATAAAAATTTTGCACTAAAAAAGGTGCGAAATAAACGGTTTCAATTTACCTAGATTGATGTGCATGCAAACGGCATCAAAATAGTGCAATTAGTAATTAAGGTTCGGCCATACCGCTGTTTAAAATACGGAAACGTTACGGAATCGCAGTGACGCGCCGTAAACGTCAGAATTTACCGCATGCTCTCCATAGTAAAGTGAGACTGCGATTCCGTAACGTCACCGTTTTTTAAGCGGCGCACCTTTAAATGTCGCTGCTTGAATTTTATAACTTGAAAAATGTTTGTAAAAAGTATATAATGTTCATTTCATGTTAATAATGACATCGGTATATCTAACACGTATTTGGTTTTTATTCAATAAAATACTAGGAGAAATAAAATGATTATCAATTTTGATCAGTATACGCGCGGTGCACATGATCTTAGAGTAGAGCCTAGATGTACATGTTTAAAGTAGAACCTAGAAGTCGACATGACATCAATATACACGTCAAAATGTATACTATCTCACTAATATTATAAATTCGAAAGTTTGTGTGTACCTACATATGTCTGCGTGCTACGTGCGTGCGTGCGTGTGTTTTTATTCGGATATTCCTACGGTATACAAGCGAGATAGCAAAATCTTAACGGCTAGATCTAGAGACATAAAATTAAACACGGTATATACGAAATTTTCCATAAGGATTTAGGGAAATCAACTTCAAACGCCAGATCTAATGGTGTACGTGAACGGAACCGCGGGCAAAGGCTAGTTTTAAATGTATTACATACATTACTTTAGCTATTCGAGAATTAATTAAAGGAGTCAACAGGGCATACTGATTTACGGGTTGTATGAGAGCACGCGTGACGTCACGTGTGACATGCTAAATTATTTAGTGACGCCATCTAGAAGGAATTTCTGGAATTAGAGAACGGTGTTTCATTAGAGACATGTTGTGTTCCATGTGCTGTGATGAAGAGGTACGTTGCACGAGGCATTGAAGGGGTTAAAGGGGCTGTAACATGAAATTTCGGGATCCAAATTTTGTATAGATCCCGATGGAAGTTAAGTTCCGGAATTTTTATTTATTTTTTCTATGACTTCACATGTAAAAAAACGGAATATATATATTCACTAACTGATACCGATGATGATGGATTTTGGATTTTGCTTTGACGGATTTTTGCTTTATTCAATTAACATATTCTTTGCCAAGAACCCATTAGGTGTGTCCTGCGTTCGTAGACAGTTTTCGCTACAAAGCGGAAAAATACTGCTACTGGCTACGAGCGTAGTGCGTAGCAATGTGTGGCAGCGAAATAAGATATGAAGAAGCTTTATTACAAACTAATACATTTTCCAGGATATAAAGAATGCTATGTGTTAGACTAGAATTATTAAACTATCAGTGTACCTTTCATTCAAAATCCGTAAAACCACATTTGCGAGAAAGAGTAACAAAAATCTATACAAACTATCGGTATCCTATTATCTCGCCTCATTCGTTTTTCGTTTAATTCTTCTTTCGTCTCATGCATTCGCTATCCGTCACTATCTTTTTTGGTCAAATTCTGCAACTTGTCTATCTCTTAATTAATACGTCTTATTCGTTTTTCGACACGGTCTTCCTTGGACTTATTCCCTTTCTTCCCTTTCGTTTTTTATCTCATTTACTTATTCGACAAAATTATTTCGATACGTTCGGTGCTGGTAAATAAGTAAATGAGACAAAAAACGAAAGAGAAGAACGACGACTGAGCCCAAGGAAGACCGTGACGAAAAACGAATAAGACTTATTAAGAGAGAGACAAGTTACAGAATTTGACCAAATAAGATAATGACGGATAGCGAACAAGACGAATAAAGAATGAGTGACGAATACAGAATGAGATGAAATAAGAATTAAACGAAAAACGAATGAGGCGAGATAATAGGATACCAAACTATCATATTTATAATATAACGACCGCTTTAGCCTAGTTGGTAGTGACCCTGCCTACGAAGCAAGAGGTCCTGGTTCGAATCCCGGTAAGGGCATTTATTTGTGTGATGAGCCCGAATATTTGTTCCTGAGTTATGGATGTTTTCTATGTATTTAAGTATTTATTTATCTATATAAGTATGCTTATCGTCGTCTAGTACCCATACAAGTACAAGCTTTGCTTAGCTTGGGACTAGGTCGATTTGTGTAAGATTGTCCCCTAATATTTATTATTATTATTATTTATTATTTATATTGATGCGATGTGTTATTGTTAATAAAGCAGAAAATTGGATAAATACATTGTGCCATACCGATATGATTATCGACCATTACTCCACGTACTTACTAAAAACTTCTTTCAGCTCATTTCTCTTTTAACTCAATTCTTACCCCAAATCACTACACATATTGAACGCAACGCGCGGCCGTGTTCACCGCTATGTCCGACACAGGCAAATCTGCAGGCAACGACGGGACATTTGCTAGCACATGATTTATGGGTTCTGTTATCGACACGACGCAGCCTACCCTTCTACTGTCGACAAGGAACAGGAGTGGAGTGGAGTCTCTATTAATAACACAAACATTCAGTTTCATCATGTTCTTTTGATTTCCGTTAACTCTACTACCTACTAATATTCTACATAGTGCCTTGTTGAGTTTCTTGCCGGATTTTTCTCAACAGGGCTTTTCTGAACCGGTGGTGATTCTTCGACGTTCATAGGAGCATCAATTGATGCCTAAATTGAATAAAAGAATAATTTTGAATTTGACTTTTGTGTCATTTCAGAGTTAGTCAACTAGGTATTAAATTTAACGAGCATTGCTTCCTAATTTAATGACCTAGTATAGTATAAATCTTCCCAGGTGAATGTTTCGCTTCGAGCCATTACATTAAATTTGAACCTTAATACTATGAAGTTACCGTTTCTTTTGAAAGATAAGGGCTCGAAGCGAAAAATTCACCTGGGAAGATTTATACTATAATTTATTTTCACTTTCCGTTAAGAAGAAGGTTATAAACCGTGACCTCACGAGATAGAACAAATACATCAGAAGCATAGTGAAAAAAATCTGGCCATCAAACAATATTTGAAGAAAGATCTTGATATTTTTGTCGTACATTTAGAAAAAATAGATTATATTTGAAGTTTGGTCTTATTTATTTTTTTAGTTATGTGCTGTATTGTTTGAGTGCGTAATTTACAGTGTAGCAAGTTTTTGCTATGAATAAATTTTGACGGTCGTAAAGTAGGGACTTAAATGTGAAATTAATGTATTTTACTAGTTCATTGAGTATTTGCATTCATCCAGAGAAAATTCGACCAGCTGCATGTGGAACTAACACTCCTCACCTCACTCCTAAGCTTTACTTGACACTGAAATTTTAGTGACTCCTCTTCACTCCTGTTCTGCGCCTAAATCGCGGTCCAGTAGTGCGTGTGCAGGGCTGCGATTTTTTGTAAGATTTTCCGCGCGATTGCGTCTGCGCTCTGCGACTGATTAATCGACTATTGATTAGGAGGGGCTTCCCAAAATGGCGGAGTTTAGAAAATTGTGCTCAAAATTACTTGGAAGTTTTGGGAATAGTTTAGCAGTAAATTTATTGCCACGGCATCTTATTTTTGAGTTTCAGAGTTTAGTTCTTGATACTTTTAGCAATATTTAAATTATTTATGTCGTTGCTGAGCTCACTGCTACTTGGACTGATTGGCAGTTTTTTATTGAAATACATAGGTATTATTATTTTTCTTCAACGTTTTGATTTTTGATACTGTCAACTTACAAATGCCTAGTGGCAGAAAAAGAAAAAGTAATATTTAAAATTCGAACTAAGCTAACGCCGACACGTCAGATTCAGCCCGATGATGCATGCAACGGTGAAAATCGCATCACTCGTTTCGTCCATAAATAATTCTAAAATTATTCAGCCTTAGTAAAAAAAAACATATTCCTAATTGGTGCAGCTAAAGCTAACGTTGTGACGTGTCAAATGCGGGCCGGTGATCCGTGAACCGGTTGCCGCGCCGGCGACGCGCGTCAAACGCACGCGCTAACTGTTACATTTTGACTAATTTGGGGAGCGTGGCTTTGATTTGGGCATACAAGTCATAGCGTATTGTTACTCGCTGTTGCGATTATGTACAGTCAACCGGTTTGATTACTGAGCCACTTTTCTTTACCACGACGTTTCGTCTGTAGTTCAACAGCCTCTGTGAGTATAAAATTTAATTGTGACAAAAAAAAATATCATTGAAACAATGGCGTGTGTTGTTTTTGTTAGCCTGTAATAATATCCTATTGCTAGATAATCCCTTGTCGTCGGATTTTTAATTACTTCTATTTCGTGCATTATTTTGTATAGAAAGTAATTTAAATTAAAGAAGTTACGAAAACTTAATCGAATTAACTGAATTGGCCTCAGGTTTTCTTCAGTTCTATTTAAATAAATTAAGAGCAATCAAACAACGCAGTTTATACAGCGTATTTCAAAGACGTATAACATAGTAATTTAGTTGATTAAATACAGAGCTACATATAGATTCTCTGAAATGTCAAATATGTCTTGTGCGTTAACCGCAAACCGCCAATTTGACTTGCAAGTGTGATCAAAGATGGCGCTTCTCAATTTGTCCTCTGACGCCAATATTTGCTAGTAGAGGCCGGTGGCGCGGGTTGACTGTGGTTTAAGCATCGTTTAATAATAATATGTTGACGTATAGTGGATCAGGCACAACATTTCAATATAATACTTATAGGCTTCGTATTTAGCAAATTTTGGATAAAATTCAGGCGTTTTTCTGCTATAGACCCTATAGACCATATTGTAGATATTACAAATATTATTTATTATTGAACAAAACTTAATCACCAAAAACCTTTCTTCCTTCCTTTCCTTCTTTTTTTTCCTTTAATAATATTACTTATTTAATATATTTTTTGGGGTATGCATTACAATACCGAAGTACGAAAGACCGAATGTATTAAAACATCGAATGGGTCAAAAGACCGACAAGATTTTTTTCTGAAACCGTAAACTTCTCAGAATTTATTAAAACGGCATCGTACAGAACCCATTAGGTTAGGTTAGGTTTGTTTTATAACAATCTTAAAAAGCTAATGGTTTCAGAAAAAAATCGTGTCTGTCTTTTGACCCATTCGATGTTTTAATACATTCGGTCTTTCGTACTTCGGTATTGTAATAATACCCATTTTTTGTCATGCGAATGTTTTTACATAATAAAGGGGGTGATCCATTTGCGGACTTAAAAACCGTCGGATTTGCTCGCTGGTTCGCTGTTGCATACTTGAAATTCTAAAGTCCGCAGATTTTTAAGTGCTCCATTGGCGGTTTTAGACCTTTGGCTCGCGAGTTCGTTGGCGTACGCGGTTTTGCTCGCCAATGGATCACCCCCTTTAGGTACTAAGTGGATCAAGCACAGCATTTCAATATAATACTTATATAGACTTCGTATTTAGCAAATTTTGGAATAAATTCAGGCGCTTCTCTGCTAGGAATCATATTGTAGACACTAGGAGAATGATTTAACATTGAAAAAAAAAACTTAATCAAGTACTTTAATAATATTGTTTATTATACCTACATGTTTTTGTCATACGAATGATTTTGTATGTTGTCGCAAATTTTATATAACATTTAGTAGAAAAATCAGAGCTATCTTGGGAAACAAAACAACACAAAAGAAGTTACTTCGATGGGACCAAAATAGTTT
Organism: Archips crataeganus; assembly: GCA_947859365.1. Lineage (NCBI taxonomy): Eukaryota > Metazoa > Arthropoda > Insecta > Lepidoptera > Tortricidae > Archips > Archips crataeganus. The sequence continues at coordinate 8,620,179 of OX402064.1, forward strand.
GAGCCCTAAGTCAGTTGTAATTTCTATACAAATCCTGAATAACCACGAAATCGTACTGGCATCATAATTTTGCCACAGGGCTCAAGCTATTTCCTTTTACCTACTGTTTACTCAGCGTTAATTATATAGTGCAACTGACCTCCAAGAAGGTATTTTCACCTCGCGACTATATTGATATTAATATATAACTATGAACTTAAAGTAAACTTGCCTCAAGTCAAGATGTTGAAGAAATATTTCTCATATGAAATAGCTTCAAATGTTAATAAACTTAAGAACTCTCTAAGAGTATCTACATAGATAAGATACGTTGGTTATAAGTAATTAAGGGGCTTTCACTACATTAGAACTATTTACAACTCGATTAATATACTTTTTCACATTTTGATTTTTAATAATATTCCAGTAGATATAGATAAAAAAATATTTTCGTAAATCTAGAGGTAATTTTTTTTAAAGTAAAAATCGGATTACTGCATACTGTGTAAAAAGTTTTGGGTGGTCGATCTAAAAACCTCTTCTATCTTTTCAGTGGTTAAAAAAGGTTAAAGAAGTAGGTATAATAAATTTGACCTTTTGAGATTGCTACTACTATCATCATCTTCTTCTTATCTGAAATAGACTAATTGTTACACAGCCAAATAAGTTACAGTTGAGTTAACAGACTAATAAAATTGAGAGTGTCCTTTAAAATCGACTAAAAATAAGTGACAACGATTTCCTACCTTTTCATGCACGAGCAAAGAAAACCCAATCGTTCCACTATTTCCTCATCCAACCAGACCACATCATTTCTCATATTTAGCGTATTTCAAAATTCCATACCCCAGGGTCCTATTATGAATGCGCACCGCACGTCTCCGTTGGCACACGGCCAACCGATTTCAGTTTTCACGGTTCGCTCGTCGCCCGTCCTGGTTGTCGATAACTATCGAACGCGTATTGAATGCGTTAGCTCTGAGAATAGCGCCTCGGCATTCGATTTTTTTCTGGATTCGATTGTGGATTTACATGTTCATTGGTATTGTGATAGAGATAATGATCCTACTAATATTATAAATGAGAAAGTTTGTGAAGATGTTTGAATGTTTGTTAGTCAACAATACAAACACAGTTACAGATAGGTATACAGCTGTATAGTCGACCAAGAAATTACTTTACCACCTTAAGGTTCAATGTCAGTTGTACGGTTTAAAACATCAAAGACTATTTTCACTCACAAGTCAATGTGACAATCAGCCTTACTGTTGTTATTCTGATGTAGGAACTGTCATAAAAAATGGTAAAGCACTTACTTGGTTGACTATACAGATGGCGTACAGATAGATAATAATCCGAATTGAAACGTAGGGTACTTAATATTCCGGTAAAGCGTTCTCATCATCATCCAGCAGGACACAGGCCTCCTCTCAAAATGAAGGGGCTTGGGACCGTAATTCAAGTCCAAGTACATTATACTAACGAAAGCAGTAACAATAACGGTTATATACAGTTTAATATCTATTTAGCTTAAAAGATATATCTGAGTTCTGAGTTTGGTCTAAGGTAAACGTACAAATGCTTGACACTTCAACGCCCAGTAGATGACACTCATCTGTCACCTCTCTAACTATGACGTAAGATGAAGGTGCCATATAGGGACGTTTACCTTAGCGGGAGGAACTAAACTAAATTTACCTTGTAGATTTCGATGTCTAGGTACTGAATTGGGCATCCTAAGGCCTGTCAGCCAAACTGACACTACAAATGAGACCGTAGACATCAAGCTAATGGCTGTAGGTATTCTAATTACTTAGACCTAAATCGCATCATCTAGCCCGTTGGCTTCTTAGCCCAGACCGAGACGGATTTAACTGAGTGCATCTGGCTAGGTATTTGGTATTTGACTGAGATTTTAAATGATTAAGGCTGTTTTATACCTACCATATAAATTAATGAAAACATTTGCAAAGATAAAATAACTGTTAAAAAAATTACGCAGTGAGTTAAATAACACCCTTTTTAAAGTTATCCGTCTATTCTCAGATCAAATAAAAAGTAAAGATAGAGCGCGCTGAACAGCCGAGTGAGGCCGGTTTTATAAACATGTGTGCGTAGGCCGGTGTTGCCATAATAATTCTTAATACCCCGATACTACGTTGCGTGTCGCGTTGATACCGTTACTGCAGTAAAAAACGTTGATAAACTTTTACAAGAAACAAACAACTTTACGTTGCGTATCACGTTCTCACGTTTTAAGCCGTGCTAATAAAGAATAGAATTTAAAATGAAAAAGAAAAGGTTGGAATAACAGGGTAACTACAACATTATAATGGCAACACTAGTGTTGACGTTTTGGGTTCTAAGCAAAATTTGGTGCAGTTAAGATGCAAGTGTGTGCGTGCCATTGTGTAAGCACACGGTTTGGTGTAGTTTGACCGGCCTCACTTCGTTGTTTGCAGCGCTCTATCTTTACTTTTTATTTGATCTGAGCGTCTATTGGGATTCACCACAGATTAATTGAGTTTCTGTTAATAAAAAAAAAAACATTTTAAACTATATTTAAAGTTAATTCACTCAGTATAAGTAAGTGAAATTCGATTGCCCAGATTTGAAGATAACATAAATTTATAAACATTGCAAGTTACGTAAAAGCTTTGAAAAGTGCAACGCAAACTTAAAGTATCTATGGCAACACGCTAGACCTTAAAAAAGTGACATCTCTGGCAACTTTATTCTAAAAACAAAACAGAAGCAACCAAAAACCATTCCAATTTTAAATTCCAACCGGCCAGTCATATTCCAGCGCAAAATAATTAGCGAACAGGTCCGTTGTTTAAATTTTACACATGGCTGGTTCGGCCGAAATGTTTCTTGTATTAAGTTTTGGAAAAATATTTTTTTAGTGCTGGCTGAATGTAAAAAGTCATATTCCGACCCCCGTGCAGCGAGCGTGAAGAGTACGTTACGTGATTTTAATATGCTATGAGACTATGTTATGTGTGTGAAGGATGGAAACAGACGGAGCGGTTGTTGGATGTTCGTGAAAAATAGTGACGGAATTTTTGTTAGAATTTTTGGAGTGCCAGTTATTTGATGGAATGGCGCTTAGCTTTTGACTATTTTTCATTTAAGTTTTTTTATAAGCTTTATTGTGGTATTATTACTGACTTTGCCTGGAATAAGATCAAAAAGTTTTAGCAACAGTCAAGTGGTTTTTATTGCAAATATTTTCGATAAATCAGTTTTAAAAGTACTTTTGAAAATAAGTACTTACCTACTAATAAAATTATGTACTTTTAGTAAATTTTAAATTTTACTAAATTTAAATCTTTAAAATAAAGGGCTATTTTGAAGGACAGGCTCTAAATTATACGCGCAGACAGAATTATCACAAACTTTATTGGTTATTACCACAATATATTTATTTAGTAATTTTACAACCGAGAGCGACGCGCGCAGCTTGGTAACCATGAGAGAGAGACAGCAATAGTTTCTGTTTTATTCGGTACATTTTTCCGAGTTTTATTAATTGAAACTCACTATTTAAAGTTAGTTATACAAACTTAGGAATAGATATTCAAAATTTAACTATACTCTAAGTTACACTTCAATGTATACCTTCGGTAATACAAAAACGGCTCATTCTGGAAAGCTCTATAGACCACGCATACAAGGTCTTTATTCGATATAGTCTAAGTGATATCCAACGAAGGTGATATTGTTACATTACACCAATCATGGCTAATCTAAATACTCACGCTACGCGAGACCATGAACTTGTCCCTATCCTTGTAAGGCCAACGTCAAATTTTGACCATATCAAATTAAAACTTCATTTCAATTCAATTTTTAAAAATAAGTATAGCTCATCTATACTATCGATGGTTCTGCCAATTTCGAGGTTGAAAAAGAGACTATCGGTGCGCCATTGTAATTAAAACTTAATAATAAAGATAAGTTGGCATTTGCTTTGACGTATGTCCTTAATTTAGTCGGTACACTGAGCTTTACGAGGGTATAACTCGCCCTGAAAATTAGCAATTTGTATACGGTAATACAAAAGGGCCTCCATATAGTATCACAGACTTATCCCTTTTGTCGACATAGTGGTAATATTTCTTTGCCTCGTTTAAAGCGGGGATAATAAATAAGTAAATGGCAGGTGCTCGTTGTACATAGAAGCGCTCTGCAGACTAAGACGAGGACAATGTTAAACTTTTTCAAAGTTGCACAGTGTTACATAACCAAAGGATTAGCTCGTTGAAATGGCAATGAACAGGCCCTATAGCAAGCAGAACAGATGGCCGTTGGGGCCGAAAAGTTAATGGGAACTATTGGGGACCACGGACTGGCAAGCGCAGCGTGGGACGTCCACCAGCGAGATGGACGGACGATTTGGTGAAGGCCGCTGTCAAGGTGGATGCAGCTTCCAACCGTAATGATTGGAATAAATGTTTATGAGGGAGACCTATGTCCAGCAGTGGATGTCCTACGGCTGAAATGGTGATGATGATGATGATGACAGTGTTACATAGTTCACTAGTGAAACGCGGCACGCACGGAAAACATGTACAGTCAAGTGTAAAAATATGGGTGCACACAACTTGCTCATAAATATGTCCCATAGCTCTTATGTCGTCGAATTAAGGTATAGGTATTTAACAATGGGAGGATTAAATCGACACTTATTTTTGCACTTGACCGTACCTACGGGTGAAGTTCAAACAGTTAAAAATCTTAAAATACTTAAAGTAGTAGTAGTTAAAATTAGTAGGTATGAAAGTTTTCCGTAAGTATATATTGTTAACAAAATTAAAGATTAATTATGTTCCACCTTTAAAAAAAAATTCAGACTACGCAAATTTTCGCAAGTATTGTTAGTGATACAAAAATCTTAACTATGTTAGTACCTAAACTTAAGTGGAGAGAGGACCAGTGCTCGATAAGGCCACTGCCACTGTCCCACCTCCGGCCACGACGGCCGGAGTTTTGGTTCTTCACCCGTATTTTCAAAATCGATGAGCGATACCTTTAAAAGTGATGCTGTTACAATATCGCCTTGCTATGTCATAATAAGGCTCCGGCTGTGTAGGAGTGCGCTCCGTACCGTGCATGTGACGTCTGACTGAATCGACGTGCAGTTAGAGTCTGCAGATCTAGACGAGGATAGAATTGAGCTTGGTTTTATTACCTATAGGTAATAGGTAATAGCGGGCTATTTTCCGCAACTCGACGTCTATGTGCGCCTATTTTGCGTAGTTGGCTATAAGTAGGCACTAGTCGTGCCAGCCTAGCTCCTTAAGGAAGCCTAGCAGACCCTTGATGTTGCCGACGACTTCCTGGAGCGACCCCGTTGTCCCGAGGTGTAGTGCCCGGTACTGTAGCACGCCACACTAGTTCATTCCAGTAGAATGTGTGTGGCCGTTTCTTCTGCCTCCATGCATGCTATAATATAATGACCCGAAAAAAGCCATGATAGACTAGAGGTTTGACCTATGGCCTCTCAAACACAGGGTCGTGGGTTCGAACCTCTAAGTTTTCGAAATTTATGTCTGAAATTACATTTTGAAATTTACCATGAGATGTACGGTGAAGGAAAACGTCCTTAAGAAACACGTACGCGACGCAACTGCTGAGAATAGATTCAATGGTTTGTGTTAAATTCGCACTGGGCCCTCGTGGGAGCTACGCCCCAAGCCATTTCATTCTGAGAGGAGACCTGTGCGCTGCAGGCGACGTATATAGGCTGGGTTGATGATGTAACCATCAGGGTCTGTAGGATAAATGTAGCCGGAAAATTAAAGCCGCCTCGACCTCGCTGTCAATTTTTAGAAAATGGGTCATACACAGCGTAAGAACAAAATTTGTTTGTCCTGTGGACATAAAATTAACGACTCCGAGTTAGCAAACTTAACTTAAAAATACCTTGTATTAAGTAATTTATTCGTACTAAATAAGCAAAGGTTGTCCTGTAGTCGTGTATACAATACATACAACAGTACGTAAACAGAAAAAAATACAACAACGATTTTCACACACGACTGCTTGTCATTGTATATATATACGCTATAAAGCATATAAACCACTCCTTGATCAATCTGTTTCAGTACCTACAATACGTGAAGCCGGCGTGGCACCATTCAAACTTCGAATAAAATCTTTAATTTTTTTATCTTCATTTTTCGGTTGTCAGTACGGCCGGCGATTGTTTTCTAAACCCATGGACAATAGGAGTTTCATCGTCGACAAAGTGTTGCCAATTGTGGGGGGTGTAAAAAAGTGTGTAAAATTTAAATGTGCCGAACGGCGGCCAGGCGTCCCACACGCTGATGTAGACTTGACTAAAAAATATTGGTTATAGACCCTTTTGCCATGTCCACAAGAGAGACGCGATCAAAAAATGTGTATAACCCAAATTATAGGCTTGCTTGAAATTAGAATGGAATAATAAGGCGTTTTGTGTACTGTTTGTAAGGCTACGTCATGCACTGACCGCGACACGTGTCCGCCCTATTCGCGGAGCTCTGAAGCATTGTACCGACCCGCTGAAACCAAAACGCTGCCTGCCAGTGCGTAGAACGGGATCCCTTGGTTTCCCATAATTTAGTTTGTCATAATTTAACTTTTCATATCAACTTTTGTCATAAAATATATAGAAAAGTGTACTGTTTTCAGGATTTTTCGAAATGCAGTCTTATAGAATGCAGTAGGTTAGGTTTATTTATATATTTATTAGGATAAGTACAATTTCAGAAATAAATCACTTTACGACTAATGCAAATTATGAAAAATTAAACATTAGGACATATTAAATTATTATGGGAAACCATAGAAACCATAGAAAATCCGCGTAGAACTTACAGCTAACTGTTGAAGGCAATACAGTATACGAGGGGCGTTCAATATAAAGTGAGAATGAGATGCAAACTCTTTTAATATTACGAAATTAAATACTGGCCGGTAAAGCTAATCTATCTAGCTGATTGCTACGAAAAAAAAAACTAACTGTCTTTTGTTTAAAAAAATATACGGTAATTTCTTTGCAATGCTATTGAGTACGTTAGCGAAAATGGAGAAAATTGAACTGCGCGCCGTTATCAAATACTTGTTGTTCCGGCTCACGCCTGCACAATGCGGATGCACCTCAATGCAATGGATTGCATTATGTTTTTGTTCAGGCGCTTCGGCGCTTCAGTACTTTTTTACTTTAAGCTACCACTCTGCATCTTACCGTCGTTACAAGCACATAATATTTTTTGTAAAATTTTATTAATCTTTTGAAGATTAAAGTTTGTTACCGAACTTTTGAGTTTTCGTCCAAAGAAAATTCCATTTCTTCCACAAAAGAAGAAACATTGGCGACCGTGACAGGACTCTTAGGGAATTAAAGGAGCATTTTGAGAAGATTAAAAATAAGACAACCCGTCATAAGAAGCAGCCGGAGCAGCGAGACATCCAAAGTATCGCACCGCAGCGTATCGCGGGATTCCTTCAGATAAGTGCCTTGATTTCCTGACGCATTCTAAATCCAGAGTCTATCTATCCCTAATTTTTTTTTTGTACGTACTTTGGCTTTGTAGGTACCACATTCAATCTTACAAATAACGCCTATAAGTAAAGTACCTAATTTTAATATTTCAAGTGAGAATAAATAATTATCGAATCGAACCTGCCGATTGTAATTACGCGTTACCATTATCAGTGCAGGCTCGTTATTAATCAGCCGTGCGCGGGCCCAACCGGTTCTTTGGAATGCGCCTGTCCCAGTGAGGAGCGTATGGTTTGATAATTTTATTAAAATCGCAAAGTAATTAACCTATTATCCGTTCGATTTTATCTCTAAGTTAGTGCGTGGGTGTACTACTGTTTGCGCGCGGGGTAACTTCTATTTCTAGTCGAAATGAGTCCTGGCGCAGGTATTAGTAATGATGGAATGGAGTTAAGACAGTTGATTGCTAAACGGGGCTCGATTAAAGGGCAAATTACGAAATTTAAAGGTTATTTGGATAAAATTACGCAAAGGATAAACTTGCCTCCCGTGGAATTTACAGAATTAAATTTAAAATTAACAAAATTTGAGGGACTGTTGCCTAGATTTGATGATTTGCAAACTCAAATTGAAATTTTGAATTACGAAACTATAGACACTGAGATTGATGAGCGTGATACCATTGAGCAGGAGATCATTATAACTATAGCCACTGCCAAGATGTACATCGATAAAATTAATTTACAAAATGAAACGCGACGTGCATCCCAAGATCTTAATGCTCAGTGCCACCATGATCATCGTGATTTCGGCGTCAAGTTGCCACAAATTCAAATTGCCAAGTTTGGAGGCTCTTTTTTTCGCTGGCTTGAATTTAGAGATACATATTTGTCACTTATACACGAGAACGAGCACATTTCTAACATTCAAAAATTTCATTATTTAATTTCTTATCTTGAAGGTGACGCAGCGAGAATAATTTCTAATCTCGAGGTCTCTTCCGATAATTACAAGGAGGCCTGGAGTTTGCTTTGCGAGCGGTATGACAACAAAAGATTACTCATTAACCATCACCTTAAATCGTTATTCGATATTCACCCGGTTGTACGTGAATCCGAGAGATCGTTAAGATTTTTAGTAGATCACGTTACAAAAAATCTTCGTGCTTTGTCTAGTTTAGGACAGCCCACAGAACAATGGGACACCTTAATTATACATATAATGACGTCTAAGTTAGATATTCGTACGCTGACCAAGTGGGAGGAATTACGCAATACATTTGACGAGTATCCTACATTAGAGCAGTTTCATAAATTCTTGACCGATCGCTCAGATGTTTTAGAGTCACTTAGCCGTAATAAAAGCGATATTTCCCCCAAGTCCTCTCAGCCGTCTCCGTCTTCAAGTTTTAGTAATAATCAAAATAGTAATAATTATAGCAAATATCAGCAATCGCCGTCTACAAGTTTCCAAAATAATAATAATTACAATAAATTTCAACAAAAGGGTCAAAATACATTAAAATCATTTGCTGTAAGTAAGAACAACCTAAATTATCGTTGTATAATCTGTGACCAAAATCATAAGATTTACGATTGTCCAACTTTTAAGTCAATGGATCATCAAACAAGGCTTAATAATATAAACAAATACAAACTGTGCATAAATTGTTTGAGGCAGGGTCATGCCTCAACCGACTGTCGTATGGGACCTTGCCGCGAGTGCAAGCAAAACCACAACACTATTTTACACAATAGTTTCACATCAACAAACTCTAAAGATGTTGCTAGTGACACAATTTCTAATTTTTCTAATCATTTGGACAACCAAAGTCAGGTGATTTTATCTACTGCCATAGTCGAAATCATCAACCCTAGCACAAGTGAATCGATTAAGGCCCGTATTCTCTTGGATTGCGGAAGCGAGTCTTCTTTTATCAGTAAATCGTTGCAACAAAAACTAAAATTACCTTCTACTCTTATTGACATGAATGTGATAGGAATTGGAAACCACATAACAAACAAAATTAAAGAAACTTGCGTTTGTAAATTAAAGTCAATTAATAAACCATTTGCACTAACAGTGTCGTGCTTTGTTATGGATCAGCTGACGGGCGAGCTGCCAAAGGCACCTATCGACATACAGCAATTAAGGTTGCCTAATAATATAACATTAGCCGACCCTAACTATCACCTGCCGGCTCCGATCGACTTGTTGATTGGCGCGGATATCTTTTGGGATATCCTAGGGCTCGAACAAAAATCTTTAGGTCCAAATAATCCAAGGCTGATAGACTCAAAATTAGGTTGGCTTATCACTGGCCCCGTCTGTTCGGCTATCTCCAATCAAAAACAATTATACTGCAATCACTTGATTATGTCAAAAACACAAAACAATGACATCGAAAAATTAATAACTAAATTCTGGGAGCTCGACGAAGTCCCTCAAAAACCGGTTTTAAATAATTCCGATAGGGCATGTGAGGAGCATTTCACTACTTACACTCGTCGCTTGGAATCGGGTAGGTTCTCTGTGCGTTTACCATTGATCGATTCCCCAGATTGTTTAGGCAATTCTTATTACATGGCCAAAAAACGATTATTAAACATTGAAAAAAGGTTTATTAAAAATCAAGAATTAAAACATGAATACACACTTTTTTTAAGGGAATACGCTGAGCTTGGTCATGCCTCTATTTCCGCAGTTTCTATACCAAATGATGCCTATTTTTTATGCCACCATCCGGTCTTCAAACAAAGTAGCGAAACTACAAGGCTCAGGGTGGTGTTTGATGGTTCTGCCCCCTCCTCCTCAGGCTATTCTGTCAACGACTTGCAAATGGTGGGTCCAAACGTACAGGATTCTCTTTTTTCCATTTTAATCAGGGCGCGCCAGTACAAATACCTACTCACAGCCGATGTGGAAAAAATTTATCGCCAAATTGAAGTAGATGCAATGGACCGTAGCCTACAACTGATTTTGTGGAGAGAAGATGAATCCTTGCCCATTCAGACCTGGCAATTAAATACTCTCACTTACGGGACCGCAAGTGCGAGCTATTTGAGCACACGGTGTCTTTGGCAGATTGGGGAGGAGTGTGGGGACCCACTCATTAAAATTATTATACAAAGGGACTTCTATGTCGATGACCTCATAACTGGTTCTGACTATCCTGAGCAGCTAAATTATATGAAACAATCTGTTTCTGAAGCTTTGAATTCTGGCTGTTTTAAGCTGCGAAAGTTTAAAAGTAACTTATCGACTGTCTTGGAAAACCACAACTCTAACGACTCGCAAGGCAGCCTAATGATAAGTGAATCTACGAACACACTCGGTCTTAACTGGGATCCTTCTCAGGATACACTAAATTTCCCCACTATAATCTCTTCCGATAGTAACAAAATTACGAAGCGTTTTATCATGTCGCATTCTCTAAAAATTTTTGATCCCTTGGGACTCTTAAGTCCTTGCATAATAATACCTAAAATTATTTTACAAAGGTTATGGTTAGCTAAGATTGATTGGGACGTTCCCGTGCCTCAAGATATCAAAAATGATTGGGATGAATTTACTAGCAAATTATCATCTTTATCAAAAATTCATATAAACAGAAACGTTATTTGCGACTCACCAAAGGAAATAGAAATTCATTCATTCAGTGATGCCTCTGAAAAGGCCCTCGGGGCGTGCATTTACGTGAGGTCAATAGACAGCAATAATCATGTGACCGTCAGGTTGCTGTGCTCTAAATCAAAGGTTGCTAGGCTGCGGCCCACCACCATCCCGCGCCAAGAATTATGCGCGGCATTGCTCGCTGCCAGACTGACTACAGCCGTCATAAGCTCGCTCAGATACGTACCTACACGGATTTTGCACTGGTGTGATTCAAGCATAGTGCTTAGCTGGTTGAACGGCGACACTAGAAAACTAAAAACTTTTGTCGCTAATAGGGTCGGTGAGATATTGGAAACGACGCAGCGCACATCTTGGCGCTATACACCAACCGACGCAAACCCGGCCGACTTGATATCCAGAGGCGTTAACCCGAGTGCGATTTCAGGGCTCAAGTTATGGTGGTCAGGTCCGGAATTTTTGTCTAAAGGTGAATCGGAGTGGCCTATACTACGAATAAAATACGACAAAAAATTACCTGAAACTAAATCTAACTTAGCTATTAATTCAACTGATCCTATAATAAAAATTGAAAATTATAGTAACCTATACAAACTTAAAAATATTGTGGGATATGTTAAACGATTTATATACAACTTAAAAAACCCTAAATCTAGACGCACCGAAACAAAATTAACTATAAATGAATTAGATGACTCTTTTATTTTTTTATGCATGTTATCTCAACAACAATCTTTCCCACAAGAATACGAATTATTGAGAAATAAAAAACCCTTAAGTCCCAGATCTAAAATATTATCCTTATCTCCATTCGTCGATGATTTCAACTTAATTAGAGTGGGCGGACGCATTAACTCTTCAAGTTATTCTTACAATAAAAAGCACCCCATTCTTTTGGATTCATCACATCCTTTAGCTAAAATGTTTTGTGAATATAAACATAAGGAAAACTTACATGCCGGTCCGCAATTATTATTAGCCATAGTTAGGGAAACCGTATGGCCTACCAATGGGAGGACTTTGACTCGTCGCATTTTTAGGAACTGCACTGTTTGCAGACGGTTCCAAGCTAACTTGTTGACGCCGAAAATGGGCGATCTACCCTCGCAAAGAATAACACCTGACTTCCCATTCAAAACTGTAGGCCTAGATTTCGCTGGTCCTTTCATGATTATTAATCGCAAAGGGCGAGGGGCACGCCTTTTAAAGTGCTACATGTGCTTGTTCGTGTGTTTAAGATACAAATGTATTCATCTTGAAGCAGTGAGTGATCTAACAAAGGACGCCTTTCTAATGACTCTTAAGAGGTTTATTGCTCGTCGTGGCAAGCCAGCCGAAATTTACTGCGATAACGGCCGCAATTTCGTGGCAGCCGCTAAAGAAATTAATTATTTTCTCAATACTAGGTCTAATGAGTTAATTGAGTTTGCAAATCAACAAAATATTAAGTTTTTCTTTTCCCCACCCTACGCCCCTCACTTCGGGGGTATTTTCGAGGCCGGTATACGTTCTGCTAAATATCATATAAAACGCGTGATGGGCAACGCCCATCTAACATTCGAAGAAATTTCTACCTTATTCGCGCAAGTCGAAGCGATTTTAAACAGTCGTCCCTTGAGTCCGCTTTCATCCTCCCCGTCCGACTTCCTACCCCTCTCCCCGGGGCACTTTCTGATAGGAAGACCGCTGACTGCGCTGCCAGCACCAGCTTCAGACGAGAGAGCCGAAGTACCGTCTCGAAATCGCTATCGCCAGCTAGAAAATATTCGACAGCATTTCTGGAAGCGCTGGCAGAGGGAATACATATGCGAACTACAACACCGAACAAAATGGAAGTCAAATACCGACAAGCTACATGTTGGTGACCTAGTCCTCCTGCAGGAAGACAACGTGCCCCCACTGTGCTGGCGCTTAGGACGAGTCACGCGCCTGTTCCAAGGCGCTGATGGCATTTCCCGTGTGGCCGACGTGATGACTGCTAGAGGAAGCGCTCGCCGACCTTTAGTCCGCCTCTGCCCGTTGCTGCCCGTGGACCAAAGGGATTGAAGTGCCTTCAATGGGCGGGAAGATGTTCCGGCTCACGCCTGCACAATGCGGATGCACCTCAATGCAATGGATTGCATTATGTTTTTGTTCAGGCGCTTCGGCGCTTCAGTACTTTTTTACTTTAAGCTACCACTCTGCATCTTACCGTCGTTACAAGCACATAATATTTTTTGTAAAATTTTATTAATCTTTTGAAGATTAAAGTTTGTTACCGAACTTTTGAGTTTTCGTCCAAAGAAAATTCCATTTCTTCCACAAAAGAAGAAACACTTGTTTTTGAAAAAATTTTCTACGGACCAAGTCAATTTGGATTTGCGGGACACTTTAGGGTCTAATGCTCCTCCGTATTCGACAGTCGCACGTTGGTGCGCCGAATTTAGACGTGGAAGAACATCGACAATGGACGACCCCCGCTCCGGACGCCCTACTACAGCAGTAACTGAAGAAATTGTGAAAAAAGTCGAAAACTCAGTTTTGGCGGATCGTCGTGTCACGGTTCGTTTTATTGCTGAAAATGTAAAGATTTCAACGGGGAGCGTGCATAATATTTTACATGAACCCTTGGGTATAAAAAAGGTATCTGCGCGTTGGGTACCAAGAATGCTTACTGACACGCAAAAACAAACTAGACTAGAGATTTGTCAAGAAGCTTTGAACCTGATGCAGCAAGACCGGGAACTTTTTTTGGCGCGATTTATAACAATGGACGAAACATGGCTCCATCATTATGACCCTGAAACGAAACTGCAGTCTATGACATGGAAAAGGCCATCATCTCCAACTCCGAAGAAATTCAAGGTGAGCCCATCTGCCGGTAAGGTCATGGGCTCTGTTTTTTGGGATGGAAAAGGGGTATTAATGATTGAGTATCTCGAGCATATACGCCAAACAAATAGCAACATTGCGCAATGAGATCCGCGAAAAACGGCAAGGTAAACTCTCGAAAGTTGTGCTGTTCCACCAGGACAATGCCCCGGCACACAAGTCCGCCGTTGCAATGGCTGCAATTCGTGATGCTGGGTTCGATATCCTTAAGCATCCTCCGTATTCACCAGATCTCGCTCCCAGTTATTTCTACCTATTTCCGAGATTGAAACAATACCTGAGAGGCCAGAAATTTGAAGACGACGACGCGGTAGTCGCTGCAGTACAAGATTTTTTAAGTACTCAAGATGAGACCTTTTTTAAAAATGGAATTTTAAGTTTAGAAAAAAGATATACTAAGTGTATTATGCTAAAAGGTGACTATGTCGAAAAATAAAATGACATTTAGTAAAAGTTGTTTATAACATAGGTACTCATTCTCACTTTTTATTGAACGCCCCTAGTACAGTACAGCCATCACGTCAAATATTTATGTTAATACCATCCTTACGATTAGTGGTATAGGGGCGTTAGATATTTTAGACGACTTGATAACGCCTTGATTTATGACCTTGATAGAAATCAATCGCCCACAGAAGTGTAACTTCGTAGATCCCTAGTTTTGTAATTTTAGATAATCTTTAGATACTACCTGTTGCCCGCGACTCCGTCTGTACAATTTTAACCCTTTAAACAGTTTCAGCGTGAAAGAGTAACAAAAATCCATACAAACTTTCGCGTTTATAATGTTAAAGAAGATTAAACAATTTATCTGAATAATTTATTGAATCAGGCGTTACTTTGCGGAGGTCCATATTAATGAACTAAAACAATTACTTTGCTCACCCGCGACCTTACAATAGTTACGTTTATGCAAGAAATGTGCGTTCATGCAGTTCCTCCACCTCCACACTGTACGAACACACACAAATCACATAAACCCAACCATCACCACCACCAAGCTACACTGACGCGTTTCGAACTCAACCAGAGCTCATCTTCAGAGTTACCACAACCGTATGCTATGCTACCAAATGTTAAACTAACAAACCAAAACAAATGTTTTAACTTGTCACTGTAACTTCTCAAGTACCCACTTTATTTTTCTTATTCTCAAACTACCCCACAAAAATTAACTTTTATTGGCATATTTAAAACTACCTTGAATTTTTTGTTTATTTATTTATAAGGCATATTTAATTAATACTAACTGTTCAAATTCGACCCAAGCCGCAGTAAAGGAGAAGATACTAAATTTACCTGTTCATTAATAATAGACCCCATAGTGTTGTACCTAATTATTTCCATGCATTCCAGAGCATCCAGACGCAACCAGATGAAGTGTTACATTATTGCGGCAAGGGGTTGCGTCTGGATGCTCTGGAATGCATGGAAATAATTAGGTACAACACTATGGGGTCTATTATTAATGAACAGGTAAATTTAGTATCTTCTCCTTTACTGCGGCTTGGGTCGAATTGGAACAGTTAGTATTAATTAAATATGCCTTATAAATAAATAAACAAAAAATTCAAGGTAGTTTTAAATATGCCAATAAAAGTTAATTTTTGTGGGGTAGTTTGAGAATAAGAAAAATAAAGTGGGTACTTGAGAAGTTACAGTGACAAGTTAAAACATTTGTTTTGGTTTGTTAGTTTAACATTTGGTAGCATAGCATACGGTTGTGGTAACTCTGAAGATGAGCTCTGGTTGAGTTCGAAACGCGTCAGTGTAGCTTGGTGGTGGTGATGGTTGGGTTTATGTGATTTGTGTGTGTTCGTACAGTGTCGAGGTGGAGGAACTGCATGAACGCACATTTCTTGCATAAACGTAACTATTGTAAGGTCGCGGGTGAGCAAAGTAATTGTTTTAGTTCATTAATTTATCTGAATTCAGAAATTTATCAGTTTTTCTGTTGAGAGTTATTTTATTAATAATACTGTAACTAGAATACAATGAAAAAAGTAGACAAGAAATTCTGGAGCTGGGAATATAACCCGGGTTTTCGTGAATCCGGGAAGGTTCTTTTCATCATTCTGTTATTTATCGACATTTGAATCATAACACCTTATAGCCAGATAACCTCAAACACATGTAATACTTCGATTAAAATGTCATAATTAAAAATTGTATCGATTAAAAAATGGACTACACTAGAGATTATCCAGTCTTACGATATCTCCTACAAGTATTTACATCAAGTCTATAATTCAATATTATGCACCCTGATCCCATACAAAATGTATGAGCCTCTTTAATTGGCTCTAGAAATTATACATTCACGCCCGGAGCGCCGCGGTCAACATAACTAGCAACACAAAGCAAACATTAGTCCGACCATGCATTATTGTCAAGCTCTCTAACATATAGCCATACAACATATTCGATATAAACAACCTAGTCTGCACCGCGTCTGGGAACATACACCCTGTATAATCTTGTTAGGGTTGAACTTGTTCTAACAGGGCAGGGTCGTATACTGTGTTTACACACTAGGCGGTTTTGTACATGCATCGAGCTGGCAAGACTACGCGCCGGTGGTTTGACTCGGTTGTGACAAAGATTCGAAGCAGGACCGTTGGCTTTATTAATAACGAGTTTTCCGGTCGTGTGACCTGACGCAAAATGGCGTTAGCATTTATGATGATTTTAAAGTAAAACAGTGAATAAAAAGTCGACAAGTTTCGCTATTCTGTTGTCTATGGCATAAAATATAAGGAGCTTATCGGAGAATGGAGAACACAAAATCGATCATCGTGATCATCTGTGTCAAGGCGTGGACATTATCAACTTCTTAAAACTACTTCTTGATCGACTAATAGCTATAGTCCACTCCTGGATATAGGTCATCGTCAAGAATCTCCACGAAAATATTAGTTTTTGCGGCAATTGGCTAAGTAAAGTTTTTTGAAGAGGTGCTAATTATATTTTTTTTCGGCAGTCGGCGTTCTGGAGATTGAGAAACTGCAGCTGTTTTATTTTTATCTCCTATTGTTTACTGGAAATATTTTTTTGAGTGTTTGAGATGACATTTGTGAGATTTTATGGTTGACAAGCCGTTCGTGCTCAGAACTTAGTAGAAATAGAAAAAAAAAACTGAAGTGAACTGTCACTGCTGTCAATATCAAATCGTTTGTTTCGTTTGCTTTGCGTTTTGGTGTGCTCAGTGTGATTTTTTTACTATTTTTATCGACCTCCGCATAAAATCCGGACTTTCAATTTTACCGCATTTCTCCACAACTTATGCACAATAATTGGATCACGATTGAATACTTTCGATCACTATTTCGGACCTGCTTCTTGGACAACACAAAGCAAACGAAACGCAAACGGTTAGATTTCATTTGACATTGACAGAAGCGACAGCTGAATTCGTTTTTTTTCTATTTCTTCTTAGTACTGAGCACGAACCGCTTGTCAGCCATAAAATCTCACAAATGTCATCTCGAACACTTAAAAAAATATTTCCAATCAATGAAAGGAGATAAAAATAAAACAGCTGCAGTTTCTTGGTGTTGAAGTCGACCACTGTCGAAAAAAAATATAATTAGCATCTCTTCAAAAAACTTTACTTAGCCAATTATAGGTATGTAAATATAAAGTGTGAGTGAGGAAAACGCGTAGCTATATAAAGGTAGTATAGGTATGTAGGGTTAGTTCTATTTAAGTCCCGTAAAAACTGATATTTCTCGAAAGCACTTATTATTCACTAGTAATTAGCTTATACCCGCATCGTCATCATCTTGGCTGCTGGGCACAGCCCTCAACTCAATTCCCACGCGATCCCTATGCGAATTAGGAACTTCACATCCACCATTGAATTTCCTCACCAAAAAGCTCATGGTAAATTTCAAATGTAATTTTGCACATACATTTCGAAAACCATAGTAGTCCGGGTTTGAATACACGACTGCTTGAGAGGCCTAGTAATCATAATCCTGTGGTCTAATCACTGCTACCACGGCTTGGTGTACCCACGTAATTTTGAAAAACCTTTGAACCTCTATGACACCTGCGTAAAGTAATAGTATGTGCTTATCTTCTTCTAATAATATAATAATCTCGTGTCACGGTGTTTGTTAGCGAACTCCTCCGAAACGGCTTGATCGATTTTTATGAAACATTTTTTTCTGTATTTGGCAGGTCTGAGAATGTCGTAGGCTATTTTTTTTTATACCCCTATTCTTCGCAGACGGAGTCGCGGGCAACAGCTAGTAATTATAACGCACGCTATAGTCGTGCCAACGGCATTGCTGAGTGGAGACCATTTCGGCTTCACATCCTTATTTGTTTGTTTTTGTATTCTTTCTTATTTTCTAAATTTTTTTTTTGGTTGTGATATGTTGTCTGAATAAACGTATTTCTATTCTATTTTATTCTATTCTATTCTATATATGTATGTTGGCTTTCACGTCTCTAATACCAGTGGTTTTTACTGTGTGTAACTGAGATAAAAATGCGTCAAAATTCACATTTAAAAAAAAATAATTATAAGCTCGTTTTTTTTTACCCTTTACTATGCGTTGTGTCCTATACTTTCATTCTACTCATGTTACATTGTTGTAAAGGTGCCCTCTTGTTTCCTTGTCGTTGTTTACCGCTCGGTGGCTATTTATACGCTAATTGACCGGGAAAGGGAATGCAAGGGATGCTCGGGATAGGAAAATAAGGAAAATGCTAAAAAGTACATTAAACAAAAACTAAAATAAGAAGGGGGGGGGGGAATATTCGTGAGTTCAAAAAAACAAGAAGCCACTACGGGTTGACTTGCGATGTGGGGAGCTCGGGGTAGTAACAGAAAAGACATGTATTGGAGTACACGCGTTTAATGAGACTGACTCATCTTATTGCTACGGTTACATATATAGATCTTATGCTAACATATAAGGGAGTGTGACGTATTCTCACACTATACCTCCCATGGAAAATTAAAAAAAAAAATGAAACATTAATACATTTTTTTTTTCTCATCACTTACTTAACACTTTATTTACTTACTTTAGTTTAAGTACACTTTTGTTTTTAACTATAATACATTTTAGTCCTATTCTTATGGATAATTTCCTCTTTCCCATTTCTCAAAATCTTAACATTAGGTTCTATGTCCTCTATAACAGTAAAAGGACCTAAGTAAATATCTGAAAATTTATTTCCTGTTTCATTTTTAACAAGTATTAAGTCATTATTCTTATAAGTCACAGGATTCGTATATGAGTCATACATAAGTTTTCTTTTGTGCTTGCTATTTAGTAAATTATTTCTAGCGTCGACATTTGACTGTTGTAATCGGAATTTCAACTCAGCTGCATAGTTATCGCTATTATATAACGGCTCTACAGTATTACAAAGAAGGTTACTGGGTAATTGACATTTTTTCCCGAATACTAGCTCAAACGGAGTATATTTTGTTTCACTATGCACTGTAGTGTTATAAGAAAATGCCCAAAAAGGTACCCATGTACTCCAGTATCTTGGATTATTATCTGTTTGTATGCGCAAAAAAGCATTTAATGATTTATGAGTGTTTTCCAAAGATCCCATACTTTCGTGATGATATGCTGATGATGAAATTTGATTTATTTGTAATAACTTACAGACTTGGGTCATTATGGATGAGATGAATTCAGTTCCTCTATCACTGGCAATTTCCTTCGGCACGCCATATCTTAAGATAAAATTTTGAACAAAACTTTTGGCTACTATTGCGCTCTCTTTCGATTCTAACGGATACGCTTCCACATACTTACTTAATTCACATTGTACTGTTAAAATATATGTATGGTTATAATAATCTCTAACTAAGGGCCCTACTATGTCTAAAAATATCTTATCTAAAGCTGACTTCGCTGTAGTCGTTATTGCCATAGGCTCTTTCGTCGGCAAAGAGTGCTTTTGTTTTTGGCATTTGTCGCATCTCTTTACGAAGTTTCTGACGTCATCTTCTATTTTTGGCCAAAAGTAATATCGTTTAATGTTGTTAGCCATGCGTCGTACGCCCGCATGCCCACTTGTGGGAAGAATGTGAAAATCATTAACAATTACTCGCTTGTCATCATCATTGTCTACCCTAATAACTCCTCTAATGACACACAATCGTGGTCCTGGCCAGTTTAAATTCCTTTTTATTTCACTTTTTAACCACTCTATGAATTTATTATTGTCAATATTCTTTATCACATATATTTCTTTAATATTTAATTTAGCGCAAAATGTTCCTAAATCACTCACGAAGACGTCTCGCGTCAAACATGATCGAGAGGTAGGATCCGCTATAAGAATGCATTCGTTTTCTACATAAATTAAACCATTCGTGGATTCATGTCCTTTATTGTTATATCTACTGTATATATTTCGCGAAAATATCAACTCTATACAATTCTTTGGTTTCTTAAGTACTTCCACAACTTTTGGCTGATCAGACCAATCGTTGGTGCAAGGCTTATTAACCGAAGAATTATCCAACTGCGCGTTATACTTCCTATACATACTTCTAGTCATCACGCTTACGACATGTGCATTCATTTCTTTCAATTCCTGCGATGTCAACACAATGCGAGATAATGCGTCGGCCGCCACATTATTCGCTCCTTTTACGTACTCAACCTTGTAGTCATACTCTTCCAAAGATAATCGAAACTTTAGCAAACGACTTGATGGATTATTCATATTAAACAAGTAAATCAAGGGTCTGTGATCTGTCATAATTTTAAATTTTTTTCCAAATAAATAGGGCCTACAATATTTGACTGACCATACTATTGACAACAACTCTTTCTCGATGGTGGGATAATTTACTTCCGCTTTATTAAGTGCACGGCTAGCATAAGCTATCGGCATGTTGTTTTTATTACATAACATTGACCCTACGGCCAAGCCCGATGCGTCAGTATGTAAAATAAACTCATTTTCTTGTGAAAAATCTGGGTATTGCAGAATAGGGGGATGTATTAATGATTGCTTCAATTTCAAAAATGATTTTTCACATTCGTCTGTCCAGTGAAATATTGCGTTTTTTCGAGTTAATTTGTTCAATGGTATTGTAATATATGCAAATTGGGGAATAAATTTACGGTAGTAATTAGAAAATGCAACGAATCTTTTCACCTCGTCGCTATTCGTTGGTCTAGGATAATTTTGTAAAATACTAGTTTTTGCTGGGTCAGGTAAAACGCCTTTCTCTGATATTACGTGTCCTAAATACAAAAGCTCTTTCTTCAAAAATTGGCATTTCCGTGGATTTAGCTTCAAGTTAACTTTCCGCAATCTGGTAAAAATATCTAATAAATTTTTGTTGTGACTTTCAAGGTTTCGACCAAAACAAACCAAATCGTCCAAGTACACGAGACATTTTTCATTCGTCAACCCTGATAATGCGACAGTCATGGCTCTACTAAATGTACTAGGGCTTATTTTTAAACCCATAGGCAATCTCTTCATCTGGTACTGTTTATCACCAGTGAAAGCTGTATATTTCCGACTCTCTGGGTTCAAGGACAATTGGTAGTACCCTTGACTTAAATCTAAATGCGAATAATACATGGATCCTGACAACGAATCTAAAATATCAGTTATGTTTGGAAGAGGGAACTTATCATCCTTCAATCTTTCATTCAACTTTCTATAATCTACTACCACTCTCCACTGTTTTTCACCTTTACTATCCGACTTTTTTGGGACTAAAAGAAGAGGGGAGGACCACTCGCTCTGAGTTTCCTCAATGATGTCGTCTTTCAACATTTTACCAATTTGTTTTTTAATTTCGTCTTTTTGAGATTTCGGAAGGCGGTACGGCTTGGTATAGACTGGAGTTGCATCATTTTTTAAATGAATAAACGTTTCGTAAACATTAGTGACTCCCAATTTATCATTTGGCAAACAAAATACATCTGAAAATTTAGCGCATAAGCTTTTAATAGACATTTTTTCTTCGTCATTGAGGTGCTCTAAATTTAAAAATTCAAAAAGGTTTTTCACTCTCTCCGCATTGACGCTTGGTTTGGCAAATGAGCAAATTAGATAATCGTTTAATAAACTAAACTCTGGAGTAAAAAAACTTAGTCGCACTTCCTCGTCTCTGGTATTTAAAATTTTAATTGGAATTTTCCCATTTTCCGGAGTTACTATAGCACTCGCTAAAAACACACCTTTGCATAACTGTTTCGCTCGAACTAATACGTCATCTACCAATGTTGTTGAAATAAAATGTATCGACTCACTCCTGGGCGGTAGAGTTAAATAACTGTTACTGCCTATGCTTCCCATCTGCAATGGTAGCACGACCGAGTTTTGTCCCATATTTAAAGTAAACGTGTTATTCTCGTAATTCAAATTGCATTTATATTTACAAATGAAATCTTGGCCAATTATGCCATCTGCTCTACATGGCATATTTTTAAATACATAAAACTTATGGATGAAACTGTGACCATTAATTTCTAATTTTAAGTAGATAGACCCTTCTGAAAAAATACTGCCACCTATACCTTTAATTTCTATCACTTCGTGGTCATACGTTAAATTTAACTGTGTCAATTTTTCATGTTTCACGGCACATAAGGATGCGCCCGTGTCAATTAACCACTGGAGTGCTACATTGCTTACGCTTAATTTGGCTGTACTTACATTGTTACAATAACAAATGCAATCATGCAAGAAAAAACTGATCCGTCGATCGTCCGTCGGATATGGAATCGTTTGATATGGCATTGGGATTAGAATTGGAATCGATGTTTACTTGTGCCATATTAATGCTAGGCTTACGACCTTTGTACCTTGTACCTCTGAAATAGCGCGAAGTATGGCTTGTGTGTCTACCACGAGACGCATGACCATAATTAGCGTCATTCCTCGAATTTGCTTGGAACGACCTTTGGTAGTTTGAGTTATTCCTGGGGTTACTAAACCCATGGCTCCTCCTATTGTTCCACTGCATACCGCGGCCTCTAACATTGTTATGGCCTCGGTACGATGCTATACCACGATGAAAACTTAGAACCGACGAGTTTGGGTCTTGTGTCGATAACTCCTCGTCTATAGCACCACGTATGGCGTCTTTTAATGAGTCATAATTTCTCGCCGCGATAATCGTACTTAACCTCGAATTTCGCAACCCATCCGAGAACCGCTTTATGGCAAGTTTTTCATTAATCGGTTTAAGTATCGTAAACTTATCGGATTCTCCATTGGATTGTGAAATCGTTAGCTCTGAAAATAAGGTTTCAACTTGCTTACCAAATTCCTCGATGGTTCTATTGTCCTGTCGGGCTCGCAGTAACTGGGCATGTAGCGCGGAATCGGACTTCCGGCTGAGCAAGTGTTTTTGCATATCTGAAATCAACTCGTTTACAGATGCGTACCTTGAGGATAATCGAACCTTAGCATTTTCAGAAAGCCTCGTTTTCAAAATGAAAGTAATTAACGTTTTTTCCCCCGTGTCATTTAACATTGACTCGTACATTTCGATACTCGAGATTAACTGTTTGGTAACGTTTTCGTCACCCGTCATGGTTGGTAATAAAGATACGGCCGTTTTTAAATCGAACTCCATTTTTTCTACCTCAAAGGAACTGGATTCATCAACATCAAAAGGGGCTAAATCCTCTATTGCCTTATATACGCCTTTTATTTTAGATATCAAGGACAAGATGCGATCTACGTCTGCTTGTTTAAAATACCCTTTTTCTATATCCCTATGAATAGTATCGACCTCTGCCTCAAAATCATAATAAATTTGGGCAGCATCTTCCAATTTACTGAGTACTGCTGGACCCTTAGTTTTGCGTCTAGCAGGACCTACTTTTACAAGATAATCTTTTATTCCAGAAAGTTCAGTATATGCTTTACTTAAAATTTCTTCCATTAAAATAAATCATTACTTATAATATACTTACATAATAGAGTAGTTACATATTTTTGTAACCAAATAGCTATCTTAATAATGAAATATAGTACAGTTAAAGTTCTTAAAGAAAACCGGATATACGCATTGGGTTAACTTACGAAATACCGATATTTGACGCGCACTCACTGACACAAACACTTACGCGAAGGCAGTTAACTGTTCATACTACTGCCTCTTGTTTACGCAGAGATGCACGGGCACGAAGACGCTCGATGACTCCGCTGTTGATCTCCTGCTGAATCCATCTTTGATGGCACTTGCGGTACATTCGATACGCCATCGCCAGCAAGAAAATACACAAGATGACCAGCACCACCGTCAAAATGACATTGTTGTTTGAAAGGTGGTTGCCAATGTCCCTCAGGTCTGCAGTGTTTGTACCCCCGGCAGCATTCTGCGCCACGATCACTTCTTCCTTTGTCTGGGATGAGCCCATCGTTAATTTAGTTGCGGCTCCGCATAAACTTGCACAACGCGAACAGCGCGATCAACGCCACAATCAGCGCGCCACAAGACAGCACGACATAGGCAAACTCGAGACAAAAGTCCTCCAATTTTTGCATTTCCCGCGAATTATCGCGCGCGCACATTGTAGTAGGTTTTAATTACATACTCGAATTTTCAATTATTACCCAACTCAAACACAAGCGCTGGCAAGGATCGCCATGCGATGTGGGGAGCTCGGGGTAGTAACAGAAAAGACATGTATTGGAGTACACGCGTTTAATGAGACTGACTCATCTTATTGCTACGGTTACATATATAGATCTTATGCTAACATATAAAGGAGTGTGACGTATTCTCACACTATAGACTTAACCGTTAATTTTGCAGAATTATTTAAGTATTAGCTGTTGCCTACGACTCCGTCGTGCAATGAATTCGTTTATCGCTCTTCCGAAATTAATTAATTGTAATTGGAACTATTGGGAATTATGCTAATCAGATACGACTTGTTTAAATATAAGTACTTAAGTTTAAAATATGAGATTACGTAACAACACACACAAAATGTAAATTCAACTTAAATTATTGATTGTACTATTTATACAACTATCCTGTGTCCTTTTAAGGGTCTCAAACTATCTCCATATCAAATTTAAACTTAATCGGTTCAGCGGTTAAAGTGTGAAGTGGTAACAGACAGACTGAGTAAATTTTGCATTTATAATATTCGTAAGGATCTTAGATCTGTTTTGCAAAAAATATACCTTGTTGAGATTATTCCCGGATTCTTTACAAAGTTTTTCGGAACCGGTGGTACATTTCCGACATTCTTAAGTACCAGATATAGCCTAAATTTAATACAATACAATGACTCTTTAATGTACACCAGAAATAGTAAGCAATACAGACTTTAACTTTAGCATGCATAAGATGCTTTATACACTATAAGTAAAGTTATAAAAAAGCGTGAGTGGTTTTTTAAGAAAAATAAAACTTTTTATGAGGCTGTATTTTTTTTTAAGTTCGCGACAGCCCTGTGTGGTCTAGCCTCGAGGTCACTCAGCTTTACAAAATTACACTTTCCGCCCATTAGGCCTATCCAAGTTACACCCTTTGTTACCTTCATCCGCTCTGCACGCAGATTTTGTGCCTCCCTGTGACGACATTTATCCTAACACTAACTTTTACCTGCGGTTTCGCGTGAATTATTAGGTCTTACATTTAAATTGGAAGACAATAAACATACTATATTATTCAAACACTGTTATTTCGACTTTGTTTATAGGTACGTCCTTCGCTATAAACTCCGACATTGCTCCGAATTCACAACTACTAGCAAAATAGGTATTGTATTTTTTCTGCCCTTAATACAATATAATGACTCTTTATTGAACACCATGTAGTAATGTAGGAAATAGGTAGGTAGAGAAAAAAATCGTGGTAAGCAATAGGCGGCCATATCGCAGCAGAGAGATCTTGTCCAGAAATGAAATGAAATGAAATGAAATGGTTTATTTGCTAGATAATGGGTTAGATGTAATGTTACAAATATATTTTGAGTGCGCCAATATCTGCCTGAGTCAGCATGCAAAATCTTACTTTTTCATTTACCAGGCAACCTATTACGTCAAAAACGTAAGGAATAGATTTCAGCAGTTGACACAATGTACACCAAATCAGAGCATTCACTAAAATACATATAACTATAAATTAACAAAAATTAAAAACCCCCGACGCAATTTGGTCACACATATTTTGAAAATAAAGTACCTAAATGCCCATTATGCGTCTAAGCTCCCTTTCGCAGCTAATAAAAGAGCTGATAACATTGAAACGGCTGAACCGATTTTGATAAAACATAATCTAAGAACCATCACCAATAAATCTGCTTTCAAATAAAAAAAAACTGTATTAAAATCGATTCACCAGTTTAAGAGCTTTGGCCACAGACAGACACACACACATACACATACACACACACACACACACACACACACACACACACACACACACACACATAGCGGTCAAACTTATAACACCCCTCTTTATATGTCGCGGGTTAAAAATCCTGCGTGAATCCTGCACGCTTCTACATAGGCACGAGTATCTTATGGAAAACGTTGGTATAGGAAGTGAAATTATGGGAAACAAAGGGATCCGAGGATTATTAGTTTGGTAATGTGGTCAGATCCACTGAACCCCAGACCCGACCGCCCTACGGTTCGGTCGGTCTCTAAACAAATTTATATCCAAGCTATGTTGGTTTTGTGGTCGATCCTCAAATGACCTGAAATATGGGACCTAAAATAAGAATGAGCCGTGGTAAACTGGTTTGAACTCTTTCAAGCAGAGGGTAGTGGGTTCAAGCTCGGGCACGCACCTCTGAATTTTCGGAATCATGTGCGAAACTTCATTTCAAAACTTACCAAGAGCTTTACGTTAAAGAAAAACACCGTACAGAAACCTGGACTGACCTCCAAAGGAATTCGATGGAGTGTGAAGTTCTCAATCCGCACTGTGGCCACGTGGGAACTACAGCCCAAGAAGCCTGTGCTCTGCAATGGAACGTACGCTGAAATGTATGCATGTATTTTGTGTTTCGCGCACTTAAGTAAGGCGAATGCCACTACAATGCTGCGTTGCTTCATTCGTTAGCGATGTTTACCGATATCGGACCGCCGGCAGCAAACGGCGGCTATTCCGGTCTTAGCGCACTTACAATCAACGTTACACGGCACCCGTCACTCCAGCATACGTCAGCATGCGTCAGCATACGGCATACGACGGCATACGTAAATCCAATCAGTGCATGCGATGTTTATGCCGCCGCGTACGTACGTTACTGCATTCATGCATGCCGCAGGGATGGCGCTGGCACTGTTTTATTTTGATTTTCTCAGTTCATGTAACTACAGACAGTCGAAGGCATAAATAACTATACAGCCTTCGCGTCAAATTACATGTGAACATCGACCTTATGGGTAAGTAATAGCATAGCATAGCGTTGTATAAATGTTTTTGACGCCTTAGTAACGTATGTACCTACATAATAAATATGACCTTGACCGTACCGAGCGTATACGTGGCCAGAATAACAACTAGCCTCAAGATTCGTGAAATTTTAATTACTTTAATTTATTATTATAATAAATACAATATTTGTCAGATGAAATATACAGGATATTTGTAGAAGCCGACGTCAAGCCGAAATCAAACGATGGACCTAGTTTTATCAGAAAAATATAAAAAAAACCAAGTTATGTATTTAAAAAATTATAGACAGAAATTTGAGAAAAGCTTTCACCCTGTTATGGTCTTTTCGCTCATGTTGCTACAAATATTTACTTTTTTAACTATTTATTTTTATTATGTACATAATCGTGAATAATGCTTGTATGAATCGTTGTTTAAAATTTAAAGCTAACTGTTTCAGCTTCGAAGAACATGGCACTTTTTACCCTACCAAGTATTGAAAATGAATTCTTTGTTCAGTTTTAACTGACTGAACTGAAAAAAAGAATTTGATCCTGTGCGTCTGGCAAAAGTAGGTAATTTAAAAAAATGGCGCTTTTAATGAGTATTCCAAAATGGTTTCATACTTGCTAGATTATTTCTTAAATATGGGCAGTATTCTTTTTGAATGGTAACCCAGTTCTTAACGAATTTTTCTTACTTAGTACCTACTAAGAAACCCATGTGTACACCCAAGGCTTTCCCCGAGGCCGTAACTTTAAGATTGTATTTTGAGTGACATTAAAAAAGTGTGGGTGAAACAAACATCCTATCTTCAAGTAGTTCGAGGACACTAAGGACCATAATAATGATGACTCACTCTTTTTAACACGGTTAACTTACAGATTTATTCAGTATTTAACTTGCAGTTTAGTTTATACGTTAGTCTGTTTAAGTCAAATCAGTCAATCAGTTTCACGCACAAGTGATCGGATCGTCTTCAAATTTGATACGGATACGTTGTTTGGATAACAATGGAAATACAGTCAACAAAAAGACAGTTCAGAAAATGAAATTATGGCATAAACTCATTTTAACGGTCAAGTTCGCCAATTACTAAATCTCATTGAGTGCCAACCCTGCCCGAAGCAGGTACCGTGGCGAAGTCATTAGCAGTAATGGCTGATCCACTCCGCAGTGCCTGTCCGTATGTGCATCATACACCCTGTATAACATACATTCTGTGTATAGGTCTGTAGAGGGATTAGATTTTACATGTTACAAAAGAGCGGGCTGGGCTTAGCAGACTAGTAGTCCATACGTGTAAAGCCAGCTCTGTTTGGCATGACGAGTAAAGTACGATTTAGGAGTTGGAAATTTCATGAAGATAATATTCCTTTTACTGACATTTATACTAACCATCGACTGTGAGAGGTCGTTGTGTACAAAAGGAATTGGTTCATTTTTCTCAAGAAGTATTTGACAGATTTAGATATAGTTTTCTCGGACAATGGTTATGGTGGTGGGGTTTAAGTGTTATGAATAAATAATAATAAATAAATGTCACGGGACAATTCACACCAATTGATCTCGTCCCAAAGTGAGCACGTGTCATGTGTACGTGTCATGGAGTCATGGGTACTAGGCAACGGATAAACATATACACATACTTAAATCCAAGACCACGACTCGAGAATAAACATTCGTATTTTTTGTACAAATATCTGCCCCGATGCGGGAATCGAACCCGGGACCTGAAGCGTCGTAGTCATATGGTCGTCATTTATTTATCGTTATCATTATTTATTTATATTAAAATTTAGCGATGTTTGAACTAACGTAAAAGTAGTTGGACGTAAGTTTTTCGGACGAAACATAGTCTTAATGTTTTTGTATATTCTATGTCCCATTGCAGGGCACAGGCCTCCTCTCAGAATGATGTTTTGTACCTATATCGCCGGGTTAAAGGCAAAACCAACTATTTCGTCCAAAAACAAATAACAGATTCCTATACTTAGTCGCTTTTGCCTTTAACCCGGCGATATGTCCTAAAAAAAATCGATAATTCTACCGAAAAGGTTCTACTGCCCCTTACAATTTAAGAGGGTTCAGATCTCCATACGGCGCCCTTAACTGCCGGGAAGGGGGGAGGCCATAACCGTAATTCACTTGCGTCATAAAAACTAAGACCGCAAAAATATTATAATAAGATATTCTTTTATAGAGCCTTTTGGAGACGAATGGGGAAACATTTGAAATTCATGGAAATGTTCTTGGTAGGATTTTGTGCAAGGTCTGGTTTGCTATCACCATATTAAAATAATAAGTTTTGTTAAAAAAAAACATTTTTAAAGCAAGTTTTTTAGCTGACTGTTCTTTTTGTTGACTGTACTTGCATTGTCATCCAACCTACATAAGTATACCAAATTTCAGGTGAATCCAACCACTGGAAGTCGGTCAAATTCGACTTCTAAGATTTGACCCAAGAATAATTTAATAAAACAATCGGGGTGAGCTAAATAGAAGCTTGTAAAAACAAATATAATGGGACAATTGACACTAATTGACGTAGTCCCAAACTGTGCATAGCTTGTACTATGGGTACTAGGCAATTTGTAATCATTGTTTTGGAAGCTTATTACTTTGCTGATAGACTGGTATCGCTATACTTATAACGAGATTATATAGGTATCGCTTGACTTTTCGTGAATCTGTAAGAAATGTACATACTTTGTATTAAATGGATTGGCATGGCAACGGTGTTTGGTGTAAATAAACATACTTATATAGGTAAAATAAATTCTTAAAATACATATCAAGGGAGTTTTCAGAAAAAAATGTACCCGTTTTCCTTAATTATCCTTAATTATTCCATACAAAATTTATTAGTCAGTTTTGTGACGGTCCATACAAAATGTATGGTTAACTGCGTCACAAAACTGACAATTAAAAGAGGGACATTTTTTTATTGCTTAAATCGAGAGAGCTCGTGATTCTGAGTAGAAATAACCCAAAATTTGTTAGGTTTTTAAAAAAAAGTACAGGGTACACTTTTTCTGAAAATGCCCTTAAACGTCCAAGACTCTGAACAAACATTCGTATTATTCATAAAAACATCTGCCCCGAATGGGAATCGAACCCGAAACCTCGATCTTCATAATTAGCTATTTTGCTACTCAGCCGTTTTATTTTCAAATTCTACCACGAAAATGAAGTTTGAAGCTTTGCTTTAGGTACTGCGTGGAGAGATAGACAATTTTGAAAATTTGGGTACATGACGTATTTTTTTTAGCGTGGGCTAGCAGCGTATCGGCAATCCGTTGGTAGTTATTTACTTACCATCAAGCACTTGCTCGTTTACCACCCTCTATATCATCATCATTATCATTTCAGCCGAAAGACGTCCACTGCTGAACATAAGCCTCCGGACCAAGGCTCACCAAACAGATCGGTCCAGTGCCATCCGCATCCAACGCGATCCCGCAACCGTAACCAGGTCTTCGCTAAATCTTGTTGGAGGTCTACCCTATACTCTATATCCCTTTATTATAACTGATCCTAATTATGATTAAATCATTTTGTGATCCAGTGGTCACGATTTAAGTAAGATCTAAAGAACATCCCATTTTTAGACCTTTAACATTTTTAGATCACTCTGATGCTTTAAAAGTTTCATTTTAAAACTACCGTTCCCCACATTAATCCCCCATGCTACCCTCTCCATGCAAATCATTGCGCCCCTGCCTCCTCACCGGCTAAAGGAAGACGGATTTCTTCCAATAGTTTCTTGAATTTATGGGCGGTTTTGTGTTTATGGAAATTGCGATGTAGAAAATGGTCGGGGTAAAACTGAAAAGTAAAAAGATATTCAATGTGACAAAACGAAGAAAATTTTAAAGTATTTTAAAGTAAGTTAAATTTAACGAGTTTGTTGGATTAAAGATTTATTACCATAAGGAAATACTCCTTAATATAATGTACTAAGTCAAAGTAAAAAGTAATTAAGTATGTGCTTGGAGTTTCTCTGCGGGATCGCATTAGAAATGATGAAATCCGCGCAAGAACTATAATACCTAGTCACAGACATAGCTCGAAGAAATTGCCAGATTTAAGTGGCAATGGGCTGGGCAGGGCACATCGCTCGTAGAATTGACGGTCGACGGGGCCGAAAGCTTCTCGTGTGGCGTCTGCGGACCGGAAGACGCAGTGTAGGTAGGCCTCCAACAAGATGGAGCGACCACCTGGTTAAGGTTGCGGGAACGCGTTGAATGTGGATGGCGCATGGCCGATCTGTTTGGCGAGCTTGGGGGAGGCCTATGTTTAGCAGTAGACGTCTTTCAGCAGAAATGATGATGATTACCGTGTCTAATTCGATGGTATTTGAAGGTCCCAACCGGCACTGATAGGGCCCAAGTCCTCTCATTGCGACGAGATCCAGCAATGGAACGGGGACAACATGATGACTATACTAAATACTTGATGATGATGTTGATGTCCTCCCAGACGTATCCGTCGACGGCGACACCCTTAGCTCGTCTTCGCCTGGGCTCTTGCATGAGCGCGAGCATGACTCGCAAAACCAAATTTTGTTTTGAAGGTCCTATTGCAAGAAGCGCAGTAAAGAGACCCACTTGATACTAAATACTTAGTAAGACAGTGAATGGAAAAACGTAATGATTTGATATATTTTTCAAGTTAATAGAGTTACAATGATGACTTAATATATAGGTAGGTAATGTTACTGCTTAAAATTTTTGAATTGGGGATGTCTATTTTTTCGGAATGTATAGTAAATCGAAAACCATTTCGAGATAAATGCTTTTTAACTCGTTTTCTGTAGTTATTTAATTTTAATATTATTTAATGAATTTATAATATAACAAAGAAGCAATGACCTTCATTTGACATTGGTGTAAATTGCGTGACCGGTTCAAGTCGTACTTTATTCTGTGTGGTTAGAATTCTTCACAATTTTCGCGTGGATTATACTACGGAGTTTGATTTGGACCCGCTGTCTGACATCTAGCACTTTGACAGTGCCAGTAAAGTGACACAGTGTATAGTGTACCACTACGCAAAAAATAATTAAAGGGGTTGCCTTATCGTACGCATTTAGATAGATTTAGAAATTTGGCTGTATTGGGAGCCCTCAATTATAATCAGACGTCATCAACTAAAATAGTTTCAATAATTAATTTTGAAAAAAGTAGAGAACTAAATGACAAAATATTGAAATTAGTTTCTTATAATTGAGTTTTGCTATACAAAAAAAATATAAAAACCACTGGTAATTTTTTTTAGACATTCCCAATTATTCAATTGGTTTTAATGTTACCGGCCAGCTTTTAATATTGGTCTTTCATAAATGAACCCACAAGAAGATTAATAAGCTTTATACTGATCGACACAGGCGGTGAAATATTTTTAATATGTCCATTCTTAACGAAGAGATAATCAAGTTAATAATCATTATCATCATCTCTCATATCATACTGCTGGGCGCAAACTCCCCTGAATGAGAGGGCTTGCGCTATAGTACTCACGCAATTCACACATACCATTGAAGTTCAAGATAAGATCCCTCACGATGTTTTCCATCACCGTAAAACTCGTTATTATTAATTCCGAAAAATCCAGGTGTGCCATGGTCAAGCCACTAGGCTACCAAGGCTCAGTTATAAGTATCCCAAAGGAATATTTTAAAAGATTATTTCCAAGAAATACCTTTAAGATACTTCAGCTAACAAAAATTATCATTGAAACATCTGTCGTTCGTTAGGCAACTCATCCGCTGAACCATACCAATATCACAAATAAATACAAGCCTGACTTTCCACATATTTCTTCAATTTGTTCCACCATAAATATCCATCTCATTTACATACACTTTATATATCCTTATTATATACCCTGACATTGTCATCTTACATAATCTCGGAACTATCTTTAAGAAAAGCTATCGGTATCCTTTTCTAATTCTTATTGCCATCCTTTTCTGTCTTGGTAGGAAAACCAACCAAGCGCGCCGATGGGCGGAGTTCTAAAGCCACCAGTTTAAAAAGAGCTCTGAAAATTCCTCGTTACGCTCTGTTTGCTTCCGTTTTGTATAGAAAGGGGGGGAAGTGGGAGGTCTGTTTCAGTTGTATGGACTATATATCGCCTGAGTGCACATTGGTTGATTTAAACCACGCCCATTTAGAAAATGCATTCTCGAGATTACTATGCAGATGGCATTCGGTGTAAGTATGCTGAGTTCTGGAGTCTGAAAAGGCTTTGGCTGAAAGTTTTTAGGTTAATAGCAAATAGCTAAGAGCCTGATGGCTATGGTTTGGTTGGTACTTTACAAATGGAATGGTTGATGGTGCCTTTTTTTGTTTTTTGTATTGAAAGCAAAGAGTTTCTTCGAGCTTTTTTAGTAGGTATACGATCGCTATAGGATATACTGAAGCACTTAGCCCATGTTAAAAAGTCATCATCATCATCCTAGCCTACAAACGTATACGTCCCACTGCAGGGAACAGAATGAAAGGGCTTGGACAGTAGTTCCCACGCGGGCCCAGTGCTGATTGAAAACTTCACACGCACCATTGAATATCTTCGCAGGCATAGGTATGCAGGTTTCTTCTTCCTTTTCTTCAAAGCTCATGGTAAATTTCAAAAAATGTAATTTCACACGTAAATTTCGAAAAACTCTGAAGCTCGAACCCACGACCCTCTGCTTGAGAGGCCATAGGTCAAAGTACTAAGCTACTGCGGCTTTTTCTAAAAAATGACTTTCCCAAAATACCAGATTTTTTCAAAATATGTACAACATTAATATTACATATTTATCACAATTCTAGGTTACCAGATTTACGTCACACCGCTTTACAAAATCGAAAATTATTCAAGGAAGTGATTTTTTTGGTCGTACGTCTTATTTTGGACATCTGGTATAATGGGAATGTAATTAATAAATAATGTAGTATTTTGAAAATCTGGTATTTTGGGAACGTGATATTTTAGGCACGGGCGAACTCGATTATATAAAATGTAGCATTATATCTCATGTTGTTATATGTATCATTTATTAACTATCACACTAATTATAGGTAAAGGCTTTTTCACCTCACTAGCTCGGAAAGCCCTTTTTGTTTGTTTGACATCTATTGGGAAAATCGCTTTTTATCCACATGTGAAGAAAGAGTTTTGACATTTGAAGATTTTGAAGGCAGCTTAAGTGATATTTGACAGCTAACAAAACGTAAAACGTTAAAAGTGCTGAATTTTTAACATCACAATTAATGAATTGCATCGAGTAAAAAACACTAAACTTTATTTTAATTCATAAATATCAGCATTCAACATTAACCTTCATTCTTGTTGTAAAAACGGACAATATGTTATGACAGTTCAAGTAAGTCGATGTGCGAACAAAACGCATCCGAAATAATAAAAAAAAACTTAAGTCAAAACTTTTCAACTAAGCCGTCAACGTTAAATATTCGCATGTTTTTCTAGTTATTTTGTTATTAATAAAAATCGAGTGACGAAGACGTATTAACACCTGTGGAATTACGGGAAACCGTGCAAAATGCGGAATTGAGCTTATTGTCTGAAAAATCCTGTTCAAGATACATGAAAGCGTTTGACCTTTTCAATACATGGAGACACAAAAAAGTGCAAATAAATAATAATTGATAGTAGATACAAACCCTTTTTCTTATTTTTCTCGCTGTAGTGAGGTGAAAAGTTTTGTGTTATACACGGGTGAAAAGTTATTTTACGTCTCGTGTGTTGAAACACTCGCTATCGAAAGAATTCTATTTTTGAACCACTCGCTTCGCTCGTGGTCAATCATAGGGTCCCTTCGATAGCTCGTGTTTCAAATGAACACTCGCAGGTAAAACACAACTTTCCCCCCTTGTATAACAAATAACTATTTTTCCCAAAATAAATTCTATCTGTACTTTTTTTACTCGTAATGACACATGTCGGTATGTCCATTGTTCGTTTTTGAGTGAGAAAATAGTCGATGGCTAATTGCCTCCTCAACGGCGGTACGACAAGTGTGAAGAACGAACGTGCATAGCCATGGCGCGGGCCATGCAACTTTTTTTGAATATTTCTGTATTTAGTTATCTAATATCAGCATTATTACCATCATTTACATAAGAGCTATGCTCTTGTCGGAGTAATCGCCAATCCTCTCTTCTTTGAACCAGTCTTTTGAGTTCCTCATACGAGGCGGTCTCCTTTATTTGGCTTAAAAATGTTATTCTAGACTTTCCGCTATCTCTCGTCTTATCAATCCTGCCTTCCAAAATATTTAGAAAGAAGTCATCGTGACGTATCAGGTGCCCTAATATCTTGCCTCTCCTATTCCTTATGGTGTTGGCGATACCTAGTCTCAAATAGCGTATCTATCTATTGTGTTAAAAAATGCAATTGAAATATTATTTATTTTACTAGCAGTACGGCTGCTTACCGAATCTAAGATTATTTAAAAGCGAAAAAAAAACGTGGTTCAATTGGTAGAACACCCGTTTGGGGCGCATACTCAGGAGACGTGGGTTCGAATCCCACCGGCGCTCCCGAAAACCTTTTTCGCTTTTAAATAATCTTAGATTCGGTAAGCAGCCGTACCTACTGCTAATTTTTTTTTTTTCCTTTATTCTTACTGCAATGTGGCGATCTATGAAAGAACACAATAAGCCACTCCTCTGTCTTTAAATGTCCTTGTCGTCAACTGAGAAATACTCCACTGAGCATCCCATCAAGTGCTGTCATTAATAATATAATAATATAATAATAATCCATTTAATTCAGATTCAAAGATCCATACAATTAAAATGTCACAATTGATAAAAAATAAGGTTAAAGATTAAAATGAAAATTAGACAATTCATTTCAATAAAATAAACAAAAATAAAAAGAAATACCATCAATGCAATAATAATTAATACCTAAACCTAAATAAATACAACACAATAAAGTCCCTATTTTGTGTGAAGGGCTAACCGCCTCCTCAATAACGGAGAGTCCCACCTGTCACACAACACATTCAGCATGCCGTTCGCACTAGCACGCCAGCGACCCAACATGGAGGCACTACGCTTCCTCATAATGGCATGGAAACCGTCCGCCCGTGCCTCAGCAAACATGTTAGACGCACTGCAGTAGCGTGGTAGCCCAAACAGCACCCTGAATGCATTGTTGTACTGCACTGTATACCCTCTGCGTGTAGCTAACCCATAGGCTGCAAGTGTAGAAGGACTGGCAGTATGCTCATTGAACCTGCTTGATAGAGCAGGGACACTGTGCTTTTTCAGTGTGTAGTAATGCACACTTCCTGTGCCTTTCAGTTTCGTTGCCAGTTCGTTTATGTGGTTTGATAATCTGGCCTGAAACAATTGGCTATATTTGACTATTTCCTGTTTAACTGTGCTGATATTCAAGTCCAAGTGTATTAGCTTGTTGCTTATGTAAAAAGGAATGTTCAGCATTGTTCTCAAAGTTTTTTTCTGAAACCTTTGAAGTATTTCAATATTACTGTTGCTTGCTGTTCCCCATAGCTGTATTCCATAGGTCCAGATGGGTTTCAGAATTGTTTTATATAAAGTAATTTTGCTGTCCATTGATAGTCTAGATTTACCCCCTGTCAGCCAGTACATTTCCCTCAGTCTTGTATCAAGTTGCTTGCGTTTAGTCCAGATATGTTTCTGCCAGGTAAGTCGACGATCTAGGTGGATACCCAGGTACTTGGCAGACTCTGCTTGAGGTATTTCTTTGTCATACAGTTTGATTGATGGACAGGTCTGTCTTCTGAGTGTGAAGGTTACATGCACTGATTTATCTTGGTTGGCTTTGATGCGCCATTTGTCAAGCCATTCCTCAACCAACTGTAGGTGTGTCTGTATCTTTGCAGAAGCAGCATCTGGCATTTCACTGACTGACAGAATAGCAGTGACATCTGCATAAGTTGCTGTGATAACCTACTGCTAATAAAATAAATAATATTTGAATAAATAGATGTGGTACATCATTTCTTACGCATTTCAAATGTAATTTGGAACATAGGAGCCGTAGCTTCTAATAGTTGCGATGGATGTTACCACACGCCACTGTTGGCGTATGTAAGCGATTAAAAATTTCGGGGAAGTCGGTTGGGATCGACGTGGTTCAATTGGTAGAACACCCGGTTGGGGCGCATACCCAGGAGACGTGGGTTCGAATCCCACCGGCGCTCCCGAAAAACTTTTTCGCTTTTCAATAATCTTAAAATTCAATTGTATTATATACTTTAGATGTACGTAATTTAACAACAATGTTGATCTGTTTGAAAAAAATATGCCCAATTGAGTTTCTTGACGGTTTCTTCTCAACAGGGTTTTTTCGAACCGGTTAATAAAGAATTTTGACTTTGACTTTAGTAGACAATAATAATTATACATGTGTATAATTATTAAACCGACGATACCAACTAGCCAAGACCCAGCCAGTTAGCCAATCCGACATAACGCAGTTATGCCGAGGGGCTTACTGCCGGGTGTAACGAAGTGAGAGCAAATCGCATCAGTGCATGCGGCGGTTGCATCTGCCGCTGCAATCAGATGTGAAACAAATGCTGATCGAATATTTCGTTATTATAATATTCTGAGGGCAAGTGTTGACAGTAATCTTCATCTAAAAATCCAGTTGTAGCGTGCTAAATATCATTAGGATAATAGGATTTAGTTTAGTGGCTACAATTTACCTGTCAATTTTAGGGTTGCCACCTATCAAAGTGTAAATGTGTAATTATGTTTTAAAGTAGAGATCATTTCAAGTCAAGATGTTGGAGGTCTGAGCAACTGAAAGAATTAGAACTATTAAATAATTAGAAATGGAATGAAATAAATGCACTGTTCATTATTGTTATTATTATTTTGAAATTAAATTTCTATTATTTTTATGTGTCGGTGATAGATCGGTATTTACGACATTTTTGTAGGTAGAGTCATGTGGAAGCGTAGACAGATTTTTACAAGAAGACATTACGTTACGAGTATGTGTCACACAGACATCCTGTGCACTTGAGGATGCGAGACAGCATGGCGAAAGGTTGAACTTCATTAGTCTCGTAAGGCCCTACGTCCGTCTTAAGGACACAAAATTTAAGAAAATGTATTTTTTTTACTTAATTGACACTAACTTTCAAATTATGATAATCGCAATTTTATATGGATCTTACAATTACTCCTGCTTCAATCATTTATGTTATAGCAGTATAGCGTGTACGCCCATTTTGCCAAAAACAAAGAAAAACCGCACGCAAACCCAACCTACGTCATATTTATAATATCATTGGAATTATTATACTAAGCCAGTCAACCTATAATCCGTAGGTATACTACAGGCGCCCCGCGACTCCGCTCGGCTGGTTTTCAATCCGGCTGCGCGTTTTGCTCCCATTCGGTTTCCACTTCACGGGGATTGCAGGAAATGAATTTCTTGCCCATTTTTTTCATACGAACGAGAGAGAGCGGGCGAGAAAGTTATTTATAGAAATATATTTGCACATTTTTTTTGAATTCTATCAACTAAAAAAAAGGGGAAAGAGACAAGGGAGAGATAGAAAGATACAGTGAGATAATGGGAGAGAGTTAAATTAAAACTGAAATTTGTAAAAGTTTAATATGAAATATTTCTAGGTTACAAAATGTCAAAGACACGGGTGCGCTAAAATACGAGCTGTCTCTGTCGACCTTCATGTACCTAATTGCCATAAACGTTTGAATTAGCAGGTCATAATATTATTATTATTTTCGTTGATTCAGGAACACTCGGTCGAACGCTAACCACAGCTAGATTTAAAGGATAACATTTGTAGGATTTTGACGGCCAAGATCTGCGACCGCGACCGAATCGCGCGACCCACTGCTTCATGATTTCAGCCGAGAGACGTCCACTGCTGAACATAGGCCTCTCCCAAGGCTGGCCAAACAGATCGGTCCTGCGTCATCCGCATCAAACGTGTTCCCGCAACCGTAAACAGGTCGTTGCTCCATCTTGTTGGAGGCCTACCTACACTGCCTCTTCCCGTCCGTGGACGCCACTCGAGAACCTTATTGCCCCATCGGCTGCCAATTCTACGAGCGATGTGCACTCTTAGATGAAGATGATCCTTATGATGAATTAATATGAAGCGCTGACGGATACCAGTGAGAGCGACCGGGCCATGCGACTAAGTTCATACTAAACAGTGGGTCGCGCGACCCGAGACCATAATATTGTCTAACGCATGTCCGCTCATAATTGCATCCACCATCTTTTTTTGTCACCGTTTTAAAACCGTTTGTCAGAAAGAAATAGTAAATGCGATAGCAAGCGCACGTTGAGCGTACTGAGGCCGTATCGTCTAACGCGCTGACGCTTGCCTTCGCTTTCACCATCTCTTTCTGTCACCATATTATATCGTTTGACAGAAAGAAATAGTAATTGCGAACGTAAGCGTCAGCGTGTTAGGCAACAAATAAGCCTGCCGGTACCTAATACCTCAACACTTCGCTTTCTCTCGTTGCTTCTCCCTGGACCGCGGATGAGTATTACAAGCTTCGCCGTAACGGTTATCGTTTTATTCTCCGTATTCTTCGACTTGAGAATAATTACTGCCGACATTCCCCATTGTTGAGGTGACGAGCTGATGATTAATTTTGAGAACCGATATTTACCAATAAGGTTTCGTTTGACAATGTAAGATTAGGAAATTAAAATGAGAAAGCTTGCTGTTCTCTTACTTTGACGCAAATTGACGTCAAAGTCGATGATTGTGAGATTGTCTTTTTTTCCGAGATACGATAGAAGTTGCGATAATATTGTTTTGATTGAGAGAGATCGGTATAATAAAAGGAAAATAGGTAGAAAAAGTACCTAACTACATCTCCAAAACCTTTTTTGTAGACAACGATTAATCTTCTAATATATAGAAATCTCGTGTCACCGTGTTTGATAGCGAACTCCTCCGAAACGGCTTGACCGATTTTTTTTAAACATTCTACTCCATATTTGGTAGGTCTGAGAATAGGTCGTAGGCTATTTTTTTACTCCTCTATTCTTCGCGGACGGAGTCGCAGACAAGACAACAGCTAGTACTTAATGAATAACTACGGATTTGGCTAAATTACTATGAGATAGTGATTTTTGGAACATACTCAGCATATAATTTTATTAAGAAATCATTCTAGGATATTTCGTTTTTAGGGCTCCGTAGTTCTAAAAAAAAACACTTATAGTATCGCCATGTCTGTATGTCCGTCCGCCCGTCCGCAGCTTAGCTTCGAGACTTAGGCAGGCTTGCGCGGACTAAGGCTAAATATTTGACTCCGAGTTATTAGCTAACCCTGATCAAGTGTTCAAAATGTTTGGAACTGTCATCCATAACTCAGGTTAACGATTTAATTTTTAAACCTTAGACCGTGCAAGTGGTCCTTAGTACTAGAAAACTGTAATTTTGCACAGGTTAATTATAACAATGATAAAAAACCGGCCAAGAGCGTGTCGGACACGCCCAAGGTAGGGTTCCGTAGCCATTACGAAAAAATCATGTAATATTTTTCTAAGGATTTCGTATGTGTACGGAATCATCCAAGTTTAGGTATGTTTTATACCTTAGGCTACTATTTACTCTTAAACTACAAATAATTTCCAAGCAATCTTAGCCGCTATAATTTTCCTAGTAAATTTGATATATTTACTACCCTTCTGATTTTTTTCAAATTTTTCCACCCAATCGTTTAGATTTTAGAGGGGGGGGGGGGCCGATTTTAATGAAAATTTTCACTTTAAAGTTGAATATTTCGCAAACAGATCACTGAATATAAAAATCATGTTAGCAACTCCGCAATGATTTTTAAAAGACCTATCCAACGATACCCCACACTATAGGGTTAGCCGAGAAAAAAAAATCACCCCCACATTAAGTCTATGGGAGGTATACTAAAAAATTTTTTTTTTTTTTTTTATTCAATCACTTTGTCGGCGTGACTGATATATATATTCATGCCAAATTACAGCTTTCTAGTACTAACAGTCTCTGAGCTTAGCCGCGGACAGACAGACAGACAGACAGACAGACAGACAGACGGACAGACATGGCGAAACTATAAGGGTTCCTAGTTGACTACGGAACCCTAAAAAAGTGAAAAAAAAATGGGTAACTTTCCTACACCGTACACGTAAAGTGATGATTTGTTTTCTCGTCTATCCCGCAGTGTGCGATTATCACTGGACAAGTTTTTCAAAAATATTGCCGATTTTTCAGGACCATTTCATTTTTATCCACTAGGTAGTAAGTATTAAGTAGCCAGCACGGCAAATCAGCTACTTACGAAGTACAGCCCATTGAACATTTAAAGCGACTACTATAGCCTCATATTCTTTCAAACATTTCCCGTAGTATAATGTGTCCAGCTTCATTACCATTTAAAATGCACTATAAACTGAATAATATTTTAAACTGGTCACGTGCCGGCAATGGGCTAGTGGCGCCATCTATTATCCGCGTTACTGCGAATGTGTTGGGGGAGTTTAAAAGGGATAGTACCAGTAATGGCAATTTCTCAGTTGAATGTTGAGTTTTCGCAGCTTATTCGCGATTATTTAAGCTGGTATACCTACTGGATGTCACATTTAGATCGGCATGTGTATGGACAAGTCTGAAACTAATTATTTATTTATTTATTCATCAATATAAATTACAGCATTACAGTATAACACCAATGAGATGTGAAATTCAAAAATTTTAATAAAAAGACAAGAAAACTTAAATAAAACAAACACAATACAACCATTTAGGGATTTTTGAAAATTTGAACTATATTATTTAAGACATAAAAAGATCTGTTCTTAGGAGCAATGTCATCGATTTTAATAGTGACGTGAAAAATTGCATACGTAGATTATTATTATTATCAACATCGTAAGTAAATATAATGAAGTTAGCTATGAAGTATCTTTTTTTGTACATATTTTTTCAACTTCATTTTTTATTACTTTTACGGTTTAGTACGAAATGTAAATATAATGCCCATAACCATGTTTTTATTAAGTTTATTAAATGAGTTTTGATTCGAAAACGTATTATGACGACCAGATGGCCTAGTGGTTAGAGAACCTGACTATGAAGCTTGAGGTCCCGGGTTCGATTCCCGTGTTGGGGCAGATATTTGTATGAAAAATACGAATGTTTGTTCTCGGGTCTTGGGTGTTTAATATGTATTTAAGTATGTATCTATCTATATAAGTATTTTTATCTGTTGCCTAGTACCCATAACACATGCTTTGCTTAGCTTACTTTGGGACTAGGTCAATTGGTGTAAATTGTCCCATGATATTTATTTATTATTATATTATTATTATTGAAAATGGAGCTGTCATTGAATCCACACTAATTTCTACATTTCGTTCAGATTGGATGTTGAACGTTTTCGAATCAGGGGGCATATAGGTCATACATGGGTGCCATTCGCAATCCCTAACATCGTTTGTCCTAAT
The DNA here is from genome assembly GCA_947859365.1 of Archips crataeganus. Taxonomy (NCBI): domain Eukaryota; kingdom Metazoa; phylum Arthropoda; class Insecta; order Lepidoptera; family Tortricidae; genus Archips; species Archips crataeganus. The sequence continues at coordinate 8,663,006 of OX402064.1, forward strand.
GTAATGTTTGCCATAATGATCATTTGTCCTAACTCTTTTTTTCTCGGAAACCGTGAATTTTTCAGGAACTTTGAACTGATTATCCTCTAGAACTCTATACCTCTATAGGTTAGGTTAGGTTTGTTTTATAACAATCCAGAACAATTAATAGTTTAAAAAAAAGTTATGGCAAATGATCATTATGGCAAACGTTACATTAGGACAAACGAAACAATGTTTAGGGATTCAGATATAGATCCGTCATACATACCTACACAGCATAAAAAACAAAAGTTGTCTCTCCTGTGGACATGAAACTAGCGACTCAAAATCAGCAAACTTGTTACCTTAACATTTGCCATTTCCACAGAAAAAAGAACAAAAAATATGTATGACCTAGGTATATATGGGTTAAGTGACTCCGCAAGCCGTGATGTGTGCTTGTACGACTTTAGTTACTGAAGCTAATTATTCCAAAATCATCTTAAGGGCAATACTTTCTGGAAGCACTCTCATCCTTCCCGAGCGCCCCATTTTAAACTTCAACGACCCCGTCCGTCCTATTGTCATTCAGATTTCCCGACGCATCCAGCGCGAGCGAATTTAAATAATAATAAACCTGATATATTATTACTGCACATCTTGTGGGTTTATTTTCAGTATGGGTTTTTGAGAATTTTTGTACCTACGAGGATTTGAGGAGAGGAATGTGTTAAAGTTTTAAAGGTTTCTAGAATTTTTTGGAAGGCATTATTGTTGAAACCGCCTAATCTGAAAATGCTTCTTCAATAACTAACCTATATAAGCTTAAAAAAACAGACAAAGTTCAATTGATTAAAACTTTGATCCAAATAACTGGGACTAAAAATTCCTATTAATTCCATTAATAGAACTGACAATAGAACTGTGGGGATAGACCGTTTAGAAGAATCTGGCGAGAAATTTTGCCGTTTTAGAAATGATGGTCTTTGCAAAAAAAGAATACTTTAGTCATTGACTTAATTTATTCATGTATTATGTATACACCTACCAGCTGTTGCCCGCGACTCCGCATCTTCAAATAATCAGTTTATCGTTATCTCGCAGTAAGTACGCCATTTTACGGGATAAAAACCATCCTGTCTTTCCCAGGGTCTCAAATTCTCTCTATACTAAATTTACTCTAAATCGTTTCAGACGTTTGAACGTAAAGAGATAACAGACGACACATATCAGTATGGATAGCTTAGAGAGTAACTTAGTTATAACATCGCTACCACTTAATTCTAGACCCTACATAGCAAACATAAAATATTTACATCATTTTAAAGTGCCATCATAAAACGAAATACACCCTTTCAACACGCTAAGTATAATAGCGCAATTCAAAATATGTATTTTATATCCCTATGAATGATATGACACATTGAAGGCGTAGCGAATTATAACTAAATCCATACAAACAATAACAGTATCCCGCAAAAAAAATGTAGTCCTTCTTTCCTGGTTGTAAGGTTCAATTTGACATTGTTGTCGTTTTTAGAGGTGTTTGGGTATAGTTGTGGGTATATGTTGTTGGTCATTGTGTTTTTAACTCACTACCCCAAGTTTTAGATGGGGTAGTTGGCACCCTTGCTGATTAGCTCTGTTAATCTATGGGGGTGTTTGGATGGTGTTATGCGAGAACTGTTGAAGATAAGAAATTATTGTTTTGTCTATGTTTTTAGGTAATTGTGCTCTTAAAATCATCATTGCCGGCCAATAGGGATGTTGACACCACCAATCAACTGACGTACTTTTTATGAGCTGTCAAAACACAATTCTCCCATAGAGTGTGAATGGCAACAGCAACTTATGACGTCACTTGTTCGCCAACTCAATCAACTAGCTATTTATTTGTTTTAAAGCAACAACAATCTAATTTTGCAGTTAATCGAAAATTAATCTGGTTTTCAGGGCTAAAATAAAGCGTTTTTTTACTGGAGTCGTGTCTTTGAATTATTTTTAATGGCGTCACCATCGCTATCTACGTTCAATTGCTGAAAATATATCTCACAGGTTGCGAGTGCTTAGGCTGTTTTACTCACGTGGGCCTAGTGCAGATAGAAAACTTCACACACACTTTTGAATTGCTTAGTAAGTGTCTGCAGTTTTTCTCAAGATGTTTTCTTTTACCGTAAAACTCTTGGTTGGTATCAATAAAATTCCGCACATGAATCCTGAAATAGTTAGAGGTACGAGCCCGGGCTTAATTAAACCTGTGATTTTCAGCTTGAGACACCATCGGTCAAATTACTAGGCTAATACAGATTCACAATAAATTAAAAGAAAATGAAGTTAAAAAATACTTTTTACTATCTGCAAGGCGTTATAGTACAATTTTTTGGTGATAAATAAATAAATAATAAATAAATATCACGGGACAATTCACACCAATTGACCTAGTCCCAAAGTAAGCTAAGTAAAGCTTGTGTTATGGGTACTAGGCAACGGATAAACATACTTATATAGATAGATACATACTTAAATACATATTAAACACCCAAGACCCGAGAACAAACATTCGTATTTTTCATACAAATATCTGCCCCGGCACGGGAATCGAACCCGGGACCTCAAGCTTCGTAGTCAGGTTCTCTAACCACTAGGTCATCTGGTCGTCTAATGTATATTTCAATGAACTAACGATTTCGATTTATTAAGAATAGAGTTGTAATATGTAGTGACTGGTTATAATGAAGCATACTTTGTAAATCTTTTATCTATACGTAAATTTAGTCTAAGTTTTATTTCGATTACGGCTATTTTCTATTTTCGATTTTAGATTACGGCTCTTTCCACTTTTCACGGAGTGTCGACTCTAGCTTCTGCTGCCCTGTAAATCGTTTTAAAGTTAGCTGATAGAGATCTTTATATGGGATAAGTGAGCCTTTGTATATCAATTTCTCATCCAATTACAAAAAATAAAATATTTAGATTATTTAGCTATTAAAAAAATGCTTCACTTTCGTATAAACCCATCCAGTTATTCAATAATATTTAGTATGTTTATTTAACATCTTAAACTGTTGCTTAATGAACTGCCAGGGGTCCCCAACTGTTTGCGAACATCATCTTATTATCGACTCTTGCGCAGTACTGATCTTTTGTATTGGATTGACAATGTTTTCGTAATGGTGTTAGGATTATTGTAGTACCTAATTTAGGGCATCTGATTGGTGACTGTTTCGTTTTTATTATGATACGGAGTTGAACTGGAATCTCGGGATTTCAGTATATTCCCATGGGAATTCCCAAGAATTACATCGTGCTCTTTATTTATGTTACATGGCGAACACCTGTGCAATATCTTACGAATCCCACTAATATTATCAACGTTAAAGTTTGTTTGGATGGATGGATGTGTGGATGTTTGTTACGCTTTCACGCTAAAACGGTTTAAGGGATTGTGACGAAATTTGGCACACAGATAGTTTATTACCTGGATTGTCATATGGGATACTTTATATCCCGGAAAAATGCATAGTTCCCGCGGGATAGCAAAAAACTTATTTTTCGCAGACGGAGTCACAGGCAACAGTTGACATTTCAGTGCCTATTTTATGTACAGTCAAGTGTACATAAAACATTGGGTCCATACAAGTTGCTCATAAATATGTCGTATAGCTCTTATGTTATCAAATTAAGGTATCGGTACGTAATTACGAGTACGAGAGGATTAAATCGATACAAATTTTGCACTACATTCTACATTTTGCAAATTTTGCATTATGCACATGCATCTCTGTCCCGTGAAAATATCAAAATAAATGGTAGCCTATGTGTTAATTCCAAGATCCAGCTAACTCATCAACATAGCACATCCAAATATCTCAAGCTGTTTTATGATTCTAAACATGATCTACATCGTACATTTATTTTTGTCTTCTTTCCGATCACAGGCGAAATGGGAATTTAATACCAATAATTTCTACCTACCCTATTTTATCGGCAAACCCCATTAAATCGCACTAACCGCACTCATTAACCGCGTTTTCCAAACGGCCGGTAAATCGCATTCGGATGCCATCGCTACATTGGTTGCCGGAAGTGCGCGCGCGCCATAGATTGCCCGTGACGTCACATCCGGGCATGGCGTGCCCACTGATAGGGCATTAATAGCTGTTCTACTGTTGTTAACCTCATCATCATAATCCCAGCCTAGGACACAGACTGAGAATGAAAGGGGGCCGCAGTTTCCACGCGAGACCAGTGCGGATTGGGAACTTCACAGACACCATTAAAGTTCTGTGCAGGTGTGCACAGGTTACTTCACGACGTTTTTCTTCACCTGATTTACACTCTCGCCTCGTTACCTCGCCTCGTGCCTCGTCTCGTCGTCTCGCTCCGGACGCGAGCCTGCAAATCACGAGACGAGGCGCGAGGCGAGCCTGTTCACACTCTCGTCTCGTTGCTCGTCTCGCAGTTCGTCTCGCCGCTCGTACGCGAGTGTAAACCAGGTATCATAGTATGTAATTTCACACGTAAATTCCGAAAAACAGAGCGAGCCCGGACTCGAACCCAAGACCCTCTGGTTGAGAGGCCATAGGTCAAACCACTAGGCTACGCTTGCTATCACATTCACTATTTCTTTCCGTCAAACGATATAAAATAGTGAAAGAAAGAGATAGCGAAAGGAATCCCAAGAGTCCGGGCGTTAGACAATACAGCCTCTGTAGATTGTTAATCATTGCAAATGACACATTTCAAAAGCCATAAAACATCACATCCCTATTCAGCGGCAGACAAAGCGATTTCGTTTCGAATCGGTCACGGTGAAAATTCGATTCGTTACTTGAATTGTAAAAACCGAAAATTTGTCACGCACCGATCGCGTTTACACCCACGCACGGACAAGTGCAACAATGACGTCATTAGTTGAATAAAAAATATTTACAGGTTTATTTCTATGGGGATAAGGTTTAAAGTCTGCTGGTTTGGATGTGGCGAAATTTCGCCGTGTATGAATTTAAAAATAATAATACGTCATCCCTCATCGCTGTCTTTTTGATTCAGTGTACCGTAATGTAACGCTCGTGTGTTATTTGACGAGTGTGTGCGCGTTGTTTAGGACGGTACGGCAATAGACAGTCCAGATTAGAGGGGCTACGACGAAATCCGATGTTGCATCGTGCCGTCCCTTTCACTTTTCTGTTTAATACTAAAGCATGAACGGAACAGCAGGATACGAAGTTCAAAAATCGAATTTCGAAGTAGCACCACAGGTTTGGGTAGTAGCGGTAAAGTGCGCGCGTAGTGTATTGTTACTCTTTCATACTAGAACTTGGTGTGCTGCTATAATTAGATTAGATGTCTAGAATAACGCAATTGTTACTTTTTATCCTGATTTTCCCATTCCCACTGGAGCAGGATTTACGCGTGTTACTTAAATCCTGAATTCCCAGCAACTGAGCCCAGAGGCATGAAATTTGGCAAACGTGTTCATCATGGACTGTGTTCATGGGCGTTGTCACGGTGGGGCAGTGTGGGGCGCTTGCCTAGACACCTACCTTTGCTAACCAAACCCAAACAAGCATAAAAAAAAATTGTATGAAAAAATTAACCGGGGTAAGACCGCGCGTATACCTAGTTTGCTTTATAGTTACATTATAATTTTAGACTGCTGCCCCACCCTGAGCCCATGGCTGGCTTCGCCCATGACTGTGTTCAAATGAACACAACTTAATTTTTAAGAATTCGCATGGGAATTTAGTAAAATCCGGGATTTTCAACTGCCGAAAACGACGGTTCAAATAATGGTTGCCTGAAAAAGATCTCTCTTAAGCGATAAGCGGCCTGCCTATTGCTAATTTTGTATTTTTCTCTCCTGTTTTCTTTATTGCTGTACCTACTTATTGTGGTGATCAATAAGGGTATTGTAGCACTACGTGCGTGCCAATCCACGGGTAGAAGCTAGTAGGTATTCTATAAAACAAAACAATGGAAACTCGATAAATTCTAATGGCCACATTCGCGTGAATTTAAATCTCGCCCGAGGGCGCTAGGTTAGGAAGCGTTGATTTGTGGTTATTTACCGCGGTTGTTAAGTTTCCATTTTGCACGGCCACTCGTGCGGAAGCCGCCATTTTGAATCAGCCAACGTTTTTAATTTCCCCGGAATACGGCCGCGGGCCGTTCGAAATTTGAACAATAGATTTTGCGGCCAGTGCGTTTTACTTTTTTTTATTGTAGCATAGAGCCAATGTTGCGAATGAGTGAATGTATTGTCGGGTTAGACTGTTGATTATTCGAGTTCACGCCGCTAGCTATTCGTCTATTTTACTATGTAATTTAAATGGTAAATTTAAAGTCAGGTTCATATTTAAAAAAAACCGGACAAGTGCGAGTGGGACTAGCGTTGAGCCTCCATATCTAATCCACACATTTTATGGGTTTTCCTGTGATCTAGAGCTATAGAACTATTTTCTTTTTTTTTCAAATTTCGGCCTTGTATGTTCCGGAATATAGGGGTATAGAAGAGTGCGCCCACTGTATACTTCCTATATTTTGCCATCAATGTGTTAGCATAGAATTTAAAATACTTATGATACTAAAGTAAAAATATTTCATAACCAAATCGACATGAACCCCAAACCCCCGGATTCATCGAAATCCTCACAAACTAATAAACACAGACATCAATTTCCCAACTTTCCCTGTTATCCTGAAAATCAGGGTTTAATAAATGCGAGCAAAAACCTTTGTTGGAACAGTCGAGCAAATGTCACGACAGAACCCTTTCGTGACAGACTCATTGGGGATTCCGCGCTGTCTCCGAAACGCACTGGCATAAAAAACGCCGCATGTTTTTAAAGCTGCGTACGGACTGCGCGCACATTACGCGTACCCTACGCGAGCCCGGGTACGCGTATATGCGCGCAGTCCGTACGCAGCTTGACAGCGTTTTTTTACTTTTAAAAGCCAAATTTATACCTGTTATAGTCAAGGGATGTGCTTACTGCCACAATACTATTTAGCTTTCTGAACTAGCTGCCCTGTACCTATTAGAAGCCTGTCGCGTTTACATTTATCGCGGGTAATTGCAAATGTCCTTGTCTAACTATTAACATGAACGAAAGGGATGAATGCTAATGTGTAGTATAGACGCTACTTCCAGGGGCGAACTATAAAAATTATATTCTTAACGCGTGTGCCTTTAGGTCTAGAAGCTGTATGGAAATTCCAGGAGTTTACTAAATCCCTATGAAAAATTGCAAAAAATGATGTGTTTCTAGACTAATTGGTTGAGATTTTGGGTTTTGCAAGTGTAACACCGAGGTTTCACGGAAATATCGTAATTAAAAGTAACCTTTTTATGAATTTATGCAAACTCAGGGCTGGCACTTACCTCTCTCAAAGGTGAGGAATAGCAGATCAGAGAGGAAATGCGGCCAACGTCTTGGGCTTAATGCCGGTGCTATGTTAAATTTAGCTTAAGTTAAGTTTGTAACATTTTTAATTGTCACTAGATAGTTAAAGAATTTGTATTGTTTCCGAGATCCAGATGTCATTTTAACAAGTTTCACCCGAATCCGTCAACTATTTTAGCTATCTGCATACTGTCGTGAAGCGACAATCAAAATTGAAGTAACCTAACTTAAATTCTAAAAAAAATGTCGTGAAGCGACAGTTAAAATGAGAAGAAACCTAACCTAAATTATTAAATGAAAAATAAGATTTAAAAATTAAAATTTTATTTACAATATATTTAAAGGATATTTACAGACGAGTATAAAAGGAAGAGATGGGTGTTGAGTGGTGTACTGTAGTAAGTGGATGAGTGTGTGTGTCGGTAAGAGTGGAGATGTATAGGGAATCCGCGGTGACGATGAAGGGCAGCTTCGGAGGAAGCGCTGTTGGCGCTTGGGCAGGCTGCGCTGATAGCGCACGATGTGGCAGCAGGCACGGAGTAGTAGTGTCGACAGAGCAGGAACAGGACTCTCGGAGCAGGTTCGGGCAGTGCCCGAACTAGGCGCGACAGCGCGCAGACCAGGCGCAGTCAGCAATACACGGAGAACAGCTGACTTGCAGACGAAGCAACGCACAGATTAGGTGCGGGCAACAGGCACGGTGTGGTAGAACGGTGCACGGCACAGATGCGGATAACAGATGGAGGCAGATAAGGGCGGAGATGGCGCCTGGTGAAGGCGGAGACGGCGCTTGGTGAAGGCAGAGACGACGCCTGGAGATGGCGGAGGTGGCGTCTGGTGTAGACGGTGACAGCGCTTGATGAAAGCGGCGATATGGCACTCGCGGAGGCTTCGGACAGGTCACGGAAACTTCGGACAGGACTTTGACGTTTGACGCGAGGCTTGCAGGACCCCGGGACCACTTCGGCCCCGGGATTAGGCCTTTTCGATTTGTTGCTTATTAGGAAGCTGACGAATGACTGACTAAATTCGGGATTTGTATGGACTTATATAGCCCTCGTGACGTAGGTCCGCTCCCGAGGGGGTTTCGAGAATTAGAACATATGAAATTTTAAATTAAAAGTAAATTTGTACACGTGGCCAAATATATTTACTCGTTTTAGAGGGAGGTTTGATCTAAAATATTGTTTTTCTGACATGAAAAACGAAAATATTTGTCATGACAACCGAATAAACAAGCTTGTCATAACATGTCAGTTTTTGTATTAAAGACAATAGCAATTGTAAGGAGCCATGAAAATAATTGTTATTAGATTAAAAACACAGGAAAAAATGTCACGCATCAGCACGTGCGAAGCCCGAATCTCCAGCATAACCGCAACACATAGAAAAAGACCGAAAAAGTTAGTGTCCGTTTTCATCGAATCAAAAAGTGATTGAAACGTGAAAATACGTAGTGAAAATCCAGTGAAACTGTGTTCTTTAGCTTTTGTGATGTTGCAGGACCCTGCAGAAATGAAGGTGACGTGATTCTAATGATATTAAGATCGACGACAGGACGTGAAAAAGATACGATAAGGGAGCTAAAACACGATATAATTGTAAGTAAACAGCACAAAACGCTACAATACTAAAATTTAAAAAAAAACTTCCAGCTATTTTAGGGTCATTCGTTCGCGTCTCTCCTGTGGACAAGGACATGGCAGAAGTTAAGAGTCTACATTTTAAGTTTGCTGACTCGGAGACGTTAATTTTATGTCCACAGGAGAGATTACTTTTGTTTCCTACGGTGTGTATGACCCTTTAGCGTGACGCGTAAAACACGCGCACACTCACAAACATTCGTATGTACAATATCAATAAGATTTATCCCTAACTGCCGCTTTTCTCAGCACAGTGCGTCAACGTCTCAAATTTGCATTGCGCGCCCCAAGGAAGCCGGAGATTTTAAACTTAGTAAATTCACTAAATCTAGGCTGGTACGATTCTACTTGCCGAGACGCTCCCACAGATTAGTCGAACAGACGCGCCAAGCCATCTTAGTAAGTAAAGTAAAAAGGTATTTATTCAAATATAACTAAGCGTATTTTGGATTTATTTTCATTTATCATATCAATCTAATGACAAATTTTTATTGAAACTAAGAATACAAATAACAATGAATAAAACTTAACTATAAACTAAATATCTAACTTAAAAACTACTAGATTAAGTCTAAAACAGGCCCCCGTGGCATCGTACCGAAAAGACTAGCAGCATTCCCTCGTTGAATGGCGATGGAGATTCGTTGAGAGAGATAGTTGCCAGCCCTTTGGTCTCCAGTGGTGTCGACCAGACGCTATTGCTCTTCCTTAATCAAGTTTGGATTTTACATATACTCGTACCTAAGCGTATCTGGCTGCGTATTTCGGATTTATATTTTGTAGTACTACTATCATGGATACGTGTGAAATACTGTGGAAGGCTTTTATTTGACAAGTGTATTGTTTTAGTGAATTTCTACAAAGATTATATTATTAAGTGCACCAAGTATAATAATTAACAATACAAAGGGAAGGGAAGTCATAAGAATGTGGCGGTTTAATTTAGTTAAGTGTAAACGTGACACATAAATCATTATCTGCATGGTAAAGATTCAAGTCTAGGGTGAATGAGCATTTTCTAGGCAAGCGTGCTCCATCGTAGGCCTCATCTTCGCTTTCCATTCAAACGGTACAGATTGAAGCTTTAAAAGCTCAAGAAAAAAAACTCAAGGTCAAGCTCAAAGTTACTCAAAGGGCGATGGAGAGGGCTTTGTTTGAAATTTCTTTGCGGGGTCGCATTAGAAATTATGAAATCCGCGTAAGACCTAAAGTCACCGACGTAGCACAAAATCAAACTTGGAAAACAATGTAAGCTTAGCAATAATTTAGAAGTGATTAGTCACATCTGTTCCATTTGTTCTTTGTGGGTAAGCATTTGAGCATTTTACCTCAGTATTTGTTCAGTTGAAGACGAATTGATTCGTAAATCCGATTTGCTTTTCGCTTCGCAAATGAGTACTGTTTAGGATGTGGTTAGGAACATTAGAACAGTTCATGACAGTTCATGACATGATGCAACTTTTTGAGAGAGAGAGAAGGAAAGGCTTTTTCTAAATTCTTGCGGAATAGGGAACAAATGGGATTTATATTTTCGCTTCAAATTGGCTCCATCTCCGCAACTATAATTATTAGAATCTTCAAATTTCTCATGCAATTACTTAATTAAAACAGCAAAAAACTAATTTTAGGATTTTCGGAAAATCCCACGGGATAAGGACAAAACGGGATTTACATATTCAATTCAATGGAACCGTATCTCCGTAACCATTTCTTTGGGATCATAGAGGTGCAGTAAAAAAGGATTTTTGGTATGTCCCGCAGGATAGAGATCGGGAGTTGACATTAAATTGTATTTGCACGTGGACGAAGTCGAGAGAAAAACTAGTCATACATAAGCATCTGATAGACAATCTGACTACAGAGAGTATTTCAATAAACTCCCTAATATTGTTATCCAACGTAGTCTAATATAATAAAATGACAACCGCCGCGGGTGCAAGCCCAAACGAGATCAAAATAAAAATCAAATTATACCGCTTATTGCATGAAGCGCCCTCTGGGGTCTATAATTATGGCGCATTGTGAAATGGCGACCGAAAACATAGGGCACTTCCTACCGCTCTCAGGAACGTCAATTAACTTTAACGATCTGTTTTTTGCATACCTAATACAGAGCCAGTCGTTGAAAATTGATAGAAAATTATGGAATTAACGATCAAGCAGTTTCATTCGTAATTTTGGATTATTCGCGGTAATTCCTTCGAAGGACCAACCTATTGCGGTTTTTTCCGCACTTGTTTCTTCACAAGAGATGAAGGAAGAACTGTGTTTATTTTTTCGCCTTTGTTCCTTATCGCAGTAGCACCTTCAGTTCTAGCAAAAGAACAAAGGCGAAAAAATAAACGCAGTTCTTCCTTCACCTCTTGTGAAAGAACTAGTGCGAAAAAAACGCAATATTAAGTAGTTCCTTCGAAGGAGCATCCAAAGGAACTACCGCGAAAAATCCGTAATTTTCAATTTCGAAACAATCTTTTTATGTCAATGGAAAGAAGTTATTAATAACTAGCTTGTGTCTGCGCCTTGCTAGAAACATTAACTTCCACCATCCCGTGGGAACTACGTTATTTTCAAGGATAATCTCCGACAAATTTTATTAATAACAAATCAGTATTTACGTGAAAGAGTAACAAATATCCATACAATCTTCGTTGTCTTGTAATCTCATCTTTGCTAGTGTGTGTTCAGTTCTGAAGTGATTATATGTGTTATTCCAGCTTGAGTTGCGTTTTGAATGCTTAAAACCCGCCTTTGCTTTCAAATATTAGGTAATATTTAACAGTTAATTGTGCACTTGAATTAAAAGTTTCTTCAAAAGCCTCTCGCAAAGTCGGCAATGCATGAGTGCTTTAAACTTCAATAGGCGGAGGTGCCACAAAAAGCTCTTATCTAACTTTAAGGGCAGTAATCAACATGACTGGTTTAGACAATTCAATCATAACTTAATCTATTTACTAAAAATGTTCAGCGACTCTATTTAAATTGGACAAATGGGAATCCAGTAGTTCGTGGGTCTTGCATTTTCAGGGGATAGTGAGGTACTGGAAATGTCTTGAGGTATTTATGCATTTTTTTTTCAAATGTACTCAAGTACCTGATAGGTACCAAAATATTCTGTTTTTATAATGGACTGGCGAGCGAGATGTAACTAGTCACTGGTAGTAGACGAATGCATATATGTACACCATGACAATGGTAGATTGTTCAACAAGGGAGGAAAATAATCAATATCACAAGAGGTTACTTTCCGAGGGTGATATTGGTGTTTTTCCCGAGTTAAACACTATGCTTTTCATTTCGACTAGGTACAAGGAAAGTAAGAAAATATAAGTATAAATAAATAAACATGTCTAAACTGGTCAATATGATCGTTGTAAAATATTTCAATGGAGTTTATTGTTAAGGAATAATTAATTTAACAAAATTTAGATTGTTCAATATAATAATCAATGAAAACAAAGAAATAAAGTAGGTATTTTAGTAAATTTATTTATAAAATATGTAAGTAATCATTTTGAACCAAGGAGTTGCTGTATAGAGATAGGCTGTGTGGACAATAACATTGTCGTTTACCGTGTTTTTTTCTGAACCTTTTCTAACTTTTCTGGTTTAAGTCACTAAATAAGTAATTAGTAATTTAATTTAGTAATATTTCACTGGCATTATAAAATTTGTAATATGACTAATTAAGAAAAAAAAACTCAATACCTACTTAATTATTCCATGTATATGCCGTAATGCTTGGCTGAATGCGTATGTGTTCCATTGACAGCCAATGGCTTTATTTTTATTATTCATTTCTACCCTTGGGAAGAAAATAATAGTTATCCTCCCGTATGTCAGATATGATTTGCCTCACTTTCCGAGTATGAGAGATGAAAAGATAATTCTTTCTCGTCATATTCCCCTGCCCATGTACCGCGCGGGTGAAGACTTATTTAAACGGTCTAGCTATAGGTATAAGCAAAATGATAAATTAATATATTCTCTAATATATAAAAATCTTGTGTCACGGTGTTTGTCATCGAACTCCTTTGGAACGGCTTGATCGATTTTTATGAAACTTTTTTGTCTATATTTGGTAGGTCTGAGAATAGGTCGCAGGCTATTTTTTACACCTACCCCTATTCTTCGCGGACGGAGTCGCGGGCAACAGCTAGTAAATAAATAAATTCAGTACCTATAAGTTTATAGGGTTCCGTACCCAAAAGGTGCCAACGGGACAGTATTCCTGAGACTCCGCTGTCTATCCGTCCGTCAGTCAGAGGGCTCTACCTCTCGAACCGTAATAGCTATAGTAGACACTGGAAATTTTCACTGATTATGTGTTACTGTGGCCGGCATAACAATAAATACTAAAAATAAAACGAAGTTAAAAATTAGAAGAAATTTATAATTATGATGTTGTAGACGTTGAACGATAGTAATAATAATTATAATAATACTCGCACGTAGATGGAGCGACGATCTGGTTAAGGTTGCGGGATCGCGTTGGGTGCGGGTGGCACGGGACCGATCTGTTTGGCGAGCCTTGGGGGAGGCCTATGCTCAGCAGTGGACATCTTTTGGCTGAAATGATGATGATGATGATGAGACGCTGAGCTATCTGCGTACGTAGGTACTTAGTTCATCCAAATACACAGCATGCACACACATACAAACTTTCACATTTAGGTATAATATTAGTTGGAGGTTGCATAATGTCTTTTTAGGGTTCCGTAGTCAACTAGGAACCCTTATAGTTTCGCCATGTCTGTCCGTCTGTCTGTCCGCGGCTAAGCTCAGAGACTGTTAGTACTAGAAAGCTGTAATTTGGCATCAATATATATATATCAGTCACGCCGACAAAGTGATTGAATAAAAAAAGTAAAAAAAATTTTTTTAGGGTACCTCCCATAGACGTAAAGTGGGGGTGTTTTTTTTTTCTTGGCTAACCCTATGGTGTGGCGTATCGTTGGATAGGTCTTTTAAAATCATGGCGGGGTTGCTAACATGACTTTTCTATTCAGTGATCTGTTTGCGAAATATTCAACTTTAAAGTTAAAATTTTCATTAAAATCGGCTTCCCCCCCCTCTAAAATCTAAACTGTTGGGTGGAAAAATTTGAAAAAATTCAGAAGGGTAGTAAATATATCAAATTTACTAGGAAAATTATAGCGGCTAAGATTGCTTGGAAATTATTTGTAGTTTTGGAGTAAATAGTAGCCTAAGGTATAAAACATACCTAAACTTAGATGTACACATACGAAATCCTTAGAAAAATATTACTTGATTTTTTCGTAATGGCTACGGAACCCTACCTTGGGCGTGTCCGACACGCTCTTGGCCGGTTTTTTTTAATTATCATCATGATCCTCAGCAGAAATACATCCACTGCTGTTAGCCTCCCCGTAGGACGTAGCAATGGACGGCCATCATCATCAGTCATCATCATGTTTCATCAGATTAGGATTGATGTTCATGATATGTCCCAATGTCGTTTCTAGTATAACTTTATGTAGTCCCGCCCCCGAGGGGGGTTAAAGACAACGTGGAACTAGCAGTTGTAATCAGGTTAGCGCACAATTTGAGTGTGCGCCGATGCGCGGTATATGGCGGCGTAATCCCGTCTGTTCTGTCCCACAATTGATTCTTTCCCATTCGCCTCGCGGTGCTATTTTGATTGCGGTTTTTGTTGGCACTGCATTTGAATGAAATTTTTATTTCGAAAAATTGAAAAGTGCCTCTTGAAGTGAAACTTCTAATGCGACTTCCAACAAGGTCGCGTTAAACGTTTAACGCTACCATGGAGGGGGTATGAAAGCATTTAGTATAATGTACTGCCGAAGCAAGTAATCTCGCATTGTATATATACGGATGTTAAAAACTTCGACAGTGCGATGCAGAACTCATACTGTCTGCTGTGCAAATTTGTATGAGACTTGATAAAACCGCCATTTAGTGAGTAATTTAAACACATAGATGCTTAAGTTAGTGCATATTGATGTATACGTGCCTTTTTCATTTCCACATTACGAAGTTTCACTTCTTCCGCGCGGAGAAGCTGCACGCACGATTTTTTTTAGGAGTTGTTTTTTTTGGAGTTGTTTGTATAGTTTCTATGCTGCGTCTGAGCCTAAAATTACTCCAGAGTTTTTCTTCGTGTCGTATTAGTACCTACTCGGCCGTTTTTATGATGAATAAATGTTAAATAATTTACATAATGCTACATTAAAATGTGACATTTGAAGTGCAGGCTGGTGAAAAAAAACTTCGTGAGGCAATACTGCACATACTTATGAGGCAATTCGGTGGTATGTGTGAAGTTTCTTTTACACACTGGGCCCACTTGGGAACTACAGTCCAAGTCTCATTCTAAGAGGAGGCTTTTGCCCAGTACCTTACTGGGACCGATACAGGCCGGATACATCTATAAACAAGCAATTATTTATTTTGGGGATCTCGGAAACGGCTCTAAAGCCTAGTTTACACCTGGATGAAAAATCGTGCATGTTGCATTGCGGCGTTCGACTGACCACTTTAAACTCAAATGTAATTTCGCATGTAAATTCCGAAAAACTCAGAAGTGCGAGCCCGGGCTCAAAACCCACGACCCGCTGCTTGAGATGCCATAGGTCAAACCTAGTGGTTTAGGCTACACGACACGGGTAAGGACTAGTAGTAAACAAAACCATAGAAGCGTGACTGTTCTAAAAACAGTTTGCAACTGTTTCACGAAAACAAAAACCATCGTTTCCTATGAGAACAACCGCCAATTTCATAGTTCGTTTCATTCGACATACTTACCCTCATTATGGAACACTGTCACACTTCATTAGCCGTGAAACTGCGATTGAGACGTCAGTTGCGCGCGCGCGGGATTACCGACGACGCCCGACGTCGCCCGACGCGTGCTGAAAGCGTGCCGAAGGGTGCCGAAGTGTGCCGAAGCTGGTCGCGACGAATCGCGAACGATCGCATCATTAATTAAGACTGGACTTGACGTGGACGCTGGCTGAGATTGTTGACATATCGTATCCTACTAATGCTACCTTTACACGCTTGCTGAGGCTTGCCAAACTTCTACAAACTCCAACCCTGTACAAACTTGAATGCCATTTACACGCTTCCAAGTGCGTTATTGTACTCCGGACAGGCAAACATGGCATGGCAGACGTGTACCTTGAAGTTTCTGGTCGACACTCAGCTGTTTACAGCGCAGCATAAAAATACGTCCGTACGGCGCGAGTTCGTGAGCGACACCAAACGCACGCCAACGTGTCAAACACGTCGCAAGCGCTTGCCGCAAGCTTCCTTTGATCTGTGTTCAAAAACCGATACTGGCGCGGATCGGTGGCAACACAGAAATATTATTTCTGTGGGTGGCAAGCTCTGGCAAACTTACGCAAGCCATGCCAAACACCCCCGCTTACACGTTGGCGCTTGTTAAAGCTGGTCGATGCTTGGCAAGCGTGTAAACGCAACATAATATACAGCCGAGTTTAGACCTGCAAGAAAAATTGTGCAAGTTGCATTGAGAGTAAAGGGAGCGAGTTTGAAGTGGTCAATCGAGCGCCGCAATGTAATGCAACTTGCACGGATTTTCTTGCAAGTCTAAACTGGGCTTTATAAATGCAAAAGCATGTGAGCATATGCGTGCGTGTGTGTGTTTGGTACTGTTTAACGCTATAATGGCTGGATGGATGTGGATGAACTTCAAACGTAGATAGCTGGACTCCTGGAATAAAACATAGGCTACTTTTATCCCGATATTCCCATGGGATCTGTGTACTTACAATACCAAAATCTTAACCGCTAAGTCTAAGACGTGTAATTTTGCGCGACTATTTTGCGCTTTTGATTTAAGGGAATTTAAGTAGTAAAGCACCGAAACAATACGACCCTAGATCGAATGATTTACGCGAGCGCATATACGTAAACATCTTGCATATTTTAAACTAGCTGTTCTCTGCGACTCCGTCTGCAAAGAATTCATTTATCGCTATCCCGCGGAAACTATGCAATTTTCTGGGCAACTATCCTATGTTGGTAATTTTTTTTGCAACTATCTTATGTTCTTCTCAGGCTCTCAAACTACCTCTGTATCTTATCTAAGTCGGTTCATCGGTTTATCGGTTTAAACATGAAGAGGTAACAGACAGACAGACACACTTTCACATTTATAATATTTAGTATTATTCAGTATGGATGGATACGGGGCATAAAGAAATTAAACTGTTTGACACAATCAAAGCGCAATAAAAAACAGAGGCAGCTCCCAATGGACTTGTCAGCGAGTTCCCAACATTTATACTAACGATATCAATAGTATAACAATACTTTTATACGTATAATTTTTTTATTATACCGGCACGCGACTTCTAATGGGTTAATATGTGTATTAACACAATGGTCATAAAAAATGAATGCGAGTGGGTGACACTGATATCATAATCGAAATATGAAGGGTCGAGGGCTGATGTTTGTTTTAATGATTATGTATGATATAGATATTGTTAGGATTATAATTAAATTATTGTGAAGATAGTTCGTTAAATTGTAATTTATATTCAGAATCACAAAAAAACTACAAGTACTTACTTACATTTAAATGCTATTTTTTTTTGGTGGAAGGTGTAAAAGTTGTAAATTCATAATCGCCGTTCAACAATGTCACTCTTGAAACATATGATGGGTAAACGTAACTGTCTTGCACGTGTGATTGCGGAGTAGCAAGGTAAAAGGTTGAAATAAATATGAAGAAAACAAATAAATTAATAACCGATTACAAAAATACCTACCTAGCACGCTATGATACGGTCAAATAAGAATAACTAACAATCAATTAATTAGGTGCCAATTACTGCCCCGTTTACCAAAATCGTACAAAAAAGCCAAGTTATACCAACAATAAAAAAATGGCATTCATTCCCACAAGCATAGCGCCGGACGCCACTTTTGCGTTCGCACGAAATAAAAGTTCGATAAAAAACGCTCTTGCCACGTGCCGAAGCATTATTCGATAACTGTCGGGGGTGGTATAAGATTATTGAGGGCAACCCTAGCAAACTGTGCTACCCTACCTAACAAGAAACTCAACCATATGACTCTAAACCTTAGAGTTCATTATTGGGTGCTAGGAGTCGAGGGATGGGTTAGGTTAGGTTACAATGAAATAGGGTCTTGTTGCGACGACATTGGGTAGGTTTTTGTTAGTGTGGGGTGGAATAGGGTTGCTAGTACACTATTTATTGGTGGGAAAGGCCGCGTGTCAGTTCTAACACCAGTTGTAATATTTTAGGTCACGTGCCTAGCACGCGACGCGCTTTGATAAAAAACTGTAGGCCGAATGATTCGAGTTATATTGTCATTCGCGTAAATGTTTAATTTTTTGCTAGGTTTCCTTTGTGGTTGACGGTTGCTGGACTGTCATTACCAAATTGGATGGGTCTAAAGCCTTTGTGGAGGGCTTTAAAATGCGCTCGGGATGAAGTATTCATATGGTAAATTTTAGATTCTAAAGCGATGTAATTAGCGGTAATTTTCGTGTGCCTACAATAACTTAACTGACTATTGTTCGTGTTTTGCATGTGGCATCAAAACATTGCAGAAATGAAAATAAATTAAACGAAAATATATAAAATTAACTGGCTAACAGCGCACGGCATTAATGACTGGACTATCTTTTTTAGTATCCTATAATCACGCCTCATTCGTTTTTCGTTTACTTCTTATTTCATCTCATTCTGTATTCGTCACTTCGTCTTGTTCGCTATCCGTCATTATCTTATTTGGTCAAATTCTGTAACTTGTCTAACTCTTATTCGTTTTTCGTCGCGGTCTTCCTTGGACTTATTCGTCGTTCTTCCCTTTCCTTTTTGTCCCATTTACTTACGAACGAACATTTATTGACCAGCATCGAACGTATCGAAATACTTTTGGCGAATAAGTAAATGAGACAAACAACGAAAGGGAAGAACGACGAATGAGTCCAAGGATGACCGTGACGAAAAACGAATAAGACTTATTAAGAGATAGACAAGTTGCAGAATTTGGCCAAAAAAGATAGTGACGGATAGCGAACAAGACGAAGACGAATACAGAATGAGACGAAATAAGAATTAAACGAAAAACGAATGAGGCCACAAAGACACATCTAAAAATTTTAAGATTATTTCAAAGCGAAAGAGTTTTTCGGGTGCGCCGGCGGGATTCGAACCCACGTCTCCTGGGTATGCGCCCCAACCTTGGTGTTCTACCAATTGAACCACGTCGCTCCCTACCGACTTCCCCGAAATTCTTAATCGCTTACATACGCCAACAGTGGCGTGTTTAAATAATCTTAGATTCGGTGAGCAGCCGTATTGCTAATAAAAATAAATAATATCTAAAAATTTTGTTTGAAAGTTGTAACTACTAACGCCATCTATCGCCACCGAACTAAACTAAGCCACCCCCATCCGTATTTCCGTTCACGTGCCGAGACGGGCGATATCGCAACAATAGAGATGCCGGGACGATACAATGGCGATGTCATCGCTGCGTCATAATAGAGGATTATTACGGACAACAGGAAATTGGCCCTCTGAGGGGTTGGAGTGTTGTAAGATTGATAGTTATGAAAAATATGCTATTTTGTTTGAGAGTGTAGAGATATTCCATAGTATCGACCGAGTGAGAAATTTAGGGCTTTTTTAGAAGTTAAATTTATAGTCTTAAGCCGAGTTTAGATTTGCAAGAAAAACCATGCAAGTTACACTTAAGTTACATTACATTGCGGCGCTTGATTGACCACCTCAATCTCGTTCGCCTTACTGCCTCGCAATGCAATCCAACTTGCACGTTTTTTCTTGCAGGTCTAAACTCGCTCTTACAATTCCTGGTTTAAAAGGTTCCCTGTCCTATGAGGCACATGCGCCTCATGTGTGACTTTACTGGTACGTGCCGAGCACATGTGCCACATGACATGTCATTATTACTATGGGGACGTGTCGAAAGAACGCCGCACATTGCTTCGGGACTGGGAATCTGTTAGTTAAGTCTACTTAGTACAATACATCTTGTCATCATTATGATCTTGTGATCATTATCCCAGCTTACAAACGTCCCATTGCAGAGCACAGGAGTCCTCTCAGAATAAGGCCCAGTGCGGATTTGGGAACTCCAAACACGCCATGAATTTCTCTGCAGGCGTGTGCAGGTTTGATTACGATTTTTTACATCGCGGTCATTTGCATGTGCCAATTTACGAATATGGCATTCCGTGTACGTGTCAGTTTATGTAGATATGTCATAATGGGTGTAATTGGGATTGTTCATTTTTTCTAACCCCCACTTTTTATTTTTTTTATCGAAAATATAGAGCATTTTAAGAAACTAATTTGAATATTTCAGCTATTCATCACTCCAATATTTTTTTATAATTTATTGAAAATATGAGATACGACTTCTCGTAAATTACATGCCGCGGCTGAATCTGTGTATAAACCACAGACATAATGACAAAAAAATGTGTCACAATCGATGGTTAGTTGTCATCTGACAATGCCACTTTACATTACAATAACAATAACATTAAAGTTGCCGATTCTTCCAAGAGAATAGGTATAAAAAACTATTTACGGCTATTTCGGGCTATTACGGGGGGGGGGTATTTTTTGTACGTATAAAATAAAATGGTCAGGAGTGTTCCCTTGAAAGTTCTTTGGCGGATTTAATCCATACTTACATTAAAATGATCCTCGCAACAATAAGTAAATCGTGTAAACTTTGAATTAACTTCGCGGCACCACTTCTCTCGTAAATCTTCTCTAATGCGAACAATTAATTTGTTTGGGCTATTGACAGAATCATTTTCACAAGTAGGAATGAAACACTTCCTGTATAAATCTATTTTAAAATATGAAAAACGTGAAGAATGTTTTTCAAAATAGTATCCTTAAACTGACATATGATAACTACGTCGAAGTGACAGAGAATAGTATAGAGAAACTAGACGGACGGCTTTTTTTTTCTTGTTGCAAAGAATTTCAAAGTTAATGCCCACCAGAAAGGTCAAACAAAGGTCAAACATTATTTTGCAAAAATACGCACGATCATTTAATATTTTTTTACTACAATGTTATAAAATGATTTCATAAACCTATTCCTCGAAATGGTTTTGGAATTAGACCGCATTGTAAAAAAGTGATCAATGCCAATTGTGAAAAACAAAACATAATATAATATGCTAAAATATATTTCAAATAAACGCCTAAGCCTATACCAATAAACAACTAATAGTCTAAGATCCGAACCTACATCGACCTTCACCGAGCTGATAATAGAATGAAACATATTTTATAATAAATTTAGTATATTAGAAACTATATTAAAAATGGGTTGGCTAAAAAATCCTGGACAGAGTATTTTTAATTATATAAAAAATGTTTTTTAATTAAATGTTGCAACATCAAGATAATAAGAAAATTTTGTAAAGTATAAAACGTATAGAATGTGCAGCCGTTGGGTTGCCTATTTTACCTGGATGAACTACTGGGTTGCCAGGTATAAACAGGTATGTCGATGCCAGTTACTTTTAGTTGATTGGATAGTAGAAAAAAAATATGCCATCATAATATATATACAGGGTTATTTGTAATTCACTAGCATCCTTTTAACCCTAAACTCCTACCACTTAAACAAATGTTTTTTGTTTTACGGCTTTTGTCATAACTTAATATTTTTGGTGTAATAACGTTTTGAAAATTTGAGACTAACTCTTACTTTTACGATACTCTGTGCCGTGTAAGTCATTGACTCATTGCCCGCCACGACCGCGGCGCGTGGCCCCGCCCTCGAATTTCATAGAGTACGAAGTTGTGTTAGAAGCATTCATTTATTATTATTTATTTGTATGGTTTGCTCCATTTTAAAAAGCCGTAAATAAAAAAAACATTTGTTTAAGTGATAGGAATTCAGGGTTAAGAGGATGACAGTGAATTACAATAACCCTGTTTATTATATTTTCTTATTATCTTGATATTGCCACATTTAATTAAAAATCTTTTTTTTTTTATAAAAAGCCAACCCATTTTTAATATATTTTCTAATATACTAAATTTATTATAAATTATGTTTCATTCTATTATCAGCTTGGTGAAGGTCGATGTAGATTCTGATCTTCTACTATAAAACGTGGTTTCGCTTATCACTATTTAAATCAATACTTCATTTTTAGCGGTTGAACAAAACTAAATAAATAAACAAAAAAAATAGTTTTCAGTCTGAATCGGACAGGGGGATGCTTTCCTGAAAAAATAAAACACAATTTGTTACTATTTATGTTCTTCTAACTTAATAAATAATGTACGATTGAAGTCAAAAACATATTTTTACATTTTACTATCTTGTCGCTGGCACTTCATGTTTAAACTTTTGTATGAATTGTCAGAAGGCATAGTATGAGAAATTACTAAAGTGTAAAGATATATTTGACCTGATACAGATACAGTAATTCTATTCCGAAATTAAATAAGAAAGTACTAGCGGTCATGTTTCTGAGATTAAGTACTTCGCAGAAAAAAAATACGTCAGGATGTCAAAAGTATTCATAACTAAAGATTTCCAAGAAATAGTTCGTTTTTTTATTTTGATTACTGTTACCTCAAATTCTCCTATAAAGATATCAGAGTCGTCTGACGGAGGAGGTTGATCAATGTTGTCCACGGCTGTTATTTGAGGTCCTGTCGGAAGATTACAAAAAAAAACTTTACGTAAGATTCACAAGGGGCACTGGCAACTAATCACATTATTTGAAACCCACTTCTCCCCATTTTGCCCTCGCAATGTGAAATGGAGACAAGGATTTCAACGTGTCCGATCAACCGAACGATTCGCACCCTATCCAGCTGGATTGGCTTTGGTGATGACGTCCCTCAGCGGAGACATAGGGGCTTGGAGTAGGGTCTCCCATGCGTCACTGTCCTGTGAGGTATCTTTAAGGCCTCGCCAGTTGGAGTCTATTGTGCAGTTAAAACAAGACCTGTAATTGTCGACCCGGAATGACAACAACGACCTGAGAATTCCAGCCCTCCCATTATTGCCACAAGGGTTTGGATTATCAGGCCGTACCTAATTGTCTATTAAGGGTCGTATTTTAAGCGAACCCCCTATATATCGTTGAGATCTGGTTCTAAACTGACCATCCAGGTGATTCGAAGTCATGGCTTTTTACTACCAAAAGATTGCCACTTCAACGCTTTTTTGGAGTAGTGTGATTAGATTTGCATTGAACCAGTATAAATCCACCTGGATTGAAAATGCTGGTGGATCGCAATGGTCCCGCTTCTTAACGCGTTCGCTGCCGACTGTCAAACCCAAAACTATTGCAGCTGCCGTAACCGCACATGTGCGTTTAAATGATGGCAGCAGCATTCGGTGTCAGTTACGAAAACGTTGTTGGCAGTGAATGAGTTCAGAATCTGGTATTAGCGTTAAGACTCACCCAAAGGAATGCATTCCATAGGCTCGAACAGGTCCATGGAGATAAGGTCAAGTGGCGGCGATGGCGCTGGCGGAGGCAGTGCGCAGGTTGACGAGATCCTGCCTCCTGCAATACGTACAATACATAAGGATCAGATCAAAATATAAAACATGAAGTTATTTTTAGGGTTCCGAAGTCAACTAGGAACCCTTATAGTTTCGCCATGTCTGTCCGTCTGTCTGTCTGTCTGTCTGTCTGTCCGCGGCTAAGCTCAGAGACTGTTAGTACTAGAAAGCTGTAATTTGGCATGAATATATATATATATCAGTCACGCCAACAAAGTGATTGAATAAAAAAAGGGAAAAAAAATTTTTTTAGGGTACCTTCCATAGACGTAAAGTGAGGGTGATTTTTTTTTTCTCGGCTAACCCTATAGTGTGGGGTATCGTTGGATAGGTCTTTTAAAACCATTGCGGGGTTGCTAACATGATTTTTCTATTCAGTGATCTGTTTGCGAAATATTCAACTTTAAAGTGAAAATTTTCATTAAAATCGGCCGTCCCCCCCCCTCTAAAATCTAAACTGTTGGGTGGAAAAATTTGAAAAAATTCAGAATGGTAGTAAATATATCAAATTTACTAGGAAAATTATAGCGGCTAAGATTGCTTGGAAATTATTTGTAGTTTAAGAGTAAATAGTAGCCTAAGGTATAAAACATACCTAAACTTGGATGATTCCGTACACATACGAAATCCTTAGAAAAATATTACTTGAATTTTTCGTAATGGCTACGGAACCCTACTTTGGGCGTGTCCGACACGCTCTTGGCCGGTTTTTTTAAAAGATTTCATCTACTTTAGGACCAGAAGACGCAATGTAAGTAGGCTTCAAACAAGAGAGGACTTGGTGAAGGTTGCCGGAACGTGCTGAATGCAGATGGCGTAAGACCGGTCTGTTTAGTGAACCTTGGGGAATGCCTACATGATGATGATTTACTTTAAGAATGAATTGTTGCATGGCTTGAATCAAATTATATCCAGAAGTTAGATTAATTAAAAATTTGGTTTCACGTTACATGAAAATGAAAGTACATTAAATTCGGCAAAAAACTGGTACCTGTGTACTTAACTATTAAAAATGGTTTTTTAAGGTTCTGTATCTCAAAAGGAAGCAAAATAACTCTTATAGGATCACTTCGTTGTTTGTATATCTATATCTACCTATATATCTGTCAATTCAAGACCCTCTTTAGCCGGAACGTGGTGTCAAGTAATCATGGTGCATGATTCCAAGTTTAGTTCATTTACTCAAGGTTCGTACAAATATACATTGTCCTTGCTTCGTTCCAGATGGTGTTCCGAGAGTGGCGGGTGTGGACGTAGGACCGAAGGAGATGCCTGTTTGAATGCGCATTATTCCAAGTCCACTTCAATGACTCGAGGGTTGAAGATAATTATATCAGGCATCGTCAAACAAAAGTGCTCCGTTCGAGGTGACGATCCAAGAACGGCAGGTATGGGTCTAGGCAAGGCTCCAGACGAGGCAGGACTGACGCAGGGTCCTTTTTCATGGTGCATGATTCCAAGTCTACTTTATCTAGGCAAGGGTCTAACGAATACCAACATACCAGGTCTGACATTGTCAAAGGTATTTCGTTCCAAGTGGCGCTCTAAAGGCGGCAGATGTGGGTCCAGGCAGGGCTCCAGACGCGGCTTCAAACGAGGCAGGACTGACGGTGGCTCCTCCTTGATGGTACAAGGCTCTACGTTCACTTCTCCTACTGTGAAAGTAAGGATAGATAGTGACTGCTCTGTAACACATACGATGTAAGTTTGTAATAGGTAATATCAAGCAAATAAATTACATGAAAACAGTTTAAAATTGATTTAATTTTTAACGGAATCAGTTCATATGAATAGCTTTAAGCATTCAGTCACAATTGGATGAGCTTAAGAGTTTTTTGTATTGAAATGCCTACCGTTAAAATTGTTCACTAAGTTTACTGGGAATACTTGTCTGTTTCCTGAACATGATGAGGAAACTAGAATCATTTATATAGAGGAAATTGATATTAATTGAGTGGCCTGAGCAAAAAAAAAGGTTAGGATCAGTAACACTGTGTCTTCTTTGGTTTTGGGTGTTCCCGTATTTAAAAGAAATGCACAGAGGCCCTAGACAACGCACTTTCTACTGGATGCATAAAATCTTTCGAGCAACATTTCACCCTTTTTATAATAGAACGGATTATACGAGTAAAATCTTATTCTGATACCGTTCAGCATTAGCAAATCTGCACACTGGACGAAAAACAGAAAAATCTTAATAATCCATTGTTGCCGGCAATGAATGTGTTAACACCTTGTAGACATTTCATTGAGTACTGACACAAAGAAAAGAGTGAAAACTGATCTGTGTATTTCTGAGCTAGTAATAGTATGTTTACCATCAGCAGACAGCGCAGTGTGGAAGGCATGGTGTGGTTCTTCCACAGCCAGATGCAGCCGGCCACCAGGCTTGATCCTGGGTACCACCGTAGCTACCACCGGCACCCGGATTTGAACTGCACCCTCCGCCGCTCGAGGCCCGCCAGCCTCCTGTACCATACCAGGGCCCAATTGCATAACAAAGTACAACTTATATTACAAGCGGAACTCCCTTTCTAGTTAATATAACTGAAGCGAGAGTTCTGCTTGTAATATTAGTTGTACTTTGTTATGCAACAAGCCCCAGGTCAGAATGATTTCAAGAACAATCCTCACTGTCACTAAGTCGCCACTTTTCTTTTACAGATTCCAAAATACGTCATTGGAGTTTGAATATTCAGAAGCATGGATGACAACTATATTTTTGTGGCTTATTTTCCTTATCTCGGTTCTAACATTTTATTGTATTTTTTTTAAGAGCTGGAACCATTATTCTACCTAATAGAGTTACACTAAACTTGATGGATTATTGCGTATGATGTGTGGTGATCGACCGAAACGAAACGAACATCTAAACTTTTTAATTCTAGGCATTACCATCATCATATCAACTCTCAAGCTCGAAACTAGAGTTTTCAGTACCTATAGATAACGACATTTAATATAGGAAATTTACTATACTAAAATTACTATAGAGAAAAGAAAAACTATGTCTATTACTATTACACAATAATAACTTTAGTACCTTCTACATTATTTCAAAACGATGCAATTTTACCTGAGACAGTGAGTCTTCGGAATTCACTACGATTTTTCCACCAATCCTCAAGTCTTCGGCAGTTGCTGGTACAAGCATCTACAAAATAGTTTATTTTTTTATTACTCTACTAAATTTTGGACTATCGCTGCAATCTACGTGGCTCCATCGACAATTGTTTTCTTTATGAGACAGAGATAAATATTAGAATGCTTTGTATAATAATCAAAAAGCAAATTCTTACCTGCTTTCCACCAGGCAATTTAGTATCAATCACTTTGACCAACACTGGCGTACTGTTATCCGGCTTCAGCAAAGCAAATGGCGTCTGCCTTGTGGCCAAAGCCACCCCCATATGGTAAGTCTTAATAGGGTCCACTATGACCCCATTACTCATGGAACTCCAGGGCAAGTCGTTGCTCCAATTGTCTCCGGAATCCAAGCTTGGAGATGACTTAGGAGTCCAAGACGACGAGGTTCCCTCCATGGGTGGGAGGTACGGACCAACTGAGGAGGATACTTCGCAATGGTCGACGGATGATCTAAATGAAATAAATGTTGTAGTAAAATATGTAAAGAAGAAAATATACAATGTGGTAAGTTGGTAACATCAATTTTCGATGAGGGTTTTCTGACAGGTGGAAACGAGCCAATATCAAGCAAGACTAACTTCAGAAGAACTTCTCGTCAATGACACTATCTAGCAATATATATTTACGCCTGAAAACCTTCATTCTTCGTTTAGAGAAGTACTTAACAAACGACGTGCTTTAACGTGGAAGTAAAGTAAAACTACCTGTTTGAAATTATTGTCACCAAAAACTTGGACAAACAAAAACTTAATACTTCTATTCTTTTACCTATTTCTTTAACTGACCCAGGTATTGCAGCTGCGATTAGCCCAACTACCCTACCAGTGCGCAGATGCCTTCAATTTTGCACTTTGTGCATTATACCACACACACACAGACTACTCATTCTTCACCAAGCTTATAGGAAACATCCTTTCCATTTACACTATTAATAAAAGTAAAAATCTAAAATAAGATCAATCCTTAGAACACATCCGAAGAAGAAATAGTATCTACTGGAAGGTTTGCTTTATTGGTTTACCTGTTGGACTCCGGTTGACTCTCTGGCGCAGGGCGTGCGATGCGAGGAGTGGTGCGACCACGGGGGACGGTGACGCAACCGTCTTCAGGATGAGCCTGACAAGGATAGATATAGAATTAAAAAGCTTGCTACATGCTGCTTGTCTGTGCTAAGGTAAAATGTTGTAGCTTGTTGATAGGGAGCTCCAAACTAATGGCTAATTTATTGAATCAGGCGTTACTTTGCGGAGGTCCATATTAATGAACTAAAACAATTACTTTGCTCACCCGCGACCTTACAATAGTTACGTTTATGCAACCAATGCATCCAGATAGATCGAATTTTGCAAAACATTTGTTGGAATCAAATCATTCATTGTTAGATTCAGATTCTTATGAAGTGTTACATTATTGCGGCAAGGGGTTGCGTCTGGATGCTCTGGAATGCATGGAAATAATTAGGTACAACACTATGGGGTCTATTATTAATGAACAGGTAAATTTAGTATCTTCTCCTTTACTGCGGCTTGGGTCGAATTTGAACAGTTAGTATTAATTAAATATGCCTTATAAATAAATAAACAAAAAAATTCAAGGTAGTTTTAAATATGTCAATAAAAGTTAATTTTTGTGGGGTAGTTTGAGAATAAGAAAAATAAAGTGGGTACTTGAGAAGTTACAGTGACAAGTTAAAACATTTGTTTTGGTTTGTTAGTTTAACGTTTGGTAGCATAGCATACGGTTGTGGTAACTCTGAAGATGAGCTCTGGTTGAGTTCGAAACGCGTCAGTGTAGCTTGGTGGTGGTGATGGTTGGGTTTATGTGATTTGTGTGTGTTCGTACAGTGTGGAGGTGGAGGAACTGCATGAACGCACATTTCTTGCATAAACGTAACTATTGTAAGGTCGCGAGTGAGCAAAGTAATTGTTTTAGTTCACTAATGGCTAAATCAATCAATTGCGGATAAATATTATCGTTACACTTGGCTGAAGTGTACTGTAGATACTTTTTTTAAACGGAGCCAAGTAAGTCTTGTCGACTTAGGCTCCTAAAATCCACTTTCCTGAAATGTGAACTTTCTCCAAAGGTGGCTTTCTTTAGATGGAGCATTTTTTCGGAAGGTGTTCATCTCAAAAATTGGACTTCTTGATGGGTACCATTTCTCAAAAAAGTGCACTTCCTCAGATGTTATGGTTTCCCAGAAGGTATACTTTTCTTGTCATCATCATCCCAGCCTATATTATGTCCCGCTGCAGAACACAGGCCTCCTCTCAGAATGAGAGGACTTGGGTCGTAGTTCCCACGCGGGCCCAGTCCGGATTAGGAACTTCACACACACCATCAAATTTCTTCGCAGGTGCAGGAGTTTCCTCATGATGTTTTCCTTCACCATAAAGCTCATGGTAAATTTCAAATGTAATTACGCACATAAATTCCGAAAAACTCAGAGGTGCGAGCCGGGTTTTGAACCCCCGACCCTCAGCTTGAGAGGCCAGAGGTCGAACCGCTAGGCCACGGCTTTCAAACGATCCGTATTAGTACATAATATAAATGGCCGAGTCATAATATGGTATGTTTTTGGAAAGTGTGCGTTTTGAAAAAGTGTAAGTTTCGAGAAAATGCCCTAATTAGAAAAGTCTACAAACTCTTTTATCGATGCTTAAATATTACAAACTATTTGAAAAGAGGTTATGACTGATGGACTTTGTACAAACGCGCACTCGGTTCGAGGGAATTTATAAATGACAACACAAGGCGTACTGATTATACAATCACTTGTATGTATTTATTGAACTGTTCCGAAGGTTCAAATCAGCTTGATAACTAACTTAAATCTAATACAATCCGCGAGAATATTTCGTTAGCATGTTTCCGCGCGTAGCAGCGCCATCTATCGGACGCCACTGGAACTAATTTAACTTAACCTAATTCGAGTTTGTTTGTTTGTTTGTTTGATTTAGGTATAAAATAATGTAAATGATCATTTTCGGATAAGCTTACCTTATTTTTATGGCAGACAAGATTTGACTGCTGGTTGAAGCCTTTGAAGCAAATGTTGCAACGGTAAGGCCTTTCATTGGTGTGAGTGAATAGGTGGTTCCGTAAGTTACCTAAGCAATAAATAAAAGAATATCATTATTATCATCATCCCAGCCTATATACGTCCCATTGTAGGGCACAGGCCTCCTGTCAGAAAGAGGGCTCGGGCCGTAGTTCCCACGTGGGTCCAGTGCGGATTGGGAATTTCACACACACTATTGAATTTCATCGCAGGTGTATGCCGGATTCCTCACGATGCTTTCTTTTACTGTAAAGCTCATGGTAAAGCTGAAATGTAAGTTAAGTATGAAGTATCTTTTTCTATTTATTTTTTATTTTCTTCTACTTCATTTTTTTTTTTTTTTAAGGAAAGGTAAGGAGTAAGGGAGGGTAACCTTTCTGGTGGAATCCTTTAGGGCAGATGTGACAGCGGTACGGTTTCTCATTGGAGTGGGTCTTCCGATGGGAGATCAGGGTGGAGACGCGGTTGAATGTCTTACTACACACCTGCAACATCAATTAATTAAGTAATAAACACGGTTAAAAAGCATATATTTCAAACTAAATACAAACTGAAATATAGATGCACAGAAAAAACCCCAGAAAAAAAACCAATGCTGGGAATCGAACCCAGGTCCTCAGCGTTCCGTGCTGCGTGCTTACCCCTACACCATCACTGGTCTAGAAGTTAGCGACGAATCTTTCCCATACATCGTACACTTCAGTCTGTTATAATCACATTAAGCAGTGATAAAGCGCATCTATGTTATGCCCTCTACTGAGAGACTTCAACACTCCTTCGGAGCTACCCGCTCACCTGGACCAAGAGATGGCGCTACTAGGCCAACTTTTACAAGTTAAGTATGAAGTATCTTTTTCTATTTATTTTTTATTTTCTTCAACTTCATTTTTTTATTACTTTTACATATATATATTTTATTTATATATGGTTTCACGGGATGACCGTAAAAGTAATAAAAAAATGAAGTTGAAGAAAATAAAAAATAAATAGAAAAAGATACTTCATACTTAACTTGTATGGTTAAAAAGATAAACCTTAAGCAAGCTTCCGACGATACTGGGAGCATTCCTTCTTAGAGTAGCTAAGCTAATTCTTTGTTCGTGGAAGCTGCCAGCTCTTCGGTCTTCTGTGACGTCGACTAACCTCTTTGCTATTTCCTTACAGAGCCTAGCGGACACCTAGATTTAATTTGTTTATTTCAATTTGCTACTTTAATAAATTGATAAGATTAAATCCAGCTGTATACTAAGTATATTGTTATAATACCTACTGTTTTATTTCTTCTACTTCTTGTCCTCACAGAATTGAACATTACAAAAGTGTTGCAAACAACCTATAGTTAAAACTTAAAATTATAACATTCAATAGTACCTACCTGCCGACTGTACACACATATCTATTCTTTAAAATAGTTCTTTTGAAAAAACAATGCTTGTGAGCAAAAACAAAACTTAACTAGTTAAGGTTTTATTGGTTTCTGATACTAGAACTACCTAAATAATAATGCCATCGATCCATAAAAAATGCAAATTGCGAAACGTGTTATCGACATGTACAAATATCTCATCAAATTGCCCTCTAGGGGTACGCAATTATAAACACCCCTTTGTAAATCGGTCGCAAAGGGGTAGTTTAAATGTCAAAGTCATCAATCGTTCTAATAATACCATGATAATTTGTACTGATATTATAATACTTACTTAATAATAGTTACGGTTTCCCCGACTATTACAATAATGAATCGACCACATTTATTAATGTTAACTTAGTATTATGGCTTAAAAAGATCCCCGGTTCTGAGTAATTTACTCCCAGGACAACCCTTTGGACTTATAAAGATGAAATTCAGCATTACCTAAAGATTCTTTAACGAAGATGAGTATAAGGACGAATTTAGCGACATTTCTACGGGATAGGAGGTTGCAATGTATAAAACTGAGGATACAATACAATAACAGAACTATATGAAATTAGTCTAAACCCGCGGCTGTACACCTGTAGGCTGTAAACCGTTAGGTCTAGCAGTGGAATTGAAATTCCGGGATTTTCCTTAAATTCCTGTAAGAATTCCCTAAAATTACATCATTCTCTTCATTAAAGTTGCATGAAAAACACCCGTGCCAAATTTCATGTCTCTAAACCAAGTAGGTGGGGTTTTGAGATTTTATTTCCCGTGGAATAATCGGGATGAAAGTAGCCTATGTTTTGTTTGAGGCGTCCAGCTAACTGCATTAGGTGCTTACCAAATTTTATTAAAATGCGTCCAGCGCGTTAGGGTAAAAGAGTAACAAGCCGTAGTAGTAGTTGGTTGATAGTTACCTCGCAAGCATAAGGCCTCTCAGCTGAGTGTATGGCACGGTGCTGGCTGAGGGTAGAAAGCTGTCTAAAGCTCTTTCCGCAAGCATCACAGTGGAAGTTTCGCTCGTCAGTATGGGTAGGGAGATGACGCATCAAAGTATATTGGTGCTGGAATTCTCTGCTACCTGTTAGAGATAAAGGTAGGAAGGTAAATCGTTATTGTGGCTCATCTGGGCCCAATTGCATAACAAAGTACAACTTATTATTACAAGCGGAACTCCCTTTCTAGTTAATATGACTGAAGCGAGAGTTCCGCTTGTAATATTAGTTGTATTTTGTTATGCAATTGGGTTTCAACGCCAACGACGGATACATATACGTAACAAAACATAACGTCAAAGAGATCTTCACGCAGTGACATAAGGTACAAAGTAGCTTTACGTTTTTGGGCTAGGCTTGGCGTTGAAAAGGTTAACTGCGAGGACGCGGAGGCGTTGAACCAGCCTAGGGACGCCGAAAGCATTAAGGTAGGCTCGGGTGGATACGCCGTCACAATACCAGCGTTTGTGGCGTATAGTGAGGCCTTAACGAACATTGCCCATAAGCTACCTGTATCGTGGATGGCATGGCATACTTTGTATACCCGGGCAAACCTAAAAATAAGGGCGCCATCTGATCCTCTTAAAAATTTTGCTGTACTCCTCCTGCCCGCGGCACCAGAGACAGCCAAAATTATGTCAGAGGATTGTGGTTGGTGTGCAGTCAAGATGAGTGGTAGGATGAAGTCGACTCGAAGTCTTGCATTGTGAAGCGAAAATGAGGAAAATAGATACTTTATTTGGAGTGCCACATACCTGTACATATAGGCAGGAAATGTGACCGTTAATTGGTGGATGCGTCTCCGTTCGTGCACCTTGGCTTCGAAATTATCATTCGCCTCCTCAGGCTTTTTTTTTTTATACAATATAGGCCACAATCACGCCTGATGGAAAGCGAAGATGAGGCCTACGATGGAGCACGCAGACACTCCTTTGATGCAGTGTCTGTTTTCGGAAGTAAATATGTACTATACTTACAAATGCCACATTCCCATAGCTTGACAGTACGGCCATGCCTCTTCACGTACTTGACGAAATGGAATCGCGAGCGCGGGTCTGTCTTATCCACTTTACATGCGCCTTGGCTGCCTCTTGACTGCTCGTTCAGTTGAACTGTAACATTGGCAGTACTGATTAACTATAGAAGAAGTTCGGTATGTATAGTATCATCGCTACCAAGGTGGTGTTGGCATGTCCTCCGTATGGATGACCACCGCTTGCCCAAAACCGTTTTCTACTCTGAATTGGTGGAAGGTATAAGGATGTGCTCAAACGGCACATGAACGCTTGCAACACCGACCCTGAGTGGTGAGAGGAGCTTGCCACAGACAGGTCATCTTGGCGGTCTACTATCTTTAACCACATCGAAACGTTTTGAAGAAAACTGCCAACGGACCTTAGATGTCAAACGCCATCAACGTAAAGAGAGACTAGCCCTCTTATGGTTGTATGTACAATTAGTCTGGCGAACTTTATTGTAACTTTATTAGAGTTCTTAAGACTAAGTTTGGCCTGGCCAGCCACATAAGAACCCATAATTAAAAACCGGCCAAGAGCGTGTCGGACACGCCCAAGATAGGGTTCCGTAGCCATTACGAAAAAATCAAGTAATATTTTTCAAAGGATTTCGTATGTGTACTGAATCTTCCAAGTTTAGGTATGTTTTATACCTTAGGCTACTATTTACTCTTAAACTACAAATAATTCCCAAGCAATTTTAGCTGCTATAATTTTCCTTGTAAATATAATATATTTACTACCACTCTGAATTTTTTCAAATTTTTCCACACAACAGTTTAGATTTTAAAGGGGGGGGGGGGACGGTCGATTTTAATGAAAATTTTCACTTCAAAGCTGAATATTTCGCAAACATATCACTGAATAGAAAAATCATGTTAGCAACCCCCCAATGGTTTTAAAAGACCTATCCAACGATACCCACAATATAGGGTTAGTCGAGAAAAAAAAATCACCCCCACTTTACGTCTATGGGAGGTACCCTAAAAAAATTTATTTTAGTTTTTTTTATTTAATCAATTTGTCGGCGTGACTGATATATATATTCATGCCAAATTACAGCTTTCTAGTACTAACAGTCTCTGAGCTTAGCCGCGGACGGACAGATAGGCAGACAGACGGACAGACATGGCGAAACTATAAGGGTTCCTAGTTGACTACGGAACCCTAAAAAACGTAATCCATGAGTGCTGGGGTCGCCGTCATCGAAATCGATGAGGAGGACTATACATATATCGCTACCATAACCATCGGCGCTGTCGAGGTGGTCTAAAAATCTGTACGCTTAGTATAAGTTTTACTTCACCAAAATACTTCTCGATCGCGTTTACGTAAAAAAATCAATTACTAGGGAAACATGGACAGAACCTCCGCGGCTGCGCGTCCATGTTTCGATAGAATTGAAATTTTTACGTGAACGCGATCGAGAAGTATTTTGGTGAAGTAAAACTTATACTAAGCGTACTGAAGAGCACTTACGCGATTGACGACACGGCCGTGATTTAGATGTTTATAAGTACCTAGACATTAAGCATTGATATTTTACATGGATGGGATAAAAAGTATCCTATGTCTTGTTACAGACATCCAGCTATCCACATACCAAATTTCATCCAAATCCATCGTTTTAGCGTGAAGAACTAACAAACGCACAGGCATACTGGTGTGAATTGTCCCGTGATATTTATTTTATTTTTTATTTATTTTTATACTCGCACAAATTAGTAGGTTCTAAAGCTCAAAATCGGCAAGGTACGCATAAAAAAACACTTCAAAAATGACTATAAACCATCATAATGCACAGGAAAGACGCCACCAAAGTAATGCCGTGTATGACCAACCACTACCATTTAATGCTAGTTGACTAGCAGTTGTTCGCGACTCCGTCTACAAAGAATTCGTTTCTCGCCGTACCTACCTGTGCTATTTTTCGGGTTAAAAAGTATCCTACATGTTAATCCAGGTCATAAACTATCTGTGGCCCAAATTTCATTAGAATCTCTCAAACCGTTTAACCGTGAAATCCACACATACATCCATCCACGCAAACTTTTAAGTTTATAATATTAATGGCATGTAAAACCCGTTTTCCTGGATACATACCTAAGTATAGTTAGAATACAGTTACTGTGATGGATGATCATAAAGGGCCTGCCCCATAAAACACATTGAAACGGGTTCCATTTGCTAGATTAAAACACGAAAGCCTATAGCAGAATACGCAGTACATTTATTACGACATTTTAACTAAACAGAGCATTTTCAAAGTTAGCTTCATGTTTGAGCATAGAATTATATGCAAGACGTTTTATAATTCAACCCAAATATTTAAGAAAGAAAGATCTCCATCATTCCAACCTACATACGTCCCACTGCGTGGCACAGGACTTGGGCCGTAATTCCCACGCGGGCCCAGTGCGGATTGGGAACTTCACACACACCATTGAATTTCTTCGTACAGTGGCGGAATGAAAAGATTCGTCACTTTTCGACTCTATGTCAACGAGATAAGATCGAAAAGTGACGTACCTTTTCATTCCGCGACTTACGCGTTTATGACGGTTTCCTTGCGATGTTTCCCTCCGCCGTAAAGCCAGTGGTAAATTTCAAATGTGATTTCACAGATGAATTTCGCAAAACTCAAAAGCCAAATCAAGGCATATAGGTATATAGAGTAAGCCATTTGAACCGATCCTGTTAGAGAAGCAATAGGACAAACCTCTAAGCTACTAACGGCTTTAGTATAAAACTTTTAATGATCCTTATGACGTAAATGATATGATGATGTGATGGTCTAGGAAATAAGTTGGTAGACAACAGTGTTGTGGTAGCGATAGGCGATAGTATCGTGGCCTTGAAAATCAGTCATACTATCGATAGTCCTATCGAAACTATCGACCCTTCACGATACTATCTATAGTGAAAATTAGGCGATACTGTTGAACTTGGCCGGTACTATCGATAGAATCGCGTCAAAAAATAAGGAATACTATTGCTAAAGATCCATAGTATCGATACTATCGATAGTTTTGCTCTATCGATAGTCGAACATTTCACTATATTGTTGCAAAACTATCAAGTTCAATAGTATCGCCTAATTTTCCCTATCAATACTATCGATAGTATTCATGTCGATATTTTCGATAGACTATCGACGCTATCGACTATTTTCTCAAGGTCAACTTTCGATAGCGAAACTATCGCAACAACACTGGTAGACGGTAGCGTTAAGTACAGAAGAAGCAAAGAAGCTCTATTATAATAACTTTATGAAAATAAAATACAGTCAACTTACCAGCTGACGTGGAGCTGACGAGGTGTGGTTCCGTCGTGGTCTTCCGGAGGAACCCTCGGCTGTTCTGCTGGAACATGGAGCTGGAAGTGTCAGCTTCTCGCTAAAAAAATGGTCTCATAAATTTTAATCCTTCGCGATTTTGACTCGCGATCAATAGGATCACGTCGTCACGTCACGCGATCGAGAAGTATTTGGTGAAGTAAAACTTATATTAAGCATACTGAGTAACAAAACATCCACACATCGATAAATACAAACTTTAACGTTTATGATATTAGTAAGAAGTAAGATGGGCTACCTTTATTTCCCCGCTGAGTGCTGCATCCAAATCTTTCCCAAACGTAGTCTGGCCAGTGGTTCCAAACCCTGGCTCGGAGACCAGTGACGCGATGTTGCCATCCTCCTCCGTCCACGCGAACCTCGCTTGGTCCAGGCTATCCGGGAACAAGCCTTCGCGGAAGAGAGACCGAGGTACGTCGAGCTGGCAACACAGAATTAATCTTTCAAAGTTTGTAACATGACATACATAAGTCACCGATTAAAAACCAACACTTAAAATTAATTTCGAAAAACTAGGAAGTTGCACGAAATTAATTATGAAACTAGCTTTTGCCCGAGATTTTGTCCATGCAGAGATAATTCTACAACATACAGAGAAAAGGAGCCTGTTGCATAACAAAGTACAACTTATACGTATATTACAAGCGCAACTCCCTTTCTAGTTACTATAACTGTTTTTTTCCCTAAGAATCTTCTATTTTGTATTAAAAATCTTTAAAACAAAAGATGAACGTAAATCGGTAAAGTTGTTCTTAAGTTACAGCGTGACTATGGGAAATAGGGATTATTTTTTTATAAAAGTAATAGCTGACCCCGCAAACTTTGTTTTGTCATATATCACCTAGGGGCATAATAAATAGCCTACGACCTATTCTCAGACCTACCGAATATAGAGAAACAAGTTTCATAAAAATCGGTCAAGCCGTTTCGGAGAAGTTTGATAACAAACACCGTGACACGAGATTTACCATTTAACAGCAGCAAATAAATAAACTACGAAAAAATAAACATGGTGGCTGAGTAACTTAAAAACCCTCGCTTGGCACAAATAAAAAAAATCATGTTGGTATTTTAAAAGCTGCCTGAAGTATTAAAACTTTTGCAAGATCGCAATAAATTGTAATATTCAAAATAAAAAATCCTAGTTACTGCTCAAAACTAAAATAATCAATATTGAACTTACGTCATTGCGGCTTGAATTTGATAGTAACGGTTCCTTGTAACTAAAATCTCGTTTGTCATATTTGTCACTCAAGCAAACTTTACGAATACTGAAATAAAACACAACACGAATTAATACAATCCATCTTTGTTTATAAAACATAAAACACACGCGTAAAACAACGGTAAATCAACATGGTCGCGATTCAATTATCATTTTTGTAACACGAAAATAATCGAAGATCGCACCTTATTATTTCATCACCGGGTCTCATGAAACTACTTTCTGATATTTCTTTTATTTCATCGTCAGAAAACATCATTTATTTTTGCAATATTCAACTTTTTAACAAAATCACAACAAATTTTCTTTCACTCGCGACGTTTTCTATTGTTATTTTTGTTTCTATGACGATCCGCGTTCGAAATTTCGAATTTTGATTTATTTTTCTATTTAATTAATGGCGTGCGTTTTTCTCTGTGGCTAGAGGTTGGTCATGGAATGCTAATTTTTTTTTAATTATTTTGCGGTCGCTGTTTGAGGCCCTATACCTTTTTTAAGTAGTGTCAGTATTTTTAAAATAAATATTCGCTCTTAAAGTTTTTATAATGTTTTCAGAACTTTACAATAAATAATCTCATCATGATGTCAAATCTATTCAGACATCAGTACTTTAAGAATGTATTCAAATGTAAGAACTTTTATCTCTTCGTTAGGATGAAAACCAAGCAAGTAAAACATTTCCCTTCCTATCAAGAGGGTTATTTTGTAACTGTGAGTGGTCTGCTCATTCCAAGCCACTCCAATACTTAACGATGCTCTGGGTTTAGAAAATAATCCTGTCTTTAGGAAAAGAAAATTGGAGAACAGACTCGGAATTTGAGAAATTACATTTTAACGTTCATTAGGTTGGTACCTACTCAATACGGATCTGAATAATGAATTGTTGGTATTTGAGCATATTTAATTTAGGATAGTTCGGACCTTTGTCATATTTACCTAACTTTTTTTTAAATGAAGTTGGTTGCATTCTTTGACATTTTCACGTAGATAGTGGCGCTGTGCCGCTGTCATTATTCATCATCATCATCATCGTAGCCTAGATATACGTCCCACTGCAGGGCATAGGCGTCCTCTCAGAATGAGAGGGCTTTGGGGGTAATTCCCAATGGTTTTCCTTCACCATAAAGCTCGTGGAAAATTTCAAATTTAATTTCGCATAGTAAATTTCGCAAAATTCAGAGGTGCGAGCCCGGGCTCGAACCCACGACCCTCTAATGCAAACCACTAATTATTCTATCATAATTACGTTTAAGTATATTTTTTTTAACACACAACAAGGTTTTAAAAGTGGGCTTTAGTCATTTTTATTTTCTACTTGTTGCCAGTAACATTTAATTTCTTTGACTGGCAAGGCACTCAAAGGTTCTTTGGTGGAACGTCTTTGATTGAGGGACGTGTGATCTAATTGAAATACCTCGAATACTGCTGATAATTTTGCTGTGTGCGGCCATTAGAAATACTGGAGCGTACGTAAAGTCAACGTAATAGTGGTATATTATAAGTGAACACTTTTGTACCGTGTCACTTTAACGTCACGTTTGAAAAGCCTTACGAAATTATGTAACGGCTGAAAGCGGCAAGGTCAAGTGAGGTGAAGTGATCACTTATTTCTTATTTACGACGTTAGCAGAGCTATCGCATCAACTGACTCGTTCCCGTGTGGAACCTTTCATATAAAATGGCAATGTAGCCTCACGTTGCCTAAAAAGGAGAATCATTATGGCACATACTGTGACAACGTTCTACACTATAGTCCGACAAGCTCGTGCACGGCGCTCGGCGGAACCCTGTCGCAGGGAGCCTCTGCTGTCCTTAACAAGATTGTTTTTAATAAGTGCGGCAAATGCTGACTGCGACAGGGTTCCGCGGAGAGCCGCGCACGAGCTTGTCGGACTATAGGCAAAGCGTGCTGAAAATGAAGCGTCGAATGACGATAATAGGGATGTTTCCTAGGTAAAAAAATAATAATTCTTATTAGTCCGTATTTTACATTATCAAAAAATATTAGACATGTAATTTTTCTTTTGACAATTAAACAAAAAATGACGAAGATATGGCGCGTTGAAGTTCCGCGTGACGAGGCGTGACGTCACTTGTTCCTAAAACGCTCATACAAAGTGTAGGAACAAGTGACGTCACGCGAAACTTCAACGCGCCATATCTTCGTAATTTTTTGTTTAAATGACAAAATAAAAAATACGTGTCCAATATTTTTTGATAATCTAAAAGACTGACTAGTCAGGAAAGTAGCCTATTGTAGTCTTTGGTCGCAAGTGACGTCGAAGAAAAGGACGACCGAATGCCTTTCATAGTGAGAGCAAAAAGGACATAAAGCGTGTACGTATATTTTTCAGTTGTTTTCTGAGTATGTAACCAATACTTTACTTACAGAATAATAAAATTTACGGTGAGTCAGAAATCAAATAATTAGTTCGTTAGTAGGTACAGTCAACTGTCAAGTGTAAAAATATGGGTGCATACAACTTTCTCATAAATATTATGATTATGACCCGTAACTCTTTCTTATGTCGTCGAATTAATATAATAGCGCATCATTATGAGAGGATTAAATCGATAAGTACATATTTTTGGACTTGAATAGAAGTTCCCTCTAGTTTCGTGGCTCGACGCACATAGGCGTTCCTTATTGCGTATCGGGGGAACGCGCGGCACGTGTCAGAGCATCGGACACTTTACTTACGTGGAAGAGGAAGAAAATAATACCCACTAGTTAAAATACTACTAAAGTCGCAAAAGCGGGAAAAATATGCTTTGGGAAAAAGATTCGAATCATTTTCCCAAAGCGTATTTTCTACGAAGTATTTTATACCACACCATTACTTAATTTGTGATCTGTCAAAGAAACCAAAAGTTTAGAAGTGAAATAAATTGTGTTCCAATCCAATCCAGTTCAGTACCTCTACCATGAGTTTACACTAGTTTACGTGACCGTACTCGCTAGCGACGGCGTAAATTATTTGTATGGAGAATTGTACAGCGCCTCTAGCGCTCACTTACGGAAGTACAATTCTCCATACAAATCATTTACGCCGTCGCTAGCGAGTACGGTCACTGTAAACTAGTGTAAACTCATGGTAGAGGTCCAGTTCTGATTTGACCAATTAAAGAAGTAAATTACTTACATAATAATAATATCTATCACGCTGAGTAGCCGACATATTTTATTCTGTAGGTATTATCAGTATTTATCAAGTCATTTTTAGGGTTAGTTTCGCCATGTCTGTCCGTCTGTCTGTCTGTCTGTCTGTCTGTCTGTCCGGGGCTAAGCTCAGAGATCGTTAGTACTAGAAAAATGTAATTTGGCATGAATATACATATCAGTCACGCCAACAAAGTGGTAAAATAAAAAATAAAAAAATATTTTTTTTTAGGGTACCTCCCATTGACGTAAAGGGGGGGTGATTTTTTTTTTCTCGTCTAATCCTATAGTGTGGGGTATCGTTGGATAGGTCTTTTAAAACCATTGCGGGGTTGCTAACATGATTTTTCTATTCAGTGATCTGTTTGCGAAATATTCAACCTTAAAGTGAAAATTTTCATTTAAATCGAGCGTCCCCCCCCTCTAAAATCTAAACTGTTAAGTGGAAAAATTTGAAAAAATTTAGAATGGTAGTAAATATATCAAATTTACTAGGAAAATTATAGCGGCTAAGATTGCTTGGAAATTATTTGTAGTTTAAGAGTAAATAGTAGCCTAAGGTATAAAACATACCTAAACTTGGATGATTCCGTACACATACGAAATCCTTAGAAAAATATTACTTGATTTTTTTGTAATGGCTACGGAACCCTGCCTTGTGCGTGTCCGACACGCTCTTGGCCGGTTTTTTTATTATAAAAACTACAAAATTCAGAAAGTTTTATTACAAAAAGCGATGATAATAATATTTTGGTTAACGTGTCATGTAGTCATGTGCTGCCATCTTTACATTATTGAGAACATGCGTTGCGTCCCTAGTGTCGTAATACAGCGCCATCTAGGCTTAGTATGCCAAACTAGAAATGGTGACCGAGCGCGGCGCACCAGCTTATGCACGGGGTAGGTAAGTGAGAGTGGTATTTAGTTTGAAGCTATTTAACTAGATGGCGTACGCAGTAGTCTTATTTTAGCGCCATCTACAGAATTTAACAAATATTAACTGCTAAGCGAAGAATCATGCACACTGGTTGCCAGTTTACTTCGGCAAGCAAGCCGTAAGCCAAGCTTCAGTAAGCTTCTAAGGAAAAGCGCTAGGTGTCACTTAATTCACAGTTTTTTTACAATTTGTTTTTTTTTCAATTTGTATTAATCTGTATCACGGCGTTTGTTATCGAACTCCTCCGAAACGGCTTGACCGATTTTTATTTATTTATTTATTTATTTTTTATTTAGGATACCAACAGATAATACATCATACAAAAACTTAAGTAACTAGTAGGTAAACATTCCTGGCAGATGCTTATCCAATTACAGGTAAACACAACTTAATCTTGTATCATGCCATTCGATAAATGGGCCATTCTAATTTTCGTTGACCAGTCATTTTTAGTAATGTGCTCTTCAAATATTTTTTTTACAAAAACGGTAAAGTGCTCGGTTTTATCATTAAAGATTTAAATAGGCACATAATTAAGCTTATATTTAAAATTATCACTACGCATAAAAAGTCATCATTATTATCTATAAAGTAGGTAACGCAGTGGACATGCGTGTCCCTGCCATTTGTATGGAAATTGGTGTATTTTCCGCTGAGTTACCAATTTTTTCCACAAAATTTCTTTGAATTTAAAGTTTTTTTGCTTTAAAATATTAAATTTAGTTATTTCAGTTTTCATATAAGTTATTTACACTTGAAAAAATCACTAGGTATGCCTTATATTATATTTCAAATGCCCAAATGAAGTAATACTTAACGAAATTCAGAAGCGTGCTCTCGTACATACCTACTCGTAATAGAAATATATAAAATTAACAAAAACCTGTAGAGAAGTACTTTGTAATTTACATGCAAAATTAAAATTAAAAAACTAAAATATAAAATAAAATAAACAATGCAATTAATAATACCAATACAAGTTAAGCGGCAACAGATAAATAACCTAAAGTTAAGCGGCGGGTTTTTATATAATTTTTGCTCTATATTTGTAGATCTGAGAATATGTAGGTCGTAGTCTAGTTTTATTCTTCACAGACGGAGTCGTGGGTAACAGCTAGTATAGTATAAATCTTCCCAGGTGAATTTTTCGCTTCGAGCTTTTATATTAAATTTGAACCTTAATACTATGATGATACCGTTTGTTTTGAAAGATAAGGGCTCGAAGCGAAAAATTCACCTGGGAAGATTTATACTAAGTATATATAATTATAAAAGGCAATCGTTCCTGACTGACTGATCTATCAACATAACTCAACCACTGAATGGATTATGCTGAAATGTGGCACACAGATAGCGATTATGACATAGATATCCGCTAAGGTGGGATTTTTCGAAATTCCCACGGTATAGGGCTTCAATGACGACCAGATGGCCTAGTGGTTAGAGAACCTGTCTACGAAGCTTGAGGTCCCGGGTTCGATTCCCGTGTCGGGGCAGATATTTGTATCAAAAATACGAATGTTTGTTCTCGGGTCTTGGGTGTTTAATATTTATTTAAGTATATATCTATCTATATAAGTATGTTTATCCGTTGCCTAGTACCCATAACACAAGCTTTGCTTAGCTTACTTTGGGACTATGTCAATTGGTGTGAATTTTCCCGTGATATTTATTTATTTATTATTTTTATTAATGTGGCCCTATCTCCGCAACTATAATTATTAGAGAAATCTCGTCATGCAATTACCT
The DNA here is from genome assembly GCA_947859365.1 of Archips crataeganus. Lineage (NCBI taxonomy): Eukaryota > Metazoa > Arthropoda > Insecta > Lepidoptera > Tortricidae > Archips > Archips crataeganus. The sequence continues at coordinate 8,706,628 of OX402064.1, forward strand.
ACCACCTAAGTACTTACCTAACACCTGATTATAGCAGTAAAAAAATAATTTAGTAGTGGTAGAGCCGCTGCATCACGAATGGGCCGGCTCGTCCGGGGCAGTACCACACTCTCACAGAACACCGACGTGAAGCAGCAGTACTCCTGCTGCGTTTCGTACGGTCAGTGAGAGCGCCGGGGGCCCAATACCCTCTCCCCTATTCCCTCTCCTTTTTAACCAGTGACTCTCTTTGAGTTGTTGATATTTATTGGCGGTGGTAATCATTTTCCATCAGATGACCCGTTTGCTCGTCTTTCATAATAAAAAAAAATACATAATGATAATAATTTTAGGATTTTCGGAATTTCGCATTATTCCGAAGTGTGAGCCCGGGTTGGAACCCTCGAACCTCAGCTTGAATGGCCATAGGTAGCAATAAGAATAAGCTAGCACGGCTTGCAAAAAAAGTACAACATAATCTAAATGTAAGTACTAAAATGTATTAACACTAATATCCGTGGGACTTGATCTGGTATCTAGATACAACTACATAGCCTGCCAGCCTGTCAGCTTGCCAGCCTGCCAACCTGTCATGCCGACTAAGACCGAGTATGCCGATATTGATAATGAATAGCAATCTGTCAGGTTATCTGTTCTGTCTTGTGGTGGGGTGGATTGTAATAGTTTGTTGGCTTGTTTGTTGAATTGACGGGTAAGGAAGTGGTACTAGTAAGGTCACGGGCTGGACTCAAGCGGGCAGCGGGACGGGCAGCGCAGCGGCGAGCGTTTTCTCTAGTCATTGCGCTTGCAACCAGGTAACCATAGTGCGGCCAGCGTATCAAAGTCAAACTTAAAAAAAAAACAGACTGATTGTCTTGTACAGCAAACACCTCAGGCTTCTGACAGAATATCAGCACTGCAGGCAGGTTACTGCAGTACATGCTGAGTCAGCAGGCCCTACTGAGCTTTTGGCGCTAATCGATTTTAGGTATTCTATGCAATCGTCGAACGAATCCGCGCGTAAATCCTAGTGACATAAACATAAACTGATCACTCTTCGTAATCTATTACGTGCCGGACAAATTCCTCAATAACGAGGTAAGAATAAGTATTATTTTAAATTACTATAATACTTATTATTTCACGATCGCGTGGCTGATTGTCGCTTGTGAGATTGTGACTGTAACAATCATTGCTGTAACTAGGAATTACTGATAAAGATAGCGGTATGCGGGAGTGAACCAGACTACTATTTTAAAATTAAATTGTTGAGCATACATGGCAAGTTGTCATAGCGCTTTTAGTGTTCGTTTACAGATAAGTTGCTAGGTGGCGGATTGGTATGTAGTGTTAAAATGACAGCGTTCCACAGTAGCCAATCAATTTTTATGCTCATTTTTAGGGTTCCGTAGTCAACTAGGAACCCTTATAGTTTCGCCATGTCTGTCCGTCTGTCTGTCTGTCTGTCTGTCTGTCCGCGGCTAAGCTCAGAGACTGTTAGTACTAGAAAGCTGTAATTTGGCATCAATATATATATCAGTCACGCCGATAAAGTGATTGAATAAAAAAAAGTAAAAAAAATTTTTTTAGGGTACCTCCCATAGACGTAAAGTGGGGGTGATTTTTTTTTCTCGGCTAACCCTATAGTGTGGGGTATCGTTGGATAGGTCTTTTAAAATCATTGCGGGGTTGCTAACATGATTTTTCTATTCAGTGATCTGTTTGCGAAATATTCAACTTTAAAGTGAAAATTTTCATTAAAATCGGCCGTCCCTCCCCCCCTCTAAAATCTAAACTGTTGGGTGGAAAAATCTTAAAAAATTCAGAAGGGTAGTAAATATATCAAATTTACTAGGAAAATTATAGCGGCTAAGATTGCTTGGAAATTATTTGTAGTTTAAGAGTAAATAGTAGCCTAAGGTATAAAACATACCTAAACTTGGATGATTCCGTACACATACGAAATCCTTATGAAAATATTACTTGATTTTTTCGTAATGGCTACGGAACCCTACCTTGGGCGTGTCCGACACGCTCTTGGCCGGTTTTTGCATATAAAAAGCGCACTAAGGCTACCACAACTTACCATAAATATCTATACTTAACCATACTAGATCTGTAATACCAGACTAATCACACACTAATCAGACACTATGTATAGTGTAGCTTCCTAATATAGTAGGAAGCTGCACAGCTACTAATACTAAACTTACGACTACAATAGTGTAGCTCCCTATTATTGAAATAATTAAAAAATCGTTTCACTAGTTTCAGAGATTACTCCTCCAAAATCCAAACAAACACAACTTGACCACACGACTTGGGTCGAAAGTTGGAAGATAGTGTGGCCATCGGTGTGATGGTTACTGGTTCAAAAATTTTAATCGTCGTACAGCGTAGTGATGAGGCCATATTGAAAAAAAAAGTTATGCCAAGTTTCCAGCATTCTTCTCGACTACAATGTTTCTGAAAACGATAGTATCGAAAAAATACATTAAAAAAAATGATTTCATTCTTTACACCTTTTGCTTAATCTCATCCACAACAAGCGGGGACACATTTCAGACTTCACAAAACGACGCGGGCGCAGCGCGGTGACGTTTTCTCATGAGGCTTATGTGATAGTTACCTATGCACATGCGGCCAAGAAAATAAATAAAAAATAAAAATAATTTATATTTCGAACTCAGTTTTAATGATAATAAGGGTTAGTAACAAAAAAACAGAAATGTAATTAAATAAAAATAAACAAAACTAAAACTACCTACACTAGAGACACCGAATAACTGCGAAGTACCTAGCAGCTTTAAATTAGTTTTTGTAAAAGAAACATGTTGACTGTATGTGCATTATCATCTATCTACTCAAAATTGAGTGAAATTTAACTTGCTAGATTTTAACCAAACAAATAAGCATTGCAAGTTAAATAAAAGCTCGTAAAGTGGAAATAAATACCTTAAACGGGTAGTTCTATGAGCGGGTCAACTGTTAACAGTAACCTGTCGCATATGTTGATGAAATAAGCTACAGTCAGTATTGAAATTTTCACAAATTGAAATTTTACCGCTTGTATACTGTTGTTTTATAAAAAATCTTCCGCTCGGTGTTGCTTATTTCTTTTATATATAGGTACATTATATAATGTGACTATCAACCTTACTATTTTTGTTCTCATTTAGGAACTATCATAAAAAAATGATCAAGCACTTATATTGGTCGACTTTTCGTTGCCACGCACTGTACGCACACGTCACGTGCAAATCAATCCATCATTACACCTCCGTGACGTCATCACGGTTTACTCTGTCATGCCCATCGAGATGACAAGATGTGGATATGGGCATGTAGGCATCCAAATTGGCCCATTTGCCCCATCACGAAATTGGCCCATTGGTTATGAGAACAAAATGGCAAAATGGCCGGCTTTGGTACGTAGGTAATGGGTGCCGATTTGCAAGAACAAAATGGTCACAGTAACAATTGTACGTGATTAGTAGTATTTGTCTATTTTTACAAGATTTTGTTCAACTCGCAATGTTCGTCTGTGAGTTTTGAATCATGCAAATCAGCATATTTTTATTATTCCATTGAAATTGACTTTAATAATACATTTTACATTAAGATATCTCTCCTTTCTGAACAAATCTGTTATTACCTGTCAGTGGAAACTGTTTTGACCTTTTTAATAATAATTTGTGTTACTGTACTTTGTAATATTTATGCTGTTTGTTTCGCAATAAAGATAAAATAAAAATAAAATAAATAAAATAATTAAGTTACTAGCAAATGGCATAAGAACGATAAAAAACAAATCAAATAATTTTATAAAGTACATAAATTAAATACTTCGATGCAGATTTGTACCTGAAGCCTTTATCTGTCAAAATATGAAAGTGTTTTTCTTAACTGGTATTAAGTATCTTTACCAACCAAAAAAATAAACAATACCAGACTCAAATCAACCTCTATATTATCATATTTGTTTTCTCAAAAGCATCTAATCTCACAAAACAAGCATACAATTACAAATCAGCCTCCCATGGCACAAGTTATTAAACATCGCATTCTAAGCGCAGGTTTTACAGACAATTTAGTAGAACAAATTATATCGGAACGACGGAAGTTATAAGCTGTCAGCGTTTGCTAGCCGCTGGAGGAAAGCTTGAGGAAACGGCGATAGCTATGTGTCTGCAAGAATATTGAAAAGAGATAAAACAAACAATAGGAGGAAAACAAAAATATCACGTGAACCTAAAAGCTTAAGGTGGTTATATTGCTAAAGCTCCAAACTGGCGGTGACGGTTGTAATATTCTAACTTGTATGAACGAGTTCGCGTTCGGTACCGTACAACCATTCATACAAGTTAGAATATTACAACCGTCACCGCGACCGACCGACCGACCGCCTCTGCCGTCTGTGCGTTTGGAGCTTAATTGTACTCAAAAAGTGGAATTTCCGCAAAGATATAGATAGTGGTTCAAATCAAAAGTCTTTCATTTTCAGTGCTGAGTACCGTAAGCTAATGAAACCTATGAAAACGTAAAAAAACGTGTCCTCATTAATAGTAGAAGGCCAAAAAGTGGCGTAATCGATTCTGTTTGGAAATACACGCAATAACATTTCTATACATCTTTTTACTACCTGACTTGTTGCTTCTGTGTTCCGATTATTGAGTTTAATTTAATCCTGAATGAATATTGTTCAAAACACAACTTAAATACAATGTACAGTCACTATCATATACGGGGGAGCTGTTTAGGTGGTCAAACATATCTGAACTCGCATTTACGCCATTGACGAAAATGCCGATGTCCACTAGGATCACCTAATTGGATAACCTAATATACAATTATTATTGTACCTGGGGGGATCCAAATAGGTGATCCTTGTGGACATCGCGACAAAAATTCGTGTTCGTGTTCGATATACTGTACTAAGAACGTCAAAGAATTCCGCAGCAATGACAAACAGTTAAAGCATTACAGCTACATCCCTCGAAGATCTGACATTCATCAACATCATCATTTCAGCCATAGGACGTCCACTGCTGGACATAGGCGTCAATCATTACGGTTGGAAGCGGCTTGCATCCACCATGAACCTGCGTCCTTTACCAAATCATCCGTCCATCTCGTTTGTGGACGTCACACAATCCGTGATCTCCATTTAAGAACATTTTGGCCCCAACAGCCATTTTGTTCTGCGTAATATGGCCTGCCCATTGCCATTTCAATAAACTAATCCGTTGGGCTATGTCGGTAATCCTTGTTCTATCTGAAATACAATTGTTGCTCCCCGCTTCCGCCTAAGCTGCCGCTCCCGCTCCCGCTCCTCCCTCGTGCGCACTAGACGATGCGCAGCCGCAGCTCAGCGGGGCGCGATCTCTGACAGTAACAGACACACAGTTAACCTTTAGATTGAGATGTGAACCGGGCTATAATGGCTTCGGTATGAATAGTAATGCGTAGAAAAAAGCATAGGAACAAATGTACTATTTTAATTGTACAATGGAGAATCATTTCGCAATGATTGGGTAAGTGAACTAGCCCAAGCAAAATGGTACCTACTAACACCTTCCTACCTACAAGAGACCCCCGACAAGAATTAGTTGGTGCCGTTATGTACGTCCCGGTATCAACGGTTAAAAATGTAGTGCCCAATAATACACGCCCTAAAAATACATTAGGTAGGGTACGAATTACAAGGGCGTGAATTAGGTCGTTCATGCCGGGGGCAATAATTACTTAGACACAGAAGTACCAGTACAGACCACAGATTAAGTCGCTGATGATGATGCTGATTAAGCACAGGCCTCCTCTCAGAAAAAGAGGGCTTGGGCCGCGTAGTTCCTACGCGGGCCCAGAGCAGATTGGGAACTTCACATACACCATTGAATTTCTTTGCAGGTGTATGCAGGTTTCCTCACGGTGTTTTTCTTCACCGTAAAGCTCATGGTAAATTATAATTATAAATTTCGCACATAAATTCCATTGAAGTGTTAATTTATTTAAAGTTAATTATGTCATGTATTTATTTGTAGAGTTGACCAATAAAGTTTATATAGTTATTTTAATAACACAGCCTCCTAAAAATATCCTGATCCATTTATGTGTACGTTCGTGGTGTGTAACAATAAAAGAAAATTTCCATACAAATGAAATCGCCCCTGATAACAGCTTTGCTGTACCAAATATATTTTTTTTACATATAACTGACCCGTGACTGGCCACTATCTCGCTTGAGGAAAAGTGCAGATGAGGCTTTAAGTGTATCTCACTGGTGCAGTAACAGCGTATTCACTCTAGCATCGATAAAAAAAAATTTGATTTACTTAGTTAAGGTTGTTAAACGAGATATTTTAAAAACAATTAAAAATAAATAAAGTGCTGGTTCACACATACTTTCTCGAGATAAAAAGCAGATCATGCCCCACATAATTAGACCACTCTGACAGATAAATCATGCGAATATATTTATGAAAGACCAGTCGGGTGGTCGGGGCTGTTGTGCAGTGCGCGAGCTAAGCTTAGCTAAGATATGAGGGACTAAAACAGCCTTTACTTGCAGTTTCGCTCCCTTAAGCCATTAGGTATCTGGCAGTAGAATAGAAGTTTCGGGATTTATTTAATTCCAAGTTAAGTATGAAGTATCTTTTTCTATTTATTTTTTTATTTTCTTCAACTTCATTTTTTTTTATTACTTTTACGGTCATCCCGTGAAACCATATATTTCAAACTAAATACAAACTGAAATATAGATGCACAGAAAAAACCCCAGAAAAAAGACCAATGCTGGGAATCGAACCCAGGTCCTCAGCGTTCCGTGCTGCGTGTTCTAGACCAGTGATGGTGTAGGGGTAAGTACGCAGCACGGAACGCTGAGGACCTGGGTTCGATTCCCAGCATTGGTCTTTTTTCTGGGGTTTTTTCTGTGCATCTATATTTCAGTTTGTATTTAGTTTTATTTAATTCCAGCTGGAATTCCCCTCTCTCGTGGCTCTTTTTCGTCTTTCGGCACTACAATTTTCCCTTTCTTTTTTTCCTTTTCCCCCGACTGTCGAAGGAGGGTTATTAATATGTAAAGTTGTGTAAGGTTGTCGTGTATCAAGTCATATTGTTATTTTCTTGTTGCTGAATATTTGTAAATAAAATTGATCTTAATCCCCAAAAGGTAAGTTTTTTTTGGGACTCTATCTAAATCCCTAACAACATTTGTCCTAATGTAATGTTTGTCCTAACACTTTTTTTCTTGGAAACCGTGAATTTTTCAGGAGCTTTTTTGTGATTATCCTCTAGGGATCTATAGGTTAGGTTAGGTTTGTTTTATAAAAATGCAGAACAATAGATTTAAATAAAAAGTGTTAGGACAATCGATCATTAGAACAAACATTACATTAGGACAAATACCTAATCATTAGGGATTTAGATATAGAGCCGTTTTTTTTTTATACACACAAGGCTCCACTTTCTTATTCAGAGGGTATGCCCCCACCACACTACATATCCCTCCCTCCTATGAGGAAAGGGAGGCACATCTTCTGATTTCTGCACTAAGTTTTCTGCAGGACAGCTTCTCTTGGCATAAGCACCAGTCGGTACTCACCAGGCTGCACCACGATACTCGTATACGATACTTTATTTACGTCGAATGAAACTATGCATAATTTCATCTTAGGATATATTTTAGGATTTCAGGATTAGGATCAAAATTGGCCATAGTTATGCAGAAAGAGACCAATAATAAAAATCCAGTTTAGAGATATAGCCGTTTTTAGGTTGTAAATTTTTTTTTACAATCCCTATTATGTGTTATTCAAAATAAGTAAGCCAATTTAGTAGAATATAGTACAATGCATTGTATTAAGCACCTTTTATGTAAATTTAATGGATTTTTCTGGCTTTTTTTTTTAATTAAAAAAGTTGGTCGTTTTCTGCAGAATTAAATGTTTGTTAATCTGTTTTCAACCGTAAATCAATGAAAGCGACCATAATTTAGTCGGTTTATGCAAATTACCATACGATATTACTTAATTTTTTTGAAAAAAGCTAATTTGATGATCGTAATCAGCAAATTACCTTGGTCGCCTTATACAAAATCTTTTATTCAGGAAAAAATAAAATAAAATAAAAATAGTATATACACTTTCTAGTATCTGCCTTATTTTTATATGAAAAAAATTTGCTTGAAACGTTTAGTATATACTTAGTATGTATGTACTTAGTGTAATTACAATGAATTTTTATTTTTATTTTTAAGATTTTTTTTTGATTTGTTTTTAGAAATTAACAAGTGATATTTATTTATTTAATAAAAATCAAAATTACAGTCTTTCCTGAACATTAAAAGTCTTTCCTGCGCAGTCAAACATTCTTATTCATAAGAAACGACCACGGCACAGTAAGTTCAGGTGCTGTATTTTGGCGTAAGAAAACGACCACACTTGGAATACACCGTAAAAACAAAATTGCTGAAAGCGACCATATGTCTGGTCGTTTTAAGCAGATCAAATAAATGTACTAACTCATACTTCGTTTTTTGTTAAATCCGACCAGGTGGGCCGAGGGTAAATTGGCTGTTTTCTGCAGATTAAAACTGTAGTCTTTTTACGGTAGAAATAGACCAAGTACTTAGTGCATTTGACAAATAAAAACGCAAAATTTTGCAGATAGTCGTTTTAAGCTTAATTAAATTTCTCAGTGATATTAAGTCTTTTTAAAAATTACCGCGTTTCATTAGAATATGCAGAAAAAAATCTAGTTTTTAATGGCATATTTAACTCATTTCTCGAAAAAATGGGGTTGGTCGCTTTCTGCATAACTATGGCCAATTAATGTATGTCCCCAACAGTGAATGGTTGATTATGTGACAAAGTAACTACTAAGAGGTAAAGCTACATCCAAGTTTGACTTGACATGGCGAAACTATAGGAAACGTGCAGAAACTATAGGCGGCAGCACTAATGCGACAGAAGAGACACTATGCGGACAGAAAAGAAACATATCAGGGTAAAACATTCAAATTGATGGCACCAGTTGGCAGTACCGTCTATATGCACGTTCCTTATAAGTATTTGCAATTTTCTGGTCACATTAGCATCGGATATTTCTTGAAGCGATGTACCACAAGCCTTACCAATTATCGTGGTTAAAATCACCCAACAGCAGTACCTTGTTTTCATTTCTTACTCCCCGTCACTCTGTTCCTGTTACGTTGACGATAAATCGCCTTTTGTTGTGTACCAATTTTTGATCTTTTTGCGTTTGACAGAGGATTAATAATTATTGCGCGCTGGTTCCGCACATTATGTTATTACTTTATGAATTTATGAGATATTTTGCCAACAGTTGCGGCTGAAGGTATGCCGTCATTATCAAGCAAAAACTTGGTGATATTTTTTAAGCTTTTTATCAACTTCACTATGGCCATAAAAGGATGCAACAATTTACTTTTTAGACGATTTTACTTCTATACATATAATAAATCTGTAACAAGTCGGTGTCTATACATTGAAGATATTTGAGAAAAACTGTCACTAGGGCTATTTGTTAGCACAATAGAACCCAAAACAATGATTTTTAGAATTATTGTCTGTTTGTCTGTTTGTCTGTGCGTTTGTGCGCGCTAATCTCAGAAACGGCTTAACCTAGAAGGATGCAGTTTTCACTGATATGTTGGTATTTTCTTGGATTAACATTTAGTGTTTGTTTCATTTGAATCGGTCCACAAATAAGAAAGATACGTCTATTTTAAGAATTTATCGAACAGGTTTTTTTGATTGAACACGCTAATCTCAGGAACTACTGCTCCGATTAGAAAAATTCTTTCAGTGTTAGATAGCACATTTATCGAGGAAGGCTATAGGCTATATATCATCACGCTAACACCAATAGGAGCGGAGCGGAGCGGAAGAATGTTTCAAAATCGGGGGTTTTTGAAGTAAAACTTCTATAGGCACGCTTGACTTGGGAGTACGGTGCACGGTGTTGAATGTGAACGCGGGTGTGCGGGGGGGAGCGGGGGCGGGTAATTTTTTTTATATCAAGGAACTAAGGAGAACCATAATTGATGAAAAAGCAAATTGAATAAAAAAAAAAATAAGCTGCCCAAATTACTAATTCCACGCGGGCGGAGTCGCGGGCAAAAGCTAGTATTAACATAAAGCCGATGAGGTGGATTCCAAAATATTTTTTTTTAATGTATAGGTACATGTGACGCCCTGTAAGTAAAATAACTGAAAAAAAAAATAGATTTTCCGATAATTTATTCACAGTTGTGCGCAGTTTTCCTCACGATATTTTTCTTTACGTAAAAGCTCATGGTAAATTTCAAACGTAATTTCGCACATAATACTTAGGTACAACATATTATTATTTTTAGTTAATTTTTGATTTGGGATAAGTTCGCCTTTGTACATCTGTTTCTCTTGTTTTCAGTTCGTTTCATGTGTATTATGTAGGCAAAGAGTTTTACAAACATTTATTTGAAAGGACTCCAAATCAGAAGTGATATTGTTATCGATGAGCTGTGGGTAAGTATAATATATTATTATTTTAAATAATAATAATAATACAAAGTATGAATCTACTACTATAAAAAATGACTTTCGTTTAAAAAGAACCTCTTTGTCAGGACCCCAAATCTCCACAGGCATTGTGTGATGTTCTGATGTTTACACTCTGGCTAATTATTTTTTAAAACAAACGAATCGTCCATAACTAACCGGGGATGACAGACGGACGGATTTGCGACCCGCACTTGTTATAAGTTTCTTTCGAGGCCCGGATTTGCATATAACGCCTTCGCATGAAGAGCTAAGAATATCTGGAGAGTGACATTAATATTTTAAGACTGTGAATTTGACATTTGATTCTTCGAAGCGTAATTGTGTTAATGTTATGGTAAAAACTACTTTTGAAAAATAAATCAAAAAATTAACAGATGAAATTAAATACCGTAAGGTCGGGGTGTTTTGACCCAATTTTGTTACCACATTTGAATGTCTCGTAGGATTCTTCTCAACAGGGTTTTTTCAAAGTGGTGGTAGATTGATCAACATTCATAAATGCAGATTTAAAGAATACTAGTTTCTGTTTTCATCACTTGTTAGTATAGGTATCATTTTCTTTCCTGTCACTTTAACTTTCGCAATTTTCCAGAAATAGACAAAACATAAATTAGCCATAACAAGTCTATCATAAATTATGATTAAGTAAGTTCATCGTCATCATCACCCTGTGCTCGTCCACTGCTGGACATAGGCCTCTCCCATGGCATGCCATTGAGCACGATTCGTGGCCACTCTTATCCAGCTCTTGCCAGCCGCTTTGTGAAGATCATCGCTCCACTGAGTCTACGCTACGTTTGCTGTTCCGTGGTATCCATCCAAGAACTCGTCTACCCCAACGTAAGTTAATAATTAAAAAAAATAAAACTTCACCATCGTAAGTAAAAAAAAAATTGTGTGCGCTTGTCGGAAAAAATCTTGATATGTGCAGTAAACGATCTGCTAATAAAATCAAACATATATTTTTTTTTAAACTCAAAATGTCCTGTCTAGACATTCTTTTAACTTAACGAAACTTGATTTAGGTACGGCGCGCACTGACAACAGAACTGTCGTAATTCTGACTTGCAGCGAGTCGTTACCATGGTTTACGAGCGTTGAACAAACACCGGATTGTTCGCAGTGATTTAGCTGCCCGGTGTAAGCTGGGTTGAGTACTTAGTGTTACATGTCATGTTGTATTATTAAAATTAATGGGTATTTAATTAGGTTAAACAGTCTTGTTAGTGTAGATATAAATGAAATAGAAATCTTACTAATATCATTAACGACCGCTTTAGCCTAGTTGGTAGTGACCCTGCCTACGAAGCAAGAGGTCCTGGGTTCAAATCCCGGTAAGGGCATTTATTTGTGTGATGAGCACGAATATTTGTTCCTGAGTTATGGATGTTTTCTTTGTATTTAAGTATTTATTTATCTATATAAGTATGTTTATCGTCGTCTAGTACCCATAGTACAAGCTTTGCTTAGTTTGGGACTAGGTCGATTTGTGTAAGATTGTCCCCTAATATTTATTTTATTTATTTTATTTTTATGTGGAAGTTTGCTTGAATGTGCGTGTGTGTGTTTGTTAAACCGGCTGGACCGATTTTGAAGTAATTTAGGTACATAGCTACGTCTAAAACAATACATAGGCTACTTTTAATTATTATACTAAACGGGACCTATCACGCAAACAATATTTACCTCGACGGTTCGGCCACATTGCAGTGGCCGTGGTCACGAGTTGACTGAAGTGTAGGGTGACAGACCGACTTATAGACGGGCGGATAGCGGAGTCTCAGTAATAGGGTCCCGTTTTTACCCTTTGGATACGGAACCGTAAAAAGACAGAGCTCACAATTATCTGACATAATGTTAACTGAACATTGAAAAACCAGGCCTTAATAAGTTTACAGTTTTCAGCACCAGATGTCGTTCTAAAGCTCAGTTTATAAATTTAGACCTGCGAGAAAAATCGTGTGAGTTGCATTACATCGCGAGGCCGTAAAGCGAATCAGTTTAAGTGATCAATCGAGCGCCGCAATGTAAGCTGGGTTTAATAATAAACATTAAAATATTACATGCGATATGTAATGCTTCCTCAAACGTCAGCTTAGAAATCGATATTTCCCACGATGCTTTAAAAATAATATTAAAATAATGTCACCAACTCATTTCGTGCCACGCTGAGTAATATCTCACATTAATATTATTTATTATCCATTGATACTTAATTACTTTCATTGATTTATTATTAGTTTGTTACAGCGTCATTTGTATAATATTCACATTATTATCCAGTAGACTTGTGCGTCTCTTTCTGATTGGGTAAGTCAAACAAGGACGCAAACTTCCAAAACAATTCACGCCCACTTAAGCAAGCTATTTAAAAATGTAATTTTTACATAATATTTCGGTGAAATAAAATATCGTTAAAAATAAAAATCATCATCATCATTTCAGCCGAAAGACGTCCACTGCTGAACATAGGCCTCACCCAAGGCTCGCCAAACAGATCGGTCCCGTGCCATCCGCATCCAACGCGATCCCGCAACATTTTAACCAGGTTAAGTAAAAAAATGTGACCACAAAATTGTCTGAAGCGCTCAAAAATGACCCGGTAATAGTTCTCATCTGCGAAGCCGCTGAAAAAGGTTAATATATCTTAAGGCCGCACCGAGATTTTGGCGCTTTTATAGCATTCATTTAAGCTCTTGCTGTATGATTACTAGCAAAGCTTTAGTTCTGAAATTCATGTGTCAGATATCTGAGGTTTCACTCTAATGAACAGTAGTTTTCAAAACGCGATTACTTGTATTTCGCTCGATAAAAAAATCCAAAGTCGTCTCTAAAAAATTAAATAAATCCTTAGTACGGCGTAAATACTGCACGGCAGGTCATGGTCATTCATAAGTTTTTGAATGTTAATAAAACAAGATGTTTTATAGGACTTAAGTGTGCTATATTTTTAAAATATAACTTATTTGATTTAGTAATATGATGAAAATACCTAAATACACGCTCGGTAGACCAACCTATCTTGAGCCGCCGTGCTTCCCCCTGTCAGTGTAATTACTAATTAGTAGCGTTAGTTCTCCTTCGGCCATCGGACGGGGAACTTGTGTCGCTTGCACTTACGCACAGCTGTGATTCTAGCCGCCGTCACGCACACATACACGAGTGCATGAATACCTAAATTCAATTAGCGCAAGAAGCTTATAATTGGTGCGGCCTTAAATATTTGGCCTTATACTACGAAATACGATTTTTGTAAAGTCGGGGTAAGAAAAGATTCGTCACTTTTCGAATTTATGTCAACGAGTTAAGGTCGAAAACTGACAAACCTTTTCTTACCCCGACTATACTTCGTATCGTGCCGTTCCGTTCACGCTAGTAGCGTTAAACAGAAGAGTGAAAGAGACGACACGATACTCTAATTACGAATTTCGCAACAGCCCCCCTGTTGCTATAAATTATTTACGTCTGTAATCACCTACGGTCTTTGTTTCTACAGCAAAACTGACAACATTTAGTGTGAAGTCTATGTAAACCGGGCCAATTAAGTTAAGCATATTTCGACTCAAATATATCATTTACCTCGACGTTTCAATTAGTTATAATAGACATCTCAATCCTCTAAGTCGTGATACATGAAATTTCGCACGGATTTTCTTCATACATTGTAAATGAAGATCACGATACAATTTTTGGAAATTCCCATTGAAATTAGCAATGGATTTAATTATATGAAGAGAGCGAAATTCTATGTACGGTCAAGTGTAAAAATAAGTATCGATTTAATCCTCCCATCGTTACATACCTATACCTTAATTCGACGACATAAGAGCTATGGGACATATTTATGAGCAAGTTGTGTGCACCCATATTTTTACACTTGAATGTACCATGTACCTAAAGCCTAGACAAATTTTTATTGCATGTAAAATTTCAGATAGTGAAAGTAGCACGTTTAGGCAGTTCTCATTTAAATAAAATAAATCATCATCATCATCATCATCATCATCATCAGCCTGTGTTCGTCCACTGCTGGACATAGGCCTCTCCCATGGCAAGCCACTGAGCACGATCCTCAGCCACTCTCATCCAGCTCTTGCCAGCCGCCTTGCGAAGATCATCGCTCCACCGAGTCTGAGGACGTCCCACGCTACATTTGCCGATCCGTGGTCTCCACTCAAGAACTCGTCTACCCCAACGGTTATCGGTTCTTCGGGTTATATGGCCTGCCCATTGCCACTTCAGCGTGCTAATGCGGTGGGCTATGTCGATAACTTTGGTCCTCTGTCGGATCACTTCGTTACGAATTCGATCTTTTAGAGAAACTCCGAGCATAGCCCTTTCCATAGCTTTAATAAAATAAATAAATAAAAATAAATAAATATTAGGGGACAAATAATTAACTGTGGCATATTTGCTGGCCTATGTGGCTTACATCTTGCGAGTCTTCTGTTTGAGGTCATGAATTTTGGGAAACCTAATTATCTTTTCACTAAGACAGATGTTTCCCCTTTTCATAGGAGATATGGAACTAGATCCACCCGACCTTGTCTGTTGGAATGTCACCCCCACAGAACTGTAGCTTTTACCGGTAGTTTTCGTTATCTTGCAACCAAGTGCTGGAACAATATACCCCCACCGATAAGGCGTTTAACATCAAAAAAATCCTTCAAAGCACAGTATAAATTAATTATCTTACAGAAGCAAAGCGGTTGTCCGGTACTTGATTTCGAGTGTGATTTTAAAACGTAGGGTAGGGCGAAGGAACTGTATGGCGATATAAAATGGTTTTCAAGGTTCCTGTTTAATTTCCTTGCAATCGAAGTGAAGAGCAGAGTGTTGAGCACTTGGACCCATTTTTCCCTCGACGTCTCTGTCTACCCTCACCGTACCGGCTCGAGTAGCTATAGAGACGTCTCGGGTGGAATGGCTTGTTTTGTGTTTTTGTTACTTGTGCCTAAATAAATAATTATTGTAGGTATTAATGATGCTTAGCACTGTTTTGTTTTGTTGTTTAATCTTTTGTTGTATTTATTTTAATTACTAAGTAATATTTTGTTCTCGATCCTCTGGGCTGTGGCAGAATATGAGTGTTTTGCTCCTATGAGCAATGTTGACCACTGAGCCACGGCCCTTTTGCACTACTGCAGCGCATACAGACAATATTAAATGTTTTACTTTTAAGTTTATACTGATATCTGTATTTTTGTTAATTTTGATTGTGTGTGCTTGCAGTACCAAATAAACGTCTTTATCTATCTATCTATCTATCTATGTATTACTTAAGTTTTTCTTTAAGTTCACTCATTATATTGTGCCGTTTTTTGCCCAAATAAACATTAAACATTAAACAATCTTACACACAAATCGACCTAAGTAAATAATATTTAGTAAAGTAATTTAATTTTTGAAAATCCCATGCTGCATTCTCTCTTCCATAAAGTTGGCAAATCGACTAGGGTTCTTACAATCCCGTCAGTCAATTTGGCTATCAATCGAAAGTATTCGATTGTCGATTTCCTCCCCTGATGTTGGGCAATTCCAAATCGGATGCCGGGGAAATCCACTAAACGAACAAATGTATTGGAATTTATTACCCCTAATTGTTAGGAATAACAACGAAAAGAAACAAAAATGAGAAAAAAAAAACATTCAAGGTAAATTACAAATACTTCGTTTCTGACCTATATAACGTCCTGCTGCTGTTAGCCACAGGCCTCTTCTCATATCAAGAGGGCTTGAGTTATAGTGCCCACACGGACCCAGTGCATGTTGGGATCTTTACGCACTCCATTAAATTGCTTTGCAGCTGTTCTTCTCACCATATTTCCTTCATCGAAAAGCTCATGCTAAATTTTAAGTGTGATTCGCACACAAACTCCGAAAAACTCAGGGTTAACCTACGACTCTCCGCTTGAGAGGCCATAGGTCAAACGATTACCCAGATTTGTTTTTTTGGCTAATGTATAGTTCTAAATTCTAACGGTTTATCCGCTATTCGTTCACCAGAAAGATCGTAGGAACTTGAAGAACTTGATGGATGAGGTTCATTACAACCGTTGTTACGGGGCAAACTCGGGCATAAAATGGTGGTATACCCGGTTTTGGACCAGGCATGGGGCAAAACCGTAATAGGGTGAATCAACTTTTTCTTGCCACCCGTTGCTATGGTTACACAATTTTTTCCCCTTGGATAACCTAAGCATTTTTCTATGAAACAGTATGAAGATGTCACTGGGACAGCTGGGGACTGAGTAAACAACCCGAACAAGTTGATTCACGCAAAAACTAGAGGTTTAGAAAACTTATTCTTTTTTTAGTGAAAACAGTGACTTTGTTGAACAAAGCTGTGAATAATAAGATAACTAAACAAATGTCAATAAATTGAATTTTTATAAAACACTTTTTATTATTTAATATTTTCCTTAAAGACACAGTTTTACCCTACGTTCCCATATCTTGAACTTTCTTTGCATGTACAATGACAACCAAACTCGATTGTTATTTAGCTATTTCTAGACATGTTTTCAAATGTTTTCGAATTTATCGCACAACTTGTCGAGAGCATAAATCTAAGCATTTGAGGCTTAATCATGCTGGAAGCAACACAGGTTCCGTGGTAGATAGAGCATTTGACTAACAATAACTTAAGCTCTACTCATCATTGACTTATGTGCTTCGTTTAGTTTCATTTCATTTAATTATTTATTTCATTTATAAGACGTGTTCATTACAATAGGAGTGACATATTAATGCAGTAGTAGGTACACAACACCCTGTTAGGGTACAAAAATGACAATTCCCAGACTGTTTTAATTCAAATTACATTATACTAATAATTATTAATATGTATTAATTTAAGATTATTTAAAAGCGAAAAAAAAAGTTTTTCGGGTGCGCCGGTGGGATTCGAACCCACGTTTTTTTCGCTTTTAAATAATCTTAGATTCGGTGAGCAGCCGTACTGCTAATAAAATAAAAATAATATTTGAATAAATAGATGTGGTACATCATTTCTTACGCATTTCCAATGTAATTTGGAACGTAGGAGTCGTAGCTTCTAATAGTTGCGATGGATGTTACCACACGCCACTGTTGGCGTATGTAAACGATTAAGAATTTCAGGGGAGTCGGTTGGATGCGACGTGGTTCAATTGGTAGAACACCCGTTGGGGCGCATACCCAGGAGACGTGGGTTCGAATTCCACCGGCGCACCCGAAAAACTTTTTCGCTTTTAAATAATCTTAGATTCGGTGAGCAGCCGTACTGCTAATAAAATAAAAATAATATTTGAATAAATAGATGTGGTACATCATTTCTTACGCATTTCCAATGTAATTTGGAACGTAGGAGTCGTAGCTTCTAATAGTTGCGATGGATGTTACCACACGCCACTGTTGGCGTATGTAAACGATTAAGAATTTCGGGGGAGTCGGTTGGATGCGACGTGGTTCAATTGGTAGAACACCCGTTGGGGCGCATACCCAGGAGACGTGGGTTCGAATCCCACCGGCGCACCCGAAAAACTTTTTCGCTTTTAAATAATCTTAGATTCGGTGAGCAGCCGTACTGCTAATAAAATAAAAATAATATTTGAATAAATAGATGTGGTACATCATTTCTTACGCATTTCCAATGTAATTTGGAACGTAGGAGTCGTAGCTTCTAATAGTTGCGATGGATGTTACCACACGCCACTGTTGGCGTATGTAAACGATTAAGAATTTCGGGGGAGTCGGTTGGATGCGACGTGGTTCAATTGGTAGAACACCCGTTGGGGCGCATACCCAGGAGACGTGGGTTCGAATCCCACCGGCGCACCCGAAAAATTTTTCGCTTTTAAATAATCTTAGATTCGGTGAGCAGCCGTACTGCTAATAAAATAAAAATAATATATGTATTAATTTATTATATGGATTAGATCACTGATGAGTGATGTCATAAAATAATAATACTAATACAATCTCTAATATACATATAAAAATCTCGTGTCACGGTGTTTGTTATCTCCATCTTGTTGGAGGGCTATCTCCACTGCGTTTTAAGGCATGTTTAGACCAGGGGCTAAATTCAGGAACAGCCCAACACGGTTTGCGAGCAGTCATTCAATCGTTTGGGAGAGGATAGGAATGGGTTGAGCTTGGGATGAGCCTTATTTTCCTGTTAATTCGCTTTTAAACAAATAAATAAATTAATAAATAAATAAATAAGGCTCATCCCAAACTCAGCCCAAACCACTCGCAAACCAGTGATTTTTGGCGTTCCTGAATAACAGTTCAAACCAAACCCAACCCAAACGATTGAATTACCGCTACCAAACCCGTGAAGGCCCGTTCCCGAATTTAGCCCAAGCAAGAAGCAAAACCAGCAAGTGATGCCGTAAGGAGCACGAGTTTGAAGTGGTCAATCGGTTGCCGCAATGTACTTAATGCAATTTGCACAATTTTTCTTGCCGGCTAAACTGGGCTTTATTGTACAGTGTTGTAGCATAGTACAGTGATCAAGTGAACTCCTTCGTCCATATGAGTCTTCGCCAAGCTGTTAACTCATCTCAGGATCCGTTCGGTTGATTTATCCAGACTCCAGGCTACCTTGTATAAGGTAAAAACCTATTACGGCTATTGTATTTTGTATAGACACGTTTTATCCTTGTATTCTGCTGCATCTATTCTATTTTAAACGAGCAATAGGGATGGTAACGCCATTAAAAAAAAATCGAAGATTCGACTCCAGTAAAAAATGCTTTATTTTAGCCCAGAAAACCAGATAAATTTTCGAATAACTGCAAAATTAGATTTTTTGTTGCTTTAAAACAAATAAATAATTAGTTGATTGATTTGGGGAACAAGTGACGTCATAAATTGTTATTGCCATTCAAACTCTATGGGAGAATTTTATTGTGTTTTGACTACTTTTGACAGCTTATAAAAAGTACGTCAGTTGAATGGTGGTGTCAACATCCCTATTTGCACAATTTTTCTTGCATGTCTACTGGGCTTTACAGTAGGTACAGTATTGTAGCATAATACAGTCAAGTGTAAAAATATGGGAGCATACAACTTGCTTATAAATATGTCCCATGGCTCTTATGTCGTCGAATTAAATGCGTCGAATAACGATGGGAGGATTAAATCGATACTTCTTTTTGCACTTGACCGTACAGCAGTTATCAAGTGAACTCCTTCGTCCAAACGAGTCTTCGCCAAGCTGCAAACTCATCTCAGGATCCGTTGATTTATCCAGACTTCAGGCTATCTTGTATAAGGTAAAAACCTATTACGGCTATTGTATTTTGTGTAGACACGTTTTATTCTTGTATGCTGCATAACCTATCTAATTTAAATAAATAAATAAATCGTGGGACGATTGACACCTAACTAAGCAAAGCACTATAGCACCATGTAGGTACTAGACAACGGATAATCATACTTTATAGATAAATACGTACTTAAATACATTAAACATCCAAGACTCGAGCACAAACATTCGTATTTGTTACACAAATATCTGCCCCGACCGGTAATCGAACCCGGGACCTCAAGCTTCGTCGCTAGATTCTCTAACCACTAGGCCATTCGGAGGTCAAACGAACGACGATATAAACGAGTAAGGGATGGTGACGCCATAAAAAAATAATTCTAAAACACGACTCCGGTAAAAAAAAACGCTTTATTTTATTAGCCCTGAAAACCAGATTAATTTTCGATTAACTGCAAAATTAGATTTTTTGTTGCTTTAAAAGAAATAAATAGTTAGTTGATTGATTTGGGGAATAAGTGACGTCATAAGTTGCTATTGGCATTCAAACTCTATGGGAGAATTTGTGTTTTGACAGCTCATAAAAAGTACGTCAGTTGATTGGTGGTGTCAACATCCCTATTCTTGTACTATTCATTTATTTTTTAACGACCGCTTTAGCCTAGTTGGTAGTGACCCTGCCTACGAAGCAAGAGGTCCTGGGTTCGAATCCCGGTAAGGGCATTTATTTGTGTGATGAGCACGAATATTTGTACCTGAGTTATGGATGTTTTCTATGTATTTAAGTATTTATTTATCTATACAAGTATGTTTATCGTCGTCTAGTACCCATAGTACAAGCTTTGCTTAGTTCGGGACTAGGTCGATTTGTGTAAGATTGTCCCCTAATATTTATTTATTTATTTATTTATTTATTTCGTGGATTTCGGAAAGGGCTCTACCGTTTTCAGGTTTTCGGGGGCGCACGATCGATCTAGCTTGTCTAGTCATATTTTTATTGCAGAGTGTGATAATTAACCCCATAAAAGGAGTATTTTTTATCTTTGCAATCCTTTATGTCACTATTGTCTTCGATCTAAAATAAACGTGTGTGATAGTTTTTTGCTCTCCTGAAAAGTAGTATTTTTTCATCTACGTCTTTCTTCAACGAATGGTACGACAATACTTTATCAGAATAACTTAGCTCTGTATCAGGAAAGTTCTCAAGATATAACCTCGTAAGTCCCAGCGTTCTTTATATAGTACAAATCTACAGGTACAGTCAGCATCAAAAGTAGACTAGACTAGTCACTAAAAGTGACTAGCTACTTTTGATGCTGACCGTACATCTATACATATAAATAGGAAAATCCTGACTGATGGATTGACTGACTATCAACGCCTAGCCAAATTCTTGACACTAGAACAGGGGTGGCCAACCGGTCGATCGTGCAGGGCAAAAAATATAAATATGTACAGACTGCGCAAAGTAATCACCAACTGCTGCGAATACGTCATTGGTAGATCGCACAGGGTTTCGTCAGTAAGCTGTTGGTCTTGGGTCTAATTACGTTGGCCACCCCTGCACTAGAAGACTGAAATTTCGTATAGACGTTGCCTTAAAAATATCTTGTATTGTATCACACATTTATTTTACCTTTACGCCCCTAGATGGCGCTGCAGCTAATAAGAGCGCCGGAGAATGGCAATCTGGGCAATATCCGGGTGCGCCCACAATCACGTGCCGATCAAACAATTACCGCACCGTACCGAACCGGAGTGTTTATACCGTCTCAAATGTCCACCATTTTCATTTCTTTAGTTAGATGGAAATATCTTAGCAGTGGCATAGCATAGCTCGTGGACATAATCGTCGTCATCATCATCATTTCAGCCGAAAGACATCCACTGCTGAACATAGGCCTCCCCCAAGGCTGGCCAAACAGATCGTTCCACATAGGTCCAGGCATATAGTGTCTTCTTCTTAATTATGGATTATCACTATCATCATCTCAGCCCATATACATCCCACTGCACAGGCCTCCTCTCACACGAGTCCAGTGCAGATTGGGAATTTCACACACACCATTGAATTTCTTCGCAGGTATAGGTTTCCTCGCTATGTTTTCCTTCACCGTAAAGCTCATGGTAAATTTCAAATGTAATTTCGCACACAAATTCCGAAAAACTCAGAGGTGCGAGCCGGGATTTGATCCCACGACCCTCTGCTTGAGAGGATTTAAGTCAAACCGCTAGGCCACCACGGCTTCAAGGCCTGTTTTTTATATACATGGATACCTAGTTGGATACTGATAAGTGATAACATTGAAATTTTAGTAGAACTACGCAACTAAATAAATATATTTGAGAAAATCTTCGACAAGACCGCCTCTAATGCCTTATGTCTGATTTCTGCAAGGTACGATAATGATATTAAAAATGCACAGAGGTCCTTTTAATTGACAAACAATACAAACATGAATGTACTTAATAACTAGATTTATTAACAGAAACCGTACTCTTTGTTCGACATTAGGGTGTCCAGAGCAGCGTTTTCCAACCTTTTTCAAGGGCAGTCCCCCTAGCGCCTCCTTAGCGCCTCCTAGTGCCCCTAGGATCAAATGCTTATATAAATCTATTTTAACTTTAAATTTTGGTTTGGACCATAAGTTGAGAAACACTGGTCTAGAGTCTAATCGATGAGAAAAACACTGATCGACAAGCGAATAATTTACTCTCTCAGAGTTGACAAGTTGTAAAAACAGAAGTGAACGTCTGTCTTGTTGTCACCGTGTTACCACTCAAACAAATTCGATGTAAATTGGCAGTATCTATTACCATACGCAATAACGTGTGAAAATAATTTAACTGTCAATATGATTATTCAAAAACACATTATTATCTCTCAACATTGCTTTCTAAATTAATTCCCAAAACAATTTCTAACAACACATTTACTAAACACAAAAACGCAACCAATCGATTTGTTGACCGACCACGCATAGTTCTCAATTTGTAAACTCGCTTATTATTAATTCAAAACGCACCCAAAACACTAAAACCATTTATAAAAACCACCGACAAATAACTTTGAGCACGACATGGTTTAAAATGATATAAAAATAGTGATAATCCTAAAGAATGTACTTCTGAACACCTGTACTAGAGTTCCCAGGCTCACTGGCAATTTATCAATGAAGTAATAACGGTTACATTCATAAATATTACGCGGGAAAAACGAAAAAAGAAGATGGTGGCCGGGCGAGACCATAGCTAACATAGAGCGACAATAAAAAATAAGTAGCACGCGGGGATGCATAATGGATGTTAGTAAATAAAAGAAAATAGTTTTATGGAAATGTAGTGCTAAAATTATCATTGTAAATATTACAAATCAAGTTGTTTTAATTCAGTTTTATTATTTTTTACTTGTAACCATTGAACTATGTTATGACTGTTATGTTACAGTTACTACTGCCGTGGAACTAAAATGCCTCAAGCATTTCCGAAATCTTAACTTTTGATGTTTTGTTAATGATAAAAAAAATCTCTATCGACCTTATTTCCTATTTTTCGATACTTACCTTGAATAGCTCTGAAAACAAGCATAATAAGAACGCTGGTAAGAATATTTTTTCTCTTGAAAAATAAACAAAAATGTCATTAAGTATCTATATGAATCTATACAGCCGCTAAGGTTCATTAACCCATATTTTAGTTACAATTTTATCACATGGTTACCTTCTCTAGATAGATCTTTCGTAAACTATATGTAAGGCGATAAAAGTACTTACTCAGATTTTTTTATTAAAAGAAGGCTTATGTAAATAACGGCATTATAGATATATCCTACCAAAAACATAAATGTCAAAAATGTTAGCCAAGTTCAACATTTGGTTGTGGACCTCACCAACAAAAGGATTGAGATCTAAATGGTGGCCAAGTTCTGCAGATATAAATTCTTAAATTGAACTGTCGAATGATTTACATAAAGTACACAACTTATGTTAAATTAAAGACCATCTAGACAGCTTCGATAATTATGACAGCGTACACTTTTACAAATTTCATTTCGCCTAACAATACCAACTATACGATAATACAGTTTAAAAATCCACAGAAATAACGATCTCTCTCTTTATAGCAAGATTCTAACTAAACAACCTGCAATTAAAACCAGTTTAAAATCTCGTTCCTCTGACAAATTGCAATAAATAAGAATACTTAAATCTAAAGTGCACGTGATTTAGACTTTTCTACTAGTTTTTTACATATTCCCGAGCAAAAACAAACCTTGTTTGTAAAATTATAGAGTTTAAAATGTCTTAAAGAGTAAAGGGCAGGTGTGGGAGTCGATTTGTTGTAAGTCGCCGGCGCAAGCTATAAAGGCGCTACTACATAAGAGCCATATCACACTAGCGATTTACGAACGTATTAAAAGCGGAGCGAGCGCGCAGCGAATTCGCGGCGAGTGTGCATCGTATTCGCCGCGAATGCGTAACGTTTTCGTCGCGAGCGCGCAGCGAGTTCGTCGCGTCTATAGAGCTGGGACGCCATCATCATCATCATCATTTCAGCCGAAAGACGTCCACTGCTGAATATAAGCCTCCCCCAAGGCTCGCCAAACAGATCGGTCCCGTGCCATCCGCATCCAACGCAACGATGCTTCATGGGACGCCATGATGTACGATAACTGAAGAAATGGGTAAAATAGATGTTAGCTAACGTATGTGAGTGTACATCATGGTGTCTGTAGCTAGCACATATTTGTTTAAATTTAATAGCTGGTGCACCTAAATCGAAATTCATACGAACATGAACATCCCTCCCTTCTCTATGTAAAAAAAAACTCTTCCAGCTTATACTTTAGTAACTAAGTCCAGAATGGAGAAGCTGCCTGCGATTGTGTTCCCTGAACACTAAAATCTGGCCGTTTTTAAGTCTAGAGTGAATGAGCATTTACTAGGCAAGCGTGCTCCATCGCAGGCCTCATCTTCGCTTTCCATCAGGCGTGATTGTGGTCAAACGCAAGCCTTTATATTGAATATAAAAAAGATATTTAATTAAGGAAGAAAGTGGTCTGTCGAAACAGGTGTTTAACTAACTTAAAAAGAACCGCCCTTTTTCCCTTTTCCCCTGCTATTCAAATAAAATATTTTTTCAAACGATTCACGGCTGATTAACATTAGTATTTTATGCAACTGTATCATAATAAGGGTCATTAAGACACGAATGCGTGTTTATGACATGAGGCGAAGCCGAATTTCATAATAGATACGCATGAGTGTCTTAATGGCCGATTATGAATAGTTGCATACATTACTTTTTCTACGAGTTCAAAATAAACAATTATTAAATAATGAATACTTACATAACGGACAATAAATGAATTTTTCGATTTTAAAAGTAGCAATTTACTGCTCACTTTTCCATTGCCGCCTGTTTTATTTCTGGCGGCGTCAACATTTCTGCATCACTTAATTCACCAATGTTACAAATTCTCACATATTAAAAGTCATTTAAATAGTGATTAACTCTTTTATTTCTTTCAACTTGAAAGAACTCCGTGCAAAAGCAAAACAAATTCCCGCTATTTTGAAACTTTTTTTTCACTATTCACAACCTAAGACTGGACCCGGGAATTTAGGTCATATAGACAAATTGAATGATGTTTAAATATTCATATTTAATAATGACTTTAAAATTCATTTATTGTCCGTTATTTAAGTATTCATTATTTAATAATAGTTAATGTAAACATATTTTAATTAATGTTTAATGACTTTATATTAATTTCCCGCTTTATTTTTTTTTAGTTTACGACCGTACTCGTACCATAGAGCTTGATCAGCGTGTTCTCAATTACGAAATTTCGCTTGAAAAAATAAACCTTGATTGTGATTGGTCTTACCTGTTCTTACTCATTTTTAAGCAACCAATCACATGGCACACGCATATTTAAAGAAACTCGATTATCAAAATCAAATTCAGTATTCTTTTTTTGAATGTTATTATATTACTCAGTCCCGTAACATAATGAAAATTATAAAGGTTATTATGTTACTGAATTTGCACCATAGAGCATAGAACTTAGAACAGACTTACAACGTTAGTTATTATTGTATAGTTTTTGACTATATAATTGAAAGATTATACTACACGAGTAGAAAAACATATTTATATATTTTCTACGGGACGTAGATCGCTAGTAAATGCACCGAAATACCGGGCACTCATTATCAGTGTAGTAACGTTCTGTAGAAAAAATAAATAAACCGAGTCCAAAAAATCATGAAAATAACTTTCTATTAATCAGTTTGAAGTCACTGCTTCATCACGAGCCAGCAGGAGTGGACCTAGTCATCTACTTTATCTACGTACAGTATAGTCGACTAAGTAGTGCTTTACCAATTTTAATGACAGTTCCTACATCATAATGAAAACGATAGGTAAGGCTGATTGTTACATTGACTTGTGAGTGAAAAGCCTATGATGTTTTAGGGTCATTCTTCGGAGGGCCAAATTACAGCGTCCAGGCAGAAAAAGTACCCGCAATGTACAAATAATTGGCTAGAATATTTTTTATACATTACTTTAGCACTTAATCTAACTGGGGCACGATTCCTTTTTTGTTTAAAGTAAGTATAATTAACTGTAAATAATTATCAAACCTCTAAAACCTTATTCCCTTGGTGCGTCCATTGCCCATTTTGTGAACAAACTACCCCGAAAAGAACGTGTTATGTATTGAAATCAAGTATTGTATTTAGTTAAATAGTTACAATATAAGTCATTGGTTTAAAAGAAAAAATATGGTTCCTAAATTTATCACAGTTTTTAAAAAAAACGATCTTAAAGCTTTGTCCAGAGCTAAGCTATGATTCCCTTGGTGCCTCATTCAACATCCTGCTGATCCCTACTTAAACGTCATATGACGCGTTGTGATCGCGGGGCTCGACAAACGTCAGTAACGCTTTCAGCATGGCCGGGAGAGGTCGTGACTCGACGCTGGAATTATTAGCTATGGAGGTAAATATATGATTACCTTGGCTTTGGTTCACTGTGATTCTGATTCTCTTGGACTTAAATATAAAATTTTGTGCATGCAATTGGTACATAGTGTTAAGTAAAAAGAAAACTACATTACTGCCGGCATATGTTGAATTACTAGTAATTATTATAACAATTACAGTTTCGGCAGAATCGACAAGAAACATACATACTCTTATTCCCCTGGTTCTTATTCCCTTGGGTTTTGAACAAGGGAATCATAGTTTTCTTGCGTTTTCTTGTAAAGAAAAATAGTTTTCTTTTAATTCGCTGATTTATTCATTTAGAAATGTATTCAATTGATAGCAGGTCTCAAATATTACATTCTCTTCAATGTTCTACTTTTTTATTCCCCTGCCCTTTTGTATGATTCCCTTGGCGTTTTTCTTATTCCCTTGGCGTTTTATCTTATTCACCTGTCATTTTTCTTATTCCCCTGGCACTGAAAACTTAAAGTAGTATATTTCAATACCAAACTGACCAAAATTAATGCCTATTCGATAAATCTGCTTATAATTAAATACAATTTCATATTTTATAGTAAATAGGTTGAAAAAAGTAAAAGCAAAAAACGCCAAGGGAATCAGACGGAGAATCCGATTCCGAAGAATGACCCTTTAAGTCGTACAACTGGCATTGAATCTTAGGGTGGTAAAGAAATTACTTGGTCGACTATAGGTACGTATATCACTCCTGCTGGCTCGTACTGAGGCACCAACTGCATACAGAACCATAAAAAGGTATTACTGTGGGTTTTTGTAATTTACTATGAGCTTTACGGTGTAGGAAAACATCGTTAGGAAACCAGCATACACCTGCGAAAAAATTCAATGGTGTGGGTTAAGTTCCCAATCCGCACTGGGCCCGCGTGGGAACTATAGCCCAAACCCTCTCATTCTGAGAGGAGGCCTGTGCCCTGCAATGGGACGTATATAGGCTGGGATGATGATGATGATGATGTGTTTTTTTTTCAGGATAATCAGTGAACGTTACTAAGGTTTTCTTTTAATAAACAACTTTTATTTTGTTTTATTTATTTATATAAAATTACCTCGACCACATTGCAGCGGCCGTAGTCACGGAGTCTACTCAATGCAACAACGAAGCAGCAATGATGGTGCAATAAGGTAAACGTCCCCGTGCTCGACACTGACCCAATACATGGCACCTTCAATCTTATGTCATAGTAAGAGAGGTGACAGATGGGTGTCATCTATTGGGCGTTGAGGTGTCGAGCATTTTGGTACGTTTACCTTAAATAGTTCGTGATTAAATCCTGAGAAATATTAGTTGCTAGGTAATATCGCAACATATCATAAGGTACACGAATACACTTTTAAGTGTCAGCGATTGTACCTACATGATGTACTCTGACGTTCTCGTCAGAAGAAAACTCCAGCATCTCCAACGAGGAAGTACACCGGTAGGTAGGTATACAGCTTACATAAAAAAATAACCAATTATTTAACGTCTTCATTAACCGCAAGCATTCACCTCATCAATTCCAGTCACATTGTCGGACAAGAGTAAAAAAACGTATACAGCGAACTGTATCAAACTGTTAATAAATCAAGTTGACCCCAAAACGACTTGCTTTCGGCAAATTTCGCCCATTATCAAGATCGTGACGTAGGTCCGTTGAGGCATGTTCGCGATTCGGCGCCTCTTTTGCCGTGCGCGAAAAAAAGTACAGAAGAAAAAAACTTTTTCACGACACTGCTCGAAAATGTGGCCATAGATAACCTAAATCCAGTACTCAAAACTGCCTATATATGTACATTTAACAGCTGACTCATTTATGGCGCACAAACACGACAACAAAGTTACACTAATCGAAAACAGGACGTATCAGTATATGTATTTCATTATACGATACGACTTTTTGAAAGATAATTTCTGAATTTCATTCCTGGCGTGCTGAAACGACATTATTGGACCAATCAACAGTAATCGTCTGCTGCATGCGATGGATGGATGGATGAATGGATGGACGGACGGACGGACGGACGGACGGACGGACGGACGGACAGACGGACTGGATGGACGGATGGACGGGATGGACGGGATGGACAGAATGGACGGATGGACAGATGGACGGGATGGTTAGGATGGACGGATGGACGGATGGACGGATGGACGGATGGACGGGATGGACGGAATGGACGGATGGACGGGATGGATGGACGGATGGACGGATGGACGGAATGGACGGGATGGACGGGTTGGACGGGATAGACGGGTTGGACGGGATGGACGGGATGGACGGGATGGACGGGATGGACGGGATGGACAGGATTGACGGGATGGACGGGACGGATGGACGGGATGGACGGAATGGACGGGATGGCCGGAATGGACGGGATGGACGGGATGGACGGGTTGGACGGGATGGACAGAATGGACGGATGGGCAGATGGACGGGATGGACGGATGGACGGGATGGACGGGATGGACGGAATGGACGGATGGACGGGATGGATGGACGGAATGGACGGGATGGACGGGATGGTCGGGATGGACAGAATGGACGGATGGGCAGATGGACGGGATGGACAGGATGGACGGGATGGACGGGATGGACGGATGGACGGATGGACGGATGGACGGATGGACGGGATGGACGGAATGGACGGATGGACGGGATGGATGGACGAATGGACGGATGGACGGAATGGACGGGATGGACGGGTTGGACGGGATAGACGGGTTGGACGGGATGGACGGGATGGACGGGATGGACGGGATGGACGGGATGGCCGGAATGGACGGGATGGACGGGATGGACAGGTTGGACGGGATGGACAGAATGGACGGATGGGCAGATGGACGGGATGGACGGATGGACGGGATGGACGGGATGGACGGAATGGACGGATGGACGGGATGGATGGACGGAATGGACGGGATGGACGGGATGGACGGGATGGACAGAATGGACGGATGGGCAGATGGACGGGATGGACAGGATGGACGGGATGGACGGGATGGACGGGACGGATGGACGGATGGACGGGATGGACGGGATAGACGGGATAGATGGACGGATGGACGGATGGTCGGATGGACGGGATGGACGGGATGGACAGGATGGACGGGATGGACGGGATGGATGGATGTATGATTATGATGATGATGATGATAATGATTTCCTCGCATTAGTCGTGAAAAGCACAATGTTTAGTCTCGGCCAAAAGTGCAATAGATGGACTCGTACTTTCGAGGGCCTCCGCTACGCGTCGGCCCTCAAACAAACTCGTCCATCTATTGCTTACTTTCCAGCCTCTACAACAATGTACTATTATTCGTGACAACATTTTTACAACACAATAACAAGTCGAGTTGCCCCTTTCCAGTTACGTTTTTGGCCAAACTCAAAGTTATCTTAACTAAACAATGATATAATTTGTGTACTGGGTGAAGTATTCGATTAAAATCGGGATCGATCGACTGATTTAGACACACGTAAGTTTAAAAAAACCGGCCAAGACCGTGTCGGACACGCACAAGGTAGGGTTCCGTAGCCATTACAAAAAAATCAAGTAATATTTTTCTAAGGATTTCGTATGTGTACGGAATCATCCAAGTTTAGGTATGTTTTATACCTTAGGCTACTATTTACTCTTAAACTACAAATAATTTCCAAGCCATCTTAGCCGCTATAATTTTCCTAGTAAATTTGATATATTTACTACCATTCTGAATTTTTTCAAATTTTTCCACCCAACAGTTTAGATTTTAGAGGGGGGGGGGGACGCTCGATTTTAATGAAAATTTTCACTTTAAAGTTGAATATTTCGCAAACAGATCACTGAATAGAAAAATCATGTTAGCAACCCCGCAATGGTTTTAAAAGACCTATCCAACGATACCCCACACTATAGGGTTAGCCGAGAAAAAAAAAAACACCCCCACTTTACGTCTATGGGAGGTACCCTAAAAAATTTTTTTTACTTTTTTTTATTTAATCGCTTTGTCGGCGTGACTGATATATATATTCATGCCAAATTACAGCTTTCTAGTACTAACAGTCTCTGAGCTTAGCCGTGGACAGACAGACAGACAGACAGACATACGGACAGACATGGCGAAACTATAAGGGTTCCTAGTTGACTACGGAACCCTAAAAAGGAAAACTAAACATAAATAAAATTGTCACGAAATGGTTCCAACTCTGCATGACGTCGGCCTTGCAGCCGACGCTGATCTTCCTTTCGAACCATTTTTACCCACCGGCAGAAGAAAAGGAAATAGAAACGATAAAAACAATGGACGACAAAATAGGGATGACTAGCAGTTGCCCGCGACTCCTTCTGCGAAGAATAATTTTTGCGCTATCGCGGGGGAGTTAATATACACCGTGAAGTTTTAGTGGTTGTTTTCCCGAAACGAGGTGATTTAGTTTCGATTGTACAATCGATTTATAACTACCTACTATTTTGACTAGAGACAAAAATCCAATTGTGAAAAACGAAAGTCGAAAATGACCGCAAACCAATAGTAACGCTTCGTTGGTACAAGTAGCGTACGATCGTACGATAGGTTAGGTACCAACGAAGCGTTACTATTGGTTTGCGGTCATTTTCGACTTTCGTTTTTCACAATTGGATTTTTGTCTCTAGTCAAAATAGTAGTTACAAATCGATTGTACAATGGAAACTAAATCACCTCGTTTCGGGAAAACCACCACTAAAATTTCACGGTGTATAGGTCGCCTTTGCGTCTATTACAGACGATTCATGGCGTACCGTGTGGGATAGAGTTAAGAAAAAGTAGTAAAAAAGATTCTTTATGTTAATCCAGGTTATCAAGTATCTGTGTGCCAAATTTCATTAGAATCCGTCAAAGCATTTTAGCTAACATTGCTAAATCTAAATATTGCTAATAAGCTAAATATTGGCTAACTTAACTTTCTTACTGCTTTTCTTCTTAACTTTTGCCATGTCCACAGGAGAGATGCGGACAAAAAAATGTATGTCCCATTAGCGAGTAGTTTCCTGCCGAATTGCCGTGTGGCAAACTGGCAACTCCCCGCTGCGGCGGCGTGCAAAAAGACCAATCTGGGTCGCTGCGTTTTTTCACCAGTCCCGTAGCTCTGTAATTGTTGTTTTCATTGTTCCTTCGATAAGGGCGGCGTTTAATTAAAATTTCGAACAAGTAATGCGGTTAAATCTGGATTTTATTGTGAAATTGTGCTCGCTTTTGTTCTTGAATTATTGCAATTTGTGCGTAAAAACGGTATCTCTCTTAATTCTGATAATATTGTCATATTCCACAGACGCGTACTTAGCTATTTTAACTTGCATTTTATCTACGTATGTACGGGTCAAGTCTTGGAAGTCGAATTTGACCCACTTCCGGTGGTCGGATTCATTTGAAATTAGGTATACTTACTTTTAGTACAGTCAAAAAAATTACAGTCAGCTAGAAAAAAGCTTGCTCTTAAAACGAAATTTTTAACTAAAACTTATAATATTTGTGCTTTGTGGAGGAGCAAATGAAGTTACACCATTATTTTTGATTCATTATTAACAAGTTAAGTATGAAGTATCTTTTTCTATTTATTTTTTTATTTTCTTCAACTTCATTTTTTTTTATTACTTTTACGGTCATCCCGTGAAACCATATATTTCAAACTAAATACAAACTGAAATATAAATGCACAGAAAAAACCCCAGAAAAAAGACCAATGCTGGGAATCGAACCCAGGTCCTCAGCGTTCCGTGCTGCGTGCTTACCCCTACACCACCACTGGTCTAGAAGTTAGCGACATTACATACATGACATTATTAACATTTAACGTCAACGCCACGTCACATCTAGAAGCCAAAAACAGAAGAAATTCGTAAGTGAGTATATTCAATTTATAGTCTGCCATTTAAGGTGCACGTCCTTGTGCC
The DNA here is from genome assembly GCA_947859365.1 of Archips crataeganus. Taxonomy (NCBI): domain Eukaryota; kingdom Metazoa; phylum Arthropoda; class Insecta; order Lepidoptera; family Tortricidae; genus Archips; species Archips crataeganus. The sequence goes on from OX402064.1 coordinate 8,739,354, forward strand.
CGACACTGACCCAATACATGGCACCTTCAATCTTATGTCACAGTAAGAGAGGTGACAGCTAGATGAGTGTCATCTACTGGGCGTTGAGGTGCCGATAATTGGTACCTACGTTTTTAAATGAGGAAATTTTCTTATTCAAAATCATGAATACTATACATTTTCATTAAGAAAAGTGTCTTTATTTTTTGAGGCAGTTTTGCGACTTTTTTCATACAGTTTAAAAATAGGGCTCACAAAACTTAAGCTCAGCTTATGTAGATCTCCAAGAAAAATCTTGCAAGTCGCATTACATTGCGGTGTTCCATTGATCACTTCAAACTCGTTTACTTTACTACCTCGCAATGTAATCCAGCTTGCACGTTTTTTCCTGCAGGTTTAATCTCGGCTTGACAATTTTTTAAAAGATTTTTACTAACTTGCAATGTATGTAAAGTATAGTATGTATTCAATCATTAACGCTCTTGATTCTGAGTAAATAATCCCAAAACTACTAAATTCTAAAAAAAATAGCAGTTAAATCTTAAATTGGCAATGCCCAAAGTAGCAATTACTTAACCGAGAAGAGGTGGGTACTCTTAAATGTTGATTATGATAATGATTATCAATTGACCAATAAAATTCCATAATAACGTTGAATAAGAAACTATATGAAATTCGCCGCGAAATCTCGCTGGATTAATCAATATGTGCTTGATATGAACATACAAAAACATAATAATGTATTTAACTGGTTGCGAGTAGACGGTCCAAATATGTAAAAATATGAACGTTTCTCAGCATTTCTTCGACGGAAAAGTGAGCAATTACATTAGGACTAAATACCGATAATCTAAATAGGTACAGTCAAGTGCATAAAAAACAGTGCTCTGTTTAAAATATGCATTTTTACGGAACTTTGTGGGAAACAGATGGATATACTCGTTTAACTAAACAAGCGTAATAAGAAATATCTGAGCTCAAAAGCCTTTTTTCATACACATTATCTTAAGTCTTGGTATGATTACAATAAGAATAGTTCCACTAGTATGCAATGCACCCTCATTATTTCAGCCGAAAGACGTCCACTGCTGCACATAGGCCTCCCTCAAGCCTTCCTAAACATACCGGTCCTGCGCTATCCGCATCCAACGCGTTCCAGCAACCTTAACCAGGTGGTCGCTCTATCTTGTTGGAGACTTACCTACACCCGTCTTCCGATCCGTGGACGCCACTCGAGAACCTTTTGGAGCCATCAGCCATCAGTTCAAAGAGCATGTGCCCTGCCCACTGCCACTTGAGACTGGCAATTCTTCGAGCTATGTCGGTGATTTTAGCAATCCTATCCAAATTTCAATAAATCCGTCATAGTGCACCTATCTATATGGTACTTAAGAGGGTACGATGCGCACCATTTCTCCATACAAACGTAATCCCCTGTTTCCTCCCTGGATAATGGCTTTAGAGCCAATTTTTTTTACTGTGTAATCTGTATCTCTACCATTGTTACATACAAACATAAGAAATATGAGCTTTCAAAAACTGAAAAAATTGCCCAATTTCAACGTCATTTTCAGACACTCATCAGAAAAGAATCCCTGATGTAAACAAAAAAAGGAAAACATAGGGGCATAGCTAAATTTGTCCTCTAATTATTTTTAAAAAAATAATTTTATTGGTCCAGTTTTCGAGAAGAAAACAGGGGATTACGAAATGCTGTTTTGATCAATTTTACGCGTCTAATAACGGTCTGAGCTGCAGTTGTCCCGCTCTCGCTGTACTGACACGGAGGGGTTCGGGCGAGACAGCGACATTTCATTGAAATACCTATTTCTCAAAAGTCTCTCAGCCATCGTACCCTCTTAAGGCACACGACTGTCAAATTTCAAGAATCTACCAAGAGTTTCCGTTAGTACCAACAAATATCATTTGTATTGTATGACTCTATTTTTCCAATTTAAGTGATAGGTGTAGTGTGCTTGTTATTTAGTGATTATATTTGTAAAGAGGGTAAATCTAAATCTAAATGTGTAGCTTAAGTAAGTTAGATATGTTATTAACCGTTTTATTTTATTTTGTTTTATAATATTTGTGAAAATGTATGAGGCGGAACGAAGGATCGAGACAAACCTGATTCAGGTAATTGATCTATTTAATAGTAAAAATATTATTGTTTTAAATTTGGAAAAAAAAGTACTATTATCCTAAAGTAAGTAAGTATCTTTCGACTTAAATATTTCTGTGATAACTATTAGGCGAATTATGTTTCGGACAATCAATATTATGCAAGATAAGGGGAAACCGTTTTCTGCATGTATTCAATGAATTAAGTGTGATTTTCATTAGGTAATTTTGTTGTTTTTACTTTGTGCATTACATTTTTTCTTATAAGTATCAATATACAAGTGAAAACTTTGCTGGCTTATGTTGTAACTGCTTGTATTAGGTACCTTTATGTATGATTGTTGCTGTTTGTTTGCTGCGGCTTTGCCCCCACTGTGTTTTCCCGTGGGAATGAGATATTTTCCCGTGGTAATTAGTAGCCTATATCACTCTCCAGTCCTTCAACTATGTCCGTACAAAAAAGTTTGGACGTGAAAGAAAGACAAACAAACAAACACACTTTCACGTTTAAAATATTAGTATGGATGAAACGGTACATTATTTTGAATGCCCTTGTTATTCCCCAGACTGTACGCGAAACGTGTAAACCTTTATTAAAATTCCCTACAAATCAGGCGGGGTACGTGTTGTGACGTAATTGTAGGCGAGCCGTTGCCCCGGGCGACGCGACATCGCCCACGGTGCGCTTACGCAGCTAACGTACTACTTTATACAGCTGTTTTACTTTGTGAAGCTCAAAGATGAGAAGTGGTTTGAAATCACACCATTCGAAATTACCATTCGGAAATGGAAAAATCTATCTAAAGTCTAAAATCTACGAATGTTTGTTCTCGGGTCTTGGGTGTTTAATATGTATTTAAGTATGTATATATCTATATAAGTATGTTTATCCGTTAATTAGTACCCATAACTCAAGCTTTGCTTAGCTTACTTTGGGACTAGGTCAATTGGTGTGAATTGTCCCGTGATATTTGGGGGGACAATCTTACACAAATCGACCCAGTCCCAAACTAAGCAAAGCTTGTACTATGGGTACTACACGACGATAAACATAATTATATAGGTAAATAAATACTTATTTATTATTATTATTATGTTGGTACGGATTTCCGATCACGGGCCCATGGGGACCCGGTCATTTGAAAGGCATTCATATTATTAATTATTATTAATATTTATTTATTATTATTATTTATTTTATTGCACTTCGTCTGAAAATAATTCCACTTATTATTATCCCGCGATAATTTTGCGTTTTAGTAGGATAAAAGGTATCGTCATCATCATCATCAGCCGGAGGACCTCCACTTTTGAACGCCAAAATGGACGTCAACTCGGCGGTTGCTCTCAACTTTCACGATATCGTTATTCACCTAGTGAGAGGAATTCCAACGTTACATTTTCCGGTTTTTGTGGTCGCACTCGAGAACTTTTTAACGGTTAACTGTTTTTCAAGCGATGAGAGCTGTCCATTGTCACTTTACCTTACATATTCGAGCTATGTCGGTGATTCTAGTTGTTCAGCAAATATCCATATTCCGTATTCCACCGTGCAAAGAAACTCAAACCATATCTCTCTCTATGGCTCATTGGGTGCCTCTGAGCCTCTCCAAGAAGTAAAAGGTGTGCCAATCTACGTCATAAGATAACCTGCCTATGTGCCAAATTTTGACGAAGTCACTTTAGCCGTGGGTAATAAACATCTATATTTCACATTTTTATAATACACTAGCTGTTGCCCGCGACTCCGTCTATGAAGAAAATTAGCCTACGACCTTTTCTCAGACCTACCGAATATGGAGAAAAAAGTTTCATGAAAATCGGCAAGCTGTTTCGCAGGAGTTCGATAACAAACACCGTGACACGGGATTTTTATATATTAGACTAGCTGTTGCCCGCGAATCCGTCTGCGAAGAATAGGGGAATAAAACATAGCCTACGACCTGTTCTCAGACCTACCGAATACAGTGAAAAAGGTTTCATAAAAATCTGTCAAGTCGTTTTGGAGGAGTTCGATAACGAACACCGTGACACGAGATTTTTATATATTAGATTAATGTATTTCAAACTAAATACAAACTGAAATATAGATGCACAGAAAAAAAACCCCAGAAAAAAGACCAATGCTGGGAATCGAACCCAGGTCCTCAGCGTTCCGTGCTGCGTGCTTACCCCTACACCATCACTGGTCTAGAGGTTAGCGACGAATCTTTCCCATACATCGTACATTTCAGTCTGTTATATGGTTTCACGGGATGACCGTAAAAGTAAAAAACCGGCCAAGAGCGTGTCGGACACGCCCAAGGTAGGGTTCCGTAGCCATTACAAAAAAATCAAGTATAATTTTTCTAAGGATTTCGTATGTGTACGGAATCATCCAAGTTTAGGTATGTTTTATACCTTAGGCTACTATTTACTCTTAAACTACAAATAATTTCCAAGCAATCTTAGCCGCTATAATTTTCCTAGTAAATTTGATATATTTACTACCATTCTGAATTTTTTCAAATTTTTCCACCCAACAGTTTAGATTTTAGAGGGGGGGGGGGACGGCCGATTTTAATGAAAATTTTCACTTTAAAGTTGAATATTTCGCAAACAGATCACTGAACATAAAAATCATGTTAGCAACCCCGCAATGGTTTTAAAATACCTATCCAACGATACCCCACACTATAGGGTTAGCCGAGAAAAAAAAAATCACCCCCACTTTACGTCTATGGGAGGTACCCTAAAAAAATTTTTTTTACTTTTTTTTATTCAATCACTTTGTCGGCGTGACTAATATATATATTCTTGCCAAATTACAGCTTTCTAGTACTAACAGTCTCTGAGCTTAGCCGCGGACAGACAGACAGACAGACAGACGGACAGACATGGCGAAACTATAAGGGTTCCTAGTTGACTACGGAACCCTAATAAAAAATGAAGTTGAAAAAAATAAATACAAAAAGATACTTCATACCTAACTTATTAGATTAATGTTTATGAAATCACAGCAAAAACCAGCCAGTGGCTTTTACAAACAAGCTTACTGTCAGCAATGGACATCGTATACGTAGAGCTAAGTAACCCGGTACCAAAGCAAGTATACCATGAGAGTAGCCACCGATCAACGACACTGAGAGATTCTATGAATAAATTAGTGGTCGCATGTGGAAATTACCTATTTCTCATTCTTTGCTTTCGACATGTACTCCAGTAAGGACTGCTCTCGGTAACTGGTTGTACTTTCCTTTAGCAAAGCAGGTGGTTGACGTGGTAATTGAAGAATTGAGTTGAGTTGAGTTAAGGGCCTACCGTGCTTTTGGCGCATTTATTGCACTCATTTAATCTCGTGCTGTATCATTACAAGTAAAGCTATAGTCTTGAAATTCATGTGTAAGATATTTGAGGACTCACTCTAATGACAAGTGTTTATCGAAACAAGATTACTTATAGTTCACTCGATAGAAAAAAAATCCAAAGTTGACTTTAAAAAATAAAATAAATTCGTAGTACGACGCTAATACTGCACGGCAGGTCATGACTTTTTGAATGTTAATAAAACAAGATGTTTTTTAGGGCGTAGTGTTGCTACATTTTTAAGATATGTATTTGTTTTAGTAATAAGATGAAAATACCCAAAAACACGCGCAATTCAACCAACCTATCTTGAGCCATCGTCCCTCTCCCACGCCCGAAATCACCCACCCAAAATCAATTAGTGCGAAAAGCTCGGTAGGCCCTTAAGACATGTGAGCATTTTTATCGTTAGTCAGCTTTAGAAAATGGATTGAATTCGATCAATCCGGTCCTAGAGTAAGTTGACACCAATATGCATTCATAGTCCAAGATATAACATGATTTATTTCTTTTTTACGTCTTTCCATCCATCCATCCCTGCTTATATACGTCCCACCGCAGGGCACAAGCCTCCTCTCAGAATGAGAGGGCTTGGGCCGTAGTTCCCACACAGGCCCAGTGTAGATTGGGAACTTCACACACACCATTGATTTTCTTTGCAGGTGTATGCTGGTTTCCTCACGATGTTTTCGTTTACCGTTAAGCTCATGGTAAATTTCAAATGTAATTTCGCACTTCAATTCCGAAAAAGTCAGAGATGCGAGCCGGGATTTGAACCCACAACCCTCTGCTTGAGGGTCCCAACCCTTTGATTGGTCAAACCGCTAGGCCACCGCGGCTTTTTTAGCTTGTTTAAAATCAGCTTCAAGTAATATTACCCATGTGGGTAGTCAACTAATAACTAAAGAAAAATAGCTTTTTAATTTAAACAAACCTCCAGTAAAATAATGTGACAGGTCAAATTTACCATTAAAGTAACAAATAGTTCCAGTAGTCGAGGTAGCGTCGCTCTCGGCGCTGCGCAAGCGATTACCGACGACTTCCGAACGCTTCCGAAGGCTCCCGAAGACGCCCGAGTGCGCCCGAACGCGAGCCTCGGGGGATAGCTTGATAGACGTTAATTCGTTGAAGGATTATGCTTTTAATAAGTTAATTTGTTGGGTGATTTCGCTTTAATGAATTTGTTTAATTAATGAATTGAATATCATAAACGGTATAGAAATTTGACATAAATGTAAGGTATAATTTGATTTTTAGATTGAAAATAGCAAAGATTTTTTTTTTGTTTTATTAAAGATACTTAACTATACATAAAGCTGACTGGTAGAGATGAGACACTGTAATCATCATCATCATCATCATCATCATCATCATCATCATCATCATCATCATCATTTCAGCCGAAAGACGTCCACTGCTGAAAATAGGATTGGCCTTTCCTGCCAAACAGATGGGCCCTGCGCCATCCGCATCCAATGCGTTCCCGCCACCTTCACCAGGTCGTCGCTCCATCTTGTTGGAGGCCTACCTACACTGCGTCTTCCGGTCCGCGGACGCCACTCGTGAACCTTTCGGCTCCATCGGCCGTCAGTTCTACGAGCGATGTGCCCTGCCCACTGCCACTTAAATCTAGCGTTTCTTCGAGCTATGTCCGTGACTTTAGTTCTTGCGCAGATTTCATCATTTCTAATGCGATCCCGCAGAGAAACTCCAAGCATAGCCCTCTTCATCGCCCTCTGAGTGACTTTGAGCTTTCATATGGGGCCCATCGTTAGCGGTCACGTCTCAGTGCCATGGTTACACACACTGGTCAATGACTTTTGACTTGAGACACAGCGAATTCAACTTTCAACAAAGCAAGGACGTTTATGATATGAAAGATAGGTCGACAGGGGTCATCCACTTCAATACCAGTCAGTGTTTTACATACATTATTGAATCTCCAGGCAAGCTATCTCGAGAATTATATTTGGTAATAATACCTTTTTTGTTTGACCTTAATCTAGGTACCAGTTTGAAGTCGGTGCCTCAGCACGAGCCAGGAGGAGTGATAGAAGCCAATCAGGTAGAAGATTATAGGTCCACTCCTCCTGGCTAGTGCTGAGGCACTGACTTCAAACTGGTACCTAGATTAAGGTCAAACAAAAAAGGTATTATTTTTTGCTTTACAGTTTATTCGGCGGTTTAATTTTTTTGTTAAAAAGTTTTTATTTTATTCTTTTTTCCCATCCTTGGGGTAATTTTTTTTTCCAAATTTATATAATACCAAATTCAAGGTATACCCTATCCAATAAAAAAGAATTATGAAAATCAGACTACTCTGTAAAAGTTAGTCAATCATCCCCTGTTTTCCTACCCTTAGGGTTGGAATATTATTTCCAAATTTACATGGGACCACCCTTGGGGTATTTCCCTTTCCAATAAAAAAAGAACCATCAAAATCCGACTACTCTGTAAAAAGTTATGCGTGATCAAACATAAAAAAAAATACCTATATGTTACACGTCTTGAGAACCTCCTCCTTTTGTTTTCGTCGGTTGAAAACATATCTTATTCCGAATCTCAATGGAATTTATGTTAATAATATAAGGCAAAAGAGACATTAAAAAGACGTAAAATTGAATTCGTCGATTCCCATGATTGATCAAAATCTAAATAGCAGCTATGTAATTCCATCGGTCAGGTCTTGTCTCTATTAGGAATCTTTAAACATAAAAAATGTTGTACCTATACTTATTCATTTAAGTAATTCTAACTCACGATTTGTGTAAGTTTGTCCCCTAATATTTATTTATTTATTTATTATATCTATGAATCGCCAGATTCCAGCGGCAGTAGGCAGGGCACATCACTCGTGGAACTGATGGGCGATGGGGCAATAAGGTTCTCCAGTGGCGTCCATGAACCGGAAGACGCAGTGTAGGTAGGTAGGCCTCCAACAAGATGGAGCGACGACTTGGTTAAGGTTGCGGGATCGCGTTGGATGCGGATGGCGCGGGATCGATCTGTTTGGCAAGCCTTGGGGGAGCCCTATGTTCAGCAGTGGACATCTTCCGGTTGAAATGATGATACCTATGATCTATATCTACAGAGTATCCGAAAAGTCAATGGTAAGCTGGTTATTTTCAAGCATATATGTGACTTAATTGCGCAAGGGGTTTATCCATAAATAATCTGTCCGACAGAGAATCGAACCCGGGACTTCAAGCATCGTAGCCAGATTCACTAACCAGAGGGCTATCCGGTAGATATCAGATATCTGGTTTAATAATGTTTAACTTTACCACTACTCCTTTTCTAAACCTGCTACCTAACAAACAGAACTATAAAATATATAACCCCATTAACTGCATATAGTTAAAGTATAGTATTATGCAAAATAATACACAATTTAAACAACAAACAAGAATATAACCAGAAGGGGCTTCTTACCTAATTACGCGGGATTAAATTACAATATAGGTATAAAATTGTAATAATAATAAGATGCACAATTTTATTTATATTACTAAATTTTACTTTTTTTTTATGTTATAAAGGCCAGACAAACGAACTAGTGGGTCACCTGATGTTAAATGATCACCACTGTCCATAGACACCCGCAGCGCTTTACGCGATGCCAGTGCGTTGTCGGCCCTAAAGGAAAGGGAACAGGGGAAGGGGGTGAGGGAGGGGAAGAGGGAAGGGGTGAGGTATTGGGCCCCCGGCACTCTCACTGACCGTACGAAACGCAAGCAGGATTACTGCTGCTTCACGCCGGTGTTCTGTGAGAGGGTGGTACTGCCCCGGACGAGCCGGCCAATTCGTGATGCAGCGGCTAGCTACAACATGGCTCTACCACTACTAAACTTACTTATATTATAAATGCAATGGTTTGTATGGATGGGTGTGTGGATGTTTGATACTATTTCACGCTAAAAGGATTTGACGAATTCTGATGAAATTTGGCACGCATTATAGTCAATAACCTGCATTAATATAAAGAATAGAAATCCGTCGTATAATGAAGGAATCCGTCTGCGGAGTATAGGGGTATAAAAATAGCCTACGACCTATTCTCAGACATACGAAGTATACAGAAAAAAAATCACAAAAATCGGCCGAACCGTTTCGGAGCAGTTCGATAACAAACACTGTGACATGAGACTTTTATATATTAGAAGATAATGGCCCAACGGAGGGGTCATGATCGGGTCAAAGCACCTTGACTTTACAGTATTTAGAAACAAAAATAGTTTTATTAATTTTGTCATAAAATATCGCAGTAATAGCGCGTCATTGTGGCTATTATCAAACCGCGTTTAGAAAGGGATTGAGCTCATATGTCATTTTGAACTAATGCATGATATATGACATTGTCAGCGGTAGAGTGTGCAGATAAATGAAATTGTTATTTTAGTACAATAAAGTTCTAAAGCATGGAAAAAACATCAAATTATATTACTTAAATATAATACAAATGTTGTAAATAATTACTTTTAGAAAGACCATAAAAATTATTCAGTAACACAATTGTCATCAGAGCAGTGTATCAACAACAGTGTGTGTGTGTGTGTTTTTTTTTTATAGTGGAGGAGGATATATAAAGATTGACTTATGAATATATTTAATCATTTATAAGTACTGTTGTGCTAACGGTACTCTCGAAACCCTCTCTAAACGCGGTTTGATAATAATTGTAAGCTACTTATAGCAATTAAATATGTCTAATGTTAAGAACGAAAAACTATTATTTTAGATACATAGTAATAATCATACACATATGACGATTCTAATGCATTTTGTTCTGTTCCCCGTATTTGTTTTGTGATGATTTGTCTATTTGAAATTTAGCACGAGCTTCGCGGTGAAGTAAAATATTCTGAGGAAACTTGCACACATCTGCGGCAGAATTCAATGGTGTGTATGTCGTTTACAATACGCACTGGGCCCTCGTGGGAACTACGGCCCAAGGCCTCTCATTTAAGAGGAGGCCTATGTCCGTACATAGGCTGAGATGATGATGATGATTAGTCGGAGCTCTGGTAATAAATCATTGGTCAAACTATGTAGGTTATCTTACGGAGACTGCTCAGATAACTTCGCTAGTAATGCTTGTATTTCTTTTGTTTTTTTTTTCTATAGAGTTTACATACGTACTAATGAGTGGCGAGTGAAGTCCATTTAAAATACCAAAAGCTTTTTAAGCCCCTGAAGTACAATGACACATCACAAATGCCGCCGGTACAAAGAAGGTTTTAATTTATGCGCGGGCGCTTCTCGCTGAGACGGGAATTTTTCAAAATGCCACGCTGCATCCATCGTTGGGGAAAAAGTTTATTTTTAAGCAAATTGCTGGGATAAATTGACTGTTTGAGAAAATAAAGGAATATGGAATTGGTCGTTGTTTTATACAATGATACAAGACAAATGCACCTAGCATGTGAATATGCATTAATTTGAATTATGACTTTGAAGAAAATTACAACGAACACGAACGCAAATTCGTAAGATGATTTTCGTCCTCATTTTCTACTAGAATTAAAAATAGGGTTTTAGATTTTTTTTCTGTTATTCAGTGGGGGTAAAATTATCCTTACATTTTTAAATACAGGGTTTTTTTTGGCGAAAAGTAAGTAAGTAAGTATAATAATATAAGTTATTCTAGAATCTATGTACGTGTTAGACCTTGATTATTTATCTAATTTCTTTCTGTTTAAATTTTTAACTTTTTAGTGGCAAATGGGAGTGGTGCGAGTCGCCGCGGTGTCAGTGTGGCTGCCCGGAGCAAACAGTCCGACATTATGGTCTTTGAGTGCCTAATCACCAAATTTAGCGGGCTAGCGGCAGACATTAAAACCCTCTCGACAGATGCACTAGCATACCTTAAATCTAGTTTATTAAATATTTAGTTTAAGTAGAGAACCAGATGCCATATGATAAATAATAAATAAAAAATAAATAAGTGGCCATCTTCCAGCTCCATCTTTCGACCCTAATTACCATCTAGGACTAACGTACTCGTCAAGACGAAGCAAACGAACCCAAACTCGTTGGGGTTGTGTCATTTTATAATTGAGTGCCTATAGGCACCTTGCAGCTTCATCATCAGGCTCTCCAACATCAGATCAGCTCCATGTCACAATAATATTCCATTGTCACCTGATTTACACATGCATGCAAAATTTCAGCTCAATCGGTAATCGGGAAGTGGGTCAAATTTAACTTGGAAGATTTGATTACAGACAAACATCGGGACAGGTGAAACTCTAAATAAAAGATTGTAAAAAGCTCTGCATAGCGGAATCGAAAGAATGAAAAATTTAGTTAGTTTTATAAATACACCTGTAAAAACTAGATTCGGTTTCATTCATTAAACACCTACTCTAAACTGTCAACCAGCTCTGAAATAAGATTTAATTTGTAAATAATCTAAAAAAACATATGTATTTGTTACCCTAGCATATCTTACAAAACCCTATCCCATCATAAATTTTAAACTACTACACTCTATTTAAAACAAACCTACTTGGTACAACAAACATAACCCTTTAACAACCACATAAAACAAACCACCCAACAGAGTCATAAACGTAAAAATACCAAGTATTTAACAATTGAAGGTAATTCAATAATACCGAGTAGGTACATATACCGAGTAGTTGGAGTATTAAACCAACCGGAGCGGTCAAAGAAGTTCCAAAAGAAATGTCAAGTGTGTTCGACTGCCATTCTCATTGTATGTGGAATTGCGTTTTTATATCTATTGTAAGACCAGGAAAAAACAAATAAGTGGTAACTGGTAAACAAGTAATGGCCACAACCTAATAGATACTCACAACACTAAATGTATTGCAAATGCTTTGTCATCCTAAAGGGCTAACAATGAATGACTCTTGTCCTAAAAAAAAATCAGGCTGTTTTATTTGCAGTACCATAACATACCGGAGTAAAAACAGCTCCAAACCTGCGTGCGTCAAGTTGTACGTGTCAATCTGGTTGCTTGTATAAAAAACTAAGCGATCTAATAATTCATTAGTATTGTATGTATAATAAAAAAGCCGTGACAGCCTAGTAGTTTGACCTATGACCTCTCAAGCAGAGGGTCGTAGGTCGAGTCCCGGGCTCACACCTCTGGGTTTTTTTAAGATTTATGCGCAAAATTACAGTATAAAACTTGACGTTCTATGGTGTATGTGAAGTTCCCAATCCGCTCTGGGCCCGCGTGGGAACTAGAGCCCAAAGCTACTCACTCTCAGAGATCTGTGCCCAGCAGTAGGCATACTTATACGCCGCAGATGATGCTGCCTCGCCTCTAATGGCAGTGACGGATTTGTGTAAAGAAATTAGTGCACATAACGCCTCCTTTGGCTTAATGCTCAAATACCGAGTACAAATACCAAGTACAAATACCAATAAAGCGACAATGGATGACAATGGCTGCGTCAGTTGTCGTTGGATTTATGGCTCGTCACATAGACAATAAATAGTGATTTTCGCGTTTCTCTTCGACGTGGGGCCGTAGAACGTAAAGTGCTGCGTTTGAGGGAATAGGCATTTTCTGCAATGTAATGTCCATCATTGTAAGTTTGTAGTTATTAAGTAGGTACACATTGTGATATTAAACAATAAAAGTAATTTTTAGAAAATGACATTAAATTAACATTACAATCATAACATTTAATGTTGATATCTAATATATAAAAATCTCGTGTCACGGTGTTTGTTATCGAACTCTTCCGAAACGGCTTGACCAATTTTTATGAAATTTTTTCTCTGTATTCGGTAAGTCTGAGTGGTGAGTATAGCTCGTACCTACGCTATTTTTATACCCCTATTCGTCGCGGACGGAGTCGCGTGCAACAGCTAGTAATTTATATAAAGTATAATTAGCAATATAATAATAATAGTAATACTAGCTTAGGTCCTGTGAATGCCTTTTCCAAATGACTGGACCGCTAGCAATATTGCAGTTTTGTTTAAAAAGATGGGGACTGACGTGAGCATTTGCTCATGTGAATATTCGCATCGAGCATTTCTTCTGCTGCATTCGTTCTGGAGTAGCTGCGCCGCTCGCTGTAATGACGTGCCGAATATTCGACTTGTAACCTGTTCATATCGAGCAAATGCCCACGTCAGCCCCCACCTTAACGTGCTGACGCTTGCATTCACTATCTCTTTCTACCCTCATCCTACCTCGTGACAGAAAGAAATGGCGAAAACGATTGTGATTGCGAGTACGTTAGACGAAGGACCGCGGGTCTCCATGGGCCGAGCGTGAAGTGCGAGCGAAACGTCTCCGTTTTAGCTTCCGAAACAACGGGTGTTCGTACAAGAGAGAGCAGTGAACGCCAGGATGTACAATGTGTTGACAAAACACCGGTTCTCGTCCGTTCACCGAGGTTAAGCAACGTCGGGCGCGGTCAGTACTTGGATGGGTGACCGCCTGGTTTCATTTTTGTTTTTCGAATGTTTTGTTATGACGTTGTCACGTTAAACTATCGTCCGTAAACCGACTTCACAGACAACCGGTTTTTTTATTGAGCAACACTTTTGAAAATTAAATCACAACAAAAATGTCTCTCTCTTGTGGTCGGTCGCATTTAATAAAAACCGTTATTCATTGGAGGTTCTTTAACGAGATTTGGCACGTTTTTTTACAACAATGATGGCGAATAATCACCGCACCGGCCGTTTAATTATAATACCGCGTATCACTCCCGTATTGCCGACCCTGCAACAACCTTTTCATATCTCTGGCTCATTCTTCACTCATTTCAACATGACCTCGTAGTATCCCTAGACCATTTACCTTCTACCTCCGCAGTCCCGCAAAGCACGTACCCATTGTATCGCATATAAGGCTGCGAGACGACTCGATATTTTTATACGAACCTTTGTACGCTGAAACAGGTATCTTAACTGTTATATGCAGTTCCGTGTCAGCAATTGAGACAGCAGCTTTATGTGGTAGTGTGGACGCAGCTTCTTGTGCCAGTGTAGACATAACTTTATACTTGCCGAGAGTCATGATTAAAGCTACTTTAGACGGCTATAAAGACATTAAAACACTTTATACTATGCTTTGTTATACATATAGAAATATAAGTCCTTACCGATTGACTGAATGACTCATTAACACCCACCCAAACACTTGGCCCTAAGATATGAAACTTGGCATAAAGGTTGCCTTTGTGATGTGGGCAAGGAATAAGGACGGATTTGTTGGATTTCTCATGGGATAGGTAATAAACTGGATTTATTGTGTTTGTAACTTATCTCCGTAATTCTAATGAACTGAAACAATTACTTTGCTCACCCGCGACAAAGCAAGTGAGCAAAGTAATTGTTTCAGTTCATTAATATGGTCCTCCGCAAAGTAACGGTTGATACAATAAATTCCGTAATTCTAATTAAATGCTTTCTTTAGGCTTGCAAGATATGAATTTTGGTTATTTCCATGGGATAAGGAAAAAACGAAATAAATTCACTAACTGATAACGACGATGACGGATTTTTGGATATTCCTTTGCTGGAATTCTACTTTATTCGACGAAAGAGATGAAGCTTTACCACAAATGTGGTTTCTACGCGGACGAAGTCGTAGGAAAAAGGGGTACGTACAAAAATATATAAAGTTTAAAAGTAATAATGGACGAAATACATAATGGTCATTTGATAAATAAATAAATAAAATAAATAAATAAATATCACGGGACAATTCACACCAATTGACCTAGTCCCAAAGTAAGCTAAGCATAGCTTGTGTTATGGGTACAAGGCAACGGATAAACATACTTATTATAGATAGATACATACTTAAATACATATTAAACACCCAAGACCCGAGAACAAATATTCGTATTATTTTTTTTTTTTTTTTAAATTTATTTAATCATGTACATGCTTTTACAACAAATTCTGTTATCGCCAAACTGTTACCAGTTTGTTGGCGATGGAGCACTCCATACTACAATTGAATCATGCACCAGATACACAAAACAGTTAACAACTAATTATACTAACATGCACAACTACCTACTTACACTTTTTACATATTTTTCTAAAAGGTGTTTTTTCATTCTCTTTTTAAGGACCGGTTTACTAAACTTAGGTTTTTCTCTTAACCACCCCATTTCGTTAAATAGCATCGGCACTAAATATTTATTTAACCTTTTCCCGTAATAATTGACTGCTGGAGGCTGTATTAATTTACCTTCTCGTACCCGCCTCGTGTTGTATTTATTAGTTACGGGGCATTTATATTCATCTAAATAATAGTTTCTTCAGTTTCTTTCTGGAAATAGCTCCATGTAATCTTCACACATATTTTTTATTTTCCTGTCCACTATTAATTTTACTATTCTGGTTTGTAAATTTCCTACATTCTTTATATAAGTACTAAAGGTGCGGCCGTAAACGTTTAACCCGTAATTAATCAAAGAATCTGCCAGCGCGTAGTAAACAACCAATAATACTTGCTTACTCACCACCTTTTTAAGTTGATAAAATTTTCCCAACACTATTCGTAGTCTTCATACAAATATCTGCCCCAACGCGGGAATCGAACCCGGGACCTCAAGCTTCGTAGTCAGGTTCTCTACCTACTAGGCCATCTGGTCGTCGTTTATTTGATACTAGCTTTTGCCCGCGGCTTCGCTCGCGTGTACTATGAGTATTCCAAAGAACCAAGATATCAAGCAAGCAAGCATACAGGCAAGCAAGCAAGCAGGTCCACAATTGACCGAGAAATCGGTGAACATACTACATCAAAAAATTCATTAAGTGGAATGCATAACCTCCTCCTTTTTTAGAAGTCGGTTAAAGTGCCCTTTGCGGCCAACTTACAGTATAAAATTATGAATTTTGAAATTTTAGCTTTCTACAACCAGTAAAACGGAAAATCCCGTTTTTTCCCGTTCCCGTAAGAATTTCGGGAAATGTTTTCTTAATGCTCCCCTACACTCCCCAAGGAACCCACTTGCCAATTTTCAGCTTTCTATGACCAGTAAAACTAAAAAGCCCGTTTTTCCCGTTCCCGTGGGAATTTTGGAAAGTCCTCTCTCAATGCTCCTCGACACTCCCCAAACAACCTACATGCCGAATTTCAGCTTTCTACAACCAGTAAAACGAAAAATCCCGTTTTTTCCCGTTCCCGTTGGAATTTGGGAAAGTCCTCTCTCAATGCTTCTCTACACTCTCAAAGCAACCTACATACCGAATTTCAGCTTTCTACGACCAGTAAAACGCAAAATCCCGTTTTTCCCGTTCCCGTGGGAATTTTAGAAAGTTCTCTCTCAATGCTCCTCTACACTCCCCAAACGACCTACATGCCGAATTTCAGCTTTCTACGACCAGTAAAACGAAAAACCCCGTTTTTTGCCGTTCCCGTGGGAATTTGGGAAAGTCCTCTCTCAATACTTATCTACACTCCCCAAGCAACCTACATGCCGAATTTCAACTTTTTACGACCTGTAAAACGAAAAATCCCGTTTTTCCCGTTCCCGTAGGAATTTTGGAAAGTCCTCTCTCAATCCAGCTCAACACTCCCCAAACAACCTACATGCCGAATTTCAGCTTTCTACGACCAGTAAAACGAAAAATCCCGTTTTTTCCTTATCCCATGGGAATTTATAATTACCTACATCTATGCCAAATTTGAAGAGCCTAGTAATTATAGTTCATAGGATCCCGTTGAACTGAATATATAAATCCCGTTTTTTCCTTATCCCGTGGGAATTTTCAAAAATCCTGAAATTAATGTTTTAAATAATGTAACACCTACTTGTGTATCAAATTTGAAGAGTCTAGCTATTATAGTTACTGAGATAGGGTCACTCGGAATCGAATATATAAATCCCATTTTTTCCCTTTCCCGTGGGAATTCCCAAAAATCCTTCCTTAGTGGATGCCTACATTGTATAAGGTATCTATGTGCAAAATTTCAAGTCTCTAGGTCCAGTGGTTTGGGCTGTGCGTTGATATATCAACAGTCATTTAGTTTATTTAGATATTTCAACCCCATCGCACCCCATCCAGGGAGATGGTATTTTACGTCTGCCACGTCGGATTTTAAAACCGCTGTTGTTTTCATAACCAGCGACCCGATAAACCATAGAAACAACACCCATGTTGATTTTCAGACTTTGTTACCCCTTTCCCCCCTTTTAGGGGTTGAATTCTCAAAAACCTGAAACACGTGTTTACTCATTTATCATTAGGAGTACTTCTGTGAAGTTTCGAATAAAATAGTCGAACTAATCTTGTTTCCCCATACAAACTTTGGACCCCCGTTTCACCCCCTTAGGGAGTGAATTTTGAAAAATCCTTTCTTAGTGCACTCCTAGACCTTATTAGGAACCTACATGCCAAATTTTGAATCTCTAGGCCCAGTGGTTTGGGCTGTGCGTTGA
Organism: Archips crataeganus; assembly: GCA_947859365.1. Taxonomy (NCBI): domain Eukaryota; kingdom Metazoa; phylum Arthropoda; class Insecta; order Lepidoptera; family Tortricidae; genus Archips; species Archips crataeganus. The sequence goes on from OX402064.1 coordinate 8,757,191, forward strand.
TATGTCAGTCAGTCAGTCAGTCAGTTTTTTCTTTTATATATATAGATAAAGCAATTTTCTTGGAAATTCTCAACTCTACAGGATTTTCATAAAATAAACCTAATCTAACCTAAACCAATCTGTAGATTACACGATTAAAAAAGTTCGTTTAATCAATAGTTTCATGGAAAATTTTAGTGTATTATGACATTAATGACCATTATGTATTTCGTCCATTATTCGTTTTAAACTTTATATATTTTGATACGTTCCCAGGAAAAAGCTAGTGATTTATGTTTTTTCAAACTCTCATCTTTCTTATCATCCAATATCCTCAGGACTGAGTCTGACTTTTTGGCCAGTGTGAGTTGCCAATGTAATTACCTTTTCATCATCATCCCAGCCTACTACGTCCCACTGCAGTCCCACATTGTTCCCACGCAACCCCAGCGGGGATTGGGAACTTTACGTACATTATTGAAACCGTTACCTTCACTGATGTGTACAGTTATTTTTTTCTTATGTTAGAGAGGCCAGACAAACGAACTAGTGGGTCACCTGATGTTAAATGATCACCACCGTCCATAGACACCCGCAGCGCTTTACGCGATGCCAGTGCGTTGTCGGCCCTAAAGAAAAAGGAGAGATAATAGGGAAGGGGAGAGGTATTGGGCCCCCGACGCTCTCACTGACCGTACGAAACGCAGCAGGAGTACTGCTGCTTCACGCCTGTGTTCTGTGAGAGGGTGGTACTACCCCGGACGAGCCGGCCCATTCGTGATGCAGCGGCTAGCTACAACATGGCTCTACCACTACAGTAAAAAGTTGTCCTCACTATGTTTACCTTTACCATCAAAATCAAGGTAAGTTTCAAATGTGATTTCGTACATTTTGAAATGTTAGAAGTGCGCGTGCCCTAACCCTTGGATTGGGAACTTCACACACACCATGGGACGTCAAGTGTTTTCTTCAGCGAATGGCTCGTGATAAAAATTCAACTGTGATTCTGCGCATAAATCTCAAATAAACTTAGAGGTGCAAGCCCGGACTCATAACCCGCACTACCCTCTGCTTGAGAGGCCATAGGTTTAACCACTAGGCTTCAAACTAGTAAAATCCCGCCTAATTCCATTGCCAGACCTAATGGGTTCCGTAGAGGATGCCGTAGTCAAAGGCTAGTGGCAATAACTCACTGTTAAACGTAAAAGGTGTATTTCAATTGTTAAAACAACGCCTTCTGCGCACGGGCAATAAATAATTTTAATGCGTAAATGCTTACTTAGAAGATTTATCAATGTCCGTGTTTACATTGTAAAGTGAAATATTGTTTTCTGGTTAAGATACAAATAGTTTTAAAAAGATACTAAATTATACAGAAATAGCTGATTCCCGCTGCTTCTCCCCCGCTGAAGTAGATTAAAACGTATTTTCCCGGGCGAATGAGACATTTTCCGGAGGTAAAAAGTAGCATATGTCACTCTCCAGCCCTTCATGCTGTTTTTTTGCATGCATGTACATGCAAAAAATAATCAATAAATAAATGCTCAGTTTCAACGTAAAAGAAGAACAAACAAACACATATTAAAGGCCGCCTCAGACCAGAGGCGCTACTACGAAATTCGAAAATCGAAGTTCATATCGTATTATCCCTCTCACTCTCGTGTCAAATCATATTAGCGTGAGCGGGACGGCACGAAACGTTCGTGGTAGGGCCTCAGATGTGTTTGCGTGTCACGCACCAGTTGTAATGAATGAAACTGTAAGAAATATGGCTCAAAGTGTGCACGCATCTAGTGTGCCATCCTTCCCTTCCCATCCTTCCCTTCCCATCCTTCCCATAGTTCTCACTACAACCGGTCTGCGCCGGCCTTAAGTAAGTAAGTAGGTATGGATATGTCTAAAAATGCTGGTAAAAAACTAAAATGTTTTGTAAAAAAGTTTTTCTATGGTGTATTACACTGAAATCATGGTTGAACCCACGACCCTCTGCTTGAGAGGCAATAGTTCAAACTACTAGGCCACCATGGCTTTTTGAACATTTGCAGATGAAAAACTAAAATAACTTGTTCATTATTTTGTAGGCTGTATAACGCAAAATTTGCAAAAGTCATAGCGTCTCGTTTCAATCTACATGAAAACCTCTATTCTGCTTAACTCAATCTCATTAAGTTTAAGCTCAATTAAAATAAGGGGTCCGTTAAAGGCCCCTATTCTTCAACTTCATCGTTAATTGTTGGTCAATTAAAATCCAACTGTCTTCCTTATTTTACCTCGGCGTACCTCGCAAATGAGAGACATAAATTAAACAATCGTATTTGAATGAAACGATTGAGCGTTTATGCCGGCGACAATTCTCTTTTGTGACGGAAATGGGTATGCGTTTATCTATCGGTTTAGAATGCAATAGGCGACGGAAACGGGAGAATAATTGTAATTATAGTGCTTGGAGACGTATAAACCACATTACTCAAGCTACTGATTGTTAACGAAAGAAAAAGATGGAAAAAACATTTACTGCCGCAAAAGACATTAAGCATCGCGTGTATTTATATATTGTTAAATGGGCCATTCTACTTTTAGTTAACCATTAATCTTTCGTGAAATATAAGGCATACCTGGTGTTTTTTTTCAAGTGTAAATAACTTATATGAAAACTGAAATAACTAAATTTAATATTTTAAAGCAAAAAAACTTTAAATTCAAAGAAATTTTGTGGAAAAATTGGTAACTTAGCGGAAAATACACCAATTTCCATACAAATGGCGGGGACACGCATGTCCACTGCGTTACCTACTTTATAGATAATAATGATTACTTTTTATGCGTGGTGATAATTTTAAATATAAGCTTAATTATGTGCCTATTTAAATCTTTAATGATAAAACCGAGCACTTTACTGTTTTTGTAAAAAAAAATATTTGAAGAGCACATTACTAAAAATGACTGGTCAACGAAAAGTAGAATGGCCCAAATACCTAATATGGAAACGTCGTGGCATGAAATATGATGTTGTGACTGGTATAGAGGAAGGCATGTTAAGTTGGTTTGGGCATGTGGAGAGGATGGATAAAGGAAGAATTACGAAAGGGATATAGTAAGGCGAGCGTAGATGGAAATGTTGGATGAGACCAAGAAGGAAGTGATCAGATTGGGGATGTCTTGAAGAATGGTCAGGTCAAGAGTACCCGAAACCGGGGAGCATGTGCGAAATGACTAATGAGTGTTGTGGAAGCGAAAGATGTATGTCACCGTAAGATATATCAAACTCACTCTTCTGATGACTATATATACTCGTATGCCCGTGCAAGCCTAACAAGAACACTGTGCAGAAAGGAGGAAATATAGAAGGAGAGAGAAGGAAGTACAAATACTGTAACCTTTTGGAGCCGACAATAAAATGTAAGAACTAAGGGAGCTCGCTATTTTCTTTGTAATTGTCTGTCAATTTTGATATGATACTTGAATATGGCAGCAATTTTATATGATTTTCTTTAGTGTTTTGATTTGAGGCCGTATTGTCTAACGCTTCTGTCGCTTGCCTTCGCTTTTACCGTCTCTTTCTGTTATCCTTTTATACCGTTGACAGAAAGAACGAGTGATTCTAGTGCTCGATTCGAGTGCTCTATCTATGAAAATATCACCAGTTAAACCTGGCCATTTCGAATAACCGCCAATTTTATAAGCACAATCCCAATTCGAATAGCGAACTCCACGCAATAGAAAAAACAAACGGCAAAATTCAAATTTCGAATTCGCACAGATTATGCAAACGCGCACAAACAGGCGTACCAACATAACGCAACGTAATAAGCGGCGAGTAGCAAAGGCGCTGGCCGGTGTTAATTCGCGAGCCGCGGCATGACAGGCCGTGGATGCGGAGTACAAAAGATGCAGGCGGACTGGCTGGCGCGGGGTTTAGTGTGGAGCTGACTTAATTAAAATATAAAAACTAGTAACCCGAACTCGCAAAGTTTGCGTTACTAGTTCGGTACAGTTAAAGAAAATAAAATAGTGAAAATAAACGGGTCACTCACGTTAGGGTGTTTCACTTTTGTATGTGGAAAAAATTTTTGTGATATTTTTTCTGACTTTGCTCAGCTTCCGGTTCTAGCTCATGTTAATAGAATATTTTCCAAATTTCAAGTGGATGGGACCATGTTTAGAGGTTGCACAGAATGAACAGCTCTAAATAAGAATCAAAAAAAGAAGTAATTACTTTTATTTAAAAATAGCACAATATGGTAGCCACACATCGTTTAAAAGTAAGAGAAAATTAAATTAAGCATAAAATAGAACATTAAGTACTCAATAAATAATTTACTACTTAGGCTACACAAGTTGCAACCTCATCTTTGGTTCGCTTGACCACGCATTTTCTGTTGCATGCTTGTTTCTGCTATTCGTCTCTGATCGAATCATTAAATAAAGAATAGTTACTCTGTCTTCTAGAATCTTACAGGATGCGATTGATGGCAACAATTTACTGTTTCAATGTTAGAGTAAAGGTGAATGATGTTAATTTTTTCGAGCCATTTCGCTTCTTTTGGTCATCCGAGCTCGATGAATAGTAGACGGCGATATAGAAACATCTGAGACATCGTGGTCAAGGCTTTTAACAGCTGTAATAAACGAAGTAGATACTAGCTTGCCGAGTGGAGCGGTCCTATGCAGCTATGAGTGTCCAATCGAGAGATTTTAGTTTACTTATAAATAGGACTTGACATTTTTGCTGGTACAGAGAATAGAATTATTTTCATCGTCTTCATGACTTGATGACTACTTAATGAAGGGCATTCTTGGTCCAAGGTCACTGTCATGTTGATTTCTTTAATCGATTTATAATGCTACATTTTATAAGAATCCACTTTGTCTTGTCTCTTACGCTTTCGGATACTTTCTAAGGAAAATGTTAACAAATTATGGTAAGTGGTCCTTATAAAGTTATTAAATGTTAGCTCAAACAGTTACTGTCTTGACATATATATTAGCCTTCTTCCACGCTTCTTGCAGTTTAATACTTGTCTACTTAGTGGCGTCCGAAAGAGTTTCAACAGCACTTGTTCCTTGGAAGGAAGTCCAGCTCCTAACAAAATATCACAAGGAAACCTCTCGAGTAACCGAATTCGTCGTTGACTATTCATATTATTATTTACGTTAAAATATGCTTCAATCTTTTAAACGACACACTTAAATCACTTTTAACCCTCCACTTCAGATAATAAACTTGAAAATTTTGCTATCCTCTAATACACCGATATCAATTACTTGACATAAAAGTCATCAAACTGTGCAACCTTTAGATGATAATCGATTTTACTGATTTTTGGCGTATGAACTTTACATATGAGTGGAAACAAGAATTCGAGCAAAGTCAAAGAAAAATCAAAAATTTTGAAAAATGAAACACCCTAACTCACGTCTTACAACGAGTTTAACTAGACATTTTTCGGGCTAATCCGTAGCCCTTCTTCCCGGAGTCACAAGTCACGGCGGCTGCCAAACGCGCACTGCGCACTACCGCCTTGGTCGCACGGCCACTCGACGCAACTGGCAGCGACACAGAACTACCCCCGTTTTTATCATCACTCAAGGTGAGTCTCACGGTAGTTTCATGTTTAAATAAAATAGTTCGCTAGACATAAATGGAAGTCAGTGTTTTCCAAATTTTCCTTTTATTTGTGTTGTATTCTATCCAAGACCTTTCTTCTAGCCAAAGATATGTCATCATGATTATACATCAAGGAGAAATACCAAAGGATTTACAGTTGCAAGGGACATAACTCGTTTTTTTGAAGTCGGTTGAAAATAGCCCTGACAGACTGATACGCGCGCACAGACGGACAACAAAATTGTTTCAGTAGGGTTCAACATAATAAAAACGTAATTATTTCCTTGTTTAAGTATTTTATCAAACGAACTCTGCTTGTTCACTTCACCCTCTTGAAGTGGTCAGACTGTCTTATAATATGTTACAGATATATAGTTTACGTGACAATACTACGGTAAAAAAATACAGCCAGCAAAAAGCTTGTAGTACCTATTAAATTTGTCATCGACATCATCCCAGCCCTTATGGGCACAAGCCTCCCCTCAGAATGAGAGGGGTTGCGCCGTAGTTCCCACGCGGGCCCAGTGCGGATTGGGAACCTCCTCACGACACCGTAAAGTAAAGCTTATTGTAAATTTCAAATGTAATCTCGCACATAAATTCAGAAAAATTCAAAAGTTTAAGCCGGAATTTGAACCCACTATCCTCTGCTTGAGAGACCATAGGTCAAACCACTAGGCCACCACGGCTATTAAAATAAATCGTGCTGATTAAAATTTTGCAAAAACTAATTTAAGTTTATTAAAGACCATCCAGAACACTTTCAAAGGAGGATTGATGTTTTCGTGGGATGTCAGAGAGCCCAGTACAGAAATCTGTTGCATAAACCTCGCTGTTGTAGTGCCATTTACAGTAAAAACGCGTACAACATGTGTATAGTCGTGTTCAATCACCTCCCTGAGGTATTTAAAACCTTGCAGGGTGGTGAATTTAAAAGAAATATAACTAAATGGCTCTTGGAACACTGTTTCTATAATGTGAAGGAATATTTAGATTTTAATAGTAATATATAGAGTGTTATAATGTGTAAATGATTATATATAATATTGTAAATTGGGCTCGGCGTTTGAATCATGGCTGTAATTATAAGTCTGAATGTGATTGTTGACATGCTGACAAACTATTGTTACTATCATAGTTAATAGTTATATAATGTACTTAGTTATTGTATTGTTGTACATACCTCATCTGAGAACAAAGATTTGCATGTCGTTTTATTATCGACTGGATACTGTACTATCACATACTATAACAACTTGTAACCTAAGTATTCTGGCAAATAAATAATTCTTATTCTTAAAGAAACTTGTTTATTTCTTATGCAAAAGCGTATCCTCCCTAATCCAGCGTCAGAGCGACGTGCGTGCGACGGGCTATAATAGTCTTGATATTTTCTTTATCTCGGTTCTCAGTCCCGGGATACTATTACCAGTTTGAGGATTATTCACAAATATTACGATACCAGTGTTGCCAGGCTTATTGAGGGTTTAGCACACTGGTAAGTAATAATAAGAAGAAGAATTATTTAACAAGTTTAATATGAAGTATTCTTTTTGTATTTTTTTTTTCAAATCATTTTTTATTACTTTTACGGTCATCCCGTGAAATCGATATATTTCATAACCAGGATGCACCAGTGGTGGTGTAGGGGAATGGCACGCGGCACGGAATGCTGAGGACCTGGGTTCGATTCGCAGCGCTGATCTTTTTTCTGGGGTTTTTCCTGTGCTTCCATATTTCAGTTTGTATTTAGTATGAAATATAAGGATTATTTATTTAGCTGACAAAAAATATACACCAATGTAGTTCACAAATAACTTAAATTTTATTATCGCCATTCAACTTTGAAAAAAAAAGCCGTGGTGGCCTAGTGGTTTGACTTATGGCCTCTCAAGCTGAGGGTCGTGGGTTCAAATCCCGGCTCGCACCTCTAAGTTTTTCAGAATTTATGTGCAAAATTAATTTGAAATTTACCACGAGCTTTACGGTGAAGGAAAACATCGCGAGGAAATCTTCATACACCTGTGAAGAAATTCAATGGTGTGTGTAAAGTTCCCAAATACGCACTGGGCTGATATTTGGTACATGTATTGAGGGTCATAGAAGTCCAATGAGAAGAGATTTTAGAATCTCCAGTGGGATAGGGAACAAAGGGACTTTAATATTCTGACAGCTGATTAAGAGACTTTGATATTTGGCGCGTGGCGCGTGGGTATATTTCTTGAGAGTAGTGTGGCGGGGGACCCTACGCTCTGAAATAGAAAATACTGCCTACGCTAAGATCCTAACTTAAACTGAACTTATGAAATAAAACGTGGATTTCCAACTGTAACACTGTTTATTAATCGTACATTATAATATCAGATCACTCGCGTGGTACGGCCTAATCAAGAATGGCTCCCAAGCCCGTCCGCTGTTCGCTATTTGTTTCGGGATTCGAATTCCAGAATCCGTTTGATTTAAATATTTGAAACAGCAACACGGTCTCGGTGGCCAGTGCTTACAGTAGCTAGGAGAGGATTTTTCAAAATTGCCGCGGTAAAGGGACTAAAAGGGATTTATATTTTTGTTTCGCTAAGGCTCTGTTGTGACATGCACTTTGGCGCTTTTTATTAGCATTGTGTCTTGGGGTTATTAGTTTACGGTATCAGCTACTTTACTAAAATCGTTAATTTTACTGCCTAGGCGAACAAAGTTGCGGAAGAAGCTAGTTTGCATATAAATGTACAATACTAATTTTAAAACAATTTGTATGTGTCCTTTATGACAGTACCTAGCGTGCTAGGCCTGCATGGGCGTGTTAAAGAACTAAAGCTGATTTCGCAAAGGAAATGTTGGAATAGAAATTATCCAGTCAGCCTAATTATGATTTGAATGGGGAAGTATTAGAATTTACGCAAGTTTATAAGTTTTCTTTGATTTTCCCACGGCTTTTTAACGAACCATGTTTAAGGAAATAGGCTATTTGACATCACCAATCAATTGACATATTTTTTATGGGATGGGTTCCTAACTTCCTAATACGCGACTCCTAGTTTTCAACCGACGAAAACAAAAGGAGGAGGTTCTCAATTCGACATGTATATATTTTTTTTTATGTATGATTACGCATAACTTTTTACAGAGTAGTCTGATTTTGATGATTCTTTTTTTATTGGAAAGCGTACCCCGAGGGTGGTTCCATTTAAATTTGGAAACAATATTTCTACCCTAAGAGTAGAAAAACAGGGGATGATTGATTGTTCAGTTACTGATTGTACTATATGACCACGCATAACTTATTACAGAGTAGTTGGATTTTGATGATTCTTTTTTTATTGGAAAGCGTATACCCCAAGGGTGGTCCCATTTAAATTTGGAAATAATATTCCTACCCTAAGGGTAGGAAAACAGGGGATGATTGACTAACTTTTTACAGAGTAGTCTGATTTTCATAATTCTTTTTTATTGGATAGATAGGGTATACCTTGAAGTTGGTATTATAAATTTGGAAAAAAATTACCCCAAGGATGGAAAAAAAGTATAAAATAAAAACTTTTTAACAAAAAATTAAACCGCCGAAAAAACTGAAAAGCAAAAAATAATACCTTTTTTGTTTGACCCTAATCTAGGTACCAGTTTGAAGTCGGTGCCTCAGCACGAGCCAGGAGGAGTGATAGAAGCCAATCAGGTAGACGATTATAGGTCCACTCCTCCTGGCTAAGTGCTGAGGCACCGACTTCAAACTGGTACCTAGATTAAGGTCAAACAAAAAAGGTATTATTTTTTGCTTTTCAGTTTTTTCGGCGGTTTAATTTTTTGTTAAAAAGTTTTTTGACTACGAAATGATATGACTAACCGGGCAGATTTTTGAATATCGAAAGTTAACAATATAGTGTATGTATTAAAATATTTTTCTACTTCTGTACTTTTATCTGCTTTTTACCTGGTCATGAACAATTAAATAAGAACATAGATAATACTTATGACTTCAGAAAAGTCCCTCTATTCCCCATAACAGCACTTGTGTCGTAATGTCGTTATAACGATACGCCTAGCCACAGATTATTAAATGTAGGTTACACTCAACACTAAAGCCCAGTTTAGACCTGCAAAGAAAACCGTGCAAGTTGCACTACACTTGCGCGATTTTTCTTGCAGGTGAATTGAAGCAACTGAATTCATGTGGCTTTTATTAAAAATATAACTTACGGAGATATTTTTTACTGCCAACATAAAAAAAATGTATTTTTTAATATCGAACGTCAATTATAAACTAAGTTTACCATAGACAATTATGTCTGTCAAATATATGTCAAACATTTTTATATTTTTCACTGGCTCCGCTCGTTTCCATGTTATCCGCAAATGGCAAGAGACGGAAAACCGGTAGGTTTTTAGTGGGTAGGCCTCCCCCCTCCTCCCACTAGGGAAGAAGGTTGCGGGGGAACCGTTCGTCGTATGCGTGACGCATTTTCCCACCGAAAAAAAAAACCCGCCTAACTTAACCAAACATTTCTTTAACCCTTGTCTTTTGCCTGCAACTCAACAAAAACCACTCTACATACTACAAATATTATACCTACTTCGTTTAATTTAAGATTTGACTTAACGGTCAAATTGTAACACGTTTCTCGGTATTTCAAACACAAATGGACTAAAAATACCTACATGTAGGTACATTTATTAGCGGTATTCATTATGTTTTCATTATAGAAGTTAACACATATTATTTATTTTATTAGCAGTTAAGTCTGCTCACCGAACCTAAGATTTAAAAGCGAAAAAGTTTCCGGGTACGCCGGTGGGACTTGAACCCACGTCTCCCGGGTATGCGCCCCAACGGGTGTTCTACCAACTGAACCACGTCGCATCCAACCGACCTCCCCGAAATTCTTAATCGCTTACATACGCCAACAGTGGCGTGTGGTAACATCCATCACAACTATTAGAAGCTATGACTCCTACGTTCCAAATTAGTTGGAAATGCGTAAGAAATGATGTACCACTTCTATTTAATTCAAATATTATTTATTTTATTAGCAGTTACGTCTGCTCACCGAACCTAAGAATTTTTTTTTCGCTTTTAAATCTTAGAAGTTAACACAATTCCAGTAATTCCAGTGTCAATCATTGGGTCAGCTTCTTTTCTTTTTCTAGATTAACCCTTTCAACGCCAACGACACATATAGGTGTCACAAAGTACAGTGTCAAAGTGATCTTGACACAATGACATAAGATTCAAAGCAGGTTTACGTTTTGTCGAGGCGTGGCGTTGAAAGAGTTAAAACTATTTTGATTGAAAACAATACGGTCCAGTGTATATTCGCCCTTAATCTCGTCACTTTGTCGCATCTGCATACAGACAAAGATAGCCTCTAAGTGTGCGATTTCATTCCATGCCCTTTACCTTTACCTGGCTATCTTGTTTTTCATAACTCATAAATTAGACAAGTTAGTAAGCGTAGGGGTATCTCCAAGAATAAAATGGTAAGATTTGTTTAAGAGACGTTGTAAAGTTTTGTCCATATTTGTGGTATTTTGGTGTAACTGTGCAAGTAAATCGTGGAATCGTTGTGGTTTGACAGATTGATTTTGTAGCAGAGGGTCGTGGGTTCGAGTCCGGGCTCGCACCTCCTGAGTTTTTCTGAAATTTATTTGCGGAATTAAGCGTATCAATGACACCCATCTGTCACCTCTCTTACTATGACATATATTCGATTTGTAGCATTCGAACATGGCGGATGTAGACAGAATGTAATTTTGGTATTTCTGTTTCTTTGGCTAGTTGAAGTATAATTTTGATAGTGTTTTATGCGGCGATTAACCTTATTTAACAGTGATCACAAAATTCTATATTGCTCTCGTGTCTGACATTTTTTAATGCGCAAGTTGTCTCCACGTGGTTTCTGGAATTTTACTATCAAGTTGCAGAAACTACAATCACCGTACAACGTCGCTCCCAAGAGAGTTTACTTTGACACTGGCGAAATTGTTCTTAAATAGGACAGAAGCCATATTTTAAATAAATAATAATAATAATACTATGACATAAGATTGAAGGTGCCATGCATTGGGTCAGTGTCGAGCGCAGGGACGTGTACCTTACTATTCTTTAGCACACGAAACGTATGTGCGTAAATTTACCATACGAGGAAACCTGCATTCACCTGCGATGAAATTCAATGGTGTGTGTGAAGTTCCCAATCTGCGTGGGAACTAGGTCCCAAGCTCTCTCATTCTGAGAAGAGGCCTGCCTCCTGCAGTGGCTAGGATGATGACACTTGATTTTCATTTGTGATCCTTTCGTTTAAAACCAGCGATGTATGTAAAATTGCTTTCATCGATGCTCAGAGCAATCTTCAATGGGTAATCTACTCATAAATTCAAAGCGCATATCGGGAGTAAATGAAAACGAATTATAATATAAAATAATATGCATTAATCTCACCAGCTAATCAATTCTGTGGCTAGCTAGATTAAATTGATTATGATTTATTTTCCTAGTTAATAACGCGGGAACTGAAGATATAATTGAACCATTTTAATTGTAACGAACAGGTTGCTAATTGCGATCGTGAATGAAGGGTTAAGGAATGCAGTTATTAAATCAGGAAGTGCCAGTTAACCAAATGGGAAGAGATGAAAGAAAATTTAACTATTTAACTTGGATTTACGTGTGGCATAAATTAACAAAAAATTCTACCGAATTGATAATCTCCTCCTGGTTTTGAAGTTGGTTAAAAATAGTACAATATAGTAAATGTAGAACACTTACAAAATAAAATAATAAAACTTCAGTAGTGTAGTTTTTTTCGTGCAAATTTAACGGACTTTTTTTGCATGCTTTTTAGGGTTCCGTACCCAAAGGGTAAAAACGGGACCCTATTACTGAGACTTCGCTGTCCGTCCGTCTGTCCGTCTGTCACCAGGCTGTATCTCATGAACCGTGATAGCTAGACAGTTGAAATTTTCAAATACTAAAAAATAGAATAAAATAAATATTTAAGGGGGGCTTCCATACAACAAACGTGATTTTTTGCCGTTTTTATAGATAATGTTACGGAACCCTTCGTGCGTGAGTCCGACTCGCACTTGGCCGGTTTTTAAATTGCTCAAAAGAATGCGCCACAAGAAACTTGCGAGAAACCTACGAAAAATGCAGTTTACTTTATGAAACTAAACTAAATATGGATTAAAAAAATTAACGTGTAATTAAGAGCTCTTATTCGAACGTGCCAGTAATCAACAGTTAAAACATTTTTTATGGTAAAACAATCAGGATAACAGCACTATTAAGAACATCATGAGCATTATTTACTTATTCTAATGTATCCAATTAAAATTTTCCCAGAACAACGTGTGCGTTTTTAACCAGCGCGTACGCATTCAGATCATTATACATTTAATTAGGCCTCATGCTGGGACGTTGATTGAAAAATCTCGTCTTCAAGCCTTATGTTACGGATTGTGCAAGATGAGTTACCTACATGTTACGCTTTTTGTAACATACGCTGATGTTACAATAATGAATCAGACTAGACAGTGGCAGCTACGCGATATATCAAAGTCTGTGAAACGAATTATAAAAAGAACCAAACCATTTCAAATCCATTTTATCATATAGAGCCTGTCTACATCGAGCACAATGAAACAGAAGAAACGATTGAACAAACACAAATAAATAAGCCTAATGAAAATTGACACCACGACGAAGCTAGAACGAACAAAAAACTGTTATCCATTATTGAACTACAAATAAAAACAATCGTTGAGCTAATCACGCACACAGCTGTAACTGTTACACGCATACATAAATAAATAAATGAAGACAGGACGGCAGGTGGAGTCACTGATTCTTCGCAGATAATTTGCCTAACTGGTTCTTAGTCTGACACGTTGCCGTACCAAGACAAGAATCTGCAATTACTCTCTGCCAAAACTCCAAATCCATTGCTGGTCCCACCTGAAAATAGTCTCGAGCTGTATCTCAAAACCCGCAATGCTCGTTGATGTTTTAGGATAGTCGCTGGGTGATTTCTGTAGAGTAATGAAAATGATGTTCGCTGGTCAGTAGCCCCATATGTCCGGTGATAAGGGAGTAGCTTGCGACATTTAATTATTATGATTATGGTTATTTCAGGGAACATTGTGGTCTTTGTTTCTCAGTGGAACATATTACGCAGGCTCTTATATTCTTAGGGGTTTATGGTACAGGATTTTGTTAAGCATGAATGTAAATATTATATAATGAAGCTCATACGACGACCAGATGGCCTAGTGGTTAGAGAACCTGACTACGAAGCTTGAGGTCCCGGGTTCGATTCCCGTGTCGGGGCAGATATTTGTATGAATAATACGAATGTTTGTTCTCGGGTCTTGGGTGTTTGATATGTATTTAAGTATGTATCTTTCTATATAAGTATGTTTATCCGTTGCCTGGTACCCATAACACAAGCTTTGCTTAGCTTACTTTGGGACTAGGTCAATTGGTGTGAATTGTCCCGTGATATTTATTATTTATTATTCATAGAGAAGAACAGGATGATCATGATTGTTTGCATATTTTACAGGAATCGATCGGTTGTTGGTCAACGTTTATGAAGACTTAAAATAGTCATAGCACGATCAGTTGCGGCGAGCCCAGGCCTAGTGCACCTAGGCACAGAAAAAGATGGTGGGAAGACTAAATAGCACAGGTAATGAAAGCTATAACTAGGATATAACTCAAAATAAACAAAAAACTGGCATTTTGCTCAACGGTTAGCATAATCTTCATCATCATCTTTATACGTCCTACTGCAGAGCACAGGCCTCCTCTCAGAGTGAGAATTTCTACGCAGGTGTGTGTAGGTATCCTCGCGATGTTTGCCTTCAAATAAAGCTCACGGTAAATTGAAAATGTAATTTCGCACAAAAATTTTGAAAAACTTAAGACGAGGCTCGAACCGAACCCACGACCCTCTGCTTGAGAGGCAATAGCTCAAACCACTAGGCCACCACGGCTTTACCTTACTTGATGATGTTTTCGTAACTCTCAATTCATCCTGTTTAACAAACAAGTTTGATAAGTTAATCCTTAAAGTTAATAAGTACTATCTCATGATAGGCCCGGAGACAATGGGCATGGCGAACAGCGAGCACCCAATAGCCGGACAATGGCCAATTAACGCTCGCCACAATTAAATCAGGACTTGCTATTACAAAGGCTTCTTGGGACGGTTATATCGATAGGGATGATAATACCTCCTTAGGAAACGATATTTTTTATATCCTCTTGTAAGTATCAAAGTACAAGTTGATAACAGGAATCATAAGAATATAATTTTTATGACGTATAATGCATAATTTATTGCACGAATCTCGCGTTAGGTACTTTGCGGAGGTCCGTCCACATCAATGAACTGAAATAGTTACTTTGCTCACCCGCGACCTTAAAGTAAGGTTAATTCCAGGCTGAATATTTGAGCGTTTTGACCGCGCGGTTAAATGTTATTACCATTCGACGATTATTACCACAACTGAAGGACGAATCGCGCGAAATTTCATCAAACTACATTCAGATCGGTACTGTCTTAAGTTTTCATAAAAAGTTAACCCTAAGCATCATTCTTTTTAATAATTTCTGCTCAAATGGTAATGACAAAAAAACCACCGTAAAAACGCTGAATTTACCCTGCAGAATCGATTAACCTCTGGGCCCATAGAGTGCTGGTATGGAGACCGCGGACCACAAGAAAATGTGTGGGAAGACCCCAGATGAGATGGTCTGAGGACATTAAAAGTTACGCCGGACCGTACTGGCTCAGGAAGACGGTGAATAGGACGAAGTGGAGGAGATTAGGAGAGGGTTACATCCAGCAGTGGATAGAAAAAGCCTGAAAAAGGAGAGAGAGACAGAGAGAGAGAGAGAGAGAGAGAGAGAGAGAGAGAGAGAGAGAGAGAGAGAGGGGAGAATCGATTATCTGGGACTTTTTATAGATTTTTCTTTTTTATAAAATAGCATAGGTGATTGACGTCGTTCAAGGAAAAAGTTGACGTTCTCTAAAGAGTCGCGACCATAAGGTCAAATGTTCTTAGAAGAACAGTTTGATTGTTTAGTCGATCGAATTAATGTTCATTCTTCAAGCCTCGAGGAGTCTTTGTCATCGTACTTCTAATAGCGGAGTGCAGCGGAGATACGCTGCATCGGAGCTGAGTAAATCGGAGCTACGACGACATGTTCCTTCCTCGACGGCCGCGGTATTATTTAACATTTTATAAACTAAGGAGTGCGAAGGGGACGCCCCTTATGTAACTGAACGAGGAGCAAAGCCAACACCTGTCCGATGGCAAAGCTGAACGCGTCGGAATTTCACACCTCCTTCCCAGCCTTCAGCACCTCCTCTCCCGCCTAGTCCATCCAAAATTGTCTAATTTTAAATGGACCAATCAAAAGGAAGGTATAAATAAAGGGTAATATCCTCTCCAGCATCTTCCCAGCTACTCGCCCACACGTCCGCTCGCATTGTTCCGTTCAATCGAACCAAGTTATTATTGCAGATAATGCTTTATTTATGAAACCTCGTGGGAACATTGTTCGGGTTGTTAATGAAATTTGCCTCATTGTTTGCGTACAAGACGAAAAAGGGCCCAAGAGAATGTTAAGTAATAATGTATGGCTATAAAATTAATCCGTGGGGTTATTTTAATTAAAAATTGCTCGCTTTAAGCAGTCCTTTCTTAGTCTA
Organism: Archips crataeganus; assembly: GCA_947859365.1. Lineage (NCBI taxonomy): Eukaryota > Metazoa > Arthropoda > Insecta > Lepidoptera > Tortricidae > Archips > Archips crataeganus. Next base: position 8,773,487 of record OX402064.1, read on the forward strand.
GTATTAAAGAAAAAAGACTGATAAGATAACGTAACTGTTTTTGAGACGTTTCGTAATAATTCGAAATTGCATGCTCGCGAAAAGAATACTCGCAAAGCGTCAAAAAATATTACGTATTTTTTAAAAACACCTTGTGTAATTAATTATTAATTTATTATTTATTTCAGTTTCGTTCCAAGTTACATTCTAGGGTCTTTCTCCAATGTCAAAACGGGCTCCTTATTTTTTGACGACTATAAGAAGCTAATGGAATTTTTCTAACGAAATTTCGCACATGAATTCTGGAAAACTGAGAGATTTTCCAGATACCTATGATCTACTTGAGAGGTCATAGGCCAAATAGGCTACCGCAGCCGTAAAATCATTGTTATACTACCTATGACATTGTAGATTGTGTACAAAGTTGAAATGGGTTACACGGGTAAGGCCGTTCGTACACGCTACGCCAGTGTTTTTCAAACTGTGGGGCGCGACCCCTAGTGGGGTCGCAAAGCCTTATTTACGGGGTCCCAGGTAAAAGTAAAACAGCATGTGTATCTAGGTCCTACACTACAATAATAAAGTAATATTTTAATGCGACAAACGGCTTTTTTATTTTTCAAAATGAGACATTTAGGTAGTAGCTGTTGCCCGCGACTCCGTCTGCGAAGAATGGGGGGGGATAAAAAATAGCCCACGACCTATTCTCAGACCTACCGAATACGGAGAAAAAGTTTCATACAAATCGGTCGAGCCGTTTCGGAGGAGTTCGGTAACAAACACCGTGACACGAGATTTTTATATATTAGAAGGTTTTCGAGATGCAGCCTATTTCTCTTTTATAGTTTTAATGTCGAGCATTGAGATAATGTCAGTTCACATAGGTAAGAAGCGGCGATCGGCACTAATAATTAAAGTGTGGCTTGCAAGCTCTGTATATGGAAAATAAGTACCAAATAATAAGTTTTCAAGTCAGTAACATTTAGTTTCGATTTTAACCCTAGGGTGGTCGCTGAAATATTTTAACTTCTAAAGGGGTCGTGTATTCGAAAAGATTGAATAACACTGCGCTACGCAAATCTTCGATACCCGACGATTTTAGTCTCTACGCGACTACCGACTACATGTGTACGAATCTCTATGAGTTTATAGGGTAAACGCACCAATGCACGACACCTCAACGCCCAGTAGATGACACCCATCTGTCACCATTCTTGATAGCTAGCCATACGCGCACTGATGTATTACGGAGACAGGCGCGTCTGTTGGGCAGATCCGTGTTTGTATGGGTAGCTAGCTACCAGAAGGTGCCATGTATTGGGTCAGTTCGAGCACAGGAACGTTTACCTTACTGTGGTAGTCGCATAGAGATTAAAATCGTCTGGTCTGGAAGATTTCCGTAGCGTAATGTACGAACGGCCTAAAACAAGTACCGGTTAGTATCCGGGAAAGTTAACCTTTAAAATTGACTTCTAATTATTATAGCCACTTGTAATGTGTTTGGCATCTTCGCCGCTGTTTTATGCTTTGACAATTTTAAAGATAACGGACACAGCTTTAGAAACTAGGCTTTGACTGTGGGTTCGTTAAGCCTAGTCCATACTAATATTATAAATGCGAAAGTGTGTTTGTCTGTCTGTCTGTTACCTTTTCATGCTTAAAAATACACTGACGTATTTCGAACTCAACCAGAGCTCATCTTCAGAGTAGGTACCACAACCGTACGCTATGCTACCAAAGACTCAAAGTTTATGTAAGTAAGTAGTATGTAGTTTGGTGGTGGTGATAGTTGGGTTTGTGTGATTTATGTGTGTTCGTACAGTGTGGAGGTGGAGGAACTGCATGAACACGCATTTCTTGAATAAACGTACTTAACTATCATAATAATTGCTTCAGTTTTTTAATATGGCAAAGTAACGCCTGATTCAATAAAGTGTAACATCCCCTCTTGCGTCAGGGATTAAAAAATCAAATACCCCGTTATCTTAGGTTACAAAGCGCATTAGTATGAACAAAATCACACCTGCCTTTATACGATAAAACATCTAGAATGGCAACGGATCGGCTAGCACAAACGGTTCACCGGAAGCGAGATAATATTTTAATTGGCGTGAAAACTCAATAATTGAAGATAAAAATCAGCGGCGGAGACCAATTACTGCAGTGTGTGGCACTATGCATCCGAGTTGTGGACGTGTGCTAGGGATGCCGGGTTTGTTATCGATATATTTTAGATCCTTGCGGCTTGGCAGCCTTACATCGATAATGCGTTTTGGAGCGCAGGGCATTGTTATGGAACCGGTCAACCCGCCTCACCCCGAGTATACGCGGTCTTTGTCAAACCTTCAAACCACCAACACTGGGCTGGATACCACAAGATAAGATGGCGGCGACGAGGTAGGACCAGAAGACGTCAGTGGGACAACCTGTACGTGTATTTTATGGACTGAAATCGTTCAAAATCGGACCGAGCGGAGAAATTCTGATTCTGAATACTAAAATCCCTTTAGAATCCAATTTATTTGAAGATTAGCTGCACTCTTTTTCGAGATGTTACATTTTTAGGTAGTGACCCGGAATATTTGCTCTTGCTTGAATGAACTAAAGATATCATCATCCCAGCCTATAGACGTCTCACTGCAGGGCACAGGCTTCCTCTCAGAATGAGAGGGCTTGGGTTGTAGTTCCCACGCGGGCCCAGTGCGAATTGCGAACTTTCAAGAAATATATAAACTGACTTAACCTTTTTCTATGCCCCGTCTATTTACATACGCTACTACAAAACGAATCATTGTGTTATATTGTTTGCCTATACAGGATTAATTTAGAAGCAAAGCATATTTTAAACAAAATCAATAAATTTTCTACCATACCATACTCTAAATATATCGAATCTTTGTGCAGATTTATGTGGTCGCTATATATATATGCATCCTCAAAGGTGAGCGCACTCAGCCAGGTGGTGGGGGTTACCGGCGGCGAGGCAGGCCTAGGCGCAGATGGCGAGATGACCTGGACGCAGAATCTCGCTCAGGACAGGGAGGGAGGACCAGAGGGGAGGCCTTTGCCCAGCAGTGGGAGTGAGACACAATTATAGGCTAGTAAAAAATATATATATATATGCTTGACAAAGGGTTAAAAGTGATTTTTATCGATATCGTTTGTTCACAACCCTACCATCAGTTCGTGCGGTTTTTCAGCGGGCACGGCGGCTCTAACAACTCATTAGGCGGCGGCTTTGAATTTGTGCCAACCCTGACCGAGAGTTAATTGTTTTTATTTATTTTTTATTGGAATAGGGTTGGCGAAAATATTATTTAAGTATGTATAAATCGATGTACTTAGTTCGAAGAATCGCCACTCAAGTGGCAGTGGGCAGGGCACATCGCTCGTAGAACTGAAGGCCGATGGGGCAAAAAGGCTCTCGATTGGCGTCCACGGACCAGAAGACGCAGTGTAGGTAGGCCTCCGACAAGATGGAGCGACGACCTGGTTAAGATTGCGGGGACGCGTTGGATGCCGATGGCACGGGACCGATCTGTTTGGCGAGCCTTGGGGGAGACCTACGTATGTTCAGCAGTGGACATCTTTAGGCTGAAATGATGATGATGATGAATCAAAAGCTATATTTAATTTCAGCACATTACTTGACGTTTTATGTTCACTAGTTTAAACATGGCTGTCTGGACACACAGGCTTTATTTTGACAGGTCCCAACGTGACTATAAACTGATTCGACGCCTGCCGATTTACTTGAGTAATATTTTGTTTTATTTTTAAAGGGAGGTGATTCGTCTGTACATTTTTAGAGTTCCACACCTCTAAAATAAAAACAAAACCCTTATCATAATTGTGATTTAAGTTTATCTGTGTGAAATTCTGTTTATTTTCTTGTATGTATGTGTGTGTCTTCTTGTGAGAGTAAATAAATGTCTTCTTTCTGTCTTTCTTTTCCTTTATTTTGTAAAGTGTCAAACGCACTTACACACGCTTGTAAATTTTCGCATTCATTGTTAGTAAGATGCGGAATTGAGTGGCATGTGTGTTTGTTATTCTTTTACGTTAAGAGGGTACGATGGCTGAGAGACTTTTGAGAAATAGGTATTTCAGTGAAATGTCGCTGTCTCGCCCGAACCCCTCCGTGTCAGTACAGCGAGAGCAGGACAACTGCAGCTCAGACCGTTTTAGGCGCGTAAAATTAATCAAAACAGCATTTCGTAATCCCCTGTTTTCTTCTCGAAAACTGGACCAATAAAATTATTTTTTTCAAAAATAATTAGAGGACAAATTTAGCTATGCCCCTATGTTTTCCTTTTTTTGTTTATATCAGGGATTCTTTTCTGATGAGTGTCGGAAAATGACGTTGAAATTCGGCAATTTATTCAGTTTTTGAAAGCTCATATTTCTTATGTTAATTGAAATATGGAAAAAAACGAAACAAAGGGGCATAACTATGGTAGATACAGATTACACAGTAAAAAAAAATTGGCTCTAAAGCCATTATCCAGGGAGGAAACAGGGGATTACGTTTGTATGGAGAAATGGTGCGCATCGTACCCTCTTAATTAAATATGATTAGTCTTAATGAATGTTGCATGTTTTTAAATTTTAAGTTTATTCATATATTTGTACGCCTCACGGCAAAACATAGCGATCTATAAAAAAATTGTATCACCTTCATACCTATGTTTTACAAATAATAAATGATTATGATTATGATTATGATTAAAACAGCCAACAAGATGGAGCGACAACTGGTGCCGCACCGCTCCGTAAGTCGAACCTATATTCAGCAGTGGACGTCTTTCGGCTGAAACTATGATGATGATGATGATGATGATGATAGTTAAATCTCGGAAGCAAGAGATACAATACTGAGATGAATAATGTTTTTATTTTTTTTTTCCTTATTTTGTACAATAAAGAGTTTACATACATACATACATACAATACTTTTATCCAGCTATTTGTATACTCATGATCTAATTCTATTCCGTAATTTAAGCGTCAAAAGTAGGTAGTAGACAAACCTTTATAATTGTAAGGATTAATGTCGAAATTTAAAATAAATTCGATCGCAGATTTTTCCTAAAATATTTTCTCCAATTAAATGTAAAATGACAAAAATCCGGTGGAAGAGGAGCAAGCAATTGGGTATTTTATCGCAGTATAACTGACAATTCGATACCTCCTAAGTATACTGGTGTAACTGCATAATGGTGATTTTACAGTAAAGACCTTATTATTTCGATACAATACGGTCTTTACTGTAAAATCACCATTATGCAGTTACACCAGTATACTTAGGAGGTATCGAATTTTTGTCGACTACGACAAAATATTCCGTCGTGTATCGATACAATCGCTGCTGTTTCGTATATCGAGTGCTCATCTGCCGTGGTACCAAGGTTTTTCGACATGAATTCAAAATGCTTATTATTATAGCCGTGGTGGCAGTAGTTTAGCCTCTAAAGCAGACGATTCTTGGTTCGAGATTGAGCTCGTATCGCTGAGTTTTTCGTAATTTATACCCAAAATTACATTTTGAAATTTACCATTAGCTTTTTGGTGAAGGAAAATACACACCTGAGAAGAAATCCAATGGTGTGTGTGATGTTCCCAATCCGCACTGGGCCCGCGTGGAAACTACGACCCAAGACCCCTCATTCTGAAAGGAAGCCTGTGACCTGTAGTGGGACGTATATAGGCTGGTATCATGAAACTTGGTCAAGAAGGAAATTTAACTTTACGGGGCGAGTAATTAAGAAGGGAAAAGGGCATATAAGGGAGTAAGAATTTTGGAATAACGAATAAACAGCTCCACAGTTATGTAACTGTAAGTGTAAAAAACTAGTAAAACTAGGAAGTTTGGCGAAACTTATGTTTGTGTTTTCTATTTTAGGTTCTCCGCCGAGTACCGTGCACGGAAGCTACCGAATAACGACCAATCGTTAGTGTAAGATTATTTAAAAGCGAAAAAGTTTCTCGGGTGCGCCGGTGGGATTCGAACCCACGTCTCCTGGGTATGCGCCCCAACGGGTGTTCTACCAATTGAACCACGTCGCATCCAACGGACTCCCCCGAAATTCTTAATCGCTTACATACACCAACAGTGGCGTGTGGTAACATCCATCGCAACTATTAGAAGCTACGACTCCTACGTTCCAAATTACATTGGAAATGCGTAAGAAATGATGTACCACATCTATTTATTCAAATACTAGCTTTTGCCCGCGGCTTCGCTCGCGTGTACTATGAGTATGAACTAAAACAATCACTTTGCTCACCTTACAATAGTTACGTTTATGCAACAAATGTGCGTTCATGCAGTTCCTCTACCTCCACACTGTACGAACACACACAAATCACATAAACCCAACCAACACCACCACCAAGCTACACTGACGCGTTTCGAACTCAACCAGAGCTCATCTTCAGAGTTACCACAACCGCATGCTATGCTACCAAATGTTAAACTAACAAACCAAAACAAATGTTTTAACTTGTCACTGTAACTTCTCAAGTACCCACTTTATTTTTCTTATTCTCAAACTACTCCACAAAAATTAACTTTTATTGACATATTATAAAACTACCTTGAATTTTTGTTTATTTATTTATAACATTTGTTTTATACTATGAGTATTCCAAAGAACCAAGATATCAAGCAAGCAAGCATACAGGCAAGCAAGCAAGCAGGTCCACAATTGACCGAGAAATTGGTGAACATACCTACATAAAAAAAATCATAAAGTGGAATGCATAACCTCCTCCTTTTTTAGAAGTCGGTTTATGTGCCCTTTGCGGCCTACTTACAGTATAAACTTATGAATTTTGAAATTTAAGCTTTCTGCAACCAGTAAAACGCAAAATCCCGTTTTTTCCCGTTCCCGTAAGAATTTCGGGAAATGTTTTCTTAATGCTCCCCTACACTCCCCAAGGAACCCACTTGCCAAATTTCAGCTTTCTATGACCAGTAAAACGAAAAAGCCCGTTTTTCCCGTTCCTGTGGGAATTTTGGAAAGTCCTCTCTTAATGCTCCTCGACACTCCCCAAACAACCTACATGCCGAATTTCAGCTTTCTACAACCAATAAAATGAAAAATCCCGTTTTTTCCCGTTCCCGTTGGAATTTGGGAAAGTCCTCTCTCAATGTTCCTTTACACTCTCCAAGCAACCTACATACCGAATTTCAGCTTTCTACGACCAGTAAAACGAAAAATCCTGTTTTTTCCCGTTCCCGTGGGAATTTTGGAAAGTACTCTCTCAATCCAGCTCTACACTCCCCAAGGAACCCACTTGCCTAATTTCAGCTCTCTATGACCAGTAAAACGAAAAATCCCGTTTTCCCGTTCCCGTGGGAATTTTGGAAAGTCCTCTCTCAATGCTCCTTACACACTCCCCAAACGACCTACATGCCGAATTTCAGCTTTCTACGACCAGTAAAACGAAAAATCCCGTTTTTTCCCGTTCCCGTGGGAATTTGGGAAAGTCCTCTCTCAATGCTCATCTACACTCTCCAAGCAACCTACATGCCGAATTTCAACTTTCTACGACCTGTAAAACGAAAAATCCTGTTTTTCCCATTTCCGTAGGAATTTTGGAAAGTCCTCTCTCAATCCAGCTCAACACTCCCCAAACAACCTACATGCCGAATTTCAGCTTTCTACGACCAGTAAAACGAAAAATCCCGTTTTTTCCTTATCCCATGGGAATTTATAATTACCTACATCTATGCCAAATTTGAAGAGTCTAGTAATTATAGTTCATAGGATCCCGTTGAACTGAATATATAAATCCCGTTTTTTCCTTATCCCGTGGGAATTTTCAAAAATCCTGAAATTGATGTTTTAAATAATGTAACACCTACTTGTGTATCAAATTTGAAGAGTCTAGCTATTATAGTTACTGAGATAGGGTCACTCGGAATCGAATATATAAATCCCATTTTTTCCCTTTCCCGTGGGAATTCCCAAAAATCCTTCCTTAGTGGATGCCTACATTGTATAAGGTATCTATGTGCAAAATTTCAAGTCTCTAGGTCCAGTGGTTTGGGCTGTGCGTTGATATATCAACAGTCATTTAGTTTATTTAGATATTTCAACCCCATCGCACCCCATCCAGGGAGATGGTATTTTACGTCAGCCACGTCGGATTTTAAAACCGTTGTTGTTTTCATAACCAGCGACCCGATAAACCATAGAAACAACACCCATGTTGATTTTCAGACTTTGTTACCCCTTTCCCCCCTTTTAGGGGTTGAATTCTCAAAAAACCTGAAACACGTGTTTACTCATTTATCATTAGGAGTACTTCTGTGAAGTTTCGAATAAAATAGTCGAACTTATCTTGTTTCCCCATACAAACTTTGGACCCCCGTTTCACCCCCTTAGGGAGTGAATTTTGAAAAATCCTTTCTTAGTGCACCCCTAGACCTTATAAGGAACCTACATGCCAAATTTTGAATCTCTAGGCCCAGTGGTTTGGGCTGTGCGTTGATATGTCAGTCAGTCAGTCAGTCAGTCAGTCAGTCAGTCAGTCAGTTTCTTCTTTTATATATATAGATTATTTATTTTATTAGCAGTACGGCTGCTCACCGAATCTAAGATTATTTAAAAGCGAACAAACTAATAGTTGCGATGGATGTTACCACACGCCACTGTTGGTGTATGTAAGCGATTAAGAATTTCGGGGGAGTCGGTTCGATGCGACGTGGTTCAATTGGTAGAACACCCGTTGGGGCGCATACCCAGGAGACGTGGGCTTGAATTCCACCGGCGCACCCGAGAAACTTTTTCGCTTTTAAATAATCTTAGATTCGGTGAGTGCTAATAAAATAAATAATATTTGAATAAATAGATGTGGTACATCATTTCTTACGCATTTCCAATGTAATTTGGAAAGTAGCAGTCGTAGCTTCTAATAGTTGCGATGGATGTTACCACACGCCACTGTTGGTGTATGTAAGCGATTAAGAATTTCGGGGGAGTCGCTTGGATGCGACGTGGTTCAATTGGTAGAACACCCGTTGGGGCGCATACCCAGGAGACGTGGGTTCGAATCCCACCGGCGCACCCGAGAAACTTTTTCGCTTTTAAATAATCTGAGATTCGGTGAGCAGCCGTACTGCTAATAAAATAAATAATATTTCAATCGTTAGTGTCTTTTTTTTTCAACCTCGACATTGCTGCATTGGCAGCACCATCGATAGTACCGAAAAATCGATTGATTGATTAATCATGGATCAATTGGTTTCATTACTTTCATTCGAGTTTCACTGGTAGCCCCAAAACGTCGGCTAACATTCGAAGCTCGCGTGAACGATGCCATCGACTCGCTCGGAATCGAATACATTATCTCGAACGAAAGAATCCTGCCGCATAATTTGTACCATTTGTTCCGATACATACCGAGTGCGATATGGTAAGTCGATTTGAAATGAGAACAAATAGTAGCTTGCTAATGTTAGCTTTTAGCATATGGTTGTAAATACAATGCCGGTGCAGGACCTGTATAATGTGTGGGCAAGATTTTGTAAGGTCCTATGATACCACACATCAACCAACGGATTTTTAAATGCGCACAAACGAGACGAAACTGAGAAGTGGTCACTAACGATGGCCCTCATAAGATAGGTCAAGGTCACAGAGCGCGATGAACAGGGCTATGCTTGAAGTTTCTCTGCGGGATCACATCAGAAATAATGAAATCCGTGCAAAAACGAAAGTCACCGACATAGCTCGAAGAAACAAGAAGAATCAAGTGGCAGTGTGCTGCACATCGCTCGTAGAACTGATGACCGATGGGGCCAAAAGGTTCTCGAATGCCGTTCACGAGCCGGAACACGCAGTGTAAGTAGGCCTCCAACAAGATGGAGCAACGAGCTGGTTAAGATTGAGGAAAAAAGGAAAAAAGGATGGTGAACCTTGGGGGAGGCCTATGTTCAGCAATGGATGTCTTTAAGCTGAAATGATGATGATGATCAAAAACGATATTTTTGAGAGAGACGAGAGGCCGCTTTGCCCACGCCTAGCTACACCACTATATGAAGCCCCGTTTGGATCTACAAGAAAAATCCCGCAAGTTGCATTACATTGCAAGACTGTGAAGAAAACAAGTTTCTTTTGGCAAATGAGCGCCGTAATGTAATGCAACTAGCACCGTTTTTCTTGCAGATCTAAAGGGGGCTTAAATATTGCAGCATTGGCATTAGAAAAAGAAAAAAAAACTCAGACAAGACTCAGAAAGTGAGTCCTCAGAAACTTTAAAAGAAACGTGAAACGCCTGTGTTGTCTTCTGTTGTCATCTATGTTGCACAAGTTTCGTTCTAATTACCTATAAAAAAAAAATTATAAATCTACTCTATGGTTCGATAAAATTGTGGCATATAATACCCTTCGGGATTATAGTCTTCGGGTTTGTAGATTTTCTGTCAAACGTACTTACGGAATTTAAAACTTTCCATAAAATAAACATTTGGTACTATGATGCGTAGCGTACCTACAACCTAGTTATTCAAGGCTTAAGTGAACAGGTTTATAGACCAGTGATTAACACATTGAAGAAATAAAACACGTACCTACTCAATAATGTACTTTTTCCATAGCTGTTGTCAGTGTCGAAGTAGCAGCAAAACGAAAACATTCCTTCAATCATTATGCTTTTCCATAGACTATCTCTTTATTCTATCATGAAAGCGTTCCTTCCAAGTCGTGAAAATCGATTTAGTTTACGATCTCACCCTATATTCAATCAAGGGAACCACAACCAAAGGCGACGTTAGAAAGACAACTTAAATTTACACTTCCTTTTACACTTTCTAAACGATTTCCAACTCTATAAATAAATAATGTAAGATCCACTGGTGTAATTGTTGACGGTAATAAACTTTTCTTCTCAGTTATAGTGATGGTAACTATAAAATTCGCGTCAATAGGCGCGTATCAGTAGCATTATGTCGAGAATATGCTTTGTGCAGCACAATAAGCTTTCATAGCAGATGTTAGTTGTCAAAGCATGGACGGACAATTGAAGGGATCGTAAAATGGTCTGTATTCCTCGAAGGCAAGACTATGACTAGATGTTTCTCTTGATTTCGCTTCGTCTGTCTCTTGTTTATTGCTATTTCGCAGGAATCAAACGATATTTCCGGGATCACCTATCGTTGTCTGGTTAGATCATCATCATCATCATCATCATCATCATCATCATCATCATCATCATCATCATCATCATCATCATCAGCCTACGTTCGTCCACTGCTGGACATAGACCTCTCCCATGGCACGCCACTGAGCACGATCCTCGGCCACTCTCATCCAGCTCTTGCCAGCCGCCTTGCGAAGAACATCGCTCCACCGAGTCTGAGGACGTCCCACGCTACGTTTGCTGATCCGTGGTCTCCACTCAAGAACTCGTCTACACCAACGGTTATCGGTTCTTCGGGTTATATGGCCTGCCCATTGCCACTTCAGCGTGCTAATGCGGTGGGCTATGTCGATAACTTTGGTTCTCTGTCGGATCACTTCGTTACGAATTCGATCGTTACGACCGTCTGTCTCTTGTTCATTGCTATTTCGCAGGAATCAAACGATATTTCCGAGATCACCTATCGTTGTCTGGTTAGATCAATTTAACGAAATCGGTATTTCCTAGTAGCAAAATTTCCAATCGCATCTTTTCCCTAATGCTTTTTTCTCACAATGTTTTTTACTGAAGCTTATTTTCACAATCGCGTTTTTTGCCAACTTTGATCGACACAGAAACATAGGTAGGTTTAGGTTAAGTTAAGTTTGCATCGGCCCGAAGGGCCAAAAGCACGCAGAAGAAGCAGCTCCGCGTGAGTGGAGCTCCGTCGAAACTGTTTTTGTTAATTCAAATTGGGAAAAAACGCTACTGTGAAAATGAGCTCCAGTAAAAAAATATACTGAAAAAAAAGCTTTTGGGAATTGCTACTATTCCTAGTAGTATAACGAATTTGGTAAACTGATCTAACCAGTCATCTCGTTGTACAATAAGACTGCTGATTGAAATTAAATTTTATATTTACCATGAGCTTAACGGTGAAGGAAAACATCGTGAAGAAACCTGTATCCATCTGTGAAGAAATTCAATGGTGTATGTGAAGTTCCAAATCCGCACTCGGCCCGCATGGGAATTACAGCCTAGGCCCTCTCAATCTGAGAGGAGGCCTGTGCCCCGCAGTGGAACGTGTGGAAATTTAGAAATACGTACCTACTAGGAATACTAGGTGAAAATTATTGTGAGTTTTTCTACTAAAAGGGAAACAATCGTATTTATGAAATAAATAGTAAATAAAATGTGTTTTTCTACAGTCAAAAAATATTAAAAATAAAAATAGCCGCTATTAACTGCTGCCATGTGGCATAACGTTATTCATACCTAATCAATCACTATTTACATAGCATTAGAGTTAAGTATAGTAGCGCATTATCTCAGTATTTATGAGTTTCCAATTTCACCGGAGATCCTATCGACAGACGGTGGGAAAATTTACTTGTGAGAAACGGGCAGACAGCGGAGGCGTGGCGGTGCGGTGGCGGTGACGGTTGTAATATTCTAACTTGTATGAACGGTTGTGCGGTACCGTACCGCGAACTCGTTCATACAAATTAGAATCATACAATTGTCACCGCCACCGCACCGCCACGCCTCCGCTGTCTGTGCGTTTTGGAGCTTAAAGTATGATAGTAAAATGCATCAGAACATACATAAGCGCCACTTTGTTGTATCCCTAGTAATTTGGTACCGAATAATTTATAATCTTTCTTTAGAAACTTATCATCGCGGTCTATATACGTCCTAGTGAAAGGCACAGGCGTCCTCTCCGAACGAGAGGGCTTGGGCCGCAGTTCCCACGCGGGCTCAGTGCGGATTGGGGACTTCACCCGCCATTAAACTTCTCCGCAGATGTGATTAAGTTTCCTCACTATGTTGTACTTCACCGTAAAGGTCAGGTAAACAAATGTAATTTTGCACATACATTCCTCAAAAAACTAAGACGTGCGAACCTGGGCTCGAACCCGCGACCTCCTCCTGATTTAGAGCCTCTCCTAAACCACTGGGCTATTAATACTTACAATTAGAAGCTTATAATATTACATAATCAATTATTATATTATACTAGTCTGTTAGTAGCTTGGCAGTTGAATTTAAACTCTGGGATTTAACTAATTCCCAAAAATTACATGATGATCTTCATTTAAATTGTACAGTCAGCAACAAAAATATGAATACACCCAAAGTACCAAAAATATGCATCCACGACTCTATTACCAGGGAATAAAGGCGTGTATACATATTTTTGGTACTTTAAGTGTATTCATATTTTGTTATCTGTATATCTGTGTCTGACTGTACGACGAACACCCGTGCAAAATAACGTGTCTCTAGACTTAGTGGTTAAGATTTTCAGATTTTACTTGGTTTACGTAAGAATATTGAGATAAAAAGTAGCCTATGTGTTATTCTAGACGTGCAGCTATAAACATATCAAATTTCAACTAAATCTGTCCACCCGTTTTAGCATGAAGGAGTATTTTATATTAGAATTTGTGTCTTATTTGTATCTTTATCTTTATTTGTATCTTCAAACGTATGTAGATGTCCTAAAGAATCTACCTATAACTAAAAATTGTGACTACCGCCTGACCGAAGAAGACCCGCTCAATCTTACTCAGTGATTGATGACCGAACGAACGAATGGATTGACCGAATGGAATCGATTTAGTGAGCAATGGCGCCCATTTGCATATGTATGGGTCGAGAAATGAGTTCTTTACTGAAACTGCTCTATTTGAATGCTTAACGCGCTTTAAATGAAAAAGGCAAGAAATGTCTTTTTAAACTGTTGATATGGCGGTCAGGTTATATTAAAACTCGCTGCTTTAGAACGATACTGACTTAATTGGAATTATTGGAATTTCAAAAATAAACTTTATGTAAAAAGAAAAACAGGTTTAGTTTTGAAATTAAAATACTTAATTGTAATAGGGATGACGACTGGGTTAAAAATATGTCATTCTATTAAGTCAGTCAGTTAGATTATGGGAAAATATGAGACACGTATTTTTTGGTTTATTCAAATTATTAAAAATCGACAAAGGCATCTCTTTGAACTAAAACAATTACTTTGCTCACCCGCGACCTTACAATAGTTACGTTTATGCAAGAAATGTGCGTTCATGCAGTTCCTCCACCTCCACACTGTACGAACACACACAAATCACATAAACCCAACCATCACCACCACCAAGCTACACTGACGCGTTTCGAACTCAACCAGAGCTCATCTTCAGAGTTACCACAACCGTATGCTATGCTACCAACTGTTAAACTCAAATCTCTTTGATCGGTGTCATTTTTGAGAAGTTATCTAGATAGGTTAATTTATGTATATTTTACAAGAACCACGCAAGAACATACACTGACCTTTTAAATATTATATTTCATGTCAATACGTTTCATGTAGCTATGTATGTATATCATTATCACAGATTCGGCATGCTTCGGTTTAATTTACCTGTACCTAACTGATTTATTACATGTTTAAAACATGTTCCCTTAACCTTTAGTAGTAAATTAACTATCAAAAGTTGGCACTTTTACTGTTTCCAGATCTTCAAGTTTTTACTCAACTCATTTTGATTGAAATACTGTTCGGTGCAATTGCACTAAAAAAATTATAATTTATCTGTCCAACTTTTAAATAATTTATCTAAGTTATGTGCAAAGTAAAGCTATACAGAACAATCGGCTGCGCAGGAGTCTGTTAGCGTACGGGAGCCGCGGTAATGATCGGCTATCACGGCAATACAAATGCTTAGTGACAGCAGCTGTGGACATGTCTTTTGTTTAGTTTTAATACAATACAATACAAATATTCTTTATTGAACACCAAAAACAGTAGGTACAGTGACATTTTAAAAATAAAAATTCTGCAGACAGTAAGCGGTCTTTTCGCTCAAAGTCGATCTTTTCCAGACAACCAATTTATGTACGGAGATTATTAATGAAAATGATCAGGCTAATGTAGGTGGTAGACACAACAAATAGGAGAAACGAAGAATTATTAGTCAATAAATATTGAAAACAATACAAATATATAATATGTAAATAAACTAATACATTAAATATAACACTTATACACTACATATAATCCCTCCCATATTCCCTCTCCTTTTCCCAGGGCCGACAACGCACTGGCATCGTGTAAAGCGCTGCGGGTGTCTATGGACAGTGGTGATCATTTAACATCAGATGACCCACTAGTTCGTTTGTCTGGCCTCTTTAACATAAAAAATAATAATAATAATACTTATTGCGTTACACATTACATGCCTACTTATACACCACGTATTTTCAATGTTTTTAACTCCGACGACTGTTGCGGTGCTAGGCAACGCGAGCGCGCCTATAATGTTCGGATGTTTACCTACAATAGACAATAGTGCTTACATTTCGGATTTTTTTTTACTATTTTTAAAACCAATGTTTTTTAACTCAACAACAATACAAACAACAACAATGTACAATTACGGAGGTACGGAATCTTTCATTTACGAGTCCGACTCGCACTTGACAGGTTTTTTTTTTTTAAATAAGGCTTACAGTAAGATTATTTCCACTTTGACACTCGGGACGTCTCAGGTTTAATCGTAAAGGTTCATGTTTTCTCATACAGTATACTTATATAAAATCCTAGAATTTAATCACATAAAATATCCAAACCTATTTAATGTAATTAATAACAAAACCTCAGCCTAAGTATTGCACTTGCGATCTTTCTCGATTTATGTCGAGAATTGCCGAGTGTCAAAGTGAGAAGAAATTTATCTTACATGCAATACTTGCTGTAATTACGATTACAATCACACCTGATAATAAATGAAAGTGAGGCCTAACTCCGGCGCCACACATATTACAAATGTTTGAACACATTTATTTGATCACATGTGTAGCACCGGTATTTGCTTATTTGTTCAATAGAACATCCATATAATCAACCATAGATCAAATATGTGTTCAAATATGTGTTGAAACATTTGTAATATGTGTGGCGCCGTGGTTACAATAAGATGAAGCACGCTGGCCTAAGTAGTAAATGTCATTCAACGTAAATTTGAAGATAGTATTGATAAAAAAATAACTTATCCCTACAAATCTTTCGTGCACCGATCGATTTGCGCGTAATTCAGTCGCGTACAAACATACAGTTGAACAATATACTAAGACAATCGACGGACGGACGGACGGTCACGTGCGTCCGCAATCAATATAGATTGCCTTCGATTTGTGTGGTCGGCGTGTTTGTTTGTGAGGCGCATGAATTACTTGTTTACATACCTACTAAATCAAACACTATTGTAATTTTTTTTAATTATACTGAAACTAGAACACACTGAAAAATGTATGGCTTATATCGGGAATCGTAGGTAAACGATTTTTTTCTGACGTGAAAAAGTTAAAAATAATAAATAAATCGGAAAGGAAGATAATTGTTTTATAAGGAAAATAAAGTTGAATTAATAGATCATATATTTTACAAAATATGACAATTGATTCAAGAATTACGAACGAAAGTATGTTAGAAGCCTGAAATCGAGGACTTTGGTTTTTGAAATATGGATATATTTAATTTTATAACTTCAGTGCCGCGTTGGATGCGGATGCCGCAGGACCCATCTGTTTGACGAACCTTGGGAAGCCAGCATGTTCAGCATTGGACGTCTTTCGGTTTCAAGGATGATGATGAAACAAAAATAGAGGGCGCTGTCCAAGAACGTGAAGGTGGATGCGGCTTATAGCTAGTGCCATTCACGAAGACTCCTGAATTTGTCAAAATTAAATAAATAATAAATATAAATATCCATGGGACAATTCACACCAATTGACCTAGTCCCAAAGTAAGCTTAGCAAAGCTTGTGTTATGGGTACTAAGCAACGGATAAACATACTTATATAGATAAATAAATACTTAAATACATAGAAAACATCCATAACTCAGGAACAAATATTCGTGCTCATCACACAAATAAATGCCCTTACCGGGATTTGAACCCAGGACCTCTTGCTTCGTAGGCAGGGTCACTGCCAACTAGGCTAAAGCGGTCGTTAAAAATTGGCCAATAATGACATTGAAATAAGAACCATGGCACGCGTCATCATAAATGACTCGATCTATACAAGATGATGCGTTAACTTCGTCTGCAAACAATAGATGGCGTTGTCAGAATGAACGCCGTGCTTAAAAGTAACTGTAACATGTTCTCAGGTGAAACTAAAATTATAAGTAAGTAAATATTTTTGCGAAGGTATTTTTAACCCGGGCAAAATCATGGATCATCATCATTACCATTTCAGCTGTAGGACGTCCACTGCTGGACATAGATCTCCCTCATTGTTATCCAATCAATATGGTTGAAAGCCACTTGCATCCACCTTGAACCAGCGCTCTTTACCAAATCGTCCGTTCATCACATTCGTCGACGTTCCCACGCTGTACATGCCAGTCCGTGGTCTCCATTCGAGGAATTTTTGGCCCCAACGGTCATCTGTTCTGCGTGCTATATGGCCTGCCCATTGCCATTTCAACGAGCTAATCCGTTTGGGTATGTCGGTGACCCTGGTTTTTCTACAGATCTCCTCATTCCTGATTCGGTCCCGCAAAGAAACCCCGAGCATAGCTCTACCCTAAACCATGGGTAAAGCTAGTAAAATAATAATACGGAAAACTTCACGTTACGATATCAGATCCTCTATTTAACTTATAAAAGGGAAATACCATAAAAAATGTCACCTAACCCGTCAAACCGCTAAAATCGCGAAGAAAGCTGCAATCTCATAATTATACCTAACGTTTCTTAACCGCAAACCCAACAGGTCTGCGACACTTGTCCACTGACAATCTAATTGCAATAGATTACATGGGCATGGAGCTGGTATTACCGCAAACTAGCTGTTGCCCGCGACTCCGTCTGCGTAGAATTCATTTATCGCTATCCCGCGGGAACTCTGTGATTTTTCGGGATAAAAACTTCCCTACTAAGTACTAAAAAGTTAATAAAAATTATGACATTCCGTCATACTCCACGTGACCATCGACGGGCCCAATTGCATAACAAAGTACAACTTATATTACAAGCGGAACTCCCTTTCTAGTTAATATAAATGAAGCGAGAGTTCCGCTTGTAATATTAGTTGTACTTTGTTATGCAATTGGGCCCTGGTGTCAGCTTTGCTCTTCGTTCAGTTACATACTGTATATTCACTAATTGATACCGAGAGGGTCATGGGCAAGGATGATATAGACTGGATTGGCAGTCGCCATAGTACGCATCGGCCGTGGTTTTTGTAGTTCGATTATTAAATCTAGATGGCGCTGAAATATAGCCAGAGGCTTTGAAGGCAAAACAATAAGACTACAGATATTTCATATCACTGCAAATGTATTATTATGCAATATTTTTGAAAAATAATACATTTGTAGTAATATGAAACATCTGTAGTCTTATTGTTTTGCCTTCAAAGCCTCTGGCTATATTTCAGCGCAAATTTTTAGGGTTCCGTAGTCAACTAGGAACCCTTATAGTTTCGCCATGTCTGTCCGTCTGTCTGTCTGTCTGTCTGTCTGTCCGCGGCTAAGCTCAGAGATCGTTAGTACTAGAAAGCTGTAATTTGGCATGAATATACATATCAGTCACGCCAACAAAGTTGTAAAATAAAAAACAAAAAAATAATTTTTTTTAGGGTACCTCTCATAGACGTAAAGGGGGGGTGATTTTTTTTTTCTCAACTAATCCTATAGTGTGGGGTATCGTTGGATAGGTCTTTTAAAACCATTGCGGGGTTGCTAACATGATTTTTCTATTCAGTGATCTGTTTGCGAAATATTCAACTTTAAAGTGAAAATTTTCATTAAAATCGGCCGTCCCCCCCCCCCCTCTAAAATCTAAACTGTTGGGTGGAAAAATCTGAAAAAATTCAGAAGGGTAGTAAATATATCAAATTTACTGGGAAAATTATAGCGGCTAAGATTGCTTGGAAATTATTTGTAGTTTAAGAGTAAATAGTAGCCTAAGGTATAAAACATACCTAAACTTGGATGATTCCGTACACATACGAAATCCTTAGAAAAATATTACTTGATTTTTTTGTAATGGCTACGGAACCCTACCTTGTGCGTGTCCGACACGCTCTTGGCCGGTTTTGGAGTTTACGTGCGAAATACATTTCACGTTTATCATGAGCTTTACAAGCAGTTTTGAGGTGACATTTAATGGTCTGGTGAAGTTCCCGATTCGCACTGGGCCCGCGTGGGAACTACGGCGCAAACCCTGTTATTCTGAAAAGAGGCCTGTGCTCCAGTGGACGTATATAGGCTGGAATGATGATCATCATCATCATCCCAGTCTATATACGTCACAGGCCTCCTCTCAGAATGAGAGGGGTTGGGCCGTGGTTCCTAGCGGGCCCAGTGCGGATTGATGATGTTGGGATGATGATGATGATGATTATTTTTCGTGTTCTTTCCAATCTAATCGCTGACAGCTCTATAGCAGCACTTAATAGCGGCAACAACCGGCGCTTATTGTGCGCAGGCGCGACAACGGCAAAGTAAACAGGACACGACACGTGACGTCACCGATTACTAGTTATCGCTACCGCAATTCAAACTAGTACTTTTACCCGCGGCTATATTATCCGTCATTATCTGAAAGGAGAAATTTCGAAATTTAGACGACCAGATGGCCTAGTGGTTAGAAACCTGACTACGAAGCTTGAGGTCCCGGGTTCGATTCCCGTGTCGGGGCAGATATTTGTATCTATCTATATAAGTATGTTTATCCGTTGCCTAGTACCCATAACACAAGCTTTGCCTAGCTTACTTTGGGACTAGGTCAGTTGGTGTGATTATCCGGTGATATTTATTTATTTATTTATTTATTTATAATCCCAGAATTCCTGAAAGTTATGTGTGTAAAACTACGCAAAAACATGAAATTTACTGTTAACAAGAGAAACAGAGAATGTAATCGACATAGCCCATTGCATTAGCACGCTGAAGTGGCAATGGGCCGGCCATATAACCCGAAGAACCGATGACCGTTGGGGTAGACGAGTTATTGAGTGGAGACCACGGATAGACGTAGCGTAGGATGTCCTCAGAGTCAGTGGAGCGATGATCTTTGCAAGGCGGGTGGCAAGAGCTGGATGAGAGTGGCCGAGGATCGTGCTCAGTGGCGTGCCATGAGAGAGGCCTATATCCAGTATAGTAGGTGGTGGTTATAACGTGGTCTGATCGTGAACTAGTAAGCGCAGCGTGGTACGGTCAAGAACTTTAATTCATGAGCCACCATGAAACCATTTCACAGTAAACGTCATAGTGACATCGCATTAATTAACAAGGAAAATCGTAATGACTTTTCTTTAGAAAAGGTTCCATGGTGGCTCATGAATTAAAGTACTTGACTGTACGTACGTCCACCAACGAGATGGACGGATGATTCGGTAAAGGCAGCAGGTTCACGGTGATGCTAGCCGCTTCCAACCGTAATGATTGAGTATCATTCTATTATCATCACCATTTCAGTCGTAGCGTGGTTTACACGGGTGACTAAAGCCACACGATTTTTGCCGCGCGACTAAAATCGACCTAAAATCGCCCGTCTAAATGGCAATTCGGTCCTCTAATTTGCCATTTAGGCCGGGACCGCACTGGTAAGGCGACCGGCGACGCGACGCGACGGCGACTAAATCAAACATAGTTGATTTAGTCGCCGTCGCCGCTGCGGCCGCTGCGGCCGCTCACATAACTCGAACTATGTTTGATTTAGTCGCCGTCGCGTCGCGTCGCCGGTCGCCTTACCAGTGCGGCCCCGGCCTAAAGACGGTCGATTTTAGCCGCGCGGCAAAAATCGTGCGGCATTAGTCACCCGTGTAAACCCCGCTGTAGGATGTTTACTGCTGGACATGACGCCTTCAGAACGAGACTGACCCAATAGGAATAATTCTCATTTCAAAATTAAACTTAATGCTAAAAGAACAACTGGTTTAGTTTTGAAATGAGAATAATTCCTATTGGGTCAGTCTCGTTCTGAAGGTGCGATAGCGATAGGTCTCCCTCATTGATACCCAATCATTACGGACCTCTATCATACATTTACCTTGGACAAAGAATTAGCTTAGCTGTTCAAAGGGGGAACGCATCCAGTATCTTCGGTAACTTGCCTAGGGGATTCCTTTTCATTATATCTTTTAGTCATCAATATATTTTTTTCTTAACGTGACTAGGTACATTTAAAATTAACTGAAACTAATAACTTTGCTCACCCGCGACCTTAATTGTTTCAGTTCATTAATATGGGCCCCCGCAAAGTAACGCCTGAGCCTGATTCAATAAATTATCTACATTTTTTAGACCTGCAAGAATAATCGTGCAAATTGCATTACATTGGGGCGCTCGATAGACCAGTTCAAACTTATTGGCTTTACGGCCCCGCAATGTAATGCGACTTGCATGTTTTACATGTCCAATCTGGGGTTGATCTCTCATGGGTTCATCATCATCATCATATCAGCCTATAGGTATACGTCCGACTGCAGGACACAGGCCTCCTCTCAGAATGAGAGGGGTAGGGCCGTAGTTCCCACGCAGGCCCAGTACGGATTTGGAACTTCACACACACCATTGAATTTGTTCGCAGGTGTGTTTCCTCACGATGTTTTCCTTCATCGTAAAGCTCATGATAAATTCCAAACGTGATTTCGCAAATAAATTCCGAAAAACTCGGAGGCGCCTGGTTTTGAACTCACGACCCTCTGCTTGAGAGGTCAAACCACTGGCCCACCACGACTCTTACTTTAAGGTAAATTAATTAATGTGTGAATAATGCGGTTATTAAACACATACAAATATTAAGAAAAAATAACAATAATAAATTAATACTATAACTATAAATAAAATAAAATAAAACTAACTTAAACTAAAACTAAATAAAATTAACAAAAGGTTCCCCCCGCGGCATGGACCCAAAGACACTGGCAGCAAAAAGAGGTCGGGGTTGAGACCTTTGGTCCGTGGGGCTCCAGCGCAAAAAGTCTTTACAAAGATATTTGTAAACGGCTTTGTGACACTACAGGAGACCAAAGAGCTGGCAGCTACCTCGCACAACGTATCAGCATTGCTATACAGCGAGGTAATGCTGCCAGTGTCTTTGTGACACTACAGGAGACCAAAGAGCTGGCAGCTACCTCGCACAACGTATCAGCATTGCTATACAGCGAGGTAATGCTGCCAGTGTCTTTGTGACACTACAGGAGACCAAAGAGCTGGCAGCTACCTCGCACAACGTATCAGCATTGCTATACAGCGAGGTAATGCTGCCAGTGTCTTTGTGACACTACAGGAGACCAAAGAGCTGGCAGCTACCTCGCACAACGTATCAGCATTGCTATACAGCGAGGTAATGCTGCCAGTGTCTTTGTGACACTACAGGAGACCAAAGAGCTGGCAGCTACCTCGCACAACGTATCAGCATTGCTATACAGCGAGGTAATGCTGCCAGTGTCTTTGTGACACTACAGGAGACCAAAGAGCTGGCAGCTACCTCGCACAACGTATCAGCATTGCTATACAGCGAGGTAATGCTGCCAGTGTCTTTGTGACACTACAGGAGACCAAAGAGCTGGCAGCTACCTCGCACAACGTATCAGCATTGCTATACAGCGAGGTAATGCTGCCAGTGTCTTTGTGACACTACAGGAGACCAAAGAGCTGGCAGCTACCTCGCACAACGTATCAGCATTGCTATACAGCGAGGTAATGCTGCCAGTGTCTTTGGGTCCATGCCGCGGGGGGAACCTTTTGTTAATTTTATTTAGTTTTAGTTTAAGTTAGTTTTATTTTATTTTATTTATAGTTATGTGTGAATTAATTTCAAATAATAAAAAAAAACTTTGTTCTTATATGAATTCATATGGCAGCCTTATGAT
This sequence comes from Archips crataeganus, assembly GCA_947859365.1. Classification (NCBI taxonomy): domain Eukaryota; kingdom Metazoa; phylum Arthropoda; class Insecta; order Lepidoptera; family Tortricidae; genus Archips; species Archips crataeganus. The sequence continues at coordinate 8,796,479 of OX402064.1, forward strand.
TATAATAAAAACCATAAACCACACATAGTTTAAAATTTAGTGTCCATTTTCTCTCGTCGTTTTAGTGCTTTATCGGCACCGTTGCGCCGTTGCGTTGGCGCATGTGGCAGATAAATCATTGGCACCATTACGGAGTGCAGGTCTTTAGCAGGTGCCTTATTTATAGGCTGTAGAGTATTGGTTTCACTTTTAACAGTGGGGATATTGTTGCTTTTAACGGGTTCTATCGGCGGTCTTGATGCGTCGATAAATCAGTTTTTAGGTTTCTTTAAAATTAATAACTAAGGGCGGTCCCAACCAATATGAAATGATTCGACACCGCGTGTATATTACTTAGAACTAAGTATCATTGTATCTTCAAAAATACATTATCTAATATATAAATATTATATATATTTCAACGTACCTACAAATTCGTACGAAATCGTCGGTGTGCGAGTGCGTCTCGCACTTAGCCTGTTTTTTATGGGTACTCCAAAATTCCAAGTTCATATTTATACCGTCCCTCTTACTCTCCTATTAAGAACTATTAACATGAGCGGGTCAGCACGATACGAAGCTCGAATTCAACGCGAACACGTTCTAGATGTTTGTTACGAACAAAACCTCTGAAGGCTCAGCTTATTAACAACTACGGCCAATCATCAATGATAGTGTTCCGCTACCAGCGATTATCTAAAGGAAACCAGTAATACGTGCCCTGATGCTGCGATAAGGATGGGCAATCTTTACTTAGAATGGGCCAATTATCTCGTTGCGTGCCTTAATAACTGATGAAATTAATCTTAAAATTCAACAAACGTTTCTGCTTATTACAAAGACTAAGAAAATCCTTGGGTATTGTGACAAATACGATATAATAAAAGTATTTGAGTAGATTAAAACTAAAAAACATTGGCCAGTTTTGGAATAGGACTGACCCATGTCTTCCCAAGGGTATCGTAAAAGGTGACTATGGGACGTCATGTGAGAGAGTGCAGCAGCGCTTTCTATTATTAATTACGAACTTTTGAGTCCAGAATTGCAGTGTCAAAGGCGAAGAAGGAACCACCACACTCTTTTCCCAAGAAAGTCTTCATGAAGCTACCAGTCCTCAATCGACGACCATGACTACTCTGTCAAGACTTAGAAGAAAAAATACAAAATACGAAACCTATCTCTATGGCTTCACTGACTATGGGCTCCTTAGCTTCTATGTGGCACACCTGAAGGACTTAGTATTTATGCATAATACAATGAAAATGAAACAGTAAGAGAAAGGAGAATCTAACGTTCACTAATCATCCGTTATAAGCTTGGTTAATCTGATTTTCAAATATTCCTGTATTGTAAAAAAAAATCCATTGTATTTTTCATAAAATAAATTAATTATAAAATCTAGAATATTAAGTTCAAAACTCACTAACGAGTAGACTTAAAATAATTTGTAACGGTTTTATTAATTCAAGGCTTATGACAAACTGCGTCGATACATCGGGAGCTTATTAAAGGTAATCACTGTCTAGCAAATATAGCAAAATATCTACTCTAAAGTGACGTAAAAGCAAATAACAACATACAACATGTAAATTCGAATCGCATAATGAAATCACGTTACGATGAAATGATTACAAGACCTCGTTGACGATAAATCTGACTTATAACCGAACCAGTTATTAAACCAATTGTATTCCCTGTCCAGTCTTAATTATTGTACATAAGCACTTATGTGCTAATCTAGCATTCTGACCGGTAATACATACATAATAAGAGTGATTACCTAAGACGGCCGCAGGCAGTAGCTGAGATGTGCCAATCTTTTCCTGGTTTGGCCTCGGCTTACATTACACCATTTTTAGATTTAATAAATGTAAAAGTTAAGGACTTCATTTTTCTTTTGAAGATTGGATAGCCTAATGATTAGAGAACCTGACTATGAAGTTTATGGTCCAGAGTTCGATCCGATAATATTACTTAGTCAAAGGGCTTTTATTATTGTTACATAGAGAAACGAAATACCAACTGTAAGCATGGCTTTAATTAGCTAGAACTTTGTATAAGAATGATACATTGAGAGACAAATGGTAAAGACACACGTCAACATCTTAATCATCGACGATTAGAAGACACGAAGGAGATTATAAGTCAATTATATATTACGAGTATTTAGCTTGCATGTTTGCTATTTTGTTTCAGTCAAATTTGGTACGTCCAATTCGCACACTTTCAGTGGTTGGGTTGATTTAAAATTGAGTATAAATTTGTAGATTAAATAAAACTTCGTAAAAAAAATGTATAATACTTAATATGCGCTACTATATTATTCATATTATAATATACCTACCCTTGAATGATTATGAGATACACACTCATTGAGTGTGATTATAATTTTAATTGGTCAGTAGTAGGTATCTTAAAGATCACATTAAAAAAAATAACTAAGATCCGCGGGTCAGAGCTATTCTATTCTAAGTATATGTTAAACATTTCCCGTTCAACTAGCTATTAAAAAAAAACTATAACAGTTTATCAGACTTCATCTAAGTATAATTTCCTTATACATACTAATAACCACAGGCTATCTTATAAGAAACTGTCACCGCATACAAAAACTGTGTTCCATGTAAACCCGGCCGGGACCTGCGCGTACGCAGACTACTATTAAAAGGAGTCAACGCACCCGTATGTGTGGCCACAGAGCATTACAGAGGAATCACTTTGGTAGGAAGTGAGTTTAAGTATACAGTGCCTGGTTTGAGAAAATGTACGATTAATATTAACACTAAAGTATTTAGTACCTAGACCACTTAAATTTTTACACTGGCAGATTTTTTTTGAAAAATATTCGGTAAAATATGTTTTTAGGGATACCTACACTACAATATCCCTCTTTGTAATCTATAATTGCTACTCGTTGTGAGCAATCGAAGGTTTATGAACACAAATTATTTTATACTTTCACATGATTGCATCTGTTCATTTAGTGTAGAATAGAGCGTAGGTACCTATATTAAAAAGTCCTGACCGGCTTGAACCTGGAAGGCTGGATGAATGAATGAATGTGTGAATGAATGAAATTTACTAAGTATTACGATTGGAAAAGAAACAATCCCACAAGAAATAGAACGACATGCAGAGCTTTGAGAACGAAGTTCAAGTCCAGTTAACACCTTCGAAACTGGTTCGAAAATTTACACTTTCATCGAGAAAATTCCAAAAAATTACAATCCAACGGATAATATACTCGTAATATTTTAAACTTTCGAAATACTCACTCATAACTAATATTCCACGGGACTTAATTACTAACTAATAATTGCTTACTAGAGTGGGACGAGTGGTGTCGACTCTGGACCTATTAAGTTCGTGATTAAGGCGCAAGCCACACATAGAGACGTGAGACGGGGGCACGTCGCAGTCGCAACGCCCCCCTGAATCACTTTTCATACTAAATGTATAGAAGCGTCGCGATACAATAAAGCAGACAGAAGAGACGGGGCGGAGACGCGGCCTGCGAACAAACGACGCGGACTGCGGCGCGCCCCCATCCCACGTCTCTTCTGTGCGGCTTGCGTCTAAATCCCAGCCAGCGGGTAATCTTTAAAATAATTTAAAGTGGGCAATGTTTAAAGTGTACTATCTTTGCCCGTGTTCTGTGGGCCTGGTATGTGGCATGTAATAATAACAACAGCTACTGTTTACCAGCTCGACCGGCTAACCACTAGGAGCGACTCGCGGAACTGCACAGAGCGGTCACCAACATTACAGAGCTGGTAATACCACTTAGTGAAACGGAATCTAGAGTGGTCAAAACAATGTAATGGTAACAGTAAATACTTGAGGTAAGTTGGGAGTGAATCTGTTTTCTGTAATTGATTTTGGATTCTAACTTCCATTTCTTCCATTTTACACAACAAGAACAATTTCCCAAAATATAGGCGCACTTTTTCAAAACTGTACTCTTTTTTGAATCGCACACTACTCGTTTTTAGAACTTTTTTCTTAATATACTTTAAAGAAAGGAGGCTATATTTCATGGTTCCTAATATCCAACACGATGTAATTTTTTATAGAAATAAATTGAATTGGATGCGAAAGTTTGAAAAACAAGACTACCACCTACGCAATAAAAAACATGGAAAATGGAGAAATTACCCTTGCATTAAAAGAAAAAAGAAATTTTGAGAAGGTGCATCTATTGAGAACTATACTTTTTGACATGGTGACTCTTTGAAGAAAGCGTTCCTTCTAAAGAAGTGAGGCCTTTTAGGAAAATGCACACTGTTTTTATAATTCGGTTATTCTAATACCGTACCATTTTTCAGGCCAATCTCTAGGATTTTAAATGTTTCTCATGAAAGCATTTCTCAGGCGAAGGCGCGGGTTTAAGCTAGTTTGATACACGTTTCAAATTATTCATACAACAAACTTGAACATTCATACATAGCTCTTACAGTGTAGCAAAAGAGATCCGGTTTACAATGCGCTGACACGGGATCATTTACAAAATTGATAATGTCAAGATTGCAGCCTCACATTATAGACATTTCGCATAAATTTTCTAAGAGAACTCGTCTCATTACTCCGCTGAACGGCGCCTGCGCTGCTACTGTTTTTATAGTGTAACCACGCGTCAAAAAATTCGTGGATATTGTTATTTTTATTATCACAAAGCTTACGAGTAGACATCGGTAACTCGTGGCATTTAGGTAGCATTTGACGTTTCTGACAGACTAGTGAAGTGACTATGTTTCTCTGTATAGTATAAATCTTCCCAGGTGAATTTTTCGCTTCGAGTCATTACATTAAATTTGAACCTTAATACTATGACGATACCGTTTGTTTTGAAAGATAAGGGCTCGAAACGAAAAATTCACCTGGGAAGATTTATACTATACGACTCGAGCAAAGAAACCAATTACAAGAAATCTTTTCAACCATTTGAGACGACCAGATGGCCTAGTGGTTAGAGAACCTGACTACGAAGCTTGAGGTCCCGGGTTCGATTCCCGTGTCGGGGCAGATATTTGTATGAAAAATACGAATGTTTGTTCTCGGGTCTTGGGTGTTTAATATGTATTTAAGTATGTATCTATCTATATAAGTATGTTTATCCGTTGCTTAGTACCCATAACACAAGCTTTGCTTAGCTTACTTTGGGACTAGGTCAATTGGTGTGAAATGTCCCGTGATATTTATTTTATTTATTTTTTTATTTATTTAATATTTGACTTTCATAATAGACAATATATATTTGTTCAAAATTTTTAGAAGTTATCCCACGTCTCCTATTTGAGTGTTGGTTAAAAATTTCATTTTTATTGCAAGTTTTTTTGTTGACTGTACTTGCATTGTCATCCAACCTACATAAGTACACCAAATTTCAAGCCAATCCGACCACTTGGAAGTGGGTCAAAATCGACTTCCGAAATTTGACCTGTACATACATACATTGCAAGTTAAATAAAAGCCTGTAAAAAGCATTCTTTCGTAAGTTTGTTGGTGTTCTCTTTGATTTCAACTTCTTTATTTTGTAATAAGCTATTAAAAATGACTATTGTAAGATATCCTGGATTTTTGATAATGCTATTTTTAGCTTTTGATAAGCAAGTTTACCTTTTGGATGTAGTCGCGGTAATAAATGTGACCTTTCAATTTTAAAGAATTATTTTATCTTATCTGAAAAGTCACTTGAAAAATGTAAATCCCATGCACACCATTGAATTTTTCTTCTCAGGCGTGTACAAGCTTCCTCACTATGTTTTCCTCCACCGCAAAGCTCACGATAAATTTCGAATATAATTTTCACATAAATTCCAAAAAAACTCGGAGGTACTAGTATGGGCTCGATCCGACGACCTACCTGAGAGGCCATAGGTCATACAACTAGGCCACTATGGCTTTTACGACAGTTGTTGTTTTAGACGGATTTGTCCTGTTTTAAGCTTTCGCGTGGTCACCCTACATGTCATAACACGATCGCTATCTCTTCAGTCGGTTTGTTGGTCGGTTTATTGTTATGCTTCTGCTACTTTATGGTAACTGAAACAACTGATTTGTGTTTACACTGGTGCATATCGTATGAGCAATAATTATGTTGTCTTGTTGCTTAATTTAATTTTTTAAACGTCATGTTACATACGTAAATATACAGTGTTGAAAAAAAACCGGCCAAGTGCGAGTCGGACTCGAGTACGAAGGCTTCCGTACCATTAAGTATCTATAAAAACGTCAAAAAAATCACGTTTGTTGTATCCATGGAAGCCCCCTTAAATGTTTGTTTTATTTTAATTAAATTATTTATTTTTAAAGTGAATATATGTATAACTAAATATTCTGTGAATATTTCAAGCGTCTACCTGTTACCGTTTTCAATTTTGAGCAAAAACGTGCAAAAAAATCACGTTTGTTGTATGGGTGCCCCTTTAAATATTTATTTTATTCCGTTTTTTTAGTAGGTAAGTATTTGTTGTTATAGCGGCAATTGATATACATCATCTGTGAAAATTTCAAGAGTCTAGCTATCACAGTTCATGAGATACAGCCTGTAGACAGATGGACGGACACACGGACGGACAGCGGAGCCTCAGTAATAGGGTCCCGTTTTTACCCTTTGGGTACGGACCCTAAACACGGGCTCTGAAAGAAAATTACCTATGCGCTTAAACGAACACTCACACACAGTTTTCTATAACCTCCCCGCCTCCAAATTGCCTATGTTGGCTCCCTAGAGTGGAGCACAAGAGCTCAACGGTCGAAGGATGGATGCGTTTCTAAGGGCGAGCTGGCACTTCGAAGTTTAAAGTCGAAGAATATTTATTATATGGCAACAAAGGCCTCTTCTTGTTGGCTTCGGCCCCATGATTGCCTTTCAAATAACCGGGTTTCCATGGGCCCTTAATCAAAAATCCGTGCCAACAATAATAATAATACGTTCGTAGGTTTTTGGAAGAGTACTATTCGTACATTGCGTGTACTGCTAGGTAACGACTGTGCGGCGAGCATCTTGGCCAAGCAATGAACAGAAAAAAATATCGTCCCACTGCCAGACGAGCGCCGCAAGCCAACACACTTCAAAATTTTCGACAAAGCCACAAGCATAAGCTCGTTATTCATATTTAAGAAACATTTCCAAACAGCTAAAAACGACTGGTTTTACCTTATTAGCTAATAAATTAATTATATGTCGAGACAGGACGTTTCTAATGTCTATTGCTGATCAATCGCAACCTACAAAACATAATAATGGAACCAACGGATAATTTATACAAATTCAAACATTTTCCCAACACAAAGCAGTTTAAACGCAATGTCTACCGACTAGAATGCCCAAGGCGTCAAATTTGTATGAAATAACGACTCCCCGTGGAGCAAGTGGCATTGTTGGGGTTAATAAAATCTAATAAACGCTCTGCTATGCAAATCAATCTGTTGCACAAGCTCGCAGCTTTGTCAGGCTGCACAATGCAGGAAATTATCGGGCATTAGGGTTGACAGACTGAGTAATTACAAAGTGGAAGTCAAAACCGAACAAAACCACGCCAAGATTCTACTGAATGATCTATTATCATTTCAGCCGAAAGACGTCCACTGCTGAACATATAGGCTCGCCACACAGATCGGTTCCGTGCCATCCGCATCCAACTCCATCTTGTTGGAGGCCAACCTATACTGCGTCTTCCAGTCCGTGGACGCCACTCGAGAACTTTTTTGGCCCCATCAGCCATCAGATCTACGAGCGATGTCCCCTGCCCACTGCTACTTGAGTCTGGTGATTCTTCGAGCTACATCGGTGACTTTAGTTCTTGCGTGGATTTCATCATTTCAAATGCGATGATGAATGATTTATACCTTCCTTTAAAATATTGACGTCACTGACTGACTGACAAGAACAAGAAGAACAAGAGGCACAGGGAGGTGCGTGCACACTGCACGTGGGATAGCAAATAAAAGGGATTTTATATTTTCGTTTTATAGTGACTCTATCTCCGTGACTATAAATCTTAGAGACTTCAAAATTTACATGCAAGTAGGTAGATATAAAAGCTAAAACAATGTTCGAAAGTTCCCTGAATTCCCACAGGATAAGGAATAAAGAAGATTATTTATACTAACTAACCCAGACAACGAACAGCCTAAACCATGGGAACTAAAACTTGATATTTGGCTTGATACACCTTAAGGGTTAAGTATAAAACTTTCCCTCTCATTCTGAGAGGAGGCCTGTACCGTGCAGTAGGACGTATATAGGTTGGGATGATGATGATGATAAAAGTCTCAAGGTGACTTTTATAAGAGTAGTATTGTGGGATTATTGGTTAATGGTATCAAACACTTCACTATAGTATGAGAGCATTTTACTACTTACGCAAACGAAGTTACGGGCAAGAGCTAGTTTGTCCATAAGTCTTAAGTACAGTCGAACCAACTGAATCGTGACCCACTGTGCTGTGGACCCTTTCACAGAAAATGTCACAATGACATCGCATTGCTTGGCAATGAAAACCATTACGGTGACAACGTTCTACGATGGATCAGAAATTTCATAAACAACCAACCCTAGGAGTTGGCTGTAAGAAAACGAGTTACTTTTACTAAAATCTTGTCTAATATGGGATTGTATCTATCTATGGGACCTATTTTTATTTCGACGGTTATACATAATATATAAAATTAAATCGTCAAATTTGAGGGTAAACATTATGTAAGATAAATAAAAAATATATATACGGTGAAATAATTAGCACGCACTCAAAGTTTCATGTTTGTTAACGCGATTTATGCCACAATAAATTAATTGAAAGGGCGCCCTGAATCATCATGACAATTATATTCGCATCAAGTTCCTGGGAAACGATAAATTCACTCAACAATTCCAATCGGCTGAAACGCCCGGAGCAGCAAGAAATTCGCCTTAAGCCCGTCAAGATATGAACTCGGACATACAGAAACAAATTTCTCATAAGACCTCATAAATCATTAATCATTAAACCGAAGAAAATCAAAGGTGTAGCCCTGCGCTGTAAAGTATGTCAGAATCTACCAGATGGAAGATAGTGAATGATTCCGAGCGAATAACGCTACCAGGCAATAAGTTAAACGTGATTCCCCGCTGGCCATGGAACCTGCTGATTCCATTGTGGGCATAAATCCAGACCTAACTTACTAGTTTACAGTAGCTTTAAAAACAAAAGACGTGAAATAGTGAGATGAATTTCGAGCTTTATGAGTTGAAATTACTGAGGGCGATAGTAGTCAAGTAATAGGTGCGTTTGAAATATGTGCACATGTTGGAGATGCAATAGACAGTGCACTTATTTCTCTTGACGTTAAAGTTAAAATTGGAGGTAAAGATGAGGGTATGAGAGAAAACAACAGCTCAGATACAAGGCCTGAGGCATCGTCGTTTAATGCGGGTGAGCGCTTTGCAAGTTTATGTGGCATTAGGTTTCCACGAGGTACGCACTTGACTTATATATTATTATTTATGCTCCGTTAGATAATATTTGTGCAGATTATTGAAATGGAAGTCATTTTAGCTACTCCTACTGCTTGAGATTCGAAGTGAGATTAGCTTTTCTTTATTGTACGCGTAGGTCGTTTTGACTAATACAATATAGCGTTCCGTATCTGTTGAAACAAAGACTCAGGATAACAGGTGGTATAAGTAAGGTTTTCATCGCTTTAGCACTATTGTGGCTAGATAAGGATGTCAATATTGTAAATTTTAGCTCGATAAGAACAATATTATTTGCAAAACAAGAGTGTTTATAACGATATTGTCTATAAAATAGCCACATTATTAGTATTACGAGGAGAAACTGTATCAATAATAATTTTAAAGTGGAAATAAACTCGTTTCGTGGGCATTTTGTTTTGAGGAACTACATGTATGATGTAAAGTACTTAATCAACGATTCAATGCTTCAATAAAAAAAAGAAGTGATCTAAGTAATTCAAGCCTAAAATCCAAACGCTACATCACACATATAAAATGGCTTCGGAGATGTATGCAGGTTCCCCACATTTCCTTCACTGAAAAGTTCGTGATATTTCAAATTATTCGCACCCGATTCCAAGAACTCAGAGGGGCGAACCCGGACTCAAACTCTCATCCACCTCTTGAGGGCCATAGGCTACCACCAGCTTTTTGCAAAACGTTGCAATCCTACTTATATTTTAAATGAGAAAGATTTGAAGACGTTTGGATGTTTGTTAGTCAATTACGCAACAACGGCTGAACGGATTTAAATGAGACTTGGCGTATACCTAGATAGACAAGATTGTTAATGAGACATAGGATATTTAATATCCTGGTAATCAGTTCCCTTGGGCAATACTTTAAACATTATTAGAGGGCGCTGTCTAAGAACGTTGAGTTATCGCAGCTTTCGAAATGACGAGCTTCTTCTTCCTTTGCAATCCATAGAAGGCGTTTTCCTTGCGACCGTTGTGCTTTAAAAATGTTACCGTAACCGTGGATTTTTGAAATAGGCGAAACCGTTGGTTAGAACTGATATTCTCGAAGTGAAATACTTCAGTTTCATTGTCCATAAGTTGACAACATGAGTCATTATTAAGACTTGATAAACATGCACATAAAACCTGACAATTGCATCTCCGAAACGTAAAGTATTATAATAAAATGTTAACCCGTTTAACGCTGCACGGCTTCAAACTGCAGTTTGGCGTGCCAACATCACCTTTACACGGCTATTGTACTGAAACCAGGCCATTAAGGGTTATCTTGGGGCTTTATTTAAATTATAAAGACATTGCAGCACGAGAACGATTTTTTGAATGGACCGTGGTATGCAGTTATGTTATACTTACTTGATGGGACAAAAGTAACTATCTCATTTTCTGATTACCTACCATTAAATTACTCTATAAAAAAAATTAACAATGTAACTGTACTTTGATCCAATTGAGAGTAACTTTAGCCCTTATGAAATCCGCATATTAGTCCGGGAGCTGATGGTCATTTTTGAATAGCTATTAGAGGCACGCTGGAAACTTGTGTATGATACCCAAGAACGGTACCACAGACCTGGCTGACAGGTGGCGGGGCGGAGGCTAAATCAACCCTCATTATTTTTACAGATACAATTAATTATTTGTGTAAAAAATGTCATTGAGGAATTTCAAAATTATAATTATACTTTAAAATTTGACATTTAAAGAGTTAGAAAATATATACTTAAAGCCAGATCACTTAGTCGGGACTTAAACTTTGTCAGATACTTGCAAATCAATTTTGCACAAAATAAAAATAAAAGTCATTGTATTGTATTGTATTGTATTGTATTGTATTGTATTGTATTGCATTGCATTGCATTGCATTGCATGGAATTGCATTGCATTGCATTGCATTGAATTGCATTGCATTGCATTGCATCGCATTGCATCGCATTGTATTGTATTGTAAAAGTTTTTGAGGTAAGCTGGAAGAGAATATTATTTATAATTAAAAATAAATATTTCAAATAAAATTTAGATAATTTCGGATGGACAATCGATCTGCCAAGTAAAAAAATAGGGTTGATTTAGCCCCGCTACGCTTCAGCTAGGTTTGTGGTTCTGTTCTCGGGTATTATAGGAGAAGCATTAGACAAGTTTCCAGGGTATCTCAAATCATCATCATCAAAACCGGCAAAACCTCAGGGGAAATAAAAGCAAGAGCGGACCGGACACTCCAACAAGTTGTCGAATGGGGTTCTAACAACAAACTCAAATTTGCACCACAAAAAACAGCGGCCATGATCATCACTAGAAAATTAAAATGGGACCCAATTCGCGTCGTAATGGCTGGAACCGAGGTGGAGCTTGTCGACGAGATCAAGCTGCTGGGACTTACCATTGACCATAAATTAACTTTCAACGCACACGTGGCGAAAACGTGCCAAAAAGCTACCAATATTTACAGGCAGCTAGCATGTGCAGCAAAGGTGTCATGGGGGCTCAACAGCGAGATCCTAAAGACCATCTACGTGGCGGTGATAGAGCCGATCGTCCTTTACGCTGCAAGTGCTTGGTACAAAGCAGCAAGCAAGTTGATGGTGCGGAATCAGCTCGACTCAATACAGCGTGGTTTCGCCCAGAAGATATGCAAGGCGTATAGGACGGTCTCTCTGACATCGGCGCTGGTCCTATCGGGAACTCTTCCGCTGGACCTGCGCATTCACGAGGCGGCAAGACTCTACGAGGTGAAGAGAGGCTTCAGCGAGGATCACCTACCACCGGGGTTGGAAATTGAGAATGCGATAGACGCTCTGGCGAGACCACATCCGTCAAAGACCGTGTCTATCGACTATGTCAGCCTGGAGGAATACAACCAGGACATGGTGGATAGGTACGGTCTGGGAGGCCCACAAATTTACACCGACGGTAGTAAAATTGAGGGAAAGACGGGGGCGGCGCTCACATGGTGGGAAGGTGGAAAAGAAATCCGCCACTCAACCTTTAAATTAGCACCTTACAACACAGTGTATCAAACCGAGCTGTACGCGCTGTTCAGAGCAGTGCAGATCGCAATGAAACACAGAGTGCAAAGAGTCAGCATTCTCAGCGACTCCAAGTCCTCGCTGGAGGCACTCAAAACGCCACACACGACGCACCCACTGGTCCAAGCAATAAAGACCCAAACTGTACAAGCGAGGGAGGCAGGAGTGGACATAAAATTCTATTGGTTGCGAGCTCATATTGGAACGCCAGGAAACGAGAGGGCAGATGAACTGGCAAAGCAAGCAGCAATTAGGAAAAAGACCGCTTCGAATTACGACGAGGTGCCGATATCTTACGTCAAAAGGTCAATAAGACTAGAGACGGTCGAAAAATGGCAGATCCGCTACGAGGCCTCCGGGACCGGTGCAATAACCAAGAAGTTCTTCCCACAAGTGAGAGATGCAAACAGCATCGTAAAGAAACTCAAACTCACGAATTTCTTGGTTCAGGCCTTTACCGGGCACGGAGGATTCGCAGCCTATCTACACCGTTTCAAAATCAAAGACGCACCCTCGTGCATATGTGACCCGGCTAAAGACGAGGACGTCTGGCACATTGTTTGTGAATGCCCCCGCTTTGACACACAAAGGTTCGAGCTAGAGCAAAAAACCGGAGTCAAGGTAACTCAAGATAGCTGGACCTGGAGTGATTTGCTTGGATCGGCAAAGAACAGAGACCACACTAAAGAGTTCCTGGAAAGAGTGGTTCGCGTGGCATGTCTTCGAAATAAGTAGCTCACACACATACACACACACACGTAGACACACACACAAACACACACACACACAAACAAACACACATTCAATATTCCCTCCTTATAAAACCATTCTCTTTTCGCTTCCCCTGGACCTAGACACTGTTTGCAGTATATATAAAAAATTGTCAAACCTTTTTTAGTGATTGGATTGTATTGTAGTTTCTGTATAATTGTGGTTAGTGTATAATTAGATCTAAGAATTCCTGACATATGCATCTCCCGCCCATACGACAGGTGAGCTCCGGACGGAGGACGCACCCGGTAGTTTCGGTGGGGAACTCGTGGGAGCAACGGCGGAAGCCTAAACAGAGAATCGAGACTAAAAGTTTCTTCTCTGGCCCTTCAGCATTGGCTGGGGTATGGATCCGCTGGGCTCCACATGACCCTTGTGAGACACTGGGGCGTCCAGCCGTCCGGGGGACACTCCTCATCCCTCCGAATTATTATAGCAGGAAAACTATCGATGGAAGCGGTAACGAAAAGAGGGTAGCGCTAGGAGACAAGCGCAAAAAAACACACAGCATGCCAAAAAAACATCAGGCATAAAGGGTAGCCCCACCCAAAAGATGGCATCCAAAGCCACACAATGGACCCAAAAGTTCTCCGACCCACCCTTCCATCGCAGGGCAAAAGAAAGGAAGCCCGTAGTTATAGATAAATGCATATGACAGGAAATCCCACCTACCCAACCAATAGCTCTAAGTAATTGTATAGAAGCGGGTGAGGGTCGGTCAAGGAATAAACCAACGGGTAAAAACATAAAAGACCGACCTAAGCACCCCCCAGTGCCCAGCGGGAGAATGCATGCTCCTCTCCCGGCCTTCCAGCAAATGGCTGAGGCAGGACACTGTGGGTAGATTAAGTCCCCTCCCTACCCCTCCCCTCCTCAAAATATAAAGCACACGTTTTTTGTATTAATAATCAATAGGGAAGGGGACTTGTGACCGGGTTTTTTAGTCCGTGCAAGTCGGACACTGTCTGGGCCCTCCATTCCCAGTTCGTCCGAAGGAATTTTTCCCGAGCACAAGTCACTCTTCCTACCCTAAAGTAAAAAATAGCAAAGACTTCGCGTCTTTGGCCACTCTGGCGACTCATTAAAAAAAAAAAATCATCATCATCATTCCAGCCTATATACGTCCCACTGCAGGGCACAGGCCTCCACTCAGAATGAGAGGGCTTGGGCTGTAGTTCCCACGTGGGCGCGGGCGGATTGGGAACACACACACACCATTGAATTTCATTGCAGGTGGATGCAGGTTTCCTCACGATGATTTCCATCGCCGTCAAGCTCATGGTAAATTTCAAATGTAATTTCGCACATAAATTCCGAAAAACTCTGAGGTGCGAGCCGCGATTTGAACCCGGGACCCTCTGCTTGAGAGGCCATAGGTCAAACAGCGGTCGCCACGGCTTTTACACGTGCCAATCACTATATCGAAGGCACGGCGTGCCTCAAATACCTCCCCAAAAATGTCAATCAGCTCTCCTACTAATATAGAAATGTCTAGAGCATAGAGACGATGTTGATGAGAGCATCTGCTTATCTAAACAAGTCAGCAAAAATTTCGAGCGCAATCCAAAAAAAGAAGTCACGCGACACATTCTTATTCCCATTGTTGTTTAACAAATAATTGCAAGTTTTTACAACGGAGCCGTTTAAGCTGTTATTCTCGTTCGCGATATTATTCGCAATTATTCAAGCACCTGTGTTTTAAATCACGTGCGCGGACGAGTCCATTACTTTGGGAGGTGCGTAATTTAAAAATGCCTACTTTTAAAACTCGAAACGAGTTTAGTCAACATTGTCTCATACTGGCGTTATGCTATACAATTGGGTTTGTCTTTTTTTGGTAATGATAGTAAATCGAAAACCATTTCGAGATAAATGCTTTTTAAATCGTTTTCTGTAGTTACTTAATTTTAATATAATGTAATGCATTTATTACATATCCAATTAGCAATAACCTTCATTCGACATCGAAGTAGATATATGTCGTTGACGGTCCAAGTTGTACTTTATTCGGTGTTGAATAGCATTATTTAGAATTCTTCACAATTTACGCGTGGATTAAACTACGGAGTTTGATTTGGACCCGCTGTCTGATATCTAGCACTTTGACAGCGCCAGTAAAGTGACACTAATTAAGTGTACCACTACGCAAAAAAATATTAAAGGGGTTGCCGTATCGTACGCATTTAGATAGATTTATAAATTTGGCTGTGCCGCCCTCAATTATAATCTGACGTCATCAACCAAAATAGTTTAAATAATTAATTCTGAAAAAAGAAACTAAAATATTTCTGCCGATTATTTAACAAGTTAGACTGAAGACGTGTGTTTGTGTGTGTGTGTGTGTGTGTGTATGTGTGTTACTCATTTACTTAGAAATTCAGTAAAAACTCGGTTTCTAATAATCACCTAATAGTTTTCGCGAGCGAACTCGAATATTTGTTACGAATAGTTTATTATTAAATGCTTTATGGTATAAATTTGAAGTCGATACAATCTTAAATCGAGTACCCGTAGTACCGTCCGTAATGCCCAAACGATCGCCCCCGGTTCAGATCCAAAATAACAATAATTTGGCAAATTTATTCTGATGATCACCCTTTTGTTCCCAGTAATGAGCGGGTACAGTCGGCCGAATTTAAAATGCCATTAACTTCATAACGTACGGCGGACGGTCGATAAATTTATCGAGCGCGCTTATGCTCGATTAAAGTGTCTATAATTTGTCGGATTACTTAACGTATTGTGCAGTTAATTGTAGTGTTAAGGTTTACGAGATGGTGTTTTGTTATGTGGAGTTGTATTCTTTTGTTTCTTGGTACCGTCGAACGGGGTTTTGATAAAATTGGGGTACATTTATCGTAATAAGATTGCTATAAAAACGACTATACGTCGTGGGCTTTCGACATGCAAATGAAAGAAGAACTAAGTACATATGAAGGCATCGACTGGGAGTTGCAAATGTGAATGAAAATAAGTGAGTTTTTCGTAAAACCCATTTTTTAAGTCGTCCCGCCTGTTCAGTAAACAGGAATTAAGTAAATTCCCGGAATTTCAAATTTAACTGCCAGTTAAAAACTACCCAGTACTAGCTGTGGCCCGTAACTCCGTCTGCGAAGAATTCATTTATCGATATCCCGCGGGAACTATGCAATTGTCCGAGATAAAAACAGTGCTATGTCTTTTCTGTATAGGTATACCAAATTTCATCTAAATCAGTTCTTTGGTTTTAGCGTGAAGAGGTAACAGGACAGACGAACACACTTTTGTATTTATAATGTTATCATGGATAGTATGAAAGTATGGATTTGCCTGTGAGTTTGTCCGCACAAAATTTAAATTTGTGGTAAAGCTTATTCATCTCTTTAATTTTTAATAAGCAAAAAACCGGCAAAGTTACATACAAAAATCCATTTTTAATAAGCAAAGAGCCGGCAAAGTTACATACAAAAATCCATTTTCATCGTCGGTTTGTGAATATATAATAACAAAAACTTATGGAGCATTAGAAAGAAGGTACCTAAGCGATCTTGACGTGTTTTTTTATTGAAAACCACTTTTGAAAAATAAATCACAGCAAACATTGTTGAGCAAGGACATAATGGTCATTTACATTATTTTTGTTTCATAAGTAATAGTTACAATTTTTTAAGCGTTTTTCAATAAAAACACTCATCAAGTTTGTTTACCCTAGGTACTACATGTATGCCCTATTTAAGGAGTCACTAGAAACTATAGTTACGGAGATAGGTCTCGTGCAATTGAATAAATGAATCCCGGTTTTTCCTTATTCCTTGTACATACGAGTATGTCATAAAAACAACGTCTATGCGAAAATGATGTATCACTCAGTCAATCAATCAGTCAGGATTCTTTTTAGTATAAAGAACGAGGTAAAAAAACATAAAACATCTACATAAAAAAACGGGAATTAGGAACGTCACTTCTTTAAATAAATTAACAAGGTATCACTTTTATATTTCGTGGGAGAAATATTGATGGTTAAGTAAAAGCTGCTAAAATCTATTCACATGCATTATGAATAGGAAATACACCTGTTGTCAGAGTTCGGGTCGCTTTTATGTTTAATTCATAGGATAGCGAGCGCCATGGATGAACTTGATCAGTACTATGATGGGCAGCGCAAAACAGCATGAACACAAAATTAATTTTAACTTTTTTACATTAAGGAGCTGGAAAACGAACACGGGAAATGAAAAGCTCGATCTAGACCGCAATACCGCCTACTCAACTCAAGTAATTAAATATTTTCTTAATTTAAGCTATTTGTTTTTCTGTATTTTTTATATGTGGTGTACAATAAAGAGTCTTTAGTGAGTAAGCCGTGGTGGCCTAGCGGTTTGACCTATGGCTTCTCAAGCAGAGGGTTGTTGGTTGAAATCCCGACTCGCACCTCTGAGTTTTTAGGAAATTATGTGCGAAATATCAAACTTCAAATTAACTACAAACTTAGGGATAATCGTAAGTAGTGTCAAAATGTATGACAATGTCAATCCTAATCCCGGTTTAACTATTTAGTTTTTAACCCTGGGGGGGCTACTACGAAAATCGAAATTCGAAGCTCGTATCGTGCTGTCCCTTCCACCCTCTATAGTATTAACGTGACCGAAACGGTGTAATACGAAGTTCGAAAATCGAATTTCTTAGTATACTATACAATAAGTAAAGCCGTGTGGCCGTACATTTGAAATTGACCATGAGCTTAACGGTGAAGGAAAACATCGTGAGGAAACCTGCATACAACTGCGAAGAGATTCAGTGGTGTGAGTGAAGTTCCCTATCCACACTGGGCCCGCTTGGAGACTACGGCACAAGCCCTCTCATCCTGAGAGGAGGCCTGTGCCCTGCAGTGGGACGTATAAAGGCTGGGATGATGATGATGATAAGTGCGAGTGGGCTATAAAATGTTAAAGTGAACTATCTGCTTCTTTCGCATCTATAACCACAGCGGTCACGGCCTGCCCATTATAATTCGATTTTATTATTATGGGAAACCGAGTATTAACGGCTATGCGCATACGCATAGCTTGTACGCGTTTTAAGAGTATTCTTTATGACATTGTTCTTTAATTGCGATTTATAGCACACTGTTGATAGCGACGTTTTAGTACGGAATTAGTGACAGTAATTATTGTTATTTAGTAAAGCTAATAAAAATATGGTTTTATAATTAGTTGTTGGAACGGATTGAGTGTACTATGATTAGGTTATTAGAGAAAGGTTAAAGTTACTTAATTGAAGCCTTTCATAAGCCTTTTCGGTTAAATAGGTACATTATGAATAAGTACACATGAATGCGATGAAATTATGAAGAACATTGACTTGAAAATTTTAGTAAAATATCAAATGCATTATCTTATCATACTGCTAGTTAAGAGAGCTTATTAAGCTTATTAATAATTAAGCTTATTAAGCTTAGTAATTTAAATACAAAAAGTATTTGCTGGATGTGCAAAAAAGATCACACTCTGTCAGTCTGTGCAGTGTATATCCTTCTAATGATATGTAATAGTATATAATGTTGTGTAGGTATAAGTATATATATATGATGTAATATTGTTATTTTATTTTGCACCACACCTTTTGCTTGGGCGCCCTTCACTTTAGTTTAAAGCAAATGCTTAGGCCTAGCTTGTGTGTATTATTGTAACAGGTGGAGCTGTCGTGTAGCTCAAATCTGGGCTGTACAGAAAACCAGCGTTGCTGCACTCACTGTGTAGCAACACATGCTGAGTGGAGACCCTTTTTCGGTGACAATTGGTGTCACTACCATAGCAAACTTGTTTATTAGGTGTTGTGTGTGTGTGTTGTTTTCTACTGTTTGGTGGTGGTACTCTTGTAACCTTAAATAAAAATATTTCTCATTTATTCTGAAAAAAAAAAAAATTTTTGCGTTTTAAATATCGTCGATAAAGTAAGTAATTGCTTTCCAATTTTTTTAGTCCGTACTGTACAGCAGAAAAAACAATGCTCTTGATTGGACCCCTCTTCCACAAGTATGCCAAGCGAACTAACGACTATAACATTTTATAGGCTACGAAAACTAAATTGTCACCTGTCGCATTGGCTGAATGTCACATTGACTAGAAAATCACAATTAAACCTTTAGATGGTGAAAAAAACTCTCAATCGTATAGAAAACCAAAAATTAATAAAATCAAACAAGTCAACACAATATAACCACCCAATGTAATCACACAGCGAACCAGTTTAAAAACCACCATTAAAACAATTGAACAATAACCACCGTGGCCGTAGTGACGCAAGCAGCGCGCGCGCATACAAATGTTCATGATGTCGGGAAAAAGTAGCTATTGTGCCGCGCCCCAGGCGCCTCCACTGAAGGAGTCAGGCCCGTGAAATGCACAAAGAGATGCGTGGAGACGCTGTATTAAAAAAAGTTCTTGAATATATATTTTTTAACGATATGTTTTTTGTTGACTACTTTTTTAGACTGTATTTGTTTTATTACCATAACAAAAAACCCTGTAAGTTAAATAAAAGCTATAAAAAGTGAGTTACCGTCTAGTCCAAAGCCTATAAAACCTTGAATATTGAAACGTTACAAAGAGGTTCCCTT
Organism: Archips crataeganus; assembly: GCA_947859365.1. Lineage (NCBI taxonomy): Eukaryota > Metazoa > Arthropoda > Insecta > Lepidoptera > Tortricidae > Archips > Archips crataeganus. The sequence goes on from OX402064.1 coordinate 8,816,330, forward strand.
AATTTATATAGACAAAGAATAATGTCCGTTTTTTCTAAAATTTCCAAAGGATAGGGAATGCTGTCTTGAGGGCGAAGCTATAGGTATAAGCAAGTTGAATATATAATTTCTTTAGCAGCGACTTTAATCCTATAGGAAAACTTCGTAATCTTATTGTACATGTTTGCTCAGGTTAGCGACCTAAAGATAATTTTGTTAACTGAAATGTGTCATTGCGCTAAAGGCCGGTGCAGACCAGATGCTTGTGCGTATCACGCACCAGTTGTAATGAATAAAATCGTAAGAAGGATGGCACACAATGTGCACGCATCTAGTGCGCCATCTTTCTTACAGTTTAATTTATTATAACTATGGTCTGCGTCAGCCTTAAATCTTGTGTGGTATCCACTTCATCATGTCGGAGTATTTTACAAGTTTTTTAACTCTCAATCTTTGTATATCAGTATCTTTAGATCAAATCTCGCAAGTTAAAGTTAACTTAATTCCAGTGGTCGTATTGACTTTAAATTTGGTAAACAAGTACAGCAAAAAAGCTTGTATTAATAACTAATATTTTACGAAACTTAATCACGAACTACTTTTTACTAAAATTACCTCGACGTTTCGACCACATCACATCATCATCATCAGTCGACTTGTGACCACGGCCGCTGCAATCTGTTCGTGATTAAGTCCCAAAAACTATTAATTATGAGTGAGAATGAACGGCAGTTTAAAATATTCGCTTGTATAAATATTTTTGAAACAAAAATATATTTGATTAATTAAACAACAAGCATGTCTCCACGACGTTCGCAGTGCACCTGTCTCAGCGCGCTTTGGGCCAGCATTGTGGCACAAATGTGATCAAATTATAAAGAGTGGCGGTGCCGGCGGCGGCCGCTCCTGCGCAGCCGGAGCGCAGACGATGCATTCTAAATATAAATACATAATATTAGGTATAAAATATTAAGAAAGTTATTCTTGTTCAATGAACCAATTCTATACTTTATCAAGAAAAACTTCCCTTGCTTTTTAAATAAAAAGAAGCATATGGACCAATAAGCTTCTTTTTATTCAAAAGCTGATTAGCAATTGACGTCTACCTCGCCTGATTGTAAATGCAGACGAAACCGAGGTTGTAGCTCACTTGTTTCAATAGTAATGGCCGATGGGACCAAAAAGGTCCTCGAATAGCGTCCACAAACCGAAAAACGTAGGAACACTTGGACCCCAACAGCGTAGGACCGATCGCTGTGGAACTCTTTGGGGATGACCTTTGTCCAGCAGTGGACATCTTTTAAAAGTAAAATTTAAAAGTAAAAGTTTATTACCTATCAAAATTATTGATCGAATGAATTGGAAGTGGCAATGGGCAGGCCAAATAGTGTAGGGGGCCTAGCTTAGAGCCTACACTTTATATATTTAAATAAAAACTTGTATTTCAAGACTTGATTATTTTACTACAAGTTCAACTGTACAAACAATCACTTCAGCAAGGCCTATCGAAGAACGGCTCCCTAGACCATGTTCTGTCCGCTGTTCGTTTTTTTTATCGAAATTCTAGAAGAGACAAATTCAAATTTACGAAACAGCAACACGGTCTCGGTGGCCAGTATCTACAATAGTTACGCAGAACAGATGGCAGTTGGGGCCGAAAAGTTCTCGAATAGAGACTAAGGGACTGGCAAGCGCAGCGTGGGACGTCCACCAACGAGATGGATTGATGATCTGGTAAAGACCGCAAGTTCAAGACGGACAAGATAGATGCAAGCCGCTTTCAACCGTAATGATTGGGTATCAATGAGGGAGGCCTATGTCCAGCAGTGGACGTCTTACAGCTGATGATGATCGAACGAACAATCCAGCTGTCGGTTTTCCTTTGCAGTTGCATTTACCAACTGATTCAAGTCAAATTATGTGAACAGGTTTGAACAGGTTTAACGACCGCTTTAGCCTAGTTGGTAGTGACCCTGCCTACGAAGCAAGAGGTCCTGGGTTCGAATCCCGGTAAGGGCATTTATTTGTGTGATGAGCACGAATGTTTGTTCCTGAGTTATGGATGTTTTCTATGTATTTAAGTATTTATTTATCTATATAAGTATGTTTATCGTCGTCTAGTATCCATAGTACAAGCTTTGCTTAGTTTGGGACTAGGTCGATTTGTGTAAGTTTGTCCCCTAATATTTATTTATTTATTTTATTTATTTAATTACATGTGTAACGGTGGGGCGCACGTTCGGTGGGGACGAGTCAAACAACGGTCAACTTAGGATATCACCAAAGTATATTGCACAACTTTTACAATAGATATCTATCTGACTATTAATTATACCTAGACTGTGTTCGGGGAAACGTCCTACAAACGTAGAAGCGCTTGACCAAATCGCAGTATCTACCAATCTATCGGAGTCGTTCGAGAGCGTCCTACGAGCGTGGGAGCACTCAAAGCAAGACCAATGAGGTTGGAGGAAGTACTAGACTGATTGTGGCTAGTTCTGGCTAATTAACAAGCATCAAACAATCGAATCTATTTAAGTGATCTCGGGCGACCAAACGATTGCGTGATCTAACTTGTTTGCTAGCGCCATCTCTGATCGAATAGGAACATTTACGCTTCACGTACCACTAAAGTCTATAAATCAAACGTTGGCGACATCTAATCGTCGTACAGCGCCATCTCGGGGCGGATAGGAACATTAACGTTTCACGTACCACTAAAGTCTATAAATCAAACGTTAGCGACATCTTATTGTCGTACAGCGCCATCTCGGAGCGGATAGGAACATTAACGTTTCACGTAGAAGGTATTTGGTGTTACAACTTCTCCCCCTCAGTTCCTGTAGGCGTCTCGACACAGGAACTGGATGGTGTTTTATTGTTTTCTTGGCCAGCCTCTTCCTCGCTTTACTACCTTTGGATGATGGGTTGTTTGCTTTCGGGGACGTCCTCTTCTTTGCAGAGGTTGCACCGGTTCTGGCAGGGTGTTTCCGTCTCCCCTATATGGTTCCAACGCCGATGAGTGATATGTCCCAATTGGGGTTTCACGGTGCTCAGGATGTGCAATTTGATAGGAAGCTGGACCACATTGCTTGATAATTATGTAGGGTCCATCTCTTCTTGGCGCGAGCTTTGCACTAAACCCTCGGAGAGCGTTACTTACAGGGTGGAGTCTAGCTAACACGAGATCTCCCTCGGAATAAGCGGGGCTTTCATTTCTTTTCTTGTCGAAGTACTCTTTACGTGCTTCCTCTTTCCTCTCTTGGATTTCTCTTGCTCTCTGGAAAGTATCGGATATACGGAGCAGTTTAGGAGTGATTTCTGGAATGAAATTGTCAGAAAGTATTATTTCCCGGAAGTCGTGTTCATTCTCCGCTGGTGTTCTCAGTTCTCTACCAAAAGTGAGGTATGCGGGACTATAACCCGTTGATGAGCACTCCGCCGTATTCATAGCGAACCTTATACTTGATAATTGGTCGGGCCAGCTGCTATGGTCCTGTTCCACCAATATTGCTAGTTGGGTTTTCAGGTCGCGATTCCGGCGCTCCACCGGATTGGCTTCTGGGTGATATACTGCTGTAAATGAATGTTTGATTCGTAAACAGTACACCACTTCCTGCAATACTGAGCTTACGAATTGTGGGCCGTTGTCACTTATGACCCGTCGTGGTATGCCGTATCTCAAGAATATCTCATTCAGAAGGATATCAGCGCAGTTCTCGGCAGTTGCGGACTTTAGCCACTCAGTTGCTCGCGTGAAAAAAAAACCGGCCATGAATTGCTCTCGCCTTGCGTTGCAAACAGCGACGCGGTGTCGAATTACGTTTAAAAATCGATTTTTTTAATATTTCTCAAATATGAGTTACATAAATTATTACACAATAAAGCCAAAGAAACAGAGAACATGTTTCTAGTAGTAGTTTGGTGGGCTATTGTATTGAAATAATTAATAAAAAAGCACAAAAAGCAAAACAATGCTTACGTACAACTTAAGTATGAAGTATCTTTTTCTATTTATTTTTTTATTTTCTTCAACTTCATTTTTTTTTATTACTTTTACGGTCATCCCGGTTTTACGGTCATATATGGTTTCACGGGATGACCGTAAAAGTAATAAAAAAAAATGAAGTTGAAGAAAATAAAAAAATAAATAGAAAAAGATACTTCATACTTAACTTGTAAAAGTTGGCCTAGTAGCGCCATCTCTTGGTCCAGGTGAGCGGGTAGCTCCGAAGGAGTGTTGAAGTCTCTCAGTAGAGGGCATAACATAGATGCGCTTTATCACTGCCTAAATGTGATTATAACAGACTGAAGTGTACGATGTATGGGAAAGATTCGTCGCTAACTTCTAGACCAGTGATGGTGTAGGGGTAAGCAGGCAGCACGGAACGCTGAGGACCTTAGTTCGATTCCCAGCATTGGTCTTTTTTCTGGGGTTTTTTCTGTGCATCTATATTTCAGTTTGTATTTAGTTTGAAATAAATGCTTACGTACTTACGAAAATTCGGGGCGCTTTTTCGAGTCGATTTCAAACACTACAAACCACTTATAAACACTTGAACTTATAAAAACAAACACTACAATCCTTGCCAATAACAACCGTATGCGTAACATTGTATTTACTAAACACGATATAATTTATTTCATCACAAATCTAAACAGCTGATCCGTGACCGTTACGACTCGAACTTTACTTGTGTCGTCGGAATATTTTTTTCCTTCGAATTTTGTACCATAGACCTTCGGTTTTATTTTTTTTATGTTGCTAGTTTATCTCTCTGTATGAATGATACTATTAAGGTCTCAATACACGTTGACCAACATAAGGAGAAGACAAAAACTGTGAGATCGGTGTCTGGCAACCACAGTTGCCAGAAGCATTTTGCTAAAATATATTTGGCAACCGTAGTTGCTCAAAGCACGTGAGTGGTTAGAGCGAACAGCTCCACCCAGCGAGTGGCCACATCTTCAACAATAAATATCCACGTTTTCTCTTCGGGCGATGCGGGGAGTGGTCCAAAAAGGTCGAATGTAATGACCTCAAATCTCTTATTCATGGCCGTTGTTTGCAATAGGCCAGCCGGTTTATGGTTGCTAGGCTTGTAGCGCTGACAAGGAATACATTGCTTGACATAACTCTCGACGTATTTTCGCATCCCTTTCCAGAAGTATTTTCTCGCGATTCTCTCGAAGGTTTTCTCAGCGCCATAATGTCCTGCCAAAGCTTCGTCATGGTATGCACAGAGGGTGTTGGCCCACTTATGTTCTGGAACTACTAATTGTGCATCTTCTGAGTCTATGAAAGGAGAATGACGATATAAGAGTCCATTATTCATTAAATACCCTTTTCCACTCCAGTAGACGGCATCCTCGGTGTTAACTTCACCTTCTAAGGCGTTAACAATTTTATTTATCCACGCATCCTTCTTTCGCTCCACCCTGATGTCCGCTGAGCTGCGAACCGGCATGTCGATAGTGACGCCACAAATGCCACAATCATTTTTATTGGCTTCGGTGCACGGGGGACGAGATAGCGCGTCTGCTACTATATTAGTTCGGCCCGGAGTATACTGTATCGAGAGATCAAAGGATTGTAGTAATAAAGCCCATCGTGCCAGTCTGCCAGTGGGTGACTTTAACGTTAGGAGCCACTTTAAAGCATGGTGATCTTTCAATGTAGCCTCTGTATTTTGTCACCGCCCACACGACCGCCAACGCCTCTCGCTCCGTGGTGGAAAAATTTCTTTCTGCAGGAGTGAGTAGTCGGCTCGCGTACTCCACAGGGTGTTCTTCAGGGCCCTCCCCCTGGACCAGGACTGCTCCCAGTGCGTAGCTGCTGGCATCCGTCTTTATTATATAGGGTTGGCTCTCATCATCTTGCTTTAAAATAGGTGCCGTGGTGAGCAGCCTTTTTAGCTCTTTATAAGCTGCATCTTGCTCCGAAGCCCAGATCCAGGCAGCGTTTTTCTTTGTGAGTCTGGTGAGTGGCTCCGCAATAGATGAAAAGTTATTAACAAACCTGCGATACCAGGAACAGGTCTGGAGGAAAGTTAACAGGTGTCGAACATTTGAAGGTGTAGGTAGATCCAAAATAGCGGACACCTTACTTGGGTCGACTCGTAATCCCTCTGGAGTTATGTAATGACCAAGATATTTTATAGTGGAACACCCCAAACGGCATTTCTGGCGATTCACTGTCAAGTTATATTCACGCATTTTCTCAAAAACAGCGGCCAAGTCTTGTAAATGCGCTTCGAATGAAGTCGAAAACACAATTAGGTCATCCAAGTACGCTAGCATCTTAATATGATTCAAATCCGTCCGAAAATTGTCAATAAGTCGTTGAAAGGTGGCAGGAGCGTTGCGTAACCCGAAAGGCATGCGTTTGAAGATGAAAATACCATAGGGTGTGATGAACCCAGTTTTCTTCCGGTCCTCCTGTCGAACACTTATCTGCCAATATCCCGCCCTAAGGTCTAGCGTAGACATGTATGGAGTAGGTTTGGCATCATGCAATAAATCGTCAACCCTAGGAACTGGGTATGGATCAGGGACTGTGATCGCGTTTAATCTCCGGTAGTCTATGTATACCCGGATCTCACCGTTTGCCTTTGGCACAAGTACGACAGGTGCTGCCCAAGGCGTTTGTTGGGGTTCTATGATTCCTTCTTGGAGCATTTTGTCAAGTTCTTTCTTGAGAAGTTCTCTTCTAGGAGCTGATAGCCGGTAGGGTGGCACAGTGATAGGACGACTGTCAGTGGTTTCGATATGATGCTCTATATATTTGGCGGCATGCGGATTGGGTGAAAAAACATCCCCAAATTGGTCTAACAGACTTTGCATTTGACTGTGTTGCTCATCATTCATTATGCTTGATTGTGTTGCTAACAGTTCCTTGAACTCTTCACATGTCAGGTTAATCGACATCTCGTTCGGTGTTCTTGTGTCAAAATATTCTTCATTGGTATTCCCAGGCTTAACCTTGATTGACGTTACTCTTCCGTATCTCGTCACTCGTCGAAGTTTGGCCCCCGTTGGACGCCAGATTGTAACGGTGGGGCGCGCGTTCGGTGGGGACGAGTCAAACAACGGTCAACTTAGGATATCACCAAAGTATATTGCACAAATTTTACAATAGATATCTATCTGACTATTAATTATATCTAGATTGTGTTCGGGGAAACGTCCTACAAACGTAGAAGTGCTTGACCAAATCGCAGTATCTACCAATCTATCGGAGTCGTTCGAGAGTGTCCTACGAGCGTGGGAGCACCCTCAAAGCAAGATCAATGAGGTTGGAGGAAGTACTAGACTGATTGTGGCTAGTTCTGGCTAATTAACAAGCATCAATAATCGAATCTATTTAAGTGATCTCGGGCGACCAAACGATTGCGTGATCTAACTTGTTTGCTAGCGCCATCTCTGATCGAATAGGAACATTTACGCTTCACGTACCACTTAAGTCTATAATCAAACGTTGGCGACATCTAATCGTCGTACAGCGCCATCTCGGGGCGGATAGGAACATTAACGTTTCACGTACCACTAAAGTCTATAAATCAAACGTTAGCGACATCTTATTGTCGTACAGCGCCATCTCGGAGCGGATAGGAACATTAACGTTTCACGTAGAAGGTATTTGGTGTTACACATGTAAATTTATGCCTCATTAATTAAATGCCTCATCTACACTTTTCATCAGGTGAGATAGTGGTCAATCACGGGTCAGTTTTATGTAAAAAAAAAAAAAAAAATTTATGCCGTTTTTTTTTTAAATGGCACAGTTAAATAGAGGTTAAAAACGTAAAATATTGTGCCATTTCGAAAAAATCGCGAGGTCTAGCGCTCATAAAGACTCTAGTAATTAAATTACAGTGAGCAAGCTGCTCTCTGTGGTTATACGACTTGGGCCAGGCGCGAAGAATTACAATACGAGAATTATAAACGTATTATCTTGGTTTTATCAAGTTTTTCGGTTATAGGTTTATCATACGCCACCGAAGGCAACCGCCGAACAATGGGGAAGAAAGATTTCTTTATTTTTGTCCGAGAGTACCAATTACTTTTTATGGTGTTATAAAGTTTTTGTTGCTTGCAATTTTTTATGGAGTAGCGATTTTGCATTCCGATCAAGTTTTTGTTTTTGGATTGTTGGGTGGGCGAAGTGCGTAAGACGGTTTTCGCGAAATTAAGCGTAAGATTTTGTAAGTTTAATAGCATTATTAATTCCCGAAATTACTTTTGTACGAAAACACTAAAACAGGGATACAATTTATCTATATAAGTATGTTTATCGTCGTCTAGTACCCATAGTACAAGCTTTGCTTAGTTTGGGACTAGGTTGATTTGTGTAAGATTGTCCCCTAATATTTATTTATTTATTTTTATTTAATTTAATTGTATTGTATGTATAGTCGACCAAGTAAGTGCTTTACCATTTTTTGTGACAGTTCCTACATCAGAATAAAAACAATAAGGCTGATTGTCACATCGACTTGTAAGTGAAAATAGCCTTTGATGTCTTAAGTCATACAACTGACATTGAACTTTAGGGTGGTAAAGGAGTTTCTTGGTCGACTATACCTATATAACTCTTTAGTGTAGGTACATACACCACATGAACTTAACTGATATCACAAGGAACAGATGTACAAAGTTGAACTTATGCTTTAAAAGGATATCTTTCAGTCAACCTGAATATTTGTTTGAAAACTCATAGTAGCTATTCACTAGTAAGTGTTATCTTATCACTTCATTTCCCATTATAGCAATGGTAATAATTTCATTTGGCATAACAGAGTTTGTCGTAAAATATAACCAAGCTACATATTACGCGGATTTTTGAAATGCGATCTTGTAGAATGCAGTAGTAGGTTGGGGAAGTTTATAAAACTTCTGAAAATTAATAGGTGTTTTTTTAATGAATCATTTTGTGCAAATATAAAATATGGAATACGGTATAATACATATAATAATATGAAATTCGGGCATAAGATAAAAATAATCATGTATTCAACCTAACTGCCCTAAACCAATGTCATCTCCCAGTTCTATTGGCCACATTAACCCTCAATAAACCCAATTTACTTAACATATACATGTTATATCCGTAACTTAACATTACTCTTTCTCTAGCGTTTCTTAACCCCAAAAAAACACATTTAATTAAGAATTAACATTCACTTTACTTCGTAGCAATAAACCGAATGGCATTATAAACAATGTTGCACAGAAACTGGATTTTCGGAGTTAGGCGCTTTCCCATACGGCCGGCCCAATAAATGTAATTATCTTAGTTACATTAACACACATTATGGGATTCTCTGGCATTATGGTGATTACAGAAGCCATGATGAATTAATTTACATTTTATTAAGTCTGTTTCCCATGCTTTATTAGTATTAGCGGTATCAAGTGATAAGAAAAACAATATTATTTAACATATAAGTGTTAGTTTGGGAGTCCATAAAACATAAGGTCAGGCTGTTAGTGAGAAAGTTCAGAACTGTGTGAAAATTGTGATTCGAATTAAATGTTCACCAGCTTCCGCCTGTGGATCCGTCTGTTAGATTTAACAGGAGTAGGCAAGTTTGAAGAAAGTGTCATGTTGTTAATATTTTAAAACTTATTAAGGTACAAAATTAAGTAGGTACATTTGAAAGAATGAAGGCAGATATGAATGGAACCCAGCCTGATTACAAATAGAATTACATTGTATGCAGACTTATCAATCCTACCATTTGCTGTAGTTATTATTAAGACGACTTACTTTTAGGATGCAACAAAATTAAAAGTATGCTCGGAGTTTCTCTGCGGGATCGCACTAGAAATGATGAAATCCGCGCAAGAACTAAATAAATTCACAGACATAGCTCGAAGAATCGCTAGACTCAAGTGGCAGTGGGCAGGGCATATCGCTCGATGGCCGATGGGGCAAAACGGTTCTCGAGTGGCGTCCACGGACCGGAAGACGCAGTGCAGGTAGGCCTCCAACAAGATGGAGCGACGACTGGTTTGCAGGGTCGCGTTGGACTGATCTGTTTGGCAAGCCTTGGGGGAGGCCTATGTTTAGCAGGGGACGTCTTTCGGCTGAAATGATGATCATAATTTCGTCTTGCGATTGCGTATGTCCAAACCTTCCAAAATTAAGCGCAAATTTTATTCAAAATGACGTCTAGATGGTAGATTTAATTCAGATATAGTATAATAGTCCAGATTCCGGTACCGCTCTAACAAGTTAGGGTCCCACATTATAATTTAACATAAAATATAAAATTCTTTTGTATATTTCTTAATTAGAGAAAAATCGCTTCTTCGCATCACGCCGCGAGATCATAATATGTTAATTTGAATTAAATCAATCTATAACATATTTAGTAGAGAGCCGTGGTGGCCTAGCGGTTTGGGTTCAAATCCCATCTCGCACCTCTAAGTTTTTCGGAATTTATTTGCGAAATGACATTTGAAACTTATCATGAGCTTTACAGTGAAGGAAAAAATCTCGAGGAAACCGCTTATACCTGCGAAGAAATTCAATGGTGTGTATGAAGTTCCCAATCCGCACTGGGCTCGCGTGGGAACTACGGCCCAAGCCCTCTAATTCTGAGAGGAGTCCTCTGTCCTGCATTGGGACTTGTATAGGCCAGGATGAAAAATTAATAACATGGTAGTTTTAACCCGCTGCTGAGAAAAAATTACAATCTTAAGGTGTTTTTCCGCCAGAGATGTGCTATACAGCTACGCTACGAAACAATGTGACCGTTTCCAGTAATAAATAAATAAATAAATATAAAATATTAGGGGACAATCTTACACAAATCGACCTAGTTCCAAACTAAGCAAAGCTTGTACTATGGGTACTAGACGACGATAAACATACTTATCTAGATAAATAAATACTTAAATACATAGAAAACATCCATAACTCAGAAACAAATATTCGTGCTCATCACATCACACAAATAAATGCCCTTACCGGGATTCAAACCCAGGACCTCTTGCTTCGTAGGCAGGGTCACTACCAACTAGGCTTAAGCGTTCGTTATGCTAAGCTATGTAGCTCGAGGAAGATGCGCTATGAAGATGTGCGTGAGGTAGCTACGCGATTTATGCGACAGTGGACTGTAAAGAAATATGGCGGTGTATAAAAATGTCCACTTGAATAATTTGTTCTCAGTATAATTTTGACAAAGCATTAAAATTACCACATGTATATTGGACGGAACATAAAGATGTTGCAACCATGGACTATAAGAAATTATGGCGATGTATAATTTTTTTTTTTTTTTTTTTTTCTGTGCATCTATATTTCAGTTTGTATTTAGTTTGAAATAGATGTATAAAAATGTCCACTTGAATAATTTTGTCCCAGTGCATTTTTGACAAAATATACATATTTTTTTACTTAGACACCATTAAATTACATTACATTTACAACAACACAACATTACAATTACATTTTTAATCTTCGCCATTTTTTATTTTAGACATTTACATTCTATAGACTTTTTTATACTTTGATAATTGTTATTTTTATGTTCCGGCTTGATTAGACTCGAACGTTTTGAAGTATTGGCTTTCTAATATTCAGTCAATTTATTAAGAGTAGACATTTTTATACATTACCATATTTCCCTACAGTCCATAGTCGCATAAATCAGCTACGCGAGGAAGATCCGCAAGATAACGTAACGTAGGTATGATAACATTTTAACTTGGTCTACAATCAATAGATGGCGTTGTCCGAGCGTACGTTGTGCTTTAAAAAAGTTCATCATCATTATCATCATAAGCCTATACTCGTCCACTGCTGGACATAGGCCTCTCCCATGGCACGCCACTGAGCACGATCCTCGGCCAGTCTCATCCAGCTCTTGCCAGCCGCCTTGTGAAGATCATCGCTCTACCGAGTCTGAGGACGTTCTACGCTACGTTTGCCGATCTGCACAAAGCAAAAACACAGCAACAAGTTACCGTAATCTTTTTTCAGGCAATACTTATTGATAGTAAAATTAAACGTTTTCGTGAAGGTTTACTAACGCGGGCGAAGCCATGGTTTAGAGCTAGTAGTTATATGTATAGGTAGATGCGATATTAATGTGATATATGTATTTAGACGGATGCAAGTGATGTCTCAGTTAATGTGGGAACAAGACTAGTCAGCAACACTAACAGAATAAAGAGGAGCGTACAGTGAATTAACTTTTTTTTGCAAAAATTCATTTTCCAAATTCTATACGAAAATTTATTTTGACTACATGGATCTTCAGCGCTATACCATGCGATTTTAGATTTAGAATGGAGTGCTAAATTTTATGAAGATCTACATTTTTTTCAAATGGATGTAAAGTAGCTACCATTACTTATTTGTACATTTTACTTTTATTATTTGTCGTTTTAGGGCTTTCCAAGGCTAGAGTGAATAGGTTACTGAACCAGTGAGATACGCCTTTGGCCTCTTCTGCACTTTTCATCAGGTGTGATAGTGGTCAATCACGGGTCTGTTTTATGTAAAAAAACGGTCTAGCGGTTAGTCTTTAGCCACTTTCTATCGAAAAAAACACACGTTTTCAAGACCCATGGTTCCACCATTTAAAGAAAACAAACACTGAATAGAAAAAAAATAATCTGCTCACATAATTCAACGAGAATCGATTGAGAAATGCGATCTGTGGAGGAGAACAGTCGGACATCCGTCGGACATCCACCGGACATCCGCATACCAAAGCATTTTTGCCTATAGTCCGACAAGCTCGTGCGCGGCTCTCCGCGGAACCCTGTCGCAGTCAGCATTTGCCGCACTTATTAAAAACAATCTCGTTAAAGACAGCAGAGGCTCCCTGCGACAGGGTTCCGCCGAGCGCCGCGCACGAGCTTGTCAAGGTATAAGCTGAAACGGAGACGCTTCGCGCTCACTCGGTTAGTTATAAATCCAAAAATCGGGATTTGAACGTTTGGATATTTGGACGGAATACGTCACATAAATATAGTTTATACCTATTCTGGATTAACACATAGTATACTTTTTATTAATTGAATCAGGTACTTAGCGGAGGTCCATTAATGAACTGAAATGATTACTTTGCCTTCAAAATAATATTTACAAGGTCGCGAGTGAGCAAAGTAACTGTTTTAGTTCATTACATAGTACACTTTTTGGTCCAGAAATTGCATAGGCGTAGCTGAAAGCGATAAACCAATTTTTGTAGACAAAATCATGAGTAAGTAGGTAATAAATAGACTTCTAAAACACTACGCCATTTATTTATATTATATTTACTAGCTGACCCGGAAAACGTTGTTTTGCCATATTACGGGTATAAAAAATAGCCTACGACCTATTCTCAGACTTACCAAGTGTAGAAAAAAAAGTTTCATAAAAATCGGCCAAGCCGTCTCGGAGGAGTTCGGTAACAAACACCGTGACACGAGATTTTTATATATTAGATTAAATAAGTATTTTCAGTGCACGTTCTCCCTTCCCAAACCGGGCGCGCTAACGGGCCACAATGATGTATTGTGGCTCTGAGTCAAAGGTTCTATTCCATTAACATTTTATAATTTGTTTATCCGCTTACCAACTCTGCTGGGACGCCGGCGTGTTGGCCACGTGTGGCCAATGTTTGGCATATAGTGGATGCGCTGTTAAGGCGCTCAAAATGATTCACACATGACGGTATTGTCAAAGTAGGTATAACAAATTAAAAGATCTGCATCTGCTTTAAAATTAATGGTTAATCATAGACAGGGATGTTTGGAGATAATTCCGATCAGCATTGGCGATCCCTAATCTCGAATTGCGTACTGTGGTAAAATTTGTTAACTGTTAAATGCTTTAGAATTATATGATTTATTAATGATATTGTAGATTATTTTGACTTTGAAGTCACCAATTTGTGTGGGTGATCGTTTCGAGTTTTGAGCTCCCAACCACTCACCCACTGCTACTTTTGGCTGTATCTAACATTTCTGTAGCTTGGCAAAGCTTTCGCCATCAGATAACTTTTTAAAATTATCAATTATAAAAAAAAGTGCTTGCTTCCTGACGTATATTTTGGTGAGAGTCTGGCCAGTCGTTATTCTTACAGAGCTGCCAGTTTGTCCAAACATTGGATCAAATATGCTAATGACGTTGGCGCATTGGCTCCAACATTTAATCAAACATAGTTTAGGCAACACGAAACAATCAATTTGTCAAGTCGATGCGTCGTCTCTAATGCTTTTTTTATTTATTAATACTTTATAACGTAATGCCGAGTTTGACACGAAATTACACAAAGTCAAATCGTATGTCAGAACTATTAAGATACTTTGGCCTGCCATCCATTAGAAAGGCCCAATGCGTTTACGATAGCTATTATTTTTATAGAATTTGTTATTTTTTATCAATGTCTGGATTTTACTTCACACGGTTTTATGTAAGCGAAGTTTTTTTGGTACAACGGAAAAAGTACTTTTACCTCGAACTTTTATATAGAAACACGAAAGCTATGGTACTCTTTACATTCTTCATAATATGTATTAAATTTTTGACTTCTATTCGTTTATTTAAAAAAGTTGTGGTAGCCTACTAGTTTGACCTATGGCCTCTCAAGTAGAGGGTTGTAGATTCGAACCCAGGATCGCACCTCGTGAGTTTTTCCGAATTTCTTTACGGAAAAAAATCAAGAGATTTACAGTGAAGGAAAACATCGTAAGCAAACCTAAACACACCTGCGAAAAAATTAAATTGTGTGTGTGGAGTTCTCAATCCGCACTGGGCCCGCGTGGGAACTACGGCTCAGGCCCTCGCATTCAGAGGTCAGTGCCCTGATGATTTTTTTGGAGTCAGTCAAAGAAAACCCACTGCTAGATAAACTGCTAAATTACTACCAATAAAAAAATCGCAACAAAAAAAATACACAAATAGGTGCAGCCGATCTGAAGTATGCGCGTACCTTCATGCATTTTTTGCAATTGATTTTTATTTATATAGATTAAAAAAATTTAATAAAGTTCTTTTTTTAAAATACTGAGTAGACTCCGTATCGATTAAGAAACCAATAAACAAGACCAAAAATACCTGTTCCGCTGACCATTTATTTAAAAGTAGCATTTATTTTAACACATTAAAATCGATTTAATACAGTCATCACACGGCAGTTGAATCGAAAGAAAAAATCGATCTTCAATCGATCGGAGATCGGCTTAATCGATTCGGTAAAACAATTTCATCGGACGACATGCGACTGAATATGCAGATGAGTTTCTCACGTTGAATAACTTTTATATGTGCGATTTAATATACGTACATAAAAGAAGCCGTAGCAATCGAAGGCTGTTAATGTACTCTAGTAAAAAATTACTTTGGTAAAATAAAATACAATGTGACAGAAAGAAGTGGTATAAACGGTTGTAATTCTTGAGTGCTTTTACAATTGCCGCCGTAGGCCGTAGCCACGGTAGCTGCCGTGGTAGCCTAAAGGTTCGTGGGTTCAAATCCTGGGCGCGCACTTTTTAAGTGCGAAATTACATTTGAAATTTACCCTGAGCTTTACGGCGAAGGAAAATCATCGCGAGGAAACCTGGGTACAGTAAAGAAATTGTTTGTTTGTTTGTTTATACTCTTTATTGTACAAAAGGAAAACAAAAAGGTTACAGAAAAAAATTGATAAGTACAAAGGCGAACTTATTCCTGAAGGGATCTCTGCCAGTCAACCTTTAAAATTCACTGACGTGTGTGAAGTTTGGTAAAGGTTGAGGACGCAAGCCGCTTCCAACCGTAATGATTGGAGATCAATGAGGGAGGTCTATGTCGAGCAGTAAACGTCCATCCATCCCAGCTTATATACATCCCACTGCAGGTCACAGTCTTCCTCTCAGAATGAGAGGGTTGGGCCATAGTTCCCACGCGGGCCCAGTGTGGATTGGGAACTTCACATACACCATTGAATTTTTTTCTCAGGTGTATGCAGGTTTCCTTACGATATTTTTCTTGCTGTTTTATTTCGCACAAAAATTCCGATAAACTCAGAGGTGCGACCCCGACTCGAACCCACGACCCTCTGCTTAAGAGACCATAGGTCAAACCACTAGGCCACCACGGCAGCAGTGAACACCCTATGCCTAACGATAAATCTAACTGAGTTCAAATTGATTTCGCGGTCTCAATCGCATACACCATCTCCTTCATTAACCACCTTAAACCTATTTGACAGAAAGATATAAGTAGTAAATGTTATTGCGAGCTACCGCGCTATACACCATGCTGGTCTATCTTCAAATGCAGTTTCTGTGCGAAACGCATACAAATTTGCAACTAGAAACATTTTCAATAAAATAACTATCTCGTAAACATATCACAGCATTCGCTAACAGCAAAATATGTCCCTATTTAAGCCACTAACAAACCTTGCTTCCATCATAACGTCGATAGTATACTCTATAGTCTATACCATTCCAGTATAATTGGACTACAATATTTATTGTTGAGATGAACATATCACTGGGAGAGTCAGGACATAAGTCAGCTTCTGTACATCGTGATCCTCCATTTTGTATCAGGAATACGATAAGTGGAGTTATGGCATGAGTGGAGAGGACTGGCATGAGTTTGTTTTTAAAACAACCTGTACCTATGTAAATGGACGGATGTAAAAAATAGAAAGATGAATAATTTAAAGCTCTGTTTATTTATTTAAAAAAACCGGCCAAGAGCGTGTCGGACACGCCCAAGGTAGGGTTCCGTAGCCATTACGAAAAAATCAAGTAATATTTTTCTAAGGATTTCGTATGTGTATGGAATCATCCAAGTTTAGGTATGTTTTATACCTTAGGCTACTATTTACTCTTAAACTACAAATAATTTCCAAGCAATCTTAGCCGCTATAAATTTCCTAGTAAATTTGATATATTTACTACCATTCTGAATTTTTTCAAATTTTTCCACCGAACAGTTTAGATTTTAGAGGGGGGGGGACGGTCGATTTTAATGAAATTTTTCACTTTAAAGTTGAATATTTCGCAAACAGATCACTGAATAGAAAAATCATGTTAGCAACCCCACAATGGTTTTAAAAGACCTATCCAACGATACCCCACACTATAGGGTTAGTCGAGAAAAAAAAAAATCACCCCCCCTTTACGTCTATGGGAGGTACCCTAAAAAAAATTTATTTTTTATTTTTTATTTTACCACTTTGTTGGCGTGACTGATATGTATATTTATGCGAAATTACAGCTTTCTAGTACTAACGATCTCTGAGCTTAGCCGCGGACAGACAGACAGACGGACAGACATGGCGAAACTATAAGGGTTCCTAGTTGACTACGGAACCCTAAAAATTGACACACATGATATTAAAATTTTAGAAAAACATAGGCAAGAACTACCTGTCCAAAACCACAGTTCCTTGATATGTAAAAAAACTCGTTTCATGAAAACTAAAAATTCAAAATTTTAAAAACCCCTTAACTCAATTAGGTCACACACGTGTTTGAAAATAAAGCAAACGCCAATTATGAGTCTAAGATCCCTTCCGCAGCTAACAAAAGAGCTGATAACTTTGAAACGGCTGAACCAATTTTGATGAAACATGTCTAAAAACCATCGCCAAGAAACCTGCTTTCAAATAAAAAACCGCATCCAAATCGGATGATGCCACAGACAGACAGATACAGCGGTCAAACTTATAACACCCCTCTTTTTGCGTCGGAGGTTAAAAAATACAGTGCGTTTCTTACTCTTAAATAAGTAGTGGTCACCATTATAGTCAGGTCAATAAATCGCTACCCATAACACACAGAGAGGCTTGCAGTTTATTTTCTTCTACCTATCTGTTTACTCGTGCCTTCACCTGTAAACCTTAAGAAATTTAGGCCGGGGCCGCACTGGTAAGGCGACCGGCGACCAAATCAAATATGAAATCAAATATGTTTGATTTAGTCGCCGTCGCGTCGCGTCGCCGGTCGCCTTACCAGTGCGGCCCCGGCCTTAATGTCTGCGAAGGGAGGTAACTCCCTTCATGTCTGTGTGATTTGGGCTGTGCGTTGTATATCAGTCAATCAGCAACATTACTCTGTTATATACATGGGTACAGCTAGATAAAAGTTTACTTCTTCAGCCGAAAGACGTCCACTGCTGAACATAGGCCTCCCCCAAGGCTCGCCAGACAGATCGGCCCTGCGCTATTCGCATCCAGCGCGTTCCGCAACCTTAACCCTTTATACACCGTGAAATTTTAGTGGTTGTTTTCCCGAAACGAGGTGATTTAGTATCGATTGTACAATCGATTTATAATTACTATTTTGACTAGAGTCAAAAATCCAATTGTGAAAAACGAAAGTCGAAAATGACCGCAAACCAATAGTAACGCTTCGTTGGTACCTAACCTAGCGTACGATCGTACGATAGGTTAGGTACCAACGAAGCGTTACTATTGGTTTGCGGTCATTTTCGACTTTCGTTTTTCACAATTGGATTTTTGACTCTAGTCAAAATAGTAATTATAAATCGATTGTACAATCGATACTAAATCACCTCGTTTCGGGAAAACAACCACTAAAATTTCACGGTGTATATAAGTATGTAAGATATTCTGGTACATCAGTAGCAGATTCAAAATTCTTTTTAATCAAACGTCGTCTCCGTCACAGAACAAAGCCAAGATAGCAATTTAACGAACCCGCGGCACAACGTCTTCATTTATTCAGACGAAAAGAACAAAACATCAGATTACAATATCAATTTAGGAAAGTGAAGGGAGTGATTTATTTAAGCGCTATATGTAAATATGACTTCGTTTTGTTCTGCTAATTGCTTTCAAATGATATTCAGGGAGCTATTACGGCTATCATATCGGAATACTACTCGGGCTTCTGGTCCGAAGTGCTTTAAGGACATTATAGGGGACGCTGTTTTTGTTCGTTTTAATTTTGAACTAGCTGATGGCTGTGGTTTTGCCCCCGCTGAAGTAGATTAAAACGTATTTTCCCGTGGGAATGAGATATTTTTCCGTGGTAAACAGTAGCCTAAATCTCTCTCCAGCCCTTCAACTATGCCCATGCAAGAAATCATGGCATACTGTCGCTCAATTTCGACGTGAAAGAAGGACAAACAGTTAGTATGGACTATGGAAGTAAGGATTCTTATTTAATATTGTCAATTGAAAGACGGAAAATAATACCTATGCTAGATTTAGTTTTAGGTAAGTATTACTTTGCGGAGGTCTAACTGCAGTAGGTACACAGGCTTCTTCTCAAAATGAGAGGGCTTGGGCCGTAATTCCCACGCAGGCCCAGTGCGGATTGCTAATTTCAAGCACACTATTGAAAGTGGAGTGTGGAGTTTATTCACAATGTTTTTCTTCAACGCAAAGCTCATGGTAAATTTCAAATGCAATTTTTAAGAGGGTACGATGCGCACCATTTCTCCATACAAACGTAATCCCCTGTTTCCTCCCTGGATAATGGCTTTAGAGCCAATTTTTTTTTACTGTGTAATCTGTATCTACCATAGTTATGCCCCTATGTTTCGTTTTTTTCCATATTTCAATTAACATAAGAAATATGAGCTTTCAAAAACTGAAAAAATTGCCCAATTTCAACGTCATTTTCAGACACTCATCAGAAAAGAATGCCTGATATAAACAAAAAAAGGAAAACATAGGGGCATAGCTAAATTTGTCCTCTAATTATTTTTGAAAAAAATAATTTTATTGGTCCAGTTTTCGAGAAGAAAACAGGGGATTACGAAATGCTGTTTTGATCAATTTTACGCGCCTAATAACGGTCTGAGCTGCAGTTGTCCCGCTCTCGCTGTACTGACACGGAGGGGTTCGGGCGTGACAGCGACATTTCATTGAAATACCTATTTCTCAAAAGTCTTTCAGCCATCGTACCCTCTTAATTGCAGATTGAGAACTTCACCCACACCAATGAATGAGTTTTTCAGAATTTATGTGCGAAATTACGCTGTACTGCCTTTTTGGCGAAATATGTTTCGCCAAATTTCACTTGGCAATCAACTTTTCATTTTGAAATTTTTCATGAGGTTTACGATGAATGATAACATAGGGAGGAAACCTGCATACACCTGCAAATCAAATGTTAAACATGATCGATTAAGGGGATGGTGTTTAAAAATATATTCCGAGACTTTTGCTAACTTTTTATATACTAGGGGCGTTCAATAAAAAGTGAGAATGAGTATGTTATAAACAACTTTTACTAAATGTCATTTTATTTTTCGACATAGTCACCTTTTAGCATAATACATTTAGTATATCTTTTTTCTAAACTTAAAATTCCATTTTTAAAAAAGGTCTTTTGTTGAGTACTTAAAAAATCTTGTACTGCAGCGACTACCGCGTCGTCGTCTTCAAATTTCTGGCCTCTCAGGTATTGTTTCAATCTCGGAAATAGGTAGAAATCACTGGGAGCGAGATCTGGTGAATACGGAGGATGCTTAAGGATATCGAACCCAGCATCACGGATTGCAGCCATTGCAACGGCGGACTTGTGTGCCGGGGCATTGTCCTGGTGGAACAGCACAACTTTCGAGAGTTTACCTTGCCTTTTTTCGCGGATCTCATTGCGCAATGTTGCTATTTGTTTGACGTATAAAGTGCCCGTAATAGTGGCTCCATGCTCGAGATACTCAATCATTAATACCCCTTTACCATCCCAAAAAACAGAGCCCATGACCTTACCGGCAGATGGGCTCACCTTGAATTTCTTCGGAGTTGGAGATGATGGCCTTTTCCATGTCATAGACTGCAGTTTCGTTTCAGGGTCGTAATGATGGAGCCATGTTTCGTCCATTGTTATAAATCGCGCCAAAAAAAGTTCCCGGTCTTGCTGCATCAGGTTCAAAGCTTCTTGACAAATCTCTAGTCTAGTTTGTTTTTGCGTGTCAGTAAGCATTTTTGGTACCCAACGCGCAGATACCTTTTTCATACCCAAGCGTTCATGTAAAATATTATGCACGCTCCCCGTTGAAATCTTTACATTTTCAGCAATAAAACGAACTGTGACACGACGATCCGCCAAAACTGAGTTTTCGACTTTTTTCACAATTTCATCAGTTACTGCTGTAGTAGGGCGTCCGGAGCGGGGGTCGTCCATTGTCGATGTTCTTCCACGTCTAAATTCGGCGCACCAACGTGCGACTGTCGAATACGGAGGAGCATTAGACCCTAAAGTGTCCCGCAAATCCAAATTGACTTGGTCCGTAGAAAATTTTTTCAAATACAAGTATTTGATAACGGCGCGCAGTTCAATTTTCTCCATTTTCGCTAACGTACTCAATAGCATTGCAAAGAAATTACCTTATATTTTTTTAAACAAAAGACAGTTAGTTTTTTTTTTCATAGCAATCAGCTAGATAGATTAGCTTTACCGGCCAGTATTTAATTTCGTAATATTAAAAGAGTTTGCATCTCATTCTCACTTTATATTGAACGCGCCTCGTATAAAGTAGATTTGCTTGCCAAATTGTAGGCGCATGGATTTTTTTCTCTTTCTTTTTAATTATAATAATAAACTTCCAATAAGAAGATGCCTACGAAATTCTGTTAAATCATCATAACACACCAACCTCAGCATTATTAGGATACATCTATGCATTTTTTGTATTCATTTCAAATTATCAAACTATTTTCTAATTAACAGGGTACTCATTTTCAAGAACATCATAAATGCAACGAACTATCTTATTCTTTCCAGCTTGCTCCCGCGCACCTCTTAAGGCCAGGACATCTCCAACAACAATAACAATAAAAACAATCATGTTCTTATTTAGAGAACGCCATCTACCGGTCTGACAACCAAGCCGTAACTACGACGACGGCACGGCGAATGACACTGTCCATTTGCGCGTTGGACACGTCCAGCAAACCGCTGTTAACTGAAATCACACGCAATGTATCATTAAATTACTTTTGGAGTCGCAACATCGCGGCCGGTTTGACTGACATGGTGCGCAAAAACGCACCGATTGTGAGGTAACGAGCGACCGTTGTTCGCGCTTGACGTTTTTGCTGCGTGCGCGCATCCTGGTTTGCCATAAGTCTGTTGGAGCGCAGGGTTCCGTTGTCATTCTTTTAAGTCATGCATTAGTACAAATTGCTTTGGGTCGATGACCTAAGTGGCTTGGTTCTGAAGCAAATTTTGTTGTCGGTTTTACGTTGGTACTAATATTAAAAACGCGAAAGTTTCTATGAATGGATGTGTGAATGGAATACTTTTTATTGTACATAAAAACATGGAAATTAACAGTTAACAAGATAAACAGATGTGCAAGGAGGAAAGGAGGGCACTAGTTTTAGTATACGAGGGGCGTTCAATATAAAGTGAGAATGAGATGCAAACTCTTTCAATAATAGGAAATTAAATACTGGCCGGTAAAGCTAATCTATCTAGCTGATTGCTATGAAAAAAAAGTAACTATCTTTTGTTTAAAAAAAAATACGGAAATTTCTTTGCAATGCTATTGAGTACGTTAGCGAAAATGGAGAAAATTGAACTGCGCGCCGTTATCAAATACTTGTATTTGAAAAATTTTTCTACAGACCAAGTCAATTTGGATTTGCGGGACACTTTAGGGTCTAATGCTCCTCCGTATTCGACAGTCGCACGTTGGTGCGCCGAATTTAGACGTGGAAGAACATCGACAATGGACGACCCCCGCTCCGGACGCCCTACTACAGCAGTAACTGATGAAATTGTGAAAAAAGTCGAAAACTCAGTTTTGGCGGATCGTCGTGTCACAGTTCGTTTTATTGCTGAAAATGTAAAGATTTCAACGGGGAGCGTGCATAATATTTTACATGAACGCTTGGTATGAAAAAGGTATCTGCGCGTTGGGTACCAAGAATGCTTACTGACACGCAAAAACAAACTAGAGTCGAGATTTGTCAAGAAGCTTTGGACCTGATACAGCAAGACCGGGAACTTTTTTTGGCGCGATTTATAACAATGGACGAAACATGGCTCCATCATTACGACCCTGAAACGAAACTGCAGTCTATGACACGGAAAAGGCCATCATCTCCAACTCCGAAGAAATTCAAGGTGGGCCCATCTGCCGGTAAGGTCATGGGCTCTGTTTTTTGGGATGGTAAAGGGGTATTAATGATTGAGTATCTCAAACATGGAGCCACTATTACGGGCACTTTATACGCCAAACAAATAGCAACATTGCGCAATGAGATCCGCGAAAAACGGCGAGGTAAACTCTCGAAAGTTGTGCTGTTCCACCAGGACAATGCCCCGGCACACAAGTCCATCGTTGCAATGGCTGCAATTCGTGATGCTGTGTTCAATATCCTTAAGCATCCTCTGTATTCACCAGAACTCGCTCCTAGTGATTTTTACCTATTTCCGAGATTGAAACAATACCCGAGAGGTCAGAAATTTGAAGACGACGACGCGGTAGTCGCTGCAGTACAAGATTTTTTAAGTACTCAAGATGAGACCTTTTTTAAAAATGAAATTTTAAGTTTAGAAAAAAGATATAATAAGTGTATTATGCTAAAAGGTGACTATGTCGAAAAATAAAATTACATTTAGTAAAAGTTGTTTACAACATACACATTCTCACTTTTTATTGAATACCCCTAGTATACCATTCATTAGGCATAATTTTAACTATGTTTTATTATAAAAACGCCGCGGTTACCAGTTTGAACCTTATAAGTAACCTCTCAAGCAAAGGATCGTGGGTTCAAACTCAAGCTGACACCTCTGAGATTTTTGGATATCACGTGCGAAATTAGTGACAGTTGAAATTTACAACCAACATATACCTGCGAAAGCGATTCCTTGATGTGTGTGAACTTCTCAACCTGCACTAGGCTCGCGTGAGAATTACAGCCTAAGCTTCTTCAATTTAAAAGCCAAGTAGCAGTAGGATGCAAATGTTCACGTGAAGAAATAAAAGCTTTTATTTATTTCAATATTTATATATATAAACAATTTTGGAGCGCTAAAATAAGGGTGAGTGGAGACAGGTGTCGAAAAAGTGAATGAGAGGCACGATGTTTGAGATTTAAATTGCGGGTGGGGGCACACGGGGCGCGCTCGTCCCCCGCATCTCTCGCGGTCCCCTTTCATACCCCCCAGCCCCTGTAGGGTCAACAGCATAAATAAGTGGTAATTTCTGTACCTTGTCGTTTTCAATCGTTCGACAATTTTGTGTGACATTTCAAACATGACGTTAAAGTGACAAGGTACATAAATGATCACTTATTTATGCTGTTGACTGTACCACGCGGGTGAGGACTCATTTAAACGGTTTAGCTATATATTATGAAACGGCCGATAGATGCAATTAAAAATTTCAACAAACAAGCAAGAAGCCACATAAATGGCCGTTTAAATTTCCAGTTATACAAACGAACTGAATATTCCTCTTAGTATTTTATGTCATCACAATCCAAGATTGCAACTGTAAAAGTGTAGTAACGTCCTACATTAAATCAAATGGCGTTCAATTATACAGTTTAAAAGGCACTCGGTGTTTAAATTGATACTGGACTGGTTTTCATTAATAACCTTTACTAGTACTTGGTACTGCTAGATATTCTGCACACAGAGTGGTACAGTTGAAGGTATAAATATATGTGTTAAAAATAGTTGTACAACTCTATGCCATTAAACATAAGGTTGATGTTTACATACGAAAACGGTTAAAAGGCGAATCGATTTAAGTGCCATCCTGATTGATATTGAATTATATACCTACACTAGCTGTTGCCCGCGACTCTGTCTGCGAAGAATAGGGGTATAAAAAATAGCCTACGACCTATTCTCAGACCTACAAAACATGGATAAAAAATTTCATAATAAGCGGTTAAGCCATTTCGGAGGAGTTCCATAACAAACACCGTGACACGAGATTTTTATATATAAGAAGACTAGCTGCTGCCCGCAACTCCGTTTGCGAGGAATAGGGGTACCTATATAAAATAGCCCACCACCTATTCTCAGACCTGCCGAATATATATATCAATATCATACTAAATACAAACTGAAACAGGATACACAGAAAAACCCAGAAAAAAGACCAGCTCTCGGAAAAAAAACCAATCTACCGAATACAGACAAAAAGTTTCATAAAAATCGGTCGAGCCGTTTCGGAGGTGTTCGATAACAAACACCGTGACACGAGATTTTTATATATTAGATTATGCTGATTCCAATTAGGGTTATAAGTTCAATATCGCCTAGGATGGCGCTTAAATCGATTTGCCTTTTAACCGTCGACTGTAAACATCAACCTTATGATTAATGGCATAGAGTTGTATATATATTTTTGACGGCTTGATAATGATAACGCGACGGTGGAAAGGAGAAACCCTGTAAGCGACATTTTGGGTTCTTTAGTTCAAACGATGCAGAAAAAAGCTGTGCCAAAATCCAAAACCAAAATTCCAAAATGTCGCTTAAAGAGCTTTTCCTTTCCACCGTCGATATATTTATAACATTGATTGTACACAGGTACAAAGTGGTTACCCCGTCCCCTACTGTTAGTTTTTCACCCCATTAGCGACAATTTGTGCGTTTTTTAAGATTTTATTTCTACGCTCGCGGGAATCATTAGGCTATCATTGTCATCCCAGCCTATATACGTCCCAAGTTCCAACGCGGGCCCAGTGCGAATTGGGAACTTCACGCACACCATTCAATGACTTCGCAGGTGTACACGCAAGTAAATTTCAAATGTAATTTTGCACGTAGATTTTGAATATTTAGACTACTCAGTGTAGAGAACTGCAGTGTTTCTTCTTCTTCAGCGCGTTTTCGCCCACCGTTGGGCAATTGGGCATACGCCTCTCCAACCTTTCTCCATCCAGATCGACTATCTGTCTCTGTCTTCCAGACCGGTCCTACTGTCCTGCTGTGCTGTCCTGCTGTGTAAAATCAGAAAGAGACCCTACTTATTAGAGAACAAATTAGTTAACACAATAAGTTAACAAATAGTAACATAAAGTTACTTAATTTAATTTAGGAGATGCCCAAAACAAAAGCTAATGAAGCTAAAACATACTTAACATATCGCGCTACTATGTAGTAATTTAGTAATTGATGGTTCGTAGTTGTACACAAAGTGAATTTAGTGGTTGATGCCCTACCTAAAGTAGTAGCAAAGTAAACTAGGAAAATGAGTTTAAAGGAGAGGCGGTAGCGACTACTTTGTTTTTAAGCTCGAATTAAAAAATACATATTAGTTTTAATAAAAAGTGTGGCGTACATCGTATCCCAAAATCAAGCAATCTTATTATTCAACAAGGCTAAGTATGCATCTTTCAGAATCGAAAGCTGAGAAAAAACTTTTGATTATTCCTTAACCCGTTATATTTGTAATTTCATTCAGATTCTGGCGTTAGCCCGTACTTACATTAGTAAGAATAATTGTGTAAGTTACAGTTCATTTACGTAATTTTTCTTACTACTATAAGTACGGGCTTACTGATAACATAATTATCTGTGACGATGAAAAGTACCTAGCTTGAAATGCTGGGTACTTTTAATCTATATGACTGTATACATCCGAACCATTGTTGGATACAAATGTTTTTTTTTCTCTTCGTAAAATATATCTTTACCATATTTTGTGTAGTGTTTAAGGGCATTTTCACTTTAAATGGAGCAATAGTGCTCGTGATTCCGAGTAATCCAACACCAAAATTTCCTCATTTAAAAAAAATCTGCGCCATAAAGTGTATAAATTCCCTTAAGGAAAATTATCTGTTAACTACATGTGTTACTATGTGTTGGCTACGGATTAGCTCGAAACATGTCGAGTTAAACTCGTTTTAAGACGTGAGTGATCCGTTTATTTTCGCTATAATTATCTGTTTATTTGTATTTGACGCTGCCTCTTGTGGCTTGGCCAATTCAGTGTTCTAACAACTAGCCTCTCTGTCATCACATAGATCAGGTTGTCGGTATGCGGTCGTTGCACTGTCCCGCGTTTGGCAATACACTGCATTTACTATGGCAAGTGGTTTGTATTTACTTATTCCAAAGGAAGACCTAGTTTAGAACGTAATTATTCCGACTTAAGGTATTGATAGACTGGAGCATTCTAGCGAACGTTACGTTACATTTAAACGTGCAATCATTCTAACAAGAAATCTAATGCGCATTTTAGTGAAATGATGTCAAACTTGCTTCTAGCTTTTTACTAAGTAATCCGAATATAAATGTGTCATTTCACACAACCAATCAAAATTATCATTTTTTTATACAATATAGGCTTAAGTTTGACCACAATCACGCCTGATGGAAAGCAAAGATGAGGCCTACAGTTGACATTTTATGAGCTGTCAAACGCAATTTACCCCATATAATTTATAAGGCAATGGTGAGTTATGACGACACTTATTTTCCTATTCAGCTGAATACTGATCAGCTGATCAAAGTAACTAAAAACCAAAGTTTACAGCTCATTAAAAATTGACTTGGTAAAAATTAACTTAATAATTAGCTTGGAATTATTGTCTATTGGTGCCTACTATCATAATCTGAATTCATTGTTTAGCTGCCATCCCTCTCCAATTTCACCTCTCGCTCGCCTTTAATATAGCGTTCGTTCGTTAGTATGATTTAGACAAATGCTCGTTACAATATTTGACTCTGTTCGTTGTTTAGTTTGACATATTTAATTAAAAACGTATGCTCGCTAAGCCGTGATATCTTAATGATTAAATTTGACCCCTTGAGTTTTTTGGAATTTATGTAATAAATAGCATTTAAAATTTACCATGATTTTTACACAAACATTGACGCATATGCGAAGAAATAAAATCAAAGAAAAGAAAATCCTAATCCCACTGAGCCCGCTTGGCTACTACGACCCAAGCCCTCTCATTCTGAGAAGAAACCTGTGCCCTGCGGTAGGACGTATAATAAAGGCTGGGGTGATGGTGCTCGCCGACTTGATAGAAATGATACTACGGTCTATCAGCACCTTTAGATATTTTTAAATAAGTTGCAACGGATGTTGTTAGACGATTCAGTAATTATTTGTTTTCTGTAGGGTTTAAACTTAAAGTGATAATTATCACATTGGTTAAGCATTTATAGGAATACTAGCTTTTGCTCGCGACTTCGTACGCGAAGATAATAACGTTAGTTGTTTGGATGAAAATTGGCACACAGGTAGTTTATTACATGAATTAACACATAGGATAATGCCAGGAAAATGAAAAGTTCCCGTGGAATAGGAATAAGTGAATTCTATAGCTGCTAAGCCGTGGTGCCCTAGTGGTCAGACCTATGGACTCTTAAGCAGAGGGTCGTGAGTTTGACCCCAGGCTTGCACCTCTGAGTTTTTCCGAATTCATGTGGTAAATTACGTTTGAAGTTTACCATGAGCTTTATAGTGAAGGAAAACATCGCGAGGAAAGCTACACACACCTGAGAAGAAATTCAATGGTGGGTGTGAAGTTCCCAAATCTACTGCCCAAGTTCTTTCGTTCTAGGAGGAGGCCTGTGCCTGATTGAAACAGGCTTTTTTTATCCCGGAAAGTGTAAAGTAAAGTTTCCGCGGGATAGAAATTCCTTTTTTGACCATTTTTGAAAATCAGAGACATCGTAGCATTTTATTATTAGTGAAATCATTTTAACAATCAGCCCCTATATTCAATTCACTTATTTCTATCCCGTGGGAATTTAGTGTTTTCCCGTAGAAAAGTAACCTATGTCAATCAGGGATACTGTAGCATACTATTAGTGAAAGAATTTTTTAAATCAGCCACAAATTTGGATTGACTTACTTCTATCCTGCGGGAATTTTGAATTTTCCCGAAGATGAGTAGTCTATACCAATCAGTAATAGTGTAGCTTTCTATTGGTGAAAGAATTTTCAAAATCAGCCCCGAAGTTGAATTCAGTTTTTTCTATCCCGTGGGAATTTTGCATTTTCCTGAAGAAAAAGTAGCCTATGTCAATTGGGGATAGTCATATCATGTCATATGAAAGAATTTTTAAAGTCAGTGCCGATGTTGAATTTACTTATTTCTATCCCGCGGGAATATTTTATTATCCCGGAAAAAGTACCCTATGTAAATAAGGGATACTGTAGCTTACTATTGGTAAAAGAATTTTTTAAATCAGCCCCGAAGTTGAATTCACTTATTTCTATCCCGCGGGAATTTTCATTTTCCCGAAGAAGAGTAGTCTATACCAATGAGGAATAGTTGTAGCTTTCCATTGTTGAAAGAATTTTCAAAATCAGCCCCGAAGTTGAATTCAGTTTTTTTTATACCGTGGGAATTTTGTATTTATCCGAAAAAAAAGTAGCTTTTGTTAATCGGGGATAGTCATATCACATAATATGTAAGAATTATTAAAATCAGATACGAAATTGAAATAATTTATTTCTATCCCTTGGAAATTTTGAATTTTCCCGCATAAAAAGTAACTAATGTCAATCAGGAATAGTGCAGCTTTCTATAGGTGAAAGAATTTTCAAAATCAGCTCCGAAGTTGAATTCAGTTTTTTCTATCCCATGGGAATTTTGCATTTTCCTGAAGAAAAAGTAGCCTATGCCAATTGGGGATAGTTATATTATATCATATGAAAGAATTTTTAAAATCAGTGCCAATGTTGAATTTACTTATTTCTATCCCACGGGAAATTTTCATTTTCCCGAAGAAGAGTAGTCTATTCCAATCAGGAATAGCTGTAGCTTTCTATTGGTGAAAGAATTTTCAAAATCAGCCCCGAAGTTGAATTCAGTTTTTTCTATCCCGTGGGAATTTTGTATTTTCACGAAGAAAAAATATCTTTTGTTACTCGAGGATAGTCATATCACATAATATGTAAGCATTATTAAAATCAGGTATGAAATTGAATTAATTTATTTCTATCCCGTGGGAGTTTTTAATTTTCCCGGATAAAAAGTAGCTTATGTCAATCAAGAACAATGTAGCTTTCTAATGGTGAAAGAATTTTTAAAATTGGCTCAATAGGTTCAGAGATTCTGCTATAAACAAAAATACAAAGAAAGTTTAGATATTTCCCTATCCCGTGGGAATTTCGAAAGATATATACTGTGGCGGGTTTTTTTGTAGGACTATTTAAGATAAACATTTCCATCATACATTACATATATGTAACTGTAGCGGATTTGGCTTTCCTGCGAAGAATTCGTTTATCGCTATCCTTCGGGAACTATGCAGTTTTCCGGGATAAAAAGTATCCTATATGTTAATCCGGATTATAAACTATATGTGTGCCAAATTTCATCAGAATCCGTCAAACCGTTTTAGCGTGAACGAGTAACAAACATCCATCCATACATACATACATTCTTACAAACTTTCGCGTTTATAATATTAGTAGGATTACACAATCTAATAAGGTTCCGTAATTTTAGTTTAAAGTAGTAGTTTAGTTCATACATTAGGTGAATAATCTAATATAGCGTGAAAGGAAACTTTGGTCCAAATTTGTTTAAGGCCCTTCCGAACTTTTGGCGCATTTATTGTGTATTGTATTTACTGTATCATTACTAGCAAAGCTTTAGTTCTGAAGTTCATGTGTAAGATATTTGAGGATTAATTAACGACCGCTTTAGCCTAGTTGGTAGTGACCCTGCCTACGAAGCAAGAGATCCTGGGTTCAAATCCCGGTAAGGGCATTTATTTGTGTGATGAGCACGAATATTTGTTCCTGACTTATGGATGTTTTCTATGTATTTAAGTATTTATTTATCTATATAAGTATGTTTATCGTTGTCTAGTACCCATAGTACAAGCTTTGCTTAGTTTGGGACTAGGTCGATTTGTGTAAGATTGTCCCCTAATATTTAATATTTATTTATTTATTCACTCTAGTGACCAGTGTTTTTCGAAACACGATTACTAAACTTGTAGTTTCCTCGATAGAAAAAAAGTCTTCTCCAAAAAATAAAATAAATTATTAGTACGGCGTAGTTAAATACTGCACGGCAGGTCATGACTTTTGAATGTTAATAAAACAAGATGTTTTCTAGGGCCTAGTGTTGCTACTTTTAAAATATGATAATTTTTAAAACGCAATATTATCATTAAAATCGCAATTAAAAAAAGAATATCACAATTAAAATCAAAATTAAATTTAAATTCAATGTCTAAATTAAAAAAAAATTAAATTATGTGACAAATACAATTAAATTTCAATTACAAAAATATGTTTTTGTTTTAGTAATACACGCGCGGTCTGACCAACTTATCTTAAGCCGTCGTGCTTCCACCTTGTCCGTATAGTTGGTTGCGTTAGTTCTCCTTCGGCCATCGGACGGGCAACTTTTGCTATTCCTTAAATAACCTCATAGCGCTAGGACCCCACGGACCATCTCGACACCGAATGGGACAAAGTCATATACCTACCTACCTAGACCCCTGTATTTGTATGCTTTAGCCTTTTCAGCCGCTTCAAAAGCTGCAGCAGCATATATAAATACCGATTGTATTCACGCATTTACATATTTACCTCGACGTTTCGGCCACATTACAGTGGCCGTGGTCACTTGTTGGTGTCACGTTCGTGGTCCTAATTTTTTTATCGACACCATATCACTCCGATACACTACACTAATACGTATACGTTCAACGGCCTCTTCTAATGGTAAAAGTTATAAAACTCGATAACTTATTACATTACATTTATTATTAGCTACCTATCCTAATAAGACTCGTAAATCGTGACCAATATCTTAAATTCCTACTGTAAAAGGTTCGGAGATACAAAAGAACAATATATCGGCCTCACGAAAGCAATCAGCCCGCACGACAAGCTCTTAAATGATAAATAAACCTTCAAAGAATTAAAAAAGAGGATTAAAAGGAACGCCATTTGCATTTTTCGCTACTGATGGTCGCGTCAGACTCAGATGCTTTTTTCAATTATGTCATTACATGTACGCGAATGTATGTACATTACTTTTTATGATCCGGAATTGTCAAGGGACCGATTTTTTTGCACTTTTTACTTTATTTTGTTTATTAAATTGGACGTAGTTTACCGAAAAATATCTAACCCTCAACAAGTCGCTTTTTGATTTTGGATCTAGTTTCAGTACCAACAAAAGAGAAATTAAAGAAGAAAATTGCAGTAGTTTGGATCCTTTTCGTTAAACTACTTCCTTGTAGTAATGTAAGTAGTCGAAGCCGTGGTGGCCTAGTGGTTTGACCTATGATCTCTCAAGCAGAGGGTCATGGGTTTGAGTCCGGGCTCGCACCTCTGAGTTTTTCGAAATTTATGTTCGAAATTACATTTATAATTTACCATGAGCTTTACAGTGAAGGAAAACATCGTGAGGAAACCTGCACACGCCTGAGAAGAAATTCAATTGTGTGTGTTAAGTTCCTAACCTGCTCTGGGCCCGCGTGGGAACTACGGCGCAAGCCCTCTCATTCTGAGAGGAGGCCTGTGCCCTGCAATGGGACTAGAATGAAGAAGTCTTTAAATTTTGCAAGTCAAATTCACATCTAGTGATCGAATTGGCTTAGAAATTGATACGGATATAATTTGGATGATAGTACAGTCAGCAAAAACGTTTTACATCATTTTATTTCATCATAATAAAGTATATCAATGGAATAGCGTGATAGAGATAGGAATGAATAGAAACTAAAATGTAATTTTTCATAATTTTTAAGTAGTAACAGAAATCGTTTCTCCAAAGCAAAAATAGTTCGGTAGGTATATTGTCTTATCATGAACATAATATTTAAAACCCAAACTTCCCTGCGAATTGCTTGTTCGGTAAAGTAAATAATCCAAAATATTTTTTTATTGGGTGCTATTTAAAAATGAAAACTTAGTTTCTTCAATGACTTGCAAGCGCATCCATGTTGTCCCAGGTCAAAGTCAGCTCTTGAAACTAGACCTCTTAAGCTCAAGCAATTACATTTCCATAACAATCTTATCTAAGCAGTCTTGATACTTAGCACATTATCTTAACGCTCGCTCTTACTTTGTCCGCATCTAAAGTATCAAAACCTGTTGACAACTCATAGACAAGAATAACATCAGCGGCCATCTTTAAGTATTTTGCATTATATTGTTGTCAAACCAACTCTACAATTTACATGGAACCTTAGGTAAAGACAATAAAGTACAGTTTTAAGTGTAACTGGTTGATTGCGAGTTGCTTAAGATAAAGTTAGCTTCGCAACTTGGGAATCATTTTAGTGCGCAGGATACGATTTTTATCTTTTTTTAGGGTTCCTTATCCTAAGATGACTAACAGAACCTTATTAAAGTCGCTACGCAGTCTAATCGTCTGTCTGTCCACCACAGAGCATTATCTCAAAAACAGTAATAGATAGACAGCTCTTTGTAGAAAGTGTGTATTTTTATTGCCTCTACAACAAAAAGTAATAAAAATTAAATTAAATTATACTAGTTGCCGTCCCCATATAGGTAAGATACTTACGAAATATTCTTGTTGCGGGATCCACCGGTTCACCTACTTTGGAAGTAACCTCATTATGACTATCTGTAAGAAACCTCTAACTGTGATTATTGTAATTTTAATGAATAAATAATTTGAATTGAATATTGTGCATTTAACATACAAATCTCAAATTCGGAATGCTCATAGAGATAATTGATCAAAAAATAATTAAAACCAGTCATGCGCTAAGTCTTGCTAAAAAATTTAAAAATTGTCTTTGGTCTGTCAGCGGCTGTACCTACTTTGTTACTTATGATTATGAACTTAAACATGTAGCAGGTTTGATTTTTCGTAGCAACCCATGTAGTAGGAAGTTGTTTCGTAGCACGGAACCCATGGTGCGCGATACCGACTCCCACTTGGCTGGTTTATTATCCTTCTTGTACGCTGCTTATGTCGGATTATGGATAAAGATCCCCTGATATATTTTTAATTGTTTGTCGGGTTAAGGTGGAGTTAAAAAATTGAGCATTAAACATTATTAAAAAAAAACAAATTCGTTGTACGAGTAAAGTAACCACACAATAAAATTTTAGATTTATTTAAATGGGCGGAAAGTTGGCCAGGCGTCCCATACACCAATGTAGACTTCACATAAAAATATTGGATAATGGCCCTTAGCTTTTGCCATGTCCACAGGAGAGACGCGAACAAGAAAAAGTGTATTACCCAAAGATGTCTCGTCCACTTAGCAACGGCACTCATAATAAGTATTATCAGATTATACATTGTAATCTATTATTACTGTAAACATCGCTCGCAGAAATGATGGCCGATGAGGCAAAAAGGTTCTTGAGTGGCAACCACGGCCCGGAAGACGCAGTGTAGGTAGGCCTCCAACAAGATGGAGCGACGACCTGGTTAAGATTGCGGCATCGCGTTGGATGCGGATGACATGGGACCTTTCTCATCAGTGGACGTCTTTCGGCTGAAATGATGATGATGATGATAACTGTAAAAAAAATTAGAATAAAAAAAATACTAAACCTCCCTAATTGTATTTCAGCTTGATTAGTAAAGACATAAAACAGACAACAGCCGAGCCCGTTTCGGACTTCAATTGAAAGCATGATAACACCAGAGTGGACCTAAAAGCCTGCCTGGATCCCCCAGCGCACGGTCCAAATTGCGCTGGACGAAGTTTATCTCGTATCTTGAGGTAGGAAAGTGTTAAATCGCGGTGATTATTTTGATTGCACGGTGGCTGTCCTCCGAGGAATCTCGAATGCTTTAATTGCTTTCAAGGGAGATCTGTTTGCGTGATTGCAAAGTCGGCTGACCATTAGTATCTGACCAGTAGGCTGGAACACTCCTTTGTCTTGAGTTTTTTTAGATTTTTTCGCCCGCCACGTTATTTGTTTATGCCAGTTTGAGCCGCTTAATCGATTGAAGCATTTGGTTTAATTGAAATGATAAACTGGCGTATTTTTGTGTAAACGGCGGATTCTAGACGCGCTATTTATTGTGTTTTAGTCTAAGATCCGAGTATACAACGATCTTTACCGAACTGGTTAATCATCATCATCATTTCAGCCGAAAGACGTCCACTGCTGGACAAAGGCCTCTGGCAAGGCTCGCCAAACAGATCGGCTCTGCGCCATCCGCATCCAACGCGTTCCCGCCAGGTCCAACCAGGTCGTCGGAGGTAACTGGTTAATGGATGAAAAATATTTTACTTAATTACTAAAAAATTTCAGTCCAGTATGATTAATTTTTTTTTTAAACATATCACCGTTTCGGTTAATGAACAAATGAAATGACATACCTACCAATCAATAGGTATGAAGCCTATAGAATATGCAAACGTTAGGTTGACTTTTTTCCCGTTATAACTTTTGGGTAGGCAGAAATAAACAGGTAAATTGATAATATTTGCACAGGTCTCGTTAGTCAACCTAACGTTTGCATATTCTACAGGCTTCATACTTTTGATTGGTATGCCATTTGTCTATTAACCTAAACGTTGAAATGTTTAAAAAATAATAATTAGGTAATCATAATTCTGACTGAAATTTTTTAGTCAACCCACTTGCTATTTATATTTATTATAAAATACTTTTCATCCATTAACCAGATCGGTGAAGGTCGTTGTATACTCGGATCCTATGCTATATACTTTTAAAGATTACATAGGTTTTAATGAACTGAGATAAAACATTAAATTCTTAAAAGCCAATTAAAATATTCTTAGCATACCTGAAGTCACACATAAGGTTATCAGTGTAGCTATCAATAAAATACTTATTTAAACAAGAGTTTTTATTAAAAATGTCGCCCTTCATCATCATCGTCATCATTTCAGCCGGGCGTCCACTGCTGAACACAAGCCTCTAGCTCGCCAAACAGATCGATCCTGCGCCATACGCATCCAAAGTTCATCCAAAGTTCTCGAGTGGCGTCCACGGACCGGAAGACGCAACGTAGGTAGGCCTCCAACAAGATGCAGCGACGAAATGGTTAAGGTTGCGGGAAATGTCGTCCTTATTAAAATGTAACTGTAAAATAAACATCGTTATCATTAGATGGAAGTCGTCCACTTTTGAACAAAAGCATCTTCCTTAGAACACCACAATAAACAACAACTTGCCATCTACGCCCACCGGTTGCTATTCTAGTGGGAGGCTTCTCAACGCAACGTCTTTCGATTCATTATCATTTTGACTACCGCATAGCCTCGTTGTTAGAGAACCTGACTACGAAGCTTGAGGTCCCGGGTTCGATTCCCGCGTCAGGGCAGATATTTATGTGAAAAATGTGAATGTTTGTTCTTGAGTCTTGAATGTTTAATTGTGTATTTAAGGGGTACGTATCAAAATATATAAAGTTTAAAAGTCATAATAGACGAAATAAATAATGGTCATTTGATATAAACCAATTTTCTTGTAAATTCTTAACTCTAGAAGCATTTTCATAAAATAAACCTAACCTAACCTTAACCGATCTGTAGATTACACGATTAAAAAGTTCGTTTAATCAATAGTTTCATGGAAAATTTTAGTATGTATTATGACCATTATGTATTTTCGTCCATTATTCGTTTTAAACTTTATATATTTTGATACGTTCCCGTATTTAAGTATGTATCTATCTATATAAATGTTTATCCGTTGCCTAGTACCCATAACACAAGCATTAAATTGCTTATAGTATAAATCTTCGCAGGTGAATTTTCGCTTCGAGCCATTACATTAAATTTGAACCTTAATACTATGACGATACCGTTTGTTTTGAAAGATAAGGGCTCGAAGCGAAAAATTCACCTGGGAAGATTTATACTATACTTTGGGACTATATCAAACGGTGTGAATTGTGTCGGGAAAAAAAGGTTCCACTCTGGTACAGTCAGCATAAAAAGTAGGTGATCACTTTTGTACTTACCTACTTTGCCGTAATAACACAATTGTCAATCATGTATGACATTTACACCTGACTCTAAAGCAACAAGGTACAGAAGTGACCAGCTACTTCTGATGCTGACTGTACCTGATTCAGTTTCCCAGACTGTACCTACATGTTCTTTATGCCTGATACTACAAATTAAACTAAAATATCGTCCTAAAAATCTCAAATAACACAATAAATTACGCAATAATCATTTTCCGCTGACATAAAAAGAGCGTAACGACGTCCCCTAGGACGGGGGACCGCGTGGGACAGTGGATCCACCGGGGACACAGGGGACCAATATAGACAATGGAGCGAAATTACAACCGGCCAATTGAGCCGCTTGTACACTTGATCCCCCTATTGTTTCCGCACTTAATAAGTATAGGGGACGGAGCGCTCTTGATGGTTGAAGTAAAAATATCATGTTGTTAATAATCTGATATTTGATTTGACTGTATAAGCAGTGAGCAAATACTAAATACTTAGCATTAAGGTTACATAAACAATTAATTTTAAACTACTTTTTATAAAATTACTTTCTGCTAGTTATCACGTATTGTAGTTTTTCTTTGGCAAACATTTGGCAAGGTGCATTTGGGTTATAATCTTAAATTATCTAAGGGTTATAAGTGTAGGAAACAAAAGTAAGTAAGAATTAGCGACTCCGAGTCAGCACTTATGATTTATTTAATTGGGCTGAAAGTTAGCCAGGCGTCCCGCGCGCTGATTTAGACTTGGCTGTAGACCCTTAACTTTTGCCACGTCCACAGAAGGTACGCGAACAAAAAAAAATGTATGACGGGGGGATGGAGACAACATGAAGATATAATTGTTAACTACTACACAGATCACTAAGTCGCTAACAGAAAACAACATTTTATTGACCACAGTAGGTATTTATGTGTTAATATTTAGGCATATTGTATATGCTAAAATTTTGACGTCTTATTTTTTCTCTTACGTCATGTCTTTGGCAAATCTCAAGTTGAATAAATGAAATGATTTGGTTTGACCACGGGTTTCGTCTTTAGAAGATTAATTGATCATTAATTGGCATTTGTTTTTTTATTATTTAATGGTAAATGCAAATAGAGCAAAGAATATAAAACAAAATTAATTATTAGTTCAAGTTTACGAACGTTACATCAACGTTTAGTAATTTGGTCCATTATAAATCCAAATTTAATCATAATTACAATGTCATAATTATCCCTCGCTTACAATGCACCAACAAACTATCTGATTCCTTTAGCCATCGTAAAACGTAGAGTAAGATTTATAATGAATTCACTGAACAAGCAATGCGATGTCACAATGATTTTTTCGTGGAAACGTTCCACGGTAAGCCACAATTTAGTTACTTTGATATTATAATAATTCTTCTTAGCAGTCTTGTTAGCAGACCTGACTACGAAGCTTGAGGGGACTTCGATCCCCGGTCGATGCAGATAATAATTTGTTCTCGAGTAGCTTGTTTAGTTTAGATTTTAGTACGTTTATCCACAAGCGATGTGGCCTGCCCACTGCCACTTAAGTCTAGCGATTCTTCGAGCTATGTCCGTGATCGCCGGGTACCTAGCTACGGACCGGAAGACGCAGTGTAGGTAGGCCTCTAACAAGATGGAGCGACGACCTGGTGAAGGTGGCGGGAACGCATTGGATGCGGATGGCGCAGGGCTGGTCTGTTTGGCGAGCTGTTATGTTCAGCAGTGGACGTCTTTCGGCTGATATGATGATGATGATGATGACGTTTATCCATTTCCCCGTACCCATAACACAAGCTTTGCTTACTTTGAGACTACTCAAGTGTCCTGTGTTTTTTTTTATTCTATTCTTGCTTTTATTGGCACACCGCCGAAGTATCAAGTAATATCAAGCAGTGTATAAAGGTGCGATACGGCCCGTCAATTTGTCCGCGTCGCCGCGCGTCTATTTAGACCTCGTTTGTTGCGAGATAAAACAGATACTGTAATTTATTCATTTAGCCGTGTTTCAGTACAATGATGTAATTTCATCATTGTTGTTTATATAGTTTTGTTTGACGTGACAGTAGACCTCGTAAGAAACAACGACGAATAGACGATGGGCTTCATGAGAAAGCTCAAAGTCACTGAGAGGGCGATAGAGAGGGCTGTGCTCGGAGTTTCTCTGCGGGATCCTATCCTATCCTAATGGTTTCACCTGCAAATTTAACC
The DNA here is from genome assembly GCA_947859365.1 of Archips crataeganus. NCBI lineage: Eukaryota > Metazoa > Arthropoda > Insecta > Lepidoptera > Tortricidae > Archips > Archips crataeganus. The sequence continues at coordinate 8,855,322 of OX402064.1, forward strand.
CCGGCGCCACACATATTACAAATGTTTCAACACATATTTGAACACATATTTGATCTATGGTTGATTGTATGGATGTTCTATTGAACAAATAAGCAAATACCGGTGCTACACATGTGATCAAATAACTGTGTTCAAATATTTGTAATATGTGTGGCGCTGGGGTGAGGGATACAGGCAATATCTGTACATAATAAAAGGCATCCGTTACTGACTAAATTTGGCACACAGATAACTTATGTTATGACGTAGAGATTTGCTAAGAAGGGAATTTTTGAAATTGCTACGGGATAGGGAATAAATGGGGATAAATACTAAATAATGGGAATAAATACAATACAATACAATACAAATATTCTTTATTGATCACCAAAAACAGTACAGTGACATTACAAAAATAAAAATTCAGGTAGACAATAGGCGGTCTTATCGCTAAAAAGCGATCTCTTCCAGACAACCAATTACTCAGAAATAGGAATAGGAAATAATTATTTTCACTAAAAAGTGGCCGTTTCCGTAACCATAATAGTTAGAAACTTCAGATTTGGCATTTGGCATGCAAGTAGGTAATTATAACAGTAAAAACTAATTTCAAGAATTCTGAATTCCCACGGGATAAGGAGAAATTGGGATGGAAATATTTAATTCAAAGGGATAATGATGATGACCCCTATATCCGTAATTATAAAAAAATACTAGACTCTCTAAGCGTCTATCTGTTGCCGTTATTAATATCGAGTAACGAGCAAAAAAATCACGTTGGTTGTATGGGAGCCTCCTTAAAATTTATCTTATTCTGTTTTTAAGTATTTGTTGTTATAGCGGCAACCGAAATACACCATGAGTGAAAATTTCAACTGTCTAGCTATCACGGTTCTTGAGATACAGCCTGGTGACAGAAGGACAGTGAAGTCTCAGTAATAGGGTCCCGTTTTTACCCTTTGGGAACGGAACCCTAATAAAAAAGAAGACCTGGCCTTCTTCTCGTTTAGTATGTGTATTTTCCCTTCTGAATAAAGTCCATACTAGTTCAAAAGTAATTATAGGCTCAAGAGACCTACCTATACGCTTGAAGACTTAAGCCTAGAGTGGACTTAATCCTGGATTATAATGACACGAGATAAGTCTTAGACAAGCTAGAAATATAATAGGCGCATACTTTATGCGTTTTATTTTTGCTACCTACCTGTGCTGGTTCATTTCCTAAGCAAGTTTTTATGGTTCGTCTGTCCATGTGACAATGGACTAAGTTTTTTTAAACGTTAATAGTTTAAAAAATAAAAGGTCTCGTCTCGAGTATGTAAATTTGAATAAAAACTCACAGTCGCATTATAATCATCAAGTATTTGTAAATTTTTTTGATAAGAAGTATGAGTATTTTTGCTCTAATTTTAAGTCAAAATACAGTCATACAGGCAGCATTCCCGGAGCGTTACAACTTAGGGATCTTTAAAAAACGAGCCTACCAATTCCTAAAAGGGTCGGCAACGCACCTGTGATGCCCCCCGTGTTGCGGGTGTCCATGGGCGACGGTGATCGCTTTCCATCAGGTGACCCGTCTGCTCGTTTGCCACCTCTTATATAAAAAAAAAAAAAAAAAAAAGTCATCATCCAAGCCTATATGAGTCCTATTGCAAGGAACAGGTCTTTTCTCAAGGATTGGGAACTTCACACAAACTGTTGAATTTAGTTTCCTCACAATATTTTCCTTCAACGTAACTTTCCTTCCCCTTATGATTTCTTTTTCTTTCTTTATTTTCTTTGTGTCTTTTTACAATTTTTCTTTTTAATATCATTTTTAAATTTTTCATTTTTTTTTTTTTTTTTTTTTTTTCGGTGAATTTCGAATGTCACTTCGCACATAAATTCCGAAAGACTCAGAGGTGCAAGTCCCCCGCTAAAACTACTACGTAGTAAGCTACCAATATTTAACATTTACAACATTAACAACCATTAACATTCTAAACCAATTTAAAAACTCAAACCTATCACCAACAGCCCATAAGAAAGCCATAAACACATTTCCTACAAGAAGCCTTAACAACCTGATAAATCTCGATTGACAATTCGCAGTGAAAACAAGCCTTAACGACTCCCTGCGTTGTATAGTACAATTGCATCTACTAATTTAAGGTGCGGTACCATATAAAGCGGTTGGAGTGTTAAGAATCCACTCTTGATCGGCGTTTGTATGAGGCTTTAGAGTACGTTGCGCGGTGACGAGCGTGTTAACCAAATAGGGTTGGCGATGTGGTGAAAAATTTGCTCTTCAACCTCTTTAATTGGGTGTCGCGTTGTTTTATCTGTATAGTGCCGGGAAGGATGGCGAGCTAGGGAGAATTGTGCGCTTCCGTCAGTCGGTAGACACTTCGCACTAAATACATATTAGATGCACACACTGGCAATTTGTGTGCTGGTTTTCTGAGAGATTTGCTAATGTGTTGTTTGCCACGTGTGCGTTCGCCATTTCATATCCTACTTTCTGCTAAGTATGCTTGTTACTCTTTTACGCTAATATGGCTGGAGGGATTTGGATGCAATTTAGTATAGGTAGATTAGGATCTTAGGAATAACACATAGGCTACTGTTTACTCTGAACAATATCAAAACGGTTTAGGGTGCCATCATTTCAGCCGAAATACGTCCACTGCTGAACTTAGGTATCCTTTAAAGTTCGTCAAATAGACCGGTCCTGCGCCATCCACATCCGATCACGTCGCTCGATCTTGTCGGAGGCCTACCTATACTGCGTCTCCCAGTTCGTGGACTTTTGAGAACCTTTTGACCCCATCGGCCATCAGTTCTAAGAGTGATCAGGTTGTTAGTGTGTAAAATGTCAAAATATAACGGCAAAATTGTTCTTGAACTTCTTGAATTGCGTGTCGCGTTGTTTTATCTGTATAGCGTCGAGAAATATGGCAAGCGGTTAGTAGGGAGACTTGTTTGCTTCCGTCAGTGGGTGGACAATTGGCTAAGTAAAGTTTTTTTAAGAGGTGCTAATTATATTTTTTTTCGACAGTCGGCGTTCTGAAGATCGAGAAACTGCTGCTGTTTTATTTTTATCTCCTATTGTTTACTGGAAATATTTTTTTAAGTGTTCGAGTTGACATTTGTGAGATTTAATGGCTGACAAGCCGTTCGTGCTCAGTACTTAGTAGAAACAGAAAAAAAACGAAGTCATCTGTCACTTTTGTCCATGTCAAACCGTTTGCGTTTCGTTTGCTTTGCATTTTGGACTATTTTTAACGACCTCCGCACAAAATCCGGATTTTCAATTTTACCGCATTTCTCCACGAATTATGCACGATAATTAAATCACGATTGAATATTTTCGATCATTATTTTGGAACTGCTTTTTGGACAATGCAAAGTAAACGAAACGCAAACGGTTAGATTTCATTTGACATTGACAATTGGCTTCGTTTTTTTTTCTATTTCTACTAAGTACTGAGCATGAACCGCTTGTCAGCCATTAAATCTCACAAATTTCATCTCGAACACTTAAAAAAATATTTCCAGTAAACAATAGGAGATAAAAATAAAACAGCTGCAGTTTCTCGGTCTAGAAGACGACTACTGTCGAAAAAAAATATATTTAGCACCTCTTCAAAAAACTTTACTTAGCCAATTCGCTAGATGAACACAGTGGCGAAATGAGGCGATTTATTGACGTGTTACGTGCGCCGTGGGTGTGTAGCACGTTTTCCTCGTGTAGGTATATCTCACTATCATTAATGCGAATGTTTTTGGGCTTAGCTCAATTATTTACTTAATGAAGTTTGGTTACACTCAAGTAAGTGCAACTAAATGCACTCTGTGACATGTAGATTTATTAGGGTATAAATAAGTAGGGTTTGCAAAGTGAAAATGCGTGTTATTAGTTGAACGTTCTGTATTCAAGTGAAGCGAGAATGACACCTGATTACATACATATAAAAATCACGTTACACAGTGTTTTTTATCGAACTCCACCGAAACGGCTCGACCTATTTTTATGAAACTTTTTTCAATATACTCGGCAGGTCTGAGAATAGGTCGTAGGTTATTTCTTATACCCCTATTCTTCGCAGACGGAGTCGCGGGCAACAGCTAGTATTTAATAATACTATTGAAGGTACGATTGGATTTATATAAGTTACTTATTATTTGGTAGTATCTCCTTTGGTGGCAGTAGGTAATAAGATAGTAAAACTAGCACACTCCTTATCTTCTTCAAAGCTATTTTTATGATTAGGGTGAGTGGGGGTAAGATGAAAAGCAGTGTAAAAAAAAATATTAGGGGACAATCTTACACAAATCGACCTAGTCCCAAACTAAGCAAAGCTTGTACTATGGATACTAGACGACGATAAACATACTTATATAGATAAATAAATACTTAAATACATAGAAAACATCCATAACTCAGGAACAAATATTCGTGCTCATCACACGAATAAATGCCCTTACCGGGATTCGAACCCAGGACCTCTTGCTTCGTAGGCAGGGTCACTACCAACTAGGCTAAAGCGGTCGTTAAAAACACCAGGTGGGCGGTGTAAGATGAAAAACACTTGGGTGCTACGAGTAGTTTTTCACCTTACACTGCTTTTCATCTTACCCCCACGCACTATAACTTAAGCTGTAAACTATGTTATTACAGCAAAACAAACCGTCTGCGTAGCAGTTCGCCGAAAGGGGCGACCGTGTGTTGCGCTCTTTATAGGGTTGTCACTGATTTGTTGCAGAGACGTTTCTTTTAGCGCTGATGTGCCTCTGATTGGGATACACGAGGTGTTTGCGAGTACTTTTTTTTATTATCCTACTAATGAGTTGCTAGGGTTGTCGACTACTAAAAAATATTATCTAAACTGATGATAATTGATGAAAACAACTTAACCCTTAAATCGACACCGGAAATATATTTGCCGTCAAACATAAATCAAAGCCGATTCAAATTAGCAACATTTACGGTGCAACATCGAATGATTTACGGTCCAACATCGAATGTCTTGACAGGGTTGTCAAATGGTTTAAGAGTTAAGCTATTGTTATTGAACACATATAAATTGGTTCATCCATGTGAAATTTTACTAAACAACTATAGCTTAAAGTGGTTATTCACTTTGTATTTTTTTTCATACGAGTTTGTGTCAGAGACCCGGCGATATATTAAAATGCAGATTCCGCCATCCAAGCTTTACACATGCAGTACATACTTGTGCCATACAGGCCAAACTATCACAAACACCACTCAAAATAATAATGCTCACAAATAATATTCTTTGTCTTATGCACCTTTCCTTCCTCCGTCCTGTCCTTTGCCTATGCCTAGGGTTGCCAACTATTTCTTAAGCAAATATAGTATTTCCCAGCCCGAAGTACAAGAAATATAGTACTCTGAAAAAAAATATAGTACAAAGTACTTAAAATAGCGAAAATTGATTCATTAAACATTAGTATAGTAAAAATGGCCTACCCAAACCGCATGCGTAAGGACTGACCGAAATATAGTATTTTTGCGTACTATATATTTCTTCAACAGTATATAGTACACAGAGTCAAAATATAGTACAATACTATATATTATAGTACGGTTGGCAACCCTACCTATGCCATGCAATGAGACGTGTAATATTGGTATATTGGTATGATGATGACAATGAATTTTAGATTATTTATTAATTAATTGATACACCAACAGTGTTTACACGGTAATTACAGTGAATAGTTACAATGGTTCTTATTCTATATGTAACACTAGTAACAGGTATATACCTACAACACTCAACGTAAATGTTATTCAATTTGGACTATAATAGTTGACCTAGAATTGAACTAAGTTTTTTTTTTTTTTTTTTTTTATGATATAGGGGGCAAACGAGCAGACGGATCGCCTGATGGTAAACGATTACCGTCGCCCATGGACACCTGCGACACCAAAAGAGTCACAAGTGCGTTGCCGGCCTTTTAGGTAGGAGTACGCTCTTTTTTTGAAAGCTTGAAGGTCATATCGGTCCGGGAATACCGCAGCAGGAACCTCATTCCAGAGCTTTGCTGTGCGAGGCAGGAAATTTCTGGAAAAACGCACAGTAGAAGACAACCAACCATCCAGATGGTGAGGATGGAAGTGTTGTCGCGTAGGGCGGTGGCGGAAGGATGCGGCAGGGATCAACCCGAATAACTCCTCGGAGCACTCTCCGTTGTACATGCGATAGAAGATGCACAGTGAAGCTACATCTCTACGCAGCGCCAAGGAATCAAGCCCATCAGAAGTTCGTTGGCAGCCGACTATTCGAGTCGCTCTCCGTTGTATGCGATCCAGAGGGAGAAGCTGGAGGGAGAAGTATAAACTAAATTTGAAATTTTGCAATAAGAAATATTAGATATTATGGCTAATTTTTGAAATAATTCAACAGTTTTTGTCTGAATGATGTGTATGTATGAATCGTTGAAAATGTCAATTTCATGTGCTCCAATAGATTTCGGCTATCCTTACTTTTCTTTGCCATGTCTACTCTTGTTTCTGATGTCCTTTCATCGTTCAATGGTTAACTGGAAGAGATCTCTTTAAGGAATAAGTTCGTCTTTGTACATTGTTACTCTTGTTTTCTGGTAATTACATGTGTTTTATGTAGGTAGAATAAAGAGTTATACGGCATCATTCATCCTTTTAGCCGAAGGACGTCCACTTCTGGACATACGGCATAATATCGTCGGGTGACAAGCAATTGTCACTAAGTACCAAACACCTACTTAAAATAAAGCTCGTATCTCAGTATGAAATTACTAACTAGATACGACTGTTTGAAGAGCAGCGACAGAAGTTTTAGTGACTTTTGCTTGTCATCCGGCGATATACAGTCGTTGTTATCCGACCCTAATGCGAAAGGAAACGATTAGTTATAGATCTTAAGCTAGTATAGTACCTACAGTTCATATTGGACACATTAATACTGAAAGGAAATAAGCTTTATGTGATCTATTAATTTTAGATCTACTTGATGTAAAAAGATTGAATGTTAGATATGAACATAAGTATTAGGATCAGTGACGATCTGTTAAGCGAAGACATTGCTATACATTTAGTAGTGGAGCCATGTTGTAGCTAGCCGCTGCATCACGAATGGGCCGGCTCTTCCGGGGCAGTACCACCCTCTCACAGAACACCGGCGTGAAGCAGCAGTACTCCTGCTGCGTTTCGTACGGTCAGTGAGAGCACCGGGGGCCCAATACCTCTCCCCTTCCCCTATTCCCTCTCCTTTTCCCAGGGCCGACAACGCACTGGCATCGTGTAAAGCGCTGCGGGTGTCTATGGACAGTGGTGATCATTTAACATCAGGTGACCCACTAGTTCGTTTGTCTGGTCTTTCTAACATATAAAAAAAAAGAATGCTGGAAATAAAGTCAAATATTTAGGTAAAGTAATAATGCCAATTTTAAAGTTAAAGATGAAGTGCATGTTTATTGTTTAATATGTACATTAACTAAAGAGGAAGGATTCTTAGGGCTAGATAGAGCAAACTACAGGTACTTGTGTGGTTCAGCAAGTTTTTTTGCATTCTCTATGACACTCGATGCATAGCCCCGCAAAATATCTACCATCTATCTATCTACAGCCATTGTCCGTCCACTGCTGGACATAGGCCTCCCTCATATTGCGCCAACATTCGCGATCCTGGGTTTCCCTCATCCATCCACTGCCCGCGTAAATATCTACTAATTTTAGTATATTTATCTTATCACGTTCCTCTGTTTCTATTTATCTATATTTGTTGAAAATTATGTATTTGTTTAAATTTACTATGAGCTTTATGATGAAGGAAAATATCGTGAGGAAACCTGTATACACCTGCGAAGTAATTCAACGGTGTGTGTGAAGTTTCTAATCCGCACCGGGCCCACGTGGGAACTACGGCTCAACCCCTCCCATTCTGAGAGGAGGCCTGTGCCCTGCAGTGGAACGCATATAAGCTGGGATGATGATAAATAAGTTATTAAGCGTGGATCATTATAACTTATTTTTATAGCTATAACTCGACAGTGTGGCCATATCCTAACGCTCTTGGGAAAGCGCGTCAACCGGCATGACTGATAGAGTGATAAAGCCGATATCGCTTCCTCAATAACAGGTGCGTATGCGCCGTACACCGAACATCCGACGTGCAACTTTCATATGGAAAATTAATAACGCTGAATGTGTTATGTTTATGCCATGAATAATTAAGATGAAATAAATATTTATTTATGAAAATATAACAAAGAATAAAACTTAATTATAAAATAAATATTACAAACTAAATTAAAAACTAAACTAGATCTAAACAAACAAAAATAATATTATTACAAACTAAATTTAAAACTAAACTAGATCTAAAAAAGGCCCCTGCGGCATTGTGCCGAAGATGCTGGCAGCATTACCTCGTTGAATCGCTAGGCTAATTCTTTGAGCGAGGTGGCTGCCAGCTCTTCGGTCACCGGTAGCATCTATAAGCCTCTTCGAAATCTCTTTTCAGAGGCTTAGTGCTCCTGGGCCCCACGGACCAAGGGTCTCAACACCGAAAGGGATGAAATTATATTCGGCGCCGAGACCACTATATTTGCCAATTTTAGCGGTTTCAGCCGCCTCTGCTGCGGCTGCTGCCCTTGTGGAGGTCCGGTGGATATGAGAAGGGGCTAGTGTGTCTACACAGGTTGCATCCCACACCAGAACCCTTCCCATACTCCACGGGATCAACGACATACCGTCTGGTCTCTTGCCGTCGGCTCTTGAAATACCTGACGGCTCCAGGAGAGCCGGCACGTTAGCCGATGCAAGAGACCGACGAATAATGTCGTTAAGGGCAGCATGTCTCGCGAAGCGGCCCGCGCTCTTCTGGCAGGAGAGTCCGTGGTGCCCAAGCCGGTCTACATCGCTTCCGCAGGGGCAACGATGTGGAGCGCAGACCGGGACCCTAAGACGTAAACAAACTGCGAAACGGAGAGTATTGGGGTCAAGAAAAGTGCCAGTGGTTGCAGATGGGTGTGCGTGGAGCCAGAAACCAGCCTCTTTTGTTCTTACTGCTAGAAGTCTGGCTCGTTCTGCGGTACAACACTGGTCAAGAAGGGAGTCAGCGGTTAATTTGCAAGTTATGTCGTCCCAGCACCTTTGAAAATTTGGATTATCGGGAAAATTTTGGTTAGGGCAAGCAATTCGCCAAGCACTTTTTGCGTCCACCAAGCCCGAAGTCTCATAGTATGTAGGTAGGATCTTACCTATGAGACTAGACGAGCTATGGGCTGACGACAAAAAAGCCGGTAAAGCAACACTAGAAATTTTGCGAATCCCTAGGCCACCGTATCGAATGGGAAGGGATCCTTGGGTCCAGGACTGCTCGTTTAGCTGTATATTAAGAATGCTTTCTAAATTAATTTTGATTAAAATGTCTATTTGTGTTAAAAGATTTTGATGTTTCCAAAGAGGGCAGCAGCGAAGCACATAAGTCAATTTTGGGACAAAAAGGCAAAACTTTATTACAGAAAGAGCATAATGCGGGCTAATTTCCAAAAGGCGATGACAATGATTTTTGAATTTTGATATTGAATTTTCAAAATAATCCGAAATAGATTCTTCAAAAATAGGGGACCCTAGGAGGCAAAGATTATTCTTATTGAGTATTTTAATGTTGGGTGCAAGTTGGTTAAACCTGTGTATCAGGTTATTGGAGTCGTTATGTAAATTTGGAATGTATAATTCGCACTTGTTAAAATTTAGTTCTAGGCCAATGGATTTAAATTTATCAATGATTAATGAAAGATCCGAAAGTACAGAGTCAGAGTCACCTCCTAAGGTTCCATCATCGAGGTACCACACATTAAATTTGGAAGCCAAATTTTGTATAATCGGGTTGATAGCCAAACTGAAAATAGCTGGCCCCAGAGGGTCACCTTGCTGACAACCGACTTCGGATGACAATTCGTTTAATCGATACATCAATTTTGTAGGTTCCGCGTAGCAATGAAGAAGGTAATTGTATAATTCGGGGATGTTCGATTTGATTTCTAACAGCAAGGCATCCCTATTTACTGAATTAAAAGCATTCTTAACGTCAATTTTGAGCAACACTTCGCAATCGCTGTTGTTCAGGTAGGTGCGGAGCGCGTGTACGGCAGCTTCGCAACCACCTCTAACGCCAAAGCCTAATTGAACGGGTTCAAATTGGTTGTGCAATTTTTCTAAAATATAGCGAACTGCAATTTTCGAAGCAAGCCGGCGAAGTGTTGTACCAACAGCAATTGGTCTTACTCCTCCGTCCTTTTTTGTAAGGGCGATTAGGTTGGCACCGTACAAGATAGGTACAATATCCGGGTGAATACTGCCAGAGTACATAAAATTTATTAAATTGGCAATACAGCTTGTGAGCTTCTCGCCTGTATCACCCAAGGACGGGGACGTCAGATCTTTTAAATGTTGTGGTGAAAGGCCATCAAGACCTGCAGCTGAACCGGTTTTAAATGAAAGAATCGCATTGAAGACATCGGTGTTTTTGATCTGCAGGCATGACTCAAAAGCTGTTGGAGGGTCGAAAAAATAGGGGGTCGCAGGTGCGGGAGGATGTTTTGTCAGTAGGGCCGAAAAGATTATGTTGGATGAACCTACCTAACGCTGGCCATTAGTAGAATCCTTAGTCTTTTTTGTTGTATACGAAGAACAGCAGTCACTGCTTTCTGTACAGTTTTCTGGGAGCGTGTCATAGTTTTCCATATGTTTAAATAAATATTATAAGTGGCTCAGTTGTTTTCCTAAATTTCTCCAAAAATTTACATAAACATTAAATAAGTTTTATACTTAAGTTGACATCTAAGAACGGAACTAAAACAATTACTTTGCTCACCCGCGACCTTACAATAGTTACGTTTATGCAAGAAATGTGCGTTCATGCAGTTCCTCCACCTCCACACTGTACGAACACACACAAATCACATAAACCCAACCATCACCACCACCAAGCTACACTGACGCGTTTCGAACTCAACCAGAGCTCATCTTCAGAGTTACCACAACCGTATGCTATGCTACCAAATGTTAAACTGAGTTGAGTTGTTGTTGTTGAGTTTAACATTTGGTAGCATAGCATACGGTTGTGGTAACTCTGAAGATGAGCTCTGGTTGAGTTCGAAACGCGTCAGTGTAGCTTGGTGGTGGTGATGGTTGGGTTTATGTGATTTGTGTGTGTTCGTACAGTGTGGAGGTGGAGGAACTGCATGAACGCACATTTCTTGCATAAACGTAACTATTGTAAGGTCGCGGGTGAGCAAAGTAATTGATTTAGTTCATTAATATGGACCTCCGCAAAGTAACGCCTGATTCAATAACTTATCTAAGAACGGGTACTATCAGGTCTAAAAGTATGGCATTTAGTTTGGCAACACATTGTATATTAAAAAAATCAAGAAAAAAAATCATGAAAGTTTAAAACAGCACTTTGTATAGGTTTGCACTGCTTGGGGCACGCGCAACACCTCGCTCAACTGCCTTCTTTATTTTGCTTAGTCCCCTAAATCAAGTCTAGGGTGAATGAGCATTTATTAGGCAAGCGTGCTCCATCGTAGGCCTCATCTTCGCTTTTCATCAGGCGTGATTGTGGTCAAAGCAGATGACAGTGATGATGCGGGGGATGCACGATTTTTTGGCCGGGGCAATAATTCTCGGGATTACGTAGATGAGTGCCGGACTAAACTTGTGTCCGAAGTTGAGACGTCTCACGAGCAAATCTCAGAATGGGGTAGAACTAATTTAACCAATTTCAACCTCACAAAGACACAAGTGTGCGTGTTTACTGCTAAAAAGTCCCCGTTTATTTTGACACCTTGCTTTGAGGGCACTCGTCTGGTAATCAAACCGGACATTGGGGTCCTCGGCGTTGACATTTCGAGTGACGTTCAATTTCGTGGTCATCTGGAGGAAAAGGCTAAATTAGCTTATAAGAAGTTTGGGGTGCTAAATAGATCGATACTGTACTTTACACCTAAGCACCTTTTTCAACTAATAATCTTTAATTTGCTGCCTGCTGCAAAATTTCACCATCGCACTTCCCGCCGTAAGTCTAAGTTCCATCGTCACCATCTCGATGAATGGCAGTCTACCACTGTACGTTTTCTTCGGCACTTCCTGCCACAAACGGTGAAACTGTGGAACCAGCTTCCAGCAGCAGTGTTTCCAGACAACTATGACATCGGGGCTTTCAAGAAAAGAGTTTATACTTACTTTAAAGGCCGGCAACTGATTGGCGACTCTCTTTATTCTAGGCATATTTCCCAGTTCTATTTCTAAAGTCCCAGCATTTCATCAAAGTAAACCACCAGCATAATGAAGACATAACGCATATGTAAATGAATACACATGCGTAAAAGGATAGCAAAAACCATAGGAAGATTCCTAACGAACAAAGGCGAATTTGAATGAGAGCAAAAACTGAGTGGCGCGCGCGCACGTTGAGAAGATCTCGCTGGGGATATTCCCACATCGGTGTAGCTGACGAGCGTAGCCATTGGTGTCGACACGTCAATACAATCTGCAACGTAACTGTTTACTTCATACGTACTAATACAATATTTTGCCTTGTTCCTCCACTACCCACTACGAGAGACATGTAACGAAGAGAAAAGCCGATTCCTGGTTGATAGTCAGGAGGAGTCTGATGGGATATCATTTTTATTAACTTTTTAGCACTTTTTTTTCGTTATATACATATTACATAATTTTGTATGAATCAAACGAAAAAAAAATCCTAAAAAGTTAATATGAAGTTAACATGAAGAAGCATATTGACATTCCATCAGACCCCTCTTGGCTATCAACAAGTTATCGGCTCTTCGTTCAGTTAAAAGCTGTATGTTTTAATGCAGGAATCCGCCTTCCTCTTCCTCATAAAAAGGTAGCACACTACATGGATTCAACTATCACTAACGCAACACAGAATGCTAACAACACTATGCTAATGCATGGCTTTCAGCATGAAGAAAAATTTAAAAATCAAAGGAGGTCGTCATATAAGAAATGTGTTCAGCGTTTTTAAATGGGATCAACTATTCAGATACCTACTTGAAATTTTCACAGAATATATTGCTATAGCTACTATTACGACCCCAAATTTTCGGAGATACGGAACTTAACTGTTTGTAATTATTTATTATATTTTCATTTGAAAAAAATACTTTCTGCCCAGTTTCTTGCGGCGCATTTTTCTTTGCAATGATTGTGATGGTCCTTACGAAAGCGGTAGTTTAAAAAAAAGTGACACGTAAAAGAGCCCTTTACGGCCTTGCAGAATAAACGTTTTGATTTTGATTCTGGACCCTTTATTTATGAGTCAATCTCTCTGACCTGGTTTTTTTATTCATCATCATCATCATCATCCCAGCTTCCAATATGCGTCCCACTGCGGAGCTCAGGCCTCCTTTCAGATTGAGAGGGCTTGGTCCGTAGTTCCCACGCGGGCCCAGTGCGTATTGATTTTTTTATTACGTTAGCCTTTATAAATCTGTGTCGACTTAAGTGGAACACGGTGACGTCGTGGTTTCGTCTCGGTATCGGGATTGTCAGCGATCTAGGTATGTAGATTCGTCAATTTACATACGCGCCATTACTTTACAAATATATCCAGTATGGACCCTCAAATAGAGACATTTGAAATGGAACAACGGAAGTTCGAGCTGTTCGTTGTGTGTGTTTAGATTTTTTATGAGTTAAAATGGAAATTTTCAAAATGGAAGACCATTATTTTAAGATATAAGCCGAAAGACCTCCACTACTGAACATACCTACACAAAACAGCTCGGTACTGCGCCATCTTACACCAGGTTCTCAAATGGCGTCCACGGACTGTAAGATGCAGTGTAGGTAGACCTCCAACAAGTTTTTTTTTTTTTTGAATGAGTCGCCAGAGGGGCCAAAGACGCGAAGTCTTTGCTGTTTTTTACTTTAAGGATTGGAAGGGTGACTTGTGCTCGGGAAAAATCCCTTCGGACGAACTGGGAATGGAGGGCCCAGACAGTGTCCGACTTGCACGGACTAAAAAACCCGGTCACAAGTCCCCTTCTCTATTGGTTATCAAAACAAAAACGTGTGCTTTAAATTTTGAGGAGGGGAGGGGTAGGGAGGGGACTTAATCTACCCACAGTGTCCTGCCTCAGCCATTTGCTGGAAGGCCGGGAGAGGAGCATACATTCTCCCGCTGGGCACTGGGGGTGCTTAGGTCGGTCTTTTATGTTTTTACCCGTTGGTTACTTCCTTGACCGACCCTCGCCCGTTTCTGTACAATTACTTAGTCTTATTGGTTGGGTTGGTGGGATTTCCTGTCATATGCATTTATCTATAGCTACGGGCTTCCTTTCTTTTGCCCTGCGATGGAAGGGTGGATCGGAGATCTTTTGGACCCATTGTGTGGCTTTGGATGCCATCTTTTGGGTGGGGCTACCCTTTATGCCTGGTGGTTTTTTGGCATGCTGTGTGCTTTTTTGCGCTTGTCTCCTAGCGCTACCCTCTTTTCGTTTCCGCTTCCATCGATAGTTTTTCTGCTAAAATAATACGGAGGGACGAGGAGTGCCCCCCGGACGGCTGGACGCCCCAGTGTCTTAAAGGGATCATGCGGAGCTCGGCAGACCCTTACCCCAGCCAATGCTGAAGGGCCAGAGAAGAAACTTTTAGTCTCGATTCTCTGTTTAGGCTTCCGCTAATATTATACAGAAACCAATATACAATTTAATAATTAAAAAGGTTTGACAATTTTTATATATACTGAAAACAGTGTCCAAGTCCAAGGAAAACAAAAGAGAATGGTATTATCGGGGGGCGGGAGAATTTGGGGAGTAGCCATCACAGGGGTTGGGCCGATGACGACGATGACGACATTTCCTGCATAGGTGACCAAATGTTCTATATTTAATGAGAAGGATTGAAAGAAAATTTGGATTGAATGTGTGTGTATGACGTGTGTGTGTATGTGTGTGTATGCTATTTATTTCTAAGACATGCCACGCGAACCACTCTTTCCAGGAACTCTTTAGTGTGGTCTCTATTCTTATATCCAAGCAAATCACTCCAGGTCGAGCTATCTTGAGTTACCTTGACTCCGGTTTTTTGCTCTAGCTCGAACCTTTGTGCGTCAAAGCGGGGGCATTCACAGACAATGTGCCAGACAAACAAGTTGGAGGGACGACCTGGTTAAGGTTTTGGGGGGACGCGTTGGATGCGGATGGCGCAGGGCCAGTCTATTAGGCGACCCTTGGGGGAGGCTTATGTTCACCACTATACGTCTTACGGCTGAAATGAGGGTGATGATGAAGATTTCAGACCTAATATATTTTTGTTTTTCATAGAATTACTGTGCAAATCAAACGAATATTTTCATCATCATCATGATCAGCCTATGCTCGTTTACTGCTGGGCATAGGCCTCTCCCATGGCACGCCACTGAGCACGATCCTCGGCCACTCTCATCCAGCTCTTGCCAGCCGCCTTAAAATATAACGAATATTTTGCTGACTTAAAACTGTTCAGAACCTTATTCCACGAGTCCCATTCGCGTTTGGCTGTTTTTTTAATCCAATTCTTATCAGACGAAAAAACAATTCGGATTCAGAACAAGTAACTTTACACATGATTTATTTGAAAAATAAAATATTTCATTACCGGCAACACTAAAGACTTTTACGAAAGCATCGATGCCGAATCGATAACGGCTGATTAATCGCTTCATTAATAAATCGGTTTTGATAAGAAAGAGAGAATAAATAAACAATAAAGAATAATAAATACACAGATGCGATCAAGTGAGATCGTTACTCGGTTTAGGTGGAACAAAACAATGTACGTTGACAAGCAATGTTTTACTTGGAGCTGTTTTTACCACATTTTTAATGTAAGTAATCCAGTGCCGAAAAAGATGTGGTAGCTTAGTTTAATCGACGGATTCCCAAGCAGAGGATTGTGGGGTAAAACTCGCCAAGTACCTCTGTTTCTTTTTTCCAAATGGCCTCAGAAGAAATTCAATTGCCTAAAAAGAAGTTCAATGGTGTGTCCTGAGAAGAAATTCAATTCATTCTACGAAGCAGTGCTATTGCGTGTGAAGTTTCAATCCGTACTGAGCCCGCGTGGGAACTATAACCCAAGCCCTTCCCTAACAGGAGGTCTGTGACCATGTGATGTAGAACTTGGATGCATAAATGCAATTTTCAGCTTTCTTCCTTCGGACTTCAGCTCGGACGGATCTTGGAGACCCCAACGTCAACCAATATGAGGATGAGGAGAAGGTACATAAGAGAGATCTTTCTCCAAGCAGATTTTATGCCTGGGAACCGAAGAAACCAAGTTGGAAATTGCATTTATAATTCAAGTTGAAGACTTCTATAGTGCAATGTAGAATGTAGCAGTTTCTCTAATTGACGACTAGATAGCGCTATAGGTCAGTTTGAATACAAGTGTTTTGCTAATGATATTTTTTGTTGACCGTACTTGCATAGCGTACTTGTATTGCGTACCATTTACACAACAGTACCATATTTTACACTGCGTCTTCCAGTTCGTGGACGTCACTCGAAAACCTTTCGGTCGGCCCCAACGGCCATCAGTTCTACGAGCGATGTGCCCTGCCCACTGCCACTTGAGTCTTGCGATTCTTCGAGCTATGTTGGTGAGTTTAGTTCTTGCACAGACGCAGTATAAGTAGGCCTCCAACAATATGGAGCGGCGACCTGGTTAAGGTTGCGGGAAAACGTTGGATACGGAAGGCGCAGGACCCATCTGTTTGGCAAGCTTTGGGGGAGGCCTACGTTCAGCAGTGGACGTCTTTTGGCTGAAATGATGGTGATAACCTTTTAATTAAATCTCATCACTGGGTTAAATTTGACCAGCAAGACATAAAGACAACCTACTTATTACTTAACTTTGTAACAATTAGAAGTAGATGTATTAACAGCCCCATACGAATCCCTTTGAAGTCCAAAACTCAAGTCGCGAACGCTTCGAATTTTTAAGTCGAATTTTCGTCGAAATTGATTACGACCTTTACCGGCGCGATAGATTCCTTAAGATGTAGATACGTGTTCTTAATGACCACTCCTAAGCGTCAGAGCGTCTACAAAAAAACACTTTTTTCTTTTAATAGCATAATTAACTTTTAAATATACAGTTTATACGAAATTAAACCCGAAGATGTGAAGCTATGTTCGATAAATTGATGAAATAACTTAATATAATGCCTACTTATTAAAGACGGTAATTGTGGTATTTTCATAGAAATGTTGTTTTGTAGGATTCCGTTCGGAACAAGAACAATTAACATTTAAAAGTCTGGTTATCTTTATGTTGGTGTACGGTAAATAAAACTAAACCGTTTTAAAAGCTGATTGGTATTAAATTGTAATAGTTGTTGGCAATTATCGTTTCGAGCTAACGTTGTTGCCGCATCTTCAACATCATGTATACAGGTACATTTTACATTTGTACTTACTAGGTGTACTTTATTTCATCTTACTATTTGCCATACAACTGACATTGAACCTTAAGCTTATTTAACCTTAAGGGTGGTAAAGAAATTTCTTGGTCGACTTCATAATAATAGTTCCCTATCCGTAGTGGGCCCGCGAGGGAATTACGTCTCATGCCCTCTAGGTTGTCCTTCCATTCTGCTTCGGCCTACCTCTAATAACGAATCGCTAGGAACTCAATACGTGGCAACATCGGTCTAACTTTGGGTACATTCGCCAGACATGACCAGCCCAGACTCATAATTGCTGTCGTGGGCGGAAAGATGGCCCAGTTTGTCTAAATAACACAATCAAATAAATGGGCATTTTCATTTTAAAATGCGCCATTTACTTTTTTTTAATGCTATTGATTTTGATGATAAAAAAGTATCCCTAATTTACCGTTTCGTAACGAGCCATATAAACTATACTAGCTGGAGCCCGGGGCTTCGTGCGCGCTAATCATTGATGCTCCGCTCCTATTGGTCGTAGCGTAATGTTATATAGCCTATAGCCTTCCTCGATAAATGGACTATGCAACATGAAATAGATATTTCACTTCGAACCAGTAGTTCCTGAGATTAGCGCGTTCAACCAAATAAACAAACTCTTCAGCTTTATAGATCATGAAAAAACACATGATGCGGATTCAAAAATTAAATAAGAACACTTTTCCTTTATGAAAATGATAAATTAATTCTTAATAAGAGAACCACAAATATTTCCTCATTTAAAATACAAAGAATTTTGCGGAAAATCCCAATCAGACAATGTCACAACAGTTACTCATAAGCAATTTCAAACCCGCACCACTCCCAAAAGGCAATTAAAGCGTTTGTAATGATATCCTGGGCCATTAATTCTAGCCATACAACCAAGGCTTTTCCTGGGAAGTCAATTATTATCTAACACAGTAGCTCATAATTCCATGCTGTTGCAGGACGAAATAATAAATAATTCCTGTTATATAACAGGTTTCATTAAGACTGCAGTATATCAGGCTACCTGAGATGCGCTCGCGCAGCGCTTTGTAGCGTTGGAAAAACAACTTAAGATTTATTCAGTGTAAGTATGCATGTAAAAACTTTGCCGTACAAAATAAAGAAAAAAATTCACACAATTTACATAATTTAACAAGTCATAATGTATCATTCTTCATAATCAACGTTAGTCATAAGATCATTTAATTGTGAAACGGTTTTTTTTCGGTGTTTTTATATGACAAACTTAACCTAACCTACTTCATTCGATAAGATGGTATTTAAGAAAATTCTGAAAAATATATTGTTTCAGAAATAAATTACTGTATACCTACGTCTAACGTTGATTATGAAGAATGATACATTATGGCTTATTGAATTAGGGGAAACCAAGGGATCCTTAAAAAAAGTATTGACAACCGTTGAGATATTGAGGCGTTGAGAACGGCAAATTTACCCGTTTAAGGAACTCTACCAGTCAATCTTTGAGTGGATAAGGATGGTATTTTACAGCTTTTTTTACTCGCTGCCTTCAACTTGAACGGAACGATTGGAAGGTACACATTAAATTCCAGTAGTTATTTAAAAATAATGATCAAGTAAAGTCAACAAAAAAGCCTTTTTACCAAAATAGTTGACTACAATAATATCGCCATGTTCTTCTGAATAAGTTTGTGCATTTAATGAAGAAGGTAGAGTCGTCAAATTCTGATGAGTGCGGTGTGGATGAAGAATTGAGGATATGCATACTTATTGATGGAGTCCGCAAGAACTCGAGATAGGAGGAATACGTTTTGTATTTGTAGAGTTTGCGACCTTAATCTCTTGAATGTTGGTGTTTTTGAAGCTATAACGTCGAAGCCCTTATCGCAGGTAGATTGGTAGTATTTTTATTTGGCTAGATTTGTGTGCCTTCATCATTATCATCCCAGCCTATAGTATACGTCCCACAGGGCACAGGCCTCCTCTCAGAATGAGAGGGCTTAGGCCGTAGTTCCACGCGGGCCCAGTGTGGATTGGGAACTTCACACACACCATTGAATTTCTCCGCAGGTGTATTCAGGTTTCCTCACGATGTTTTCCTTCATATGAAGCTCATGGTAAATTTCAAATGTAATTTCGCTCATAAATTCCAAAAAACTCAGAGGTGCGAGCCGGATTTGAACCCAAGACCCTCTGTGTCGAGAGTTTCGGCGGTTTTATTTCGAGGACATATCGTCCCTTTTACCTCGAGTCGTATTTTTAATTGTATGGTTATTAAGTTTGTGAAGTTAAGTCCTGTTGGAACTGACACGGTCATTTTTTGATCAAGGTTCCTATTTATTATGGAATCCAAGATTCAATTCAAGATTTTAAAAATTACAACATCAAACTTACTAAAATAACATCACAGCGAAATGTTAAATCCTTAATATTTATAGTTAGTAAAACTCCTAAACTTTCCAACAGGCCCCAAATCTTTCAGAATGGCTGAGTACTTCACTAATTGTTTACCCCGTCGCTGCTCGCAAACTCCTTTTAATGCCACAATTACTTGCCCTAAAATATTCTCTCAGCCGCTAATTACTTCTCAAGTATGGGAGAAACTAATTAATGGAACTTTAAATGAAGTTTCATGACAATATTGGAATTTATTAGGAAAGTTGATAAAAATTGAGAGGTCGCTATGGAATGTTGCTAAGACGAGAAGATGGTGATGATGACGATGATGTAATATGTAATAATTCAGCTTTTTACAGTTCCACTGCTGGGCATAGGCCGTCTTATACGACAAGAGAGCTCGGATTATAGTTTCCTCACGGCCAGTATCGCTTGCTTAGTTGCTTGGATGCTCGCTTGCTTGCTTAACAGCACGCGAGCGATGTCGCTGGTATTGCGTGCATGTATTGTAATATTGTCTTGCGCTCTTGTCTGCGCCATTGCTTTACTGATTGGGTTAAGAAGTTCCTCCAGAAGTTTTCCTTACCAATACTTTTGCTAGTTTTATATTTACTTGCATGATTTCTTGCTTGAAATATTGCTTACACGCTTGCCTGCGTTATTGTTTCCCGGATTGGGGTTTCAAGTTCTCCAAGATTTTTTCTCACCAATACTTTTGCCTTAAATCATCGGAGAGATCAAGTCTGCTAGACTCCGTTGGCGGAGGCTAAGATCCACTTCAGGCTGTTAAGACAACGTAAGTAAGTAAGTTATATGTTTGCTATTTTCATGTTTGCATACAGATGTTTTGCTTGTAATGTTGCTTCCACTTTTGCTTGCATCATTATTTCGCAGATTGGGTTTGCGAGTTGCTCAAGAAATTTTCCTCAGCGATTAATCTTTTTGTATCTAGGTAAATATAGAAAATGTAATTAAATCACATTTATTATGATAAAAATCTATAAGTAGCCGTAATTACTTTACACACACAACCTGTCTGCCTGCCTGCCTGCCTGCTAGGTGACACAACCTGCGATTGAAAAATAATTAACTAAAAAAAATATTATTTGTATGTTTTTTGCAGTTCGTACTTGACGTCTAATCTTTTTAGCTATTTGTGTTCGTAGTATGTGGTTATTAAAAGAATATATCTTTAGTGCTTTAGCTCAGGGCATAGAATAATATCAGTGATGACGCTCAGTACAGCCAGTGTCCGAGTAACTTATCACATGCTAGTGTCATTTTACGATAACCCCTGTGACATGTAAAACTTTTTCATTAAAATATACAATACAATACAAATATTCTTTATTGAACATCAAAAAAAGTACAGAAAAATTATCGAAAATAAAAATTCAGGCAGACATAGGCCGTCTTATGGCTCAAAAGCGATCTCTTTCGGACAAACAATTGTATAGACATACAAATATGAACAGTTTTATGTAGGTGGCGGAGACCTTTTTTAAGAAGACTAGGAATTATTCTGGAAATAATTGTTGCCAGGACTAAACGAAAAAGTAGGTACAGTCAAGTGTAAAAATATGGGTGCACACAACTTGCTCATAAATAAGTCTCATAGCTCTTATGTAAGAAGTATGTATGCTCTTGTGTATGAATTAAGGTATAGGTATGTAACGATGGGAGGATTAAATCGATACTTATTTTTGCACTTGACCGTACACAAAATGTTGACACCACTAAAAAATAATAATGCTTGTATTCATGTTCAAGCACGTATTGAACACTATATGTGTAGTATATTACTATATAATTGACATATTTGAAATAAAAAAATAGAATGTAAATAAAACATTATACCATTCTTAAAATAAAAGCATTATGAAACAAAAATCATTGACACTAACGTCCACTCTGATGTGCAATTTCGTAATACTTAAATTTTATATCCTCTAACAGTATTTAAAAAAAAAACAAGAAAATATCGCATTTTAAATTCCTTTAGTCGTTCTTGAATTTCCAATTAAATATCTACGTAACAAGTAGCATTTGCATAGAGATGGTGCAGGGATAAATCATTCGCCGGCCATTTTGATGCAAGGCGCCATCTGTGTCAACTGCATGAGTTATTGCCACATGTTAGGGTTGCCATTTTTCCCTTATTTATTGACAGTGCATTCAATCATTGATTATGAAGCTAGAAGTCACAGGTTTGTATCCCAGGTTCGAGTCATGGATATTTCTGATGTTTAAACTTGAGCTGAATAAAAACATAATCAATTTCAGACATATGACATTCAAACTACAGATAACCAAATCAAGCCGATCCGATCATACGGAGTAGGTGAAATTTGACTTGCAAGATTGACCTAAACAAACATACAAGCATTGTAAGTTAAATAGAGCTCGTAAAAATTAAGTAAACTCTTGGCTTTTTTGACATATTAGCCACTTTTACAAGTTAAGTATGAAGTATCTTTTTTCTATTTATTTTTTATTTTCTTCAACATCATTTTTTATTACTTTTACGGTCATCCCGTAAAACTTTAAAAATAGTGATCAAGTAAAGTCAACAAAAAAGCCTTTTTACCAAAATAGTTGACTACAATAATATCGCCATGTTCTTCTGAATAAAAAATATTTTATATTTTTGAAGAAAATAAAAAATAAATAGAAAAAAGATACTTCATACTTAACTTGTAAAAGTTGGCCTAGTAGCGCCATCTCTTGGTCCAGGTGAGCGGGTAGCTCCGAAGGAGTGTTGAAGTCTCTCGGTAGAGGGCATAACATAGATGCGCTTTATCACTGCCTAATGTGATTATAACAGACTGAAGTGTACGATGTATGGGAAAGATTCGTCGCTAACTTCTAGACCAGTGATGGTGTAGGGGTAAGCACGCAGCACGGAACGCTGAGGACCTGGGTTCGATTCCCAGCATTGGTCTTTTTTCTGGGGTTTTTTCTGTGCATCTATATTTCAGTTTGTATTTAGTTTGAAATATATCAGCCACTCACATGCTTTGTGCAACTACAGTTGCCAATTTATTTATTTATTTCAATCAAATTTATTCCTAGACAATAATGATATTGTTTGAAATCACAATAAAATTAATGATAGTAAATGCAAAAAAACAACTGAGTGGCTAGACTATGTATTAATCCTACCTATACTATACTTACATTAACAAAATGCGAAAGCTGTTTAGTATGAGACACATTAAAAAGCGTGCGAGCGTACACGACAATTTTTTTGTACTTGCCCTTTTCTTAAATAAATTCCGAATTTTCCATAAAAAAATATTGTGTCAGTTTTGTGACGAGCCATGTAAACTGTAGGAAAAGTATTGTGTCAGTTTTGTGACGAACCATGTAAACTGTAGGAAAATTATTGTGTCAGTTTTGTGACGAGCCATGTAAACTGTAGGAAAAGTATTGTGTCAGTTTTGTGACGAGCCATGTAAACTGTAGGAAAAATATTGTGTCAGTTTTGTGACGAGCCATGTAAACTGTAGGAAAATATTGTGTCAGTTTTGTGACGAGCCATGTAAACTGTAGGAAAATATTGTGTCAGTTTTGTGACGAGCCATGTAAACTGTAGGAAAAATATTGTGTCAGTTTTGTGACGAGCCATGTAAACTGTAGGAAAAAACGTCCTACAACTGACACAAACATTTGGGACGTTTTCTGAGTAAGAAAACCCCAAAGTTTTCTCATTTGAAAAATAAAGTAAAAGTATACTTTTTTTTAAATGCTCTTATCAAACGAAGATGTGAGTGAAGTTTTTTCTCTTAGCCACAACACTAAAATTAAAGTTTTTATTTAAAATTAAGATTACTTTCTTAGACTACGAGTGACAACCCTAATCAGATAAAGTGCAACATGATTTATATGCCTACCCCAGAGATTAACCCCTTTGAGGTCACGTCAGAGGGGTCACAAGGGCCCCTGGCATATTTATTGTTTTTCGACACGCTAGTTATGAATTATCTTCTCTAATTTGATTAATTTCTTTATTAAGACCAGCTTAGCATTTGTATTTGGCTTTGCAAAAAAAGAAAATTAAATAAATCTATCTTTACTGATATTACAAATGCGAAACAGTTTGTCTGTTAACTCTTCACGCTTAAACTGCTAACCCGATTTAGATGAAATTTAGTACAGAGATAGTTTAAGACACTGGGTAGAAAAGATTTTATCCCAGAAAATCGCATAGTTCCCACGGGATAACGATAAACACATTCTTCGCAGACAATCGCTGTCAATTTACTCCAGTAAGTAAAACTACTCCTTACTATTTTTTTAAATTTATTTATATAATTTACACTTACTATAATTACTCCAGTAATTTTACAAAAATAAGAAAAACCCTATTGACAACCGTAACTGTACCGATATCCACAGAGCAACAATATGCCAGTACGCCCACACAAAATTCATTCGGACACAAAAAACAAAACACAAAATAACATCAATATTTTCAGCACTATTGCAGCGGTAGAGAAGAAATATTCTACTTAAATTAAATTAATCTACTCAGTTATTAATGCAAATAAACATTTTGATTCTGATTCTGGATTGTATGTAATAGTATGATCAGTTACGGGACCCATCAAACATTGCTCTCATCATTTATTCCCTCTGTCACTGCTGTAATTCATAAATTGAGCGGATTAATTGATATCATAAAGGGTTAAGCCCTCCGTAGGGGTATGTTTTGACAAACGAAGGGTTAGGGGATTGTTGTGGAATGCATGGTTTTGTTTGCTCGGTTATCTATGATTAATGGTTTTCATACCATTGGTTTTACATGTCAATCGCGTGAAAATGTATTATTTTATTTGTTTTTTGTAGAGTTTTTTCGACTTTGGCTGATTGAGTTGGCGTATAAAATATGAAAGCAAAGGTTTCTAAACCAAAACTAAAGGTTATTTTTGTCCGACACATTTCAAGTCTTACACAATAACATAGACATCGTAAGAAACAAAAGTTGTCCCTCCTGTGAACATAAAATTAGCGACTCCGAGTTAGCAAACTTAAGACTTAAACTAAGTATTTAAATGGTCATACGTCGATGTAGACTTGACTAAAAAAATATTGGCATAGACCCTTAACTTTTGTCACGTCCATAGGAGAGACATGAACAAAAAATTGTGTAGGTATGACCCAAATATAGGTGAACAAAAAAATAGGCGAAAGGACACTTTTTAAAGAAAAAATTCGCTGGATGGAATCGTAAAGCTTTCAGCTGTCTAGCTAACTCTGGAATTAAAAAAAAATACAAAGAAAGTAATTATCGCCCCGATAGATGCAACGACTGTAGGTATTATTATTAATAAAACTGTACTTTCTTACACAAGACTTACATATTTTAACTTAAGTATACCTAAGCAAAACGCCCCTCTCATTGAATAATTGAGCAGTTCACTTTGTTCAAATTAAAATTGAATTAAAACAAGCAAATTAGATATAATTCGTTGTAATGCGTTTCGGATGGGGTCATAGCATCACTGTTTAATAATGCATTTCATTACAAGGGTGAGTTGCCACAGATAACAATAGAAAATAGTTAGGGCACTTTAAAATAAAACGCTCTGCACCAACTCCATTGGAAGCCACGGCGTAAGTACATTTGTAATGAAATTCACGTCAAAATGTAACTGCGGACTGCGGAACAATCGATGTAATGTATTAAAAGCTTATTCTGAAGCCTGTTATCCCAATTGCAAAGAGTTGAAAAAAAATATATAAATTGCACTGAAAGGTATATGTTTAAATATGTCTATGTTAGTCTAGTCGTTTGACCTATAGCCTCTCAAGCAAAGGGGAGAGTTTTTCAGAATTTACGTGCGAAATTACCTCTGATATTTACCATTTACAGTGAAGAACACATCGTGAGGAAACCTCACATACCTGAGAAGAAATCAACGGTGATCATTCTGAATGGTGGTCATTGTGAGAGGTGGCATGTGCTCTCAGTGGGACGTATCATAGATTAGATGATGATGATAATAATGATCAAGTATATTCTACTACCTTTCAGTTAAAGCTGACATTAAATATATTGTTGAACAAAAAATTTGCCGACGTCTTTGATCAAAGTGCACAGTTTTAAACCCCACTTTATCTGCGGCATACCAATGAGTTTTAACTTGCGCGAACTTAAAGCTCAATCTGTGAACGCAGGGTGGTCCTTCGAGACACAGATCCCATGACGGATGGCGTGCCATGTGACATGTATAATTGAAAGCTGTGATTGCAATATGAGATGCAAAGATAAGTAAAAGGGTAAGTAATTTTGTAAAAATTGTAGAAAATTACAAAATTGTAGAAAATTACAAAATTGTAGAAAATTACAAAATTGACAATTTTGTCATCCCATCCATTATCCATTCATCCATCCATCCATCCATCCATCCATCCATCCATTTGGATACAGGCCGAAAGAAACAACGACCAATTCGATTAATGATTAATTCAATTCAGGCTTAATTTATGACGAAAAGAAGTTTGATTACAAATATTTTTCAGCGCAGTTACATTTTGTGAAAAATCATTTAGAACTGCAAATTATTATTGGATACCTAAAATTCACAATAGTCAATTTAAGTAGACGATTTTCCATTTGTATTTAATGACACTAAGGGGCTGTTTCACCACCCATTGATTAATTTTAACTGACGGATAAATGTGATGCCGTCTCCGTCTATTCGAACAAAACAAACAGAGACAGCATCACATTTATCCGTCAAATAAATTTGATCAATGGATGGTGAAACAGGGGGTAAATGAATGCAGGTCAGCAAACACGTTTGAGAAAATTCCATCTCAAATAATGTTAGAGTGCCTGTATGTTGAATTCTCTTCACCTCTCTAACATGATCTTATTGATAAAACCACTGGCGTAAAGTTCAAAGGTGAACCAATGTATTCGTTACCTCAAACCCAAGTAAACTGTAAATAACACGTTGATTAGGACTACTCTTTCGGCCAGAAATGGCTCGCGATTACTATGCCTCCTTATCGAGCGGATTCCTTACGGATTGAATATAATGATATCGACGTTATCGAAGAGTTAAAGTAGTAAGAAAGTGCTAGAGGTGCCATTGACGGGCACATAGCCTCGTAGGACCCAATGTCCTATTTTTAGGACTGTAAAATATATAATCCTAATATCCCAAATAAATGTTAAAATTCATTAAAAATAGCGTCCCAATGTTCCAAAATAAGGGCACGCACTAATTTCCAATTACTATTTTGTCTAAAATATATTCAAGTATATTATGATTATGTGATACTTAATTGAAGTCCTGTGGTACCAGTACAAGTGCCTATAAATAGGACACTGGGTCATTATTACAAATGTACAAAAAATACAGTTGGAAGTGGCTTGCATCCACCTTGAATCTACGGCCTTTACCAAATCGTCCGTCCACCTCATTGGTGGACGTTCCACGCTGCGATTGCCAGTCTGTGGTCTCCATTATAGAACTTTTCGGCCCCAACGGCTATCGGTTCTGCGTGATATAATATGTGCCCTGCCCATTGCCATTTCAACGAGTTACTCCGTTTGGTTATGTAGGTGACACTTATTCTTCTACGGATCTCCTCCTCCGGAATCTCTACTGTATACTATTGTACTATTACTGTAGGCTAAAAATAATATTCATCGATTTTTATAATAACTTCTTTAATTCAATTTAACTATGTTATAATCAAATAAGTAAAAAGTGTTTCTGCGCCATGCACTAAGTATATTTCTTTTTCACTGAAAATTTAAGTAGGTAGTTTTATTTAACTTTAAAAATATTTTTAATCATTTAAAAAATGTACTTTGACATTAACTTTAATACGAAACTATGGCTTGCATGAGCCAAACCTTATGTTAATAAGAATTATGTACGATTTATTAATACATACAAACGTGTACAAAATTAGAATACGTCTACATAAATCGTGTTTATAAGTAATTGGTAAATCCACTCGTTTTTCCATATTCGCACACTTCTAGAACATTTCAAACGCAACGTTATTAACCGTGTCCCAACCAATCAGGAAGCACGCACACATGTCAATCACCAATTACAGCTCAGTTTGTCCCGCGTCACTTGCCGCTGACCAATCGGCCGTCTGAATTTCAATCAACGTTTGCAATTCGAATGCCGTTCGATTGTTACGCCATTTTCCGTTAGCGCTGCGTCGGTTGAATACAAATTGTTGGTCGACCTTTTTAAATTGTTTTCCTTAGTGGGACTTGCACCAAGTTACTATCACGATTACCAATATTAAATCAGGCGTCAAAACTTCGGCAGAAATTCAAGTCAAAATTTACTACGTAGGTATGCCAGTTTAACATAGCCACAGAGTCCGCAATGTAAAGATATTAACTCAAATTTTCGCACCGTCAAAATGAAGGTAATTACTTACATCAATGACATGTATTATGAATCACGTTACAAAGTAACAGCTTACATTACACAATTCTAGAAGGTTTAATGAATTTCCTGTAGATTACAAGAAAGTGCGACCACGCCCTACGTGCTGTCAGTCTAATAGGCACAGTATCGCCTAATGGGTATGCTTATTATATCCAAGCATGTAGTTCCTGTGCTATATGATATTACTAGCTTCTTACCTACGACCTCACTCACGTAAACCATTAAGTCCCTGCTGAGCTTCTTGCGCGAATCGATTTTAGGTATTCTATGCACTCGTGTATGTGTGCGTGAGAGCGGCTAGAATCAAAGCCGTGCCGTGCGTAAGTGCAAGCGACACAAGCTCCCCGTCTGATGGCCGAAGGAGAACTAACGCAACTAACTACACGGACAAGGGGGAAGCACGACGGCTCAAGATAAGATGGTCAGACTGCGCGTGTAGTTAGGTATTTTCATCGTATTACTAAAACAAATACAGTCAAAACCGTTTATAGCGAAACCAATTACAACGACATATTGGATGTAACGACCAAGAAAAAACCCAACACGATCTTATTTACCAAAGTAACACTGGTTACAATGACCAACTGTGTTTAACGACCAAATATTGCTGCCCCCGTCCCTTGAATGTCGTTATAAACGGTTTTGACTGTACATATTTTGAAAATGTAGCAACAGTTGGCGCTAGAAAACATCTTGTTTTATTGAATTATTAACATTCAAAATAATTTATTGAATCAGGCGTTACTTTGCGGAGGTCCATATTAATGAACTAAAACAATTACTTTGCTCACCCGCGACTAATTCGCGCGACTAATTTTTTTTTTGACTAATTAGATCGCGGGTGAGCAAAGTAATTGTTTTAGTTCATTAACATTCAAAAGTCATGATATGACCTGCCGTGAAGTATTACGCCGTACCTACTAAGGATTTACTTTATTTTTAGGGACGACTTTGTATTTTCTTCTATCATGCAAACTTCAAGTAATCGTGTTTCGAAAAACACTAGTCACTAAAGTGAATCCTCAAATATCTTACACATGAATTTCACAACTAAAGCTTTGCTAGTAATGATACAGCAAGGGATTAAATGAATGCAATAAATGCGCCAAAAGTTCGGCAGGGCCTTAAGTCGTGCGGTCGATTAATTCGATGGATGGGATTAGGAATTTCAAAAATTACATCGCGCTCGTTAACATTGCATAAACAACACCCGTGCCGTGCCAAATTTCATATCTCAAGACCTAGCGATTGAGATTTGGGATTTTATATCGAATAAAAATATCGATTATAATATCGGGATAAAAATTAGCCTATAATATTATGTTATTCTAGACGTCCAGCTATATAGGTATATGATATACAGCGTGTTACAAAATAACCCCTAAAGCCTAAAACCCCATGAACAGTAAATAAAACTGTAATTTTGCGCGCTGTTCTGTTTTTTCTAAAAAAAAATATATACTAATTTAATTCTTTACTGGAGTACTTCCATACCCTTAAGTTATTACGAGTAATTTTGTAACAATCTGTATATTAAATTACATCCGAATTTGTCGAGCAGTTTTAGCGTGAAGTAGTACAAACACACAGACGCACACACAAGCACGCACGCTCGCATCACGCATGCGCATACTCACAAACTTGCGGTCATTCTCATTCTCATTCTCATTCTCATTCTCATTCATTTATGCAGGGTGTGCCCTGTAATAGAGACAGTAAATTATAACTATAAATAAAAAAAATTAAAAACCCCCAACGCATTTAAATCTAAGATTCCTTTCGCAGCATGCAAAAGAGCTGATAACTTTGAAATGGCTAAGCCAATTTTTATGAGACATATCTAAGAACCATCGCCAAAACACCTGCTTTCAAATAAAAAAAACCGCATCCAAATCGGTTCACCCGATTAAGAGTTACGATTCCACAGACAGACACACACACATAGCGGTCAAACTTATAACACCCCTCTTTTTGTGTCGGGGGTTAAAAATGAACCGAAACAATTACTTTGCTCACCCGCGAACTTTAAGCAAAGAAGCTTGTACTTTTTTTCCAAAAACTTACGTACAATTAGAAATTAAATTGCGTAGCTGTCCATTTAATCGTTTACTTTATCTCAAAATTAGCTTTAGCTAAATTTTAATAGAGCATAATTCTTACCACAGTACCTATATAGAACTACCGTCTCATTTAAAACCACTGGGCTCTCAACATATAAAATACTTAACAGGTTTCTATTTCACCGCGGAAAATACCTCTCAGGGCTGCCAATAATTACCAACTGTTTCGACAAACGGGCAAACTTACATTTGCCATCTCAAACCAAATCTAGCACCCAACCGCTTCAAAATTAGAGTCTAAATTTACCATCCTTGGCTTTAAAGGCTGTAAAGTTAAGTTGGTATTGACGTAATGAGAATCCGTCGGTCCCATCCATCAGTCGCTGCCAATTAGAAACGATCACGCGTTGCCAACCCTAGCTTTTTTTTTATAGAAGCGTGTGAAAACCGAAATTAATTATTGTTCTACTTTCTGTCACGAAGTCGGTTCAGGGCTAGTTTTTTCTGATATTTAACTTAACTAAGCCAAGCTTTCTGAACGTAAAGTCACTTTTATAACTATACTAGCTTCTGCCTGTGAATTCGTCCGCGCAGAAGTAAAATTTATGGAAAACTATCGTTCTCTATTCAGCTATTCAGCGGAAAATCCCAAAACTCCCTTCTCACTGCACCTCAGTGATCCTAATAGATGATATTTTATCTGCCATGTTCCAAGTCACTATAAGAACTACAGTTACAGTAACATAAGATTACTTTGAATTTAATATATTTTAGATCCCGTTTATTCTTTGTTCCGTGGTTTTTTTTCCGTAAGAACTTAAAAAAAGCTGTAACAAAAAAGTCATTGAAAAAAAGCTGAATCAAATCGGTAAAGTCGTCATTTTTATTTATAAAGATAATATTATCCGCGACTCCATCTACGAAGAATTCATTTATCACCACCCCTCGGGAACTATATAGTTTTCGGGAAAAAACTATCCTATGTCCTTTCCCGGGACTCAAACTATATATATTTTATCTAAATCCGCTTAAGCGTGAAGGGGTAACGTACAGACAGACAGACAAGCCTGAGCCTGAGAGCCTGGAAATTGAATAAAATATTGGTAACTAAACTAAGTTTAATTGAACTGTTTTTTTTCAGCAAGTGATCATTAGTTGGCAGACCTCGTTTTCATTAACTTGACAGGCGACATTTCGTAGCTAATATAAAGCTTACTTTATTACGGAACTCGCACTTGACCAGGATTTTAGGGTTCCGTTAAAAGGAAAAAGGAACGCTTAATGGATCACATGTCTATGAAGACCCTTTTCCTTGATAACTCGTGGAGGTCTGAAGTCGAAATTAAATACAATACTGTCCTATTCTGCTATGTTATAAAAGAGAGTTCGTGAAGATATTTGGATGTTTATGTGTTTGAATGTTTATAAGTCAATCACGCAATAACGGCTTTGGATGAAAATTGGCATAAAGATAGTCAAAAAACAGGATTTTAACTTAAATATTAATAGAGAGCGCTGTCCCTCAGTGCGCGAGTCCAAACCGCAGTTAGTCAGTTTTTCTTACGGACACGTAACTTTTAAAGTATTTATACTCAAATCTTGTTTAATAAAATATGCTAAACCCTAATAATACAAGTTGAAGATCGATAAAAGTCTGATTAAAATAGGGAGAAAAAGTTCTCCCTATTTTAATTACACTTTCATAGCAATTTCCTCTTCACAAGCACCTAGTAAAAACTTATTTACAGTACTAGTACGACAAGCAGAAATTACGAGTACAGTGGCAATTATTGCGTCCGACCGTCAATGAAAGTGGACATGATTACTTGCATTCTTATTGTACTTCGCCACTGCCCTTAAATCATGCGAATTTAAACTCTTTACTTCCAATAATAAAGCTTTGTTAAGTGTTTTTTAAATAATTGTTTTGCCTGCAAATGTGCTGGTTTGTGTTAAACGGCAAAAACTACGTCGACTTGAGTGGTTGTTTCCTACATCTATTATTGGTATAGTTGTAAAAATTGTAAGAAGAGAAAGAGGGAGCAGTTTTTGCTCTAATTGTCACGTGTTGTGTAATACTTAATATTATGCTAACGAATTTTATAGTAGCCCGTATCAGTGTCCCACTATTGGGCAAAGGCCTCTCCCCTGGATTTCCGCACAGATTAAGATGAAATTTTTGTCGTAAGTATAATTGGAGTTTAAAACTCTAGGCAGCTCAAAGAATTGTTTTTTATCCAAGAAACTCTATGATTCCCCCGGTAAACCGACAAACGGTGCCTTTGCAGCTTTGCAGATACAAAAATGACAACAGTAGGAACTAGAAAACATTTCCCAAAAGATTTTATTTGCAATCGCAACCAAAATTCCGGAAGCCATGGTTGCCTAGTGGTTTGACCTATAGCCTTTCAAGCAACTTTGAGCTTTTCGGAATGGATGTGTGAAATTAAATTTTGACGACCGCTTTAGCCTAGTTGGTAGTGACCCTGCCTACGATGCAAGAGGTCCTGGGTTCGAATCCCGGTCAGGGCATTTATTTGTGTGATGAGCACGAATATTTGTTCCTGAGTTATGGATGTTTTCTATGTATTTAAGTATTTATTTATCTATATAAGTATGTTTATCATCGTTTAGTACCCATAGTACAAGCTTTGCTTAGTTTGGGACTAGGTCGATTTGTGTAAGATTGTCCCCTAATAATAAAAAAAAATAAAAAAAATAAAAAATAAAATAGAAATTTATTTAGGTACCATGAGTTTTACGGTGAAGGAAAACATCGTGAATAACGTCAGGATCTCCCAATCCGCACTGGGACCGGGTGAGGTCCTGAGAGGAGGCCTGTGCCCTGTAGTGGGATGTGTATAGGCTGAGATGATAATCATCATCACCATCCCAGCCTATATCCGTCCCACTGCAGGGCACAGGCCTCCTCTCAGAATGAGTGTGGGCTTGGGCCGTAGTTCCCACGCGGGCCCAGTGCGGATTGGAAACTTCACACGCACCATTGAATTTCTTCGCAGGTGTATGCAGGTTTCCTCACAATGTTTTCCTTCACCGTAAAGCTCATGGTAAATTTCAAATGTAAATTCGCACATAAATTCCGAAAAACTCAGAGGTGCGAGCCGGGATTTGAACCCACGACCCTCTGCTTGAGAGGCCATAGGCCAAACCGCTAGGCCACCACGGCAGATGGAGGATGCAGATGATGATGGTGATGACGAATTAAAATTCAAGCATTCGAGTAATTTAAAAGTAACACCAAATTATGCCAAAAACATCGGCCATGTGTCTTGTGAACACGTGTTCCCACGGCGGTGCCGGCCGTATATCACAATAGGCGCTGTAACTCTCTATCGACACTTTACCTGTGACATTCGGGTGCTGGCACACTGTGAAAGAAATTTTAAAAACCCCCGACGCAATTTGGTCACACATACTTTGAAAACAAAGTAAATGCCCATTTTGCGTTTAAGATCCCTTCCGCAGCTAACAAAAGAGCTGATAACTTTGAAGCGGCTGAACCGATTTTGATTAAACATGTCTAAGAACCATCGCCACGAAACCTGCTTTCAAATAAAAAAAACGGCATCCGAATCGGTTCACCCGTTTAAGAGCTATGATGCCGCAGACAGACACACATACACACACATAGCGGTCAAACTTACGAGTATAACACCCCTCTTTTTGTGTCGGGGGTTAAAAATACATTTATTTACAGCAACACAAGGCACATCAATATTATTAAAAACCAGCTGTTGCCCGCGACTCCGTCTGCAAATAAATGTTTATTGCTATTCTGAGGGAACTATTGAATGAATGAATCAATTTATTTCAGACTAAAACATTAGTCCATTTTGTTAGTAACAATTGTACTTAAATCTATGTTAGTAATAAGGAAGTCAGAGAATATGGAATCAGTCAATGCTGCTGTAGTACCTAGCAGGAGGGATTCACTCCGCAGTTTAGGTAAGTATGTTCAGCCGGCGCTCCTCCCGAGGAGTATGGCAGTAGGTTGTCGCTCGGCCTTCAGTTCGCAACCTAGCCGCGTCGCGCGTAATTAAGCAACTTTTTTTCTGTGATTTTTGCAACAAACAATGACTTCTAAACGATCTTATAAATAACTTACTTACTTACTTAAGTCGCCTGTAATATCACTAAAACCTACCCCTTAGGGTCACAAGTCATCACATGTGGCGTTATTCACATGAATTTTATCTCAATTGTTATCTTGTTAAGTGACTGTTTTAATGCTTTACAAGATATACGGCGTTATTCACTATCAATTTCCACATGTAACTGATTTAGTGCGCGCAAGATGCGCCGGTGCATCGTAGGTATAGAATGCACGAGCCGTGTTGATGGATCAATTAAAATTTATAATCGCTGGTTACACGGTGATTTATGGACGAAGCATTCGAGTATTCGAGTAACGCTACGAGAAATGTATGTAAATATTTATTGCACATCAATCTTAAAATAAAAGTCGTCATCATAATCCCAGCCTATATACGTCCCACTGCAGGGCACAGGCCTCCTTTCAAAATGAGAGGGCTTGAGCTGTAGCACCCACGCGGGCCCAGTGCGGATTGGGAAATTCACATACTCCACTGAATTTCTTTTCAGGTGTATGCAGGTTTCCTCACAATGTTTACTTTCACCGTAAAGCTCATGGTAAATTACAAATGTAATTTCGCACATAAATTCCGAAAAAGTCAGAGGTGCGAGCCCGGACTCGAACCCACGACCTTCTGCTTGAGAATACATAGGTCAAACCACAAGGCCACCACGGCTTTTAAAATAAAAGTAGAAAGGCGAACTTATCCTATAATAAGGCACTTCTTCCAGCTAACCCAGTAGAAAGACTCACTGAAATAAGAAAGACGGGTACCTAACTCACGTATTACAGTCGAGGTACGCCCGACATGTTTCGAACCAATCCGCGGTTATTTTTCAAGGTTGTGGCGCGGCTGTGGTGGTATTGTATATTAAAGGGGAACGGTTTGTGACGGAAATTTTATTTCAAATAATTATTGATTGAGTATACCGCTAAATAAGTCAGTGAGTGTAAAAGTGAGGATCGTAGAAGACATACATGTGTGGACATACAAGTCATACAGGTTGGCGAGGTGCGGCGTGATAAATGGTTTTGGTGATTAAAGCACGAGTTCGCTTTTCGCTGGTAATAATTATATTTGACCCGCTGTGCTAAGATAAGGGAAGTGCTATAGATTTGAGTTTGTATGATTATACGCATCGCACAAATGCACGCGCACAAGTTTAAAGGTCAAATTTAAAAGGTTCAACGATAGCAGTGGTGGCCTAGTGGTACATGGCTTCTCAAGCAGAGGCTCGTGGTTTCAAATCCCGGCTCGCACCTCTGAGTTTTTCGGAATTTATGTGCGAAATAACATTTTTATTTGAAATTCACCATGAGCTTTAAGGTGAAGGAAAACATCGCGAGGAAACCTGCATACGCATGCAAAGAAATTGTATAGTGTGTGGAGTTCTCAATCAGCACTGGGCTCGCGTGGGAACGTGCGAAGAGAAAAGTTCGTCTTTGTACATCTGTTTTTCTTGTTAAAGGATCGCTGTCAGATATATAATGATTGAACTGAAACAATTACTTGGCTCACCCGCGACCCGCGACTAATTGTTTCAGTTCATTGACATGGACCTCCGCAAAGTAATGCCAGATTCAATAAATTAGATATATAATGGCCTACGCGAATAAAGCCGCTCTATTTATATTTAAGCCCCAAAACAGCCTCAGATTTTCAAAACTGGTTCAATCCAGATTAGTCCGGTCATTAGCCCCGCAAACCTACCCCAAGCTATCACTCTTCCAAGGCACAGTAAACTACCCCTCACATTGTCACACAAATGGCACCCTCCCCACCGATTACCTACAAACAATTCACGGGCATTACTCAAAGCTATCTGTCAACGGCTTAATGGCACCGAAACAATTTCTCAACAAAAAAGAGGAAACACATCCAAACACACCACTTCCGAATCCGTAACAAAAAAAGTAACAAAACCGCCTAAAGGGAAAAGAAAATCTTGTGTCAACTTGCCGAACCTTCACCTTACTTTCAAAACGTCATCCAAAAAGAACCTAAATCCATTCCTTTTAAGCTTCAAAATTACGTGTTGGTTTTCCCGGTGGTTAAGACGTTTCGATAGCGTATTAAGTAAAGGAAACCATTATTTTGGTGGGTTATTCCCAAGGCATTTGTATTGAGAATTTGAAGAAGTTCGACAGTTTGTTTTCGAGTGCATTTCGTCATTAATCAATGTTTTGTTCCCGACTCTCGGCTCGTTTTATATTATTTCTGTTTCGCGTTTTACCTGTTTTCCCTGAGTTTCTTTGACAGTTGCCTTGTAATTGATTGTGAGGGAAAACTTTGTGTTGTTTGTGATTTATTTACACTCATATTTGGGCTGTTATTTTGGTTAGTGTGGCACCATATCACTTTCAAAAGTACAACGTTCCTAGATTTGCTGAAAAATATATTTACGTGACTATCATTATTTAATTCAATTCATTCGCCATTACAAGCGTATACTACTTTTCTTAGCTTTTGAAAGTGTCTGACGTGTGAGAATAGCACTCTTCTTCTTCCACTGTTGTAAACTACATTTTTTCCACAAGCATTCATGTTGTCCAAGTGTTTACATTTTTTAGTTTTAAAATGGGTCACATTGAAACAGCGTTGCGACTTGCCGCAACATTGTGCTGAGCGGGGCCTAATTTATACTATTCGATGATTTTTAGGGTTCTGTAGTCAACTAGGAACCCTTATAGTTTCGCCATGTCTGTCCGTCTGTCTGTCTGTCTGTCTGTCCGCGGCTAAGCTCAGAGATCGTTAGTACTAGAAAGCTGTAATTTGGCATGAATATACATATCAGTCACGCCAACAAAGTGGTAAAATAAAAAATAAAAAAATATTTTTTTGAGGGTACCTCCCATAGATGTAAACGGTGGGTGATTTTTTTTTTCTCGTCTAATCCTATAGTGTGGGGTATCGTTGGATAGGTCTTTTAAAAGCATTGCGGGGTTGCTAACATGATTTTTCTATTCAGTGATCTGTTTGCGAAATATTCAACTTTAAAGTGAAAATTTTCATTAAAATCGAGCGTCCCCCCCCCCTCTAAAATCTAAACTGTTAGGTGGAAAAATTTGAAAAAATTCAGAATGGTAGTAAATATATCAAATTTACTAGGAAAATTATAGCGGCTAAGATTCCTTGGAAATTATTTGTAGTTTAAGAGTAAATAGTAGCCTAAGGTATAAAACATACCTAAACTTGGATGATTCCGTACACATACGAAATCCTTAGAAAAATATTACTTGATTTTTTTGTAATGGCTACGGAACCCTACCTTGTGCGTGTCCGACACGCTCTTGGCCGGTTGTTTTTGTATCTTTTCATTCTAAATGGTTTTTTTTTGCAGTGTGGTTGGTAAATAAATATAGATGGTATGACATGTGCAAGAACGCGAGCCAAGATGGGTATGTTTTGTGGAGTTTGGGGTTTACTCTCTTGGACGTTTATGATTATTTTTTTTCAAGAAAAAGCCAGAAAGGCGGAGTCTTTGTCGCAGACTGCTAGATTTATAGGTAAGTATACGGATTTTTAGACAAGTGATTAGACAGATTTGTGGTATTTGTACGGCGGTATGTGATAGGGATTCCTCTTGGCTCGAGTTTGTTAAGTTTTTTTATATAGTTTGGGTCTGTTGAAACTGATATATCAATTAAAGAACTGAAACAATTACTTTGCATTTATCTATTATAATTATGCATAGTGGCATAGAGGTGTATAGATATTTTTTGACGTCTTGGTAATGTTATACCTTATGTTATGTTAACCTTTGATTTTACTTCGGATTCTCTGAGACAATATGTACATCTTTTAGTCATCATTCATCAAATATAGGGAGCGTAATCTACACCTTTTTAGTAATAAAACCCGAAACAAGCTGCATTTTAAATAACGGCCAGATAAAACTTGCAAAGTTTGATAATATCCCAAATCCAAAGAAGCAAGTTATTACGGCCGGCTTTGCAGCGTCCGTCGGTATTGAGTGATTTTCTATATCCGCCCGTTTTCCTTTATGCTGTGTGCAATTTTATCCGGTACTGCCGTTATGAACCTCGAGAGACACTATGGATAAGACTTAAGAAAACGATTTTCAAAGAAGAAGACAAACACAAAAAAACCGGCCAAGAGCGTGTCGGGCACGCCCAAGGTAGGGTTCCGCAGCCATTACGAAAAAATCAAGTAATATTTTTCTAAGGATTTCGTATGTGTACGGAATCATCCAAGTTTAGGTATGTTTTATACCTTAGGCTACTATTTACTCTTAAACTACAAATAATTTCCAAGCAATCTTAGCCGCTATAATTTTCCTAGTAAATTTGATTTATTTACTACCCTTCTGAATTTTTTCAAATTTTTGAACCCAACAGTTTAGATTTTAGAGGGGGGGGACGACCGATTTTAATGAAAATTTTCACTTTAAAGTTGAATATTTCGCAAACAGATCACTGAATAGAAAAATCATGTTAGCAACCCCGCAATGATTTTAAAAGACCTATCCAACGATACCCCACACTATAGGGTTAGCCGAGAAAAAAAAATCACCCCCACTTTACGTCTATGGGAGGTACCCTAAAAAAATTTTTTTTACTTTTTTTTATTCAATCACTTTGTCGGCGTGACTGATATATATATTGATGCCAAATTACAGCTTTATAGTACTAACAGTCTCTGAGCTTAGCCGCGGACAGACAGACAGACAGACAGACGGACAGACATGGCGAAACTATAAGGGTTCCTAGTTGACTACGGAACCCTAAAAATGAGAGCATAAGTGATTTGTCTTTAAATAATTTATTGAATCAAGCGTTACTTTGCGGAGGTCTAAGTCAATGAACTGAATCAATTACTTTGCTCACCCGCGACCTTATGATAGCTACGTTTATGCAAGAAATGTGTATTCGTGCAGTTCCTCCACCTCCACACTATACGAACGCACACAAATCACCCAAACCACCAAACTACACTGACGCGTTTCGAACTCATCTAGAGCTTATCCTCAGAGAGGAGATTTAATTAGGGATTTTACATCCATATTCTACGGTCTTGCGAGCTGTGAGATTTTAATACTACTATGGTCAATAACTACTATCTTACCAATATCATCACCTGGCTGTTGAAGCAAAGGTTACTTAGGTTAATCAAGATTCAAGTTGTTCAAAGTAAGTAGGTAGGTAGTAAAGAGTTCTCTTACATGTCACTTTTTTTGCCAGCGTCTTTTTCTATTTTACTTTTTTATTATGAGAGGGTGGAAAACGAGCAAGCGGGTCATCTGCGGGTCGTCTTCGGAAAGAGCAAAAAAAGTTAGCAGAAAATTATACTACTTACTCAACTGTTAATAAATAAATAAAAAAAAAATTAAAAAGAAAAAATATATCAATCAATTATTTGTATTGTTTACCCGGCGATTGCAAATAAGCTGTATGGACCAAAACAAAAATTTTATCTTACCTACATTAATGCAGATTAATATTTTTAGGTCGTATCCTCAACATTCTAAAGTTTGATCGGACGTCATTTTCTTGGCTCTTTAAAGAAAATGCAGCTGACTGGTAGTCTGTAAGTTCCATTAATACATTTTTATTAATATCAAAGGAGCCTACGGCTTTGATAGCGACTCTGTCAGGCAATTACTAGACGTCCTTTAATATCCTTTTAACAAGTAATTTATTAAAAGTGATATAACTACTTCCTTTAGTTGGAGATGTTTCAGCCTTTGATCTTAAGGTTTCTAAGTTGGTGGCTGGACAGATTGGTATCTTAGTTAGTACCTATGTTGTAATAACGACTCGTTTTGTCGCTCTGGAAAGGGGTAAGCTGAACGGTTAGCACTCAAGCAATATCCTCTCTCTTTTTAGTTACAAAGGGATGCATCTTGCGACAATACTAGTCATGTGCAGTCATGCTAGCAGTGGTCATAGTAAATAAAAAAATGACTAAATCAAAAACCGGCCAAGTGCGTGTCGGACTCGCGCACGAAAGGTTCCGTACCATTATCTATAAAAAATTGCTGTTTACGATTTATGACGTATTAAAAAAAAACTACTTACTAGATCTCGTTCAAACCAATTTTCGGTGGAAGTTTGCATGGTAATGTACATCATATATATTTTTTTAGCCCTATCCATAGATATCCCACACTTAAAGGTTTGATGAAAAAAAATTTGAGTTTCAGTGCTAAGTATGGGGAACCCCCAAAATTTATTATTTTTTTTTCTATTTTTGTGTGAAAATCTTAATGCGGTTCACAGAATACATCTACTTACCAAGTTTCAACAGCATAGTTCTTATAGTTTCGGAAAAAAGTGGCTGTGATATGTCACAGCCACAGACAGACAGACAGACAGACATGACGAATCCATAAGGGTCCCGTTTTTTGCCATTTGGCTACGGAACCCTAAAAAACGGTTACATAAGTATTCATATGAAAACCTATGAACTCATCGCTTGAAAAACTAAATGCGGGCTGGTGATTTCATTCATAAACCGTTTAGGTACATAAAAGTCTCGCGCTTATTGCGAATAATGCCTCCATAGAAGCAGAGATGCTCAGAATTCAACCAACTGTGGACAATGTGGCAAAATGTGTGTGTGAGTGTGTCTGTGCGTACAGGCGATGAAAGTCTAGAAAAACTGATTTTAGTTGGGAACACCGAAGGCAGAAGTTCGCACGGTCGTTCACCAACGAGACGGCGGCCAATCAATTAAAAGACTCGTCGTTCGCCAATTTCTACATAGTCGTAAGAAATGTGCTGGACTGGAAACGGTGGAGGCAGATTATCCGCTCCAAATGCAACCCTGATACTGACCACGATCTTCAGACATGAGCAGTGATCGGAACTCTGGGAGCTAAACTTTAACAAAACTTGTAAAGCTGACATTATGGAGAATTTACAACCAAGAAAAATAAGAATATTATTGGCAGATCAGTGTTCAATTTAACTCAACATCGAAATCTCAGATTTTCAGTAGTTTATTAATATTTTCATGTCTGTTAGCACTGTTTCATGCCCGCTTGGCAGCTCCCAGAGTTCCGATCACTGGACATGAGGGGCCGACCTGGAAGGCATGGTGGACAATGTGACGTGGGATTCAATTAATGAAAACTCATCTAAACAGGCGACTTTGTATATCTACGCTCCGTTTCTCTCCTATGGAGACAAACCAACAATTTGCTAAAAAAATACTTACATGTTCAAACTATTTAGGACACAGCGTCTCGGTTTCAACGTCTAATTCTTAAACATAAAAATCAGAAATATCTTCTCGGCTCAATTTCTCAGCAAACATAGTATCTGGAGAGCTATAAATTGATAAGCCGACTCCAATAGGGGACTCCAATTTAACATGATACTCTGCGGTACCAATTATTTTTATTTCTAAAAGAAATGTTTTTAGAAAAGCAATAATTTTAAGGGATAATGTTACTTGCGTCTTGTCACGTTAAATATAGCTAGCTTTTCAATTACTTTTCTTTTGGATTTTAGAAACTTGCTGGCGGATGACTATCGACTTTTATGATAAGGTGATTGAAAACAGTGTCAAAATTGATATTTTTGGATGCTACAAATGATTACAAATTTTGGACGCAAGCGCAGCTATTATGCAAAGCACGCACGCCCTATTTTGCGGAGGAACAAATTAAATCTATCAATTTTAATTTAAAAATGTACATTTAAATAAATAAATATCACGGGACAATTCACACCAATTACTAGACAACGGATAAATACATACTTAAATATATGTATACTAGCTGTTGCCCGCGACTCCGTCCGCGAAGAATGGGGGGGGGGGGGGATAAAAAGTAGCCTACGACCTATTCTCAGACCTACCGAGTGTAGAGAAACAAGTTTCATAAGAATCGGCCAAGCCGTTTCGGAGGAGTTCGGTAACAAACACCGTGACACGAGATTTTTATATATTAGATTAAACACCCAAAGACTCGAGAGCAAACATTCGTAAGTATCTTTCATACAAATATCTGCCCCGACGCGGCCACTACCACAGTACCTACCAATAGGCCATTTGGTCGTGTTTGGAAAGTAACGCCAGAAATTATACTTAAATTAAAATGTCACGTAGGTACGTACGGTCAGGGGGGGTTCACTCCGCAGTTTAGGTATGTTCGGCCGGCGCTCCGCCCGGGCGGAGTATGGCAGTAGGTTGTCAATTGGCCTTCAGTTCGCATGCTAGCCACGTCGCGCGTAATTAAGAATCTTTTTTTTGTGATTTTTTGCAACAAACAATGACTTCTAAACGATCTTATAAATAACTTACTTACTTACTAAAGGTGGTTTACTGAATTAATACACACTGTTATCTTTCTTGATTTTTATACCTACCAAACATCGGCGAGTCGGAACCCTGTGCCCTTGGTTTCAGATCAGCGGTGCCCAACGGAATATGAACGCTCGGATCACACGATAAGTTTCAATTTCGCATGCAAGCAGTAAGAATAGACAAGTTTTTATACCTAAAGTTGACTTTTGTTCGAGAGTGATCCTTCTGTACGTTAGTACTATTACTTATTCTGTGGTACGGTCAAGTGCAAAAATAAGTATCGATTTAATCCTCCCATCGTTACATACCTATACCTTAATTCGATGATATAAGAGCTATGGGACATATTTTATGAGCACGTTGTGTTTTTTACACTTGACACATGAACATAAACAATTACTTCGCTCACCCGTGACCTTACGACTACTAACTTTGTACTTTACTTTTTCGCAAGGTCGCGGGTGAGTAAAGTAATTGTTTCAGGTCATTAATATGGCCATCCGCAAAGTAACGCCTGATTCAATAAATTGTTACGTACGTGTATTTTTCGAATCATTTGTCTGATCCACCATAGAACGTTTTCACAGTAAATTTCACAATGAATTCCTTTGTCAAGCAACAGTAGTCTCTATAACTCTTTCTGTGAAAAGATTCTACAACGGGTCTCGATCATAATTCAGTTTTTATTCATAAAATATAGGCTTACGTTTGACCACAATCATGCCTGATGAAAAGCGAAGATGAGGTTTACGATGGAGCACGCTAGCCTAGTAAATGCCCACCCTAGATATAAAAACGGCTTATAGTGTTCAGGGAACACAGACGCAGGTAGGAATTTCCACTCTTTAGCTGTACGTTTGATGAATGAATAGCGAAAACGATTTGTGTGGATTTTAGGAATACCGACAATATAAGGATGGAGACCCCGTCTACTTATGGTCGCCCTGTGAAAAATAGGAGCAGGTGGAATAAGGTCATGCATTCTGAAGCACATTCACTGAAATGTATCCTGTAGAATACCGAAAGGAGAGTTGGTCCTGTACTTCAATTATAAGACATTGTTTTACAATAAAATTAATCCAACAATTAAATATCTTCCAGCTTGATAATGCTTGCAGCTGTTTCACTTAAACCACCAAAAGGCGGCGCGCATAGTGATCGGTGTTAGGTATCGAACAAGAACTACTGCAAGATAACGATCTATATGTCCATAGTTCTGTGAAGACAGGGCTGTAATATGAGATGGTGTATGCTTTGTTGGTGATACCCACAGACGTACAGTGGAGCGAGTAAATATGATACTTAAGTATAAGATATTGTACTAAAATAAGTTGACGATATTACGAACGCATAAAAATGGTGGTGATATTCTCTTGGTTACGGTCAGATTTTATGATGAACGAAACGAGGTATTTTTAAATATCAGTGTTCGTCTCACTTTTGTTCATACAACTTTTTTTGTTCGCGTCTCTTCTGTGGACAAAGCAAAAGTTAACGGTCTATAACCAATATTTTTTTGTTTTGATCAAGTCTACATCGACGTGTGGCCTCTGGCTAACTTTCGGCGCATTTAAATAGGTAAATAAAATTTATTGGAAACAGTGACATAACAGATTCCATAAATCCGCAGCGCAGGCTTCGTCAAGCAAACATATTGTTATCCGCAACAAGCTTCGTCATAACAACAGATTGGAATCCGCAACAGGCTTCGTCAGCTAAACAAAAATATAAAATCCGCTACAAGCTTCGTCATGTAAACCTAAACAGCACACCCTCCAAGTCGATTCAATCCTGGGCCAAACGTCCCAAAAACACTTGCCGCATTACCCCGTTGTATCGCTAGAGATATGCGCTGGACTAAATAAGCACCGGAAGGCGGATCCCCCCCCTGACTCGAAGTCGCTAATGTTATGTCCACAGGAGAGACAACTTTTGTTTCTTACGCTGTGGATGGCCCTTATACTGTTTAATTTACTTTGGTATTCTTAGAAAACATTTTGTACAGTAGAGTCCTCCAGTATAGTTATGTTACGGTAATAAGGTATATGTATGTATAGATAATTGTGAACGGTTAGTTGTACAGGTATTGGTAAATTTAACTGGACATTGAGCTTGACAAAGTAATTTAATAAAATTCAAAAGAATTTCATTCATCTGGCAGCAATACTTAGTCTATTATCAATTTATCACCCCTTCAAAATCAACTCATCTTTTTAAATTATTTTTATTCTGTA
The DNA here is from genome assembly GCA_947859365.1 of Archips crataeganus. Classification (NCBI taxonomy): domain Eukaryota; kingdom Metazoa; phylum Arthropoda; class Insecta; order Lepidoptera; family Tortricidae; genus Archips; species Archips crataeganus. Next base: position 8,900,278 of record OX402064.1, read on the forward strand.
ACTTGTAATTTTTCTTTGTCTTGCACACACGTAGTACTCGTAGGGTCGGTTCCCTAACTTAAGTATCCACTTTTCTATGCAGTTAGTATGGATAAAGGATTTGTTTTGAGACTATTTCTTACACAAACTTTATCCGACGTTCTTCACGCCCGTACATCTCTCTCGCAAGCAACACGTAACTCGAACACAAGCCACTATAAATCCCGAGGTACTCCATATTAATTAGCTTGCGTGCGCGCAGCTACTGTACACCCCGGAGATTTATAAGGGTAGGATATTTAAATTTTATGAAAAATTGTTTTTATAAGATTGGAGTTGTGATCGCGTGCTGATCGATGATTGATTCTTATCTAAGAATGTCATTGCGTACAAGGTTATTTATAGGACATAAAATGCTGAGCATAGGTAGAACTTTTGCGCTTTAAATGTGAGAGAGTAAAGAAGTAAGTACGACTTACCTACTTGCCCAAAAGCCGTCTGGCAGTGTCTTATCCAAACTCAACATTGGTGGAATCTTCGCATTGTTCCCAAAAATTTAATTGAATTGACTAAGTAGGTAGAAGAAGGAGGTTTGGACTTTTTATTTTATGTAACCGATATGGACCCTACTGTTTTATAGATGTAGATAATAAAACAAAATACTAAGCGATATAATGCAGTACGCTTTACAATTTTTTTGATACTTTAACCATAAGGGTCCACGCAGTGTAGGTAGGCCTCCAACGAGAAGGAGCGACGACCTGGTTAAGGTTGCAGGATCGCGTTGGATGCGGATGTTCAGCAGTGGACGTCTTTCGGCTGAAATGATGATGATGATGACGACGATGATATCGGGTTTCATGAAATGTAAAGTCCGAATTAATCATTTGTCAGATTATATCATTTCACCGAACTCTTTTTACTCTGAATCCATTAATTGTACAGAATTGTTATAAAACAAACCTAACCTAACCTATAGAGTCCAACAGGATAACCATTTCAAAATTCCTGAGTAATTAATGGTTTCCGAGGGAAAAAAATCGGCGAAATGATGAATTCCGACAAATGATATAAAATATAAATATTAGGGGACAATCTAACACAAATCGACCTAGTCCCAAACTAAGCAAAGCTTGTACTATGGGTACTAGACGACGATAAACATACTTATATAGATAGATAAATACTTAAATACATAGAAAACATCCATAACTCAGGAACAAATATTCATGCTCATCACACAAATAAATGCCCTTACCGGGATTCGAACCCAGGACCTCTTGCTTCGTAGGCAGGGTCACTACCAACTAGGCTAAGGCGGTCGTTAAATGATGAATTCGGACTTTAAATTTTATTCCAATAGAGGCGATTCCAACAGTTACATGACTGACTGCAGACTGTCAGGCAGACAATACAAAGGTGTATAGCCTAAACCACTAAAGCTAGAGACTTTAAATTAAGCAGAAATACACATTGAGTGGAGTGGAGACCACGTTTGGGAAAGCATGTGTGGGACGCCCTGCGACACGTTGGACTGATGACCTTAGGACGACAGCTTTGGCAGCGGGTGGATGAGGGAAACCCAGGATCGCGAGTGTTGGCGCAATATGAGGGAGGCCTACGTCCAGCAGTGGACGGACAATGGCTTTAGATAGATAGATAGGCACACTGAGTATCACAAAGAGGCACTAAAAGAGATCCTTTGATATTCCCATGGAAAAGTGGTATGGCTAGAAAGTGTTCTAAGAAGACTTTGGGGGTAGTTGCAATAGAGAGATCTCTCTCCAGGCAGATGTTAAGCCTGGGGACCGAAGTCCAATGGATGAAAGTTGGAAGTTGTATTTATGCAGCCGAGTTGAGAAACTTCGATAGCGTGATATAGGATTGTAGTTGTCAGTTCCTTATGTGATGACTAGATGGCTCTAGTAGTCGCTACATCAGCCCCCCCTTTTAGACCGGAGGTCGATATGAATTGCAGTGGAGTGGAGTCTGTGCGTCATGTGGGCGCTTGCATGGGCCAGCCGCTCAGAGCCTCGTCGGCGAGCATTGTTGTTCCTCTGCTACTTGTGGATGCATGCCTGTCGCGTGATTGCTCGGAGCCTTGTTGGCGAGCGTTGGTTGATTGAATGGCAAGTGGAAGTAGTGGGAGAAGGATTTGCGAACTGTAGACACCAGGCAGATAATAGATACATGCTAATGGTGCACAGTGCGGTGAGTATGGCTTGCTGTGAGACTGCGTCATCGTCTTGTGTGTCTGAAGATTGCGATTTTGTCCAATGTCGTGGGTCACCAATTTGGGGGTAGTTGCAATAGAGAGATCTCTCTCCAGGCAGATGTTATGCCTGGGGACCGAAGTCCAATGGATGAAAGTTGGAAGTTGTATTTATGCAGCCGAGTTGAGAAACTTAGATAGCGTGATGTAGGATTGTAGTTGTTAGTTCCTTATGTGATGACTAGATGGCGCTAGTAGTCGCTACAAGACCATTAGATATTTGAATGTGAAAAAAGAAAGAGGAATATAATGTCACCAAATTTAAAGCAAATTCGTCAAAAAAAGAGAAAACCCAATACCTACATACATAACTTCTCCAGTATTCTCTCCCATGTTTATCTTAAATATTCATAGTAAACAAGTTTACTGGTTTATAATAGAAACAGATAGTGCATTACTTAGACATATACAATCAAAAACACCCGGAGGCTCTCCAGTAGCTGTTTCACATCACGCGAACGTATTTAAATATGGCGGACCAGGGGGAACAGACTTGGCATTAAAATTTCAACTTTAATACATGAACTTAGAATTAATCGAAATATAGAATTCAGACGAATTTCGAATATGATCTAATTCATACACCAATCATATATTTGTTTTAGCAATGCTTTTATAAATAAATGCTTGTAGCGGGACTTTCCGCTACAAGCATTTATTTGCTTAATGGAAGGTCCCAACCTTGTTTTACTAGGAACCTCAATCTTGTTAAAACCAAATAAACTTTTTTGATTTTTTTTTTGATTTTTATGGAACACAGCTTAAGTCAGAAATATTTAATAGTACATTGTTGTAGAGGCTAGAAAGTAAGCAATAGATGAACGAGTTAGTTTGAGCACGTTCGAAAGTACGAGTCCATCTATTGCACTTTTGGCCGAGACGAGACTAAACATTGTGCTTTTCACGACTAATGCGAGGGAACACTGCGTTGCTCCCGCCGATTTTACTTTTTATTTTGTAACATATTTTTTTTTAAACGAGCGAGGCCATTCGTAGTAGCCAGTACCCTAAACCACATAATTAAAAATAAAAACCTCATCCTCGTCATGTCCGACCTGCGGCAGGTCCGACGGTGTTTGTTATCGAACTCCTCCGAAACGGCTTGACCGATTTTTATAAATTTTTTTCTTCATACTCGGTAGGTCTGAGAATAGGTCGTAGCCATTTTTTATACCCCTATTCCTTGCAGACGGAGTCACAGGCAACAGCTAGTAATATTAATAAGATAAGGTAAATCGCGCGTTTATTTCCAAAGCAAATGGTCTGTCCCCTGTCCACCGTGGATAAAGTGATGTACGCTAGATTTAAATTTATTGTATCCTGTATTTAAGATCGTTTAATAACAGGTTTCTATTCCCTCGCATTGTTTTATTTCTTTAAAAGGCAATCAAACCGAGTCTTAGTTAAGTAGTTAGATTCCGGATGCATAAACTATGTTAGTACATAATAGTATCTTATGTATGTGCTATGTAAACTCTTTGCACGTAACAATTTGAACTACAAAATGTTACAAGCGAACTTACTGATAATTATAAATACCAAACTAATAGGGATGTTGACACTACCAATCGACTGATTTACTTTTTATGAGTTGTCAAAACACAACTCTCCCATAGAGTTTGAATGGCAATAGCAACTTATGACGTCACTTGTTCGCCAACTCAATCAAACTATTTAATTTTGTTTGTTTTAAAGCAACACAAAATCTAATTATGTAGTTAATCAAAAATTAATTTGGTTTTCAGGGCTCAAATAAAGCGTTTTTTACTGGAGTTGTGTCTTCGAATTATTTTTTGGTGGCGTCATCATCCCTATTCTGTCTGTCTGTCTGCCTGCCGTCCAACCCGCTATTTGGGTGAATAATTATTTTTGTGTTGTTTACTGTGTCGTCGGTTGTCCAAGTGTCATCTTCATACGTGACGTATTCTAGCAAATAAAGATTTACTTACTTACTTACACTTACTGTGTCATAGATGAGGTAACAAACATTAAAAAAAAAAAGTACATACAACCGAATTGAGAACCTCCCCCTTTTTTTGAAGTCGGTTAAAAAATGCTTAGGGTTGTCCAGGAGACTAAATTTGTGTAACCATAGCAACAGGTGGCAAGAAAAAGTTGATTCACTCACAGACGCTATTCTAGCATGTGTCAACAAGACCAGGCTTGTGGTTCCTTGAAATCTACAACCTGCCTACAAGCTAAAGTCGACTTTAAAATGACGAACATTTTCATTCCACGACTGTACACTATTTTTTTTTTTTTACTATTCTTTGCCACTTCTACCGCAAATAGCTAACAAAATAAACAAACCATATCTTGCCGACGATAAGTTAACAAAATGGACGCTATTTCTAACAACGCCAAGAAAACATTCAGATATCTTAATCAAAGATAACGTCGATTGGGAGACAATCTCTCGTAGAATAATTAATCTCACGCCTCGCATATATTGGATAGTGGATATGGTGGATATAAGATATATGCAACTGTGGATGTGTTTATGTTAATTAGAGTGGTTCATGCCACTGTTGCGGGCCGGTGGTACGGCTGAGGTTAAACTACGGTAACTAAGTGACATCGGTGAATTGTCCACTGGCAAAAAGCCTTTTCAGTAATCTGCATTTGTGTAAATTTTGATTTTGAGACTTTCCATCAAATTCACCGTTTATTTATTTCATTGCACATCACGTGCTACATTCGGTGTAGTCGTGTGTGACGCCCTGCGAAGGCACAGCAACATAGGAGAGGTTACTATAATAATAACACAATACTAAATACATCGAAATCGAAATCAATATTATCTTCCTTAAATATAACTCTTTCTATAACTATAGTCCAAGACTGAATCGCCTATCAAGGTGAGACGCTTTCACAGTAATTTTCACGATGATTTTACTGACAGATACATGGTGTTTGCTGCGAAAGGTTTCTATCATGGTACGTAATTCAGATTTTACTACTACTAGCTACATTGATTATTTGGGTAGACAGACACCTCTGGTGAGAAGTTACGATTGTGACATCAATTTTTGCTGCATTAAACCTTCAAAAAGCCAAAATATCCCATTACGGTATTAAAACTACTAAAATGATGAAGCTTATTATTATGTACTACTTTAACGTTTATACCACAAAAATTGTTTTACTTATAAAAGTGTTTTGTTTTAAAATACTCGTAGATGTTTGAATTTAGATGGTATTACGTTTGACTTTGTTCCTCGCTTAATGCATAAACCATCGTTTAAGTTAACCGTTGTTTAGCACCTTGTGCCACTGGCCCGCGGTCAGGGTATCCTTAGCGACCCCTGCAAGACTAATGTCGGCCCCGGCACTGCTCGCATTGTGCTTTATTTGTATTTGCTAATGTATACAATCTCTAATTACACGCAACGCCTGGCGGTACTTAGGGCTGGCGGTTAAACGATATTTAATCTTGGTTAAAAGATAATGAAATATGGAGTGTTATTTTCGAAAATTGGATTCCACAAGTTCTATAATGCATTATGTTATATAGTTAATCAGTGTTGCTAATTCTTACATCAATGTACCTATCTTGGGGAGAATAACTCTTTATTATTTTGCTAAGCAACCGTATGTTTGTTGTTTTGCTGTGGGTTTTTTCCCCTTTTTTCTTTTCAGGAATAGCAACTGATATTCAGTAAAAGCACAAGCGTGTGAACAGGGGTTTGGCTTGGCTTGCGTAAGCTTGCAAGAGCTTGTCGTCAATTCAGGCCAGTGTCAGTTTTTGAAGACAGATCAAAGGAATCTAAAAAAGAAAAATAACGCACTTGCAAACGTGTAAATGGTATTCAAACATTTGCATAGGCTTGGAAAGAAAGAAAGAAAGAAAATACATTTATTTACAACATCACAAGACACATCACATTAACGACCACTTTAGCCTAGTTGGTAGTGACCCTGCCTACGAAGCAAGAGGTCCTGGGTTCAAATCCCGGTAAGGGCATTTATTTGTGTGATGAGCACGAATATTTGTTCCTGAGTTATGGATGTTTTCTATGTATTTAAGTATTTATTTGTCTATATAAGTATGTTTATCGTCGTCTAGTACCCATAGTACAAGCTTTGCTTAGTTTGGGACTAGGTCGATTTGTGAAAGATTGTCCCCTAATATTTATTTTATTTTTATTTATTTATCATCAATATTTTACAAAACAAAAGCTAAAGATAGAATGTGTCATTGCGGGTGCAAATCGAACACTGGCTCAGCATAATGCTGAGGCGTTTAAAGCACCCCAGCGCTGATTTTCAGCCAGTACCGTTGGTGACACTCAGATCGCTGTTTAAATAGATAAATAAATAAACTGCACACTAGTAGCTACATACATAAGACTACATGTGTAAATAAATAATTTTTAAATTGTAAATGCAAATAATAATAACAAAATACAATCCCTTCTTATTCTTATAATTACACGCAACGCCTAACGCCTTGGAGCTTGTAGACGTTTGCCAAGTCTCGGAAAGTGTGGAAATGTAGCATTAGACGAGCCATATTTTGAGCAACACACTTGTACAGTTAATTGTAAAGTTACGAGTAGATTATTATGATACTTACTTTTTGGTAGGATTACATATTTTACCAGGATCGTAAGCTCAACCGTGGAAGCCGTGGTGGCCTAGTGGTTTGACCTATCGCCTCTCAAGCAGAGGGTCGTGGATTCAAATCTCGGCTCGCACCTCTGAGTTTTCCGGAATTTATGTGCGAAATTAATTTGAAATTTACCACGAACGGTGAAGGGAAACATCGTGAGGAAATCTGCATACAGCTGCGAAGAAATTCAATGGTGTGTGTGAAGTTTCTGATCCGCACTGGGCCCGCGTGGGAACTATGGCTCAAACCCTCACAATCTGAGCCCTGCAGTGGACGTATATAGGCTGGGATGATGATGATATTGTAAGTTCAACCCTAAGCTTACACCTAAATTTATGTGCGAAATTTAATTTGAAATTTGCCATGACATTTTCGGTGAAGAAAAACACTGAGTAAACATTATTAAGGACATAGTTCTGTGATAGCCTACGAATTAAATTGGTTGACTAACCGAACACAACCGAGAGCTAGTGGTGACCCTAATAGGACTCGGCGTTAGTGGTGGGTTCCGTAGGTGTTCCACTCCTAATTAGGGGCGGGAGGTGTTGGAATCCCTGTAGCTTTCTATTTTGGAGTCGAACCTTTTGTTCAATTAAATGCCCGGTAATTTGTTGAAAGAATTGCCCTCACGATTTTGTTGTTGTAACATTCGCGACGGAATTTAGGCCATAATTGTTTGAGTGTAGAATTGAATGTCGATTGAGGTAAAACGTTGGGTAATTGTGACAAAAGTCAAGTCTAATTATAGATAAGTACGAAATTCGTGGTGAATAAACAATACTCGTTTAGGAAACTAATTTGACTTTGAATTACAACAATATATCGCGGGAAGTCTAATTATATATTTTTTGTGATAAAATGTCCGTATATATACTATACATACCTACTAAATTTAAATCCTTAAAACGTATTTAACTGTCAGACTCTTCACGTTTAATTCAAACAAGCCTAACTAATATGAATTTATGCATTATAATCTTGACCTACTAAGTAATTAACTTTAACTATCAAGTTTTACCTCCAATTGTAACACAATGACTAAAATAGACCAATGGTAATAACCGTCTTCTAGTTAACAGTGCGACCACGAATTGTACTCACGCGCAGACGAGCGTGACGCATTTTTTATGTTCTATTGTTTTTCAAATGCCGCGTTCCCATTGGCTGAGAAAATCAAAGGAGGCGCCAGCGCTCATTCGATTGGTTGATGTCGTGTATGCGAAAATGATGGCTGTCCAGATTGGTGTGACAAGAGTTATAAGAGTTAGTTACATTAGCTTTGGTATTTTTATTGAACTGGTTTTTTAATTGTGTGGTCTGTTAGATGACCGTTAGCAATTACAACGTGAGTAATTGGTTGGATGATTTGTCTGTCTGATGATGGCCTACTAACCACGATTGCAACAGTGCGCGTGAGGTGAAGAACAATATAGTTGCCATAGTCGACCTACCTAGTAAGTGCCAAACGAAACGAGCCTGCCAATTCCTAAAAGGGTCGGCAACGCATCTGTGATTCCCCTCGTGCTTAAAAAATACGATTAAAATCAATTGCCAATCCAAAAAAAGTCAGTCTTAATAAATGCCTCTACGCATCATTTTAATAGGTATAAATCTATGCATATAGTTAAAATTCATGAATAGATAAAACTCGTGAAATTAATTAGACTCAAGCTTCAAAGGTTATTGAGCTACATTGAAAATCGATGAATAACACTATTTCATACAAAAAGATAATTAAATTTGTCAAAATATTGAAAATATATTAACTATTACGCCACTGATTTATGGCAAACAATTATTTTTACTCAACCACTAAACCAGTTGAGGTGGCATAGAATAGGTAGTAAAATTTAATTTATTGGACCCACTTGTCAATCAGAACGACCGGTGCATAGGCTACGAACACATAAAAATAATGTGGTAAGAGCTTCCATCACGTAATTAATTCTTGTTTAATGTATTTTATCTTATCTTATCTTATCTTTTACCTATTTGCACTGTTTAAGCTTAGCTAATTATTTTAATTTTAATTTATGATAGCCCGTTTTAGCCTGCGACACAGAGTTCTCTGGTAACCCTAGTGCAGGCACACGTGTTACATAGACTTATTGTAAAATATTGTATCTTTTGTTACTTTGTACTGCAAATTATGAAATAAAAATTATCTTATTATCTTATTATTTTAACTAAATGACGTTGATTAGGTACTGTAAGGGTTACACTATAACCCTGGGTTCTAGCTCTTCTTAATAAATGAACTTTCACTGGGCTTTATTTCTTGACTCCCGAAACATGACTGTCGAATCATACATACCTTGTACAGCGACGTTCTTTTTTTTAAAACAGAGATTCGATTCCAAATTTAATTCAAACGATGCCATAGAGCATTCGCTTGCTGGGAATCGAACCTCTGAACAATTTCCCTCCCTCCTATTGAGGTTAGGTCTAACCTACCTAAATGTGGGCATATACATTATTCGCCATAGCTCAGCTATTAGAGCTGACCGCCACTAATTAAGCATTAGTGGGATTATACCCTTTTTTTTTAATTTATTTTTGAAACAGGCTTCGTACAACTTGTCACATTAGCCTGTAGGGCAAAAACAACTATATAAAAAACGGATGCTCGCAATGCTATTTATAATTATGACTTTATCACATCAGCCGACCTGAAAAGCGTCAACGCCATGTCTGAAGTCGGCTGGGCTAAAATCCCCACAAACGTTCCCGTATCATATTTGCTCAGGTTGGCTGCTGCAACCAACGCCTCCCTCGCATATTATACCCTTCACATTGGTAAGGTCATAAGATAAGTTGAAGTTTAGTTAACTCAAAGAAAGTGGTGGATAAGGTCGTAGAAACCACATGGATATGGTTAACGCAGGACGTTTTTTGTATGGGAGCCCCCCCCCCCCCTCTAAATATTTTTTATATTTTAATTTAATTATTTATTTTTAAAGTGAATATATATAACTAAATAATATGTGAATATTGCAAGCGTCTACCTGTTGCCGTTATCAATATCGAACAAAAACTAGCAAAAAAACCACGTTTATTGAATGGGAGCCCCCTTAAATATTTATTTTATTCTGGTTTTTAGTATTTGTTATTATAGCAGCAACCGAAATGCATCATCTGTGAAAATTTCAACTGTCTAGCTATCATGGTTCATGAGATACAGCCTGGTGACAGAGGGACAGACGGACGGATGGACAGTGAAGTCTCAGTAACCCTAAAAAAGTATGTGGTAAGCGCTTTCATTGCGTAATTAATTCCTGTTTAATGTATTTCAACTTCTTGTCGATACACGCTATTAATTATAATATGCACCCAATCACACTGTCACAATCCACAAATACATAGGTACAGTCATACCCAGTAAAACAAACATCGACCGTGTCATACGTTCGCACGTGGGATTGTAGATAAATAAAAGATGGCAGCGCAGACACACCCTATGCTCATATCTAGCGGATAATATAGACACCGCGGCCAAAATGTAGTAACTGATAAAAAAGAAAATTTCGAATTGTCATTTTTAGGGTTCCGTAGTCAACTAGGAACCCGTATAGTTTCGCCATGTCTGTCCGGCTGTCTGTATGTCTGTCCGCGGCTAAGCTCAGAGACTGTTAGTACTAGAAAGCTGTAATTTGGCATCAATATATATATCAGTCACGTCGACAGTGATTGAATAAAAAAAAGTAAAAAAAATTTTTTTAGGGTACCTCCCATAGACGTAAAGTGGGGGTGATTTATTCTTCTAGGCTAACCCTATAGTGTGGGGTATCGTTGGATAGGTCTTTTAAAATCATTGCGGGGTTGCTAGCATGATTTTTCTATTCAGTGATCTGTTTGCGAAATATACAACTTTAAAGTGAAAATTTTCATTAAAATCGGACGTCCCCCCCCCTCTAAAATCTAAACTGTTGGGTGGAAAAATCTGAAAAAATTCAGAAGGGTAGTAAATATATCAAATTTACTAGGAAAATTATAGCGGCTAAGATTGCTTGGAAATTATTTGTAGTTTAAGAGTAAATAGTAGCCTAAGGTATAAAACATACCTAAACTTGGATGATTCCGTACACATACGAAATCCTTAGGAAAATATTACTTGATTTTTTCGTAATGGCTACGGAACCCTACCTTGGGCGTGTCCGACACGCTCTTGGCCGGTTTTTTAACTTGCTACTTTTTTATGCAATGGATGCTGATGGCGCAAGACCGTTCCGTTGTGTTTGGCGATCCTTGGCGAGGATTATATTCAGCAGTGGACGTCTTTCGACTGAAACGATAATGATGATTTTTTATGACATGGTAAGACAAACGACCAAGTCAGTCGCCTGATAGACGGAGAGCTAGCGACCAAATCAGTCATGTGGCTTCAGCTGTATTGAAACTCCGTTAGCTACTTCCCTGAACAACCTTTTCCGATAATCTTCGTGCTGGCAGGCCGCGGGCGGTGGGTGCGGGTGTAGTGGGGTGGGGAAAAAAATGAAAAAAAATGTGGGCTCAGCGACTTTAATTTTTTTTTCAAACAGTTGCTCTGTACTTCCTGTGCACCCAAAAAAATTTTTAAATCGATCGGGTGGTGGGAAGGGGTTGCCAGCGTTAATTAAAAAGACCAAAATAATTATAATTTTCATGTGGGCTCAGCTGTATTGGCTTTTTTTCTGCCGCGAGATTAATTCATATGTAAGCCCCAAAAAAATAGCCATGCAAAAATATCGGTGGAAAGGTATCGAAAAAAAATGTTGAATAAGCACATTTTCGAACGAAAACCAACGAAGGCCTGCCAGCACGAAGATTATCGGAAAAGGTTGTTCAGGGAAGTAGCTAACGGAGTTTCAATACAGCTGAAGCCACATGACCGATTTGGTCGCTAGCTCTTAGATGATGATGTTAACGAGCGCCGCTACTCGTAGATCGCAACATCAGACGATTGCCAACCTAGAGGAGTCTACATCATCATCGTCTTGGCGTGTTCCCATTGCTGGGAACAGGCCTCTCAGGATGAAAGGGCTTCTACTGTAGTCTCCAGGCGGCCCCAGCAACAACCATTAAATTGCTTCACATGGGTGTGATGTGATGAGATTTCTCATGAATCAAACATGATTTTGCAAAACTTCCGAGATCAAACTTTTTTTTTTTATATAAGAGGTGGCAAACGAGCAGACGGGCCACCTGATGGAAACCGATCACAAAAAAAAAAGATCAAACTACTAGGCTACCCCACAGATTTTAAGAAGCGAAAGCGAATCACACATTATAATAATTATCTCTTTTTTATCTTTTTATCTTGGCTATCTAAGTGGAAGTTACGGGCTTCCTTGTAAAATTCACTGTGGAATTGCGCAGATCCGTGACCCGTGACCGTCCACGACAAAACAAAATAACTCTCGCAACCGTGAATTTCAAGATTAGTAACCATGACAACCAGATGGTCTAGTGGTTAGAGACCCTGACAACAAAGCTCGAGGTCTTAGGTTCGAACTCCGGTCGTGCAGATATTACGTATGAAATATACGAACGTTTTCGAGTCTTCGATGTTTTACATGTATTTAAGTATATTTATTCGTTCCCTAATACCTATAAAACAAGCTTTAATTACCTACTTTGGGACTAGATCAATTGATGTACATAAATTGTCCCATGATATTTATTATTTTTACCTTCTGAAATTGAAACTATACGTATTTTTACCAACTTTCCAATTAAAACATTGTACAAAAACAAAGATTATGTGTTACTTACTACCTTTTACTACTCTACCGTAGCTATGATATATGAACAGCTCAGACGGACAGATACACCGTTTCTATGAGTTACTAATACATAGCGATGCAGTGTTGCTTATGATTAATTATGTGCTGTTGATTGTTTGAGATTTCGGGTTTGATTTCAGGCTGCTAATTATATTTTCTATAATACCTATTTCGTTTTAGCTAGAGCTTTAAACAAACAAAGATGGCCTTACTGCAAAGAAGCAGCAGTGTTTCCAGATAACTATGTCATCGGGGTTTTCATAAAGGGTTTATACTTTCTTTAAAGGCCGGCGACAGATCAGTGTCTCTCTTTGAGTTAATGAACTGAAACATTTACTTTACCCACTCGCGACCTTACTAACTATTTCTTGCATAAACGTAACTATCGTAAGGTTGCGGGTGAGCAAAGTAATTGTTTCAGTTCACTGATGATGATGACTACAAATTAACTGCAAAGTCGGTGTTAATACCTACTTACTACTAAATCACTGGCACTGTAAAGGGCAAGTACACTCGACCCCGTACACACTGCAATTATTGACAATTCAATTTTATATTTTATCAGATCCTTTCGCTACGCGCCTATACCGTAATTAATTATGTTGTAATAATACAGGACTTAGTTAGTTCCGTATAGTTTATTGAAATGCAAACTTTGAAGTAAAACTACCTAATTTGTGCTGGCTAACTGATTCGTTGTGTTATAAACAAATTTGTAAGAACTACTTAACTTAGGCACGCGCTTTCCCCTCGTAGTGGAAATAAAAAACAGGGCAATCTTTGTAGAATTCTATACATCCAAACAGAAAAGTCTTGACTGATTGACTGACTCATCACATTAATGCCCAGCCTAAACCCTTGGCCGTAGTAGGCTAAAATTTTGCATAAAGGTTGTGTAATGATGTAGGCAAGGAATAAGGACGGATTTGTTGAAATTACCACGGGATGAACGGGATTTATACCCCCAGTTTAATTTGCACCATTGCAACTGACTAGCACCATATTACACAAAAGATCCTTACGGGTCGAAGTGTATCCGCTAGGACCCCATTAGTAAGATAAGACTAGCACCATACGGTACATATGTATGGTAATGGTGCTAGTCAGTGGTGCAAATTAAACTGGGGTATTTATGTATTCAATTCAACGAGAGCCTTCATATTTATGCACCGCTACCATGAGTTTACATTAGTTTACGTGACCGTACTCGCTAGCGACGGCGTAAATTATTTGTATGAAGAATTATACAGCGGCTCTAGCGGACACTTACGGAAGTACAATTCTCCATACAAATCATTTACGCCGTCGCTAGCGAGTACGGTCACTGTGAACTAGTGTAAACTCATGGTAGAGGTACTGATCATCTGACTGTTCAAATTTAGCATGCAGGTCTATAATATAGAGCCAAATTTGTTTAATTGTGTTGCGGAAGCAAACACGGAATTAAGGAATACGATCAAGATTATCCCAACTTTTTTATACTTCCACTTTTATACAAATTCTTTTTAAAAATAGCACTGAACGGCATTGGTGGGTCCGGGCTCGCATCTTTGAGTTTTTCGGAATTTAAATATATGCGAAATTACATTTGTAATTTACCATGAGCTTTACGGTGAAGGGAAACATCGTGAGGAAACCTGTATACATCTGAGAGGAAATTCAATGGTGTATGTGAAGTTCCCAATCCGCACTGGGCCCGCGTGGAACTACGGCCTACGGATGATGATGATGATTGAACGGCATTGGTGGACTCTTATTCCCATTTCGTAACAAAAATTTCGTTTCAGCCAACAGCCACAGCTGGCGTTACTGGGCGGTTACGACATTTTGGTTACCATACGGGACTATAAGCGAAAAACTCCGAGGTGTGAGCCCGGCCTCAGACCCAACGATCCTCTACTTCAGAGGCCGAAAGTCAAACCACTAGGCTGCCACCGCTTTTGCACCAACATCAGCTTTTTCGCCTTGTCACGTATAAACCACTCAAATTGAAAATCTGTGATTTTACTAATTTCCCATGGGAATTCCCAAAAGCTACATCGTTGTCTGACGAACACCTGTGCAAAATTTCGTATCTCTACATAAGTCTAGAGCTAAGGCACTAAAGTTCCCGTGAGAATATCACGATAAAGATTATGTATGCTATGTAAATAACAAATTTCAAAGCCGTCTAGGCCGTTTATTTGAGCGTTCCAACCGTCTCATTTATGTGGTCACATTTTTTTAGAAATGGCTGTAGATTTTGATGGGGCTTTCGTTTATACAGGGTGTTAGGTAATGAGTGGATAATATATAATAATAATATTTTTAAGCCTTATTATAACGTCCTAAGTACCCGCTATCCGTAGTTCAAGGATTATCCACTTATTACCTAACACTCTGTATAATTAGAGGCCCTATACGTCTCTACCGTATAACAAATATAACAGAATCTTCTGCCTTTTCTTAAGACTTTTAACCAGATAAATGAGGCGTTTGAAACACTCGAATATACGCCCTTAAACCGCTTTAGCGTGAAGGAGTAACAAACACACACAAGCACACACATACACACACGAACTTTTGCACTCATAATTAATAAGAAACATCCATAGTTGACTATTTTACTAAGCCTTATTACTACCGTTATGCCAACAAATTTCACGTACCATTAAAGCCATCAGACTTACAATGTCACGCGCATAAAGGAAACAATTTGTTACATAAATAAAATAATTACAACGTTTCGCGTCGGATGCGGCGCGGGCGCAGCCATCGCTCATGTGCATGGACGATTATGGGGAGAGAAAATTACAGCAGGTTACAGATTGTGGCAAGTTTTTTGATGATCTTGAATCATCATCCAGCCTATATACGTATACGCCCCACTGCCCAGTCCTTGACCTTCCTTCAGCGGCTATATAGCTTAGCATTAGTAAAATCAATCATATTATAGTTTCATATCGTAGCTTTCACATAGATACCTACTCGCAGCATATGATAGTATAGCACATCTTTTTTTTATACGATAAGTATAGGCTAGCGTTTGACCTCAATCACGCCTAATGGAAAGCGAAGATGAGGCCTAATGATTCACCCTAGACTTGAAAACGGCCAGATTGTAGTGTTCAGGGAACACAGTCGCAGGTAGTGAATTCCACTCCTTAGCTGTACGGTTGATGAAGGACGGGCGAAAACGTTTTGTGCGGATTTTGGGAATACTGACAACGTAAGGGTGAAGATCTCGCCTGTTTCTGATTGACCTGTGGAAGAAAGGAGGAAGTGGTAAAGGTCGTGCAGTTCTGAAGTACATTCAACGAAATGTAGCCTGTAGATCATGTACATCATTAGTGAAAAGGACTCCATATCTACTGTAAGTTTTTCCACTATGTGATAGCTAGTCCTAGCTCTCGCTGAGTGATCAGGTTGCTAGATTCAGATAGTAATGAAGACGCATGCACGCAATCTTACCGTAATGACTACAAGCGCGCGTTGGGACGTAATCGAATTGTTATAAGGAATTATTTTAATTAGTTTATTATACCCCGTTATAAGCGCCAGTGGATGAAATAAACATTTAAAACATTTAAGTACCGTGAGTTTTCTATGATGGTTAGCAATATTTATAGGCAAGGGTTGGGATGAAACATAATCTCGCTCTTAGGGTGGGTAATGACCACAGAACAGAAAAAACTATAGAAGTGTTATGCAGTCATGTTGAGTGTGGCACAATTATGCGGAGTTCCGCATAACTTGTGCGCAACCGGCTCAGTTGCGCGCAGAGGCTTGTGTCGGGCGATTGTGCAATCAAAACGACAATTATAGAGAAAAGTTGAGGAAATATGCCTTATTGTTCAGTTTTAGAGTGTAAAAATGATAGCCGCACCAAAACCGTCACCCATTGTGGTATTTCGTATCATCGGTAAGTAGTATTTCATTTTAATTTAGATTAATTTATATTTTTTCTATTCCGTAAGACATTTTTTAGAAATGCGTAATATAAAAATAGACTTTATTCTAATACGATAACGTCGATTTTTGTCTGTGTCACAGAACTTTGTAAGACCGGAACATTCCGCTACTCGCAAAGAGCGGAGGTGTTGCCGATAAAATTATCGATGTTTATTTCTGAGTATTCCGTGTTAAGGCCACAACAAACCGGGAGCGCAGGGCGCTGACGCAACAGCGCGGTTAATAACAGTGAATCAAATAAAGTGTTCCGCGCTGCCAGTGTATGTCACCGTATATTTTATTCCCGGTTTGTGGTGGCCTTTAAAGATTCCGTTTCCTAGTTGTCGGGCATAAAAATTAAAACTAATCTACACGGTGTTTTCTTGTGTCTTAGGAAAAAAACCGGCCAAGTGCGAGTCGGACTCGCGCAAGAAGGGTTCCGTACAATTATCTATAAAAATCACGTTTGTTGTATGGGAGCCCCCTTAAATATTTTTTTATTTTAAATAAATAATTTATTTTTAAAGTCAATATTTAAAAAAAAAAATCTATATATAATTAAATATTCTGTGAATATTTCAAGCGTCTACCTGTTGCCGTTATCAATATCGAGCAATAACGAGCAAAAAAATCACGTTTGTTGTATGGGAGCCCCCTTAAATATTTATTTTATTCCATTTTTAGTATTTGTTGTTATAGCGGCAACCGAAATACATCATCTGTGAAAATTTCAACTCTCTAGCTATCACGGTTCTTGATTTACAGCCTGGTGACAGACAGACAGACATACAGACAGACGGACGGACAGCGAAGCCTCAGTAATAGGGATCCCGTTTTTACCCGTTGGGTACAGAACCCTAAAAATAGCCTACGACCTATTCTCAGACCTACCGAAAACAGAAAAAAAGTTTCATAAAGATCGGTCAAGTCATTTCGGAGGAGTTCGGTAACAAACACCGTGACACGAGATTTTTATATATTAGATAGAGATTATTGACCTATGAATTACATCGATACTCTCATAAAATGTACTCTGCGCACCACTAGTATTTACGATCCTTGACGAATATTATTTTTCAGTCGTGATGAACCCAAACCCTATCTCATAGAGTTTATTATTCAATGGAATATTTTAACGACCTCTGACGGCGAGTAGCGGCGAGTAGCGGAATTTTTTTTTGACACCTGTCATTTTAATTCAGCTACTCGATGAAAGACGGCAGCACTTTGTATGCAATTTTACTTACGTCCCCGTGTAATGTACTCTCAACGATATACCGTGGTAGTAAAGTTTAAATTGTGTTACCGGATTCAGAAGTTATGACTTTTTTGAATAGAAGCTACGACCAATGATTGCTAAGATTTCAATGTATTGCAAGAGTGTGTATGTGTGAGTTTTGCCACACCTGGTTTCGATACAAAACGGGACTCATGGCACTTCCACTAGTTTTTTCTGTTCCGTGGGTAATGACAATGGGTACAATGGTGGGTTAATGGGTGGGTATGGGTATGGCTACTAGCTAATAAATAAGAAAGATTGCGTAGATATTTAGATTTTTGAATGTTTGCTAGTTGACGCCATAACGGCAACGGATTTAAGTGAAACCTGCCGTACAGATGGAAAAATATCTGGATTGAGCATACTTAATATCCCGGTAGTGAGTTCTCGTGGGATAATCAGTTCAAGTACCTAGGTTGCTGGTTGAATGAACATGGTGATCACGTGCAGAACATGAGAGTTCGCATTGAGATGGCTCGATCGACGTTCTTCGGGATGAGCAGGGTGCTGTGTGACAGAAACATGAGCCTCGAACTGAGAATGCGTATAGTACGATGCTATATATTCTCAGTGCTGTTATACGGAGTCGAATCATGGACCCTTACGCAGAACACCATGAAGAAGTTGGAGGCCTTCGAAATGTGGATTTACCGCCGCATTCTGAAGATTTCCTGGTGTGACAGAGTAACCAACGTGGCAGTATTGCAAAGAATGGGCAAGCACCTTGAGCTTCTGAAGACCATCAAGCAAAGAAAATTGTGTTACTTTGGGCATGTGATGAGAAACGCCAAGTACAGAGTTCCCCAGCTTATTATCCAGGGGAAAATTGCCAGAAAAAGAAGCGTGGGCAGGAGAAGACTTTCGTAGCTGAATAATTTGCGTGACTGATTCAACTGCAGTACCGCTTCCTTGTTTAGGGCAGCAGCCTCCAAGATCAGAATCACCATGATGTTGTCCAACCTCCGATAGGAGAGGAATGGGAAGAGGAAGAAGAATATTCTTACTTTAATGAAGAATACAGAGTGGAAATGGAGATTGATTAAAGGGTGTTTATTGAATCAGGCGTTACTTTGCGGAGGTCCATATTAATGAACTAAAACAATTACTTTGCTCACCCGCGACCTTACAATAGTTACGTTTATGCAAGAAATGTGCGCTCATGCAGTTCCTCCACCTCCACACTGTACGAACACACACAAATCACATAAACCCAACCATCACCACCACCAAGCTACACTGACGCGTTTCGAACTCAACCAGAGCTCATCTTCAGAGTTACCACAACCGTATGCTATGCTACCAAATGTTAAACTAACAAACCAAAACAAATGTTTTAACTTGTCACTGTAACTTCTCAAGTACCCACTTTATTTTTCTTATTCTCAAACTACCCCACAAAAATTAACTTTTATTGACATATTATAAAACTACCTTGAATTTTTTTTTGTTTATTTATTTATAAGGCATATTTAATTAATACTAACTGTTCAAATTCGACCCAAGCCGCAGTAAAGGAGAAGATACTAAATTTACCTGTTCATTAATAATAGACCCCATAGTGTTGTACCTAATTATTTCCATGCATTCCAGAGCATCCAGACGCAACCCCTTGCCGCAATAATGTAACACTTCATAAGAATCTGAATCTAACAATGAATGATTTGATTCCAACAAATGTTTTGCAAAATTCGATCTATCTGGATGCTCATTCCTATATGCCGAAACATGCTCTTTAAATCTAGTATTAAAACTTCGGCCTGTCTGTCCTACGTATATCCCATTGCAGTCATTACAAGTAAGCTTGTATACCCCCGATCTAGTTCCCTTATCTACCTGTTCTTTGTGGTTACATAGCCTAGAGTACAAAGAGTTGTTAGTCTTAAAGGCAACATTAATATTGTTTGATTTTAAAATGCCATAAATCTTATCAGACAACCCCCCAACGTAACAGATGCTAGATCTATATTTGTTAGTAGACTGAGAAGGTAACGCAGCGTAAAGCATGCTATTTACTAACCGTGCCTGCTTCTTTTGAACTAAACTATCTACCATTGATTTTGTATAACCATTTGAGATCGCTATCTGATAAATAGTACTCAACTCTAAATCAAAATGTTCCTTAGAAAGAGGCACAGTCAACAATCTATTAACATAACAATGGAAAGCAGCCAGTTTATGCTGCCACGGATGATTAGAAGATGCTGGTATAACAGCATCTGTGTACGTGGGCTTACGGTATATTTTAAATTGATGTTTACCATTTAATTTTGAAATCGTTAAATCCAAAAAGTTCAAGGAACAATTTTCCTCCAATTCTTTTTTGAACCTTATCTTTACGTGCTTGTTATTCAAACCATTAATAAACACGTCAAGCTGTCTCATACTCCCTCTCCAGCATAGGATCAAATCATCGACATACCTAAAATAGTACACAATATTACTATTACCCACAATATACTGATTCTCAAAATGATCCATAAATATATCTGCCATTAAAGGACTCAGAGGTGAACCCATAGCTAAACCATCACTCTGTAAGTAATAAAGACCATTGAACCGGAAATAATTTTGTTTCATGCATAAAGTTACCAAATCTATTAATTCACAAACTTCACCCGGATGCAACCGCTTCCTTTCTAAGTGGTCTTTTAGAATTTCTAGTGTCTCACTATATGGTACGTTAGTAAATAAACTGTCTACATCCAAAGAAAGCAACGTTGCATTCGGCGGTATGCTGATGTCCTTAATTTTACTAATGCTTTTGCTTTTTTGCTTGGGTCGAATTTGAACAGTTAGTATTAATTAAATATGCCTTATAAATAAATAAACAAAAAAATTCAAGGTAGTTTTATAATATGTCAATAAAAGTTAATTTTTGTGGGGTAGTTTGAGAATAAGAAAAATAAAGTGGGTACTTGAGAAGTTACAGTGACAAGTTAAAACATTTGTTTTGGTTTGTTAGTTTAACATTTGGTAGCATAGCATACGGTTGTGGTAACTCTGAAGATGAGCTCTGGTTGAGTTCGAAACGCGTCAGTGTAGCTTGGTGGTGGTGATGGTTGGGTTTATGTGATTTGTGTGTGTTCGTACAGTGTGGAGGTGGAGGAACTGCATGAGCGCACATTTCTTGCATAAACGTAACTATTGTAAGGTCGCGGGTGAGCAAAGTAATTGTTTTAGTTCATTAAAGGGTGTTGTCTAAGAATGTTGAAGTGCCTCGGCAATCAAGATGACGATGATGAAGATGAAGGTCGCGGGTGAGCTAAGTAATTGTTTCAGTTCATTCAAGATGGCTTGTCAACTTCGTCTGCAATTGAAAAGTGTTATCGTAACCTTTTTTCATGGATTTCTAACGTAGGCGAAACCACGAGATAAAGCTCGGAAGGATATTAATAATGGCAAGGAAATGACCGATGGGTTAGGGAACTTGCTGACTACACAAAGCTTGAGTTCCCGGTTTCGATCCTCGATATCTTATCTATATATATAAAATAAGAAACTGACTGACTGACTGACTGACTGACATATCAACGCACAGCCCAAACCACTGGGGCTAGAGATTCAAAATTTGGCATGTAGGTTCCTTATAAGGTCTAGGGGTGCAATAAGAAAGGATTTTTCAAAATTCACTCCCTAAGGGGGTGAAACGGGGGTCCAAAGTTTGTATGGGGAAACAAGATTAGTTCGACTATTTTATTCGAAACTTCACAGAAGTACTCCTAAAGATAAATGAGTAAACACGTGTTTCAGGTTTTTTGAGAATTCAACCCCTAAAAGGGGGGAAAGGGGTAACAAAGTCTGAAAATCAACATGGGTGTTGTTTCTATGGTTTATCGGGTCGCTGGTTATGAAAACAACAACGGTTTTAAAATCCGACGTGGCAGACGTAAAATACCATCTCCCTGGATGGGGTGCGATGGGGTTGAAATGTCTAAATAAACTAAATGACTGTTGATATATCAACGCACAGCCCAAACCGCTGGACCTAGAGACTTTAAACTTTGCACATAGATACCTTATACAATGTAGGCATCCACTAAGGAAGGATTTTTGGGAATCCCCACGGGAAAGGGAAAAAACAAGATTTATATATTCGATTCCGAGTGACCCTATCTCAGTAACTATAATAACTAGACTCTTCAAATTTCATACACAAGTAGGTATTACATTCTTTAAAATATTAATTTCAGGATTTTTCAAAATTCCCACGGGCTAAGGAAAAAACGAGATTTATATATTCAGTTCAACGGGATCCTATGAACTATAATTACTAGACTCTTCAAATTTGGCATAGATGTAGGTAATTATAAATTCCCATGGGATAAGGAAAAAACGGGATTTTTCGTTTTACTGGTCGTAGAAAGCTGAAATTCGGCATGTAGGTTGTTTGGGGAGTTTTGAGCTGGATTGAGAGAGGACTTTCCCAAATTCCCACGGGAACGGGAAAAAACGGGATTTTTCGTTTTACTGGTCGTAGAAAGCTGAAATTCGGCATGTAGGTTGTTTGGGGAGTGTCGAGGAGTATTGAGAGATGACTTTCCAAAATTCCCACGGGAACGGGAAAAACGGGATTTTTCGTTTTACTGGCCATAGAAAGCTGAAATTTGGCAAGTGGGTTCCTTGGGGAGTGTAGGGGAGCATTAAGAAAACATTTACCGAAATTCTTACGGGAACGTGAAAAAACGGGATTTTGCGTTTTACTGGTTGTAGAAAGCTAAAATTTCAAAATTCATAAGTTTATACTGTAAGTAGGCCGCAAAGGGCACTTTAACCGACTTCTAAAAAAGGAGGAGGTTATGCATTCCACTTTATAATTTTTTTTATGTAGGTATGTTCACCGATTTCTCGGTCAATTGTGGACCTGCTTGCTTGCTTGCCTGTATGCTTTCTTGCTTGATATCTTGGTTCTTTGGAATACTCATAGTACACGCGAGCGAAGCCGCGGGCAAAAGCTAGTTTGTAATAAAAATACGAATGTTTGTTCTTGAGTCTTTATGTTTAATATGTACGTAAGTATATATCGCTATTTAATTACGTGTATCCATTGCCTAGTACCCAAAACACAAGATGTGTATTGTCTCGTGATGTTTGTTTTTATTTATTTACTTTGCGAAGGTATATAAGTATGTATTTTATTTTAAACATTGATCCTCGCAAATAACACCCGAATATAAAAAGAATTTGTGTAATTTCAGCTCACTTCAATAATCGCTTTTTAAGGCATTTTTGCTGGACCTCTATGGTCAAAAACACCCAAAAACGTCTTGAATATGTTCGCCTTAGCCTCTCATTTTAACGCTTATTGGCAACTAAAATTAAATGTCCTCATAGTATTTGACACTTTAACGAAACATAACAACAAGAAACAAAACGAGGAAAGTGGCGCCCTCAATGAACAGAAACTATTGTTTCTAACTCAGTTCATGCTGGGTAACACACCGTGAAATTTTAGTGGTTGTTTTCCCGAAACGAGGTGATTTAGTATCGATTGTACAATCGATTTATTATTACTATTTTGACTAGAGTCAAAAATCCAATTGTGAAAAACGAAAGTTGAAAATGACCGCAAACCAATAGTAACACTTCGTTGGCACCTAACCTATCGTACGATCGGACGCTACTTGTAAATGAAATCACAAACTCAATGTACCTATGGACACCTCAAATTTAATAAGATTTATCAAAACAAATTAGTTAGTGCATTATATTATCCAGCATCGACTGAGTTAGAAACAAAAATTATCTGTTCACGACTTAGGATTCACCCTGTATACACATTTATACATACAATCACGCCTCCTTTCCAGAAAAGGGGTAGACAGAGACTATTTGTTTTCACCTGCTACGATCCTGAGATACATCTTTCGCTTCCACAACACTCATTAGTCTTTTCATACATGCTCCCCGGTTTCGGGTACTCTTGACCTGACCTTTTCAAGACATCCCCAATCTGATCATAGAATGTCCTTCTTAGTCTCCCTCTTCCAACATTTCCATCTACATTCGCCTCATAAAACTCTTTCGTAATTCTTCCTTCATTCATCCCATAAAACCGATCCCAACTTTAATCCCCTAGCCACTTTACTCTCCCATCGAAATGGAATTGGATTTTTAATTAAAAACCACCTTCAAGTAGCCCGTAGATAAATAAGGCATGTAACAATGCAATATTACGCTTGTCCGGCAACAATGAATGAAGTCTGCGCGGGCGTCGCTCGCGGCGCGCACCTGTATATCGTACACGCGATCTTGGGCCGCGTTATACTAGCAGTATAATTTCGCAGTCAATTTAATTGGGGGGGTATGTTCAGTAGCCAATGACTTTTAAGGAGTCCTTAGATGTTTTTAGATGTTCAAAGATGAAAGTGTGATATAAATACCGCGTGGAACAGAATGAAGAGTTTTTTACAAAAACTGGGAATTGTTCACCTTAAGTGCTTTATTTTTTCCCAATATCTATGTTCATGTTCTTTACCGTTTACGAGATAAAGCTTGTTAAACTTTAGTGCAAAAATCTGCCTGTTTCAACCCTAGCAAGATGAAGAAGTGAAGTGAATGACATTGTGGCATGTGAAAATGTAAAAAGTAACTAAGTTGTCACCTATAATAAAACGTTTAATTTGTAATGTCTTATATTTCGTACTAAATACAATGTCTTTTTAAACACAATGTTTTTTTTTTGTTTTTTAATTGTATTGTCTTTTTGTTTTACTTAATCTAGTTTTAAAATGATAATAAATTGATTGTCAATTAATTAGATAACACTGTAGTTTCAGCAGCAGCAGCAGCAGCAGATCTGGTTGGCGAGCCTTAGGGGAGAACAGCAGTGGACTTCTTCCGGCTGAAATGATGATGATGATGATGATAGTTTAAGCAAAGATCATATATCATGTATAAATTAAATGTACTTAATACCTAATAAAGGCACATATTTTACCAGAAAGGCAGCTAAAAATCACCTAAACATCAAAAAATAGAAGTGGATGCTAAAATTAATAGGTTGCCTAAAGCCCTACAAACGAAGCCAATTTATTATATTAGATACCATGTACAATCCGCCCAGACGCCAGCTTGACACCTTAAAGGCCCAGTTTGCGTGCAGTGGCTAGACATCTGTTCTGTCCATACCAATTCATACCAACGAACTTCAACGGCTTCAACGGCTGTAAGCAAATTTGTTTTGTTTTGAAACTGGTGCTTGGGCCGATCGCACAATTTGCAAGTTTCATATTTAGCTCCTCGGAAAATAATAACCCCAGAGTTTAATTACTCCAAATATCTTGAACTACTTAATTTCCAAAACCTCAAAACTGGGAATTCTTTGTTGGGGCTTGAGAACTAAGTCTGTATCTAATAAGAAGTTGAAACTTATGAGGAAAACACATTGTTTTACCTACATGGAAGAAGAGATGGTCGGGTGGGTTCTATATGAAAGTACACGGATACGAGGTACGAGGTACACGGGTGGTAGAGGAAAAGCAAGGTGTATAAACCAAGCAAGGTGCGTAATTAGAAAAGTGAGAGAGAAAATATTTACTACACAAACTAGCCTGCAGGGCTGGCCCACAAATTTAAAGTTGCTCAACGTGCTATGGAAAGGGCTATGCTCGGAGTTTCTCTAAAAGATCGAATTCGTAACGAAGTGATCCGACAGAGAACCAAAGTTATCGAAATAGCCCACCGTATCAGCACGCTGAAGTGGCAATGGGCAGGCCATATAACCCGAAGAACCGATAACCGTTGGGGTAGACGAGTTCTTGAGTGGAGACCACGGATCGGCAAACGTAGCGTGGGACGTCCTCAGACTCGGTGGAGCGATGATCTTCGCAAGGCGGCTGGCAACAGCTGGATGAGAGTGGCTGAGGATCGTGCTCAGTGGCGTGCCATGGGAGAGGCCTATGTCCAGCAGTGGACGAACATAGGCTGATGATGATGTTGATGATGATGAAACTAGCCTGAGCCTGTATCTTGGGACCCGAATTGGGAGTTGATTGATATGGAAGATAAAGTCATTAGTATAGGCAGGCATTCTAAATCCATAAATTATTTTGGTACCCTTTGCCTTCCACGCTGCCGCTGCTTAGCCAAAATCAGGAGTTCGTAATTCACAATAGTAAGCATTGATGTCCACTTTCGTACCGTACGTAAAATACAAAGGCATAAGCATGGTAAAGTAAGCGTTACCAGAGTCAGTGATCGCAGCCTTAGCTCCGAGCCCGTCGCCAGTGATTACCTGCAAACGACCGCCGTTTAGCCAACTCCCCTTTTAAAAACCTACCGTTCCTGTTTCAAGAACCTGTACCAATAACCTCGGTCTTCCTCATTTCAAAGCGACAATGACTTTTCGCGCCATTCAAATTAAATTAGAGCACCCCGTGCACGCCACTGAAGAGATGAAGACCAGTAGTCGATGCCATCGAACTCTCGTATCGCATAATTGGACGTTTCAAAAGAACAATTCGTGCGTTGTAAAACTTTTTTACCATCTTTTTAAGGCAAATTTGGAAAATTGTTGGCCGCGACGATTGTTAATTTCTTCGGCCACTTTGTTCCGTTCCTCCCGAAATTGATAAGCACTTACCTCATTTACCCTGACGATACGCAACAGGTTGTAAATTAAATAGATTATGCGTTCGCCGCAAAAAAGGGCCGGGAACTGGTTTTTTATGTCGCCGTTTTAGTTGTCCCCAGTGCCTGTTTTAGTCATTTTACAGTCGCAGTAAATACGCCGTTGTTATGATAATTTTTATACGACCATTTGATGGTTATTGTTGCTGTGAATTTAATTACAAATTCATTTCAAGAGCTATTTTAATACGCGAGCAATTACTGATTGAGCGCTCGCTGCCGGATAAGAATCTCGCCAGCGATTTTTCATAAACAATAGCCGTTTTAATATCGAAAAGAGAATAAGAGCGTAAGCTATTGATAATGCAAAAAATGTAATAATAAATTACCAAGCGGTGGGTAATAAACCGCGATTTGCTGCGGGCGACTCGCGGAGCTACCAGTCCGTGATACAAAGAGTATAAAAAAGAGGAATAAAAAAACTTAAAAATAATACGCTTAATATCAAAGAAGGTGTACTTCGTTAATGCATTCGCTGCCTTAAGGCTGTACGTCAGTGCGGACATTGTTTTCTGGAATGCGAGTTTAAAAATTTAGCGTTCTTTTATTGGAAACTTACTTTTTGATTTCGCGGAATTGGTCCGTTGAGTGTTCGGAGTGCACTCGAATGACATAATTAACGGGTATTTGGAGGGTTTCATTTAGCGGAAACTTGTTGAAAGGCGAGTTTTTGAGGAGAAATTGAGGCAGCTGTCCCACCGGAGATGAGGAAACTACTATTATATCGCACGAGAATCATTTAATAGGTGTAGATCTCATGTCAGGGCATATTGCTCGCAGAACCAGAGCCCGATGGGGTAGGAAGGTTCTAGAGTGGCGACCGAAACCAGAAGTGGCGTGGGAAGCCCCAACGAGATGAACTGACGGTCTGGTAAAGGACTAAAGTTCGCAGGAACCACTTACCTATAGATGCTAACAACGTAGGACCGATCGTTGTGGAATTTTTGGGTGAGGCCATTGTTATTGTTTAGAAGTGGACGTCTTTTGGCTGATATGACGATAATTTATTGAATCAGGCGTAACTTTGCGGAGGTCCATATTAATGAACTAAAACAATTACTTTGCTCACCCGCGACCTTACGATATCGATAGTTACGTTTATGTAAAAAATGCGTGTTCATGGAGTTCCTCCACCTCCACATTGTACGAACACACAAAAATCACACAAACCCAACTATCACCACCACCAAACTACACTGACGCGTTTCGAACTCAACCAGAACTCATTTCAGAGTACAGCGTCAGTGTAGTTTGGTGGTGGTGATAATTGGGTTTGTGTGATTTGTGTGTGTTCATACGGTGTGGAGGTGGAAGAACTGCATGAACACGTATTTCTTACATAAATGTAACTATCGTAAGATTGCGGGTGAGCAAAGTAATTGTTTCGGTTCATTGATATGATGATGATGACTTCATTTTACAATTTATTTGACGTTTCATAACTTGGTTTATTTCCACCACCCACCCATTATAATGGTTAGTATAACTGTAAAGACTAAATTATGCGTGTGCTTCTTTTTAAAACCTCTACCCTACAAATTGGGACATAGAGTTTTTATTATTTTTTGCCGATGTGGCCATAAGCTCTTTTAAATAATTCCTGTACCTACTACAATGTTGCAAGTAGGGCTGCCACCCGCACTATATTATTATGTACCGTAAGGTATTGTACTTTATTTTGTCGAATTGCACTACCTCCATATAAAAAAATGCTGTTTTGATTGCTAAGTAATTAAACTGTTTCGTATTTTATATTTGAACTTGTTGCATTAGAAAGCCAAAATAATAATAATAATAGTACATTGTCAGAAAAATAAATGTAGACCATTTTTAAAAAATCCCAAAATCGCGGCGTCCCTTGATTCAGTTTTCTGTTAAATGTATAGAAGCGTCGCGATCTAAAGCAGACAGAAGAGACGGGGCGGCGACGCGGGCTGCAAACAAACGACGCGGTCTGCGACGTGCCTCCGTCCCATGTCTCTTCTGTGTGGCTTGCGCACTAAAGAGCCCTAAGGTTAGGACCTTAACCCCCTGTTTCACCACCACCATTCATCAACGGAAAAATGTGATGGCGTCTCTGTTTGTTTTGTTCGAATAGACGGAAACGGCATCACATTTAACCATCAGTTAAAATTAATCAGTGGGTGGTGAAACAGCCCCTTAGACTAATATTATTCTGCAAAAAAGGTGGCAACCCTAGCTGTAAGCTCAGTTCAAATTCATGTATTGACAATTACTTTAAACTCACCTGTTGTTAACGAGCTGTTATTTTGTACGGGAATGACTTGACTTGTTATTTACTTTTTGGTTTTCTTTCATTGTGTGTTTACAGAATAATACTGGAGAAGTGATCAGGTTCAACCCTACACCAGTCAGTAAATTTTTATGTACCACCATATTTACGTAAAATATTCACATTTTTCACGTATCCATCTATTTAGGGGTCAAATCTTGCAAGTCTGACCCACTTCCCGGTTTGCGATTAGCTGAAACTAAGCATACACGTGTAAATCGGATGACGTGATCGTGTTATGCAGTATTATGACATGGAGCTGATCTGACGATGTGTAGCTAGAAGGTGGCCATGGTGGTGGTGGAACTCTGTAATAAAACAACACGACCGCACCGAGTTTGGGCTCGTTTGATTCGTCTTGGCGATTACTTTGGTAACGAGGGGTAAAAAGTTCAGTCAGCGAAAATGCTTGTATTAAAACAACTCCCTACTATAATCTAGGTATAACCCAGGTAGTTAGAAACTCGTGGTTACCTAGTGGTTGGACCTATGGCCCCTCAAGCAGAGGTTCGTGGGTTCGACCCTGTGCTCGTACCTCTAAGTTTTTCGGAATTTAGGTGCAAAATTACATTTGAAATTTACCATGAGCTTTACGCTGTAGCAAACATCGTGAGGAAGCCTGCACCACCTGCGAATAAATTCAATGGTGTGGACGTGTGAAGATCCCAATCCGCACTGGGCCCGCGTGGAAACTACGGCCCAGCCCCTCTCATTCTGAGAACCCAGTGACATGCAGTGGCTGGGATAATTACTTAGTCAGAGTTTGCTTTGAAACTAGACACTTATATTCCACTAGCTTTTGCCCGCGGCTTCGCTCGCGTGTACTATGAGTATTCCAAAGAACCAAGATATCAAGCAAGCAAGCATACAGGCAAGCAAGCAAGCAGGTCCACAATTGACCGAGAAATCGGTGAACATACCTACATAAAAAAATACATAAAGTGGAATGCATAACCTCCTCCTTTTTTAGAAGTCGGTTAAAGTGCTCTTTGCGGCCTACTTACAGTACTTATGAATTTTGAAATTTTAGCTTTCTACAACCAGTAAAACGCAAAATCCCGTTTTTTCCCGTTCCCGTAAGAATTTCGGGAAATGTTTTCTTAATGCTCCCCTACACTCCCCACGGAACCCACTTGCCAAATTTCAGCTTTCTATGACCAGTAAAACGAAAAAGCCCGTTTTTCCCGTTCCCGTGGGAATTTTGGAAAGTCCTCTCTCAACGCTCCTCGACACTCCCCAAACAACCTACATGCCGAATTTCAGCTTTCTACAACCAGTAAAACGAAAAATCCCGTTTTTTCCCGTTCCCGTTGGAATTTGGGAAAGTCCTCTCTCAATGCTCCTCTACACTCTCCAAGCAACCTACATACCGAATTTCAGCTTTCTACGACCAGTAACACGAAAAATCCTGTTTTTTTCCCGTTCCCGTGGGAATTTTGGAAAGTCCTCTCTCAATTCAGCTCTACACTCCCCAAGGAACCCACTTGCCAAATTTCAGCTTTCTATGACCAGTAAAACTAAAAATCCCGT
The DNA here is from genome assembly GCA_947859365.1 of Archips crataeganus. NCBI lineage: Eukaryota > Metazoa > Arthropoda > Insecta > Lepidoptera > Tortricidae > Archips > Archips crataeganus. The sequence continues at coordinate 8,930,563 of OX402064.1, forward strand.
TTTTCCCGTTCCCGTGGGAATATGGGAAAGTCCTCTCTCAATGCTCATCTACACTCCCCAAGCAACCTACATGCCGAATTTCAACTTTCTACGACCTGTAAAACGAAAAATCCTGTTTTTCCCGTTCCCGTAGGAATTTTGGAAAGTTCTCTCTTAATCCAGCTCAACACTTCCCAAACAACCTACATGCCGAATTTCAGCTTTCTACGACCAGTAAAACGAAAAATCCCGTTTTTTCCTTATCCCATGGGAATTTATAATTACCTACATCTATGCCAAATTTGAAGAGTCTAGTAATTATAGTTCATAGGATCCCGTTGAACTGAATATATAAATCCCGTTTTTTCCTTATACCGTGGGAATTTTGAAAAATCCTGAAATTAATGTTTTAAATAATGTAATACCTACTTGTGTATCAAATTTGAAGAGTCTAGTTATTATAGTTACTGAGATAGGGTCACTCGGAATCGAATATATAAATCCCGTTTTTTCCCTTTCCCGTGGGAATTCCCAAAAATCCTTCCTCAGTGGATGCCTACATTGTATATATCTATGTGCAAAATTTCAAGTCTCTAGGTCCAGTAGTTTGGGCTGTGCGTTGATATATCAACAGTCATTAATTTTATTTAGATATTTCAACCCCATCGCACCCCATCCAGGGAGATGGTATTTTACGTCTGCCACGTCGGATTTTAAAACCGTTGTTGTTTTCATAACCAGCGACCCAATAGTACATTGTTGTAGAGGCTGGAAAGTAAGCAATAGATGGACGAGTTTGTTTGAGGGCCGACGCGTAGCGGAGGCCCTCGAAAGTACGAGTCCATCTATTGCACTTTTGGCCGAGACTAAACATTGTGCTTTTCACGACTAATGCGAGGAAATCATTATCATCATCATCATCATAATCATCCATCCATCCATCCCGTCCATCCCGTCCATCCTGTCCATCCCGTCCATCCCGTCCATCCGACCATCCGTCCATCTATCCCGTCCATCCCGTCCATCCATCCATCCCGTCCATCCCGTCCATCCCGTCCATCCGTCCATCCGTCCCGTCAATCCCGTCCATCCTGTCTATCCCGTCCATCTGCCCATCCGTCCATTCTGTCCATCCCGTCCATTCCGTCCATCCATCCCGTCCATCCGTCCATTCCGTCCATCCCGTCCATCCCGTCCATCCGTCCATCCTGTCCATCCCGTCCATCTGCCCATCCGTCCATTCCGTCCATCCCGTCCATCCCATCCATCCGTCCATCCGTCCATCCTGACCATCCCGTCCATCTGTCCATCCCGTCCATCCCGTCCAACCCGTCTATCCCGTCCAACCCCTCCATCCCGTCCATTCCGTCCATCCGTCCATCTGTCCATCCATCCCGTCCATTCCGTCCATCCCGTCCATCCCGTCCATCCGTCCATCCGTCCATCCTGACCATCCCGTCCATCTGTCCATCCGTCCATTCTGTCCATCCCGTCCATCCCGTCCATCCAGTCCGTCCGTCCGTCCGTCCGTCCGTCCGTCCGTCAGTCCGTCCGTCCGTCCATCCATTCATCCATCCATCCATCGCATGCAGCAGACGATTACTGTTGATTGGTCCAATAATGACGTTTCAGCACGCCAGGAATGAAATTCAGAAATTATCTTTCAAAAAGTCGTATCGTATAATGAAATACATATACTGATACGTCCTGTTTTCGATTAGTGTAACTTTGTTGTCGTGTTTGCGCGCCATAAATGAGTCAGCTGTTAAATGTACATATATAGGCAGTTTTGAGTACTGGATTTAGGTTATCTATGGCCACATTTTCGAGCAGTGTCGTGAAATAAACCATAGAAACAACACCCATGTTGATTTTCAGACTTTGTTACCCCTTTCCCCCCTTTTAGGGGTTGAATTCTCAAAAATCCTGAAACACGTGTTTACTCATTTATCTTTAGGAGTATTTCTGTGAAGTTTCGAATAAAATAGTCGAACTAATCTTGTTTCCCCATACAAACTTTGAACCCCCTTTTTACCCCCTTAGGGAGTGAATTTTGAAAAATCTTTTCTTAGTGCACCCCTTTACCTTATAAGGAACCTACATGCCAAATTTGGAATCTCTAGGCCCAGTGGTTTGGGCTGTGCGTTGATATGTCAGTCAGTCAGTCAGTCAGTCAGTCAGTCAGTTTCTTCTTTTATATATATTAAGATTACCAAATTGCATATAAATAGCTTGACCCATCTTATACATTAGCTTGACCCATTTTAACGACCGCCTTAGCCTAGTTGGTAGTGACCCTGCCTACGAAGCAAGAGGTCCTGGGTTCAAATCCCGGTAAGGGCATTTATTTGTGTGATGAGCACGAATATTTGTTCCTGAGTTATGGATGTTTTCTATGTATTTAAGTATTTATTTGTCTATATAAGTACATATGTTTATCGTCGTCTAGTACCTATAGTACAAGCTTTGCTTAGTTTGGGACTAGGTCGATTTGTGTAAGATTGTCCCCTAATATTTATTTATTTGTTTATTTATCAGAGGTCAAGCAGATTACCTACGGTCACTAGTCTTACCAGGTCGGCCACCAAATTGCAAAGACCCCTACCATAAGCTATTGTTGTTTGCATCGGGGGTCACGTGATAAAGGGTGTACTAAGGTCACAGTCGCTATTTGTCGCGCGGTAACGAGCGACAATGCGAGTTTCGGTCGCACGCCCCCCGCCGCGCGTGCGGCATTTGTTCTGCGCGAGCGCATCCAGACGGCACGGGCACACTGAGAGGTGAGAAAAGTTCGTACGCTATGGTAAACAAAAAAAATAGTTTTTTTTTAATGTTATTAGAGAATGAGATTTTAATTTCAGATTCGATTGTAATAAAATGTACCTTCATGCAATTTTCCCGCCCTGCCTCCGGATTTAAAAAAACCGGCCAAGAGCGTGTCGGACACGCCCACGGTAGGGTTCCGTACCCATTACGAAAAAATCAAGTAATATTTTTCTAAGGATTTCGTTTGTGTACGGAATCATCCAAGTTTAGGTATGTTTTATACCTTAGGCTACTATTTACTCTTAAACTACAAATAATTTCCAAGCAATCTCAGCCGCTATAATTTTCCTAGTAAATTTGATATATTTACTACCCTTCTGAATTTTTTCAGATTTTTCCACCCAACAGTTTAGATTTTAGAGGGGGGGGACGTCCGATTTTAATGAAAATTTTCACTTTAAAGTTGTATATTTCGCAAACAGATCACTGAATAGAAAAATCATGTTAGCAACCCCGCAATGATTTTAAAAGACCTATCCAACGATACCCCACACTATAGGGTTAGCCGAGAAAAAAAAATCACCCCCACTTTACGTCTATGGAAGGTACCCTAAAAAAAATTTTTTTACTTTTTTTATTCAATCACTTTGTCGGCGTGACTGATATATATATTGATGCCAAATTACAGCTTTCTAGTACTAACAGTCTCTGAGCTTAGCCGCGGACAGACAGACAGACAGACAGACAGACGAACAGACATGGCGAAACTATAAGGGTTCCTAGTTGACTACGGAACCCTAAAAAGCGAAAATAACCAACGCAAATGCCAATTACTGTGAGACCGTTCAATAGTAAGTGAGGAATAAAATGGCTTTTCTTAATTTCCGTTTTATTAATTAATAAAATTACTTTCTACCAAGTTTATCGCGGCGCATTTTTTTGGCAACAATGGTCTTTGAGAGATCCCTTTGCGGCCTAGAAACAGAAAAAACGTTTCGGTTTTTATTTTGATTATTTCTAATATTTGATCTCCTCCCAGTGTGCCGCCACCATAACTCAAACCACGTCCGATCGTTACGGCTAACTAAGCAACAAACTATCGGTTATTCATAACACTTATTGTGTATTCTTTTGACAAATGCTCTGGCGCAGGGTCGTTAATAAATGCTCACGCGCACGCTCGTTAATAAACGCTCCGGTCGCTGCTGATTATTTCTCATACAGATTTATTGTCTTATTATAACACTATTTGGTTACGCGTATCGGTATCGGTATCGATTTTGTTTAAGAATCGATGTCGTTGAGATAAAGTGTAGTATCGATCGTCTAGGCAGACCCTATCTGTTAAAATGACAGTAGTTTTGTCAACTGTGTTAAAACAACTAATGTTGAGTTGATACAATTTACATTATGTTCCGTAAACTACACTTTTTAACCGACTTCAAAAAAGGAGGAGGTTCTATGTTCGACTGTACGTATTTTTTTTTTTACTTTTTTTTATATGTATGTTCATCGATATCTCAGCCAATTGTGTGCCGATTTTCATACAACATAAAATGAATGAACTACAATTTTTTACTGTACTACTTCGCTACCACACACACAAGACTGCTACATAATTATGTATGTGCGACACAGTCATATGTTACAAATATGACCAGATGGCCTAGTGGTTAGAGAACCTGACTACGAAGCTTGAGGTCCCTGGTTCGATTCCCGTGTCGGGGCAGATATTTGTATGAAAAATACGAATGTTTGTTCTCGGGTCTTGGGTGTTAAATATGTGTTTAAGTATCTATCTATATAAGTATGTTTATCCGTTGCCTAGTACCCATAACACAAGCTTTGTCTAGCTTACTTTGGGACTAGGTCAATTGGTGTGATTGTCCGGTGATATTTATTTATTTTATTTATTTAAATATTATAAACGAGAAAAGTTTGTAGGTATGGATTGATGGATGTGTGTACGTTTGTTACTCTTTCACGCTAAAACGGTTCGACGGATTCTGATGAAATTTGGCACACATATAGTTTATAACCTGGATTAACATATAGGATACTTTTTATCCCAGAAAATTGCATAGTTCCCACGGGATACTGATAAACGAATTCTTCGCAGACGGTTTTGCGGGCAACAACTAGTGTTTAACTAAAAAAAAAGAATAAGTTATAAATAAATGTCCTGCTCATAATAAATTCGATCGTATAAGTTAAGATTAATGTAATTTAATGGGACAAATTCATGCTTAAATAAATAAGAATTATTACTGTCATCATTAGTATGCCGAATACATAAAATGGAGACGAAGATCACTGTATAGTGTATGTATGCCCGCTGTCCATAATGCACGTGTTTGACGATTGACTATAAGCCTATAAAAAGCGTAATCACAATTGGCACTGTATAACGTGCAAAACAAAAAATAAATATTCAACAGACAAAACAAAACAATGGCGCGAATAAAAACACTACAAAAGCATTTTGATTGGTCATGCGTATATTCAAAAGGTTCCATATGGAGTCGACCGATTTTTTCAATTTTCATAGAATCGCGTTGACATTGCTATCACGCTCGATGGCCGAGCGATCTGCGGAGCGATCGGCAGATCGCATTGTGGCGCAGATGAATAGATCGTCCACCTCTATTGTAAGTTAATGTACTTGGACAAGACTTGCTCTGATGACGCGCACACTGTTGGTAAGGATGTCGAGTAAGTCAGTGTTCCGCAAATTTTTTGTGTTCAAGGTACATCTAGGAAAACGATAATTTTTGGAGGTAACATTACGCCTCGCTCGTGCGCTCGCGTGATTAACATCTGTGTAAGTATTTTTCTTCCATCCGTCTTTCATCTTTATGAGATAACCTTATTTTTCCGAGGCACACCAACTAACTACCACGATACACCAGTGTGCCGCTGCACATACTTTGCGAAACACTGGAGTAAGTGACAGTGGCGAAGAGTTAGCATTGTCGTTAGACACCGAAGAGCGAGAGAAATGTGAGTTTGGTAGGTATGTCTTTGGATGCAACACGACCTTTGCCATACTTATTTGTCACCACTGAGTGTCACATAAAAAGAATAGGCGATCCGTCCGATGGAAATCGAGTCGTTATTGCGTCAAGTTGTACTTAAAGTGAATATGGATTGGGAGCCCCTTGCGTTTTGATTTTTATTTTTAAAGATTTTAGAGACATTCATTCATGGTCTTTTAAGGTTTAAGGTTTAATCCCTTCGTTACCCGTGTTACTACTCATCTTACTATTGCCCCAAGAGTTCCACACCGATCGATCCTGCGCTGCCCCCATTCAAGTGGTCCTTGCGACCTTCACCAGATCGTCGGTCCATCTTCTTGGGAGTCTTCCCACGACACGTTTTTCGGAGACGTAGTTATCATCATCCACTGTTGAACATAGGCCTCCCCCGAGGTTCACCAAACAGATCGGTCCCATGCCATCCGCATCCAACGCGATCCCGCAACCTTAACCAGATCGTCGCTCCATCTTGTTGAAAGCATACCTACACTGCGTCTTCCGGTCCGTGGACGCCACTCGAGAACCTTTTTGCCCCATCGGCCATCAGTTCTACGAGCGATGTGCCCTGCCCACTGCCACTTGAGTCTGGTGATTCTTCGAGCTATGTCGGTGACTTTAGTTCTTGCGCGGATTTCATCATTTCTAATGCGATCCCGCAGATAAACTCCGAGCATAGCCCTCTCCATCGCCCTCTGAGTAACTTTGAGTTTTCTTATGAGGCCCATCTTTAGCGGCGGGCGTGGTTATACTTCCCCTATATTTCATACTAAATACAAACTGAAACATGGATGCACAGAAAAAAACCCCAGAAAAAAGACCAGCAATGGGAATCGAACCCAGGTCCTCAGCATAAAAAAAATACAAAAAGATACTTCATACCAAACTTTCCCCTATATTATTTCTATGGTTAAAAAATGATATTTGTTAGCCAGTTCTCATTGCCGTGTGCACCAACCCGCTTTACCAGAATGGTGATGCGGCATCAACAGGAAGCCTTAGCTTTTGTTCTCGTTCGAAATGATAAAAACGTCAAGAATCCAGTGTATTGTTTTGCAACCGGTCCTTTTATTTATTTTTATTCATCTTTATTGGTACGTGCGGTGGGTTTGCGGATTGTATGCTATAGTTACACTGGATTGTTTCAAGTATTTGTTTTAAAACGCGTTTTTAGGGTTCCATACCTCAAAAATAATAAACGGAACCCTTATAGGATCATTTTGCTGTCCGTCCGACCATCTCTCCGTAAACCCTTTATCTCGAGAACGCGTGGAGGTAAGGAATTGAAATTAAAACCTTATACTCAAGTCTACAGCCTATTGAGGCTGTGAAAAAATAAAATTCTAAATTAACATAAAAAAAATGCGGCCGTTTATGCCGCAAAAAAAGTATAGGTATTTTGACACTCTCATGCAAGAGAATCAAAATTTATATGGTACTTCCCAATAGAATCATGAAATTTGGCATGAAGGAATGTCTTACAGCACAAGTAAAGGAAAAAAATCAGAAAAACGTAAATTTTTTGTTGCATTACAAAAAAAAGTTTTTGTTGGACTCGCACACCGAGGGTTCCGTATATACAAGTTTGTACTGAACCCTCGGTGTGCGAGTCTGACTCGCTCTTGACCGGTTTTTTAGCCAACATACTTCGAAGAATATCTAAATTTATTTATTTATACATTGTGAATGTCATGAAGGTACATGTATGGGTGTGTATGTATTGAAGTGGTAATGGGCAGTGGTACTAACGAAAAATCTATTTTGATACGTAGATAACTTCCGTGTTTCATCCATCACCATCAGCATCATCCCAACCTATATACGTCCCACTGCAGGCCACAGGCCTCTCAGGAGGAGAGGTCATGGCCCATAGTTCCCACGCGCCCAGTGTGGATTGGGAACTTCACACACAGTGTCTATGGTTTCGCATAATTTAACAAGTCATATTGTATCATTCTTCATAATCAACGTCAGTCATAAAGGTGATTTATTTCTGAAACATTTTTTTTTCGGAATTGTTATAAAACAAACCTAACCTAACCTAGTACATTCTTTAAGATGGCACTTAAAGAAGTCCTGAAAAAAAAATACTGTTTCAGAAATAAATCACTGTATGACTAACGGTAATTATGAAAATGAAAAAAATGTAAATGAAAATGAAAATATATTTATTGCTCATAAAAAAATCAAAACAGTAGGTAGGCATATGAAGAATGATGCATTGACTTATTAAATTAAGCGAAGCCAAGGGATCCCTTCATTGAATTTCTTTTAGGTGTGTGCAGTTTTCCCCACGATGTTTTCCTTCACCGTGAAGCTCATGGTAAAATTCAAATGTGATTTCGCACATAAATTCGGACCTTCTGTTTGAGAGGCTAGGTCAAACCACTAGGCCAGCACGGCGACCCCTTGTTTGATTAGGCGGGTCTCCACTGAGCGAGCCGCCTCGTCAGGCAGCCATTTTCGGTGCGATTATGAGCTTTGTGTAGAACAAAATCATGCCTCATGCGCTTGCTTCGGCGGCTCGCTCAGTGGACAACCGGCTAGTGGAAAAAAGACAATTGTAAACTTAACAACTCTTGACATATTAATTAGTAGATATGATTGCACAGGGAAGTATCAAACTACGTACACATACGAACCTTCATTTTCATACAATTGCATTGATATTCATTTATTCCGACAGCAAGTTGTCATTTATTGTTGTCATTTAATTACGGGTGTTGTTAGTTGTAAGGACTTAATTTTTTTTTTTTTTTTTTTTTTTTTTTTTTTTTTTTTTTTTTTTTTTTTATGATATAGGAGGCAAACGAGCAGACGGATCGCCTGATGGTAAACGATTACCGTCGCCCATGGACACCTGCGACACCAAAAGAGTCACAAGTGCGTTGCCGGCCTTTTAGGTAGGAGTACGCTCTTTTTTTGAAAGCTTGAAGGTCATATCGGTCCGGGAATACCGCAGCAGGAACCTCATTCCAGAGCTTTGCTGTGCGAGGCAGGAAATTTCTGGAAAAACGCACAGTAGGAGACAACCAACCATCCAGATGGTGAGGATGGAAGTGTTGTCGCGTAGGGCGGTGGCGGAAGGGTGCGGCAGGGATCAACCCGAATAACTCCTCGGAGCACTCTCCGTTGTACATGCGATAGAAGATGCACAGTGAAGCTACATCTCTACGCAGCGCCAAGGAATCAAGCCCATCAGAAGTTCGTTGGCAGCCGACTTTAAGTGGTTTATTGTCAGTAGCAATTCTGTGACGTACTTGTAGTATCTCAAAGTCTAATAAACTTACTTAAGTTTAGGTGATTTACATAAATACATTATAAATGCCTTTTCACTCAGAGAGGCCTGTGCCCTTCAGTGGGACGTATATAGGTTGGGATTATGATGACGATGAAGACATTATAAAAGGCAATAGCTTAAAAACTTAAAACGAATGGAATAGCTGAAGATATTTTTTTTCCAAAAACTGAATCGATGAAAAATTCTGTAGAATCGTAATATTTGTTTCCATATTACGCTTCAAAACTGAAATCTGTATTGTAAGGAATCATCATCATCATCTTCATCTCTATCGCTCGCTTTTGGGTGATAAGACCGCGCCTATTGTCTGCCTGAATTTTTATTGTTATTAATATTTTCTGTACTAAGCTGTTTTGGTGATCAATAAAGAATATTTGTATTGTATTGTTGTATTGTCCCACTACAGGGCATAGACCTCCTCTCAAAATGAGAGAGCTTGAGCCGTAGTTCCCACATGGGTCCAATGTGGATTGGGAACTTCACAAACCGTTGAATTTCCTCACAGTTATGTTTCCTCACGAAGTTTTCACCGCTCATGGTTATTTTTCGAACGTAAATTCTGAAAACTCAAAGACAGGTGTGAGCCCAGGCTCGAACCCACAACCCTCTGCTTGATAGGACATAGTAGGTCCATATCATAAGCTACCGCAGCTTTTTAAAAGCTACTGGCTGAAATCTGTTATAATAAGTAGGTACCAACCTAATAAACATCAGTTTGTAACATCACCGAAAATTGCACGTTATTGAATTCTCAAAGTTCAAAGTCTGACCGACAATGCAAAATGCACGGTACCTGTGAAGTACGGCCGTCCGGCGCCGGTTGCGGCCGCGGCTGATTGCCGTATTGTAGCGCGAACAATAACTCGATTAGCGCACCGGACGGCCGCCGGACTCGCTTCCGGGACAGATAGAGTGGATGGGACGGTACGAAAACTATGGTTAAATTCAACGGACGTATATGTATTTTTTATTACAAGAGGGAGGCAAACGAGCAAGAGGCTCACCTGATGGAAATGTTCATCACCGCCCATAAACATCAACGTCTTTTTGCATTCAATTGCGAACATGTCAAATTACATAAAGTTTGAAAAGAATAATGGTAAAAAAATAAAAAAATATATTAGGGGATAATCTTACACAAATCGACCTAGTCCCAAACTAAGCACAGCTTGTAGTATGGGTACTAGACGACGATAAACATACTTATATAGATAAATAAATACTTAAATACATAGAAAACATCCATAACTCAGGAACAAATATTCGTGCTCATCACACAAATAAATGCCCTTACCGGGATTTGAACCCAGGACCTCTTGCTTCGTAGGCAGGGTCACTACCAACTAGCCTAGAGCGGTCGTTGAAAATGGTCAAAATTCATAATGTGCATTTGGTAGCATAATGCATTTTGACAGTATTGTTGTAAAATAAACGTAACCCAACCTAAATCAATCTGTAGGTTACAAGATCATAAAAGTTCGTCTTATTAGTAGATTCATTTCATCATAAATCATCATCATCATTTCAGCCGAAAGACGTCCGCTGCTGAACATAGGCGTCCCCCAAGGCTCGCCAAACAGTAAGTCCCGCGCCATCCGGATCCAACGCGATCCCGCAACCTTAACCAGGTCGTCGCTCATAAATATGTATATTATATATTAATTACTACACCTATTGACCATTATTTATTTCGTACATTATTATTTTTTCACTTGATGTATTTTCTCAACTCCAAATTTGTTACTTTTACGGCCATCCCGTGAAGCCCATATATTTCACACGAAATACAAAGTGAAATATGGATGCAGAGAAAAACTTAGAAAAAGAGACCAGCGCTGGGAATCGAAACCAGGTCCTCAACATTCCGTGCTGTATTTTGACATGTTTCATGTTTTTTTTTATGTATTTTGCCATGTTCGCGGTTATTTCTGTTCAAAGATGTACGCGCTTTTTGATACTAAAAATACTGCACAATTAAAAAGCTGATTAAGCTGCACAAGTACAAATTCCGGTTAGAAATATTATTGAAACAAGCAAACAAAGATTCTACTAACTGTCCTTTAAGTTTTATCACCACAAGCTAAGAAGTAAATTCAAACCAAAGATCATCAAGGCAATTAAAAACATATGTCCCAACCAAATCAGGGAAGTCTTTCTAATTGGCTTACTTCACATTCCTTTAAAATGGTTAAACCTGTCTCATCTGCCCTATGCTGCCTTCTGACCCCCAATTAATCGAGAACGGTGCTACAAAGGCAACTATAATGGTCAGTTAACTTAGTTTGTAAGATAGTTCACTTAGAGCCAACTTAACTTTATCAAGTTGCAGTTAAGTTCGCCCGCTTAATTGAATATTCTCACGGTCCATGTCACAATTAAGACCTCGTGAACTGGAGGGCATCGATCGGGACTTTCGTGGTGCTGTACGTAGTAGGGTTTTGGTTTACTGGACCTTGATTAGCGGGTTGTTGAACTTTACGAAAATTTGCCTTGAGATGTTGAAAATTATGTCGGTTAACGTCGCAGCGACAACTTTGCGACGACCCAACACGACGCAACGCACTAGTGGAGCCTCACTCTAAATTGTTATGACGTTGCTTGTTAAAAAAAGACTTTTTAAATGGGGATGTTGACACCACCAATCAACTGACGTACTTTTATGAGCTGTCAAAACACAATTCTCCCGTAGAATTTGAATGGCAATAGCAACTTATGACTTTCTTTCTTTCTTTCAACAAAAATCCAATTTTGCAGTTAGTCGAAAATTAATCTGGTTTTCAGGGCTAATTTAAAGCGTTCTTTTACTGGAGTCGTGTCTTTGAGTTATTCTTTAATGGCGTCAACATCACTATTGAAGAGTGCAGTGTAGAATTTTTGAAAATGATCTTTCGCAAAAAATTAAATATGTCCCAAATAAAACTAAATCTACGTAACTTTATACGACATTTTTGACTTAAAAAGATCTGAGGAATCTATTCTTTAAATTTGTCGGAGTACTGTCGGACATGGTACATAAACAGAGCAAGTAAAAAAAAAACAACTTGTACCTAATAAAATATTGTATAACTACTCACTCGTATAAAGACACTTCATTATATGTTTTATACATCACCAATCCTATATCTTTGACATGTTATAATAAAACTTTGCTTCCGATAACATCAAAAACCACTGAACAGAGTTACGTATATTTATATTAATTAATTAAAACTTTACAACATCTTGGTGACGTCGTAAAAGTAGGTATACTTGAAACTTTAGACTCAATCATAAACACGATACACCAACATAATTTTACACCTATAGTGCGTCTTAGGGCTTTAAAATTAAGAATTGTTTTCATGTGTACGTATGATGTTAATTTGTGTCTGATATTTTTTTATGTGTTTACATAGGGTGAATCAAAGTATAGTACCCCCCCCCCCACCGAACCCCACACCCGCGTTCACATTCATTCACCACCAAAAGCGTGCCTATTGAAGTTTTACTTCAAAAACCCCCGATTTTGAAACATTCTTCCGCTCATATTGGTGTTAGCGTGATGATATATAGCCTATAGCCTTCCTCGATAAATGGGCTATCTAACACTGAAAGAATTTTTCAAATCGGTGCAGTAGTTCCTGATGTCCGGCGAGCGATTGTCAGTCAATTCTTCTAAAAACTTATTACGTACGTTCTTACGTATTTAGTTTGAAATATATGGTTTCACGGGATGACCGTAAAAGTAATAAAAAAATGAAGTTGAAGAAAATAAAAAAATAAATAGAAAAAGATACTTCATACTTAACTTGTAAAAGTTGGCCTAGTAGCGCCATCTCTTGGTCCAGGTGAGCGGGTAGCTCCGAAGGAGTGTTGAAGTCTCTCGGTAGAGGGCATAACATAGATGCGCTTTATCACTGCCTAAATGTGATTATAACAGACTGAAGTGTACGATGTATGGGAAAGATTCGTCGCTAACTTCTAGACCAGTGATGGTGTAGGGGTAAGCACGCAGCACGGAACGCTGAGGACCTGGGTTCGATTCCCAGCATTGGTCTTTTTTCTGGGGTTTTTTCTGTGCATCTATGTTTCAGTTTGTACTTAGTTTGAAATATATGGTTTCACGGGATGACCGTAAAAGTAATAAAAAAATGAAGTTGAAGAAAATAAAAAAATAAATAGAAAAAGATACTTCATACTTAACTTCTAAAAACTGTTCGATAAATTCTTAAAATAAACGTATCTTTCTTATTTGTGAACCGATTCAAATGAAACAAACACTAAATGTTACTCCAAGAAAATACCAACATATCAGTGCAAACCGCATCCTTCTAGGTTAAGCCGTTTCTGAGATTAGCGCGCACAAACGCACAGACAAACAGACAAACAGACAATAATTCTAAAAATCATTGTTTTGGGTTCTATTGCGCTAATAAATAGCCCTAGTGACAGTTTTTCTCAAATATCTTCAATGTACAGACACCGACTTGTTACAGATTTAATATATGTATAGATAGATATAGATAATTAACAATGCTCCGAAGTCGTATTGTATGATTTTTAGTAATGTTTATCAATATGTATTACAGTTCATTTTGAATTTGCAAGAATGCCAATATTTTTGGGCCGGAGCCGGTACAACTTACGGAGCCGGGCTCGCGCACCGAGGGTTTCATAAAGCATGGGCAAAAGTTTATATTCAGGAAAAAAACCTTTAGTTTTCATTTTTTCCCCAAGATCGACCCACGCTTGAACGATTTTTATTATTAATGATAATGCAGTATCTCTAATATCTTTCGGAGTTTGAGGTATGTATGTTTTCTCAAACATGCTATGAAATATTGACGTTATGTTCCTTACGAAGTGTCACAATGCAGGTGCGGCTAGACGAGAGGTCAATAATGGAATTTCATACAACATTGCTGGCCAAGGCCAGCAAAGTGATCGTCTGTTGTTTCATACCATGACGTTTATAGGTCTATGGCATCATAGCATTTAGCCTTTAAAAAAAAACTATAAGCAATATTTGCGTTTTGGTTCATTATGACATTCTGCCACTACGCTTATTTAAGGTAAGATGATGATGATGATGATGGTGATGGTGGTGATGGTGATGGTGTGATGATGATGATGATAGTGATGATGTGATGATGATGATGATAATGATGATGACGATGATTTTATGATGATGATGATGATGATGGTGATGATGATGGTGATGATGATGATGGTGATGATGATGGTGATGGTGGGTGATGGTGATGATGATGGTGATGGTGGGTGATGGTGATGATGATGGTGATGGTGATGATGATGATGAAGGTGATAGTGATGATGATGGTGGTGGTGGTGATGATGATGATGATGATGCATGTTTGAGAAAAACTCTATACAAGCCTTGGCCACGAACAGGGATTGCCGGCCTCGTATCTCTAGATGGCCTCGTTAACACTCTGCCATCTATAACTACTCGGCCGGCAATCCCCTATTTCGCGGCCGCTGCAGTAATGTACTATTTAATGTTGTAAAGATACCGCAAAACGGGTCACTTTAAAATGTAGGGGCTACTTTGGAAAACAGTTTTTACGCCGTGTCCTTATTTTTTTAGGCCATCTGTGGCAGTGGAATAACTACCTTGATAAATTACCTAACTTTTTACGTCATTTGCTCAATCAAGCTATGAATATTTGCGTTTTGATAACCATTTTAAATCTATCAAAGTAACCCCAAAATTTCCTAAAGTAGCCCCCAGTTTACCGTACAATGAAAACAAAATGTTATGTTTCTTGTATGCCCTTTAATTTGTAATTTTATTTTATTTTATTTTTATAACTTACTGTAATAGCAGCAATTTGCTACATTTGAAATTTAACATGAGCTTTACGGTAAAAGAAAACGTCGTCAGGAAACTTGCAGACACCTGCGAAGAAATTCAATACTGTGCGAGAATTCAGTGTGATTTCAGTTCGACTGCTTTAAATACGAGGGGCGTTCAATATAAAGTGAGAATGAGATGCAAACTCTTTCAATATTACGAAATTAAATACTGGCCGGTAAAGCTAATCTATCTAGCTGATTGCTATGAAAAAAAAAACTAACTGTCTTTTGTTTAAAAAAATATACGGTAATTTCTTTGCAATGCTATTGAGTACGTTAGTGAAAATGGAGAAAATTGAACTGCGCGCCGTTATCAAATACTTGTGTTTGAAAAATTTTTCTAAGGACCAAGTCAATTTGGATTTGCGTGACACTTTAGGGTCTAATGCTCCTCCGTATTCGACAGTCGCACGTTGGTGCGCCGAATTTAGACGTGGAAGAACATCGACAATGAACGACCCCCGCTCCGGACGCCCTACTACAGCAGTAACTGAAGAAATTGTGAAAAAAGTCGAAAACTCAGTTTTGGCGGATCGTCGTGTCACGGTTCGTTTTATTGCTGAAAATGTAAAGATTTCAACGGGGAGCGTGCATAATATTTTACATGAACGCTTGGGTATGAAAAAGGTATCTGCGCGTTGGGTACTAAGAATGTTTACTGACACGCAAAAACAAACTAGACTAGAGATTTGTCAAGAAGCTTTGAACCTGATGCAGCAAGACCGGGAACTTTTTTTGGCGCGATTTATAACAATGGACGAAACATGGCTCCATCATTACGACCCAGAAACGAAACTGCAGTCTATGACATGGAAAAGGCCATCATATCCAACTCCGAAGAAATTCAAGGTGAGCCCATCTGCCGGTAAGGTCATAGGCTCTGTTTTTTGGGATGGTAAAGGGGTATTAATGATTGAGTATCTCGAGCATGGAGCCACTATTACGGGCACATTATACGCCAAACAAATAGCAACATTGCGCAATGAGATCCGCGAAAAACGGCGAGGTAAACTCTCGAAAGTTGTGCTGTTCCACCAGGACAATGCCCCGGCACACAAGTCCGCCGTTGCAATGGCTGCAATTCGTGATGCTGGGTTCGATATCCTTAAGCATCCTCCGTATTCACCAGATCTCGCTCCCAGTGATTTCTACCTATTTCCGAGATTGAAACAATACCTGAGAGGCCAGAAATTTGAAGACGACGACGCGGTAGTCGCTGCAGTACAAGATTTTTTAAGTACTCAAGATGAGACCTTTTTTAAAAATGGAATTTAAAGTTTAGAAAAAAGATATACTAAGTGTATTATGCTAAAAGGTGACTATGTCGAAAAATAAAATGACATTTAGTAAAAGTTGTTTATAACATACTCATTCTCACTTTTTATTGAACGCCCCTAGTATATCTAAGGGTTTTCGCGAGCGATGGCGCGGGTAATGAGTAGGTTTAGACAAAAAAAAATATTTTTCAATACAAATACAGGTCCAAATAATACTTACTTTAATTAATCAAAAACCAAAATAAAAAAACTATTTCTGTCATGTCTTTTTTTAGTTTACCTGCGCTTTTGGAACTATGTACTTACCATGATTGCTAAGAAGAATGCGCTATATAAGAAACTTGGCACTAAGTAATTTTATTCTAAAACAAAACAGATTAAATACCTACAATTTCTCTTACGAGTACCTACATGAGCACAAGAAAACTCACTAAATAGTTAAAGTAGTTAAAATGTTTGATTAATTTCGACTTCATAAATTAGTTACACCTATAATATTTAAAAAAGTTTGTAATATTTGTAAATATTTATTTTTTTCAAAATTACTTCTTATTTCTATAAGTAAAAACTTGTCCGATATCCACGCGCGACACCGATATCGGATCGGATAATGTGAAAACGCTCTTACTCTTATTAGCATCAACCTTACCCAGCCTCCGCAACAGTGGGCTAGTTACTAGCCCGTGCACACGTTCTGTAAAGTCAGTAAACCATTGTAAATAGTCATTTATTTGATTAAACATCCCTGCTAAGGGCGTCGGTTGACAATCGCAGCGGCGAGCGCAAAGGGCTGACGAACAGGTGTTGTCGCGCGGCCCTTTCTGCCGTCCGGCCCGGCGATGCCGCCCTGGCCTCTGCCCGAGGGACGAAAGAAAAGCGATTTACAATAGTTTTACTTGCTCTTCGGTACGGTAGTAAATGTTACTATGAAATTGATGACTTTTTAAATGATACATTGTGAAATAGTATAAATGTTATTTATAAAACTAATTTTAAGATAATATATAAGACATACATAATATTTGAATGATGACATAAATTTATTTATAATAAACAATATTTAAACTAGACATTATTAATAATTGCTAAAATTCAATTTATTTATATTTAGAAAAATGACATTAAATTCATATCATATTGTATTAGTGTAGGCTTTTATTTTTATGACATCACTCATCTACTAAATCCAGAGAATAAATTAAATACAGTTAATATGTAATTAGAATTAACACAGTCTGTGAATTCACATTTTTGTACCCTAACAGGGTGTTGTGTACCTACTACTTCATAAATATGTCACCTTTTTGTAAGAACATGACTTATAAATGAAATAAATGAAATATGAAATATAATATAATATAATATTATCGACGTGGGACGCCGCTATCGGATCGGGTAATATGAAAACACTCTTACTCTTATTATTCTTATTAGTATGCTATGCCTTACCTAGCAACCGCAGCTAGTCGACGTGGCATGCCAATATCGGATCGGATAATTTGAAAACGCTCTTACTCTTATTAGTATCCCATGCCTTACCCAGCCTCTGCAGCTAGCCGACGTGGGACGCCGATATCAAATCGAATAATGTGAAACCGCTCTTATTTTTATTAGCCTTACGAAGCTTTTAATAAATATAATAGCTTTGAGTTTGGCTTTAATAATGCAATTTCTAACTTTTGTAAGCTTTGCGATTTTAACTCTTAATCACTATAGCGGTTTAATTTAGACGAGGAAGTAAAATATATCTTTGAATTTACCTCGACGTTTTGGCCATGTTACACGAACGCTACACAGTCATGTTTTTTTTTAGCTGCGGTAGATATCTTAGACTCGTGATGGGTATTTACTTTAATATTTAAGAAGAATGGTATTTATGAGAATAAGAGTCCGCGAGTAATTTATAAATAACGAAATAACAATAAAAAAAAAAACTCCAGACACGATAAAACTGTATGAAGTAGAAATAGTCTCTCAGCCTTTCAACTTCGTTAAAACACATTGTATATTTAAATTTTTAAGATGAGTTTCACTGCATCGGGAGTGACCTCACTTACCGGTCCCCGGCGCGGTGACGCTCAAGTTAAAAATAAAAATAGGTTCTATTAATGAACATACTTATATAGATCAATACATATTAAACATCCAAGACTCGAGCACAATAAACATCCGTATTTTGCACACAAATATTTGGCCCGACCGGGAATCGAACTCTGGGTCTCAATCTTCGTAGTCAGGTTTTCTACCACTAGGCCATCCGGTCGTCCTAGGACTTAGGTTATCAGTATCACATGTCATGTCACTATCACGTTAATGAAACAGAGCCGCTATAAGTCCGCCCCTTGCGCCTGCGCCGATATCGATGCGGCTTTTCTGTTTAATGCTTGCACGTGGCAATAGTGCCAATTTGTTGCATATTATCTGCTTGAATGACAGAATAACTGACAGACTGCCTTGTAAGTGCTTAAAGCGAGGAGCCTGGGAAAAAAGCTTGACTATTCCAAATTAAATGTCATTCCCATTGCATTCATGTAATAGATTAGAAGCCGCGGATGATGCAAGTTAGCCGCGGAGTTTTTATGTTGACATACGTTCGATAAGTGTTTGACAAATGTCGACAGAAGAAGAAGCGAGCCTACCTAGTTTTTTTTCTATACAATATACCTATATGGTTGCGTTTATGGGCCCATTATAGTCGAGAACTCGGCTCTTGAAGTTGTTGACGCATATGTTACCTATACCCAGGAAAAACTGTCCGACTAGGTAGGTCCAACTTCGAGAAGGAGGTCAATCGGCAAATCCAATTTGGATGGGCAGCGTTCGGGAAACTCTGCAATATCTTTCCCTCCAAAATACCTCAGTGCCTCAAAACAAAAGTCTTTAATCAGTGTGTGTTGCCAGTGATGACATATGGGTCCGAGTCGTGGTACTTCACTATGGGCCTGATGAATTCAACGAGCTATGGAGAGGGGAGTTTCTCTACGGGATCGAATCAGGAACGAGGAGACCCGTAGAAGAACAGGGGTCACCAACATAGCCAAACGGATTAGCTCGTTAAAATGGCAGTGGGCAGGTCATATAAGCACGCAGAACAAATGGCCGTTGGGGCCCAAAAGTTCTCGAATAGAGACCACGGACTGGCAAGCGCAGAGTGGGACGTCCACCAACGAGATGGACGGACGATTTGGTGAAGGCCGCAGGTTCAGGGTGGATGCAAGTTGCTTCCAACCGTAATGATTGAGCGTCAATGAGGGAGGCCTATGTCCGGCAGTGGACGTTCTACTGCTGAAATAAAGATGATGATGAGGGTTGCGTTTGACTACAATCACGCCTGATGGGAAGCGAAGATGAGGCTTATGATGGAGCATGCTTGCCTAGTAAATGCTCTTGACTCTAGTCTTGAAAACGGCCAGATTGTAGCTTTCAGGGAACACAGACATAGCAAAAACTAAAAGCAGCTTTATAATTATCCTCAATCTCAGGATAATAAAAGCTTTCAACTCGATGCGAATATCATAAAACGTACTCCGGTATCGTCTTATCTTAATTAAAGATTAAAAATAAAGCGTCGCTCGTTATAATCTGTTAATAAACGTGACAAAAGGTGTAATAATATTTCTAAATTATACTCTTACGCTCTAAAGGGTATATCTTAAGGTAAAAATGATGGGAGCTTTTGCCATATTCAAGAACGTGTACAGATATAGTTTTATTAATAAACTAACTACTTTTTTTACTAAGCCATAATAACTAAGCCTCAACCTGCAGTCAAACATCCGAGCAAAGTTTCATATCTTTACGCCCTGTTTCACCATCCATTGATCAAATTTATTTGACGGATAAATGTGATTCCGTCTCTGTTTGTTTTGTTCGAATAAACGGAGACGGCATCACATTTATCCGTCAGTTAAAATTAATCAATGGGTGGTGCAACAGCCTCTAAGACTTAGCAGTTAAGATTAAAAATATACTTAAGTGTCGCTCGTCGTAAACCGTACTAACATTATAAATGCGAAAGTGTGTTTGTCCATCTGTTACCTCTTCACGCTTAAACCGCTGAACCGGCTTAGATGGAATTTTGTAAAGGGATAGTTTGAGATCCTGGGATATATAGGATAGTTTATATCCCGGAAAATTGCATGATTACGTCGGGATAGAGCTTCGTTCGTTCACGAGTGCTTGATAGACGGGGTCACGGGGAACAGCTAGTATGTTAATAAACGTGACAAAGGGTATATAATAATGTCTTAATTATACTCTTACGCTTAAAGGGCATAATCTTAGGGTAAAATGATAGGAGCTTTTGCCAGATCCAAGATCTTATATTTTATTAGCATAAATCCACATTGCTTGCGTAAATTATTAGATCTGGTAGTCGATTTGAAATTCCAGGATCTTAGTAAATTCCCACGGGATTGGGAATTCCCGAAAACTATATTGTGGATTCTAGCTGTGGATTATGTACTATTTGTGCCCGCGACTACGTCCGCGTGGAATTATAATTATAATATATGTTAGCACGTCAGTATTTTGGTGATTACAGCGATAGGTTAACAACGTGGAAAAATTGTGAGCGGTGAGCGGGTAAATATTGTTGTATTGTGAGTGGGAGAAAAAAATATGCGCTTACCAATATATTATTATGCGTTTGGCTAAATTGGCAAACGGGGACAAGTGCGAATGAAAAAATATGTCAAGAATAAATATGTCGGGTGCAAATTAGGAACTGTGAAAAACGCGACATGAAAAATAACTTGTAGAAATAAAAACGAGTTTGGACAAATAATCTAACCGCATCATCATAATATCCAGCCGCAAACCAGAACCATACATGACCATACAGTCAACAAACAAAAAGCCATTCCTTGTAACTCTACACCCCAAAAATTCAAGTCCCAACTGTCATCAACAAAAATAAGGTAAGTAGAATATGAAATCAAGCTCCTAATGAGACAAAGGGTTAATGAGTGTAACAATGGATAGGTCGTAAAATATTGGATTTATTAAGCTGGGACAGCCGAGATCTGATAACTAAGGACTGATTAAGGGTAGGCTGAGTTTGTATTGTTGTTGGTTTCTATTGTATTTTTTTAATAGTTGTGTGTTAATTTTTAACGACTTTAACGCTCGCTCGTGAACGCTCGGCATTTTCCGGCTAAGGATTGATTAATGTAAAGAAGCTTCGCTACCTATCCAAAGCAGCCAAAAGAGACGGGGCGGAGACGCGGCCTGCGAACAAACGACGCGGACTGCGATGCGCCCCTGTCCCGCGTCTCTTCTGTGTGGTTTGCGCCTTAGATGAGTCTTTTTTCCATATGACGGCAGAAATTGTTTTCTCAATAGAACACCACATAGTAAGCATACAGGAAACAAGAAACATTTAGAAAACTTCTCCAGATAAAGAGATTAAATCTGGATGCCTCTTATTTCCCTTAACAAGACGCGCCTTAGCCACAATGATCAAATTTCGTTTTTATTGTTAATCCCAGTAAATGAGCGGCGGCCGACGAACAAAAAGACAACCGAGGACAACCTCCGGACGGTTTTATTATGACACCGGCTTTGTTGGTATCGATAAGTGCTAATTGAAAACGATTTGGAGGAACTAAGTTTTATAAACAAAGCTCTTGTGGAAGAAACTTTAGGTACGTTTTTTTCTTTACAAGTTGTTAAATGTAATATATAAAAATCTCGTGTCACGGAGTTTGTTATCGAACTCCTCCGAGACGGCTTCACCGATTTTTATGAAACAGGTTCGGCAGGTCTGAGAATAGGTCGTAAGCTATTTTTTATCTTCGCAGACGGAGTCGCGGGCAACAGCTAGTAATAACATAAAAACGACTTTAAATGATAATCTTCCTTAGGGATGATTTTTTTTTAATATGAGAGGGAGGAAAACGAGCAAACGGGTCATCTAATGGAATATGATCACCACCGCCCATAAACATCAACAACTCAAAAAGAGTCACTGATCTGTTCCCGGCCTTTGTAATAGAGGGAGTAGGGGATAGGGGGGGAGAGGTATTGGGCCTCCGGCGCTCTCACTGACCGTAAGAAACGCAGCATTACTGCAGCTTCACGCCGGTGTTCTGTGAGAGGGTGGTACGCCCCGGATGAGCCAGCCCATTCGTGATGCAGCTGCTAGCTACAACATGGCTGTACCACTACAAAACATATAATATTTTTTATTTTCCACTCTAAATGGGACCAAGCAAGAGACTATCCTCTCAAACAACAAGAGAGTTTTCCAAATCAGCTCGTAACCTCGTAAGACTCACATTAAATTTTGACTGCCGGAATTTGAAATCTAAAAATGGCAATGAAGAAAAGTTGACATTTGATTCGACGCATGTCCTAAATTTAGTACCTACACAAATTAATGACGGAATTCTGTGATACGTAACAAACATAAAAATACAACTGAGTTGAGAAACTTTAAACGCAAAAAATGAGAAGTTTCTCGATGCTCTACTAAATAAACCATTTAAGAATTATCCTGGCCTAGTAAACCTTGCTTGCAATGGACTCGGATAGCGTAAAGACTCCTGTGGCGATGGGCCAAGTATTGCAATTCTACTTGGACAATGGAATGCTCAAAGAGAAGACTTGATTTGATTGGAGAAGAGGCGTAAAGCGTTAGGTCATACATAGATTTCGAAAACCAGCGGAGAGCTTACCAAACTAGATGCCAAAGAAACTGATGTTTGAGTTTGAGAATTCTCGCAATGCGCGCCCGTATCCGCTTTTCCTTTGCTATGAGCCAACGTCTTTCACTTTAGTCTTATTTCAAACATTTTAAACAAAATTTGCATAGGTATATTTAAACTATATAAATCGACACTTCCATCACGACGGACGGCAATGAAACCGCCGCGGTTGACGGAACAATGTGATGTTGTATTTCACATTAACATTATGTTCACAAGCTGCCTGTTGTCTGCTATTGTCCCCGATGTCCACTTGTGTTTGTGGGCGAGGTTTGTATGGGGCGCAATTGTTTTAGGTATTTACATTTATTGATTTATGAAATTAAATGTAGGATGTAGAATGGATGTAACTTAGTTTATTCTTTCGCAGAAACTACGTGACCAGAAGGTTCTCAAATGGCGTCCACGAATTGGAATACGCAGTGTAGGTAAGCCTCCAACGAAAAGGGCGACAACCTGGTTTGAACGTTGAATGCAGGACCGGTCTGTTTGGTGAAACTTGGGGGAGGTTATGTTCAGCAGTGGACGTCTTTTGGCTGAAATGACAATGATGATGAATATCGGCTACTTTTATCCCAAGTAAGAGCAAAGTTACACAAGACGCAGACGGAGTAGCGGACTATACCTTGACAAGCTCGTGCGCGGCGCTCGGCGGAACCCTGTCGCAGGGAACCTCTCTGTCCTTAACAAGATTGTTTTTAATAAGTGCGGCAAATACTGACTGCGACAGGGTTCCGCGGAGGGTCGCGCACGAGCTTGTCGGACTGTAGTGGGCTATCCCGAGTTGTACGCGCCACTTTTTTCGCGCTGCATACTACTGGTGCTTTTTTCCAATTTTTATGGTTCCGTACCCAAAGGGTAAAAACGGGACCCTATTACTGAGGCTCCGCTGTCCGTATGTCCGTCTGTCACCAGGCTGTATCTCACGAACCGTGATAGCTAGACAGTTGAAATTTTCACACATGATGTATTTTGGTAACAAGTACTAAAAACCAGAATAAAATAAATATTTAAGGGGGCTCCCATACAACAAACGTGATTTTTTTGCTCGTTTTTGCTCGATATTGATAACGGCAACAGGTAGATGCTTGAAATATTCACAGAATGTTTAGTTATATATTCACATTAAAAATAAATAATTAAATTAAAATAAAACAAATATTTGAGGGGGGCTCCCATACAAAAAACGTGTTTTTTTTTGCCGTTTTTATAGATAATGGTACGGAACCCTTCGTGCGCGAGTCCGACTGTCACTTGGCCGGTTCTCATATCGTGGACAAGTGGGACAAAATATCCAAGTGATTTGCACCCACAACAGTAAATATGGTCAGGCAAACTTCCCTATCTAGTGAATTAAAGTATCGCCTTGCAAAACAATGTATGTATGTAAAACCTTTATTGTAAAAAAGTAAAGAAAACATTGTTGACAGCCGTTGAGATACATGTACAAAAGAGAACTTATCCCTTTAAGGGATCTCTAGCAGTCAAACTTTGATTGGATGAGAGGAGTATTTTGCAAGGATGCAATGAATGTTTGTTAGTCTTTCACGGCAAAACGGTTTGACGGATTCTGATGAAATTTGGCACACAGATAGTTTATAACCTAGATTAAAATATAGGTTACTTTTATCCGGGTAAGACGCATATTTCCCGCTGGATAAAGATAAACGAATTCTTTCCAAACAGAGGCGTGCACAACAACAGCTAACAATACATAAAATAAATAACCAGTGTTTATCTCCGGATCTGCTAATAATCTCCCCCATCCCCATGTAAACCCGCCGCATCCTCATTGTAGCGGCACCATTGAAACGACTACCTATTGTTGTTCCGTTTATAAGACAATACCCTGAGGTTTTCACATGCCCTTTTATTTGCTCGCCTGCCCTTTGAGGACGCCGCAGCGGCTCGGCTTGACGATTCATTAAAATGACTTTTTGTGATGCATTGACTCTGTGCAGTGTGAATTGAGTTCATTCATTTGTTTTTCATTGAATTTTATGTCGTTGATGAGGCAATGCATTGTGATTGTAACTGTTATGGTGGAAGGTGTGGAAGTTGCTCGTCGGCTTAGAAAAAATAAAAACCGAATAATGAAGAAAAACGAAAGTTTTTCATGCAAACGTTGATACCTACTTAACTTTTTTTTTAAGTATGTGTTACTAATATTTACATGGTCTAGAGAGTCATCTTATTTTATTATTTAATTACCAAAGGACTCAAAGCAACCACAACAATGAAGCTAAGCAGACACATTAGTATGCTTACTTGCAATGATAAGACAGTTAGACATATGCTTTGACGTTCATATATATTCACAGAGTATCCAAAACCGATATTTTTCTGACCCCTATCTACCATTTCTGACAGTTGATTTATCCATAGTATTACTTTAAATCGTACGTGCTACTCCATTGACAGATGACTACAATCAGTAGATACGTGACGCCACACAAACACTTATCACAGGAGATGACATAGCTTCCTCTATTTCATACTAAATACAAACTAAAATATGGATGCACAGAAAAAACCCCAGAATAAAGACCAGCGCTGGTCGTGACCAGTGGTGGTGTAGGGGAATGGCACGCGGCACGGAATGCTGAGGACCTGGGTTCGATTCCCAGCGCTGGTCTTTTTTCCGGGGTTTTTTTCTGTGCATCCATATTTCAGTTTGTATTTAGTATTAAATATATGGATTTCACCGGATGACCGTAAAAGTAATAAAAAATGAAGTTGAAAAATAAAATAAAATTTGTTGTTGTTATAGCTTCCTCTGGTAAAAATCTTCTAATATATAAAAATCTCGTGTCACGGTGTTTGTTATCGAACTCCTCCGAAACGGCTTGACCGATTTTTATGACACTTTTTTCACTGTATTCGGTAGGTCTGAGAATAGGTCGTAGGCTATTTTATAAACCCTTATTCTTCGCAGACGGAGTCGCGGGCAACAGCTAGTAAGTAAATAAAAATCATGGGACATTTGGTACTAAGTGATCTTATCTCCTACCTTATCTTAACATTACCTTACATTATTCTTCGGGTTCATATTAGAAATGATGAAGTCCGCGCAAGAACTAAAGTCATCGACATAGCTCGAAGAATCGCCACACTCAAGTGGCAGTGGGGACATCGCTCGTAGAGCTGATGGCCGATGGGGCCAAAAGGTTCTCGAATAGCGTCCACGGACCGGAAGACCAAATGTCAGCAACAAGTTGAAGCGACGACCCGTTTAGGGTTATGGGAATGTCTTGGAAACAGAATGCGCTAGACAGGTCGGTTTTGCGAACGCCAATGTTCAGCAGTGGCCATCTTTTAGCTCAACCTTACCCTACAACATGCAAAGCTATGGGTATTTTACTTTGAATTACTGAACTTACCAGGACTTATCACGCAAGTAATATTTACCACGACGTTTCGGCCACATTGCAGCAGCCGTAGATATTATTTGCGTGATAAGTCCCGTTTAGTATAGCAATTACGAGTGAAAATCACGAAAGTTTAAAACAGTATATTTTACTTTGGTTTGGTTTAAATTAATTAAACTTGAAACTAGTACGTATTTACCCACATACGTGTAAAACCTTACAAACACGCCCTCGACAGAAGGTGGCTGAAAAAAATGTAGCCCAAAGTTGAGGCAACTCCCGTCGTGATTGCTTTGTGATGATACCTCAATCCAGTGGTTAAAACACGTTTGAAAAAACAATGACTTATAACATCTTAATGTCCGGTATCATGACGATAACTTACTGGAAGTCTTTTAAAAAAAGAAGAACGTGAGACGCTCGTTTTGAAGTCGAACGGCGAAACACTTAAAGTTATTTGTTCAAGTGATAGCTAATTTTTTGGGAGGTATGTAAAATACGGAATGGAGAGAAAAACGGACAAGCGCGAGTCGGATTCGTACGTGAAAGGCCCGTACAATTTATTTTTGTTATTTACTTATTGTACCTAACCTATCGTACGATCGTACGCTACTTGTACCAACGACGCGTTACTATTGGTTTGCGGTCATTTTCGACTTTCGTTTTTCATAATTGGATTTTTGACTCTAGTCAAAATAGTAATTATAAATCGATTGTACAATCGAAACTAAATCACCTCGTTTCGGGAAAACAACCACTAAAATTTCACGGTGTATTTCTGTGAAAATTTCGAGTAATATTGAGTTAATGAAAACGCTGGAAAAAACACGTTTCTTGTATAAAATAAATATTAGGGGGACAATCTTACACAAATCGACCTAGTCCCAAACTAAGCAAAACTTGTACTATGGGTACTAGACGATGATAAACATACTTATATAGATAAATAAATACTTAAATACATAGAAAACATCCATAACTCAGGAACAAATATTCGTGTTCATCACACAAATAAATGCCCTTACCGGGATTTGAACCCAGGACCTCTTGCTTCGTAGGCAGGGTCACTACCAACTAGGCTAAAGCGGTCGTTAAGTATCACGACCCCCTTTAATTTTTTACTTTATTTTATTTTTAATATTTGTTGTTATAGCGGCTACAGTAATTCATAATCGGTGAAAATTTCAAGTGTCTAGTACTCAGTGTCTCTATTAGTCATTGAGATTAGTCGTCATCCAACAACGTGATAACGGTTGACCCGGATAGCGGTTGGTCGGTACCCCCGAGTTGGAATACAGTGTTGAATATTATAATTTCTCAAAATATTTACAAAATTTCCATACATGTAAATAACTTACTTATTTCCTAGCGTGAGCCCTAATATGGCTCGCTATAGGTACGTATTGATTTATTATTAACTAGCTGCTGCCCGCGACTCCGTCTGCCAATAAGTCCTTTATCGTTATCCCGCGGGAACTATGCAATTTTCCGGTATAAAAAGTATCCTAAACCGGCTATACTTATCTTAATCCAGGTTAACTATCTGCGTGCCAAATTTCATTTGAATCCGTCAAACCGTTTTAGCGTGAAAGAGTAACAAATATCCATCCATACATCCATATAAACTTTAGCGTCTATAATCTTCATCATCATCATTCATTATTTCAGCCGAATGACGTCCACTGCTGAACACAGGCCTCCCCCAAGATTCGCCAAACAGATAGGCCCTGTGCCATCCGCATCTAACGCGTTCCCGCCACTTTAACCAGGTTGTCGCTCCATCTCGTTGGAGGCCTACCTACTACACTGCGTCTTCCGGTCCGTGGACGCCACTCGAGAACCTTTCGGCCCCAACGGCCGTCGATTCTACGAGCGATGTGCCGTGCCTACTGCTACTAAGTTTAGCGATTCTTCGAGCATTTAAGTATAGTATTAGTAAGATTGTTTTATAACGGCCGTCGATTCTACGAGCGATGTGCCGTGCCTACTGCTACTAAGTTTAGCGATTCTTCGAGCATTTAAGTATAGTATTAGTAAGATTGTTTTATAACGGCCGTCGATTCTACGAGCGATGTGCCGTGCCTACTGCTACTAAGTTTAGCGATTCTTCGAGCATTTAAGTATAGTATTAGTAAGATTGTTTTATAACGGCCGTCGATTCTACGAGCGATGTGCCGTGCCTACTGCTACTAAGTTTAGCGATTCTTCGAGCATTTAAGTGTAGTATTAGTAAGATTGTTTTATAACGGCCGTCGATTCTACGAGCGATGTGCCGTGCCTACTGCTACTAAGTTTAGCGATTCTTCGAGCATTTAAGTATAGTATTAGTAAGATTGTTTTATTTTTCTTTTTCCGAAGTGACGTTGATTTAAAACGAAGTGCCGCCATCTTATCCTTAGCAAGTTTGGTTTTAACAAGTTTGATATGAAGTATCTTTTTGTATTTTTTTTATTTTTCTACTTCATTTTTATTACTTTTACGGTCATCCCGTGAAATCCATATATTTCATACTAAATACAAACTGAAATATGGATGCACCAGTGGTGGTGTAGGGGAATGGCACGCGGCACGGAATGCTGAGAACCTGGGTTCGATTCCCCGCGCTGGTCTTTTTTCTGGGTTTTTTTCCTGTGCACCCATATTTCAGTTTGTATTTAGTATGAAATATAAGTTTAGTTTTATTCTGTAGTTATTTTGGTATATCCGTACTATATAAGACAAACATTTCTAGTCATCAATACAGGATTGTCTGAATGGCGATAGGATAAAAGCTGACGTGGCATTATCTCGTAACAAACGGGGCCAGTAAAAAGTGTGCTGACGGTAGTAGCCAATATGAGAAATGTTGATGCATTGTGAATATACAGTTGGAGCTGGTAAAACCGAAGTTATTAATCTTTCGAATTAACTGGAGTGGGTGGTGTGGTAAGGGCCCTAACAAGAAGAACTGACGATCTGGTAAAGATCGCCGGAACCACTTAGGCCCGTCGTACGCAAGGCTACGCAAATCGATACCCGAACTTCGTAAGGCACGCATGTCAGCGAGGCATGCATTTGTACGAACTTCCATGAATTTGTATTGTGGCAGTCGCTTAGAGACCGAAATCGTCAAGTATCGAAGACTTAAGTAGGCAGAAGCAATAGAAGGCAGGGTGTCAACATGATGATCCTTGATCCATGATGATGAACCTTGAGGGTACCTATATCGGAATAAAAATAACCTGTATATGTTTATTCCTGAAGTCGTCTCTCCGTCTCTCCTGTGGTCATAAAATTAGCGATTCCGAGTCAGAAAACTTAAGATATTTAAAAGGGCGGAAAGTTGGCCAGGTTTGCCACACGCCGATCTAGATATAGACAAGACTAAAAAATATGGGCTATATCTTTAACTTTTGCCATGTCCACAGGAGAGACTCAAACAATAAAATAAGTATGATCCATCTAGTTACATACCAAATTTAACCTACATACAAATACTACACACATGGGGTCCCCAGCTCTATACAGATCCAAATTCAATCGTCTGATGTATGCCGACCGGCGTATACGATAACGCTGGGACAAATACAAATTGATAAACAAAAAGACACGTTTATTTATACGTTATATATGTGTTCGCCGCGATACTGGAGTGGGGAATATTAAAGCAGATAGCGTATTGCTTCTGGATACTTATAATATGTGGCTAGCTAGCACTCTAGGATACATTCAGAATAGCGTCGGAGTGTCTTTAGTGACTTTAGTGTCTCTTCTCTAGTTTAATATGAATCTGAGACTCAAGATATATCGCAGGGGGTTACTACGATATTCAATGTTCTTATCGTTCCGTCCTTTTCAACCGACGAAAACAAAAGGAGGAGGTTCTCAATTCGACGTGTATATTTGTTTTTTTTTTTTTATGTATGATCACGCATAACTTTTTACAGCGTAGTCCGATTTTGATGATTCTTTTTTTATTGGAAAGCGAGTACCCCGAGGGTGGTCCCATTTCAATTTGGAAATAATATTCCTACCCTAAGGGTAGGAAAACAGGGGATATTTGATTGTTCAGTTACCGATTGTACTATATGACCACGCATAAATTATTACAGAGTAGTCGGATTTTGATGATTCTTTTTTTATTGGAAAGCGTATACCTCAAATGTGGTCCCATGAAATTTGGAAATAATATTCCTACCCTAAGGGTAGGAAAACAGGGGATGATTGACTAACTTTTTACAGAGTAGTCTGATTTTCATAATTCTTTTTTATTGGATAGGGTATACCTTGAAGTTGTTATTATATAAATTTGGAAAAAAAAAATTACCCCAAGGATGGGAAAAAAGTATAAAATAAAAACTTTTTAACAAAAAATTTAACCGCCGAAAAAACTGAAAAGCAAAAAATAATACCTTTTTTGTTTGACCTGAAGAAAGGTATTATTTTTTGCTTTTCAGTTTTTTCGGCGGTTAAATTTTTTGTTAAAAAGTTTTTATCATTCTTCTGTTTAATACTATTCGCGTGAACCGAATGGCCTGGTGGGAAGTTCGGAAGTCTAATTTCGTAGTATAGGGTACCCCTGGGTACCGAAGAATATGGGGCCCTGTTGGAAAGTATTACAGTGAATGTCACTAACTATAAGAACTAGAATGGAACATGTGAATCCCGTTTCTTTTTTATCCCGTGGAAAATTTCGAAAAATCTGATTTATTGAATCAGGCGCTACTTTGCTGAGATCCATACCTATTTATTTCGAAAAATCCTATAATTATTTTTTTACTCGCATGCCAAATTTGAAGAGTCTATTAATTAAAGTTAAAGAGATAACTTCGAATCGAATAATTATGCAGGTATTCCGTTTATTACTTATCCCGTGGGATTTTTAACGGAAGAATCTTTTACAAAGTATTGGAAAATTCAAAAAGTTGAATGAAATCGGTAGTCGTGCTCAAGTAAAGGCGTGACTAAAGGAAATAGGAATTAATATATTATCAGTTCCCTGCAGTGGGACGTATATAGGCTGGGATGATGATGATGATAGGTATATGCAGATTACAATTGATTCTAACTGAGATGCAACCATAGCACCTCCCCTCCCAAAAAAATCCGATCCAGTTTATACAGGAGGAAACAGATAAAAAAAAGCAAATCTCTTCCTCATTTTTGGAAAAATAAGACTATCCAGTCCACTTTTCATTACATCCACTGCCACCAACTTACCAACCCACACTTTCGGCCAATTACAATTCAAAATCATCTATCACTACGCTCTGCGCAGGCGCCTGCGCCATTGTCGGCGCACGGACGGACATGTCAATGGCGACCACTAACTAGCGCTAGCTGTGAACTCATACAAATAGGCGGCGGAATGCGATGTCCTGCGAGATACGTTGGTAGCTCTAATCATGCCTGTTGAAGGCACAATTGGTACGAAATAAAAGCACCGGCAGTCAGCTTCAAAAGTTTTACCATTGACTCTCAACTTGCGAGTTCAGAATTAACTGAACTAGTTTGACAGATGAAAATGTTGCCAGACATGGGAAAAGTTTAAGAGTCGGACGTAAATATCCATGAAATATTATTAATGTAACTCTTACTAAATTGGCGGCGGAATGCGATGTCCTGTCAAATACGTTGCTAGCTCTAATCAAGCCTGTTGAAGGTACAATTGGTACGAAATAAAAGCACCGACAGTCAGCCTCAAAAGTTTTCTATTGCGTCGATGAAACTGCAATACCGCGTAACCAACAATTGCTAATGCCGCGTAATTTTACAGGAGAGCATTAACATTGAATATCTTTGTGTTTATTGATACCAGACTTACCCAAACTTAAATTTGACACATTTGTTAGTTACGCGGCATTAGCCATTGTTGGTTACGCGGTATTCCAGTTTCATCGACGAGGACTGTCTACGTGCGAGTTCAGAATTGACTGAACTAGTTTGACAGATACAAATGTTGCCAGACATGGGAAAAGTTTAAGAGTCATAGGACGTAAAATCGATGAAATTTTATCGATGTAGCTCTTACAATACAAGCGACGGAATGCGATGTCCTGCGAGGTAAGTTGGTAGCGCAATCATACCTGTTGAAGGCACAATTGGTACGAAGTAAAAGCACCGGCAGTTGGGTTCAAAACCTTCTGACTGTCAACTATGGTCTGCATGCGAACTATGGCTGCAACTTAGTCAGGAACTTTGTTATAATTCAGGCATGAAAATTGTCTACGTTAAATGCATTCTATGTACCTTTTTATGTTGGTAACAAACAAACAAAGTTTGATTCCTTATTAAATAGTAATAGTATGTATTAATTTAATGTAATAATGCGGTTATTAAACACATACAAATATTAAGAAAAAATAACAATAATAAATTAATACTATAACTATAAATAAAATAAAATAAAACTAACTTAAACTAAAACTAAATAAAATTAACAAAAGGTTCCCCCCGCGGCATGGACCCAAAGACACTGGCAGCATTACCTCGCTGTATAGCAATGCTGATACGTTGTGCGAGGTAGCTGCCAGCTCTTTGGTCTCCTGTAGTGTCACAAAGACACTGGCAGCATTACCTCGCTGTATAGCAATGCTGATACGTTGTGCGAGGTAGCTGCCAGCTCTTTGGTCTCCTGTAGTGTCACAAAGACACTGGCAGCATTACCTCGCTGTATAGCAATGCTGATACGTTGTGCGAGGTAGCTGCCAGCTCTTTGGTCTCCTGTAGTGTCACAAAGACACTGGCAGCATTACCTCGCTGTATAGCAATGCTGATACGTTGTGCGAGGTAGCTGCCAGCTCTTTGGTCTCCTGTAGTGTCACAAAGACACTGGCAGCATTACCTCGCTGTATAGCAATGCTGATACGTTGTGCGAGGTAGCTGCCAGCTCTTTGGTCTCCTGTAGTGTCACAAAGACACTGGCAGCATTACCTCGCTGTATAGCAATGCTGATACGTTGTGCGAGGTAGCTGCCAGCTCTTTGGTCTCCTGTAGTGTCACAAAGACACTGGCAGCATTACCTCGCTGTATAGCAATGCTGATACGTTGTGCGAGGTAGCTGCCAGCTCTTTGGTCTCCTGTAGTGTCACAAAGACACTGGCAGCATTACCTCGCTGTATAGCAATGCTGATACGTTGTGCGAGGTAGCTGCCAGCTCTTTGGTCTCCTGTAGTGTCACAAAGACACTGGCAGCATTACCTCGCTGTATAGCAATGCTGATACGTTGTGCGAGGTAGCTGCCAGCTCTTTGGTCTCCTGTAGTGTCACAAAGACACTGGCAGCATTACCTCGCTGTATAGCAATGCTGATACGTTGTGCGAGGTAGCTGCCAGCTCTTTGGTCTCCTGTAGTGTCACAAAGCCGTTTACAAATATCTTTGTAAAGACTTTTTGCGCTGGAGCCCCACGGACCAAAGGTCTCAACCCCGAATGGAACAAAGTTGTATTCAGAGCCAAGACCTTTGTAAAGTAAATTAAATTAGTAAAGTTCATTATTGAATCTAAAACAACGCGAGCCGACAGTTGAATAGTTACTATTTATGACTATTAAAATAACTTAATTAGGGCGTCCATTTTTAAATTCATCTTTATTTCCGTATCCGTAAAATCAAAGTTAAAAATAACCATTCGATAAGCCCTTTTGCAAGAACTCAAATTATTTACACACCTTGCAATTAAATATTCGGTGATATTGGTATTTTTTTTAATTGAACAAATCGTTTTAAAACCATGCAAATTGATTTTATTGAAACGTGAAATTCGATATTTTTCAAACATCAAAAAATAAATCGTTCTGGCAAATTGGTGTAAAATAATTTAGTTATTTTAAGGTCAGTTCATTATGGGTCGGGAAAATATGGGCATTTTTATTATAGGGGTGCAAATAACTTTTTTAAGTCAGGAATTTTTTGGACTTTCTTATTCAAAATCACGAGCACTGTTATTTTTCATAAAGAAAAAAGTGTCCATATTTTAACCCCCCGCACAAAAAGAGGGGTGTTACAAGTTTGACCGCCTATGTGTCTGTTTGTGGCATCATAGCTCTTAAGCGGGTGAACCAATTTGGATGCGGTTTTTTTTACTTAAAAGCGAGTTTCTTGGCAATGGTTCGTAGCTGTTTTATCAAAATTGGTTCAGCGATGTCAAAGATATCAGCGCTTTTGTTAGCTGCAGAAGGAATCTTAGACGCATAATGGGTATTTACTTTATATGGAAGTGAGACATGGACCATAACCCAACGGGACAGAGAAAGGCTAGAAGCCTTTGAGATGTGGTGCTGGAGGAGGATGGAAAGAATTAGCTGGAAGGAAAAGAAAACCAACGAAGAGGTTCTTACCATGGTCAAGGAAAAAAGAACATTACTGGAGACCATAAATTGTAGAAGGGGGCATGTGAAGGGACACTTGATACGACACGACGATTTCTTTTTAAACCTGCTGGAAGGAAAAATAGAAGGAAGACGAGGCAGAGGAAGGCCAAGATTGACCTATTTTAACCAAGTGAAGGAGAAAGTGGGTGTCGTGTCGTATCAGGAAGTCAAACGGCTGACCGAAGACCGCGCGGCGCGTGGCGCGTGGCGGTTACTCCACCGACAAGAGCATAGCTCTTCAATTTAAGAAGAGAAGACTTTATTTTCAAACATAATGTGACCGAATTGCGTTGAGATTATTAAAATTTTTAATTTATAGTTATTGAATCAATTGTGTGATTTTTTTTCATTTTTATTATCTAAATCAATAACGCTTTTGATTCTGAGTATAAAAACCCCAAAATTTCCTCATTTATAAAAACATAGATTGCGCACTTTAGAATGAAAACGCAGACATGGACAGTCAAAATGAGGCGTTAATTAAGTTAATTGACATATCAGTATCACATTTTCTGCACAATTAACTTACATATAACGCAAAAGTGACTGGATACTAAATAAAATTAATTTATCGCGTTGATAAAACAATGCAATTACCACGCCCAGAAACAATTAAATAACATAATTACTACGTGTGAAAATGATGAATACACAGTCCCCCACTATGGCTAACCAACCGCAACTAAATGAACAAGCAATTTACTTATGTCTAAATTAGGTGCAAATTACATAAAATTTTCATACAATTAGACGAGTGCAGGGAAGCTAGCACGTCCCATTCCGAAATATACTTCACGCACTGATGCTCTACTGTTTTATTTACCATTTGCAAATTAAACTAACGCTCTTACGCAGCCAGCTTAAAGTCTAAACTCGCGTGTTTTTATTTTATTGTCACGAAAAAACACCTTGGTTTAAAAACATATTTTGTTGACGTTCAGAATGACGTGGGAACTTTAAAAACGCTCTTATTTGTGATGTACTAAGGAAGAATAAATGATGTTTTTTTCAATTGTTAAAGGTAAAATTAACGTTGTATAAGATTGCACGTCGCGCACACGTTTAGGTTTTTTATTGTGCGATTACAGGGTTAACGGGGCATGTAATAGCGTGATGATTGTTGTTGATTGGTCGAACAAAAACGACCTGTTGTTTGCACGATAAATTAACTTATTTTTTATGTTTTTATGAGGGGTGTCGCGGTACAACGCGTTCGTTGTTTGCGGAAAATCGGATTTTCTGGTGCTTGGTTTTTAAGGTTGGTTTTTAATATAATCAATCGACATAAAAAGCCGTGGTAGCCCAGTGGTTTGACATTATGGTCTCTCTTATGTTCAAGTTTTTTGGAATTTCCATGCGAAATTGTTTTTGGAATTCACTATGAGCTTTGCAGTGGGACGTGTATAAGCAGACCTGTAACATGTTAATTCGATAACCCTTACAAAAAAAAGCCGCAGTGGCCTAGTGGTTTGACCTATGGTATCTCAAGCAGAGGGTTGTGGGTTCGAGCCCGGGCTCGCACCTCTGAGTTTTTCATAATTTATGTGCGAAATTACACAAGTGCTTCACCATGAGCTTCACGGTGAAGGATAACATCTGCACCTGCATACACCTGAGAAGAATTTCGATGTTGGGTATGTGTGTGTGAAGTTCACAATCCGCACTGGGCCCGCGTGGGAACTACAGCCTAAGCTCCCTCATTCTGAGAGGAGAGCTGTGGACAGTGGGACGTATATAGGCTGGCATGATGATGTTGATGAACCTCTACATTGTAACTAAACAGACCTTTAAGTTCCAACTACCTGCTCAATATTTTTCCAATAAAAGTCTATTTACTTTGTCGGCACCAAGCAAATCACCGATGGAAACTAATTTGACACGGCTCTCTACCGGACAAAGTCCGGACGGGGCCGGACAGAGGACAGGAGCGTCGTGTCACTTACCGCCTAATTGGTTACTGTCCGGACTGCATGCACAAGGCGGCTCCATTTGTAATTAAATTACGGATAGGTTTCAACTAGATAAGAGTAAAGTGATTTGGTCGAAAAGGCTTCTTAGGGTAGCATTAATCACAGAACTGATTCCACTAATATTGTAAACGTGAAAGTTTGGGTTGATTGATGGATGTGTGGATGTTTCTGTTTCACGTTAAAACGGTTTGACGGATTCTGATAAAATTTGGCCAGATCCATATCCATAGGCCTCCAACAAGGTGGAGCGACGACCTGGTTAAGGTTTTTGGATCGCGTTAGATGCGGGTGGCACGGGACCGATCTGTTTGGCGAGCCTTGGTGGAGACCTATGTTCAGCAGTGGACGTCTTTCGGCTGAAATGATGATGATGATAACCATAGTAATAATGTAAATGCGAAAGTGTGTCTGTCTGTAACCTCTTCACGCTCAAACCACTCCAACTTAGATGAAATTTGGTATCGAGATAGTTAGAAACCCTGGGATGGACTTAAGACAGTTTACTATAGTCCTGACTAAGAAGAAAGGATGAGAAACTCGAGATTCTCTATGCACTGTATGTTCGTAACTTTATAAGACTATGGTCACTAGTAAATAGACCAGCGAATGAAAATGGCTAAAGGTGCAACCACACCGCTGCTTAAAATACGGAGACGGCACGTACTCGCAGTGACGCATCGTATCCTTATACCGTTTTTATCGCATGCCCAACACAACGCTGCTTAAAATATGCTGACGGTACGGAATCGCACTGACTAGCCGTAAACGTAACGACTTTATCGCATGCTCTCCACACTGCTGCTCAAAATAGGCAGACGCAACGTGTACGCCATGACGTCCCCCATACGAAAGATATTTGACGCGAATAATGTTCCAAACCGATGCTTAAAATACATTGCGTCAAAATCATACTCCGGCCATGTGATGTAAGTAAATGATCAATGGTGTGGGGTGTCGTCCATAAAAACTCGATGTAATTGTTTTTTGCGATTTTGATGCTGCTTAGTTTACGCGGTGCGTCTACGTATTTTGAGCAGCGGCGTGGAGAGCATGCGGTAAAGTCGTGCGTGGCGTTTACGGCGCGTTTCTGCGATTCCGTACCGTCAGCGTAATTTGGTGGTGTGGACGGCATGCGATGGAAACGGTACGGATACGACGCGTCACTGCGGTTTCGTATCGTCTCCGTATTTTAAGCAGCAGTTTGGTCGAACCTTATTCAGTTGTCAATGTTCGTGTATGAATGAAAATTGGCGACAGTTTTAAGAAAGTATCATGTTCTTGAGTAAAATTACAAAAAAACGCTATCAACGTAAAATGCATCGCAATTAAAAAGTTATGTAAATGAATATTTGGATCTTATCTTTAGTTACGAGAATAATAATAATTTATGTCTACATTAATTCTGTGAAACATTAATTGGACTGCACTGTAGTTGTAAAAAGTTGTCATTAAAGCTGTTAATGTTTTGCTTCACTTTGATATGTAAAAGTAAAGTGTACTGTAATAAAAATGACAAGACGAAAAACGTGTTCAATAATTTAATGATTGAATGAATTTTCACAGCTAATATGAAATCTAAAGCCACTAATACGTTTTCTAAAACACGCGATTGAATTGTTTTTTTTTATAAATAACAGGAAAACCGAGATTTATAGGCCAGTGACTATTTAAACAAAGCTTCCTAAAATTCTAAAGAACCTTAATCTTTTCCGAGAAAAGCCAACACGTCAACATCCATTTCATTAATCTAAATTAGATATTCCACCGTGCCGTCACCACTCGGCCGGCCGATAAGTTACCGAAATAAGTGGCCTTACAGTAAACATAAAAACCAAAGAAAAAAAGCCGATCCCACCGAAACTCAATTATCTATATGACGGTATACGACCAATTGTCCAAAGCTGGACCAATAAAATTAATCCAACAGCCAACGCCATTACGTACTGGCCAGTATTAATCTCGAAGCGTTGATTAGTAAAACTATAAAAGCGGAAGTATCACAAGAATGCGGTTAATGACGGCTGAAACCCGATTTTATGGGTGATCGTTAAAATGACCGACAATTGTCTAATTGTTACTATATACAACCGACATCGTGGGAAGACACCATGCGACTGAGTGAAAGTCACCTCGGACTAGCGTCACCCGACTTCTAATTTCAAACCGTAATCAGAACAACGAATCGCTTTTAACTTACTTCCAAATTCAAAATCAATTTGCTTTTTATTGTGTCAAAAGTTTAGTGATGGCCGCATAGACACTTTGTGTTTTTTTTTAAATTAGCGTTTAATTACGGTACCGTTTTAACGAAGAGAAATCGGAATGTAATAAATTAACCATAGATGTTAATAACACCTAAGATTTAAGATTTTAAGAATTGGAAACAGTCGCGAACGGTGATAAAGTATGACGGTTTGATCACGAATATTTAATGTGAGCCTTTTATATTAATCTAGTGAAATATAATGGAAATTTGGAATGTGTGCTTATATTAAACAGAACAAGAATCCAATAGCTAAGTAAATATACTTAAAAACATATATCATGGCAGGATAATAATTAATGCTAATCGCAGCTATAAGTTCGTGAAGGTAAAGAAAATCGAATTAATATTCTAACACGTTTTAGTCGAAACTGTCAATTTATACATGATCGGAGTAAGTAAATTAGGTACAAGTGACAAAAACATGTTAATTTAACAGTGAACTGGTATGTTCGAAGGTAATAAATTTAAAATAATCTTATCGCTGTCACGAGAGTTAGTGTAAAAATCACATACCTACTTTCCGATTTTTGCAAATAATTATACAATTATTCAAATCATCGCTCTCACCATTACAATAAAGAGTATGTATAACAGTTTATAGTCGTCTCTATTTCCGGATAGATACATCCTTCAGCTATTCAAGGTTAGGCTATAAACCCTTAAACCATTTGACAACCCTGTCAAGACATTCGATTTTGGACCGTAAATGTTGCTAATTTGAATCGGCTTTGATTTCTGGTTGACGGCAAATACATTGCCGGTATCGATTTGAGGGTTAAAAGATCCAATAATTTACACTTTGTGCCTCATCTACACTGCTCCATCAGATGAGATAGGGGTGACGCTGGTCAGTTTTTTGTAAAAAAAAGTTTTCATAATTGTAAAATTATGTCATAGACGTGTTTTAAAACAATTAATTTGTAACTAAATTAGCGAGCCCTAAAAAAAGATAAGGTCAAAAGATACAGTTCTACAGCTACGGAAAAACAAACAGCGGGATCTTGGTCGAACTCATTGGCACATTTTTAGACACTCTCAAGTTTCAATGTCTTTTTTTTTATTTAAGGATCTTGTACTCCGTACCCTATATCCTTAAAAGCTAAGAAGAGTATAATTCTTATGGTAAGAAGATAATTGTGCAAAACAGTAAAGCGTCCCCTTTTGGTAAAGTCCTGCTTTCTGACTTTTCTCCTTGAAAGTTTACAGGTACCAGTACAAATATGGAGATAATATTTAAATTCAAGTGATATCCACCAATGCCACAACAGGGAGCTTTTTAAGATCCTAATGCTAATGGTAAATTTAAAACGTAATTTCGCACGTAAATTCCAAAAAGTCAGAGGTGCGAATCCGAGTTCAAACCCACGACCCTCTGCTTGAGAGGCCACACGTCAAAGAACTAAACTACCACGGCATTATTAATTTGACTT
Source organism: Archips crataeganus (assembly GCA_947859365.1). Lineage (NCBI taxonomy): Eukaryota > Metazoa > Arthropoda > Insecta > Lepidoptera > Tortricidae > Archips > Archips crataeganus. The sequence continues at coordinate 8,970,864 of OX402064.1, forward strand.
GCGACATTTGAAAACAACAACTTGCGTAAGTTCATACGTAGGTACATTAAAAGTTAAATAATAGCTTGTAATAAGTTTTATGCTCGGCTATGCTCGGAGTTTCCCTACGGGATCACGCAGAACAGATGGCCGTTGGGGCCAAAAAGTTCTCGCATGGAGACCACGGACTGGCAAGCGCAGCGTGGGACGTTCACCAACGAGATGGACGGACGATTTGGTAAAGGCCGCAGGTTCAAGGTGGATGCAAGTCGCTTCCAACCGTAATGATTGGGTATTAATGAGGGAGGCCTATGTCCAGCAGTGGACGTCTTGTGGGTGAAATGGTTAGTACCAAATTTCAAGTCCTTGCAAGATTTTTAAAGACAATTATTCGTCTGCGAAGAATAGGGGTAAGTATAAAAAACAACCGAACCTATTCTCAGACCTACCAAAAACAGACAAAAAAGTTTTATAAAAATCGGTCAAGCTTTTTCGGAGGAGTTCGATAACACCGTGACACGAGATTTTTATATATTAGAAGAAAGATAATGATACTTAGGTATACAATATTTATATAAAACTATCCTAGACTAAAAGATAAATGTATACTTATATAATAACAATAATTATAACTAAAACATTATAATGAAAATTGGCCCCAGGCAAGGTTCCGAAGATATTGGCAGCGTTTCGTTTCGAAACTGCCAGCTCTTCGGTCTCCTGTGTCCCCGTCTAATCTCTTACATATTACATACACTTATACTTACAAACGAACTTTAAAAGCTTGTAAAAACAGTAGAGTAACACTTCTTTACAAATCCCCCTGCCCCTGTTCCCCGAGAATCACCGTTACTACCAACCGCACCGCCGAAACAATAAAATTGGCCGCCCCTCCCACCGCGCGCATCGATAAATCAACAAAAACACAATTATACAAAATTACACGGCCATGTATAATTAAAAGCGCCCGTAATTCATATAGTGTCAATTATTAACAAACATTCGGGGGACCACCTACTGTTTTTGTTTTACTTCATGTAGGTTAACTAATTCGGTGAGATTTGTGGTTTTAAAAGTAGTTGGTACTACCGCTTGTGTGTTTTGGGACGGTGACATGAATTATGGGTGTGTTTAATTGAAATAGTATTTGATACTTATGTACAATGTGTAATACGCGAAAACATGTTTGAGTGTGGTTACCATAAAGAAATTGGAAGTGCGAGTCGAACTTGCGTCGAGAGGGTTATGTATTTAAGATAAAATATAACAATAAAAATGACGACGGAAACGTGGGTAGTTGTGTGCCGGTATCAGTTTCGTCGAGCAGCCGCGCGAGCAGAACCGTGGCGCGCAGTTAGCGTTTGGCAGCAGCCGCCGTGGCGTGTGCTCCGAGATGAAGGGCTAGGGATTAGCCCGATACAAGTCGAGCTAAACTCGATCATAGACGTGAGCTGTCCGTATTTTTTCAGTAGGTACGATAAAATATTTTAATGATCATTGTTTTTTGTTTTTTTTTTTTTTTTTATGTAAACTATACATTTCTTTTGGATTTGCCTGTAACAACCTACGAGTATGAAAACTATTTTATTTTATTTAAAAAATTCTTCACACGGTTTTGAAGGTAAAGGGTGAGGGGGGCAACGGTCAATTAATTTTCTCCTAATTTATGAAGTAATTTAAAAACTATCACAAAATAAATATATTTCAGGTGTTTTCAACCGGAGTTTTCATTTGACACACACGGCCTGCAAAACTTTCTTATTTTATTTTCAGAGTTGCCCCCAAAAGTGTCCCCCAAATTCAAGTACCTAACGCGGAAACGACCTAACCACATAAATATGTCAAAATTCAATGTAATGGGTCCAATGGATTCAGAGCGTATTGTCCTTGACAGACGGACAGGCAGACAGATACACGAGTGATTCTGTAACCATTATAATCTACAATAGTTCTAATGAAAAACTAACCCAATTCGTTTTTGTACAAAGGAAAATATTCTCTGGAACTACTGATCTGATTTCAAAAATTGTTTCACTAAAAGAAAGCAATACAATTTCAGATTAACATAAGTAAATTATTGTCCTGTACAAGTACAAGATTTTGGCTGGAACTGGACAGAAAATTATGCCATATTATTTTTATGTAAAAGACATCTGTGATATCCACCATAATTTATTAAATCAGGCGTCACTTTACGGAGGTCCATATCAATGAGCTGAAACAATTACTTTATAATAGTTACGTTTAGGTATGCAAGAAATGTGTGGTTTATGCAGTTCCTCCACCTCCACACTGTGCGAACCGAACACACACAAATCACACAAACCCAACTATCACCACCAACAAACTACACTGACGCGTTGCGAACTCAACCAGAGCTCATCCTCCACCATGTTTAATCGAAGGCAATTAACGGAGGCTGCTTTACAGATATTTGTCATATAAGATAACAGGTACTTAACAGAGTTGTAAAATAGGAACAAATTTCCTTGTTAAACCAGTATTGTATGCGCGGGAGCATCTTTTGGGCCACAAAATTAACAAAGTAGCCCAACCTGCTCCTAATTACACACATAACTATAACCCACACTAGGAAACTAAACTAATGGATCAAAATTAACGAACCACTCATAAAATCAAACTTAATTTATGGCTTAATCCTTCATTAACGTGAGATTTGGCAAATGATAACATCTTATTAGTTGTCCTCATTAGCGGAGCTATTTCATGCATTTTGTATGGGAATCCGTGGCGCGTCCGGTAGGATTCAAATTAGTTTATTGGTAGATTTAATCTGGTAAGATGATGGTGCAATTAATGGAATTTGATTTATGGGAAACAATCAGATGGTGAAATAGACGAAGCATAACGTGAAAAGAATTTTGGATTAAGTAGTGATAATGATAAATTAGGTAGTACATCTTAATGTTACGTACCTACCTATAGCCTCATGATCATGACAGTCACTTCATATGGTTTAAGTATCTTATAATGTAAAAACTAAGTTGAAATGAACCGGCCAAGAGCAAGCTGGATTTTTGCACGGAACCCAAATTCGTAGGTGTGCCAAAATGGCAAATGTCAAAATACGCTACAAACGGCCGCATTTCTAAAATCTAGTGTTAGCCAGACCCCGGCTTCTAAGTAAACAGTAGTTACAGCTATGTATCAATTACGGTTCTTGAGATATTACAGCCCTGTGACAGGCAGACAGACAAACAGACAGGCAGCCGGACAGTCAAATGAATTAGGTTTCCGATTGCCACCTTTCGGGTACGGACCCTAAAAAGACAAAAATATACTATTTAAAACTCATTATATCGCTCTCTAAGTTAAAGATATAGGTAAAGGGCCATCCATGAATGAATGAAGGGGGTGGAGGGGTCCAAATTGATCGCAATTGGTGTGACGTAATTTATGGATGGCCCCGTAAGTATAAAGATTCCTTTACTGCGGCTTGGGTCGAATTTGAACAGTCAGTATTAATTAAATATGCCTTATAAATAAATAAACAAAAAATTCAAGGTAGTTTTATAATATGTCAATAAAAGTTAATTTTTGTGGGGTAGTTTGAGAATAAGAAAAATAAAGTGGGTACTTGAGAAGTTACAGTGACAAGTTAAAACATTTGTTTTGGTTTGTTAGTTTAACATTTGGTAGCATAGCATACGGTTGTGGTAACTCTGAAGATGAGCTCTGGTTGAGTTCGAAACGCGTCAGTGTAGCTTGGTGGTGGTGATGGTTGGGTTTATGTGATTTGTGTGTGTTCGTACAGTGTGGAGGTGGAGGAACTGCATGAACGCACATTTCTTGCATAAACGTAACTATTGTAAGGTCGCGGGTGAGCAAAGTAATTGTTTTAGTTCATTTTAGTTCATTTTATAAAGATCCCACTATGAAATTCTGCACCAAGTGCTTCAGTCACTTATACCAATTTATACTATTCGATAATTTTTTTGTATCTTTTCCTGTCAACTGTATTTCCTGTGTATCGAATATGTGTAAATAAACATCTCTCTCTCTCTCTCTCATTTAGATTTGTATCTTTTCTCTGTCACTTCATTAACTTTCTAACCAAACAAATGAGTGCAAAATCTCCCAATGGATAATATGGTCTCAAAGGAAGACCAGCGCCGTTCGCAAAAATTGGCAATTTTTTGCTGGTTTGGGACCATTTTGTGACACACGCATGTTATTTTATCATTGTGTTATTTTTACTTTTATTGTTTTTTTTATTTATGTTAACTATTTTGTCACAAATAAAATGTTTCTTTCTTTCTTTCTTAAATCTATCTTTTTCTAAAACGATATTTTTCTTTTCGCGTGCGCCGGAGGGGCGTCGAACTCATGTCTCCTTATCTAAGTATAGGTACGCGTCAAGTGTACTAACCAACAACACGGGCTAACGCGGAAACAGGCCTTTTGTTTTAAAACCAATCTTAGATTTATAATTACTAAACTAAACGGGACTTATCACGCACTAAATATTTTTAAGGTTGATTGTAGTTGTGGTAGTTCCTATATCGGACAAACAAAAAGAACAATAGCTGAGAGGGTCAAGGAACATATCGCGGCTGTTAAAAATCGCCAAGTAAATAAGTCAGCCATAGCCGAGCATTTGTTGGAGTCAGGACCAAACCACTGGATTGAACTGCACAATCCCAGAATTCTGTCAACGGAACGTCATTTCTACTCTAGAATGGTGCGTGAAGCGGTTGAAATTAAAAAACACAAAAATTTTAATCGGGAGGATGGATATAAGCTTTCGTCTGCGTGGAATCCTGTTATAAACAAATGTTGGCCTCGGCAGGAGTGTTCGGAGAGGTCGTCGGATGTTGTGAGTGTTGTGTGTCGGTGTGATGGGGTGCCGTTAAAAAATCTTGATCAAGTGCGGGTAGTTCGAGATACGGGTGCTGATTCTAATCGGGATCAAGTGCGGGTAGTTCGAAAGACTCGTGCGGCTAAACGAACTTGACACCCTACATTTCAGTTGACTCGTGACCACGGTTGCTGCAATGTGGCCGAAACGTCGAGGTAAATAAATAAATATTTAGTGCGTGATAAGTCCCGTTTAGTTTAGTAATTATGAGTAAAAATCACGAAAGTTTAAAACAATCTTAGATTTCGTTGAGTACAAAAATATAAAAATGTGAAAAAAGTTCTTGCGACAAGATTTTGCTAATTTAAGTCACATTTTTGACGATAGGAACTTGAGCTATTAGCACAAGACAAAGCAACCGCATTAAATGATGCTAGCCGTACAGGAAAGGCGCATCCACTCTTCTCTTAGGGACATGTCAGTTTTTGCGCCGAAGCATGCGCGCGCGCATGGTAATACGAATGTCTGATCAACTGTCATTACTGCGACAAGTCAGTGCTTTTACTAGTACATTTAGACCATGTTTTCTTGTATTTCGTACAATCAACGTCATAAATAAGTGATCACTTTTGTACCTTGTCGCTTTCATTCGCTACATAATTTCGTATGACTTATCAAACATGATGTTAAAGTGACAAGGTTCAAAAGTGATCACTTATTTATGACGTTGACCCTACATTGTAAGGCGAACCATTACAGGCATTTTTCCAGTTAACCATAGAATTGACAGAACAGCAGAAACAAGAGTAATGTACCTAAACGCGCAATGAAAAGTTGAAAATCGGTTCAGTACTTTTCGAGAAAAATGGAAACAGATATACTAATAAGTATAAACTCTTACCTCAAACGCATATACCGTTCTCTGTTCGTTCCGTTGTGGGTCAAAAGAGCTAAAACCTAAAAGTATCTTAAATAAATAGTGACTTAAAAATTAATTAATTAAAAATAAATATTACATAATAAAAAATTGGGCATTCGCTAATAAAAATCATAAATAGTACAAACTAATATATTTCAAGATAAATATACGAAGAAAAAGCGAGAAGAGAAGGAAAAGATCCTTTTAAGGGATAAGTTCGCCTGTGTACATCTGTTTCTCTTATTAACTGGTAATTTATTTACAACACGACATTTACAACAAAATATGTAAAACTTTAAAAAACCCAAAAGACCTGTCTGCTACTAAGCTAAAGAGTGCTATAGAAGAGCGTCTCTCTAAAATGAATTACCAAGATACTGAAGATCTCCTTAAAACCTGTCATTAAATGCTTGGAAGAACAAGCATACACACAACACACACGCACGCACACACACACTCACACACTCACACACACATCACATTAAGTAACTTGTTGTGTTTACTCTATCTTTGTTCTTTATTCTAACTTTATTTTATTTTTGTTATTTAGAATCCCAATTGGCACTCGCGATACAGACCCAGAGTCCAGTGCGAAGGCCGCTGTAATGTCACATATAGGTACCTATGTTATCACTTAAGTAACAATGTGTAATAAATAATTTCGTGTACTGTGTAAAAAAAAACTTCATGTTTTTAAGCACAATAAAGAGTTTTACATACATACACATTATTACACATAGCATATCAAATTTGCACATTGAAAATGTAAAGGTAAATAAAATTGCTCAATCCAGAGCAATATTTGTCAATTATGATGTCACCACACCAATAGCTATTTACTGTGAAACAAGCAACAATGTTGCCTTCAATAGCGCAACATTTTCTGGGACATTGATAAATATACAGCCTAGACAAACATAGCCGTGGGGGCCTAGTGGTTTTGACCTACGGCCTCTCAGGCAGAGTGTCGTGGGTTCAAATCCCGGCTCGCACCTCTGAGTTTTTCGTAATTTATGTACGAAATTACACTTTAAATTTACCATGAGCTTCACGGTGAAGGAATACATCGTGAGGAAACCTGGAATACACCTGCGAAGAAATGGAATGGTGTGTGTGTGAAGTTCCCAATCCGCACTGGGCCCGCGTGGGAACTACGGTCCAAGCCCTCTCATTTTGAGAGGAAGCCTGTGCCCTGCAGTGGGACGTATGGGCTGGGATGATGAAAGTGATGAATCCGCTTAAGTGTGAACGTTTCTAGACATTTCTATAGGTACAATCAAAATTACAATTTTACACAGGCAGAACGGTACTAGGGGCGTTCAATAAAAAGTGAGAATGAGTATGTTATAAACAACTTTTACTAAATGTCATTTTATTTTTCGACATAGTCACCTTTTAGCATAATACACTTAGTATATCTTTTTTCTAAACTTAAAATTCCATTTTTAAAAAAGGTCTCATCTTGAGTACTTAAAAAATCTTGTACTGCAGCGACTACCGCGTCGTCGTCTTCAAATTTCTGGCCTCTCAGGTATTGTTTCAATCTCGGAAATAGGTAGAAATCACTGGGAGCGAGATCTGGTGAATACGGAGGATGCTTAAGGATATCGAACCCAGCATCACGAATTGCAGCCATTGCAACGGCGGACTTGTGTGCCGGGACATTGTCCTGGTAGAACAGCACAACTTTCGAGAGTTTACCTCGCCGTTTTTCGCGGATCTCATTGCGCAATGTTGCTATTTGTTTGGCGTATAATGTGCCCGTAATAGTGGCTCCATGCTCGAGATACTCAATCATTAATACCCCTTTACCATCCCAAAAAACAGAGCCCATGACCTTACCGGCAGATGGGCTCACCTTGAATTTCTTCGGAGTTGGAGATGATGGCCTTTTCCATGTCATAGACTGCAATTTCGTTTCTGGGTCGTAATGATGGCGCCATGTTTCGTCCATTGTTATAAATCGCGCCAAAAAAAGTTCCCGGTCTTGCTGCATCAGGTTCAAAGCTTCTTGACAAATCTCTAGTCTAGTTTGTTTTTGCGTGTCAGTAAGCATTCTTGGTACCCAACGCGCAGATACCTTTTTCATACCCAAGCGTTCATGTAAAATATTATGCACGCTCCCCGTTGAAATCTTTACATTTTTAGCAATAAAACGAACCGTGACACGACGATCCGCCAAAACTGAGTTTTCGACTTTTTTCACAATTTCTTCAGTTACTGCTGTAGTAGGGCGTCCGGAGCGGGGGTCGTCCATTGTCGATGTTCTTCCACGTCTAAATTCGGCGCACCAACGTGCGACTGTCGAATACGGCTGTGGCATTAGACCCTAAAGTATCCCGCAAATCCAAATTGACTTGGTCCGTAGAAAAATTTTTCAAACACAAGTATTTGATACCGGCGCGCAGTTCAATTTTCTCTATTTTCGCTAACGTACTCAATAGCATTGCAAAGAAATTACCGTATATTTTTTTAAACAAAAGACAGTTAGTTTTTTTTTTTCATAGCAATCAGCTAGATAGATTAGCTTTACCGGCCAGTATTTAATTTCGTAATATTAAAAGAGTTTGCATCTCATTCTCACTTTATATTGAACGCCCTTCGTATTATTGCCCGCTCAGAATTCCTGTGTATTTATTTAATTTTGTACAACACAAAAAGCTAACGCTACATAGAATAAGGCGATCACCGTACAAGGCGAATATTACAATTTGTAATACAATGCTCCCGCGCACCTCGCAAAAACTAGACGTAACAATCCGGGAAGACGAGTTAAAGCTACCTTTCAAACACGAATTTGGTATGATCGAAAAGTAACGAAAGTGTTCTAGAGCAAAAAAACTTTTTATTACAGAGTAGGTACTACACATAAATTAAGTCACTCCAATTTCGATCATTTTAAGTAGAAAAAACCCCTTTCCTCGTTCACACTTATTATTACTACGAAAACCGCAATTATTTTGTTCTTGTGTAACAAGTTGCTCCCCCTAAAGTGTGACTTATGAATCGTAAAGGGGCAATTTCGTACTTTAGCGTATTTAGCATATTTTGTACTTTAGTGACTCACTGCTTGGGTTGGTCTGCAGAATGGTTGAACAAATTAGAGAGGACATAATAACATATATGTATGAAAATCAGCGGGGACATTAGTACTGCATACCTGTATTATTTGTTTCCCCGTCTGCTTTGCGGTTGTGTGTTTATAATTTACTGCTTCCATCTTCTGTATTTTCACTTATTCTTGTAATATTATATTGCCATTGTTTGTTTGTCTCATTCATGCCTAACTAAATTTGTCTATGTTTCCATGTTTTCGTTTTGGTTATAATAAGTGGCAAGGGCAATGGCGTTCGGTCTATGCAGACACCATTGTGCGTTTTTTTTTCTTGTATGCTTTTTATAGTTTCCTTTTGTATTTTTTTTTTTTTGGTGTGCTTAGTGATTAATTTTTCAGTTGTCTTTTTCACTGAACAGTTTATGTTTTATTGTTGGTGAAATGGTTCCAACGGAAGACCAGCGTCGGCTTCATGGCCGACATCATGCTGAGTTGGGACCATTTCGTGATAATGTTTGTATCGTTTACCGTTTTTCTTTGTTAATTTATTAAGATTATGTCACGAATAAATACTTTTCTTTCTTTCTTTCTTTCAATTTTATATTTTTTGTTGTACATTTTGACTTTTTTTTAATTCGGAAAATTTCATGTGATTTCTGCTCAGAATCACGAGCTCTTTCGATCCTACTAGGAGAAAAAAAGTGTCCCAAGATTTTTTCCCGTTCCGTTACCATTTTTAGGGTTCCGTAGTCAACTAGGAACCCTTATAGTTTCACCATGTCTGTCCGTCTGTCTGTCCGCGGCTATGCTCAGAGACTGTTAGTACGAGAAAGCTGTAATTTGGCTTGAATATACAGGGTTATTTGTAATTCACTAGCATCCTTTTAACCCTAAACTCCTACCACTTAAACAAATGTTTTTTGTATTAGGGCTTTTGTCATAACTTAATATTTTTGGTGTAATAACGTTTTGAAAATTTGAGATTACCTCTTATTTTTACGATACTCTGTGTATTTGTATGGGGAAAAAAGTGCTTCATTTTAAAAAGTCGTAAAACAAAAAACATTTGTTTGAGTGATAGGAATTCAGGGTTAAGAGGATGTCAGTGAATTACAAATAACCCTGTATATATCAGTCACGCCGACAAAGTGGTTAAATAAAAAAAGCTATAAAATTATTTTTTAGTGTACCTCCCACTGACGTAAAGGGGGGTGATTTTTTTTTCTCGACTAACCCTATAGTGTGGGGTATCGTTGGATAGGTCTTTTAAAACCATTGCGGGGTTGCTAACATGATTTTTCTATTCAGTTATCTGTTTGCGAAATATTCAACTTTAATGTGAAAATTTTCATTAAAATCGACCGTCCCCCCCCCCCCTCTAAAATCTAAGCTGTTGGGTGGAAAAATTTGGAAAAATTCATAATGGTAGTTAATATATCAAATTTACTAGGAAAATTATAGCGGCTAAGATTGTTTGGAAGTTAAGTATGAAGTATCTTTTTCTATTTATTTTTTATTTTTTCAAGAGTTACCACAACCGTATGCTATGCTACCAAACGTTAAACCGTTGAGTTTAACGTTTGGTAGCATAGCATACGGTTGTGGTAACTCTGAAGATGAGCTCTGGTTGAGTTCGAAACGCGTCAGTGTAGCTTGGTGGTGGTGATGGTTGGGTTTATGTGATTTGTGTGTGTTCGTACAGTGTGGAGGTGGAGGAACTGCATGAGCGCACATTTCTTGCATAAACGTAACTATTGTAAGGTCGCGGGTGAGCAAAGTAATTGTTTTAGTTCAAAAAATCTTGGGACACTTTTTTTCTCCTAGTAGGATCGAAAGAGCTCGTGATTCTGAGCAGAAATCACATGAAATTTTCCGAATTAAAAAAAAGTCAAAACGTACAACAAAAAATAAAGTTACCCAAAGACCACGTCAAATTAGTGACAATCATAATTTGAAATTTCTTGTTAAACAAGAAAAGTAGTCATTTGTTTTGTTGTATGTACTGAATTGTAGTAGGTTACGTACGCTGGGCTATATGAGGTTAAGATTCGAAAATTTCAAGATTCGTTTATTTGGCCAAGTAAAATCAGTCACATTTAGCACGTCACTGAAACTAAATAAATGCGAATAACCTAAATCTACGCAATTGAACAAATTCGAGATATTGTTTTGATTATACTTTTAATTTATTTATTGAATACAATCAAATGATTGTATATCAAACTAGCTTTTGCCCGCGGCTTCGCTCGCGTGTACTATGAGTATTACAAAGAACCAAGATATCAAGCAAGCAAGCATACAGGCAAGCAAGCAAGCAGGTCCACAATTGACCGAGAAATCGGTGAACATACCTACATAAAAAAAGTGGAATGCATAACCTCCTCCTTTTTTAGAAGTCGGTTAAAGAGCCCTTTGCGGCCTACTTACAGTATAAACTTATGAATTTTTAAATTTTAGCTTTCTACAACCAGTAAAACGCAAAATCCTGTTTTTTCCCGTTCCCGTAAGAATTTCGGGAAATGTTTTCTTAATGCTCCCCTACACTCCCCAAGGAACCCACTTGCCAAATTTCAGCTTTCTATGACCAGTAAAACGAAAAATCCCGCTTTTCCCGTTCCCGTGGGAATTTTGGAAAGTCCTCTCTCAATGCTCCTTTACACTCTCCAAGCAACCTACATGCCGAATTTCAGCTTTCTATGACCAGTAAAACGAAAAATCCCGTTTTTTCCGTTCCCGTGGGAATTTTAAAAAGTCCTCTCTCAATGCTCCTCTACACTCCCCAAACAACCTACATGCCGAATTTCAGCTTTCTACGACCAGTAAAACGAAAAATCCCGTTTTTTCCCGTTCCCGTGAGATTTTGGGAAAGTCCTCTCTCAATGCTCCTCTACACTCCCCAAGCAACCTACATGCCGAATTTCAGCTTTCTACGACCAGTAAACCGAAAAATCCTGTTTTTTCCCGTTCCCGTGGGAATTTTGGAAAGTCCTCTTTCAATCCAGCTCTACACTCCCCAAGCAACCTACATGCCGAATTTCAGCTTTCTACGACCAGTAAAACGAAAAATCCCGGTTTTTCCTTATCCCGTGGGAATTTGCGAAAATCCTTAAAACTGTTTTTTACTATTATACCTACTTCTATGCCAAATTTGAAGAGCCTAGTAATTATAGTTCATAGGATCCCGTTGAACTGAATATGTAAATCCCGTTTTTTCCTTATCCCGTGGGAATTGTGAAAAATCCTGAAATTAATGTTTTAACTAATGTAATACCTACTTGTGTATCAAATTTGAAGAGTCTAGTTATTATAGTTACTGAGATAGGGTTACTCGGAATCGAATATATAAATCCCGTTTTTTCCCGTTCCCGAGGGAATTCCCAAAAATCCTTCCTTAGTGGATGCCTACATTGTATAAGGTATCTATGTGCAAAATTTCAAGTCTCTAGGTCCTGTGGTTTGGGCTGTGCGTTGATATATCAACAGTCATTTAGTTTATTTAGACATTTCAACCCCATCGCACCCCATCCAGGGTATTTTACGTCTGCCACGTCGGATTTTAAAACCGTCCAGCGACCCGATAAACCATAAAAACAACACCCATGTTGATTTTCAGACTTTGTCACCCCTTTCCTCCCTTTTAGGGGTTGAATTCTCAAAAAACCTGAAACACGTGTTTACTCATTTATTATTCGGAGTACTTCTGTGAACTAATCTTGTTTCCCCATACAAACTTTGGACCCCCGTTTCACCCCCTTAGGGAGTGAATTTTGAAAAATCCTTTCTTAGTGCACCCCTAGACCTTATAAGGAACCTACATGCCAAATTTGGAATCTCTAGGCCCAGTGGTTTGGGCTGTGCGTTGATATGTCAGTCAGTCAGTCAGTCAGTCAGTTTCTTCTTTTATATATATAGATAACAGTTTCAGTTTTCTTTTAAACATATTTATCTCTAACGATGTGATAACATAGAAACTTTTTTTAACGGCAATACTTGTCGTCCTGCCGCCCACGTCAAATTTTGTTCAATGAAATTTAAACTTTTTCACCAATGAGGTGAGTTCAATGTCACATTAGAATAAGTCCTAATAATAGGGCATCGGACCTCAGGAGGTTACATTTTTTCCTTACGTTTGCTTTAGCTATATAAATTGTAATTAAGTATCATTGTAACTGCTTTTAGCTTTGAAAACTAATTTGTTTTTCAGTTAACTGTAAAAGTAGATTTTGGGGAACGAAACTATAAAAATCAGTTTATTTGAATCAAAATGTTAATCGCGCGTTTACGTTACGACTATCTTGCTCGTTTCGAATAATACTTTATTTATATTGCTACTGTCGGAAAATTACAATTATCAAATACAACGAATTCACAAGCAAGTAGTGCCTCCGTCTACCACTTGTTTGTATTAGAAACTCGTATGGAACAGGAAAATCATCTTTATCGCATACGCAATGAGGGAAACTCATGCGCATGCCGCATTACGTAACGCTTATTGCTAACGGTAATGCCTTCGGTATATAAGTATGAGTAATTTATAGTAATAATTGATATTGCTCGCAAATTCGAATGTGTTGGATAAAATGTAACAAGTGTTATCAAAATGAAAATCAAAAATGTATTCTGTAAGTAGGGAAATTAAGGGTTATTTTACAATTATTTTTTAGTCTGCCAGCGCTTTTGGACAGGCCATGATTGCCAAGAAGAATGCAGCGGAAGAAACTCGGCACTAAGTAAGTCATTTTTTCAAAAACAGATTAAAATTTCAAAACTTTGTTGTGGTTGTTTTGGGTTAGTTTAACTTTCAGTTTGTGAAAGGTTTTTTTTTAATCGGTTCTTGTAGTTTCTGTAATTACCTCTAGCATTTATATGCACAGCAATAACAAAGTTTATCTTCGGGCTAATTAGACCGTACTAATATGTAGTAAAAATTCAAATAAACAATTTACTGGGTTTCTTATTAATTGCAACATAAATAAATAGTTTTAAAATAAATGATCAAATAACTTGAAACATTGTGGGCTGAATTAGTTTACTCAACCCTGCGAAATACATCATTGATATGATTGAAAAAAATTAAATTGCCATCAATATATGTCGAAAGCAATATTTGATTCATAATTAACTCCATATTAGAATAAAGATATTGGTTTGACCTAAGAATTGAGCACATTATCCATCTTTAAAATGGTGAAGGTGCTAATTTTGAGTTAATGTGAACGTAAGATACCACATTACTGAAGTTTATATCTTCAATCTTTTATAAATATCAACAGTTATCATAAACTAATTATTACTATTGCAGAAATATTAAATGGTCAATAAACTACGATATTTTCTCGTCATGTTTATGGTATGACGAAACCTGATTTCACCTCGGATGTAATTCAATGGTATAGGTATGCATGTGTGACGTTAACAATTCGTACCTACTGGGCCCGCGTGGGGACTAAATAACAGTGGGACATATATATATAGGCTGGGATAAAGTTACGCACAAACGTTTCATAGCTTACCGGATTCTTCTCAACAGGGTTTTTCCGAACCGGTGCTAGATTCTTTGACATTCGAGCATCAATTGATGCCTAAATTTAATAAAGAATTTTGACTCTTGACTTTGACTTTGATCATACAAGCAGAAAGTATTTTTTCCACAAATAAAATTAATAGTACCAATGCCCAGGACTTACTCTAATCGTTAATTAAGTATTGCTAATATTACCTCGACGTTTTCGATAACAATGCAGCGGGCCTAATAATCAATGTATAAAATCATCCCAGCCAGCCTTTATAAGTCCCACTGCAGGGCATAGGACTCTCAGAATGAGAGGGCTTCGGCCGTAGTTCCCACGCGGGCCCAGTGCGGTTTAGGAACTTCATACACGCCATTGAATTTCTTCGCAGGTGTATGCAGGTTTACTCACGACCATTTTCTTTGCCGTAAAGCTCATGGTGAATTTCAAATGTAATTTCGCACATCAGTTCCGAAAAAGCGAGCCGGGATTTGAACCCACGACCACCAATGCAATGTTTAAAATGCTAGATCACAATTTAAGTTTGATAGAATTTACCTACCTTTTTTGTTGATTGTGTTTCGTTTGACGTTACTTGTATCGTTCGTTTTCTAGTAATCAGACTTAGTAAATTTCATGTAGTTCCGACTACTCGTTGTGGGTTAAATTGCAAGATTTGACCTGCACATAATACTACTTAACTACTTAACAAGGCATGTTAGGCATGTTAGAGGCATTTAAAAACATCATGCCCCTAAGCTTTTCTAAAATTCCAGCTTTTACCGCAAGCCAAAAAGGCATTAAAAAAATCACACATCTAATAAACTGATTAGATTCCAATAGGTAATTTATTGAGGCTGACCAGTTGAGGCACAATGCCCGTGCGAGTGAGAGCGCGGGTCCCGAGCGAGAGAGCAACACTGGGCCTTGCAAGGTGATTCCAGTTGCTCGCGCGCAGGCATCAGGTACGCATGACGCGGATGACAGTAATGACTTACTACCCTAAATGAATGACAATGTAGCGAGTGTGCGAACTTTTTTCATAGTGCTTCTCTCTTTCTCTTTTTTGTGTAAGTGCCATGTGTTGGGTTAACTGGTTTTAAGTGGACTGTGTTGTGAATACAACCGATTGCCGGACTTAAGGTAGGTTTAGAATTAACCCAGGCACTTGCAGCACTTGCTAAGCACCTGTCAGCTAGGGGTTTGCTCGAAACTTTATCGGGCGTAGGTCACTTATTTCAGCGGTTGTCAACGGCGTATGAACATTTCTAACTTACCCTAAGACATAGCGCGATGCTATCACAATCAACTGCTACTAATACGAGCAATATTACGGTTTAGTAACTGAAATTAAATAAAATTCCATCAACTTGTGATCATTATTTACTAGTCATTCGACAATAACACAATATAAGTACACAATTTTGAATGATTGTTTTGGATTTTTATAATAAAAGTGAAAGAAATCTTTACTTAAAACAAAACAAACGCATTGCGTTAATAACCTTTAGGTTACTGATACCGATAAGAATCTTGCAACCCTTCTCGATATTATTATTAGTTTTCTATGCGTCGAATAGAACAGTATTTATAAACATTACATTAGTTGTTCATAGTATTTTTAAGGTTACTGATAGGTACTAATGAGAATTTTATAAAAATCTAACAACCATTCTGGATGTTATTTTTAGTTTTCTATGCGTCGGGTTATCAACATATACATAACATTTAACAAAAATGTGTTTGTTTCTTATAGCAACGGTATTTTTTTAATTCTTTCAGTAGGTATTACCACTTTTTCTTTAATTAGGATGTCGGATAGTATTTATACTTAGATTCTAGTTGGTTTCTGTATTTAATTGCGAAAGATATAAAAGAACAAATTTAGGCAATAAATAATTTTGTCAGTTTTTGTGTTGTTTGCTTGTTGTTTGTTTCTTCTACTATGTGATTCAAAAAAAAACAATCGAATCAACATCGATACGGCTGATTAGTTTTAGGTATACTTTGTCAAGTCATTTGATCAAAGTCGAGACTTTTTTTTACTAAGTATCTATCTCTTGGTATTCTTTTTTCTCGCACTATTTTTAATCTTAAGTAGGTACTCATTAGTCAGCTGTCCTCATAATTGCATTAATTAATTTTACATAGAAGTTTAATTTGACTTGAAAGTTGTATTTTTTTTATTGATTAAAAAAAGGCCCTGAGAATCAATCCTCCATGATTCTAAAAACGAGAAAAGACTGATATAGTAGCATATGGAAATAAAATATATATTTTGTAAATTTCGATTTTACACGCAGTTTTCCATCACCGAAAAGCTCATGGTATTTAAGTATCAAAAATAATTTCGGACATCACTTCCTTAAAACACAGAGGTGTGAGCTTCTGCGTGAGAGCCCTTGGGTATACCACTATGCTGCCATTGCTATATATTTATATATACATAGTAGAGATCTTTGCATATGTAAATAATCAAGAGAATTTCAAGATTATACAGACAGTGATTCTATAATCTGGACACTGGTGTAAGACAAAAGGCTTTTGTTACAACCTGTCGCTTGCGCGCGCGCCGTGACTGTGCCGTAATGCCAACTGGACCAGAAATGTAACGAAAGCTGTCTCAATAATCAATAAACAACGGTGACATGAGTAATCAACCACATGAGAAAACAGAACAAAAATAAACCGAAAAACTGAGTTATTACCACGTTCTACTTTACGTCAAAAATCTGACAGTTACGGAAAAAGCGGGGCACTCTTTTTGACTTATATTTTGACTCACGTTGTTCAATTTTATTTTATTCATTCTTAAAAACTTAGGATACCTATCATATTTTAGTCTGAAGAGCCCGTATGCTTTTAAAATGTAGATCTAAAATTAACGACAGCTTTCTCTAAATAGTCACCAATCAGACGATTTCAAATAAACTTTTATTGACGGCATTATTATACGTCAGTACTTTGTCCGACAAGAACTTAGCGCTTTCCTGGGATAACAGCCCGTATTAATCATTCTATTAAAGACATATTTTTAATAGCAAGGCAGAAGCTCAAGAGATGACATCATCTAGGTATGTATGTACAAGAACAACAAATACAAAGTTTAAATCCTTATTATAAAAGTATATATATTGTTCACAACGTCATTACCAATCGGTATTATTAAACGGAGATCAGATTAAGAATGAATTTACAATTCTTTCTTAAACTTACGTCTGAATCTAAATATATATAAAATGTCTGATCTTAATCCTAATCACATCGAAGTTCGATAATATCTGTCACCTATGTAACTAAAATTAAAATTTACGCGTCAGAAATCATTAAAATATAAAGTTGTACCAAATGCGATGAAAAATATCAGTTTGAGAACGTTAAGCAACCACGTTTATTAATTTAATAAATATTACTTTAATAATCAGAAGCATACTACAGGTGCATTAAGTAGCTGTATGAAAAGTTAATTTCCAGACACTTTTATTTTTTCATTATTTAATTTTGTTCACGAAACATACCCACTTCATTAGGTAACTCGTGGAAGGCGTTAATCCACCTGCTATATTATTACACATAAAAATTTAATTAGGCTTTATTAATTAAAGTCAAATAAATAAACTAAATAAATATTGCATATTGTAAATTAAATTTGCTTGTTTGTAACAATGCTGATGTTTTAGCAATACTAGTACAATATAATACCTGTTGGAGTTGGCACGTTAATTTGTGATCAAAGTTCCTAAATAACTGAAGATATCAAAATACATACATGTAAGTATATATCAATTGCAACATGTTTAATATGATTATCACCAACTACTGTCACAAAAAGGATTGTTTAACCGAAAATTTCGAGAACTAAATACTGTTAAGGTACCTGCTAAGCTATAGGCATTTTTTTATATAAACCATTGTTACTTTACATAAACTATCGTATTATAATGAATATCATCAAAAGCATGTTTTCTTTTTTTATTTCGGTCAAAACTAACGACAGGTGCGCGGCCCAGCCTAGGTCAAAAGTCAAGGTATTTCCAATAACTTAGAGATTATTCTAAGTTTCAAGATAATGTAACAAAGCTATTTCATTTGAGAATGTTTAGGTGAAAAAACCTTGACCGCAAAATAATTTGTGACATAAACAACAGAACAACTAAGTATTTTTATTT
The DNA here is from genome assembly GCA_947859365.1 of Archips crataeganus. Classification (NCBI taxonomy): domain Eukaryota; kingdom Metazoa; phylum Arthropoda; class Insecta; order Lepidoptera; family Tortricidae; genus Archips; species Archips crataeganus. Next base: position 8,989,315 of record OX402064.1, read on the forward strand.
TATTTGTAGCACATGCATCGAGTAATTTGTAATAATTGAATGAGGTAAACATACCAATGCTCGACACCTCAACGCTCAGTAGATGACACCCATCTGTCACCTCTCTTACTATGACATAAGATTAAAGCTGTCATGTATTGGGTCAGTGTCGAGCACAGGGACGTTTACCTAAAATTAATTAATAAAAAAAAAACTATACTTAGATCGAAAATAAAACAGCACAAAATGGTTTTTAGCCTTACGCAATTCTCCTCGTCACTACTACCATTTAGGGAGTGCTAGTTTATTGGTCTACTAGTGAGCCGTTTTAATGTCGCTCAAACGCTAGGTACTTTAAACAATATTCCGTGATTAATTACAGTGAATTAATAGTAGGTAGTTATAAATACAAAATGGATTAAAAAAAATATTTATAACACCTACATTTTGCAGCAATTTTAAGAAACTTTACGTCAGACTTTACGTCTAAAATCTGACGCTTACGAATTAACAGGCGCCATCTTTAATTCCTTCTATTTATCGTTAGTTCGTATTAATAGACGCAGTTAGATGAACTGATCAGGGGGGTTACTACGAAATTCGAAGTTCGAAGTTCGGATCGTGCGGTCTCTCTCACTCTCGTAATAAATACCATTAGCGTGAGCGGGATGGCACGAAACGAAGTTCGAATTATGCACTTCGTGGTAGGGCCTCAGGGCAACCCGTTGAAGTCTCATATAAGTGCGCGCACGCTTCCGTCGGTAACTGTTTCTATCGAGTTTTTTATCTTTAAATAATTATAATTATTTCTAAATGCCGCCATTTTACATTAACAGTATCTAAGTTATTTTAATAACGATGGTTGAGCAATTTAATTTGTAATTAGCAATCAACTAAGCTTTTCATATTGATTTTTTTTTTCGTAATTTTATGATAATTATTGGAGGATATTAACCAGTTTTAATTTGTAAGAATATTTAGTAAAAATCACTTTTTCACTTGTCATGCTCGTAAAGTTGTTCTTTATGTCGAGAGAATGCTGCATAAAATGGCTTTTTATGCTCTAGTGCATGAAGTACAATCTTCGTTTAAGATCATGGCAATCACGTCCAAACAGCCACAAATAGTAGAAATTTTTAAAATATAAGTTTCTTGTTTTTTTTTATACAACTGGTGTTTTATATTACGAAATTAATAAAACTAAGCAAATCTAATACATTATTATAAGAATTGCAATGCATGAAAAATAAGAGCTTGTAAGTTTTATTTCCAATGTTGCTGCTTAATTTCCTTGTAGTCGAAGTGAAAAGCAGAGTGTAAAACTCGAGCATTAAACCCATTTTCCCCTCTACGCGTCTATGGCTATATAAACGTCTCGGGTAAGATGGCTCGTTTTATGCTCTTGATGTACAACATACCTACTATATGCATAAAAACGAATTCAACTTTCTTACTTAAAAACACTGGCACTTAATGGCATACCTAACTAAAAAATTAAAAATTCTATTTCTCAGTTTAAAAAAAAATGTGGGGGTTTTTCGGACAGGTGGAATATCGCTAGGTGGCGTTAGAATCGTGGGGTCGGTTAACGTTACAGTCTTGCTTGCAATTGGCTCAATTAGTTTTAAACCAATTCCATACCATACATATCTACGTGACTCGAATGTCAAATTTGTGACAAAAACCTTCATAGAAATCAAACATACTCGCTTCTAATGAAACTCAATTTTTTATCACATAAACTCTCAAAAATAAAAGCCAAAATTATTTCAAACAGCTATCTTAAACTTGCCGTTACGTTGATAACTAACTACGTATATCTAATAGTGGTTCATTGAGAGAGGGGGCGTGGCTTGTAATCAATGGAACTCAATAATTAAAGGTGGATAGTAATTAAATTTTACACTACATTGTGTTAGTCACTCGGTTTTGTTAAACTTTCTTGCGGGATTCAAACGAGCATATAAATATATTTAGACGAAATGTTACAACACCCTTTTTCAACTATCCGCGGCGGGATACCGGGAAAGATTTTTCACCGAAAATTTTCACTCAAATGGCGTCACGTCTGTGATACGCTACAGAAAACCGACTAATTATAGGTACTATAATAACAATAATAATAATAATAATAAATGTATTTATTTAGGCATTTTTTTAGAACCCAGACAATTTAAAAAAGAAAACAAAAATTAAATTAAAAATTAAAATTCATATTACAATCATTCAATAACACATTATCATTTCATTTCATTTAAAAGCATTACATTAAATTAAAATAATATTCTCAGTTAAATAATAAAATAAGTTAAATTAAATAATTAAAATCATAATAATAACATGCAATTTTTTTTTATAGATAATTATATACCTAACTATACTATAACATTTTGTCAACAACAATGAAAAATTCAAGAAACTTTTACAAGGGTGTTCAGTGGAAGTAATCCAACCACCTGCTTAATTTCTGAATTAATTTTTAAATGCGATGCATTACTCCGAGTTGATTGCTAACCCAGTGTCAAAATTTTCTTAGTGTATAGGTACTTCGTTTTTTTAGCATTAGAAACGACGTGTCTTTTTATTGTAAAACACTTTTGAAAGATAAATTACAGCAGATATAATAACAATTTGAAAGGAAATTATGGTCATTTACACTCTTTTGGTTTCATAAGTAATAGTTACTATTTTTATAAAGCGTTTTTTTTGTTTACCTTATTTCTAAGAAATATCAAAGGGTATTATGATGCGTACCAATTTTCTGTGTATTTGAAAGACATAAACAATTTAAACCCAGAATTAAAAGTGCAGTTTAAAAGTATGAATTAGGGCTAATTAACACGCATATAAAACATCGAACTGCATTTCGTCTAAAAATAGAGTTCAACATTTTCAAAATGTTATACTGCTCATCGACAAAGGTTTCAATTTACCTTTTGATTATCGCAAAAAGTTGAAGCTCCCGCGCAACACGCGATGTTCCGTGAATAACCTTCCCAAACTCTTATCTGGAACAAACAAGTGCTAGCAAAAGCTACCGTAATCGTAGGATGTTAAAGTTGGGATGGCAAATGTTAGTATGAGTTGGGAATGAGGTAGCGAATGTTACGCGTTGACTTGTTGGTTTTTTACAGTTTGTTTGACAGGATGAAATAATAAAGAGTTGTTTGTTATGAGAAGTTGTGGGGTTGTGTTTGCTTTTGAGCATGGAAATTAAGTTGAAGTTAATTGGTTTTTAATGGAGATAAAAACAGCTTCGCGATAGTAACATCTGACACTTTTGTGATAAAAAACTTACACTAAAAACTTAGATACTGTCCTTTAAACTGTATCTTTTTTTTACCGCAGATTTTACTAAATTCCAATGAGAGTTTCCAAAAATGTTATCTTCATTCTTTTTCATTTTTGATGGCCGATGGGGAAAAAAGGTTCTCGAGTGGCGTCCACGGAGCGGAAGACGCAACAAAATGGAGCAACGACCTGGTTAAGGTTGCGGGAACGCGTTGGATGCGGATGGCACGGGACCGATCTATTTGGTGAGCCTTGGGGGAGGCCTATGTTCAGCAGTCGACGTCATAATGACGGCATGCTGATGATGATAATTTCATTTATATTATGTCTAAGAACACCCGTGCCAAATTTCGTGTCACTCTGGTCTTAAGCAGAGTTTAGATCAGCAAGAAAAATCGCGCAAGTTGTATTTACATTGCGCGGCGGTAAGGCGAACGAGTTTGAAGTGGTCAATCGAGGGCCGCAATGTATTGCAACTTGCACGCTTTTTCTTGCTGGTCTAAGCTGGGCTTATGTCATCTTCATCATCATCCCAGCATCCCAGCTTATACACGTCCCAATGCAGGGCACAGGCCTCCTCTCCGAACGAGAGGGTTTGGGCCGTAGTTCCCACGCGGGCCCAGTGCGATAGGGAACTTCACACACACCATTGAATATTGCCTGGGCTATAGTCTATAGACTCAATGGTTAAGATTTTACAAGCGTAGGTATATCCCGATTCCAACGGAAACTTACGAAATATAAATATAAACGCAAAAGTTTTATGGGTGGATGTATGTATGTTTGTTATCCTTTCACGCTAAAAGTAGTTCGATGGATTCTAATGAAATTATCTGCACACAACCAGATTTAACATAAATTTGTAAATGTTTGGCGAGCCTTGGGACCTTGGGGAAGGCCTATGTTCAGCAGTGGACGTCTTTCAACTGAAATGATGATGATGTTGATGATAGTTTTTATGCCGGAAAATTGTATAGTTCCCGCGGGACAGCGCTAAACGAATTTCGTAGACGGAGTATCGAGATAAGTTTAGTTTATCTGTTTTTTTCATTATCCAGACATTCACATAACAAACATTCAGTTCAGATCCGTCTAGCCGTTATAGTGTGAAAAAGTAACACACACACACATACACACGGACTCGCAAAACTTTGCATTCAACATTGCACAACTATGAAGTTTCTGGATAATTGACAATGTGTGTGACCCCATAGGTAAAAATGCTATAAGTACTTACTGTTCTGTCACATGCAACAAATAATGTAGGTACCTATAGCATTTATTGACGTCCGCTTTAGCCTAGTTGGTAGTGACCCTGCCTACGAAGCAAGAGGTCCTGGGTTCGAATCCCGGTAAAGGCATTTATTTGTGTGATGAGCACGAATATTTCTTCATGAGTTATGGATGTTTTCTATGTAGGTATTTAAGTATTTATTTATCTATATAAGTATGTTTATCGTCGTCTAGTACCCATAGTACAAGCTTTGCTTAGTTTGGGACTAGATCGATTTGTGTAAGATTGCCCCTAATATTTATTTATTTATTTTTGTATGGGTGACATTGTCAATATTCAGAAACTTTATAGTTGCGCAATTGACAAGATTTATTTCTTACCGGCCGTTGACTATAGAATAGCACGCTTGCAGTTCAAAAGTCAAAATTGTTGACCTTTGACACTAGTATAACTATAGTCGTCTACATAAAAATATTTACAATTTAATGAATACTCTGAGACATTGTATTAATTACAACAACGGGCAATAACTCATCTGAATATCCTCTTATTTATTGCCCTATTGCCGCAGTAAAGATGCTCGTTAATATTTGATTGCCAACAACTGGCCTACGGAAACAATGATTGTAAACATCTTGTATAGAAATATAAATTATATTCTAGCTGTGGAGAAATCGTAGCTTTAAATTGGCACTTTAGTATCAAAATTATGAGTGCACTTTCATAGAGACGTAGAATCAACCGCATTTTTTGAAATTCACGCTTGAAAATTTTGACGACACCAAAATACAGGATGTAATTTCATCATCATCATCATCAGCCTATGTTCGTCCACTGCTGGACATAGGCCTCTCCCATGGCACGCCACTGAGCACGATCCTCAGCCACTCTCATCCAGCTCTTGCCAGCCGCCTTGCGAAGATCATCGCTCCACCGAGTCTGTGGACGTCCCACGCTACGTTTGCCGATCCGTGGTTTCCACTCAAGAACTCGTCTACCCCAACGGTTATCGGTTCTTCGGGTTATATGGCCTGCCCATTGCCACTTCAGCGTGCTAAAAAAGAATAAAAAAAAATAAAAATAAAAAATTAAAGCTAAATTGTGCGTGTTGTTTGTGTTGTGCTGAATTTAAAGTTGCTCAACGTGCTATGGAAAGGGCTATGCTCGGAGTTTCTCTAAAAGATCGAATTCGTAACGAAGTGATCCGACAGAGAACCAAAGTTATCGACTAGCCCACCGCAGGATGTAATTTGATTAGGTACAATCGACGTACCAGGATGAACCTTTTCATTGTAAATGTTATGTTTACATTCCATACATCTGCCAAAGAATTCATCGAGAAATTGGTTGTGAAAAGGTTCCAGCCGGTACGCGATTCAGCTTCCTTGACTGCACCTGCTGCAAATTCCTTAAGGGCATCTTAGAATAGAAATATAATGGGCAGCCATCGTTTGATGACCTTAAAATTAACTTTAAAAGAAGAAAAATAATTTAAGGTCTTCAACCTTTGACAGGTTCAAAAACCCGAGTGTATTTAAAAAGTATGGATGTTACGTAAAAACACTATATATTTTTTTTTCATCAAATCATCAAAGAAGAAGGTAAGCTTTTATATTCTTTAAGCATTACCAGTTGTGAAGTTACATCTTGTATTGTCAATAGCTCTCGAAATTTCACAGATGGAGAAATGAAGAAAAAGAACGACTTACACACGAAAATATTACTGAGCTAAACCACATTCGCTAAGGCCAAACCTAATACTTCAACTGAACCATTCTAACGGCGCACCCATCAAACACTTACATACTCAATGTGCACTAAAATAATTAAAATCCGCTTTGAATCCGTTGTCCAAGACAGCTATAGCACAGTAAAGGCAGCGTTCCACTTTTTAGATGGTCTCACGCCGTATAAGGCTCCCGTCCACAGGTTTCTTGCAAAACTCACTGATTGTTGACTAACGCTGACGCGCGTCAGTAGATCCTGGTTGACGTTTAACCGACTTTGAAGAGTTAGTTGTTGGTTTGAAGTTATTAAAAAACTGGGCAAACCTGAATATAGGAAAAAACGTCAAGAAAGGAATTTCTCGGACTGCTACGTACGGAGCTCAAGTAATTTTTTTATAACTTGTACCGCCGACTTGTCTGTAAGTACATTACTTGCACGCAAAAGGGGCCTTTGTACAGTTTTTTACTTAAATCTTAGCCTTGATCAGTTCACTTTACTAGACTTTTAGCCACTATACAGCTACATTAGCCTTGAGTAGTCCATTTTGATAATTTTGAGCTACCACACAACTACATTTAGGCTTGAGCAGTCCACTTAGGTAAGCCTTTGAGCTACAAAACCACTACATTAGCTTTGATCAGTCTACTTAGCTAGGTTTTTGAACTACCATACAGCTACATTAGCCTTGAGCAGTCCACTTAGCTAGGCTTTTGAGCTACCACATAGCTACATTAGGCTTGAGCAGTCCACTTAGCTAAGCCTTTGAGCTAAAAAACCACTACATTAGCTTTTATCGGTCTACTTAGCTAAGCTTTTGTGCTACCACACAACTACATTAGGCTTGAGCAGTCCACTTAGCTAGGCTTTTGAGCTACCACACAGCTACATAAGCCTTGAGCAGTCTTTTTAGCTAGGCTTATGAGCTACCATACAGCTAATTTAGCCTTTAGAGTCCATTACCTAGCCTTTTGGTCTACCACAACGCTACATTAGCCTAGAGCAGTCCACTTAAATAGGCTTTTAGGCTACCACACGGCTACATAATCTAAGAATTAGCTTGTTACTTATTATAATAGAGAGTTGCATAAAGTTTTGCACTAAAAATTGTAAAAAAAGTTTTAGCGTGAAGAAAAACACGCACACGATACGAACTTTCGCGTTTACAATAATACTAGCTGTTGCCCGCGACTCCGTCTGCGATGAATTCGTTTATCGATATCCCGCGGGAACTATGCAATATTCCGAAATAAAAAAAAAGTGCCTGCGTTAATCAAGGTTATAAACCATCTGTGTGCCAAATATCATCAGAATCCGTCAAACTGTTTTAGCGTGAAAGAGTAACAAACATCCACACATCCATCCATACATACAAACTTTCGCGTTTATAATATTAGAAAGATAAATATAAGATAGTGAGGTAAACGTCCCTGTGCTCAACACTGACCCAATACATGGCACCTTCAATCGTATGTCATAGTAAGACAAGGTGACAGATGGGTGTCATCTACTGGGCACTGGGGTGTCGAGTATTGGTACGTTTACCTTACGTATATTTGTTGCCCTAATCTCGGAATGGAATTTTACTTGGTTAGATTTTGTAACACCTAACACTCGATAAGAGTGACTCTTGTCTTCGCAAACTGGTTATTTGAAATCGAAGTTATTCCAACGGCGGATGCAAAAATGTCGTTGACAGTACCTGTGTACCTAACTACCTACACTGCGAGTTAATTAGATCTTAAGAAATGCCTGCTTACGCAACACAATTTATTTACAAACATATTTTTTTTTATTTATCAGATCACTTTTTTGCTCAGCGAGACCGATTAAAAAAAACCACTAACCGATATAAAGATGATTGTAAAAATGATCTGAAATAAATTTATTATTATTATATTATTATTTATACCCAGTGCGGATTCGGAACTTCACACACACCATTGAATTTCTCTCAGGTGTGTGCAGGTTTCCTTCACCGTAAAGCTCATGGTAAATCTATATCTATACATATAATAAATCTGTAACAAGTCGGTGTCTGTACATTGAAGATATTTGAGAAAAACTGTCACTAGGGCTGTTTATTAGCGCAATAGAACCCAAAACAATGATTTTTAGAATTATTGTCTGTTTTTCTGTTTATCTGTTTGTCTGTTTGTCTGTGCGTTTATGCGCGCTAATCTCAGAAACGGCTTAACCTAGAAGGATGCGGTTTTCACTGATATGTTGGTATTTTTTTGGATTAACATTTAGTGTTTGTTTCATTTGAATCGGTTCACAAATAAGAAAGATATGTTTATTTTAAGAATTTATCGAACAGTTTTTAGAAGAATTGACTGACAATCGCTCGCCGGACTTCAGGAACTACTGCACTGATTTGAAAAATTCTTTCAGTGTTAGATAGCCCATTTATCGAGGAAGGCTATAGGCTATATATCATCACGCTAACACCAATAGGAGCGGAGCGGAGCGGAAGAATGTTTCAAAATCGGGGGTTTTTGAAGTAAAACTTCTATAGGCACGCTTTTGGTGGTGAATGAATGTGAACGCGGGTGTGCGGGGGGGGGTACTTTTTTATATCAAGGAACTAAGGAGAGCCATAATTGAAGAAAAAGCAAATTGGATAAAAAAAATAAGCTGCCCAAATTACTAATTCCACGCGAACGGAGTCGCGGGCAAAAGCTAGTTTCAAATATAATCCACACTGGGCCCGCATGGGAACTACGGCTCAAGCCCTTTCACTCTGAGAGTGGGCCTGTGCCGTGCAGTGTGATCATGATGATTATTATTCTTTAAACTGTTCCCATTATATTCTAGCATTTTACGCTAAAATTGGAGTCCCAGTGATATGTGGTAAAGAACCAGTACTTGTCATGATTTGCTAATAAGTACTAGCTGTTGCCCGCGACTCCGTCTGCGAAGAATAGGAGTACGAAAAATAGCCTACGACCTATTGTCAGACCTACCAAATATAGACAAAAAAAATCATAAAAGTCGGTCAAGCCGTTTCGGAGGAGTTCGATAACAAACACCGTGACAGTAGATTTTTATATTAGAAGATTTAAAACTGTTGCCATATTCTAGCATGTTACGCTAATGTCTTTTACATAGAAAGGTGGAGTCCCAGTGATATGTGGTAAAAAACTAGTACCTACTTGTCAAAATTTATTTATAAGTAAGTAACTATGCTCTGCTCTCGATCCTTCTGCAAATAACATTTCATTGTTCACTCAAATGCTTGATTGCTTTATACAATCGTGACTGGAAAATGCAGTTTTGCGTTTGTTGTATAGGTTTTATTTATTATAGTTATTGTGTTGTAATAGCCCATTGTGCTACAAGGAAACTGTTGTAATAACATGTTTGTCTGTGTAGGTATCAATGAATCTGCAATATTTATCTCGACCGTTAGTGTGTTATATCCAATACGTGAATGCACTTATAGATCTAGTCGATTCTGGTCTATAGAACTTGTAATAAGTAGTGAAATGGAAATATCATCGTGTATTTTTTCCAGAATGGAGATAGTTACTTTCGTATCTTTAAAGAATTTTCCTGCTATTAATGCGCATGCATTTTTGTGTTCTTACAACTTTCAATCAATTAAGGACACTTAAATGTGATCTTGTTGGAAATTGTTTGATTAATTTGATTAATTAACTTTTATATGACTTTCTAGTCATATAGACGCTTGCTTGATCTTTGTCCAGACAAAAAATCGGATAAAGTAGAGTAGATAGGGGCTGTCCAAACAACCCCCTGGAATCTGATGAAATACATAAATCGTGGGACGATTTGTCAATCCAATTGATCTAATCCCAAACCATACTTCGTTTATTTATCATTAGAAATAGAGTAAACAATCTCGAGGAGTCTTTTTATTGAAAAATGCTTTTAAAAAACAGTAACTATCACTTATGAAACCAAAATAATGTAAATGACCATAATTTTCTTGCTAATTGTTACATGTATTTTCTATGACTTATTATTCAAATGTGTTTTTCAATAAATCTCTTCTCATGCTAAAAAAACGAAGTATAAACAAAGCTTGTACTATGAGTACCGACTAGACAACGGATATACATACATAAATACATAATATTAAACATTGAAGACTCGAGAACAAACATTCGTATTTTTCATACACATAATCTGCTCTGAGCGAGGATCAAACCTGGGACCTCAAGTTTCGTAGTCAGGTTCTCTCCATTATGCTATTCGGTCGTCAAAATGTCACGACATTTGGCTCACGTGAGATCATAAAAAAAGCGTAATTTTAGTTGAAAAACGAAAATCTGTGGTTGATAAATTTTAGTGAAAAAGCCCACTAATTTATCTCATTCATTCGGAGAGGAGGCCTGTGCCCAACAGTGGGCCGTACATACGCAGAGTTGATGATATTGTAAAATTTGTTTTACTTCCTTTAACCCAGTTTTCTCGCAATTTTGCACCTACTATTTCTTGTAGTAATAAAATGTACAGTCGACTACAAAAAGATCGATACCGCCAAAGTTACAAAGATATGTATACACACCTTTATTGACTTAACATTAAGGTCGTGTATACATATTTTTGTAACTTTGGCCGTATCGATTTTTTTGTAGTCGACTGTACCTAGATGTATTACACGTACAGATATGACCGTGAAGTAAAATAGCTTGTAACTACACCTTTTTTTCTTTAAAGCCTCATAATAATATGGTGTATAATAAAATCAAAATCTAAATTACTTAACTTACGAGTTAGCCTTCGAAAGCCGATATTACGTCATTATAGGGAAACGGTAATCTGACTATTACCTGTTGCCCAGTTCGTTCATCACTGACACACAGACTGTCTGACGTTTACACGCAGTAGGGTGTCTAAGTACTATTAATATTATTGTAGCGTAAGTTCTTGATGGGAACACGGCCATTTCGTAATGCGCTGGTCAAGGAAAATGGAACATGTATCAGAAGATATAGAATCTAATCTAATACTAATAATCCCACTAAATGTTACAAACGTGAAAGTTTGTTTGTATGGATATATAAAAACTATGATATTTAATCGATTAACTATATAAGTATTTATTAAGCATATATAATAAATAAATATTATTAGGGGACAATCTTACACAAATCGACCTAGTCCCAAACTAAGCAAAGCTTGTACTATGGGTACTAGACGACGATAAACATACTTATATAGATAAATAAATACTTAAATACATAGAAAACATCCATAACTCAGGAACAAATATTCGTGCTCATCACACAAATAAATGCCCTTACCGGGATTCGAACCCAGACCTCTTGCTTCGTAGGCAGGGTCACTACCAACTAGGCTAAAGCGGTCGTTGAATATACAAGTGTATACAGGTGTATACAGGTTTACTCACGATGTTTTCCTTCACAGTAAAGCTCATGGTAAATTCTGAAAAACTGAGAGTTGCGAGCCGGGATTTGTACCCACGACCCTCTGCTTGAGAGGCCATAGGTCAAACCACTAAGCCATACTTGGCGGGCATAGAATTCACTTCTTCCTGTTCCGCGGGAACTTTGCATTTTCCTGGCATTATCCTATTAAACTACCAGTGTGCCAAATTTCACCACCACGGCTTTTTTTTTACCACACATGATTTTACTCAAACACGTAGTTGCAAGAAGACATTTACCCAGATACATTATTTTTGATGAACGACCTAACTATGATACGAGCAACTGTACTTCTGCCCACCCCATCCATTGCGACGGTCGTGCGCATACGTTAGTCGTAACGCAACGTGTTAAAGCAAAGGGTCGTGGGAAACAATAGCTCAATCATCATAATGCGCGCACCTGTCGACTCATCGCTGCGTCTGCGCACTCGTGACGCGCCGGCGGCACCACGGGAACTCGAAAATTGGTCCACCATTGTTACTACTTGTGTTCCGGCGAGTTTATGTGACAGAATGATTTATATGGCTAAAAAGCTAATTGTGTTCCCAGCTTAGTCTGTAACCAAATTATACACATATTACATACATACTTACATATTTTATCTATCTATCTATACCTATAAAACAGTACCTACCGTGACTGACTGACTGACTGACAGACAACGTTCAGCCTAATGTAAGTGCTAGAGACTTGAGATTTGGCATAAACGTACCTTGAGTATCATAGAGGTGTAATGAGGAAGGATTTTTGAAATTCCCGTGGTATCCGTGATATATCTAAACTACTGAGCTGATTTTAAAAATTCTTTTACTAAGTGAAAGCTACACCCTGATTAACATGAAATACTTTTTTAGCGGGCAAGTGCAAATAACAAAAGTTGTCTCTCCTGTGACATAAAATTAGCGACTTCGAGTCAGCAAACTTTAGATTTATTTAAATGGGCCGAAAGTTAGCCAGCGGTCCCATACACCGATGTCGACTCAACTAAAAAATATTGGTCACAGCTTAACTTTTGGCATGTACGACAGGAGGGTCGCCACCAAAAAAATGTGAACCAAAATTAACGTGCTTTCGAGTTCTCGTAGTACCTCTAACAATCAACAATCAGTCGGTCCGTCTGTACTCAACACTTGCTATCTAACATTAAGTGAAAAACAATACCCGTCGCATTAGAAATGATGAATTGGGTTCGGCTTGTTTTTCTTATTGAGGCTGTTGGGGAATTCTTCGGATGTTTCGAAGTTAACGGTCAATTTTGTGGTTTTATCGAAGCTGTTTTTGTTATGGACAGGACATTCAGTGGATTTGTAGATTATTTATATTGGATGTAATGACAAAATAATAGTCATCGTCGCGGCCTTTATACGTCCCAAGTCCCAATGAAGGGCAGACTATTCCTTATTGAGAGAAGGCTTGGGCTGTAGTTCCCACGCGGGCCCAGTGCGGATCGGGAGCTTCACACCATTGTTTTGTTTGCTTGTATTTCAGTATGTATTTATCAATATAAGTATCCGTTGCTTAGTACCCATAACACAAGCTTTGTTAGCTTACTTTGGGACTAGGTCAGTTGGTGTGAATTGTCCCCTGATATATTTATTATTATTAATTGATATTCTTTTTCAGTCTAGATGTATTAATGTGATAATTTCAAATTTAAAATTAGTTTTGTTATTTCTGGAGCTATCTACATACAAATTTTATGTATATGCGTCTATAGCTAAACCGTTTAAATGATTTCTCGCCCGCGCGGTACAGGGGCTGGGGCGGTATGACGACAAATGGGACTGGGAGAGGTGCGGGCGGCGAGCGCGCCTCGTGTGCCTGCCGCCCGCGCCTCTCCCGGCCCCCTTTTTCGCCAACCCCCGCGCCTCTGTACGCCGCGGGCGAGGACTCATTTAAACGGTTTAGCTATAATAGTTTTAGTGTGAAAGAGTAAGAAACACATATACACACAGTGAAAGAGCTAATTATTTGTGACAAAACTTGACATAATTCAACTGACGTGGTAAAATAAATGAAAAGGAACTACCGCTATGACAAAATCAAAAAGAAATTTATCTGTCATCATCATCGTACAAGTCCTGCAAAAGCCAACAGTGTTTATTAGTTGCTTATCCTAAAACGATAGAGTTTAAAATTGACTGCACTCCTTTAAATAAAGCCAATTAATCATACAATTAAAAGTATTTGACATGTCATCCATCATAAAAATGATTAGAGGTGAGAGACGCTACGATGTTTTCCTAGTTAATTTGATTATTCTTCAAGTGCATAAGAGACCGTGCTCAAATTAACTGTGTTTTGGTTTGAATTTTATTGTGTTGTATACTTTATGTTTCAAGCTGTTAAAGTTTTCTTAGGCTACCATGTACTAGGTTTGGAATCTTGCATCCTACATTGTGTCCACACTTGACCGTTTCGTGACCGGATTGCGGCAATAACCGTTTGGTTTTAGAATCTTAAATAATAACGGTCAAATGCGAGTCGGTGTGTATGTACATTAAGGATTCTGTACAATTTATTTTTGTTATTTGTTTTAATAGTCGCAATAGCAATGCATATTCTGTGAAAATTTCAAGATGAAGTTTATTACCATTACAAAGATAAAGTTAAAAACGCTGAAAAAAAATTATTGTTGTTTGTATGTCGACCCCCTTTAATTTTGAACATTATCTTATTTTTAATATTTGTTGTTATAGCGGCCACAGTAATCGGTAAATATTTAAATTAGGTAGGGTTAAAAAGATTGAGCCCTGTGACAGACGAACAGACAGCGCAATCTCAGGTCCCGTTGGTAGCCGTAGGTATGGAACCCTAAAAACAAGCCGAGTACGAGTCGAACTCCGGCACTAAAGACCAATTTTAACTTGGCCGTTTTTGCGAAATTACATTTGAAATTTACCATGAGCTTTATGGTGAAGGAAAAACATCATGAGGAAACCTGCATACCCCTGCAAAGAAATTCAATGGTGTGTGTGTGAAGTTCCCAATTCACACTGGACCCGCGTGGGAACTACGGCCCAACCCCTCTCATTCTGAGAGGAAGCCTGTGCCCTGCAGAGGGACGTATATAGACTGGGATGATGATGATGATGAGTAGCGATTGACCCTATCTCACCAAATTGAAAGTGCAGATGAGGTGTAATTCACTAGGTTCAGTAACAGCCAAGCATTCAAGCATTGAAGAACCCCGTGTGGTTGTCCTGAAACACAGACGACGGTAGTGAATTCCACTGCCTAGAAATTTAGAAAGGATAAAGCTTTTATGTAAAATATTTTATACCCAAAAACTCGTTTGAAGTCGGTAACAAAAGAAGAACTATCACCATTTATCGGTTCAACCGCGCCCATCCGATTATGTTCTCAAATGCGCTGTCACTGTGCACTTACTCTAAAAGGACCAGGAGTTGACACATTCCTATGTCACATAAGCCGTTTTGTCACCAACCAAAGTCAAGTTGTGTAGGCCGAATGTCTTAATCGTAAAGCTGTCAATCCCGGTATTGTTTTAAAAGTGTGGGTTGATATATATATTAGTTTTATTGATCGTAAAACTGGACCAGATATTTTTATGTGTTTGACTTGTCGCGTCATTATGACTTTGATTTCGCGGCATAATTATCATATAAAAAACAGCCGTTTAACGCGTTACTGGTTCAGATTTTTATGGAGCCATTATATTTTTCTACGGTGAAAATAGCTGGGAGTGCACTGGAATTGACAGCGCCGCGGAGCTTCTCAAACTGTCAAAAGACCGACTTAGGCGCAAACCACATAGAGGCGCTACTACGAAATTCGAAAATCGAAGTTCGTATCGTATTATCCCTCTCACTCTCGTGTCAAATCATATTAGCGTGAGCGGGACGGCACGAAACGTAGTTCGAATTATGCACTTCGTGGTAGGGCCTCAGAAAAGACGTGGGACGGGGGCACGTCGCAGTCGCGGCGCTCCTTGAATTACACTGACGAGCAAAAATAAAGGGTCGGTTACAAAAATGACGATAACTACAAAACCCGCTGTGATAGCTTCTTCGAGTAAAATGAGTTTAGTAAAGAGTTTTATTCTCAATAGCTGTTGCCCGCGACTCCGTCTGCGTGGAATTAGTAATTTGGGCAGCTTATTATCCAATTTGCTTTTTCATCAATTATGGCTCATGAATTAAGGACCTTATTAGTTCCTCGATATAAAAAAATTACCCGCCCCCGCAACCACCCCGCCCCCCGCACTCCCCTCCCAACCCCACACCCCCAGCGAACCCCTCGCACACCCGCGTTCACATTCACCACAAGTCAAGCGTGACTATAGAACTTTTACTTCAAAAACCCCCGATTTTGAAACATTCTTCCGCTCCGCTCCGCTCCTATTGGTGTTAGCGTGATAAATATATAGCCTATAGCCTTCCTCGATAAATGTGCTATCTAACACTGAAATAATTTTTAAAATCTTAGCAGTAGTTCCTGAGATTAGCGCGTTCAAACAAAAAACCTGTTCGATAAATTCTTAAAATAGACGTATCTTTCTTATTTGTGAACCGATTCAAATGAAACAAACACTTAATGTTAATCCAAGAAAATACCAACATATCACTGAAAACCGCATCCTTCTAGGTTAAGCCGTTTCTGAGATAAAAAAAAAAAAAATCATGGGACAATTCACACCAATTGACCTAGACCCAAATTAAGCTTAGCAAAGCTTGTGTTATGGGTACTAAGCAACGGATAAACATACTTATATAGATAAATAAATACTTAAATACATAGAAAACATCCATAACTCAGGAACAAATATTCGTGCTCATCACACAAATAAATGCCCTTACCGGGATTTGAACCCAGGACCTCTTGCTTCGCAGGCAGGGTCACTACCAACTAGGCTAAAGCGGTCGTTATAAGATAAGCGCGCACAAACGCACAGACAAACAGACAAACAGACAATAATTCTAAAAATCATTGTTTTGGGTTCTATTGCGCTAATAAATGACAGTTTTTCTCAAATATCTTCAATGTACAGACACCAACTTGTTACAGATTTATTATATGTATAGATTAAACTGTTTCTTGTTAAGAATAAAACTCTTTACTAACCTCATTTTACTCGGAAAAGCTATCACAGCGGGTTTTGTAGTTATCGTCATTTTTGCAACCGACCCTTTATTTTTGCTCGTCAGTGTAGTTGACATGCAGGTTGTCCTTACTACTTAGTATTGTCATTATATTTTTCATCATCATTAATTTAAGAGCTTAGCTCTTGTCGGTGGAGTAATCGCCACTCTTTTCGGTTCTCTGCCAGCGTTTTCAGCTCCTGATACGACATGACATTGACTTTTTCCTTGGCTTGATCTATAAATGACCGTCTCGGTCTTCCCCTGCCTCGCCTGCCTTCTATTTGCCCTTCCAAAATAGTTTTTATGTAACTGTCATGTCGTATCAGATGCCCCAGCATATTCCCTCTCCTATTTTCAATCGTCCTTAACAGCCGCCTTTCCTCTATTATATTTTTATCATTCATTTATTCAAACTTAAGAGGGAGAGACTTTACACTCTTGTTGGTGGAGTATATTCCAGTTATCCCTCCTATGAGCCATCTCTTTGACCTCCTGATACGACACGACATCGGCTGTTTCCCTTACTTGATTCATGTTGCTGCGCCTAGGCCAACCTATTCCTTTCTTCCTGTAGTTTCTTCCCCTCGACCTTTCCTTTTAAAATGGTCTATAGACTAGACGTTAAGCTAGGCTAAATCCTTAACGGTGTTATATTGAACATGTAGCAGTTTTGATACTAAACATTCTGATTTTAATTATGAATCTGAATAACATTAGAAAAGCAAATTAAACACAGGTTTTTAGTTTAGTTTTTTAGGTTTTTAGTAGTGGTAGAGCCATGTTGTAGCTAGCTGCTGCATCACGAACGGGCCGGCTCGTCCTGGGCAGTACCACCCTCTCACAGAACACCGGCGTGAAGCAGCAGTACTCCTGCTGCGTTTCGTACGGTCAGTGAGAGCGCCGGGGGCCCAATACCTCTCCCCTTCCTCTATTCCCTTTCCTTTTCCTCTCCCTTTTAGGGCCGACAACGCACTGGCATCGCGTAAAGCGCTGTGGGTGTCTATGGACAGTGGTGATCACTTAACATCAGGTGACCCACTAGTTTGTTTGTCTGGCCTCTCTAACATAAAAAAAAGGTAAGTTTGCCGCTAAACAATAACAGGTTCAAGCATATTAGCCTCATTTTCGGTAGGACGGCGAATCAATTTTCAAGGACGCGGTCAAAATCCTAGTTCTAACCACATACGTAACATTTTTTTTTTTTTTTACGTAACATTACAATAAAAACGACATAACAGCTGCTAGATAGTAATACTTATTAAAATGTGGATGAATTAACATAAGCAGATGATAATAAGATAAAATGCCGTTATATACTTTTTAAATCGAGGTTGCAAAATTTACTTGAAATGGATTTGTGCGGTTTTTGTAGTTGGCCACTTGCGCTTCTGTTGATGTTTCTATCAATATTTATAACTTGAATACTAATTAGCTGTTAGTATAAATACAGCATATAAATATTCTACTTATACTTTATTGTGTTGTGGTGTAGAATATCATAAGTATGCAACTTTCTTTGTGATTCTAATTCAGCAATTTGGCAACACCGTTCCTGTGTCATCATTCTTTTCTTGATATTCGTTAGTTTCTTAACTATTATTTATTTTACTCTTGAACTTTTAAATAAATTAAGACAATCTTAACTCGGTGTATTTTTTCATAGACATTTAAAGAAGTCACTACGTCCAAAAAATTTACATTTATTGTACCTATTATAATAGCATGTACATTAGAAATGATTTGCATTTGGTTGGTGCCTTCAATTCAAACTCAATTATTAGGTAGCAAATTTTGCTCAAACCAAATTTTAACAATCACTTTATCGAAGTCTATAATTTAAGACTAAACATTATTTGTTCTTAAGCTGTGGGAAACATGGATTAATATGATGTTTCTCTCATGCAAATTAACGTCATTTCAATCTTAATAAAGTCTAGTGTTTTATAGTTTCACACAGAAAGGATTATAAAAAACTCACTTTTGTCTATGATTTGCACATGTCAATTAATAAAACACCGTTATTGTGACACAGGTTATTAAAAAAATTTGCTTTCAAATTTCGAACGGCCACTGTTCTAAATTTAAGACAAAGCTATAAAAATTAAAAGAAAACAATCCTCTACTGTTGCTGGTTTTTAAGTTTCGTTTGTTTTGCTAAAAGAATAAGATTTACAATAGAACGTCTGAATGTTTTTGTGTGTCAATTTTTTTTATTACGGAACTAAATTTGGCCGGTAACATTAACAGCTATTTCCCGGTATACCTACATAATTTGTCACTTCGAGGTTTTGTTTTAATTTCCCTTATAATTTATTGTTCCAATTATTTGATAAATGGCTCCGATTCGTTAGGTAGCCATTAGGTTTCCCCAAACAGTATAATTAATTTATGCATCTGAAGCGATTCATTTTAAATAAAGTGGACCAGTTCCAAGTTTTTTAGTGAGTGGTGTCATCCAGTAGCAAAATAAAGGCTTTATCCAATAGTAGGTTAGAAAAAAAACAAAAGCAACCATCGGATCAATATGGATTCTAATAGAAGAAGAAAAATAATAGAATCGCACTGAAAAGAATTTTCAAGGAAGTTTAATTAAATATGCAATTCTATGATTCAGTTTAACTAGAATGTATAAAACTAGCTGTTGCCCGTAACATCGTTTGCATCCCGTTGAAAATACAGTTTCCCGGGAATCAAAGCAAATGTTGGTAAGAGAAAAATAGCATTATTTTCTGCGTCAAAGAATTCTTAGAGCCTGTTTTATAGTCACTAGTGGCATGGAGGGAACATTTTTGCTAAGTATCCCAAAGAGTGAGAGAAGCTACGTCTATGTATGTGTATGTATGTATAGACATAGTACTGGTGTACTTCCGTTTGGCAAATTAAGTTTCCCAAACTGATTCATTTGGGAAATGAATCAGTTTGAAATGTTTATTTTTTCTGAAACTGTAAACTATTCAGGATATATTTCAGGACTATTTTGTAGGTTAGGTTAGGTTAGGTTTGTTTTATAACAATCCTGAAAGTTTACAGTTTCATTCAGAAAAATAAACATTTGGGAAATGAAACATTTGCCAAGTTCAGTTCGGGAAACGTAATTTGCGAAACATTAGTAAACCAAGAAACACAATAACCGATGTGGTACATGTAGATAGGCAAACTTAGCCCTCAAAGGGTTCTCGACTAGTCAACCTTCAAAGCAGTCAAAGCGGTTACCTTCATCTTTCCTAATAAGAACTACTAAGTAATGGAATTCACTCTCATCATCTCTATTTCCAGGTAGGTTGTTACTGAACCAGTGAGACACATCTTTGGCCTCATGCAGATGCAGGTGAGATAGGTGTCAATCACAGGTCAGTATTATGTTACAAAATACCTTTGAGGGGAGCATTTAGGTAGAGACTAAGAGTCAGTTTTAAAGTCAAGAATGTAACTTATCAACACTTCAAATAAAAAGATTTGAGCATTCCAGATGGAATTGAGTTGTTACAGCATCACGCTAGTTGTAGTTACAGAGATAATCTCCTATTACCAAAACACAAATAACAAACAAACTTTCTATGGCGTGTTACGTGTCATTTTTTGATGGTTCATACGAGCGACGAATTTAAGTGGCGAATATACTACCTACCTACTCCCAAGTTCAAAATTCGAAGCTCATAGCACACAGTCCCTCTCACTCTGCTGTTAAATATTATAAGTGCAAGCGAGACGGCACGATACGAATTTCGAATTGCTAGCTTCGGAAAGGCCTGTGAGAGTGACAGGGGTGTGTGGGCTCATACAATCACCTTTTAGTTTTAACCGCGGCGGCTTCGCTTGGTCAAAAGAAAAGTAAGTTGCATGGTACTGTAAGAGTGAAAATTTTAACCCTTTTAATGTCGTTACGCTGTCCGTCCGTCCGTCTGTCCATAACAGGGTATATTAAGAAGCTTGATAGACGGATAGCAGAGCTGTGCACGTAATGTTTTTACTATTGCTACTACACTAAAAAAAAAAAATTAAATCAAACAACAATATCCAACGAGATGGAGCGACGACCTGGTTAAGGTTGCGGGAACGCGTTGGATGCGGATGGCTAGGACTGGTCTGTTTAGCGAACCTTGCGAGAAGCCTATGTTCAGCAGTGGACGACTTCCGGTTAAATTAAATTAAAAATTAAGGTGATCCCAACCAACTCAATTCCATACATTTCTTTCTAGTCATTCTCAAACGACAAGGACAATATCCTGTCACGCGACAAACGAAAGCCGTGCAGTGCCTCTACCATGAGTTTGCACTGGTTTCCGTGACCGTACTCGCTGGCGACGGCGTGGGTTATTTGTATGGAGAATTGTACAGCGCCTCTAGCGGTCACTTACGGAAGTACAATTCTCCATACAAATCATTTACGCCGTCGCTAGCGTGTACGGTCACTGTGAACTAGTGTGGACTCGTGGTAGAGGTACAGATCAGAAACCGTGAGAACTCGTCGACGGAAATCATCGATTGTAATCGTAATCTTATTACGAATGTAATCACGACTCGATTAACCATAAGGAAATCAAATCGAACGGTAACGGATAAGCTGTGTGACAATTTTTGTATCGACTGGAGACAAAATTGTTCCAGAGATTGCAAATCACAATCGATGATATTAAATGAAACATCGTAAATGTATTTACTTTTGTTGATGATAGTATTGATAGTTATTATCGTAAAGTCGTGGCACTTTTACCATAATGGGTAACTTTTGGGGGACGGGATTAACTCAGTCCAGATTTAATTATCTATTACTGTGAAGTTAGGGTAGTAGGTTAGGGTTTTCGTTTTAGCATTTTCTATATTTCATTAGACCCTTCTGTATGTCGATTTCAGGTGGGCCAATGCTATCTTCCATTGGGTTGAAGTACCCCAACTTTGTGGTATCTAATTTATAAGTGAAATAAATGGCAAGGCAAAAAAGTTCGGATGGCAATGTTTTTGTCTTTTTTACAAAATGTTCGGAAATTTCATTAAAGAAGACTACATTTTAAAAAAAAAAAATATGATTTAAAGAGCGAAAATTGGCCCTCGCTCCGGATTCGATAAAAAAAACATCACGTTCTGCAATCCTTTGAAATTACTATAGTTACTTGAACTGCGTATACTTAGGACCTAATAAAGCCGAGACTAATCACCGAAAACCGTTGGTAAAATGATCTCACTCACTTACGCTCTAATCTCAGTAATAGGTTGTTCGTAGAATGGAAAAGCAGTGGTATGATGAGCGAATGAATTCTCTAGTGCTGTGGATACATTTGCGTTGCGTAAACAGGTCCTAAGTTAGAATGAGCCATCGCCGCCGTATAAGGCCGCTCCGATGGAAAACTAAGTCGAAAGCGTAAGTTTTTTGTCGCAACAAAACAAACAACGATGTGATTACAATGAAAACAGTTTGTTGCTGATACTCATACGTATAATACGTAAATTGCTTATAGTACCTAATTAAAGCACTAACGATATTGAATTCGAGACGTTTTTGGTGTCATCATTTTACAATAGAGGCTCGGATCACTACGTCCCTGATGAGAAGAAGATAAAATTAAAGTCGCACGGAAAACTATTTCAAATGTAAGTAAACCTTTCGTAGCTTGTCAGTATGATGCAAAGTTTATTAAAACAGCTGGACTTGGTGCATGTACGAATGACGATAAGACGGTATTATGATCACTTGTAGTATAATTTTTAGCACGCATCAAGGCAATCAACTCCTATGCAAAGTTCTCACTTATTCTTTTATAATTATCTCCAGCTTTCGTTTCCTGTTATCTTGTAACGTCGTCTTCATACAACTCTGCTCAAATTGCTCTAAATCATCCCGTGATATTTTTTTTAATCAGCTTACTAGCTTTTGCCCGCGGCTTCGCTCGCGTGTACCATGAGTATTCCAAAGAACCAAGATACCAAGCAAGCAAGCATACAGGCAAGCAAGAAAGCATGCAAGCATGCAAGCAAGCATGCAAGCAAGATGCAAGCAAGCATGCATGCACGCAAGCAAGCAAGCGAGCAAGAAAGCGTGCAAGTAAGCGTGCAAGCAAGCATGCAAGCAAGCACGACTAAACTTCAGGTAGATACGGTCATTTACAGTGTTTCTTTGTATACAATGTTTTTCACTAATTCGGGAGCGGGCACTAAAAATCTGAATAACCAGAAAGAATACAACTAAAGGTCTATACGTGCATATGATATTTTAAGAAACTTCCTATAACTCCTAACCGTTACGGAGTTTAACCTTCCATCATCAGCTCACCTGGATAACCTGAAAAAATACAACTATAGGTCTATACGTACCTATAATATTTGAAAAAATATCCTCAACTCCTAACCGTTAAGGAGTTTTACCTTCCATCATCAGCTCATCAACATGTGATGATGTCTACCAGACGCAAACACTTAAATAGCTTGAGAAAATATATGAAAAACGTAATGCGTGCCAACAAAATTTGAAGGTTGCCCCCGATTTCCCTGAGATTCCGTCATCAGATCCTGATTTGGTGACAATGGGACCATCTCAGGAGTATATTATATTCTTACGAATAAAAAATATTTTTTAAAATCGGTCCACAATTGACCGAAAAATCGGTGAACATACCTACATAAAAAAATACAGTGCATAACCTCCTCCTTTTTTTGAAGTCGGTTAAAGAGCCCTTTATGGCCTACTTTCAGTGTTCACTTTTGATTTTTGAAATTTTACCTTTCTACAACCAGTAAAACGCAAAATCCCGTTTTTTCTAGTTCCCGTAAGAATTTCGGGAAATGCTTTATTAATGCTCCCCTACACTCCCCAAGGAACCCACTTGCCAAATTTCAGCTTTCTACGACCAGTAAAACGAAAAATCCCGTTTTTTCCCGTTTCCGTGGGAATTTCAGAAAGTCCTCTCTCAATGCTCCTCTACACTCCCCAAGCAACCTACATGCCGAATTTCAGCTTTCTACGACCAGTAAAACGAAAAATACCGTTTTTTCCTTATCCCGTGGGAATTTCCAAAAATCCTTAAAACCGTTTTTTACTACTATAATTACCTACTTCTATGCCAAATTTGAAGAGTCTAGTAATTATAGTTCATAGAATTCCGATTAACTGAATAAGCATATAAATCCCGTTTTTTCTCGTTCCGTAGGAATCCGTAAAGTCCTCTCTCAATGCTCCTCTACACTCCCCAAGCAACCTACATGCCGAATTCCAGCTTTCTACGACCAGTAAAACAAAAAATTTAGCTTTCCTCATTATTTAATTAATTAAATATTTAGGAAAGACAAGAGCTCAGATTTTGTCCGTATTTACTTAATTATATTAAATAAATACGCCCAAAAATCATAGCAGCGGTAAGTTTGATAATAGCGCCATCTAGTGCTCAAGGGGTGAGGCTCGTTGCATTGAATCGAACTAACTTCGCTAAGGATATCGGTAATTACGTCCAAAAACAAACCAAAGAATGATATTGTCCCAATTGCATTGCGACAATGGTCAAGTGCAAAAATCTGTATTGATTGAATCCTGTCATAATTACGTACCGATACCTTAATTCGACGACATAAGAGCAACGACATATAAACAACAACAACAACGACAAGTTGTATGCACCCATATTTTTAAACTTGACTGTACCTAAGTGGTAGAAGAAAAAACATTGCATAACAGTATGCATATCAATATCATTATCTAAAAAACTGGCGTGTCTGTAAGACATGCGCATGGGCACACGCCTTTACGCTCTGATGAACAAGGAACTGGACGCAAATTGCTAAAGCATTTACAATGATAAGTCGCGGTAGCCATCTGCTGCAAACCAGGCAATTTCGAGCAATGCCGTGTTTTCACTCAAATTGTTTTCTAGTTGGTTTGTGATGTGCGAACGGTAGTTTGACGCTGTGTTAGGAGTCGTTAGTTGATTTATATTATAGTCGGTAGTCATGAATTACGGTAAAACTGATTTACAGTAAATTTGTCAAATTGTATAGCCGAGGTAGCTTTGTGTTTTGACCTATATCCTTTCAAGCAGAGGATCTCTGTTTTCGGACTTCGTTTGCGATTACCACGAGCTTTTACGGTGTAGGACAAACATATTGAGGAAATGCACATGCGTGTGAAGTTTCCAAGCCGCACTGTGCCCGCGTCGGAACTACAGCCCAAGCCCTCCCATTCTGAGAGGTGGCCTCCAGTGGGACATATATCGAGACATAACGAGATTTCGATAATTGATTTGGCGAGTCGTCCAATGATACATATGATTTGTTACGAATGGTACTGTAGTCTACAGTTTTGCTTATACTTTTTAACCAAATCTTGACACCCGATAGAAAAAACATTGTAAGTAATTTTACGGTGTAATTTAATATTCAAAGGTTGAAATAAGCAAAAGCTGACCTATCTGCGTATCTATTTGCTTTTTGCCTAAGATGAAAATTGGAAAAGTTAGTACGTGTGATTACATTGTAAGTAATTATTTTTATCTCATTGGTCTTATTTTTTTAGTGTAACATTATTGCAGATTTAGTTACAATGTGAAAAAATCTCGATTGGTAAACAGTATACCAGCAAAAACATTGTAAATAATATTGCTATTATTTTATTTCTCGTGCGATCTAGGTATCGGGGAGTATAATGATCAACAATATGGTAAGAAGACTTACATGAATAATAATAATAATAATAATAACCATTTGATTCAGATAATTGCATCCATAGAAAGGTTAGCATCGTTACTTACAGCTACGTCAGTCCTTAAAAAATAAAATTCACTTTAACAGATAGCAGTAGGTAATACTAATAGTATAGAATAATGTGCTTTTCAATTAATGAAATTTAATCAACTGAATGATTCTAAAGTAATTGTATTATTCAATTCAATTTAATTTAATTAACTAACCCGATCCAAAATTTGAGGATGTAACTATTGATCCTATTCGCAAATGCCATCAGAATATTGTTGCGGCAACCCCGCTCCCAGCTCAGCAGGGATGGGATTCTCTTTCTTTTAACTGCATGAAAATTGTCTGTGTGTTTCTCGGCAAACATCCCCGAGGCGCTGCAGTAGCGAGGTAGCCCCAACAGCATCCTGAAGGCATTATTATATTGGAGACGGAGGGCATTGTACGCTTTCTGCGTGTAATTAATCCATAGGCTGCTCGTGTAAAAAACTTGACAGAACGCCTTAAAAAGGGTAATATTGACTTGTCTTGAACAATGAGCGAACCTACGAGCCAGCATGTTACTTCGCACTGCTAGCGCCCGGACAGACCGTCAGACAGGATGTGTCCCAGATATTTAAACTGAGTTACTCGATTGAATGGCTCACCATTTAAATAATGATATACCATAGTAAACACTGGGATTCATCCTATGCGACTTGAAGACCATGTACTCGCTTTTGTTACAATTGTATATTTAACCATGCTTCTCTGCATATGACTCACACACGCACAACATTTGTCTGAGAGCACAGACCGAGGGGCACATCAGCACCATATCGTCGGCGTAGCTTAAATTGTTAACGCTGACACCATCCACATAGCATCCGACATGCATGCTGCTGAGCTCCCTGATCAGACTGTTGACGTACTACAGGTTGAAGAGCTTGGGTGAGGTTAAACCCCCTTATCTCACCCGCATTCCAACCTATAGGCCTCCGACAATGAACCATTTCATCTTTCGTAGTTGAGCTGATTGCTATACCAAAACTTAAAAACATTGACGAGCTCATGTGGTGTACTTGTACTAGCTAGCTTATCCCATATGATACCGTAGAACACCAAATCAAAAGCCTTTGTTTTGGCTTTCTGGCTATTAATAATTCTTTTGAGCAATGAAGTTGTAACATTGGTAATCATCAGTAAAATTGACTCTGTCTTTTATACATTCATGGTGGCTGAACAGCAAATTTGATCATAAATACGTGTAAACAGATGCAAACTAACCCGTTCACAGACACAAAAATAATTACACAAATTTGAGTATATTATAATTACCTTGTCAATGACACTTAATAATTGTAAATACTAAGACATTGTATCGCTATAGTAGTTTGGTGTTGATATACATAACTCATTAAAATATAATTTCTGGTTCATATCAAGTTTTATTCTATGATAGTACCCAGTGTTGCTTTTAATAAGGTTTTTTGTCATTAAAACTACTTAAATTGATTGAAATATTGTAAAATATTATAAAAATAGGTAAAAGTATATTAGATATACAATGAAGTTAGACAAAATTCATCTATGCATCAATATAAATTCGATAATAGACCATGGTAAGTAGTACTTACAATCTTTTTATGCGGTTTTATTTTTATTTTTTTGCATTGTAACTGTATGTATATCAGAAACTATAACAGTTAGAATAATTCAAGATTTATGTATATAAAGGCCATAAAAAGTTACATAAAACCACATTGTCAAATTAGAAAAAAATAAGAAAAATAAAAAATATCACCACTCCAAAGTATTGAAATTAGTAAAAACGTCATACTGTACACCTATTAAAAATAATTACAATGTTTTTGCTATCGGGTGTCGAAATGATAAAATCTCTATTTATGTAACTTAGTGTCAGTGGGAAGAGAGCTGCTTATTAAATAGTTAACCTTTCACCACAATACATAACAAAAACTGTTAGGATCTCTCCTCGATGATGTAAATTTTTCTATCATTCATCTCCTAATAATCTTATCGGTATATTTATATTGCTTTCGGTGGTTAAATCAATTATATTATACATGACGTGATCAATGATGCATGTAGTTTTTTGGTAATTATGACTATATTATCTATATTGGTTGAGATTCTTCTTTCTTCAACCATAGACAAGACTAAACGACATATTCTTACAACAAATTACGGCAAAGATACTATCAAAGACGTAGTTTGTCCAACAGACTTGTTAATAATAATATTACCGTAAGCACAAACGAGAAATATAAATCGTCCCACAAAATCAGGGATACCGTTTCAATAAATAATTTGTCCATAAAAAATCTCCAACAATCATTTCCCACAGTAAATGCTATAAAATCCCAAATAAAGTGTTAAAGATATCTTCAAGTAATTTTATATGTTCCATGTGACTTCTAAGTGTAGCCGAAATTTTACGACTCAAGTTTACATTAGCGACTGCTATTTCTACTTTAGTGATAGTTTATAGAGCGTTTTATAGAGTTTACTACTTTTATATAACAGTGCTAAGAAGAACTAGCTTTTTATGCATTTAATAATAATGTCATAACGATCGTGAATGAACTGTGGTCATTTTAATCAATAATAATGTTGTGGTACGTTTGTTTGGGCAAGTTTGTGTTATTTCCAAGTTTGATAAATACGATAGATAGATACGAATAGATTAACGAGTGATTTTTTTTTTTTCCTATGTTAGTTCTTATAATAAGTATAAATATAAAAGTATTAATACAAAAGAAAACAACTATACAGAAAAAACAGGCATTTTTGTTGAAAATATTAATTTATTAATAATGTTATATTGCTGGAGGTAGGGAAAAAAAACCGGCCAAGAGCGTGTCGGACACGCCCAAGGTAGGGTTCCGTAGCCATTACGAAAAAATCAAGTAATATTTTTCTAAGGATTTCGTATGTGTACGGAATCATCTAAGTTTAGGTATGTTTTATACCTTAGTTTTAATGTTTTAATGTTTTAATATTTATTTGGGTACAAACGGTATAATATAGCTAATTACAATAGAAATCTTAGATTATACATCAACCAGTAAAGTTACCACAGGTTGCTTATACATGTTACTAACCAAGCAATATAAAATCGTGACATTACTTTAAAAGACTATGGATACCTATAGAGGCAGGAAATTAACATCAACATGAAAACTAATTAGGCTACTAATTACTCTAAAACTACAAAAAATTTCCAAGCAATCTTAGCCGCTATAATTTTCCTAGTAAATTTGATATATTTACTACCCTTCTGAATTTTTTCAAATTTTTCCACCCAACAGTTTAGATTTTAGAGGGGGGGGACGGCCGATTTTAATGAAAATTTTCACTTTAAAGTTGAATATTTCACAAACAGATCACTGAATAGAAAAATCATGTTAAAAACCCCGCAATGGTTTTAAAAGACCTATCCAACGATACCCCACACTATAGGGTTAGCCGAGAAAAAAAAATTCACCCCCACTTTACGTCTATGGGAGGTACCCTAAAAAAAATATTTTACTTTTTTTTATTCAATCACTTTGTCGGCGTGACTGATATATATATTGATGCCAAATTACAGCTTTCTAGTACTAACAGTCTCTGAGCTTAGCCGCGGACAGACAGACAGACAGACAGACAGACGGACAGACATGGCGAAACTATAAGGGTTCCTAGTTGACTACGGAACCCTAAAAATGACGGCCTATTTTACCATCTTTCCTACATTTTGTATTTTTCTACGAACTCTCATTGATTGTTAAACTAAATAAAACAAAAAATTAAATGGCATATTTAACCATGGGTAATATTAATTTTGTTTGGTAATAAACTTGTTTATACTTGCGATAAATTCAATATTTAATATTCGTTTACACATCCTCGATTTAAGTCACACTAACCATTTATAGTTAAAACGAATGGACTAATGAAGATTCCATTTAAAAGCGTTCGGTACAACATAGCTCCTTGAGCTACGCCAGCCGTCTTATAAAGAGCTCTTACTGTAAAGTTTTTCATTGGCTTTTAAGGTCAGAGTACACTGGTAGTTTGTAAGACTTATGCCACTGACTAGACAGCGAATCTGTGAAGAGCTATCTGTAGCTTCTGTAAAGCAGTTATCAAAGTTCAATTTATACCGGTTTTGATTTAGCACACGCAGGTTTATTATTGCACCTACATTAAGTTTTATGGGATTTTCACTCGCAGTGTTTTAATTTATGACCATTTTAATATTCTCGTTAGTCACTAGTAATAAGAATATACTTATGGAGTGTTAAATATCAACACTACTTCCTAACGGGCCACACCAGATCACGTTAAATATGCTATAGTACCATGAAAATATTTCACCTGTTGCATTAGCTTGAAGTCGCTTCCAACCGTAATGATTGTATATCAATGAGGGAGGCCTATGTAGGTCCAGCAGTGGACGTCTTGCGGCTGAAATGATGATGATGATGATGATTAGTTTGAATGTCCTCATATCATTTACGAGTCTATGATAATTCGCTTATTCTTTAAGGTTTCATATCAAAAGTAGATTAGCTTGAAAATATCACTTTTAGGGATATGGAATAAGTTCGCCTTTGTACTTTTTCGTTTCGTTGTTTGTTTTTTTTTGTAATGTTCTGTTTCTTATGTACAATAAAGAATTTACATACATCATTATCCGCTGGTTAAATATAGTGATTTACAAAAGCAGTCAGTGCTCTACTTACCTCTGAGTCTCCATGTCCTTCATCATTGTCATCTTTAGCATATGCTATTAAGTCCAAGTGCTTGAACCAGGCCTCCTCTCTACCGATACCACCCGGGTTTAAATCTCTATGACTATCATCATCATCGGTCTCTAGCCTAGAAAATACGACAAAACTCGCACAGGTCTCCTTTTCCTGATCCCTGCTATTTGCAAATTTCGCGCTTTCGATTGCATATTTCCTTATAGTTTCAAATCACATTATGCTCTTCATCTAGCTGCTCAAGCAACGTTACTTTTGAAGTGATCTCTCCACCTCCGCGTTTTTACACAATACCTTAATCCCACATACGTATGCGCAACGGTGCTCAAATAACAGATTTATTCAAATTCCCAAAAGGAGTGCCGGTTACTTCCAAATGTCTTTATCACTAGGCCATTGTTGAAAATCATTTGTAAACCAATATCTACTATTACGGCGGCCAGAAAACTACATAAGTCAGGTTCTTTATTGATTTCTTGAATCGAACAGAGTCCTATAAAATCTGCCTTTCGTCAATTTGCCACCTGTGAGTTTTTATTTATTTAACGGCGAACTGTTAGGTTTGTTGGTTTTATCTTTATTATATTTGGTTTTATACTTGAAGACTAGGAGACGATAATTATTTTTAAAAGTGTACATAGAATAGAAAAGTTAATTGTATTTTTGTAGCAAATCAAATCTACTTGCATCAAGTTCCGATCGAAGAGTCCAAAAAGAGGTAAATAATAATAAAAATACTTTCTTTAAAACAAACGATAAAGATTTCAATCTATATTTCGATATTATAATTATGATTAAAGAGCGCTTTTATCCGGTTGATTTAGTGTGAAAATTTATAAAAATATCTTTCTCCTGAAACAAAATGCAAGCTATTTTCTTCAAAGCCTAATAAAACCTACTTGAATAGCAAAAGTGCAAGAATTTAAGTAAATTATATGATATACAGTGTCTGAAAAATTTATGTTTGTTCAGCAATAACACCGCAGCCAAGGCCAGTCATTGCGTTATGACATAAGAGAGACCAAAAAGCTAAAAAAAACCTCCCGTAATATTATAATGTCGAGTAAGTATTCTCTTCAAATGTCTATACCACTAATACGTGTATAATAATGTTTCCTCTACTCTCAAAACGTTAACGTTAGCTGCATTTACATCAACACAACCTTTTTGTTCCGAGAAAGAACGAGTCATAAAATTATCATAATTCCGTTGTTAGTATGATTAATAACACTTTAAAGAAATACAATCTAATATTTTCATAAATTGTCACATTATTCTATGATACATGACATTTAGAACATTGTATGTTAACATAAATTTTTATGCACAGTTATTTTGCAGAATGGAAATGATGTATTGAAAAGATAAAGTAGAAAATTACAGCTAATCCTAATATTGATAGAATTGCTGTTGTGAATAAAATGAAAATGAAGATGGAAACCAACAAGAATTCGAAAAATTGCCCACTAGCTGACAAATGCTTGGCAAAGCGACAACAACAGAAACGCAAGAAGATACTTCCCGTAAAAGACAACTAAGTTTATAAAGGTACCATTTACCATTAATCAAACGTTACAAACACAGAAAACAAATTGTTAACGTTAAAACAACAATATCTTTAACATAACTCCTTTCAATGACATCCGAGTAAGACAAACGATTCCTTACTCAGTATCGATTCCTACGTATCGACTTAAAATATTGATGCTTAGGGCTTTTTAATCGATAGCTAAGCATTTAAATTAACTGCGCTTTCGAATAAATTATAGAATTACTGATTTTTTTATTGAAACTTGACCTCATAAAAGTACTCAATTTGTTAGTATGAACGTCATTTATTAATTCTTAGTTTTATTAGGGGTCACATAGCTTTACGTTTTTGGAGAGATTATGTTTTATTGCTGTCAAATAGGTGCTAAAGTTACTATTTTGACGGAGCTGTAAACTTTTATGTTGCAATGTCGTTATTAAATTTAAGCTTACCTATTTTGCGTTTTATATTTATGAACAAGTAGCTGTTTCTTGCGACTCTGCTTACAAAGAATTCATTAGTCGGTGTCACGCAGGAACTATGCAATTCTCCAAAGTAAATAAATAATATTTGACGTTCTTCACAGGGTCTCAATCTTTTCCAGAACAAACTTCACCTAAATCAGATAATCGTGAAGAAGTAGCAGATAGATAGAGCTCCTCTCGCATTTATAATAGTATTTATATAATAGTATTTATTTTTAGCTGTTGCCCGCGACTTCGCCCTCGTTGTATTTTTTCTAAAATGTATTCCATAAGAAACTTCTCCTGACAATAACAAATGCAACAAAAAAAGTAGTAGTGAAATCGGTCCAGCAGTTCACGCGTGTTGCTGTAACCAAGTGAAATAGGCATAGGAAAAAAGGATACCAAAAAGTGCTACCTGAATTGAGAATTTAGGCCGGGGCCGCACTGGTAAGGCGACCGGCGACACGACGCGACGGCGACTAAATCAATCATAGTTCGAGTTATGTGAGCGGCCGCAGCGGCCGCAACGGCGACGGCGACTAAATCAACTATGTTTGATTTAGTCGCCGTTGCGTCGCGTCTCCGGTCGCCTTACCAGTGCGGCCCCGGCCTTAGTCTTCTGGCCATTAGTACATTGCGCATTGCATTACAAAATTAAGACATCACAGATAAATGGCGATCCACTACCTACTGTACGTTTTCGTCGGCACTTCCTGTCACGTACAGTGAAACTGTGGAATCAACTTCCAGCAGCAGTGTTTCCAGGCAACTATGACATCGGAGCTTTCAAGAAAAGGCTTTATACTTCGGATTAGTGACTCTCTTTGAGTTGTTGGTACTTACGGGCGGTGGTGATTTCCCATCAGATAACCCACTTGCTCGTTGGCCTCCGTCTCGTAATAAAAAATACTAAATTTCATGCTTAATAAATAATAAACCATCAACGTACACATAACAATTGGCTAAAACTGTAATATATAAGGTTTTCGTAGGATCGTATTTGATACTTAAGGCGCTTGAACTTCTACTAAAAATGTCACTTGTATTTCGAATGACAATTAAGAATGATGTCACTGAAGAATTGAGGTTATTGTTACTAATTTCCATGTTTTTCTCAACACATTCATTGCTGTATAATGTGATGTATCGACGCTCTAACGGCGCGCTTGCTTTATGAGCGAAGGCTCATACATATTTGAATATTGCTATGGGAACTGAGAACGTAATCATTTCCAAGATTTTTTGTGTCAGTAGTTATACTTAAACCACAGCTACTATAAAATTTAGCCGCTTATAGAAGGTGGGAAAAATTGTAAAGTAGGAAATCCAAAAACTACAGTAAGATTGAAAGATGATGCCACGAGTTTCTGATTTAGTTTACTATGTTTGAAAAGCAAGTAAGTAGTTGTACTTGTAATACGAACTACTAAGGAATGGAATTCGCTCCCATTGTCTGTATTTCCAGATTATACAACCTCTTCAATGCTAAAGTGAATAAACGGATCCTGAACCAGTGCAGAGGTACACATTATTTTGGCTTCATCTGCACTTTTCATCGGGTCAAAAAATGGTATTATTTAAACAAGTTAGCTATGAAGTATCTTTTTTTGTACTTATTTTTTCAACTTCATTTTTTTTTATTACTTTTACGGTCATCCCGTGAAATCAAAAGTTGAAAAAATAAGTACAAAAAAAGATACTTCATAGCTAACTTGTTTAAAGTTGCACAGTAGCGCCATCTCTTGTCCAGGTGAGCGGTTAGTTCCGAAGGAGTGTTAAAATCTCTCGATGAGGGTGTAACATAGATGTGCGCTTGTCACTGCATAAGGTGATGATTTAGCAGATTGAAATGTATGATGTATAGGAAAGATTCGTGTCTAATCTCTAGACCAGTGGTGGTGTAGGGGTATGGCACGCGGCACGGAATGCTGAGGACCTGGGTTCGATTCCCAGCATTGGTCTTTTTTCTGGGGTTTTTTCTGTGCATCTATATTTCAGTTTGTATTTAGTACGAAATATATGGTATTATTTTATGTAAAAAAAGCAGCAGCAACATCAAAGCAACTAAATTTTTGAAAGCATAAACTTCTTCAGTAGTTACAAGTATTAAAATTTTATTCAAGAACGCAGTCCAAAGATTTGGGTAATTGAAGTAGCAGTGGGTAGCATCCGTTGGCCCCAAGTATTCTTGACTCGCAGACACGACGACGAGGCGGCGTTGATAGGCCCTCAACAAGGTGGACCGGTGCCCGCTCATGTGATTGCTTTAGGCCCTCACGTCTTTCAGCTGACAAAAATAATGATAATGATAATTAAAAACACGCTTTTTTGCATCTCTTTGCTGTACGCACAATAGTATTTCCCAAAGCTTACCTAGAAACATCATTGAAGAAAAAAAGCTTAGCAACAAAAACTAAAAAAGTCCACACGTCAAGCCCGACTTCGAACACTGATTTCATTGTTAATTCAAAATCAATGTCAAGTCTTTCTAATCCTTCCAAGCATCCGCTACTATGTTCAATTGTTGCTAATCAGGTAACGGGCAGACACACCTGTCCAAGATAGCGTTAATATCTCTATAATTACATGGATAACATTAACCAGTTACTTTGGAGGTGGTATTTCTTAATAGCCAGTAATTTATTGTTAGTAAATTTGGGAGTAATAATTATTGTTAATATTGACACGGATTTTAAATTGTTTTATGTAATGTGCAATCCGGAGATTGCTAGTTGGACGTAGGCGTCTAGAAACTTAATGTTTATTAGCGCGTTTGAGGTTATTATCGTAATTGCTAAGTTTAATATGAAAGTGTACACTCTATTTGCAATTAAGCTTGGAGGAGGATCGCTTCAAAATTAAATACGTCTAAACTACCAGAGCGACTTGCTTTAATTTCTCCTCTTTTGGCACATAAATGAAGTTATTAATATGGCTGAAACCTCAAAAGGTACAGACTCATCATCATCATCATATTCATCATGATACTACTACACTTAATAATGCCAATTTTGCGTGACCTTCGCTTACTTTGGGACCAGGTGAATAATATTATTGGTATGAATGTTCCAATGAAATTCATTTATTTTCACTCACCAATGGAATGTAATTATTCCAGAACTACGGTCTCTGCAATCTATTTTTCGAGCATTTAACTTCGTTTGTATTTTTAGCTACATGCGCGGTGAAATTTCTATTTTTCTATTTATTAGTTCTATGAGGGTGATAGTGGTCAATCCAAACTTGCGTTCCGTACAAACTTGTATTTAAATATTTCGTTAGAAAAAGTTAACGCTCATAATTATATATTTTATAGTGGAACAACAAATTAACGTTTTTTGGATTTTTTCTTTACTTGTGCCGTAAATTTCATACTTTTTAGTCTATGGGAAGTCCTCTCCGAAATGTTAGAAAATGAGGCTCAAATGGCCGTATCTTTAGATTGCGTTGACTTAGAATCTTGACTTTTTACAGCTACAAGGGACCGCAGACATAACTTCTTTATTTTGATTTCCACTTGATACGACGCGTTCCTGTGATAAAGGGTTTTGAGAGACAGACGTGCAGACATACAACAAAGTGATCTTATAAGGGTTCCGTTTTTCCATTGGAGATACAGAACCCCTAAAAATAATATTGTTACTAAGCTCACACGTTTGCCATATCAACTCACCAAGGTCTTCTCGCATCATCCCTGGACACTCCCAGTAACTCCACAGACAGACAGTTACGGATTAAGAGGATTAGTATCAATCAAACCACAAATTGGTTGCATCACAAAAAACACTTAAGAATGAAAAAAGTGTCATGCTTTCTTTCAAATTGTTAATTGGCACTCGTTTATGAATGGGAAGCTTTTTTTTCTACGCGATGTAGCGGCTTATTTGATGGTGTATGGAGTATAATTAAGGGGATTGGTTGGAACATGGGTTGTATGGTGTAGGAAGTTACATGAGAGGTTATGGGGGTCAAGTTGTAGGTTCTAATCCATGAGATAGTGTGCTTAAATGTTTGTTGAAACTGTTAACCAGGCAAGTAGGTGTAGTGAGAAAGTTGTTCACAAAAAAATCAGCAAAATAATTACGAGTAGGATTCGAAATATATTTTTTCTTCTTACTTAATTTCATAAATGTATGTCAACAGGAAGTACCTTACAGGTAGGTAATTCTTTCGGTTTTTAATTTTATCTTTGAATAATCAGAAAAAAATGCCACCTTTGCGAGCCAAAGCAAATTCTTTGAAGTTGTGAGATCACCGGGCCCTTAATGAGAAGAGATACTTTTAAATTGTTGACAGATCATATATCGCTCGTCAAATCGACCATAAAATAGCCTCTACAGCACAATAACAATCAAACACCGTATAAACAATATTAATATTCTCATACATTTGCAACCTAATATCCGTGTGACATAGTCTTACTTAAGTATCAAACAATGTTGCTATGATAGTTTTCGCTGTAATCAAATGGAATTTTAAATCAAACTTGAGACTAATCTAATGGAGTCCGTAACACAATATAGGCGTGTCCTCTATCGGTAAAACCATAGATTAACGAAGCGCAGAAGAGTAACTTTTGTGCCTCTCGTTCGGTTCCCATGAGCAAAATGCCTATAACCATTAACGAAAGACGATGTCACCATTCACATAGATGGTACAGTATTTAGCTTATCTGCGCACTACACTTTTATCGTCACTTTGGGGTTAACACGTGCAGCATATAATCTTATGTCAGAAATTGTTACGTTCCTATAAACTCATTATCAAAATCGTCATACGAATGCGAAACATGCGCACAACTGAAGATTTCCCATATGTGGTTATAATATTATTTCGCGTTTTTTTTTTAGTTTCTGCAAAAGTTATGCATTTTGGAAGATATATGTAGTTAAAAAAATTCACCTCATGGTCAGATACTACTTTTAGGTAATTTTCGCACCAACAGTTCCAATAGTGATATAAGTAGGTAGCCATGGGCCGGGTATGCTCGTTTGCTTGATTGAATAAAAAAAAACGTATTTTACCCCATTAAAAAGACTCAATGATAAAATAATGCTTACCTATTACAATTCTATATTATACTATAAATATGACTGTCGATGGAGTTACGCTACTGCGGTATTATATCCTAACTAAGAATAGCTTTAGGGAATATTCCAAGCTTATTGATATTTTATAATAAATAACTATACAATGGGAACTATACAGCAATTTGGGCGTCACAAATATAAATCTAATTCTATATTTTCTAATTGAAACAATACAAATGGTGCTATAAATTTTAAATATCAAAATTAATAGAGCGCTGTGTTGGTGGTCAACAAGATGAATGCCTTTGTTTTGATTAAAGTCGACGATTAGGTCAAATTACAAAGAGAAATCTAATCTATTCGTAATTAAATTACTCTTGGAACGGATAACTGCGTCCTATAAAGTGTTCTTTCTGTAATAAATTTGCATATTCTATTTATTTTCTATGATCCATGATTGGGTAGCTTAATTGTTAGATTTGTAATTTATACGCAGCTTTAGAAAGTGACACTGCGATGTACAAAAAACTGGTCTGCCGTTTGTATATAGGTAAATTAATCACATAGTTTTTAAAGTAGTTAATGAATATAGCAATTCTTATTTATGCTTGAAACTTTGCTTTCTTGTTTTTAAAAAAAACTAGTCCCGAATCCTATATAGTCCTATATAGTAACTTCTAGTGTATCTCTATAGTACTTAAGGTCTGTCAAACTTCGAGACTAGCTCCAGTGCTTATAAAAGTTCTATAGCTTGAGTTATTTGTCATACACAGGCTATATTATTTTCGTTCGTCTATAGATAGAGACTATACAGGATGGTACATTTAGATCGGTCAGTTTGGGCAAGTCTGCAACTATAAGTCATACAAAATATTCAGTACATTAAATCGCAACATTTCTAACACAAAAAATGTACACAAATGATGCCCTGCTGGGAAGTAGCAATTAAGCTAATTACATTTACTAAAGGTCTTGTTATAAGGAACCATGTCACTGATTTTAGTGAAAAAATAACGGCGTTCAGAAATTTAAAAAAAAATGTTTTTCTGATTGTATCTTTATATATTCTATCTACGCATGACCACGAAAAATGGGTCAAATTTAACATTCTTGAACTTTAACTGGAATGTAAATATTATTCTCCAACATGAACGGGTTCGATTCCCGAACCAAGTAAGACTTTTTTCGAAATCTATGAATGCAGTTTTTCCTGTCCATAAAATCGATGACGTGGTTCCTAAGAATAGATCTTTGTATGTCTTATAGTTTCAGACTTACCCATACTGACCGATTTAAATTTACCACCCTATATTCTGTAACCTTCACGAAACATCGATTAACCTAAAGTTAATTTTATCGATATTAGTACAGCACTAGCAACTTTATCGCCGTCTTAATACTCGCCACCTATGCAGTTAATTGTAACCTATAGGTATACTGGTGAAATTACGCCTTTGCCGAACGATGCCAGAGATGCGCAAACAGTCCACTCGTTTCATAGTAAATGCGCGTTTTACACAGCTATTGTATGTTTTTTAAAAGCAGCTGCTGGACTTAAGCTGAAGCTAATGTGTACTCAAATGTTTTCTATATTCACAGACAAATCCATACTAACTATAGTGAAGTCCCGTGTCCTATATACGTATGTATAGGACATATTGAAATGTTGACATCGAACTAACTCATAAGTGAAATAAAGTTTAAAGTTAAGACCGCAGAAGGATAAAGAGGTGACCTTTGTTTCTATGTAGGGGTAATCTTTAGAACGACAAATTTGATGCAAAAAAATCTTTCACTGATATGAAGCTGCATTTTGTCCGATTCACATTATCTACCTTTTATCCCGGGAAAATGTAAAGTTTCTACGGGCTTCAACTAAAAAATTATAATTTTTATGCTTTTGCTGAGATGCGTAGGTATAATTCATAGGCACCTGAATAGAAAAATGTTTATAACTGCTCTTGGTTCTTTTCAAAGTTGTGTTTTTGAAGATTTTAGTAGCTTACAAAATAACAACTAACAACCCAAATAACAGTACTATAGACTGGTATTGAAAATAATGTAGACTTCCTTTTTAAGAATAAACGAACGGCCACAGGCGCAGTGTAAAGGCTGTTCTGACCAACCACGTGCCAATGATTAGAAAATAACTGTTTTGTTACATTAGCAAAATCGCCTTTGGGAGTTATTTTAGAAAATAGCAGATTACATAGAGGATTCAGCTTAATAATAGAGCTTGAATGACAGGTTTGTAAACGTTAACCACGAATTTGTGTTCGTTTATTTATGGCTATTGTATAAATCGGTATTATAATTAATTTCGTTAATTAGAGATAGCATTTTATAGGATAACGGTAGTTTACTTTCTGAAAGAATATTATAGTCTTTGGTTCTTCTGAGTTCTTTATTATTTGAGGTCAAAAAAGTTTTCTTTCCGCCCAGTTGATAGTGATAATAGTAAGCTCTCAATACAGTTAGTTTATTATTATTAAAAAATATATAAAACATTAACTGATTCCCGCGGCTTCGACCTCGCTGAAGTAGATTAAAGCGTGTTTTCCCGTGGGAATGAGATATTTTCCCGTGGTAAAAAGGTAGCCTATGTCACTCTCCAGCCCTTCAACTATATGTCTATACAAAAAATCATGACAATCCGTCTATCACTTTCGTCGAAAAAGAAGGACAAACAAACAAACACACTTTCACATTTATAATATTAGTATCGAAGTTGGATTAAAAATACTAACAAAAGCATCTTGTTATAAAGTATGACTTGAGTCCTTTCAGATACGAGCCCATTCCATCTTTAAGATTATTCTTATGTTACTAGTATACAGAAATTTAAAAAAAAAAACAATGTATCAATGGTTACATAATATCAGGAGGTTAGAGGCTACCTTTGAATATATTAGAACTTACCTACATTTTTACTTAAAATTAACCAAGGTTTTTGATGAGTTGCAAAGATGCTAAATTGTTTAAAAAAAAAGGGTTAAAATTTAGTCGAACCAATGTTCCTTGACTATTTTAAGGCTACCACAAACCGGGAGCGCGGGGCGCCAACGGAGCGTGCCAAGCGCGGTCTATAACACTGAATCAAATATACGGTAACACACACCGGCAGCGCGGCACACCATACTTGATTCAGTGTTATTGACCGCATTAAGCACACTCTGTCGGCGCCCCGCGCTCCCCGTTTGTAGTGGCCTTTATATTTGAGCTAAAACTTTTTGTCACTTTAACCAGCCATAATGCTCTGATAAACGAAGTGTAAAAACTATTTGCTTACGATGTTTAAACTAAACAGCTTCTGTCAATAATTATCATTGCAATTTTGTGTGATACCTTGACGTCAACAATTTGTCTACAAGCAAAACTCAACTAAGATGACGAACCTTTTCATTCGCGACTGCATTTACACACATCTACGATGAAAACAAAGTTCCCAAACCACGTTAGGGACGTTGACTCGTAAGAATAAAGTAATAGAAGGCTTGGGCATTTTGGTTTCAATCTTTATTTTTATCACGTACTTAATCAATAGTAAAATGAGTCCAGAAAGTTATGACGCTGAATAAACATTCTTAAATAAAAAAAATATTCTCGGTCATTAAGAAGCTTTGATACCGTTATTATTTTAGACTAATTTCAAAGCTTCCTTAAGTATCACGGTAATAGGCGCCGTTACCCTAATTAGAAAAATTATTTTAGAAAAAATAGTATTTACAAGATACCAAAAAGTATCTAAATACAAGATACAAAATATTTTTTAAAAAAATATTTCAAATACAAGATGAAAATACGTATTTTGTATCTTGTATCTGTATCTAAGATTTTTTTATCTTAGATAAGTCACATCTCTGCTTATGAGAACTGCCAAAGAAAGCTCTCGTATCCCCAATTGACAGTGACAGAAATCAGCGATATAATTTCTCCATATCACTAATTAGTACGGCCAAAACAATAGGTCAGTCTTAATTATGCATTAACGCCCACATGCGCTCACAAAAAACAAAAGAAAGTCGCGCTAGCCCACGACTAGAAAAAAATAG
This sequence comes from Archips crataeganus, assembly GCA_947859365.1. Taxonomy (NCBI): domain Eukaryota; kingdom Metazoa; phylum Arthropoda; class Insecta; order Lepidoptera; family Tortricidae; genus Archips; species Archips crataeganus. The sequence continues at coordinate 9,030,573 of OX402064.1, forward strand.
TGTCATCAAAACCACGTTGGGCAATGTGACACCTATTTTATAAGTATAGAAAGTGTCTAATGTCCACAATGAGTGGAAACCATGCATACCGAGGATTCAATTGAATCATTCTAGCATTAATTATGTTGTTCGTACGGTCCGCATGTCAGGCTGCCGTTTTTCAAATGTAAATAACTGTGAAAACACTCTTCTTTATACAGGTTGTGCCAAAACTCGATGATAACCTGGTACCAACTGGTGAGTGACCAAGTTCTGGAAAAATAAGACAGTTAAGTACTTATTAACCAAAGTTAAGTAGGTACATTTTAAATTTACCATGAGCTTTACGGTGAAAGAAAACATCGTGAGGAAACTTGCATACCTACACCTGTGAAGAAATTCAATGGTGTCTGTGAAGTTCCCAATCCGCACTGGACCCGCGTTTATCTCATTCTGAGAGGAGGCCTGTGCCCTGCAGTGGGTCGTATATAGGCTGAGATGATGATGATGACTTAGTAAAGCGATAATGGGCATTTATTAAAGCGTTTCAACCGCCTCATTTATCTAGTTACATTTTTAAGAAGTGCCTGGTAGATTTTGATGGGGCTTTTGGTTATAATATTAGAGCTCCTGTGTACGTCTACCATATTATTATAACTGGAAACTGTATCCGAATCTTCTGTCATTTCTTAAAAAAATGTGACCAGATAAATGAGGCGGTTGAAACCCTCGAATAAATTCCCTAATAGTATTTTTTTCGAAAATATCTAATACTAAAAGATATTACGTGACTTTATTATCGCTTAACTAACTAACTTGGATTTTTTTGGATTTTTTGCCACAACTGTCCTCGTTAAGTTTTAGGACACCCTTTATAGTCTCTTGCTATTAATGCTCACATGTTTTTTTGTAGCTTTTGATTAGTTCATACACAGCGTAAGAAACAAATTTTGTCTCTCCAGTGGACATAAAATTAGCGACTTCGAGTCAGCAAACTTATCGTTTATTTCAATTAGCCGAAAATTGACCAGCCGTCCCACACGCATCGTGTCGGCGTGGTATGTTACCATCGAGAGACATGACTAAAAATAATTGGCTATAGACCCTTAACTTTTTCCATGTCCACAGGAGAGACGGGAACTTTAAACATGAAACTACCGTGAGACCCAAAAAAAAACACGACGGGAACATATAAAAATCTATCTATGACCCTACTGTATCTACTCACCAGTGACTTTTTTTTGCACAACTGGCGTAAGTGGTGTACGTTTTCTTCGGCACTTCCTGCCACGTATACGGTGAAACTGTGGAACCAGCTTCCGGCAGCAGTGTTTCCAGATAACTACGACACCAAGGCTTTCAAGAAAAGGGTTTATACTTCCTTTAACCCCTCGTATGCTTCAGACACGGATCCGTGCTCAATTTAAGGCATACTTTTTGTATTTTTTTTTTCAAACCTTTATCATTGGATAATATGAAACAGTTGAGATTAGAATCCACGATTTTTTCACTTCCCGCATACGAGGGGGTAAAGGCCGGCAACCATCATCATCGGCAACAGATTAGTGACTCTCTTTGAGTTGTTGATATTTATGGGCGGTAGTGATCATTTTCCATCAGATGAGCTTGCTCGTTTGCTCCCTCTCATGATAAAAAATAAATAAAAAAGTAAGCGATTAATGTTTTCTCATGGGTTGACTGGGGGCAGCGTAGAGCAACTGATAGCATACTCGGTGCGTATAAAAGATACGAGCTCAAAATAATCCTGTCCGGCTCACCATAAAAATTTTTCGTTTTAAAGTAACTTCAAAAATTTCTTTTGCTGAATCACACGAAATAAAAAATTAATTTCAGTTCGAACCTGTTCTGCCAACGCTACGTTATCAGAGAGTCGCCTTGAGTGATTTTTAATTTAATTGTAATACCTGATTTTGCTCGGCCAAGCGAGAGCGGTCGCTTCGTCGGACAGATGTCAATCTACAGATACTTTTTATACATTTTTTTTTCACTTATGAATCGGAAACCCGACCAGGTTTTTGTCTTATTGTTGTATTATAATGAATTCGTAGACAAGAACTGATATCGAGTGATGGGATCGTTGGTTTTTAATTATTTTTTTGTCATGCGTGAAGTTTGAGATTGAAAAAAAATGTAGATGAAGTTTAGGAGACTTACTAGTAGGAAGTGTGTACAAACCGAGTACAAATCGAAACTTGAGTTTATTAAAAACCGCTTCCTTTTGCCGACCGTGCCGAGTGCTATGAATCCAATTACACTACAGTACCCCAACCAATCCACTCAAATAATTTTATCGCTTGCATACGTCAATAATGACTAAAGTATGTTCATACTTAGATTATGTTGGGCAAACTATTTTTGAAGTTTATAAATAAGATTTTCCATAACTAATATTATTACACATACTTGTCTATCATTGTTTAAACTTTTTCTTCATTTCCAGGTACGTAACTGGGTAAAGTGACGACTCTGTGGTGAATTCATCACCAGATCCTTGGCCACCGTTGAATAATCAAAATCAAGTCATGTGTTTATTCAGTAAGTAGAGTGCAAATGACGCTTTTACTCATATTCTTTTGAACTTTACCAGCGCTTGCACAGAGTTGCTTGCCTATCGGTATAAGTTACATTTCGGGCTGTGTGAATCAGACCTTATTCTATCGGGTACTTTCTTCACGGTCGCCCAAATGTAGGTATTGTCTTCACACTTATGTTGTCAACATTCCCAAAATTCGCACAAAGCATTACAGCGTTCTGCATTAGGTATTTCTTGCCTGTATCTGTGTTTCCTCAACGTCACATTCTTATCTTTAAATCTACGGTCTATCCGGGCATTAATATTAATGAAATTGTTGATAAATAACTGCAAATAACAAAATATTGGCTTAATTTGTCACGGTTTAATAGTTAAAATGCAATTAAACTGATCAAGTAACCATACATGCTTCCGATTCCTAATTGGTTTTTTTTTGCGAACTACACTCTCCGCCCGCTGGCGTTCGAGTCGTTGCAGTGTGTATGTTTTGTGTTTAGTTTTTAAATGGGTCCCACTGAAAAACAGCGTTGTGGCTTGCCGTAACATTTTGCTGAGTGTAGACCAATTTATACTATTCGATGTTTTTATTTGTATCTTTTCCTGTGAAATGTTTTTTTTCTGTGTATCGAATATGTATAAATAAATATCTATCTCTCTCTCTCTCTTTTGCTCTCTCATTAACTCGGCAAGCTTACTCCATCTTAGGGCAGTTACACCACATCGCATCCCGACAATTTAGAAAACAAGCGCGCCAATTTATCAAATGCCAAGCAAAAACGCGTTTCAATAGAAATTATAAGTAACGACCACTTTCAAGACAACATGCATACGTGGCTGCGGCTCCTAAACGCTATCGGCTTCCTCTTCTAACTAACCGAGTCTGAAGGAGATGCACTGATCGATAAATGAGAAATTCGAAGACTTGCCCGACCACTTCCCTGCAGTTGTCGGGTGGTTGGTAATTATGCGTTACGTGAAACAATAGATTTTGAAATCTCTCTTTTTGAGAAAGCGGTAACCTGTTCCTCGTTTTGAGATTCTGATCCTTATAATGACTTACTTGACTTAAGGTCCTATGTCCCCTAGATGGGGCAGAGGGCGTCCACAGTGCATCGCCATCCCGCTCTGTCTTGAGTGTCTCGCTTGATTTCGCTCCAGGTTTTGCCAATGAGAGAGAGAGAGAGAGAGATGTTTATTTACACATATTCGATACAAACACAGAATAAAAATACATTTGACAGGAAATTTACAAATAAAAAATATATATATATCGAATAGTATAAATTTGGCCCCACTCAGCATAATGTTGTGGCAAGCCACAACGCTGTTTTTCAGTGGGACCCATTTAAAAACTAAACACAAAAACATACACACTGTGATGACACGAACACCAGCGAATAGTTCGCAACAAAAACCAAATTAGAAGCCGGAAGTAAATACTAGGGGCGTTCAATAAAAAGTGAGAATGAGTATGTTATAAACAACTTTTACTAAATGTCATTTTATTTTTCGACATAGTCACCTTTTAGCATAATACACTTAGTATATCTTTTTTCTTAACTTAAAATTCCATTTTTAAAAAAGGTTTCATCTTGAGTACTTAAAAAATCTTCTACTGCAGCGACTACCGCGTCGTCGTCTTCAAATTTCTGGCCTCTCAGGTATTGTTTCAATCTCGGAAATAGGTAGAAATCACTGGGAGCGAGATTTGGTGAATACGGAGGATGCTTAAGGATATCGAACCCAGCATCACGAATTGCAGCCATTGCAACGGCGGACTTGTGTGCCGGGGCATTGTCCTGGTGGAACAGCACAACTTTCGAGAGTTTACCTCGCCGTTTTTCGCGGATCTCATTGCGCAATGTTGCTATTTGTTTGGCGTATAATGTGCCCGTAATAGTGGCTCCATGCTCGAGATACTCAATCATTAATACCCCTTTACCATCCCAAAAAACAGAGCCCATGACCTTACCGGCAGATGGGCTCACCTTGAATTTCTTCGGAGTTGGAGATGATGGCCTTTTCCATGTCATAGACTGCAGTTTCGTTTCTGGGTCGTAATGATGGAGCCATGTTTTGTCCATTGTTATAAATCGCGCCAAAAAAAGTTCCCGGTCTTGCTGCATCAGGTTCAAAGCTTCTTGACAAATCTCTAGTCTAGTTTGTTTTTGCGTGTCAGTAAGCATTCTTGGTACCCAACGCGCAGATACCTTTTTCATACCCAAGCGTTTATGTAAAAAATTATGCACGCTCCCCGTTGAAATCTTTACATTTTCAGCAATAAAACGAACCGTGACACGACGATCCGCCAAAACTGAGTTTTCGACTTTTTTCACAATTTCTTCAGTTACTGCTGTAGTAGGGCGTCCGGAGCGGGGGTCGTCCATTGTCGATGTTCTTCCACGTCTAAATTCGGCGCACCAACGTGCGACTGTCGAATACGGAGGAGCATTAGACCCTAAAGTGTCCCGCAAATCCAAATTGACTTGGTCTGTAGAAAAATTTTTCAAACACAAGTATTTGATAACGGCGCGCAGTTCAATTTTCTCCATTTTCGCTAATGTACTCAATAGCATTGCAAAGAAATTACCGTATATTTTTTTAAACAAAAAACAGTTAGTTTTTTTTTTCATAGCAATCAGCTAGATAGATTAGCTTTACCGGCCAGTATTTAATTTCGTAATATTAAAAGAGTTTGCATCTCATTCTCACTTTATATTGAACGCCCCTCGTATGTATGGCAACACTTGATCGGCTTAATCGCATTTGAACTTTTAAACCGTAACAAATTAAGCCAAGATTTGTTATGGCTATTGCAGTGAATCATCAACAATTTCAATAATACTGATACTGTAATGCATCACATACCTTCGAACAAAAAAAAAAAAAAACTTAAAAACAATAAAACATTCTTTTGACCTAAATGGCCTTCGCTTCGCCAATGATAGTCCGCCGCCAGGTTTGTTTTGGACGACCACGTTTGCGTTTTCCTTGAGGATTCCAATCTAGGGCTTGCCTCGGGATGTGGTTGGGATCCCTTCGGAGGGTGTGGCCTATCCGATCCTTATAATGAGATGCTGTTAATCCATCTCATCTTCGCCTAAGTCATTCACTCTTGATGATGCGGTCGTAGTCGTTAGTTGAGGATTGACATCAAACCTTCATGATGAGTTTTGAAGAAACATTATCATTATCACCAGCCTTACGTATATGTACGTCCTGCAGGGCACAGGATTCCTCTCAGAATGATAGGGCTTGGGCCGCAGTTTCCACGCGAGCCCATTGCGATGGGAACTTCACACACACCATTGAATTATCTCACAGCTGTGAACAGGTTTTCTCGCGATGATTTTCCTTCGCCGCAAAAATCATATGTCGCACGTAAATTCCGAGAAACTCAGAGGTGCGAGCCCGCGGTCGAACCCACGACCCTCTGCTTGAGAAGTCCTAGGTCAAATTACTAGGCTACTACAGCTTTTGAACCCGTCTTAAAAATTCAAACTGTACAAATTTAAACAGGACTCTTATACACAGGGCTTCCTTTTGTATCAAAACATTAACAGTGTCACAGCTCAACAGACGTTTAGCGAAGTTATGGACCACAAAAAAAATCTTTAAAAAGCTACGTAACCAATAACTTATACGTAATTGAAGGGAGTGTTGTAGTTGCCAAGCACTTGACTGGTTTCTGGAGCAAGTGAAGTTTCAAGTGACGCTTGTATTTACACTTTCCCGTGCGAGTAACTGGCCTGTCACCCGAGGCAGTAGGTTGATTCCTTACTCAACCCACGAGTCTGTAATACACGACATAGGCTACTGTTATTCATTGATACATATGGATTTATCTTTTGCCCAGTTATCAATCTATCGTCTCAATTAAGTAGTAAGTATGTTTTTGTTCAATTCATTAAAAGCTTTATACTTATACCGATATTTGGCACTTACGAACAGCGTAAAAAACTACCTTCATTTTGCCTGAATAGTAAAGTTGATTATGACAAAATATTCTATGGTATAATAAAGAAATTTATGAATTTAAATAATTATACAAAATATTAAGTGCCTAACCTCCTTATCCTTACCTACAGTATTTTTGCGTAAATAAGTATCGCATATTCTCGCTTAATTTCACAATTAAAATTACACGTTCATAATAAAAAAAGTTTGACTTGCAGTAAATAAGTTCATATTAAGCGTGCATAAGCTTTTCGGTACTTTAGGTAGGTAAGTATTGTTAGAAAGTAAGGTGATTTATAAGTTGGTTAATTATGCGTTACGTGTAACAATAGCTTTTCAAATATCTCTTTTCGAGAAAGCGGTAAATTGTTTGTCGTTTTGAAATAAGGGTCCTAGTAAATTTACTTTTTATTTCTTTTGTTTAATCTATACATATAATAAATCTGTAACAAGTCGGTGTCTGTACATTGAAGATATTTGAGAAAAACTGTCACTAGGGCTTTTTATTAGCGCAATAGAACCCAAAACAATGATTTTTAGAATTATTGTCTGTTTGTCTGTTTATCTGTTTGTCTGTTTGTCTGTGCGTTTGTGCGCGCTAATCTCAGAAACGACTTAGCCTAGAAGGATGCGGTTTTCATTGATATGTTGGTATTTTCTTGGATTAACATTTAGTGTGTTTGTTTCATTTCAATCGGTTCACAAATAAGAAAGATACGTCTATTTTAAGAATTTATCGAACAGGTTTTTTTGTTTGAACGCGCTAATCTCAGGAAATACTGCTCCGATTTGAAAAATTCTTTCAGTGTTAGATAGTACATTTATCGAAGAAGGCTATAGGCTATACAATCATCACGCTAACACCAATAGGAGCGGAGCGGAGTGGAAGAATGTTTTAAAATCGGGGGTTTTTGAAGTAAAACTTCTATAGGCACGCTTGACTTGTGGTGAATGTGAACGCGGGTGTGCGGGTGGTTCGGTGGGGGGGGGGTGGGGTTGGGAGGGGTGGATATTTTTTTTATATCGAGGAACTAAGGAGAGCCATAATTGATGAAAAAGCAAATTGGATAAGCTGCCCAAATTACTAATTCCACGCAGACGGAGTCGCGGGCAAACAGCTAGTTGTTCATATGTGCCGAATTTGTATCATTTTTTTCTCTGTCTTGTTTCTTCCTTTCTTAAAAGTACCACGTCTCATTTACAGTACCTATCAAGTAAGAACTATAAACAGCACATACATGACTGTAATTCGACGAGGTGGTATCGCGTAGACAACAATCTACATCATCGCCTAAGGCTTCAATTTCACCAAAAGTAGGTAATTCATTATCATAACTTTAAATAAGCATAAATAACTTTTGCTTTTACCGGAATACATTATTTTCTTTAACACGCATTTTGCCTACTTTTTTAATAACCGAGTAGGTTAAGTACGTATTTGCAAATGTTTAGGATAGTACTAAAGATACGAGTTATGACGTTGTTTAGCGGCGGATTGACAAGTAAGCAAATTCAAATGAGATTTTTAAAATCTGGTTTTAGTTTATCATTTGGATATAGTAATTACTAGCTGTTGCCCGTGACTCCGTCTGTGAAGAATCTGTTTAAGAGTATCCTGCAGAAACTGTGGAATCTTCCGGGATAAAAACTATATATACCCAATTTCATACAGACAGACAAACAAACAGACAAAAACACTTTCGCATTTATAATATTAGTATGGAATACAGTTTGTGCAACTCTTAAAAGGATATTAAAGTAAAAGTGAGGGCCTACGCTAGCTGACGCGGACGCCCGCCGCGTGCGCCCGCTCGCGGGTCTAAAATGTACCGAAAATCCGTCGCACGCGCCCGCGCCACTTAGCGCTGTTCATATAATTCCTTGTTAGACGCGCGCACGACGGGCGTCCGTTCCGGGTAATCCGCGTCAGCTAGCGTAGGCCCTGAAATCTACATTTTCATACAATCAGTGATAGTGGTAGTGAGTGCTACTCTAGCGTTATAGGCGATTTGGTCTTTACTGTAAGCCTGTAAATGTAAATTGTATTATCAATAAAAAAATAAAAAAAATAACGGTTCCAATCCTCTAATCTTTAGCCGATTTTTAAATGAAAACTGACAATGTTTCCATTCAAAATAAAGGTCTGTAAATATACGCCGAAGTAGACTTGACTATGAATTTTGGCTATAGACTATAGACCCATAACTTTTGCTATGTCCACAGGAGAGACGCGAATAAAATAATGTGCATGACCCTTATAAACTTTTATTTCAACTGACCAAATGTATATGGATGAAAACAATTATGGTCAACGATACCCCTGATCTCTTTTTTAACCCCCGATACAAAAAGAGGGGTGTTATAAGTTTGACCGCTATGTGTGTGTGTGTGTGTGTGTGTGTGTGTGTGTGTGTGTGTGTGTGTGTGTGTGTGTGTGTGTGTGTGTGTGTGTCTGTCTGTGGCATCATAGCTCTTAAACGGGTAAACCGATTTGGATGCGGTTTTTTTTAATAGAAAGCAGGTTTCTTGGCAATGGTTCTTAGATATGTTTCATCAAAATCGGTTAAGGCGTTTCAAAGTTATCAGCTCTTTTGTTAGCTGCGGAAGGGATCTTAGACGCATAATGGGCATTGACTTAATGTTCAAACATAAGAGTGACATAATTGCGTTGGGGGGTTTTAAAATTTTTATTATGAAATAAGGCCGTTCTCAAGCAACTCGTTACCAATTTAAGTTCGTAACTAGTTCTCTTTGAGTAGCTCCATGTGCGAACGGCCTTAGATGGCAAAGAGTTAGTGGATCACAAGATGGTAAGTGAGCGTCATCACCCATGTACTGTGCACTCGCAACGCAGAGCATTGCCGATGCGTTGCAAGATTAGAGGACTTACATAGAATATCTTATAGGCTCTGTTCTTCATGTTGCATGCCAACTGTTGGTAAAATGTGACCAATTATGTACAGTCGAGTGTAAAAATGTGAACTTAATCAAAGTTTCAAAAATAAGTACCACAGACTCTTATTCCGACGCAATAAGGCCGTAACATATTTTTGAGTGGTTCAAATAGATACTTATTTTTGCACTTGACCCTACTTACCACATTTCAAAATACTTAATGAAATTTGAATTTGCTAATAAATTCACCAGCTGTCTTACTCACACACGTCGGCACACAACAGCACTGGCTCTACTGCTTGGCAGCAGGATTAGCGATTAATACGTAGCAATCCAGATCTTACACAAGGACCTACCTGTGACGTAGTACCAAAGTATTCAAAGATACCTGTATAAAGTATTAAAAGACCTGGCCTGTACCTAGGGTAACTTAGACACTATTGGCTCTAGGCAGCAAGACAGGAGCGCGGTAATCGCCGACATCCGAGTTACGCTTGCGTAAGCGCCGCTTATGCCACTTCCTTCTAGGGTTGCCGACTAATCAAACTTTAATGTAAATAAATACGGAAATGTCTTTTATAACCATGTAAATACTTAGCAAGAGCGAGAGCTAGTTCTTGGCAGAAAAAGATAAGGCCTGAAGTTGGTGGAAATAATGGATTAAACGAAGAGAAGAACGGGTTGTTAATGTTGATAAAGAAAAATTACATTTTAATCAAATTTTTTTTTTCATTTTTTTATAATATTATTAGAGACCAGTAGCGCGTTCTGATAAAAAAGGACTCTGAATAACTAATACAACTTAATGCTAACCAAAACGAGCTAAGTATAACAAATGAATCAATGTAATTACGTAGGTAGCACACACTATATAGACACTTCTAAAAGTACGTCCATACATCTCGACGATTACCGAAGGAATCAAGAGACAGCCGAAGCCTAGCGAGCTCCCGTCCTGCACTGTTTACCCAATCTCATCGCGTGTGGCCAGTGCGATGCTGTCAATTACTCAACAATAATTATAATCAACAGAGATCGGACAAATATTAAGAGGATACGATGCGCACCATTTCTCCATACAAACGTAATCCCCTGTTTCCTCCCTAGATTTAGAGCCAAATTTTTTTTACTGTGTAATCTGTATCTACCATAGCTATGCCCCTATGTTTCGTTTTTTCCATATTTCAATTAACATAAGAAATCATCATGTATGGAATACTGCTGCCACCTTTGGGACGGTTCTGCAGAGCCTCGAGCACCGTCGTCGAGTTGCTTGTTTGTCTGTTTTTTATCGGATACATTTTGGAGAGTGTGCGCAGGAATTACATGATTTAATTCCTCCATCTCCATTTCACCATCGGACATCCAGGCGGGGGGAGCGTCTTCATCCTTATGTGGTTAGTATTCCAGTGGCCCGTACGAAGCGCTTTGCGTCATCCTTCCTAATGCGAACTGCTAAAGAATGGAATTCGCTCCCGTCGTCTGTATTTCCTGATAAATACAACCTAGGTCTCTTCAAGGCTAGAGTGAATAGGCTGTTACTGAACCAGTGAGGTACACCTTTGGCCTCATCTACACTTTTCATCAGGTGAGATAGTGGTCAATCACGGGTCAGTTTTATGTAAAAAAAAAAAAAAAAGCTTTCCAAAACTGAAAAAATTGCCCAATTTCAACGTCATTTTCAGACACTCATCAGAAAAGAATCCCTAACATAAACAAAAAAAGGAAAACATAGGGGCATAGCTAAATCTGTCCTCTAATTATTTTTGAAAAAAATAATTTTATTGGTCCAGTTTTCGAGAAGAAAACAGGGGATTACGAAATGCTGTTTTGATCAATTTTACGCGCCTATTAACGGTCTGAGCTGCAGTTGTCCCGCTCTCGCTGTACTGACACGCAGGGGTTCGGGCGAGACAGCGACATTTCATTAAAATACCTATTTCTCAAAAGTCTCTCAGCCATCGTACCCTCTTAATCTGCTGTGTTCGAGTGACTTTCCAAATCCTCTCTTGGGCTCGCCTACTATTATGATAACGAACTGTCAGATGGCGCTGTAATCAGAATAATAATAAAAATAAACTTACACATTCACACACACAACTTTACACATGCTTAACTTAACTTAGCTAAGTGTGTGTACAATAATAAATTTTACTGACATCGATTTAATCCCACGCTTAATGCAAATAAATTCCATTTCATTTAATTTCATACCTGTTTAAGTTTCTGATCGCGACAACAATTTGGTAGGGCTGATTTTTGAGATTACAGTCACATGAGAATAGTGTGCCAATTCTCAGTTACAATCCATTGAAAATAACATGAAATGTTGGCAGCCCTGCCTCCTAGCGATTACGACAGCGCCTACTGCTCCCGCACCTTGCGTCCCTTATTACTGACCAGTTCTGCGATTGTCTTGAGAAATAGAATCTGTATTATTGTTTTTGCATATTTTTATATAAAAGCGGTAAACAACGAAAAACAACAGGTTTTTAAAACATACTTTTTGCCAAGTCTCTTGCGGCGCATTCTTCTTGGTAATGTTGGTCATTCCGAAAGCGCTTGTAATGAGCTCTTTTTAGGGTTCCGTAGTCAACTAGAAACCCTTATAGTTTCGCCATGTCTGTCCGTCTGTCTGTCTGTCCGCGGCTAAGCTCAGAGACTGTTAGTACTAGAAAGCTGTAATTTGGCATCAATATATATATCAGTCACGCCGACAAAGTGATTGAATAAAAAAAAGTAAAATATTAAAATATTCTCAAAAAATTAAGAAGGCTGATTATCTATTATTATGTGACAATAACAAAGGCAATTCAGTATGAGATAAGCCTTCGGTATCCATGTTGTTTAAAATATAGAAAAAAAAATACTTTATTGTGGGTCAAAAGCCTTTATAACCGCACATTTTTCTAAGGTCCCAAAAGGTTAAGTCATTTCATCCGTACATTATGACAACATTGCCGGTCCGTATAAATGATATTGAAGCGCAGGTGCGCTAGTAGAACTAGATGGAAACTACAGTTCAATGGCCCAAAGGCTTACCCTTTATCGAATTGCATTGATTGAGATAAACAATATCTAAGTTTACTGCGACCATGTTGTATATCAAAATACTGATACTACCAACGTTATAACAAACTGCTGGAATTGTAAAAAAACAATATACAAGTGGAGTTCAGAATTTGGATATTTGTTTGTAAGTACTTAATCAAAAATAGATTTAAGATAACCATTTTAGGTGTATAGACCTTTTTTCTAGTCAGTATTTATGTATTTATGTAACACCTCTATTTATAATATTTCATCCCTAACCTAACAGGCATTGATGTCATTGTCATTGAGCGATGTGGCCTACGCATTACCATTTCAATCTTATAAATCTTTAAATATTATCTTCATTAATACACTCCAATGCTGAACATAGGCCTACCCCAAGGCTCGCCAAACAGATCAGTCACATGCCATCCGCATCCAACGTGATCCGCAACCTTAACCAAATGTGAAGACGTGTCAAACTTATTAACAATCTCAGTACATCAGTGTAAGCTAAAACAATCTGAAACCGACCAATAACCTACCCAACATAAATAGATTCTCCTAATTTAAATCAAAAAGTCAAGACGTAATAAATGGCCGTTTTACATAAAAGCTCTACCAAGATAACGATTCAGTTAGTCACAGACTGTTTCTAAGTAAATTTTTAACCGCAAAGTTTTTGTTCTTTTTCCCTCATAAAAATAGAATTCATGTCCGTTGACCTTAGGAATTGGGCTATTGTTAAAAAAACCGGCTAAGACCTCGTTGGACATACCCTCGACGGGGTTCCGCGGTCGTTTATAATTTAGTTTAAAATAAGATTTATTTATTTCCAGCATAAAGACTACATCGAAATGAGAGAGTGTAGGCTGTGGTACTCACGCGGCTCCAGTGCAGGTTGGGAACTTCACACATATCATTGAACTGCTTTGCAGGCGTATTGACGTTTTCTAAATATCTATCATAGGTACATTAATTCCGAAAAACTCGGAAGTGTGAATTTACAAAATTCTTAAAATCAGTTTTTTACTGTTTAATTAATTGCGAACTAAATTTTGAAGTCTAGTAATCGTATTTACGGAGACAGTGCGTCCTTCTAAATCCAGCATATACACGAACAGACACGACGAAACTAAAACGTGTCCTAGTAGACCACGGTACCCAAATAAAGCGCTATTAACAAAATTTATAGCATGTTACGTAATTTCTAAATGAACAGTAACCAATACGAATCGATTAGTAAAATATTACTCTGTGGTCCGAGCATGTGTGTCGCTCGGACATAGTAAGGATAGTTAGGCTTGGCATATACAGGGTGTGAAAGGATTACGAAGAAATATATTTAGTTTACGAAATATTTTCAAAGAATACATGTTAAATCGAACAGTAAAATGCTTTGATCAATTATAAATGTAGATCCACAGTCGCGCGCCCGAAAATGTCCGAGCCAAATGAGTGCCACTTTGATAAAAGTGGCCTTCTTTTTTACACGCTTTATATTAGCTTCATTCTCAGTACGTTGCGTGAAATTGTAAAGTTTAGCTGTCAAGTGTCAACCGAAATTCGACTGTAATGAAGTAAAGACTAGGTTCAAATTTCTGTGTAGGTGATGATTTTAATTGTTATGCAAACAAATAAAAAGTTCGGACATTCTTTGAAGGGGATTTTGTTCGGCAATGTGTATCTTCAGTTATAATTGATCAAAGGTAAAATGAAGACATGAGTGGATGAAGGGGGTATGTCACAAAAACATTATTTCGAGTAAATCGCAGTTAAAGGTTTTTACGTTGTAATTTTGTTTTTAAATCGAATAGGGTAATGTTTCTTTTATAAAAATCAACCAAATAGCCTGATCTATTGATTTTCTTAATAAATGCTTTAAAATAACATTTTTTTATATAAAAAAAAGTACATAACCCCTTCTTTCTCCTTTAAGCTGTTCTGCAAAGCAAAGAAGTTAAATAAATGAAAGTGTTTATTGTAACAAATTTTTTTGATTTAGTAGAATTTCTTCGTAAAAATACATGCATTCAGAGTTTATAAATTTCAGCTGATCCCTAATGTTTTATTTCTTTTCTTGGGATATCGGATATGTCAGAATAAGATAAAATAAAAGTTTGTCTCATAACATGGATGAAGGAGCTAAGTGCGTACATAACACTTTCTTCTGTTACATTCACTCGCAAACTGCTAACCACTTCTAGAGTCATGTGCCCTTAGCACGTTCATTCACGAAGAACGTAACTTATTCTTGTACATAGTTCCTTCATACACTGGGTTTAAAGCTGTTATAGTTTAAAAACATGAGAACTGAAGGCTTTGGGTGATGCATTATGACTTAAAACCTTCATTTATGGCATAAAACCGAAAATGAAAAAAATGCGACATACCCCCTTCATCCACTCACGTCTTCAAATGTGCTAAAAAGACAGTCGAATTGACCCATTGATTCTTTTACCAAGTCCGCGCCTCTTTTGTCATACAGAATTACGTCATTAAAACTTTAAAAAAAAATACCAAAATATAAAATCATCATCATCCCACCCTATACATATACGTCCCAATGCAGGGTACAGGCCTCCTCTACAGAAAAAGAGGGCTGGGGCCGTTGTTGCCACGCGGGTCCGCGAATTGGGAACTTCACACACACCATTGAATATCATCGCAAGTGTCTGCAAAAGTTTTCTCGATGTTTTCGTTCGCCGTAAATTTCAAATATAAAAAAAAAACTAATTTAAAAAAATGACAGTAAAAAACCGAGTTCTCAATTACAATCGCAAACGTAAAACATCCTAAAAAAGTTTTTACAACTCACTCGCATCTCACACAACAATAAAGTTCACACATATCACCACGCTACACAAACCGGTGTTGGTACAAAGCGATCATATTTATGCGTAGCCCGTCTTAAGTATAGGTTGTAACAAATTCCGAATTAATAACATTCCTCTGGGCACTGCCGCTGATGGTACAGGGTGTAGTAGAAACAAGAAGTTGAAAAAGCTTTTTTTTTTAAATGAAATTTCAAACTGTGAAGTTGAGGAGGCTTTGAAAGGCTTCAATGAAAGGAAACAGTAAGTGTGAATTTATGTATTTATAATGGGAACGTATCAAAATATATAAATATTTGAAACGAATAATGGACGAAATACATAATGGTCATAATACATAAGTACTAAAATTTTCCATGAAACTACTGATTAAACGAACTTTTTTAATCGTGTAATCTACAGATTGGTTTAGGTTAGGTTAGGTTTATTTTATGAAAATCCTGTAGAGTTGAGAATTTCCAAGAAAATTGCATTATATCAAATGACCATTATGTATTTCGTCCATTATTACATTTAAACTTTATATATTTTGATACGTACCCATTTATAATAAAACTTTTTTCAGTACTTTAACTCAATTTATTCAAGAACGATCAAAAACTTAACTTAATTTGATAGATATTAACACGCCATTTAAAACACAATCGCTTGCGCAAGTAGCGAGAAAAGATCACCCCGTAGCCGCACACCTGTTTGGACCGGCTGATATAAATAACCCAATCGAGGTGAAATTCGTTTTGTCCACAACACTAGAAAGCACAGCACTGGCGTCATGATAAATCGATTGTACATTTTGGTAGCCAAACCCCATTCGATTTACGATACCGATTCACCGATTCGTCGCGGCAGTATGCTCTAACGTACGACTTATGTTATTGTGATACGTTTATAATTGTGAGTGTTGAATTAAATATTGTAATAAAATGTTGTCGATTAGTCGGCTTTCTAATCGTATTCTTTTCAAGTTGCGAATGTGATGTTTTGTAACAACCTGTATCGTCTTATAGTTTTTTAATTGATGCTCACATTTAGATTTTTTTTACAATTGAAATTCACTTCGTTTATTTGTTCGATAATTGCCTTCAAATCTTTCGAGTAAATTTTGACCCACTTGTAGTGTTTTAAAGCTTGGTATATATAACTAGCCTAATGGTAACACAACGGCATAGGAAAATAAAACCGGTCAAGTGCGAGTCGGACTCGCGCACGAAGGGTTCCGTACCATTATTTATAAAAACGGCAAAAAAATCATGTCTGTTGTATGGGAGCCCCTTTAAATATTTATTTTATTCTGTTTTTTAGTATTTGTTGTTATAGCGGCAACCAAAATACATCATCTATGAAAATTTTAACTGTCTAGCTATCACGGTTCATGAGATACAGCCTGGTGACAGACGTACAGACAGACAGACAGACGGACGGACAGCGGATCTTTTGGATGATATGATATGAATTTTAAGATACAGTGTACCTTCCAATATATAGGCATTATATATATTTTTAAAGGTTCTCGAATGGCTTCCACAAAGCGGAAGACGCAGTGTAGGTAGACCACCAACAAGGTGGAGCGATGGTTGAGATTGCGGTAACGTGTTGGATGTTGATGGCGCAGGACCCGTCTGCTTGTCGAACCTTCCTGTGTTCAGCAGTGGACGTCTTTCGGCTGAAATGTTGATGATGATTTTATTTATTCTAACGTCGACTCATAGCCTCTCTTAATCAAAACATCCGGTGCAACAGACCACACCTAAAAGCCATGTAGGTACTATATAGAAAATTCAATATGATTAATTATAATATCCTATACCACTTCCATTAGTAGGACTGACTTTCTCAACAAGATTTCAATAAAATTACTCAGATGCTTAGTGAGAATGCAATACTGGTAGCGCTTAAGTTTTCCTGGAACTAGTTACCAAGGAGTCTAGAATTATGTGCAATAGAGTGATTACCGGAGAGAAACCGTGAGACAAAAAAAAAATTGCACGTACTACACCTAACACAAAGGAAGAGGTTTACATTATTTTTAAACGCCGTAGTAGATCCATCCTAACAAGTACCTACCTAATAGAAAAAAATGAATTATAATAATTAATTTAATGTTTTCGGATTTTTTTCGGATCATTGAATTTGACAGTTGAATTGAGATTGATTGAAAAATACATGTTAATCTTCATTGACGTTGTATAATTCCTGTACAAAAAATAATATTTTTAGACTCAATGGTTGAAATTTCCCGCGGGTATATGGAAATAGAAAGTAGCCTATAATATTTTTCCCAATATCCACCTTATCCCGAGATAGGTACCAGACTTTTTGGTTCACGCAGACAAAGCTGTGGGTAAAAACTATAGTCATTAGTAAATAATATATTGAATCAGGCGTTATTTTGCGGAGGTCCATTTCAATGAACTGCAACAATTACTTTGCTCACCCGCGACATAAAATGCGGATGTTAAGGTCGCGATTGAGCAAAGTAATTTGTTTCAATTCATTAGCCATTAGTACTTTGCGATTTCCGCACCAGTAAAAAAACTAATGAAAAAATTCGGCTCCTAATTCACCTAAAAATACTAAATTAAATACATCTAATTAAAAATCACCTGTACTTCAAACAGTGTCCACTATCCACCCGTTAGCATTCCGTCGTGGTGAATGGGACATTAATAAAACGAGCTCCATTAAAAGGCTTAATGTCGTTTATCTTGATTTAGATTTATGATAAGTGTTCGGATTGAGATGCGGCTCTACCATTGTTTAGTTAGTTTTAGTTTATTCATTCACAAACATCATTAAGTTGAGGATTAAAATAGCGGAAACTTTAAATTGGTGGGGTAAAGCAAAATGATAAAATTAGGCGTTTACAAAACTCTCATCATCATTATCATTCCGGCCTATACCTCCCAGCACAGCCTTCACTCAGAATACAAAACAACTAGAACATAAACAACCGTTTAACCTGTCACAAAAAAGTCAGTTCATAGAGTCTGTCTTTTTAAACATATCTAAGACATCCACCTTTTGACCGCCACGCATCGTTTTTGTTTGGAACAAAATTGATTCTTATGCGGATGCGGGTAGGTTTAATTTTGTATTACCGTACTGTCGTCTATAGCCGACGCTGGCGGTCAAAAGGTTAAACGTTTTGAAAGACAACAACTCTCAGTTTAAGTCTGTAACTTATTGTCTTTCGTCTGTTTGAAACAACCAAATTTTAATAATTTAGCCCACTTTACTTGCACGCAATACTTGCTATGTCATATATTTATTAAAATAAGATATAAGGGCACTGTCTATGACAATGGACTAGGACAACGTCTATTTGTTTGTTGGTTTGTGTCAAATATTTTAAGCCAAATTCAACCTATGTTCTTACTTCAAATACTCGGATATAGACTTTAAAAAATAATAAAAGCAGATTCTTAGCACCTATAACCCAGCGTGCTTTATTTAGTACATACGTCAATATTAATGTGAACTCTTCCTGATTGCCAATAAGTTTCAAATTTTTATAACTAATCAAAATTGAACCTGGGCCTTTACGAAGTCGGAACGGTGCTTTTAACACTTCCTTTGAATATTCCGAACAAGTAGAAACCAATTCTACAACTTACTAACCTTACTCCGCCAATTGTACTACATCTAACAATTTCTGCTATATGTCTAAGTAAAATTTCTACTAATCCCACTACCGACGCAATCGAAACCTACTAATTAAATTACTAAAATTACTCCGGCATTTACCTGAAAAACTACCAATTTCTACTGTGCCAGTAAAATTTCTACCAATCCCCCTATCGACTCAATCGAAACCGGTAGCGAACAAAAGCTCTCATTGTCCAGATGCGATGCTAAGATGCGATGCACAATCTCGACGTCTGTTTGTCCGTCTACAGATTTATCTACGTTGACTCCGGAACAAGCTTTATTACAATAGTAATGATTAATGTGGATTTACATGGTAATTTATGTGCGTACTGTTATTAAGAGAGTTCCGTTGTTAGATAGCATCGAGTCGTATAGGTAATTCAAGAGTAATGCGGTTATGATTTGATGCTACCAGTTGTTTAGATTAATTGATAGTTGTTTAGATAGACGTAGTTTTTTGCATTAAAGACGTGGAATATTCTGAAAATTTGAGTGTTACTTCTACATGATATTTTTATTTAAAGATTATAAAAGACCTTCTTTTTTTATGTTAGAAAGGCCAGACAAACGAACCAGTGGGTCACCTGATGTTAAATGATCACCACTGTCCATAGACACCCGCAGCGCTTTACGCGATGCCAGTGCGTTGTCGGCCCTAAAGGAAAGGGAACAGGGGAAGGGGGTGAGGGAGGGGAAGAGGGAAGGGGTGAGGTATTGGGCCACCGGCACTCTCACTGACCGTACGAAACGCAAGCAGGATTACTGCTGCTTCACGCCGGTGTTCTGTGAGAGGGTGGTACTGCCCCGGACGAGCCGGCCCATTCGTGATGCAGAGGCTAAGAAATAAAACTGAAAAAAAAGAAACAAAATGTCCCGACGAGAAGTAACCGGTGTGTTTTGGTTGCATATTTATATAGAATTATCGAAAAACAATCACTTGATTTAATAATAATCAATAAAATAAAATAGTAATATCGTAAGACAAGATGTTTGTAGGACATTTCAAATTAAATCCTCATTTTCAACATGTTTTATTTTTGGGGTTTTTTCTGTGCATCTATATTTCAGTTTGTATTTAGTTTGAAATATATGGTTTCACGGGATGACCGTAAAAGTAATAAAAAAATGAAGTTGAAAAAATAAATACAAAAAGATACTTCATACCTAACTTGTTAAAGTTGGCACAGTAGCGCCATCTCTTGGTCCAGGTGAGCGGTTAGTTCCGAAGGAGTGTTAAGTCTCTCGATAGAGGGCATAACATAGATGCGCGCTTTATCACTGCATAACAGACTGAAATGTACGATGTATGGGAAAGATTCGTCGCTAACCTCTAGACCAGTGATGGTGTAAGCACGCAGCACGGAATGCTGAGGACCTGGGTTCGATTCCCAGCATTGGTCTTTTTTCTGGGGTTTTTTCTGTGCATCTATATTTCAGTTTGTATTTAGTTTGAAATATATGTTTAATTTATTTTGGATAGTTTTTAGAGCCTGAACGGTTAAGTAATAAATATTAAGGCTATGAAATAAAAAAAAACTTAAACTACAAAGCAAAAACGTCGTAAAGATTTACGAGAGATTGCGGGTTAGGATAAGTGGACGCAAAGGGCACCTATTACAATATATCAGTTAGTAGTTCATATAAATTCTACACACTGACAGCTTTTGATTTTTCCGGGTTAGTGTCTGTTATTCAATTATATCTCAAACAAGTCCCACTTCACCTACGTACTGTCAGTACTGTCCCCATAGGAAACGCGCCTCGAAAACGCGCCGCTGACGCAACACTTTTGTCGCTGCGCAAACAGTCTCTGTAAACACTGGACAGCTTCTATTGTCTGTGGTTACCAAGAGACGGAGGCGGTATTCGTGCGGTTTATAAACAGCCTGTATAATAGCAAGTGGTTTATGGACATTTTCCATTTAAAGTAGGTACCTACACCATTAACTTTTTGAAATGATATCATTTTGGGATTTTCTTATTCAAATTTTCCAACAACAACAACATAGTATAAAGAACTAGCTGTTGCCCGCGACTCCGTCTGCGAAGAATTTTCTAATATATAAAAATCTCGTGTAACGGTGTTTGTTATCGAACTCCTCCGAAACGGCTTGACCGATTTTTATCAAAGTTTTTGTCCATATTTGGTAGGTCTGAGAATAGGTCGTAGGCTATTTTTTTATTACCCCTATCCTTCGCGGACGGAGTCGTGGGTTAAGCTAGTAGGGGTATAAAAAATACCCTACTACCCTATTCTCAGAGCAACCAATAGACAAAAAATTCATAAAAATCGGTCAAGCCGCTACGGAGTTGATGCTGGTACTCTATGTAGTGCTATATTTGAATTCAAAATAAGAACGGATCGAATGTCTGTACCTACTGGAAATTCTGAGAGTTATGATTTAGCTGCAAGTCAATAAACGTCTTAAATACTAATCCTCTAGTTTATCTGAAAATATACTGAAGCTACACCCTAAGACCTTGAGTAAGGTCTAACAAGTGACCTCCGCAAAGTAACGGCCGATTCAATAAATTACTATAATAATTGTGTGCCTAAACTACCACATCCATCTGATCCGCGTGTCACATCCGCGCGCAAGTCAATATATTCTTGACACACACTCGCTTTTGTCTACCCACTCCCGCTGGACAAAGGCGTGATGTCACAGAGCAAGTACCGCAACTACTATGATTTGCTGAGATTTAAATATGCTAAAAGTGCCTTTGCGCGCGCGGTTTGAACCCGCTGAGGATGATGGGTCAACGTTCGCCCAACTTACCACGTTTCTCAGGTTCCCGACGTTGGTCCAAAATGTACAGTAGTATTTAGGATAGGACGGATCCATCTCTAGTCGGAGGTGTCGGAAAACGCGACTAAGGGAAGGGGAAGGGAGGGAAGCAAGGAGGAGGGGGGACGCGATTAATGTGAGAGAGGGCAACGGTGCTCTATCTATTGGAAAAAAGTAGGCGAGTTCTTTGCTATAAATTTCACCTAAGTAATATGCCAGCTGGACAGCGTTAGAAACAAAAGTGGAGATCAAATTAGTGACTCCGAGTCACCAAACTTGAGACTTATTTAAATGGGCCAAAAGTTAGCCAGGCGTGACAGGCGTCCCAAATGCCGATGTAGACTTGAATAAAACCTTACCTTTAACTTTTGCCATGGTCACAGGAGAGACTCGAACAAAAAACTGTATATGACCCAACTGCTTTGGTTGGTTGGTGGTTTGGTTGGTTGAAACGATTGGGTTCGATTCCGTTTTTTTTTTCAATTTGTTGCAGTTTTTTTTATGGTATAGGGAGCAAACGAGCAGACGGATCGCCTGATGGTAAACAATTACCGTCGCCTATGGACACCTGCGACACCAGAAGAGTCACAAGTGCGTTGCCGGCCTTTTAGGTAGGAGTACGCTCTTTTTTTGAAAGCTTGAAGGTCATATCTGTCCGGGAATACCGCAGCAGGAACCTCATTCCAGAGCTTTGCTGTGCGAGGCAGGAAATTTCTGGAAAAACGCACAGTTGAAGTTGTTGTCGCGTTTCAGTACAATGTTTTAGTAGTGGTAGAGCCATGTTGTAGCCGCTGCATCACTAATGGGCCAGCTCGTCCGTGGCAGTACCCTCTCACAGAACACCGGCGTGAAGCAGCAGTACTCCTGCTGCGTTTCGTACGGTCAGTGAGAGCGCCGGGGGCCCAGTACCTCCTCCCTCTCCCCTATTCCCTCTATTTTAAAGGCCGGCAACAGATCAGTGACTCTCTTTGAGTTGTTGTTGATATTTATGGGCGGTGGTGATCATTTTCCATCAGATGGCCAACTTGCTCGTTTGCGTCCCTTATAATAAAAAATAGACTGATTAAATTTCAGCTAGTCAAATATTATTTATTTTATTAGCAGTACGGCTGCTTACCGAATCTAAGATTATTTAAAAGCGAAAAAGTTTTTCGGGTGCGCCGGTGGGATTCGAACCCACGTCTCCTGGGTATACGCCACTGTTGGCGTATGTAAGCGATTAAGAATTTCGGGGAAGTCGGTTGGGAGCGACGTGGTTCAATTGGTAGAACACCAGGTTGGGGCGCATAACCAGGAGACGTGGGTTCGAATCCCACCGGCGCACCCGAAAAACTTTTTCGCTTTTAAATAATTTCAGCTAGTCACTTCTTGCTGTTATAATATATCTGGTACATAACACTCCAACCGCCATATGTCGTAAAACCAATGTTTAGAGTGGACTGTGTCCGCACAATGTACAGTGGACGCATTTATGCCAACTGTTTCACATAATACGCTTATTTAGCAACTTGGTTGATATGGTTATTTGTTTGGTCTAGAAATCTTGGTTTCCGCCATAAATAGACATAAGGGACATGTATATTTCGCAAGCATTATTCATAATTAGAATAATGCAATAAAGATTTGAGATTTATAAAACTCCTCATCATCATTCTAGCTGAAAGACGTCCACTGCTGAACATAGGCCTCCCCCAATGCTCGCCAAATAGATTGGCCATGAACTATCCGCATCCAATGCGTTCCCGCCACCTTCACCAGATCATCGCTCCACGAGATAAAATATTTATAAAACTAGTTAAGTCTAATTAGTAAATTCTCAAATATGTAGGATAAAATATTTATTTTATTTAAAGTAAACTAATTGAAGAGAAATTGAAGCAACTTATACTAACACAAAACTTAACGATATTTTAACTATCTGCAGGCAGTAAGTATTTACAAATTTAAATTATAAATATAAAAAGTTATTTGGATGTTTGGATATTTGGATGTTTGTTTAGTCAATCGCGCATTAAAGGCGGAATGGATAGACAAAAATCTAGATTGAGACAGGTATGTACTTACCTAACCTGCGGCCTGGTTAAGGTTGCGAGAAAGCGTTGGATGCGGATGGCGCCGGACCTATCTGTTTGGTGAGCCTTGGGGGAGGCCTTGTTCACCAGTGGACGTCTTTCGGCTGAAATGATGATGATGATGATGATGATGATGATGATGATAATGACGATGACGATGACGGTGATGATTGATGATGATGATGATTTTTTTTATGGTATAGGGGAAAACGAGTAAACGGATCGCCTGATAGTAAACGATTACCGTCGCCCATGGACACCTGCGACACCAGAAAAGTCACAAGTGCGTTGCCGGCCTTTTAGGTAGAAGTACGCTCTACTACTACTACTACTAGTACTAGTAGTGATGATGATGATGATGAACAATCGATTTGGACCAACTTTGCTACACATAAACTTCTAAATGAGTTCGTTAAGAAGGCACATAGGTAGGTATATTTACCCAGATGCAAAGTACTGACACATGCGTGGTTGGTTAGGTTAATCCACTTTCTAGCAAGTTAAAATGTATAATTTTCTATATGAACTAGTGGAACATGAATATACACTAGTAGCTTTTGCCCGCTACTTCGTTTGCGCAAAATTCTTTAATAAAACTGGGACATGGGGCCCTCAATCCGCATCCAACGCGTTCCCGCAACCACATCTTGTTGGAGGCCTACTGACACTGCGTTTTCCGATCCGTGGGCGCCACTCGAGAAGCTTTCGGCCCCATCGACCGTCAGTTCTACGAGCGATGTGCCTTGTCCACTGCCACTTGAGTCTGGCGATTCTACGAGCTATGTCGGTGACTTAGTTCTTGCGCGAATCTTGCAAATCGGTTCATCAACATCATCATTTTAAGCCGAAAGACGTCCACTGCTGTACATAGGCCTACCCCAAGCAAAACAGATCAGCCCTGCGCCATCCGCATCCAACGCATTCCCGCCACCTTAACCAGGTCGTCGCTCCATTTTGTTGGAGGTGTGGGCAAATCGGTTGATTCCGTCGAATTAGTCCGAATTAAGTCCTATGGCCTCTCAAGCACAAGACCGTGTTCAAATCCCCGGCTCACACCTCTATGTTTTTTAAGAATTCATGTGTGAAATTACATTCGAAATTCACCACAAGCTTTATGGTGAAGAAAAAACGTCATTAAGAGACCTGCATACACCAGCGAAGCAATTCAATTGAAGTTCCCAACCCGCACTGGGCCTGTTTGGGCACTGGGCATTTCTATTTTTCGTTGTACCGAAAATTAAGAAATTGATAAAAGGGAGTTAAAATTAGTCCGTTTGGTTACGCATTTTTTCAAGCCTTTACAATAAAAAAAAAACTTAACAAATCGGGCAAGTTTAACAATGTTTAACAAGAAGTGAAGAATTGTCCGATTTGTTCTGTTTTTTTTTTATTGTAAAGACTTGAAAAAGTGCGTACCTAACCAAACGGACAAATTTTAACTGCCTGTTAACAACTTCTTAATTTTTGGTACAACGAAAAATAGAAACGCCCAACTACAGCCCAAACCCTCTAATTCTGAGAAGAGGCATCTGGGCAGCAGTAGGCTGTACGACGTACGTAGGCTGAGATGATGATGATGATTAGATATTCTCAGAATTATCTCTTTTTAGAGGCTAATAGTAGTTTATCGCATACGTAGACCACCAATTATTTGCGAGCGATTCGTAATTATTTTCATACTCCGTTGGGTACGTTTCCACTGCATCACGTTTCCTTCATTTTACCGTCTATTTCATCATCATCATTAATTTAAGAGCTTAGCTCTTGTCGGTGGAGTAATCGCCACTCTTTTCGGTTCTCTGCCAGCGTTTTCAGCTCCTGATACGACATGACATTGACTTTTTCCTTGGCTTGATCTATAAATGACCGTCTCGGTCTTCCCCTGCCTCGCCTGCAATAGTTTTTATGTAACTGTCATGTCGTATCAGATGCCCCAGCATATTCCCTCTCCTATTTTCAATCGTCCTTAACAGCCGCCTTTCCTCTTCCACCAACTCTAAAACCTCCTCATTAGTTCTCCTTTCAGTCCAGCTAATACCCTCCATTCTCCGCCAGCACCACATCTCAAACGCACTCAATCTGTCTCGGTCCCGCTGAGTCAATGTCCAAGTCTCGCTCCCATATAATGCTATACTCCAGATGTAGGTCTTAATAAATCTTTTCCGAATGTTCCTTGAGATTTTGCCTTTAAAAATGTGTTTTTTATCATTGAATGCTTTCTTAGCCATGGCTATTCTTGTTTTCACAACCGTCTATTTACCGAACATATATTTTTGGAACGGCTCAAAAAATCGCCAGAATCAAGTGTCATTGGGCAGGGCACATCGCTCGTAGAACTACATAATGGCGGATAGGATAGGACCAAAAGGTTGTCGAATGGTCTCCACGGACCGGAAGACGCAGTATAGGTAATCTAATAACATGGAGCGACGACCAGAAGCTGTATTCTCCAACGCGAGGACGCTTGCTATCGCATCCACTACCTATTTCTTTCTGTTACTTAAACGGTATAAGATGGTGTCAGAAAGGGATGATAAAATCGATAGCAAGCGCCCGCGCGTTATAAAATATGGCATTTCGTTAAAGTTGCGGGGGCCGGTTTGTTTGGAGAACCTTGAGCGCAAGTCACATAGAAGAGATGCGGGACGGGGGCGCGTCGCAGTCCGCGTGGCTTGTTCGCAGGCCGCGTCTCCGCCCCGTCTCTTCTGTCTGCTTTAGGTCGCGACGCTTCTATACATTTCGTACGAAAACTAAAAGCGGGGGAATAAGCGCTAATGGACACGCGCCCCGGTAATGCCCTGCGCTTGCGTCGGTGCTTGCGTGGTTTTTACACCAGCTGACAAACCGGCGCCGGCAAGGACCGGGCATAACGCGTTTTGATTTTACTATGGCCTTTTTGAAAATGCAGAATAGTTTAAGGCGCAAGTCAAGTAGAAGAGACGTGGGGCGCCCCTTGAATTAGTTCTCGTACTACTTAAATGTACTTATAGAAGCGTCGTGATCCAAAGTAGACAGAAGAGACCACGTCTCTTTTGTGTGGCTTGCGCCTAAGATTCTAAGATTGGTTTTATTTTTGCAAGCTTTTATTTATTTTTGGAATGCTTATGCCACGACTTGTCGCGGTGACCTAATGTTTTGACCTCTTAAGCATAGGGTCGTGGGTTCGACACCGGGCTCGCACCTACGAGTTTTTGGAATTTATGTGCAAATTTACATTTGATTACCATGACCTTTACCATGAGCCTTACGGGGAAGGAAAACACACACACCGACATGACACAGGAAAACACACACACTGACATGACACAAACGTCACACCATTGTGTGTGTTAAGTTTCCAATCTATACTGGGCCCGTGACAACCACGACCCAAGCCCTCTCATTCTGAGAGGACTTCTGTGTCTTGCAGCCTACCTATGTATATAGGTGATGGTGAAGGCACGTTGCGACAATACGGCCTCTGTACCTCTACCATGACTTTACACTACTTTACAGTGACCGTACTCGCTAGCGACGGCGTAAATGATTTGTATGGAGAATCGTACTTCCGTAAGTGACCGCTAGAGGCGCTGTACAATTCTCCATACAAATAATTTACGCCGTCGTTAGCGAGTACGGTCACGTAAACTAGTGTAAACTCATGGTAGAGGTTCTGGTTCCCGATTTTGGTCGACAAAGCATCTCAATCAATTGGCAAGGGTTTCAATAAGAAAGCCTGCGCCCGCGCCGTGTCGGATTAGCGAATGTGCCGGCTATTAGCGTGTGATTTATGATGTGAGCCGCGCGATGGAACGCTGCGTGAGATCTAGGGGTGGGAGTTATCGATAGTTAGAAAAGTTATCGATAGAAGCATTTATTCAATTTAAAAAAGCATTTAAGAATGTCGAGGAATCTATCTCTATACTTAACATCTGTTGAGAAGGAACCGGCATGAAACGCAATTAGATTTTTTTCCTGACAAAGTCCAGAACTTTACTCATTCAACCGTATTTAGCACCGAAGATAGGTACGCTATTTGAAGCCAAACATGTGAATCAGGATTATGCTCTTCCATGATGATGATGATGATGATAAAATCATTAAAACTTAAGAGATATTACACAAAACACAGTTACAAAATGAGACTCGACGAGTGCGCTGGTTTTCAGTTCCTAACCTGACGTTAGTAAAAAGTTTTAGGCTCACATATGTATATAAACCAAACATCCGGCTGAAACATGTACTTACTTAAGTATTTTAACTCTTTAAAATACAACTGAAATCCTTAAATAAAAAAAGTATCATCGTAACATAATCAATTGTATAGTGCGTTTACTTATTATTACTCTCGGAAATGTTATAGAGCCTAGTAGCTTGACAGTTCCGGACATTATGACACGAAATTAAAAAAAATACGTTTTCCAATAAGTAACAACCCTGACCAAGATTATAAATGCAAAGGTAACTTTGTATGTCTGTCTGTTACCATATTTTAACCGCTACATCAATTTAGATAAAAATTTTCGTAGGTATATGTAGTTTAAGACCCTAGAAGTACCTACAGTTGCATAAAATTGCATAGTTCCCTTAAACAAATTCTTCGCAGACTGAGTAGCGGGCATCAGTAGTAAGAAATAAAACTAGTGATTGCGTTAGCCCAATAAAAGCAGTTTTATCGATAAAAGTAAAGCAGCATTGTATCGACCCGCGCGACCCTGGCAGGTCGACCGGTACGGCTACAGGTGCGTTAGGTTCTCACAGCTCTATGTGTGCGTGCGCGCACACCGATTTGTCCGGCGTTCACGTCGAGATAGCATCTCGAGATCGCCACTTTATTTGTCGCCGACGTTCTTAATGCTGGTGGCGGATGCTTAATATACATTTATTAATTTATTTTTATTTAATTAATGGATATGTGCGGTTAACGGAGTAATGTGAACTGAACTAGCAAATAGATAAATAGTTTTTTGTTATTTTTTTCTTCGCCATGTCTTGTCTTAGTCTTTTATTTTTTTTAAAAGCTGTTTATTTTATATACATACTGCATGCATCGGTGTCTATACAGTATAATGGCTTCAAGACAAAGAAATCAGAAAAAAGCGTGATTAGTTTTAATCGAGTCAAACTTTTCACGATCAAAATAGCCCATTAAAAATCTAAATTACTTAAAACCAACTAAACGTAAACAATTAATCGTAATTTCAATCTCCTCACTATCACATCACTAATGATGCGCTGTCAAACGTCCAGAAAGCACTATTAGTCGAACATTTCAATTAAAATGAATTATCGACTATCGATACAACGTTTTACTTGCTAACACGTATTTATCTAAATTGGTTTGGACATCCTTTTCTGTTACTGTAAATAATTACTTACACTGTTTCATTTCAATATTTTAGTTCTTTCAATTTGTTGTTGTCTAAGTCAATTAATATGTCTAAAACCTTTTTATATGTTCTCTAATTATTGATTGCACTCTGATTATAAAAATAGCAACCTGTACAAATCAATTATGTCATTCAAAACTCTAAACTGATAGCATTAAGAATTTTATCTCCTCATTTCTTTATCTTTAGATCCAAGCGTCTCATTAACATAAATTCGTTCATACGTTCCAAATATAACAAGATTTATCTTAAGATATATCTCTAGATGGTATCGTGTTGTAGGTATAACAAAGCACACAGAACAGATGACCAGTCTCGGGCCGTATTTATAGGCATGACCATATTTGAAGGTATTGAAAAGCTAAACCATTGTTTTAGGATTGAGCCGTAAAATTGAGCGTGAGAAATAAATGCGAAGGACGATTACAATTGGGTTAAGGAATAACGTAATTACTTACATAAGTAAATTAATTTAAATTATACTCATAATGGTCCCAACAGAAGACCAGCGCCGAGCGCGAAGCCCTTTCGTTGTTGTGCTTAGTTGGAATAATTTCGGGGCAACATTTTTTTTTCAACGGCTTTTGTTATAATTATGTACCTACATATTGTTGTAATTGTAATGTCACGAATTAAATGTTTTATTTATTTTTTCTTTTTTACTCATGATTGATCTCCATTTGATTAATCTTTTATCGATATCGATAACTCGTTTTATGACAATTAATTTTGTCACGTCACTTGTCGAAAGTTAATTTGACAGCAGTAGGTTTAATTTGGTGAAACTTTTACTAAAATCAATTTTTCTTCTCAAATCTGCTTCAATTCACACAATCAATAAAAATGCTCATCCCACAAAGACCGGTTTCACAAATGGTACAAAACCCGCACTATAATGTGGCCGGTGTAAAAAATTATGTAGAAAGTAGAATGACAACGCGCACACATGCGCTGAGCATTGCGTTGATTAGGTGGCTGCGTGTGCGCAAGGCCTTAGAGCTAGGGAGCTGGAAGTGACAGTGACATATTTCTTTATGCTTATGTGGGTGATAGCATAAAGTAACAAAGTTTAAGACGTTCAGATTGTGAGATAAACCTAAGTGGATGTAGTAAATAATTTAATTAATACATTGTATTTGATTAGATTGTTTTATTGGTAAGGGGGAGTCAAAATCACTAAAATAATAATAGGAGGAATAAAAATATGGTGCAAGCTAGAAGTGTCAGGCGCTTATCTGGCTGAGAAGTGATGTATTCTTTATTTTAAACTTTCGTGATTTTCACTCATAAATATTAAACTAAACGGGGTTTATCACAGTTATCACGCAAATAATCTTTACCTCGATGTTTGGGCCACATTGCGGCAGCCGTAATCACGAGATAATATAATAATTATAACTTATTACTAAGCTTAGTGGCGATATTGAACTGTGAGACCGTGAGACTCACCCCGTAGCCCTTCTTCCCTGGCTCCCCGGAGTAGGGATTAGCCCGAAACATTTAAAGTTGAACTAGGTTAAAGACCGTATTTTTTCACTTAGTGGCGAGGCTATTGCAGGACTTGGTGGTGCCGTGCATCGGGGCCCTCACGCTCAGGAGGGCTACGAATTTTGGAGTTCTTATCGTGCCCTCCCTTTCATTCTTTCGTTTCATACAGTTAGAGTGAATGTAACGGCACTATACAAATTTTGAAAATCGAATTTCGTAGTGTACGCCCTGGAGGTTCTAAGACTGCAGTTATCTGCAAATAATGGATAAAAAATAAACCTACTGGCGCAAACAAGCTAAGAGAGAGAGAGAGAATATAGGTAGTAAAAATTTGGGGACCGAATTTATTTTTGCACGGACCACGCTTTTAAAATACACAATTCAACGTTACGGCCACATCCAGTTATTCTTTACATCTAGGCCGCATATCTGTATATGGTATAAGATGGTTGTAGCTCCTTTTACTGTTACCTTGTAAACAGATATATGATGTGATTAAAGATGTAACTAAGTACGTGTCTATAGTTTATATCGATACACTAGGCACTCAGTCTTTCGTAAAAGTGTATGGGAAATAAAATGGCTTTGATTTAAACGGGTATGATGTACTTTGTATGAAAGTGGATTTTATGTTACATAGTAAGTAAGTACTACAGATACTTGTCTTGGATTGTTTGTATTGATTTAAGTCTTTGAGAGTCATTGTTAATGTTTTAGTGACGTCATGGGTTCGCGTTTTAAGTTATGTTCTTTTTTGTTTTGTTTAATTTATTGAATCAGGCGTTACTTTGCGGAGGTCCATATTAATGAACTGAAACAATTACCTTGCTCACCCGCGACCCGTAGTAATTGTCTCTGTTCTTTTGTTTTGTTTATTTATTAGTTTATGCTATTACTTTGTATAAGGGCTTATGCAGTTTGACTGCATTCCAACTGCAACGTAACTGCCACTGCTAACTGCCCATACAGTCGCAGTTTGCGTGCAGTTTTGCCGACTGCAATGCAACTGCAAATGTATGGGCAGTCGGCAGTTACGTTGCAGTACATCTCTAGTATACCGTATTTTCCTTGTTGAATTCGACAAATGGCTTAGACCATCGATAGAAACTACCTCGTAATTAACTCTTTGCCCAAATTGTTTTCTTTTTTCATTTTTGTACATTCTAAATACAAAAAACACAAAACACAAAAGTTAGTGTAAAATATGACGGAGATAGCATTAAAAGAATCAAAACCAAAACGTTTATTCTACAAGTAGGCCGCAAAGGGCTCTTTTACATGTTACTTTTTCGTAAACCGCCAGCGCTTTCGGAAAGAACATCATTGCCAAGAAGAATGCGCCGCAAGTAACTAAAAAAACCCTTAAGCATAGGTACAGTCACAAGCTTTAATTTGGGACGCACTTAAGGTTGACATTCCTGTCGAATTGTATAGAAATTCAAAGGATATTTCTTCGAAATGGGTCCCAAATTAAAGCACGCGACTGTACTAGCCACTACGTGAAATTATGTAAAACGAAGTAAAACGACATTTCCCATGACCAATGTGGTCGGCGCACAGGTTATCTCCTGACATAAAAGCTTTGCAACTGAATATAAACCTGTGCTTATAAAATTGCCATTAAACAATTTCTATTATAACCCCAGGCCTATTTCACCTCTCGCATATTTCTAGTTTTAATGTCCACTTAGTTCGGCATAAAACAGGCTGTCGTGGCCATTAAGGCCTTTTACGATATTACTTTCTAAGTTATAAAAATACAATAAAATTATTGTGATTAATTGTGATCTTAAAGACAAGAGCGGGCGGTGTCAAACAAATAGGTGAACAGAAACAATTACTTTGCTCACCCGCGACCGGATGTTAAGGTCGCGGGT
Organism: Archips crataeganus; assembly: GCA_947859365.1. NCBI lineage: Eukaryota > Metazoa > Arthropoda > Insecta > Lepidoptera > Tortricidae > Archips > Archips crataeganus. Next base: position 9,063,068 of record OX402064.1, read on the forward strand.
GAGCAAAGTAATTGTTTCAGTTCATTGATATGGACCTCCACAAAGTAACGCCTGATTCAATAAATTAAATAGTATAGGAGAAAACCTTAAGTAAAGGACTTGCAGACTTATTGTCTAACGCGCTGACGCTTGCTTTCGCATTCACTATTTCTTTCTGTCAAACGGTATAAGATGGTGACAGAAAGAGATGGTGAAAGTGAAGGCAAGCGCACGCGCGTTAGACAATACGACCTCCTATGTAGTAGTGCACAGAATTGATATGGAGCTTACGTCATATTTCTAATTCGGAACGTCAATTTGTTTATATGGATACGTTACCACTACATACAATAAGTCCTTTACTAAAGTTGTTCACCTGTCCTTTGATTCATCACCACCAGAAATAACGGCCGGTGCGATGAGATAATTGATGTTTTTGCGGGTGGGAACATTTGGCAAGGCCTGTTTGATCACTTACTTATTCTCCATCACCTTATTTGCCAGTTCTGCAACAGCTGTACTTGCAATGGTATGTTCTGTAAGGACTGACAACGCTGCATCTTCCGATTCATTGTCGCTATCCTGTAGGTAGAACCCTTTTTCCCCAAAAGTTATCTTTTTTCGACCGATGTTAGAGACTAGTTTTTCGGTGAATTTTCGTATTCCGAGCTTTATTTAATACGCAAATAAACTTCGGCGTTCTCTTACAAAAGCTCTTTTTGTGAGTCTTAACCTCTCCAAAAGACCAACAATCAAGGACTATGGAGACGTGTCTCAAAGCGATAAGTTACCACTGGCAATGTGCACTCGTTGAGGAATCTTAACTTCAAGCACTGCAGAATTTTGGACAAAAAGATTTTACGAAGTTTCCGAACGCTGTCCATATCCTGGTGACCCCTTTGTCTCTTAAGTAGTATTCCCGGAAAAGAGAGATTCTCCCTGGCCGTTGATTACTCAAGTCTGACAAGTCTGATCAGTCCGTCAATTTGTTGGTACTGTACACAAAGTAACTTACATGGTAACTTTAAAACCACATAGAGAAGGGTCTAATAAAATAGGTACATAAAAAATTGGCGGACAGTTCAAATCAACCATTGGTTGGTTGGCAAGTGCCATAATTCCAATCCAGAACGAGTTACTTAATCCCCAATTGCCGAAGTTACCCGTCAGGGTCAAAGTAAACCGACTTTATGGCACATTTTTTATAAGAACTATATTACTGACCTGAGTTCAATCTGGTTGAAAGGCTAGGTCAAACTTACATATTAGAAAGTAGCAACCACAGCCTTCAATCATCTCGTTTATTATGAAATAATTACTTAAGTGGTTTTGCTCTAGACCTTTGGACATGGCAAACACTACTGACAGAAGTCCACGTCAATTCCTTGTCTCAATTATTTTATTATACAAATCGTAAACCTCCGAAACTTGGCGTGTTCTGTCAAATAAACGTCAAGATTGGCACAGCATGACGTTTAAAATAAGTAAAGTTTTAGACCTTACTACCTTGATATTGTGTCTAAGTTAAAAGCGAAGATTCTCACGTACGGTTGGCAGCAAATATCGGTTGATGTTAAATTTAGATATTAGGAAACTGTTTAAAGTAAGAATGTTTGATTTTTTTAACTATATGATTTATTTTCAGTGTATTCTGACTTTTTTTACTACCAAATTATATTTCATTAGCAAATAATATTCTAGATTAAGAGTTAGGGGAGACCGAGGATAGTTGTGACAGAGAAGAGTAGTGACAGCGTCGATTTTTTAGAACGTATTAACTGCTAGCGAGCTCGCAATAGCGCGTGTTTTTTAGTTGAAGTCTCGAGCTATCCAACACGCGCTGTTACAAGATTGCTAGCAGTACATAAGTTCCCAAAAATCGACGATGTCACAACTCTCCTCGGCCTCCCCTACCGTGGCATTTTTAAACCAAATTTATAAAAAGTTAATGAAAAAACTAATCAACAAGACACATCATCATGAGATGATACTATGAAGTAGCTGACGCATGGTATTTTATTTTATTCTATAATTTAAACTATTTCCGTGAGTTAACGAAACTTGCGAAATGAATGTATGTACAGTCGAAAGCATAAATATATATTCAGTCACCGCGTTAAAATACATTATGTAAACATCCAACAACTTGAACCTTATGGTTAAAGACATAGAAAACTAGTATAGATACTTTTGACACCTTGTTAACGTGTACTATATAAGTATATTTATATAATTTTGTATATGACCGTACCTACTGGTAAATCCAAAAGTATAATTAAAAGTAATTACTTTTTAATAACGCGTCTGTACAACAGTTGTCAAGTTAAACTTCAGAACTCTTAAAGCTTGGCCACGACTACGTGCGATCGGCTGCGCGGCGAGCATTTTTCTGATCATTGCCGCGCAATGTTTATCTGGCAGCACACGCAATGAACAGAGGAAACGCTCGACATGCCGCATTTTAGGTACGGTCAAAGACTTTAATTCATGAGCAGCAATGGAACCATTTCACAGTAAACGTCATAGTAACATCGCATTAATTAACAATGAAAATCGTAATGACTTTTCCTTAAAAAAGGTTCCATGGTGGCTCATGAATTAAAGTCCTTGAGTGTACATAATACTGAGATGAGGTCTACAATGGAGCATGCTAGCCTAGTAAATGCTCATTCACCAGTCACAGTCTAAACTGTCAAAGACAATGGAATCACTACGTACCAACAACAGCAGAGGGGAAGTACTCTGTGAAGTTTGAATATAACTCAAAATCAAAATTTTATTTCTGTAAGTAGGCCGTTAAAAGCCGCAGCTCGTTTATATGTCTTTTCTTTTGTGTCGATTAGACCATGATTGCCAAGAAGAATGCGCCGCAAGAAACTTGGCGCTTAGTATTTTTTTCTAAAAACAAATTACATGCGACTTATCTATTTTAGTACAATTAATATGTTTATTGAGCGATAAAGCACTGGCCACGCTGCCAATCGCGCATGGTCGTAGCCAGGCCTTTATGTATCATTTGCTGACCGTACACGCGTTGTACTAACAATCTGTCAACGGCGTAAAACTGTCTGCGCACACGCAGCACGATTGTTCCGTGCAGATGATTGATGCGAAGAATTGTCTAATTTTGTTAATGGTTTAAGCCACGAGAGATAGCGGCTAACTATATCATTAACTATATTTTTATAACTTCAACTCTATTTTTGCTGTCGTTTGTTTCTGTTGCTGTTGTTAGCCTCTAATACCTACTTATAACTACTTTTCAGCTAACTGTGAGGAGAAAACGAAACATTATTATGTGTTTTTCTTCTATGCGAGAGTAAACTATGGTGCATAATAAGAACTCGGCAAGACTTCGGAATGATTCCTTCCCCCTTCCCCCCCTCTCCTCTTTCAGTGCGGAGGGAAGACAAAAGAGAGAGTCCAACGTAACCAGTCGGGGCTCTCTGGGTTCGGCGGTGCTCGTAACGAGTTTCCACTCCGTCAAAAAAAAATAAAGATATTGTAAATGTAAGGTTACGATTACGTAGGTACGTTACGTCCTGATGGAAATTAAATGGCAATGTGTACCAGTGTTAAAGTAATTAATCTGTGAAGAAAAGCTCTTTAAGGAAATTTCTAAGAGGTTAATCGACGTCACAGGGGACCGAAGAGCTGGCAGCTTCCTCGGACAAAGAATTAGCTTAGCTATTCAAAGAGGAAACGCTGCCAGCATCTTCGGCACCTTGCCTAAGGGGACTAGCTTTCAGAATATGTTTTAGTTGTAATTATCATTATTTTATATTTTTGTTTTCTTTTTTCTTATTGTACATATTTTTTTTAGTCTAGGATAGTTGTACATAGGTATATAATATAAGTATTGTGTTGTAAATATTTTTTTTATCTGTGAAGATTACATACACGCACCTTATTACATAAAGCAAGTCTCACTAATCCCGCTGGTCGCTTGTGCCTCGTCCCGGATCTAAGAAGACCGTGTGAAATCAAACCCAGCTCTGCTAACAATCGGAATAATGTTAAGACAATACGGCACCATGTGTTACTGGCGACCCCGGATCGTGATCTTGGTTGAAGGTTGAAGATAGCCATCTTTTTTTATGTTACCTGTATGATTCTAAGAAGTTTTGTAAGAGGGTCAAACAGTCGTTTAAATTTTTATTTTAATGATAAGTATCTAATTCGTTCTAAATTTAGGTATACGTAACCTAACTTCAGAATACATTTATACTCATGTTGTACCAATTTTACTGAGCCGAATGTTTATTATTTGCCCGAAAGTTTTATATACCTACCAAAAATGTTTTTGACCGAATACATATAAACTCGAGACTATAACACCGAAGATTAAAATATACCTCCGGAATTACCTTCAGTATTAAAGTGTTCAGGTTTATATCTTTTCGCTTAAATATACTTTTGGGATTTGAAACTTTCGGTCAAATAAACATTTGGCGTTTCAATATTCGTTTATAGGTGGTACGATGCGTACCCAAACAGACACGATAGATAGACACGATGACCAATATAAAAATTATAACAATAGATAAATAAGAAAGTAAAATAGAGTAAACAATTTCTGAAATCCGAATGCAAAAAAAACTTGATTTTTGGGCATTGCTATGGAAGACTTCGTTTGAGGCTGTTTTTTAAAATAAAAGGGTAATGTGATATATAATACGAGAACTAACATCTATGTTGATTTTTTCAAAATGAATATTTTAAGCAATTACCAGTAGATTAGGTACTTCTTTTACTCACCTACAACTTAAATGAAACTGTGTACAAACTCACAAATAACCATTACTTGCACATCATCATGATTCAATTGTAATCTAGTAAGTAGCCAAAAAAACTTCCATTGTCATAAGGAAGCTTTACCACATGAATAAATAAACGGAACAGAATAAAAGCTTCAAACAACGCCGCGCACGCATTACACTACTACACGCACAACATATGTGTGCGTGACCTGTCACAGACAGGACGGGGGGGGGGGCGTGCACCGGCGCCTGCTCGGAGACAAACCGGTTTGAACTAGCTCAGTGAGTAGACAAAGTTCAGGTGTGCCGCCAGCGACGACGCGACCGTTTAGCGTTTAGCTACATAGTTCGGGTGTTCGGTTGTTTTTAAAGATGCCTACCTGTTGTAGTGTTTGTAGATATACAGATATAAGATACTTAAGTACTTGTTTGAATAAAATATTTTGATTTTTAATTTTTTTTTAACGAGTGACAACCCTATGATAATAATAGGTGAGAATTTCGAGCTCTATTCGGAAGCTTTTATTCTGTTCCGTTTATTTATTAATGTGGCTTTACTGTTGTGTTGACGCTACGAGAAATGGCGCAGTCATAGTTTTTTGTGTTTTTAGGGTTTCGTAGCAAATGAAAGGAATCTTAATTTCTCATGGTTTTAGATTAAAATATGAAATTAGCTTTTTGCACTCGTTCAGGAGAACCATGACAATAGCAGATTGAAATAATTAAGTTTTTTTTTTTCACGTAGGACGCTAATCGTTTTCTGGGTCTAACAGTGCTATCGGAAAGACCATTACCAAGAAGAATGTGTTGAAAAAAACTTGGAAAAGAAGTTACTTTTTCAAGAAAAACACGATTTCTTTATTTTACTTACCACAAATTCTTAAAAAGTAGATAGAATATTCTAAATATTTCCCTTTGAAGCAACATGTTTTTATACCAATCTGAACTATGACAGTTGTAGCGGCACGGAACCTTTCATAGAAATTTAACTCGCACCTTTTCGGTTTTTTGAATGATTGTTAAGTAGTTATTGCCAGTCTTGACATGGGTTTTGTGATGTCGTCGACCTAATATGTAATTAAGTATTTTTCTAATTTCATTGTGATTTACTGATTGACTCATCAAACAAGCTGAGAAATCCTGTGACCTAGAAAGCTGAAATATTGCAAACAGGCTCCCTTTGTACTATGAAATAAAGTTGTACACTTGAATCTGATAAAGAATATTACTTTAAAGCTTAATATTTTTCTAATGGTTTTCAGACTGCAATATTTATGGATGACGTAGGTATTCAATGAAAACCCATTTCATGAAATCGACAGAAATCAAACATTCCTACATCACGTACCTACCTATAGATATCCATTCCAAACTACAGCTTTGTAGTAGTAAGAATCTCTAAACTAAGCCGTAGATAGAAAAACCAAAATTCCAGAAGAACCAGAAAACCCACAGATAGCAAGCAGACTAAGGGCCGGCGCCCGCTGACAGCATGGCACGGCGTGGCATTTTATTACTATCAAGTTATTTTGAATGTTATTTCAATGAGTTTAGAATTCATGTTACTTTATTGGTTATGCGTGGCATCGGCCCTCAGGACGTCGCGGCATCGTGGTATCGAAATAAAGTAACATGAATTCTAAACTAATTGAAATAAGATTCAAAATAACTTGATAGTAATAAAATGCCACGCCGTGCCATGCCGTCAGTGGGCGCCGGCCATAAGGCCCACAGAAGAGACGTGGGACGGGGTCGCGTCGCAGTCCGCGTCTTTTGTTCGCATGCCTTTTCTGTCTGCTCTGGATCGCTACGCTTCTCTACATTTAGTATGAAAACTGATGCGAATGCAACGCGCGCCCCTCCCACGTCTCTTCTGTGTAGCTTGCACCTAAGCTAATTATGACTGGCACATATTAAGATAGCTTAGCTCAGATACTCTTATTTAACTTAGCTGTAATTAAAACCCTTAAACTTGTTGACTACGGAACCCAAAGAAAGCTCAGCCCAAAATCAGACCGGCCATATCAAAAAACAATGGCCATTACGAACGAAACATTGGCACTTACATAACACTAATAAGTGTAAAAGCGCACGGGCTCCGAACCAGCACCTAACCTCTACGGGTCACGCAACATAATTGATTTATGCCGCATTGGACTATGCATTAACATAAGATAATGCTTAACCTTTGACTTTGGTTTTAAAATTTCACTCGGCCAGCCTAAGTTGAGCTGGGAACGGAGAAACTGTGTTAACAACTGTACCTCTACCATGACTTTACACTAGTTTACAGTGACCGTACTCGCTAGCGACGGCGTAAATGATTTGTATGGAGAATTGTACTTCCGTAAGTGACCGCTAGAGGCGCTGTACAATTCTCCATACAAATAATTTACGCCGTCGCTAACGAGTACGGTCACGTTAACTAGTGTAAACTCATGGTAGAGGTTCTGAGGTGTAGGAGTAACAGGCCTTATACTACGAAATTCGATATTCGGAATTCGTATCGCGCCGACCTGTTGACGCTAAAAGTATCAAACAAAAGAGTGAAAATGGCACGATTCAAACTTCGAATTCCGACGATTTTCGTATAACCCCCCCCCCCCCCCCCCCCCAGTTTACTAGCAGACTCAGGAGTACACTGACGAGCAAAAATAAAGGGTCGGTTACTAAAACGCCGATAACTACAAAACCCACTGTGAGTTTTATTCTTAACAAGAGACAGTTTAATTGAGAATAAAACTCTTTACTAAACTCATTTTACTCGAAGAAGCTATCACAGCGGGTTTTGTAGTTATCGTCATTTTTGTAACTGACCCTTTATTTTTGCTCGTCAGTGTATATTGAAGAATTTGGAGGTTTCCGAGGACACGGTCGCTCGTGATCGCGTACCATCTTTTTATGCTCAATTTAAACAGTTTGACAGAAAAGATACCTAAGTTGATTTGTGATTCTGAGTGTGTTCGTATGTGAGAATTTGAGAGAGTGATAATACCGTCCGTATTTTCTAACGACGTATGGCAGATTTTGTTTATTTTGTCATGTGGCCTGAAGCATTTGATGTAGCTATTTTACATGACAATATTAAAGTACTAATGTTGTTTGGAGTAGAGAGAGCAAGGGATTAAGAAATACGGCTTCGTTCTATAGAACAAACGACTTTACAATCTCATATTTATCATTAAAACTATTTGCATAGTACTACACAGATTTATAACATTTCACTATTGCTTCCCATATACCACTCATTGTTGGGGTTCCTAATTAAATAAAAATGTTACCTTTAAAAATGTATGCTTCTGAGTTAGAAATTTCGAAAGCGCGATGTAGAGCACGAATGTTGTCACAAGAACATGCTGCTCATGCGTCGTAGCATAACATGGCAAATAATTTACAAGAAAATCAAATCTTTGAATAACTTACTTTATTAACTTCCATGATGTTAATTCATACTACAATCATTGGAACTTTGTTCTTGTTACAGGTACTTCTCACCATCTGAGTCTCAGGATTAAAGACCATCCAACAGTGGTTTAGCTCCTCCAACGATTTGTACGGTCATACAAAGCTTTCTGACCTCTTGTAATGGATGTTGAGTGCCGTTGACTTATTGTTGTTGATTTTTTGTTTTATTCGCATCAACGTTCGTTTATCATTGTTCTTTTTTGTTTTGTTAATCGGGAAACTTTCGATTGTTTTTAGTTACGAAATCAAGTTGCATTTTATTTATGTTATATTGTCCACCTATCTTCTATCTACATCTATTCTATTCTATATCTATATTCTATATCTATCTATATCTATCTATACATATAATAAATCTGTGTCTAATGTCGGTGTCTGTACATTGAAGATATTTGAGAAAAACTGTCACTAGGGCTATTTATTAGCGCAATAGAACCCGAAACAATGATTTTTAGAATTATTGTCTGTTTGTCTGTTTATCTGTTTGTCTGTTTGTCTGTTTGTCTGTTTGTCTGTGCGTTTGTGCGCGCTAATCTCAGAAACGGCTTAACCTAGAGGGATGCGGTTTTCACTGATATGTTGGTATTTTCTTGGATAAACATTTAGTGTTCGTTTCATTTCAATCGGTTCACAAATAAGAAAGATACGTCTATTTTAAAATTTTATCGAACAGTTTTTAGAAGAATTAATAAGCTGAAGAGTTTGTTTGTTAGTTGTTTGAACGCGCTAATCTCAGGAACTACTGCTCCGATTTGAACAATTTTTTCAGTGTTAGATAGCCCATTTATCGAGGAAGGCTATAGGCTATATATCATCACGCTAACACCAATAGGAGCGGAGCGGAGCGGAAGAATGTTTCAAAATCAGGGGTTTTTGAAGTAAAACTTCTATAGGCACGCTTGACTTGGGAGTACGGTGGTGAATGTGAACGCGGGTGTGCGGGGGGGGGGTAATTTTTTTTATATCGAGGAACTAAGGAGAGCCATAATTGATGAAAAAGCAAATTTGATAAAAAAAATAAGCTGCCCAAATTACTAATTCCACGCGGACGGAGTCGCGGGCAAAAGCTAGTAAGTTTCATAAAACTACAATGTCGAGTTTAAATAGTCATGATATTTACTCAGATAAATGTCATTTATTTTCTAGGTAGATACCTACTTTCTTGTACTACAGCTGACAAAAAATTATCTTGAATTTTACTAGCTACTGTGGGCGACGTTGTCTGCGACGAATTCATGGTGAAACTATTAAATTTTCTGAAATAAAATATATTTGTTTTAAACCAGAGCATAGTAAACTTAAAATCCTTATGTGTGATGGAGTAACAAACGTCTATTTTCATTTGTAATATTAGTCCTATATAGATTTTTTCATTAAAACACAAAATAGTGCGCATTCTGCTACAAGACTTTTTTTTGTTCACCCAAATTCAGTATTGTATTCTGTGCTTACTTGCCTACTTATTTATGGTATTTACGTCACTCACCGTTTTCTTTACGAGTCAATCAGAGGTGTAAAAGTATTTGACATAATGATGTGTAAATTTCGTGACTCGCTCATCATGACTTTACTTAAATCTGTTGACACGAAAATTTGAAATCAATTGTTCCGTTAAGTCATTACCCATTCTTTGTTCTGATGATGTAGTTTTTTGCTAGACTTCAATGAGATTTTGCATCATGATTTAAAAAAAATAATATCATCTATCACTATGTATCATTTTCTAAATCGCTGTCTGGAAGAGATTGTTTTTATGCGATATGACCTCCTGTAGTAAACCCTGCTTTTTGATTTTATATTCAATAAAAAATACTTGTATTGCTTTAATGGTAGTCTTTCCTGATAAAAAAATGTATAGTTAATCGATTATTTATCAATCATGTCACAAGGGTAACTGAGAGTTTTAAGCATTTTTATGTGATTGCACGATTGCGTACTTCAATTAGAAGCTCACTTAATTGGCACTTAAACTTGTTTGTACAAAGAAAGTCCAGGATTCTGAGTTTGAACCACCTGCTCAATTGGTAGCAGATAACACTATGCAGCTATACTGCCGCTAATTACCACAAATATATCCCTTTCGCCATTCAGTCACATTCTTCCACTCACCGTTGCATCACAATGATTGTCCAAACATTTCTTCCTCGCGTTAATTGTGAAAGCAACAAACAAGAGACCGTCCATAATACGCGACACTGAGGTGGTCTGGACCACCGCACCGGACCACAGCATTGTTGTTTGATTAACGTCCCCGTGTTTGAACTGTGGACATTCATAGGTAGTGTGAAAATGTGTGTTTTGTGCAAGGTTTCGTCATGTAGCGCATTGTTTTTCAAAAAAGATGTTTGTATGATATTGTGGATTGAAATTGTTTCTTTTGGTCTAATAATTCATGAAGAAGGCAGTCACGTGAGTACCGCAAGATATCAGTTCAAGAATTTTTTTTCTTAAAGCATGAGACCTGAGAGTTATGTTAATATTTAGTAAGGTTAATTACGAACTACATTTTTGCTAAAATTACGTCGACGTTTCGTCCATATTACAGCGGCCGTGGTCACTAGTCGACTCAAACGTAGAAATAATTTTAGCAAAAAGTAGTTGGTGATTATGTTTCGAAAAATGTTATCTATGTATTGAGAATCGCGAAAATTTAAAACATTACCTAACACCCTGTTTCACCATCCATTGATGAAATTTATTTGACGGATAAATGTGATGCCGTCTCTGTTTGTTTTGTTCGAATAGACGGAGACGGCATCACAACCCCTCAGTATATTAAATCAGCGTGGCCATCATAGATCTCATCTTCACTTACCATCAGATGTGATTGTGGTTAGATTGCATGCTCTTTTTTAAGCAGATGACTATGTTTAATCTTTATGAGAACAGTTTGTTACCGATATGGTCCGCTAGAGGTACTGTCAATTTGCTGAACGAGCGACGTCAACTCAAATGCGATCAAGACGTTTTGCTGTATTTAAAACTACATTAGAGGCTCGGGTACTCATTTGTACCAGCGAAGCTCATATAACTATACGTGTTCCGGTCCACCGCACCCATACTGTCACTTCATCGTTGTTTGCTCGTCCCAGTGTACTCACATTGTTTCGTAATTGAGAGCGGTGGTCGAGGGCCCTTAGAGCAGAAGTTGCTGATTGGTTGCTTGTCCATAAAAGTTTAGAACATGCAAAGGTTGGCAGAGAGCGACTTGAAATGGGTGTCGTTATAACTTCCCTATATGAATGTAATTTGTTTTATGTGCTTCTTTCGTACAAATTCGCCTAATGATTTAATCAGCGGGCTAATTTTTGAAATTGTATCACTCAAATGTACCATGCGAACATGGTAAAAGATTGTGTACCTATACAAATACCTATTTGTTACAAAATAACAACTCAAATGAAATTTTCAACTGGTTGATAAGATTCGCCGAGATTGTTGCTATTTACTTTAGTGTATTTCAAACTCAGCACAATAAAAATAAATAAATAAATAAATAAATATCATGGGACAATTCACACCAATTGACCCAAAGTAAGCTTAGCAAAGCTTGTGTTATGGGTACTAAGCAACGGATAAACATACTTATATAGATAGATACATGCTTAAATACATATTAAACACCCAAGACCACAACAATAACAATAACAATAACAATAACAATAACAATAACAATAACAATAACAATGACAATAGTTTTGAATAATTTAAAATCAGGAGCATTTTTATTTTGTCCCGTACACTTTGATTTGTTTTTACACGAACTTCCATAACATTCAATTGCGATCTTTCAATTCTTGCTTTGTCTTTGTTAATTTGTCGTCAATTTTTAAATTTAAAAAGTCATGTTGCTCTAGAGTTTGTTACTACGTCAATTTTAATTCTCTAGGTATCTACTCCGCTACCAAAAAAACCGTTTCAACATTCTTCACACTACGTTGTGTATATGGATGACATAAAGACATTCTTTTTGTTGAGAATGTGTGTCAAAATCACCGTCAAACACTACAAATAGACAATTATGACCACTAGAATATATTTATACTAGAATCCGTGAAATCATGCTTAAACCGCAAAGGTCAAGAGTGCTGGAGTTTTGGGTGTGACGAGTCTTTTTCTAAGTGTTTGTACAGCTATTTGTTACAAGATGTTATTGTAGTTTCTTGGGTTCATTGTGTTTCATTGGTTTTTTAACGAGTCTGAGCGTTCTTTTGTTGTATTCAGGGTAAATAAACTTAGTGAATTATGAATTTATATTATTTAAAACACTTATGACAATATTTTCAGTTTTGATATTTTGTAATTCGGCCTTACGTTAAGTTATTTTAGCCTAATTATTTGACTTATTTACGCATTAGTATGCGGTTAAAGCAAATATTACAAAATTTAGATATATTATTTTATTACAAATCTTAGTAATATTATAAATTAAAAAGTTTGAAGAGATGTTTGGATAATCGGATGTTTGAATATTTGTTAATCAATCGTACCTACAATAACGGCTGAACGGATTTAGATGTAACTTGGTACACAGGTGAAAAATTATCTGGATTGAGAATACTTAATCCCGCTAATGAGTTCCCGTAATTTTTACTTTAAAAAATAATAGAGGGCGCTGTCCAAGAACGTTAAAGCATCACGGCTTTCAAGATGTTGTGTTAACTTCGTCTGCAACCCATAGATGGCATAACCCGAGTGAGCGGTTGTGCTTTAAAAATGTTACCATAACCTTTTTTCAAGACTCAAGTGGCAGTGGTCAGGGCACATCGCTCGTAGAACTGATGGCCGATGGGCCATAAAGGTTGTCGAGTGGCGTCCACGGACCGGAAGACGCAATGTAGGTAGGCCTCCACCAAGATGGAGCGACGACCTGGTTAAGGTTGCGGGATCGCGTTGCATGCGGAGGGTACGGGACCGATCTCTTTGGCGAGCCTTGGGGGAGGCCTATGTTCAGCAGTGGACGTCTTTTGCTGAAATGATAATGATGATGAACCTTTTTTCATGGATTTCTAACACGGGCGATACCACGGGATAAAATTAGTTTATAACAAAAGACCAGACAAATTTGTAACAAACAAACACTTCAACCTACCTTCAAAAGGTCAAACTCAAACCTTTTATTTTCGTTGCCTCAAAATAATGACCATACACTAAGAGTAAAAATATTCAAAAAATGCTAAATCCGTGTATTGTAATCGAGAGGCATTGTTGAATCACCTGCGTCCGCGCATGATAAATAGTACGTATGACGTGTTAATACAACGTGTATTGTTCCAAGAGGCGTTAAGATGGCGCTTTTGTAAGTAAACAAGAAATTAAATCATTAAGATTTTTCACATAATTTACCAACTTCAAATGATGGATGACCGGGGTTTGACGAATGAAATTAAAATTAAGGTTTGTGTTCAGAAGGAGGAAATCAAATGATTTTTTTTTTCAGTTTTTATCTTGAGATCTTGCTAGGCAATTATCATAAAGCCAAATGAGTGTTAATGAACTGAAACAATTACTTTGCTCACCCGCGACCTTACAATAGTTACGTTTATGTAAGAAATGCCTGTTCATGCTGTTCCTCCACCTCCACACTGTACGAACACACACAAATCACACAAACCCAATTATTACCATTGAACCAGTCATAAATATTTAATTGATGCAGGGTAGAGAAAAGTCCCTAGCCATAGAAAAGCATGTCTAAAGTAAGGCAGCATCTACTATCTATTATATTTGAAATTTACCATAAATTTGTACCAGGTGGGTCAGTCGTGGAACCTCTAAGGGCCACATGCGGCCCGCGGGCCGCAGGTTGAGTATAGCTGCTGTAGAGAGTGGGATGAGGATGATAGAGGCAGCATCTTAGGGCTCCAGCGGTCAAGCTTTTTGCGGTCACTCAAGTCACAGCGGATGATTTAACGTAAAATAGCGTATCCCGGATCAAAGTTCTCTCATTGTTGCCTCGGTGTTAATGAGATAATGTACTATTAATAGCTAATCGTGATTAGCTTTGATTGATAAGTAAATAATTATTTACCGTTAACGTATTATAAATTAATTGGGATTATAAAGGCAAAGCAAAAACTTTTCGACTTACGTTAATCTAATTCATTGAATCAGGCGTTACTTTGCGGAGGTCAATATTGAATTGTAAGTTACTTTGCTCACCCGCGACCCTTTGGTATTAGTTTTGATTTTTTGGTCGCGAGTGAGCAAAGTAATTATTTCAGTTAATTTACGTTAATCTTATCCATACGGATTCTATTAAAATAAAAACCGCTTGCCCCGAAAAATAAGTCATCAATTATTTTGATTGTCATTGATGGTTCGGATTCCGAAACACTCTGTATACAGGGTTATTTGTAATTCACTAGCATCCTTTTAACCCTAAACTCCTACCACTTAAACAAATGTTTTTTGTTTTACGGCTTTTGTCATAACTTAATTTTTGGTGTAATAACGTTTTGAAAATTTGAGATTACCTCTTATTTTTACGATACTCTGTGTATTTGTATGGGAAAAAAAGTGCTTCATTTTAAAAAGTTGTAGAACAAAAAACATTTGTTTGAGTGATAGGGATTCAGGGTTAAGAGGATGTCAGTGAATTAAAAATAACCCTGTATAACTTAACTATGATAAAGTCAGCACATTTTTACCATAACACCAATAACCTATAACTTAATCGATAATCGCACTGCTTTCTCATTTTTAAACGCTATTAATAACATTTTATAGATCAATATAGTTAGACATTTTATCATCAGAAACGTACTAACTCCAAATTTTATTACTTTCATTTTAGATCTTATCTCAACGTGTGATGATTGATATTTGAGTGCGTGATTTTTGGAGTTGGAGTGATTTGGTTTTAACAGTCAGGTGTTAGGTAATTGTGGATCGATAAATATCTGAAACATCACTAATCATAACAATCAATTAGGATTGCGTTATTTTGGCATATCGCTGATTTGCCATAGAGCTAAGTAAGACGTAGATGTCTCGTCTCATATGGCGTAATTTCTAAAGCGATAAATTTGTTTTTATTTTTCACTTTGTCAAACCTTTGTTATTTAAGATCTGTATGCTCTGACCACTTTAGCTACCAGGTCTCGGTCATACACATTTTATTGTTCACGTCTTTCCTGTGGACATGGCAAAAGTTAAGGATCTATTAGTTTAGCCAATAGTTTTTAGTCAAGTCTGCATCGACGTGTGGGACGCCTAGCCATCTTTTTAAATAATATTATGTTTGCTGACTCGGAGGTGGTAATTATATGTCCACAGGAGAGCAACTATTGTTTCTCACGCTGTGTATCACCCGTCAGTTAATAGGGATGTTAATAATTCGAACAAAAAAATTCGAAAACACGACTCCAGTAAGAAAACGCTTTATTTTAGCCCTGAAAACCAGATTAATTTTCGATTAACTGTAAAATTAGATTGTTGTTGCTTTAAAACAAATAAATAGTTAGTCGATTGAGTTGGCGAACAAGACAAGTGACGTCATAAGTTACTATTGCCATTGTAAATCTATGGGAGAATTGTGTTTTGACAGCTCACAAAAAGTACTTCAGTTGATTCAGTCAGCTCGCACTGGGATCTCTGAGTTTTTCAGAATACATCATACGGTACGGTGAAAGATAAACAACGAGGAGACTTCTACACACTTGAGAAGCAATTCAATGGTGTGTGTGAAGTTCCCAATCCGTATTGAGTACTGAACTAAAACAATTCCTTTGCTCACCCGCGACAATCTTCTTCTTTTAAGGTCGCGGGTGAGCAAAGTAATTGTCTCAGTTTATTAATATGGGCCTCCGCAAAGTAAGGCCTGATTTAATAAATTAGTATTTCATTACGTATTTAATTTCCGTTATTGGTAGTAATTATGAGTGAAAATTGCAAAATAAGCTCTATGACTTTCCTGACTCTATGTGTTCTTAGAGGTCAAAAAAACTAGTTATCTGAGAGTCCACATTTATTTAATTATCGTTACTTGCCACTCTCGATTGTTGCTTGCACAATTGGAGAGTCCACTTTCGATGCGGTGGGCGATTCTATTGATATACAGCGTGATTTAATAATGCTGAATACTTAATTAAAAATTAATAAACTAAAAACTTTTACCTTTTCCTAATTGTTCATTAAGGTTATGTTAAGGACGTAGCGTCTAAAATTTAAATAGATCAGATAATTTTTCAACGTTATTGTAAATTAATTAAATATTCGTCGTCAAGCTTTCACTACCTTTTGACCGATTTCAAACAGGAAGACGTTCTATTTTCAACTACATGTTTTTTTTAAATGTAGACATAGGTTAGTTGGAATGGTAAGTCTTTTTTTGAACACTTTTGGCGACAATAGCTTTGATAATTTTACATAACATTCCTTTTAAAAAAAAAACACTTGAAATAATCAAACTTTGAGATTATGTTTTTGTAACGTTAACAACCACTAACGTTAACTACCAACCACCAACCACAACCAACAACGAGATGGACGGACGATTTGGTAAAGGCTACAGTTTCGAGGTGAATGCAAGCCGCTGCCAATCGTAATGATTGGGTATCAATGAGGGAGGCCTATGTCTAGCAGTGGAAGTCCCAAGTAAAATTTTGGCCCTATAAATTTGGCTTACATCGCAAAATAGTTGAGTAAAAGTCGTATAAAGGTCTTAGTCATGACTGTTTGCCGTATAAAAAAGTTAGGTAACACATTCCTGCATTATAAGCTTAAATAGCCCATTATTATATGTATTTCAAACTAAATACAAACTGAAATATAGATGCACAGAAAAAACCCCAGAAAAAAGACCAATGCTGGGAATCGAACCCAGGTCCTCAGCTTTCCGTGCTGCGTGCTTACCTCTACACCATCACTGGTCTAGAAGTCAGCGACGAATCTTTCCCATACATCGTACACTTCAGTCTGTTATAATCACATTAGGCAGTGATAAAGCGCATCTATGTTAATGCCCTCTACCGAGAGACTTTATAACAGACTGAAGTGTACGATGTATGGGAAAGATTCGTCGCTGACTTCTAGACCAGTGATGGTGTAGGGGTAAGCACGCAGCACGGAACGCTGAGGACCTGGGTTCGATTCCCAGCATTGGTCTTTTTTCTGGGGTTTTTTCTGTGCATCTATATTTCAGTTTGTATTTAGTTTGAAATATATGGTTTCACGGGATGACCGTAAAAGTAATAAAAAAAAAATGAAGTTGAAGAAAGTAAAAAAAATAAATAAATAAATAAATAAATAAATAGAAAAAGATACTTCATACTTAACTTGTCATTATTATATGACCATTTTATACAGCCATTTTATTCAAACGTTATAAAAAGCTAAGCTAAATGTAGCCAGTACTGAGCGATTGTACCGTATAGCAGTACTTGGATTCACTATTATGTACCTACGATGATGAATGATAATGATGATGATGATGATGAACGTTAACAACTTTTCAGCAACATACACCAAAAGCTGTATTTGGCGCGAGCACGTTTTCTACAAATCCCATGCAGAACTCGTCGCTATCACTTTCGTAGTATGTTATTCGGAGCAGTCATAGCAAACCACTGTAGGAAGCACCAGCGGAAAATTCAATAAAACTATAAAAAACACCACAAAATAAATAAGTAAGTAATAAAAACACATCCTGTATAAAGACTTGACCACAAGGCGAGCTGCTCTACTTTATTGCGAACATTATAATTTAGTGTGAGAACCTATACCAGCGGCATCGGCAGTGTTACGGTAATTGGGTAATAGCTAACACTGACCGTTTCATGCCATTTTAGGGTTAATTGAGATCATTAATTTACGATTTATGGGTTGAGTAAGAATTATGTAGCTATACAAGCACTAATGCCAGAAGAAAATATGTGCCGTTACTGACTGCGATCTTACCGTAACGTAACTGCAAGTGCTGATCGGTTATATTATATGTTTCAACTGCAACTATAGCTAGACCGTTTAAATGAGTCTTTCGCCCGCGTGGTACAGGGGCTGGGGGATATGACTACAAAGAAAGCCGAGAGAGGTACGGGCGGCGAGCGCGCCTCGCGTGCCTACCGCCCGCACCTCACTCGGCCCCTTGGTCGTCATACCCGCCAGCCCCTGTACCGCGCGTAGGGTTGCCATCTCTAAAAATCGAAAAGCCGAACTTACCTGTCAAAAAAGCCGGACTTTTGGGTCCCACAGCCGGACATTAAGAAAAATTAGGGATTTTTGACAAAAATATCGAATAAAACACACATTTAAAAGTGGGACTTTTGAATTCCAAAGCCGGATGCTAAAAAAAGGGATTTTTGAGTGTGTGTATGTGTCCGTCCGATGCGGGCGCGGGCGGCGTGGCAAGACTGGGCAAGGCCGTGCGCGCGCGCAGTGCGATAGTAATAAAAAGCCTAACGAAAGCCGGACGGCGCGATGCGCGGGCGGAAGACAGTTTGCTCTCCGCTCGCCCTTGTCCGCTCGGGCGCTCGTCCGCCCATCGTCGTACGAATCGCCACTCTGACAAAAAGCCTGATAAAAGCCGGACAGGCCGAACACGTACATATTTGGCCGGACGCGACTGCAAAAAGCCAAACATGTCCGGCTAAAGCCGGACACCTGGCAACCCTAACCGCGCGGGCAAAGACTCATTTAAACAGTCTAGTTATAGGATACAAATGAACTGAAACAATTACTTTGCTCACCTTCGAACTTACGATTATGTACGTTTATGTAATTAAGAAATGCGTGTTCATGCAGTTCCTCCACTTTCACACTGTACGAACACACACAAATCACATAAAAGTGAGATATAGTAAATATGTTTAAGTAATTTTGTTATTATTATTTGCTTTTTATAATCTACAAATTGTTATGTAGCTATTAGTGTGCAGTTTATTTATTTATTTATCTATCTAAACAGCGATCCGGGTGTCACCAACGGTGCTGGCTGAAAATCAGCGCTGGGGTGCTTTAAACGCCTCAGCATTATGCTGAGCTAGTGTCCGATTTGCAACTGCAACGACGCATTCTATCTTTAGCTTTCGTGTTGTCTTCTGTTTTGTAAAATTTCGATGAAGATGGATGTGTCTTGTGTTGTTGTAAATAAATGTATTTTCTTTCTTTCTTTCTTTCTTTATAAACCCAACAATCACCACCACCAAACTACACTGACGCGATTTGAACTCAACCAGAGCTCATCTTCAGAGCAGGTACCACAATTTAACCGTTCGCTATGCTACCAAATGTTAATGTTAATGTGTCAAATGTTAGTAGTAGTCTGTAGTCAGCATTGCGGGGGCGCAGCCGGCCCTTCAAGGAAAGAGGTTCTGTTTGTTAATTATGCTATGATCCGACCGCTACCATTGTCCAATCTTTTATAACTTTATCAGCGAACAAGTTTCAACGGTCCTTTGGGTGCGCGCGCGCCGCCTCTATCCATCAGGCCGGCGCCCGAGCTGATCGATGACTTGTCGCTGTAGATTCGATCGATTTATAATTAATCGACAAACCTGTGGCCAATTGTTGTGTGTCCGTGCATCTTGTTAATCGTAGTGTAAGATCTATCATACGGGGTCTGATGCTTTACTCACTTAAGAGTTCCTGATATTTTATGTGATAGATATACGTCTATTACGTAAAGTATCAGAAACTTAGTAGAGAGTGGTGGACACCACAGAGAATAAAAAACAAAAGTAGTCTTTTTTATATTTATGTAGGTCTAAAGTTGACGATTTAGACTATTTTAGAGTGATCGAACTTATCTACACTAATATTATAAAGAGGAAAGATTTGTATTTTTGTATGTAACGAATAAACTTATAAACTACTGGACCGATTTCAAAAATTCTCTTGTCGTTAGAAAGCTACATTATCACTGAGTGACATAGGCTACTTTTTACCGCGCGAAAATACCTTTTCCTACGGGAAAATTAATTTATAGCGGGCGAAGCTGCGTACGGAAGGCTAGTTATTAGTAAGAACGATATCATTATCAAGAAACAATACTAAAATTTCCGAATGGGGATGCATTTCTCGGATTTTAACCTTTTCAACTATCAACCTAAGACATATGTAGGTACAGCATCTAAAAACGGTTTTTTCTTTTACATAAAACTGACCCGCGATTGACCCCTCTGATGGAAAGTGCAGATGAGGCCAAAGCTGTATTTCACCGGATCAGAAACAGCGTATGTGATTTTACCTTGAAGAGCGCTGGGTTGTATCTACCTATCTGGTTCTCAAGCATTTGCCCGAATTTCTCATAGCATAATGCAACATTTACGCCTTAAACTAGTTGATTTCAGAAACAGTATTTTTTTTTCAGAATTGTTAAATAATAATAAAAGTAACCTAAGCTAGCATTCTTCAAGATAACATTTAAAAAACAGCTTCTAAATATTTTATAGCAAACGTTGGTGGTAATCGAAATTATGAGAAACGGAGTGATCCCTCTATATAAAAACACCTCTTCATCACGCCTATCAATATAACTTTCACAAACTATTTTCACACAGTGTCAACAATGACAGCAACAGCAAAGCGCATATATTAGCTTGCCGTTCGCACCTAAACTAGGCTAGCCCAAGCTTACCGCGGACATAACTTTCAATATACAGCGATATTAAACCTCTAAGCTCCTAACAGATGCCGTACGTAAATCAATTTTTCGCAACAATGGCTCAACATGAAACCCCAAATGACTCAACTACCATTCGCGAATCAAAGGACCTTCACCCGTGCGCAGTTAGTATTAGATACAAAACTGGTTGACCACTCCTTAGCTGATATGTTGTGATGTATGTTGCACATGTAACAATGTACACTTGCGTTTGCGAGCATGCGAATGTTTGCGCCAGATTTGACCCGCCGCGATTTCACTGGCTGCGTTGAAGTAATGTTGTATTATTTGAGGAACAAAACTCCAGATTGCGACGCTATGCAAACCTTTACGATGTGTTACAGTTAGATTACATAGATCTAAGATTTTTTGACATATGATAGTTGCGATAGATAGGACTGTTTGTACCAAAATATTGCCTAAGTTTTCGATTGGGTTGGTTGGAGGCGAAGTGGTGTAATTAGTAGTATGCTCGACGCGCATCTAGCCAAGAAATGCTGGTCGAATTCCGTCTGGCGCACCTTAAAAAGTATTCGACTTTATAAAAAGTCTTTAATTTCGTTGAGCAAACGTTTTGCTAATAAAAACGAAGAGTATTATGTACATAGTTACACCTATCTACTTTTAAAATCGAATACGTTTGACCACTTTAATAATAAATAATGATAATAATAAATCGTGGGACAATTGACACCAATTAACCTAGTCCCAAACTAACCGAAGCTTGTACTATGGGTACTAGACAACGGATAAGCATACTTATATAGATAAATACATACTTCAATACATATTACACATTCAAGACTCTAGCACAAAAATTCGTATTTTTCACACAAATATCTGCCCCGAGCGGTAATCGAGCCCAGGACCTCTAGCTTTGTAGTCAGCTTCTCTAACAACTAGGCTATCCGATCTTCAACAATCTCGTTCGCTTTACCGCCTCGCAATGTACCTAATATACCTACTTATCTTGCAGGTTTTTTATTGTAGGTCTAAACTCGGCTTTATACGGTCAAGTGCAAAAATATGTGTCGATTTAAACCACTCATAATTATGCACCGATAACTCTACGACATAAGAGCTACATTTATAAGCAAGTTGTATGCACCCATGTTCTTACACTTGACTGTACAGTGCTAATATTGTGAGGTTATTCCATTTATAATGGAGTCAATGCAAAAACAATTAAATAGAGATTATGCAAATCATCGCACTAATAACCATCGCCTGTCAAACAACGCGTATAGCCACACATCCAATCTAACATTCACACATGGCATGACGGCCTTGACACAAAAACCTATGCAATATTATAAATTAATTTATCATTCTAAAGATTCCGTTCACTTTCATTAATATCATTATTAGCATATTATGTAATCTCAATACATATTAAGTGAGGTAAATAGCTTGATTTATTGGCTAATTGCAATACCATGTCTGTTATCTTTTTAGGCCCAAGAAATTGTCATTTTTACATATTGATGACACAAGCGATTCATAATCTGTGGAAATGTTACAGAAATAATTGCATAAAACTTGCCATTATACCCGAGATACATAGTACCTAATCACTTTGTGTTTCAGTTCTATTGCGAGGAAATTAAACAGCAACAAGAAAATGATTTTTTTTCTCCTCACAAGTGACTTTACCTAAGGTCGTACAGCTTAAATAATGCTCAGTTATATTTTACAAGTTTTTTTATGCATTTCTATTGCGACAGTAACTTATAAGTAGTACTATTATTGCCTAGCTTTATCAATTTAGTGATGAAGAACTAGGATTATAAATAATAAAAAAACAAATGAAACAAAATAAATACATTTCATTCCACAAAGTTGAAATTTTCATCGCTTTGGTCTTGGACTTAGATTTTACTTTATGCACTAGACTAGAGCATAAAAAGCGAATTTAATGCAACCTATATAGAAAAGTAAAAAATGCATTTTTCGACTTTACAAATTCACTCTTTTCTAATTGCAGAAGCTAAAATGTTGTATATTCTGGAACCTTCATTCAATACATTCTGAAGAACTTCATAGCGTATTTTTTAATAAGTTAAACGTACGCAAATTTTACCGCCATCTCCGGGCGTTTCCCTGTGCCGGCGTAAGGTTGACAAAGGATATTGTATGGAGAGGCCCTCCCTATTGTTGTTTGTTTTCAGCGCGCACAATGCGACCAGTGACAAGCTGTTGACTTGCGCAAGAGTGCCTGGCGAGAGGCTCTACTTACGTTCTAAAACTGAAAATAAGTTTCTTGAAAGATTTTATTCTTAATAGAAGCTTATTTGCTGTCTTCTTGTTAAACTACAAATTCGTACACAATTTCAAGTCAATCATACTAAAAGTGTGTAAAATTCGTCTAGTAAGATTTGAAGACAGCTTAAGTACATATTTTCACACAACGTTTTCATGTTAAACCTAAAAAATAACTCCCTGGAAAGAAAAATGCAAAGAGAAATTACTAAGCAACAATAAAAACTTTGCTTTTCATAGAAATAATATGAAGTACAATTTTATTACGGTATCCTTCATGCGCAACTTCAGCTCACACAATGATGTTTCTTTTTTCGCGCACGATAAGTTCAAATGGCGTAGTTTAGGCATATCTATGTACAGTGAGATTATTTCCACTTTGACACTCGGGACGTCTCAGTTTAAACCGTAAAGGTTCGTGTTTTCTCATAGGGTACTTATACAAAATCCTAGAATTTAATCACATAAAATTTCCAAACCAAACAATGTAATAACAAAATCTCAGCCTAAGTAGTGCACTTCCGATCTCTCTTGATGTGTGTCGAGAATTGCCGAGTGCCAAAGTGGAAATAATCTTATTGTAGTAAAACGTTTATTATGGGCGACGACAAACTAAAATTTTACTTTGTGCCTGGCAAGTTTATTGAGGGCCTGTTTTATCACTTTCTAGTAAGTCATTTAATTTTTAGTGGAATTTATAAAGTTGGACACTAAAACTGGTAATAAGTATAACAATTTTTTCGCTTTGACTCGAAAATTACCCATGTATACAATTGTTTTTTTTTCAGTCAGTCCCGTTTATGGTTAACTTGTTAAAATAGTCCAACTTTTTGGCTTCTACCATTTAGTTTGAAGTGTTAGATATCTTTGTTCCTATCTCTGTTTATCTTGTACGAATAAATAAAGACGGTACTACAAATATCCGACAGTTAAAACATCAGAAACTCTACAGAGGGTGGTAAAAACGGCTTGTTTAATTTGAATATGAAGTGGATCGATTTGATGCCTGTCTGACTCATATTTGTGTATGTTCAATAAAAAGAAATCCATTTAGTAAATTAGTTGCGGGAACGCGTTGGATGCGGATGGCACAGGACCGATCTGTTTGGCGAGCCTTGGGGGAGGCCTATGTTTAGCAGTGAAGATGAATTGAAATAATAAAAATGTGCTTAACATTAAAGTAGAGTAAACATACAGACGAACACACAGCGGAGAACAATAGGAACTTTAGTGGGCAACGACTTGAGATTGCGTTTGAAATATGCACAAACTCATTCCGCCCGTCCGTCTGTCCATAACCGCGTTACCACCAACATACTGAACCTAACCGCTACACTAAAACCAACTTTACCAAAGTAGAAATAAAAGCCATACGAGATGTATGATTACACTTGTTTTTTTGTAGAGAATATTGTTACAAACTTTATGTGTACATTTATGATAATGTTTACTACTGTATTAAAATGTATTTATGCATAACAATATGACCAAGGCGGTGACCCCTAGAAATTGATTTTTGTTTGAATATGAAAATCTTAATAACAATTTTTATACACTGTTTTGAATGTATGGTGATGGTATGGGTTCCGTTGCGGTTTTGATTCATTTGACGTGTGTGATTATAGATTGTTTGATGATTTATTCATTATTCTGGTTTACGGTAAATTTGAGGGGAATTTAGAAGAAACTCGTAGCTGTCGTCATCATTATATTGTAGGTACTCTTAGATGTTCCAAAATGAGTTCTTAGGTACAGTCAGCAGCAGCAAACGGTGAGCGGTGGAGGTGCTCAAAATCATTATACATTTATTTATACCATTTAGAAATGCAAGAAACCTTGCAAGTTGCGTTGCGTTGCGGCGCTCGATTGGCCACTTTAATAATAAATAATGATAACAGTAAATATTGTATAAATATTGTACAAGTAGATATAAGTTCTCATTAAGTGAAATGAAATAATTTATTTTGAGAAAAATAAAGTTCTATAAAACTAAATCGTGAGACAATTGACACCAATTGACCTAGTCCCAAACTAAAGCAAAGCTTGTGCTATGGGTACTAGACAACGGATAAATATACTTATATATTGTATTTTATAATATTCACTATAAATAAATATTTCTTTTTCGAAAGCTTATGCACGTAGATGAATACATAATTTTTCCGGGTCCCAAGACACAGGCTCAGCCTAGTTTGGGGTCCACCAGATACTGCTTCATGTAAACTTTTAGTTTGTGTAATAAATATTTTCTTTCTTTCTTTCTTTCTTTCTTTCTAAAACATTCGTCACAAACATCTGCCCCGACCGAGAATCAAGCTTCGTAGTCAGATTCTCTGACCACTAGTGATCGGATAGGCTTAAAATTTGGTGGATATTTGGATAAGCTGTGTCCATTAAAGTTGGGAAAAAACTTAGTAATTTTTTCATGTCGTTATATTTATACCTCGTCATTTTTCAATAAAGACATTAGTCGCCCAACTCAAATTCCTATCAAAATGTAGTGCCAATTCTTAAAAAATATTCCCACGAATGTGAGGCGGTTGAAACGCTCAAATAATGACCTAAAAACTTTTGAACTTAGCTTCCGCAAAAGTTCGCCAACACAAATGCAAATTATTCTTCAATACATTTAACCATGCAGGCAATTGAAAATACCATCACTCACACCAAGACAACTTGTCAAATAAACTCACACGCTCGTTGATAATCATCCGTTACTTCAAATTCCAATGAAATACATTAATAATTAGGTAATTTCCATATCGGATTTCATACGGCGTTGGCCACCTTAGCAACAGCTATTAGTCCTAACAATTTGTATGTTAAACATGCTAACTTATGTATACGAAGAAAATTATTTAATTAGGGACCCCCTACAGCTTATATTGATTACATGTTCGATAGCCTATATAGAAAAAAACTCCAGCTGTCTTGGGTACCAGAATAAAGAGAGCTCTTGTCCTATTTACAAGTAGTGGGTTAAATAGGTCTATGGTTTTTGGTCGTAGAGTGACCATAATTTTAGAACTATTACACATGAAGAGAACAAGCAATTTGTCGCCTTTCCCACATAACGTGTGGTGGCAACGGGTGGTGCCCGCTTAATACAAAAATGACGATTTCTCATACAATAATGTATTAAAGTCATACAAATAGATTGTTTGCTTAGCGGTACATTTTTGTTTTTTCGATTTCATGCATTTAAATTAAGATTTTTGTTATTCAATGATGGAAGTAATTTTTAGTTTATTATGCATTATTTATTCAATTTATCTTGTGGTGTTTCAAAGTTAAACATGTTAGTTGGTAAGTAATGAATTTTATTCATCATCATCATCATCATCATTTCAGCCGAAAGTCGTCCACCGCTCAACATAAGTAAGGAGTGGAACTCTCAGCCGAGGTCAGTTTTTCCGAATCGCTATAATCTGGATATCTTTAAGGTCAAAGTGAACAGACACCTTCTAGGCAAGCGTGTACCATCTTAGGCCTCATCTTCGTCTACCATCAAGCGAGATATATAAAAAAAAAACATAGGCCTCCCCCAAGGCTCACCAAACAGATCTGTCCCGTGCCATCTGCATCCAACGCGATCCCGCAACCTTAACCAGGTCGTCGCTTCATCTTGTTGGAGGCCTACTTACACTGCGTCTTCCGGTACGTGGACGCCACTCGAGAACCTTTTTGCCCCATCGGCTATCAGTTCTATGAGCGATGTGCCCTGCCCACTGTCACTTGAGCCTGGCAATTTTATAGGTCTCTTCAAGCAAAGACAAACAATACAATACAATACAAATATTCTTTATTGATCACCAAAAACAGTACAGTCAAATCAGACAAGTTTTATGTATTTATTTCATAAATTTTGAGTAAGCGCTTTCGGAAATAAGGATAGGGGGAGTGGTAACTTTTTGTATATTTTACCAAATAACTAAAAAAACTGTTTTCTGAAAAATAATCCTTGCAACCCGACCTTTCATTTGACATGGCAGTTGGTAAATCTTTTTATAATGTTTTCTTCCTCTTCAAAATAAAAAAAAATGCGCAGCGACGTAGCTATCTTGCACGTCTTGCTTGTTGCTTTAGAAAGGTAAACATTGTAATTCAATACCAACTACTAGTAGATATGTGCGGATATTCAAATTACACTTACTGCTCTCTTCTGCAGTCGGTCAATAACGCCCTCGCACCCTTTATAAGGGAAAATAATGGCTTCCAAAATGACCGGAAACAGCGTCATGGGCAACCGGAAGCGCGTCCAGACGGGAAATAGATTTTTGAAAGTTCCAAACGATCGAAAAGTTGTTTCGTTTACGTTTTGTCTGGGCATAAATTGGACGTTGGCGGCGATTGGACAATTCCGAAAAAGATCCACTTTTGTAGAGATAATCTACGATAACATGGCCCACCCCTATACAATTCAAGAAGTCTTCAATGTATTGTGAAAGTATTTATAAAACCAAAACTTTCAACGCATGTGTGCGTATTGAGACAGCTAAAAAGCAGATACTACTAAATAAAAATTATTTCGTAAATATGTGACTAAACACATTGAAATAGTAATGTGGAGGGGTGGGCCATGTTATCGTAGTTTATCTCTAGTAGTTAACAGAAAAAAAAGGCTTTTTTTTGTGGTATAGGGGGCAAACGAGCAGACGGATCGCCTGATGGTAAACGATTACCGTCGCCCATGGACACCTGCGACACCAGAAGAGTCACAAGTGCGTTGCCGGCCTTTTAGGTAGGAGTACGCTCTTTTTTTGAAAGCTTGAAGGTCATATCGGTCCGGGAATACCGCAGCAGGAACCTCATTCCAGAGCTTTGCTGTGCGAGGCAGGAAATTTCTGAAAATGGTAGGGGTGGTCTTCACCCTAAAGGAGTAGTAGCGCCAGGAAATTTTACTAAAATGTCTAAAATCGGACCAATCGCATTTGTTGAAATCTTTGAAATCGACGGCTCGCGTTGCTCCTCTCTGCTGGATAATGCGAGTAGAATTTCAACTTATGCGATTGGTAGATTTTGCACATCTGGTTTAATGGAAGCGCATCCTAAAGCTTGGCAAAACCATAATATAGTGCGTGGGCAACGGGGAGGGCAGCGCCGTATTTTCTCTGTTCATCCAACATCATCATCATTTCAGCCGTAGTTCACTGCTGGACATAGGCCTCCCTCACTGATCTCTAATCATTACGTTTGGAAGTGGCTTGCACCCACCATGAACCTGCAGCCTTACCAGATCACCCGTCCATCTCGTTGGTGGACGTCCCGCGCTGCGCTTGCCAGTGCGTGGTCTCCATTCTAAAACTGGCCACAACGGCCATCTGTTCTGCGTGCTATATGACCGGCCCATAGCCATTTCACGAAGCTAAATCATCTGGCTATGTCGGTGACAGTTGTTCGTCTACGAATCTCCTCATTCCTGATTCGATTCCATTATCTTTGAGCGACTATGACCCTATTAATTAGGCCTTTAGTGAAGCACCACATCTCGGATACATATAGTCATCACTGGCAACACACACTAGTTAGAGACTTTCACTCTAAAAACTCAAATTATGTGTATCAAATGCCAATAAATTCCAATACTCTGTTCTCTAGAACGCTGCCTTAAATTGTAATTACAAAATGTCTTAATTATGACCGTTTACGTAACGTCGTATTTATAAATAAATGCCTATTGTAGTCTAAAACAATAGTGGCAACATACTAAAATTGTAAAGGGGCAACACACGGACCAATTGTGGTTTAATGACTGGCTATAAGCGTTAATCGTTGGAGCGGTGTTTGGGTCGAGTCAAAGGAAATAGCGAGAGCGGTTACATAAGCTTAGCGGTAAGCGATTTAATAAAGTAATTTTTCTAAATTTAACACAGCATGACACACTTTTCAGTAGTTAGCGATTAGCTATATTGCAACATTAGTTTTCTAAGTTCAATATCAGAATCAAGTTTTAAAAATACAGAACGACATGGGACTACAGAGATACGTGAATTGGAGTTACATAAAAAACAAGATTTTTATAGCACTTAGTTGTCAATGTACGGTTAGCTGCAGAGAAAAGGTACCCCCGGTGTGTTTACCGCCGTTATAGTGGGGCACCATTTACCTATTTGCAGCTGAATGAATACTATTGTCTAATTGCTAGGTTGATTTAAGTAGTAAGTTCAGCTTTAGGACAATTGTAAAAAAAAGTCTTAAAGCACACTCAAACAAACTTCCTACAGTTTTTTATATTATGACATCTGTCAAACGGATGCCATAACAAAATAAATAATTATAAATGGAGTAATTATTACAAAACTACACAACACGACGCGATATTTACCTGCGACTGCGAACCTTTCAAGCCAACCTTTTTAGTGTAATCTTTAGCTTTTTCAACCGACGAAAACAAAAGGAGAAGGTTCTCAATTCGACGTGTATATTTTTATTATTTTTTTTTTATGTATGATCACGCATAACTTTGTACAGAGTAGTCCGATTTTGATGATTCTTTTTTAATTGGAAAGCGTATACCCCGAGGGTGGTTCCATTTATATTTGGAAACAATATTCCTACCCTAAGGGTAGAAAAACAGGGGATGATTGATTGTTCCGTTACTGATTGTACTATAATGACCACGCATAACTTATTACAGAGTAGTCGGATTTTGATGATTCTTTTTTTATTGGAAAGCGTATACCCCAAGGGTGGTCCCATTTAAATTTGGAAATAATATTCCTACCCTAAGGGTAGGAAAACAGGGGATGATTGACTAACTTTTTACAGAGTAGTCTGATTTTCATAATTCTTTTTTATTGGATAGATAGGGTATTGTAGGGTAGGGTATTGGTATTATAAATTTGGAAAAAAAAATACCCCAAGGATGGAAAAAAAGTATAAAATAAAAACTTTTTAAGAAAAAATTAAACCGCCGAAAAAACTGAAAAGCAAAAAATAATACCTTTTTTAAATAATTTATTGAATCAGGCGTTACTTTGCGGAGGTCCATATTAATGAACTAAAACAATTACTTTGCTCACCCGCGACCTTACAATAGTTACGTTTATGCAAGAAATGTGCGTTCATGCAGTTCCTCCACCTCCACACTGTACGAACACACACAAATCACATAAACCCAACCATCACCACCACCAAGCTACACTGACGCGTTTCGAACTCAACCAGAGCTCATCTTCAGAGTTACCACAACCGTATGCTATGCTACCAAACGTTAAACTAACAAACCAAAACAAATGTTTTAACTTGTCACTGTAACTTCTCAAGTACCCACTTTATTTTTCTTATTCTCAAACTACCCCACAAAAATTAACTTTTATTGACATATTTAAAACTACCTTGAATTTTTTTTGTTTATTTATTTATAAGGCATATTTAATTAATACTAACTGTTCAAATTCGACCCAAGCCGCAGTAAAGGAGAAGATACTAAATTTACCTGTTCATTAATAATAGACCCCATAGTGTTGTACCTAATTATTTCCATGCATTCCAGAGCATCCAGACGCAACCCCTTGCCGCAATAATGTAACACTTCATAAGAATCTGAATCTAACAATGAATGATTTGATTCCAACAAATGTTTTGCAAAATTCGATCTATCTGGATGCTCATTCCTATATGCCGAAACATGCTCTTTAAATCTAGTATTAAAACTTCGGCCTGTCTGTCCTACGTATATCCCATTGCAGTCATTACAAGTAAGCTTGTATACCCCCGATCTAGTTCCCTTATCTACCTGTTCTTTGTGGTTACATAGCCTAGAGTACAAAGAGTTGTTAGTCTTAAAGGCAACATTAATATTGTTTGATTTTAAAATGCCATAAATCTTATCAGACAAACCCTCGACGTAAGAGATGCTAGATCTATATTTGTTAGTAGACTGAGAAGGTAACGCAGCGTAAAGCATGCTATTTACTAACCGTGCCTGCTTCTTTTGAACTAAACTATCTACCATTGATTTTGTATAACCATTTGAGATCGCTATCTGATAAATAGTACTCAACTCTAAATCATAATGTTCCTTAGAAAGAGGCACAGTCAACAATCTATTAACATAACAATGGAAAGCAGCCAGTTTATGCTGCCACGGATGATTAGAAGATGCTGGTATAACAGCATCTGTGTACGTGGGCTTACGGTATATTTTAAATTGATGTTTACCATTTAATTTTGAAATCGTTAAATCCAAAAAGTTCAACGAACAATTTTCCAAACAACAACAAGAACAAGTTTTAGTTCATTAATACCTTTTTTGTTTGACCTTAATCTAGGTACCAGTTTGAAGTCGGTGCCTCAGCACGAGCCAGGAGGAGTGATAGAAGCCAATCAGGTAGACGATTATAGGTCCACTCCTCCTGGCTAAGTGCTGAGGCACCGACTTCAAACTGGTACCTAGATTAAGGTCAAACAAAAAAGGTATTATTTTTTGCTTTTCAGTTTTTTCGGCGGTTTTATTTTTTGTTAAAAAGTTTTTATTATATTTTTATTTGTTTATTAAGTTTAGTTTAATATATTGTTATTTGTCATAGTTAATTTATTTATTTATTTGTTGTGTGCCGGTGGACTTGTTGCGGGAATAAACACAGGCGCCGTCGACTTTAATTAATACCGTATCTTGCACTAACTGTTCTCCCACATAACCAACCTACCGCTCCTGCCTCGCACCACCCACTTAATCGTTAAAATAAATCTTGGTACGATAATGCCAGACTAACGAGTGACGATACAATGCCGCGACAATCGGCGGCGGCGCCTTTCATCTTGACACTTTGTCTTTTACAGTGCGCCGGAGTGGATTGGCTGATGTACTGCTTTCACTTGTTTTTGGGGTTTTGATTAAACGGGTTGCGTTTTTGAGATAACACGGTATGTAGTGAAATTTAAAGAAATGGTCGGGTTTTGTTGGTAATGTGATTTAAGTGCCGTTTAAAACTGTAATTTACGAACGTATTTGTAAAAACCTGCCATCCACAGTGTAGGGTTCAGCACTAATATGTGGCAAATATTCTGTGTTCTATATTAGACGTAGTAAGGCACAAGCCACACGGAAGAGACGTGGGACGAGGGCGCATTGCAGTCCCCCCCCCTTGAATCAGTTTTCATGTTAAATGTATAGAAGCGTCGCGATCCAAAGCAGACAGAAGAGACGGGGCGGAGACGCGGCCTGCGAACAAACGATGCGGACTGCGACGCGCCCCGTCCCACGTCTCTTCTGTGTCTTTTGCGCCTAAGACCCTCAACAAAATGGACCGACGATCTGGTAGAAGTCACAGGAACCACTTGGATGGTGGCAGCGCAGGACCGATTGCTGTGCAACTCTTTGGTAATTACTAGTGCCGTGATATTTTTCATGTATTTTAAAACAATTATTTAGCTAGGAGGCGGGAGGCTAGGAAGGCGGATTTCGTACTTTAAAGCTTAATATTTTTCGAATGGATCCTTGCAAGAAAAAACCTTCGACGGTTAAATGGCGAATTGATTCAAGCGCCATCCTGGTTGGCATAGAATTCTTATACATTATGCTGAATTCAAGTAGGGTTATAATTTCAATATCGCCCAGGATGGCGCTTGAATCAATTTGCCTTTTAACCGTCGCTGTAATATTTTTGAAACATCTTTTAGAACATTTAGGTATTCGTTAACTGAATAATGAGCTTTTTATTTTTTAACATTTAATCTAATTTTTTAAAGAATGCCCGTTGCCAATTAAACTTGTCCGCACTATACGCGTTATTGGTTTATCGGATGCCAGGGTAATCTGTGAATTTTACAAAGCGGCCGGTTCCTTTGTTCTTTTCTTATATTTTAAAATTATCCAAGCATCGATTGCATCGAGAGCGCGGAATGCCCGGTAAATCTCAAAGGGTTGTTTTTTGATATGCGTGCGAGTCGCAGATTGCGATAAAATACTTGGCAAAAACGCCTAAAAACGCTAGTTTATTCATTTATCTATAGTAGTAGCTAATAAGTGTTTTTTTAAATATGTATATTAGTAGCCGCATTAGACATTAGGTAAAAGACTGCTAAGCTAAAATGAGACTGGGCTGGACAAGTTTGTCGCAAGCACCCACAAAGATGAGCTTACATAGTTACTTGGTGGGTGCCGGAGAACGGCCAGCGATGACAAGGCAGACCAAGAGAGAGATGGCGGGATGATTTGGACGTGTACGGAACAGACTGGTCTGACATTGGGCCAAACGGGAGCTGTGGAGGTCAAGAGAGGAGGCCAGAGCAAATTAGAGAAAAACAATTCGATTTGCCCTACTAGTTCCAAATTCCAACTTTTCCTCTCCAATTTTCTCTACTAGTTAAAAAGGTAATGAAATAAATATAATAAATTAAACTATGAAATAAGTATAAACAGCTCTAGCTTTCCAACTAGTAAAGCAAATAGAACTGTATTTCTCTATCATTAGAACTTGTATAGCAAATTGGATAAAGACAGTACAATTTGCCGTATCGCTAAAACTCGTAGAGCAAATTGGAGAAAAATATCCAATTTGCTATACTAGTCGATACAAATCGTAGAGCATAGTGGATGGATTCATATTTAGATAGGTCGTTGGATTGAAAAATCTGAAGAAAAAACACATACGCGAACCTTGTTTGTTAAACGAAAGCTTGTAAAAATAATGAAAGGAGAACAAAAACTTTTCAAACGAAATCATTGCCATATAATTCAAGCACTTTATGCCAAAATGGACAGCCACAACGACTGTAACACTGGCGCCTCATTTTGTGAATGCGTACATTCTATCACTTTAACATTTATTTTGTCTTTGTTAGACACAGACAAAACATAATTGAAGTTTAAGAATTAAAACGATGATGCGGAGGATGTAATGAAGCAAATTATGTGACATGATTTAATTAAATGTTTGTCTCATTGCAGGTATTTTAGCTGGAACATCCATAAACACGAAGCGAGAATCTACGCGTTCTACATTTTCGGGATGAGTTAGAAAAAGGTATGTTACAATAAAGATTTTTGCTGATATATTTTTTTAATTTCTAATAAGATCAGTATAATAATTAGGTTCAAGAGAGTGGAATGCCATTTGAAAATTTTGATGTTGAATAATTAAACACTTTGCAGGCAAATGTTACCTTTCTAATATTATGTATATGACTCGTGTAGAAAATTATTACGCTTTAGTGTTAAAATTTAGTCAAACCAATATTCATTGCTTATAAATAGTTGATCTAAATGTATTTATTAGTTTAACCTGCCATTATAGGTACTATGATAGATAAACAAGTGATAAATTCGATTACGATGATATAGCTAAATGCAAACTTCAGACTTCTTTCAATATCATTATTTCAATTTCGTGTGATTCCTTGACGTTAACAATCTAAAGCTAAAAACGATTTTAAGATGACGAATCTTTTTATTCCGCGACTGTAGGTACTTCAACTAAAACTATAATACAATTATATTTTAACAAAAGAAAGGTTTATAAATCCCGAGAGCTCCTGTTGGTACTACGAGTAGGTAGGTATAGAAAAATCATAAAATAAAATCTATTTACTCAACAGATACCTATTAACTGAAGTAAACTTTTTTTTGTTTCAAACAATGTCAATCTAATATATAAAAATCTCGTGATTGTATTAAAAAAAATACATTTTATTTCAAAAGTCAACATGTCTACATATACGAACAGGTTACGATTTTATGCGAGAGGGGTTTTTTAAAACCTTTTACCTATAAAAAACGTGTTCCAAATCACTCCGATCAGTAGCTAACAAGCTCACAAATCTATCAAAATAACGTGAGAACTAAAACTAAACTTTAAAAACTATGTTATATATCATAATTATAAATTTTATTAACGGTCCCCCTGCTGAGAACGTAAAATTATTAAGTGGGGATCTGGCTACTATTAGTATTAAATTTATATTATAAGTATGAAATTTGAGACGGTTGACAACGACCTAATTCCAGTGTCACAGAATTTATTTATTTACTAATAAAATACGAGTATAATGCGCATTGGCATCCTTAGTCATCGGCATATTAATATGTTCCATTTAAACATGATAATCTGCTCGTCTGTTATTATGGAAGATAGTTTATTATTATTGTTTACTCAGTCCCCAATTGTCCAAGTGACACCTTCATCCGACGGTTAAAAGGGGAATTGATTCATGCGCCATCCTGGGCCCAATTGCATAACAAATTACAAGTTAATAGTATTACTGTTGTATTGAAATTCACTGATATTATTTGCTTGTATTTTGTTATGCAATTGGGCCCTGGTTGATATTGAATTATATACATTATGCTGATTCCAATTAGGGTTATAACTTCAATATCGCGCTGGATGGTGCTTGAATCGATTTGCCTTTTAACCGTCGTACTGTTTCATAGAAAAATGCTTAGGTTGTCCATGAGACAAAATTTGTGTAACCATTGCAACGGGCGCCAAGAAAAAGTTAATTCACCCATATTCTTAATACTTCTAATTGACAACATTTCATATTTCTAAGACTATAATTTGATTCGTTCTCTGTATTCTGTTTGGAAAGAGAAAGACGCTGATAGTTTTAAATTTACACTAGGATTATTAATTAATTTGTTACAATTTTTTAAAGATGTGCTTATTCTAAAAGAGCGTGACGATAGAATAGATCCATTACTTTTGTCTAGTCTCTATTAAAAAAAGTGATGACGTAAATTTGACGTTAAGGTTGTTATCAAATTTAAAATTATGACAGCTCTTTTTTCTAGTGGAAAGGGTAAAGGAAACATATCTATTCTGTGGAAGTATTTGTATGTAAATATATATGTTTTTAGAAATAAATTATAATAAATATTTTTCTGTGTCCAGGAGGCGAAACTATTTCGATTCCTGCAGTAATTTTCAGGTGTTAAAAAAATGAAAGGTTGTCAATAGAGACTGAAATACCTTTTATCCACCGGGAACCGTGCAATTTTCCGGGATAAAAAGTATCCCATGTCCAGTTTATAAACAATGCGTGTGCTCTCTATCTATCTCATCATCGCAGTCTATATACGTCCCACTCTCAGAATGAGAGGGCTTAGGCCGTAGTTCCCACGCGGGCCCAGTGCGGATTGGGTATGTGCAGGTTCCCTTGCAATGTTTTCCTTCACTAAGCTCATGGTAAATTTCAAATAAAATTTCGCACATGAATTCCGAAAAACTCAGAGATGCGAGCCCGGATTCGAACCCACGATCCTCTGCTTGAGAGGCCATTGGTCTGACCACTAGGCCACCACGGCTCTGTCTATCTGTTTGCTACCAATTTGAAATTTGGCAAGCAGATAGATTGAATATTGTAGAACACAAAAGTTATCTTTTCTCCTGAAATATGCTTAGTTTCCGAAGGATAAAGATAAACAAATTATTCGCACGAAAAATCGCAAGCATAAGCTTTTAGCACTAGAAATATAGTATGAACCATAGCACACCTCATACCTAGTAGGTACAGTGTAGCCGGGTCAAACAACTTTTTTTTTGTAAATTTCAATTAACTCCTTTACAAGTAACTCTGTAATCTCTGGTTAGTGAAACCATGATTTTGCAGTTATTAGATAAACTGTTTATCATAGTGCGTATGTGAAAACCAAAAAAAATAAGTATTTCTATGAAAAAATCCGGTCACCCAGGGGAAATACCACTATTTTCATACAAATTTCGGGGACAACATTGTCCCCTGGGTCACCCACGAAATAGAAGCTAAACAAAATTAAATAAATATGGCAATTACACCATTATTGACTACAAAAATGTAGGGTTTTGAAAAGTATACTTTAAATAAGGAAAAATAATCAGTTTTTTAATTATTTCGGTTTTCATAGAAAGTAGCAGAAAATCGTTTACAAAATAAAGTTGATTGACCCCAGCCCTATCGTTCGCCTTTCAGTCTAAAAATCGAAGATACCCCCTTTTTACGGAGAACCCACAAAGACCACAACTTCGGGAGTAATTAGCAAATTGCAAGATGGCGCCGATACGTTGGTTTTTGGCCGATTGAAAAAAAGAAGTCGCTGCGTTTTGTATGGAATAGTTTTTTGGCGCCAAAGGGGGAAGAGTCAAAGCAGTCAAAGGCATTATTTTTAACAGCTTTTATATAGCATGTAAAGTTCATATACGTAAACAAGTAGGTAAACTTGCTAGGCGAATTTCATTCATTTATTGGTAGCTGGATCTCAAGCAGAGGGTTGTGGGTTCAAATCCCGGCTCGCACCTCTGAGTTTTTCGGAATTTATGTGCGAAATTACATTTGAAATTTACCATGAGCTTTACGGTGAAGGAAAACATCGTGAGGAAACCTGCATACACCTGCGAAGAAATTCAATGGTGTGTGTGAAGTTCTCAATCCGCACTGGACCCGCGTGGGAACTACGGCCCAAGCCCTTTCATTCTGAGAGGAGGCCTGTGCCCTGCCGTGGGACGTATATAGGATGGGATGATGATGATGATAAGTGAATTAACTTGAAATTTGTCAATGATATGTAAACATGATAATGATGCACGTACAGTCAGCAAAAAAGTTTCGTGATTTTCACTCATAACTATTACACTAAACGGGAATTATCACACAAACAATATTTACCTCGACTGAACCAACTCAACTCGTGACCACGGTCGCTGCAATTTGGCCGAAACGGCGAGGTAAATATTATTTGCGTGATAAGTCCCGTTTAGTGTAATATTTATGTTTGTATTGAAAATATTAATAAAGGGGAGTGGAATTCCCTACCTGTGACTGTGTTCCCTGAACACTACAATCTGGGCGTTTTCATAAGTCTAGGGCGGATGAGCATTTACCTACTAGGCAAGCGTGCTCCATCGTAGACCTCATCTTTGCTTCCTATCAGGCGTGATTATGATCAAACTCAAGCCTATACTATATAAAAAAAATCATTATCTCTCAGAACTAGAGATCTTGGGCCTTACTTTCCACGTGGGCCCCGTGCGCATTGACTTCTCACACTCCACTTAATTCCACACAGGTGTATACAGATTTCCTTCGCCGTAAATCTCATGGTAAATTTTAAATGTAATTTCGCTCGTAAATTCCGAAAAACTCCGAAATGCGGGATCGGGCCAAATTTCTAGGCTACCATGAGTTCCGCTCTCAAATATTATGTTATGTCTTACCCACTTTAACAGTTAATCAGAACTGTCAAACGTCAATTAAAACGAATTAATGTAATAGCAGCTGTAAAAGTCTTACAATATTATTACCGACATATTCAAGTGTCATTTCGAAGTGTAATAAAAATCGTGGCAGTGAAATGAATCACAACACAGCGCCATACTGTTTTAAAAAACAATAAAACAATAAAAATGTAAGAAACTCATCCAAAAACAATTATCAACTTCTGTTATAGAGGTTACAATCATGACTTATTAAGATATAAACTATCGTGGAGATTGCCTCTATGTTTAACATCCAGTGTAAATAGAAACTTTACCGAACCCCCAGTTTGGGATCCGAGAGTTCAATTTACGTTGGATTTTGCGTTAGAAAAATAAAAGCCAGTAATAAAATCGTCTAACAAGCAATTAGTACGAAAGTCGAATAACTTTGTTACATAACGGTAGGTAATTGTTAGAGGAACCGTTAGAGGTTTGAGCGTATTAACAAAACATTGCCAAATTCTGTTATGATTGGACCCTTTGGCGATAATAATAACGTTAGCAAGGTACAATACAATGACTCTTTAATATGTTGTACACCACAAATAATGGAATACAGAAAACAAGTAGGTACATACATGAACAAATATACAAGTTAAGCAACGGGCGGCCTTATCGCTTCGAAGCGATCTCTTCCAGGCAACCTTTAAAAAAGAAAGAAGGCAAGGAATAGATTTCAACAGGTTGTGCAATATAAAATTATTAGTAATTAAAAACAGACATTTTATACCTACAAGGCCTACGACAAAAAATATGTATGTAGGTATGTATGTAAATACTTACCTACTTTAATTTACATAAAACACAGAAATAATACAAAAAACCGGCCAAGTGCGAGTGCGGACTCGCGCACAAGCAAAGGGTTCCATGCCAATATCTATAAAAACGGCAAAAAAAAACACGTTTGTTGTATGGGAGCCCCCTTAAATATTTGTTTTATTTTAATTTAATTATTTATTTTTAAAGTGGATATATAACTAAATATTCTGTAAACATTTCAAGCGTCTGCCTCTTGCCGTTGTCACCATCTTATACCGTTTGACAGCTTTCTTTATTTATTTAAAGTATTTCTTTAAATAGTCAATGCGATAACAAGCGTCCGCGAGTTAGACAATACGGTCTCCGTTGTATGTAGTAGTGCACAGAATTCATATGGAGCTTAAAAAAGTCATCTTTCTAATTTGGAACGTCACTTCGTTTATACGGTCACATTACTATTACATGCAACAGCAGGCTTATTGTCTAACGTTTCTGACGCTTGCCTTCGCAATTGGGCATCATTTCTATTTTTCGTTGTACCCAAAATTAAGAAATTGTCAACAGGGAGTTAAAATCAGTCCGTTTGGTTACGCACTTTTTCAAGCCTTTACAATAAAAAAAAAACGTAATAAACCGGAAGTTTAACATGTTTCACAAGAGTGAAGAATTGTCCGGTTTGTTACGTTTTTTTTTATTGTAGGCTTGAAAAAGTGCGTAACCAAACGGACTCATTTTAACTCCCTGTTAACAATTTCTTAATTTTGTGTACAACGAAAAATAAAAATACTGATTTCACTATTTCATTCTTTCAAACGGTATAAAATGATGACAGAAAGAGATGGTGAAAGCGAATGCAAGCGTCAGAAGCGTTAGACAATACGGCCTCAGATCCTTTACTTAAGTTTTTCACCCATACAGAAAAACAGGTCCGTTCGGCTACTAAATCATCGGCATACATAGCGGATTTTTTCTCGATTTCTCCAAGGTCAATGCCTCCCGAGCTAGACCCAATGTCGCCTCGCGGCCTCTGTGAGAAAATACCTACAGATTGGTCACATTGCCGTTTTATTTGCATAATCGTGTTTTAACTCAATAATTTAAGAAAACCAGTCCCTAAGCTACAAAGAGAGGCTTTCGCTGTAAATATAAATTTACGAACTTTGGACTTTTTCCTTCTTTACATTTGTTTCGTTTAAAACTTAGATGTTGCTTTTCAACGCTTGTGAAAAAACTTATGCCTACAGATTGATCACTCTTTTATATCTAGCTATCAGCTAGCGGATTGTTTTTTGTTTTATCATCCATTGATCAAATTTATTTGACGGATAAATGTGATGCCGTCTGGATGTTTTGTTCGAATAGACGGAGACGGCATCACATTTATCCGTCAGTTAAAATTAATAAATGGGTGGTGAAACACCCCCTTATTCTCTTACTCTTACCGTACCTATTTTGGATTCGGTAGTTGTTCATAGTCACTTAAAGTGAATCATTATAAAAATAGGCACTTTGTTTAAGACCAAGAAGTTACTATGACCTCGCAGTACATTCCTCACAGAAAATGGAATGCGTACCAGGGTGGAATCTTGTCGCTGCAAATGTCATGGTGAAATTTTATACATCTGCCAAGCGAAATCGAATGAGAAAAGGGTTACAAGAGATGCAGTTACTTTTCCACTTAACATAATTATTATTTCCCTACTGACCCAACAATAACCAACATACAAGACTGTAGCGTTTCAATCTCTGGTAGAGTTTAGGGTGAGGCCACACGAGCGTAATTTTGTGAGTCGTGAGCGGCAGAATTTCGGTTCGCGCCATACAATATGCGGGCCATCACGTGACACTCACGTGACACAATGTATGGCGCAACCGAAATTCTGCCGCTCACAACTCCAAAATTACGCTCGTGTGGCCTCACCCTTATCCTCAAAAATGACAATTCATACGTGAAGACATAATATAATCTAATAATTCTAATATATAAAAATCTCGTGTCACGGTGTTTGTTATCAAACTCCTCCGAGACGGCTCGAGCGATCTTTATGAAACTTTTTTCTCCATACTCGGCAGGTCTGAGAATAGGTCGTAGGCTATTTTTTATACCCACCCCTATTCTTCGCGGACGGAGTCGCGGGCAACAGCTAGTAACATTTAGATATATGTGATGTGATGAGTGATGGATGACGTACTTGACGTAGCTGCATTGGAAGGTAATCAATCAATTATTAAACTCTTCTCAAAATCTATTCAAATGACTGGTGATGAATTTAGACTAATCTAATTAACATTATATTCATATTCATTGCACACACGCTCACTATGGGCCTTCTAAGGAGGCGTAAAGTCACTTGAGAGTTCCATGCTCTGAGTTTTTAGGCGAGATTGAATGAGGAACGAGGAATTAAATAACGAAAGTAAGCGACATAGCCCAATAAGCGATATTGATTACTCGAAGTACTGGCCACGTACTGATAACTTGGTGAAGGTCGCAGGAGTCCGACTGATGCGGTCGAGGAAAGCCTTAAGAAAAGCTCGAGCCTAAAAACAAGGCATAGTTAAAAAAAAAGCTGAAGGCTTTTTTAAAAGCCCTCTTTAATAACACTAAGCTTATTAAATTAATTTTAGTCTTTTCCGCAAGCACTGAAATATTGTGCTAAGAGGCTTGAGTCTTTTGTAACACTAGTCCTCATAGCTGACAATGATGATGTTAAATTATGCGTTTCATGTTTTCAATTTACACACGCGTAACCTCATCTGACCTGTGGATTAAATAAATGAATTAGATAGTGTTGTATCAATAAAAACTAATTTATAATACGCCTTCATTTGTATTAAACCTTTAAACTTAACACTGAAATGTTTTGTAATGCTATTTATTACTAAGACCGTAAATCTGCCTTTACGATTTCTTTACCGAAAAAAGTTTAATGGTGTTTTGTCAAGTGCCAAATATTTTGTTTATCTCCGATATCCGTTTAAAAGCGATTATTATTAATGACATTAGTATAAAATTAAAATACTTAATACTATAAATATACGAATCCGGATGACATCATGGGCTTTCATGATTAATGCCATATTAACCTCTGTGTCACATACCTACTGTATAATTTAACATTTTTAATGATTAGCTTAACGATTTTTTAACCAAAGTTTAACCTTTCTAACCTAAATATTATGTATTATTTTTATAAGATTTACCGAGCAGCTGTCATGTAATTTTGTTTTTGCTATTTTTCTATAATTGTTAGCAATTTGTCCTCAGTTTGCTAATTTTACCTTACGTTTAACTGAACATATTATATTGGAAATGTTTTTAAGTTATTATAACCCTATTTAATATACTTAGCTAGAAGTAAAAAAAAATATAAATAGGTAGTTCTATAACTCATATCAATATGTCTGAATTAACAAGTAACATAACATGAAACAAATTAATTTTCTAAATAAGAAAAATTATATAATTTCCATACCATTTTAATACGCTACTACGTGCAAAACGGTAGTTACATAAATTTTTCATTATTCTGATATAGATTTGCCTACTCACAAAGACACTCCTGCCAGAGGGGTACGTATCAAAATGTATAAAGTTTAAAAATAATAATTGTCGAAATACATAATGGTCATTTGATATAATGCAATTTTCTTGGAAATTCGCAACTTTACAATTTTTATTGTAAAATAAACATAACCTAACTTAAACCAATCTGTAGATTACACGATTAAAAAAGTTCGTTTAATCAATAGTATCATAGAAAATTTTAGTATATGTTATGACCATTATGTATTTCGTCCATTATTCAATACCTCCTCCTCCTTTCAATACTCTGATTTGACCTGTGCTTTGATAGATTAGTGAGTAACGGTTGCCTTTCATATATACAGAAAAGCCTATGACCAGCAGTGGACGGTCTTCCGCTCAGGATGATGATGGTGAAACATAAGCTAAAGGTAGTTCCCGTCATAAGGTCCATGTTGTCCTAACAAGCCATAAAAAAGGCCAAGGGAATAAACAT
This sequence comes from Archips crataeganus, assembly GCA_947859365.1. Classification (NCBI taxonomy): domain Eukaryota; kingdom Metazoa; phylum Arthropoda; class Insecta; order Lepidoptera; family Tortricidae; genus Archips; species Archips crataeganus. The sequence goes on from OX402064.1 coordinate 9,106,092, forward strand.
CTCCAATAAGCATGTATGAGTGGATCCCTGGAACTATCGATATTCAAGTTAGACGGTCCCGGGCGGGAGCAGCGATCAGTATATTGTGGCGGAAGAGTTACGCGGGACGTTTGGGGAAAATAGAGTAGCGTAAAATAATAGAGAGAGCTTTTTTATACAAACACAAATGCATAATGTTTATTGTCCTAAATTTTTTGGCCGCGAATGTTTGGCATAATGTCGAATGGCATACTGCTATTATTCATTTTTGCGCATACACATTTAAATGTCCTAAAGGATGTTAGTCCTAATATTGATTACTCTAACATCGAATTACCTAAAACGTAATATTCCTAATATTCAAAAATGGAACCACAACTTCAGTTGTATTTTTATGGTCATGTCATGATTTATGAACTAATTTGTTTTTTTTTGTATTTTAGGAGAAATTTCCGTTCGGAGAAATTTATATTTCAAGGAAAACATATTTTTTAGGTAAAATTATTACCTGACCAACTCTCTCGGCTTCTTTTATACTCTGCGCCCAAAAACTACTACTATTTCCGAAGGCAGGCTTTCTTTGTGAATTATTGCGGGCTCGGCCTGCCCCGTGTCAATACCCTAATGGGGGGGCATGTTTCCCCGGGCCTGTAAAAACTAAAAATAAACCTTCGGGGTTTTTCGTATGTCTTGATCAAAGTTTGTGGTTTAATCCTTGTGAGTGTTTCGTGCTAACTAATGATTGAATCCGATGAACGTTTGACATGAGACGATCGATAAAGACAACTAGGAAATAGAAAACACGATTAAAAATGAGTGAGTTCGTCGCCGAAATACAATACAATACAATACAAATATTCTTTATTGATCACCAAAAACAGTAGGTACAGGGACATTACAAAAATAAAAATTCAATAGGCGGTCTTATCGCTAAAAAGCGATCTCTTCCAGACAACCAATAACTCAGAAATTAATAAATATCAACAGACTAATATAAATACTTAATTAATATGAAATACTTCTCAAACTCGCCTCGCAGTTCGTAGCCACTCCGACTTACGATAAATCGGTATTTAAACTAAAATTGCCTATATTATATATTTTTATTAGCAATACGGCTGATCACCGAATCTAAGATTATTTAAAAGGCGTATGTAAGCGATTAAGAATTTCGGGGAAGTCGGTTGGGAGCGACGTGGTTCAATTGGTAGAACACCCAGGTTGGGGGCGTATACCCAGGAGACGATGGTTCGAATTCCACAAGCGCACCCGAAAAACTTTTTCGCTTTTAAATAATCTTAAAATTGCCTACTTGCAAAATAAAAAAGACTCGTGTTGTTTCTGTGACCGTCGTTAAATTTAAATAAAAATAATTAAAACAAGATGAAATTAGTTTTCTGCAGGTTTCTTTGTATCCGTTTGTCATATTTAATTATATACCTACAATGACGATGGCCCCTACGTAAACCATCGAAACTCAAAATTGCCGTTCTTTTTTATTCGTGTAATCTACTTCTTTTAAGCAATATTATACACCCCCGAAAGGAAAAAAGAAAATTCTTATTTTTAAGCAGATATTTGAGTTGTAAAACATCGAAAACATTCTAACATTTCCGTAGTGGATCATCGTAAGTCTACATTCGATTGTTTAGGTGGGAATAGTTGTCGTGTAAACGAGACGAAACTAACAGCTTCAATAGTATACGTCGCACAAGCCCGCGAAGCGATCAGTTGGCAACAAGCGACCAATCAGCTAATAACGTTACAATTTTACTATGATTTTTGTTTTTAAAACACGTAATAATGAGGTACAACAGATTTAATGCGTCGAGATCTAAAAAAATCTTGGTTCGAAAACAAAAGACAGTGCAGCCACCGATAATGAAAAACCTAAAGCTGGTAAGTTTGAACATTTTTAGTGATTATATTTTAAAAAGATTGTGTATTTTACGTTGTTAATAGGAATAGTGTGCAGTTACGGTCAAGTTATTGACAAATAATTATTAATTATGAACATTTAATAGTATTACCGACTTAAATAATCGAAACTGTCAGTTTCAATATTGTTCTTTGGAATTTACTATTGACTTGCTATCGAAACTGCCAGTTTCAATATTGTACGTTGGAATTTACTATTGACTTGGTATCGAAACTGCCAGTTTCAATATTGTACGTTGGAATTTGCCGTTAATTTTGTATCGGAACTGGCAGATTCGATATTGTATTGTGTTGATCAGAATATCAAACTATCATTAGGTACTAGTATTTTTCAGATTCTTCGCTACCTGCAACTTGTACCTTTGGAGACACAGAATGGGCCACCCTCGAGGGAATAGTTGACGAAGAACTATCTTCAGACAGAAACTTGGCTACGCCACATTTCTCTATTCTGGAAGCGACGGTAGAAAAAGTACTAATTGCAATAAACATTAAACAGTGATAAGGAGTCAATTATTTTAAGGAGCTCAGTAAATACTCCAGTGCCATCCCCATTACAAGACTTTGAAATCTCAATACAAAGCCAAACTGAAAATAATAAGCAACATTAGAAGTTCGTTTTCTCCATTGACACCACTACTGACTGAATCCGGGAAACTACCTACACCTACCAGTAGTCCAGGCCCCATAGCTAGCGTTTGCTCTCTTATAACAGTATCAGAGTGTGATTCGCCGAGCTCGACCATTTCATTAAACCAAAAGAGAAGGTCTACATTCAAAGCAAACCCAGGAAAAACAGAAAAAGATGTGCCGTTCTACGTGCAAATTAAAATGTTACGATAAATTTGATACCGACACCCGGCAAAGAATATTAACCAATTTTCAAAAATTAGGGGTACATACTCAGCAGTGGGAACATGTAGACAAATTTACCGAAAGGCAACCAAAAAAGTAAGAGAAAGTAGTTGTAAACTTTATCTGAATAATAACTTATCCTTCAAAAAAATGTTTTCCTTGTACACAGAATGGGATCAGCTGCCAAACTATAAAAGTAAATCTGTCACACTACGTCAGTACTAACACTGATATAGTGAATGAGCACATTTCTATGACCCAAAGAAAGACATTTGCGACAAATGTCATGCATTTTCAAATTAGGCAAACCCGACTGAAGATCAAATAAGTGCCCAATCTCAGCATATAGAAAATAAAAAAATTGCAAGAAAATTTAAAGCAGATAACAAAATAGTAGCTCAAAATTCACCCGAAGTTGTTTGTGGTACATTTGACTTTTAATATTGAATTGTCCACTTGGAGATGTTGGACTTGCTGTATTATAATATAAGCGAAAATTTTTGTAATATGGAACAAAGTCAAATAGGTCAGGGTAGAAAAAAATGCACCGAATTGTCTTTTCTTTAAATACGATTTAAAGGGCGAGCAATTTTGCTTAAACACAGTTATCACTACTAGAAGAAGTGGGAAAATAATGAATGATGGATGACGCTGAACTTATGATGGCATAATATGGTAACCTGCTGACTGTTACAGATGCAAAATATAAAGATCTTATTTCTTTATGTCAATCGGGGGTGATCACCTAAAGAATATTAAAAAAAAATTAAACATTAATTACAGTACAGTATTGGTGATAATGTTGACGATTCTAATTAGAATATTATATGCTTATTTATTTTTCATATTTTGTGGGAAGTTAGTGAGCCAAAAAAGTATTTCGTTTTTTTTTCTCATATAAGTAAGTAAGATTCATTCATTCGTGCAATAAAGAGTTTTTGAGAAGTTTTTTGTTTAGTAATTTAGAGCGTTTGGATACATTTATGTTGTATGTTACGAGTTTTCTTATAATCATTTTTATTTATTTACTACATCTATAGTTTGTTGAGAACTGTTTTGATTTTCACTAGCAATTACTAAGCAGTAATTATAAAATAATAAGCTGTGATGATAACAGTGATTTAAAAGTCTGATTTCTAAAAATAAAAAATTGATTTTCTGAATAAAGTTTTCAATTAACAAAACAATACTGATTTTATTTAAGTACTCATACTAAAAAGTGTCTCAAAAATTATGCGTTTATATTGAAACGGGTAAAATAGCTATAATAGAGATTTTTTTTTGTGGCGTAGACCATCTACACTACCAGTTACGTTAGCTACCGCAGTAATGCTGTCGAAGTAAATAATCGAAACTACCATTTTGGATAAGACCTTTAAAAATAATTCCGGCGTAAAAAATCGAAATTGGCAGTTTCGATACATGTAATTCTCTTTATCACGACGTATGCTATCGAAACTCTAATTTTCAGAAAACTATTATAATTTTCCTGAAAATAAAAATCCCGCAAGATAAATACTTACATTATTAGTTATTATGGATATATGAAGTCAATGTAATATTTATATTTTCGGAATTATACCATAAACCAACTTCAAAACGCTATACTGAAAAGTGCAGAAATTGACTTTCGATGATTTACGTAGGGGCCATCGAATTGAGAAACGTGCTTGAATATTAAATAATAATAATAATAATAATAATGATTTAGGCGTAGGGATATGACGACCTCATCGCCCGCAGGTGTTGTCGTGTCACCAGTGCAGTCAGTCATCGCAGGGCGGCTTGTGGCGAGCTGTTGGTGCGTAGCGACACCACGAACCCGAGACCTCCAGGGGTACACATACACACATGCGCTTATACACACACTCACACACAGTTACACACCCACCCCGCCTCTAGTTTGCCTTTGTTGGTCGCCTAGAGTGGAGCGCAAGAGCTAATGCTCGAAGGATGGATGTGTTTCCGTAAGTGGCGAGTTGGCATTCTGAAGTTTAAAGTCCAGGAACACCTCTCCATCCTTAGCCGTTCACACCAATGTTGCCGCCTCGTTGCCCCGAGTGGGCAATAGTTTGAGGGGCCCATTTAGTGAATGGCGAGTCACCGCCTACCAAAAGTTCAGTTTATGAGATATTGAAATGGTAGGTGTCGGTTATCTCACTCCATAGCCCGGTAATCCTGTCCACAACATCCCAACCCCATAGCCAATTCTATGTCGCTTCCTACCTGGCAATAGTTTGGCAACTGTGGGGGACTGTCCGCTAGCACATCCTCATGGTGTATTAGGGGATAGACCCCCATAGTTGCGCCCATCTCATTTATATTATATGGTACCAAAGGCCTCTTCATGTTGGCTTCGGCCCCATGTATGCCTTTCAAATGACCGGGTCCCCATGGGCCCGTGATCGGAAATCCGTACCAACATAATGATTTATTTCAGACTTAGGTCCATACAAAGGTTTTAGTAAACAATGAAAATTTTAAATACCTAAGTGTTAGTACTCAATTATAACAAAACTATACCTACATAAATAAATAAAATAAAATAAAATAATCGAGCAGTTCATCACTGTGATACGTGCAGGGACGTCCACCGGCATATTTATACACGCTGTAGCGCTTTCGACAGTTGAGACAATACCGCTCCTACTTGAGAGCACCTTATCTAAATTATGGGCATTGTATGCGACTTTCTTTACAAATCTTTCACACATACAAAACCCCTCCCTCGCAAAGGTAGGTAGGTATAAATAACGAAAAAAATCAGCAATAAACATCGATCTTTATCGATTAAAAATTCAAAACCAATAAATAATTAACGTCCGGGAACCAATATCAATTTGGAAAACACACTAGAAAGGGTAAGATCTTTACAACATCTTCAAATTTTCATTCACATTTACAAAAATCTCCAACATAAATGGACCCATGTACAGCCATAGATTTGCCCCTCGGAAGCCAGACTCTCTCTTTATAAGGGGATAATGGTAGGTCTTCTTAAATGGTCGGCAGTATATCACAGTTCGGTAGGGGTGGTGGATTTACAACCCTTTGGCTGCAGATTTATGTGGCGTTCACAGGGTTAAGTTAACCCTCACATGCAGAAAAGATCGTGTTTCGTTATTTTATAAAGTGCCCACGAAAATAGAGTGGTTGAGGTTCATTTGTAAAAAAGTGGCTATTTCTGGATGTGTTAGCGCTGTTTGGTTAATGGAAGAAACATCTTGGGATTGCTGAATGTAGTAAACGTTTTTATAAGCTTTTATTTAACTTTTTTGTTATGTATTATGTCTACAAATCTTGCAATTCGTATTTCACCCACTTCAAGCGTCTCATAGATATTTATTAATACGGTTTACCTACATTGTTCGGACACGGTCATTTTACGTTGTTTGGTTTTTTATACTAAACTAGCTTTTCCCGCGACTTCGTACGCGCACAATTTTTTTTATAGGCAAGTCCCGATATCTATCCAACAGGGGAGCTGGTATTTCACGTCCGCCACGTTCGATTTTAAAATCATTTTTGTTTTCGTGATCAGCGACCCGATAAACCATAGCAACAATACCCATGTTGATCTTCAGACTTTGTCACCCCATTTCCCCCTTTTAGGGGTTGAATTCTCAAAAAACCTGAAACACGTGTTTACTAATTTATTGTTAGGAGTACTTCTTTTTAGTTTCGAATAAAATAGTCGAACTAATCTTGTTTCCTCATACAAATTTTGGACCCCCGTTTAACCCCCTTAAGTTGTGAATTTTGAAAAATCCTTTCTTAGTGCACCCCTAGACTTTATAAGGAACCTACGTGCCAAATTTGGAATCTCTAGGCCCAGTGGTTTGGGCTGTGCGTTGATATGTCAGTCAGTCAGTCAGTTTCTTCTTTTATATATTTAGATAAAAACAACCGAAAGTCGTCAACAATCAATTTAGTTATTATCAAAATGACAATTGAATAACCAACTACACAGTTCATTTTGACAAGCTTTTTTATTAAATTTTTTCCCTTTTTATGTTGTCAAATAAAATGTTTAAACTAATGATAAGTCCCTTAAGAAAACAGCTGCAAAATCAACCTAACATATAAACTACTATTTTTACTCAGACACGAAATACTTAATCCAGTCGTCCATTACAACCCGTCCTCATTAAGGACCGTACCATAGTCAGTTAATTTACCCTGTAATTACCGTGTTTCGCTTTGTTTTTGCTACTAGCTTTATTTGCATAGCGAGTAAAAGGTATGCTTCGCGGAGCACAGAAAAAACGATGGAGTGACTCTGCAATTACACCGTTATTTATTTTTACATAATTTTTTAACTTGCAACGTGCAATGTGTGTTTGTATGTCAGTTTACTTAAGTTAAAAGTCGCACGTCAGCAAAAAAGCTTATATTATTTTTTGACGAAAAATATTTAACTTTATGTAAAATGAAACTGATGGCAATTATACATATGATTCCAAAATATGCTGTAGATTTGATGTGATAAATTTTATACGGTGATCAAGTGGCAAGTACTTACTTAATGCTAATTACATTACCATTATTTGGAACTCGCTTGCCGAAATAAATTGTTTTTATTTTTATTATTAATGATTTGGTCACATTACAGACATTTGTATTTCTTTACACAAGCATCTGCCTTTACTGGAATTCGACCCGGAACCTATTAGTTTTATAGTCAGTGACTAACCACTAGACTATTCGAGCTTCAAAATAAATTTTACACTCTTTTCGCATGACCTATTTTTACAGCAACATCAGCTCCATGCCTTTCTCTGTCCTAATCAAAAGTCTAGAATAAGCTAATAGAGACATTGTTCCTCGTTAACTGCATCAAGATGCGCCTCCGCGGGGGTCTGGCTTGCCCACCGTAACACACAGATAATACAAAACTAGATCATTCTAAAATACCTCATAGTCGGGTCATAAACATCGTAAAAAGCAAAAGTTGTCTCTCCTGTGGACATAAAATTAGCGATTCCAAGTCAGAAAACTTAAGATTTATTATCATTTATCATCATCATTTAAGACGAAAGACGTCACTACTGATGATCGGCCTCTCCCTAGGCTCGCCAAACAGATCGGTCCTGCGCCATCCGCATCCAACGCGTGCCCGCAACATTAACCAGGTCGTCGGTCCATATTGTTGGAGGGAGGCCTACCTACACTGCGTCTTCCGGTCCGTGGACGCCACTCGAGAACCTTTTGGCCCCATCGGCCGTCAGTTAAAAAGAGCGATGTGCCCTACGCACTGAGCTATGTCGGTGACTTAGTGCTTGCGTTAAAAAATATAATTATACTTACTGTACTGTCTGTACTTGAAAAAACTAAAGATGCACGGTTCCAAATATTTGCTTATCGTTGGTTTACGTACTGTATAAATTGTTCAAACATCACTTGAAAAAATATTAATTTGTAAAGAAAAAATACACTTTATATGAATTAAAGAAACCTGATTAGTCCAAAGATCACCCCTGCCTATATACATCCCACTGCAGGGCACAGGCCTCCTCTCAGAATGAGAGGGCTTGGGCCATAGTTCCCACGTTAGCCCAGTGCGGATCGGGAACTTCACACACACACACCATTGAATTTCTTCACAGGTTTCCTGACGATGTTTTCCTTCACCGTAAAGCTCATGGTAAACTTCAAATGCAACTTCCAACATAAATTCCGAAAAACTCAGAGGTGCGAGCCAGTATTTGAACCCACGATCTTCTGCTTGAGAGGCCATAGGTCAAACCTCTAGGCCACCACGGCTTCAAAGACCTTCCAAAACAATATTAACTAGAAAAACATAATCTTGTATAATTTATTTTCGTACTGTTTTCAAACTGCGTCCTTTTATGCGCAAGCGCATCTGACTGCTGTGATCTACTCTTAGCTAACTATTTTATTATACGTTTACTTTAACATGCATAAATTATGTGACTTTTACTAAAACATTATCATGCCATTCTAATCCAACAATAATTCGACAATTGATGATAATAAATAATAATCAGTCATTATTTCGGTAATAATTGATGCTCCGCTCCTATTGGTCGTAGCGTAATGTTATACACCGTGAAATTTTAGTGGTTGTTTTCCCGAAACGAGGTGATTTAGTATCGATTGTACAATCGATTTATAATTACTATTTTGACTAGAGTCAAAAATCCAATTGTGAAAAATGAAAGTCGAAAATGACCGCAAAGTACAAGTAGCGTACGATCGTACGATAGGTTAGGTACCAACGAAGCGTTACTATTGGCTTGCGGTCATTTTCGACTTTCGTTTTTCACAATTGGATTTTTGACTCTAGTCAAAATAGTAATTATAAATCGATTGTACAATCGATACTAAATCACCTCGTTTCGGAAAAACAACCACTAAAATTTCACGGTGTATAAGTATGTATGTATGTAAACTCTTTATTGTACAAAAAATAATAAGAAAAAGAACAAAACACTTGAAATAAGTTTGAAATAAGTTTGTTTATCCGTTGTCTGAGTAGTACTCATAGTACAAGCTTTCATTATTTTGGGGCTAGGGCGATTGGTGTCCATTGCCCCATGATTTATTATTCATCATCCAAGCCTATATACGTCCCACTGCTGGGCGCATGCCTCCTCACAGAATAATTGATTATTATTAGGTATTTGATTTATTCGGCTATACAGGGTGAATTCAAATTGGTGATACAAAATTAGTGTGTCGTACTCAGTTAATGATGGACAATATAATCAGGGGGGGCACACTTACATATATCACACTTTTCATGCGACTACAGCGATCTCTGGTGTTTTATTAAAGAACTAAATTAGCGGCCATCTTGGTTGACTTGTCAAACTTGTCAGTTGGCATTCATCGGCCATGGCCATGGCGTACCAAATTGTACGGTCAAGGACTTTAAATGATAGGCCACTTGCCAATGTTCGTATTTTAGCCGTATAGTGCAAATCGGGTTTAGCCGCTTATACTTCGTATATGCTGATTTGAATTAGACGGCTAAAATACGAATAGTGGCAATTAGCCTGTCAATTAAAATTACGCGTAATTATAGCTGTACATCACTACCAACATATACATATAGATAGGTATACATCTATAGATACGTCACATTAGTTCTTGACCAGGGCGTAGGGCAGCAGCACCTTCCATACATGCATATTTGACCATAGAGTTGCCACTCTTGTTCATATAATATTACAATACTCTTTGAATATAATGCACTAACTCATTTGTTTTTATTAGTCTTATTAAATTTGAGGTGTCCATACATTAAGTGGTTTCAGAGTTCACAATATTGTATGGGCGCCCCAAATTTTATAAGACTAATTAAAACAAATGAGTTAGTGCATTATATTGTCCATCATTAACTGAGTACGAAACACTAATTTTGTATCACCAATTTGAATTCATCCTGTATAAGCTTTGCCAAAAATTTCATTAAATTTCGAGTCGGTTACTATTTCTGTTTTCATATATAAATTAGCCTGGAGAACTGTCCCAATGTTGGGCAAAGGCCACCTACCATTTTCTCCACTCGTCCCGTTTTCAAGCGCTAAAAAATCGCTTTAAAAACCGCTTCAATGTATCAAACCACGTCAGTCAAAATAAACCACGAAGTACCGTAACACATCGGTAGATGGCGGGACATGTCACTAAGAAGTCACGTCTTTAAAAATAGAAGGAAGAAAACGTTACAACAAAAACATGAACACGCCTTAGAAATGCCCAAAATTAAAGATTTCAAGCTTACAAATCTTACACGTGTGTTCAATAGGTGTCTAAGTTTACTAGTACCACGACATATTTCTAAAAAGTGACACTAACTGTGTTCCCACAAAAATTTAGACAGACTTTGAACATGGTGTTTAACAGTCAGTTCATAGAAAATTGTAGTCTTTAAGATTTTTAATTGTACTTATTATACACTGACAGAACATTCTTTTCAGAGAATTTCTGAAAATGCCACTTTTACAAACACCATATACAAATTATACCTACATTTAAATCGATCGATTTGTGTAAAATAATTAAGTAAATATTTTAAAAAACCGGCCAAGTGCGAGTCAGACTCGCGCACTGACGGTCACGTACAAATTTTTAGGTATGTCAAAATATACCTACGTCGTAAACAGCCGTAACTATAATAATCCAAAGTTAACAGAGCCCGCTTTTAAGTAATATGTACGCAGTGCGGGATCATTTTATATTGGGAATGGGACCCCCCTTAATATTCAATTTACCTAATTATATTTTTATTATTTGTGGTTGTAGCGGCCACAGTAATAAATAGTCAGTGCAAATTTCTAGTGCGAAACAGTTCAAGAGATAGAACCCTGGGACAGACGGACGGACAGACAGACAGCGGAGTCTCAGTAATAGGGTCCCATTGGCACATAACCCTATAAAGCCTAATCCATCTTAGAGAGCACTCAGACGGAGAGCGGTCTGGAGTTCCGAGTTCGGCGTTCAGAGTTCTGTGTTTTGACCGCTCGAGAGTTCCAGTCGCCTGTACCACTACCATGAGTTTACACTAGTTTACGTGACCGTACTCACTAGCGACGGCGTAAATTATTTGTATGGAGAATCGTACAGCGCCTCTAAGTCTAGCGGTCACTTACGGAAGTACAAATCTCCATACAAATCATTTACGCCGTCGCTAGCGAGTACGGTCACTGTAAACTAGTGTAACTCATGGTAGAGGTACTGCTGTGTGCGTTATCGTAAGAGACTCAGTACATTCGAAAGAACGCAGAACTCTGAACTCGGAACTCCAGACCGCTCTCTGTCTGAGTGCTCTCTTTAAGTTCACTTTCTATTTCTGAGCTATAACGCCGCGCCTGTCACTGTAAATATGACAATAACCATATTCCCGTCATATTGTTACTTCGCCTGTCATATTTGAGTGACGACTTGTGTTAAAGAGTGCGTCATTTTTAAAATGTTTACTTTCGGACTAAATGTGTGACTTCAAATGGTTCTTTTATTTCATGCACGATTTTGAATCAGTGTTTTGTTTTGGAGGAAAGTTTATTTAAAGCAGTTGAATCTGGTACAACTATAGTCATTGTCATTATAAATAAAATAAGTACTTACAGTCAACCAATTTGATTCCTAGGCCACCAAAGAACTTTGTTGCATTAACTATACATAATTACAACGTCACTGCGGGTCAAAGGACTATCAACTCTCCGATCACAACATGCCATATATAAACGTAAAGAGTTTATAATCGTTTCCGTACTATGACATGAGAAGAAAAAGAAGTTTTGACAGACGGACAGTGACAATTCAAGTTTAATACCTACATAATCAAACTGCTTTCCTTTCATTATCGCTGACACATGTTCGCAAAGATCGAAATGTCGTCATGGCATACTCACGCAATAATCACTGTCGTAGAAGACAAACAAATTGATTCACTATGCACTATGGCATGGTTCTATAGTGGCCTAGGAATAAAATTGGCTGACTGTACAGTCAAGGGCAAAAATATGTATACACTTTAGTACCTTGTCTATTTTCGTCATATTTGAACTGCCATATATGAACTGTCACAGTGGTTAAAGTGACAGGGTACTAAAGTGTATACATATTTTTGCCCTTGACTGTACATAAAATAAATTATGGGACCATTGACATCAATTGACCTAGTTCCAAACTGAGCAAAGCATGTACTATAGGTACTATCAACGGATAAACATACTTATAAAGATAAACACATACTTAAATACATGCATTCGTATTTTTCGCACCAATATCTGCCCTGACCGGGAATCGAACCCGGGACCTCAGGCTTCGTAGTCAGGTTCTCGAACCACCAGGCCATCCGGTCGTTAAATATAAATAATTATATTTATCTTCCCCAGCCTATGTTTGCATATACATCCAACTAGACATGAGGATAGCTTTTTATCCCGGGAAACAGCCATCTTAGGGCATGCTGGGTTCCTAGGGCAACAAACAAGATAGAGCCCCGTAGAGATAAACTACGATGACATGGCCCACCCCTCCAAAATTCAAGAAGTCTTCAATGTATTTGTGAAAGTGTTTATAAGGCACTACCATAACTTTCAACGCATGTGTGCGTGCTGAGAACCAAACAAAAGCAGACTACTACATACACACTCTTTCGTAAGGATGTGACATAACACATTTAAATAGTAGGTGATTTGGAGGGGCGGGTCATGTTATCGTAATTTATCTCTAAGAATTTATTTTAATCATTGACATCATTATCATCATCACTTCAGCCAAAAGAGTCCACTTGACTGCTAAACATGGGCCTCCCCCAAGGCTTACCAAACAGATCGGTCCTGCGTCATTCGCATCCAACGCGTTCGCGCAACCTTAACCAGGTCGTCGCTCCATCTTGTTGGAGGCCTACCTACACTTCATCTTCAGGTCCGAGGACGCTATTTTTTTCGTGTAAGCGAACTTTTGTGACTCTCGTCGAGGTCAGGGTCCTTCATCTAAATCATTTTAGTGGTTATTGCGTGGTTTACTAACAAACATCCCAACATATCAACAAACTTTCTCATTTATAATATTAATACTTAGTACAAAATTAGGAGTTACGAGTGTTGTCTAAAAAGTACGCAATTAAAAATAGTAAACACGTCTATATTTAAACAGCTAATTGAAATACACCTTTCGATGCATCTCTCAAGGGACTTTTCCCCTTTCCCGTATCGAAAATAAACTTCATAAAATTCAAATTAGCGGGAACCCATCTTCAAAGGCCATTTGGATTCATAAATAAACCAAAAACCCTTCTGGGCAAGTACAAAAACACCCTAACAATTAACAAATCGCTGGCAGTTTAGGGTTAATTTTAACCCTCCGAAAGCTTTTTTGTTTTAAATTATTGCAGTAACCTGAATCTTTTTCTAAAACAATAAATAGTGGGTGACAAATAAAGAGTTGTGCTTGTAAAGGTGTGCCACACGGTGTTAAGAAAAACACAGCGTTATTCGATCAAATACAGTACATAATTACGCTTTTTTAAAAGACAAAGGCATCGGTCGCTTTTCTTTTTGTAACCATTTACAAATTATGATAGCTTGTTCCTTCCCAATTCCTTGTTTACAATTTCAGCTTTTTGTACTTTTTGTACAATCAGTAATTCAGGTCATAGATTCTTATAGATTAACGCATTCCACCAGACGCCTAGACGACCAGATGGCCTAGTGGTTATAAAACCTGACTACGAAGCTTGAGGTCCCGGGTTCGATTCCCGTGTCGGGGCAGATATTTGTATGAAAAATACGAATGTTTGTTCTCGGGTCTTGGGTGTTTAACCTTTTGACCGCCAGCGTCGGCTATAGACGACAGCACGGTAATACAAAATTAAACCTACCCGCATCCGCATAAGAATCAATTTTGCTCCAAACAAAAACTATGCGTGGCGGTAAAAGGTTAATATGTATTTAAGTATGTATCTATCTATATAAGTATGTTTATCCGTTGCCTAGTACCCATAACACAAGCTTTACTTGGCTTACTTTGGGACTAGGTCAATTGGTGTGAATTGTCCCGTGATATTTTTTTTTTTTTTTTTATTCACTGCCGGGAACGCATATAAGTGTTTTCGTGACTTTTGCCTAGTGCCGGGTGAATATTCGAGCGTTTTGACCGCGCGGTTAAACGTCATTACCATTCGACGATTATTACCACAACCGAAGGACGAAATCGCGCGAAACTTCATCAAACTAGATTCAGCATCGGTACTGTCTTAAGTTTTCATAAAAAGTTAACCCTAAGCATCATCCATTTTAATAATTTCTGCTCAAATGGTAATGACAAAAAAAAACCGCCGTAAAAACGCTGAATATTTACCCTGCCGCTGTCGTATTTGGCAGTCATTTTAACGCACATGAGCGTTGTGGCACCTGGAGAAGTCTCGAGTCTGACAGCCAGCAGCGAATGCGTTAAGATGTTGAGTTATTTACAGTATTACTTGAGTGCATCTACAGTCCGTAGGCAATAACAATAACGCTACAGAAACGCTAGTTCCGTTCTTGTGGGACCCCCTTTACCCGTTACCCAACACTCACTTTTTACCTCCATATGTTTGTTATTCCATCTATTTCGGTACATCCTTCCTTTTTTTACTCCCCTGTCATTGTGCCTCAATTAAGAAGTCACATTTCGTTTTAATGGCCCAAGATATATATCAATCGTACATGCAGTAAAATTACATTTTTATGTGCAGTTTTTCTCATAATTAATACTATAATTGAGTAATATATTGATGCGAAAAGAGTTATATTGTTTTTGGTGTGACATTTGATGCCTCTACCGGACGAAAATGGTGCTTGATTGTTTTTTTATCATTGCTTGTTATCAGGAATTGATTTAATACTGAATGTAAAAAGTTTTTAACTTGTTTGAGCTAAATGAAGATGTGAGACAGGTTTTATTTCGTTGGTGACATTTTTAAGCCTTGTCGATTTGCTACATGGATAGTTTGTATCCATGATCTACGTATATCTACGCCGTAACTTGAGAACGGCTTTACCGATTTCATTCATTTCTTTTAAGATTTTTAATACGTTTTAGGAGATTCTCACGGGAAAAAACGGGATACCGATTCAAAGTAACCTTATCTCCGTAACTACCTATGAACACAACTTAGACTCTCCAAAGGCATACAAGTAGGTGATAATATCGATAAAAAATATTTTCAGGATTTTTAGAAATTCCCACAGGATAAATTACAAACAGCTTGATGATATTCTGCGTGAACGAAATCGCGGGACAAAGCTAGTTATTAACATTCACCCTTCAACATTATGCCTTGCTTATATGACATCATTTTCATTATAAACATACCTTATCTCATAAGAAAACGTCGAAGTGGAATCCGCCACGTCATTCACCTCAAAGCAATCTGCGGTCTCTATGTGCAAAGATTTAGGTCGGCGTTTGATATTAAACTTTGCTATTGGAAAAGCTTTAAAAGCTTCGGACAAGCTTTCAAAGACTGTAAATAATATGAGCAAATTTCCTCGTTCATTTTGGTTCGATAGACAAGCTAATGAGTACTTCGATGCTACTGACCGTTCCTAGTTTGAAAGTTAAATGATCATCATCATCCCAACCTATAATATGTCCCACTGCATGGCCTCCTCTCAGATGAGATTCCGCGCCGGGCCCCGTGCGGATTGGGAACTTCACACACACCATTGAATTTATTCGCAGGTATAGTCGGGGTAAGAAAAGGTTCGTCACTTTTCGACTCTATGTCAACGAATTAAGGTCGAAAAGTGACGAACCTTTTTTTACCCCGACTATACCTTTAGCCCTGGGCAATCTACATCTACACTAATATTATAAAGAGGAAAGATTTGTATTTTTGTATGTAACGAATAAACTTAAAAACTACTGGACCGATTTCAAAAATTCTTTTGCCGTTAGAAAGTTACATTATCACTGAATGGCATAGGCTACTTTTTACCGCGGGAAAATATCTTTTCCTACGGGAAAATTAATTTATCTCGGAAGAAGCTGCGGACGGAAGGCTAGTCCTACTAATATTATAAACGTGAAAGTTTGTAAGTATGGATGGATGGATGGATGGATGGATGTTTGTTACTCTTTGACGGTTTGACGGATTCTGATGAAATTTGGCACACAGATAGCTTATAATCCGGATTAACATGTAGGATACTTTTTATCCCGGAAAATTGCATACTTCCCGCGGGATAGCGATAAACGAATTGGGATGCACCAAAAAAAATAACCTATAGTTTTTATATTTTTTTTGGAAAGAATAGAATATTTTAAGAAACCATTTTCATTGATTTTGAATTTGGTTGAGTATTTAATTTTTTATAATTTTTTTAAGAAATACGTTGGATGACGTCACAGTGAGAGAGCCACGTTCCATTGCCTAGAAAAATTCAAGTCGTACATAACATAATCTGTAGCACTACTGATTTGTCGTGTCACTGTCAATAATACAAGCACGGCTTAGGGTCCTAAATGAACCATGACAAAATAGTTTTATTTATTTCTCTTTTTTAGCTTCGATTATTCGTGTTTGTTTAATGGTGTGATAGTAAATAGATATTTTTTTATTAAAATCCGATATTTTTATTCTTTTATATTTACTTGTAACGTAGTAATTTAATAATTAAATTTGTAAAATTACATTGGAAATACTCGTATACATTTCGGACTTTACGATAAATGACAACTGTTTAAAGCCAGGTGCGCATCATGTGATTAAAGTTCTGTCTTTGTCACTCTTTGCTATTATAAGCAGGACAGCAACATTTCAAACTGTCAATTTGCTTTAGAGTGTAGACCTGCTTTACATCTGCCTTTGTGACGATTCACTGCAGGGGTCAAATGAAGGTCATTACTTAAATTTTCTTTATTTAATTCAGTTTATCATATTTTTGGAATCTGATTTCTGAAAACGCTTCACAAAGCCTATTTCTCCAAACGGTTTTCGATTTATTATACGTTGTCAAAAATTGGGACATCTCAATTCTTCGCAGACGGAGTCGCGGGCAGCAGCTCGTTTTACATGATAGGCTACTTTCCTAACTAGTCAGTCTTTTAGATTATCAAAAAATATTGGACACGTATTTTTTATTTTGTCAATTAAACAAAAAATTACGAAGATATGGCGCGTTGAAGTTTCGCGTGACGTCACTTGTTCCTACACTTTGTATGAGCGTTTTAGGAACAAGTGACGTCACGCCTCGTCACGCGGAAGTTCAACGCGCCATATCTTCGTCATTTTTTGTTTAATTGACAAAAGAAAAATTACGTGTCTAATATTTTTTGATAATGTAAAATACGGACTAATAAGAATTATTATTTTTTTACCTAGGAAACATCCCTATTGTACCAAGCTCCTATGACTAAATAGGATACGGCAAGCGATACGTGACACTGACAATTCGATTTACATTACATAGAAATGAACTAAAACAATTAGGTACTTTACTCACCTGCGACCTTATGATAGCTATGTTTAATCGTTTATATGCAAGAAATGTGTGTTCGAAACGTGTCAATTAGTGTGGTGGTGGTGATAGATGGGTTTGTGTGATTTGTGTGTGTTCGTAGTTTGGAAGTGGAGGAACTGGATCAACACACATTTCTTGCATAAACGTAGCTGTCATAAAGCCGCGGGTGAGCAAAGTATTTGTTTCAGTTCATTGGCATGGACCTCCGCAAAGTAACGCCAATTCAATAAATTATTTAAATTACATAGGTACATAGTCAGTATGAAGCATGGTTTAATACGGACTCATTTTTTTACACAAAACTGACCCGTGATTGACCTTATAAAAAAAAACATTCTTTATTCACAAACTTAAAATAAAACAAAAAACAATGAAAAAAGACAAATACAATTTTGTGAAAAGGTGAGGACTCAGCAAAGTTGCTGGTTTTCAGTCCTCACCCAATACGAGGAAAGTGGTAGTGTGGCTGTCAAATAAAACAATGTCACACTACCCAAATAGATACATATACTTAAACTAAAGCTATAAGTCCAAAAATAGCAGCAGCTTCACTTTAATAAAATAGTTTGTTTTTCCTTTTAACTGGCGTTTTATATTACAAAATTAACAAAACTAGACAAATCCAGTACATTATTGTAGAAATGCATATCTATTATCTCACCTGATGAAAAGTGCAGATGTGGCCAAGTATATTACTGGTTCAGTAACAGCCTCTTCACTCTAAACTTGAAGAGCCCTAGGTTGAACTATCTAGAAATACTGACGACGTGAACGAATACCGTTCCTTAGCAGTAATGTATTTCGAACAGTCGTATTCGGTTTTAGTCTGTCATGTTTATGAAATGTAGACAAATACCCTATAATTTATACACTCTAAGTAGGTAAATTCGATTGGAACGCGTGGTAAGCACAAACAAAGAAAAAAACATCTATTCGGACGCTGTTACCTCTACTTTAAATTGTACACTCAAAAGTGGCACCAAATGGTTCGTGTAATATTACACACGACGCTGCTCCGCTAGTTTATTTTGCTTGAACTTGGGTTGACACGCTGCCGCGTGTCTATAGATCTTAACTATGTCTATAAAAAATCTAATGTATTTCCTACTTTGTAATAAAAGAAAGATGAATCTTCCTTGCTACGTTCCATAACCCCTATATCGCTGAGGTTTAAGAGTTAAGCCGCTACTGGCAGACAATCATAACGCTAAGCCGTAAAACTGCAGCCAAGTCGCTCAACTTTGATTAGTTTGGACAAAGTTAACTTGGGCATGATACTGTACTGTGTTAAGTAGTGGATATTTTGCACAAATATTACGACTTTTTGAGATATTTAGAGCGATCACACTGGAGATTTGCGAACGTATTAGAAGCGTGCTCGCCGCGGGCGCGCAACGGATTCGCCACGAACTCGCAACGTATTCGCTGCAAATGCGTAACGTTTTCAACCGTGAGCGCGCAGCGAATTCGTTGCGTTTACGGGTATAGGGCGGGACGGCATGATGTACCTATACAATCGGCCCAAGCGCCAGTTTGCCAGTTTCAAAACAAATTTGCTTGCAGCCGTTGAAGTTCATTGGTATGGATTGGTATGGACAATTGGACAGATGTCTAGCCACTGCACGCAAACTGGGGCTTTAAGGTGTCAAGCTGGCGTCTGGGCCGATTGTACATATACTGCAGCAGGCTTATCGAATTATTGCTTTCGAAATCACTATTTCTTTCTGTCAAATGGTATAAGATGGTGACAGAAAGAGATGGTGAAAGCGAAGGCAAGCGTCAGAAGCGTTAGACAATACGGCTTCTGAAGTGGGTAATGTAGATGTTAGCGTGTGTGTGTCTAAATAATAATAATGTGTAATTAAGCTTAAATTAATTAGGTTTAGCTTTTATTATTAAGTTTCTTTCAATTATTAAGCTTGTACGTTTCAATTAGAGAGCATGTTTGCACATCGTAGTTTAGGACGCCGAGACATGTAGGTACCCGTCATTACTTTAAAAAAAAACGTTTTTTCTGTGGAAAAACATGGTAAAAATTGTATACTTCATTGCTAAAAAAGCGAGGTATTATATAAAGATGTTTGATTGACACGGCGTGTTCAGACATTATTATCAGACACATTCTTCCAGCAAGTTACGACTACAACTAAAGAAATTAAGTCAACCTTAATGCCATTAAACACTCGCATTATGTAAACACCGTGTCCCTGTCACTAGCACGTGACATAATTACATAATTTACAGCATGCCACATACACAAGGAATTTTGTTTACAATATTGTCACGAAATGGGAATTATAAAAATTATTTATTTACGGTTTAAGCATAACAATCGTATTTTTACTAATAAAACGTGTCAGCGGCGGAATAATTGGGGCGGAAAATTATTATATTATAAATAGTTTAGAGCGGGAGCGGTTTTATATACGCCGTATGGGCGCGGGCCTCCGACATAATTCATAATTTTGTGGCATGTGGCCCGAGCATCTTGATACTTGCTGGAAGATATCAGTCTCAGTTAAAAATCACCCAAAACCGTATATTATAATACCTGATATACACTCTCGCCTCGTCACCTCGCCTCGCGCCTCGCCTCGTCGTCTCGCTCCGGACGCGAGCCTCAAAATCAAGGCAAATCACGAGACGAGGCGCGAGGCGCGCCTGTTCACACTCTCGTCTCATGGCTCGTCCCGCAGTTCGTCTCGCCACTCGTACGCGAGTTTAAACCAGGTATCATATTGGTGTGAAAACAGACTGAGTTTAGCTGCTTAAAAATCCATTTAAAATAAGATAAGTAATGTTTGCATGGCTGTGATATGGTTCCGTGACGGGGCGTGAAACATTTTGCAACTAAATCCGGAGCAAAAGAAAACCTAAAAACATACCCCATTTATCCTCTTCTTGAAAAGCAGTGCAGTAATGGAAGATAAGCGTTTGGTGACTTCGAAAGTTTAGTCAACCCGAGGGGAATCGGGTTGTTAGTAGTCTTCGCCAGGTTAGACATGTCACTGTACATTAGCACTATTTATAAAATCGAAATGTTACCATATCTTTTGGGGGTTAAAGTCACTCGCGTCCGTAGGTTTACCCTTGAGACCCTACACGTGACCCCTGGGTGGTGCCAAATGAGTGACACACTGGTAACGTGGGAGAGCCACGCTTCGGCACGAATGGGCCGGCTCGACCGGAGTGATACCACTGCCTCACAGAAAACCAGCGTGAAGCATTACTTGCGTTTCGCTGAGTGAGTGAGGGTACCGGAGGCCCAACCCCCCACCCCCCAACAAAAAAAAAATGATGATGGCGCGGCTGAGTAACAGACTACCCCAGGAGGGTACCAGCTGCACTAGCGCTGGAGAATCCCTCTCTGGGCTGCCATGCTCAGGTAGCATTGTGCCTGAGCATGGAAGCCCAGACTCTGCCCCATCGTACTCTGGGGGGGGCAACCCAACTGCGCTCTTTCATAATTCCACATTTGCTAGGGGCGAGAGCATAGCAGTTACGGCATCCCCTGTCACGCTGGCCGTGGACTTCTGCAACATCAGGGGTTTACATTCCAACCTCAATGCTGTTCATCACCACCTTGAGACAGCTAAGCCGGCCTTGCTCTTTCTGACTGAGACGCAGATATCGTCTCCGGCAGACACGTCTTACCTCTCTTACCCTGGGTACGGATTAGAACACTCTTTTGTACCTAGGGCTGGGGTGTGTGTGTACGTTAGAGATGATATCAGTTCTCGTCACCTCAGCAATCTTGAAGGTAAGGACCTCTCCACTTTATGGTTACGTGTGGACAGCGACGACCATCCACGCGTCTATGCGTGCCTGTATAGGTCCCATAGCGGTGACAGCGAAATTGACCGACTCATGGAGCAGTTCCAAATGGCTGTGGACTCCGTGCAACAGCAGGTCCCTTCTGCAGAGATTGTGATACTCGGCGATTTCAACGCCCATCACGTCGAATGGCTTGGCTCTGGCAGGACCAATCATGCAGGGAGATCTGTTCGCGACTTTGCTCTGGCAAATGGCCTGACGCAACTGGTTACTGCGCCTACGCGAATACCAGATGTGCAGAACCAGGAGCCTTCTCTGCTTGACCTTTTGCTGACTTCTCATCCGGCAGGCTACCAAATCTCCGTTGAGGCCCCTCTCGGCTCCTCGGATCATTGCCTGATCCGGAGTAAGGTGCCACTCACGTGCCCGCTGCGTCGGCGAGTTGCTTGTAGCCGTCGTGTGTGGCATTACAAGTCAGCAGATTGGGATGGGATGCGGTCCTTCTTTGCGTCCTACCCTTGGAGGCATGTTTGCTTCAAGCTGGATGATCCCAACGTCGCTGCTGACTCTGTTACTGACGTGGTGCTGCAAGGAATGGAACTCTTTGTTCCTTCCTCAGCGGTCCCCGTTGGTGGCAGATCCCAACCTTGGTTTGGTCGATCTTGTAAAATGGCTTCTCGCCGAAAGCAGGAGTGTTACCAAGCTTGGGTAAATGCAGCGAAGGTTCGGGATGTAAAGACCAGTGTTTTAAAAAAGGAGTTTAACTTTGCCTCCAGGTCCCTTAAAAGAGACATTGCCAGAGCTAAATCGTTGCACATTGGTAGAATTGGCGAGAGACTAGAGCGCCTCCCTTCGGGAACTCGTGCGTTCTGGTCTCTTGCCAAAGCTATCCAGGGGAATTTCTGCACGCCTTCTTTTCCGCCTCTACACGCGGGTAACGATTCTTTGGCCCACGACGCAAAGGAAAAAGCCGATCTTCTAGGTAAATTCTTTGCGTCCAACTCGACTTTGGATGACGGGGGACGCATGCCACCGACCATACCGCGTTGTGAGAGCTGTATGCCGGATATCCGGTTCCACCAAAGCTCAGTGCGTAAAGCACTTCTCTCCCTCGATATCCATAAGTCCAATGGGCCTGATGGAATCCCTCCGGTAGTGTTGAAGATGTGCGCTCCTGAGTTGGCTCCGGTTTTAACGCGTCTTTTTCGGCTCTCCTACTCTTCTGGCGTAGTCCCGTTCTCATGGAAGTCTGCTCTGGTCCACCCGATCCCTAAAAAAGGTGACCGCTCTAATCCATCTACCTATAGGCCAATAGCCATAACTCCCCTGTTCTCTAAGATAATGGAGTCCGTTATCAACCGCCAGCTCCTTCGATACCTTGAGGACCGACAATTGCTCAGTGACCGTCAATATGGTTTCCGTAGCGGCCGCTCGGCCGGCGATCTACTGGTTTACCTGACACATCGTTGGGCACAGGCGATTGAGACAAAGGGTGAAGCATTGGCTGTTAGTTTAGATGTGGCGAAGGCCTTCGATCGGGTTTGGCACAAAGCGCTCCTCTCAAAACTTCCGTCCTTTGGGCTTCCTGAGAAATTATGCGGATGGATCAGCAGCTTCCTAACGGACAGAAGCATAAAGGTTGTAGTTGACGGTGCATGCTCTGATTCCATGTCTGTGAATGCTGGTGTCCCTCAAGGCTGTGTGCTATCGCCTACGCTCTTCCTTCTGCATGTCAATGATATGCTGCCATCCGGCGGCATTCACTGTTATGCGGATGATAGTACGGTTGATTCCTCTTACACCGGCCGCGCCGGTATTTCTCGGGAAAACGTTATAGAGTGCCGAAATAAACTTGTGTCTGAAATTGAGACTTCCCTAAAAGAAGTTTCAGAATGGGGTCGACTTAATTTAGTCCGTTTTAACCCCACTAAGACACAGGTTTGCGCGTTTACCGCAAAAAAGTCTGCGTTTGTCGCGTCACCTCTTTTCGAAGGCACTCCCCTTGCTACCACAGCCAGTATCGGAATCCTTGGTATTGACATCTCGAGTGAAGTCCAGTTCCGCGACCACTTGGAGAGTAAGGCTAAATTAGCCTCGAAGAAGCTCGGCGTGCTCAACAGATCGAGACGGTATTTCACTCCAGCCCACCGCCTTCAGCTTTATAAGGCGCAGGTTCGCCCACATATGGAATACTGCTCTCATCTGTGGGCGGGGGCTCCCCGGTACCAGCTTCTCCCTCTGGATCGCATACAACGGAGAGCGACTCGAATAGTCGGCTGCCAACGAACTTCTGATGGGCTTGATTCCTTGGCGCTGCGTAGAGATGTAGCTTCACTGTGCATCTTCTATCGCATGTACAACGGAGAGTGCTCCGAGGAGTTATTCGGGTTGATCCCTGCCGCATCCTTCCGCCACCGCCCTACGCGACAACACTTCCATCCTCACCATCTGGATGGTTGGTTGTCTTCTACTGTGCGTTTTTCCAGAAATTTCCTGCCTCGCACAGCAAAGCTCTGGAATGAGGTTCCTGCTGCGGTATTCCCGGACCGATATGACCTTCAAGCTTTCAAAAAAAGAGCGTACTCCTACCTAAAAGGCCGGCAACGCACTTGTGACTCTTTTGGTGTCGCAGGTGTCCATGGGCGACGGTAATCGTTTACCATCAGGCGATCCGTCTGCTCGTTTGCCCCCTATATCATAAAAAAAAAAAAAAAAAAAAAAAATATCTAAAGCAAAACAAACTCAGCCATCGGCCATCAGTTCTATACGAGCGATGTGCCATGTGCACTGCCACTTGAGTCTGATGATTCCTCGAGCTATGTCGGTGACTTCAGCTCTTGCGCGGATTCCGCAGTAAAATTCCGAGCGCAGCCCTCTCCATCGCCCCCTGAGTAACCTTGAGCTTTCTTATGAGGCCCATCGTTAACGGCCACGTCTTAGTACCATAAGTCATCACTGGTAACACAGGCTGGTAAAAGACTTTTGACCAATACCAATCATCAAGTTTTCTCCTCATCATGATACTACATGATCCAGTACGGATTAGGACTATATTTTATTTGACACACATTATTAGATACGCGTAAACGCTTACGTAAAGCGTGGACACTGGGAAAGTAAAAGCCACGAGTTACATTGATTAGTATACATCATACAAGTAGTCAGAAACCTTCGTTCGCGCGCTACTCGCTGGTTTTACGAGCTCTTCCTTAAGAGGATACGATGCGCACCATTTCTCCATACAAACGTAATCCCCTGTTTCCTCCCTGGATAATGGATTTAGAGCCAAATTTTTTTTACTGTGTAATCTATATCTACCATAGCTATGCCCCTATGTTTAGTTTTTTTCCATATTTCAATTAACATAAGCAATATGAGCTCTCCAAAACTGAAAAAAATACCCAATTTCAACGTCATTTTCAGACACTCATCAGAAAAGAATCCCTCACATAAACAAAAAAAGGAAAAC
This sequence comes from Archips crataeganus, assembly GCA_947859365.1. Lineage (NCBI taxonomy): Eukaryota > Metazoa > Arthropoda > Insecta > Lepidoptera > Tortricidae > Archips > Archips crataeganus. The sequence continues at coordinate 9,131,085 of OX402064.1, forward strand.
ATAGGGGCATAGCTAAATCTGTCCTCTAATTATTTTTGAAAAAAATAATTTTATTGGTCCAGTTTTCGAGAAGAAAACAGGGGATTACGAAATGCTGTTTTGATCAATTTTACGCGCCTATTAACGGTCTGAGCTGCAGTTGTCCCGCTTTCGCTGTACTGACACACAGGGGTTCGGGCGAGACAGCGAAATTTCATTAAAATACCTATTTCTCAATTAGTCTCTCAGCCATCGTACCCTCTTTGGAACTGTTTATGGATTTTTATTTTATAGCATCTGAAAGTAAAACCACCATAACCTACACTGGAAAAATGGGTTTTTTGGTGTCATCTTCCGGTACATCTTACCGAAGGCTAGGTGAGCTGCTCAGCTAGGAAAAATATCAGCAAAGTGAGAGTAACGTACCTACGTGATAAATTAGAATAGTTTAGCCCTACTTATAAGCAAAATATACGTGGTGTGTGTTGGTTGAAATATTCATGGGTTAGCCCCTGATTTTTTTTAATTCGAATAATATTATTCTATGTTGTAGTGGCAATATAAATACTCGTTATGTATATATTTTAAGTATCTATCTATTACGGTTCTTGAGACATACTGACAAATAGACGGACAACGTAGCATCATTATACTAGGGCCCCATTTTGCACCCCTAAGATGAGAAACTTTAAAAACGTATGGGAACTTAAGTAATTGAGGTGTTACTTGCGGAGGATCGATCCATAACGAATCATTATGTAAAACGTTGTACTGCATTAGAAAAAATACCACTTCAAAGGTAGCTTAGGTTATGTAAGATTATTTCCACTTTGACACTCGGGACGTCTCAGTTTTAACCATAAAGGTCGTGTTTTCTCATAAAATATCCAAACCTATTTAATGTAATTAATAACAAAACCTCAGCCTAAGTAAGTATTGCACTTCCGATCTCTTTCGCCGTACGTCGAGAATTGCCGAGTGCCTAAGTGGAAATAATCTTAATGTACTCGTGTCTAATCATTAAAATATGATTTATGCCACTGTATACCTGCAAGAATTTTAGAGGCCTCGTAAAAGTATTTTAGTATCGGCCCTTTATTATCTTTTCTCAACAAGAACACGGTAGCGGTTAATAAATTAGATAAATAAAAAGATGCATTCCTGTAGAAAACGTCGAGTCGTCACTTGACGCCGCCATCATTTCACTAACGCGTTTAGGCGCTATGCTTCTGTCAAAACCACAGAACTAACAACAAGATGAATATAAATTAATATCGCCAGAGACTAAATCATAAAACTGTATTACTAATATACCACCATGTTTCGACCAAATTGCAACAGCACCTTGACGCTGGCAAAATTGTTCCAATGGACAGACGCCATTCAAAAAATATACTGGTAGGTAAGTACTTAGCTAAAGGATCTCATACATGATATATCCCCCCTGTGAATACTAGACATAAAAATTATGAAATATGTGTCGATACCCCTTTAATTTCTGTCTTTTACATATCTTTAATTATAGTTTCTTGCACTTACTTAACTTTTGTTGGAAAAAATCGCTTTCCGCCAAGTTTCGTACGGCGCATTCTTCCTAGCAATGCAGCAATGATGGTATTTACGAAAAAAATATGCATGTTAAAGAAGCTACTGGGGTTAGGTACCTACTTACTGAACAGATAATTGGATTTTGATTTTTTGAGGTAATTCTAGCAATACAGATAGTCGTGATGTCCTGGGTGATGAATAAAATATGACAGGAGATAGGACACAGGCTAGTATTACAATTTTTATTTTATTTGTTACGCTTTATAACTAGGTGTGCGATGTCTATTAATTTTTATTATCTGCGATCAAAACCGTTCCATCCGCGTACAAACAAGATATTTTATTGTACAAAAATTATAATAATAAAATTGTTCATATAAATAAAAAGTCGTTATTTATTTCGTAACGTCAGAAACTACACGACACTAATTCGCTCTATAATATTATTGTTTTATTGGGCCCGGGAGCAAATATCAAGGAGAGGCGGGTACGCGGGCGATTTATTGGTCATTTTATTTTTTGTTTCCTCGGAAAAATGTGAAATTCAACTTTCTTTCGTCACCGATCTTGTTTTAACTCTTTGATCTCATTCGATTAGCATGAAATATTGTTCTTATGTGTTCATACGGGATGCTACGTGTTGTGACCAGCCGGAAGTCAATTAGGTTGTCTGTGTGTTAATTTGATTGTCGGTAATAGTGTTGTCGACAGAGCCGTATAAATTTGTATTAGGGAAATCTTGTTTCGTTTTATTACAGCTCTGATCATCACCGTGATTAGAAATTTGCAGTCATTTGTTATAATTAAAAAGATTGTTCTATTCGCTTTGAAGTCATGAAACAGTATGACGGGACTTGCTTTTAGCTTATTGCACTATATTTTTCTAGTCATTTTCGTGGAGGCAGGGTATACAGTAACACTTTAAACTAAGTATAATAAAATTATTAATCCTAGGATCTTATACATCCTTTTCAGATTTCACATAGTTATTTGACCTGGATACCCTATACACGTACATCTCGTGTGTGTGTGTGTGTGAAGTTCCCAATCCACACTGGGCCCGCGCGGGAACTACAGCCGAAGCCCTCTTATTCTAAGAGGCCTGTACCCTCCAGTGGGACGTATAAGGCTGGTATGATGCTTATGACACCTTTAAATCGCCTAATACTACCCTTACGAACCCTATTCCCAACTAATTCACCGTACATCACACAATATCGGCCTCTTCACGGCGCGACATAAAACGCCCTAATCTCACATAAGTACATCATAGCATAAGCATAACAGAGCATAACACATAATGACAGAAGCCCCGACTAATCAAACTTAGCCAATGCAGCTTAGTTATTGTCGTAAAGACTGATTGCTTCACACAGATTACCAATCTACAGAAAGACTACTCTCCACTTAAATAATTTATTGAATCAGGCGTTACTTTGCGCGGTTGATCTCAGGTTATCCAGGTCGCAAAATGACTACATAGGTTGATTGACCACATCGCATTAGACTAGACTAGACTAGGACTAGATTGCCCAGATCTTTATTTGACCACATCGCATAATGACTAGGTCGCAAACATATTATTTTAATACAAAAATAGGTAGGTTAGATAACTTTAGTTGTCCGAAGGGCAAAATAGCCACAAAGAGGACCTCCGCCCAAGCAAAGGAACTCGAAAAGCAGTTGGACAAACTTTAGTTGGACCACGGGTACGGAAGGACAAAAATAAGCTATCTAGGCATTTTGCGACCTAGTCTTTGTGCGATGTGATCAAATAAAGATCTGGGCAATTTACGATCTAGTCATTATGCGATGTGGTCAATCTAATGTAGTCATTTTGCGACCTGGACAACCTGAGGTCAACCCACTTTGCGGAGGTCCATATTAATGAACTGGTCGCGGGTGAGCAAAGTAATTGTTTCAGTTCATTAGACTACTCTCCTTTAGACAAGGTGTCCCAGAATTCTTCCAAAACATTTCATACTGTTTGAAGCTTTCGTTATTTTCACTCATAATTGTTATACTACTTAAACGGGACTTATCACGCAAACAATATTTACCTCGACGTTTCGGCCACATTGCAGCAGCCGTGGTCACGAGTTGACTGAAGTGTAGAGTGTCATGTTCGTTTAGCCGCTCGAGTCTTTCGAACTCGCACTTGATTCCAATTAGAATCAGCACCAGTATCTCGAACTACCCGTATTTCGAACTACCCAATTATATTTCATCAGATAGTTGAGTATATTTGAACTACCCGCACTTGATTCCGATTAGAATCAGCACCCGTATCTCTAACTACCCGAGTATATTTCATCAGATAAGTAGTTGAGTAAATTCGACTGAGCCACTTCTATTTTTTTTTATTTGGTTAGTTGGAGACAGCGTGCTATTATTGGTATCATAACTCGGCACGGATAACCTAGAGATATGGGTTCAATTCCTATTCGGTTCACCCACACTTTAAAGATTTTAAAAATCGTTAGTTTTTTATTGATTGATAAAAATAATAACTGAATAGCCACTACTGGTACGGTAAATGAGTCTATCGCACAGCACCATAATATTTACTTCGCGCTTCTATAGTCATACATAAAACTTTGTATTTCTTGCTTTGTGTTGACCAGAGCGAGAGCATTGAAAAGCTTAATTACCATTTGCAGACAATAATTAAATGCCAGCAAGTCTACCCCGTCTAAAATAAGCCAGGTGATAGTGTCTTGAACTTCATTGCCCAGTGCATGCGCGTACTGAATATCTAGTTGTGTATCATTAAAACTAATTTGAATTATATCCTTGGCAGCTTTATCTCCATATATTTTTATACTATCACATCATTATAAATATTAAAACGCTTTGTGAGTTCTGAGTGTGAATCCCACTGATTGAATATGTGATTTGTATCCACCTGATTAAGGTTGCTGGAACGCGTTGGATGCGGATGGCACAGGACCGATCTGTTTGGCGAGCCTTGCGGGAGGCCTATGTTCAGCTTCAGCTTCAGATGATCCACTATAGTGATACCTTTACAGATTAGCGATAAAAGTTTTAAAAAAATATGTTGCCTGTGACTTTGCCTGGGTTCAATTTGAATTTCTTGGATTAAAAGTATTCAATGCCCGTCTCCGGGTCTTCCATTTTCAACCGACGAAAACAAAAGGAGGAGGTTCTCAATTCAACGTGTATATTTTTTTTTTGTTTTTTTTTTTTTTTTTTTGTATGATCACGCATAACTTTTTACAGAGTAGTCCGATTTTGATGATTCTTTTTTATTGGAAAGCGTATACCCCGAGGGTGGTCCCATTTAAATTTGGAAACAATATTCCTACCCTAAGGGTAGGAAAACTGGGGATGATTGACTAACTTTTTACAGAGTAGTCTAATTTTCATAATTCTTTTTTATTGGATAGATAATAATAATAATAATAATAATAATAATAATAAGGCGTAGGGATGTGATGACCTCATCGCCCGCTGGTGTTGTCGTGTCACCAGTGCAGTCAGTCATCGCAGGGCGGCTTGTGGCGAGCTGTTGGTGCGTAGCGACACCACGAACCCGAGACCTCCAGGGGTACACGTACACACATGCGCTTATACACACACTCACACACAGTTACACACCCACCCCGCCTCTAGTTTGCCTTTGTTGGTTGCCTAGAGTGGAGCGCAAGAGCTAAATGCTCGAAGGATGGATGTGTTTGGCCGTAAGTGGCGAGTTGGCATTTTGAAGTTTAAAGTCCAGGGACACCTCTCCATCCTTAGCCGTTCACACCAATGTTGCCGCCTCGTTGCCCCGAGTGGGCAATAGTTTGAGGGGCCCATTTAGTGAACGGCGAGTCACCGCCTACCAAAAGTTCAGTTTATGAGATATTGAAATGGTAGGTGTCCGTTATCTCACTCCATAACCCGGTAAGCCTGTCCACAACATCCCAACCCCATAGCCAATTCCATGTCACTTCCTACCTGACAATAGTTTGGCAACTGTGGGGGACTGTCCGCTAGCACATCCTCATGGTGTATTAGGGGATAGACCTCCATAGTTGCGCCCATCTCATTTATATTATATGGTACCAAAGGCCTCTTCATGTTGGCTTCGGCCCCATGTATGCCTTTCAAATGACCGGGTCCCCATGGGCCCGTGATCGGAAATCCGTACCAACATAATAATAAAGGCGTAGGGATGTGACGACCCCATCGCCCGCTGGTGTTGTGGTGTCTGTCACCAGCGCAGTCAGTCAAAAGGCGTAGGGATATGACGACCTCATCGCCCGCTGGTGTTGTCGTGTCACCAGTGCAGTCAGTCATCGCAGGGCGGCTTGTGGCGAGCTGTTGGTGCGTAGCGACACCACGAACCCGAGACCTCCAGGGGTACACATACACACATGCGCTTATACACACACTCACACACAGTTACACACCCACCCCGCCTCTAGTTTGCCTTTGTTGGTCGCCTAGAGTGGAGCGCAAGAGCTAATGCTCGAAGGATGGATGTGTTTCCGTAAGTGGCGAGTTGGCATTCTGAAGTTTAAAGTCCAGGAACACCTCTCCATCCTTAGCCGTTCACACCAATGTTGCCGCCTCGTTGCCCCGAGTGGGCAATAGTTTGAGGGGCCCATTTAGTGAACAGCGAGTCACCGCCTACCAAAAGTTCAGTTTATGAGATATTGAAATGGTAGGTGTCCGTTATCTCACTCCATAGCCCGGTAATCCTGTCCACAACATCCCAACCCCATAGCCAATTCCATGTCGCTTCCTACCTGGCAATAGTTTGGCAACTGTGGGGGACTGTCCGCTAGCACATCCTCATGGTGTATTAGGGGATAGACCCCCATAGTTGCGCCCATCTCATTTATATTATATGGTACCAAAGGCCTCTTCATGTTGGCTTCGGCCCCATGAATGCCTTTCAAATGACCGGGTCCCCATGGGCCCGTGATCGGAAATCCGTACCAACATAATAATAATTTATTCATATATAGTTGTACAAACAATGAAGGACAAACATATTTCTGTCAGCACGAAAAAGAAGATAAAAACAATTTGCACATTTAATTAGTTATAACTCTGGCCTCCAAACCAAGCAAAAGCAAAACTAAGCAAAGATAGGGTATACCTTCAAGTTGGTATTATAAATTTGGAAAAAAAAATTACCCCAAGGATGGAAAAAAGTATAAAATAAAAACTTTTTAACAAAAAATTAAACCGCCGAAAAAACTAAAGAGCAAAAAATAATACCTTTTTTGTTTGACCTTAATCTAGGTACCAGTTTGAAGTCGGTGCCTCAGCACGAGCCAGGAGGAGTGATAGAAGCCAATCAGGTAGACGATTATAGGTCCACTCCTCCTGGCTAAGTGGCGAGGCACCGACTTCAAACTGGTACCTAGATTAAGGTCAAACGAAAAAGGTATTATTTTTTGCTTTTCAGTTTTTTCGGCGGTTTAATTTTTTGTTAAAAAGTTTTTTAAACTTTAACTCAATTTCCTTCAACTGAAATAAAAAGCATTAACATTTAGTAGGGAGTTGGTAATATTTAAGAATGTTTCGTCCAATTTGACTGATCTGATTAAAGGACAAATTGTCCTTTCAATGATTTAAATAATAATATACTTAAAAGGTAAGCATCGAATACATTACACATCGACTATACATTAACTTTTATGTAAATATTGAATATTTTTTGGACATTTGAAGCTGACTTTATAAATATGGGCGTAAACTATTAAAATCCAAACCACCTCGCTGTTGTAAGCTGTACAAACTAGGAGCGAATTCAAAACTTATTTATTACTAACAAACACTTGTTTCTTACTATTATACCGACAATAAATCATAGATAGCAAATAAATCTAGAATACTGCTGATTAAGTAACCTAGCCATCTAAGCCTTAAATGCGAGAAATATTGTACGCGTTGCGTTACATTGCGGGCTACTAGCTACGAAAGTATAAAGTTTTACTAATGAAGTACAGAATATTTTACGTACGCGTCGCGTTACATTGCGAGCCACTGCCTGGGGAAATACAAAGAAATTACGAATGAATTCAGAACACTTTGTACGCGTCGCGTTACATAGCGGGCCACTAGCCTCAGAAATACACATTCATCATCATCATCATTCCAGCCTATATACGTCCCACTGCAGGGCACAGGCCTCCTTTCAGAATGGCCGTAGCGTAGTTCCCACGCGGGCCCAGTGCGGATTGGGAACTTCACACACACCATTGAATTTCTTCGCAGGTGTATGCAGGTTTCCTCACGATGTTTTTCTTCGCCGTAAATCTCGTGGCAAATTTCAAATTAATTTCGCACATAAATTCGGAAAAACTCAGAGGTGCGAGCCGGGATTTGAACCCACGACTCTCCGCTTGAGAGGCCGTAGGTCAAACCACTAGGCCACCATGGCTACTAATTCAAAAAGAATACGAGACAAGAATTTTTTTATTATTTTTTTTGAAAGGGACACAAGGCCATTTTGTTTTTTAGAAAAGTAAAATCAAAACAGGTACAGGTTTGCAACAAGCTATGGCAGCCTCGTTACACTTTTGAGCTACAAAAAGAATACTGACTTTTCCTTTTTCAGGAAGTCAAATATTATAAGGTATTCAAATATTTCTAACATTTTTTAAGAGATCGATCTAGCACAGCAATGTAAAACAACTACACGATAAAATCTCGCGCTGTGTAAATATACCTTCAGATAATCATTCATCATTTATGAATATTTGTGCCGTTTTAACATAGGCAAACATTGACACTTTAAGTAGATCAAATTTGATTATAATTACTTCATTGCTACATTATTAGGGTGAAGTACGCAGTAGTCTGCCAGGCGCCGGTATATGATTGCGAGGAGTATGAAAGATATCTCTCGTGCTCTTCCCACTCGTGCGAAAGATTGACAGGTTCCGACTACCGTCGCGTGGGTGACTACTGGATATTTTACCCTACTCGTTATTATTACTTTTAGCTAAAAAAAAAATAAAAAAATAAAAAAAAAAATCTGTTTATTTCATAACAATTATACAATAATGACATACCTAGCCAATCTTTATTTTTAAAGATTTCTAAGATTTTCGAGTTTAAGTTGTACATAAACAATGACTTTAAGTACCTAACTTAAGTTAATGATTGATGTCTCTACATATAACATCGTGCATTATTACGTGCAAAAAATGTATTTTCTTCCGGAATCTGTAATTTCCAATACATAAATCTTCCTTGCCATCTATCCAAACCAGAAACCCTTTTGAAAACAAACCCGAAAACCAATATACTGGCCTAATGCGCTGTGTCAACGTTTCCACAAAGCGGCGCTGGACATGGAGAGAACTAAGTATCTGACATTTTTAGGAACTAAACATTGACGTAAAAACTAAGGCACTAGTCCCACTAAGGGAGAGAAAGCGACTAGCTATCGACTATTTTCTCGCTCAAGATACGAACTAAAGATATAGGTCGTCAGTAAAAGATAAATACTTACATATTCCATGTACCGCTTTTTAAGACTCACTATGCTAAGAACTCATTTATCTCTCGCATCTGTGATTCCTATAATCGTTGTTTTAGCAATATTGAAATGTTTAACGTTTCCTTTAACACATTTAGAAACAATTTATATAAACTGCCTTAGGTTGTGGTGAGAAATTGGCTTGCAGTTGTTGCACATGTGCTGGAATATATTATGCATTAATGTAAATTTAATATTGTAAATTTATTGTAAATTTAATAATACATAGGTACATATTTCTAGTGATCTTATGCGTCCGTCATATTCAGCTGGGAGGCTGAATTTCTTTCAAATTTGTTACTTGTAATGTGAACACTATTTTGTCAATGAGTCAACTCATCTTATTATTTGTCATGAGCTATGTATGACTGTTTGTGTTCCTATAAATAAATAAATATTTTATAGTTGATCGGTGGCTGTTCACACTGCCGGCGAAAACTCTCTTCACTAGTTGATCGCAGCGATAAAAGCTGTCAACGATAAAACTCCCTCAGCGGTAGGTAGGTACTCGTTTAGCGATGCTCGCTCGGCGGTCGGAACTTACGCTGAGAGACCAACCAGCGATCATTCTACTGTACAGCATGGAGACCCGCCCGAGCGAGTGGTGCTCGCCAGCTCGTTTCTAGTTTCTGGTCGGCGGTGGGACCAGTGCCATAAACTGAACATCCAGCGCTGTTGACAAGAACGGCAGTTTGCTGATTGGGGACCATTTCGTGATATGCGAATTTTTATTTTATATATAAATAGGAAAAAAGAATAAATATAATTAACTTCCTCATCATTCTTTTTCATCGGGTCCTTCAAGAAAAGAGTGTATTGTTCCCGCCGGCAACGGACTAGTGACCCCTCTGAGGTTTCTGGTTCTCATGGGTGGTGGTGATCGCTTACCAACAGGTGACCCACTTGTTCGTTTGCCTCCCACTATCAATAAAAATATTTAATATAAGAGGCTTTATTTCATTTAAAAAAATACAATATTGCATGCATTATCTCAACTACTTAATCTTAACTTTTTTTTTTTAAATAAATAAAAATAAAAAAAAAATAAAAAACTTTAACTAAAACGGCAAAATAAAAATATCGTATATTTTATTCTTGACTTGTTTTATTTTCTCATGTTACCACGATTAAATGTTTTCTTACTTTCATGACATAAATTGCGTTGTCCATTTAAATAAATAATCCTGACTAAACACTGACGAGTCAAAATCCTTGGACCTAGAAACAAAATTTACAAACTCGAAACGACGGACGACGTATTTTGCAAAATTCTCACGGGATAGAGCAAAGAAGAAAAAACTGGAAAAAAAGACCTTAGAGTAAAAGAGCCCTTTGCGACGTACTTACATATTTAGGTACAGAATATTTTTTAAACTTGTAAATTTATTAATTGTTATTTTGTTTTTTTATTAATATAGCTAGGAGTAGTAAAAAGGCTCACATTCAAATAGAAGCGTTTATTCTGTAGGCAGCTTTTACTTTTTTTAAACTACCAGCTCTTTCAAAAAAAACGTCATTGCCAAGAACAATGCAAGAAATGCCGCAAGAAATTTGGCAGTAAGTTGTTTTTAAACAGTTCAAGTCTGCCACTGCCCCTGCGGCCACTGTTTTTATCAGTCAAAATCTGGCAAACATAATATTTTAAGTATAACTCAAATATATTTTTCAATATGTTCAACAGATGGGAAAATAATCTGAAAGGGCATTCAATAGTGCATGTGAATATCCTAATTCGCTAGGCAACTACGGCCCAAACCCTCTCATTCTGAGAGGAGGCCTGTGCTCTATGTGGGACGTGTATAGGTCGAGATGATGATATTGATTAGGAAAATGGCTCGTTTTATATACTTTTACGGCGACAAAGTGGAGACTTTGATGTTGAAAAATTACGTTCACTTTTTCACTCTTCTTCTCTAGGTTTCGATAATTTTCTTACTTGGTAAAGTTTTCTAATCTACCCTCTTTTTAACCCGCTATTTCTGCCCCTTCCACATACCAGTTCCTACGCCACCGCACCCTTAAGAAAGCCCCCTGTCATAATCCCTAATATTCGGTCTCTCGATCATAGTCCACAAAGGTGACGTAATAACCGCTAATCCTCTATTGTGGCTCCATCTCCCGGCAGATTGTCGCATACTTCAATGGAGATTACCACGCCCGCCGCTAGGGGCGCTTTGTTCGTTTTGTCGATGAATTTTGTTAAGGATTTGGAATGAAATTGGGAGTTGGGTGTTTATTGCGACTTAGAGTGCTTTGGGCGATCGATAAGTGATTAACTGGCATATCTAGAGACATACTTATAATGAAATTATAAAATAAATTATGATAAAATCACTTGACGAACGGATAACCGTTGGGGAGAAAAGGTTCTTGAGTGTAACTACGAACCGGAAGGCGAGGCGTTGTATTGTCTTGTATTGCAGAGTCATTTTACGGTGATCTTTGCGACTAATACCTACTTTTAAACCTTCGTTAAAAAACACTATCGGTTCTTGTCATCACTCTGTACCTACCTATGTATTCAAAATGACGTGGGTAAATAAAAAATTACGGCTTTAAATAATTTTTGTGGTTAGTCGAATTTTAACTCCAGTCGTTATTTTGTAGCAAATATACAATAACTATTACCATTTTAGTAGCCTGTAATACAATGATGCCCTCAAAACTTATGTCAATGTTGCAGTCATACAATTCCCAAGTAAAATTTCCCACTCTAGTTTTTCACGCCTTCCTCCCCCTCCCCACTAATTACCCTCCCTTCCCCCGGCACTCCCCAAATTGAATGTTTAACCCGAAATTATTTAGTTGTGTTCCTGTCCGGGATGATGGATCGGGCAATAATTGCGTCAAGTGTAATTTCGGTTATTGATGGCTTAGGGGAGCTATTGTTTTTTTATACCTCTTTGGTATGTTTGAGCCAATATTTTGGCGTGGAATTTTGCTATAGGGTAACCTCAAATGGCTTATTTTTAAATCTTAAGATGCACGGACAAGACATTTAGTTAAGAGTACTTTAGCCACAAGACGTTATTAACCAACTTCGATCAAACTGCTTTAGCATCCCATTGCTGGGCACAAGCTTCTTCTTTTTCTTTCCATTCGTCTCTATCTTTCACAAAATCTTACCAAAATGGGTCAAAACGGTTTATATAATTTCCCCATCTCCATTTTGGTATGCTTCTGCTTAGGAGGGCACCGGGCCTAATTGATGGCAATTTTTGCGCACCGATCCGGATGCATGCATAGTTTGGCGGTTTTGGTCCCACATCTGCTGTGGCCCACATCGACAGTCTGAGTTTTGGAGCGCAGGGTTCTGATTCTATCAGTTATCCGAACACTTGACATTCTGCGCTCCGTGGCTCGCTGGTAAATTTTGAGCTTGGTCTTCCGGGCTCGGTTAAAGAACAAGCCTAGGCTCCGTAGGTTATGATAGGCAATCGGTTTGATTAAATGTTTATTGCCTAAATATTTGATAGTACCAGAAAGCATTTGGTAGTACCAGATCAAATGCCCTGATGCCATTTTCCGTGGTAATATTTTGCTGAGTGAAAATATGGCTACATAAAAATGTGTGTACTTACTAAATTTATTCCAAAGGTTGCTAATATTTACCGAAATCATTTTGGCGAAAGCATTTTAATTTTTTACCGAATTCAAATTATTTTGGGAAAACAAGGCCAAAATTCCCATCGTCGTCCGGAAAATCAGTGATTCGCAAAAAGCATTTTTAATGTCATAGAAATATAAACTTTTTTATCTTGTTTTTAATTTTTTTTTAAACAATCAGTGCGCAACCATACGCACCTACTTTTGGCTATTAGATAATACTAGCTTTAGCCCGCGACTTCGTACACGAAGACAATAACGTTAGTTGTTTGCATGAAATTTGGCACTCAGGTAGTTTATTACGTAGATTACCACGTAGGATAATGCCAGGAAAATGCAAAGTTCAAAACCAAACCAAAAAATATGTTTAACTTACATATTCCTACCTTCGTTGGCCTTCGCCATTTTGTTTTATTTAAAATTTGCAATTAGGTAACTACCTAAGTAAGCTAACCTAAATCCGCCGAATAAAACCGTATTACGTATCTACTTCAACAATCCACTTCAAAACACTTCTAAGCATAGAATATTTACACACAGCAACCGACACTTGTTGCTACGAAAATGTAACAAAGGTATAAACCGAAAAACCGAAAACCGAAAACCGAAAACCGAATAGTGATAGTAACCCGTGAAACCGAACCGAATTTAGCTAGATAAGCTAGATTATTATCTATGTATTAATTAGAATACAACCGACCGACCGACATTGAGTTGAGGTACAAGATTAAATAACCGACAAAAACTAATTTCTTTCTAAGGTTCGTAACGTTAACCGTTTACGGTTCGAAGGACCAAAAAATATGTTTAACTCACATATTCCTACCTTCGATAGCTAGAGCCACTATACATAAATATGTGTCCAAGCATGTCAGACCCCAATAAAAGACAATGTTAGGTACCTTTAGAAGCGCGCGATGTCTTGTAGGTGGCCTGCAGCCGCCGCCGGGTTTGGCCGATTTCTATCTCTTGCTGTTGCTTGATATAAATGGGAATCCTGAAGTGTTCTTGAATTCACAGTCACAGTAAAAGTTTGGACTATAATTATTATAACTAATATCACGGAGCGCGATGCGCCCCGTGCCGAACCGCCGAGAAGAAGAAGGGCCTGTTCTTATTATTTCCACGGCGCCACTGTCGCGTCGTAAGCGCAGGAGGCAAGGCAATGTTGCCAACCTCAAGGCTGCCGTATTACCTCCTATTGTGGGAGTAACATGCTTGGACACCGCGGAATTTGAATAAGTGAATTCTAAAGCCGGTAAGCCGCGGTGGCCTAGTGGTTTGACCTGATGGTGCTTAAATTAAATTTACTTATTTCTATACCGTGGGAATTTAACATTTTCCCAGAAATAAGTACCCTGTGTCAATCATGGATATTGTAGCTCACTATTGGTGAAAGAATTTTTAAAATCAGTCCCGAAGTTGAATTCACTTATTTCTATCCCGCGGGAATTTTGCATTTCCCCGAAGAAAAAGTAGCCTATGTCAATCGGGGACAGTCATATCACATAATATGTAAAAATTTTTAAAAGCAGCCCCGGAATTGAATTAATTTATTTCTATCCCGTGGGAATTTTGCATTTTCCCGGATAAAAAGTAACCTACGTCAATCAAGGACAGTGTAGCTTTTTAATTCTGAAAGAATTTTTAAAATCGGCTCAATAGTTTCAGAGATTCTGCTACAAACAAATAAACAAAGAAAGTTTAGATATTTCCCTATCCCGTGGGAATTTCGAAAAATCCTTCCTTAGTGCACCTCTACAATACTCAAGGTACATGTGTGCCAAATTTCAAGTCTCTAGCCGCAGTATTTTAGGCTGTGCGTTGTCTGCCAGTCAGTCAGTCAGTCAGTCACGGTACTGTTTTATAGGTATAGATAAATTGTGCTCGTACCTACCTATTAAAATCACATTCTTTCGTAATTTAGAAAAATTTGACACACTGGTTTACTTTTTCTTAGTTTTCTCCAATTACTGCTTGTTCCTTGGACTACTTTATATGCATCATATGCATGCTTCATAACATTGGAGTACTTCATATGCTTTAAACAATTATCAGAAACGATTTTATTTCAATTCACAAAATGAGTGCGAAAACCAACTTTTATTCACAACTGAGCCAATTGGACATCAGAACCGCGAAAACAAAACCTCACTGTCATATTTATACAAATAAATTCTAATTAAAATGAAATAACCAACCACCACATACCCAAGCGTCATATCTCTCAAGCCGCAACCATGGAAAATTGAATTAAACTCCCTTTTAATTAGATATAAATTGGCTTGTAGTTTTTTGTGGTGTCGCCATTTTTATCTTTAAGATATTTGTGCACGTACAGGCAGATAAAGTTTGAGTTAAACTAAGGTTGGCATGTCATAACCATAATGGAGAATGTGAGATGAGAATCGCCCGTATTTTAAATGAAAATGGCCAATTTGGAAGCGTAAAATTAGCACCCGGTCTTATGCGGCGCAAAAAATATTTTTATTCCAATTCTGATGCGGTGGCGTCAAAAATATGAATTTGGGCGCATATAATATTGGACATATTTTCTACGGAACGGAAGTCGCGATTTACTTTCAATTTCAACGGCTTAGGCTCGTAAAGCCCACTTTCCCAAAAAGTGTACTTTTTAAAAGCTTTTTATTAACTTGTAATGTATGTAATTAGGCAATTATGTATGTACGGGTCAAATCTTGGAAGTTGAATTTGACTCACTTCCAGTGGTCGGATTCACTTGAAATTTGGTATTCTTATACACCGTGAAATTTTAGTGGTTGTTTTCCCGAAACGAGGTGATTTAGTATCGATTGTACAATCGATTTATAATTACTATTTTGACTAGAGTCAAAAATCCAATTGTGAAAAACGAAAGTTGAAAATGACCGCAAACCAATAGTAACGCTTCGTTGGTACCTAACCTATCGTACGATCGTACGCTACTTGTACCAACGAAGCTTTACTATTGGTTTGCGGTCATTTTCGACTTTCGTTTTTCACAATTGGATTTTTGACTCTAGTCAAAATAGTAATTATAAATCGATTGTACAATAGAAACTAAATCACCTCGTTTCGGGAAAACAACCACTAAAATTTCACGGTGTATAGGTTAGATGACAATGCAAGGACAGTCAACAAAAAGTACAATCAGCGAAAAAGTTTGCATTGAAAATTAAATTTTTAACAAAAACTTATTGTTAATGTAGGTACATTTTCTCAATTAGGGCATCTCACATCACTATGCCTAGATATTTTTCTGGCACGAATGACTGGTTAGTGTTTGACATAATAATACCATCGACAATCCTGTTATCGATAAGTACCACTTCAACGTCATAGAACCTACATATACACCTGCGAAGAAATTCCATGGTGTAGTGAAGTTCCCAATCCGCACTCGACCCGCGTGGGAACTACGGCCCAAGCCCTTTTCTTCACACACACCAGAAGACGCTTATCGGCCGTCAGTTCTGCGAGCGATGTGCCCTGCCCACTACCACTTAAGTCTAGCGATTCTTCGAGCTATGTTTGTTACTTTAGTTCTTGCGCGGATTTCATTATTTCTAATGCGATCCCGCAGAGAAACTCCAAGCATAGCCGACCAGACGCCCAGACGACCAGATGGCCTAGTGGTTAGAGACCCTGACTATGAAGCTTGAGGTCCCGGGTTCGATTCCCGTGTCGGGGCAGATATTTGTATGAAAAATACGAATGTTTGTTCTCGGGTCTTGGGTGTTTAATATGTATTTAAGTATGTATCTATTAATATAAGTATGTTTATCCGTTGCCTAGTACCCATAACACAAGCTTTGCCTAGCTTTACTTTGGGACCAGGTCAATTGGTGTGAATTGTCCCGTGATATTTATTTATTTATTAACTTAAAAAAATATATATATATTTATAGCCCTCTCTATCGCCCTCTGAGTGACTTCGAGCTTTCTTAAGAGACCCATCGTTAGCTGGATATGTCTAAAAGTGACTAATTTCAATTACAACTGTACTACTAACTAACTATCTACTAATAAACATCAATGACGTCACACTTCACGCTATAAACACGCATTTAATCGCAACTCCCGCGCAATTAATATCGCCCGCGACTAATATTTCAGATCATTGTTGACGTCAGACAAATGTTCGTGTGTCTGTGTATTTTTTTGCTTGACCGCGTCTAAAACGACATAACTCTTTAATAATGTGACAAGCTGATTTGTGTTAAGGGGGAGATGTATGACAATATATTAGTAACTTTTGGGAAGTGCGTGCAATTATGAAAAGAATACAATACAATACAATACAATACAATGACTCTTTATTGTACACCAATAGGTAGGTAGGTACGTAGGTTCTCTTTGTGTGCTCTACAGGCTCTACTACGGGGAGTGCTCCGAGGAGCTATTCAATTTATTACCAGCTACGGGCTTCCACTATCGCACGTCGCGCCGTAAGTCTGCGTTCCACCGTCACCACCTTGATGAATATACATCTACAACTGTGCGTTTCCGTCGGCATTTTCTGCCGCGCACAGCTAAATTGTGGAATCAACTCCCATCTACGGTGTTTCCAACTAACTATGGCATCGGGTCCTTCAAGAAAAGAGTGTATCGTTCCCTTAAAGGCCGGCAACGGACTAGTGACCCTTCTGGGGTTTCTGGTTCTTATGGGTGGTGGTGATCGCTTACCAACAGGTGACCCATTTGCTCGTTTGCCTCCCTCTATCAATAATAAAAAAAAAACGCACAGGAAACAATACAGAAAAACAAGTACATGGAAAAAATATACAAGGTAAGCAATAGGCGGCCTTAACGCTTCGAAGCGATCTCTTCCTGGCAACCATTTTACGAAGGAAAACAACAAGGAATGTATTTCAGCAGGTGGTGCAATATAAGAATAAAAATAAATAGTAATATAAACAAACATTATACAAAAACAACCTAATCTAATAATATATACATCATAAAACGCACAGATAAATTATACACAACAATAAACTTGTAAATATATAAACGGGCTATAATTTTCACACACAAGATAGCAAATAGTGTTCCTTAAGAGGGTACGATGGCTGAGAGAATTTTGAGAAATAGGTATTTTAATGAAATTTCGCTGTCTCGCCCGAACCCCTCCGTGTCAGTACAGCGAGAGCGGGACAACTGCAGCTCAGACCGTTAATAGGCGCGTAAAATTGATCAAAACAGCATTTCGTAGTCCCCTGTTTTCTTCTCGAAAACTGGACCAATAGATTTTTTTTTTTCATAAATAATTATAAGACAGATTTAGTAGCTATGCCCCTATTTTTTCCTTTTTTAGTTTATAGGAGGGATTGTTTTCTGATGAGTGTCTGAAAATGACGTTGAAATTGGGCAATTCTTTCAGTTTTTGAAAGCTCATATTTCATATGTTAATTGAAATATGGAAAAAAACGAAACATAGGGGCATAGCTGTGGTAGATACAGATTACACAGAATAAAAAATTTGGCTCTAAAGCAATTATCCAGGGAGGAAACAGGGGACTACGTTTGTATGGAGAAATGGTGCGCATCGTATCCTCTTAATCAAGGATTTGAAGGATTTTGAAGAATAATGTACTTAGGGATAAAGGTGTTTTTGGTGGAAATGTCAAGGAATTAATTGATTGGTTTTCTGTCAGATGGCGTTAGTATCGTGAGGTTCATGTGACGACACAATCTTGTTTGCGATTGGCTTATACAGTTACAATCAGACATGGGAATTTAGGGGGCAAAATTTAATTTAAATTATAAATAATCTCTAGGTACTATCGACGCTTTTCCCATGTGCAATTTCAAATGAGACTAAAATGACAAATTTTCAAACGGGCCTTCACGTCACAAAATTATTTTCACTTTATAAGGTTTCGTTTAAGGAGGTATTAATCCGTGATGAGAAATTATGCATTTACAGACATAGGAATTTAGGGGGAAAAATTTAATGACAGGTAGGGAGTTCCTTTATCGATAAATCCTTGTAGCGACATCTCTTGTCCGGGTGAGCGGTTAGTTCCGAAGGATTGTTGATGTTTCTCGATGAGAACAGTACCTCTACCATGAGTTTACACTAGTTTACGTGACCGTACTCGCTAGCGACGGCGTAAATTTCACAAATCATTTACGCCGTCGCTAGCGAGTACGGTCACTGCAAACTAGTGTAAACTCATGGTAGAGGTACTGAACATAGATGACGCTGTATCACTGCATAAAGTGATGATGGCAGGCTGGAATGTATGATGCATAGGAAAAATTTGCGTGTAAACTCCTGACCAGTGGTGGTGTAGGGGTAGGTAAGCACGCGGCACGGAATGCCGAGGACCTGGGTTCGATTCCCAGCGTTGGTCTTTTTTCTGGGGTTTTTCTGTGCATCTATGATTCAGTTTGTATTTAGTATGAAATTTATCGATAAACTCAACTATCGACGCTTGAATGGCAAACGCTCAGAAGTCGTCATCATCGTCATCCCTGCCTATATACGTCCCACTGCAGGGCACAGGCCTCCTCTCAGAATGAGAGGGCTTGGGCCATAGTTCCCACGCGGGCCCAGTGCGGATTGAGAACTTCACACCCACCATTAAATTTCTTCGCAGGTGTATGCAGATTTCCATACGATGTTTTCCTTCACCGTAAAAAGCTCATGGTAAATGTCAAATTTCATTTCGCACATAAATTCCGAAAAAGTCAGAGGTGCGAGCCGGGATTTGAACGCACGGTCCTCTGCTTGAGAGATCATTGGTCAAACCACTAGGCCACCACGGGTTCTTTCAGCAGACGGCAGATTCTTTTCACAGTACAGATAACTGTCAAAATCTTTGAGTTAAAAAAATGTTTTATCGCGACTAGATCTTAAATAAAAGTATAGCACAATATACCTAGATGCTTTTAAACTGTACCACATGTTTATTTACCATATCAAAATCAAAGGAAGTCTTTATACAGATTTCGCTTTATTTTCGAACATCATTTCTGGATTGATTTTAAAATGCCTTTATTATTATGCGTACGAGTATTCAGTAAAATAATCTTGCCCTTAACATATGAGAATAGGTGCATTTCCAAATTTATATGTTTATATTAGTAACATATAACTATGTCCATGCCATTCGCTCTCCGTATATCTCCCCACCCGATGTTTAGAATATCGTCAAAATATTTATTGTAATTTACTACAACAGAACGCCATAAATTTGACAATGGTTTATGATAACAACATAGGTATTTAAACTGATTAAAATATGTTGATAAAATCCAGGCAAGAAAAACCACACACTTGTTAATATCAATTTATAGCGTAACGTAACTATTTAATAAACATTATAATGCTTTTAGCATGTTCACCTCGTAGGTGTAAATTAAGTAGCTGCTTCTTTATAAAATAAAAATATATTTCAGATACAAATCCATACATTATTAGTGACCTAAGTAATGCCCGCCTTCCACTAAAAAAGGGTGCCTAAGAAGCGGAAATGGAGGTAACGAGCTGAGCAGACCGGAGTAAATCAGTTGTGCACTTAAACTAAAAAGTTTGTTTGTTTAAATACTCTTTATTGTACAAAAAGGAATAAAACAAAAAGGTTACAGAGAAAAAAATCCGGCCAAGTGCGAGTCGGACTCGCGCACGAAGGGTTCCGTACAATTGGCTAAGTAAAGTTTTTTGAAGAGGTGCTAAATATATTTTTTTTCGACAGTAGTCGTCTTCTAGACCGAGAAACTGCAGCTGTTTTATTTTTATCTCCTATTGTTTACTGGAAATATTTTTTTAAGTGTTCGAGATGACATTTGTGAGATTTAATGGCTGACAAGCGGTTCATGCTCAGTACTTAGTAGAAATAGAAAAAAAAACGAAGCCAATTGTCAATGTCAAATTAAATCTAACCGTTTGCGTTTCGTTTACTTTGCATTGTCCAAAAAGCAGTTCCAAAATAATGATCGAAAATATTCAATCGTGATTTAATTATCGTGCATAATTCGTGGAGGAATGCGGTAAAATCGAAAATCCGGATTTTGTGCGGAGGTCGTTAAAGTAGTCCAAAAATCACACCAAAACACAAAGCAAACGAAACGCAAACGGTTTGACATGGACAAAAGTGACAGATGACTTCGTTTTTTTTCTGTTTCTACTAAGTACTGAGCACGAACGGCTTGTCAGCCATTAAATCTCACAAATGTCAACTCGAACACTTAAAAAAATATTTCCAGTAAACAATAGGAGATAAAAATAAAACAGCTGCAGTTTCTCGATCTTCAGAACGCCGACTGTCGAAAAAAAATATAATTAGCACCTCTTAAAAAAACTTTACTTAGCCAATTATCTATAAAAATCACATTTGTTGTATGGGAGCCCCCCTTAAATATTTTTTTATTTTAATTTAATGATTTATTTTTAAATTCAATATGTAATTAAATATTCTGTGAATATTTCAAGTGTCTACCTGTTGCCGTTACCAATATCGAGCAAAAACGAGAAAAAAAATCATGTTTGTTGTATGGGAGCCCCCTTAAATATTTATTTAATTCCATTTTTTAGTATTTGTTGTTATAGCGGCAACCGAAATACATCATCTGTGAAAAATTCAACTCTCTAGCTATCACCGTTCCCGAGATACAGCCTGGTGACAGACGGACGGACGAACGGACTGACGGACAGCGGAGCCTCAGTAATAGGGTTTCCGTTTTTACCCTTTGGGTACGGAATCCTAAAAAAGAGAAAAAGTTTCAGCATTTGCCCTCCACTGCCAGCGGACTTTGCGGATCGAGCAAAGCGGGAAATGAGATGGGTCAGTCCGAGCGAAGTCCGTTCAAAACTACCGTGCGACGCCGTGACACAGCGGACCCATTTTAACTCGCTCAGTCCGCTTCGCTTGTTACTCGCTCGCAGTAGGAGTCATCATCATCACCATTTCAGCCGAAAGACGTCAACTGCTGAACATAGGCCTCCCCCAAAGCTCGCCAAACCGATCTGTCCCGCAACCTTAACCAGGTCGTCGCTCCATCTTGTTGGAGACCTACCTGCACTGCGTCTTCCGGTCCGTCGACGCCACTCGAGAACCTTTTTGCCCCATTCGTTGCTTTACGTTGGTAGGTACGTGTGTAGATATGATTATCTAAGACAGAACAATATTACGAGGCATAATAAATACACCGTGAAATTTTAGTGGTTGTTTTCCCGAAACGAGGTGATTTAGTATCGATTGTACAATCGATTTATAATTACTATTTTGACTAGAGTCAAAAATCCAATTGTGAAAAACGAAAGTCGAAAATGACCGCAAACCAATAGTAACGCTTCGTTGGTAGTACCTAACCTATCGTACGATCGTACGCTACTTGTACCAACGAAGCGTTACTATTGGTTTGCGGTCATTTTCGACTTTCGTTTTTCACAATTGGATTTTTGACTCTAGTCAAAATAGTAATTATAAATCGATTGTACAATCGATACTAAATCACCTCGTTTCGGGAAAACAACCACTAAAATTTCACGGTGTATAACGTTAGCTAAAATCACGAAGCACCCATACGGCTAAAGGGCCATATATAGGTATTTATTTTCCCGGCACATCTGTGACAAATTAAATTATGTAGAATAGTAGTAAAAAGTACTATGAAAGCATAATAAAAACATTATAAGCCAGTTGGGTGGGGCTCTTAAGTGTTTAGCGCCGTAACTTGTGTGTTACGAAAATTGACTAACATACATACATACAAGTTAAGTATGAAGTATCTTTTCTATTTATTTTTTTATTTTCTTCAACTTCATTTTTTTATTACTTTTACGGTCATCCCGTGAAACCATATATTTCAAACTAAATACAAACTGAAATATAGATGCACAGAAAAAACCCCAGAAAAAAGACCAATGCTGGGAATCGAACCCAGGTCCTCAGCATCTATATTTCAGTTTGTATTTAGTTTGAAATATATATGGTTTCACGGGATGACCGTAAAAGTAATAAAAAAATGAAGTTGAAGAAAATAAAAAAATAAATAGAAAAAGATACTTCATACTTAACTTGTAAAAGTTGGCCTAGTAGCGCCATCTCTTGGTCCAGGTGAGCGGGTAGCTCCGAAGGAGTGTTGAAGTCTCTCGGTAGAGGGCATAACATAGATGCGCTTTATCACTGCCTAAATGTGATTATAACAGACTGAAGTGTACGATGTATGGGAAAGATTCGTCGCTAACTTCTAGACCAGTGATGGTGTAGGGGTAAGCACGCAGCACGGAACGCTGAGGACCTGGGTTCGATTCCCAGCATTGGTCTTTTTTCTGGGGTTTTTTCTGTGCATCTATATTTCAGTTTGTATTTAGTTTGAAATATACATAGATACATATATATATAATCACGCCTCCTTTCCACCAAAGGAGTAGGCAGAGACTAATTTTGTTTCCACCTGCTACGGATCCTGACATAAATCTTTCGCTTTCTCAACTATGGATGGCACTTGTTGGGCCGGCCTCTAGGTCGTTTGATATCTTATCAACTTTGCCAGTAATGGTGAGTTATTCGAGACTGACGCTCTCTTACCTGCCTACTTAACTGGCCGAAAAATTTCAGTTGTCAAAAACAAATATATTCACTCGCGTTATTACCTCCAAACTGACTTTAACAAAGTAGCAGACGACAAATATTCCGAATTCAAATTTCCAAATCTGTACAGTTGACAATGTAATCTCTCATTGTAACAATAAGTCCAAATAATCGTCATACCATTTTCGACTCTATGCAATAAGTAGAGAGCGCAAAATGATTTGGGCTCACTCCATATTTTTTTTCGTCACCGGCTAGTGATGTGCTAACGTAAACATAAATAGTCACGTATTCGAAATGTGTCAAAGTATACTTTAGGTGACATCCGCCTTGACATTATAATCACCAGATTAACGTGACTAAAAAGACTTGACATTTCTTAATAGAAACAAATAAGTCATTGTCCTTTGACTAGATAGACGGTAAATATGTCGGCTCAGCTACGAATAAATCATTCTTTACACAATATTTTTACTTTTTTACTTTTATTTATACAATTACCCTTTTGATTCAGTTTTTTGCGAAAATGATAAAGAGCATTCCAGAGGCGACAAAACATAAAAGACTATTTTAACATCATAATTTATTTCGCATGAAAAGAAAATTTTGTCACGTTACCAAATTTAAAAAAAAACAACGCACAAAGCAACAATAAAGCTTTCCGCGCGAAACAAAAGCAATAAAAAATGACAAATATAAGAATCGCCTTTTACTCAGCCGTAACGTCGTGCATTATAAGAATTTAATAATCCAATATATCATACAAGTGGTAATTCTACTCGTAAAGAGTAATAAAACAGAGAATTATGCTTCGGACTCGCAACAGGGATGTGACAAACAATGCTCTAAAAAAACAAAAGAGACCACATTTCGTGGCAATTTGTCAGTCAAATCTGATGTTGAAGATTCCGATTGTCACGTCGACGGTGATCAACTGTCAACGCTTCCAACTCTATTGTCACCGTGACAACAATGGCCTCTATTCCAACTACAACCCAACCAACCAACATCACACCTCTAGACCAACCAATTTCAACCTTACCACACGAAACACAAAGCTTTGTTTCCCAACAACAAACACTAGACTTGCCGTCTTACAAACTACCGAGCGCCATTAAAAAGATGTTCAAAAATAACACGAGAATTTTTAAGTGAAGATAGAATTGTCTCCTAGATTTAAAACAATGGGGCAGATATTTCTGGCTTCGTTAACAAAACTGACAGGTGCTGATTTGTTACTGATTCTTCGAATACCAGAATAGAGAACGCGTCAAAACAATCCACGGGAAAAGAAGAAATAGCTTTTGTTATAATGTAGCATTATTATATCATCCATTATGTCTCTTAACCAAATTCTTACATTAATTATATGAAACAAATTTATCGGGCACTCTTATTCTTTTAACACAATTTAGGTTAACCGCAAAAGTAAAATAAATAAACTAGACGAAAAAAGACTGATAGCATTATACAACGCTTTTGTTCCAAATGAACTATTTTTAATAACATTATTACCTATTTCACCCAACAAAAGTGCATTAGTGTCATCTGCAATTATTTAAGACGAGGTTTGTAATAAAAATAAAATTTATAGCGTGGTTCTTTTTTCATAAATAAACACAGAGAGTTATTTTTCTAGCCGAGACAATGTCTAGCAGCCAGCTACATCACGGCATCGTTTGTAATCGTTAAAATGTCGTCGAAATAAAAATACCGGTTATTGTTTTAAATAAACAATGGGCAAGCGACAATAAAGAGCTGTAGAATGGCCGCAGAACGATGCTGCGGCTGACTTGTGAAGTCACAGACTAACGCAATAAATTCTAATTAGAACGCAAAGTCGTTAGACGACGAAATACTGTCCGTCTGCGACAATGGGCACACTGAGATGTAATTGTCTTTATCGTGTTTATGTTGTTTTATGCTGACAGGGAGGTGCACAAATCAATTATTATGGTCTAATTAACACTTAAAAACAATATTTTTGTAAAGAAACTAGACCCATATATTTATCACTGTATATTTTTTATTCGTAATATACTTAGTATGATTATTTGTCGACGCGACTCGGTAGACATGATTTGAATTTTTTTATTAAATGGTTTTTAGGTGCCCCGAACCAGTATCTCTTGGCTATACGTGACGAATGTGCTACCAATCACGCCATGCCGCCACCAACGAATCCACCGGAAAATATTGATCGCTTTTATTCGCCAGGAGTGGCTCGTGGTGCCATCTATCGCAACTATTTTAAGACACGACTCCTGTGTTCCAACTGATATTGGTAAGGCGTGAGAAATTATATACCGCGGCTTTATTTTACATTTTGATTTCATTAGCAGAACGTCTGATAATAAAATCAAATATGCGACAAATTTAGTTTGATTATTCCTTTCTGTTGTATATTTTTAGTTCTTTTGAATAATGAGCCTAAAAAAACTTAAAATATTATTTAAAGTCAATTTCGTAAACAAAACTTGTGTAAATTAAAATCGTATCGCATACTCAAAACGGAAAATTTACCGTAATTATGTAGATATATTAATAGGTAACAGAATTCTTACAACGTTTAATGAACCAACGGGCGTAGGCAGAAAAATCAACCAGTCTACCTCTGTTTAGTCTTCGTCACCCTCAGAGCCGTTTGAGCAACAAAAATAGAGTTTCAAAAATATTGAGCACTGTTGAAAAATAGACGTCAAACAAATATGATAATAATAAGATGCTGCGACCAACACTTGATATCTGGGTGAGATTTGCTGCTTCATTTTTACAGTTATGCTTGAGGATTGGAGAAACATTTCATAGTACTTACACAGTTTGAGTTTTTTGTTGCAATTAAAATGACAAACGCGTTCTTATTCAAATCGGCTGCACCATTTCAAAACCTAGTAACTCTCAAAAAATCAATTTTGAGATTTTTGCATATAACGTGGTTTCTAGTAAGTGCCTACAGTATACAAAAACATTTAGAGGCCTATCTCTAGAAAGGAGGTAAGCGATGACATCGCTTATTATTTGTAAAACACTTTTGAAAAATAAATTACAGCAAATATGTAACATTTAACAAGGACATAAATATTATTGTGGTCAATTACATAGGTACTTTTGGTTTCATAAAAGTAATACTTTTTATTTCTTAAAAAGCTTTTTTCGATAAAAAGACACATCAAGAATGTTTACCTTATTTCTAATGCTAAAAAAAAACGAAGTATAGGTACCTATATCAGTATTGGCCTGTCACATCGTCTCTCACATCAGTTAGCAGAAAAAGGTGCGCATCCGCACCTCGCGCGCTGCCAACATAAACACCGGCTTTGACAAATCTAATACGAAATGGATCAGTGACCTCATGGGGGCTACTACGAAGTTCAAAATTCGACGGTCGTATCGTGACTTCCTTTTCACTCTTATGTTAAATACCATTAGCGTAAACGGAATGGTACGAGACAATGTTCGAAAATCGAATTTCGTAGTACAAGGACTGATTCGGACTGGCATTTCAATGGTAGGTATATGAATACGATGACGCGATAATTCTTCTTCCTGGCCATTAATATTTCATTTTTAAAATTGCTATTAATAAAATAGGTGCTATTGTAAAATTTACGACTTTTTAAGGTTTTACTAATGTTTCGCAAATTACATTTCCCAAACTGATTGCATTTGTTTGATTGATTGCAAATGTTTAATTTCCCAAATGTTTAGTTTTTCTAAAACTGTAAACTTTTCAGGATTGTTATAAAACAAACCTAACCTAACCTAACCTAACCTACAGAATAGTCCTGAAATATATCCTGAATAGTTTACAGTTTCAGAAAAAATAAACATTTGGGAAATGAAACATTAATGCCAAATGAATCAGTTTGGGAAACGTAATTTGCCAAACGAAAGTACACCCTTTTTAAGAGATAAATTCTGCCCTATTTGCGCAACTAATTTTTTCCAAGTTAATATGTAAAAAAACGAATTGTATAGTTATTAATTAATGTAATTTTAACATAAAATTGTATTAATGAACTGAAACAATTACTTTGCTCACCCGCGACCAAAACCAATGGTAAAATAATTATTTCAGTTCATTAATATGAACCTTAGCAAAGTAACGCCTGATTCAATAAATTATAAATTGTATTGACATTAAATACATAATTTCAATACCTAATAAGAGAAAACTTGACTACAAAGCTATTGAGGTACCGGCTTTGGTGCCCGCCCAGATTATCTAATACCTTTAAACGAGCAATTCTTGTATCTATCTAATACCTTCAAACGAGTAATTCTTGTATATAATATATATATAATCAGAATCTCGGAAACGGCTCCAACGATTTCGATGAAATTTGGTATGTGGGAGTTTTCGGGGATGAAAAACTGATCTAGCTTGGTTATCTCTGGGAAAACGCTTGGTACCGAGTTTCAGCCCGAGCGGAGCTCGGTCGCCCAGGTACTGATATTATATGTGAAGAATAGGTACGAATGTTTGTTTTTTCGTGGGTATTTAATATGTGTGTATCTAGTTACCACTTTGACTTTGAATACAACAGTCAATAACCAGTCCATTTCAAGGAGATAAGGAAGTTTTCCAACCGACTATTCCACAATTTCCACTATTTCCAGCTGATTCTGATGGACAAACAAACGCGAATCGCCACGTTGATTGGAACACTTCCAGCCCTCCAGCCCATAATGCCCGACATACGACGCTCCAACGGTATTTTATGTCTCAATACCGAGTTCCATTCTTCCTAATTATTTTTTGTACTAATAGTTCGGACCCATCAATCTCCCCAACAATCTTGTTTATAGGAATGTTAACCGTGGTTATTTCGACGCGTTGCGGGCGGCACACAGGGGGTTGACTTTTAGTTTTTTTTTTTAGTAAAATTTTACACGGTTGAAAAATTGTTTTTTTTTATATCTAGTTAAGTGATTGCTGATGAACGCGTTGGCGCAGATGTCCGTGGGTGGTGGTGGGTGACAACGGCTAACCTAGAGGTTGCTTTTTTTTACTATACTTGAACTGTCAAACTATCTAGATAATAACACTACTGGGCACAGACCTTTTGGGTGAGTTTTTTTTTGCTGTAATATCCAGCCGGACCTAGTGCGGAATAGGAATTTTACAAAAACCGTCGAATGACTTCGCTGGTGTTTCTGCACGATATTTTCATTCACCGTTAAGAGGGTACGATGCGCACCATTCTCCATACATACGTAATCCCCTGTTTCCTCCCTGGATAATGGATTTAGAGCCAAATGTTTTTTACTATGTAATCTGTATCTACCATAGCTATGCCCCTATGTTTAGTTTTTTTCCATATTTCAATAACATAAGCAATATGAGCTCTCCAAAACTGAAAAAATTGCCCAATTTCAACGTCATTTTCAGATACTCATCAGAAAAGAATCCCTCACATAAACAAAAAAAGGAAAACATAGGGGCATAGCTAAATCTGTCCTCTAATTATTTTTGAAAAAAATAATGTTATTGGT
The DNA here is from genome assembly GCA_947859365.1 of Archips crataeganus. Classification (NCBI taxonomy): domain Eukaryota; kingdom Metazoa; phylum Arthropoda; class Insecta; order Lepidoptera; family Tortricidae; genus Archips; species Archips crataeganus. The sequence continues at coordinate 9,159,759 of OX402064.1, forward strand.
CCAGTTTTCGAGAAGAAAACAGGGGATTACGAAATGCTGTTTTGATCAATTTTACGCGCCTATTAACGGTCTGAGCTGCAGTTGTCCCGCTTTCGCTGTTCTGACACGCAGGGGTTCGGGCGAGACAGCGACATTTCATTAAAATACCTATTACATATAATATATGAGTTTTGAGTAATCTTATCCTACTAATATTATAAATGAGAAATTTAGAACAGATGTTCGGATTTATGAATGCTTGTTAGGGTATCCTGCCTTTTCGCCTAAAATTATTTTCCCGAATGATTCATTTGTCGACCGTTACATTAGCCAACGGTTTTTTTTTCTGAAACTGTTTATTCAGGATATTTTTCAGGACTATCCTGTAGGTTAGGTCAGTTTTATAACAGTCGTGAAAAGTTTACAGTTTCAGAAAAAATAAACAGTTGGGAAAAATATACTTGGGAAAAAGCAGAGAACCGTATGTTAGTCAATCACGCAAGAACGGCTAAACGAAATTGAATCAATCTCATTGAATTGAATTTTGTATACAGATAGACAAAAGTTCACACCTTTAATCTTCTAATATACCTATATATATAAAAATCTCGTGTCACGGTGTTTGTTATCGAACTCCTGCGAAACGGCTCGCCCGCTTTTTGTGAAACTTTTTTTTATGTATTCAGTAGGTCGTAGGCTATTTTTTCTTCGCAGACGGAGTCGCGAGCAACAGCTAGTCTGTTTATAAAATTAACCATCGGATTTCGCTTGAACTTTAATAACTTCGTAATTCATCAAGACGTGTAAATATTCCTTCACACCACCACCTGCACTTTTAGGTTTGCGTCATGTCTTCACATCGCCAATTCCACAGAGTCTAAAGACGAAAGTCTTCAATCAGTGCGTCCGCGCGTCCTACCCGTCATGACATACGGTGCCGAAACATGGACACTCACTGTAGGACTGGTCCACAAATTTAAAGTTGCTCAACGTGCTATGGAAAGGGCTATGCTCGGAGTTTCTCTAAAAGATCGAATTCGTAATGAAGTGATCCGACAGAGAACCAAAGTTATCGACATATCCCACCGCATTAGCACGCTGAAGTGGCAATGGGCCGGTCATATATAATAAGTACCCCTTTTTGCTGGAGGAGGAAAAATTAAAAATAGGGAGTTTAAAAATTAAATTGAAAAAGATTCTAAATGATAATGATAACTAAATTTATCTACTTGTTCAACGACCGCTTTAGCCTAGTTGGTAGTGACCCTGCCTACGAAGCAAGAGGTCCTGAGTTCGAATCCCGGTAAGGGCATTTATTTGTGTGATGAGCACGAATATTTGTTCCTGAGTTATGGATGTTTTCTATGTATATAAGTATTTATTTATCTATATAAGTATGTTTATCGTCGTCTAGTACCCATAGTACAAGCTTTGCTTAGTTTGGGGCTAGGTCGATTTGTGTAAGATTGTCCCCTAATATTTATTTATTTATTTATTTATTTAATTTGTTTGGTTTTGCATCTTAAAAAATATCATTGTGCACCTGTAATATTAAGGTTAGTAATAGGGTTGTACCAGCGAAGACTTCAGTCACTATCGAATGGTAAACAGATATCTATATGGTATACAGATAGCCCTGTAATAAAAACTGCATGGGTATGGTGACTGAGTCTTCGTTTGTATATTTTATCTTTTTATTTTTAGTAAAGTTATGTACCTAGTTAGTAAGCATCACTTGGCACAATAATCTTATTGTCAGAACGTGACGCCAACAAACTGTTTCACAGTTTGGCGTACTTAAATATATTGTTATGTATGTGCTATTATTAAAAATAAATCAAAAAAATATATATATAACCCGAAGAACCGATAACCGTTGGAGTAGACGCGTTCTTGAGTGGAAACCACGGATCGGCAAACGTAGCGTAGGACGTCTTCAGAGTCGGTGGAGCGATGATCTTCGCAAGGCGGCTGGCAAGAGCTGGATGAGAGTGGCCGAGGATCGTGCTCAGTGGCGTGCCATGGGAAAGGCCTATGTCCAGCAGTGGACGAACAAAGGCTGATGATGAAATATTCCTTTCTTTTGTATTTATAAACTTAATGATCATTATTTACAATCATCCTGTACCAACAAGGAATGGTATCTTGATAAATACAGGGCGTCTCGTGACAAATGGATACAGAGTGTTCGAGTATTTTTAGACCACTTCTAATTGGGCTCACTATACGTCAACTCTGAAAGAAATCGTCGTGTCAATTGTGTACCTGTCGAATAAAACCGCGAATATATTGTGATTATGTGAAAGTATTAAGTATTTTAGTTCGTTTTTTCAATATCATTATCTTCGGCTTAGGTAAGCTAAAGTAGCTAAGCCCAGAACTTCTTGTTTTTTTTTATCCCCGACAAAAAAAGAGGGGTGTTATAATATAAGTTTCATCATAGCTCTTATACGGGTGAACCGATTTGGATGCGGTTTGTTTTATTTGAAAGCAGTTTTGGCGAGTTCTTAGAGATGTTTTAGACGGCCTAGTGGTTAGAGACCCTGACTATAAAGCTTGAGGTCCCGGGTTCGATTCCCGTGTCGGGGCAGAAATTTGTATGAAAAATACGAATGTTTGTTCTCGGGTCTTGGGTGTTTAATATGTATTTAAGTATATATCTATCTATATAAGTATGTTTATCCGTTGCCTAGTACCCATAACACAAGCTTTGCCTAGCTTACTTTGGGACTAGGTCAATTGGTGTGAATTGTCCCGTGATATTTATTTATTTATTTATTTATTTATTTAAGGTCGCGGGTGAGCAAAGTAATTGTTTTAGTTCATTAATATGGACCTCCGCAAAGTAACGCCTGATTCAATAAATTATTTATTTATTTATGTTTCATCGAAATTGGTTAGGCCGTTTTAAAGTTAACTCTTTTGTTAGCTGCGGAAGGGATCTTAGACGCATAATGGGCATTTACTTTATTTTCAAAATTCGTAGTTTTCAAACATATAATGTGACCCGAACTCAGTGGGGGGTTTTCAAACATTTAATTTATTACTGAGCACAAATAAAACTCGAGAAAATAGATTCTTCTAATATTAAGAATAAATAAAAATTTGTTTTTCAAATTTCCATGCTTTCTTCCATGATTTATATAATGCATCATAATAATATAAAATAATATAAAGATAGCTTGTACAGCGGCGGATGAAAGTCATTTGGTATTTTATCAAACATTTCCTGAACATAGGAGTATTAGGAGAGACAGCAGTTTTGCATCCGGAGATATATTAATTATGTCTATCGCCTTGTGAAATAAGATATAGCCTACTAGCTGTTGCTACTGACTTTAACATCGAATATCTAATTCGTTTATGGCTATGCCACGAAAACTACACAATAACAAAATGACATGTTATGAAAATATGTAAATATGTTATTATACGGAGTGATCCGACAGAGAACCAAAGTTATCGACATAGCCCACCGCATTAGCACGCTGAAGTGGCAATGGGCAGGCCATATAACCCGAAGAATCGATAACCGTTGGGGTAGACGAGTTCTTGAGTGGAGAGCACGGATCGGCAGACGTAGCGTGGGACGTCCTCAGACTCGGTGGAGCGATGATCTTCGCAGGGCGGCTGGCAAGAGCTGGATGAGAGTGGCTGAGGATCGTGCTCAGTGGCGTGCCATGAGAGGCCTATGTCCAGCAGAAGACGAACATTGGCTGATGATGATGATGATGAAAATATCATCCTATTATGCGTCCCACTGCAGGGCACAGGTCTCCTCTCAGCATGGAAGGGATTGGGCCGTAGTTCCAACGCGGGCCAAGTGCAGATTGGGAACTTTCACACACACCATTGAATTTCTCCTCATGATGTTTTCCTTCAACGAAAAGCTCAATGGTAAATAGCAAATATAATTTTGCACATAAATTCCGTAAAGCACATTCGCGGACAATTCTTACGAGAATATAAATGCGAAAGTGTGTATGTCTGTCTGTTACCTCTTCACGATTAAAACCGCTGAACCGATTTAGATGAAATTTAGCATGGAGGTAGCTTGAGACCCTGGGAAGGACATATGATAGTTTCTATTCCGGAAAATTGCATAGTTCCCGCGGGATATCGATAAAAGAATTCTTTTCAGACGGAGTCGCGGGCAAAAGCTAGTAATATAAAACTTAAAAATATCCATTCCATAAATTCCTACGCTTGAATATCATCAATTTTGGATAATTACTACTTTGAAAAGTATGGAAATTAAATGCTTTTACAATTTTATTTTCTAAATAGGTAGCAGGTTTTTTTAACTAAATTAAGATAAAAATTGACCTTTACTAAAACAAATTGCAAATTAACGAGGGGTTCACAAAATTAAACCGAAAAATATGTCGGAACGTAATCTGACAGATAAAATAATATGTATTTATTGTTGCAACGTTTTAACTTCTAACCCCAATTAAGAGTTTTTAAATGTTTATTCGATAACAGTAGCATTATAACCCAATAAAATAGAAAAACACTTATTTTTATAACCGAAAAGACATTGTATCTCCGCTACGGGTGGGCCGGTTATTTCGGTCTTATGCAGACAAAACTAACATCTACCCATAAATAACTTGTTTTCGGGCAATTAATAATAGGAACTTTTCTTAGCCAAGACTATAATGGGGAATTATATTAAGCTGTGTAGTTTTAATGGTGGTTTATTTCGGATTATGTAAGGCGAAGTAATTAGTGGTAACGATTTGTAGATATTTGTCACGGTTTAAAAAAAGAAAAGGGGAGTTATTATCTGACTTTTTTCTCATATTTTTAAACATGGACTTCTGAACATAGGATTCCCCTAGGCTCGCCAAACAGATCGGTCCTGCGCCATCCGCATCCAACGCGTTCCCGCAACCTTAACCAGGTCGTCGCTCCATCTTGTTGGAGGCCTACCTAAACTGCGTCTGCCGATCCGAGGGCGCCACTTGAGAACCTTTCGGCCCCATCGGCCGTCAGATCTACGAACGATGTGCCCTCTGCCACAACATAAGATTAATATAATAAAAATGTTGATGTCTAATTCAATAATTGTAAAACCTAAGTATATGAATAAGTAGATTAACAAAATTAATCGTAAATTAGGGTACGCTTTCACTGCGGGCGTTTCACGTATCTACGTGCAGAATCAAACAGGGCACAGAAAAGTAATGAGCCGATACTTTTAAAACAAAACCCCTTTGTTGTACAAATTAGAAAATAATTATTCATTTAAGTAATTAGTTAGAATGATTTGCAAAACGACGACTTACGAACGAGGGCACATTTTAATAGGTTAAAGCTCGAAAGTTGGAAACAAATGATCGTTAACAAACCTATCTTGAAAGTAGAAAAGACGTTGATATTAGTAAAAGCGATTTATTTCTAAGATTTTAATTTGGTATAATTTTTTGTATGCTCGTTTAAAATGCCTTTAGTCTATGAAATTTCTTGGTCCTTTACTCTATTTTATCTGTGAAACATTTTTGTCTATACTCTTGCTAATTATACATAAACAATACAGGAGTAAAGATTGTATGTTTATGTGTATGTAGGAGGCAATTATGTAGTAATAACACCACCAATTTTTCAAATTATTTTATAGATAAAATGCAATATTATCCCACATTTACAATGTTAAAGTTACACGTAGAATTCAGACATTGCAAGAAGAACTAGTGTGTGATATGATATTAGGTAAGTATTATGCTGACAATTAACTTCTAAAATTCTAACTTATTTTCCTATATATGTTTTTTTTCATCTCAATTTACGTTTTTTAATGAGCCAACATACATAACGTACATAAACAAATACCCAAAGTACAGTCAGACGCATAAATCAGTCGAAACAACCGGCCAATAATGCAGACATTTTATGATAACAATAAAAAACGCGCGGACATTTTTAAATCTAATTTCGCCAAGTCCTTTGAACTTCACTTTTGGGAAGTTTGATTCACAAAAGTTCCACCGTTACACGGTTTTAAATGCCACTAATAAAAACATCGAAACAAAGCTGTAACAATTAGGGATAAGGTGCTATTTTCAACACCTTTTCGGAAGAGCAGAGCACCTTTTAATTGTAAGTTGTATGAATTGTGAATTGTGATTATGGCCATTGTTTTTTTGAAATAAAGTGAGCGCTTTCGTTTCTAGAAGCGATCGGCGTTTGTTTTCTTGTCAGTCACCTTTTTTTATGAAGTTTTTACTTCACTAATTGAAGATAAATCTTGGATGTTTTTAAAGGCAATACCTACAACGCATGAGTTTTTATTTTGTGTCTTTAATCTCCCTGCCAACAATAAGGTAAATGTCCTAGCCTTGCCATCAGAGACCAGTGTGTCTTGTGCGTCTTTCAGCAGTGATGACTAATGGCCCTACACTACAACTACAACACCACAACAACACCTAATTTTGTTGAAATTGATGTCATTTAAACAGTTTTTTAAGAAAAACTGTTTGTTCTAGCACATCAAAAAAATTATATGTTAATATTCATCATATTTCAAAGACCGTGGACGGACTCGATACATAATTGGACGAAATCGGCTCGATAGAAAATAATTGCAAAGATAGGTCTTAAAATCATCATTAAACGGTTCTATCTTATCTATCTATCGTTCTATCGTATCTTTAGTTTTTTGGCGTATGCGTCTGCAATTAAAAACATGAAGTCAACATATTCATACCTAAACCGCTAACGAGTCATATTTCACAAATAATCCACAGTTTTTTTTAATTCAATATTTGCCCGATAAATTTCAATATACCCGGCTGCCCAATAATAGTGGCATCTCGTTTACTCCGATACAAATAGACAGTGTGCGCCGACGTTGGTGTTGACAGCGTCTTAACGTTGGGCCCCACAAGAAAGCTCAAAGTCGCTCAGAGGCCGACGGAGAGGGCTATGCTCGGAGTTTCTCTGCGGGTCGCAATAGAAATGATGAAATCCGCGCAAGTACTAAAGTCACCGATATAGCTCGACGAATCGCTAGGCTCAAGTGGCAGTGGGCAGGGCACATCGCTCGTAGAACTGATGGTCGATGGGGTCAAAAGGTTCTCGAGTGGCGTCCACGGACCGAAAGAGACAGTGTAGTTAGGCCTCCAACAAGATGCGACGACCTGTTTAAGGTTGCGGGACAGATCAGTTTGGCGAGCAGCAGTGGACGTCTTTCGGTAGAAATGATGATGATGTTGAAAAGCCTTTAAGTCTTCAGTAAGTAAATTACTACTACTTAAACTGCGTTTGTTTTTCTAAGTTCACTGTGAAAAGAACATTCTTATTTAATTATAAATCAATAAAATACTGTTCATGCGATTCCCACAGTCCTTTTACGAGTGGTGGGGGTTAATTAGCGTACGCGCATAATAATTTATGCGTCGCGGAGACAATTCATTGCGCAGTGACGCGTTTGTTGTGCGCGCCCAAGTTATGTTGGGCCAATGTTTGTTGCGAATGTTTGGGCAGTTGGTAAAGTTTTTTCATTAACTGGCGTTAAAAAGGTAAAGCTCGAGTTTTCTATATCTATCGTTTGTCAAGAAGAAGCTATGTAAAAATTAAAATACATCAGGTCTGCTTTAGCCGTGGTGGCCTAGTAGTTTAACCTATGGCTTCTTAAGCAGAGGGTCGTGGGTTAAAATTCCGGCTCGTACTTCTGAGCTTTTCGGAATTTATGTGCGAAATTACATTTGAAATTTACTATGTGCTTTACGGTGAAGGAAAACATCATGAGGAAACCTGCATTCACCGGTGAAGAAATTCAATGGTGTGTATGAAGTTCCCAATTCGCACTGGGTCCGCGTGGGAACTACGGCCCAACCTCTCTGATTCTGAGAGCAGGCCTGTGCCTTGTGGTGGGACATACAGGCGGGGATGATGATGATGATGATGAAGTCTTATTTTGTAAGCTGGTGCGGTTATCACGCCATCCGTATCAACCTGAAACTATTTGATCACTTTCATGCGCCAAGGGTGGTGTGTGGCGCCATCTATCGCCACTAATATGAGTCACAACTCTTTTCACATTGTATTGTGGAATGTTTTTGGTTTAAAAAAAAACTTATATTATAATCAAAAGTAATGCCACATACTGCCGGAGAACCTTCAAATGAACAGTCTATACATTTAAAATAGTATCGTAATTGACTAACACACACCGCACAGCCTAAACCACTGAAGCAAGACATTTAAAATTTGGTAGACTTAAGTTTCATGGCGATGCAGAGTTTTCGAAATCCAGATATTCATTGCCTGTTTTTTATTCTGCCATGAGAGTAAAACCGCGAGATTATTCATAACAAAATATCAACTGCAGACAACTTTTTAGAGTTGATTTCATCAAAATACGAGCAACTTTACTTATAATAAGTACATTTGTAAAGGGTACACGGTAACCTAACGAATCGTTTGCGAGAAATAATAATCCAGAAAACTAGGGCCAACATTGGACCAAACGTTGGCCCAACTGCAATGCAGTGCGGTCCGATCCGTCACCGCTGTGACCCCGACTATAAAATGGCTGTTTTGCCACGACTATTATTTATATTTATCGTTACAACCAACTGCGAACATAGCAATGAAGATTAAACTCGTTTATTGTTGTTGGACTGTGGAAAAAACAGCTCGGTTATGAGTTTTCGTGGTTAAATTTTAAAAGTTGAACGCTTTAGCTACGTTATCATCATTCATCATCATCATCATTTCAGCCGAAAGACGTCCACTGCTGAACATAGGCCTCCCCCAAGCTCGCCAAACAGATCGGCCCTACGCCATCCGCGTCCAATGTGTTGCGTTTTTTGCGTTGTTGCGGAGCTACGTTATACTTTGTATTTATTTTTCAAAATTACATCTACTTTGAGCTGAGACTCTTGTTGTTATTAGTTAGGCCGTCTCTACAGACTGTTTCAGGAGTCATGAGGAGGAGTGAAAGGGGTGACAAGGAGGGCCACACTGAGCAACTTTCACTATGGGACCAGCCACGAAATCGCATAAAAAAATTTGCTTTTCTATACATTTCGGATAGTAAGCAATGCTTTTGCAATCAATTAACTGTTGATTAGATGTTTTTTTTCGCGATTTCGAGGCTGGTTCCACATTGAAAGTTGCTCAGTGTGAAACTCCCCATCACCCCTTCCACTCCTGCTCATGACTCCTGAATCAGCCTGTATTGATTACATACTATGAATTGACAAACTCCAGCATCACAGTATGGAAGGCACTATTTTCCGAGAAAATCTGCGAAAGTCGGTTGAGTATTGATTCGGGTCCAATACGCAATTGAAAATCACGACCACTTCGTCAAGAATATAGCAACATAATACTTCGTTTCGCTTAACATAATCAAAATTTACCAATCTCCTTTTGGCTTTTGTTCTTCAATAATCCAATGTCGGAAATGAAAAATACCTGTGTGTTTACACTTATTCCTGTAATTAGGTGCTTAAACTATCTAACTCCTAAAGTAGATTTTAACACGATTTCATAAAGAATATGCGAATGGAACCGTTAAAACCAAGTAGAAGAGAATATAAGGAATTATTCTTAGATACATCTCACTCAGTTGCGAGAGTGACATAGAGTATATACATATTTTCACCGATTTCCCGTGGCAACGGGAATCATACAGGCGGTTTTTTTTTTTCATTTGTTATGATTTTCATTTAGAATCGGCTATACACAAATTTATTTTGTCTTATTTACGTTTAAGTAGGTACTAATTAGCATTTGTTTTCTAAAACTTAAACGAAATCACAATTAGAAAACCGTTCTATGACTGAAAGAGCGCTATAATATAAAGCATAGATTTAAAAACATGACAGTGTCTTACGAAAAGTCACGTTTTAAAGAAATATTTCATCCCAAACGATTAGCGAGGCCACGTTTGACAGTTGTATGACAGAGTGTATGGCGTAGGGTGGTTATTTTTGTTAGTTTTTGACAAATAACTCATTATAATTTCACTATATTAAAGTAGGTGTTACTAGAAATATTGGAGCTGATATTAAAGGATTCCGTCAAAAATGGTTAATGTCCATTTCATTGGAAGATTAAGCAAGTTTTGCCGTATATAAATTACATTTCCTATATTAATGTTATTTTAGTGACCAAGTATTAAAATGAAAATAGATTTGTTAAAACATTTATTTGATATAAACATTTATTTTTCATAGGAGTACCTAATAAAACATAACTAGATCAAATTATTTTTTCGCTTTTAGACGCAGTTTAGGCTACGGGTGATCAAGATCGCATGATCACCATCTCTTTTTACATTTATCCTATACCGTGTGAAAAATAATACATCAGCTTAAAGACAATGATACATAAGAGTAAGTTTCAGTAAACACTATACTCGTTCCAATCGTTTATTTAACTTTTGACAGATCACGCACGTGAAGTTTTATAATAATTTTCGGTACAATAGAGAATACCGTACTTCATGGACGGGCACCGCCCACTTAGTGATGTGTCATTCGTAATGAATGACCACAGACTATAAAAACCGTTTTGAAATAAATCGATTTTATAAATAAAACATACATTTAAAATTATTGTGATTGTAAAATCGTTGTGTGTGACAACAAAATGGCGTCGCCGCCACGTCTCGTGTTGCCGTTTCATAATTGACAAAATTACTAAATTGCCGTCGGAGGAAGTGTCAAAAATATTAACTTACCATAAATGGTTTATTTTAATATAATAAGATAAAGTAACTTAAACACCTGTGAATATTTATAAAACAATGCAAAATGTTGAGCAAAAATAAATTATGAATGTATTAAATCGATTAAAACTTCATCATGAATAACATCGATTGTTAAAAGAAATCGAATCGGTAACACATCACACAAGCACACAAAATTACAGTTGAAGTAGAAGAAGTAGAGGGTCCGCAACGAGCATATCAGACAAAAGACGAAAGTCGTTGACATAGCCCGAAAGATTAGCACGCTGAAGAGTCAATGGGCTACCTATGCTTATGTGTCGATTAAAATTAGGAAATAACTCGACTGTGAAAATCAGCATCAGTAAAAAACTGTTGTGAGAAAAAAATCATCTAGGAAAAAATGCGAATGGAAATTTTGCTACTAGCAAATAACAATTCTGGCAAATTGATGTAACCAGTCGAAATGTATGAGTGAAAATTGCGAAAGTTTAACATTAGTAGATGTTACATGTTTTGTAAAGCGGCTTACCTTTTGTTCTAGTGAGTGGTAGTGTTAACATGTACAATGATCGCTTATGTTAATTCTCAAATCGATTCAGTCGGGACGGTATCAATCCCTTAGGAGCGAGCCACGAAACAAGCGTCTCAATATGGATGTTGACACCACCAATCAACTGACGTACTTTATACGAGCTGTCAAAACACAATGCTCCCATAGAGTTTGAATGGCAACAGCAACTCATGACGTCACTTGTTCACCAACACAATCAACTATCAATTTATTTGTTTTAATGCAGCAAAAAATCTAATTTTGCAGTTAATCGAAAATTTATCAGGTTTTCAGGGCTAACATAAAGCGTTTTTTACTGGAGTGTGTCTTCGAATAATATTCTAAAGGCGTCAAAATCCCTATTACAAACAGTAATAATTACTGTTTTACTTAATCAGACATCAGAAAAAAGATCAAACGCGATAAAGAGATGGACTGAAAAATTAAATGTTTGTTCATCCCCGAGGCCTTATTGTTTAACGCACTCTGAATCGCAATCGTTTTCTCCTTTTCTCTCTGTCACAAGGTAAAAGATGAGGACAGAAAGAGATGGTGAATGTCATCGCGAGCGTTCGCGCGTCAGACAATACGGCCACTGGCCACGACGGGACGTCGTCGTCTTTACACACAAGATATCGAAGCTCTGAAGCAAATTATCTATTTTTTGGATGAAGTATGGCTACGTTGCCAAAATATCTGTTTAGGGACACAAACGTTCTGTCACTAATCCCTATTAAAGTCTTGACTTGATAAATAATATTTCTTAGTCACTCAAACTAAAAAAATTTATAGCTCTATCCATTGGAGGACCATTTTTCCAGTAACAAGTAAAACAAAGAAAACCAGATTTTTGTTTGTCTTTACGTCATTTCATCCAAATACGTTCAGTCGCTATTGCGTAATCGCCTATCAAATATCCAAACATTTAGGACCGATACAGATAGACTGCATTCCAACTATAATGTAACTGCAACTGCCGACTGCCCGTATGTTTCAGTCGCAGCTAGCGTGCAGTTTTGCCGATTGCAATGAATAATGTAAAAAAAAAACCGTTTATTCTGCAACTAGGCCGCAAAGGGCTCTTTTATATGTCACTTTTTTAAAACTACCAGAGCATTCGGAAGGACCATCATTTCCAAGAAGAAAGCGCCGCAAGAAACTTAGCAGAAAGTCATCTTTTCAAACTTATGATGAATATTAGAAACAAAAAAAACATATAACTTACAATATAAAACTAAAGTGAAATTATGTAACAAAAATACAGGAATATATGAGGTCCCTTACTTAAGAAACTAAAATTAAACATCTTAACTAGGTATCACTACGTTCAGTGGAAGTGTGGATTGCTACCACAACGTCAAAAAAAACAACGGGTTGCAGGCAGAAGTGAAAATTTGAACATTAACGTTGTGCCGTCTTACGAACCCATGAACCCCCTTCACCTCCCCCCCCAAACCCTAAGCTACACTAGGGAAATATTTCTCTAGGCAGCTCTTACGAATTTCCTATCAGGGTCACGTGCCCTGACGCGAGTTTAACATTTTTTACCCATCCCAAAAAGTGCACAACGCCGCCAAAGAAGTTTTCACTTCAAAAATACTTTTTAACAAAAAATTAAACCGCCGAAAAAACTGAAAAGCATAAAATAATACCTTTTTTGTTTGACCTTAATCTAGGTACCAGTTTGAAGTCGGTGCCTCAGCACTTAGCCAGGAGGAGTGGACCTATAATCGACTAGCTGATTGGCTTCTATCACTCCTCCTGGCTCGTGCTGAGGCACCGACTTCAAACTGGTACCTAGATTAAGGTCAAACAAAAAAGGTATTATTTTTTGCTTTTCAGTTTTTTCGGCGGTTTAATTTTTTGTTAAAAAGTTTTTATTTTATACTTTTTTTCCATCCTTGGGGTATTTTTTTTTCCAAATTTATAATACCAACTTCAAGGTATACCCTATCTATCCAATAAAAAAATTATGAAAATCAAACTACTCTGTAAAAAGTTAGTCAATCATCCCCTGTTTTCCTACACTTAGGGTAGGAATATTATTTCCAAATTTAAATGGGACCACCCTTGGGGTATACGCTTTCCAATAAAAAAAGAATCATCAAAATCCGACTACTCTGTAATAAGTTATGCGTGGTCATATAGTACAATCAGTAACTGAACAATCAATCATCCCCTGTTTTTCTACCCTTAGGGTAGGAATATTGTTTCCAAATTTAAATGGGACCACCCTCGGGGAATACGCTTTCCAATAAAAGAAGAATCATCAAAATCGGACTACTCTGTAAAAAGTTATGCGTGATCATACATAAAAAAAATATATACACGTCGAATTGAGAACCTCCTCCTTTTGTTTTCGTCGGTTGAAAAAAGAGAAAATGGGCAGTTGCCAGTTACGTTGCAGTTGGAATGCAGTCCGTCGGTATCGGCCCTGACAGTATTAGTAGGATAGGATTATTATTTTGTTTCTTAGTTTGTTTTCAATTAAATATTGCCATACCAATCGCTCACTTTCTAGCCCAACGGCTCTCGCTATCTTTCCCCCTCGCACGCCTAATGTGTAAACGCATTAATCATACGGTTTTATACAAGTCTGACTTCGTTGTTGAGCGATAGGGCTGCTATCGGCAGGATCTACATTCACGCGGAAATTCAGGACGCGCCGTACCAAGACTTGCGTCAACCCTGACAATTATGATAACTAGGACCTCCTTACAAAAGATGATAATCATAAAATAATAACCATTATACAAAAACCACAAAATTAAGCAGCTGTCTGTATACAGGACACCATGTATGCTGTCTTTAGTGATACAGGCTGCCCCATTGACGCGTCGTAATTATTCGCAGCCGATGTCAACTCGAATGCTTAAGAGACTATACAGCCTACAATGCCTTTGACGACTTTGTCTCCTCTCGCAATTACAACATCCCCTATTATTTTTGCAAAGTTTTCGTACTGACTGCGTGATCCTTTTTCCCCTGACTTTAGGAAGGTTTTTGTACAAACACAGGATGTTTTTGTACTTTTTAAAGGACTAGGAGGTGGCAGATATGACAGGTTGTGGATTGTTCAGGCGACACACTTGTATTTTAAGTTAATTAGTTTCTTTGAAGGTATTGCGGTTCGATAATGATGGTGGTTGTTTTTGAATCGACTCTGAGATGTCATTATTTTTGTATTGTAAGCACTATAATAAAAAAAACTTTTGATTCAAGTTGGTAACTAACTAGGTATAAAGAAATTGAATTTCGTTGTGCGTATCAAATGAAACACATTTTTTCCAAGCAATAGATTCAATATAAACATTCAAAATGTACAAAACATGACATTGGAATAAATGTAGTCATCATCAGAACGAGAGGGCTTGAGCCGTAGCTCCCATGCGGGGCCAGTGCGGATTGGGAACTTCACACACACCATTGAATTTCTTCGCAGGTCTGTGTAGGTTTTCTCACGATGTTTTCCATCATCCTAGTAATTTCGCACATAAATTCTGAAAAACTCAGAGGTACCCTGGGTTCGAACCCACGATCTTCTGCTTTAGAGGCCATAGGTCAAACAACTAGGCTAAAACGGTTTTCTTTGAGTAAATATAGTAGTGTCAGTAAAAAAAGGTCGGTCATACCTATTTTTCTTCCTTATTTATATTGATAAAGGTTTCACATAAAATTTTATGCGGAATTGACTCTCAATAATTCATAAAACAATACTGACCTTTCCCCTAAAAACCACAAAATACAATGAACATAAACAAAAAAGAGGGGTCGAACTAGAATTTTACGTTGTAATGTGAGTGGTCTGCACGCGTATTAGGTAACCAAGTCGAGTCGATATCGAAACGAAGTCGACGACGTCGAAATCAAATTTTCGTGACATATTTTTTATTAAAACGCGGTTGAAGTTCTAGTAACGAGGCAAATACACATACAAGAAAGCTATAAAATAAATAAGAATTCATAACGTAATTGTATGTATGAGTAGATGTACTATTTTTTGTTGCGTTTTAATTTTCTAATCCACTGTTGATGCACCACCTGCTGTAAACTAGTCCTTCCTTCTTTCTGGTAAAGGGTTTCCTGGAAGAGATCGCTCTTAAGCGATAAGGCCGCCTATTGCTTACCTTGTAACTTACTCTCTGTGTACCTGTTTTCTGTATTGCTTACTATTCCTGGTGTACAATAAAGAGTCATTGTATTGTATTGTATTGAATTGTAATTTGGGAAAAATTGAATACATTTATGGAAGAACATTTTAAAGTATAACATAAAACTATATTTCTAACTAGAAAAATATGCTTACTCAAATCAATCTCTCAATCTATACAGAAGTTTACGATTTTACTTAATAAATCTCAAATGTCCGTAGTTAACACAATGTTGATACGAAATCCGTTATCAATCAACCTTGTGCCTATAAATATCAAGCTGGTGTGGTAGTTAGGTTCTTATACAAGTTCTATCTGGATTGCAACTACCTGTAGTGATGGTCAATAACGATCATAAAAAAAATTATCGGACATTATCATTGTGCTTTTTAAAGTACATTTTGAAACCAAGTCGATATCTACCGTCCGACATGTAGTAGGGGGCGGCCAGTACATCCATATTTAATTGGAGCCACCGTTCACTAGTTTACGACTCTCCACAGAGCTGAGGGTGGTTTTACATTATTTTTTTTAAATTCCCGATATATTGAAGTGGCGCTGTAGAGGACACCGGATCAGCTGGGAACCGGGGTGGATAAGAATTTGATATTTATTATAAAATTACTTACATTTGGGTCTTGTTATTTATTTTATGGATCATGTTGTTAGACTAGATTAGGTACAAAAGTCTAGATTGGCTGTTTGATTTTTAGATAAAATTCAAGATTTTTTTACAATAATTTTATACAGTAGTTTTGATAAAGTACGTATGAGTAGCGACAGCTTCCATATTGTACTAAAAAAAGAAAGTCACGACATTTCATTTTAATATTTTTAATCTTTTTGTTTAAATATTAATTAACAAATCAATTATCAATTTCAATTTAACATTGTAGTGTATCCACCACCACGACGATCAGTCTCCATTTTTAAAAAAAAGGTCTTATCCACGATAGCCTAGCGGTATCCTATCGAAAAAACGCGAAATATCGAAATGCCATAAACTCGAGTACCGGGCACATAAAGCAGACAAACTCGGGGGATAATCGAAGCGGGCGCCATTGTACCAGTTTATGCGCATCGTAATATTTTATTGCAGGTTCCTTTACAAACATTTTTAGATTGACATTAGATGCGACCACGATATGGATTGGGTAACGCGCTCACTGCTGGCTACGCGTATATGCGTTTTGGGAATTTTGCCCAGTATTTTTGTCACTATAAAGCCCTTCGTACATTAGGCTACGCAAAACTCCGATACCCAACGACTTTAGTGTGTAAGTGACTATCGCAATACAAATTCTTAGAAAATTTTCTGTAAGTACAGTCAAGTGCAAAAATAAGTATCTATTCGAACCACTCAAAAATATGTTACTACGGCCTTATTGCGTCGGAATAAGAGTCTATGGTACTTATTTTTGAAACTTTGAATAAGTTCATATTTTTACACTTTACTGTACCTACTGTTTTTGGTGTTCATCATCATCATCATCATCCCAGCCTATATACGTCCCACTGCAGGGCACAGGCCTTCTCTCAGGATGAGAGGGCTTGGGCCGTAGTTCACACGCGGGCCCAGTGCGGATTGCGAACTTCACACACCCCATAGAATTTCTTCTCGGGTGCATGCAGGTTTCCTCGCAATGTTCTCCTTCACCGTAAAGCTCAATTTACAAATGTAATTTAATGTAATTTCGCACATAAATTCCGAAAAACTCAGAAGTGCGAGCCCGGAATCGAACCCACAATCCTGCTTAAGAGACCATAGGTCAAAACACTAGGCCACCACGGCTTTTACAGCCACCACGGCCGTTTTGGTGTTAAATAAAGAATAACTTTTATTGCATTTTGTATTGGTCGTACACAGGCAAGCGTCGCTGACACGCAAAGCTTCGCGCTTCACGCTTCACGCTTAGACACTTAAATTCGTCCGGTATCGAAGATTTCCGTAGCTTGATGTACGAAAGACATGAAGGTGAATGAAAAAAAAAAAGTTAAATTACAATTCGACAATTGTGTGTCGTTAAATGAATTTTGAAACAGAGAAAAAGAAGATTAACTGACGTATTTAACCATTTCAAATTATTTGTAATGATTATGCAATATTAGGTATATACAAACTGTTTATATGTAGGTTTATATAGCTATGCGCTCTACCTTTATACCTAAACAACACATAACTACAAATCCTCAATTTCGAATATCCTCATAAAATATCCTGTAATACTATTGAGGGCAGAATTGACACTGTAAAATACGAGAATTAGCCAGCACTATTAAACACTCACATCCATTCGCATTAAAAACAATGTTACATACAATGCTGCGTTACCTAAGAACAGCGCCAATATGTTCGTACTAAACATGCAACGGATACAATCTTCAAGTTTATATTCAAGTGAGACAGGTTTGTTGGTACGCAGTTGAACAAAAGTACACTGGCATTAATCCTTGTATTGTTAACAGGGATCCAATTTAAAATTCCATAGCAATGTCAGGCAAAGCGTGATTGATCATGTTCGGAGTAACACGGGGAATGCGCACGCGATTCTAAACTCTAATGCTTTGTTTTGCTTTAAGTGATTGTAGAGTGTAAATTGAATTTAGGGTCGATTTCAGAGCGTTTTGACCGCCGCGTTTTTTTTCATTACCGTCGACGTAAATATTGCAGAGGGGGATGATGATCAGAGTTAACTTTTTATATAAATGTGTGGCGGTACCGAGGCTTAGTCTGATTTTATCCAAAGTTGACGCAAATTATCATTATTTTACAGCAATAATCGAGTGATACTGATTAAATTTAAAAAACGCTGACAAAACGCTCTGAAATCGACCCTTTAGCTGTTAGATTTTCTGGCTCAGCCAGTATGGGAAATTAAATTTAAATAAGTTGGTACAAACCTGCGAAGAAATTCAATGGTGCGTGTGAAGTTTCCAATCCGTACTGGGTCCGAGTGGGAACTACGGCCCAAGCCCTTTCGTTTTGAGAGGAGGCCTGCGCCCTGCAGTGGGACATACATTGGCAAAGTTGATGATGCGAGCTAAGCAAAAATATGTCCGAAAGAAAAATAACATATTGTAGTTTTAAACTTTATTTATTAAAATCCTTAAAGTACGAGTATACTATGTGCCTTTAGGGGTTGAACTTCAAAAAATCTGTCCTTGATTAGTCATAAAATAGGGACGCTGACACCACCAAAAAACATAAGCAACAACAATTTGCTTTCTTTGCAATTTTAATTTCTTGAAGTTATTTATTTATATCATTGCATGTTTGAGAAAAGCACTATACAAGCCTCGGCCGGAACAGGGGTTGCCGGCCTCGTATCACACTGGCCGAGTGGTACGGCAACCCCTTACTTCCCGACCTCTGTAGTAATGTACTATTACTTAAAAATGTCTTCCACTTAAAACTGTTTATTTACTTGCCAGGGATATAACTATTTAAAACAAAATCACGATTGCTTCGACATCGCATCAAAAGTAAACGAACCGTCAATGGAGTCTCATCACTCTCATCAGAGTGCATTGTCTTATTGCGCGCAATAAAGTGGGGGAATAGCTGAATGGAGCGCACTTCATTGATGTCCGGCCAGAAATACATGCGCGGGAGCCGATCGTTGCGTAGAGTTAAGAATGGAACAAACAATTTTTATTTGCTTACTTGCTGTTGCCCTCGACTCCGTCCGCGAAGAATAGGGATAGGTATAAAAATAGCCTACGACCTATTCTCAGACCTAACGAATACGAAGAAGAAAGTTTTATAAAAATCGGTTAAGCCGTTTCGGGGGAGTTCGATAACAAACACCGTGACACGAGATTTTTATTTATTAGAAGAAGATTAGAAGATTAAATGTAATGTGCTTTTCGTGATTTATGTGACATGTCCCATAAGTCGTTGTTGCCCGCAACTCCGTCTGTGAATTTAATTTAATTAATTTAATTTAATTTAATTTTGAAGTGAACTAAATGAAAAAATATTGAAATAAGTTGCTTATAATTTCTTTTCTGTACAAAAAAAAACCATGGCTAATTTTTTTAGACATTCCCAATCCGGCGCGCGTAGCCGAGCCAATCTACGTCTTTTTCGCTCTTATTGCGTTGATCTAAAGGTTTTTCTTATCAGCTGAAGCCGATTCCGTGTCCATAGATGTGGGGAGACCAAACCGAAGTAGCCGAACTTCCGTATTCGGGATTATATCGCGCAAAGAAACTCGTTAGAAATTTAAATGGTCACTTATTTACATTGTTAGCTCTCTAGCATGCGCCGGAGATGAGCTCCTGATTATCTGTGGGTATTCCTGTAACAATGATTGAGCCCGATGGATAGAACATTACTAATGCCTGTCTACTCTTGATTGTATTGTTTGTGTTATAGTCATTTGTTGCAAAGATTGAAGGTATCCAAAGCTTCGAGCGGCATCTGTTTATAGCACTTGTCATTTTTGAGCGTTTCGTGACGTAAAGCTACTATGGTATGAAACAAGGAGTTCGTTTTGTGTCATACAGGTGAACCAACTGTGTCGTGACCTGCTGTGGAACCTTATCACAGAAAACCACTGTAAAAAAATAATAAAAAAAAGTAAAGTGGGGAGTATAACACGATAGACGGCAGCAGTGTAGCCCGTGTTAAGGGGGTTAATAATAATAATAATAATAATTTATTTAAATAAGAACATAGACTTTCACAAATGAATTATCCATCAGACCCCAAACTAGGCTGGGCCTGTATCTTGGGTGTCTGCGAGAGTGATTTATAAAAAACAGTTACTCAATAATGTGTGTGTGTGTGTGTGTGTGCGTGCGTGCGTGCGTGCGTGCGTGCGTGCGTGCGTGCGTGCGTGCGTGCGTGCGTGCGTGCGTGCTTGCGTGCGTGCGTGCGTGCGTGCGTGCGTGTGTGTGTGTGTGTGTGTGTGTGTGACAATTTGAGAGTATCCCGTGGTTGAGTCTGTGGTGTCGAATAAATATAGTCAACATTACTTTTGTGTTTTTCATTGTAAAGTGTTAATTAATTACTTAATAAAACTAACTATAACAGACATCGCATTGCTTAACAAGGGAAAACATTAGACGCTTACTGTGAAAACGTTCTACGATGGGTCAGAAATCAAATGGTTCGACTATATTCACATTTTTTGTTCGCGTCTCTCCTGTGGACATGGCAAAAGAGGGTCTATAGCCAATATTTTTAGTCAAGTCTACATCGGCGTGTGGGACGCCTAGCCAACTTTCGGCCCATTTAAATAAATTTTAAGTTTGCTGACTCGGAGTCGCTAATTTTATGTCCACAGGAGAGACAACTTTTGTTTCATACGGTGTGTGACCCAATTACGTATTGGAATGAAAACGCCATAGTGGCCTAGTGGTTTTGACCTATGGCCGAAACAGAGCGTGAGTTCGAGCTTGGACTCGCATTTCGTGCGAAATTATATTTAAAAAACCTGCGAAGTGCGAGTCGGACTCGCGCACGAAGGGCTCCGTACCATTATCTAAAAAAACGGCATAAAAACACGTTTGTTTTATGGGAGCCCCTTAAATATTTTTTTTTAGTATTTGTTGTTATAGCGGCAACCAAAATACATCATCTGTGAAAATTTCAACTATCCAGCTATTACGAATTCGTGAGATACCTCCAGCCTGTACCTCTACCATGAGTTACACTAGTTTACAGTGACCGTACTCGCTAGCGACGGCGTAAATGATTTTGTATGGAGAATTGTACTTCCGTAAGTGACCGCTAGAGGCGCTGCACAATTCTCCATACAAATAATTTACGCCGTCGCTAGCGAGTACGGTCACGTAAACTAGTGTAAACTCATGGTAGAGGTACTGGTGACAGACGGACGGACAGACAGCGAAGTCTCATTAATAGGGTCCCGTTTTTACCCTTTGGGTACGGAACCCTAAAAACCATGAGCTTTAGGATGAGGGAAAGCATCGTGAGGAAACTTGCAAATACCAGCGAAGAAATTTAATGATGTGCGTGAAGTCTCTAATCTGTTCTGGGCCCGCGTGAGAGGAGGCCTGAGCTCTGGAGTGGGAAGTATTCAATACAGACTGGGATTATTCAATGAACAAAATTCTTGATAACGTAAGTACACGTACGCGGTAAGTGGACGTGGTGTCATAGAATACTTAACAACCTTTTATTAAGTAAAATTTCAGTAACTAAAATGGTTTCAGTGACTGATGATGATGGCTTGAAATATTGTTGACATAATATTCTACCACAGTTCACCAAGTGGGTAGAGTCCAAGACGATTAAATTGTTAACTCTGGTTATTAAAATTAGTATGAAAATTTTCCGTTGTGACACGATAATTATATTATACCATTTCATTTTTTTACATTAATTTAACCTCTGTCTCACCTGATGGAAAGTACAGTCAAGGAATTTAATTTCCTACCCACCTAAGTCTGAATATCGTGCGGCAAACTGTCACCATAAGAGCTAGCAACGATGTTGCTTTGACGTGTTCCAATTGACATTTAATAAAGTAGGGAATAAAATTCCTTGACTGTCCAGACGGAGGTTGAAGGTCCATCAGTCCACCACCAGTCACCACCAGTCACACAACCCCAAGTCCAGAGTCAATCTCGAACCACAACGGACCTCTTTCCAATTAGTCGCTTCGTATAGTTAACCATTTAACATGTTCCAATTTTATGGTAGCCATCCAAATTTGCATTGAAACATCGCACTCAAATTTAAGCTAAAATACAAGCCTTCAAGCCTTGTATTAACGGAGCTCATTATCACATATTTTATCTATAGCACGACAAAATTACACACTAGTTGGCTCCAGCAACAGTGGCATCGCAAAACGGCAAAAACAACCTTTCATTCAGAGAATTCTACCTAACAGAACGAGACGCGGATACGTATTTATAGTTGGTTAGATAAAGACACAAGATGTCCTTACCCAGCTCTTGGCAATTGTCCACCGGAAGGCGGTTTTTAGCAAAAGGACGAGAGGGAATTCTGAAAATACAAAGAGATGCTATTGAAACGTGATGGGAGAGGCATGTAATTAGTTGGGAAAGGTCAAATGGTTGGTTAATTATTCAGTTGGGCTTGCCAAAGGTGTAACTACAATAAGATGATTATGCAAAATTATATACCTACTAGAGGCTATGCTCGGAGTTTCTCTAAAGGATCGAATTCGTAACGAAGTGATCCGACAGAGGACCAAAGTTATCGACATAGCCCACCGCATCAGCACGCTGAAGTGGCAATGGGCAGGCCATATAACCCGAAGAACCGATAACCGTTGGGGTAGACGAGTTCTTGAGTGGAGACCACGGATTGGCAAACGTAGCGTGGGACGTCCTCAGACTCGGTGGAGCGATGATCTTCGCAAGGCGGCTGGCAACAGCTGGATGAGAGTGGTCGAGGATCGTGCTCAATGGCGTGCCATGGGAGAGGCCTATGTCCAGCAGTGGACGAATATAGGCTCATGATGATGATGATGATGATGACGATATACCTACTACCGCAGTGTCTCAAATCAAAAGTCTTTGACCAGTTGTGTGTTGCCAGTGATGAGGTGATGACCTACGGCACTAAAACATGGCCACTAACAATAAGGCTTTATAAGAAAGTTCAAGGTCACTCACAGGGTAATGAAAAGTGCTATGCTTAGAGTTTTTCTGCGGGATTACGTTAGAAATTACGAAATCCGAAATTAAGACATAGCTGCACCTGCGCTGAGGACCTGGGTTCGATTCCCAGCATTGGTCTTTTTTCTGGGGTTTTTTCTGTGCATCTATATTTCAGTTTGTATTTAGTTTGAAATATATGGTTTCACGGGATGACCGTAAAAGTAATAAAAAAAATGAAGTTGAAGAAAAAAAAAATAAATAGAAAAAGATACTTCATACTTAACTTGTAAGACATAGCTCGAAAACTCGCCAATGTGTACGAGTAGACTTGATGGCCAAAAGGTTCTCGAACGCTGTCCACGTATAGGAAGACGCAGTTTAGGTAGGCCTATGGAATGGAAGGTCGGATGGCTCCGGTCTGTTTAGCGAACCTTAGGGGAGGCCTATGTTCAGCAGTGGACGTCTTTCGGCTGAAATGAGAACAAAATTAAACTAACTTAATCCAACAAAAATATACAAAAAACTACATATATATGAAAAAATTCTGAAAAGAAAATCCTGTCTTAAAGTTCTGACTGCAGCAGGGTCTCCATGAGGCTGGTGGCATTACCCGTTTGGATCGCAAAGACGATCCGCTGGGATAAGTACAGTCGACTACAAAATAACCCTCCTTCGACAGTCGGGTGAATATCGATACGGCCAAAGTTAATTTCCTGCTTTCTTTCTGGTTAAAAGGTTTTCTGGATGAGATCACTTAGAAGCGGTAAGGCCGGGTATGTATGACTATACCGAAGTACGAAAGACCGAATGTATTAAAACATCGAATGGGTCAAAAGACTGACACGATTTTTTTCTGAAACCGTAAACTTTTCAGAATTTATTAAAACGGCATCATACAGAACCCATTAGGTTAGGTTAGGTTTGTTTTATAACAATCTTAAAAAGTTAACGGTTTCAGAAAAAAATCGAGTCGGTCTTTTGACCCATTCGATGTTTTAATACATTCGGTCTTTCGTACTTCGGTATTGTAATACATACCCGTAAGGCCACCCATTGCTTGCCTTACATATTTTTCCATGTCCTTGTTTTTCTGTGTTGTTGTTCTTTGCGGTGTCATTGTATTGTATTGTTACAAAAAAATGTATTAAGGTCGTGTATTCATGTTTTCGTAACTTGGCTGCATATCGATCTTTTTGTAGTCAACTGTAGGTATGTGTCGAAAAAACATTGACTTGATCACAATAAATTGTATAATAATTCTGATTTTTATCAAGCGATTCCGAGTAGGTACCGAGTAATATTAATTCTCCGATACTCCCTTTCTCAGACGTTAACTATCTTAGTTAAGTACGCTATCATAAAACCTTTCGATAAATTATAATTCGCATTCGCAATAAAATATGCTCCTAAAGCTGCGCCCGGGCATAATTACGACGTTTTCACTAATCGCGCCCTAACGACCGCGATTGACTTGTAATACCGTATATTTTCTTCGACGTCGACAATTATATTATTCTTTGTAGGCCACGAGGCAGGGAAAAGGGTGGAGATGACATGTTTGCTACGAGATTATAGACCGTGGTTACCTTTCATGAGCAAACTGCTTAGTGCTGCTTAGTGTTGCTTAGTGAACAGCGTCGAAATATCGGGAGCTCATTAAAAGTAATAAAAAATCATAGTCGAAACCTCTTACCAAATAATTCTAGTGAAATTTATCGTGAATCGTTAAAAACTGACACTGAGGTGACTCTTAATAAGTTCTGCTGAAGAAAAAATTAATCTTATCTTGAAAAGGTCTCCCCAAAAAGTTCCACAACGATCGATTCTGAACTAATCGTATCCAAGTATTAAGCTACACATGTCTTATGTCTGTCTCTCACGGTAAGTAATTTTATTTCATTACGAAAAGTTCTGCGCAAAGTAAATATTAGTGTAAAATACTAATCTATCAAATAGGTATTACAGCAGAAAAACACTTTTAGAGCATGATGAATAATGGCACTGTAAGCACGCTAGCCTTGGTCGGTAAAATTAAATTGCCATCGCAAGTAAGATCATGCTTGCTTGATAGTTCGATGATCTTAATTGTTATTCATGCAGATTTACATTTAATTGAAAGAAAGAAAGAAAGAAAGAAAGAAAATACATTTATTTACAACATCACAAGACACAATATTATACAAAACAAAAAGGCAATACTAAAGCTAAAGATAGAATGTGTCATTGCGGTTGCAAATCGGACACTGGCTCAGCATAATGCTGAGGCGTTTAAAGTACCCCAGCGCTGATTTTCAGCCAGTACCGTTGGTGACACCCGGATCGCTGTTTAGATAGATAAATAAATAAATAAACTGCACACTAATAGCTACATACATAAGACTAGGTACATGCGTAAATAAATAATTTGTAAATTGTAAAAGCAAATAATAATAAGAAAATTTCTTGAACATAATTAGTATATCTCACTTGCCAAGTATACAACCCTGCGCGGACTAAAACGAAAAATGAAATAACCAAGACAATAAAAATCAAAGAAGTTTTGTGAAATAGTGCTGGAAAGGAGAGGAAATTAAGGATTAATTGCGCTTAATAACCATTTAAACTTCTAGTTATCAGCTTCTAGATGACTTGAATAAACCCGGCTTATTTAAATAAAACTTAGTTCTATGACGAAAAGCTAATTGTGGGTATCCACAATCATCCCGTCAGTCAAGTCAGTGATATAATGTCATTAAAACGAACTTTGAATAGTCTCGTTAGGCAAACTGGAGACAGAGAGAAGCGTGAGTTAGTCATGTCTTCGAATGCAACTTACCGTTAGTGGCACAAGATCAGCCATATTTACTATCACTGCCTTTACGTAAAAAAGGGTAACTCTACTGATGCTGAGCTGTACTTATTAATACGGTATACACAAAGTTCTTGACCTATTATTCGAATCACAGTCGTTACTAGGTTTCACAAATTTCTATTCTTCTTATATATGGGCATTCTCAATTGAAAGTATTAACAACATTAACTTTATTTTTTTAATGGGGAATTTTTGTGGCCTTACTCTTTGAATCAGTTTTGTAACTTTTTGTCATACAGTTCATATGGCTCGTCACAAAACTGACACAAAAATTTGTATGGATAATTAGGGACTTTTTTAATGATCAAAATCAATAACACTCTTGATTCTTAGTAAGATAACCCAAAACTACCTAATTCTGACAAAAGTACCAGGTACATTTTTAAAATGTCCATTCTAGATTCTCCACCATTTTCAATACTCCGTTCCAAGAGCCAAAGGACACTTGCGTGTGCGCACGACACCCATAAAATCGCGTAAAGCCGATCGAGCCCGAAGTGACACGACAATTGCCGATGTTATGCTACAACTATTAATTCTTGTTCGACCGCCCGTGTTAGCTCTCTTGTTAGAGATCCAACGAACTTTATCGATGAAATACTGCTCAAAATTTAGTATTGGATTTATAGACTTAAACTCGTTGAACTCGTGGGAAATAAGAGATTAATGTTTATCTAAAGCTATTACATTATTTTAGACTCATCATCATGCCTATGCTCGTACACTGCTGGACATAGGCCTCCACCATGGCACGCCACTGAGCACGATCCTCGGCCACTCTCATCCAGCATCCAGCTCTTGCCAGCCGCCTTGCGAAGATCATCGCTCCACAGAGTCTGAGGACTCTGATTTTAGACTAATTTTTATTAAAAACTAGCTGTTGCCCGCGACTCCGTCTGCGTGGAATTAGTAATTTGGGCAGCTTATTTTTTTTTATCCAATTTGCTTTTTCATCAATTATGGCTCTCCTTAGTTCCTCGATATAAAAAAATTACCCGCCTCCGCAACCCCCCCCTGCACTCCTCTCCCAGCCCCACCCCCCCACCAAACCCCCCGCACACCCGCGGTCACATTCACTACAAGTCAAGCGTGCCTATAGAAGTTTTACTTCAAAAACCCCCGATTTTGAAACATTCTTCCGCTCCGCTCCGCTCCTATAGGTGTTAGCGTGATGATTATATAGCCTATCTATAGACTTTCTCGATAAATGTGCTATCTAACACTGAAAGAATGTTTCAATTCAAATCGGAGCAGTAGTTCCTGAGATTAGCGCGATCAAACAAAAAAACCAGTTCGATAAATTCTTAAAACAGACGTATCTTTCTTATCTGTGAACCGATTCAAATGAAACAAACACTCAATGTTAATCCAAGAAAATACCAACATATCAGTGAAAACCGCATCCTTCTAGGTTAAGCCGTTTCTGAGATTAGCGCGCGCAAACGCACAGACAAACAGACAAACAGACAAACAGATAAACAGACAAACAGACAAACAAATCATTGTTTTGGGTTCTATTGCGCTAAAAAATAGCCCTAGTGACAGTTTTTCTCAAATATCTTCAATGTACAGACACCGACTTGTTACAAATTTATTATATGTATAGAATAGATATAGATATAGATAGATTGTCTTTGAAAATTATATAAGTATGTATTATATTAGGTCGGGCACGTATCTGAATACCAAACGTTAATTTAACGAATGTATTAAAATATCATCATCATCATCATCAATTTAAGAGCCGGTAGAGCTGGCTTGTCGGTAGAGTAATTGCCATTCTTTTTGGTTCTCTGCCAACTCTTTCAGCTCCTGATACGACATGTATTTTTTTTCTTTGGCTTGATCTTCTCCTTCCTCTTCTACCTTCTGTTCGCCCTTCCAATATAGCTTTTATGTAACTGTCATGTCGTATCAGATGCCCCAGCATATTTCCTCTCATATTTTCAATCGTCCTCAACAGCAGCCTTTCCTCCTCTACCAAATCCAAAACCTCTTCATTCGTTCTTCCTTCAGTCCAGCTAATCCCTTCCATTCTCCGCCAGCACCACATCTCAAACGCACTTAATCTGTCTCAGTCTTGCTGGGTCAATGCAATGTCCACGTCTTGTTCCCATACAATGCTATTCTCCAGATGTAGGTCTTAATAAAGAACGTTCCTGGAGATTAAAATGTGGAATGGTTAAAATATCGCAATTTTTTTTCCTGAATCAGTTATTTTTTTAAGATTTAATCTAACCTAATTAATGGGTTTTATGCGACGCCGTTTTAATAAATCCTGAGGAGTTTGCCGTTTCAGAAAAAAAAACGGTATTTTAATCATTCGATTTCTTAACTTTTTATATGACCCGAATGTTGTTTGGGAGCCCTTTATGACTACAGGGCCCTGGACTGAAGCTCTAAAAGCCCTACATTGACCCTTTGGTTTAGCTGTAGCGAATTGTTACGGTGAAAGAAACATGGTACACTACAAGCCCACATTGTCCAACATGGCTTAGCGGTCGTATATTGTCTATCGGTTTATAGTAAGTACATGGAATTGGCGACTTCTTTACGATATGCGCATGCGATTGAGATGTTACACCTACGCTGTATTGTGTGAGTAAGAAGAGTTACAATCTAGAATTCTACTAGTATTATAATTATAAATGCGACATGTGTGTGTGTGTGTTTGTTTGTTACTCCTTCACGGTAACACAGGTGGACGGATTTTAATGAAATTTGGTATGAAGGCAGAAGTCGTGGTAGCCTACTGGTTTGGTCTGGTTTGGCCTTTCAAGCTGTGGACTGTGGGTTCAAATCCCGGGCTTGCACCTCTTGAGTTTTCAGAATTCATTTGCGCAATTAGGTACATTTGAAATTTACCACAAGCTTTACGGCGAACGACAAACATCATGAACAAACCTGCGATACTTGCGAAGCAATTCAATGGTGTGTGTGAAGTTCCCAATCCGCACTGGGTTCGCGTGGCAACTATAGTCCGACAAGCTCGTGCGCGGCTCTCCGCGGAACCTTGCCGCACTTATTGAAAACAATCTCGGTAAGGACAGCAGAGGCTCCCTGCGACAGGGTTCCGCCGAGCGCCGCGCACGAGCTTGTCAAGGTATACACACCATACCCTCCCAATCTGAGTGAAGACCTGTGCCCAGCAATAGAATAGGACGTATATAGGCTAAGATGATGTTGATGATAATAGCTGGACGCCTGGAATAACACAGACATTTTTTGATACATACATTTTGACGACCAGATGGCCTAGTGGTTAGAGAACCTGACTACGAAGCTTGAGGTCCCGGGTTCGATTCCCGTGTCGGGGCAGATATTTGTATGAAAAATACGAATGTTTGTTCTCGGGTCTTGGGTGTTTAATATGTATTTAAGTATGTATCTATCTATATAAGTATGTTTATCCGTTGCCTAGTACCCATAACACAAGCTTTACTTAGCTTACTTTGGGACTAGGTCAATTGGTGTGAATTGTCCCGTGATATTTATTATTTATTTTATTTATACATTTATCGAATTAACTTTTTTGCTAACAAAAAAATGTACATGCCTAATTTAATTTGTGTTTATCTTGTTACAGGTAAACACGAAGCCCACCGATGCAGGAACTATCAAAGTCAAATAGGTTTGAACAGCGCGGGGCAAATTGATATAAACACAACGGGGCAGCAACAAGTGATCTGTTACCCCTGTTGTTTGATTAGGGTTGTCGAAGCGGGGAAAATATATTTTCAAAAGATGCAAATTATGTGCAAGTATTTTAAATAAGCACCAATTTTTTGAATTATTATCCTCTTTGGCTGTCGGTGGCTGATTGGCGCTAAGCCCATGCCATGCACCGCGGCAAAAAAGAAAAGAGCTGTCAGGGCGGCACTTCTTAAATTTTCGGCGGCCGTATTTTAAACTGTCAGTCAATTGAAATTGCAAACAATGTAAACAAACCTTGTATTTAAAATGTCTTTAATTTCCATTTTCCCTTATCAAATATTGCTAAATCTGTGTGTTATTTAATCAATACTTACCACAACACTATCCTAAACCATTAAAACAATAAACAAGTGCTAGAATATGGATATTTCATTAAATGGTTTATTTACATTGTTCGCAATTTCAAAAAGCGATTTTTATATTGTGCATTGGGCTGTGTAATTAAAAAACATTGTAAATAGTGTTATCTAGTACTAATGATAAATAACGGACATTATTTAGTGTAATACGTAATACCATGTGGCGGTGCGGACTTTGCGGCTCTACGGACGGGCTAAGCGAGCGCTTATCGAAGTCGGCTTCATTAAGGTTTGTGGTTCATAAATTGTTGTTTAGTTTTAATGCTGCATAGAAACGAATAACCACGGCCTTGGTGACAGTCACTATATATCGAAGGTTTTAATGAACAAATTATATTTAAAAAAATAACTAATAATTCATAGATGCAATGCATTACAATACAATGACCGACGACCGCTTTAGCCTGGTTGGTAGTGACCCTGCCTACGAAGCAAGAGGTCCTGGGTTCAAATCCCGGTAAGGGCATTTATTTGTGTGATGAGCACGAATATTTGTTCCTGAGTTATGGATGTTTTCTATGTATTTAAATATTTATTTATCTATATAAGTATGTTTATCGTCGTCTAGTACCCATAGTACAAGCTTTGCTTAGCTTGGGACTAGGTCGACTTGTGTAAGATTGTCCCCTAATATTTTTTTTTAATGCCTTTTTATTGAACACTTTATAATAAACAATTCAGAATAATGTAAATAATAGTACCTATACTTCGTTTTTTTTAGCATTAGGAAAAAGGTAAGCGATCTTGACGTCTCTTTTTATTGAAATACTCTTTTGAAAAATAAGTCACAGCTAATATGTAACAATTTGAAAGGAAATATTGTCATACACTCTTTTGGTTTCATAAGTAACAGTTACTATTTTTTTTAAATCTGTTTTCAATAAAAAGACCCGTCAAGATTGTTTATCTTATTTCTAATGCTAAAAAAACCGGCCAAGAGCGTGTCGGACACGCCCAAGATAGGGTTCCGTAGCAGGTACGAAAAATCTTTGCATACTTTATTAATGTGGTTGTTTTGGTCCCAACCATCCAACCATCTATCGGCGAATTGGGTAACTAATCTAACTGCAATCTACTAGAACTAGTATGTATGTTGATTGTTTTTCAGATGTAATATATTTTTTTTATTTGAAAGAAGATACTGTTATCGTGATTTTATAGGTACTTACTTAAAGAAAAAAATGCTTGCAATGGCGGTTAAATTACAATCTTAGTTTAGAAATATTTTTTTACAAAAACTTAAAAACTGCTCAACTGATTAAGTTGAAAATAATTTTCCTAGAAAGTTTTTATTAAGTTTAACTTACGTGATTTTTTTCATATTTTTTACACCTGCGGTTCAAAAGTTAGAGGGGAGACACATTATTTTGAAGTTTCGGAGTGAATATCTCCGAAAATATTCACTATATCAAAAAATGGTTCTTGAAAACCCTATTCATTTTCAAATACCTATCCAATGATACCCCACACTATAGGGTTAGTCGAGAAAAAAAAATCACCCCCACTTTACGTCTATGGGAAGTACCCTAAAAAATTTTTTTTTACTTTTTTTTATTTAATCACTTTGTCGGCGTGACTGATATATATATTCGTGCTAAGTTACAGCTTTCTAGTACTAACAGTCTCTGAGCTTAGCCGCGGACAGACAGACAAACGGACAGACATGGCGAAACTATAAGGGTTCCTAGTTGACTACGGAACCCTAAAAAACGAAGTATAGTAGTTAGTATGGTGGTGGTGATCGCTGGGTTTGTGTGATTTGTATGTTTCGGTTTCGTACAGTATGGAGGTGGAACTCGCCAAGGTCGCGGGTGAGCAAAGTTATTGCTTCAGTATATTAATCGATTTAATTTAAATAAAAAATAAAAAATCTGCATATTGTCATATATTTTCGATTTTTATACGCCTTTATGTCTTTTTCCTGTCGAGATAAAACCGGTTAATAAATCTGTTGATTCTCGGGATCAGTCTACAAGTTAATCTGATAATTTTAGAATTTATAATTTCACTTTATTCAAGAATTCATAAAATTCTTTGCGGCAACCTTAAAAACAATACGACCCCAAATAATAGGGGTGGTACACGCAAACATTTGTCCTGTGTCGGGATGGAGCCTGGATGGAGTGCATTCAACAGGTCCATTCAACATAATATATTGACTAGATGATAGAACATTCACGATACAAATACGTAAAAGGGTTATCATAATACCGAAGTAGGAAAGACCGAATGTATGAAATTATCGAATGAGTCAAAAGACTGAAATTTATTTTCTAAACCGTGACCTCTTTATTATTTAGAGTGTTATAATTACTACCTAACCAAACCTTATTATTAATGTTAAATGCTAGATGTGTTGTGTTGTCTAAGATTTGGTAGCACAGTGAACGGTTGCGGTACTCTCAAGATGAGCTCTGGTTGAGTTCGAAACGCGTCAGTGTAGTTTGGTGGTGGTGATAGTTGGTTTTGTGTGATTTGTGTGTGTTCGTATAGTGTGGAGGTGAAGGAACTGCATGAACACGCATTTTTTACATAAACGTAGGTAGCTATGGTAAGGTCGCGGGTGAGCAAAGCGATTGTTTCAGTTCATTAACTATTTAAAGTAAACGTACCAATGTTCGACACCTCAACGCCCAGTAGATGACACCCATCTGTCACCTCTCTTACTATGACATAAGATTGAAGGTGCCATGTATTGGGCCAGTGTCGAGCACAGGGACGTTTACCTTATTGGTTTTTAAATCAGCTAAAAATCTAAGTTTTCATTGGTAAAATAAAGTATTTTTTTACTAGAGTCGCGAATTTGAATTATTGTTTTATAATGTCATCATTCCAATTACATCCAGTTTACAAATTACTCATAATTTGTCATCAAAAACTGTTCTGCTAAATATCGGCTCTGTTGCCAGCAGAATGAATTTGGTTAACCGACGCTTAACTGTTTGTGGTAACACGTTAAACCATAGTTAACGAACGGCAGCTGCCTGTGTATTGCTATTAATAACTCTGTATATGCGAAACTTTCAGAACGTTAAGATAGGAACCAGTTATATTTTAATCTTTTTTTATACAAGTGATAGACTATGCATAACAATGCATGGCAATATTTTTATAATATGTATTCTAAAATTGCCAAAGAAATGTCATCAAAATACAGCATCGTTGTATTTTAGTTAAATCGAAGTAACGACTGAAGCAACTATTTGCTTATTTATGTATTTCAATTGAAATTTGTTATTTTTAATTTCTTGTTACGCCATCTAGCGGATGGTCATTAAAGATTACCTTTCCCTAGCCGATACTGCAAGTCACCTCCGCTTTGACCGTTACCTTATTCATCATGTAGATGGGTGAACTTCCCACTTAGAAGAGCGAAATATAAAGAAAGTCACCGACGTAAGTCTTAATAATTGAATTTATGAAACCTTTTTAAAATTTAATAGTTTTTGACAGAAATAAAACCTGGACCTAGAACATAAAGCCCATTCAAACAGTTTAACGAAACATAAAACTAAACACAAACCATCAACATTTTTAGAAACCACTTAGGCGGCCCGTTAAATAATTTAATGTGTGAATCCTCCATACACTGCGCGAGTGAGATAAAACGCGTGTATGAATGAAACAAAAGTGTCGCGGTCCATCGCAAATGTCATGCGCGCAAGTTTAGAACCAACAATGCATAAAGCGACGTGCACATGGGTGGTATTTTGGGACAGCGTTATTGCTGGCCATAACTTTCGCATCCTGATCACGGCACCAAATGCGCACCTACATTTTTTTTTAGGTTAGACAGTCATCATCATCATTATCATCACTTCAGCTGAAAGACGTCCACTGGTGAACATAGGCCTCCCCCAAGGCTCGCCAAACAGATCGGTCTTGCGCCATTTGTATCCAACGCGTTCCCGCAACCTTAACCAGGTCGTCGCTCCATATTGTTGGAGACTTACCTACACTTCGTCTTACGGTCCGAGGCCACTTCCACTTGAGTCTGGCGATTCTTCGAGCTATGTCGGTGACTTTAGTTCTTGCGCGGATTTCATCATTTCTAATGTGATCCCGCAGAGAAACTCCGAGCATAGCCCTCTCCATCGCCCTCTGAGTGACTTTGAGCTTTCTTATGAGGCCCATCGTTAGCGGCCACGTCTCAGTGCCATAAGTCATCACTGGCAACACACACAAAATCCCTTCTATTGACAAAATAATTCCGATATGTTCAAATATTTCTAAGCGCTTAGTAGGTAAACTAGATGTAGTCACAATGTTGTTGTGACACGACCAAAAATATAACGGCCTAATAATTAATTACACAAATAAAACTAATTTAAAAAGCGGTAGCTGAAATACTGGCCATTATATGACGATTCAAGTCGTTCCGAGGTACCATAACTAGCTAATTGGCAGTAAATTATTATAATATGTTATCTGCCCACCTGTTAACGCAATGCAATTATTAGATTGAGCAAAAAAACAGTTATTGCATCTCTAGACTAAAGACGGGTTGAATTGCTTCGCTTATTGCGTTTGTTTGTTTTAATGAAATCGTTTAAACTTCGATCATTTGTTTATTAGCTTTGCTAGTTTATTAGTTCACGTACTTTGGCTACAATTTATGTTTGCAATAAGGCGTATTTTAGGGTAATATTTTAAACCCTATCTTAATTAAGTACTTATGAAAATATAGAAGTTTGCAATGCGGTTAATCGATCTACCTGTTGTTTTATTTTCAAATTAAATGTACACTACTCTGATAGAGACGATTAAAAAATTATAAACGCTAAAGTTTGTATGAATGTATGTTTGTTACTCTTTCACGCTAAAATGGTTGGACGGATTCTGATGAAATTTGGCACACAGATAGTTTATAACCTGGACTAACATAATTAGGATACTTTTTATCCTGAAAAATTCCATAGTACCCGCAAGAACCATAAACGAATTTACTGAAACATTAATTATATAACTGTTAGCAATAATTATTAAATATAAATATAACTCTTAGCAGATGGGTTTATCAATAAAAGAAAACTTAATTTCTACTTGTTTTTATCAACAATACATTTGCCACAAAAATATCAATTTTGAAAAATAATAAAATTGTTTCAGGTGCTTTGGACTGGATTCCAACTCTCCAATCATGCTACCTCCACCACGAGACTCCCGACCATGAGCGTGCAATACCGCGTAACTAGATTTTTACATAAGGCCTATTTTGTCTAATTTTCACTGTTATTTCATTTCAAGTTCAGTCTTATGGAAAAAGATATACTTCATTTAATTTAGAATGAGAAACCACAATAACCATTATATTGCATCTGGTCAACTATTTCTTACCTAGCAAATAGTACAGTACAATAGTCTGGAAGCCGCAAAATAAAATTGTTTTAATGTCACTTTATTTGCGTGTCGTCAATTGTTACTCTAGTACTAATTGTAAAGAGATTACAGTTCACGAGCCGCAATATAATGTTGTTGTAGTTTCTCATTCTAAATTAAATGAAGTATAGTTACGCGGAATTGCCGCTCACCGACGAATGCCAGTACCTGTAGCATGTGGTGCCATCTATCGTTACTTTCACAAGTCATGAGCCAATCCTGTCCGGTTCATACGAAATACATTTTCATTTTTACGGGTCAGATTTATGTAAAAAAATCCTCACAAACTTTCTGTTTCATAAAAATAGAGTAGAATTAAGAGTAGTATTGGATAGGATTTAATTTTTAGTGCCTGCCTATTTTCTGTACGCGTTGCGTTGGACGTCCACCAACGAGGTGGACGGACGATTTGGTAAAAGCCGCGGGTTCAAGGTGGATGCAAACCGCTTCCAACCGTGATTACTGGGTATCAATGAGGGAGGCCTAAGTCCAGTCTACGGCTTAAATGATGATTACCTGTTTTCTGTATGATTTTATTGTTAAATTAAAAGTTTATTCAAATTTATGTCACGTCCTAATGCTTGCTTCAATTAATACCTCTCCGTCGAAAATGCGACCTGGCACTGACGGCACTGACATCGGCATCCGTTTCAACTGCGACATACGACCGCTAAGACAATCGTGCTAAATCCGAACGCAAAAGATGAAAGGCCAGCCTTGCACTGCATGCCAAGATATGCTATAAAATACAATTCCAATGCGCGGCTAAATAAGCGTGCTATCACACTTCGACTCGTGCCTACAGCCAGTGCAATGCTGTCGAAACGTTGACATAATTTTAGCAATATATCGGCGTGATCAAATGTCGGATGTGGTTTTAATTGTATCTACGATAGTATAAATTAGATTACTTATCAAAAATCTATTTTTAATATAATCTTTTTTCTGACTGTACTTTAACCCGTATCTACTGTGTTAAAAAATTTAATTGTATTAAATACTTTAGATGTATGTAATTTAATAACAATGTAAGATCTGATTGAAAAAAATATACCTTGTTGAGTTTCTTGCCGGTTTCTTCTCAACAGGGTTTTTTCCGAACCGGTGGTAGATTCTTCGACGTTCATAGGAGCATCAATTGATGCCTAAATTGAATAAAGAATTTTGACTTTGACTTTGTCTTTGACCCCTGATTACGATCTAGGACCGAAGTACTCATCAAGACGAATCAAACGAGTCCAAATTCGATACGGTGGTGTCCTTTTATTACAGAGCTCCTATGGCCACCTTCCAGCTCCATCATCAGATCAGCTCCATGTTATAATAATATTGCATTGTCATCTGATTTACACACAGGTACCTACCATGGTACATGCAAAATTTCAGCTCAATCGGAAACCGGGAAGTGGGTTAAATTTAACTTGCAAGATTTGATTTGACCCGTACATGCACTACATAAGTGCATTACAAGAAATATTGGATTGGATTATTTTTGTCAATTTAACAAAACGTTACGAAAATATATGTAGGCCTTTAAAGCTCCGTGTGACGTCAGCGCTTGATACGTTCACGGACCAAGTGTCTGTGTTGGTCCGTGTATATACGTTTGTCTGTTTACCTGGACGTGACGTCACGGGCCCCCCCAGTATTAGTATTAGTAGTTTTAGAATTTTTTCAGGAGTTCTGATTTAAGACTGGGTTTGAATTAAGTACAAACCTTTAGAAATTTTGCTAATTTTACGGTCAAAGCTCAAGTATAGCTTAATCTGTGTGACATACCTTAGCCAAGGCTAAAATGGAGCTTAGTTCAAGGCAGGACAATACATTATTAATGCCAACAAGCTGCTACATTGTCTTGTTGCGGTTTATAAGATACTGCTTTGTAACCATGTAAGTTGTACGTACAATAAGATTTGAATGAACAGTTAAACTAGTAATTAGTAGATATTATTAAATGACTAGCTGTTGCCCGCGACTCTGTCCGTGAAGAATAGGGGTAGGTATACAAAAAAAATAGCCTACGACCAATAGGTCGAAATACTCAGACCTACCTAATACAGAGAAAAAGTTTCTTAAAAATCGGTCAAGCCGTCTCGGAGGAGTTCGATAACAAACACCGTGACACGAGATTTTTTAGAAGAAGATAGATTAGATTTGTGTTATACTGTCACATTCTTAGTTTTTTTAACTATCTTTGGTGACTGAGGTGTTACATATTATGTGACTGTACAGGTTGTTGAAAAAGCTTAAACCTAAGTTATAGCATATATTTCAAACTAAATACAAACTGAAATATAGATGCACAGAAAAAACCCCAGAAAAAAGACCAATGCTGGGAATCGAACCCAGGTCCTCAGCGTTCCGTGCTGCGTGCTTACCCCTACACCACCACTGGTCTGGGGTAAGCACGCAGCACGGAACGCTGAGGACCTGGGTTCGATTCCCAGCATTGGTCTTTTTTCTGGGGTTTTTTCTGTGCATCTATATTTCAGTTTGTATTTAGTTTGAAATATATGGTTTCACGGGATGACCGTAAAAGTAATAAAAAAATGAAGTTGAAGAAAATAAAAAATAAATAGAAAAAGATACTTCATACTTAACTTGTAAGTTATAGCAGTTATGAAAAAAAACAAATCTCTTAGTAAAGCGATAATAGAGTCACGTAACCGTTACCTATCACTTTTACTATTAAATATTTTCGAATGAAACTAAGTGAAATGGTTTTTTTTCAGAACTATTATTATTATGAGCCTTACGGTGAAGGAAAACAGCGTGAGGAAACCTGCATACACCTGCGAAGAAATTCAATGGCGTGTGTGAAGTGTGAAGTTCCCAATCCGCGCTGGCCCCGCGTGTGAACTACGGCCCAACCCCTCTCATTCTGAGTCGTAGTCGGAGTCGCGAGCAACAGCTAGTAGTAAAAAATAAAAGTTTCACTTGGCAATCTAGTTTTAACTACCACACGTTATGGATCCATACACAAAGTTGACACAGATCGCCCAACTTCCGTCAGTTATGTTACTCGGGAAGTGTCGCCGACAACAATGCCATCTGTTGGCGGCGAACAGATTTATGTCGCTCTTTGTGCGTGAGTTATGGCATTATTAAAATGTCCGGTTACACCCTTTATATGTTCCGTAGCAGATAAATTAAATAATTGAACAATGCGTTTGTGTAATTATAGGAAAACTATCATCATCATCAGCCTATACAAGTAATTTTAAGGCCGCACCGAGCTTCTTGCGCTTATGTATTTTAGGTATTCTATGCACTAGTGTATGTGTGCGTGAGAGCGGCTAGAATCAAAGCCGTGCGTAAGCGCACGCGACACAAGTTCCCCGTCCGATAGCCGAAGGAGAACTAACGCAACTAACTATACGGACAATGTGGAAGCACGACGGCTCAAAATAAGTTGGTCAGACCGCGCGTGTATTAAGGTATTTTCATCGTATTACTAAAACAAATACATATTTTAAAAATGTAGCAACACTAGGCCCTAGAAAACATCTTGTTTAATTAACATTCAAAAGTCATGACCTGCCGAGTAGTATTTACGCCGTACTAAGGATTTTTTTTTTTATATAAACTACAAGAAATCTTACACATGAATTTCAAAACTAGTTTTAAATAAATGGTGAACTGAAACAATTACCGCGACCAAAGCAAAGCAATCGTTTCAGTTCATTAATATGGACCTCCGCAAAGTAACGCCTGAACAATAAATTATTTAAATAAATAATGTTTATATATTTATTTTTAGTATAGTTAACTTTCTTTGTCCACCCGTGTCTAAATCAAGTCTAGCGGGCGCATATTGGCGCTCATAACGGTTATGAATTATTGTAATCTATTCTCGGCCGTGCTCTCAGAAGAATGGACACTGCGCCGCGCCTAAATATAGATCTATGGATCAATGTATTGGCATTGTGTGGTTACGATTTAATTCCGCCTGTTGCTATAAAATCAATACGGCCCAGTGGCGAAGGGCAGTAACAACACGATTCCCCCCGGGTTGACTAAACTTTCAAAGTTACCAAACGCTTTTCTTCCATTACTGTTCTTTCAAGAAGAGTATAAACGGGGTTTTTAGTTTTTTGCTCCGTCTTTACTTGTAAAATTTTTCACACTCTGCCTTTGCGGGTCTCTGTGGTTTCGCATAATTTAACAAGTCATAATGTAACATTCTTCATAATCAACGTTAGTCATAAAACGATTTATTTCTGATAAAGTTTTTTTTTTTCGGAATTGTTATAAAACAAACCTAACGTAACCTACTGCATTCTATAAGATGGCATTTAAAAAAGTCTGTATGACTAACGTTGATTATGAAGAATGATGCATTATGACTTATTAAATCATGCGAAACCAAGTGATCCCATTGGAAAGATGTAAAAAACGACGAACCTTCCGCTTGGTTTACCGAGTCGAGCGTGGTAAATTAAATTGCACCATAGCGTCCCTGCCCTACCAACTCTAAGGCTCACGACGATTCGAGGCTCTCTAGCCTGTTCCCGGTCGACGGACTATCACACGAATGAATCTTCGGTATTACTCTACTGAATTAAGAACGGATTGTTGCTACTCTACTTATAGATACAAAGTGAAGCGAGTAGATCTCGATTAGATATTTCCGTAGCGGCTAAAAGTGTCATTATTAATGCGCGGGCGCATGCACCGGAAGCGGCCATCTTGCGCCAAATCCGCCATTGCTCTGGAAAAATATTGTTTTGTGGCCGTTAATGGAAGTCATTTGTAAAATGATATGTTTCTGGATTGGATTATTTGGAAATGAAAGTGAGATGTTTAGTTTGGAGTTTTTTTTTAAGATTTATGGGATTTTTTTGATTTGTTGACGTATGGCCTTTCAAGCAGAGCGTCGTGGGTTCAAATCCGGATTTGTATTTATGTTTGCTAAATACTTACCTACATTTAAAATTATTTTTGATATATTATTACCATAAGCAAGCTATCTATACTAATATTATAATAAAGAGGAAAGATTTGATTGTTTGTTTGTTTGTTTGTTTGCATTGAATAGGCTCCGAAACTACTGGACCGATTTCAAAAATTCTTTTGCCGTTAGAAAGCTACATTATCATTGAGTGACATAAGCTACTTTTTACCGCGGGAAAATACCTTTTCCTACTGGAAAATTAATTTATCGCGGGCGAAACTGCGGACGGAAGGCTAGTACCTAATAATTAGACAAAACTTTTGATTATGTTTGTTTTAAAAATTAAATTTGTTGCATTTTTTACTTTTGTAGCTTTCGCTACTTCTGACTTTAAAACTCGCTCATAGTCGGTCCCTATCTAAATCCTCCTCTCATCCACGCAATAGGGATGTTTCCTAGGTAAAAAAATAATAATTCTTATTAGTCCGTATTTTACATTATCAAAAAATATTAGACACGTAATTTTTCTTTTGACAATTAAACAAAAAATGACAAAGATATGGCGCGTTGAGGTTCCGCGTGACGAGGCGTGACGTCACTTGTTCCTAAAACGCTCATACAAAGAGTAGGAACAAGTGACGTCACGCGAAACTTCAACGCGCCATATCTTCGTAATTTTTTGTTTAATTGACAAAATAAAAAATACGTGTCCAATATTTTTTGATAATCTAAAAGACTGACTAGTTAGGAAAGTAGCCAATTGTTAGCTGGTAGAAATCCCTTAAAGAGATAAGCTTGCATTAGTACTTGTATCTCAACGATTGGCAATTGTGTTTATTTCTTTATTTTTTTACAATAAATAGTTTACATCCATATACCTACTCTCTCTTGAACAAAGTAGATTATTGAGTTGTAGCGTTATTTTAGAAAGGAAGCTTTCTGCTTTTGAAGACAGACATTCCGTGATCAGATTGGGGTTGTCTTGAAGAAGGGTCAGGTAAAGAGGACCCCAAACCGGCGAGCATGTACAAAAAGACAAAATGAGTGTTGTGGAAACGAAAGATGTTGGTATATCAGGATCATAGCACGTAGAAAGAAAATAGTCTCTACGTACCCCTTTGCCGGGAAGGAGGCGTGATTGTACTTATGTATGTAGCGAGCGATCTTGAAATGAGCTAAAGTTTTTTTTCACCACCTTACTGTCAAACTGCTGGTTACGTAACCAATGAATAAACTAAGTACTGGACAAATCTGTCAGCTAGTGTTTTTTCAGTTTCACCACTCCGGTCCTGTGCAAACTAAGTACCACTTAACTAATCGTGGGTTTAACAAAAAGTCGGTATGGCAACGTCGCATTTCACGACCACGCGTTCCTGTTCGCACACTTTCGTTCAAAAGTCACTCATTATTAAAGCAAAAGAAATGATTAACTATATAATTTTTGAATACATCTATTTTTTTTGCATAAACAAATGTGTAACATTATAATTGATCCAAAAACGGTATTTATTTACGATACATTGTTAACAATAACAAAGAAAAATAAAATCACGTAAAACGAATCGAAAAGTGGCGCCAAACCATTTGACATCTGTTTATCTAAACTTTTTTTTAATGGCGATATACAAGTTCAGGTAGAACAAACGATTGAGCCACTGAAACAAAGTCTGTAATTAAAAAATATTACGATATTTTGGATTTATTTTTACATACTAAAAGTGTACCTACATCTTTTTATTCAAATCTTGATATTTAAATTATTTTATGCAATTTGGCATGACTTCTTTCTTTAAAAAAAAAATACTTTGATTTATTTTTCTGAAACCGGCTAAAGGGCTCTCCAACCATGGCCACAAAAAAATAAACTTAACTAATTAAAAAGTTATGTGACGGATAAAAATGCTAAATGCCACCTGATCTGATGGTCACATTAAGAAACAGTTTGTCCATCACTTAGCGCTAATCGAGACTGGTGAAACAGAAATTTTAATTCCATCTGTCAAATAAGGTTATGATTAAGCTAATCCGAACTTTAAGAAAAGCGGTGAAACAGCCCCTAAATCTAGATATTTCATTTCATATTTGCCCCAAGCAACGATACGAAGCACTCATCAAAACATTAACAAATAATGAAAAAAATATACATCCACGCTTCCTACCCGCGTCTTTTATAATTACTCCAGTAACAGCCATATCAAAGCGTTTACTGTGTCCGCTGTACACAGACAGACATACACATTCCTTTATGAATCGACACAAAGTGTCTCTTAATTTCCCCCACAGGCGGGTTTTACAGAGTTCCTATCTGTTACGTAGCGTTAGCACGACAAGCTGCGAATAATTATTTCACTTCTCACAACTTCACGTAGCTCTTTATGGTCTTGTGCATAAAGTAAAATGTTCGTCTAAGACTAAGGCAATCAGCCGCAAACAGAGCCACAAATAGTACAATATAGAAATTAAATTATTAGAAATTAAATTAAATGTATGATTTTTTTTTTTGTAAAACTGGTGTTATGTTTACAAAATTAATAGAACTAGACAATTCCAGTACATTATTATGGAAATTGCGATGCCTTAATAATAAGAGCTTTTTAAATTTTATTTCAAATGTCTTGCAATCGAAGTGAAAAGCAGAGTGTGAAAATCGAGCATTAAACTCGATCTTAAACCCATTTTCCCCTCAACGTGTCTAACCACCCTCGCCTAGATATGAAAAATACGTATATTTTTCTCGAGTCTGGGGTGTTTAATATTTTATTTAAGTAGGTATGTTTATTTATTGGCCAGTACCCATAACACAAGCTTTGCTTACTTTGGGACTAGGATAAATACAACCTAGGGCTCTTCAAGGCTAGTGAATAGGCTGTTACTGAACCAGTGAGGTACACCTTTGACCTCTTCTGCACTTTTCATCAGGTGAGATAGTGGTCAATCACGGGTCAGTTTTATGTAAAAAAAACCGGCCAAGAGCGTGTCGGACACGCCCAAGGTAGGGTTCCGTAGCCATTACGAAAAAATCAAGTGTAATATTTTTCTAAGGATTTCGTATGTGTACGGAATCATCCAAGTTTAGGTATGTTTTATACCTTAGGCTACTATTTACTCTTAAACTACAATTAATTTCCAAGCAATCTTAGCCGCTATATTTTTCCTAGTAAATTTGATATATTTACTACCCTTCTGAATTTTTTCAAATTTTTCCACCCAACTGTTTAGATTTTAGAGGGGGGGGACGGCCGATTTTAATGAAAATTTTCACTTTAAAGTTGAATATTTCGCAAACAGATCACTGAATAGAAAAATCATGTTAGCAACCCCGCAATGATTTCAAAAGACCTATCCAACGATACCCCACACTATAGGGTTAGCCGAGAAAAAAAAATCATCCCCACTTTACGTCTATGGAAGGTACCCTAAAAAAATTTTTTTTACTTTTTTTTATTCAATCACTTT
This sequence comes from Archips crataeganus, assembly GCA_947859365.1. NCBI lineage: Eukaryota > Metazoa > Arthropoda > Insecta > Lepidoptera > Tortricidae > Archips > Archips crataeganus. The sequence goes on from OX402064.1 coordinate 9,203,381, forward strand.
GTCGGCGTGACTGATATATATATTGATGCCAAATTACAGCTTTCTAGTACTAACAGTCTCTGAGCTTAGCCGCGGACAGACTGACAGACGGACAGACATGGCGAAACTATAAGGGTTCCTAGTTGACTACGGAACCCTAAAAACCGGTTGTCTGTAAATCTGCCCGCATTGTACATCCTGGCGCGCGCTGCTCTCTTGTACATCCTGGCGTTCACTGCTCTCTCTCTTGTACGGGACGTGTACGTACATGTACGTTACATTGCGTCATCCTTTTTCGTGCGTGCAGCCGGCGTTCATCGATTTATTAGGCGTTGTCACGTCAAAAGGTCAATTGGTGTAAAACAAAAACTGTCATTTATAAACAGCTTGTTTTGCTGTCCGTACGGTAGGGGTGGCATACAAAGAGACTGCTCTTTTGCCCCGCTTCTTACTTTTTACTTTTTGGACCCCCTCCCGCTCGCCTCACCCCTCCCCTTGCAACTGAACGTTTGTTTTAGAGGGTACTGTTTTTATTTATTTCTATGCCATAGATATTATAGTCTAGTCACAGTACCTAATAGTATAAACAAAGCAGTGGTGGCCTAGTGGTTGGACTTATGGTCTCTCAAGCGGTTAAGGTCGTGGGTACGAACCCGGGAACCACTTGAGTTTTTCAGAATTTACGTGCAAAATTATATTTGAAATTTACCAAAGCTGAAGAAAAACGTCCTGCACAAACCTGAGAAGAAATTTTCATAGCTCGTGTCTATTGTTATCTCATTATCATCATCCCAGCCTATAAACAGGCCTCCTCTCAGATTAAGAGGGCTTGGGTCGTAGTTCCCACGTGGGCCCAGTGGGTCACGTGGGTCCTCCGAAACGGCTTGACCGATTTTTATGAAACTTTTTTCTCTACATTCGTTAGGTCTGAGAATAGGTCGTACCTAGGCTATTTTTTATAGGTACCCCTATTCTTCGCTGACGGAGTCGCGAGCAACAGCTAGTCTAACAAATAAAAAACTCGTGTCACGGTGTTTTATCGAACTCCTCCGAAACGGCTCAACCGATTTTTATGAAACTTTTTTTGTCCATATTCGGTAGGTCTGAGAACAGGTCGTAAGCTATTTTTTATACCCCTATTCTTCGCAGACAGAGTCGCGGGCAACAGCCAGTAATAATAATTTCTAATCGCACTATGTAGGTAAACATGCCTTTACATTGTCCTTATACCTAATACCTAAGCGCCATTTCCCGCTACACGCTCAGACCAAAAGACATGCCGCACAAAGGCGGTTAAAAAGACGCTCCACAAGGTCTGGCGCAAACAAAATGTCTACACAAGCTTTACTAAACATTTCCAAGACGTAGGGGGAATAGGGGGAATGGGGGGAAAGATTAAGAGCAAGAGATGTGACAAAATATTATGTATGATGTTGGTGCTGTAAAGTGATTTCAATAGTTACGGGTAGGTAGGTGTAGGTACTTCTACTAGCCGTATAAGCCGTGGTGGCCCAGTGGTTTGGTCTATGGCCTCTCAAGCAAGGGGTTATGGGTTTAAGTTAAGTTTTCAGAATTTACTTGTGTGAAATCACACTTGAAATTTATCATGAACTTTTCAGTGAATTAAAACATCACTCCCTCTCCCAAAGAAGAAGAAGAAGAAGCCTGTGCCCAGCAATGGGACATACGTAAACCTGAGATGATGAATCTCTAATAAGGAACTAAAATGATTCCGTTATATTAAATTAGTAAAAGATCCACTAAGTTATTAGTGACAAAGCACTAAACGGTTGCCAAATTGACCCTGTTGCCTCTGTTCCAATCCCCAATAAGTACTCTGTGCCCACTCCGTGTGTTATACGACAATACGTGGTATATTGGTGCAGGTATTCTCGAACGTAAAGATGTTGCGAGAATGCGAGAACTAGATAAACTTTTTTAGATTTTTTTGACCTAGCAAGGTGTCGTGGGTTCAAATCAAACACTAACTTAAACCTCTAATTTTTTTAGAATTGAATTGTATGTGAAATCATGCTTGAAATTTACTGTGATCTTTCCGGCGAATTAATACATAATGTCTCTGAATCTGACATAAAGCCTGTGCTCATCAGTGGAACGCACATAGACCTGGGGTCATGAATCTGATACGTATTTAAAATGATTTCGTTCCAATAAGGCAATAAAGGAACCTATCGCCAAAGGACTACTGCTACTAAGTTAGTGACAAAGCACTAATCAGCTGTCGCCTCTGTTCCAATCGCCACTTACCTACTCTGTGCCCACCCTGCATGTTATACAATACGTAGCGCTATTACGCGGAGTATTGGCGCAGGCATTCTGGCAAAATCGTTATTCTTTGATACTTGTATGGGTAACACGAAGAAATTTTCTAGATTTGCTTTCTTTAGGACTTGTCTGAGTAGGTAATGAGTTAATGGGTTTCATTTAAGCGTCTTAATTTTAATGTACCTAGGTACAGCTATTTAGTTTTGTCACACATAAACACACGCACGCACACCCGGATGCCTATAGGACTTTTCCGGGAGTTCGGTTCCGTGGAAGAATAAATAAATCCCTTGGAAATATCAAAAAAGTCTGAAGAAAATATGTCAGTCAAATTTCAAGGCTCTAGGTTCAGTGGTTTAGGCTGTACGATTTCTGTCGGTCAGATAGTCTTGGTAGCTTTATCGGTCAGGCGGTCGATGAATGTAGAGGTGAGATCTTTTTACTAGACTACACTTTTTGTGTCGTTGTGTGTTTCTGTTTTCTAATATAAATGAATACCTACCTGAAAAGGTACCTATCTATGTACATAAATGTGCAATAAGAATGACAGTAAGTCTCCCCCCATACCACGATGCCGCTTGCTTGTCGCTAAACTGTCGCTAATCTGTCGCTAGTATCGTGGTAGGGAGGCGGTTAGTCTCCACCTGTTTGCGGTTTTGACGCCGCGTTCGAACCGCGCGTGTATCGCTATAATAGGTAGTAAGTAAGCTATAGTAAGTAAGCCTCTTTGCACACGTGGTCGTAGCCATGATTTTCACTGAGATCCAAAACGATACGTCTACGCGACGATTCGTTGTGTGTGTGCAGTATGCTTAGTATAACTTTCCATAGTAAATTGAAATTTTAACGTAAACGCGAACTGTTTTTTTTTTATAAAAAAATAGGCTTACTTTTGACCTCAATCTCGCTTGATGGAAGGCGAAGATGAGGCCTAAGATGGTACACGCTTGCCTAGAAGGTGTCTGTTCACTTTGACCTTAAAGATATCCAGATTATAGCGATTCGGAAAAACTGACCTCGGCAGAGAGTTCCACTCCTTAGCCGTCCGCATAATGAAAGAAGAGGCAAACCGCTTCGTGCGTAATGGAGGAATGTCTACAACATAAGGGTTTTTTTTTTTTACATAAAACTGACCCGTGATTGACCACTATCTCACCTGATGAAAAGTGTAGATGAGGCCAAGGGTGAACCTCACTGGTTCAGTAACAGCCTATTCACTCTAGCCTTGAAGAGACCTAGGTTGTGTTTATCAGGAAATACAGACGACGGGAGCGAATTCCATTCTTTAGCAGTTCGCATTAGGAAGGATGACGCGAAGCGCTTCGTACTGGCCACTGGAATACTAACCACATAAGGATGAAGACGCTCCCCCCGCCTGGATGTCGGTTGGTGAAATGGAGATGGAGGAATTAAGTCATGTAATTCCTGCGCACACTCTCCAAAATGTATCCGATAAAAAACAGACAAACAAGCAACTCGACGACGGTGCTCGAGGCTCTGTAGCCTACCACTGATTGACGAACTATCACCAATGAGTGTGAAACTGCTCGCCGCGCCTAGTCTGTATGCTTACTACCCACGCCACGTCTTCCAGAACCTTGTCATTCTATAACCTTGCTGCCCCATCGGCTGTCGGTTCTAAGAGCAAATAGCATCTCCCTTGCTGCCACGACTTATACTGAGGTAGGTAGTCTGGTAATTCTCCGAGCTATGTCAGATACTTCAGTTCTACTGCGGATTTCCTCATTTCTGACTAGTTGACACAAGGAAACTCCGAGCATAGCTCGCTCCATCGCTCTGAGTGACTTTGATTTCCTTCGACTCCGCCGGGTGCCCTTTTCAAGACAAAACACATAATCAACAATTAATAGTCCAATGATATTGGTAGATCAAATCTATAGTGCTTGACTAAGTAACTACTTATTTAAGTAGGTAATTTATCTAACATCTGGTTGCATGGTGAACGGTCGTGTTGCTGTGAAGATGATGTTCGAAACGCGTCAGTTAGTGTGGTGGTGGTGATGGTGATGTGGTGGTGGGTTTGTGTGATTTGTGTGTGTTCGTACAGTGCGAAGGTGGAGGAACTCCATGAACACACATTTCTTGTATAAACGTAGCTATCAGAAGGTCGCGGGCCAGAAAAGTATTTGTTTCAGTTCATACCTTATTTAAGTGCCAATTACACTTTTGATTCGACTCTATAATTAATTCAACCGTCGTTATAATTACCTAATTTCTATTACTGGCTGTTCTATTTTATGTCATGCAAAATTCAAATTTAGAACGCATACCACACCAATCACACAATAGAGTCGACGCAGCGTTCCAATTCGGTGCGCTATTGTTGAACGGAGCCCTGTGATTGGTCGAGGGGCACAATGGGCCACGCCCCCAACACAATGCCCCATTGTCGTCCACCTGCGACGCGACGCCCAATGGTTCGACTCCCAAATTTTCTAGAAAAATATTCGTATTTTTTTTAATTTTATTTTTCGTGTCGGGTCATTCGGGCCGCGTTTAAAAGCGTCGAAAATCACATTAGATCGTTTTTGTAAATGGCTACACTTAAGTGGGCAAATGAAGCTCATTTTTTCCGTAAAAGCGTCGTTTAAAAAACTAAGTGAAACGGACATCTGTTAACTGAAAATACTTACGTTATGTTGTAGGGGGAGCCACGGTCGCTACAAATGGAGATTAGTTCAACTAATGGTTCCATTAAGGTGAGTTAGTAGCGATATTTTTACGTTAAAATGTGTAAAAATGTTTCCTCAGTGAAGTCGTTGACTTTTGGTTTAGGGGCGTGTGAATGGTAGACTTTATCGTTTATCTCAGCCGGGTAATATTGAATTAGCCTTAAGATTATCTTGTATTCGATAACTAATTGAAAGGGATAGTGGAAAGTCGTTACATCGGTATTTTCTTTGAAAAGGAAAGTTTTATATGTATAGTCGACCAAGTAAGTGCTTTGTCATTTTTTATGACAGTTCTTAAATCAGAATAAAATCAATAAGGCTGATTGTAACATTGACTTTTGAGTGAAAATAGCGTTTGATATTTTAAGCCGTACTACAAGTAACATTGAGCCTTAGGGTGGTAAAGGAATTTCTTAGTGGATTCATCATCATCATCATCCCGGCCTATATACGTCCCACTGCAGGGCACAGGCCTCCTCTCAGAATGAGAGGGCTTGGGCCGTAGTTTCCACGCGGGCCCAGTACGGATTGGGAACTTCACATACACCATTGAATTTCATTCCTCACGATGTTTTCCTTCACCATAAAGCTCATGGTAAATTACAAATGTAATTTCGCACATAAATTCCGAAAAACTCAAAGGAGCGAGCCCGGACTCGAACCCACGACCCTCTGCTTGAGAGACCATCTAGGTCAAACCACTAGGCCTCCACGGCTCGGTCGGCAACGCACCAGCAGTTCCAATGGTGTAGGTATCCATGGGAGGCAGTGATCACTTAAGATCAGGTGAACCGTATTTGTAAAAAAAAACTGGAGCAAATTAGCAATTCTTCAAGAAACTTTCTTGGCTTCATCAAACGTTAACTTTGCTACTATTTATGTACCTAATAGTGTTATTAAATATGTTACCTACTAAGTCAGGCCGTAAAATTTAAATGATCACAAAATTAAACAACTGATAGATCAAAAGGTTGAAAACATTTCTCATCAGACATCATAATAATGTACCACCATTATTAATCCACAGGTATACCATGTGTGCTTATACTTAACTACATGCATATTGTGTAGATTATGAATTAATATCACAAATCAACTCTACATAATAACAGACTCAATAATAATAAACTTAAGGTTGAAATTGGAGTGAGCGAAAAAAGGGAACTGTGCCCGAAACGCATCATCAAAAGTTTCGTTTGTGTGAGTTAGGGGAAGAAGGGTTGAAATGAACCCGTTATCTTCGGAGGGGAGCGTTAGGGGATAAGGAACAATCTTTAACTTGTGTATTAGGTTTAATGTATCCTAAGCTGAGATGGAGTTGGTTAAAATTTTGAACTTTGTTAATTAAGTTTATGTTAGCTATTGATGAGATTAAGGGGTAATCAGTTTCTGTTTGCTATTTAAAGATAACGGCGGTATTTTGATTATTGGGTTAAATTGGTTAATTATTATCATCTACTAAATAAATAGGTCCCATTGCTAGGTCTTTTTTTTTCACGGGACAATTCACACCAATTGACCTAGTCCCAAAGTACCTAAGCTAAGCAAAGCTTGTGTTATGGGTACTAGGTAACGGATTAACATACTTATATAGATAGGTACATACATACTTATAGGATATACGTATTAAAACACCCAAGACCCGAGAGCAAACATTCGTATTTTTGATACAAATATCTGCCCCGACACGGGTATCGAACCCGGGACCTCAAGCTTCGTAGTCAGGTTCTCTAACCAATAAATAGGTCATCTGGTCGTCAGTCTGGTCTATTACCTACCTCGCAGATTGTAAGGGCTGGGGCTGTAGTTCCCGCACAGGTCAAGTGCAAATCGAGAACTCTACTTTTTTTTTATATAAGCGGTGGCAAACGAGCATACGGGTCACCTGATGGAAAGCGATCACCATCGCCCATGGACACCCGTAACACGGGGGGCATCACGGGTACGTTGCCGACCCTTTTAGGAATTGGTAGGCTCGTTTTTTAAAGATCCCTAAGTTGTAACGCTCCGGGAATGCTGCCGCAGAAAGCTGATTCCAGATCTTTGTCCATACTTACAGTATTTCGAGACATGTCAAGTTCTTTGGGGATAGGATAGGATAGGATAGGATAGGATAGGATAGGATAGGATAGGATTGGATAGGATAGGATAGGATAGGAAATAGCGAATTTTTACCAAAAAAGGATTTCTTATTACATAATTTATACCTACTCCAGGTCCTATTTAAATAATGCGTAAATACACTATTAGATTAGCCTTATCAGAATTTACGATATCTATAACTAATTTTACGCTCAGCCCAAGCCATTTTAAAAGGGAAAATCAACAATATTAAAAATAATTAGCCATCATAAAATTATTTGTTTAATGATATCATACATATCGGCAGTTTCAATAAGATTAGCATACAAATTGTAACCGCTATCTTTAAGTGGTTCTTTGGATATTCAAATGTTTGTAAGATCAGATAACAGAATATCAAGTCAGATATAGTCAACTTCAGCTTCCCACCTTTGTACGTTGTCATAATTACCTACAGATTGACAAATTAATGTGTTAATGCGATATTTTGACTGCGGTAAATACTTGGCATATAATTATAATACACACCTAGGCTCCAAAACCCCGCTTTCTAAAAGTGCACTTTTCGTAAAATGTACCTATAGGTACTCTCGAAACGTACACTTTCTCAGTAAGGGCATTTTTTGGAAATCTATAGGTACCTGCACTTGCCTAATAAGTGCATATTTCCAAAAAAATACCTGTCTACACTTTTCCAAAACACACACTTTCCCAAAATGGTTTACCTATAAGACGGTCTTTGGAAAAAGTGTACCTTCTAGGAAAATGTACCAGCAGTAATGTAAGGTTTGCTAAACAGACTGGTCCTGCGCCATCCGCATCCAATGCGTTCCCGCAACCTTAACTACGTCATCACTCCATCTTGTTAGAGGGATAACTAAGTACACTGCGTCTTCGGGTTCATAGACGCTTTTCGAGAACCTAATGGCCCATCGGCTATCAGCTCTACGAGTGATGTGCCCTGCCCACTGCCACTTGTGGTGATTCTTCGGTATGTCGGGGACTTTAGCTCTTGCGTGGATTTCATCATTTCTAATGTGATCCCATCGAGAAACTCCAAACATAGCCCTAGCAATCGCCGTCTGAGTGGCCCTGATCTTTTTCATGAGGCTCATCGTTAGCGGGCAGGTTTCATTGTCATAAGTTGTTGTCACTGAATGTGTGTAAATTTTACTAAATGATACTCCGTCATCAAGAATTTCACGATATTAGAAGTTTGAATTTTCCGATAACAAGCGGTTAACCCTCTAACTGAACCATTCCAAACTATTGATCCACCGAAGCCCACTGCTAATGAAAAGCCGGAAACGCCACAATAGCTCGGAAGCTGTGGACAGGCAGATAGCAAGCGGCCAATTAACCCTAAGCCGACGACTTGGACGTTTAAAGAACGAGTTAAAGGTTTTAAAAGTATTACTAGATTTGTGGTTATGCTGCAGTGCCTTGCTAAATAAGCATAAATTTAAACTTTTAAAAAATCATTGCTTTCTTGAGTACCTATTGATTCTAAACAGCCTGAGAAAAATAGTTTTAAGGTTTCGTGGTAAGTAATCGAAATAAAAATTTGGGGCATGTCACCTATAGCTTAGATTGTATCTTGTACGTATGGATATTAGACTGACGTTTGAATAAATAATGAATAATATAGACAGGGATCTAAAATATTACAAGTTTAAAACGTATGAACTTCATTTGTTTTCCATGTAGTAGTAGCAGTCGATTGATTGGTTTGACTAATGGTTTCTCAAGCAGAATTCAAATCCGGGCTCCCACATCTGAGTTTTTCAAAATTAATGGGCGAAATTATATTATCACGAGCTTTACAGGCCTGTGCTGATGAGGGGCTGTATATAGGCCCAGATGGTTTTTAAACGAGTGGAACACCTGATGGGAATTGATCACCATTGACACCACCACCACTGACAGTCCAATGAATTGGTAAATTGCAATGATGTGTATATGGAAACACTATGAACACTTATTTTAAAACACAGTTATGCTTGACATTAGTTTGCTATCTGGAATGGTATACTCATCATCATCCCAGCCGGCTATACTTATGTATATGCAGGTAGCGAGTCGTTCCACTGCAGGTCACAATAAGCCTCTTCTCAGAAGAAGCAGAAGGCTAACATGGCTTTTATCATTTTTTTATTATAGGTAACAGACAGAGGTAGGTAATAAATATCATGGTGCAAGTTCCAATTTATGAATGTACAACGACTTAAGTTAAATTAAATGTGTTTCTTCAGAATCTATGTATCGTTGTCGTTATGATAATGAATGACAATACCTATTAGTTAAGTAATAAAGATAAAGGAACAAACGTACCTACTATTATTTTTAAAGAGCATAGTGAATAGTATCAGATGAAGAAACAATAAGTTCTCACTTTTTATTCAATAACAACGAGACGACGACGCCACTAACCACCGTGAGACAGTTCACGAATTCAAAACTTACATTTACGGTATCGACGAACATCCCCATTCTAATTAGAATAAGTACCCCAAAAGTCAAGGTACTGACCACTCCAATTAACAAAATCAAAGACATTGAAAACAATCTTGCCTTTGAATGAACCAAAGATGCTGAGCTAACAACTGGAGAGCAATCAAGTAATGGCAAGTCGATAATTCTGATTACTCGGGACAAAAGGAAGGGACCATGTTTTAAGGTAAGGCGGGCTGAAAGGGGATTGTTTTAGGGTTTTATTGATATCTTTCATCACTGAAGGTAGATACCTACAGTAACCGCAGTGTAGATACCACGTATTTATCTCTTCTATAGAATGTATCTACGTAGACATTTACAATCTATAAAGACATTTTATTTTGATTAAGTATCTACTACTTAGTCTCTTTCTTTGAAAATGGGCTCTCAAGCATAGGATCGTAGGGTCAAATTCCGGCCTCGCATCTCGAGTTTTCAGAATTCTGGTGCAAAATTACATTTGAAATTTACAATGAGCTTTACGATGAACGAGGAACCCTGCACACACTTGCTGAACTATTCAATGGTGTGCGTGAAGTTCCCAATCCCATGTGGCCCGTCTGAGAACAACAGCCCAAGCCTTCTCATCCTGAAAGGGGGACGTATATAGATTGAGATGATGACGAGGCTCATTCATGGACACAAGTGTTCTTTAATTACTTTCGTCAGGCAATCAACTCTTAAACATAAAATCTCTTGAAAACGTATATCATTTTATTTAGACCCTTTAGTTCTCTTTTCTTAAATATTAACGTTTAGGTTGCATGACTTTTAATAAATTTAATTATCCCTATATGTACAAAAATCTTACTCCAAATCAAGTGAAGTAACACACACAAGCAATACAACATATACTCACAGCCACTTCATGTAAGCGAGACCAACAAACAAGAAGCAATTTCCCTGAAACAACTAATAAAAGCTGCCAACTCCCCCTCCCACATCAGAGATAATACGTAGCACCCCCTCACACCACGCTTGCGCCTAAGTGGGTCATAATTCAGCGTCCCGAGTTCAAGTCCTGTACAAAACCTGTAGAAGTAGAGGACGATTGTGAGAAAGGTTATATCGACACCCGATAGCAAAAACATTGTAAGTAATTTTACAGTGTAATTTAATATTCAAAGGTTGAAATAAGCAAAAGCTGACCTATCTGCGTATCTATTTGCTTTTTGCCTAAGATGAAAATTGAAAAAGTTAGTACGTGTGATTACATTCTAAGTAATTATTTTTATCTCATTTGTCTTATTTTTTTAGTGTAACATTATTGCAAATTTAGTTACAATGTGAAAAAATCTCGATTGGTAAACAGTATACCAGCAAAAACATTGTAAATAATATTGCTATTATTTTATTTCTCGTGCGATCTAGGTATCGGGGAGTATAATGATCAACAATATGGTAAGAAGACTTACATGAATAACAATAATAATAATAACCATTTGATTCAGATAATTGCATCCATAAAAATGTTAGTATCGTTACTTACAGCTACGTTAGTCCTTAAAAAATAAAATTCACTTTAATAGATAGCAGTAGGTAATACTAATAGTATAGAATAATGTGCTTTTCAATTAATTAAATTTAATCAACTGAATGATTCTAAAGTAATTGTATTATTCAATTAAATTGAATTTAATTTAATTAATTAACCCGATCCAAAATTTGAGGATGGAACTATTGATCCTATTCGCAAATGCCAACAGAATATTGTTGCGGCAACCCCGCTCCCAGCTCAGCAGGGATGGGATTCTCTTTCTTTTAACTGCATAAAAATTGTCTGTGTGTTTCTCGGCAAACAACCCCGAGGCGCTGCAGTAGCGAGGTAGCCCCAACAGCATCCTGAAGGCATTATTATATTGGAGACGGAGGGCATTGTACGCTTTCTGCGTGTAATTAATCCATAGGCTGCTCGTGTAAAAAACTTGACAGAACGCCTTAAAAATGGTAATTTTGACTTGTCTTGAACAATGAGCGAACCTACGAGCCAGCATGTTACTTCGCACTGCTAGCGTCCAGACAGACCGTCAGACAGGATGTGTCCCAGATATTTAAACTGAGTTACTCGATTGAATGGCTCACCATTTAAATAATGATATACCATAGTAAACACTGGGATTCATCCTATGCGACTTGAAGACCATGTACTCGCTTTTGTTACAATTGTATATTTAACCATGCTTCTCTGCATATGACTCACACACGCTCAACATTTGTCTGAGAGCACAGACCGAGGGGCACATCAGCACCATATCGTCGGCGTAGCTTAAATTGTTAACGCTGACACCATCCACATAGCATCCGACATGCATGCTGCTGAGCTCCCTGATCAGACTGTTGACGTACTACAGGTTGAAGAGCTTGGGTGAGGTTAAACCCCCTTATCTCACCCGCATTCCAACCTATAAGCCTCCGACAATGAACCATTTCATCTTTCGTAGTTGAGCTGATTGCTGTACCAAAACTTAAAAACATTGACGAGCTCACGTGGTGTACTTGTACTAGCTAGCTTATCCCATATGATACCGTAGAACACCAAATCAAAAGCCTTTGTTTTGGTTTTCTGGCTATTAATAATTCTTTTGAGCAATGAAGTTGTAATATTGGTAATCATCAGTAAAATTGACTCTGTCTTTTTATACATTGATGGTAGCTGAACAGCAAATTTGACCATAAATACGTGTAAACAGATGCAAACTAACCCGTTCACAGACACAAAAATAATTACACAAATTTGAGTATATTATAATTACCTTGTCAATGACACTTAATAATTGTAAATACTAAGACATTGTATCGCTATAGTAGTTTGGTGTTGATATACATAACTCATTAAAATATAATTTCTGGTTCATATCAAGTTTTATTCTATGATAGTACCCAGTGTTACTTTTAATAAGGTTTTTTTGTCATTAAAACTACTTAAATTGATTGAAATATTGTAAAATATTATAAAAATAGGTAAAAGTATATTAGATATACAATGAAGTTACACAAAATTCATCTATGCATCAATATAAATTCGATAATAGACCATGGTAAGTAGTACTTACAATCTTTTTATGCGGTTTTATTTTTATTTTTTTGCATTGTAACTGTATGTATATCAGAAACTATAATAGTTAGAATAATTCAAGATTTATGTATATAAAGGCCATAAAAAGTTACATAAAACCACATTGTCAAATTAGAAAAAAATAAGAAAAATAAAAATATCACCACTCCAAAGTATTGAAATTAGTTAAAACGTCATACTGTAAACCTATTAAAAATAATTACAATGTTTTTGCTATCGGGTGTCGATATATTTGGTGAAATTTAGATGTTCCAGTATTCTTGGTAATTCCTCATGGGGTTAAGCTAAACCCAGAACCAAAACAACATAGTGTTTTACAAATATTAGCAACCTAAACGAAACGAATGCTTCAGGAATAAATCGCATACATAGATACGTTCCTATTAAGAATGTTATTTAGGAACATTTAAGAAGACACACTTTACTTAAAAAAACGTAAATTCTTGAAACCTTGTTTAAAAACATTAATCAAAGAATGGCAGTAAGGTAAACGTACCATTGCTCGACACCTCAACGCCCAGTAGATGACACCCATCTGTCACCTCTCTTACTATGACATAAGATTGAAGGTGCCATGTATTGGGTCTGTGTCGAGCACAGGGACATTTACCTTACAGAATGTCCAAAGACTCAATGATAATGTTACCCGGCGAGAAGTGGAATTATACCAGTTCTGAAAAAATCACATAACATACCACTTTTAGTATTAGATATTTTCGAAACAATGTATTTTTACTATCGCATATTTAAGTGACATGGATTTTATTTTTTCTTATTTTTCCACCACGGTTTTCAACTTGGCCTGTCGTCCTGTATTAGGTTACCGTTGCATGAGCTTTGAGACAACCTGTACAGAGACGATAAATCAGCCTTTACACATTTATGTTGAACCAACAGCAAATACAAGATACCAAAGTCGTTTCAGGTAGCATTTTGTAATCAGCGTTAGAATAAATTTAAATTTTCGCTTACCCAAATAAGATGCTTCACAGTTCCTAATATATGTTAATCATCATTATTATATCCACGAAGACACCTTCAAATCTAGAAAAAATATTCAACGAACGTTGACCTTATTCAATCTTAATTTCAGCTCCCGACTCAGTAGCGTTATCAGCTCCATTTCCTTACTTCGCATCCCCTGGAAGAGATCCCTTCAAGCGTATAAGTTCGTGTTCTTTAACTGAGATAATTTCCAGGGAAGGGGGAACTCCCCTCCCTCCACCTACCACCCCCACGTACGCCTGCGCCACACAATGTAGGTCATAATTGTACTTTTCACATGACGTATTTGGGTGAGGGAAAACAAGTGATATCGTGTCTCCGTAACCGCCAAGCTGTGAAGCTTGTCATAATGCTCAAGGTGGCCGGATGGTTCAATAACAGTTCTAATAATTTTGTCCCTAATTTGTAGGTACCTAATGAATTTCTTTCAATGCATGAAAACTGTTTAAAAAAATGGTAGGCACAGTTTTGACAAGAGTTGGTTTTGTCATATTTATTACTTTAAAAGTTAACGTAAGTTTTACGTCAAAATATGCGTAAAGAACCTTATTGAGGAGTGTTTTTTTATTCAATAGTAAGTGTTTTTTAGTAATATGTGTTGGTTTCATTATTCAATAAAAAATAAGTAGGTATAGAAATATGGCATTCCTCGACAAGACGTTGAAAGAAGATTCATTATCAAGACAGTGCTAATGAATTAAAATGTTAACCATAGCGTGAACAGTGAAATGCTTAAGGACATTTAAGTAAAAATTTAAACTAAAATAATAAATAAAAAGCTCACACGTGCAATAAATGACGATGAAACGCACCATTACCCTCCGTAATTATCCGTTCTCTTACAAAATTACGAATAACATTCCACTTATTTTTATTTTTAGCATACGAATTATTTTTAGCTTAACCTTGACACTGGCTGAATACGAATACAACTCGAGTAACCCGCTCTTTTTATAAAGACATTTTTTAAACCAATTATAACAGTATGCAAATAAAAATAACTCGTCACTGTTTGGGCTTTAAGACACCGTGGGAAAGCCCACTGTGCAACAATAGAACCAATCCTGACAATAGACCGATTTTCCTTGGCCACGCCTTGCATTGTAACACACGCCCAGACAAGAAAGAAAATTTTCTCGGCAAACGTGACCGATTGTATTGACTTTTTAAACGCCCAGATCGCACACCCACTGTGTCTCATTGTGTGCGAACCACAATGCCGTCGGCACCACTATGCGGGCCACGGCGGGGCGGGGCCTAGAGCGAGAACGCTAGCGCGCGAATAATGCGCGAGAGTGGGACAGCGCACGCCGCTCGGTCGCACTGCGCTCGCTAGACAAGGATGGGCGCTTTGTATAGATTCCGCATAGACAATTGATTATTAACGTTTCTTTGAATAAAACGTTGCAATTTTACAGCGGTATTGCACTCTCAAATATATTAAGAATTTAGTTCTATAGTTACAATTGCGGTTTTTTTTCTAGTTTTAGGTGTAAGTGGGTGCGAAGGACGTCATTGTTCACAGGGCACTGACATTAGGTAGGTGCGTCCCTGTCTAGCGGGGCGGGGGTTATTGTAGCGCGCGCGTATTGTCGCCCGCTTCGATCTGCCAGCATTGTGTGTCGCTGCGCCGCGAGCGACGGACGCGTGTACCAAATTCCTTTACCTTACGAATTACGAGTTAAAAAAATTGTGTTCGCTCTGTGTTTGTGTTTTGTTTTGAGTTTTGATTCCGGACTGTGTTTATGATGCCAAAGATTTGTGTATTTACTCTTTAGTCGTGTATTGTTTTTTTTTTATGTTGAATGCTGGCCGGTTTTTTCTGATGTCTCCGAAACAGAAAGGAACAATGGTAACACTGTTAAAGGTAAGAATTTAATTTATTAAAAAGAAAACCTCTAATCTTGTTCCTTGTTGTTTTCAAAAATTAATAAAATAGCTGTTATAAAAGAAACATGCATGTTACGACGTGCCCAGTGGTGCGAAACGGTTGAATCCCGGACAAAAGTCCCTAATAAGTAAATTCGTTTTTTCTTTTGTATTCTTATTTGAATAAATCCCCTTATTGTGGCATAAGGTTGCGAAATCCTTTGCGAATTCAGTTGATCGTTTTAAAAAGAACCTGTTTCCATTCAACTCCATTCAGTCGGTTGACATTTGACATGGTCATATTATGATGGATGGAAGTCGGGGTATTTGATCTCCAGTTTTATTGAAAATAAAACATTGAAATTTATTGAATGTTACAATCGATTGTAACATTTTACAATTAAAATAAATGATTTAAATTATATCTAATTTACGAGTAAATCAAATAATCCTGTTTTCTACCAGTTTTGGTGTAAATGTTTCTTGTCAGTATTTTCATATGCATAACTTAATAAGACAAATAAGTGATTAGTTACTGCGTTATTATTAAGTATAATGACGCATCTTAATAAAGATGTTGAACTTTTCGTTTGAAATCTTGATAATTCACGAATATACCTACTTAAATTAAATTAAATTAATCGGGGAAGTCGTGGGTGCCTGTGCCTAGCGGTTTGACCTATTGCGTCTCAAGCAGAGGGTCGTGGGTTTGAATCCTGGCTCGCACCGCTGAGGTTTTCGGAATATAGGATTTATATTTAAAATTTACCATGAGTTTTACGCTGAAGGAAAACATTGCGAGGAGACCTGCACACACCTGAGAAGAAATTCAATGGTGTGTGTGAAGTTCCCCATCTGCACTGGGCCCGCGTGGGAACTACGGCCCAAGCCCTCTCATTCTGAGAGGAGGCCTATGCCCTGCAGTGGGACATTAGTACGTATGTACATAGGCTGGGTGACTTAAATTAAATATGAAGTGCTTTTGGGAAGGCATTGAAACTCTTTATAAAAGAATAATTATTATGAGTGCCTTAGCAAGGGTTTCTTTAAGAAGTCGTCATTAGCAACATAAAAGTGACAAATAAATGTCAGTAATTTTACACATTGTAAATGATACCTGATTATTTAAGAATTGGCAATCGAACAATAAAAGAATACTTTTTTATTTATCGCTTGCGGTGACTTTAAACGAGGCTTTTCAAAAAGTTCATTTGTACAATAATTCATCGCTACTGGTTAAAATTATAACTAGCCTGCGGCCGCGGTTTTGCCTCCGCCTCCGTATCCCTAACTGGGTACGTATCAAAATGTTATAAAGTTTAAAACGAATAATGAACGAAATACATAATGGTCATTCATTATATACAGGGTTATTTTTAATTCACTGACATCCTCATAACCCTGAATTCCTAACACTCAAACAAATGTTTTTTGTTTTACGACTTTTTAAAATGAAGCACTTTTTTTCCCATACAAATACACAGAGTATCGTAAAAATAAGAGGTAATCTCTAATTTTCAAAACGTTATTACACCAAAAATATTAAGTTATGACAAAAGCCGTAAAACAAAAAACATTTGTTTAAGTGGTAGGAGTTTAGGGTTAAAAGGATGCTAGTGAATTACAAATAACCCTGTATACTAAAATTTTCAATGAAACTATTAATTATTAAACGAACTGTTTTAATCGTGTAAACCACAATTTGGTTTAGGTTAGGTTTATTTTATGAAAATCCTGTAAAGTTGAGAATTTCCTAGAAAATTGTATATTATTATTATTGTGTTGTGTATATTATATCAAATGACCATTACGTGTTTCGTCCATTATTATTTTTAAACATTATAAATTTTGATACGTACCCTCCCGAACTAAGTACTTACGTATCCTGTGGGAATTTTGCGAATCCCGTCCTCAATACTTGACTTCAATCAAGCACTGGGACAGGGACTGAGCGTTGCTTCGAGAGTTTTCTCTTAATTAATATTTTAGTTGTTTATTTCTGTATTTTTCATCCTCTATTGAGAAGATTATATGCTAGGTAATTTTCATAGGCTGGTCATTTACTAAACTTTATGTAAATTAAGACCTTATTTAGAATCTATATATACAAATACCTAGGTTCATTTTGCGACTCATTCATGCGAAAAGTTCTAATATCTGATCTCATAGTGAAAATAAACGGATCACTCACGTCTTAAAACGAGTTAAACTCGACATGTTTCGGGCTAATCCGTAGCACTTCCTCTCGGAGTCGCACGTCACGGCGGCTGCCAAACGTGCACTGCGTGCTAACGCCCTGGTCGCGCGGCTACTCGACGCAACTGACAGCGACACACAACTACCCCCGTTTTCATCATCACTTTTATTGTCATTGTCAAATGTAGGGTAGCACACAACACTAACCACATCACTTTGTAAAGGTTCGCCCACACTCACCGTTGACGCAGTACGAACATTCAACACTGTTTTCCAACTCGGGGATACTGACCAACCACTATCCCGGTTAAAATTTGGATGACGACCAATCTCGATGGCCTACATTTGACAATGACAATAAAAGTGATGATGAAAACGGGGGTAGTTGTGTGTCGCTGTCAGTTGCGTCGAGTAGCCGCGCGACCAGGGCGTTAGCACGCAGTGCACGTTTGGCAGCCGCCGTGACGTGCGACTCCGAGAGGAAGGGCTACGGATTAGCCCGAAACATGTCGAGTTAAACTCGTCTTTTACTAAATGTCATTTTATTTTTCGACATAGTCACCTTGTAGCATAATACACTTAGTATATCTTTTTTCTAAACTTTAAATTCCATTTTTAAAAAAGGTCTCATCTTGAGTACTTAAAAAATCTTGTACTGCAGCGACTACCGCGTCGTCGTCTTCAAATTTCTGGCCTCTCAGGTATTGTTTCAATCTCGGAAATAGGTAGAAATCACTGGGAGCGAGATCTGGTGAATACGGAGGATGCTTAAGGATATCGAACCCAGCATCACGAATTGCAGCCATTGCAACGGCGGACTTGTGTGCCGGGGCATTGTCCTGGTGGAACAGCACAACTTTCGAGAGTTTACCTCGCCGTTTTTCGCGGATCTCATTGCGCAATGTTGCTATTTGTTTGGCGTATAATGTGCCCGTAATAGTGGCTCCATGCTCGAGATACTCAATCATTAATACCCCTTTACCATCCCAAAAAACAGAGCCCATGACCTTACCGGCAGATGGGCTCACCTTGAATTTCTTCGGAGTTGGAGATGATGGCCTTTTCCATGTCATAGACTGCAGTTTAGTTCCTGGGTCGTAATGATGGAGCCATGTTTCGTCCATTGTTATAAATCGCGCCAAAAAAAGTTCCCGGTCTTGCTGCATCAGGTTCAAAGCTTCTTGACAAATCTCTAGTCTAGTTTGTTTTTGCGTGTCAGTAAGCATTCTTGGTACCCAACGCGCAGATACCTTTTTCATACTCAAGCGTTCATGTAAAATATTATGCACGCTCCCCGTTGAAATCTTTACATTTTCAGCAATAAAACGAACTGCGACACGACGATCCGCCAAAACTGAGTTTTCGACTTTTTTCACAATTTCTTCAGTTACTGCTGTAGTAGGGCGTCCGGAGCGGGGGTCGTCCATTGTCGATGTTCTTCCACGTCTAAATTCGGCGCACCAACGTGCGACTGTCGAATACGGAGGAGCATTAGACCCTAAAGTGTCCCGCAAATCCAAATTGACTTGGTCCGTAGAAAAATTTTTCAAACACAAGTATTTGATGACGGCGCGCAGTTCAATTTTCTCCATTTTCGCTAACGTACTCAATAGCATTGCAAAGAAATTACCGTATTTTTTTTTAAACAAAAGACAGTTAGTTTTTTTTTTCATAGCAATCAGCTAGATAGATTAGCTTTACCGGCCAGTATTTAATTTCCTAATATTGAAAGAGTTTGCATGTCATTCTCACTTTATATTGAACGCCCCTCGTACATACCCAAAAAAAAACTCCCAACAAAAGGGGTAATCGTTAATTAGCCACTTAATTCGTCGGCATAAAAAGCAAACCTGCCGTATTGTCGAACGGGCGTACAAATTACCGCATTTAAATTTTAAAGTTAAGTAGGTGGTAAATTAACGTGAATTGATCTCTTGTTTGCCCAAATTGCTGGCAATTTTTTTTACTTTTTTCTTCATTTAATGACCTCTGCATTTGAGGACAGTAATGTGGCGATTTGTTAATGGTTTCAGGTTACGATTTATTTGGCTGCTGGGGTTTTATTGCGAAGGTTATTACAGGGTTTGTGATAAGATTTTATGGGTATTATTTTAGCACTATCAAATTTTCAGCATCGTTATTTCCGAATATGACTTCGGGACCTCAAGAGACGGGCTTATTTCTTTACCATCGAGCATATTCCTTGCTTTTCTCCTTTTCTCCCATAATACCTAAACATGCGATTAAAAATGATTGTGTTGCTTGATGGCACCAGTAGGTAATAGGATGAAAAAACTTGACAATAAGGAGCTCTTTTCCCAGATATGATTGATGAGAAAATCAGTTTTATCTACAACTGGGTCATTTAATTTTTATGGACCCGTTTATGATAAACACGATAGTTAAGTAGGTAGGTATATCTTTGATAATTTATTCATCTTTAAAGGGCAGATTTACAATAAGTTCTTGTTAATTCGCGTCTTTTAAAACTTTACTGAAACTTTGCGGGTAGATGGTACTCTGGGCATGGTCCGTCCGGTTTGCTACCATCACCTTACTCCCGAATTTTTGCCGCCACTATTATGTCTTGATGTGGAGATTAAGATAGCTGGTAAATTATCGCCACAGGATGTATTTGATTTTAGATCTTTAGACTTACTACATATATCTACAATCCTTTGGTGTTGTTCACTTACTCTTACAGTAAGCAGGCAGGGTGACCACGGTAAATTAAAGTTGTCAATCTATTGTAAAACAATTTTACAGTATGGGATTGTGGAAATAATTTAAAGAGCTTTTAATATCATAACGTTTATTGCTTTGATCAACCTGCTGATATTACTTAGATTATTTTAAAATAGCACGGTGTACAGCATAATAGCCCACACCACTACACTAGCTACAGCTAGATATTTATAATTTGGCAGACCTATCTTTATAATATAGGTATTTATACCCACTTACTTCTTTAAGTATACGTAAATAAGATACAAAAACCATTAATAAAGTGCTAACTGTGCGTATCAGTCCAAACGACTACCTACTTATAGGTAACTAAATCCGACCTTACTTCCATAATTACCTTTATATGAAACGTAGAGTGTCGATAGTATTTCACTTTCGCTTTTACTAATTTTAGAGCAGTTAAGTAATTAATAAAAAAATTAGAGCAAGTTATGCTATCATGTCGATTATCGAAAGGTTTAATTCCATTTTCAGTTGATTCATTATCATCCCAGCCTAGGTACGTTCCACTGCTGGGCACAGTCCTCCTCTCAGGCTGAGAAGGCTTGGTCCGTAGTATCCATGCGGGCCCAGTACGCTTTGGAATTTTCACATATATATTTTCCTTCACCGTAAAGCTCATAGTACATTTCAAATGTAATGTCAAAAACACAAAGATGCGAGCTCGAACTCACGACCCTCTGTTTGAGAGGTGATAGGTCATACCAGTAGGGTACCAAAACTTTTCATTCAGTTGATCTTAATCTTCAAATGAGTTTTATCTGTATTTTAATGTAACATATTAAGAATACTGATAAAATATTCAAATGAAAGCCGAAACCAGCAGTGTGGTAACACCACCAATTGTTTTTAATAAATATTATTTTTGTTCACTGACAGGAAACGTCCACGTATTTATATAAAACAGTGCCCGCAATGAAAACAGTCGTAAATTCAATCGAATATAAACCTAGCCGGATGCAAGAGATATTAAAAAAAAATGTAACTATTTAACCAAACAGATATACTAAATAGGTAACGTCAAAGTTACAGTGCAGTCGTAAAAACAAGATGCGGTTACTGGTTATGTTGGATTTATTAGTTTTAAAAAAATCTATAGGATGTGGTCACCTTCAAGTCCGATGTCTAAATCAAACATTGTGGTTTTAGATCGTTTTAACCAGTTTATGAGTTCCTGAATAGTCTTAACGAAGTGCCGCATCTTTAATTTGGTGTAAGTATCCTTGGTTGAGCACTTGACTGCGTTTAAGTGGGTTAATGACTATTTTATTATGGCTTTGCAAATTTCGTACACTTTCGGGTGTTTAGTTAGTTAATTTGCGATGTCATCAAATAGAAACACGCCGTTACCGTGTTTAATGAACGTTTAAATTGTAAGTGTAGGTGAGAACTCACTTAAAACTTATAGGCATGTTATTAAAAAAGTACCTACCTAGGTAGGTAATTAATTTCTTTAATTGTTTATTACGAAGGAGGACTTGTTTTTCTGTAATATAGTATCTAATATCAAATTCTTTCATCCTAATTTTTTTGTCTGATTATTATGAAGCGTGTCTTAAAAAGAATTATTGATCTTCTGACAAAAAATACAAAGATATATGTATTTTTGTTATTTAATATTTAAAAGTAAGTAGTTGAAAAAAAAACATGTAATAATGCACATAACTAATTGCAGATAAGTTCACCTTGCAGAGCTCCTTAGGTATGATGTATAAAAATTCTAAAACACCATCACCTTGTCATCGCTAGCTTTGCAAGGCAAATCTTTACC
Organism: Archips crataeganus; assembly: GCA_947859365.1. NCBI lineage: Eukaryota > Metazoa > Arthropoda > Insecta > Lepidoptera > Tortricidae > Archips > Archips crataeganus. The sequence continues at coordinate 9,225,576 of OX402064.1, forward strand.
CGCCCAAATTGCGTAGCTAGGTCACGTAACGCTTACCATTGTGACAGCCATTCTCGTAATTCGGCGGCATTATCGCCACCCTACATTTGCCCTTCGTTTTTTTTATTAATTCCCTCCACGTCTCGACGACTCGTCTTTGTTCGTCCCATTGTAAGTACATGTGTAATAAAAATATTGAATAACGTAAGGGGAATTCGTATTTTGTCCCGAAGCTTTGTTGCGTGCACCACTGTGCAAGATTTCGGGAATCAGGTGCAAAATATGTGGCGGAGTTAAATTTTTTTATTAGCTACTTTATTAAAAATCTAGGTTTTAATACACCCATGCCATAAAAGTGAAGTATCTTTATAAAACACTGCTGTTCAAATAGTTCAAACAGTGCTTGTAGGTAAAAAAAACTTAAGAAAAGCCCATCTGCCGTGTAGTAATGTATCGTTATGGAATGACAAGTTGACGATTCGAATTAAAGAAACGACGTAAGGTTTTCGTCTGTTAGTACATATTATGTAAATAGAGCCTTTCATGTGGTTTTTTATTTAAACAATCATGCAAGATTGCAACCGAGATTTCAACTTTTTTTTCGTTCTAAGTAATTTTGATAACACTTGAAGTTTAACAATATTGGCCTAAATCTTAGGACGTAAAAAACATTGTGCAAGAGGTACCTATTGTTTGGAACCCTTCACTTAGCACGTGTTTTATTATATTGTTGTACAATCACAGAACAACTGGCCAGTGAATGGTAAGGAAGTGCCATTGTGTGCTTCTTCAGGGGATTTAGTACATGATAAGTTAATTTGAATAATAAGAATTGAGTTGTCTTTGCCATGTCTTTGCTTTGCCGACATATTTTTTATTTATTTATTGAAGTACCACCACTTCTGCTTCTCCACAGAAGCAATGGACGTTAAATTTATTACTGAGTACTATGAATCTATTTTACTTAGATTTCCTTCCAATTCTGAGAAAAAGTGAAGTAGTTGTATAGTAGGGTATGTCCTAGTGCTTGACATGCTGATGCCCAATAGATAACACACTGCTGTCACCTTTATTGTTAATGAGATAAAATTTAAAATGGCAACTACGGGAACATTGACCAGCTCTCGGACGTCTACCTTGTAAATATAACTACTTGATGGTTAGTTATTTTAAGTTTAAAGTAACATGTTCCTCTAAAGCGGTCTGACTTCTTCACATATCATACGAACACCTGGACTAGTCTAAAATTAGTCGTATATAAGCAAAGATTCTCCCATTCATACATTTAGAGGTGAAAGGAGTTAGTACTGATAGGTACAACTGGCTTTTATAATGATATAGTCGCCAATTAAAGTTCTTAGATAGTCGGTAAAAACTGTCTTTTATAATAATTAATTTAAAAGTGAAAAATATTATAGTAATAAATCCGGTTCAAAGGACCATCCTACAGACGCGGTCCTTCGAAGCCGGATCCGAAGCAACGTTAATCGAGCCATTGTAGTTCAAAATTCAAACGTGCCAACTCGCGCCGTGCGAGGATCTAGAAAATAATGTGTTTCCTGTAACCTTAGGCCCAAAGGAAGCATTTTGTTCGAATCATAACACGTGTGCGTGAGAAAGGGGTATGACAATTGCGTTGAACAATGCGTACGCAAAGGAGCATCGATTTGTGAAATGAGGGCAGTCACACAAAGGATTACAATGGTATGGTGAGCTTGGTGTAGAGTAGAAGTATGCAAAGTTTTGGACATGTAAGGTCCAATTTATATATTACTAGCGATGCGTCCTGGTTTCACATGGGTGCAATTTAAAAAAAAAAGGTGAAAAAAATAAAGAAATTCTTTAGTCAAAGACTTCCCCCAAATGCAAATAATAAAACTTCATTAAAATCTGTCACATAGTTTAAAAGACCTACTTAAGCATACATACAGAGGGACAGGCGGCGGGAAGCGACATTCTTTTATACTAAAGAGAGAAAGAAATGACCGTCAAAGTGACAAACTATGTGTATTAGCGGTAAATATAAGTACTTAAACAAATCTGTATCTCAAAGGGCAACGCAATAGATACTATGTTAAAAAAAAGAGTTTTGTTATACAGGGTGTAACATTTAGATCGGTCAGTATGGGAAAGTCTGAAACTATAAGACATAGGAAGATCTCTTCTTAGGAACCGTGTCATCGATTTTCGTAATAAGAGAAACTGCATTTAAAACATGAAACTACCGTGAGACTCACTCATAGTGAAAATAAACGGATCACTCACGTCTTAAAACGAGATTGTTGTTGTTGCGTGTTTGGCAGCCGCTGTGACGTGCGACTCCGAGAGGAAAGGCTACGAATTAGCCCGAAACATGTCGAGAAACTGCATTACATTAAAAAAAATACTTGTACTCAGCTCGGGAATCGAACCCGGACGTTTTGAAAAATAAAACTAACACTATTTCTATTTAGAAACATGATGTCTAAAATTAATAAAATGCATTGTTTTCATATCCTTTCATTTATTTTAGTAGGTGCTCGAAATGACCACCATTTTTTTTCAATACAACACTCTTGTAGTTTCAGACTTTCCCATACTAACCGATCTAAACGTTACACCCTGTATAATCGTTTGCATCCGAAAATCTCGCTTCTCGTTATTAATAAATAATATATATAATAAATAATATTTTCGTTTTTAATAAATCTTAATATGACAAACATTAGACAAAACAATGCTTAAAAATAATTTAAATTGCAAGAAACTGGTACATAATGAAAAAAAATGCAAGATACCGTACCTACTGCATTTGCGTATTCTACCGGGTATTCTATAATTATGGATGGACAAGAAAAATAAACATGTTACTGTCAATTTTGTTTGCATGTACAGTTATGTACAGATGTCTTCACAACGATTGACATATCGACTGTATTGTGTTTAGTAATTACAACAGGTTTATCTTCGTGTCAGCACTGTAGTTTTTCTGGATGTCTGAAAAAAATTGTCAAAAGTGGTGAATATCAATCTCGATTAAAATTGGCTTACCTTGTTCACTGAAGCTAAAAAGTACCTATATACGTTTTACTTATAACATCGTACTGATACCTATGTATCATAAATACTACTTTTTCACGCTAATAGAGCTCAATAGATTTGGATTAACTTTTGTATGCAGGTAGCTGAAACTCGAAAATAACATATAGGATTCTTTTTCCCTCGGGATTAGGATATCACAAGTAATATCCCGCAATCTCAATGGACAATTAGAAAAATACTAGCATAGACTTGGTTTATCGCGCGTCCATAGTAACTATACAATTTTCCAGGATAAAAATGCATCCTACCCATGTCCTTCTCAGGATCTCTAACTATCTCCATATCTATTTTCAACAGGATGGTTTGAGGACTTTAAGTAACAAACAAACAATCGCTGGCTAAAATATTCTGTACTAGCTGTTGCCGCGACTCCATCTGCAAAGAATAGGGATGTTGACACCACCAATCAACTGACGTACTTTTTATGAGCTGTCAAAACATATTTCTCCCATGGAGTTTGAACGGCAATAGCAACATATGACGTCACTTGTTCGCATACTCAATTAACTAACTATTTATTTGTTTTAAAGCAACAAAAAATCTAATTTTGCAGTTAATCGAAAATTAATCTGGGTTTCAGGGCTAAAATAAAGCGTTTTTTTACTGGAGTCGTGTCTTCGAATTATTTTTTAACGGTATCAACATCCCTATTCGATTATCGCTATCCCGCGGGAACTATGCAATTTTTCGGAATAAAAACTATCCTATTTCGTAATATCTTGTTTCCAACATAGGTACCTACATATTAAAAACACATTGTTCTAACAACAAAGTTAGTCCTGCATCCTGTGAACAATTTTAGAATCGATGCGTAAACTCGTAAAGCATATTTTATTATAAATACCTATAAAAGTGAGCGGTAGTTTAGATTTATGAACAAACGGTTATCATAATAATTCTAGCGCGTTACGGGACTTCCGTTCGTTGTTATACGCGACTATAACTTTAGGGAGTAGGTAGTTACAAAATTTATAAGAAATAGTTATCATTTGTTATAATTTTTCACATAATGACTCGTTAACATATTTTTTTTATGAGAAAACTAACAGTGTATGTTGATGTGAGTAGGTAGTACAATTTGGCATTACCGATAGGTAAATCTAAAAGCATTGCTAGATTCATAGACATCATTATAAGTGGTTTAAAAACTAGTTTAATTTATAGATTTTCGTACGAAAAATCTTCGCTTCACAAAATGCTAGAATGCGTTTGAGACAATTCAACTGACATATAACAAAGTTCCTATAATACATTTCCCCAAATTGTTTTCCAAATAACTTCCCGGGAAATAACTCGCTCTCCGCTTCATTGTCTCCGGTTTTATGTGCTGCTGACGGATTTATGCGTGCGCGCAGGCCGTTCGTAGATCTTGGATCTACGTGCGAATGATTTAAGGAAACAGTGATTAAAATATCTATTGATTGAGTTTTGAGGCAAAATAGCCCACTGTGTTGAAAAAAAATTGTGTAAGTTTTTAAGAGTTTCAAGGGTTGGTTGACTGTCTTTTGTTATTTTGTTAGTTACTATTTTTAAAATGACAATCTTTAAAGGTATCGGTTAACAGTGTAGTAGCTGCCTTTTGTGCAATATTCGTCATTTTGGCAGTACTTGCGGGAGTATGGAAGTTTACTACCATTCTGCTACATTTAGCGTCACGACTTTTTTATTTTTTTATTAAGTTATAAAAACGTAGGGAGATACATAATAATACAGTAAGTAGGTACATAATAATATTCTGAAAACTGACTGAATGACTAGCATAGTCTAAATTATTTGGACTAAGAGCTTGTCGTTCTATACCGGGTTTTCTTGTATTACGAAGGCGACCAACTTTGTAAAATTGTCACGGGATAGGGAACGCTGCCTCGAGCGTAAGCTAGTTCATTGAAAACTTCATTCTAATTTCAAATCGGAACCTGCCAGCACGAGTAAAATCAATTGGTCAGCGATATAAACAAAAGCTTCTATAAATAAATTCAAAATAAGAACGCATCATCCATTCATTGTGAACACATGGACTGCATTAACGCATCTGGCCGGCTGAGAAAAAATATCAGATTTCCAATTTTAAAAATGTTCCTTTTTGCAAAATATTTTTTTTTATGTTGCCCGCATTGATTTTGGGTGACGCTTTGTCTCATTTGGTATTGGATTTCCTAATTGTTGTAATCTAATTTTGATGTGTTGTTTGATTGATTTCATTGTTGTCTTTTACAGGTAAGTACTTCATGATTAATGCAGTAAATTCCGCTGTTTACGTAAGTTAATATAAGAAAAAAAACTATAGTAATAAAATCTCTTCTAATTTATCATGTACTACGTGCCTTACGAGTAGCTATCTATTTAACATAACTATATTATTTACCAAATATTTACATAATAGTTATGTCCTATATACTATTTTAAGCTTTACGTTAAAACTGTGGCCAGTAGCATTTTTTTAAAATAAAGTAACATTCGGATCCCTTCAAAGAACAATTCTTGGTAATTAATATTAATAAGAATTAGTATTTTAATACGAGGATCCCAATTCAAGCATCGTTTTAGTGCTCGTATTAAATTACGGATGGCGCCTTCAGCACTACAAAGGCATTTTGTCTCTGGTCAAGTGTTGCCAGACGTCTGCTGGCATAGACAATAATATCTTTGTGGCCACGAGTGAGCATAAAGCGCATTGTGGCTGAATCAATTAGCCCATAATGTGTTCATTGTGAAATGGTAACATTGTCTTAATGTATCTCTTGTATCGTAAAATATTTTTATGTTCCTATTTATAGCACAATTTATCGGCCAGATACATTTCAGGAGCGCATCGGTTTCGAATTACTTGTGGCGGTATCCAGCTTTGTTTTAGTCGTAAAATTAGTGGTAATCTAATAAAAAAAATCAAAGCAGATCCTTAGCATGTCACTTGCGTGAAAGTAAAAGTAGTTGAACATATTTCACCTGTTAATGAAACGTCCGAAACTAACGCTGTAATGCGATACGCGAACACATCAAAGGAAATAAAAGTGCATTGACGTCGTTTTAGAAATCAGAATAAACCCAAAACACGAATCTCGTGAAGCGAAGACATGAGAAGCTGAGCCAGTCATTATTATAGAGTAACCCAAAACCGACACATGTGTCACATATCGTCCAGGATTGCGATGCCACATGTGGAACGAGAAAAAAGGCAAAATCTGTTGTCACTACTCCCGAAGGTACGAATACGAACAATGTCGAGCTTGAATTTGAAGTGGGTGCAGCCAGTGCACAAAATTAGACTTTAAACCCCTATTAATAAAACACAAAGCTTTAATAAGCTTAATAGGATGTACGGACGATTTCGTCTGAACACAGTTCGTTTTGTGATCATTTTTTGTTCAACCTTCCGTAACCTTTCGCCTGTGACACGGATTGTAGATTAGGCATATTGTTGACCTTTTTTGATTTCGTTTTCGTTGCACGTGTAGTATTTTTTTTCTCTTGTTTTTGTAGATTGTACAAGATTTGCATGTGTGCGAAACCGTTGGGATAGATAATTTTCAAAGACTACATCCGTCGATTTGGATTTTCTCTAGAGAACAGGCGCGGTATTAGTGTTCGTTGGATGTTGAGATTTATTGAATCTGCGATGTTTTTTGTTTTATTAACAACGGAAACTGAACTGGGACGGGCGGTCGGCCGTGACGGCCGTTGACAAAATTAATGTATAATTATGAAACAATGAACAGCTCTTGCCATTTTCCCGCATGTCGCTCATTATGTCTCTTTTCTACTTTGTTACTCCGAAAGGGATGCACATAGCGATTAAGCTATTCGTACCAAATTTAGTGGGCACATGCGCCGGCGGCAAGCAACACATGTTCCTACTTATAAATGGCATTACCTTTGAATCTGCACATAAAAAAACTGACTTCATTAAGCTTTTTCTGACATTAATGGGCACTCTGTTAATTATCTTTCAAGATCTTCCAAAATAAAAACACGGTCACGCTAACGTTTATTCAAATCTCAGGTAAAACCACATACTGAATAAAGATTTGTTATAAATAACCAGCTAAGTATCACGCAAGGGAACAATTACATCGAAAGCGGCCCCAATTAAAGCGGACATAAAATCGATTTTAAATTTTAAATGAAGCATCACATTACCCCGTTTCTAATGAGGTGCGAAGACCCTCTGTTCTAGGAACACCTCGGCATTAACTGGCAACCCTGATTTATGGGCAAATCTCCGTTACGAATAAAAATAATAGAATTGTCGTGTCTATTAATACAGCGGTCGTTTCCGTTCGGCTTTTGGTTTATTTTGGTTGTGGACGCGAATATGAGGATCATTCATGGTGCGTAAAGCGAGATTTTCATAGTTTATTGCGCGTTGAGGCGATTATTGTTAATGATGATAATGTAGGGCTGCGTTTAATTAGGTAGGGCGCTATTAACGCCGTTTTATTGATTGCAAATAGCTTTGCGACATTATTTCTGGCGTTTGTGTTAGGAATTTGGAGTTTTAAACCATTATTAAGTACAATATCATCTTTTTGACTACTATCATCATCCATCATCTTCTTCTTCTTTGTCTTGTTCAACAACACTTACCACCTGCATTCACCGGTTGCCCGTAACTCTAGCTATGTCCCCCTAGTGGGAGGCCTCTAGCGCTGTGTCTTCAGCTCATGGCTGCCACTCGAGAACCTTTCTTCTCCAAATTATATCAGTTCTTCGAAGGATATGTCTGATATATCTATATACGTATTAACATACGGATAAACATACTTATATAGATAGATACATACTTATATACATATTAAACATCCAAGACTCGAGCACAAACATTCGTATTTTTCATACAAATATCTGCCCCGACGCGGGATTCGAACCCGGAACCTCAAGCTTCGTAGTCAGGTTCTCTAACCACTAGGCCATTAAAATTTGGTCGTCAAATGTTATGTTTAATAATAATGTTTTCATATCTATCTATACATATAATAAATCTGTAACAAGTCGGTGTCTGTACATTGAAGATATTTGAGAAAAACTGTCACTAGGGCTATTTATTAGCGCAATAGAACCCGAAACAATGATTTTTAGAATTATTGTCTGTTTGTCTGTTTATCTGTTTGTCTGTGCGTTTGTGCGCGCTAATCTCAGAAACGGCTTAACCTAGAAGGATGCGGTTTTCACTGATCTGTTGGTATTTTCTTGGATTTAGTGTTTGTTTCATTTGAATCGGTTCACAAATAAGAAAGATATAATACGTCTATTTTAAGAATTTATCGAACAGGTTTTTTTGTTTGAACGCGCTAATCTCAGGAACTACTGCTCCGATTAGAAAAATTCTTTCAGTGTTAGATAGCACATTTATCGAGGAAGGCTATAGGCTATATATCATCACGCTAACACCAATAGGAGCGGAGCGGAGCGGAAGAATGTTTCAAAATCGGGGGTTTTTGAAGTAAAACTTCTATAGGCACGCTTGATTTGGGAGTACGGTGCACGGTGTTGAATGTGAACGCGGGTGTGCGGGGGGGTGCGGGGGCGGGTATTTTTTTTATATCAAGGAACTAAGGAGAGCCATAATTAATGAAAAAGCAAATTGGATAAAAAAAAACAAGCTGCCCAAATTACTAATTCCACGCGGACGGAGTCGCGGGCAAAAGCTAGTTAATAATATAGATAGATATTATTGATATCAATGTCAAATGATGGCTGTAAGCCTCACTTAATTTAATTTTGGGATATTATACAATTTTATAAAAATAAGGACAAACCTACAAATAGATAAATTTCTCTTACATGAATAATAATTTAAAATTATAATTTGATTAGCTTTCATCAGTAAAGTCGCTGTAAACAACTTAATACGAATATTTATATATGACCTTGACTGTATTTCTAAATTTAGACACCGTTACAGCTGTCATAAAACTTAGGTAGTTATTGTTGCCATATGATTTATATCAGATTTGAGTGATCAAAAATATGCGAATAGAATCTAATAGTCAAGCGCAAATAGTGACTGTTGAGATTATTTTGAACACCTTACACTATCTTTTTTTATGGCCTAATGGGTTATCTATCACTGCTGATTATAAATACTCACGCCAGAGGGAATGCGTTCGTATTGCCAACCTATAAGGGCTACGATGGAAGATCTTCTGTACCAGTAATGTCATACCATGCACACCGAGCTTTATGGCAACTTTTGTAATGTGCCAAAAGTACGCAAGAAAATAAATATTTAACACAGCTTAATAAAATCACTTTTAAATTAAATTAAAAAATATATTGCCTAGACTATGGCGCTGTTGTCGTTTGTTTTCTTTTTAATTTAAAAACATTCCAATCCCTCAACATGTTAATCCTTATTCAGAATTGAACGCATCCCTGTGACTAATGCGGTCGATACCTCATCTCCCTCTCGCATACCGATGCCGAGAGGAACAATAACATCGTGATGGATGCTACCGGTGCAGAACTCGATCATTCATTTAGAATAAGAATATAAGAAAAGGTCCGTTGAAGGTCGTTTTGTAGATGATCGTAATTTGTAACGAATTAAAAATTGTTTTAGTTTAGTGTCATGCTTAATATGTTTTGATCAATAATAATTTATTTAATTAAATTTAGATGGACATTCGTGCAGACAGGCCGAGTTGGAAGTCCAGGGGAGAGGCCTTTGCCCAGCAGTGGGACACTGAAAAAGGCTATTAAAAAAAAAAAAAAAATTTAGAAGGATACAACCACACGACAACGGCATGATGTTTAACCTCAAAAATTTTGACAGATCTTTGATACATAATTTTTTTAAAGTAAACAAATACCAAGATAATCTTTTAGTATTTAGGTTCGTGACACGAGAACGTTAAGTTTAGTGATTATGTTGCTAAAAGTACTAAAGAGTTTCGTTTGTTACGAATTTTATCATACTGCGTAAATAACACTTACATTGAAATATGAAGTGCGTAAATATATGAGACTTAACGAAACCCAACTAGAAGCACAAAAATAGAAAAACAAAAGAATCCATCAAAACTGTGTCGGATTAAAACTGAATAATGAAATAAACTATGGTAATAAAAATAAAACGTTGGATATGGAGCACTTTGGGCGAAGCAAGCACTCCTCTTTTATTGTTGCTGCCATATTTTACGATGGATTGTGTACGGATATAGAACATTATGAAGACCTTTCACTGTGGTGTGCTTTTTAATGAATTTATAACTGAAACAGGCGTTTGACGTTTACGAGTACTTCGCTATTATCCGAAGCGTTTGCACGTTATTTTTAAGTTTTCATTGCTTCTTGGGTTATTTTGTTATCTTTTCTTGTATGTTGTTTTGTAGAGGCACGGTCCGTTCGTCTTTTTCTGTGTATATTTTCTCAAAACGGATACAAATTTGACAGATATGAAGGGTTGTTATACTAGATTACACTAGTTCTTTATACATGTCACCTGATGATAAATGCAGATGAGGCTGAACTGAACATGTAGCTCACTAGTTCAGTAACAGCCTATTCACTATGGCCTCAAATAGTCCTAAATTGTACGTATCGAGAAAAACAGATAGCGAAAGCAAATTTTCTTCCTTCGCAAACCGCATTACAAAAGATAAAGCAACGTAGCAAGACGTCCATATTTTGTAAATTAATTAATAACTCAAATTTTTATCAAAACTTTACAAATAAAAATGAATAAAACTTAACTATAATTAATTAATTATACTTAATTCAGTAACATATCAGTTGTGCGATTTTATTGTAGAAACAGCAATAAATATAGTGCTCAAAACTCAGTGTTTAAACCAAACTCCATCAAAATCAGAATAGCCACGGTGTTGGTTGCGCACAGAGCCGCGATTCTAACCCGCCGGTTCTGTAGACAACAGATTCAATCGGATTGAATTTAGCCGCTGCGTTTGAAACTGACTAGTGTGTATGTCCTTTTACTTTGAACGTGCGTATTTCAACTCCACTGGTTCAATCATACAACTGTTCTGCTATCTTCAAGATTATAAATGAAACTTTTATGGCTATTCCGTTGTTCGCAAAACAAAGATACTTTATAAGATTATTTTAAACCATACATACATATTTGTTCTATAAATACTTGTTTTATTATCGCGATAGTAATGTTTTACAAATTTGATACTCATTCGTCTTTGTGTTCGGGTATGTAGATGAGACTTTTCAAACTTCGACTTTAAATTCGTAACAATTTTTCTAATATCCATTCCATATTCATAACGTGAAAACTTATAATTTTAATGTCCCCATCCGCATATAACCAATTAATAAATTCCAATATATGCAAACTCTTGATTTTACTGTCGTATTTATGACAGACCTAAAAGTAATATTTACATAAAGTATCTAGTTTTGATTTACGCGCCACGACCGATGTTTTATTGACAATAAACGGCAACAAAACGAACCAACTAAATGTAATGACGTTGTAGATTCCGATGACAAATAACATTCACCGACAAATGAGAAAGATGTAACAATGAGTATTGTGTCGGCGGTCGCTATCATTAGTGCTGATGACGCAAACATTACCAAAACATCGGTGGATTAAGAGCCAATCAAGTCGCTCCCGAAGCAATGTCTAATGAATAATAAGATGTATACAATGAAGAATTACGGGGAGGGGAGTGGTACAAAGCTGGTAAAGACGTAATGATTCGGAAGAGAGTGGTTGAAGGCACTGTAGGCAAGCGTGAATGCGAGGAGCGAAGCATGAAATTTACAAGCGACTTGAATCGCGGCCGCGCTTTTGTAAGGCACAATGTGGGTACACAATGGTCAAGGACTTGATGGGAAAGGACAAAGGGTTGCGGCTGAGATGTTTTGAGATGCTAGTCTGTACGGTAAAATATTAGAGTGAAGCTATTGTAGTTTTTTAATAAAATACTTGAATGGAATTGCAGCGGGTGGATGTGAATTAAAAAAAAAAACAAAAAATAACTATAATTAAATGTTATAATATCTTGACGTTTTTTGTAGCAACTTGAAAATGAGTGTTTGGGTGTATGATAAAATTTTTTTTGACAGAAATCTTATGGGAATCTGTGTAGGTAGGTATATTTAGGTTATTGTTGAGCTTAGAGGCATCAAAGTGAGATCAGGCACAAAGCTGGACCAAGAAGGGGTAACACACAATGTCGGCGAGGTCCAAACAAAAACTGACAACACAATACCGGGCAACAACAGTGGCCGCTCATAAATCAACCTCCACAAAAGCAACAATACTATTGAGGGTACCTTATAAGAGATTTTATCATTGTGTTTATTCTTTGATGTTCACTAATAAAACCTTTGATTAATATCGAATGGTGGACGAGTATGCAAATAAGAGGGTACAATTACAAAGAATTCTCCGGTAGTTTCTATCACACGTGCTGGACAAGGGCACTAATGCTGCTTCTTCCTCACAAAGCTTCGTGATCGTATTCTTACTGGAAGATGGAGGTTGTTGACGAGTTCTCGGCTCGGATTTTTGACACAAAAGCTCTAAACGTTCGTTTTAGCCGTGAGATTCTGTAGACTGAATAAAGTTGTTTTTACAGGTTTTATTTGACTTGCAATGTTTGTATCTGTCGTACGTAAGTTGACTTCAAATCTTGCAAATCTAGTGTGGTTACACTTCTAGTGTTTGAATGACAAGTACCTAAAGAAAGCCAGAACTTAAAAAAAAAGCATTTTTAATGAAAAGATACACTATCTACAGTCGACCTTGCCAAAGTGGATTCTGCAGTACGTTTATGACCTAAGAAGCTATAAAAATTTTCATGTTGTCATGGTATAAAATGTTTGAAGGTATTACACGGCTTATTATTAAGTTTTAATATCACACACATTTAACCTAACGGCAATCAAGATAGATACGTAATTGCTATACCCACTAGTAATACAAACAAATTTGAAAGGGCTTCGGCAATATAGTTTTCAATCTATACTAGCACATACTTACTACTTTTACGTTTTACTTTTTTTACTTTTGTCCTGGAAAATTGAATAATTTGCAACGTACCGGGCAAGAGCTACTTAGTAAAATTAAAAGCGTAATGAGGACTCAGTTTCTAAACATTTTTTAAAGTCCTGTCTCACAACGACTAAACAATTATTAAAGTGCAATAAGTTTTTGAATTAATTTCTTACCGGTTCAGATTTAGCGTGTTAATATAGGTCACAAGATTCGATGCGTGACCCAAAGATAACTCCACTTTTTAACCGTCTTCATTGTATTTGAACTGTGTTATTGTTTCCAATTTAGTCACATTATCTTGGTGATTGGGACCGTTTAATTTAGGTTATTCAAGATAATTGGCAGTCACAATAACAAATTTGGAGGTGATGTTGCTGTATACATATTAAAATAAGGTCTGATATTTCACTAATTAGTTTACGTTTTATGACCTTAAGGTTTTTGAGTTTGTAAAATACATTGTAACCAAATTCAATGAACGGAGATAATATTATGGTATTCACTCCGTGCTACTCCACACTCTGTTCTTAGGCTATGCAAATAGGTACCTAACTATCAATCTGTAGAGACAGACAGTGGTGATAGCCCGTTAGGGCCGCACCTAATGGTATAGAGTAGCTACCTACTGCATATCGGAAAACGAAGTTAGCCCTTTCGCAAAGTGGACAGACGATGTGGGAAATATCAACATCATCAACATTTCAGCCGAAGATGGTGCACTGCTGAACATAGGCCTCCCCCAAGGCTCGCCAAACAGATATCGCGGGACACTATTAGCTGCAGTAAAAATTATCGTTATTGGGATCGTTGAGAAAGGCCTATCCAGCAATGATCGCCTTGCTATATGACGATGATGATAAAGTGCAAATGATGCCACAATTACCATTATTAAAAAAACTCGAATCGTCAAAAGTATTCTTACTTTTATAAACTAGTAAAGGCACATTCAAATTCAAATTACTAAAGCATTAATTGCTCTTTAAATGTACCCTGAATAAATATTTTCTGAGAATATGGAGCCCCTTGTTTATTTAAGGACGCAAAAATCCCTAGGGTATAAATCATGCATGCATTACTGTGACTTGACTAAACCAAAATGTAAAACGCGGTATCATTGTCTATTACACCTAAAGCAATGTAAACCGTTGTCCTTTGAATGTTCACGATAATGTGGAAGTAGTTGTTTCAAGTCTTGATCAAGACCAAGACCCAAATCTTGACAAAGACCAAGATTGCTTACATAAGAATTTTAGAATATCTAAGCTTTTCCCGAAAATCAAAACCATTCATCCGAATGTCAAAATTTTTCACTAATTTTTATTGTAAAAGTATACATTTCTGGTAAATCGTCATGATTCATATACGTGCCATTGTTGTGTACAGGCCTCCTCCCAGAATGAGAGGGCTTCGGCTATAGTTCCCACGCGGGCTCAATGCGGATAGGGAATTTATCTTATCACACACCATTGAGTTGCTTCGCAGATGTGTCCAGTTTACCCCACGATGTTTTCCTTCATTGCAAAGCTCGTGGTAAATTTTTCAAATGTAACTCTAATACGAATTTCGTAAAATTTTCATTTAAAAAAAAAATCTCGGTATTTGTGACCATGAGCTTTACGTTGAAGGAAAACATCGTGAGGAAACCTGCATACACCTGCGAAGAAATTCATTGGTGTGTGTGAAGTTCCCAATCCGCAGTGGGCCGCAGGAGGCCTGTGCCCTGCAGTGGGACGAGGCTGTGATGATGATGATGAGATGACATGAATTTCGCAAAATTCAGATGTGCGAGGTCGGGTTTGTACCCACAGTCATCTACTTGAGAGGTTATAGGTCACACTACTAGGCTACCACGAAACTTTTATTAAGTAAATGATCTATCTTTTCCAATAACTTACAGCCCTGCGACTCTCTTAATTCCAGCTCCAGTGAGCCGGTGTGACTTTGGACTGTGGAGCGACTTTAAAAAACAGTTTGACACTAATAAAATTTATCTTCGCGTATGCTACCTCTCAGTCGATGTCTTCATCAATCTTCTTATCGTCTACATTTCAAACATTCGTCTCACACGAACAATATCGAGTAAATAGCAATTTAAAAACTAACGAAACAGTCCTTTGATTAAAATCACTCCAGTTTACGGTACATATTCTCCTTTACTTCATTGTATTAATTCGGAACCAAGTCCATAGTTACCTTCATTATTCTTAATTGCCACGCTTTCTTTACGTACTGTTTTATCAAGCCCAAAGCAGCTTCCAAGGACCAGGCAATACTGTCCAGTTGCAAGACTCCCAGTGTCTATCAGTCTGCATTTTTCCTAGTCTAAACAATTGCGAAATTTCCACCCAACGCTGGGTTATCATATTGTTTCATTTCCCCGTTTCTCTCAACGAAATACGGCGGGTCATCGCGGTTATCAATACGTACAAATATTTTTGTCCCATTGTTAGTAAACTCTGTAACGTATTGTTTTGAACAGTGGCTTTATGTAATTGTTATCTTTATTGTTCGGTTAGTGGGTTTGCGTTTCATAATTAATTTCCACGTGTAGGTGGGAGAGGTTTGGCCAACAAATAGATTGTAGTTTGGCAGAACAACTTACTCCTAAAATTGTTATCATTATAATGCAAAGACTTTTTTTGAACACCACCGTAGTACAGATTCAAAGAGCAAAATTCACAAATTCGATTCAGAGCTATCTCTTCCAAGCAACCATTTGAATAGAAAGAAATAGGAATAGATGACAGTAGGCGGCGCTATTAACTGTTAGATACATAAAAAATAAATATGCATACGATAGGTACTACATACCTAGGTAAACCGAGAAGCGAGTCTTCAGAATTCAAATGTGAAATTACATTTGAACCACAAGCTTTACGGTGAAGGACAAACATCGTGAAACCTGCACGCACTTGCGAAGCAATTCGATGGTGTGTGTGTGAAGTTCTCAATCTGCACCGGGCCCGCGTGGAAACTATAGCCCAAACCCTCCAATCCTGAGAGGAGACCTGTGAGATGATGATATATCTTCTAATATATAAAAATCTCGTGTCACGGTGTTTGTTTATCGAACTCCTCCAAAACCGCTTGACCGATTTTTATGAAACTTTTTGTCCGTATTCGTTAGGTCTGAGAAAAGGTCGTTCGCGGACGGAGTCGCGGGCAACAGCTAGTTTTAATATAGATATGTAAATAAAAAAATATAAATCATTTTTGGGTCATAGATTTGATTAAGATTTGTATTTATTACCACAGGATAATCAATTTGTGTGTCCATAACTTAATAGTTAAGTTCGGAAAAAACTCACTGTTTAACAAACGCTGCAACTGTTGCTATGTCTGTCTTAAGTAACGACTTAAATATCATTAAAATTTCTCTGAGAGCAGCAGCTATACTCTACAAACATTAATCTTGAGATATACAAACAAAGAAAAGAAGTTAAAAACTAAGAGCATTTTATCGCCAGCACATCAACACTGGATTGAAAGTCCTTGGTTTGTGTTTATTAGATTTTTTAGAATACGAACGTCTGGATGGTTTTATTGAAATTTAAATAGACAGACAAAGTCAAATGGATCAACATCCGTTTCCTATTGCACTGAAAGTTCGCTGTTATTCTGAATAACACAGAATATCTTCAATTTTTCATGGCGCAAATGTATTCTAGTAGCTGCATGTTTGTTGAGAAATACGTTGTAGTCACACATGAGAGGAGATGATAAAAGAAGCAGTTGTTAATTTGGTCATGGGCCCAGAAATGATTGATAGGAATAAAGTTAATAAACTGAAACAATTACTTTGCTCACCCGTAGCCGTACCCGCGTAGCGTTGCGTTGCGTTGCTTTGCGTAGAGGTCGCGGGTGAGCAAAGTAATCGTTTCAGTTTATTAATATGGACCTCCGCAAAGTAACGCCTGATTCAAAAAATTACTTTGACATAAGCTTTCACGAACGCTGTACGTACGTGCGTTCCTCGCCACGCCCCCGCCCCCGCAAAATGTGGCAGAAATAACGCAAAGCCAAGCTAAAGGCACCTCCCGTCGTCATTACTAGGTTGGTGTAAGATTCTTTCTGTATTTTTTTGGAAGTGTCATTGTTTTAAAATAGAATCGTAAACAGTTCTTATCGAGCTGTCACTACAATTTAGCTAATTTTATACATACCTAACGTTTATTATAAACGAATATGAATCTGACATTTTATGCGTTTCTCGCATTTTTGTTGTCATGTTCATAGTAATATCATTGTTTGATGCAACAAATTCGGACTAAGTACTTTCTAGGAATTTTGTTGTGACTCTGCTTTATATATTTATCGTAAAACTTTTGTTTATTAAAGTATCATCATCATTTTCAACCTACACACTTCCCAGCTGCCGGGGACAGGTCTCCTCCCAGAATGAGAGGGCTTGGGCTGTAGTTTCCAAAAGGGCCCATTCAAACACATTATTTATTTGCTTTGTAGTTGAAGGTATGCAACTTTTCTAAGCCGAAAGGTCAGAGTACATTTGTAATTTCTTGCATAAATTTCTAAAATCTGTAATGTAAAAGTCTAGATTCGAACTCAGATCAAACATATGGGATACCTCGTCTTTTTTATACCTACGTTACTACTGTAACTGTTACTATTTTATTTGTTGTCAAAATTGCAACAATGTAATAGTACTTTATACACCCATTTCATTTGATTCTGAACGCAAAATCATCAAATTTCCTCTCACTACAACAATTCACTTTATTGAAACAATGTCTGGAACATCCCGCGTGTCCGGAACGCTCCCATATGTTCTCGATCAGGGAATGTTCTAGTAACTGAAGAACAATATAAATTTGTTTGCTACAAGCTTTTGTATGTGTGTGTACGAGATGGGCAAAATTTATTCGAATGAATAAAATTATTGAATGATTATTCTTACTCGAATATATTATTCGTGGAATAATTCATTCGGGAATAATTTATTGAATTGCCACGAAAGACAATTTATTGTGAAGAAAAAGAAAAATATAAAATTGAATCTGTATTTCGCCAAAAATAACGTTACTTAAATATTAAGTTTATAATCTTTAATTATTATCTTACTAACTTTTCTCGAATCCGAATAAAATAACGAATAAATCATTCGTCATTCGAAAAGCGGTCGAATGATTTATTCGCGAATAATTTTCCACGAATAAATCATCCGCGGATAATTTGTTTCAATATGAATTATGGTTTTTTTGAAGAATTGTTTGGATAAAAATTTATTCGAATAATGCCCATCTCTGTGTGTGTCAAAATCCTCTTCACTTCCAATACATTGTATCTCGTCTTCAGACTATCGAAACATATTCTGTCTTAAAAGCCGTAAAGTTTTTATTGTAAACCAGTCTCTACACGCGGCTCCGCTCGCGTGATACTATATTTTACCAGTTGAATCGAAATTCCGGGATTTCAATAATTTGCAATGAGAATCCCCAAATACATCGTCGTCTTTTTCGTCGCTTGAGGAACACCCGTGCAAAAGTCCATGTCTCGGCTTAACGGCAAATTTTACTCTACATATCGTCACTTTTAAAAAGCTCGTATCTAAACATCGTTAGTCTTCCTATGTGCACTCTACGCCAGGTGCTTCAAGGCTCAGTATCGGTTTGCACATTGTTTTGAGATACACGAGCTTTTTTTCAAAGTTGCAACGATATATACAGGCTGAAATTCCTTAATTTCTACTAATAATAATAAATGCAATAGTTAGTGAGTATGTGCGTGCGTGTGTGTTTATTACTTTTTCACGATTTGACCGCTTTGGATGAAATTTGGTATACATAATATTATGTAGACTCACGAAATTGAGATAAAACCCCGAAATCTCTGCACAGCATTCTTTTTCTAAATCAGTCGAGACGTTTTATTGTGAAGGAGTAACATAAACACACACACACACACAAGCTCAAACTTTCCAATTTATAATATTAGTATTAAGTTCAGAAACTACTTCAGAATTGCAAATTGGTTCCTAGGTAATCTTGCCTGGCGGCTTTATCATCGCCTACAGCTATTGTATATTTAAATCTATATATATTTGACTAATATTGGCTATATTATTGGCTGCCTGTTGTGACTGCAACTTTGTCGGATTTTATCGCAACGATATTGTTCTGTACAATCTGCGATGGCTACCAGCTTTCAAAATATTGCAGATAGAATAGAATCGAAAGTGAATGCTGAAATATTATAAATACCAGAGTTTGTATAGTAGCGTTAGTGTTTCTTACTCTTTCACGCTAAAACATCTAGAGGGACTTGAATGAAATTTGGCATCTGGATAGTTGGACCTCTGGAATAACACGGCTTTTTTGTCTCGTAATATTTGCTACGTAACAGACGTTACAACTGCTTTTAAAAAACCGCTATATTAGCCTATCACCCGGCCAAATGGCGGTGTCAACTGTCGAAGATAACAGAATTATTCATCAGCATCATTATTTCAGCCGAAAGACGTCCACTGTGCTGGACATTATGTCTCCCCCAAAGTTTGCCAAACAGATCGGTCCTGCGCACTTAACTCGTTCCCGCAACTTTAACCTAACCAGGTCGTCGCTCCAACTTGTTGGACGCCTACCCTACACTGCGTCTTTCGGTCCACAGAACAAAATCATTACTTGTATGTAAACAAGATCATAACGGTGGTGAAGTAGCAGAGAACAATAATAAGAGAAATGAGGATAACATCCATTGTGCTTCCTTCAAGAACGAATGTTGCTACTCTTATATTAAATTGTGGCACTCGACATTGAAGTGTATTTTTTTAAGCAGAATCAATAACCTGATGGCATGTGTCAACGATGGGGAAGTGCTTCTATGGAGTTACGGAGCACTGACTTAGAAGCTCAAAACAGCCAAATATCATTATTATACCTTTGTGCATATCTGCCAGTCTCTTTATCCGTATTTTCATCCCACATTTACAATGTCAATTTAGGAACTTCGTTAAGGAAACTGTGCTTAAATAAAAATTAAATTCCACGTTTTACTGCTTGCCGTTTAATAAATCTCACGCTAATAAGACGAGACATAAACAATGTCGTGTTTTTTAATATTCGCTCTTCAATTTGGCACTGTCCGATGCGCGTGCGACGATTTCGCAGAGTTGTCAATTGCAGACGCTTTGATGTCACTTGTTTAAGAGTCACTTTGCTAAAACAACACTAGGTTCTTAATGGATTCTTTTGCAAAATAATAATATTATATTTTATTACAAGTGCAGCTTCGAAAGTGGTTGTTTTGATCACACGTCGCATTACATTTCTGATTAGTTTGACACAGCGAAAAACTGCTTTACTATACTTTGCTTTCTTTGCCTTACCTGAGTTACCTACTTTTTTGTTATGTGTAACTTCTTTAATTGTCTACTTATAACGTATTCTGTAACATGACTAAAAAAACAATGAACAAACGCCCAAATGACCAAATACATTTACTAATATTCAGAAGCTTTGGCAATATTTCTCACAGAAAACCCCATAAAATTTGCACTATTTAGCATTATTTTTTTGCTATTCTTACCCAGATACCTAGTAGGTAAATGGTAAAAATAAAATTTCAATACCTAAGTGACACTTCGTGAGGAAACCTGTATACACCTGCGAAGAAATTCAATGGTGTGTGTGAAGTTTCCAATCCAGACTGGGCCCGCGTGGGAACTACGGCTCAAGCCCTCTCAATCTGATAGGAGGCCTGTTCCCTGCAGTGGGACGTATATAGGCTAAAATGATGATGATGATGATGATGATGCTGATCGTCGTCATCATATCAGCCAAAAGACGTTCACTGCTGGACAAAAGTCTTCCCCAAAGAGTTCTACAACGATCGGTCCAGCGCTATCTGCATTCAAGTGGTTCCTGTGATCTTTACCAGATCATAGGTGGGTCATTCTACTTTTCGTTGACCAGTAATTTTTTGTAATGTGCTCTTCAAATATTTTTTTTACAAAAACTGTAAAGTGCTCGGTTTTATCATTAAAAATTTAAATAGGGACATAATTAAGCTTACATTTAAAATTATCACTATTTATAAAAAGTAATCTTTATTATCTATAAAGTAGGTAACGCAGTGGACATGCATGTCCCCGCCATTTGTATGGAAATTGGTGTATTCTCCGCTGAGTTACCAATTTTTTTTACAAAATTTCTTTAAATTTAAAGTTTTTTTGCTTTTAAATATTAAATTTAGTTATTTCAGTTTTTATATAAGTTATTTATACTTCAAAAAGATTACCAGGGATACCTTATATTTCACAAAAGATTAATGGTTACTTAAAAGTAGAATGGCCCAGGTCCATTTTTTTAGGGCCTTCTTACACCAAGTATTTCGATTCACGGCCGCCACTAGAATCATACTGCCCCATCGGCCATAAGTAAATACTCTTTGAAAATTCCTGGTACGATACTTAAGTACCAATTTCCAAATTAAATTTAGAAAAAAATACCTCCTTAAATTATGAATCCATCCTAATATTTTATTTGACGACGCAACTACTAAATTTCTTTGATAAAATACAAACATGCATTACTATTAGCAACGCATTGTTCCGATACAAAAAGAAAACTAGAAATAACATGCGAGGGAGAAAATGGATGGAAATATCATTATTAAGGTCATACAATAGCGCCTTTGATGTGACAAGGGCCTAATCAATGGTTGTCGAAGTAAACACACAATCTTTTTGATGTCGGATGGGACTGTGTATTAGTGAAGTCATAATGCTTTCTAGATATTGAGTGTTGGAGCGTAGCCATGTGGCGAGTGTCTGAGTGTATACTAATAGTTGTATGTATCGTTTGATGCGTTTTTATTACTTTAGTTTGGTTTGTATGAAGAGTTGGATTGTTTTAGAACGAACGGCTCGGGAGCGTTTTTAAAACTGTATTACTATCACTCTTTTCAAGCTGCAAAATGTCAAAGAATAGAAAGAAAGAAAGAAAGAAAAAAAATATTTGTAACAACAATAACACTTCCACAGGCTAAAAGTAAGAGTACAAACATAGACATAGAGATAGGTACATAATAATATTGATGCTGTTACAAAGCAGCTTGGTATATAAAAAATGCAAGAATACACCATGACTTGAAGAGTTTCACTTTAAAAGAAGAGATTCAGTCATGCTTAGTTATCCCAAAAAATTAACTAATTAATGACCTGATGAAGGAACATTACCTAAAACTGGCAATGTTCCTTCATCAGGAGAAGATGAGAACCACCCTAGACATACTTAAATAATAGCACTTAAGTATAGACACGGGCGCATCGCTGGATGCTCACTGTCCAGGACATTACATACGCAGTTTTAACCTCCTGCTGAATGTCCCGAAGACAAAGATTGTAGATCTATATTGACTAAAAAAAAAATCATTATGAAAATAAGCCCTTTCATACAAACGTAATAACGCTTTCCATTTAAACGCAATTTTTGACACAATATTTAGGACTAAGTACTTACGTATATGCAATCTGCGGTGTTGTTGGACCGGCATCAAGTCGGCGAAGCAACTGTTCATTCAAGCTAGCTCTGGTCAAGGAAACACGTAAAAAAACTTACTGTCAGCCTTAAGCACTACGCTCCAAAACAGTTGGTTACCGATGTGGGTGCCAACGCTAGCCAGTTGAAGTAGGACTAGCCAGGGCACACCGAATGGATCTGAATTGGAGGGCTAAAATAGCAACGGACTGGACACCACAAGATGAATGACAGCGACGTGATAAGTCCAGGAGGCGTTGGCGAGACGATGTAAAAAAATCGGGATGAATGGAGAAAATAGAAGGAGGCCTTTATCCAGCTTTAGAACACTTCCCCAGGCTAATTAATAAATAATAACAATAACGTTTAGTAATAGAGGCGTTTGAAAAATAACAAAAGTGCTGTTGTCAAGAGCAAACGATAATTATTAGCCATCACATGGTTGGTGATTAACTCCTAAATCATCAAGATAGTATATAGCAACATAGGCACTCGATTGAGGCCGCAACTGAATCAATAGTAAAGCGCCAAAGAGCCTCTCAATTGTCGCATCGATTATGATACATCGTCGGGCAGATATTGCTCTATCCCGGTTATTAAGACGGGCCAACAGCAATATCATGTGCTTACAAACCGAGTAGGTTATTTACGATTCTCTACTGGTAGTTACACAAAAACTTATTGACAAACTTCAAAAACTTGGCAGTGGTCAGGTTTGGATTATTATTTCTTATTTAAATGGGTATTCTCACAAAGCTGTTATATGTATAAATTTATGCGTTATCACCCTTTTAAGTTAATTCTACAAATTATTGGTTTCAAGTTGCATTCCAATTATCTACTTAGCTATATTCTGAACCCATAACTTGTACGGATCACAAGCGGTGACGTATTACTCCGAGCTAAAGAAACTATTTCTAAGTACGTCTGAAATCGATTTACAACAACTAAAGCCTCTATTCAAGTTAATAATGGTCGTATACAATCCAGTTTTCTCTATTGTTTCCGAAACTATTGTGAACGAACTAATGCGGTTGCGAACTTACCTTTCAAGATTTGCAATTCAATCTTGACGTGTAAAATATGTGACTGTCATCCTCAGTGGTATACACATTAGTTGAATCAAATGAACCTTTCGGCCTAGTGGTAACTATGACTATGAGTTCTGTTCTTGTATTCGGTTCCTTGCGCAAAAACAAAACATAATTTTCCGTGTAAAGAACCACAGCATTTTTGCAATTAAGTTTGTGAGATGCCAATATGTATCTTTGAGTTTGCGTTCTTGCCCGAGTCTTTTTTCGTACAATGTTCACTTCCTAATTTGCTATCATTTATGCTTTCTGAGTTCGCCGCGTTCAAATAACACGTACAGTTAACTGTTTTACCACGTAATGTTGCAGTAAAAAAGAATCATCTTAAACATCCACTAAACAGTTACTAAACACTCGTATTAACCACAAACACAATATTAGAGGAAATCACAATAAAATTACGACCGCAGACAAACCTTAGCCAAACGGAGTGACGAAACGAGTAGACATTACCGGGTTGATAAACAACCGCAAATCGGTGCACTGAAAGGGTTAATAATGCTTGATGGCGTGGGATTGTGGAGTGGAGTGGAGACAATGGATACAGGTACAGTGGGACAGGTTGACTGTTTAGCAGCTGCGTTTGCGGCATGGTATGCGGGGCAACTTTGCTTCACTTAAAGCTTAAGACTAACTATACCTAATGGCCAAATAGTTTTTTTGGAAAAAGCCTCGAAGACATTATTACTAAGGCTCCACGCACTTTGTTTCCTTCTGTCATCGGGCTATTTATTTAGTTACCATGGCCGCTACCACAAAAATAAAGTTCAGAATAAAAGGGGTTCCCCATACAATAAACGTGTTTTTTCCGTCTGTGGAATTGATAATTTATGTTTCGCTGCTATATCTAAATTAGTCTGTATATTTAGAAAGATTATAATTATGATTTGACTATTTGATTTGACAAGAAGGGCAGACATTATTTTTTCTACTTCTACCGTAAGATTCTAACGCAGTTCGCCTAAAACATAGGCAACCCTTTTTTTGAATGGAATACAAGGGCGTAAATTTTAATTATTAAAAGCTTTTCTATCATCTTTTTTATCAATTACGTATTTTTCATTTAATTTTACCCATGATGCAATACTATCACCAACAAAATCAATGTCACCACCACAATCATCACGATCTCAATAATATTGTTAGTAACAAGCCTACTGTAACTACGTCTTCTATCATCTCAGTCCTGTAATTCAGTTAGAAATCTCGTCTTGTGATTGAGCCATTGTGAGTAACAGAGGCAAGGACTTGTGTGAGGGCTTGTACTACGACAATTAATTATGTCGGAATAGTGTTTATTGTACGTTTCGGGAGTCAATGGAATTATTAATGTACGCTATTATTTACCTACATGTGTGTTTTGTGATTGGAGGTTAATAGGTTTTGGTTGCTGGATTTGAGATTGTCCTTACTGGATGGAGTTCATTCGAGGAAGTGTGTCAATTTGACGAATTTGGAGGCATCCTAATAAGATTCAGATTAAAAAGTCGATAATTTAAAACGTTGAAAACGTTCAAACTAATTCTGCGACATTGTTACATTTTATTAGCTCTATCG
Organism: Archips crataeganus; assembly: GCA_947859365.1. Classification (NCBI taxonomy): domain Eukaryota; kingdom Metazoa; phylum Arthropoda; class Insecta; order Lepidoptera; family Tortricidae; genus Archips; species Archips crataeganus. The sequence goes on from OX402064.1 coordinate 9,250,751, forward strand.
ACTTATTCGATTTACAGAGGAAAACTGAAGCGAAGAGAGGTAGAGGAAGACCTAGAAAAAATTGTTTCAATCAAATTTAGTATAGTCGGGGGTCGACTCTATGTCAACGAGTTAAGGTCGAAAAGTGACGAACCTTTTCTTACCCTGACTATACAATGTTAGCGCTGGGTCATATCGAGAAATCAAAAGATTGGCGGATTGTGATATGCAATAAATAAAAATTGAAATTGGATTAAAAATGAAGAAACGAATAAATAGTAATTACTCCACCGTCAAAAGTTCAACTTCTAATTTATGATAATGATTGGAGTTATAACGACGCACCTATGGTCACATTTTTCTGTAGAATTATCTATACAATTATCATGTAATGTTAGAAGCGCTTCTTCTAAAATAATACTACCTCTTTTCAAGAGTCAGTTCTTTAAAAAAACATTCATTTAACCTAGACTACCCTCAGCCAGAGAGATGTGTCTAAGGACAAAACCCGACCCAAAAATAATATGTAACCGACTAAATTATTTACAAACGTGTATCTAGTGGTCACATGAATAATAAATTGGGACGATATTCAATGCCCAACTTCGGCTTTTCGTGTTATTTCGAGCGAACTGTCATAACATAGGGTATTTTGTTTCTGTTTGTGTACTAATGAGACTTTGAGAACTCTATCAGCCCTGAATGTTATAAGGATGTCTTGAGAAAACTTGAAATAAACGTTTTTGAAAACAACTCGACCCATAGATATTCTAAGCCTCTGAGGAAGAAACTGAGCTGAAAAACTCACCGTAAAAACTATAACACACTATAAAAATCACGGGTTTAATAGAAACTTAAAATCGTGGGCGATCAGCTAAAACCAACCATGTGCCATAGTTTCAATGGCTAAAGAGCCAAAGTAGCAAAAAATGGTTGGTTAAAAGAGTAATGTGTCAGACAATATGAAACTGACAATATTACTGATGTATTCACCCCTAGAAAAGCAATGTATAGCTTAATACGCGAACCAGTAAGTCACGATGTCAGCAAGTCTGTTGCAACAACTACTCCGTCTCTTGGGACGACGTCGTCTCCAATTTCCCCTTAAACATTGCGGGGCCCGCGATCTAGGAATATTGGATAGTGTCGTGTTGAATTATTTTGAGAATAAAGTAATATGGCACAACGAGAAAATTCGCCTAACGCTTTAGTTCAAAAGAGGTGTTTGTTAAATCTGTACGTAAAATTGTATTAAAAAAAAGATTGACGTTTACTTTGCAATGGCTTAAAAACTGCTTGTTGTAGTCGAATGCCGCAACTAAGCAGTCTTCTCAATCCATGTGTCTCGATTGTACCAAAATTCTCTTGAGACAAGACAATAATTTTCGATAGCTCTGTCTACCAATGAATAACTAAATTGAGATCTTCCCTTCATGCATCTTACACTCAAACGTTTCCAATTTAGATTATCACTCGCTTACTCTTGTACAAGTGAAGAGATTCGAATTTTGCAAACACGAGCCTGTGAAAACACAAATCTGTCTATGCAGGGTTTTATCAAAGGTACCAAAGACAAATAATGGAATCTTACTGTTTTAATTGACCTCCCAAAATTGAGAGAGATAACTCACAAAGACCGTATTGAAAGGTGCCCCTTTTCACTGATTCGCCACTCTTTAATCTCCGAAACAAAACTTGGAAGCGTAACAGGATTGTCTGGCCGTTCATTTACTTAACAAATTATTCTTTGTCGAACGGAAGAGAAGGCTTTGAATCCATTAATTCCCTGATGGGGTCACAAAGAGGTGGTACGAATTAAAATAATGTATTCTACGACTTCAATGGGGATCCCTCCGTCCGGTGCCGTTATTACTAGAATAATATATTTAAATCAGAGTCTGCTTTCAGAGGAAGATGTCTCGCTTTGTGAGTGCCGAATAAGTGATCACGTACGGGGCCATTAGGATGTGTTTTATGTGCAAATTATAGACTACCATTTTTAAACTGGAATTTCAACGGAGCGCGGGAACAATTTGGGTTCGTTAGAAAAGTTTTAATACAGTCTCATTGTGTGGTGTGTTCGTATGCGACGATCTCACCATGTCCGGGGTAGCGAGCTGCGGGCCGCATTAATTGCAAATCCCGTACGCAGAGACAACCGTATGCACAAACAGCGAATTAATCCGACGTCAAAAGGGTTCAGTAACTACCCTCTGTTAACCGATGATTTAGAATATCATGATCATGATCACCCCATCGTCGTATATTTCGGAACAAACATTGCGATGTTATTCCGGTGTTTATTTTGAAGCGTAATATGTCGCGTTCCACTTTGATGTCGTGAAATCGTTTCTGTACTTTGTCAGTCACCCAAGGACTTACAACTATTCTGTCGTTCGGTGAAATTTGAATTTTATTATGTACTCTGTTAGATTTATAGTCGTTTTTGTTGGGGAGTGGTGTTGCGGCGCCATGTGGGTATCATCGTATGGAATTATTGCGTTTGGTTGGTCGGATTTTGTTTGGCAGCATGAATGGTTCATTATGCGTGGGGATACTTTGAACGGGGCACAGATAATATTTGCGATGTACACCATTGTTTATGATTTAGACAATTGTTTGTGCTACGTCAAAGGATGTGCACTTGTTTGTTTTATGTAACGACGGAGGGGACGCAATATAAACAATGTGACATCGCTCCGGACTTTATTGAAAAGTAATACATTTGTCTTGTTTTTAGGGATCCGTGACTCAAAAGAAAAAGTAACCTTCGTCGGATCACTTTGTATGCCGTCAGCCTGTCAAAGCATTTTCACAGGAATGCGTGAAGGTATCAAGTTGAATTAACATGAAACAGTTTCTACATTAACGTAATCAAAAAGTGTATTGTCATACGAAATCTTAGGAATCAAAACCTATAATAGGATTCTTTTTATTGACGTTGACGTTGACGCACAAGGGAAAAATCCGAAAATAACTGACATCAAATTTTAAAATTTCAGAATTTGAAACTTAGTCTCAATAAAAATTGACATTAGTTTTGATGTAAGATTTATTTTAAGTACGCTGGGCTTTACAAGGTTTTGAATTAAACCCTGTTGTAACGTTAGGCTCCCACTTAACCGGTTTTTTTTTAATCCTCTCTAAGTCTAAATTTAATGATCGCATCTGTTTAAATTGCTCGTGCACAATGCACGCCCGGACAATAAAAATTACCTCGTAAACTTTTCCGAGATACGTAATGCAAATGAAAATGATATTAGTTTTCGTTTCCTAAAGTAACGTGGCCAATGGTATTTGAGTAAATCGGGCGAGCCGGAGTGGTGCTTAAAACTTAGTTTCTCGAAGAGGGGCGGAAGATAGCAGGCTTGAGTCAATTATTGTGTGCGAGTGTATCTTCACTGCGAGATTTTCTTTATTCGTTCCGTTTGGTATTTGAACTTTGGGAGAAAAACAAAATAGTATCGTATCTGCTTCTTTATTTAGTTTTAAGATACTTATAGTGATATCGTCCAGAAAGTAGAAACCGCAAATAGACGATGACTAGACTAGATGATGATACCTTTGGTTGGATTTCAACCTTATAGGATGACAATGGTTTTACAATGACCAGGGGTGAAGGACCATTGCATAAAAAATATAGCTACTCAACATGATTACGATCAAGAATGACATATTGTTATATCCGGCAGTTGGGCTCTCGCACCGAGGGTTCCTTACAAATTTATTTTAATTGTACTTAAATGTAACTCTAAACAGAAATAAATGATTCTGTTCTATTCTATTCTATTTGCAGGTATGTTAAAATATGCGCTATAAACGGCAGTATCTTTAAAAACCGGCCAAGTGCGAGTCGGACTCGCGCACGAAGGGTTCCGTACAATTATCTATAAAAATCACGTTTGTTGTATGGGAGCCCCCATTAAATATTTTTTTTATTTTAATTTAATGATTTATTTTTAAAGTCAATATATAATTAAATATTCTGTGAATATTTCAAGTGTCGACCTGTTGCCGTTATCAATATCGAGCAAAAACGAGCAAAAAAGTCATGTTTGTTGTATGGGAGCCCCCTTAAATATTTATTTAATTCCATTTTTTAGTATTTGTTGTTATAGCGGCAACCGAAATACATCATCTGTGAAAATTTCAACTCTCTAGCTATCACGGTTCTAGAGATACAGCCTGGTGACAGACGGACAGACAGACGGACGGACAGCGGAGCCTCAGTAATAGGGTTTCCGTTTTTACCCTTTGGGTACGGAACCTTAAAAATTTAGTGTTAACAGAGCTCTAGCTGAATCTACGAAAAATGTACGCAGGGTCATTTTGTATTGGTTGGTTGGGACTCCCTTTTAAATTTAAATTAACGAAAATATAAATTGCCACAAGAACAAATGAACAAACAGTATGTAAAAATAACCAATATACTTACTCGTATTAGGTTCGTTTTTGTTGCTGAAGCAGCAACATCAATATAAAAAGCAGTATATCTTTTACGATTCTTGAGATACATGCCCTGTGACAGAAAAACAGATAGTGTAGCGACAATCATAAGATGCCATTGGTCACTCAAACGAACGTGACATTTTCCAAGATGGCGATGAAAAAATAAATGATAATGCAACAACTACACAACTCTAAGAAGAAGAAGGAGACTACAATCACATAATCCCTAGATTACATTGAAAATAGTACTAGTACAAATCCTTCCAACAATATGGCCGAGATTAAGGTACCTACGTGCAGACCGTTTCCCAAAACAAGAGAGGTTGATGAGTGCCGTATTGTCCTTAAGTCACTGAATAAATTGCAGCGGGAATAAGCGTTTGAGACGAGGAAACTGTTAGTACTATCTTGGATTTCGGTGAAATAAAACAATGTTGATTTAGTTCGGAAAGACCGTGGTGGCCTAGTGGTGATATATGGCCTCTCAAGCAGGGCCGTGATTCAAATCCCGGCTCGCACCTCTGAGTTTTTTGGAATTTATGTGCGAAATTAAATTTGTAATTTACCATGAGCTTTACGCTGAAGGAAAACATCGTGAGGACATCTGCATATACCTACGAGGAACTACTGCCCAAGCTCTCTCATTCTGATAGGAGGCTTGTGCCCTGCAGTGGGACGTACATAGGCTGGGATGAGTTCAGAAAACAAGTAAATAGGGAAGTTAAAGTAAACTAAAAGGACGTAGAAACGCATGATTGTGGAATGAACGTCCCTCGGTAATGTTCCCGAAAAAATAATAAATAAAATATCACGGGACAATTCACACAATTTGACCTAGTCCCAAAGTAAGCTAGGCAAGCTTGTGTTATGGGTACTAGGCAACGGATAAACATACATATATAGATAGATACATACATATTAAACACCCAAGACCCGAGAACAAACATTCGTATTTTTCATACAAATATCTGCCCGACACGGGAATCGAACCCGGGACCTCAAGCTTCATAGTCAGGTTCTTTAACCACTAGGCCATCTGGTCGTCTAAAATAATAATAATAGCTTTGCCGATGTTGAAGCTTCAAGAAAGGAGTTTCTAACTGCTTCTGAAAAGTAGCCAAGACAATGTTACTCCCACAGAGACGAATGTCCATCGGCGGCAGACATTGCTTACTATCAGACGTCCACTGATAAACAATAGCTTCCCCCAAAGTCTTGAAGAGCTCTAGGTTGTATTGTATCCATCTAGAAATAGGTACTGACGATGAGAGCGGATTCCATTCCTTAGCGTTTCGTATGAGGAATTATAAGCGTACCGCTTCGTGCAGGTCCACGGAATACTAACCACATAAGGATGAAGCTGCTCTCGCCTGGATGCCCATTGGTAATATGGAGATGCAGGAATTAAATCATGTCCTGCGCCCACCAAAATGTATCCGGTAAAAATGGTCAGGCCTTATACTCCGAAGTGTGTTCCTGGGTTCGAATCCCGGTAAGGGCATTTATTTGTGTGATGAGCACGAATATTTGTTCCTGAGTTATGGATGTTTTCTATGTATTTAAGTATTTACTTATCTGTAAAAGTATTTTTATCGTCGTCTAGTACCCATAGTACAAGCTTTGCTTAGTTTGGAACTAGGTCGATTTGTGTAAGATTGTCCCCTAATATATATATAAAAATATTTTTTTTATCATCATCATCATCATCTCTGCGTATACACCGTGAAATTTTAGTGGTTGTTTTCCCGAAACGAGGTGATTTAGTTTCGATTGTACAATCGATTTATAATTACTATTTTGACTAGAGTCAAAAATCCAATTGTGAAAAACGAAAGTCGAAAATGACCGCAAACCAATAGTAACGATTCGTTGGTACAAGTAGCGTACGATCGTACGATAGGTTAGTACCAACGAAGCATTACTATTGGTTTGCGGTCATTTTCGACTTTCGTTTTTCACAATTGGATTTTTGACTCTAGTCAAAATAGTAATTATAAATCGATTGTACAATCGATACTAAATCACCTCGTTTCGGGAAAACAACCACTAAAATTTCACGGTGTATACGTCCCACTGCAGAGCACAGGCCTCCTCTCATAATGAGAGGGCTTGGTAGTTCCCACGCGGGCCTAGTGCGGATTGGGAACTTCACACAAACCATTGAATTTCTTCGCAGTCGTATGCAGGTTTCCTCACGATGTTCCTTCACCGTAAAGCTCATGGCAAATCGGCTCAAACCACTAGACCACCACGACGGCTTTACTATTTTGCTCATGATAAAAGTATTTAATACGAGAGCGAGCGAAACAGTACGATGCGAACTTCGATTTCCAAATTTCGGAGTAGCCCCCCCAAATCAAAGATACATCCATGTTTTTTTGAAGTGAAACTTCTGATGCGACTTCCAACAAGGCCACGTTAAACGTTTAACGCTACCATGGAGGGGGTATGAAAGCATTAGTTATGTACTGCCGAAGCAAGTAATCTCGCATTGTATATAATACTAACGGGTCTTAAAAACTTCGACAGTGCGATACAGAACTCATACTGTCTGTGCAAATTTGTATGAGACTTGATAAAAGCGCCATCTAGTGAGTAATTTAAACACATAGATGCATAAGTAAATTTAGTTCTTTAAGTTATTGCAATAAGGTTCATATTGATGTATAAGTGCCTTTTTCATTTCCACATTACGAGGTTTCACTTCTTCCGCGCGGAGGAGCTGCACGCACTATTTTTTAATCTAATATTTTAACGAGGCTTGAGCACACCTAATGTCATGTCTCATGTCAGCCTCATACATCCATGTTAATATAATAAATGTGAAAGTGTGTCTGTCTGTTACCTCTTGACGCTTAAACCGCTGAACCGATTTAGAAGATATTTGGTATCTTTATCGAGACAGTTTGAGCCCCGGGAAGGGACTTAGGATAGTTTTTATCCAGGAAAATTACATTATTCCCGCGGTATAGCAATAACTAAATTCATAGCAGACGGAGTCGCGGGCAACACTTAGTATAACATAAGTCGAATACGATCCTTCCCTAGCCTCAACTCAAGCATAAATATTCTTTTGTCTGTATTTTCGACAAGCCTATAATTTCCTTCAAATCCGGTAAGCTCCCGTAAAAGTGATTAGCGGTGAACAATGACGAACACTGTTCACCGGTGAACAGTTCTTCACCGGTGATTGAGTCATTGTTCACGCGATATTAACAGTATTGTTTGCGAAGTAATCATAATGTCGAGGGTGCGTGGGGTGGGAGTGTGGAGAAGGACTCTCTATTTTTACAAGCTTGTATTTAAATGGCTGAATCAATTTCAGGCGTTATTTTGCGGAGTTTTGTATCTTCTTCTTCTTCTTGCAGTGCCCTCTCTTACCGGAGGTCGGCGATGATTAGAGCTATCTATATTTTAGAGATTACAGCCAGATAAAATGTTTGTACTTATTATTGTTATGTTTAAGCTTATATTTAACGTAAAACAAGTTAGCTATGAAGTATCTTTTTTTTTTTTTTGTACTTATTTTTTCAACTTCATTTTTTTATTACTTTTACGGTCATCCCGTGAAATCATATATTTCGTACTAAATACAAACTGAAATATAGATGCACAGAAAAAAACCCCAGAAAAAAGACCAATGCTGGGAATCGAACCCAGGTCCTCAGCATTCCGTGCCGCGTGCCATACCCCTACACCACCACTGGTCTAGAGATTAGACACGAATCTTTCCTATACATCATACATTTCAATCTGCTAAATCATCACCTTATGCAGTGACAAGCGCACATCTATGTTACACCCTCATCGAGAGATTTTAACACTCCTTCGGAACTAACCGCTCACCTAGGAAAGATTCGTGTCTAATCTCTAGACCAGTGGTGGTGTAGGGGTATGGCACGCGGCACGGAATGCTGAGGACCTGGGTTCGATTCCCAGCATTGGTCTTTTTTCTGGGGTTTTTTTCTGTGCATCTATATTTCAGTTTGTATTTAGTACGAAATATATTTAACGTATGAAGTTTGTTCGTTATATTGTAAAGTCATAAGCCTGGCAGAAACTAATTCGTATATTAGAAAAATTTACAACTAGGATCTACGACTTACCCTCTGCTTCACCATCCATTGATCAAATTTATTTGACGGATAAATGTGATGCCGTCTCTGTTTGTTTTGTTCGAATAGACGGAGACGGCATCACATTTATTCATCAGTTAAAATTAATCAATGGGTGGTGAAACAGCCCCTTAGTATCCTGTGCTAGGAGTCGCTGTTTTACAGAATTCAGATAAGAATCCAGAACAAACCATTCACACAACAAACAATGCTAAACATTTGTAAATTATACTTAAAATTAAAGTCATGAGGTCTGTACCTATAGATACTGATATAATTATGTCATAGCATAAATCTAATAAAATTTCACGAGTCGTATTTTATATCTTTCTCCAAAAATGCATGTTATCTATGTAAAACACTTTAATGTACACAAAAACATGAAATTAACAGTTAAGAAGAGAAAAAGATGTACAAAGGCGAACTTACCCCTTGAATTTTTAGGTTAACTGCAAGAGATCCCTCTCTTGTGTGGAAATGTGTCGAGTAGATAATTACATATGTGTAATAAACTAAACTAGATAGATTAAACTGATCAAGTGTTGCCATACATACTTCCGGTTTGTACCTATCTAGGTTTTGTTGCGAACTACATTTTCCGCTGGCGTTCGTGTCATCACAATGTGATGTTTGTTTTTTTTTGTGTTTAGTTTTTAAATGAGTTCCACTGAAAAACAGCGTTGCGGCTAACAATATGCTGAGTGGGGCCCAATTTATACTATTCGATGATTTTTATTTGTATCTTTTCCTGTCAACTGTATTCCCTGTGTATCGAATATGTGTAAATAAACATATCTCTCTCTCTCTCTCTAATATCTGTAAAATATTTGTTAAAATAATATCGAATAAAATACAAAAGCCGTCTCCATACGTCTTCGCTGCACGCCCACTTGCGTCTCGCCGATGGGTAATTTTCTCCATTGTCACTCGCATCACAAACTCAAGGAAATCACCTCTGACTTTTACTGGAAGAGACTAAGAGAACCCATTTTAGGGTTCCGTAATCAAAATTATAATAACGGAACTCTATAGCATAGACCTAGACCCCGTCCGCATAGCGATATTTCACCGCTCGGTTTTTTATTCGCAATTCTGTAACACATTGAATATCGCTGTTCGGACAGGGTCTAAACCGTTTAAGAGTTCTCGCCCGCGCGGTAAAGGGTGTTCATGGGAACATAAATTAAACGTTTTTTAACATTAAAAGCAAGTTGCTTTACATTGCGGCGCTCCATTGCCCACTTCAAACTCGGTCCCTTTACGGCTTCGAAATGTAATGTAACTCGCACATTTTTTCTTGCAGGTCTAAACTCAGCTTTTTGTATGACTATCCAGTTGCGTAAAGCCGTGGTAGCCTAGTGGTTTGACATTTGACCTCCTAATCAGAGGGTCGTGGTTTTGAGCCCGGGCTTGCACCTCTGAGTTTATCGAAAGTTGTGTGCGAAATCACATTTGAAATTACAATGAGCTTTACGGTGAAGGAAAACATCGTGAGGAAAGTTGTAGTCACCTGCGAAGAAATTCAACGGTGTATCTGAAGTTCCCAATTCACACTAAGGCCCAGGTAGGAACTACAGCCCAAGCCATTTCATTCTGAGTGGAAGTCTGTGCTATATAGTGGGACGTGTACCTATAGGCTGGATGATGATGATTATGATGATGATGATTGTGATGATGATGATGATGATGATGATGATGATGATGATGATGATGATGATGATGATAATGATGATGATGATGATGATGATGATGATGATGATGATGATGATGATGATGATGATGATGATGATGATGATGATGATGATTCTGTCCAGTGGAATTCCGGCCGATTTCCGGTTGTTCTCCTCTATGAAATTTTGTGAGCAGATTCGTTATATTATGAAAATTAAAAAAAAAACCCTATTTTCAGTCCGTGTCTTGCTTACCGTTTTTGTCATTTCTAGAAACCTATATATCTTCGCTCCCGTATTTTCTATAGCTTTACTTTTCTTGTAATTTGCTAAGTCGTGCCCCCTCCGGCCATGAATGGGGGCAATTGGCAAAATGCACATGTCATTTGTATGCCTTTCAGGCTGCCATAATCGAAGAAATTATATCTAAGAAACCCCATGAAATTAGAAAATTTTGTTTACAATAACGAGGTTTAGGTATTAGCTTGTTTTGAGCTGCGATTGAGAAATTTAAAGCGAATTAGTGAATTTCTCGACTCGACTTCAAATGCCTAGCATACACGTCTGAATTGACTTAACGTGTTTTTATTAAAATAAGATAATATAAGTGATTTGCGCGTATTAGTACTAGTAATTTAGAGAGAGAGAGAGAGAGAGAGAGAGAGAGAGAGAGAGAGAGAGAGAGAGAGAGAGAGAGAGAGAGAGAGAGAGAGAGAGATATATCTTTATTTACACATATTCGATACACAGGAAACACAGTTGACAGGAAAAGATACAAATAAAAATCATCGAATAGTATAAATTGGGCCCCACTCAGCATAATGTTGCGGCAGCCGCAACGCTGTTTTTCAGTGCCACCCATTTAAAAACTAAACACAAAAAAAAAACAAACACAAACACATTTGTGATGACACGAACGCCAGCGCAAAGTGTAGTTCGCAACTAAACCTAAATAGGTATAAACCGGAAGTCTGTATGGCAACACTTGATCAGTTTAATCGTATCTAAACCATTAAACCGCGACAAATTACGCCAAGGATTATTTTGGTTACTGTAGTGAATTATCAGCAATTTCACCTAATTTTGATATTGTGACGCATCACTCAATTTAGTAGTCAAGGTATGCCTGATTTGTTTCGAATGTTGTCGTTGTTCTTTGTAAAGCTTGGTTCGAACGGGAATACATTCAAGGGTGAACAGACAAACTTACCCAACCATGGAATAGAATTTGCTACCGTCGTCTGTATTTCCCGAGAGATGCAACCTAGAGCTCTTCAAGGCTAGAGTGAATAGGCTGTTACTGAACCAGTGTGACCTTTGGCCTCATCTACACTTTTCGTCAGATAAGATAGGGTCAATCAAGGTTAGTTTTATCAAGTTTCATGTAAAAAACTATGTTCTGAAATATTTTTATTTTTATTATTTTTTTTTTTTTTTTATATCACGGGACAATTCACACCAATTGACATAGTCCCAAAGTAAGCTAGGCAAGCTTGTGTTATGGGTACTAGGCAACGGATAAACATACTTATATAGATAGATACATACTTAAATACATATTAAACACCCAAGACCCGAGAACAAACATTCGTATTTTTCATACAAATATCTGCCCCGACACGGGAATCGAACCCGGGACCTCAAGCTTCATAGTCAGGTTCTCTAACCACTAGGCCATCTGGTCGTCTAATATTCCAAGTACATTTCAAAACGCCTTGTGTAAATTGGAGAATGCGAAGTTAATAATACGATAGGAAAAATCATTTTAAAACAAGTGAAGGGTCCGCGCAAAGAACATGTCCAGTAACCTTTATTGAAAATTGAGATTTTAGAAATGGTTGCCATAGTAATTGTTCATGATGACTAACTTTTAAACCGCTATAACTCAAAAAAATTGCGGTTTGTGACATGTTCTTTCTGTGGACCCTTCATTAGAGAACTTTTAGCTACAACAACAAACCTCTTCGTTCTTCTATTCGTCTTATTGTGAGTAAACTTATTATAGAAATAAAAATAATTCACTTACAGTCAGCGGAGAAGCGCCGCTTTTTCCAAGGGAAGCTTTTCTCATTGAATTATTCGACGGCACAATATTTTCTATTTAATTTTTATTTCTCATTGTACCGCCTTTCATTTTATTGGCTTCATTTGAATTTATTATCTTCAATTTGCTTCTTTCATTCAATTAGTGATTTACGGGAACATGGATTTGGTACAGACAACCATAGAACTAATGAACGGCATATCGACCATATTGTAGCAGCCGTGGTATTAATTATGTATCATCATCATCATAATCATCCCACCCAGCCTATATACACGACCGCTTTAACGACCGCTTTAGCCTAGTTGGTAGTGACCCTGCCTACGAAGCAAGAGGTCCTGGGTTCAAATCCCGGTAAGGGCATTTATTTGTGTGATGAGCGCGAATATTTGTTCCTGAGTTATGGATGTTTTCTATGTATTTAAGTATTTATTTATCTTTATAAGTATGTTTATCGTCGTCTAGTAGCCATAGTACAAGCTTTGCTTAGTTTGGGACTAGGTCGATTTGTGTAAGATTGTCCCCTAATATTTATTATTATTTTTATTTATTTACATCCCACTTTATGGCACAGGCCTTAGAATGAGAGGGCTTGGGCCATAGTTCCCACGCGGATTGGCAACTTCGCACACATCATTGAAAAATTGGGAAAAAGTCAGAGGTCCGAGCCCGGGGCTCGAACCCACGATCCTCAGCTTGAGAGGCCATAGGTCAAACCACTAGGCCACCACGGCTTCAATTAAGAGTATTTAGGAATCTCGAGTATACAACATTACAATGCTTGTGTACACTGATGAGCAAAAATAACGGGCCACTTTTCATACAGCTTTGTATGAAAAGTGCCCCATTATTTTTGCTCGTAAGTGTTTTGAACCAATCATACCAGCAAGGAACCGATCTAAGACGAGGCGTTCGCAATTTCCTTCTACTAATAGATTGAAGGTGTCTTCGTTAAGATGGTCCGTCTGTCCATACGTGAGTTTCATTAATTTTAACGGATGTTTATATACGGAATATACTACTAACTAGCTAGTCGTTGATTGGTTCACGAAGATTGATTTATGGTGTGTGCAAATGTTGATGAATGTTGAATGAATGTACGTATGTTGGTGTTTAAGTGGTATCGCTTGATATAAAAGTTGTTTAGGGTTGTGAAATGCAGTGGGACGGCCAAGTTAGCGAAAAATATTCGAGAGTATTTACCAAACTTTTTAAAGAATCAAGACGAGTGCATTTGCTACGATCTTAGATCTTGTTTTTGTCGTATGCTAATATTATATTTAAAAGCTGTTGCCTGCGACTCCGTCTGCAAAGAATTGATTTATCGCTATCCCGCGGGAATCAAGCAATTCTCTGGGATGAAAACTATAGGGTCTCAAATTATTTCTACAACAAATTTCATCTAAATCGGTTCCGCAATTTTAACGTGAAGAGGTAACAGTCTGACAAGTCAAAGATTAAAGCATCAATTAAAAATATGATTACATTTAAAAAAAAATATATTAAGTTATTCGTAACTTAAGAAATAACAGTTGACAAATAAATAAATGGCTCGTATAAGCACTTCATTTAAATTTGGTCAAACATCGTCTTTTTGTCAAAAACTTATGTAAAATTATACTTTCAAAAACCACTAAGTCACGTCAACGAGTGAAACAAACAAAACTTAACACTTCCGCAGTGCACGGGGGGAGCGTCAGTTAGTAAAACAATTTATTTTCTATTTGGTTACGTCATTGTTTCGCCCCTGCAAATTGAAATCAGCTGATGCCCTATTGAACTCTGCAGGGTTGAGGGTGTTCACTGTTCAATTAGGAATCGAGTTATAGACGGGATTTCACTTGTTACTAAAAAAACTTAGACGAGTGAATGGGTTTAAGCTCATGCGCGTCAGATTTGAAGAATGTTTCCGCAGATTTTCCTTGTAATCTGACGTGACGTGGTCGATTCTGCAGTTAGAATTGAGTAGATTTGGGAAACAGGATGACCTGCCCTTGGGGACTTTACTTATCTGAGGGTACTTAGTTCTTAAAATTACATGAAATAAACTGAGCTAAGACAACGATTTACGAAAGAAATTATGATTATGCTTGAGGAAACTTTTATTTTCTGCTGTAGTGAGTAAATACTCTTGACGTATTATTTTCCATGCATAGCAACATTTAGCTTTCACAGATAAAATTATTATGGGTATAAATATAAGTACACTGAAATCTTAAAAGCGTTTATTTTTCTGAAAGACTTTTCTCTACATTATCGAATAGCATTTTCATTCGCTACATTCCGAAATCAACTATTGAAAATCCTAACGTTAACCTCTAATTTCGCGCCATAATTGACTTGTCAAATTTCCGCCGCCATATTGTCTGCGCCGCGTGACGTCATTGTCCCAATAATAGGTCGGAAACTAGTTACATTTCTGAACCCTTGGACTGAATCTTTAGGGTTCATATTCACTTTAGGGTTAAAGTATGCAGTATATGTTTCTGTCTTAAGTTTATTTGCATTGGGTGTATTATTCTTTGGTTTTTAAAATGGGCGATTGGTATTGTTGTTTTAAATTGATTTTCACACCACCTGCTCGACAATGCCTTATTATATATCATGCAAACCTCTCTCAAAGTAAGTCATTATAGCCCTTGGCTTTCGCCGGGCAGTAATGTTGTATTGAATTTCATTATAACCCGCCGGGCAGTAATGTTGTACTGAATTTCATTATAACCCGCCGGGCAGTAATGTTGATTCTCACTTCTCGTAGTTCTTATTGGTATGCACTTAAAGTCTAATTTCAAAATCCCCCGGCGTGCAGGCCGGCGGCGTGCAGCACCTGCACGCTGGTCGCGGCGGCGCAGCCCGTGCTGCTGCTGGTGCGGTGCTCAACGTGCTCAGCCCCCGCGGGCAGGCGCCGCGCCGCGCCTCATTTATTTGTAACTCGGCGGCCGAACGAAAACAAAGTCAAATACTTAAACAAAAGCCGCGCGAGTTTCAATACGCTGCAATTTTAAGTATCAAAACTGCAAAAGAAAATAAAACATTAAGAAAATATCGAGTGACGAAAGTGATTTGACTCCTGATTCCATTAAATTAGACGCCTTAGGACCACTTGCACAGTTCAGGGTAAAATAATTAAATCGGTAACCCTGGGTTAAGAATGCCAGTTCCATACATTTTGACACTTGTTAACCCTGGGTTAGCAGTTAACTCACTCGGAGTTAAATAGTTAACCCCGGTCTGCGCACACCGCCCTTAGAAATTGTTAATAATGTACTCCCAGAGAAGTCGAAGGAAAAACACTTAAAAGCTTACAAAGATTTCGACAAATGGAAAACTGCGAAAGGCGCAAAGTCAGTGTCAGAATCAGTGCTTCTGGGTCTATTTCGAGTATTTTTCTAGTAGCCTTCGTTTTTATTGTCTCACAAAAGGTGAGAAAAGTAGAGTATACTCCTCGGGGATAAAACTGATTTTGCCTTGGGCGCGCTTAAATCCTTCACTCGCTCGGGAATCAACTAAAAACCCCCTCGCTACGCTCGGGAGTTAAATCTGGAGTCCCTCGATACGCTCAGGATTCAATATCGCGCCCGTGACATAATGCAGTGCTTTATCCCCTTGGTGTACAATCTACTATTATGTTGGTTTCTAAATTAATCGACCTTAAGATGTTGGTAAAGGGACCGTGATTTATCTAAAGTATTTAGTACCGAGCAAGTGAGAAGCGCCTCCATTTCAGCTTCGGCAAAAATTTCTTCGTGTGTCTCCCCGTTTTCCTCAACAGGTCGAATTTTTCAATCGATTCTCATGAAATTTTGTAAGCAGATTCGGTATTTATATGGATTTTTAGTCAATTCTTTTTAAATAATGTTCTTTCATACATTACTAGACGAAATCTTCTAAGTTCACTTGTACCGAAGTCTACATTGATGTAAATATTATTGTGTTAAGTGTGATAACAATCGGCTGGTGACTCTTTCCATATCGGAAAATATCTATGTTATTTACAGTATGTCATATTAATAATATTGTAATAAAATATTAAACATAATACATGATGATTTTTAATTGGTCTTAATCTTACGCAATTAACTCTCTATTTAATTAAAAAAGAAACATTATTTTTCAAACTTCTTGTAGCAACCGAATGCATGGTCGTCCTACATTTGTTGAAGTAAAGTAGTTTCGTCGAGTGTCATCGCTTTGGCGGGGAATTTGACGCGTGTCACGTCAAAGTTTGTTTTAGAAACTGACTTGTCAAAGAGATTTTAGGCTCATAAACAAAACCATGTGTAGGGTGACAATTATTTTATTTTAAAAAAAAGTTTTTTATCATGTAACTGCGACTTAAACGTGGTCGCCACCGAATCCTGATCTAGAAAAATTACGTTTGAAATTTACCATGACTTTTACGTAAGAACGTGCTTAGAAAAATTATTATCAGTAGCAATCATTCTCCACTTCTGTCTCCCCTTTGTCGCCGACTAACACGATTCCGTGGCATTAATATATTTACACGCCGCCGACTAGTCGATCGGTCGGTGATTGCATTATTGGCGAGGGGACATGGCATTTCGAACGATAGTTTCAGCAAAAAAGAAAATAAATGCCAAATGCGTTTGGAAAGGTTTGTTCAATGGTGAGTTCGATTTTGTTGGATGTAGGTATAAGGTTGTTAGTTCTTTCATGGCTCGGGCTTTTACACGGTGATTTTCCATCGGTGATCAAGAGTTGAACAATATTAATCCTTAGCCAAATTGAATAGATGAGGTCTCAAGCAAGTGAGTCTCTGTTTAATTAAAAAAAAATAACGTTATTGATAAAACTTCCTCCATCCACCGAGTGCGTGGTCATCCTATATTTGTTGAAGTTATGTAGTTTCGTCAAGTGTCATCGCTTTGGCGGGGAATTTGACAGATCTCACGTCAAAGTTTGTGTTAGAAACTGACTTGTCAAAGAGGTTTTAGGATCATTGACTAAACCATGTGTAGGGTGACAATGACTTCAATTAAAAAGTGATTTTTTTCATGTAACCGCGACTTAAACGTGGACGCCACCGAATACTGATCTAGAAAAATAAGTTCCTGATCACCAATTAAAAATCATCGCGTATAAAAGACTTATTTTTTTTTATATATAAGAGGTGGCAAACGAGCAGACGGGTCACCTGATGGAAAGCGAACCATTTGAACCAAATTCTACTATATTGTAAATTAAATGAGAAAGTTTGGATGTTCGTTATTCAACCACGCAATAACGGCTGAACGGATTTAGATGAAACTTGACGTACAGTTGGAAAAAGATCTGGATTTGAGACACAGTGTACTTAATATCCCGGTAATGAGTTCCCGTTGGATATTTTTTTTATTTTAAACAAGAATAGGGGTCGTTATCTAAAAACGTTGAAGTCCCTCGGCTTTCAAGATGACGGGTTAACTTCGTTTGTAATCCTTAGAAACGTAATTCGAGCGAAAGTTGTGCTTTAAAAAATGTACCGTAACTTTTTTCATGGATTTTGACACGCGGTTTAACTAGTGTATATATAAAATAGATTTTGATCTATTAAAGAGTCAAAAGTGTCTTCAAATTACAAAGGCTGCTGAATCACGAATTCATTTTTCTTCGAACTTGGCTTGTCGCACTGCCGTGTGTTCGCCTTATCTAAAGCGCTAAGTAATCTTTTGACTAATATTTATAAAGTAAAAATAATTCCCTAGTCAAAGTTGGTCGAGTAGTTAAGTAAGATAAAGAGACAGAACTTTAAGACGTATTTGTACTTCGTTTAGCCAATTTACATGGAACTTTTCAGACAGACTCGCTATAGGTATGTATATTGAACAAATTCTCCCTTATTATATTATAAATGCGAAAATAACTCTGTCTTTCGATTAACCTCTTCACACTTTAATCGCTCAACTGATTAAGATGCAATTTGGTATGGAGATAGTTTGAGACCCTGGGACATAGAATAGTTTTTATTCCGGAAAATTGCACAGTTCCCGCGAAATAGCGATAAATAAACAATTTGCAGATGAAGTCGCGGGCAACAGCTAGGGTTCTATAAATATGTCCCTATATGGTAGTCACTGAATACCATAATTGCATTATTTAAACTTTCTTCTGCTTCATTAATTCACTCTATGCGGTTTCAAATTCCTATTTTCATATTTTATGTTAATTTCCTATTTTCCTTTTTTAATTTTTATTGTATTTTTAATGTATTTTTGAATTTTACAGTACATAGGTGTAATTACTGTAATATTGTAATTTCATATTGATCAATAAATAAATTAATAAATATGAATTAAATCAGTCAATTTCAAATTCGAAACTAGATCAAGTAGATTAGACTAATCCTTCTTCTCGACAAAACGAAAATTTTTGAAAAAAAAAAAACAAATTCAAATTTCAATTTATTAAATGTTTGTGTATACCCCGTTATCGCAAGGCAACATGCAGTGTATGCACATAATATAAAACATAATATATGTACTTAACCGAAACCACTATCCGAACGATCTCGGGCGATTCACTGAACCAAACCACTTATCTAGACCCTTTCCACCCCCCTAATTTCTTATCAAAACAAACGCTAAGCAGAACTACGTCAGCTACTGGAGAGTTCACAGATCACTGGACGCCTCGTACACAGGGTTGCCAGATGTGTCTTTTAAATTTTAGGACATGATACTGTCAAATTGAAAGGTAATGTTTCTAACAATAAGGCAAGTCAGAAACTAGAAGCAAATCATGCTTCAGTTAACAGTCTGTATGTGTGTAAACCGATTATTGTATCAAAATAAAGAAAACAAAACACTATTGACAACCGATTTTTAACTTTTTTTTACGGAACTGTTATAACGTTACCTCACGCCCGGTACCAGGTGATCATTGAGTTTTGAGACCCTGTATAGTTTTTAAGGCACACTGGAGTCGTCCCCGATAATAACAAACAGAACAGTTCAGTTAAACGAGACCCCTGGCAACCCCGCTTGTACATAGAGGACACCTTAAGTCCAAAGGCAGTGCAATTAACAGAGCCCAATTAGGTTCCCTAACGAAGCGAGTTTGCGACTCGGCACTTTGGTGACATTTGACGTCCAACCCCGGATTGCCGTTTGAAGGATATGCTTGCATTTGTAATCAACGAGATCTTACAAGATGATTAGTTGATTGAAATGGATCAGATTGTCTTAAGGGTGATGCTTGGTTTTGTAGCAATTGATTTTCCTAAAGCTAAGGCCAAGATTCCCGATTTTGTTCGTGTTTTAAATACTTCTAACGTAACTTTCTTCTTTACAGAAACATGTCATCTAAAAGAAAGTCACCTCCGTCGAAATTGCAAGAGGGAGCAGCTGATACAGAGAAACCTGAGGCCGGCCCAGCGCACTTGGAGTTCCCAGAACCTCAGGAGTCTGACAACGAGCATCAAACGTACTACAAGTTCTCCCCTAGTTCTTCAACCAGAAGCTCGATCAGCGAGGAAGACCCCAGTAACTTCGAAGACGAACGGCCAAGCAAAAAGCAAAGATTCGAACAAAACTTAGACATGACAAACAATCTTCTAGTCCCCTCATCGTTTTTAAGTCTCCACCAAGTCAATGACCTCCAGGCTCGGAGACGTGGCTCCTCTGAGTGCAGCAGCCCTGGCGCTGAAGCGAAAGTCCTGGGTCTTTGCAATAACAACAATTCATTGCTGAATCACAATAGTGCGCTGTCACTTGGTAATCCGCATAAACGGTCGATGGATGACGTGCTAAAGAGATTGACCTCGAAAATGAACAATAGTACTATTAAAGAAGAAAAGAGGCCTACTCCGTCTACAACGCCTGTAAAACAGAGCAAGTAAGTTTAGTGACTATTATCGCGTATCATTCAAAATGTTAATTATTACAGTTTCCTAGCTTTTCCCCGCCAATTCGTCAGCACAGTCAGTTTCAATGGACCAAATGCATTGCAAAAAATTTGCTAAATAGCAAATGTATTGTTTTAGTGGTCTAACCGCGTGCGTGCGTGGGACGTCCACTAACGAGATCGACAGACGATTTGGTGAAGGCCGCAGGTTCAGGGTGGATGCAAGTCTTTTCCAACCGTAATGACTGGGCGTCAATGAGGGAGGCCAGCAGTGGACGTCCTACGACTGAAATGATTATGATGATGATGATGATGATGATGATGAGTGGTATAAAACTATTATTATTTGCATAGAAACAATTTTTTTCGTTATTTACACACATTTATTCTATTTAATTTTGGTAACAGGATATAATTTACTGTAAGAAATAACTCTGATTTTTATAAATTTAAAAACTGATGAGCAGTTGACTTCTATCATTCATTTGATGATTTGATTCATTTTTCATTTGATGGTATGTGCAGATGAGATCTTAGACATAGCGCTTGTCATATCTCAAATCTAACGCTTGTAAATGTTTTCATTGTTGAAACTGCATTGAATTATTGACTGTGTTATCAGTCACCTCCACGTTCCGCTTGGTTTCCGCGGTCACTACATTAACCCAGTGTTTTGTCTCACCGTGTTTACATCGCGACATGGAAATGATAATTAGTTCTTGCTCTTCACTTCTTACTAGATTATTACAAATTGCGTGATTGTTCTTGTGCATCTTGATAAAATCACATTAGGGTCATAACCTATGGGTCATACAAGTTAAGTATGAAGTATCTTTTTCTATTTATTTTTTTATTTTCTTCAACTTCATTTTTTTTTTTATTTCTTTTACGGTCATCCCGTGAAACCATATATTTCAAACTAAATACAAACTGAAATATAGATGCACAGAAAAAACCCCAGAAAAAAGACCAATGCTGGGAATCGAACCCAGGTCCTCAGCGTTCCGTGCTGCGTGCTTACCCCTACACCATCACTGGTCTAGAAGTTAGCGACGAATCTTTCCCATACATCGTACACTTCAGTCTGTTATAATCACATTAGGCAGTGATAAAGCGCATCTATTTTAATCTATGGTAGAGGGCATTAACATAGATGCGCTTTATCATTGCCTAATGTGATTATAACAGACTGAAGTGTACGATGTATGGGAAAGATTCGTCGCTAACTTCTAGACCAGTGATGGTGTAGGGGTAAGCACGCAGCACGGAACGCTGAGGACCTGGGTTCGATTCCCAGCATTGGTCTTTTTCCTGGGATTTTTTCTGTGCATCTATATTTCAGTTTGTATTTAGTTTGAAATCTATGGGTCATACACATTTTTTTTGTTCGCGTCTCTCCTGTCGACATGGCAAAAGTTAAAGGCAAGGCCGATATTTTTTAGTCGAGTCTACATCTGCGTGTGGGATGCCTGGTGGGTCATTTATAGTACATTACTGCAGCGGCCGCGAAATAGGGGATTGCCGGCCGAGTAGTAATAGATGGCCGAGTGTTAACGAGGCCATCTAGAGATACGAGACCGGCAATCCCTGTTCGTGGCCAAGGCTTGTATAGTGCTTTTCTCAAATAAATCCAAGGAAATGATACGAATGTTCAACTTATATATTCATATTTAATTCAAATTGTTTTTTTTTTGATTCCCGCCAAAATATTTATTTTCCAGCAATTTATTTGTAAGCTGTTCCAGTTAATGTTTTTGACGCAAAATCTTGAGATGATTTATATTTGTTCAAAAATTACGACCTTATTAATAATAAATTGTTAACAATAAACGCCAATCCTTATTTATTTTATTGAATACCTGATTAAATCTAGCCAAGTAAGATATTAAAAAGTAAATTCACAAACTAAATTTTTCTTAATTGGCAGTATGTCATTGATAGTCAATAAAAGAAAATACGACCCACTAAAACAAAAGACAATCTCTTTGCTGGCCTTGGCCAGCAATGTTTGTATGAAATTCCATTATTGTCGTCTAATTTGAAATTGGAACGAATCTTTCCTCAACTGCTATACAATGACATACTTCGTGTTCTATTGTCACGACTATAAGGACCACATTTCCTTGGATGTTTGAGAAAAATAAGTCATGAGTTTGTTGTCTCGGAGTCGCAAATTGTATGTCCACGGGAGAGGCAACTTTTGTTTCTTACGCGATGTGTATGAATGACCCATTCTAGTTCGTCACAGTTTTCATTGGAGAATGTAGTAACCGATCGAAGCTTTGGTTTCGGCTAGTTTTGGCCACAATTTCGGCTTCGGCCAATTGGTGGTCAAAATGTCATATTAGTAAATTAAAGTAAGCGTAATGGTATCTTGGGAGATGCGCGAAATGGGCATCCCAACAAAACTTAGGCCGAATGCGAACATTTTTTTGAGTTTTGAGTCGCGTTATCAAATTAGGTACAACCAACATCTAAATGCATTGTAAATTATACAACTTAAAGAAAAAAGTTATTTTTTCGCTTGAACGATACCGTATTTATAAATATTAAATGTTACTAAACGAATCCGTGTACGGGTTTGGTGGTCTGTGTCAGGGGCTTCGGCGTTGTGATTTGGGGGTCGTGTCGTATCCCCTCTTGGCTTGAGCCATGTGTTTTAATTGTAAGGTTGGTAGTTTTTTATCTAGTTAAGGCCTATTGGAACTGACATGTTCAATCCACTTGATCAAAGTTCCTTAAAATAAAGATTAAAAAAAAAAAAAAAAATGTTACTAAACAATTTTTAATGAATTCATGATCGCGTAGCGATGTAACTGCTCAGGTGTAGCCTATTTGAGTTGTTTTACAACTTACATGGTTATTTAGAGAGGAAAAAAATTAATCGACATTTATGTTATTTTTGAACGATTGTTCACAAAATGTTTTTGTTACCCCGGCGCCACACATATTACAAATGTTTCAACACATATTTGAACACATATTTGATCTATGGTTGATTGTATGGATGTTCTATTGAACAAATAAGCAAATACCGGTGCTACACATGTGATCAAATAACTGTGTTCAAACATTTGTAATATATGTGGCGCCGGGGTTTCAAACTTTTAGCTAACTCGCAATGTTCATATATACATTAGCATGTACCTAACATATTGTCTTCCAATGTTGCAAGTCAAATTGTACCCTCAAATGCTGATCAGTTTGACTTTATATTTGGTACAGATATGTCCAAGCTCAAATTACAAATTTACAAATTCAATTTGTGACAAATCTTATCTATTTCAATACATTTACCGACTTGTTATTGAGATACAAATTCTTCTAAATATGTAGATAAAAACTAGCGACCCGCCCCGGCTTCGCACGGGTGCAATTATGCATGTATTATAAATATACACCTTCCACTTCAATCACTCTATCTATAAAAAAAAACGCATCAAAATCCGTCGCGTAGTTTTAAAGATCTAAGCATACATATAGGGGCAGATAGACAGCGGGAAGCGACTTTGTTTTATACTGTGTACTGATACCTCGTAGATAAAAATACCTTGTTGCAGCTAAACTCAATATCCTGCAAACTGTCACCAGTTTCCTACCAGTTAAGCACCGTGCGCATACGCACGCGTTAAACCCCGAATACCTATAAAACCCTAGTTAACTAGCGTTTAACGCTTTTATAGTGAACTTGCGGTGGTCCCACTCTTAACATTGTTTTTAATGAGTCGTATAATGGCCAATTAAATTCTGGTGAAACGACCGACCGAGGATCTGGCTGTGTTTAGACATGCGACAATACTTGTAAGTTACGATATATTAACGAGGAATGGTGCGTACAAAGTAACGTGGCGTACCTACGCTATTAGGGTATGTATTCATAGAAGCGAGTCAACCGCATTACTTCAAATAAAAATGACAAGGACACTTTACAAGGGGAGTGGGGCGAGTAATGGATTTCAATGTCTACTAATCTTCAATAACATGGCAATGCAATGACATGCTAATGGGAATGATCGGACATTGTTAAGTCCGTTGCAATGAAAGCGAATCCTAACGCTGTGCTTAATTCTTTTAGTGATGTGGCTATGGTTGCGAATTATTGCCTAGATCCGCAGAACTTAAATAAAGAAGGTCTTGATATTCCTTACTATTACCCGTCAAACGTTCGGCATTCCTTAATCATGTCATGAGGCTTGGTGGACTCCACTGACTAAGTGACAAGCATCGTCTTGGGTCTGGCTATAAGGCTTTAATGTCATCTGGACATTGTTCATCCATGATCACTTCGATTGCATTGCGGTCTTTGTGGCTATGGAAAATAAAATTTTCAGTACAAATATATTCAAACTAAGCATGTGAACTGAAACGGTACAAAAATGCAGAGGCTTAAATTTAAATATGTCCGCTCCGCTTGTGACTTACTACAAATGACAAGCGCCCAGCGACATGTAACTCCACTAAAGTTCTAAAATAAGCCAACAACACATCAACCTGGTTTATTGTTAAAGTAAATTACTTTAGAACAACGGTTAACTTCTGCTACACTGTCGGATTAGTCGTAATGTTGGTTAATTTAATGTAAAAACGTAGTTGTTGCCCTTAATTGTTTGAATTTATTCGCCTAATTGTCTCTTGGAACGTGAGAAATTTATGTAATGCTTATTTAAATATGTGACTTACACAAATATGTGTGCATTTTGAATACAAAAGCTTTAATGTTTAAGTATGACGTATTTTAGTATGTATAAATAATTATGTGTAAGGACATTTGCAGATATTACGCGAATTAATATATTTATTTGAGTATTGCCTCTCACAAGTTCATCTTGTGATATATAAAAATCTCGTGTCACGGTGTTTGTTATCGAACTCCTCCGAAACGGCTCGACCGATTTTTATCAATTTTTTCTCCATACTCGGTAGGTCTGAGAATAGGTCGTAAGCTATTTTTTATGCCCCTATTCTTCGCGGATGGAGTCATGGGTAACAGCTAGTCTAATATATAAAAATGTCGTGTCGCAGTGTTTGTTATCGAAATCCTCCGAAACGACTTCACCGGTTTGTATGAAACTTTTTTCTCCATATTCGGTTGGTCTGAGAATAGGTTGTAGGCTATTTTATACCCCTATTCTTCGCAGACGGTGTCGCGGGCAACAGCTAGTAATTTTATATCATTGAAATTGCCGAAGCCTTATTGAGATTGCACGAGAAATATTATTATTATTTTTTTTTTATTATTTATTAATAGTCGTGCGCCCAGTAATGTAACGAACTCACAAACTCATACATTATTTTCGCATCATCTAAAATTCTAAATGAAGCATAGATTTGTCATCGTCACTTTTGAAGAATCAGTCAGTAGACAAACTAATAAAACATCATCTCATCATAGTAAACAACTGAAAGAAAACTCAATTTGCATTAATTGGCATGGTGATTAGAACGGAATTTAAAACGTCCTCATCGGATAAAGTTCACAACAAAAGATAACTAAGAACCACCGACACATGAGCTTTGATTACGTTACAGCTGATTGATATTAGGGGTCACGCTAATTTGGCGATTCTTCACAATTAAATAAGATATGGATAAGTAATAGGTGATATTATTATAAAGGTTAAGGCGGTGTCAAACCGATCTGTGTCAATATTTGTATTTGCGTGCGTTATCGGCTGTTATCTATTATAATTAATAGCTTTTGTTGATATGATTATTGTTGGCGCAGTTACCATGGGATACATTGTTTCTGTTTATGTTTAGGAATGTAAACAAATTGTAATTTCAGTTTTAAGAATTATGCTTAATTTACTGTACACATGAATATCCACAAGATATTAAAAAAAGATGAGACTATACAGTATTATATGTTGACGAAGTAATTTTTTACCGTCCAGTTAAGTATTTTTAGCTAGTTAGTTTATATCCATGCAGCAGAACTTCCAGTAGCTAGTCATACCAAATCCAGACTTTGGTATTTAACCTACCGCCGCCTCCCGGGTTCACCTGAAAATAAAGACAAATGCCGCTGGGCCCGCGGCCGTAATTAAACGCCTAATCGCCACCGCTGGGATTAAGACGTGTGCTTAATGCCCACCATCTATCTCTTTCATAGCACAGGCTGTGGCCTTGATGGCAGCGAAGCGGATTAAAGTTAATGTAGATGACGAGGTAATATGAGAAAATAGTATGGAACATATAAAAAACTTGTTTCAATAAATTACTTAGCTCCAAAATAACGACTTTAACCAAAAATAAAGTCTCATTTTAAACGTTCTCATTGTTATTCAAATGTCAGATACATCAAACTTACTTTTTATTGCCATATTCCGTTAATGCAGTTGAGTGCAAAGATATACATTGTTGGATTTTAGAGAGGTATCGAAATATACACATATTTATACGCACCGATAACTTTTTTAATGTAATGGTAACGGAATGAAACTACAGTGTTCTTTAGAAAAATATTGCATAAACTTCTTAAAGTAAATTTATTATTTACGAAATTACACTTTTATGTCAGATAATTGATAATTACGGTATCGTAATATGAATAAGCATTCTGGAGAGATTAGCTACATTTATTAATGAGTCTAAGAGGCCTTATTGTCTAACGCTTCTGGCGCTTGCCTTCGCTTTCATCATCTCTTTCTGTCATCAACTTATACCGTTTGACAGAAAGAAATAGTGATTGCGATGGCAAGCGTCAGAAACGTTAGAGAAGGAGCTTGCTGGTCGCATCGACAATTTAACAATTAAAACATACCCACGTAATGGGGATGTTGACACCACCAATCAACTGACGTTCTTTTTATGAGCTGTCAAAACATAATCTCCCATAGAGTTTAAATGACAATAGCGACATATGACGTCATTGTTCGCATACTCAATCAACTAACTATTTATTTGTTTTAAAGCAACAAAAAATCTAATTTTGCATTTAATCGAAAATTAATCAGACTTTCAGAGCTGAAATAAAGCGTTTTTTTATTGGAGTCGTGTCTTATAATTCTTTTTTAATGGTGTCAACATCCCTATTCCAAACATAGAAGAACGCTTTAAGATTACAACTTGTACCACCCCTCCCCGCCAAAGATTCCCGCGTGCACCACACACCACTAAAACGTTAACAATGAGCGACCCGTAATTTGTAGTGATATATTTTTTGAAAGCACAATGTAAGTGCTCTAAATTATAAAAGGCTTGTAACATTAGTTAATGTGAATATCTTATTTATTATTGTTTTGAGTGATGGCTGCAGGCGGTGCTTAGCCGTGCGCGAGACAATGCTTTTTGGTTTTAAAATATTGATATTAATTTGTAACGCGTTAGTGTGTTATTATGTTTTATGACCAATTCTGTAAACGTATTGTGGGAGAGAACAAAGATGGAGTAAGTACTAACTGGAATGTCTGTTTAAATGTTACCGCGCAAACAGTAATGTTTTTAGCGTAGTTATATTATATTATGTTGTTTTAACGAGGAAATTTAGCTTATTTTTTTAAGCATGAGTTGCGGCATAGGTCGAAGAATCGCCAGACTCAAGTGGCAGTGGGCGCACATCAGAGCGTTTTCACATTATCCGATCCGATGTCGGTATCGGACGCCGATACGATATCGGAGAAAGTTAAATGTATGAAATATGTATCTGTCTTTCATATTGTCCGACACGATATCGGATATCGGAGATACATATTTCATACATTTAACTCCCTCCGATATCGTATCGGCGTCCGATACCGATATCGGATCGGATAATGTGAAAACGCTCTCACTCGTAGAACCGATGGCCGATGGGACCAGAAGTTACTGTTATTTTATCTAAAGCCACAGTTTGGGACATCTCGTTAAATAGGATTATCAAAAACGTAAATTTCCTTAGATCATTTTTCAATTTAGCGACCCGTTTGCAAAATATTAAGCTTTAAAGTGCTAATTTTGTTAGGGTCAAGTGTCCCCTTCTCCCCTCTACAAGCTAAACCATATTTATCATCTAATTTATTGAATCAGGCCGTACTTTGCGGAGGGCTGAAACTGAAACAATTATTTTGCTCACCAACGACCCGGGTCGCAGTTTGGGTCGGGGGTGAGCTAAGAATTTGTTTCAGTTTATAATATCATCATTTTCCATAATAGGTATAACGAATTAAAAAGGAGAACTAGCACAGCATAGTATAGTATCTAAATACATAGACTTTACAACTCAAGGAGTTTTTAATTTGATCTTTATAATTATATTTTTTACTGAACTGTTTTTAAAACATTGTATGGAGGTACGGAATTCTTCATGTATGAGTCCGACTCGCACTTGACCAGTTTTTGTCTGATTATAAGATCGTAACAATAAAACCCACGTACAGAATGCGGAAAATGACGTTAGAGTTTCCAAACGTTATTTTAATTCATCTAAACATCCCACACCGATCATTGTATGTATGTACCTCTAGAAACAATAATTTCAAAAGGCGGTGTCATTGTTCTTCAATTGTTTTTTTTTTAATTGAAGGTCAGAATCACTTTGATTACTTGAATTTCATAGTAGTTTTTAAGTTTAAGTAAAAAACTTTAGTAAAGAATTTATTGACGACCGCTTTAGCCTAGTTGGTTTGACCCTGCCTACGAAGCAAGAGGTCCTGGGTTCGAATCCCGGTAAGGGCATTTATTTGTGTGATGAGCACGAATATTTGTTCCTGAGTTATGGATGTTTTCTATGTATTTAAGTATTTATTCATCTATATAAGTACGTTTATGGTCGTCTAGTACCCATACTACAAGCTTTGCTTAGTTTGGGACTAGGTCGATTTGTGTAAGATTGTCCCCTAATATTTATTTATTTATTGAATTAAGCGTTACTTTGCGGAGGTCCATATTAATGAACTAAAACAATTACTTTGCTCACCCGCAACTAACGCAAAGCGCGGGTGAGCAGAGGAATTGTTTCAGTTTAGTAAAGGACCTGATGCACATAATCGATATGGAGCTAAGTCATTTTTCTAAGTTCGAATGTCAAATTGTTTATATAGACACGTTACTACTACATACAACAGCGGGCTTATTATCTAACTCTAACGTTTCTGACAAAAGCAAGCGCCTTCGCAATCGCTATTTCTTTCTGACAAAAGGTATAAAGTGATGACAGAAAGAGATGGTGAAAGCCAAGGCAAGTGTCAAAAGCGTTAGACAATACATCAGGTTATTTACTTAAGTTTTCCACTCTTAGTCTTAGTAATACTATAAACGTGAAAATTTTTATGTCTGGATGTGTAGATGTTTGTTACTCTTTCACGCTAAAACGGTTTGACCGATTCTGATGAAATTTGGTGCACAAATAGTTTATAACCTTGATGAATTGTGAATCCTGGATGATAAGTTGATGTTTGTTATTGAACTCCTCCGAAACGGCTCGGCAGATTCATATGAAACCTTTTTGCCCATATTCGGTAGGACTGAAAATAGGTCGTAGGTTATTTTTTATACCCCTATTTTTCGCAGACGGAGTCGCGGGCAACAGCTCGTATGCTATAGTAATAAAATTGTTGTTGTTGTTTATAAATGAATTCTTCGTAGATGGAGTAGTAGCGGGCAACGGCTAGTAGACCAATAAAGGTATTGCGTACCTACAGTTATTTTTAGCGATTATGCCTTCAATGCACTTATCGCAATCCTTACCTCATCTTCTTACCATACAATTCAACGTCTGTTTATTTGTATGTTATCTATAACAAAACTTTTCCACTCTGTTCGTCCGTTGCTGTCAAACACATCGTGTTTTACAGATTAAGAGGGCGTGGGACGTACCTAGTTCCCACGGGAGCCTAGTGTGGATTGAGTACTTCACACACTCATTGAATTTCTTCTCAGATTCTTATCTTCTCCGTAAAGCTCATGGTAAGTTTCAAATTTTATTTATTTCGCGCGTAACTTTCGACAAACTCAGAAGTGCGAGCCTGAGCTCGAACTCACGACCCTCTGCCTGAGAGGCCATAGGTCAAAGCAGTTTTCATACTAAATGTATAGAAGCGTCGCGACCAAAAGCAGATAGAAGAGACGGGGCGGTGACGCGGCCTGCGAACAAACGACACGGACAGCGACGCGCCGCTGGTCCCAATGTCTCTTGTGTGTGGCTTGCGTCTAATAGCTCCTCTACAAGATGGACCATCAAATGGTCGGTTCGATGGGCCAGCGATTGCTGCAACGCATCTACATGATGGCGACGTTCAGTTGTGATCTTATCTCTTCGCCATCCCACGACCATCGCACGCGCCATAAGCCATCCGACACCACTACGCCCTCTACACGCTGGTTCATCATAGTGGACGTTCGCAATGGCCCATCGTGTAGTACCTACCATCGGTTACACGTTCATTCTGCCGTCAGTCCAGTCCATTATTTTTAATCCTCAAATATCTTATATATTACACATGGATTTCAGAACTAAAGCTTTGCTAGTAATGATACAGCAAGGGATTAAATGAATGCAATAAATGCGCCAAAAGCTCGGTGCGCCCGTGCGCATGTTTTACTTGAACATGTAGGAGACTAAAATTTCTACACGTAAAGTCACAAGTTTAAGCTAGCGCTACACGTGACAATGAAAGATGCGCGCGCACAATCGACAAGGCCTCCTCACAATAAGGCTTTGTTGGGACAATGGGCGTTTATGAGGAATACTGGCATTGCAAAGATTTCGCGCCAGTGTCTATTTAAGTATTTTGTGAATAAGTGATTGTTTTATGCTTTTGAGGTTATACGCGTGTTTAAGGTTGGTACACACAAACATATCATTTGTAAGAATGAAGTTTTTCAACTCGCTTTATGATGGGTATTTTACGATAGCAGGTACACCTATGTTGAAAATAAACGTTAATTACGCATATTTTCTACGCTATGTGGACAGCGATAATATTCAATGAGTTCGCGATATTTCCAAACTGCAAGCGTCATGATCATCGTCTAAGCTTTATACCTGCGCGACTGAGCTTCGGCTAAAACGTCGAAAACACGCGTTTTCCTAGAGATAAAACCAAGCTAGATCGATTGTTCGCCCCCGAAAACCCCCACATAGCGAATTTCGTCGAAATCATTAGAGCAGTTTCTAAGATAGCCGAAGTAAATAAATATATAAGAACTGCCGTGCCGTGGTGGCCTGGTGGTTTGACCTATTGCTTCTCAAGCAGAGGGTCGTGGGTTCGAATCCGAGCTCACGGATTTTATGTGCGAAAAAATATTTCAACGATAATATCAGTATGTTGTCAAATCTATTATCACAACGTCTTTATTGTTAATCTGAGTGACAATCTCAGTCAAAGACATGGTACTGCTCATTTCAAGTGGCCATATCGTTTAATGAAAGAAGTTGATAAGTGGTAATTGTTTACGAAAATACCAATAAATACCATTTCAACGTCAACGGCACTAAAATTTCGAGCCGTGGTCCAAACTGACATCAAGTGTACTAAGCTCATAACGATAACTAATTCACGTACTTGTGGTCATTGCATGTAACATCTAATTTGAATATCTAATTGATACCATTAGTTACCGTCCATTGCCACAATACGTTAGAATAAATTGTTCATTAAAGCTAGAAACCTGCTTCAAATTGCAAGTTTTGCAATACCCTAAGTTTGTGTACTTGTTTTTTTTTTATCATTGACTTTATTAGCCGCAAAGTTCAGTTCATCATGATGCAAGTTAAGTAGCTCTGGTTGCATCTAGATTTATGAAATTTTGACTTGGTTTTCGACAAGTTAGTTCTTATTTGGATCATTGTGGTTAGTTAATAAGATTTCAAGTTTTGAAATAGATGATTTTAATGAAATACACTTGTTTAACCATACTACTGTTTAAAAGGTAGATATACGTAGTAGTTTTACGGGTAGGTACCATTTTATTTTTTCCTACTTTGGCCAGGTTTTGATACTTCTGTAAAAATAAGATACAACGTTAATGATGTGCGAAATTACATTTGAACAGTTAGCTTTATGGTGCAGGAAAACTTTGCGAGGAAACTTGCACAAATGCAATAAAGAAATTCAATGGTGTGTCTGCAGTTCTCAATCTGCATTGGGCCCCCGAGGGAACTAATCATATGGCTCAATCTGAGAGGAGGCCTGTGTCTTGTAGTGGGATGTCATTAAGCTAGGATGATGATGATGATTACATCATGTTACGTGTTGGCTGAAAAACAGCTCATGCTGACCTCAACACATAGGTACCTCACCAACTGTTCTGGGAACTAATTTTGTATGAAATCTTGTGCAGGTACCTAATGTATGTTTTTGTTGCATAAATGATTTCTTTCTTACAGTTCTAAAGAGAACCGTGCCTTCCTAAAATAATTCGCATTCCTTCCATTAAAATTCTAGGCTAGAATCAAATTATTTTAATGAAATCGGCGAAGCCAACGGACGTGGCGATTCTGTCTCAGCCAAATGTCACTTGGACACGATAGTATTGCATTGGATTTTGAAACAAATAACCCTATTACATTGCAAAAGAGATGTTACTATGTAGCCAACGATTTCCCGCCTTCATCATTTGAAATTGGAATGCAACGTTAAGCGCAACACTGTGATTGGTTCATACAATATTCAGAACGGCCAATAGCAGCGCGGCTGTGTCGCCAGTGCATCAAAAATTCCATCTGAATATACCGCCAATGTGGCGAGCACTAAAAATGATAATGCCCTAACATGGTCAGCCATACAATTTCGAATGAAGAATTCATATCGGCGTTTACATTCGGGATCTGTTTTTATTGATCACAACGTATTGCATAGGTCCGAGCCATTTTATTTATTGAGGTGATATTGGTATATGCCAACGTTTATGGGGCCATTTTGCGGAAATGATTTCCTGTGCGGCTACAAATTTTTCGGCGTGTAAATAATAACACTGCGTTACCTTGATGCTTCCCGCGTTATTTTGGGCTTCTAAAATATTTTTTTTAAAACATTGAATAAGGTAGTCTTAACATCGATCTGTTCTAAATTATACCCTACAGAGTTCGTCGCCCTCACTGCTCCACTTAATACTGGCAGGTTGGCAAAAAAAAAAGTAAAAACAAAAGAAAGGAACGTCGTGGTCCCGTTCGATTTTACCCGCCGCGTTCCGTACTACGCTGACCTTAACCTGATTTAAAATGCTATCAGCCAGCCCTCTGCCATAAACACAGCGAGTTGACGGACGGCGGGTCGTGAAATAATGATGAGTGCATTGTGGACCCTTGCCGTAAGAAATATATTGATAAGACATTATATACACCGTGAAATTTTAGTGGTTGTTTTCCCGAAACGAGGTGATTTAGTATCGATTGTACAATCGATTTATAATTACTATTTTGACTAGAGTCAAAAATCCAATTGTGAAAAACGAAAGTCGAAAGTGACCGCAAACCAATAGTAACGCTTTGTTGGTACCTAACCTATCGTACGATCGTACGCTACTTGTACCAACGAAGCGTTACTATTGGTTTGCGGTCATTTTCGACTTTCGTTTGTCACAATTGGATTTTTGACTCTAGTCAAAATAGTAATTATAAATCGATTGTACAATCGATACTAAATCACCTCGTTTCGGGAAAATAACCACTAAAATTTCACGGTGTATAAAAATCTCGTGTCACGGTGTTTGCTATCGAACTCCTTCAAAACGGCTTGACCGATTTTTATCAAATTTTTTCTCTGTATATATGATAGGCCTGACAATAATTCGTAGGCTATTTGAATACCCCTATTCTTCGCAGACGGAGTCGTGAGTAACACCTAGTACCATATAATAATCGTATGATGCTGGATAAATAAATCTGGTTTGTTTACTTATAATATTATAATGCCAAAATTTTGGATGCCAGTTTTAGTAACACTTCGGATAGATTGTCGGTTACGTGCTTTCGGAACTAGATTTTTTATAGACTAATTTCGGAGTTTTTTGAGGTCAGCGTCGTTTTTTCTTTGATAAAAACAATGCGCAAATATTTTTATTATACCTATACCAGCAATATAAGTATCTTCGTCTCTTTTTTACAATCAAAGTCTTTATCTTAAATAAAAAGTTGCCAAACAATCGTTTCAGGTGCAAGCTTTAAAAGAGTGAAAAAGTGGCACTTTTTAATATTATAAAGGCATGTCCACACTTCTAGCTCAAGTATCGAGGGGCGAAGACGGATAACCCCACTACGTCCGCTAGGACTTCTTTATTGTTGCCACAAAACGCGACGGTTGCGGCCCTGCATAAGTTATACCCTTATACCCCGCTGATGGCAACTTCAGACAAGGGAAAGCGTAAAAAAAGCTGGCAATATTATTGTTTTTTTTTTAATTTGGTGGTATTGAGGCGATGTGTCCGAGAGCTAGACGTATCAATTTTATAGTGTGTGAAGTTTATCAGTACCGGGAACTATGTCTGCAAAATGTAAGAGTTCTGTTTTCAACTGTGAGACGTTTCAAGTGTTATGCATATTCTACTTTAAATTATTGAAGCAAATTAATACTATCCAACTGTATAATAGTGCATTAAGTTATTCTTATTCTAGTAGATTTAAAAGCTTTGCAAAACAAACAGACAAAGAAAATAGCTAATAACAAGGCCTCTAGTTAACAAAATCTTAGCCTATTGAAGCAAAAAAATAAAAAATTCCCGATGAAAACAATCTCAGATTACGTCAGAGGACATAATTGCAACCGGTACCTAATTAATTGCTTATTAATTCCCCAATGAAAGCATAACATTCTAAACGAACCCGGGTATCTCCACAAATAATGCCAAAGCAATTATTTTCTCATTTACTACCTTCTTTTAAGTCTTCAAAGAAACGTTAAGAAGTTTGATCGAAATCGAAGAGGGCGCAAAAGAAAAAAAAATCAAAGCAATGCTGCCAATATAAAAGAATGAACTTATAAAAAGATATTCACAATTATACTGGCAGGTGGTGCCGACGGGAGTAATTTTCGAGATCGCCGTTTTCTGGAATATATTTTGTTTTAAAAAGTTGGTAAGTCTGTGATACAGGCTGTTTGATTGAACGCCTACACTTTGTATTGGCGTTGAAAGTGATTTTTGTCATTTGGTAATGACTGTTTTGATCTTGTTTGACATTTATATTTATGATAAGTAACTAGAATTATTACTTCATCATCCCAGGCTATAAATACGTCCCACTGCTGGGCATAGAACGGCTCCTAGGGCTTGGCCGTTGTTCCCAGGCGGGCCTAGTGCGGATCGGCACATCATTGATTTTCTTCACAGGTGTGTGCAGCTTTCCACGATGTTTTCTTTCACCGAAAAGTTCATGATTTAAACTAAAAAGGGACCTTAGGTCAAACCACTCAGCTACCACTTTTTTTAATTATCACTACATAGTATAAAACAAAGTCGCTTCCCGCTGTATGTGTGTATGTATGCTTAGATCTTTAAAACTACGCAACGGATTTTGATGCGGTTTCTTTTAATAGATAGAGTGATTCAAGAGGAAGGTTTATATGTATAATACATGCATAATTGCACCCGTGCGAAGCCGGGGCGGGCCGCTAGTTACTTATGAATCTGTTTTTCATTGTGCGCATTCGGTTCCCCAACTTAAGTACCTATCCACTTTTCTAAACAGTCAGTGAGGAAAAGTTCACAATTCCCACTGGGCCCAAGCCTACTCATTTTGAAGAGGAGGCCTGATGAGTCTTTTCATTAAAAATGCTTTAAATAAAAAATAAAACCTCCTTCAAAAAACATCCAACAAACTATGAAATAATCATTGAACGAAACCGACCACAATAAGCATGAAAATATCTTTCTTCTAATATGTTTGAAGTCAGTGCCTCAGCTCGAGCCAGCAGGAGTGGACCTAGTAATCTAACTTACCTACATACCTACTATCTATAGGGCTTCTACACTCCTGCTGGCTCGTGCTGAGGCACCGACTTCGAACAGATTAGAAGAAAGATATTTTCATGCTTATTGTGGTCGGTTTCGTTCAATGATTATTTCATAGTTTTTTGGATGTTTTTTGAAGGAGGTTTTATTTTTTATTTAAAAAAAAATATTTTTGCTTTTTAGTTGTTTCTGTATAAAATAGATGCGTAGAATAAAATCATCAGTTTGACTTCGAAATAAGTTTATGTTGAAAATTCTATTTTTAATGCTCGACGGGGTTGTCGTTTTATTACAGAGTTCCATGATACTTTCTGAATGCAAATGCTCGACTTGTCACCGAAAATACTAAAATCGCATACTTTTTTCTTCAATTTTTGAGGAGTTTCTTCAATTCCTCATGGATCGCATCATCACAACTGCAACTGGATTCTGGTAACAACAAGACCAACCTTGAAGCATGTGCTTTCAAACAACGAAAAAATTTCCCAAATCGGTTCATAAATGACGGAGTTCTGAGGTAACACACATTAAAAAAAAAAAAAGAACATAGAACCGAATTGAGAGCCTCCTCCTTTTTTGAAGTCGGTTAAAAATAGTAACTGTCACTTATGTGGTTGCTCATTGTTACCTATTTGCTGTGACTTATTTTTCAAAAGTGCTTTTCGATAAAAAGACACGTCAAGAAACAGGCTCTAAAAACTATCCAAAATAAATTAAACATATATTTCAAACTAAATACAAACTGAAATATAGATGCACAGAAAAAACCCCAGAAAAAAGACCAATGCTGGGAATCGAACCCAGGTCCTCAGCGTTCCGTGCTGCGTGCTTACCCCTACACCATCACTGGTCTAGAAGTTAGCGACGAATCTTTCCCATACATCGTACACTTCAGTCTGTTATAATCACATTTAGGCAGTGATAAAGCGCATCTATGTTATGCCCTCTACCGAGAGACTTCAACACTCCTTCGGAGCTACCCGCTCACCTGGACCAAGAGATGGCGCTACTAGGCCAACTTTTACAAGTTAAGTATGAAGTATCTTTTTCTATTTATTTTTTTATTTTCTTCAACTTCATTTTTTTTTTTTTTAAATAAATAGAAAAAGATACTTCATACTTAACTTCTTTCTAATGAACTAAAACAATTACTTTGCTCACCCGCGACCTTACAATAGTTACGTTTATGCAAGTTTAACGTTTGGTAGCATAGCATACGGTTGTGGTAACTCTGAAGATGAGCTCTGGTTGAGTTCGAAACGCGTCAGTGTAGCTTGGTGGTGGTGATGGTTGGGTTTATGTGATTTGTGTGTGTTCGTACAGTGTGGAGGTGGAGGAACTGCATGAACGCACATTTCTTGCATAAACGTAACTATTGTAAGGTCGCGGGTGAGCAAAGTAATTGTTTTAGTTCATTAATATGGACCTCCGCAAAGTAACGCCTGATTCAATAAATTAAATAAATTCTTTCTAATGCTAAAAAACGAAGTATAGTTTTTATCACACGCTGTATACTGTCAAATTTCGACGTGTCAACCCCTTGGCATCCATTTTAATGACGTCGCCCCTGCGCCAGACAACCCTTGAGAGAACACGGTGCCCTTTGTTTAAAAAAAAGATAGGTGAGGCACGTTGAATGAATTGTAACAATTGATAAGATTGTCATATATACTTATATATTGAATTGTTGGGACGTATTATTAATACAGGCACTGTAAACCTAAAGGGAGGTTTTTCCGGGGAAACGTTATTTATACCTAAACATAAAGAATTTTTTTTTTACAGTAAATAAAAATAAATATCACGGGACATATGACACCAATTGACCTATTTTTTTAATAAATGGCTTCTATGCCCAATTGGATAATTTTGTCAACGTCAAGGTTAGTCCATACCATACCCCGTACCTTAGTCTCGTGTATACAATACAGGGTTATTTGTAATTCACTAGCATCCTTTTAACCCTAAACTCCTACCACTTAAACAAATGTTTTTTGTTTTACGGCTTTTGTCATAACTTAATATTTTTGGTGTAATAACGTTTTGAAAATTTGAGATTACCTCTTATTTTTACGATACTCTGTGTATTTGTATGCGAAAAAAAGTGCTTCATTTTAAAAAGTCTTAAAACAAAAAACATTTGTTTGAGTGATAGGAATTCAGGGTTAAGAGGATGTCAGTGAATTACAAATAACCTTGTAGACTAGTAGTGGTCTAGTGGTTTGACCTATGGGGTCTCAAGTAAGTTTTCGGAATTTACATGAGAAATTACATTTGAAATTTCTAATGAGCTTTACAGTGAAGAAAAACATCGCGAGGAAACTACACGCCTAAAATGAATCATGATTGTGAAGTTCTCAATCCGCGCTGGGCCGGCGTGGGAACTACCGCCTAAGCCCTTTCATTCTGAGAGGAGGCCTGTTCCGTGCAATGGGACGTGATGATGATTTACCCCGACAACTCCCACGACCAATGACGCAACAAATCGTGTATAGACAACTCATCCATAAGCCAATCAGGCGGTGCCACAGATACAATAAATTGCGAGTGGCGGCGCCAGTGAACAAGAAAATAAGCGTCACATACCGATATTGTGCGACATGGTGGGAACACCCTCTATATTGTAAGCAGTGATTGTCGTTTTTGATTAGAATGCAGTATCGTAGAGTAGGTTTTATTACTTCTAAATTGCAAAAGGCCTTATTAACTAATATCACCAATTTTCAAATTACCCTGGTCTCTTAATACCTAAATATCAAATTGTCTCATTACCGAAACGCCTGAATATTGAAATTGTACAATTCGTTCAAATACCGAATCAGAGATATGACAAAATATGTGAATAACTTAAACCCAAATCATCCTAATGGCAAAATGTCTCAGTCTCAAAATGCCTAATTTTTTATTACACTCTCCTGTTGATTTTTTATAATTACAATTAGTTACTTCAATTTCAAGTGGCCAGCACTAATGAAGATAAAAAGCAATCATACATGATGAATTGATGATTATCTTTGACTTGAAAAATTTAGGTGTTTTGCTACTTGGTTACTTCAAACATATGTTATTTTGAGATGAAGGTATTGTGAAGTTCAGGCATTTTGATACTAAGGTATTTTAAAATTCAGGTATTTTGAAACAAAATGAATAGGATTCTAGGTTTTAGGCAATATGACACTAAGTCGTTTTGGCGTTTAGGTGTAATGCTAATTGGGTATAATGAAACCTACTCGTATCGTAGTAGATTGGTTTAAGCATCATCCTAGAATACATCCCACTAGGCACAGGTTTCCTCTCAGAATGAGAAGGCTTGGGCTGTAGTTTTCACGCTAGCGGATTGGCAACTTCACCATTGAACTGCTTCGCAGATGTCGATGTCTTTCTTCACCGAAAAGTTTGTGGTAAAATTCGAAACGTAGTTTGCCGCATAAATTTAAAAAAGTCGGAAGTGCGAGTGCTGGTTCGAACGCACTACCCTCTGCTTGAGAGGCCATAGGTCAAACCACTAGGTCACCACGGTTTATGATCCTATATAGGTTCTATTTTCCGCTACCTTTTAAGTACTTACTCTCACGAGACCTTACATCGAAATCAGCATGCAAAAAATCCCAAAACTCTCACTTAACTCATTGTACCTTGAACCAATGATTAACAGTTTAAACTCATTTAATTAGGCCCGTTACTGCGCGTACGCTGAATTGGTGGACATGAAATTCGAAGTTCGTATTGCCGTCCCTTTCAATCATCTGTTTAATGTTATTAGCGTAAACGGAACGGCATGATACGAAGTTCGAAAATCGAATTTCGTAGTAAGAACTGGTCCAGCGATCTCGTTTTGGAAACGGTTCACGGAGTTATTGGGAAAAAACAATGCGGTTACGTCTTTGCCGTGTCGAGTGGAGTACAGTCGGACCTTGATTTAATGATAATGTTAAAAGCGCATAATTTTCGTACATTTTGGATACAAAAATTTGCAATAAAGAAGGGGCAAGCAGTATCCGTAAGCCGTGGTAGCCTAATAGATATTCTATTTTTATGTCTATAAAGTACTACGCCATATGTTCGCAAGAAACAGATGAGCGTGTCATACCTACTATTTACTATAGGCATTACTTTATAGTAAAAAAAAATAGAGTAGTGGTTCGGCCTCTCAAGCAAATCGTGGGTTCGCACCTCTTGGCATTTATTCGAACGTTTTAACCGCCTTATCTATGTGGTCACTTTTTTTAGGAAATACTTAGCTGTAGATTTTGATGGGGATTTAGGTCATATGACCTAAACAAATATATATTAGAGGTCCTATACGTCAAACATATAAGTAAAAACTGTACTTATCAGAATCTTCAGTCATTTCTTAAAAAGTGCGACCAGATGAATGAGGTGGTTGAAACGCTAGAATAAATGCCCCTCTTGTTTTACTGCTTAACGGTGAAGAAATTCAATGGAGCATGTGAAGTTTCCAATCCGCACTGCGCCCTCGTGAGAACTATGGTCGAAGCCCTTTTATTCTGAGAGGAGGCCTGTGCCACAGTGGGACGTATAGAGGCTGGGATGAAGATGATAATGATGATGATCGAAAAGGAGTACTCCGCATGCAAAGAAGCAATTCTGGAAAATATTCTCATGAATTACCTACATCTGTCGGTTTTGTTAATCGTGACTTTGGTAAATACGTTACTTTTTGTACACGTCACGATTGGAGAAAGGCAAAACTGCCAGCCCATTGTGCTGGGGCGAGAAAAGCCGTTTTTGGTGCCCAATTTAAATTAATTAGGGCCCATTGCGAGAGAAATTTAAAACAATCACTGCAGTTTTCCTCGAAAACAATCCGCTTTTATTGTCTTGTGACAGATTCGGAGTTGTTTTGATGCGAAACTGTGAAGTTTTAAGACTAATTAAGGTTACCAAGAAATTCCTTTAACGCCAAAGTTAAAATATTAAAGACTAGAAAGCCGCGGTGGGTCCTGGCTTCGAGCCCGGGGTCGCACCTCTGAGTTTTTCGGAATTTATGTGGAAATTGCATTTATTTACCATGAGCTTTACTTACGGTGAATTAGAGTTTACCTGAGAAGAAATTCAATATTGAGTGCGAAGTTCCCAATCCGCACTGGGCCCGCGTGGGAACTACGGCCCAAGCCTTCTCATTCTGCGAGGCCTGTGCCCTGCAGTGGGACGTATATAGATAGGCTGGGATGATAGTAAACCAGACCATAAGTAGACTAATATCTACCACGGCTTTTCGGTTTACCTTCAAAGAGACTATATTTCCTCCATTTTCTTGCACAAAAGACGATCAGCTAAAGTTCCTCGAGAGACGTCAGCGAGTGCAACATAAATAATTCAGCTGCGGTTCCTCCAGTGCATTTGTTTGTCGTGGAATACGGAACCCTTACTATGATACACTGTCTGGCAAGAAACACACTGCTTATACCGCTGGAGCAGAGTATTTGAGAATCATAAAGGTTCATTCAGAAGAGTTTCTACTAAATTCGTACAGTTGGTATTAAGTAAATCGGAGCGATCAAGGTTGTCAAAAATATTATTATGTGAGTCGTATTGTTGTTGTGATCATTTTGGACACCTTGACTGCTACGATGTTTATGATGGTGATGTTTATGGTACGTCATAGTTATTTGCGTTGTATGAAGAACATGCTAGATTCAGTTGTTGAGATTTCGCGTTACTACAGGATGAATCCAAGGTCGTGAACAGAAATTATTGTTTCACCCACCCTATATAATGTATATGCGTACACGTACATCCTGATCTGGTAAAATAGTAGCATGTGTTATTCCCGGAATCACATACAAACTTCATTGAACCCGTCCAGCTATTTTAGCGTGAAAATGTAACAAACACACACGTAAACCACAAATTTTCAGATTTATGAATATGGTTAATATACGACCTATATTTGTAGTTCATACAGAGTCGTACAATAACCGCACCCCCATTCATAATGTTAGTTATTTTATTTGCGAGACACGTTCGAGAGACGATAGTAACCGCTCTAGAAAGCCCAAGTTGCATGTACATCTTTGTTGATATTATGGAAGCGCGCTGAAAACTTGTTGTTATGAATAATTCAGGCTTCAGTGTAACATAATTACATATATGTGATGTTAATACTGCTGAAAGTTATACAGGAGATGGAAATTTTGACTGAAAACAGATAACGCTGAGGTATATTGATGTAGGTGTGGCTTAGTTTCAGGCTCGTGAGACGTGATTTACAGTAACTAAATAAAAACGTTTAAAAATTAAACAGCTTCAATCCGTTGTGAACGCACTTGCTCGTGGAGGAAGGCCTTCCAAACATAACGAAGATATTTTTTTTACTTGTAGCCAAAGATTAGTTCATATTTATGTAGTTTTGTACACCCGATGCAATAAATCTGCAAGAAGCTTAACGTGTGTGTATAGACCTCGAGATTCCCAATCGAATGAACCTACGAGTATTTTGATTTTTTTTTAATGGTGATCTTAAAATTCAAACAAAAGATCTAACACGAATTCTCATGTTTTTTCTTGTCCACAGCGATAGGCGAGGCGTGTTAGACGCCGCAGCGATTCAAGCTCTTGCTGGCGAGAGCGTACTGGAAAAGGAAAGACAATTGTCCGAGATGATCCTGCAGCTACAAATGGTGCGAGAGCAGTTGTTGGCGCAGCAGGAGCATGCCAAGGTAAGATATGGCGTACCTTTAAATAAATAAATAAATAAATAAATAAATATCATGGGACAATTCACACCAATTGACCTAGTCCCAAAGTAAGCTTAGCAAAGCTTGTGTTATGGGTACTAAGCAACGGATAAACATACTTATATAGATAAATAAATACTTAAATACATAGAAAACATCCATAACTCAGGAACAAATATTCGTGCTCATCGCACAAATAAATGCCCTTACCGGGATTTGAACCCAGGACCTCTTGCTTCGTAGGCAGGGTCACTACCAACTAGGCTAAAGCGGTCGTTATAAGTTATAAGTGCAAGATTTGAATGAAGAGACTATGCTTCTATCAAGAAGTAACTGTCCGTAATGTTTGTGCAGCTATAGATAGTGTGAGAGTAGTAGTCGACACAGCAGAAGCATGCTGAGGAAATCTCATTGCAGAAAGTGTTGTAATAGAAAAAACGATTGACCAAGATGATTCTGCAGCTACAGATGGTACGAGAACTAATGTTAGTGCCGCAAGAACATGCCGAAGATACTCTTAAATCTTTTGATTCCGATGTCAGTCGTCCAACAAGGGCATACCAAGATAAGCTTTGACATCTACGTCCAAGATATTGATAGAGAGATATTATGGTAGAAGTGACAACTAGCACAATATCTTATAAAAACCCGCCTTTGAACCTGAAAAAGAACCTATTCCATGTCGGGCCGGTTAATGTACTTACGACATGTACCTATTTGTCCACCCGAAATAAAAGACAATAAATAATGTACGACCTGATAATTCAAATCCTCATGTACCTACTTGTT
Organism: Archips crataeganus; assembly: GCA_947859365.1. NCBI lineage: Eukaryota > Metazoa > Arthropoda > Insecta > Lepidoptera > Tortricidae > Archips > Archips crataeganus. The sequence goes on from OX402064.1 coordinate 9,294,207, forward strand.
ATAAGGGTTTGAATGATCAAGTCTTTCATTATTGTCTTTCATATTATGGGATCGTACACGGTCACAGTACAGTCATTCAATATCTTGACATTTTTCATTCGTCAGTCAGAGTACTGTTTACTTTAACGATGGATATAGCGATCAATTCGGACCACCTCGTGTTAGCCATAAAGTTAAGATTTAAATTTTAAAACCAGCCAGTGTCCAGAACGGGAGGGTCTTGTAAAGGAGACATTGTGATTCCCCTCGCTCCTACATTTGTTTACCCTTTCAACAAATTAGGTTTGTTACGCGTCGATTCTCTTTTTAAATTGACTTTGTTGCTTTCAACGAAGATTTGAAAAGGTCTCGGGTGTTGTTCGAATTTTAAATCTATGCTGCCAGTGCTCTTTATGTTGGTAGCGGATTTGGTGATAAAATGTTACCCGCCATGAATAGGGAATTTGTTTTCTTTTGAATTTGGTAAAATGTAACAGGAAAAGTTCACGATTGTTTTAGCACTGACTTTAAAAAAGGTCTCCAGGTTGTCATTTGTTTTTTTTTTTTTTTCATAATATCAATAATCATTGTGTTGAATGCCAGATATTGTAGTGTGGAATGGAAAATTATTAAAGCTTACGCGGAGTTAGAGTTAAGTAAGTACTTACGTATTTTACCAAATATTAACCAACAGTATATTTTTTGGACTTGTTATCGTAAAATTGAAACTTTTCAGGTAATATGTCCATTCATATTGTTATATCATAATGTTCCAAGTCTTTATTTGAGCAAGCGAGCGCAAAGCGCAAGCAAAGCGTCTGAGTTTAAGAGTTTTATAAATTGCTTTCTTATGTTTTTTGAAATCGCCTCAAAAGCGTTCATATTGATATCTCAATCAAAGTAATGATCAAACTCCCTGATAGTTCCAAAAATATTCCAAGGTTTATAATCCACCGTTTTTTTAGCACTTTAAAATTCGAATAAATTTTCACGTGGAATGCATATTGTAGGTAGTAGGTAGGCACTAGGGCGGTGTAACAAAGACACTCTCATACTAATGAGAGAGATAAAAACCCGAACAACGCTCAATCAGGACCAGGGTTGTCGAGTCGTTGATATAATGTGGATGGTAATGTATAAATTCAATTGTTGTGATTTGTTTTATTTTCAATAAGGGACCTTCTGAGGTTAACGAATAGTCAAATATACGTAAATACAATACGTAGTTTAATTTATTTAAAAATCAGATTAGGCTAAAATTAAAACATTATGTCTGAAATTTAGCCTGCTCCACTTTACGCAAAATACTAAACTCATCATTTAGGTAGGTATACCAGATTTATTTTATACATTACGGAGTTATCAATCATATTGGAAATAGATCTTTAATATTCTAACTAAATATTAACATCTTATAGCTTGTCTAATTTAAAACCGACAATTGCAAATCCTGTATGTCAAATGCGGTGGTGGGGCGCGTCATTTTAAATTACACAAGCTCTACCAGAAACCCGGATAATTCATTAGGTACCTAAAAAACAATTGAGCATTGATTGCCAATAAATGAGCATCATTTAATTTGAATAGTGGCAGCCCTACATTGTTGACTATACAGATTGAAGAGGCCCGCCTATTGCAAATGGGAGCGGCTAATGGCAGCCCACTGCATTCGCGCGCTTTTTTCAAATACAGAACGTCCCTTTGTTGACGTTCGAATCCATTCGAAATAGGCGCTCGATACTGGCTGCTTTTTTTTCAGTTGTTTGCTGCCAGTCCGTTTTGTTCGGCATTATGGATTCTGTGTGATGCCGGTTTTTAGTCTTTGTGTGTTGGTAGTTCAGCGATCCATAAGTGATCCTGTACCTACATATTTTTTGACACGGTTAGCAGGTTGATCCAGTCCTTTCCTTACCAAATAAGCATTTTCTAAGTACAGTCAAAAGATCACGTAGTATTAGACAGTTTCAAAGTCCTCTAGTGGAGGGACTAATACATTGTTAAACCATGAAAAGAACTCAATATTGCAATATATTATTAAATCCTTTTAACTATAGCTAATTAAAATCCCCGTCAAAAAAACAAAAGCGCTTTTAAAAAAAATCGGTAATTCCCTGAAAGCACTCATTTGTATTAAATATCTGCGAGCATAAAGGGAGGGAGTGGCGCATATACGCCCACAATGCAGCCCCTGTATAGACAAACGGAAATATGAAAACGAAACGCATCAATCGTCCGCACTCGTCGAAAAAAAAAACGGACGCTTAATTCGCAAAAAGCCCGTTTGATGTCGCTAATTGACAATCAGCCGGGGGACGCGTCTCATTGGGCGCGTTCACTTTAAAAAAATTAAAAACAAATAAATTACAGGGGGCCATCTTTTTCGAATTCGACGCGCTAATGGCCGCATATCTGTGGAGTTTTTTTATTGCCGCTCAGGTAATACTTTTCAAAGGTTGGCACTAAAAGTTCAGCTCTTTTTGGACACTGAATGTACCGCATTATAAATACTTACTCGTACCTGTTTGTAAAAAATACTCCATCGCCTAGTTTCAAGTAAAAACGTTCACGTCAAAGACATTCACATCAAATAATTAACCCCAGCCCGAGTGAAGCGAATCTTTTAAAGGTGTCATATTCATTAAATTTAATCGTCCGACTGCGGCTAAAATCGTGTGTCAACAAGTCGCTCTTATAAAAAACGGCTCTTGAAAAATATTTCCTGCAGGGGTTAGTGTCAGACCAATTAGTTGGTGAAAGAAAACTAGAGGACCGCGTGGACATGTGTTGACAACTTTTTTGATTAAAAAATAAAAACTGATTAAAAAACCGGTAAGTGTCGCGCGTGTCACGTCACCACGCGTGAAATTTTCTAACGTCATTTCGAAATTCGGCCGTTGTTTCTGGTACAAATGTGTTTTCAATGTTTAATCTAGAAGAAAACTATGTATATGGTAATCTATATCAAATATACTTACATTAAAAATACAGGTTATGACCTTAGTAAAACTGTAAACTAAATGTCATTTCTGTAAAAAAAACTACTGTCAAAGTTACAACATTCATCATTTTCTAACATGAATATGACGTAGATATTTTGTAACTTTTCTTCGAACCTATTTTTATTCGTAAAGAATGAACAAAGTAACACCTCGTTGACAGCTAGTCAGTTGAGTCTGACCGACATTTCTAATTATTCCACTAGAATAGCAAACGCCGCCTACGCTCTCCTCCCAATTTCCTACCTATAAACCGTTACTACCTACACCATTGTCTTCCCAATGATAAAGCACGAATTAAATTATTGGCCACATAAAATGACTTCCTGTTACAATGGCATAATCAACCGTCGCTCCCACTGATACGGTGCGGAATGTCAGTCTTCGCAAATTTTACTAGGGCACCAATCCGACGGTGGGGATAACAATTGTCTATTGTGACGACTATCTCTCTTACCCATCTCGCCGGCGTCTTTGTGTGAACGAGATGGCAAACCGCCGTAGCGTTCTAACACAATGCGAATGGAAAACGGGCACGCCTATTGTGGTTAAGCTTTTCTTCCATTCGCCGATGCGTTTTCATCTTATAACTAACAAATGGCATTTTATTACTGGCCAGTTGTATTTTAATGGTTATAAAAATTATTTTTAATTTTATCGCCAGTGGCAATATTATCGTAAACCGGTGTCGAGTTTTCCTAACGGGTATTTTTCCGACCGGTTTTCCGATTTAGTACTCGACGGCGCCGCGCATCGTCAAATTTTGCAAGAGGGATTTCATTCTCAAGTATATTTTATTAGTTTCTAGTTTCATTACAGTTGGTTTGAGCTGAACATATCGATAAAACTCTATCTAAATCTATTTATGGATACCTGTTTTTACTGTTAATAAGTCGAAAATGGTTTTATAAGTCGAAAATGGTTTTGTTAGTACCTACTTAACTAAAGCGTTTGCATAAGAAGAAGCTGCGTATAGATAAATACCTATATTTATGAGCTTCTTTTGGTGGCTTAAAATTTGCCGTAATATATTTGTAGCCTACGATTACGAGACACAATTTCCAGCTCTACAACTTTTGTTTTACAAGCTCTCAAAATGTATCGATTAGCACCGATAAATTAGTACAGCACTAGAGTTTAGTAACTCGTCTTATGCATTAAAATTCTAGTTAAGATAACTGAGTCGTGCTTTTAATTTGCGCGTAGCATTAAGTGCTTTAGTTTGAATGTTAAACGGCCACATTCGAACAAATGAGGCTAGCCAATCAGAGACCACACTCGCTGACTGATAGTGCTGTCAGTGGAGTAATCGACAAGTTAACGGTTTTTAGCACTGGTTCGAAAATTATAAGAGCGTTCTTGATTTTTACACGCTTTATATTAGCTTCACCTGTATGTTTGTTTGTATGTTTGTATGTTTGTATGTTTGTATGTTTGTATGTATGTTTGTAACCGACTCCTTAGGGCGCGATTTTGACCCACTTCCCGGTTTCCGTTTGAGCTGAAATTTTTACAATGGAATATTTTTGCAATACTTAGAGATTTTATGAAACCTATCTTTATAAAAAGTCTGACAGTTTCTTCACAAAGCACCTCTAATAGCGAAAAACATGTAGGTATAAAAACAGTAATAAGTATTAAAATAATGAGGCAGTGTAATAAAAAACATTAGTAAGTAGTTACTAGGTATTTACTTATTTTCGTCATTAATTTTACTAATGCATTCAATAATAACTTTTGTCCATAATTTTGCAGTAATTGGAACGCACATGTGCGTACGCGGCACCTGGACTCTCGGGTTTGACAGTCGATAGTAAACGTGCTAATTTTTATTGCGTACAGCTACAGCATAAACCTTTTATAACTAAGTACGTAATAAATTTAATATATTAATAAATGAAAAACACGTTTATTTAAAACTAAATTATAAATAGGTACCTGTTAATATTTACTATTTGTAAGTACTTGCATTGATGTACAGGATGATGAAAAACTCACACGATGCTACATCTTTAGCAGGTGAGCAAAGGACGACGAAATTCAAAGTTCGTGTACAGTAAAATTACATAAAGTTTACCACTGACAGATGGTTTGCCTTCATTTCATATTCAACTTTAACGACCTACAAATAAAGCCAATTTTAGAATACTGTTACCCACGTTTGCAGATTTTGTAATAGCTACTTTATTTGTATGGTGTTAAAGTTAGAAATGAAATGAAGGCAAGCCATCTGTCAGTGGTAAACTAAAAGTAAATGTATTGTAGAACCGTCCCTTTCACTCTTTTGTTTAACACTATTAGCTCGAACGGAATAATAGCATGATACAAAGTTCAAAAATCAAATTTCGTAAAATAGGACCAAATAAGTCTGTTTTGAATTTTTTAAGGTTTAGGTAGGTGCAGTTGGGAACACATATAGCTGAAAAGCATGACTCTTGGGCCAAAATGGTTTTGGAGTAGACTTGAGGAGAAAAAAGGCATAGGTAAAGACCTTATAATGCGTTGGAAATATGAAGATAAGGAGGTTGTGGCACGGGATAGAGAAAAGCGAGGGAGTCTGAAAGGGGTCCATACTAAGATGAATGAGTAAGGTTTATGCTTAGAAGATAAATAGTGTAATATAAAATTAAATAAATATAATTTCCGAATAATAAACAAGGTATGTATGAAGGAGGACGTGATTAACGAGACTGAATAAAGCACAAGGTCACCGTACAAGAACTTCTGTTTTAAAAAAAAGTTTTTGACAGTAAAAAATCCAAACCATTGCTGATTTGCATACACTGGTCTAGTACTTTAATTTTCTATGTTCCCTAGCTAAAATAGCATACGTAGTATTTGTAACATCCTTTACGTAATTTACTATTGCAGCGGCATACTCGTAAAGTTAAATACCTGATAACTGGTAGATTAATGCAAGCTATTAACAGATGTCGCTACCGAAGCGACAAAGGTGAAATCGTGAGCCTGCAAATGGGAGAAGATTACGTTTGTAACTTGACGTGAATTGGCATATGATTGGCCAACACTGGCGCATACATTATCGAGTGTAGGTCCAACGTCGTCCAACACTGGCATTACATCGATGAAGGTAGAGTACGGTTAAAATACGACCCCGTATTTGTTAACCCTGAACGAACGTGTATAATGCACAACCTAATAAATCAAACCCCCTTTACTCTCCTTATGGCAACAACATGAGGGTTTGCATGATCGTACTTTATTGACAATCATTCCGGGTCGAGAATTACAGGTAATACATTAACTTCACGCGGTTTTACACTAGGGAGAGCCCGATTAATTTGGGCCCACGACTGTCCTTTGGGTCAACTTGGAAGGTGTTTTACATGGGTCGGAAAGCTCTGTTTCAGGTAATAAAGACTTCCTTACATTATTACCAGACATAGGAATTTAGGGGGCAAACTTTAATGACAGGTAAGGAGTTCCTTTATCGATAAACTCAACTATCGACACTTTTCCTGTATGGTAGTGATCGCCCCCAGCTTTGTTTGAAGTTTTTATTATTTTGTAAGTCTTTATTTCGGAGAAAAATATGATAAAGTTTACACAAAGCATATTTTAAATAAACTCGAAGCAAAAATGTCAACTTGTCTTGATTGGCAATAAGTTTCAAATTATGATAGTCGAAATTTGAAGTGGGCTTTACGAGGATAAAGAAGAAGAGAATTGATATATTATTTTGTTTTATTTTATACTTGCTGTAAAATTATATTTGTACAAAAAAAACTTTGCGCGATCACTAGTGTAGGGAAAAAGCGTCGATATTTGAGTTTATCGATAAAGGAACTCCCTACCTGTCATTAAAGTTTGCCCCCTAAATTCCTATGTCTGATTATTACAATACGCTACAATCACATTCGTAGACTGTGAACGAACTTCATCGACTCATAAACGGGTCCTGAATTGTCGTCGTTATGCGCTCAAACGTAAAAACGTTTTTCCGACCCTTGGTGATTGGCTAATTTAAATGACAGACCAATGTTGGTTGTCATGTGGTGGCCAGTTTGTAAGTAAGTAAGTAGGTAAGTAAATTTTTCTTTGCTTTATATCATTATTGCTTGAAAATAGCTATAGACGTTTACGCTGTTGTAAGTCCATTATTTTCACGTAAGCTTTATTATACCCCAGGCCTTATTACCTCTGGTACCTTAGTCAATAAGTAGTGGCTTGTATTGGTTAACGTTCCCAAAGTACGTTTTTAAGTTAATTAAGCATTGCTAAGGATTGGCTGCGATGTAGAACTGTGTCAGCATTTTCAAACCAGGAAGTTGATGGTTGAGAAACTATTTCCCGACACGGTATATAGTGTTTTTTGTTTAATTACACTGGGAAGTTAGAATAAGGCTTTAGCTGGCTTTTAAATATTCTACTTACATTTAAATTGGTTTCCTTTTTATATTTCCCTGTAAATAAATAGCAAAGCATTTGACATCGCGAAGTAATATCCAGAATTTTCGCTGACCGCATTTCCACGAAGAAAACAAAGTCACAGTCGACAAGAAACCTTTGAGAAAATTATATTTCAACCCCCCCAGAGAGGAGTGGGGTGGTCCATAATTAAATAGTGCACGCTTAGTTACTCGTGAAGTCGGAAAAGTTGAAAAAAAAACACGCTCTGAATAATTAAAACTTTGCTTCTATACTTTAAATTAAGTTTGAAATAAAATTTTAGTGTCGTTTATATTTTGCTCTATTTTATTTTTTTATAGATAAATATATACTCTTGAAAAGTCATCATCATCATCATCATCGTCATTATCATTTTTATAACAATAGCTAATCATTCTTTTTATATTACTTTTGGCTGTGAAATCCAAGTTTTTTTTAATAACATACCTACGTATATAGCTCACCGAACGATAGTCCAATAACAATTGTACTTTATAAAAACTTCCTTTACTTTTATAAAAGATCAGTTATTTTAAATACCTAATTACTTAAATGACTCATTTATTATCTTTTGCAAGCCTTTAGTAATCCAAGTAGTTAGGTAGCAATATTCCTAATCGTCTGTACCATCTACCTACATTCTTGTAATAAAAGAACCTTACCTTTGTACCTCATAACATTACCTAAAACAAACACCGATACCATACCAAAGCACACCAAAAGAAAGCAGACCGACATAAAGCCCTGAAAAGTAAATTAACCTTTACAAGAAACTCATTTACCGATACAAAACACGCCGGCCGAATCGGGAAATACCGAATGAAAAGAAACTCTGAAACCGGTACGGAATCAACACTGGGGGCGCTTTATTCACAGCACAAATGCTTTTCTTGGGCTTTCACCGGTTTTCTATGGGGTTAATAAAGGTTCCCACGGACACAATGCGCCGGGAAGGCAAGGAGAATGATGAAAAGTTGGAATGTGGGACGCGCCGAGGCGCTAGGGCGGTGCTTTGTCGATGTGTTTACGGTTTTTTGGCGCAACACTTTTTTATCCAATATCGACAGTAAAATAAATATCACGGGACACTGTCCTATTGACTTTGTGCGAAGTCATTGCTATGGGTACTAGAAAATGGTTGAACAAACTTCCATGACTCGAGAAAAAAACATTCGTATTTTTCATACATAAGAACTGCCCCAGCCGGGGACCAAACCCGGGAATTCAAGCTACGTGGTCAGGTTCCTTAACGACTGGGCTCTCCCGGCAAATGTACAATCGGCCCAAGCGCCGGCTTGCCAGTTTCAAAACAAATTTTCTTGCAGCCGTTGAAGTTCATTGTTATGGATTGGTATGGACAGATGTCTAGCCACTGCACGCAAACTGGGCCTTTAAGGTGTCAAGCTGGCGTCTGGGCCGATTGTACATGGTCATCATCATCATCATCATGTACCTACATGGTAGGGAAATGTAAATGTTGGGTTAAATGTAGAGGTGCTCTATCAATTCTTAATAAGACAATAGAAAGTTTTTCTTGAGACGTTTTAGACGTATTGTTTTCGACAAAAGATGACTTTATTAAACATCGTCATCCTCAAAACAGTCATCTTTTAAGTGACAGAGCCTTTAAAGTTGTCGAACTAAAAAAGCAGTGGGCGGGGTACATTGTTCGAAGAATTGATGGCGCATAGAGCCAATGTGTTCTTGAGTGGCTACTATGTACAGGAAGATTGTAGCGTGGCCCTTCACAAGGTGGACTTATGGCCTATTGAAGACCGCAGGATACCGATAGATGCTGGCAGCGCAGAGTCGATCACTATCACCCAGTTCTTTTCGTCCATCTTACGGCTTCTGTGGTAGTTACGTTACATTCTTAAAAAGGTCGATAGCAAGAAGTGTCGACTCCGCGCACCCCTAGCTAAGGTTGTTCCCGTCACTTTCCAATTATTTTTGCTTTCTTTCTTCGCCACAGTCCGCGTTGAATACGCAATAGAATACCGGCGGGTTTTAAGAAATTACCAGCTTTGTCCATACAAATGAGAGCTTAGTTTTTCATTTTCCCTGCGGTTAATTTATTTAATAAGTCCTTGTTGAATGGGATCTCGACTCATTTTCCTTTAGAATCTTCGTCTACACAAAACGTAGCTCTAGTTCGTTTTCCTCATTGAGAGATACAATTTATTTATTTGCTACTTTTCTTTCCATTATCTTGTTTTGAGACGCTTTTCTTTGGCAGAATATTTTTATTAATAACTAAATGTCGTTACGAAAGTCGATGGACTTGTAATTCCTCAGATGATAAACGCATTTAGGTATTGAACAAGAAAGAAAGTGAGTGCTTACCTTATCTTTTAGTTGAAGAAAAATCCCACGCTAATTAAATCAATTTACCACAAAAATCTCACAATCGTGCATACCTTTAATTCGCAATCTTTTAAACGCGTTTCGGATTTCTGTAACGGCTTTATTGTCCATATGTTGGCAACATGTGAAGCAATGAGAACATTACTGGCTGGTTACAATTGTTAATTGAATATGAAAGAATTTACACCTTTAAAAAAGGTAGCATAAGAGTTACAGATATAATACTAGCTGGTAAAAAAGAAAATTGTTAAACAGAAATAATTCAATTGGTAAACTTAGTGGACAACGATTTGCGACTTTACTTCAACACAGTAAGAGATGTTACCTTAGTCCTGGCTGGCAAATAGAATGGTTTTAAAAAAACAAAAACTTCAATAATCGAATCATTCAGAGTAATGCGCGGAACGTGATCTTGAACGCATGCGCGGGATGAGCGTTTATTTCGTGCGTTTCAACGTTTGACGCGGGAGTTGCATTTCGAATTTGGAGTCTTTTTTTAAAACTTTATTAATTGCAGGCCATTGTTGGTTGGGAATGGGACGTTATTGTGTGGCTTATTCTAAATTCGGTAGTAAATTTTTATTTTTAAGATGTTTATGTTTTGACTTTTGGTTGTTTTGGATTTAACATTGACGATTTATGTATTATCTTTCATAATTTAATGTGATTTATCATCATCTGCTTTTTGTTTTAGTATCAGCTCCTTTATGCTAATAAGTATCATGGAAGTTGGACAGCAAATTATTCTTCTATATTCGGGTTATTTACGGACAATGCCCGACGCTCATCGGCAGCTTAACCTTTTTATTGTCAATGCTACCAACATCATGCAACAAATTAAAATGAATAACATTAAAATTAAAAACCAAAATGTTTATTAACTCCATGTTGGTGTCCAATCCAATCCACGGAAGTAAATAAAAATAAAATCATAATAACACTTCGTAGAAACGCAGTTTTTAATAAAGTCTTTTTGTTTACGCAGCCGCGTATAAATCGTTCAGCGGACACTTTTCTTCGAACGAATTACTTACAATGTTACAATAAATCCATTTTATTGTACAGCTTTGGATCTGCGCTCAGATTTATTGTTGAATCATTACTTAATCGGTAAAATTAAACCGGTAAAAATATTTTGTTTTCATTATTCACATGGCAAATATTAACTCAGTTAATCCTTTTATTAATTATTAGCTTTTGCCCGCGACTCCGTCCGCGAAAGATAATGGGGGTATAAAAAATAGCCTACGACCTATTCTCAGACCTACCGAACAGAGATAAAAAAGTTTCATAAAAATCGGTCGAGCCGTTTCGTAGGAGTTCGATAACAAACACCGTGACACGAGATTTTTATTATTAGATATATGTGTTGCGCGCAACTTCGTATGGATCTCATGAAAATTGTAAGTGGGTACTTTTATGGGAAGTAAAAAGTAGCCTGTGTTAATATATGTATAGCACAGAGTAGAGTTATAAAATGAAAGGTTTTCAGAATTCAAGTTTTAAGGTCGCGGGTGAGCAAAGTAATTGTTTTAGTTCAAGAATTCAACCAGTTGTTTATTGTTCATTATTTTTGCCCTAGTGAAAAAAAAATAAGACACGTTTTTTTACTTTTATTTTTCATCAATCGACTTTTCCATCGATAACATGCATTCAATCTCTATCAAAATTATATTCGTTAAAAAATCAGGGCCTAATTCTGGCTGGTGACAAAAGATATCGAAAACAAGAAAAAAAGCCAATTTCAATCACAAAAAGCAAAAGAAAATGTAAAACTATAAGTCACTTTATTTCAAAACAATAAGAGTCACGGTGATTTCTGCCGATAGCAAATATACATGTTTGTTTTAATGCAACATTTTCATCTGTCCCACATAATAATGTTCTGGAAACATCTTATTTTTCTAAACGTGCAGCGGTCGCCAACATTTTCTTTACTTTATAATAGCCATACGTTTGTCGGCAGCGGTCGTCAACCATTCCCCCGATTTATCTAATAGGCGTCAGGGGTGGCAATCACTAACTGACCATTATACGAAAACAAACGCTGTTTTGTAACTGACCAGTTAAGGGGACGTTTTTGTTCGTGATGATTTTTATGGTACCTACACGAAGATTACTTAGTAAGCTTTTGCCGCAGTTCTCAGATATGGCTTTAAGTGATACTTACGTAGTTTTTTTTTTCAAATTTGCTATTAAAATTTTGACGTACCACTGTTGAAGAAACTAATAGAGTTACTGATATAAACTTGGATCAGGAATGACGGTTACATGCGGTTTAAGACTGCTTAACCCTGGTTTATCAGTTAATTCTGACTTCTGTTGTAGTTAGTTAACTTTAGATTTCGTAAGCTTGCTTAAGTGTAGGTTGCACCAAGTTACCATAACTATAACCAAAGACAAATTAACCGTCGAATCAAAGGGATTTAATGGCTGGTTTTCGTTAAAAGACGCAACTCATACTCTAAGTACTTTCTAAATAATGTTGCAGTAGGCTTATGCACTGCACTGAAATAAGTTTCATTGACATTTTCGCAATTGCAGTTTTTTTAAACACTGTAAATTTAGCTTGACCATTTGAGGTGTCTCCAATAAGTTCGTTGCCGTTTTTTTTTCTCTATAAATAACCCATGTTTGAAGTCGATCTGGCCAGTGAAGCTATTTCTATTTTCCCGAACTTATTTCTAATCAATAAAATAAAAAATCTATTGTTAGTAAAAAAAAACTTAAAGATACTTGGCCTTAATAAACGGTAATTCCCAACTCTTCTATTTCACTCGCCGGTCGGTTTATTGCATTCCGAAACTCGTCTATTCACCTATTTACACTTTAAGTATTTACTTGTATAATTGTATTTTAGACAAAAAATATACAGGATATTTACATAAAAATTGCCTAATGTGAGGCCAAACCCCTGGACTTAGAAAGCTGATTTTTTGTACAGATATTTCTTTTATGCATTAAATAAAGAATAATGGCTAACGATGGGCCTCTTAAGAAAGCTCAAGGTCACTCAGAGGGCGATGGAGAGGGGAGTTTCTCTGCGGGATCCACGGACCGGAAGACGCAGTGTGGGTAGGCCTCCAACAAGATGGAGCGACGACCTGGTTAAGGTTGCGGGATTGCGTTGGATGCGTATGGCACGGGACCGATCTGTTGGCGAGCCTTGGGGGAGGCCTATGTTCAGCAGTGGACGTCTTTTGGCTGAAATGATGATGACGATTGTTACCTGTTGTTTTTTTTTACACAAGATATACGATAGATAACGTTAAATTAATTTTGCACATTTTTTATATCTAATTTTTGGCCAATTTTGTCTTCCAAATTGACCTATGGGCTAAAACAGTTGACTGCTATTATTGTATTCTTTTGCAAGATTTAATACTTGCAATATTTTGTATGTTTGCCTAGGTCGAATCATGCAAGTTGAATTTTGCCCACTTCTATTGGAGTTTGGTTCGAATATGTACTTAGTTTAAGTGAAAAGCCAAGTACAGTCCATACAGCAGCAGCTTGCTTGCTTGCTTGTACATACAGCTTGTAGATCTTTAAAAATGAGCCTATATTATCACTCAAAGGACCGGCAACGCACCTGTGACACTCTTAATGTTGCGGGTGATGATGATGATGATGACTTGATTACAGGTAAAATCAATCGTTTAAGAAAAAAATGTTTTACTTAATCATTTATCGAATACTCGGTTAATGGTTTCACAAAATGACATGAAAAAAGATTTTCCGAAAAAGTAGTTAAAAAACAAACAAACATAGACTGTAAAGTAATAAGTTTATGTTTTAAATGCTAAAACACCTTTCAATGTCCAATAGGGATGTTGACACCACCAATCAACTGATGTACTTTTTATGAGCTGTCAAAACACATTTCTCCCATAGAGTTTGAATGGCAATAGCAACATATGACGTCACTTGTTCGCATACTCAATTAACTAACTATTTATTTGTTTTAAAGCAACAAAAAATCTAATTTTGCAGTTAATCGAAAATTAATCTGGGTTTCAGGGCTAAAATAAAGCGTTTTTTTACTGGAGTCGTGCCTTCGAATTATTTTTTAATGGTGGCAACATCCCTATTAGCTTTTGTAATTTGAAGTCTGATTGGAAACTATTGATTTTAATCAAAGTCATTATAGACGTTTAGTTTTTATAAGAAAAAGGCGTTAGTTACTGACGGGCGAGTAACTTGATACTTCGCTTTCATGTTCCAGTAAATTAGTTGGGCAAAAGTTTATTGTGATTAGTAATTAAGTCTTGTTTGTCTTTTAAATTAGTCAGCTTGTATTTTTTAAAGATGTTTAGTTTCTGTGTGAGAAAGTTTTATTGTTTGATGTTTTATTTGTTTTGTTCACTACCTACCTAAAAAAAATACAATAACACTAACTATATTTTTTTCAATTGAACACCACCAAAAAAACCAAGAGAAGGATGGAAAATAGACGCAAATAATAACGAGGGTTACCGACAATACCGACATAGCCAAACGGATTAGCTCGTTAAAATGGCAATGGGCAGGCCATATAGCACGCAGAACAGATGGCCATTGGGGCCGAAAAGTTCTAGAATGGAGACCACGGATTATGCGTGCGAAAGATTTTGCGCGGCTAAAACATAGAGGTAAAAACAGAAAACCATCAAAAAAAAAACAATAAAAGCAACAGCAGTGATCACACACAGCGACCTCACTCGTAAATTTAAGTGTATCGGCAACAATCGATACATCCGCCCGGAGGTCAGTAGTCGGTGACAGAGTAAACACGCAGGTTACAATGTAAACCCGTGTGAGATGCTTTGATCTCGACCGCGATCCAGGGTTACCACAGTAAAAGTAAGGGATACGAGTGTAATTTTTTTCGGTATTATATCCATAAAAAAATTGCAATCGAATAAATTGGAGATGTTTGTTAAATAATACAATAAATACCTGATTGTTATTATTTCATGTTGACAAATAAATCTTTTCATATCTAATATTCTTGTTATCCTCAAAATAACTGGAGAGAAAAAAAAATACATTTAATGTGAGGACGTACCTACTATGGACACGATTAAATTTTTTATAGGATCTGCATTGAGTAATATAGTTTAGTATTTTTTTCCTCTTACATTTTACTATAAACTTATGTGGTCCTGGCATTGGAGTATTTGGAGTGCTGTGCATGGAGCGCTCGGAAACGGACGTTTCACACGGCACTGTTCGATTTTTAATCGCATAGCGCGCGGCTCTAGCCGCTGCCCGCTGTCGTCGCTATGGTTTCGCAACAACTCATAGCGAATGAGCTGTTGGCGTTTATTCAAAATGCTATCGACATCATGGATGAAGTCAGCGTTGTGCAGATCTGCAAGTCTAGTCTAACTTCAAGGAGGACGAGATTTGCAGTGGCAAGGCACTGCTCTTCCAGACGCTCGGCAAGACCGACCAGATGCCCTCCCGCCGAAGAGATGGAGGTGCAAAAAGTGTCCAGGACATCATAACGTTGTTCAAGGAGACCGACCCAGACTACGTGCCTGCTTTCGTGGTAAAGGAGCTGCACAAGCTGCCCCCCCGTCACTTTCGACCATGTCGATGTTACCAGGCTGCTGAAGGACATTACGTTCCTGAAAACTAGTCTGGCCGACGTCCAGTCTAAGTTAGAGGTGTCAAGTAACACCATAAGTGAGCTGCGGGCCAAGGTAGTGTTGTTACGCAACACTGTTTCGGTAAGTAGGTCGCGCGTGCCCTCTAACGTGGACGCATGCAGCGGAGTGCAAAGTGCATTCGTCGGTAGTTTGACGTCACCGGCTACCGTCATAACACCTGATGCCCCCCGCCCCGCCGCCGCCGCTTTTGTTCCCGTGGAGATGATGACCGCTAATACGTCGACTCCTCGAAGCCGAAGGTGAAGCAGAGTCGCTGTGAACCTGCTCACATAGATCCGCCACAGCCGATTTCGAAGAGGGATAGTCGCCGTTGCGACAAGGATGGCTTCATTAAGGTGGAAAGGAAGAAGAAGCCCGCCTGTCGCAATCAGTGCGGCACCGCCCTGACCGGACCGAACCACCTGCTGCGTCCCGCAACACCGACGACACAGCTGTACGTGTCCCGCCTGCATCACTCCACGAAGGTCGCGGACATCGTGGAATATGTGCGTGTTAAGACCAAGCTCACTCTGAGGGTCGAGCGGTTGGAGTCCCGCCATGACGTGAATTTTAATTCATTTTTGGTGAGGGTTCCGACTGATCAACTTTCGACCTTCACAAGAGAAGAGTTTTGGCCGAAAGGTGTCGGTTTCGTGGCCGGTTAACTGACACCGCGAAAGTGCCCACGTCACAGACTTCTCGTGTTAGTAATTAAGTTGTTAATTGAGTATAATACACCGTGAAATTTTAGTGGTTGTTTTCCCGAAACGAGGTGATTTAGTTTCGATTGTACAATCGATTTATAATTACTATTTTGACTAGAGTCAAAAATCCAATTGCGAAAAACGAAAGTCGAAAATGACCGCAAACCAATAGTAACGCTTCGTTGGTACAAGTAGCGTACGATCGTACGATAGGTTAGGTACCAACGAAGCGTTACTATTGGTTTGCGGTCATTTTCGACTTTCGTTTTTCACAATTGGATTTTTGACTCTAGTCAAAATAGTAATTATAAATCGATTGTACAATCGAAACTAAATCACCTCGTTTCGGGAAAACAAACACTAAAATTTCACGGTGTATAAATATGTATGTTAGTCTTTAAGGTATTTTTTTATATGGGCCTGTGCAGCCTGAAATAAAATTATTCTATTCTATTCTATTAATCAAAAAGAAAATCATCACAAGTCATCATTAACCGTATCAACAACCCTAGCACGTAGACTAGTGTACGAAACAGCGTTTACGTTGGCATCATTCAAATGTATGAAGTCGCTATTTACGTATGACCAGAGCACTCATTACGGATTGTTATTGGAATAATAAAGAGATCGCATCCGTCCATCCGTCTAGCAGTTACACACTTCCCAGTATTACCACTATCCGTTTCCATTGCGAAATCACTTTATTCTCTAATAGGATTCCGCGAACTGACACTTCTGTTGTTTATTACTCTGTGTTTATCTGTACTAGTTTTGTAAGACATGTTTAGAAATTTGACTTTTTGTAGCAACTGGTTTAAATGAGTTAATTATACGCTGTAAAGTGTTTTAGCGCTTTTAGATTATATGATGAGTAATTAAGAACTTTTAATTTTATTACTCAACATCTTGACAGTACGATTTTAATGATAAAATAAATTTTGTAATTACAACTTTCGACATTATTAATAGAATTCACTTATAATATAGATGAATTAAACAGCGGCACCACCTACACAAAAAACGCTCGAAAATTAAAAAAAAATTGGTACAGTGACTCGCGAACACAATATTCCATGTCACCTAAATAGGCGTACGTTTAAATCAGTCACCGGCGAACACGTTATTGGCCCCCTGTCATCGCCATTCCGTCGCCGACATTTACATGCGATAATGTCGAAAAGAGAAGTCGAAGGGTCCTATTAGTACGTCCGCGGGTCGGGGAGGTGACTCATTTGTTTAAATCACGATTCAATACTGGCCGGTTGGAGGTGTTATGATGAAAATAAAAGGTCGAATTTGAAAATGGAATGATTCGCTCGATAAATGTTGTTATGCGGAAGGTCACCATTAGAAATTCAAATAAAAAGTCAACAATATTTTTAGAATTTGGTGTACTCAAATATTGCTAGCCAGAATATTTTTGGACTTGAGTTATATATAAAACTGTATGTTATGTATTTTACCAATGATTTTAAGATCAAATTATAAAAAAAACTGACTCGCGACCAAACGTAACCTGATAACCGTTTTTTAGGGTTCCGTACCCAACCCGACGGGACGGGAGTGCCAACGGGACTCTTGTTACTGAGACTCCGCTGTCTGTTTATCCGTCCGTCTGTCCCAGGGCTATATCCATTTAACCGTAATAGCTAAACGTTTTAAATTTTCACCGGCTATGTATTACTGTGGTCGCTATAACAACAAATACTAAAAATAAAATAAAGTTAAAAAACAAAGGGCGTCGCACCAGAAACGTGTTTTTTTAGTGTTTTTAACTCGACTTTTATTATTTTTATACTGAACTATTTTTAAAACATTATGCGTAGCACAGGAACTCTTCATAAACGAGCCCGATTCGCACATGACAGGTTTTTTAACGTTAAGAAAAACATTCATAGTAAACCCGCTATTAATTAAAAGAACGTAACTTACAATAATGACGTTCTTAGCCAGCGTTTACCTCGCGCAAAGGGCAGCGACAAAGTGGCTTAAAATTTTTAATTGCGACTGCCTTAATTATTATTCGCCTTTGTGCATTCAGGCTGCATGTGAGGCCCTGAAGCTTGCCCATAGAACTTGTGCAAGCAAAAGGTGTGAGCGATGCACTTACGCAAACTTCATAAACATAAAAGAAAATTGTACGTTGACCTTTGCTATAGAAAATTTTCATTGAGCTGCCTGTAATTTATTTTATTAGTATTACTTGTTTTAATTAGCAGTATGTTCGGTTAACGTAATCTTAGATTTTTTTTAATACTCATTCCTTAATTCTTGCGCCGGACAGGATTCAAACCCGTACCTGTACGTGTATCTATACCAACGTGCTAAATGTCCCACGCACTGGACAACGGAGCACCCCGTCTCCTCCAGTCCAGTTGTAGTTGTTCCAGAAGATGCTGATTCGAATCCGAAAAACTTTTTTTTAACTAGCTGTTGCCCGCGACTTCGTCTGCGAAGAAAAGGGGTATAAAAAATAGCTTACGACCTATCCTCAGACCTACAGCATACAAAAAAAATCATAAAAATCGGTCAAACCGTTTCGGAGGACTACGATAACAAAAGCCGTGACACGAGATTCTTATTTAAGATTTTATTTGTTATACTTTTTATATTTTTTAGATTTGTTTTGTTTCCAAGAACATTATAAGAACAAAACGGATTCAAACAATTCGATTTGCATTAGGTACATAGGTGTGAATACCTTTTGTTTTTTTTGTACTTGCAAGATTTAGGACAAAGGTATAAATAAGTAAGTTGATCAGCAAATACTTTATTTTGTTGCATGTAAACATTGCTAATATTATCCATTTTTTTTTAGCCTTTCGCTTAGTTCATAAATTTAACACATACAGAATCTGACGACATTATAACACAATACAATACAGGGTAACTTTTTAATCAGTGCACAAATTTTGATGTATGATTCAGTATCGTTGATAGGTCACGATTATCTGTTCGAGATTTTTTTTTATATTTTGAAATTTGGGATGTTCATAGTAATTCTTCCAATAATTGGTCGAGTTAATATGAAAAACAAAAAAAAATAAGCGATAAATATTATAACGAAAAATACTGAAATTTGTTATTTTAACGACACTGTATCACATATAAAAATTTGTGCACTTATTAAAAAATTACCCTGTATAATGTAGTGTATGTAATAATTTTTCTTATTTTCTAAGACAACAACGCCTCCCCTTTTACCTGGAACCACAGCGTAGAAATTTAATAAAGTCGCTCCTTACGCGACACGTGCACACTAACGCGACTAACAAGACTCTTTGGCACAATATTATGAATATTATGCTCATTAGTGGGAGTTTATATAAACTGTGGACACAGACGTTTTCATTATGTCAGTTTTAGAGTGCCTAAGATTTTTCATGATTTAAAAATGTGGCGGATCGTTTTAAAGGCATCGGCTTAACAAGTAGAAACTATGAACGCCACTTTCTTATGAATGTTTAGAAAAATACTAAGGATTTTTTTGCATAGACATCAGTTTACTCTCGTTATAAACAGAAAAACAATCTTATAACTAACTTTAAACATAAATCATTTACTTTTCTGTACTTAAGACTTAAAAATGAATAAAAATCGTGAATTGTTTGCTGATGTTGAATTTTTTTTACAGGTACGACAATTGGAGAGTTGGTTTTCACAGAATATTGTAAGTACCTTCAAAACTTCTCAAATTTCTTTAAATCTCGTCGTTATTCTTAACTTAAGACAGTTAGAAAGGCTTTATGTTTTACTTAATGTCAAGGTCATTCTTCCAAAACTTATCAGATTAAATTAGGATAGTCTGCGCTTAAATAATTAACCGTACGGAGAAACTCGAGACTAATGCTTACTTTTAATCGCTTTCTTTAATTGCGACATACCGGATAAACCCGACCACTTACACCAACTAACCCTAACACCAACCGTGATCCTTATTTCAAAAGGATTAGGCTGCTTTTGTTTTAATTCCAGTTTCGTTTTTAATTGGTGAACTATTCTAGGGATCACTATTCACACGCATAAATGTGTTATCTGAATTGTAATAGATACTTGTTGCTTCAAGTATTTCGAGAGAATTAAATCTTTTTTTTCTGTGATTGTATCACGTTACTGGCTGATAAGGATTTTATGGATCTGTGCAGTGCTTTGAGAGAGTTTGTTCGATATGGATATTAATTTTATGGGTATTTATTATCTTGGGAAGTCATACACTGCTCATGACGATTATACATCGTGAAGTTCCCAATCCGCACTGAGCCCGCGTGGGAACTACAGCATAAGCCCTCTCATTCTGAGAGTACCGTCCCCTGCAGCATATAGGCCGCGGCGATGATGATGACAATTGGTATGGATTTTCTATCAAAATGTCAAAAACTGTTACAGCTATTTAGTTAATTATTAAGTTAGCTACACTTCACACACACTTACACAGTTACACTTCCCTCATTAATACCCAATCATTACGGTTTGGAAGCGGCTTGCATCCATCTTGAACCTGCGGCTTTTACCAAATTGTCCGTCCATCTCGTTGGTGGACGTCCCACGCTGCGCTTGACAGTCCGTGGTCTCCATTCGAGGGAACTTTTCGGCCCCAACTGCCATCTGTTCTGCGTGCTATAGATGATGACACGTACTTAGCCACTTTTTTTAAATATTTACTAACAGATTAAAAATACGCTTACATACCTAAAAATTGTTAGGTACCTATGACGATACAAACCACAATTTATTTCGGAAAAACAATGCACTATCTTATCTTTGATTATCTATACACAATCAAAGTGCGCTACCTATCCTCGATCTTAATTCTTAATTTAAAATGTAGAATATATATTTCGTTCCATCGCCTAACGGTTGCCACCGTAATTTGTGGCCAGTCCGATTCAAATTCGAATTTCGAACTGAAATCAACACCCGCCGCCCATTATACGCGTAACCGAATGATATTTATGTCTCCCGAGTTACATCGACTACCAAATCACTACTATAGCTACTAAACGAGTCCAATAATCGCCTATTAAGGGGTCAAGCGCTATATCGGCTACATAACGCACCTTTAAACAGCCTGTTGACATTCAGTAGGTATGTATAAGCAAATTAAATTGCTATTTTTATATGAATTGTCATGGGAAATAGAAAGGTATTGATTTCACGCTGTTGGTGTGCGTGCGTTAGCATAGTAATAGTGTTCAAGAAGTCGGTGAAACTAGAAGTTAACTGGATATTACGAAAAAAAAAATAACTAAGTTCAGACACAAGTGATTCAATGTTAAAATACAGGAGATAGTTAACATTTTTAGTTTTATTACAGCCAATGAGAACGTTCGTGACGCGGGGTGGCGGGGTCTTTAATACTAATGCGCGGGGTAAATGCGGGGTATTTATACTAACCATAAGCTTTTGTTGGAAGAAAATAACAAGAAGAAACAAAAAATGACAGCTGTTAGCCTCTGATGCCTGCTGCTAGACAGGCAAAAGATTTTCTTGGCATTCCAAAGGGTGTTCCTATTAAGCAGACATCTAAAGCAAGCAATTTGGTTTTTGTCTTACTTACTTTCGTTTCGAAAAGCCTACCTGACTGACATCTGTCCGAGAAGAAACGACAAGTTGGATTGGGAGGATCCACACTCTCATCAATCCGCACTGGGTGCTAGTAGACAGCTACGAGTATTGTTCCAAAATACGCGAGCCGTCTAGCCTTTTTTTAAGGCTTGCATCGTTTTTTGACGCCTACAAGGCTAAAAGTCTAAACAGCCCTTTAGCCTCCAAGCCTATAAGAGTCCTTCTCTTAAAATATGTTAACACTTTCAAGGCTTTTAAAGCCTAAAAGTCGTTAAGGAAGCTTTTTTACCTTTCAACCCTTTGAGCCTTATCAGGAACAAAGGATAAAAGTTAAAGGTACTATTTTGTCATAAAAATGGTTTTGCTTACTATCGATTTCGTCCCGATTAGCTCGAATTTAAGTTGGCCTTAAAAATGCTAAACGTCGAGCCTACAGTAAACATGAGCTCTTAAAAATTCGGGAGCCTTTTTTGAAAAGCTATAGCATTTTTTATTATTCAGTCTAGGCTTACTAAAATGAATAGCTCCTGGAAAGCCTTCTCCGTCCGATTAACTCTAAAATATTTTTTTTATATCGAATATAGGCTTGCGTTTGACCACAATCACACCTGATGTAAAGTGAAGATGAGGCCTACGATGGAGCACGCTTGCCTAGTAAATGCTAATTCACCCTAGACTTGAAAGCAGCCAAATTGTACCTAGTGTTCAGGGAACACAGTCGCAGGCAGGGAATTCCACTCCTTAGCTGTGCGGTTATTGAAGGAAGATCGAAAACGCTTTGTGCGGATTTTGGGAATACTGACAACGTAAGGAGACCCCGCTTACTTCTGGTCGACCTGTGGAAGAAAGGAGGAATATTAGGCTAAAAGGCTCGAGTCTTATGAAAAACAGCCACAACGTACAAGTTGAAAACAACTATTATTTTGTGCAGTAAAAACATGGGACTATCGCTTATTGACCACTTCAATTGACCGAGACATGTCATAAGCGGTCAAGTGTCCAATAAAATATTCAAATATGTCATGTCGGCCACGGTCCCACGCATCAGTTCACAGGCTACACTCTAATTATAATTAATTAACATTTAATGATTAGTTAAGTGTGACTTCGGTTTTTTTGGGCATCAAATGGTCTGCGAAATTAAAACATTATTGGCCGATTAACGGAATAGTGATCAATTTTTTTGGTTGATAGCGGTAGCTTGAATCTGAGGTGTCTTTTGGACAAAAGTCTCATAAATGAGACTTAATTCTAGGTGCCGTAAATTGATATAAAACTGCGGATTTAGCGGCAAATTACCATAATTTTTAAAATTTTCTTATTTAAATGTATATATTTCTTCTATTGTATTTTATTATAAATAAATATTAAATAAAGAAATATTAGGGGGACAATCTTACACAAATCGACCTAGTCCCAAACTAAGCAAAGCTTGTACTATGGGTACTAGACGACGATAAACATACTTATATAGATAAATAAATACTTAAATACATAGAAAACATCCATAACTCAGGAACAAATATTCGTGCTCATCACCATCACACAAATAAATGCCCTTACCGGGATTCGAACCCAGGACCTCTTGCTTCGTAGGCAGGGTCACTACCAACTAGGCTAAGGCGGTCGTTAAATTATATAATGATTCTTTATTAATACCAAAATAGAAAAAATCCTGGAAAATACAGTTTATGGATTAGTCTCTACCTTACATTCAATTAAACGCGGCATAAAAGTGTAATAATAGCTATTATAAACACTGAAGCTGTCTAAGTGTACAAAAGTATCAACAATACAATCAGATATTTTTGAGCACACCTAGAAAATTTGATGTTTATAATGTCGACTGTACAAACCACTTTTTCCAATCATCATCATCATTCCAATCATCATCATCTCACCCTATATACGTTCAACTGCAGGGCACAGGCCTCCTGTCTGAATGAGAGGGCTTGGGCCATAGTTTCCATGCGGGCCCAAATGTGGATTGAGAACTTCACACAAACCATTGAATTTCCTCGCGGGTTTGTGCAAGATTCCTCACAGTATTTTCCTTCACCATAAAGCTCATGGTAAATTTAAAATGTATTTACGCACGTAAATTCCGAAAAACTCAGAGGTGCGAGCTCGGGTTTGAACCGTCGACCCTCTGCTTGAGAGGCCACAGGTCAAACCACTAGGCTACCTCAGCAGTTTTTTCATACAATGCCTAATATTAAAACTCATGTCACACCATTTTTTAACCCCCGACACAACACGTCTGTCTGTGGCATCATAGCTCTTAAACGGGCGAACCGATTTGGATGTGGTTTTTTCTATTAGAAAGCAGGTTTCTTGCGATGGTTCATCAAAATCGTTTCAGCCGTTCCAAAGTTATCAGATCTTTTGTTAGCTGCGGAAGGGATCTTAGACGCATAATGGGCATTTACTTTATGTTCAAACATACGTGTGACATAATTGCGTTGGGGTTTTTAAAATTTTTAATTTATCCATAGCCCAAAACGTTAATCGACGCTAAAATTTATATGATTTATACGCGATACTTCGCATCAACGACGCTTAATTCGTAGAGAAAACGATGTTATCACTTCGGATGCCGACGTTTTTCTACTATAATCAACGTTAAACAGTGAGTTTAGGCGCTGTGATTAATCGACGTTTTGGAACGTTAACGTAAGGTTGGACGCCGGTTGATTTCTTTATTGCACTTGCTTTTTAGGGTTCCATACGTAAATGTTATGGTCTAACTAAATGTATAAAAAATTTTACTAAAGCTCGCGTCTTTGGCCGTGTGGAATTCAAACTTTGTGGTAAAGCTTTTTCATCTTTTTCATTGAATATAGCAAAAATCCGGCAACGTCATATCCAAAAATCCATCATCTCCATCGGTATTAATTAGTGAATGCGTAAATCCAATTTTTTTCTTATCTCGTGGGAATTTCCGGAATTCCTGAAATTGGTTTTTTACTGTTATGATTCTTCTTCTTCAGTGCGTTTTTGCCCACCGTTGGGCATACACCTATATTCTTCGCAGGTGTGTGCAGGTTTCCTCACAGTGTTTTCCTTCGCCGTAATCTCATTTCTGACATAAATTCCGAGTAACTCAGAGGTAATACAACTCAAAGCCGTGTTGGCCTAGTGGTTTGACCTATGGCCTCTCAAGCAGAGGGTCGTGGGTTCAACTCCCGGCTCCCACTTCTGCATACAGCTGCGAAGAAATTCAATGGTGAGTGTGAAGTTCCCAATCCACACTAGGCCCGCGTGAGAACTACGGCCCAAGCCCAAGCCCTCTCATTCAGAGAGGAGGCCTGTGCCCTACAGTGGGACGTATATAGGCTGGGATGATGATGATGATGTACTCAGAGGTGCGAGCCCGGGATCCAACCCATGATCCTTTGCTTGAGTGACCATAGGTCAAACCACGAGGGTACCACAAGTTTGGACTCTATGTCACAAATTATAAAAAAAACCAGCTACAAAAAAAAACACTACCTAATAAATCACTCTCTCAATAAATGTCACTATTCTTAAAAATACATATTCATGTTACGGTCATGCTCTAAAATTTGGTTTAATCACCGATTAAATTGTAACACCTACCAAGCCGCGAACCCCGTCAACCCAATCATACCTAAAGTTTACGGATTGGCTATATGTCGTTCCAGATAGTGATAGCTTAGGCAACGATAGAGCATACTATAGTCTATTTTTTATCTTTAAGACTCACAAAACTCGAACTATGTTTGACTATGTTTGATTTAGTCACATCGCTGTCGCGTCGCCGTCGCCTTACCAGTGCGGCCCCGGCCTGACAGCATAATCGCGCTATGCGTGGAATAATGTAATCGCACCACTGGCAACTTGTGGCTGCGAATTTTGTTTTAATCATGGGAGAATAATGGAGTCCTGTACACTTTCAAGTACAAAATAATGTCATTGAGATCTTCGTTTTCTATCTTCTCCGCTACCCATCATGCACTATGGGTCTATGGCATAAGTAAATATCAAAACCCGATCATCTCTTCCACATAGTAAAGACCACACAACTACTAACTACGTACTACGAGATCATTCTAAAAGCTCATGCACCGAGCAGAAATTCGTCGCCAAATAAAACAAAAATTCCGAAAACTCAGAGAGGATCAAACCTTGAGAAGAATGCTTGAGAGGCCATAGATCAAAGGCTACTACGTTTTTTTTTAGGTCCAGTTTTCAATAAATTTTAGCATGTTCGTGCCATTGTCTATCGCTATCAGGAATATAGTATAAAGCATCCATTGACTTCAAATGACTCAAATAACTCAATGGCAGCAGGTTTTTGATATTTTAACGCCGACATTCCCCGTGCGGAATGCCCAGAAACAGTGGGACATATCTTAGGTGCTTCGATTGGTAAACGTGTCGTAGTCCTAATAAACGTCCGAAAACGTTGATACAATCAATTTGACGTATTTATGGAAGTTTGGGTACAGTTTGGAACTGGCGGTATTTTCCACAAAATACTTACAACCGGAGTTACCTTTACTTGTTCAATTGAATTAGCTGCCCGCAGCTTGATCGTAAGAAAGTAGGCAAATGCCATCTCTTTGGAATTTCGAAAAATCTGTACTTCATGCTCTTCTATCATACGCAAATAATGAATTTAGAAACTTGTTGCTTTTGTGGCTGCAAGAGGCCATACACAAAGCAAAAGTACCGTTTGTGGCCATTTAGGTATTGTCTAAATATATATACCTACTAAAAATAATTTCTATGTGTACATACAATACCATCTTAAACTCAATTCAATTAAATAATAAATGAATAAATCTAATAATTAAAAATCTCGTGTCACGGTGTATGTTATCGAGCTCCTCCGAAACGGCTAGGCCGATTTTTATGAAATTTTTTATCTATATTTGGTAGGTCTGAGAATAGGTCGAAGGCTATTTTTTATACCGTTACTAGCTGTTGCCCGCGACTCCGTCTGCAAAGAATTCGTTTATCGCTATCCCGCGGGAATTACGCAATTTCCCGGGATAAAAAGTACCTACTCATATGTTAATCCAGGTTATAAACTATCTGTGTGCCAAATTTCATCAGAATCCGTCAAACCGTTTTAGCGTTTAGCGTGTAAGAGTAACAAACATCCATCCATCCATCCATACTTACAAACTTTCGCGTTTATAATATTAGTAGGATATGGCAAAACAACGTTTGCTTTACCACAATAAGTGTAAATACAGTAAAAGCTTCCTCCTAAGGTCATCGTCCAACGTGCCGCAAGGCGTCCTACACTACGCTTTCCCAAACGTGGTCTCCACTGTAGGACCCGTCTGCTCCAACGATTGTCGGATCTACGGCAGACAATAAATTTCAGCCTATTGCCACTTCAGCGTGCTAATCCTTCGGGCTTGGTCGGTTATACTATACTTTTATAATATACTATATAGTATATACTATACTATCAATGAAATGAAATGAAATGAAATGAAATGAAATGAAATGAAATGAAATGAAATGAAATGAAATGAAAAATACTATACTATACTTACTTTTACTTTACTATATTTAATATATTATACTATACTTTTAAACACTTTAAAACACGATCTAATGGGCATTTTTTAAAAAGTGCACCTTTTACTTTTCTTATTCAAAATCAGGAGCACAATTCATTTTCATAAAGAAAAAAAGTGTCCTTATTTTTTGGGTCAGTTTTGTTGACGTTTTTTCATGCAATTAATTTAAAAAAAATGTACCTAGTTATGGAAAATTTGGGTATTTTTTTAACATCAAAATCAAAAGCGCTCTTGATTCTGAGAAAGAACCCTCAAAATTTCCTCATTTTAAAAAAGGTGAGGTGTATTTTTATTGAAAACGCCTAATGCACTTTTATCCTAATTCGTTCCCCGCAACTCCATTCAAAGCTAATTACTAGCACACGAACACAGGAACAAACATTTACATAATCTCAATTCCTCCATATTCATAGCCTTTCTTATATAAGTATTCAATGCGCGTCTTTTCAGTTGTCCGTCTGTCTGTCCCGTACAATGGGGATGACAAAACAAGCGATATTTTCCCATATGGGCGCACAATGAGGCTTTGTGCGTACGCGCACCGGACAAGATGGCGGCGGATTCCACTGCCTTATTGTTTTCCCGCCGTTTCTTAGTATTCTGGACGAGTTGCTGTCATTAGGTGAAATCAAATCTTTTAGTTGTGGTTATGGCATTTCGTGTCTGGAAAGAGACGGATGATTCAGGATGGTTCAAGTCTATATAGAATACCATTAAAATGCCGTTATTCATATTTTTATGTGACATTATTTTATTTAAACTGTAGTATTGGTTTCTTTCAGAATTAATGATAAAAAATTCTGAAAACCGCACGGTTTCATATTTTTTATGACATTGGCTATCAATGAGAATTGGTAAGTTTTGCGTCAAAATTTTAAGTGTCGGACTGACGTAGCCATTTTACGCGTGTAGCTGTTGAGAAAGTGCGTAACTTAAAATTTTAAAATAATCTTACTTATTAGAATGCTGCTAAGTACAAAATTGTAGTTAAAACGTGTCAATTAAATTAGGTAAATTCAAATTCTCTACTTATTTCAGAAAATTATCCAAGTGACAGTGACAAATTTTTGTGTGTTTTTAAAACATTTCGAGTATCAATTTTTGTTAAATGTATAGAAAAAACTTCGCACTTTAATTTATGAGTTATTTTATTTAGCATCACTGATTAAGTCACGTCAAACTTTTATATTCTTTAGTCTGTAAAAGAATTTGGCCACTACACGCTTTTTCGCGTCCTTGCGAAATATTTGTAGATGCTATCGGATTATCTAAATAGCGATCTAAAGGACACATCATTAACGATGAAAATATCTCATCATAATAGCCTATGCCTATACGTTAGCGGCAAAACATAACAGCGAGAACAAACATAAAAACAAATAATGACCAAGACATAATACTTGAACGACGCGTCAAGTCGTCAACTGCCCACGCTTCTGTCACTCCAAATGTAAATATTTGGTAACATTATTATAGTGAAAACCGTAATGGAAACCTGACTAATTGAGCGTGAGAATTTCGCAAATATTTGCAACGGCTTTTTGTTTCTTTTTAAAATTTAATGATTCCGCCAACGCGCGCAGCGACAATGCCGTGCCGGTCAACAAAGAACGGGGCATAGACACCGAGGGTTTGTCTCTGCCATAGACAAAAGGTCTTTCATTGGCGGAACAATGACGGGTTGTCTTTGGCTCATTAATCATACAGCCAGGTTACTTTCATCCAGTAATTACAATGTACGACCTGAGGATTCAGACATTCAGAGAGGCTTTGAGGGTTGCCATTGTGGGTATTAATTACGAAACTACTCGGTATTTTTCATTTCTTTGTTGGATGTAAGTAATAAATATTTAAGAACTGTCTGCTGTATTGTTAACCGTTTTGGTTTATAGGTACTTAGTGAATTTAAGTATGTTTTCTTTGATTAACTCGCTTACATTATAGACAAAAACAAAATATTTTATCCTTTAATTAACTAAGATAACAAAGTCCTCTCAATCAGTCTTGCCAACATTACGCCCGAGTAATGATAATGACATTTGATACCCGAGATACTTTATAGGCCAACCATTACGGCAGGTTCGAGTAGACAAAACAAGAACTGGCATAATTAGTAGATCTACGACGGCATCTCTCCGATAAAGCGCCTTATAAATTCGAAAAAGGAATCCCGTTTAAAAAGTTAATCCCACGAATAACGAGCATTGTTATATTCGAATAAGGTCTTTTATAGAGGCTACTTCATTTGAGACCCGTTTTTCAACAGCATTTATATTTTTTGGGATCGTACTGGTATCTCTTACAAATTACGAGGCAGTATTTAGTGAGGGAACATTAGTGAGATAATAATTCGTAGAATCAAGTTACACAATTACAAGGTGAGGAATGAGACAAGATTTGGAATTGGTAGTTAAAAGTTCCGTGTGCTATGTTCCCACTGGTATAAAATAATGATATATGTTTTATTATTGCCACTTGTTTTTAATTTTTAACATTACGTTGAGTTCATGTTTCATGGTTACGTAAATATCTACTACATTTTTACTGAATATTTATGTCTTATTTTATGTATATTTCGAATTGAAAATAGGAGCAACCATACATATTGTACTATACATAAATGTATTCTCGTAATCTAGTACGTATTTAGTTGCTTAAATTTTAATGTAAAGTGAAAACAATAAACGTTTCCCAATTAGAACCCCGAAAAATTCAAATTTCATAAGCATTCCAAATTCGGAAAATAAAAAGCTTGTAAAAAGACCGGCGTTGACGTTTGCGGCGACGCAAAGGAAAAAGTACGATAGTTTCCAGCCAGTCGGAAACCATTTGCGCTCGAAGCGGCTTGAAGCGCTTTGAAGCGCTTTAAAGGGACTATTGCCGTTGTTCGGGAAGTGCTCTCGCTCGCTAATTGTTTGCGGAAAGGGTTGCTCGAGTATTGTTGCGGTGAGTTTTTATACGGCCAGCAAAAAATATTTTTATTCGAATATGAACAACAATTGAGTCAAGGGCGTCAGCTATGATTTACATATTAATATTCTACATATTTTGTAACTTTTATAACTTATAAGTTTTGAATCTAGAGCGCGACGCTAACGCTATGCACTTAATTCAAATGAGTAAGTATGAATTTTTTGTTGTAAACTATTTCCTTTGAATTCAATCTAAAGTTTTTTTATGAGCTGAGCGGAAAACGAACTAGTATGTCACCTAATGGTAAGTAAATACCACCACTTTTAGACACCGGCTACACCAGAGTATTACAGAGGCGTCGCGAGACCAGAGGGCTTATTTAGAAAACATTGTCAGTAATTTTCCTTCAATATTCTAAAAACAAACGAATAGATATCTCTTATATTTACCTAATAAATAAACTAGCCTTATTCACCATCTATCTCATTACTGAACCTAAACAAAACCGCAACGCATTCCCAAACTTTTAACCCGACGCTCCACGGCGGCAATTTTTCTCTAATTAAAATTATTCCGATTGTCGTTACCGCCTTCGTTTGTTGTAGTCCCTGACGCGTGGCACACTGAGGGCACTTGTGCTTTTTAGTGCCCACGTTTACCCCACAGCATCACTCGAAAACGGCGTAAGTACACAGCCATTTGTGCCAGATACGACCTTTTACGTAGAAAAAAGTTTGAAAAAATAATGGGTAAAAATCATGTTCACTCGCAGTCAAGGGGTTTGAATGAATGCTATTTTTATTGTTAGTGGAAAAGTTTGGCTGGTTATCTGGGAAAAAAATGCGGTTTAAATGCTAATTTTGTTTATTAACAATCAAATAGTTTGGTGTATACAATTGACATGGAAGCTGAATCTAGATGTAATAAATCTTGAGATTGTCACTCTTTACTGGTAATCGAGAGTTAGATGGCATATAAATTAATAGACAGAAAAAGTAATAATGAAGAATAGTAGTAAATAAAGTTTCAGACATTTGGTTTTTGGTGTCAAAGAAAGAAAGAAAGAAAAAATATTTATTTGCCGCAGTAAAAATCCAAAATACACAAAACAGATATTTCGGGTAAAAAAAACTAAATAACTTATTACGGTTGATGCGTACTCCGCCATTTCTATTACTATTTTGTATGAGCCGACTGAACCGCAGGACGCAGAAGGCATGAGTGTGCAAGGTTTCTGCTTCAAACCATCTCTTTGAATCTGGATCTAAATGATACGACACACATGTATGTGTACTTAGTTTTCCCCACTCATTCCATTCATAAAAAAACATACTTATCTGACCTAACGGCCAAAACTAAAACTGTCGTAACCACACACAAACTTTGCCGGCCAGCACCCGCAAAAAAAACTTGCGCTCCATTTTCAAACTTTAAAAATCGCCAGCCAGCATTTAGCTTATCTGCTCAAACTTCCTTCCGTCACGTTAGCGTCAAGAAATTCGCATATTGTGCGAGGGCGGCGAACCACGCATGACGAAAAAAGCAAGATAACCTGAGACAAATCGTGTGGCGATGACGCAGCGGCAGTTAATGACGCAAAAATCTTCCCCGCGTCACCGTGACGCTTGGGCTTGTTAAAAAACTCCCTGCACCCTTTGTGGGCAGTGATTGGTTTGATTTTTCTCACTGTTGATTGTGGCTTAATTGGGATTGATGATTGGCGCTTCAATGGGGTTTGGTTTGGTGTTGTTATGGTTTTACAAGTAGGTACTTGAACACCTGGTTTTCGTTTTTTGTTGTAAGTATAGTGATTTTCTTTATCTGATAAAAAACTTTTGAAAATATTTTGATTACCTACATTCATACATTACTGTCCACTATTAAAACCAACATATTCAAAGGATTTCCGGAATGTTAGTTACAATAAATATGAAAGTCATACTTAAAAAGCGAAGTTCTTCAGAAATTCGACAACTGTCACGTAAAATAAGTAAAATTACGTAGTATTAAGAGATTAAACTCAATATTTCAGTTCTACTTGGACATATTAACAATAGAAAAGGCACGCTTACATTTAGATCATTTTCTAGCAAAGCTTAAAATCTACTATCACCGTCATTACCAGCTTAGCTACGTTACACAACAATATTACAATTAATTATGTAAGTTCATATTTATATTAAGCACTTACCGACACAGATGACACTTAATACAACGTTGTTACGACCTAAAATAATCACCTTTACCACAAAGAATTTATAAGCTGCTTAAACAATAATCCGACCGCACTTTCACAATAGGCCGTCCTTTTCCCCCTTTTAAGATGAAAACAAGAGGGAGCAAGATAAAACATCACGCGATTAGCAAGGGTAACAAATCGTAGGCATCATCAAATGTATTAGTACAGCCTATTAACAACTAGCGTGCCAAGGGTCCCCGGTTTATATGGATACCTGTCTCCCCGAGGAGCCGACGGTATCAAGGGTAAATTTACCACCCTAGGGGCAAAAGCTAACAGAAGCATCTTTGTTTAAACAGATAAAATCTCTTTGACAATTTGTGCTTATTCAAATAAGTCCCCGCTCCGATCCTTGTGTTGTTTTTAATTATAATGCTTTTAAACACGATTTTAGGGTGCTAGCTGCTAGGTAATAAATTTTAATGAGTCGTTAATTTAAAACTTTTAAAAGTAGCATAGCAATTTTAATTTTTAACAATAAAGAAACGCTATGTGGTCAATATTAAAGACCTTTTTTTTGGTAATGTGTTCTCCGCGCTCAGTTCCCTAAACCGAGTATCAGCTCCAAATTGCATTTAACGTTCTAATTCGAAACAGCCAAACCTATCTCATTATTCATTCCCTACCCCAACAACGCTAAATAATCATTACCGGTAGGCAAATACGACTTAACCGTTCCTTTTCGAGTTCAGAAAATCGCCGTGGTGGAACGGAACGACGTTCAAAATTAACAAAACTGATTACATTTGCGTATCTCAAAGGGCGTTTGTTTGGTTGATTCTTCCATTCCGATGGAACTCGAACAGTGACGGATAAAAAACCTTTTTCGGCGCGCCTGTCAAACAAATACGGCATGCTTTTATTTTATACGTATTGTGCACAAAAAAACACCTAGCGATGATTAATCTGCGCGCTTTATTTGCTAACGGTATTTTCATTGCTTTTTCATGACCATGTCATTACCGCCAACAAAGTATGATTCAGTATATATTTTATTTATCAACGCTGTTGTAAATTTAGTTACGCGTAATATTTCTGTCCCAATATTCGAGCTAATTAATTCCTCATGTACACAGTCTTATTAGATTCCTTTACATAAATTTCGTGTTTAAGCTTCACAAATTTTGTTTGTAATATTCGTATATTAAGCGCTAAACGTTACGATTAACGTTATAAATTCAAACACGAATCGGCTTCGCGCGGAACTCTCAAAGCGTTTGTCAAATTGCCTTCCATTCCCCTTGTGGAATTCCATCTTCGAAATTGTTACTGATTGTCTGTTTACATTTCTGTGCTTGTTTTGAATTTAAAGACGTTCATTTAACTATGGCCTCTGATGTTTGATGCCCCTCCCCTCTGTCGCCTGTGGCGGTAATGATCGGAGGGGGGCGGGGGATCAATTTAAAATGGTGCTTTTATTAGCGTTCTGTACATAATCGTTCGCGAATCAAAGGCGTTCGAAATTCGAAATTTGATGTTCTGCCG
Source organism: Archips crataeganus (assembly GCA_947859365.1). Classification (NCBI taxonomy): domain Eukaryota; kingdom Metazoa; phylum Arthropoda; class Insecta; order Lepidoptera; family Tortricidae; genus Archips; species Archips crataeganus. The sequence continues at coordinate 9,328,056 of OX402064.1, forward strand.
ATATGTAACTTTCGCAAATTAGGCGGCCATGTTTATTTGTTCTCTGTCTGCCAATCACGTTATTTCTACTTGTCTAAGCTTGTCTTTATGCGTAGTTATAATAACGTACGAGTACCTATGTCTTAGGTAAATTATTGAAAAGCCGCTTAAGTTAAGTACTTAAAAATAATCTGGTATCCAAGATTTTGTCTTACTTCCTGAATAAATAAATAAATAATAAATAAATAAATATTAGGGGACAATCTTACACAAATCGACCTAGTCCCAAACTAAGCAAAGCTTGTACTATGGGTACTAGACGACGATAAACATACTTATATAGATAAATAAATACTTAAATACATAGAAAACATCCATAACACAGGAACAAATATTCGTGCTCATCACACAAATAAATGCCCTTACCGGGATTCGAACCCAGGACCTCTTGCTTCGTAGGCAGGGTCACTACCAACTAGGCTAAGGCGGTCGTTACAAAAAAACACTTAACAAAGCCGCATACTACCAGGGGGGTTTCACTCCGCAGTTTAGGTATGTTCGGCCGGCGCTCCTCCCGGGAGGAGCATGGCAGTAGGTTGTCGCGCGGCCTTCACTTCGCACGCTAGCCGCGTCGCGCGTAATTAAGCATCTTTTTTTTCTGTGATTTTTGCAACTAAAAATGACTTCTAAACGATATTATAAATAACTTACTTACATACTAAAGGTAGTTTACTGAATTAATACACACTGTTATCTTTCTTGATTTATATACCTACCAAATATGGGCGAGTGGGAACCCTGTGCCCTTGGTTTCGGATCAGCGGTGCCCAACGGAATATGAACGCTCGTATCACACGATAAGTTTTAATTTCGCGTGCACGCAGTAGGAGTAGGAAAGTTTTTATACCTAAAGTTGACCTTTGTTCGAGAGTGATCCTTCTGTACGTTAGTACTATTACTTATTCTGTGATACTAATTACTTGTAATTTGAAGAAAAAATAAATCCCAATCTGTCATGCATTGTTTCACGTAACGCTCTTTATATCTCTTTATATCGTCATACTCTATGCATGCATTTTGCGGTTGGACCATGTGTAAGGTCCGTCTGGATCCCTACCACCATCTTACACTAATCTTGCCGCCAAGCCACAGTGATTTCGCTGTTGTGTTCCGTCTTGTGTGTGTGTGTGTGTGATAGTGAGTCTTCAGTTAATCCACTTGCTTGTTTTCCGTGGCATGAAACAAAAAATACTTGACACGAAACTTCTTAGAGAGCTGCCAACATTATTTAAATGTCTAAATAGATGTTATAATCAAATAATTTTACGAATCTATGTATAATCCGAAGCAAAAAACAATTGCTTTGGTAATTCAATAATTGAATGAATCACATCAAATGCATCAATGAAATTAATGAAATCCACGTCCTTTTTCAATCACTAATCCTAAGGGCTCAAAGGGTCTATTCAAAACCACTCGTCATTTGACGTGCGGAGATCTCATCGCCAGAAACATGCGGACCCGATAGACCAAATTTTCGAACGAGGGCTTTAAGAATCGCTGACCACTTGCATAAATTATACGTCCTATGTATAGGAAGGATGCCCTTTTGTAAGAAATTACGGATCGGAAAAATAATTTTGACATTTTCTTTAAGTTGCTTTCGGGGATCCTATTATGTGTTTTATAAAGGATCCATTCTGTATTGACATTTTCTCCTCCTTTGATCGAGTTTGAAGATAATGACGCGTTTGTCTTTGAGGGTTATGATACCGATTTTTTACTTCACTTGAATTATATTCCGATATCGTAATGAAAATTTTGCGGGAATTGTAATTAGGGGATTTTTGTCGGTAAAGAGACGTCGAGTAACCTTCCCTGTGCCGATGATATTGACCATTATCTTCATCGGTCCAAGAACTGCTGCAACAATTCACCACGGCGCGCCATCAAGTTCGATTAGTGATGAACAAATCTAAGACCCAAATCATGACCAATGCCACGAGAAAAAGAAAGATTCAAATTGCTAATTACTTTACAATCCCTGAGACCTGCACGAAACTTACTTATAATTCATCTATTTCAGCAATTATTTTTCCAAAATCTATAAATTTTTGTATAAACGGCCATACCGTATCGGTTTTAATTAATCTACATGATACGCCCAAATGGGCAGCGGCCGGTTGAATGGGCCAAATGCCTAAACCCCTTTTGTGCACAACAAAAGCTTACTCTAGTTTGCATGTGATTCCACTAATGGCTATAGACAATTTAGGTATCGTTTATTCACTATTCTATCTGAATTGATTGTCACTACCTGTATTCGTAAAAGGAGTAATACGTAACTCGTAAGTGTAAAATACCTGGTATCTACATTGTATTATTCATATTTATATCGTCTCGTTTCTGTTCTGCATCGACTAGCTACTATAAAAAGGCTATGGAGTACAGAAATCTGTTAGGCTTTTTAATACTACACCCAACCCACCCTAAGAGCTCGTTCCCACTATGTCGTATGTCGGTCCGGATTTTAATCGGTCGTTCCAGTGGCAGAACATTTTATATGAAGCTATTCACACTCGTCCGACAACGATTTTGTGTCGGATCCGACAAAAAATATCGTGTGTTTTGTCAGCCCTCGTCCGGAAATCGAGTACAGTACGCTTAGTATAAGTTTTACTTCACCAAAATACTTCTCGATCGCGTTTACGTAAAAATTTCAATTCTATGGAAACATGGACGCGCGGCCGCGGAGCGCTGTCCATGTTTCCCTAGTAATTAATTTTTTTACGTAAACGCGATCGAGAAGTATTTTGGTGAAGTGAAACTTATACTAAGCGTACAGAACCCTCGATATGACTGTGCGGTCGTGGCCGACAGCCGACTAGTGTGAACAGAGCCGCCGACACCCGATTAAAATCGGAATCCGACATACGACATAGTTGGAGCGAGCTCTAAGGCGTAAGCCACACAGAAGAGACGTGGGATGGGGGCGCGTCGCGGTCCGCGTCGTTTGTTTGCAGGCCGCGTCTGCGTCCCGTTTCTTTCCTCTGCTTTGAATTGCGACGCTGTGATCCTGTTCCTTGAAATTTAAGCTCTATGAAAATTATAAAATTCAGATAAAGGTTTACAAAGTTATTAGGTTAGGCGGCATGAAAAAATGCAAAGTGATGCAATTATTCTGCTCGTAGTATGAAAACTGATTCAAGTGGTGCCGCGAATGCTTCTGTGTGGCTTATGTCTTACCTATTCTACGGCACTATTTTATTGTTCTCCTAATATTTTATTACATTAGGTACCTCCTGCTTGAGCAAAATTTATTTATGTATTTAGAACAAAGTTTAAGACTATATTCTGTCCTGTGTATAATCCACCCACGTCTGGAGGTAAACTTTTAAATTAAAAATCTAAATTCCGAAACGATAAAAAAGAAGTATACCCCGCAATTTGAATAGGAAATTTGAAAAGCTATCTTCCCCATTATTCATAGCATCCGGTATTAATGAGCCAGAATCGCTATCAATGCGAATTCGCCTCTAAATCGCATTGAACACTCTGGATAACGAAATGACTGCAAGAAGTCAACCGTAAGCAAGGTGAGAAAGGTTGAATGTTATTCGATCCATCCGCACCGGTTACATCAAAGACAGTTAACTCCAGGATGTGAGATTGAAATTCCTGATCTGACTAGTAATAAACTTACTTTGCTTTAAAAGAGATTTTCAAAAGAACGAATAAAGAAAGCGGAGATGTTATTATTAAAATCGGCGCCGACGGAATAAAGGGGTATATTTAAAATGACACCCGCCATTTTGTTCTTATGTTATGTTTTTTAAAAGTGGCCGACAAATCTTTGAGTTTATGGAGATTTAAATATGGAATCTGTAGCTGGCCAGTATCTTGATTGTTATCGAGCCGATGACAATAACGGTTATTGTTATTGTGTCTTGCGTATTCCGCGAGGAGGTTTAATTTAAAAATCGATTTTGTTTTATATTCGTAATTCGAATCGTTTGGTACGGTTGAGTTCAGTTGGATTTTTCATTGTGACTCATAATGTGGAATTACAGAAGTAATTCATAACATATTAATACTATAGTTATTGACCAAATGGCATCAAAAGAATTTTAAAGCTGACCTTTCTTTGTATTAAGTATTTTGTTATTATTCGCTTTTCCCGTAGATGAAATAAATCCCGTAAATTTAATAAAAGGAACATTTTTGTTCTCTCATCGGTTTTCAGAGTTCTAAAATCTGGGGCCTGTTGCGAAACTAATATTACAAGCGGAACTCTCGCTTCAGTTACTATATCAACTAGAAAGGGAGTTCCGCTTGTAATATAAGTTGTACTTTGTTATGCAACAGGCCCCTGTTCTGCTCCTACAGTTCTACTTTCCATAGCGGTTTTGTGATATTTCAGAATATCTTATGGTCGCAGTACCTAGTAGGTACCTAAGATGATAAGTACATTTCATTGTAGTTAAAAAATGAATTTTGCACGACGATTTTAATTTAAATAACCCTTAACGTTTTATTTTTGGAATCGATTGAAACATTAACAAATTATTTGCTTACGTAGCGAAATACCTCACCAACTTTTCTTCGCATTGTGTTCCATCTCAGAATGTTGGATAGACAAAAGCACGTGTTTACGACTGAAGTATTTAGATCCGTCTGGTAACACTGAACAGTTCTGTTTGTTATTTTATTAAGTGTTCTAATACGTTTAAACTACTTACTCTCACAACCTCCTATCTTACCCGAACGCTGGAATCGAGAAACGTTCGTTTGAAACGCCCGATAGAGTTCGGATTTCGAATAAGTTTCTAGCCGTTATACGATTCCGAAGTAATCGATTTATTGTAACCAGCCAGTACATCACAAAGAAACTTGTTTATACAATACAAGTGTTGTGTATTTAAACTTTTTATATCTCCTATTCTTGGCGTTGTATTTTGGTCGGCCTCTTCAAGATTGTAGGTATAAAAATAAATATTTAGTTTTGACCGCTGTTATATTGTATGGGGAAAAGGTTAATATCTTTGTAAATGGTGGAGTGTGCGCGCGCGCGCCGATTGAGTCTTGTAAATAAGTTCGGACCTATTTTGGATGTAAATGGAAGTTACATTGGATATTTACAGTAAAAGTGTTGACGCTTACGCGTTACTCGAAGTTTTCTCTGATGTTTTTTTTTTTCATTTCGCTTCTACCATTAATGTATTACAATTTAAACTAATCCTCTTGTTTGTGTAAAACATTTTTTTAATTTAATTTGGATATAAAGGGATTCTATTTAAACGGAAGTCCATAGAGGCTAGTGACCAGCAATTTTGTAAAGAAGCTTGCCACTACTACTTATTCAATACCTTTGCGTAAACAATATGGCTGCGGTTTTTTTGTGGGTACCGGACCGGCTGTACTTACTTCTAGTTATCGCTTTTCTCTACGCCTCCAAGTCATTGTAAACAATACTCCAACCACTCTACATTTAAATACCACATTGTAAATGGTTTCCAATATACCAGCAGTAAAGGCGCTGACAGACTGGTATACAATGATTTGTCAGAGGCGGGATCGACAGCCGTCACTCGGCAAGCGTCGTGTGTAAACCGCTTTATGTTTTAAACGACGCGATGAGAGACTGGCTGGATTGATAATGCTTTAAAAAGAAGAATGTTAAAATGACCATGATAATATTGCGTGCCGTGTAGTTCTTGGGACATCGGTGTAGAATCCCTTTTCGCGTAATTAGCGAAACTAAACCAAGTGTTTTTTTATGCTGATAAAATTAAGAACTACCCTTACTTCTACCATAATTACTCGTATAAATTGTACGTGGTATGGAATAATAGAATTGTAACGGTAGTTGACGTGGCCTACCTACTTAACTATGTTAGTTTATGTTCTTTATTACTTTTTTCTTATAGTTTTGTTATGGTCCAAAGGGGTAAAGACCGGCATTTTACTGATTTAGGACCATTTCGTGATATGCGCATTTTTTATTTTATATTTTCATGTTATCACGAATTAATATTTTTTCCTTTCTTTCTATATTAGTTAATAAGATATATAATATATGGGATGCTAGCGGCCAGAAGCGACTATCTTTCGCGCTTTTTTTTATTCCAACGTGTTTCCTATTAACATGGTTAGTACCGGACGTGTGAGATTTCTTTGTTACGGGTTCCTTTCAAGTCCACGTAAAGTATGGGGCAGATTAGTTTTTGATTTATATTCAGTTCTTTTGAATGCGAAGATGAAACAAACGCATTTGTAGTGGGATTACAGACACAGACTATGTCAACGGAATATAGGAACATAATTTCGATAGTTATTTATACTTGACTGGCTGTTGCCCGCGACTCCGTCTGAGAAGAATTCGTTTATTGCTAACCCGTGGGAACTATGCAATTTTCCGGGTTGAACGCCCTTCCCAGAGTCTCAAGCTATTTCCAAACCAATAAGCGTGAAGAGCGACAGACAGACAGGAAAATTTCTATGGTGTGTGTAGTTCCCAATCCGCAGTGAGCCCGCGTGGGAACTACGGTACAAGCCCTCTCAATTTGAGTGGAGTGTGCCCTGCAGTGGGCTATGATGATGATGATGATGATGAACACAATGTTATCTCTACAAGCAATGCGTGGAATTGATGACATTCACGAGCATATGAACGAAACTGGAATAATACAATTACGTGGCTTAGCTATTTACATTGAAAAATATTTTCGACGTTACTTTTGTTGTTAATAGTTAGCGACCGCGAAACTCTAAAATTAGCGGTCAAGACAATGGCATAGTTTAACGACCAAATATTACTTTAATGCAAAAGGATTGTTATAAAACAATAAGACTGTCATCTTTTCATACACTCATAGTTGGAAACTAAACGCTCGACAATATATATTTTATATTATACTAAACAAGGCGGTTTAAATGTACATTTAACAGATTTTTTCTTGAATCTCGCAACAAATGAAGACCACGATAGGTATGTATATGAACTAAAATAATTACTTTGCTCACCCGCGACCTTACAATAGTTACGTTTATGCAAGAAATGTGCGTTCATGCAGTTCCTCCACCTCCACACTGTACGAACACACACAAATCACATAAACCCAACCATCACCACCACCAAGCTACACTGACGCGTTTCGAACTCAACCAGAGCTCATCTTGTCTTGTGTTTTAACTTGTCACTGTAACTTAACTTATTTGTTTTGGTTTGTTAGTTTAACATTTGGTAGCATAGCATACGGTTGTGGTAACTCTGAAGATGAGCTCTGGTTGAGTTCGAAACGCGTCAGTGTAGCTTGGTGGTGGTGATGGTTGGGTTTATGTGATTTGTGTGTGTTCGTACAGTGTGGAGGTGGAGGAACTGCATGAACGCACATTTCTTGCATAAACGTAACTATTGTAAGGTCGCGGGTGAGCAAAGTAATTGTTTTAGTTCATTAATATGGACCTCCGCAAAGTAACGCCTGATTCAATAAATTAGGTATGTATATGTTTAAGGAATTTCACAAAACCCAGAAATTTTAATTTAACTGTCAAACAATGTATCACGCAAGCAAAGCCACTGGAAAAAAACTGGCCAAGTGCGAGTCGGACTCGCACACGAAGGGTTCCGTACCATTATCTATAAAAACGGCAAAAAAAATATGTCTGTTGTAGAGAGCCCCCTTAAATATTTATTTTATTCTGTTTTTTTTTAGTATTTGTTGTTATAGCTGCAACCGAAATACATCATCTGTGCAAATTTCAACTGTCTAGCTATCACGGTTCCTGGGATACAGCCTGGTGACAGACGGACTGACGGACGGACAGCGAACACTCAGTAATAGGGTCCCGTTTTTACCCTTTAGGTACGGAACCCTAAAAAGGGTATAAAAATCTCTTAATTTTTCTACCAGCTCCTTAAATTTTAACGCCTCCGGTTTTATTCCTAGACGCGACAATCCCTTGCTTTTCAGAAAAACAAAAGAAAATCGACACAATATCGGCGATTCGGCGATCCTCTTATGTTTTTCTTAAAATCGGATACGACCCCGACGCAATCCCCAGGAGCATTTACTGCTGTAGTTTTCTATGTTCTTAGAGAAACATAAGTCTTTCACCGCGTCAATGGAGATTCCACAAAAGTGCGAAGCCGCAAAAAGAAAAGATTAATAAAGCTTAGCGCTCGCTCGCGCAACACCTGTCTTTTGTCACTAATGGACCGCTGCCCTAATCTCCGGGCAAAAGAAAATGTAGTTTGGGGGCAGGGAATAATGCTAGGATTTTCAAGTGGCTTTATTTTAGTTGTTAAAATCATTACCTCATACTTGACGGACAAGGTGATATTTGATTATATATGACTTGTGAACTCAAACGCATTATCTTCAGTGGGATTTGATGTGACAAAATGTACACCAAGTTTTTTCTTATTTCCGTCATCAAAATAAATATACCAATCTATAAATATAGATATAATCGATTTGATTAAGTCCCGGGTGTCGTATTGATCATGACCACAAATCTTTTCACTTTTTGCATACAAAATTTTCCTCCAAAGTAAAACCAAAAAACAAAATTGCACTCGCTGTAAAACCGAACTCCGCCTTATAAATCATTCACAACTCCCAAGACGGCAACCTGCAAAGATAAAAATTCTAAAATTCAAATTACCCGCCAAAAGCCACAAAGGCATAGATAAACTCGAGACGGGTGCATCTCGTTTGCATCTTCCGCCGTTACGGTGCGTTCCGAGTTGCCTTTTGCCGGGATCCGCTTGTTATGCCCGGCCGGTTAACTCGAGAATCCTCCAATTATATCCGGCTCAAACTGGCTGGAAACTGCTGTAACTTTTTTTTCGGGCGTCGAAACGGTCTTGGTCTATGACTTGGTTGTTACTTGAGGTTTGCAGAGTCGTAACCGGATACTACCAGATTGTACGTTTACATTATTTAGTATGTAGTTAGTATTATGTAATAATAATATTATTATCATCACCATCATCATTATCCCAGCCTATATACGTCCCACTGCAGGGCACAGGCCTCCTCTCAAAATGAGAAGGCTAGGGCCGTAGTTCCCACTCGGGCCCAGCGTGGTTTGACCTATGGCCTCTCAAGCATGAAAAAGCAGGTCGTGGATTGAAATCCCGGCTCGCACCTCTGAGTGTTTCGGAATTTATGTGCGAAATTAATTTGAAATTTACCACGAGCTTTACGGTGAAGGAAAACATCATGAGGAAACCTGTATACACCTGCGAAGAAATTCAATAGTCTGTGTGAAGTTCCCAATCCGCACTAGGCCCGCGTGGAAAATTGCAGATGAAGCCAAAGGTGTATCTGTATCTCACAGTCTATTCACTAGCCCTAGGTTGTATCAATCTGATAAATAATAACTATCTGTGGTTTTGCTAACAAAATACTAAGTTTCCAGCTAATAGGAGATGGTCGCGGCCATTTTTTACGTAATAAGATAATATTTATCATCCAGTTTTGCACGCGTCATAGTTAGCGAAAATAACCGTAGCATGAAAAACTTAAATAAGCAATCACACTTCATGTCATTAATCATAAACATTTTGCGCGAACATCATAAGCACGCGCGCCTGTCACTTTGACGTACTATTTCTTGGTACTGAAAGTGCCAAGGCTTAAAAGAAAATGTTTTGTTTAGTGTCAAACATATAGCAGACTTTGAGAACGCTTCACCGATCTCTTGTTTAACTCATAGACTAACCTAACCTAAAAAAAATCCCCAACTCGCAAATATTGCTTACCTATATATTTTTTTAATGGCTAAACGCCATGATGCCGGGTCACATATTTATTTTGTACTAGCCTTCCGTCCGCAGCTTCGCCCGCGATAAATAAATTTTCCAGTAGGAAAAGGTATTTTCCCGCGGTAAAAAGTAGCCTATGTCACTCAGTGATAATGTAGCTTTCTAACGGCAAAATAATTTTTGAAATCGGTCCTGTAGTTTCGGAGCCTATTCAATGCAAACAAACAAACAAAAAATCAAATCTTTCCTCTTTATAATATTAGTATATATAGATAGATGAAATGCTATAACGACCTCTCGTCTAGCCAGTCTAGCCGCGCCTGAAACTTGATACTTCGCGGCCTATTATAAGGAACATAATGTAAATATTTCGTTGCATGTTTGAGAAAAAAAAATATGTCATGTCAAAGTCAAATAACAAGCACAGAATGTCTAAGAATCTACCACCGGTTCGGAAATACCCTGTTGAAAAGAATCCGGCATGAAACTCGAAAAGGTACCTACTAAGGTAAACAGATCTACAATATTATATAATAATATTCAGCATCATCATCATCATCAGCCTATGTTCATCCACTGCTGGACATATGCCTCTCCCATGGCACGCCACTGAGCACGATCCTCGGCCACTCTCATCCAGCTGTTGCCAGCCGCCTTGCGAAGATCATCGCTCCACCGAGTCTGAGGACGTCCCACGCTACGTTTGCCAATCCGTGGTCTCCACTCAAGAACTCGTCTACCCCAACGGTTATCGGTTCTTCGGGTTATATGGCCTGCCCATTTCCACTTCAGCGTGCTGATGCGGTGGGCTATGTCGATAACTTTGGTTCTCTGTCGGATCACTTCGTTACGAATTCGATCTTTTAGAGAAACTCCGAGCATAGCCCTTTCCATAGCACGTTGAGCAACTTTAAATTTGTGTACCAGCCCTACAGTGAGTGTCCATGTTTCGGCACCGTATAATAATATTATTATATATCAATTTCAGTTAAGTATCTACCTATTAGTGTTCTTGAGATACAAGCATGTGACGGACAGACGGGCCACTATGTTGCTACACCAACATTAATAAATTAATAAGGTACCGCTGTCACCATTCAGGTACGGAACCTTCAAAATAATTGCACTAATACTGGACCTATTTACATACAAGAGTTTTACATCATCATAATTTTCAGGCGTCCTCTGCTGGGCATAGGCAACCTGCGGCCTTTACCAGATCACCTGCCCGTCTCGTTGATAGACGTCCCTCGCTGCGCAAGTCAGTTTTATTGATCATGTAAACAACAAAAAGATTAAGTAGGCACACTGTGACATAAAAGTTCTAACAAACCTATACTCAAAAGCACTCGAATAACATAATTATCAACAGGACCCACCCCCCGTTAACCTAAAAATACCCACTTGAAAGAAAGTATATCACCGTAAATAACTTGACGTTAAACAAAAGAGACCCCAAACCCTAAGGGACGCTCCCGTGGTCCGCTCAAACAGAAAATAACCCCTCTTGCCTCCCTCGCCTCATTCTTGCCTCTTGCCTCTCGCCTCTTGCCTCCCGGATGCTCGTCCCACTCGAGCTTTTCTTTTATTCCCTGCCTCTTATGTTTATTTTTGTTTTCCGTTAGCCACTGGAAATAATGGCGTGCGGTTTGTGTGGATATTCCGTTTAAATACTAGATGTTCTTTTTACATAGTTACTTTTATTCAACTGATAAGACAAGCTTTGATTATGTAAGTAACTATTCTGTCTTCGTTTGGTTTGGCAACGGATGTGCTCGGTTGTTTGTAGCTTTGAGGATTAACTAGTATACTTAGTTTGAGTGGGGTTTGCAACAATTGGACCTGCGTGGTGTATGTGTATGTTATGTGCAGAAAAAGAAAAGGGCGAGTTTTCATCTTCCTTTTCTACCTTATAGAGGTGATCTCTATGTAAATATCTGCTTTCTACCTCGAACGATTTGGGCTGGATTTTGATGAGTCAAACACTCAGTGAAGACTTTTCCAGTGAAGACAATTCCAATATAAAAATTAGAATTTAATATTTTACTATCTGCCCGGGGCTTTGCACGAATTCTAATCAGGAAAGTGAGACTAAATCTTTTGTCTCATTGTTTTTTTATGGCGATTTCTTGACCCTGATGTTTCAATTTTCTGTAAAATAAAATCCAACTTCTCACAATAACTAACGTTGTACAGTGAAACGCTTACATGTATTCGCCAATTGATTATTTTTAGATAAGTTTTCTAGCTGGAATGTCCATAGTTCTCATCACAATTCAAGACAACCTTTTGTGGGCGTTCGCGGCACGTCATTATTCAGTTCGCATTCAATGTAATTTGCATCTTTCTGAACAAAAACGGCGTAATGGAAATGTATTAAAGTGCACTAACGTCGGCGGAAGGAGTTCCGATATTGTTTTAGTAATTACAGTTTTCAGTTTTCAAAAGCGTGCTCTTGAAGTAGAGTTTGGAGGGCTTGCATTTTCTGCGAATAATACTGAACGCGTGCTATTTTGACTGAAGGATTTGTCGACAAATAAACTTGGTGGCATTCAAGCTGTAACCAAATACTTTGCTGTGAAACTATTAGCGTATGCGACGCTTATAATGTCTTCGTGCAATATTCACCTTGCGCGCATGAGCGGTAGCGTTTTCTTATAATCATTTCAGCCGTAACGTCTACTGCGCAGAACAAATTAGACGCAGATTGTCCTGAAGTCGTAAAGTATCCTAAACGCAAAAGACCCTAAACTTAAAACAACCTACACGCATAATGTCTTAAACGCAAAATACCCTAAACGTATATTGTAGCGAAAATGACCTGTGGATATTATGTACTTCATAGGATAGGATTACGATCCATAAGTCTACGATTGGAACGGTTACTCTTAAAATATAAATTCTCAAAATCCATACTAATATTATAAATTCTAAAGTGCGTCTGTCTGTTAGCTCTTCATACTTAAATCGCTGAGCCGAGTTACATGAAATTTGATATGGATATAGTACTTATGATATGACTCATAAGTTACGTACAAGACAAGTAATACCGTGTATGATATTCTCAGGGCATTTTGTGTTTAGGGCATTTTGCGTTTAGAGCATTTTCCGTTTAGGTCATTTTGCGTTCGTGAAATAGGTTATTGTGCGACGGGGGGTGCAGAACATAGGCATCTCCCAAGGTTCGCCAAACAGACCGATCCTATGACATCCAACGCGTTCCCGCAACCATAACCAGGCCGTCACTCCATCTCGTTGGAGGCCTACCTACACTGCCTCTTCCGGTCCGTGGACGCCATTTGAAAACCTTTTGGCTCCATCGGCCATCAGTTATACGAGTTAAGTTACCGATGTAGCTCAAAGAACAGCCACACCCAAATGGCAGTGGGCAGGGCACATCGCTCGTAGAACTGATTATGACATTATCTATTATATAAAAATCTCGTGTCACGGTGTTTGTTATCGAACTCTTCTGAAAAGGCTTGACTCATTTTTATGAAACTTTTGTCTGTATTTGGTAGATCTGAGAATAGGTATTTGGTAGGGTAGACGGAGTCGCTGGCAACAGCTAGTTACGATAATTACCCAAAAAGTTACCCTTAACTTCCGTTTTTTGCAAATTTTCTGTCAATATCTTTCCACGAGAGGGGAGGGTTCCCCTGAATATTTCAGCTTCCGAATAACATGGCTTAAGTGTCAAGCTTATAATTAGCATCCCTAAACCGCGACGCCATCTATTGTCAGCTGTGGTCATATCAGCAACCCCATGACGATCTTAGGATAGCGGCTCCATGCGTGCACTCGTTAACGTAATTATGACCCTTTAATAGAGTTGAAATTTGAATGATCGAAGCGCATGAGCTGATTATACGATAGGCGCGTGCGACGCACGTGTCCGCTAATGATGGTTCGTATTGACACTAGTTTTTTGATGTTTATTGATGATAGTGCAAAACCGCGTAACTTGTATGTGCGATACCGCGTAAGTGTTGAGAGATGCTATGTGTATGCACATGTATACATATATGGTGTGTGGTTCTGTATAAGGAGTTTTAAAATGAAACTAGAATATTTCAGCAGATGTTTGAGTTAGTTTGAGTGAACAATCCTGTAGAAGCTTTTTTAGGAATTTTTAATTAGAAATGACTCGGTATCTACATTTTGAACGTCAATCAAAGTATGGAAACATTTATCAAGTTCAATTTAATAAAAAATTAAAAACGTTTAGGTACGTAGGTACTTATAATATAATTATATTCACTTCTACTTCCCACTGTATGTATGTATGTCGCGTACCAGGTAGAACCTCTTAACAATCAATTTCACGATGATTTCTTTGCCAGCTGTAGAGAAGGGTATGTATTACAATACCGAAGTACGAAAGACCGAATGTATTAAAACATCGAATGGGTCAAAAGACCGACACGATTTTTTTTTGAAACCGTAAACTTCTCAGAATTTATTAAAACGGCATCATACAGAACCCATTAGGTTAGGTTAGGTTTGTTTTATAATAATCTTAAAAAGTTAACGGTTTCAGAAAAAAATCGTGTCGGTCTTTTGACCCATTCGATGTTTTCATACATTCGGTCTTTCGTACTTCAGTACTGTAATACATACCCGTAGAGAAAGTCAACATGACATTTGGAACAAAAAAGTTCCACCCTGGTACACAATTCACTTTCCTTGGCTGTACTAGTAAACAAATGCAGACTATCTCAGAACGTGCATCAAAAAACTTATTTCCATCGTTCTCTTAACAATAATCATTGCGGATAAACACAATAAAAACCCCATTATTTCAAGCAATGAACATGCAAAAACTAAAATATCAATCAAACTTAAAAGCATTATCGAGAAAAACATTGTCTAACAAACTGAAACAAACAAAAACATGCAAAATGCTTGATCACTGCATGAGGATCTGATACGGCCGGTGCAACGGCCATTAAAAATCGCACATCATGTCGGATTACAATAACTTGATAAAAACCTGTGATAAACAAGACTGGTCCTGCGGGGGGTACTGTAACGACAGCAAAGATAACATTAAGAGAAGAATTTAATTACTTATACATTTCCACTAATCCAGATAATTTACTTTTATTATATAATACCTGGTTTACACTCGCGTACGAGTGGCGAGACGAACTGCGGGACGAACCACGAGACGAGACTGTGAACAGGCGCGCCTCGCGCCTCGTCTCGTGATTTGCCTTGATTTTGAGGCTCGCGTCCGGAGCGAGACGACGAGGCGAGGCGCGAGGCGAGGTGACGAGGCGAGAGTGTAAACCAGGTATAAGAATGCCGCTGTTATCCTCTGATTTTATAGCTTCTCGGAGTAGTGAGGTTTCTGTGTCCATTTCAACGAAATCCATTCAGTAGGTAGTTTTTATTTGAAATTGTAACAAACGTCCTACATTCATACATATAGCTTCACAAACTTTTGTGTTTATAAAGTTCACTTGTACCTAGATATATTTAATGTTCTGAGAAAAAAGTAGCAATGATGATGATTTCATAAAATTGTTTGTTCTGGGGTAGGAAGTAAATAATTGCAAATTAGAAATCTATTGACTTACTGCTGCACTGAAAGACTTCAATTGACTTCTAAGGTTTGTTAATGTAAAAAACGACAACATAATACTATCTAACTTAATTTAAAACCTATCGAAAATTGAAAAAAAACATATTACCTATAATGACTTTTTGGGACAGCTTTATTTGGTGACGGTACAATTATACGAACTATTTGCATTAAATCCATATTAAAGCTCTACATACATCAATATAAAAGTATGATAGGATAATCATTTGTGTGCATGTAAATATACAAAGTTGTTCTTATAATAGTTCAGAACACTTCAATTCAAGGCTAAAGAAAGATACTTAATTAATTTGTTGTTCGATTAAGTCATTTGTAATAAATTTTACCCTTTTTAACCTTATTTAATTTTGTAGAAGCTTTTTTAAAGTAAGTACTAAAGACAATGACATTATATCTCTCTCTTTTCAATTTCAACACGGCTACAAAAACCCTAAAAATTTCCTCTTAAAAATCCCCCCAAAATTGTAATACCGCAAATCATAATCATTGTTTCTCATAATCCCCAATCATTCTCTGGCAATCACGAAAATCGCATGTCCTCATCGCACTAATCTTCGGATCAATCGGGCGACTGATCGCGATAAAACGAGTCTTGCAACTCAGCGATGCAATAATTAATTCAGGATACAATTGTGCAATCTGTTGTCGATATTAAAATGCATTTAAACGCAACAGGGGATACATCGAGACGATGCTGATGTAAATTATTTGATGTTGATTAGGGAAAATATGATAGGGTTAAAAAATAAAGATGTTCGCAAACGATGACGAAATGGTTTAAAATAACACAGTTTACTAAATAATGCAATAACATAGAAAGAAATCGTGTGACAATAATTGTTGACACAAGTTCTTACATGGTAATTAATACAGCAAGATTTTAGGAATTATGGAAAAAACACGATGCAGGAGAAGAAATCTTTTAGCATTCATGAGTTATTGTAGCGATAACCGATAAGGTTAAGTAAATTTTCGAAAGCTGAATACTTAACTTAATAAAACTTACGTCCGTAGTAAATCTCGAGTTGTAGAAATTTACTTAACCAATTCAATTTCATTTTAAAAAATATAGCTCCTTCGATACTATCTATCGATGATTCTGCCAATGTCGAGGTTGATAAAGACTAGTGGGTTGGCCGTTGTTTGGTGTTCAATCGGAGATTTAACGACTGATTTGACATTTATTATTATTACTTGACAGTTATAGTAACTTGATGCAACTCATGCTTAGTTTTGGATATTAACTATGTGTGGTTACGGAGTATCAAGACTGTAGCACATAATATACCTATAGGTATTCATTAAAATCCAGACTAAATTAGGCAATTAGTGAGGGCATATCAAATAAAAAAAATATTTTTGCATCGTCTCCACTGCACCTCTAGTTCCAGCTGCAACATGCATTAGCGATTCATTTTGATATGTCATCGCGGCGTAATGCCCTTTGTGCCAGCCCTCGCACTTTTATGCTATTATTTAAATTATCAACACTTTGCTATATTTGTTTTGAATAACGTTGTTTTTATATTTGTATCGGCATCAAGAACTAAACTGGCTTTGAACTTCGGCAAATTAGATTTTCGATTTGAGGCTTTTTAATTTAAGAGAGGCGAAGGCTCGACGTTCGATAAATACTATGGTCCACTGATATTCATGAAATATTGTGATTTGTGGTATTTACTGATCGTGTGATCTATTGTACATATTGATCGGTGTCAGTAGGTATTTATCACAAACACCCAGGTCTTAATTTTGTATCAGTTCGTGGTAATTATTGGCATCCCTCAATATACTGGGTTATACACGATCAGTAAATCGTCACTACTTTGAAAACAGCTCGTATCAAATCAATTTGTAAATCAAACTGAACCTTGTTGCACATTTAGTATAGTTTACTTTAACAGATTATTGATTTGGGATACGAGTTTTTTTCAAAGTACCTAAGTAGTGACGATATATTGTTACGACATGTCAATACGGATCGCAATAAGCGAACTGAACTGAACTTCTAGCCTGCACTAGGCTAGGTACACGTGTATTGCATGGATATAATACAACCCACCAGTATTTATCATAATATTTATTTATTGTACCTTACCTACCTACGTCTAATCTTCGCCATCTAAAGCATAAGGAAGTGATCCTTCAGTGAGATTAATTAAAACTCCTGTCATTATTATTAATAATACAAAATATTATTAAATTAATGTTTCAAATCACATCGTCTCGCTGATTTATCTTATCCTATTAAAACGAGATATACAACTAATTCGCAAATACCGCGTGAAGCTAATGTGATTATTAATATTACCGCAACATAAATCGAAGCACAGAATTCGCATATAATTACAAAGTCCAGAAACCCACATTCGAGAACTAGGTAATCCATCTGAAAATAAGAATGCGTCGACCAATGACAGTATATTATGATTCCGACCAAGATCTTGCACCTCTTACGTCAATGTGACGTCTGTTTCATTATACGGATTTCTATCACCCTGCCAAATAACACAGGCATAATCAACTCTAAGTTCTAGCCAGTAAAACCCGTTATTTCCCAACGGTAAGGGATTAAACTATTTTGATATCGACTGTGGGTTTTATAAATTATGCCACGGCATGTCCGGTCGTCAGTTCTAATCTCTGTGTCACTCTTAACTTCTACATTTCTAACGCATTCTGTTTTTTGATCTTTAATCCATTATATCATCATAATCCTCTCTATTCGTGCTAAGTATCTTGTCAATTGTTGAATGAGATTATTATAATTTGTCGCTGGATTAATAGGTATGAAAAGTTGTGTAATCTCGGAGATTAACTGCTACACCGTTTGATGTTCAAGGATGGCAGCTATTTATATCGTGGCCATCTTTATTGATTGTACATCGGCGAGGCGATAGCGCCAAATCACGCCCCGTTGTTGCTATTGGCAAGGCTGCCATTGTCATCGCTTCGGTCTCCGGCTACTTTTAGCGCCGTTCCATCATGCGCGTCTCCTCCCGACCCACCTGCGCTGGAGAAACAATATATTAAAACGCAGCTGGCCTCCTCAATCAAATCACGCATTTTTATATCATCTCCAACATTAATAATGCTATCAAAACGCGGTCGAAATGCCAAAACGACGGTCGGCTGTAAAATATAAGCGCCAATTGCTAGGACATCTCCGCAAAGCTATTAAATAAAAGTCTTTTTACATTAGATAAATCGCGCGCGTTACTCGGGAACATCTGTCCCTTGCCGATTGCCATACATTATGCACAGTTTGTTGTTTTTAATAAAAAGTTTAATCCGTTCGGTTATGACAGTAATTTGTCAGGACGATGGAAAAACTTGCTCGATTACCGTGGCGCCGGCAAGGGATACCTATTACGCTAAGCGGCCTCTTTTTATCCGCTCATTATGTCATGTTTATTTATGCATTCCCTTTTGTCTTCCATTAGCGATTCTTTTTTTGCAGTCCCATATTTCACTTAAAGTGATATTACTGTCAGCGCACATTAATGCACTTTTGAAGAAACTTGAATTTGCATTCTTTGCGTCGCCGTCGCGTCGTCCGGAAGCCTATATCATCGAGTTGTTTCGATTTCAACACCTTATAACGTCTTGCTCTGTACAACCATTAACAGTTCAATGTGGTCTTAATGAAGAGCTGATAAAATGTATATTGTGATGTTCGTCACGACTCCCTGCAATTAATCGAACTTCTTTATTTGTGCATTTGCTTCACGGGCGGGTAGATTTAGCGCGTCCTGCGCTTGATTTGTAACCCGATTCACTGTTTTTCTTTATTGTGTGCGATATATTGTGGGGGACGGACCCGTGGAAAGAGTGGTATCTGGTAAAACCGCTTTCAAAGACAAATTGTTACGAGGTTCTGCGTTTAATCACCGCTTTCTGTTTCCAAGGTAATCGAAATCTTATGACAACGAATTATTGTTAGTGGCAGTTAAAATATGCGTTTATGCGTTGTGCTAGTAGGTACAACAGTTTGAAAAGATTTCCCTTTATTCAGTGGTACTCTTACTGTATTCTAATTGCTTGACATATTATTATTTAATTAGTATCCTCCCAAATTTTAACTTGCAGACCGATCTTCAGCTATTTTTGTTACTGCTCTTAACGCAGCAGATTTAGTTTGCTATCTAACAATGACTTGTATCTACTGTTCTTTCTCTAAATCCCACTGTTAATTTCGTCATCATAATCATCATGTCAGTTGGACGTCCACCGTTGGCCTTACCCGAGGATCTCCACGACGATCTTGTGCTATCCACAGCCCGTGATTTACAAAATCGTCCGTCCGCCTTTCGGTATTACCTACCTACAACATTTCACCTAAATATTTGTGTTTCGCGACATCCAACATCATTATTTCAACCGAAATAGACGCTGAACATAGGCTTCCCCCAAGGTTCGCCAAATAGACCGTTCCTACGCCATCCGCATCCAACGCGTTCCCGCAACCTTAACCAGGTCGTTCCATCTTGTTGGAGGGCTACCTACATTACTTCCAGTCCGTGGACGCCACTCGAGAACCTTCTGGCCTCAACCTTCAGTTCTATGAGCGATGTACCCTGCCCACGGCCACTTGAATCTGGCGTTTCTTCGAGCTATGTCGGTTAGGGTGTCGGGGGCGTTTCGCTTATTATGGTAAGTTCTAGAATGTACTAAAGTCTTGTCTCTTTTGTTACAGAACATAGGCAACGTGACAGCGGAGTTAGAGTTTCAAAGACTGCAACAGGAACAGCTACGGCGGCAGGAGTTGGTGCGGCGTGGACAGCACGGCATGTACCCGCATGGGCCTCCGTTGTCGCTGCTACCACTGCTAGAGCAGATGAGGCCGCAACCGCAGTCCAACGTAAGTCTTTCTTTACAGCCGAGTTAAGACCGGCAGGAAAAAACGAGGAAGTTGCATTACATTGCGAGGCAGCAAAGCAAACGAAATTGAAGGGATGTTTCCTAGGTAAAAAAATAATAATTCTTATTAGTCCGTATTTTACATTATCAATAGTACATTGTTGTAGAGGCTGGAAAGTAAGCAATAGATGGACGAGTTTGTTTGAGGGCCGACGCGTAGCGGAGGCCCTCGAAAGTACGAGTCCATCTATTGCACTTTTGGCCGAGACTAAACATTGTGCTTTTCACGACTAATGCGAGGAAATCATTATCATCATCATCATCATAATCATCCATCCATCCATCCATCCCGTCCATCCCGTCCATCCTGTCCATCCCGTCCATCCCGTCCATCCGACCATCCGTCCATCCGTCCATCTATCCCGTCTATCCCGTCCATCCATCCATCCCGTCCATCCCGTCCATCCCATCCATCTGTCCATCCGTCCCGTCCATCCCGTCCATCCCGTCCATCCTGTCCATCCCGTCCATCTGCCCATCCGTCCATTCTGTCCATCCCGTCCATCCCGTCCATCCGTCCATCCGTCCATCCTGTCCATCCCGTCCATCTGCCCATCCGTCCATTCTGTCCATCCCGTCCAACCCGTCCATCCCGTCCATCCCGTCCATTCCGGCCATCCCGTCCATTCCGTCCATCCCGTCCATCCTTCCCGTCCATCCCGTCCATCCTGTCCATCTTGTCCAGCCCGTCCATCCCGTCCATTCCGTCCATCCCGTCCAACCCGTCTATCCCGTCCAACCCGTCCATCCCGTCCATTCCGTCCATCCGTCCATCCGTCCATCCATCCCGTCCATCCGTCCATTCCGTCCATCCCGTCCATCCCGTCCATCCGTCCATCCGTCCATCCTGACCATCCCGTCCATCTGTCCATCCGTCCATTCTGTCCATCCCGTCCATCCCGTCCATCCCTTCCATCCCGTGCATCCGTCCATCCAGTCCGTCTGTCCGTCCGTCCGTCCGTCCGTCCGTCCGTCCGTCCGTCCGTCCGTCCATCCATTCATCCATCCATCCATCGCATGCAGCAGACGATTACTGTTGATTGGTCCAATAATGTCGTTTCAGCACGCCAGGAATGAAATTCAGAAATTATCTTTCAAAAAGTCGTATCGTATAATGAAATACATATACTGATACGACCTGTTTTCGATTAGTGTAACTTTGTTGTCGTGTTTGTGCGCCATAAATGAGTCAGCTGTTAAATGTACATATATAGGCAGTTTTGAGTACTGGATTTAGGTTATCTATGGCCACATTTTCGAGCAGTGTCGTGAAAAAAATATTAGACACGTAATTTTTCTTTTGTCAATCAAACAAAAAATTACGAAGATATGGCGCGTTGAAGTTCCGCGTGACGAGGCGTGACGTCACTTGTTCCTAAAACGCTCATACAAAGTGTAGGAACAAGTGACGTCACGTGAAACTTCAACGCGCCATATCTTCGTGATTTTTTGTTTAATTGACAAAATAAAAAATACGTGACCAATATTTTTTGATAATCTAAAAGACCGACTAGTTAGGAAAGTAGCCTATTGAGCGCCGCAATAAAATGTTACTTGCATGGTTTTTCTTGCAAGTCTAACTGGACTTAGCGCTGGAAGCTTTACACGTACCACTCAGATCGAGGAATTTATGTGATTATGAAAGTGATGGTACTCTATGGTAAAAAAGCCGTGGTAGCCTGGTTTGACCAATGGCCTCTCAAGCAGAGGACCGTGGGTTTCAGCTCAGGCTCGCACTTCTGAGTTTTTCGGAATTTACGTGCGAAATTACATTTTAAATTTACCATTAGCTTTACTGTGTAGGAAAATATCGCGAGGAAAACTCCACACACCTGCGAAGAAATTCAGTAGTGTGTGTGAAATTCCCAATCTGCACATACCATTGAATTTCGATGATTTCCTCACGACGTTTTCCATCACTGTAAAGCTCATGGTAAATTCCAAATGAAATTTCGAAAAAGTCAGAGGTTCGTGCTCGAACTCACGACTCTCTACTTGAGAGACAATAGGTCAAACCACTAGGCTACCACCGTTTTTTTTTCGAGGAAGGGCCGAAGGACTTCATCTGACGATGACAATCAAAATGACGCTTTATTCTGATGGAATACTGATTCAAAAAATGTCTCAATACCCCACAATGCCCTGTAGTATAAATAATTATTTAAGGGAACTAGATACGTAAGATAAGTGCATTTAGATACAACAATCAACTGGTTTCCGACAGCATTCGCTGCGTTAGAGTCACAACACAACTCCACCCAATAGCATCAGCTGCTATTTCATTTGTTTTTAATTCTTAACCGATAACGAAACCTCGATAAGCAGTGCTGGTTTCACTTACACGCGGCATTCCTATGCGTTAGACAGAGAGACCCATCATTAGCTAACATCCTGCACTTGATAATTAACACATTTCGAATGTGGCAACGGACAATGTTGCTGAAGATGTAAAAACGAAAGTTGTGTAATTACGCGGACCGGTGGGTTATGTAAAATAGATGCCCCGAGGTGATTCGTCATCCAGTTATGGGCTCTAAAGATTATTTGACGGCGGATTAGAATTTCATGTAATTTCCGTCGTGGAAAATGTTGCGTTGAAGGTTGGCTCGTTGTTTATTGCATTGTTTAATTATTTCATTACGTAAAACAAACGATTAAGATAAATCGCTTGTTAAATAGCGAGTAGATAAAGTGTAAGTTGAATTTCACTAAAATTACTTTAAAACTTTTGTTACGTGACACAACTTCATCAAGCACACACTTATTTTTAGGATTCTGTATGATCTTTTTATCGCGCACCCCTATCTATTTATCTATCCGTCTGTCACAGGACTTAATTCTTTGAACCGCAGCAGGAAGATACTTTATATTTTCTCAGAATCACAATGACCACTACAACGGCAAATAACTTACGGGCCGAGCTCTAACTTGGTCGGTATTACATTACATCTTCCTGACAAAATCGTGTTGGTACATCCCATCGAAATTAACCATACTGATAATGATAAGTACTATAGTGTCTTCCTCTACCTCGAGGTTGGCAAAACCATCGATAGTACCGATGGAGCTACATTTTTAAAAAAATAATTGAATAAGTACTATATTTTAAAATTGTACTGCCATTCTATTGCACTTGTCGCTGGGGACGGTGTAACATTAAGACATTAACCCCCTGTTTCACCATCCATTGATCAAATTTATTTGACGTATAAATGTGATACCGTCTCTGTTTGTTTTGTTCGAATAGACGGAGACTGCATCACATTTATCCGACATTTAAAATTTAAGCAATGGGTGGTGAAACATCCCCTAAATATAAATAAATAATTAATCATGGAACGATTGACACCAATTGACCTAGTCCCAAACTAAGCTAAGCTTGTAATATGGGCCCTAGACAACGGATAAACTACTTATATAGATAAATACATACTTAAATACATATTAAACATCCAAGACTCGAGGAAGACGGGAATTGAACCTCGGACCTCGAGTTTCATAGTCAGTTCTCCAACCACTGGGCTATCCGGTCGTCTAAACAACAAACATACGTTGGTACATTGTAACTAACAAAATTCTATGGGCTCTTAGCCTGAAGTAAACACATATTTAATTTAGTTCGGTGGTCATAAACCGTCTATCCTCCTCCCAGGTGGGCTCCCCCTGGCCGGCCACCGCTCAGCTAGCGCAGCTCACCGCCAGCGCCCGCTCCCCGCCGCCAGACCCGGACGCGCCGCTCAACCTCAGCAAGCAGCGGTCACCGTCGCCCGCGCCGCTCATGCTGCCACGCTTCGTGCCCTACCCACCCATGGAAGAAAGCCCGCAATACAGTTTGCAGAAGGAGGAGGAGTATGCTGGTTGTAATAGTAAGTTTTTTGTTTTTATTGACAACGATACCTAAGATTAAAAAAACAATAATTTCGATATATTGGGACCATATCACCTTTATTTTTTTAGTTTTTACCCTCAAGTTGCAATTAGAAAGGAATAATGAAGGAAAATAAATTTATTTACAACAATACTTATAGAGATAAACTCGCCTTAGTACATATCTTAACGCTTGTCAATAGTGTGTGTAGTAGTAGGTAGTGTTGTTTCTTTTTTCTTATTTTTTAGTATAAAAAAGAGTTTACATACATGCACACAATACATCATGCTTGTATCTCAAAGGGGGTAGGCAGATTCTTGATTTCTGACCAAATGATCCATAACATGTTAGCGTATTGTAAAATCGATGAACACCACTGAATGATTCAAACACCTTCGGACGCTAGTCATCTTTACAATAGGCGGAACTTAAACTGGCGCTTTGGCAGTTTAACTTCATTGTCTTCCAACAATAGTTATTTGTGCAACAAGAGAGCAAAGTTGTTTTTTACTGCGAGTGCTGATTTTGAATCACGAGTTAGCGAAGGATTCTATAATTGAATCACGAGCGTTTAGCGAGTGATTCTAAGTTAGAATCCTGAGTGCGCGAGTGATTCAAATACACGAGATGCAAAAAAACTTTGGTCTCGTGTGACACATACAACTTTTCACCTCAGCAGCGAGAACATAATAAATTATTAAAGGTATATGAACGTCGTCTTTTTGTCTTTGTTGTGGTTTTCAACATTGAGTAAATACTTCATATTATATATATAACAATAGGTACAGTCTCCGAAAAAGTGTTTGCATTGTTTAAAAATATCATAAGCTTTTAAATATTTTTCCCGAGACTTTTCAAGTAAGAAACTTACTCTGCATTATGTATTACTCCATTAATTCGTCTGGTGTTCAATTGTTGACTTCGTCACTGGACTCACTCAATTCACTCATATCATATTCAAAAATGTATTAAATAAGTACTTATTACTATTCTAATAATTTCCAAATTGCCTCTGATCGTGTACCAAACTCATAGATATCGAACTCTGTAGCTAGAGAAACAGAAGAAAAGAATTAAAATTTGAATCCCGCTATTTTTTTAAGATGCGTTCCGATACTACACCCGCTGCGTTCTGATGCTGCATCCGCTGTATTTACCACGATGTTCAAGATTGTTAAAATTGTTAATAATTATATAGATACATGTTTAAACTTTGTTTTTTAACAACATTTTTACTATTAATTTGATTATATAAAAATATAATCCAATTATTAAAAAAGTACCTACAATAATTTAATTTAAAACCTTAACAGACGAATTACAATTTTAAGGTTAAGAACTTATTATGAGTATCCGAACGTTCAATCGTTCGTTTATTTTTAGGTCTACTACCTAGGATAAAATTTGAAATCGAAATTCGAATCGATTTGATCTTATCTCTCGCTCTTTTCGTATCGAAATGAAAGTGACAGGTCAAACTGAAGTTCAAATCTTTCGCATTCAGTAAGCAGACCCATCATTGTCTTTGACTTTTAAAAAAATAATTAAAAAGCTACTTTTTTAGTAGCAAAACCTGCCTGTTTGAGGTGCTGAGGTGAAAAACACTTTACACTCTGCATACTGAGTCACTTGTGTCACACAACATCAAAGAAACAATAACCAGTTACCCGATGACACAGTTTCTAAATAGAAAACTCGAATCTTAACATCTACGTGAATCAGTATGTCTCTAAAAACCGAAATGGCCTAAGCGACAGCTCTTCGTAAAACTTGAGAATCATTCTAAAAACTATAGATTGACGCTTAAGAAAGACTTACTCAATTGCCTAGGTAATAAATATCCTCGTATAATTATGTACAACCAGTTTTAAATTACTAGATTTAGTAATGCTGTCTTCAATAGTTTGGGCCTACAAATACCTACTCGTACAAAATATTTTTTTTTCTACCTGGATTTTTTTGCGATACAATTGGAAAAATTTAGTCAATTCCGTATAAAAAAGAATGAGTAATTATTGGTGTTATTGACTCTACCTATAATTAGTTACTACAGTTTTTTCTATTTCGTGACTACAAGGCAGTAAATATAACTTTTACTCGCGTCTAGGATTACATATAGATGTTGTAATATCCAAATTTATTAAAAAGTAAGACAATAATTTAAAACAACGTGTACTGAGCTAAGCGATTTGTTTTGCAAGGAGCTTCGCAAAGGACCTACCTCAAAATTATTTTAAAGGTAACAATGGAAACCTTGTACATTTAACATCCTATATATGTATGTACAGTCAACCAATTTGAGTTCTAAGCTACCGTAGAACCCTATCATAGTAAATAATTTAATTTTTATATTACAATTAGTAGATGTTGCCCGCGACTCCGTCTGCGAAGAATAGGGGTAGGTATACAAAAAATAGCCTACGACCTATTCTCAGACCTACCTAATGTAGAGAAAAAGTTTAATAAAAATCGGTCAAGCCGTTTCGGAGGAGTTCGGTAACAAACACCGTGACACGAGATTTTTATATATTAGATGTACAGTCAACCAATTTGAGTTCTAAGCCACCGTAGAACCCTATCATAGTAAATAATTTAATTTTTATATTACAATTCTTGTCGAACGACATAAAATTACGCAACAACCAAGGTTCTAAGTATGGTGGCCTAGAAATGAAATTGGTTGACTGTATTTGTGGTCTACGGCAAAAAAATTACAATCTTGTAAGTTTTTCTGTGGCGTTTACGCCTTTTCACAATAGTACGATTTGCATAATGACGTCTCCATGCGTCACATATACGTAGGTGCTCCCAAAATATTACGCGGCTGTCTAATCAAATCATTTATTAGCCGTCGTCGGTGGACATAATGTTGTCAAATTTAAAAGTGTCCAAGGTTTTATTGAGTGAAATATACGCCAGGGGGCGCCTTAAATTGACTGATTGATATCGATTTTGTTTTAACAAAACGTGCGTTAGATAAAGCAGAGTTTTCGAAACTGTGGGTGTAATAATTTGTGAAGAAGCTGGCTTTAATCTTATGTTGAAAACTTTACTTATGTCTGCTTTGAGAAGCGATTTGGATTTAGCTGTGTTTTGAATTGAAGTGGCGTTCGTTTGAGGCGTTAGGATGATAATTACAAATATTTTTTTATTGACTTTTATTCAAGTCATATAGATGTATCATTATGTAATTGTTGGGGATAGTGCCATGCCTTGTATAAAAGGTTCAAATTAGAGTCGAATAACAGTTACCCACGACCTACACTAACTAATAACTAATAAACTATTACCGAAAGATCATGATTTCTTACAAACAATATAGTTGCCAAGTTTTGTAGGGAACCCGGGACTTTGAAATGTAAAATAATAAAATTTCAAGAGAAAACAATTTAATGCTTAAATTGAGAAAAAATACTTGCAAAAGTATATTAACATAACACAGTTGAAGACATGGACATAAGTCTGATAACAGTTAAAATCAGCAAGGAAAGAGTTATTTTACTAGACATTAATGTACTTACTAGGTATAAGTAGTTTTTGTTCCTATGCGTTTTGTTCTAGTGTTTAAATCTAGCTTTAAAGCTTTCCTTCATAAAGACTTTATAAAGATTAATATCTCTACGTACCTGGGGCTACTACGAAATTCGAAGTTCACTCTTCTGTTTAATGCGACAATTACACTACTTCGTTCGCCTAATGCGGTCGCCGAACTTGTTTCGAACTACTTCGGCGAACGTAATGCGGTGGCCATATCTAGGCGGTGGCAGCTGTCGCTCGCCGAATGCGGCCGCCTACTGTGTTCTTTACACTGTTGCGGCCATCGCATGTGGTATGCGGTCGTCCACTTAATGTAATTGCCGCATAATACTATTAGCGTGAACAGAACACCCGATACAAAGTTCGAAAATCGAATTTTATAGAACAAGACCTGCGCGTATACCGGGTGTTTTTGTTTTGTTTCCAATAACAGGAAAAAATAAAACAACGAATCCTTAGATTTAGGTAGGCAAAATTAAAATACCTTAATATTCCAAAGTCATAAATTTAAAGACAATAGCCATCTCGGTTAAACTTCACTCACAGTGTGTATATCAAATATATAAAAATCTCTTGTCACGGTGTTTGTTATCAAACTCCTCCGAAACGACTTGACCTATTTTTATGAAACTTTTTTTCCTCATATTCGGTAGGTCTAAGAATAGCGTCGTAGGCTATTTTTTATACCCCTATTCTTCGCGGACAGAGTCGCGGGCAATAACTACTTAGTTAACATATATTATGATCGTCTGTCATTCATAAGATAGTTAGTTTTGTTTTGCTGTACATTGCTAAAAATTTTTTTTTTTATCATTAATGAAATTAAATCCACTTGGACATGTCAACTGAAAGAAATGCTTATAATGTAGCTCATTGTTCCTGTAACTAAGCAATATGTGTACCTACCGCGAAAAAGTTATAACCAGGGGCCTGTTGCATAACAAAGTACGACTTATATTACAAGCGGAACTCCATGGAGTTTCGCTTGTAATATTAGTTGTACTTTGTTATGCAACAGGCCCCTGAACGAACTACAAACCAGTCGCGTCCAACATTTCATCATCGCAAATAAACAACAAATCTGATAAATAGCTCGTAACGTGTAGAAATGTGAAAATCCACCAACAGCCCATGTCGCCGGCCCGCATTTTGATCTGTTTAATTGCTAAATATAATTAATATGTCGTGTAGTGCAAAATAGTTATATTCCGGAAAATCGAAAGTGATGTAGGTCAGGTTATTCGCAGCAACGCAGCTCAAAAATTAATAATTATACGTGCAAGTGGAATGACAAGTAGGCACGCTTAATTGCCAAGCACATATTATATCTAATATCTTTCAACAAGCAATTCTTGTTTTTTCTTTTAAGAAGAGGGAGGAAAACTAGCAAGCGGGTCATTTGATATAAAATGATCACCACCGCCCATAAATATCAACAACTCAAAGAGAGTCACAGATCTGTTGCCGGCCTTTAAAGGAAGTGAACTATAAACCCTTTTCTTGAAAGCCCCGATGGCATAATTGTTTTCCTAAAACGGCTCTAAAAATTTGCTACTAACGAGTTATTGGGGGTGAACAATCGATCCTGCTTGGTCTTCTTATCTTTGAGAAAACGGGTGTTTGTACTTATAAAATGTATCACAAAATAAATCCGCAATATTTTGAGTAGACGCCCTTTTTTGCCGGATATTTTTTATTTATTATATTTTCATTTGAAGTGACGTCACGTCTTTGACAGATTACGCTTTAAACATCGGTTATAATGTTGACATTCGTCAATCCCTATAAAAAAAACGTATTTTATTAAAATTGTTGCAAGATGTTGAACTTATGCGACCACTGGTTAAATTTCTGATCTATTTCTATGCTCCATTTTATTGTGTAGATGGCAATAACAGAACAAACAAAACAACGAAGAATTTGAAAAATAGATCATAAAAATATTACGTACAAGCAAATACATAGTTATGAAAAACCAGATGAATATAGTATAATTAACAACTTAATTCGTTTCCTTTCCATGGATTAGAGCTTTCAATCTACATTCCATAATAAAGAAAATTGTTTAAATTTATTTATTAGTTTATTACTTACGTTAACTGGTGGCACCACTGGTTTAAGTTTCGCATTTCTTTTTTTAATTAAATAGATAGCATTTCTGAATCTGCAGCAATGTATATGGCCAGTTTTAAGTGTTTTAAGTCGATCAGTTCATCTTAAACCGCATAGATTTATTATAATTAACACAATTTATCTACTCTGAACCACCACACTCTCTAGTTACGAAACCCAACTAAAAGCACTCGTATAAAACGATGCGTCTAAATACGTTAGAAATATTAATTACACACGATAATCATCTTGAAGTGTTTCTGTAAATCTTCTAGACCAGTTTTCGGATTTATTTTTATTACTGTACGGGCGTTTTGGGGGCTTATTTGTTTACTTGTTGTCGTTTTTATTGCATCTGAGATCGTTGAGTACATTCCTCCAGTGTGGCACCATTGTGGTGGGTTGGCGCGCTTTTTTTACTTTTTTTAATTCTGAGGCGTTTTTGAGCCTCAATTTCTATAGTTAGTCAGAGACGCACAATAAACGATGGTGCGGTATTTTTAAAGGTTTTTTTAAGACATTAATGCGTTTTGTTTTAAGCATTCGACTGTTATATTAATTCCATGAGAACACCTCAAACTTAAGTGTGTTTAGTTACGTCATGTTATCAAAGTTTTAACGTAATTTGGGTTGAAAAATACTACTTTCCTAATTGACAGAAACCAATTGGCAAATCACTACATCAAGTAATACAATAAAACGAGGTACTTTAAATATTTGGCATGTACCCAGCTGGGATACAAGATTGTGAGTCCCGTGTAGTTTCCTCTACATTACAACAAGAAGTGCACGTTACATGAAATAGATGGCGCTCGAGACGGGAGCTTCCGCTGAGCGGCCCGCCCGTGGACTGTCAAGGTCTCAAGTCTATCAATTTTTTAATTACTCTGTATGATTGGTATTTAATATTATTGACACCATAAAACAATAATTCTATGGAGCAATGGGGAGGGCTGTGCTCGGGGTTTCTCTACGGGATCGAATCAGGAATGAGGAGACCCGTAGAAGAACAAGGTTCACCGACATAGCAAAGCGGATTAGCTCGTTGAAATGGCAATGGGCAGGTTATATAGCACGCAGAACAGACGGCCGTTGGGGACGAAAAGTTCTCGAATGGAGGCCACGGACTGGCAAGCGCAGCGTGGGACGTCCACAAACGAGATGGACGGACGATTTGGTGAAGGCCGCAGGTTCAAGTTGGATGCAAGTCATTGAATGCATATCAATGAGGGAGGCCTATGCCCAGCAGTGGACGTCTCGCGGCTGAAATGATGATGATGAAAACAATAATTCTATGACGCGACTCTAATAAAAAATAACTTTAAATAGCACAATAATTTTAATTTTACCGGAAAATCAGATTTTAGTTGCTTAACAAATTGTTGATTGAGTTGCCAAATGAGTGATGTCATAGCTTGGTATTGCCATACAAAATCTACGG
Source organism: Archips crataeganus (assembly GCA_947859365.1). Lineage (NCBI taxonomy): Eukaryota > Metazoa > Arthropoda > Insecta > Lepidoptera > Tortricidae > Archips > Archips crataeganus. The sequence goes on from OX402064.1 coordinate 9,359,293, forward strand.
CAGAATCGTATAATAGGAATAGTAGCGGAATAAAAAGGTTCATCACTTTTCCACATTAACTCATTGACATAGAGTCGAAAAGTGACGAACCTTTTCATTCCGCGAATGTACTTTGACAGCATTTACACCGTACCTACATTGTTGCATTGCATGTGGAGTACCACAAAAAGTATTGACGCCATCCTCGGATCATAAGCTCCAAACGCACAGCCAGCGGAGGCGTGGCGGTGCGGTGGCGGTGACGGTTGTAATATTCTAACTTGTATGAACGAGTTCGCGGTACGGTACCTACCGCACAGCCGTTCATAGAAGTTAGAATATTACAACCGGGCCGCCCCGCTATCGATTTCAGTGCGTTTAGTGTTTTATTACCTACACCGTTTCCCAAAATTCAATTTTTATTATTTCACAAACCACTTTGTACGTGACATTTTTTGACGAAATAATTATTTTAGTTCAATAATGGTTCCACGAAAGTCTTGACATCTCTCATGTCCACTTAAGTTAGTAGGTATTTCTGTACTGTAACGTACAAAGTTTTCAAGTTAGTATCCACGCGTAGAGTAAAAAAGGTTTCTTCGTTTGTACCGACTCTTGGTCCCATCAGCCTGCCTCGTGATATTGAATAAAAATTCGAACTTAGCTCCATGGAATCTCTCAATCGAGATAGATCTCGATGACCCGAGAATCAGAGCCCTCTCTCATCGCAGCCATTTTCTCTAATAACTTTCGCGCCCGTGCGTCCGCGCAATGCGTTAAGAAACGTATCGCGCGAATCAGCCGTAGGATGTTATAAATTATCTAACTGCGTGTCAAATTAATTCGAGGAATGCCCGTCTTTGAGTGGTGGATGTTTCCGCGCGGGCTCGCTTATTAATCGCGCGACGCGGCGAATCCGTCAGCGGATGCGGCGAATCTGACCTAAATCTGCGACGAGTTGGGAGAAGAGTATGGATAAAAAAAACTTTGTGGCTGACTTCTTGTGTCGATAGTGTTTTGTTTCTTCTAATAGTCCGATTGGCAGTTCACGGCGAATCCGTCAGCGGATGCGGCGAATCTGACCTAAATCTGCGACGAGTTGGGAGAAGAACTAACTAACAATAACTTGTACCTGTATTTTATTTTATAAATGTTTTAAGTATGAAGCTATTTTGAAAGTTTCATTTAATTTAAATTTAATTTAATTTATTTAAAAGGACATGATATTTAATCGAGTTTTTTTTATTTTTTTTTTATTGGACATAATAATTTCATTTGTATTTTGTGGCATGCATGATATGATATTGGTTTATTTTCTATTTTCTATTGTAATGTAATCTTGACATTTGTTTTAAGGTACTTATATTACTATTATTATTTATTGAATCAGGCGTTACTTTGCGGAGGTCCATATTAATGAACTAAAACAATTACTTTGCTCACCCGCGACCTTACAATAGTTACGTTTATGCAAGAAATGTGCGTTCATGCAGTTCCTCCACCTCCACACTGTACGAACACACACAAATCACATAAACCCAACCATCACCACCACCCAGCTACACTGACGCGTTTCGAACTCAACCAGAGCTCATCTTCAGAGTTACCACAACCGTATGCTATGCTACCAAATGTTAAACTAACAAACCAAAACAAATGTTTTAACTTGTCACTGTAACTTCTCAAGTACCCACTTTATTTTTCTTATTCTCAAACTACCCCACAAAAATTAACTTTTATTGACATATTATAAAACTACCTTGAATTTTTTTGTTTATTTATTTATAAGGCATATTTAATTAATACTAACTGTTCAAATTCGACCCAAGCCGCAGTAAAGGAGAAGATACTAAATTTACCTGTTCATTAATAATAGACCCCATAGTGTTGTACCTAATTATTTCCATGCATTCCAGAGCATCCAGACGCAACCCCTTGCCGCAATAATGTAACACTTCATAAGAATCTGAATCTAACAATGAATGATTTGATTCCAACAAATGTTTTGCAAAATTCGATCTATCTGGATGCTCATTCCTATATGCCGAAACATGCTCTTTAAATCTAGTATTAAAACTTCGGCCTGTCTGTCCTACGTATATCCCATTGCAGTCATTACAAGTAAGCTTGTAGTTGTCTCATACGTGAGTGCTCCAGCATATAAATTGGCGAAGAAATTAAATAGTATTATTCGTGTGAAGGCTTCCTTTAAACCTTCTTATAGTTTAAAAAATGGTTTAGATTTGGTTAGTAAAATTAAGGACATCAGCATACCGCCGAATGCAACGTTGCTTTCTTTGGATGTAGACAGTTTATTTACTAACGTACCATATAGTGAGACACTAGAAATTCTAAAAGACCACTTAGAAGGGAAGCGGTTGCATCCGGGTGAAGTTTGTGAATTAATAGATTTGGTAACTTTATGCATGAAACAAAATTATTTCCGGTTCAATGGTCTTTATTACTTACAGAGTGATGGTTTAGCTATGGGTTCACCTCTGAGTCCTTTAATGGCAGATATATTTATGGATCATTTTGAGAATCAGTATATTGTGGGTAATAGTAATATTGTGTACTATTTTAGGTATGTTGATGATTTGATCCTATGCTGGAGAGGGAGTATGAGACAGCTTGACGTGTTTATTAATGGTTTGAATAACAAGCACGTAAAGATAAGGTTCAAAGAAGAATTGGAGGAAAATTGTTCGTTGAACTTTTTGGATTTAACGATTTCAAAATTAAATGGTAAACATCAATTTAAAATATACTGTAAGCCCACGTACACAGATGCTGTTATACCAGCATCTTCTAATCATCCGTGGCAGCATAAACTGGCTGCTTTCCATTGTTATGTTAATAGATTGTTGACTGTGCCTCTTTCTAAGGAACATTTTGATTTAGAGTTGAGTACTATTTATCAGATAGCGATCTCAAATGGTTATACAAAATCAATGGTAGATAGTTTAGTTCAAAAGAAGCAGGCACGGTTAGTAAATAGCATGCTTTACGCTGCGTTACCTTCTCAGTCTACTAACAAATATAGATCTAGCATCTCTTACGTCGGGGGTTTGTCTGATAAGATTTATGGCATGTTAAAATCAAACAATATTAATGTTGCCTTTAAGACTAACAACTCTTTGTACTCTAGGCTATGTAACCACAAAGAACAGGTAGATAAGGGAACTAGATCGGGGGTATACAAGCTTACTTGTAATGACTGCAATGGGATATACGTAGGACAGACAGGCCGAAATTTTAATACTAGATTTAAAGAGCATGTTTCGGCATATAGGAATGAGCATCCAGATAGATCGAATTTTGCAAAACATTTGTTGGAATCAAATCATTCATTGTTAGATTCAGATTCTTATGAAGTGTTACATTATTGCGGCAAGGGGTTGCGTCTGGATGCTCTGGAATGCATGGAAATAATTAGGTACAACACTATGGGGTCTATTATTAATGAACAGGTAAATTTAGTATCTTCTCCTTTACTGCGGCTTGGGTCGAATTTGAACAGTTAGTATTAATTAAATATGCCTTATAAATAAATAAACAAAAAAATTCAAGGTAGTTTTATAATATGTCAATAAAAGTTAATTTTTGTGGGGTAGTTTGAGAATAAGAAAAATAAAGTGGGTACTTGAGAAGTTACAGTGACAAGTTAAAACATTTGTTTTGGTTTGTTAGTTTAACATTTGGTAGCATAGCATACGGTTGTGGTAACTCTGAAGATGAGCTCTGGTTGAGTTCGAAACGCGTCAGTGTAGCTTGGTGGTGGTGATGGTTGGGTTTATGTGATTTGTGTGTGTTCGTACAGTGTGGAGGTGGAGGAACTGCATGAACGCACATTTCTTGCATAAACGTAACTATTGTAAGGTCGCGGGTGAGCAAAGTAATTGTTTTAGTTCACTATTATTATTATTATTGATATTACATCTTGTGAAATGTTTAGGCTTAAGACCATTTAATTTTGTTCTCCATTTTTTTAATTAATGTGTGAGTGTTTTGGTTCTGTACTGTAAGCTTGCATGTGATTAATTCAATAAATAAATAATAAATAAATAAGAGTATGGATACTCATTAATTTGAGGCTGACTTCTTGTGTCGATAGTGTTTTGTTTCTTCTTATAGTCCGATTGGCAGTTTACGGTGAATCCGTCAGCGGATGCGGCGAATCTGACCTAAATCTGCGACGAGTTGGGACAATAGTATGGATAGGTACTCATTTAATTGTGACTGACTTCTTGTGTCGATAGTGCTTTGTATCTTATAATAGTCCGATTGGTAGTTCGTGGTAAATCCGTCAGCGGATTCGCCCAATCTGACCTCTGCGAAATCTGCGATAATTTGTGACGTAGGGAGAAGTAAGGATTTTCATGAATTTAATGGCTGGTTTATTACATTGACAGATTATCTATTAACCCGCTCTGCAATCGATGGTGAATCCGTTAAGCGAGGCGGTTCGGCCAAATCTGACTGAAATCCGCAGAGTTGGATTGTAGGGGAAATATAGTTTTTCATTAAAGTATTAGGTAGTAAGTACTTTTAACAAAGTTCTTACATAATAAGAGAAGTAAGAATACTTTGTTCCTTCTGTTAATGGCGATTCTGTCAGCGAAGCAGCGAATCTGACCAATATCTTGTGTTAACGCAACGACTAAGTATATTTACTGTCTAAGGTTGTCGTGAACTTGTCAGATAGATGCGTGCCGTAATACGAATTTGACCTGAATCTGCGAAGATGGGCTAGGAAAAATAAAATTCATTTGATTTACGACTTTCGATGACACCTTGACAGCAGATTAACCACATATCTATAATTTTCAAAGTTTTAGTAATTCACCGTCACTTAATTTACATCAAGTGGATTTAAACCGACAATCAAATGCGCTCCGTTCGCCCTTATGTTATTTTTGGTCTTCAACATTCCAAGCATAGTTTAATGTCAAAATATTTCCACCGATCCCATCACTAGCTGATTATTTTTGAATGCGGGGGTGCTATTGCAGCATCATTTCGTGATCAAAATAAATGAAGACCTAAATGCAGTGTAAATTCGGTTTATTTTGAACAGTTCAGCTGGTTATGTTCTGTTTTATAATAAAGTGATGTAGAAGCCATACGTGCAAGAGGAATAAGATTGTCATGCAAGCTAAAAGCGTTAACAATTATTTGACTGAAAAAGATTTTTCATTATTTGCTGGATTTATAGCAGTTAACACTTCTTTTTGTTTAAAGGATGAATGATAGTTGGTGCTACGTTAATTTCACGTTAAAAACTACCCATGACCACAAATTTGGTAGCCTAAGAAAGCTACGGTTTCGCTCTAACTAATAAAAGAAACGTTAAATCAAAACAAACATTTTTTTCATCAAAAATTACGTCTAGTAGGAAGGTTGACGACCGCTTTAGCCTAGTTGGTAGTGACCCTGCCTACGAAGCAAGAGGTCCTGGGTTCGAATCCCGGTAAGGGCATTTATTTGTGTGATGAGCACGAATTTTGTTCCTGAGTTATGGATGTTTTCTATGTATTTAAGTATTTTTTATCTATATAAGTATGTTTATCGTCGTCTAGTACCTATAGTACAAAGCTTTGCTTAGTTTGGGAGTAGGTCGATTTGTGTAAGATCGTCCCCTAATATTTATTATTTATTATTTTATTTTATTTAGGTAGTAAAGTAAAGGATGTTCTATGTTGGACTGGGAAGTATCTATATATATTTAATTAAATATTATTTAGTTATCAAACAAGTTTAAGAGTATAAAACAGCCAAGCGTCACTACTCATTACTGGAGTTATACATTCCCAGCTACAAATCGAACTGTCCATAAAATCTTAGGAATCCAACAGGTGCTCGAAATTATGTTATTCTGAGACAGAAACGACCAAGCTTTTATTATGATGAATTCATTAGTAAAGATTATAATTTAGAGAGCTTTCAGGTTTAAAGAATGTCGTATAGTTAAAGTTAACTTGGATGCCGTAAATTTGAGGCGTTATACTTATCGCTGGTTGTCTTTAACATCTTAATTATTTGATGAACTGATGCTACGGAATTCATGTTTCAGTTATCAGTAGCATCAACTTAGTGTCATAATACAATACAATACAATGACTCTTTATTGTACACCAGAAGTAATTACAATACAGAAAAACCGGCCAAGAGCGTGTCGGACACGCCCAAGATAGGGTTCCGTAGCAGGTCCCAACGTCGGCGGTACAGAGCCATCTATCGGCGAATTGGATAATGGCAGTCTACTAAAACTAGTATGTATGTTGATTGTTTTTCAGATGTAATATATTTTTTTATTTGAAAGAAGATACTGTTAGCGTGATCTTATAGGTACTTAAAGAAAAAAAATGCTTGCAATGGCGGTTAAAGTACAATCTTAGTTTGAAAATATTTTTTTACAAAAACTTAAAAACTGCTCAACTGATTAAGTTGAAAATAATTTTCCTAGAAAGTTTTTATTAAGTTTAACTTACGTGATTTTTTTCATATTTTTTAGACGTGCGGTTTAAAAGTTAGAGGGGGGGCACATTATTTTGAACTTTCGGAGTAAATATCTACGAAAATATTCACTTAATCAAAAAATGGTTTCAGAGAACTCCTGTTTATTTTTAAATACCTATCCAATGACCGCTTTAACGACCGCTTTAGCCTAGTTGGTAGTGACCCTGCCTACGAAGCAAGAGGTCCTGGGTTCAAATCCCGGTAAGGGCTTTTATTTGTGTGATGAGCACGAATATTTGTTCCTGAGTTATGGATGTTTTCTATGTATTTAAGTATTTATTTATCTATATAAGTATGTTTATCGTCGTCTAGTACCCACAGTACAAGCTTTGCTTAGTTTGGGACTAGGTCGATTTATGTAAGATTGTCCCCTAATATTTATTTATTTATTTATTTATGATACCCCAAACTATAGGGTTAGTCGAGAAAAAAAAATCACCCCCACTTTATGTCTATGGGAGGTACCCTAAAAAATTTTTTTTTAGTTTTTTTATTTAACCACTTTGTCGGCGTGACTGATATATTATATTCATGCCAAATTACAGCTTTCTAGTGCTAACAGTCTCTGAGCTTAGCCGCGGACAGACAGACAGACGGACAGACATGGCGAAACTATAAGGGTTCCTAGTTGACTACGGAACCCTAAAAACGAGTAAGTAAAAGTAAAAATATATAGGTAAGGTAAGCAATGAGCGGCCTTGTCGCTTCGAAGTGATCTCTTCCAGATAACCTTTAAAACAGAAAGAAAGTAAAGAATGGATTTCAGCAGGTGCATAGTATTAATAAACAGAATTTTCATAATACAACTTAAAACATACAATACTCATCGTAAAACACACATACCTACATATAGATAAGTAGGTACACAAGACAAATATACATAGATGTAAATAAATGAACTAGGTATAATAGGGATCCAATCGATGTTTAGAAAAATTTATTTCCGAAGGTTTAGAATCCCGAAAACTTCATTTGTCCGAAAGCATTTTTTTCTGAAACTGTAAATATTTCAGGATTTATTTCAGGACCATCGTGTAGAACCCTTTAGGTTAGGTTAGGGTTGTTATATAAAAATCCTGAAATATTTACAGTTTCAGAAAAAAATGCATTCGGATAAATGAAGCATTCGTGATTTTAAATATTCGGAAAAAAATAATTCTAAATTTTGATAGGTAACCAATCTTAAGCTCAAGACAATAAATAATAATAAATAATAAATAAATAAATATCATGGGACAATTCACACCAATTGACCTAGTCCCAAAGTAAGCTTAGCAAAGCTTGTGTTATGGGTACTAAGCAACGGATAAACATACTTATATAGATAAATAAATATATAGAAAACATCCATAACTCAGGAACAAATATTCGTGCTCATCACACAAATAAATGCCCTTACCGGGATTTGAACCCAGGACCTCTTGCTTCGTAGGCAGGGTCACTGCCAACTAGGCTAAAGCGGTCGTTAAAAACAATAATGAATAAACCTAAATTTAAAAAAAGTTGGAATATTTTAACCAGTTGTTAACGATACAATACGACAAACTGGCGAAGTTCCGTCGTAACAAGAAAGTCATCCCCATAGTTTTTTTTTTTTTTAATGAGTCGCCAGAGGGGCCAAAGACACGAAGTCTTTGCTGTTTTTTACTTTAAGGATTTAAGTAGTCATGTTTAATTGTCTGGCAGATGCATACATACACATAACACACAATCACGCCTCCTTTCCAGCAAAGGGGTAAGCACAGACTATTTGTTTCTACCTGCTAAATCCTGACATACAACTTTCGCTTCCCCAACACTCACATACCTGCCTACTATTTTTTTGTGTCCAAGTTTTTAAACTCTACGCTTTAGAAAATGAATTTTCCACTAAAATCATGAACCAAATAACGCTACAAGCGGCAATTGGGACCCCCCGTCACAAACGTGTTAATCTTAACTTAACTACCGTTTTACGGTCCACATTCACAAATAGCTGTAATTTATAGCGCAGCTGTACTAAGCTACTGATGGACTTGTTTTTATACAATTAGTGGACAACGGGCAATTTGTTTTTTTATGCTTTCTTCTTGACTGCAGTAAAGTTTGGTAATCCGAATATTTCTTTAACCTGTTGTAGGTATGATTTATATTATACGTTTGCCTTCTTTATCGATTAGGAGAGCAAGTTCAGTTCCCCATCTTTATTTGAAATCATATCTAGGAAATACAATAAGTATGCTCTATTATCTTCCAAGCAAACATACTTTTTTTTTAATTTATTTAATATAAACAAAGTGGTACAAATGAGTGGAAAATTACGAGCCACTATTGAAAACCCAACTTATTTTTATTGGGTTTCATACCCAAAGGGCACGTCTATTTCTAAGGCGCAAGCCACACAGAAGAGACGTGAGACGGGGGTGCGTCTCCGCCCCGTCTCTTCTATCACGACGCTTCTATAGTGTACATTTAGTATGAAAACTGATTCAAGGGGCGACGCGCCCCCGTCCCTCGTCTCTTCTTTCTGGCTTGCACCTAAGGCTCCGCTCTGTGTCTATGGCTGCATCAGGTTCACGGTGGATGCAAGCCTCTTCCAGTCGTGCCTAATGATGGGGTATCAACGAGGAAGGCCTATGTCCATCAATTGATCCTACGGCTGGAAATAATGAACTTTTAAATCGTAATAATTGGACCCTTTATAAATTAGACCAACTTTCGACAATTGAAAAAACAAAACAAGTGAGTTATTAAATTACTAAAGAAACCTTTGTTTTTTCCAGCATCGTCCTGGGGCCAATCACAAGCTGAGGAGACCGAGAAAGCCAAGCTCGTCCGCCAACCAAAACGCGACGAGGCCGGCAAGCCGCATATCAAACGACCAATGAACGCGTTCATGGTCTGGGCGAAAGACGAACGGCGCAAGATACTGAAAGCCTGTCCAGACATGCACAACTCCAATATATCCAAGATACTCGGAGCCAGGTGGAAGGCCATGTCGAATGCGGAGAAACAGCCGTACTATGAAGAGCAGTCGCGGCTGTCCAAACAGCATATGGAGAAGCATCCGGATTATCGGTGAGTTTTAAGAACACCAACGCCAGATAATTTCGTTACGGGTGAGGCCAAACGGACTTAATTTCTGCTGCATTCGATTTTATATTGTGCCACACGGCGACGTAAAATGATTTTTACACTAGTGGGACTTTTGTATGAAACCAATATTAGGCGACCGAAATTAAGCGACTCGCAACCCAAAAAATTACGTTCGTTTGGCCTCACCTTACGAGATGTAGCTTAATAATTATTAATATTTTGTAAAAAATATTTATCAAAAAAGCCGTGTTTTGACCTATGGCCTCTAAAGTAGAGGGTCGTGGGTTCAAATCCCGGCTCGCACCTCTGACTTTTTCGGTATTTATGTGCGAAATGACATTCGAATACCATGAGCTTTACGGTGAAGGAAAACGTCATGAGGAAACCTGCATACACCTGCGAAGAAATTCAATGGCGTGTGTGAAGTTCCCAATCTGCACTGGGCCCGCCTGGGAACTACGGTCCAAGCCCTCTCATTCTGAGAGGAGGCCTGTGCCCTGTAGTGGGACGTACATAGGCTGGGATGATGATGATGATGATCAATATTTCGCATAAATGAGGGTATGCAGACAGAGCAGAACCTCAACATTCACCCGCAAATTCTTCAGTTTACTCGTGATCATGACATTCTTGAAACCCTATCCAAAAGATATCCATCTGCTGAACAAAGGTCTCCCCCAAAAAGTTCCACAACTATTGGTCCTGCACTGCCCGTATCGAAGTAGTTCTTGGTCTCCACGTTCGCGGCATACCTACTTTTTTTGTATATATTCTTTGGGGTTACTTTATGGGTATTTAAGGATTTGTTTATCTATATTTCAACGGCAATTTCTCAATTTCCAGATACCGACCGCGACCGAAGCGGACTTGCATAGTAGACGGCAAGAAAATGCGGATATCGGAGTACAAGAATCTGATGCGTACGCGGCGCCAGGAGATGCGACAGCTGTGGTGCCGGGAGGGGGGCAGCGAGCTCGGCTTCCTCCCCACCCTCGCGTCCCCTGGACCCTCCAACTCTTCCCCCCCACCCAATGGGGGCAACTACATGACCCCTGGGTTCTCCCCCCCGCTATCCCCGCGAGAGGAGGATTGAGGTGCGGCGCGCGGCTGGCCTTACCCGCACGCCGCGCCCCTAACCCACCCCTCTCACCACCCCTGGTAACTTCTAGAAGACACTAGAATAATTTAGAAGGTATAGAGGTCTTTTATACCGAACATTGTTTGTGCAACGCCCGTGTAAAGTAGGGCGATCTTCATGCCAGTGTCACAATTGGATCTCTCTCGTTTATACAAAATATCTATAATTATGAGATTTATTCCATTAGTGATTTAAGCAAATCTTAGGACTCTGTAGGGGTTTCTCGATTAATTTGGCGTTTTAAACAAAATTGTGCCAAACGTTTAACCAACAATTAGGGAATTAGAGAAAATGTATATAACATGGATTGTTTGGCTGGCGCTGGTTCATTCGGGAATACTTATTGTAAATAATATATGAATGCAGCTGTCACTGTAGATATTTACTCGAACGTTTCGGCTTGTAGGGTAAGTTTCAGAGATTATATTGTAACTATCTAAGTACCTTGTAAACAGTTCTAGACTTGGGGCGTGTGGATGGACTCTATGAAGTATTCAATGTATGTAATTTAGACGCTTTAGACATTAATCGAGAATATATCAAACCAAAAATTCGAAGCGGTATGCTTGAAAATTGTAGTGTTTTGAACACAGAACTGTTTTGAATCCAGTGAGATCTGTTAAAGCATAATGATTGTAATGATAAATATCTTAATACTCATAGTTTTAGTAGAAATCGGTAAAATTGTAAGATATCTGCAGGTTAACTTTTTGATGAACAGCGACGTCGACGTCTAGATACTTGTCAAACGCAGTGTATACTATCGTTTCACGTGTAATACGTGCAATAGTGCCGTATTTCCATAAAGTTCAAATTCGTGATGCGTCGGTGGTGTTCGTTTGTACAGAAGACTTACCTAATCTAAGAGAGTAGCGAAATTTTTCCATCAAGGCAATCAGTTGTAGACGATAAAATGCTTATAAGTTTTTTTTTTAACCAATGTGCACAAAGCTTTACGTCGTCAATTTTATAATCGTCAATTGTTTTTGTACAAACCAATTTTTATTTTTCAAACTGCGTTTCTACTATCCGGGCGAGCCTTACTCTGGCCTTTAACTACGACATTCGATTTACTCGAACTTCGTATCGTGCCGTTCTTTTCACGCCAATAGCATTCAACAGAAGCGTGAAAGGGACGGAAAGATATTTCGGATTTCGTAGTAGTATCCTGGTAGTTAAACGCGGTACTAGGAAACCCACCGACTCGTGGGTTATTATTAAAATATAAATAAAAAAATATTCGCTTTATCTAATCGTGCAATTTACATTAGTAGAAAATAGCCTAAGCAGTAGCGTATGAGCATAATGATTTATAATAAGCGTTTATACCTAAGTACATATACAATGTTGTATAGATATAGAGTTAAAAACGTGGTTGTTTAAACGTTAATTGCCATTTTTAATTTTTGTTATTTATTTTTCTTAAAAAAAAGTTTTGTTTTGCTCCTTTTTTTATTTGTAACGCTGTATGCCAGTAATCGAGATGCGTAGACCTAGATTAAGAGTAAATTGAAAATGTGTACGTGGACTTAATGTTTTTAGGGTAAGTAGCGTGTATTATTCTTAGTAAATGTGTAAGGGTTTAGACAGTGCCGTTAAATTATTTATTTTTATGTTGAATACATGTAAATACGCGATATTTGATGGTAAACGTTAGTAATTGTGGTTATTTAATTATTGATACTTATCTTTTAATGCTGGATGTATTGTGTACATTTTACGTTCCATTGCATTGGACTTAACTCTGAACCGTAATGACACTAATGACGTACTTTGTCTTAAAACAAAATGTCAAAAATGCATCACGTTAAAGTATCAAATACTGTCAAGACCTCAGAACAAGGTACCTTTTCCAATAGAAATGGCAGCGCACTCTAGTTAGGTTTCTGGTTTGGTTAGGTTATTCCATTAGTAATTTACGACGAGCTTCAAGGCGAAATAAAATTCAAACATCTTAACGAACTTTCTCATGCTTTATAACAGGTAGGGGTTGATAGAATGTTCTAGTTTTGATGCAAAAAAAAACAGCGGGAAAAACGTAAAAAAAATACAAAAATCGTGAAAATATATATTAAAGTCTTTGTCGTTCTCATTGAATTTTATATTTTATCATCACTCAGACTTTGTATTGTTATTAAACCTCTTGTTGGGGACAATCTGTAGTCAATATAGGCCGCTAGAGGCGCTGCCAATTTGCCCATAGTAATTGACACGTTAACATGAATGCGTTTGATACTTTACTGTCGAAATAGCTGGCTGATAAAGTGGGCGAAAGAGTACTCTGTCTCGTTTACGCAGTGTGCTAATGAGCGAGAAAACACTCTCACCCTCACTGACATGTTATAAAAAGAGATTAAAATACCGTTATAAAAAGTAGAACTCGATTAACACTTTTGTTTCGCTTTTACTTGAACGTTATTATTTATTTTGAAGACAAAATTTCGAATAAGTAGTTAATCTTGCCATAATTTTTGTTAAAAACAGAAACATCACAGTACTTACTTAAATAGTTAAGATTTTTTTACAAATCGTTGTATTTTACCTTTTTTTCTGTGTTTTGTTGTTCCACAATGCACCCGATTGACTTAGCATTCGAATTTTTCAAATGTATAAGTAGGTAGATTTTAGGTTTTATTACCTAGTATAAACCAGGTCACATTGTTTAAAAATTGTGCCAAAACCCAAAAGTATATTAAAAAGTAAACATTAAAAATATACGCTTCGTTTCATTTATCTTTAGTTAAAACTACCTATATTAACAGGTTCACAGTCCTGAAGGAATGTGCAGCCTTCTTTCGACACGTCCCCCATAGTAATCAATGACATTAAACGCTCTTATAAAGTCATGAGGCACATGTACCTCATGGACGTACCAGTGACACCACCCATGAGACACATGTGCCTTATGCGACTGAGAACCTGTTAACCTTTTCAACGGCAACATCAGATATAGGTAATATAACACCAAATACAATGTTAAAGTGATCCTCGCACAATGACATAAGGTTCAAAGTAGCTTTATTATTAACTAGGCTAGGCATTGAAAAGGTTAAAAAATCTTTCGCGGGCGCTCCTTTTATACTAAGTAATATCTATTATTTTTAGTTGGACAACGGCGCAGCTAAACGTGAGAAGCGGACCCTCGTTTTTTTTCTCAATTTAAAAACCGTCAAAATAGTTCTCTCAAATTAAAAATATGACGGCGCGCTGCCAAAATAATGCTAGCTAGACCTAAATTTATTAACACGATTTGATTATGTGTTCCACTTGGCACTTTGTTTTGATTGTTAAACGTCAATGATTGATGCTGTTAATTGTAGTAATAGTAAGGCGGTAGTATTGAAACGAACGTTGACAGTTATAAAATTATAGAAGGTAGTGTAAAATAAAAGAGCGGGTAACCCCGAATAGGGTAGCAGGTGGCCGCCAACTGACAGTTGGTCATTCTTTTTGACAACCTCGCTCGGTGGTGCACGCGTGCTAACCTATTGGCTCTTTAATCCGGCTATATTTCATTAATCATTTTATTTTAAAGTGTTTTTGAATTACATCGGTAGTGTTCGTATGTGACGTAAGTGCTTTTATTTCTGTTCTTCAATCATCTGTACGCCCCAATGGAAGGTGCAGGTAAAGACTGTCCCGCCGAGCCTCCTGATGCTTCGATTATTATAGTGCATCTCTTTCGCGCACGAGTAGCGAGGTGTGGCTATAAGGACCACATTAAACACCTTCATCGTCATCATTTAGGCCTATGCGTCTGTTTCAGACGAATTATGGCGAATTACAACAGCGACATGACGTTCGTCCACAGGCCTGACCTGAAAGCTCTGTCAAGAGAAGTCCATCGTAGACGCACCGGTTGGTTATTTTTGAATGATTCACATATGAAACGTAAAAAAAATCGTCCGTGGTGTAAAATGGAACTAAACGACTCTTAACATATTGAGATTCCTGTTTGAGTTTTGGTCCTTCACCAATTCCTTCTTTTCTTTCATCATTTCTAAAGGATCTAGTGCGAAAAAAATCACAAAAGTTCTATTATAAGTACCGGCGATTGATAAGTAAGACTGCAAATAATCCGTACGAAACAAATAACCAGATGGCCTCCCACATCCTAATAAATGAGAAAAGTGCTTTCCAACTCTTATACCTAATCATTGCACATTTTTACATTGTTTCGTAATATAAACAAAGTACATTATGTACCTGTACCAATAAGACAGAAAATATGCGCAATCGCAAAAAACTTGGTTATCATTATTTTAATTGAGATTAGCGCCATCTATGCAAAAATGCCTGAACTACGACACAAGCTCTTTAATACTCAGCTCTTGCGTACTCGTGTTTTCCTGGTAGAATACAAACCGATTCCGCTACGGCGCATGCGCCACTTGGCATCTTGAATTACGTTAGAACGCCTGCTTCCTATGCTTGCCTGGTACATTTGATACAAATCTTCGATTGATCCACGCACATTGTGATCAAATTTGATCGAATTAAATTTAAATATTTTATTACACTAGTATGAAAGAGATGACACTGATTTAGCATAGTAATTTTAAATTTAAATTATACTTAACTTATAATAAAGGAGCTTCTATAAGATCCTGCCGTCCTGGTACACTGGTAACAAAATCATCGTAACTAAAATGATTACTTGTTAGAGTTGTTAGTGATCAAAGCGACCTTCCTACATTTCGTGCTACCCTAGTAGAAACTCACCGAACTCTATGGAACTTCATCAGCTGACTGGGCTATTCCTGCGTCATAGAGATTGGTCTCGAGTCGAGATCACAAAGACAATTTTACTGTGAATGAACCAAAGGATCAGAAATATTACACCTTTCGAGCCACTTGATACTTATTAAATAACACTAATATTAATCAAGTTACAGAATTATAAGTTTAATAACAACTTCAACTTTAGTCAAAAGAGCAGCGCCATCTAGCTTACTTCACAAAAAACGGCGCTGTTAGGACCAGGGGGGGCACACTTACATATATCACACATTTCATGCGACTACAGCGATCTCTGGTTGTTTGGTAAAGAACTAAATTAGCGGCCATCTTGGTTGACTTGTCAAACTTGTCAGTTGTCATTCATCGGCCATGGCCATGGTGTACCAAATTGTACGGTCAAGGACTTTAATTGATAGGCCACTTGCCAATGTTCGTATTTTAGTCGTATAGTGCAAATCGGGTTTAGCCGCTTATACTTCGTATATGCTGATTTTAATTAGACGGCTAAAATACGAATAGTGGCAATTAGCCTATCAATTAAAATTAAGCGTAATTATAGCTGTACGTCACTACCAACATATACATATAGATAGGTATTCATCTATAGATACGTCACATTAGTTCTTCACCAGGGCGTAGGGCAGCAGCACCTTCCATACATGCAAATTTGACCATAGAGTTGCCACTCTGGTTCATATAATATTACAATACTCTTTGGTTAGGACCTAGCTGCAGTCGAGCTAAGTTTGGTTGAGCTAAGCAGTTCAGAAAAATCTTCATAGATGGCATTGCACTCAAGTTGAATTCATTAAACCTTTTTTATGATTCCGCAATCCTATTAAGAACGGTTAGGTTATAGTTTCAACATGCGAGTAGGCTTTACAAGTTTATATAATCGCTCAAATCGCTCAATATTGAACATTTATTTTGTGACATATAGGTACGGATATACGGAACCCGACACTGCGTCAATGCACTGTCACTGTGTGCAATAATATTGCTTTAACATGTCGGTAATAAAATAAATTGTTATTTATATTTAGAAACATTTTAGAAGTAAATGTTTTTACTTCATTACATTACATCAATCGCATATTTTTCTACAAAAAACGAAAGGATTGAAATCAACTTAACTCTGGCAACTCTAAGTCACTGTTAGAACGGGACACAGCGTTCAGTGGTTGCCCTCTCACTCTGCTTCGTTTTTATTTTGCGCGCAACAAGACTCTTACGATCTTAGCATAAGGTTTTATTTTCTTTATTTTAGCTGCAAGATGCACAGATATAGCTCATTCCCGTTGTACTTAGTACTTATTACTTCCGTGGGTTCAACTTCGCGTTTGACATTCCGATATCATGGCTATGAGTGAGTTGTTGACAAAGCGTTGAAAAGGTTAAAAAATGATACAAAAACACATTAATTTCTTAAAATATGATTCGTTTTTGCAGTGCCCTGTCTAAACTGGCAGGGCCGAGAAAAAGGTTAAGAGTGTATAAAATTAAAAAGGATACAAAATAAAAATATCCAAATACGCTTAAGTATTTTAATACGCAAAAGTAATAGTAGCTTCAAACGTTTAGGTTCACTTCGTCCACATTCTCATTTCGTTCACATTCCTACTTCGTCCACAATCTCACTTCGTCAACATTCCCATTGACCGCAAACCTATAGTAACGCTTCGTTGGTACATGTAGCGTACGATCGTACGATAGGTTAGGTACCAACGAAGCGTTACTATTGGTTTGCGGTCATTTTCGACTTTCGTTTTTCACAATTGGATTTTTGACTCTAGTCAAAATAGTAATTATAAATCGATTGTACAATCGATACTAAATCACCTCGTTTCGGGAAAACAACCACTAAAATTTCACGGTGTATAAATCCCGTTTTTTCCTTATCCCGTGGGAATTTTGAAAAATCCTGAAATGAATGTTTTAACTAATGTAATACCTACTTGTGTATCAAATCTAAAGAGTCTAGTTATTATAGTTACTGAGATAGGGTCACACGGAAGCGAATATATAAATCCCGTTTTTGCCCATTCCCGTGGGAATTCCCAAAAATCCTTAGTGGATGCCTACATTGTATAAGGTATCTATGTGCAAAATTTCAAGTTTCTAGGACATTTCAACCCCATCGCACTCCATCCAGGGAGATGGTATTTTACGTATGCCACAGCGGATTTTAAAATCGTTGTTGTTTTCATAACCAGCGACCCGATAAACCATAGAAACAACACCCATGTTGATTTACAGACTTTGTTACCCCTTTCCTCCTTTTAGGGGTTGAATTCTCAAAAAAACCTGAAACACGTGTTTACTCATTTATAATTAGGAGTATTTCTGTGAAGTTTCGAATAAAATAGTCAAACTAATCTTGTTTCCCCATACAAACTTTGAACCCCCTTTTCACCCCTTTAGGGAGTGAATTTTGAAAAATCCTTTCTTAGTGCACCCGTAGACTTTATAAGGAACCTACATGCCAAATTTGGAATCTCTAGGCCCAGTGGTTTGGGCTGTGCGTTGATATGTCAGTCAGTCAGTTTCTTCTTTTATATATTAAGATGGAAATCTGGTGCAGTCCAAAAAATTAAAAAAAAAATACATCAGTGTTATCAAAATGTACCTACTTGTGTCCATAATAAAAAAAAACTGTATTGTTCCGTCATTTAATTAATAATATACCGAAGACAAGTTTTGGAATGAAATTAAGTGATTGAGGTATATGTATGCGGACGAATTGGGAATAAAGACGAAATGAGAATGTGGACGAAATGGGAATGTGGACGAAGTGGGAATGTGAACGAAATGGGATTATGGACGAAATGGGAATGTTGACAAAATAGGATGTGGACGAATTGGGAATTGATTGTGGACTAAATGGGATTGCTGACGAACTAGGAAGTTGACAAAATGGGAATGTGGACGAAGTGAACCTAAACGGCTTCAAAATACATTAGTATCAGAATAATTTCAATCATAATATCGCAACATTGCATTTACAAAAATATTTCAGATTATAATTTTAATTTGTTCGTTTCATATTAGAATAGTAGAAGTTAAATAGCTGCTATCAAGTAAGTACATTGCATAAATATAATTTAATTACGTAGTTTTTGGTATTCATTTTTCTTACTACACGCATTAATTAAATCCGAATCGTGTTAAAAAAAATCTCGAGGGGCCATCCATAAATTACGTCACAGCAATTTCGATCAATTTGGACCCCTCCGCCCCCCCCTTGTCACACTTATTACTATGAAAATCGCCATTATTTTGTTCTAGTGTCACAGATCGCTTACCCCCCCCCCTACATGTATGACGTAATTTATGGATGGCCCCCAATGATTAACAATAGATTGCAAAACAAAAAATGAACACTTTAGTTAAGTATATTATTACTATTTATTAGGTTAAAGCCTGACCAGAACAGAAGTATATATCGTCACTACTTTGAAAAAATCTCCTATCTTAAAATCGACAATCTGCAAAGTGAACTTTACTAAAAGTATATCAAGGTTCAATTTAGTTTACGTAGTGATTTGAAATACGAGGTTTTTTCAAAGTAGTGACGATATGATCATTGTCAAGAGGGCGTTACAATTTTAACGACCAGGATAGCCTAGTGGTTACAGAACCTGACTATGAAGCTTGAGGTCCCGGGTTCGATTCCCGTGTCGGGGCAGATATTTGTATGAAAAATACGAATGTTTGTTCTCGGGTCTTGGGTGTTTAATATGTATTTAAGTATGTAACTATCTATATAAGTATGTTTACTCGTTGCCTAGTACCCATAACACAAGCTTTGCCTAGCTTACTTTGGGACTAGGTCAATTGGTGTGAATTGTCCCGTGATATTTATTTATTTAATTGGTCTGAACAATGTGGATTGGCAACTCGTTGTTTTGACTTAGGTACTATCGGCCAAAAATATGGTCTACCACCCTACGGTTGAAGTTCATACGACAAGGTCGATTTTCCCTTGCGATAATATGATGACAGTGACTAAAGACTTCACTCAGAAAAGTCAATCTTAGCGATATTTCGATCTCACAGAAACTTTTGTCAAAACTGGTGGACCACTTTCTCGGCCGACCGTACCTACTTTTCAACCGACGAAAACAAAAGGAGGAGGTTCTCAAGTCGACGTGTATATTTGTTTTCTTTTTTTTGGAAAGAATATTCCTACCCTAAGGGTAGGAAAACCGGGGATGATTGACTAACTTTTTACAGAGTAGTCTGATTTTCATAATTATTTTTTATTGGATAGGGTATACCTTGAAGTTGGTATTATAGCTGGCATAGTGTCCCACTGCTGGGCAAAGGCCTCTCCTCTTGACTTCCACAGCTCCCTTTCTGGCGCAATATCAGGCCAGTCCTTTTCATACACGTCCAAGTCGTCCCGCCATCTCCTTCTTGGTCTGCCTCGTCGTCGCTGGCCGTTCTCCGGCACCCACCAAGTAACTGTGTGAGCCCATCTTTGTGGGTGCATGCGACAGACGTGTCCAGCCCAGTCCCACTTCAGCTTAGCAGTCTTTTTCCCAACGTCGACTATGCGTGTTTTTGAGCGCAGCGTGGTGTTCCGGATTCTATCTATCCTCTTCACGCCTAATATGCTGCGCTCTATCGCTCGTTGGCAAACCTTAAGTTTGGACTTTTGATTTTCGGTCAGAGACCATGTTTGTGCACCGTAGGTTAGGACGGGCAGGATACACATGTCGACGAGTTTGCGCTTAAGTGTTAATGGAAGTACTCCAGTAAAGAATTAAATTAGTATATTTTTTTTTGGGATGGCGGGAGCTCGCCTTTGATAGGCAGGAGTAGAGCAAGAGAGGAGAGGCCTTTGCCCAGCAGTGGGACACAAAAATAGGCTAAATAAAAAAAAGTAACAAAATTTTTTTTTTACAAAAAAAAGAACAGCGCGCAAAATTACAGTTTTCTTTACTGTTCATGGGGTTTCAGGCTTTAGGGGTTATTTTGTAACACCCTGTATAATAGTCGACCAGCAAATTCTTTTACTACCCTAGAGTCCAATGTCGTGTCACTTGTACGATGGAAAACATCATCAGATACGATACGTGCCCCCCCCCAATCCTTTGTGAAATTTTCTAAATGCCCTCCCCCCTTTGAGTCTCGCGTGATGAATAGACGATCCACCCCCAACAGAGATAAGATAATTGTCCAAAAATGTGTAATGCTCAATTTACACAGGCTCAGTATTTATCATAAGTGTAAGTGATTAGGGACTTATGTTTACACGAGCTTAGTAGCTAATGCTTAGTACATGTCACTTCCACTTGACAGATAAATAAATAAATAAAATAAATATTAGGGGACAATCTTACACAAATCGACCTACTCCCAAACTAAGCAAAGCTTGTACTATGGGTACTAGACGACGATAAACATACTTATGTAGATAAGTAAATACTTAAATACATAGAAACATCCATAACTCAGGAACAAATATTCGTGCTCATCACACAAATAAATGCCCTTACCGGGATTCGAACACAGGACTTCTTGCTTCGTTGGCAGGGTCACTACCAACTAGGCTAAAGAGGTCGTTAAATATGTGTGTAAACATATTGTATTAGCGTAACTCCCAAGTGCAAGCGATTAGAAGCCGATCCTGTTTACTAAGCGACAAGTGCCTACCCCATGTAAAAATTTACTAATACTTGTCACCTGACGAGTGGTGTGAACATTCGTGTCAAGTGAAGATTGATTACTCAAGTGATTTGTTTCCTTTGTTCCCAGATCTTTGCAACTACTAATACCATTCTTTAAAAACATCGTAGACTGCTACTTGTCACTTTTCACACTGCAGATAAGTCCCTAATCACTTACACTAATGACATATACTAAGCCCGTGTAAACCTAGCATTATCTGCAGTGTGAAAGGTGACAAGTATCCATCTACACATGAGTGTTAGAGAATGGTATTAGTAG
Organism: Archips crataeganus; assembly: GCA_947859365.1. Taxonomy (NCBI): domain Eukaryota; kingdom Metazoa; phylum Arthropoda; class Insecta; order Lepidoptera; family Tortricidae; genus Archips; species Archips crataeganus. Next base: position 9,380,696 of record OX402064.1, read on the forward strand.
TTATAAAGATCTGGGAAAACAAAGTAAACAATACACAATTCACACCACTTGAAAATTGACAAGTATTAGTAGACTTGTAGCTGGGGGTAGATACATGTCGCTTAGTCAACAGGACAGACTTCTCATCACTTACACTTGCACCATCTTTATTATTTTATTTGGCTTTATGGTAACATATTTCGTAATAATCTGTAATGGTAATTTTAAGCTGATGTTTTTCCGTATAAAATAAAAAAAATACTAGCTCTTTTACAATTGTTTACACGCATCTGACAAGTGTAAGTGACAAGTACTAAGCATTATCTACTAATCTCGTGTAAACCAAGCATTACTGCAGAGATCGTGCTTCATAAATGACTACATTTCACTGTTAAAATTGACTAAAACATGACAACACAAACAATTGAGCGCATTAATAGCACGAGGCGCAAAAACAGAGACAAACATATTTCTACATCTATTATTAGTCCTGTACCTTAAATTTACTTAGTTTTAGGCGAACACGACGGGCACAATTTCACTCTATTCACGTCCAAGCAAGCCCCGTGATATATATGGCCACACCGAAACACCCATAGGCCGCCATCTTTGATTAAAAAATCATTTTGCAATGGCAACCCACAGAGCACGCAGTCCATCACCCCATTATTTAACTCTGGCAAACCTTCAATTATGGTTGTCAATGTCAAATCTTGATAAGTTGAGTTGGGTGATATTTTTGAAGTGCATAAGCCCCAGTGCGTGGACTTGGCAGCTACAACTATTGGCAAAGCTGTGTATTTGATTTTCCCACTCGCTGTGTTACGCAGAAGTTGACAGATCTGTAAAAGTAATGAGAGATATTATTAAAGAGACTAAGAGCCCGTTGTCTGATCAATAGTTAAAGATACTAATAGTCAAATTTCCTTTGAAATGCGTTAACTATTGTTATTTTTGATTTTAACTAGTTAGTTAGATTAGTTTGTTTAACTATTGATCAAACAACGAGGCATTAGACGGGCTTGCGCGGACCTGGGTTAGCTACTTAACTCCGAGTTAACTGATAACCTAGGATTAACAAGTGTCAAATGTATGGAACTGTTATGCACATAACTCAAGAGTATAATTTTTATTAAACCCTAAACTGTGCAAGTGGCCTTTATGTTCTATTTTACCGCTGTCTGCTGACTTCCTGTTATTTTACGCGACAGATATGATGCCGTCTCTATTGAAACGAACAAAATGAACAGAGACAGCATCTTACATATCTGTCACATACGATAAAGTGAACAGGGTCGTGGTGGAACATGGGGTCAGAAAGATAAAATTATATGTAAACGTACATAGTATAAAATACTCACCTCTGTTTTCACATCTTCGTACTCATGAGCGTTATACAGTACATCTGTCAGTTGCGAAACAATCGTAGCGTCATACTTTTCAAATAATGACACCATCAAGCAAGTGTGGTAAAACTTCATAGTGAGCTCACCCGCCCCAATGAGATGTGAATGTTTTTCCATCAATTTAATGGCATTTCTTCCTCCTACTGACTTAATGACTAGCGCTCCTAAATCGTCCCAACTAAGGGTATCTTTAACATTGATATGACTGAACTTCTTGTTACAATTCAAGCATAGATTCGCGTGTAAAGTCACGTATAGTTGTATGGCACGGTCCCATGTGTCGAATGTGAATTGAGGAAGAAAAGAATGCAGCAAGCTCTCGTCTAACATCTGAAGCAATATCCTTAGAACATTCAACAAGTCTTCATTTCGCTGCATGTAGAGTATTTTCCTCCACAAATATGGCATCTTCTTGCATACCTCAAAGCATTGGTTCCTCGTCTGGCTCGCCCATTGCTTCTCAATAAATTCGTCTATCAAAATAGAAAACATGGGTTTCTCTCTCGTTTTCGTATACGGCAGCGGATAACCACATTCGCAAGCCATTTCTGAGATTTTTTGCGTTTTCAGATTCACTGTTATTGCTGAGTCCACCAAGTATTTGTACAGTTCTTCGTCTGTTAAAATACAGTCTAAAAACTCATCTTTCTTTGTCGTCAGACTTAAGTATGTTAAGAAAATATTATGAGGTGCATATTTCGATTCTTCTACGGCTCCTACAGATATGCAGTACTGTTCCAACAAAAGCGTCAGTTGATACACTCCTCTAATATCACAAGAATAGTTTTCTATGATTGAAATTAAATTCGATTGCTCATTTTCTTTACTAACTAAGCTTAGCCTAAAATATTGATACAGCGATCTACACACTTTATCGTCTACATTATCTACTTTATTATTGTCTATTTCTATGGCGTTTGGACTAGATTCTTTGTAAATAATATCATTATCGACTACAACTGGAGTGTAATCGATGTTTGGCGTTTCTTGCCGAGCTCTTCTTTCAGGCATTTGTACTTCTTGTATATTTTGCTTTTCAATGCTAAAATGTTTCATTTTGTCTTCGAATCCTCCCCATTTTTCCTTCAGTTTCCTTTTACTAGAATTCAGTTTGTCAGACATTGTTAGTCCTAGGTCTTTAAATGCTTGTAACGCTTCTGGCGTCACGGCTCCAAATTTACTATCTTCAATTGGTTCAGTCGATTCGTCATCAGACAAACACGTCTGTGTATGGTAAGTGTTATCTACAACAAATATTCCGGATTTCATTTGAGTAGCATCATTTATTTTTAATGTCTCAAATTTCGTTAAAACACCTTCAATGTCTTTTATTAGATCATCATTCAATTTATCTTTTAGTCCTACTAGAATATGTAATTTACTTGATATATTATTATAAAGCAAATAATCAGCGAACAAGGCACAGAGTTCAGCGCATAGCACGTATTTTTCCTCGACATAGCACTTCAAGAGAAACTTATCAATTTTCACATATTTCAGATTCAGAAGAGAGCCGTTACCTAACCACACATAAAGCAAACCATTGTAAATTTTACAATCGATTATGTCTTTGTACGTATCAAACCACATCGTGTTTTCATCGTCGTCAACATTCAAAAAGTACAACGCATCCTTTTTAAAACTGAATATGACACTATTGATGTTGAATATTTTAGAAAAAGCAACTGATTGTCCATCAGTTTCGCTTGAATCGCTTGAAAGACAAACATTTTCATTGGTGTAGGATTCTACAGTGACCAGTTTCATGGGATTCTTGGCTAGACTGTGTTTGAATTGATGTGTTCTTCTGACTGTGCCATCAACGGTCGCCTCCCACAGTCTTGAAGATGGTCTCGCGCAGTATATAAGTGTATTAGCTAATTTTTCTCCTACAGTAAACCCAGCATCATCATCCACAATGTTATACTTTTTGACTTCTTTAACGTGTTCTTTGGAACATTTTTCTGTACAGTTCTCAGCGATATTCTCTTTGGTGACGAAGCATGCTCCAAATTCTCCATCCCTCAATTTCTGGCCTATTTGCCTGTACTGTTCTTGTGCTGTGTTGCAGATGTAACATCTTGTAAGAGTAGAGACAAGTAGCATACAATCTCTCACGTCCAAATGGCATATGCGGGAGTCCAAAGTCATTATAGTTTGGGATGAACTTTGAAACATTGTTTTGGCCTGAAATTAGAGAAACAAAAAGATAAGTTCACCATTATCGGTTTAGAGCAAAGGTTCATTAGGTCCGATACATATGGACTGCAACGTAACTGCCAATTGCCCTTACATTTTTCCATTGTAGTTACATTGCAGTCGGCAAAACTGTACGCTAACTACATGCTAGCTGTGCTTCCTAACCTATAGATTAGAGGAAGAAGTTTTTAAATTATTTGCTAAAAATACCTCAAAGAATAAACAGTGAACGCTTTGCCGCATGAAGCGTAAATCATCATCAGTCAAGCAATTTAAGATTTTAAAAACGATTTTTTATTGGATACTTTTTTAACTACCTACATTTAGAGTCGGACACGTTAATAAGAGCAGTGGTAGCTTAGAAGTTTGGTCTATCAAGCAGAGGATCTTGGGTTCGATCGAACCTTTGAGTTTTTGGGAATTAGTGTGAAATTACGTTTAGAAAACATTAAATGCCGGGGATGATTACTAGCGTGTATTGTCCGAGTCCGATATGTTTAAGCGCGGCGGACGCTCCGCTGCGCCACACGCCACGTTTACATCATCACTAAATACCACTGAGGTTCGAAACATGTCTGTCAATCTACCTACATACCTACAAACTATATTCACAAGCATAAAAAAAATTAAATTGTATTACTAACCTAGATTAAGATTAACTAACACAAGTGGACCACATTGTTGTCTTTAAGTACTAAATAAATAAATAAAAAATAAAATAAATTAGGCCCATATTATGGGATTCATGCTTAAAAAAAGTGAAAAGGCTTATTAAAAAAAGTGATAAGGCTTTGATCAATGTTCTGTAGTAATGCAATACATTTTTGATACTCACAATAAAATTCTGCAAATGTAACACAGATATTCTCCCCACGTCGTCGCCGGTGAAGAGCATATTGTTGCCATTCCAAACTATGGCTGTGACCTCATTGCCGGCATGTTCCTTTGACGACGACGTTACGGCCAGGGCCTGGTCGCAGCCGGTAGCGGTGACCACTCCGCGACCGTTTGCAAAGCCAATGTACTTCTCATCTTGGGATATAGCTATGCGGGTGATGGCGCCATCCTGTAAATCAAAAGGTATTTTGTATGTGTAATTCAATGTTATCGGTATAATAACTATAAATTTAAAAATTTAAAAACCCCCATCGCAATTTGGTCTCACATATGTTTGAAAATAAAGAAAATGTCCATTCATGAGATACTGCCTGGTGACAGATGGACAGACGGACAGACGGACGGACAGCGGAGCCTCAGTAATAGGGTCCCGTTTTTACCCTTTGGGTATGGAACCCTAAAAACTATCTGGCCAAACACCTGTCGAAATTATTTTAAAATCATGTTCTACAACCTGCATTCCAAATTGCATTGAAAAGCCGTAATAAGTTATGTACAGTCTACCTGAAATTCCTTTACCAACCTAAGGTTAAATATCAGTAATCAGTTGTACAACTAAGATATTGAAGAACAATATTCTTTATTGATGTAAAAACTGTTATACAAAATGGTAAAGCACTTATACCACTTTAAATTCTTCAAATATGTGTTTTTTACACGCTTTATATTAGCTTCACCTGTATGTTTGTATGTTTGTATGTATGTTTGTATGTTTGTTTGTAACCGACTCCTTAGGGCGCGATTTTGACCCACTTCCCGGTTTTCGATTGAGCTGAAATTTTGCACATATGTGTAAATTGGATGACAATGCAATATTATTGTAACATGGAGCTGATCTGATGATGGAGCTGGATGGTGGCCATAGGAACTATGTAATAAAACAACACAATCCCGTCGAGTTTGGGCTCGTTTGATTCGTCTTGACGAGCACTTTGATCCCAGATGGTAACCAGGGTCTGATGATGGAGCTGGAAGATGGCCAAAGGCACTCCACAATAAAACGACACAACCCCATCGAGTTTGGGCTCGTTTGATTCGTCTTGACGAGCACTTTGATCCCATATGGTAACCAGGGTCTGATGATGGAGCTGGAAGATGGCCAAAGGCACTCCACAATAAAACGAAACAACCCCATCGAGTTTGGGCTCGTTTGATTCGTTTTGACGAGTACTTTGGTCCTAGATGGTAACAAGAGTCTGATGATGAAGCTGGAAGGGGGGTAGGTGGCGGGTTGGGGGGGGAATGGGGTATGGGGTAAGGGGGTCGGGGGTTTAGAGGGTTGGGGGTTAGGGTGTGGCGGTTGGGGTTAGGGGTTGGGGGGGGGGGGGGGGTTTACGGGAAATAGGGTGGGGGTGTTGGGGTCTTCGGGGGTAAGTGATTTTGGGGGGTTGTGGGAAATGGGGAGGGGGTAAGAGGCCTAGATGGTAACAAGGGTTTGATGATGGAACTGGAAGGGGGGCGGTAGGTGGCGGGGTGGGGGGGAGTGGGGGGAGGGAGCGGGGGTTTCCGGGGGGTATGGGGGTTCGGTGTTAGGGGGGTTGGGTTTAGGTGGTTCGGGGGTTTGTAAAATGAGGAGGGGGTAAGGGGGGTTTAGAGGATTGGGGGTAAGGGTGTAGGGTTTGGGGGGGTTTGGGGAAATGGGGTGGGGTATGTTGGGGGGTTGGGTTTAGGGGGTTTTGGGGTTGCAGGTGAGGGGGTAAAGTTAGAAAGAAAAAAAATGCAACTAAAAAATAGAAAATAAATAATAGTTTAAAAAAACTAAAAAACACGCTTTAAAAAATAAAAAATAAATTTTAATAAATTTCAATTCACTATTCTTATAGTGCAGTAAAAAATCTTAATAAGCAATTATTATATTGTTATATCCAGATCAAAATTTGTAAACAATTCTAAATATTGATAAAATAAATAATAATAGTTTAAAATATTTTATTGTAAAAAAAGCGTGGGGTGCTTTTTAAGATGTTATCAAAATGATAATCCTTGACAATTGACACCATGCACCCCACGCTTTTTTTACAATAAAATATTTTAAACTATTATTATTTATTTTATCAATATTTAGAATTGTTTACAAATTTTGATCTGGATATAACAATATAATAATTGCTTATTAAGATTTTTTACTGCACTATAAGAATAGTGAATTGAAATTTATTAAAATTTATTTTTTATTTTTTAAAGCGTGTTTTTTAGTTTTTTTAAATTTTTAATTGTTAGATTTAGTTGAACAAACAGTCTGCTTATAAAAACAAGACATTGGATGAAGTTTAGATGACAATCCAAGTACAGACAGCAAAAAGTACATCGGCAAATAACTTACCTAAAGTACACAAAAATAAATTTAAACACAATCTTTTTAGTGTAGTTTTATTTGGGAACAGTTAAAAGGTGGGCCCCCATGTGATCACATATGGCACACCTATTTAAAAAAAAGAACTCTGAGTAATGGTTAGTCACCTAGGTACTGATTGCTTTAAGTCTGTAGTAGTTAGACCTACCTTGTTAGGAATGAGTTGTACAAATTCACAGGGACTTCTATTAAATATGTAGATTCCTCCGCTGGTTGCACCAAATGCTATCAGATACTTGGAGACATCAAAGCAAGTGTACTGAAACAAATTTGAAATACACCAATGAAAAGAGGTTGAAATAATAGAGTGAATAAAATAAATAAATAAATATCACAGGACAATTCACACCAATAGGCATGTTGACACCACCAATCAACTGACGTACTTTTTATGAGCTGTCAAAACACATTTCTCCCATATAGTTTGAATGGCAATCTATATATATAAAAGAAGAAACTGACTGACTGACTGACTGACATATCAACGCACAGCCCAAACCACTGGGCCTAGAGATTCAAAATTTGGCATGTAGGTTCCTTATAAGGTCTAGGGGTGCACTAAGAAAGGATTTTTCAAAATTCACACCCTAAGGGGGTGAAACGGGGGTCCAAAGTTTGTATGGGGAAACAAGATTAGTTCGATTATTTTATTCGAAACTTCACAGAAGTACTTCTAATGATAAATGAGTAAACACGTGTTTCAGGTTTTTTGAGAATTCAACCCCTAAAAGGGGGGAAAGGGGTAACAAAGTCTGAAAATCAACTTGGGTATTGTTTCTATGGTTTATCGGGTCGCTGGTTATGAAAACAACAACGGTTTTAAAATCCGACGTGGCAGACGTAAAATACCATCTCCCTGGATGGGGTGCGATGGGGTTGAAATGTCTAAATAAACTAAATGACTGTTGATATATCAACGCACAGCCCAAACCGCTGGACCTAGAGACTTTAAACTTTGCACATAGATACCTTATACAATGTAGGCATCCACTAAGGAAGGATTTTTGGGAATCCCCACGGGAAAGGGAAAAAACAAGATTTATATATTCGATTCCGAGTGACCCTATCTCAGTAACTATAATAACTAGACTCTTCAAATTTGATACACAAGTAGGTATTATATTAGTTAAAACATTAATTTCAGGATTTTTCACAATTCCCACGGGATAAGGAAAAAACGGGATTTACATATTCAGTTCAACGGGATCCTATGAACTATAATTACTAGACTCTTCAAATTTGGCATAGAAGTAGGTAATTATAATAGTAAAAAACAGTTTTAAGGATTTTCGGAAATTCCCACGGGATAAGGAAAAAACGGGATTTATCGTTTTAGTAGTCGTAGAAAGCTTAAATTCGGCATGTAGATTGCTTGGGAAGTGTAGAGGAGCATTGAGAGAGGACTTTCCGAAATTCCCACATGAACGAGAAAAAACGGGATTTATATATTCAGTTCAACGGAATCCCATGAACTATAATTACTAGACTCTTCAAATTTGGCATAGAAGTAGGTAATTATAATAGTAAAAACAGTTTTAAGGATTTTCGGAAATTCCCACGGGATAAGGAAAAAACGGGATTTATCGTTTTAGTGGTCGTAGAAAGCTGAAATTCGGCATGTAGATTGCTTGGGAAGTGTAGAGGAGCATAAAGAGAGGACTTTACAAAATTCCCACGGGAACGGGAAAAAACGGGATTTTTCGTTTTACTGGTTGTAGAAAGCTGAAATTCGGCATGTAGGTTGTTTGGGGAGTGTAGAGGAGCATTAATAAAGCATTTCCCGAAATTCTTACGGGAACAAAAAATCTAATTTTGCAGTTAATCGAAAATTAATCTGGGTTTCAGGGCTAAAATAAAGCGTTTTTTTACTGGAGTCGTGTCTTTTAATTATTTTTTAATGGTGTCAACATCCCTATTGACCCAGCTCCAAAGTAAGCAAAGCTTGTGTTATGGGTACAACAATATATACAAGGCCTATTACTCTTACATCTTGACAGATGATTTAAGCAGCGTCTGTTTGTTATGGGTACAAGGCAACTGATAAACATACTTAAATAGATATTAAACAACCATGACTCACATACAAACATTCATACTTATCAAATAAATATCCCAGGACCTCAAGCTTCATAGTCAGGTTCTCTAAAAACGAGGCCATCAGGTTGTTTAAAAAAAAAACAGACACATGCAAGTAGATGACTGAGGCGCACTGGGGTTCTTATGAATTTAAAACCCAGCTAAATAATTTGTTTGCACTTCACAATTGATTGGTTCAGGCATTATTTTGTGGTACAATATTTTTACCTTGCTTTTTCACTACCAAAGCAGAGCAGAACGTAGCAAAAGATTTATTTTTTTATCGCAAAAGTGTAAGTGCTGATGCTTAGGTTGGTGTTAGGACTGCCACCTTTTAAAAAAACCACACCTAAAGTACATTGCAATTTCTCAAACTTTCCACCTCTACTATGTTGACTGAAGAGTTTTGCTCATATAGGTCCATAAATTCTTTATCTATGACAAAACATTTTAGGTAATTCCGTAAAAGTTGTGACTATAAACACCCATTGTAAATCAAGTGACATAGATGAAAAGTTGTTTTTTTATGAACTGAGGATACATTGTCTGAAGAAAGTTTTGACTTTTTCTCGCTGCCCGGACATATTGATGTTAAGCCCGTAGCCCGGATATGCACTATTCAGACCCATAGACTCCAGATCAAACCCGGAGGGGTGGCAGCTCTGGTTGGCTTATATAATGAACAGATATCGGAATTTTCACAGCAAAATATAAGACTGTCGCAATCAAGCTAGTGTTAGAACCAATTTTTTATTGATATTGATAGTTGTGCAATAGAAGAAAAAAACGGTCCACTAAAAAAAAACATATTTAATACAGAATTTTAGGTCAGGTGATAAACGAAACAGGCTACTCCCAGAGAACGTTGAGAAATTAATGATCATCTACGTTCTACTCCTATCACTATCACAAACCAAATAAAATGTCATGTGCTGCTGTGTGTACCTACTGACACGGACTTTGAAGAAGAAATTGCATCTGTCTCTATATAATTTTATACAAACCTGACCTAAAATTCTGTATGAAATGTTTTTTTTATTTAGTAGACCGTTTTTTTCTTCTATTGCACAACTACCTACTATCAATATCGATAAAATGGAGCCATCACAATATGATGCAGTATCGGATTTGATTTCCAGCCCCAGTTTATATTGGCACTGAATAATAATTATTATTAGGTATTTTATGTACTAAATAACAGAATATTCATGAGGTATCCAATGACGTTCATTTTGTGCATTGAAAGAAACTATAAATTGATGCATGTCTTTTTAATATTAAATAAACAGGGAGGGAAAAGGACCCAAGGGAGTTTTGACGCCAATAAAGCTTTAAATACTTCTGGGACTACGAATTGAATAATTGCCAGAATGCAAATCACTTATAGACTAACCTTAATTCGTTGGGCACTTTTCAATGGGAAATTTATTTGTTCACTGACTGCGGGCAGCTCCAACAAAACGTACGGAGGCAATTTGTGAGAAGACATGTTTACAAGCACATTTTTTTATATTTCAGCTGTTAGTATTTGCAATAATAAACATAACGCATTCTTGTCACTTTTTACAATACTTGACTGACTGAGTCACTGAACTCACCCTCCGCCTCCCTCACTGTGTCAGTGTCACTCAGTGTTTGTCATTGTCACTGTCAATGTCAATTTTTTTTATTTCTGAACTCTCTGGGAAAGGCTAAAGAGTCTTAGTTCTTATAGCCTTACCTTCGTCGAAGCCATTATTTCTTTTATAATTAACTAGCTGATGCCCGCGGCTTCGCCCCCGTTGTATTGTTTTAAATTTTTTTCATAAAAACCTTCTCCTGACAATAACAAACGCAACAAAAAAAGAATTATCCAATTTGGTGCAGTTGATCGGAAGTTATACGCTTAGCAACACATTCAGCGATTCATTTTTATAATTATAGATTTACGACAATTAATTGAACTGAAATCATACATCGCTAATAAAAGACAGAGCCTCTTGCGGCAGCTTTTTAAAATCATTTATCTCGAAACGATCTCCCCGATCTGATTGGCGATCGGTGATGATGTTGATATCTCTAAAAACAAATTGCAATAGTTCACTAGCGAAACTGATTTTTTTGCATCATGTTTGTTATCGAACTCCTCCGAAACGGCTTGACTGATTATTATGAAACTTTTTTGGTATACCTATAATCGATAGGTCTGAGAAAAGGACGTAGGCTATTTTTTATGTCCCTAAGGTCTTAAATTATCTAAGCCCCTAAGTGATCAATGGAAAAACAACGTTTGCCGGGTCAGCTGGTTAAATATATTAGGTAATAATATACTTAGGGAAAAGGGAGAAGGTTCTCAAAAGAGATAATGGAAAACTTAGGGGTGGGAGCCCTTTCGAATCCATGATCCTTTGCTTGGAACACCTCAGTTCAAAACACTAGAAGAAAGGCCACCACAAACCGGGAGCACGGGGCGCCGACGGAGCGTGCCCAGCGCGTTCTATAACACTGAATCAAATATACGGTGACACATTTATACCGGTAGCGCACCGTATTTGATTCAGTGTTATTGACCGCGCTGGGCACGCTCCGTCGGCGCCCCGCGCTCCCGGTTTGTTAACCCCCGACACAAAAAGAGGGGTGTTATAAGTTTGACCGCTATGTGTGTGTGAGTGCGCCTGTCTGTCTGTGGTATCATAGCTCTTAAACGGGTGAACTGATTTGGATTTTTTTTTATATTAGAAAGCAGGTTTTCTTATCGATGGTTCTTAGATATGTTTCATCAAAATCGGTTGAGCCGTTTCAAAGTTACCAAGATCTTGCGTTGGGGGTTTTAAAATTTTTAATTTATAGTTGTGGCCTTAAATAAGAATCACGACTTTTTTTCATAATATATTCATACCAAGGACTATTATAACCAGAACGCTGCCACCGTCTTACATAATGTCGCATTCCTTTAACATAATAATCCTGGTGTAGCTGGTTTCGCTGGAGAGAAGTCTCTGTACTGTTAATTTTGTACGTTACTTAGACAGGCTTAACACAGCAGCGCCATCTCTATTTAGATTTTTCATTGAGTTCATAGATGGTGCTGCAGAGGTCATAATGCCATACGAAAATGAATGGTACAGAGATCTCTAGTAAAACTAGCTAAGGTTTACTTTTTATCCTTTTCAACGTTCTGTCAAATAAATACAACAGTTCTCTCTCATCCGCCATGACATCGGAATGTCAAACGCGAAGTTGAACCCTACAGAGATGCATGTAGGTAGATATCGCTCTGCACGCCGTGACTGATATATTAGTCGTTGGCGTATAACTTGCGGTGCGGGATGTCGTTGGCGTCGAAAAGCTAAAAGGAACGCGACATTGTATATTGTGGAGGGATACATTGACAGTTCTCTTAATTTATCGTCCTTGCTCATACTAATTAGTATAAGTAGGTAGTATTAGAACATCAACGTCGTAAAAAAAAACCTCGTGTAAATATGAAAATTATATTTATTAAGCAATTATATGGGTAACTATTTTACACAAAGGAATCAATTAAGTTTTGTTTTAATGAAAAACCTTAATTATGTACAGTTTTATATTAAATATATTATACGACTCGGCTGAGTGTATAAAAAAAAGTAGTTAAAAGTCTATAGTGAGGTTGAAAATTTTCTTAAATTCTTCGATCTTGCAGCAGTAAGTTCGGGAGCCGTAGGGCTCAAACCACGACGACTCGGCGCATACGCTCTCACATACACTGGCACTTGGCGCTTGTTCGTTCGCGTGGACGATTGCTATGATGTCCCCATTTTCTACATCCTTTACCACCTGTGAAACAAACGCAAAAGTCAATACAGCCAAGAAGAGTCAAAAACAAAGTTGTTCATGCTCGTGCCAGAGCCTTCTACGTGCGCGTCCGAAATTAGTCAGCACAGTAAAACATTGCTCGTGAACTTTTCATAGGCGTTTACTTGTGCTCTGAGCTACGTAGCCTTCCGTGTAGGTATTTGAGAAACACACCTTCAAAACCTTCGCACGATTAGCACATACGAGTTCGCGGTATGGTACCGCACAACCATTCATACAAGTTAAAATATTACAACCGTCACCGCCACCGCACCGCCACGCCTCCGCTGTCTGTGCGTTTGGAGCTTTATAGAGATCGTGACTGACATGCTCGTTGTTCTAAGAAATAAACTAATCAACACAAACCTTCCACAGATATTGGGGCACCAGAAGCTTGTCTACTGTGGTGTAATTGACAGCTCCTGACCAGACAGTCAGGCGGTACTGAGAGGACTCCTTTCTGACTTCCACCTCTATGTTATGCCAGCTCATCTGGAAATAAAAAAAAGGGTGGATCATTCCCCTTTGTGTTAAGAAAGCGTCATTTACTGGTGTGTTGATATTAAAGGAAGTCCTAAACCCTGCTTAATCTTTATGATAGGTAGAGATACTCACGTTATTTTCATCATTTGGCTTGCAGTATGGTACTGTGTTCAGCTGTTTCCTCATGGTAGCCTTCTCAGCAGGTCCAGCGCTGACGTCGGCAGCGTTCACCAACTGCACAGACTCATAGCAACACTCAGCCACGCTTACACAAGGTCTTTCAGGTTCTTTTGTATATCCCAAACTGCCTGCATCAGAAGTAGCAGAAGTAGCTACTTCCGTATACAAGACAACGTTCCTCTTCGTATCCAGGCAGGATTTGTACACATCGAGGAATCCATTTACATTAAAACCGACGCTCATCAACTTTGTGTCACTTCCCAGGCATTCCTTTATCGGAACGACACTTGATGATACTTCATCTTTGCAATCGAGCTCAGAAAATTTGTAAGTAACCCCATCAACGATGAACAAGTCTTCATGATCGCATGTTGCTATGACTGACTTTGTGTTCGGGAATTTCGTGAAACTGTTGCTGCCCGATTGCGCATTGCTAACATTTTTCGGCGATTCGTCTTGACAGATCAAGGTGAGTTTTTCTGATTCACGAATAATTTGGTGTTGCTGGTTCTTGGATACTAAACTCGGCCAAGCAAACGACATGTCCAATAAAAGAGGCATTTTAGGCATTGATCTGTTGATTACGCAATCTGTAATTGATAAATGGTCTTCAGTACATCATGAACATCCGATCATGGTGTTCAAAAATATCTGAACACGCACGTATGTCATTGACAATACCGTATTCAGATATTTTTGAACACTTGAATGCTCCGGTGTTTATTATGGTGACTGTAGGGTACAAATTACTACACTAATCTGTAAAATAAAATATTAAGTAAATTTATCTAGAAGGAATGCGGGATCGCGTTGGATGCGGAGGGCACGGGACCGATCTGTTTGGCGAGCCTTGGGGGAGACCTATGTTCAGCAGTGGACGTCTTTCGGCTGAAATGATGATGTTGATGATGATTCATTCATACAATTATTTATCGTATTATTAATAATGTCAAAAGACCTGTGACGTTACTTATGTATGTGGCTTATTGATGTGATGATGGAACTTGGCGAAGACTGAAAGCAGATGACAATCGACACAGTCCCAAAAAATCTGTGTCTGGTTTCTGGCTATTTTTTACAAGGTTTTGTTAAAAGCAAATTATTTACCTTTAGCGTGTATGTTGTACGTGATGTTCAAAGTTCCCAGAGGGTTGGTTACACGACACACGTACTGACCCCATCCAATGGGATTCACCCCCAACTGGTCTGCATCAGCTTCCTTGATCTTCTTACCATTGTAAAACCACTCGTACTAAAAATAAATAAATAAATAAATAAATAAATATCACGGGACAATTCACACCAATTGACCTAGTCCCAAAGTAAGCTAAGCATAGCTTGTGTTATGGGTACTAGGTAACGGATAAACATACTTATATAGATAGATATATACTTAAATACATATTAAACACCCAAGACCCGAGAACAAACATTCGTATTTTTGATACAAATATCTGCCCCGACACGGGAATCGAACCCGGGACCTCAAGCTTCGTAGTCAGGTTCTCTAACCACTAGGCCATCTGGTCGTCTAAAAAATAAACATCTTAAGTGAATGTGAATGTAGCTTATCAAAAATTTGAATTTGAAATTATTTGAAACTAGTCGAAACTGACTACTTATACTGAGATAACGGCGAGTTTCTCAATCGATAAATTAAAATGCTCTAAACTGAAATAAGTGTGTGAGTGTGTATGTGCTGTGTTTTGAAACAAAATAGTATTTTATGCAACTGTATCATAATAAGGGCCATTAAGACACGAATGCGAGTTTATGACATGAGGCGAAGCCGAATGTCATAATAGATACGCATGAGTGTCTTAATGGCCGATTATGAATAGTTGCATACATTACTTTTTCTAAGAGTTCAAAATAAACAATTATTAAATTTTTCGATTTTAAAAGTAGCAAATTTTGCTCACTTCAATTGCCGCCTGTTTTATTTCTAGCGGCGTCAACATTTCTGCATCACTTAATTCACCAAAGTCACAAATTCTCACAGATAAAAAGTCATTTAAATTTTAAATAGTGATGAACTCTTTTATTTCTTTCAACTTGAATTGATAGAACTCCGTGCAAAGCAAAACAAATTCCCGCTATTTTGAAACTTTTTTTTCAATACTCGCAACCTTATAATGGACCCGGGAACTTTAGGTCATACAGCCAAATTGAATGATTTTAAAATATTCAAATTTAATAATGACTTTAAAATTCATTTATTGCCCGTTATTTAAGTATTCATTATTTAATAATTGTTAATGTAAACGACCGCTTTAGCCTAGTTGGTAGTGACCCTGCCTACGAAGCAAGAGGTCCTGGCTTCAAATCCCGGTAAGGGCATTTATTTGTGTGATGAGCACGAATATTTGTTCCTGAGTTATGGATGTTTTCTATGTATTTAAGTATTTATTTATCTATATAAGTATGTTTATCGTCGTCTAGTACCCATAGTACAAGCTTTGCTTATTTTGGGACTAGGTCGATTTGTGTAAGATTGTCCCCTAATATTTATATTTATTAATATTTATATTTTACTTTGTTCTTCCGTTCTGTTTACTGAATAGTTAATTTCCCGCTTTATTTTTTTTAATTTGCGACCGTACTCGTACCATAGAGCTTGATCAGCGTGTTCTCAATTACGAAATTTCGCTTGAAAAAATAAGCCTTGATTGTGATTGGTCCTACCTGTTCTTACTCATTTTTAAGCAACCAATCACGTGGCACACGCATATTTAAAGAAACTCGATTATCAAAATTTATTTCCGTATTCTTTTTTTGAATGTTATTATATTACTCTGTCCCGTAACATAATGAAATTACTATGGGTTGTTATGTTACTGAATTTGCACCATAGAGTATAGAACTTGGAACAGACTTATAACGTTAGTTATTATTGCATAGTTTTTGGCCATATACTTAATTAAAAGATTATACTACAGGAGTAGAAAAATACTAGAAAAAAACAGTGGGTTGATTTTTTTTGAGTAAAGAAAATTATAATTACACAAAAACATTAACGGACTTCAAATATTAATATAAATTATAATCGCAGGAACGATTTGAGCCAAATTTATGTGAAACCAACTTCGAGGCTAAGCTTGTGTAAAAATTCTACAACAGTATAACGTAATGCACCCATTCAAATGTTTTTTTTTTTTATATATAAGAGGGGGCAAACGAGCAGACGGGTCACCTGATGGAGAGAGATATATCACCGTCACCCATGGACACCCACAACACGAGGGAACCACAGGTGCGTTGCCGACCCTTTTAGGAATCGGTAGGCTCGTTTTTTAAAGATCCCTAAGTTGTACGCTCCGGGAATGTTGCCGCAGTAAGTTCCAGATCTTCGTCGTGCGAGGAAAGAAGTTTCACTTAAAACGCACGGTACTGGACTGCCAATCATCAAGATGGTGAGGATGGAAAGACAGACGGTTCCTCGAAATGCGGTAGTGGAATTTAGCCGCAGGCTGCAATTGGAACAGTTCGTCAGTTGCCTTCCAAATGACCACGAAACTGAACATCACTCGAAATGTCGACACCCAAGATCCCAACAGACGATTTGGCATCAAGGGGAGTACCTTTAAAACAAGGTGAAACAACAAAGGGATCCCTTTTAGGAATTCTAATGGAAGACTACAGTTTTACAACTTTTTGACCTACCGAAGAAAGCCGATATACGCACGTACCTTGGCATAAGATGATGCTTTACAAGTCACTTCATCCGCCCCTCCATTCCATTCGTAGTCATAGACCAGTCTAGGAGTCGATGGTGGGTAGAGAAAATCTAGTTTTATGGAGTAGGACGCTGCACCGTTGAGATCACTCACACGGCAGGTGTAGTTGCCGTTGTTTGCCAGGTTTGGGTCGTCGAAGTGCAGAGATGGACCAGTTTTGTTCATGGGTATTGAATTCTGTGAAACCAATTGAAAATCTGTAATCTATACTAATATATAAAGCTGAAGAGTTTGTTTGTTTGTTTGTTTGTTTGAACGCGCTAATCTCAGGAACTTCTGCTCCGATTTGAAAAATTCTTTCAGTGTTAGATAGCCCATTTATCGAGGAAGGCTATAGGCTATATATCATCACGCTAACACCAATAGGAGCGGAGCGGAGCGGAAGAATGTTTCAAAATCGGGGGTTTTGAAGTAAAACTTCTATACCTATAGGCGCTAATCTCAGGAACTACAGCTCCGATTTCAAAAATTCTTTCAGTGTTAACACCAGGGGGGGGGGTTGTGGGGGGTGAAGGTGCTGGGGTGGTGTGCGGGAGTTTTAAGGGGGATGAACATTTCATTGATTTTGCCGTAGGATGCACCGTTTTCAAGATATTTGACAAAAACACCCAGGGGGTGGGGGGTTGAGGGGGGAGGGGGGTGGCTGTCGAGGGGGGATTAAAATTTCATTGATTTTGCCATAGGATGCACCGCTTTCAAGATATTTGACAAAAACACTGGGTGGTGGGGTTGGGGGTGGTGGGTTGAGGGGGTTGAGGGGGGTGGGTGTGCGGGGGAGAGGGTGTGAGGGTATTAAAGGGGGGATGAAAATTTAATTGATTTTGCCGTAGGATGCACCGTTTTCAAGATATTTGTCAAAAAAACTTGAAGTAAAACTTCTATAGGGCACGCTTGACTTGGGACGAACGCGGGTGTGTGGGGGGTGCTGTGTGGGAGTGCGTGCAGGGGGTGCGGGGGGTGCGGGGGGTTCGGGGTTGCTGTGCGGGGGGAGTGCGGGAGGAAGCGGGTTGGAGGGTGCGGGGGGGGTAATTTTTTTAATATCGAGGAACTAAGGAGAGCCATAATTGATGAAAGAGCGATAAAAAAAATAAGCTGCCCAAATTACTAATTCCACGCGGACGGAGTCGCGGGCAAAAGCTAGTCTACATAATAAAATGCCTAGGTGGCCTAGCGGGCCTCTCTAGCAGAGGATCGTGGTTTCAAATCCCGGCTCGCACCTCTTGAGTTTTTCGGAATTTATGTGCGAAATTACACATGAAATTTACCATGAGCTTTACGGTGAAGGAAAACATCGTTAGGAAACCTACCTGCATACACCTGCGAAGAAATTCAGTGGTGTGTGTGAAGTTTCCAATCCGCACTGGAGCAGCGTGGGAACTACGGCCCAAACCCCCTCATTCTGAGAGGAAGCCTGTGCCCTGCAGTGGGACGTATGTATATAGGTTGGGATGATAATGATATATCTACGTATTCCTTCTTTAAAATTTTAGCTTTTTCTGATATGGTTGGAATAGAAAGATTATGTTGCAAAGGACCATGTTGTATTTTCTCCTTTATTTCTTAAAATGTATCTATTTTGACATGCTTGACTCTAGCGGCTAGAGTAAATGTACTATATTTTAATATGTTATCCCACTCGTTTTGCAAAAAACAGTCATGGACATGTAGAAATATCCGTAAGCGTAAAGAGATGTTACGTTGACCAAATACATTGCGTATCGCATCATCGAAAGCAAATTAAGGACCACTAGAATCACTAAAGATAAAGGTAAAATAAATAAAAAACGAGACTCAACTAAAAAACAAAGCTTAGAATTAAAGGATCAACACTTACGTAAAACCACCTGACTGTGTTAGGATCGGTGTAAGGCAATGGACAGTTTAAGTCGTACGGTTTTTTGGCCTCGGCATACTTTTCATCTGTATTGTCGTAATCATAATCAGCAAACTCTGAAAAAGCGAAAGCGACATAACATTTGATAAAAGGAAGAAGAGAGACGCTGATTTACTCATTCATTATTTGTATGTAAATGATGAATGATATCAATATGTGGAAACAGCATGGAATAGCTTTAAACTAATATAGTTTTTTAATGTTAACGTCATTGTCTTACAAATTAGGCATCACGTTTCTATAATGAAGTAAACGACGTGATTCTTAAGCAAATGTCTCAGGTTTGAACTGAATTTGGGACTTTTCCTGACGGTTAAAAGGGGATACTTTTAACTACAGTAAATTATTCTTACCCGACACGGTCACTACATATAATTCTTCATCTTCGCCAAAATCATTCACAGCATGGCACACATAAGTATGGGAAATATGTTTGGAATAATTAGAGGAGTGGAATCTTTTAGGATTCTTAAGATACAGCGCGTCATTTTCAACATACAATGATCTCGATTTGTCTGAAATGGAAAATATCAGTATAACCAGTTACATTGTCAATTCCGTCGCATTCGGTGGTCACAATTGAAAGTTCATTATTATCAGTAATGTTGATGTCTCTGAGTGTGAATTAATTTCACGCCGTGGATCCTAGTGATTGGCCAAAAAACGTTCCTATTGCTAATGTGATAGCGGCTGAAGCCGTACGTTATTTTTTTCCCCTAATAACACAGCAAAATTTAAGATATTCGTTCACCAATCAGCGCCAAAACGTTATGTGCACAGGTGTGCGGACAGGGTGCTGTGATCCTAAAACCGTTGTGCGCACACCCGTGCGCACAGGACGCTCGACGGGTTAAGAGAAGATATCACTGATGAAAATTTCTAGTAAAGTATGCATACCTTGTCCTACAACGACATGATCAACTATCCAGGACACAGACGGTTTAGGAAAACCAACAGCTGTGCAAGGTAGTCTCACGACAACGTCGCCTTCAACTCCATCGTAGAACGGGGTGTTCGGTGAGATAAACACAATCCGAGCTGGTGCTGCAAATTAATAATAATTTATGTATTATGTTAGCAAAATTAGGTCATGAAACTTAACCTATTACCTATCTAATAGCAAGAAGAGTCTTTAAAGTTTCACGGTTAATTAGATCAAAGATATTTGTATACGACATTAAAAACATAGCCAAACGGATTAGCTCGTAGAAGTGGCAATGGGCAAGCCATATAGCTCGCAGAACAGATGGCCGTTGGGGCCGAAAAGTTCTCGAATGGAGACGGACGTCCACCTACGAGATGGATGATAGATTTGATAAAGCTGATTCCAACTGTAATGATTGCATATCAATGAGGAAGGCCTATGTCCAGCAGTGGACGTCCTACGCCTGAAATGATGATGATGAACATTAATATTCACTTTTAACTTGTTCAGTCTATCACGGGGATCATGATGCATGTAAATATCAGGAGCTCGTTAAAAGTAATCGCAATCTACATCTAGAAAATATGTATCATCATTATCATTATCATCATTTCAGCCGTAGGACGTCCACTGCTGGACATAGGCCTCCCTCATTGATGCCCAATCATTACGGTTGGAAGCGACTTGCATCCACTCTGAACCTGCGGCCTTCACTAAATCGTCAGTCCATCTCGTTGGTGGACGTCCCACGCTGCGCTTGCCAGAAAATATGTATAATGGTAAGAAACTGAACTAAGTCGTTTAAACTTGCCTTCTACTATAACTTCTACGTCTTTATCCGTTTGCCCTACATCATTCCGGGCAACACATTTATAGTGTCCTGCTTTGGTCAGTTGCATGTCTTCTAGATGTAAAACATCTGCATTTGCGTCTGGGATTGCTGCGTACTCAGTTGAATTAGCATCCTTATACCACCAAGTTATAGTAGGCTTGGGAAAACCATTAGAGAACCTGGAAGTAAATTATTTATTTGGTGATTTTGTCAGATGCCAATAAACATGAAAGAGCTAAGCCAAATTTAATGTATAATAATAATAAAGTTAGAGCTAGTATTGTTATGTCGAACATTAACTTATTTTACTAACCTGCAAGGTATAGAAATGGTAGCATTTTCTTTTACTCTTATTATGGATGGTGTATTTCTCTCAATTTCAGGAGCCGCTAGAAAAAAAAAATACTTTAAATGATTTGACTTACGTAATTCCTCAGAAATAATAAAAAGAGAGAACGATAGAAATGTAATTGTTTGAATTCCCTTTCAAAAGCGATGCCAAAACTTTTCGCCTCTCCTTTTATAAATCCGCACATGCAGCGTAGCACAATATCATCATGATTTTTCAGAACAGATTTTTTTGAATAGATCCTTCGTGAGCTGCGTAAACGGTTGAATCTGCTATTTTCTTAAGCCGTATTTTAAAAATATTTCTATATGATATTTTTTATTACAGCAATAACTTGCTTACCCAAAACTGTAACTAGCATGTTTTTCTCATCTCGTCCTGCGCTGTTCTCAGCAATACATCTGTACGCTCCTGAATCCTTGAGCTGGACTGCCGGGAGTCTCAATTCTTCACCACTATTCCTCAACATGGTATAGGTGGCTGAACCACTAGCCTGGAAATACCACGTGATCCTGGGAAGTGGATTGCCTTTGCGAAGTCTAAATTTGGAGGAAAAATCATTCAGATTATGTAATTGTCCCTTTAGTCCTTATAAACACTCAGCAAATTGTTGATATATTGTACTGGTTGGTAATTCCTGGTGCAATGAGACACGTGAATAGCATTGTTTTCTTACTTGCACTTTAAGGTCACTGGCGTATTAACTTTCTCCGTAATTTGGGCAGGCGTGTCCTCGAATTCAGGATTCACTGAAAATTCAACAAAAATTTTACTTTAATGGTTTACATTATTTAAAATAAAAGGTATCATATCCTTTTTATTCTTATTGCCATTTCCGTTAGTCACCTTATCTTACACTGTCCCCTCGTCTCTATGGTAAACGCGCCATTATATTTCATTGCTACTAGGAAAAGCAAAGTCGCTTAGGAAAATATTTAAAACCTGCCTAAGACGATGACTTGAATGACCTGCTGCGCGGTACCAACGTCATTTTTGGCTTCACACTTGTAGAATCCAGAGTTGCTGAGTTGCACATTGAAGATCCTAAAATGTTCTCCAAAGTTATCTATGCTATGGAACTCTCCTGTTTCTGTCTTGAACTGCCACGTGATTGTCGGTGGAGGGTTACCTTTGCTTATTCTGAAAAATATTAATAATGTTAGCCAGACGTTCTTTTTTTTACTAATAAATCCGTTTTCTTGACATTCTTTTTAACCGACTTCAAAAAAAGGAGGAGGTTCTCAATTCGGTTGTATGTTCTTTTTTTTTTTTTTAACGTGTGTTACCTCAGAACTCCGTCCTTAATGAACCGATTTGGAAAATTTTTTCGTTGTTTGAAAGCATATGCTTCAAGGTTGGTCCCATTGTTACCAAAATCCAGTTCTGATGATGGGATCCATGAGGAATTGAAGAAACTCCTCAAAAATTCAAGAGAAACGTATAGCGATTTTAGTATTTTCGGTGACAAATCGAGCATTTACATTCAGAAAGTATCATGGAACTCTGTAATAAAACGACACAACCCCGTCGAGCATTAAAAATAGAATTTTCAACATAAACTTATTTCGAAGTCAAACTGATGATTTTAACCTACGCATCTATTTTAAACAGAAACAACTAAAAAGCAAAAAATAAAAAATTTTAAATAAAAAATTAAACCTCCTTCAAAAAACATCCAAAAAACTATGAAATAATAATTGAACCAAACCGACCACAATAAGCATGAAAATATCTTTCTTCTAATCTGTTCGAAGTCGGTGCCTCAGCACAAGCCAGCAGGAGTGTGAAAGCCCTATAGATAGTAGGTATGTAGGTAAGTTAGATTACTAGGTCCACTCCTGCTGCTGGCTCGAGCTGAGGCACCGACTTCGAACAGATTAGAAGAAAGATATTTTCATGCTTATTGTGGTCGGTTTGGTTCAATTATTATTTCATAGTTTTTTGGATGTTTTTTGAAGGAGGTTTAATTTTTTATTTAAAATTTTTTATGTACTTACTTGCATTGAATGTCTACATTTGCTGACTGCCTCACTTCAAGGACTGTTGGTGATTTTTCAATAGCTGGAAGCCCTAAAATAAGAACAATTACTATTTAATCTTTATTCATAAAATCCTGTTTGGTTACGTCATTTTAGAATGTTGTTCGGCATAGGTTTTCGACGGTAGTAGGATTGTCTTTATACTCGTAGTAGATTTTAGAGCGTTATAGAGGCACTGATTGAAATAAAACATGATGGATGTTTTTAATATATCGCAGAATTAACTAGGCGTAAGATGAAGCTTCATCTTACCAAAAACTTCAAGCTGGACTATGTGTGCAGCACGACCGGCAATATTCTCCGCCACACACTGGTATTCGCCGGTGTCGCCCACTAAAATGTTGTTCATGACCAAAACATCATCCGTCTTGTCCGGCAACAACTTGAACTGACTAGCACCTCGCTGTTTGAAGTACCACGTTACGTGCGGCTTCGGCTTTCCTTTTTTGATCCTGATTAAATTGTAAAAAAACGTTTAATTTAAAATACCGTGGCTCTAAAGGTCTAGCAGGTTTATTGTATAACGCTTCTTACACATTTACTGTTTCTTAGACGGTATAAATTTAACTATTAGAACTGATGTTGATTGTAGTTGCGGACACCCGCAGACGATATGGCTAAGTTCATGCCGACGCAGAAAGATACTTTAACAACTCTGAAGATTTCCCGAAAAAACAAAAGCAAGTCGCGTAGAAAATGTCTAGAACTCTGTGGGCTTGTGTTTAGTTCAATGAATGGAAAATGTACTAATGTCTATTGAACATAGTGTATATTATTATTTGTATTTTGAAGATAAATGCCCAGGTGCAATTGCTTCTGTTGTGGTAAGAGCGGTTTAGGACCATTATAATGGTAATGCTAATGTGAATTCTAAATTAAATTTAAGCTTAAATTATTAAATACAGGCGAAAAAATAACGGTAGCAACTAGATCTAAGAGACTATTCTGCTACTTGGTGATGGTAGTGGTGGCAGATCATTTTGGATAGTCGGAACGATAATTACCTGCAGTAAATATTTACTTTTTCACCTTCTTTAGCTTTCAATATTTTTTCTGTGTCCGAAATTTCTGGTGCCACTGGAAAGTAAAAAGTAAGTAAATTGAAAAGTAAAAGTAAGTAAGCAGTAAGTTGATTAGAGATTTTCTTCCATGCATCCAGGCTACTGTAATCCTGTTTCGAAACTACAAGCGACTACTGAACATTCTGTCTTTATTTATTTTCTTAGCCAGTATATAAATGCTTCACAAAAAACTCTTCGACCAGCGATTTGTAATTTGTTCATAAATACAAAGAAAAGTCTTCCGTTTGAGTCTAGAAGCAAATCCGATCATTGTTGAAATAATGTTAAAAATGCTAAAGCAGCATTGATGTTAAGGAAATTTAATGTATTAACTTCTTTGGTAATTTGCTTCTACTTGTAACCGTTTTTCTTCAAAATGAGCAAAGGGAAGAGAGATGAGTTAGTAACCGGTATTTTTGGATTCAGCGGGATCAAATCAGTAAGGAATCACCAGTTACCAAAGAAAAATATAATTTAGTACTAGGACTGTTAACTGTTAAATTTTTTGAAGTCTGTTGTAGCTTGTCGTCAGATGCTTGTCAAGTTTATGAAGTAGATGTATGTGTGCAATTACAATCACCACTTTTATCTTTCAAAATGTAGGTAACGGTTGGAAGAGATGATTAATGCCATTGCAGCTGCGAGCTTAATACACGATGTAGCTTCTGGTACAGGCGTTGATTCAGACGTACCTAACGACACTGCATGAGGATGTTTGATTGAGTGATGATTTCAAACAGCAATGGTCATGGACTTACCCACAGCAGGCTTTATTGGCTCCACCGGGGTGTTAGCAATGCGCCTGATTGGTTTTCCTGTGCTGCGAGCAGTAGCAGTTACCTGGAATAACCATCATAACATCATCCAAAATTCGGACGATTTATGTAAAGTCTAATAAGAGTATGGTTAATGAGAAGTTGGTAGAGGGAGATGGTGAACGTGGTGGTCATAAAGACAGGACACGCTTTAAGCATAAGTCAAGATATACTGTTTTAAACTTTCGTGATTTTCACTCATAACTATTACACTAAACGGAACTTATCAGACAAACAATATTTACCTCGACGTTTCAGCCACATTGCAGTAGC
Source organism: Archips crataeganus (assembly GCA_947859365.1). Taxonomy (NCBI): domain Eukaryota; kingdom Metazoa; phylum Arthropoda; class Insecta; order Lepidoptera; family Tortricidae; genus Archips; species Archips crataeganus. The sequence continues at coordinate 9,406,010 of OX402064.1, forward strand.
CGTGGTCACAAGTTGACTCACAACGTCGAGATAAATGTTGTTTGCGTGACAAGTCCCGTTTAGTGTAATAGTTATAACTGTTATAAGTGATAATGTTCAAAACCACTCTTAATATTGAAATGTTCACTTTAATACAATTATGATACATACCGCAACTTTGAACATGGTATTGGGAGGTATGAATTTAGTCGTGGCGTATACGTTTCCTTCTACATGGGATAGCGGGAGAGTTTGTATGACCCTCTCATTCATGTCCAAAATCTCCACATTTTGGATATTCACGGAATGCTCGTCGTCTTTCACGGATATTATAAGGTGGGTCGCGATTTCTGAAATACAGTATGAGTTGAGTGCTGTTACTAAAGATAGTTAATTGTCATCATGGTTGCATCATCCATCATTATCATTATCATTATCATAATCACCTTCATCATTGAAATTTAAAAAGTCCAGTCCAGTCCTAGATACTCAATGTTAGGCAATCATCTAACGTAGGGCTTTGATGTTTAAGTTTTACGCAAGTTTTTGCCATTTAATTACCGTACCATCAGTTGTGCGAAGCGACTCCATCTTTATGCTGTTTTTATTCCAACAATTCACACAAAACGCTTCGCGTCATCTATCATGCGGACTGCAGAAATGGAATTCGTTGCCACCGTCTGCTTTTTAGGATAAAATATAAATTAGGCTATTCGAAGCCAGAGTGAATAAATAGGCTGTTACTGAACCAGTAGGCTACATCTTCGGCCTCATTTGCATTTACCATCACGTAGATTTCAATCGTTGGCCTAAGTAATTTAAATACAAAAATAAAAATTAAATACCCTGAATTGGCTGTCGCTCCGTGTTCTGCAACGAATTTCCAACTTTGTCGGAGAACCCAAAATTGAAATTGAAGTCGGTCCTTCCGAAGATCATGACATTGACGTCAGAACTGCCATATACCATAGCTTTATAAGCTCCAGGACGTAAGCCGACTAGTTTCAGTGCCTGAAATTTCAAATGTTGAAAGTTTTTGGGACGGTTTTCGGGGTGCTCTGCCAAATTTAGATCGACTGGCAGTTTTGAGAAAAATCGGTTGAAAAAACTTGATCTCAAACGCCTAACTTTAAAGAAAAGATCCAAGTCTCCTTAAACGTACAACTACAATTAACAAGGCCAGCTCTATTACACAACCTGCGATAGAGTTTTTAGGACTAAGTTCAGTCTACCGAGCCATATTAGGGCTCACGCTAGGAAATAAGTTATTAAGTACAAATAAAAAAGAAAAGAAAGTAGATAATATAAAAATCACAATAGATTATGACTTCATATTATGAAAACTGGTCCTCTTAGGCAAGGTTCCGAAGTTACTGGCAGAGTTTCCTCTTTGAATAGCTTGACAGACCTGATACAGCTTCTGAAGCGACCGAAAAAGGGAAAGCACTCAAATGCAGGAGACTAGGCACCGAATACGACTTTGTCCCATTCGGTGACGAGACACTTGGTCCGTGGGGCCCTAGCGCTATGAAACTCTATAGAGAAATATCAAAGAGGTTAGTCGACGTCATAGGAGACCGAAGAGCTGGCAGTTGCATATTTGTATAATTCATTGAATCAGGCGTTACTTTGCGGAGGTCCATATTATTGAACTGAAACAATTACTTTGCTCACCCGCGACCTTACGATAGTTACGTTTATGCAAGAAATGTGTGTTCATGCAGTTCCTCCACCTCCACACTAACATTTAACTAGTTTAACATTTGGTGGTTTAGCATACGGTTGTGGTGCTCTGAGGATGAGCTCTGGTTGAGTTCGAAACGAGTCAGTGTAGTTTGGTGGTGGTGATGGTTGGGTTTGTGTGATTTGTGTGAGTTCGTACAATGTAGAGGTGGAGGAACTGCATGAACACACATTTCTTGCATAAACGTAACTATCGTAAGGTCGCGGGTGAGCAAAGTAATTGTTTCAGTTCATGCGTATTTGTATGTAAATTATAGTCAGGGTGGCCGTCGTTGAAATCTTACTGTTCTTCTACGCTCACCTTAACATTTTTGGTCCAGGTCACCCCAATGCCGCCTACATTCTTGTTGTATTGATTGTGAACCTGTAACTGTACATTGGATCCAGATGCGGACACCAAGGCGTACTCGGTTTTGTCGTCAATATTAAACTGCAATGAGAACAAAATAAAGCGATAAAGCTTACATACTTAGGATTAAAACTACCATGAACACCGACGTTAGCCGGGCGACGGTTGACCGGCGTTTACTAAGCTTCCACATTATTTAAAATATCTATATCTATCTTCTATCTTCTTCTATACATCTATACATCTATACATCTATACATCTATTCATCTATACATCTATACATCTATACATCTATACATCTATACATACATACATCTATACATCTATACATCTATAATAAATCTGTAACAAGTCGGTGTCTGTACATTGAAGATAACTGTCACTAGGGCTATTTATTAGCGCAATAGAACCCAAAACAATGATTTTTAGAATTATTGTCTGTTTGTCTGTTTGTCTGTTTATCTGTTTGTCTGTTTGTCTGTTTGTCTGTGCGTTTGTGCGCGCTAATCTCAGAAACGGCTTAACCTAGAAGGATGCAGTTTTCACTGATATGTTGGTATTTTCTTGGATTAACATTTAGTGTTTGTTTCATTTGAATCGGTTCACAAATAAGAAAGATACGTCTATTTTAAGAATTTATCGAACAGGTTTTTTTGTTTGAACACGCTAATCTCAGGAACAACTGCTTCGATTTGAAAAATTCTTTCAGTGTTAGCTAGCACATTTATCGAGGAAGGCTATGGGCTATATAATCATCACGCTAACACTAATAGGAGCGGAGCGGAGCGGAAGAATGTTTCAAAATCGGGGGTTTTTGAAGTTAAACTTCTATAGGCACGCTTGACTTGTGGTGAATGTGAACGCGGGTGTGCGGGGGGTTCGGTGGGGGGGGGAGTACGGAGGGGGGGGGGGGGGGTTGCGGGGGGCGGATAATTTTTTTATATCGAGGAACTAAGTAGAGCCATAATTGATGAAAAAGCAAATTGGATAAACAAATAAGCTGCCCAAATTACTAATTCCACGCAGACGGAGTCGCGGGCAACAGCTAGTAAGTAAATAAACCAGCATATTGGAATTGCATAAATATCATCATCTCTGCCTAGATACCTCCCAGTGCAGGGCACAGGTCTCGAATGAGAAGGCTTGTGCCGTATTTAGTTCCCATGCGGGCCTCAAGCGGTTGGGATTTTTTTTAACAGTTGTTACAGGACTTACAGGCTTCCTAGTAGGTAGTTGTTGTTTAAATATAAGTAGGTTTATTAATAGTATTAAACTCATTATTAAATCAGATCCTGGTTTTCCCCTCATGAAAACAAGGAAATTTAAACAGCGAAAATTTTAATATGAACCACTAATTATTACCTTATTCGGATGACTCCACGGTGATGACGAATTGAGGATGACGAAAACAGGAAAGTCCTTACTGAATCCATACTTAATATTTATAAATGCTAAATTGTATCTGTCTGTCTGTCTGTTACCACTTCACGCTTTTATAGGTAGATAAACTAGCTGTTGCCCGCGAATCCGTTCGCGAAGAATAGACCTCAGACCTACCGAATACAGAGAAAAAAGTTTCATAAGAATCGCTGAAGCCGTTTCGGAGGAGTTCGATAACAAACACCGTGACACGAGATTTTTATATATTAGAAGATTACATAGAGCGTGAAATTGCATATGTAGTGGCATTGTGTGTTTATAGGCATTGGAGAGAGATATGTGTCTATATTGTTGTCTCTCTCTCACTAAAGTGGAATGCCTATCTCGCTGCCTAAATCGTTAGATGACATTTGGTATGGAGACAATTTTGAGACCCTAGAAAGGACTTGGGACAGTTTTATCCCGGAAAATTGCACAATTCCCGTTGGATAGCGATAAACCAATTCTTTGCAGACACAGTCGCGGGGAACTTCTAGTATATTTATTTATGTTCATGCCTATCGTACTTTTTGGGAAAAGAAAAAATATGCACTACCTATCGTCTTATATAACAATGCTTTGTGATCTTGTGGCATTTTTAATTTTATTACGGAATTCAAAAAAATACAGGGTTCAATATACCACCGGGCTAAACCATACAAGATGTAACTGCCGATAGGCAAGTGGTTTAATTACTATTACATACCTATTTTGACATACTAACCTACTTAAAAATTTGTACAGAACCATCATGGGCGAGTCCGACTCGCACTTGGGCGATTCTTGTGTATTTATGTACTTACATGCACAGTTGTCCATTGGTATGGAGGTACCACTCTAGAAGTTATCACAGTTCTATCGCCTTTTATGGTTTCTTTCACATATTCAAGAACCTTAAAAAAATAAAGAATCAGCATATAAAAAATTTGATTCTTCACAATAAAGTAAAAGTAATCTATACTGTGGAGGTAAAGCACCTGTCCGACTTCGCCTTTGTCTATTCTGAACACTTGACCGTTGCTAGCCGCTGCTATCATGTAATACACTTGGCTATCAGGCGAACTTAAGCTCCCGCAGCCTCCGGTAAGAACGAAAACAATCTGAAAATACATTTATGTATATCAAACTTTAGCTGTGTGCATTTTTTTTCAATAGAACACACCGCTATCATTATAAGGTTGTGTTCACATCTTGCGATTGCGCGGCTGCACGCGTACCGTTGCTGTGATGCTTTTGTAGACGTAATCAATCACACCCACCAGGCGTCAAAAATTTGACGCATTAGATAAGTCACTTTTTAACAATTGCGTCAGCGTATTTCTAGCTGTAGCTTGCGGTTCTATAGATACAAATCAACTAATTCATCGTCATCAGTGATTCATTCGATCGCATGTATTATGCGGATAGGCACAGCAGCAGGGTAGGTAATTGTGTAACTTTTTTGACACTTGGCATCGGATTGAAATTAAATGACATTTTCATCTCTCATACTCGGAAAGTGAGGCAAATCATATCTGACCACAGAAATAATAATAAAGAGGATAGAAATGCCTTAGTTCCTATTTTCTTCCGGAACTCGTGTCGCTGCTTCATCCCCTCCACTTACTGTGTTAATGCACACATGCAAAAGACCGGAACCGTACTACGCAATCACGCACACAATTACAAATATTTTTGCTTACAAACAATTATGAACCTTACACCTTAGAGATAGCGTTGTATAACACTCAACGTAAGTCATACCCACATTTACACAACGGCGCCATTTATTGGCCGCGTCGGCATTATGTCTGTACTAGTCGTAACCTGTTTTTTTGTCCGTACCACGAACTTTTGTGCAAGACGGAAGGGTTATCAAAAAATACTTTACATTGCTGCGTATAATTCAAAACGATCTGCGTTTTTATGGGCATGAGTAGCAATGGTATATGAAGTTTCGTGTTAATAACGTGTAAACCAATATTTCATAATGAAATATTTTCTCAAGTTGTATTTTGATATAAACCGCATTATTACATTAAATTAATACATACCAATGAAATGTAATCCCCTTATTAGTGTAATTACACAGTGTGGACGAGTTTCCGCAATTGCTAATGCTGCAAAACACCATTTTAAAGCACTTGTTGTCATACCCATGTTTCAAATAGCACTGAGTCACAAGCGCGGCGCCAAGGTCACGCGTCTAAGGCACTTCTATCCTCTTTATTATTATTTCTGTGTATCTGACATACGGGAGGATACCTATTATTTTCTTCCCTAGGGTAGATATGAATTAAAAAAAAATAAAGGCATTGGCTGTCAATGGAACACATACGCATTCAGCCAAGCATTACGGCATATACATGGAATAATTAAGTATTCTTAATTAGTCATATTACAAATGTTATAATGCCAGTGAAATATTATTAAATTAAATTATTAATTTACATTAGTTTCTTATTTCACGACCGGTTTAGCCTAGTTGGTAGTGACCCTGCCTACGAAGCAAGAGATCCAGGGTTCAAATCCCGGTAAGGGCATTTATTTGTGTGATGAGCACGAATATTTGTTCCTGAGTTATGGATGTTTTCTATGTATTTAAGTATTTATTTATCTATATAAGTATGTCTATAGTCGTCTAGTACCCATAGTACAAGCTTTGCTTAGTCTGGGACTAGGTCGATTTGTGTGAGATTGTTCCCTAATATTATTATTATTATTATTTAGTGACTTAAACCAGAAAAGTTAGAAAATGTTAAGAAAAAAACACGGTAGGTAAACGACAATGTTACTGTCCACACAATCTCTATACAGCTTAACTCCTTGGTTCAAATTTGTTACTTACATATTTTATAAATAAATTTACTAAAATACCTACTTTATCTACTGTTTTCATTGATTATTATATTGAACATTCTAAATTTTGTTAAATTAATTATTCTTTAACAATAAACTCCATTGAAATATTTTAAAACGATCATATTGACCTGTTTAGACATTTTTATTTATTTATACTTATATTTTCTTACTTTCCTTGTAGTCAAAATGAAAAGCAGAGTGTTTAACTCGGGAAAAACACCAATATCACCCTCGGAATATTGGCACCCTCGCTGTGCTCGGGTGCCAAGTAACCTCGTGTGTTATTGGTTATTTTCCTCCCTTGTTGAATAATCTACTATTTTTGTATGGCTGTGCCAACTGGCTGTTTCCGATACCATTGTCAGCCCTACAAGAACTGTCAAAATGAACCCGATGGCGATTGCAAGGGAGTTAGGGCCACTTGCACGGTCCAGGGTTAAAAAATTAAATCGTTAACCCTGGGTTAAAGATGACATTTCCATTCATTTTGACACTTCTTAGCCCTGAGTTAGCACTTAACTCGGGTCTGTGCAAGTCCGCCGCAGGCTTATTGTCTTACGCGCTGACCCTTGCTTTCGCAATCAGTATTTCTTTCTGTCAAACAGTATAAGATGATGACAGAAAGAGATGGTGAAAGCGAAGGCAAGCGTTAGAAGAGTTAGACAATACGGCCTCAGATGTCTTTTCATTGGTCGTGCGAAGACATTGACATTGACCACTTCTTAACTTCTTATAATGTCTGCTAAATGGGTCAAGTAGTAGGGGTGGGTATTTTAGATTCACCTAAATGACGCCAACAAATATTTAAATCTTAAATAATTTATTGAATCAGGCGTTACTTTGCGGAGGTCCGTAGCAATGAACTGAAACAATTACTTCGAAAGAAAGAAAGAGAGAGAGAGAGAGAGAGAGAGAGAGAGAGAGAGAGAGAGAGAGAGAGAGAGAGAGAGAGAGAGAGAGAGGGAGAGGGAGAGAGAGAGAGAGAGAGAGAGAGAGAGAGAGAGAGAGAGAGAGAGAGAGAGAAAATATATTTATTTACAACAACACAAGACACGTAAATATTTTTACAAAAAGGACACTACAAAGGCTAAAGAAAGATAGAGTGTGTCATTGCGGTTTTGTAAATTGGACACTGGCTCAGCATAATGCTGGAGAGTTTATAACATCCCAGTGCTGATTTTTAGCCAACACCGTCGGTATAATACCCGGAACGCTACACAGATAGATAAACTGTACAGTGTACACTTATAATATAAGCGACAAGCTACATTAACTACATTAAATGAATAATATTTAGATACTTCGCGGGTGAGCAAAGTAATTGTTTCAGTTCATTTAAATATTACCTGACTTTGCTTCTCCTGGCACAGTGCTTTAATCTCGTCGAATTGTCTGTAGTCTTTGGCTGTAGCATCACTAAATACGAAGAGATACGAGCCGGGTTGACTCTCCTCGAGAGCCACTTTGATACCCGAAAGGGCCATCTCTTCGCAATCCCCTCCTCCATAAACATTTATTCCGTCCAGGACCTGCTTTAATTCCACTTCGTTTCTCGTCCTATGACGAAACCCGAAGGCTGAAATAATTAAATGCATAAATTAGATTTATATCATCATCATTATTCATCATCGTCCTATCAGCCAGAAAACGTCTACAGTTAAAAGAAAAAGGGTTTTTCTACATGTCTATATATCATCAGTTTCGAATTTTCTCTTTGAGTTGTTGATGTTTATGATCGGTGGTGATCATTTCGCATCAGATGAACCGCTTGCTCGTTTGCCTCCCTCTCATAAGTAGTAAAAAATAATATAAAATACCATCATTGCCAAATTCACGTCTTAAAACGAGTTTAAACTCGTCATGTTTCGGGCTAATCCGTAGCCCTTCTTCTTGGAGTCACACGTCACGGCGGCTGCCAAACGGATTAGGCCGAAACATGTCGAGTTTAAACTCGTTTTAAGACGTGAGTGATCCGTTTATTTTCACAACAGATAGTTGTTTTATATAAAAGATAACAATGAAAAACTTACATGGATCATTAAAAGTCACCACCACAATGTCTTCGATCTGACTCGACTTTTCATTCAAAACTATATCGATTATCGACTTAGCGGCGCTTCTAACTTGACTTATATCATCGTACATTGAACTCGTGTCGTCTATGACGAATGTCAAACTATTCTTCTGTTGACACAGCACTTGGACAGTAAGGAACGTTAAAATGAATATGTGTTTGGTCCCCATCTTGCTTGAGTGTTGGTGGGTGACTGCTCAGAGACGGGATTCACCACATTTTATAATATGTTCTATAAGGAAAAGGCTGGGTTAAAACGGAATGACACTGACTGTGAAGCTAAAATAGATTTTGTTAGGGTCTTCCTCTTGCCACCCAAGTACAGCATAGGTATTATAAATAACTTAAAGCCTCCTAAAGCATATTGTAGTTATTTGTAGCTGATAGATTCTCGTTTACAGTTGCTAAAGTAAGTAAGTAAGTTGTTGCCTACTTTACGTCATAGTTAAACGTTCGGGATTCACTCGGATATTTAGCTGCAATGTTACCGAATTTACTGTTAAAAATTTTAATACTTACTTAACTGACTGGTTCAGTTAAACCCAGATAAAGCGCACTCAGGCAGATTTATGCAGGGTCAGTAACTGACTTCGAATTCGAGACAGGTCAGCGCTGACCCGAGAAATACCCAATGTAAATTGATTTGAAGTCAGTACAGCGGTGGGGGTCAGCGCTGACTTTCAATTTACATTGGGTATTTCTCGGGTCAGCGCTGACTTGTCTCGAATTTGAAGTCAGTTACTGACCCTGTATAAACCTAAGATTATTTAAAAGGGAAAAAAAATAATCTTAAATAATCTTAGATTCGGTGAGCAGCCGTACTGCTAATAAAATAAAATAATACCTGTATAAACCTGCCTTACGTCACTGGAGAAAGAGATTTGAAATTTGGCAAGCATATTCTTTGCGGTACCTACACAGAGGTGGAATAAAAAGGGATTATCCGAAATACCTACGAGATCAGAGTCGGTCAATTTTTTATTCTTCTATGGGAGCGAAGTTGTTAGTTTTTACTATAGGTAGGTGCTTTATTAAGAAGAGCTACATCCCAGGGCAAAAGTTAGCCATACAGTACCTACTAAGTAGCTGTTAGATGACTTTTCCTTGTGTTTTTATCCCTGGAATTAGGTGAGATTTGACTTGCAAGATTTAAAGACAGCTTTTGTATTAACATACGAATAATGCGAATTATTTTATGTTTGTAAAAAGGTGTGACTAAATCCACAGAGTATTAGGAATCATTTTAAAACAGCTCGAATATTTCCTATTTTGTTTAATAACTAGGTATATTTTATTAAATCAATTAAATTACTCACCTCTAAAAATAATAATTACTTCACTTGTTTTTGTCGATTCCATATCCATGTTGTCTGTTTTAGTTTAAATATGTAATTAATTATTATCCTGTTAAAACATTTAACCTTTCAGCATGTTTACTTAGAAGCACTTCGATTCAGGATAGAACAAAAATATTAAATGGTATAGTCGACCAAGAAACTTCTTTATCACGTTTTCCATGTCGTAAAATTAACTAACTTTTGCAGGACACAGAATTATACGCAATATCCGCCCGAATCAATGCCACCATCTTAATATACATATTGGGGATGATAAAAGATCAGCCTACCTATGAGGCCATCATCGTCATTTCAGCCGTACGACGTCCACTGCTGGACGTATAGGCCTTTGATACCCAATCATTACGGTTGGAAGCGGCTTGCATCCACCATGAACCTGCGGCCTTTACCAAATCATCAATCCATCTCGTTGGTGTACGTCCCTGCGATTGCCAGTGCGTGGTCTCCTCTCGAGAGCTTTTGGGCCCTAGCGTCCACCTGTTCTGCGTGCTAAGGGCCTACCCAATCCCATGAGATGGTACATCGAAGCAGAGACATGAAGAGAAGGTAGGATAACATGGACGCGTATCAAATAGAGAGCAGTAGAAGCTTTTTCTCGACAAGAACATGTGGCGGAGAAAAGGCGAGGGTTTAGGTTTAAAGCTCCAAACGTACAGACAGTGGAGGCGTGGCGGTGACGGTTGTAATATTCTAACTTGTATGAACGGTTGTGCGGTACCGTACCACGAACTCGTTCATACAAGTTAGAATATTACAACCGTCACCGCCACCGCACCGCCACGCCTCCGCTGGCTAGGTGCATTTGGAGTTTAAATGCATAGCACATTCCTGGTGGAAAAGTAGGTACCCTTAAATTTTAATAGGTTAAGGAAAAAAATACGAATTTTATAAGCAATTTACTAGGAAAAGTATTACAGTATTCACACTACGTCAAGAATTATATTTATTCTATCCGAGCCCACACTGTTCTGCACAACGCATAGGTAAGATCCGGCCTGTGCTTTCGACAAGTTTGATAAATATAAGTCTTTAGATAACAGCAACTCGCCTCTGAAAAAAAATAGTATCAATAAATGATCGATCAAAAATTGAAAGAAAGAAAGAAAGAAAGAAAAACATTTATTCGTGACAACAATAGCATAAAGGCATAAAGATTACAAAATAAAGAAACTAGGTATCACGAAACGGACCCACCTCAGCATAATGCCGGCTCGAGAGCCAGCGCTGGTCTTCCGGTGGGACCGTGAGGCCGTCATTTGCTCGCTGCACACACGATCGGACCGTGTCTAATTGGGATGTCCCAATTTTTGACAACGTATAATAAATCAAAAACCGTTTGGAGAAATAGGCTTTGTGAAGCGTTTTCAGAAATCAGATTCCAAAAATATGATAAACTGAATTAAATAAAGAAAATTTAAGTAATGACCTTCATTTGACCCCTGCAGTGAATCGTCACAAAGGCAGATGTAAAGCAGGTCTACACTCTAAAGCAAATTGACAGTTTGAAATGTTGCTGTCCTGCTTATAATAGCAAAGAGTGACAAAGGCAGAACTTTAATCACATGATGCGCACCTGGCTTTAAACAGTTGTCATTTATCGTAAAGTCCGAAATGTATACGAGTATTTCCAATGTAATTTTACAAATTTAATTATTAAATTACTACGTCACATGTAAATATAAAAGAATTGAAATATCAGATTTTAATAAAAAAATATCTATTTACTATCACACACACACACACAAATAATCGAAGCTAAAAAAGAGAAATAAATAAAACTATTTTGTCATGGTTCATTTAGGACCCTAAGCCGTGCTTGTATTATTGACAGTGACACGACAAATCAGTAGTGCTACAGATTATGTTATGTACGACTTGAATTTTTCTAGGCAATGGAACGTGGCTCTCTCACTGTGACGTCATCCAACGTATTTCTTAAAAAAATTATAAAAAATTAAATACTCAACCAAATTCAAAATCAATGAAAATGGTTTCTTAAAATATTCTATTCTTTCCAAAAAAAATATAAAATAAGAAAGAAGCCATACAATAAAAACATAATGAGGACGTACTGCTTGGGTATGTACTAAAAATTGCTATCTGTACATAAAAAATGTTTATAAGTATAAGCATTTATTCACACACAAAATGTAAAGTTAAAGCAACTATGTACCCACATACAACTATTATGAACTAAATATTATGAAATACGAGCTGCTGCCTGCAACTCCATCTGCGAAGAATTCGTTTATCGCTTTCCCACGGGAACTATGTAATTTTTCGGGATAAAAAGTATCCTATATGTTAATCCGGATTATAAACTATCTGTGTGCCAAATTTCATCAGAATCCGTCAAACCGTTTTAGCGTGAAAGAGTAACAAACATCCATCCATCCATCCATCCATCCATCCATCCATCCATCCATAGGTACTTACAAACTTTCGCGTTTATAATATTAGTAGGATTATATTATTACTAGCTGACTCGGCAATCGTTGTTTTGCCATATAAAACTAGGGGTATAAAAAATAGCCTACGACCTATTCTCAGACCTACCGAGTGTAGAGAAAAAAGTTTCATAAAAATCGGCCAAGCCGTTTCGGAGGAGTTCGGTAACAAACACCGCGACACGAGATTTTTATATATTAGAAGATTATTGATACTGACAGCGTTCCTCCTTTGAATAGCTAAGCTAATTCCTTGTTCGAGATAGTTGCCAGCTTTTCGGACTCCCGTAACGTCGACTAACCTATAGGGATGTTGACACCACCAATCAACTGACGTACTTTTTATGAGCTGTCAAAACACATTTCTCCCATAGAGTTTCAATGGCAATAGCAACATATGACGTCACTTGTTCGCATACTCAATTAACTAACTATTTATTTGTTTGAAAGCAACAAAAAATCTAATTTTGCAGTTAATCGAAAATTTATCTGGTTTTCAGGACTAAAATAAAGCGTTTTTTTACTGGAGTCGTGTCTTTGAATTATTTTTTAATGGTGTCAACATCCCTATTTGGTATTTTCTTAAGAGGGTTTATACCTGCTGAGCTGGCAACGTTGCATTTTTGTTACTTTTTCTGGATTATTGAGTTACCAGCGTTGCCAGCTCAGCAGGTATAAATCCTCTTAAGTATATAGCTTCATAGCGCTAGGATTCAACGAACCAAATGTGCGAGAACTACCCGACAAACATAAACTACGGGTTTTCTTTATAAAAAGTGAAATATTTTCATCATCGTCATTATTATTCGACAAGCTTTTCATTTAAATATTACACTTTTCAAGATTTATTAAAACGGCATCGTATAGAACCCATTAGGTAGATTAAGTTAGATTAGTTTCATAACAATCATAAAAAGTTAACAGTTTTAGAAAAAAACTTTTGCGATGTTATAAATGTTATTACGAACCTAAATAGTTCGACGGGCGTGTAACCAGTGCTGAAAGAGGTGAATCGCCACACGATGGTGACCGCTGGGCTAGCGTGGACAGTACATGGTAGAACCACTGTGTTTCCCACACGGGCTGTCATCCGTTCCGGAACCGGAGTGATGTACGGACGCACTAGTATAAGGAAAATAAAAAGTACTTATTACTTTTAAAGATGTTCTCTCCATCTTACTGTATCATGTATCGATCTAGGGGAGACCCAGGACAGTTCTGACAGAGGAGAGTAGTGACAACGTCGATTTTTTAGAACTTATAAACTGCTAGCCAGCTCGCAATAGCGCGCGTTTTTTAATTCAAGTCTCGAGCTATCAAACACGCGCTGTTGCGCGCATGCTAGCAATAAGTTCCCAAAAATCGACGATGTCACAACTCTATTCTGTCACAACAACTCCCCTACATAGTAAATCCAGAGAAAACCCAGAGGAAATCCATCCATGCCAAAAAAATTACTTCTTTAAGATGGTAGTTATTTATTAGAAGATCTGTGCAATTCAGAAACGTACCAAAAACAACAAGGTCAACAATTATTTCTGCTGTTCCGGCTTCATTTTCAGCCATGCACCTGTAAGTGCCACTGTCATTGGAAAGTGCGTGAAAGCTGAAATAAAACAAAACTTTTAAACAAATGTGTCAGAAAAAACGCGGAGCATGCTCTCGAAATATGACAACTTGTTTTCGCAGAGGATGCATAAGTTCTCATCATCCCAGCCTATGTGCATCCCACTGCAAGGCACAAGCATCCTCTCAGATTGAGAAACACTTTGTACAAAAGCCATCCAAGAGAAATAGTCAGTTTAGTTACGCGGCCATTTCTAGAAAGACTTTTAAAAATTATTTTTATCTTTAAAATTTCTTACTCACATTAGAGTGTTGGTCGCGTCTACAACATGCCTGCTGCTTAAAGGAACAAACATATTATCTTCTTTCATCTCCCATTTCACAGTAGCAATAGGATCGGCATCTACTGCACATTTTAGTTCTACTTTATCTTCTTCAAAAACTTTATGCGAAATTGTTCCAGCATTATCGATCCTAGGGGCATCTGGAAAAAAATGTTTTGATAATATCGACTTGCAACCTACATACAATACTTTTTCATCATCACTTTTTATGTCAATTTTAGTTGTTGCTGAAATATCAGAATGTACTTTCAGAGTACTTATTGTTTTAAACTTTCGTAATTTTCTGAATTTCCTGGAATTTTAAGAATAACTACAGTAAGTACTTAAATTACCTACAAAGTCATACGTAACATTTAATAAATAAGAAAAGACTTACAGCGAACTTTTATAAATATTTCACGAGAATCTTGACCTTGGTCATTGACAGCTTGACATTTATAAATGCCTTTATGAACTGATTCGACGTGGTTTATTTTAATTTTTTCTCCATCCACAACGACACCATCAGGTATGTCATCGAAATCAACACCGTCTACCGTCTTGTACGACCAATTTACCAATGGATTAGGTTTACCTTTGATGATTCTGAAACCAAATTTATTAACTTTTAAAAACCTTAGAGTAAATAATAAGTATATTTAAGTATTTTTAGCCACATCAATTCCTTCAGCAATTTTACTAATTTAAACTATTAAACTTCATTTTATTTTAAGAACACATTTTAAATTCTCACCTGCATGTAATTTCAACGAATTCATCTCCAAGATTGTAAACAATTTCCGTGTTATCTGTTTCAATTTCCGGCGATTCTGTAAATAGGACACAATTAAATATACTATTTCTAATTGAACAACGATTTTCAAATTTAGTTTTTAACTTACCCAATCCAGAGATGCTGACAGTAACCGTAAACGTTTCTGTTTTTATATCGTTGACAACTACACACTTATATTCACCAGTAAAGCGTGTTGACATGTTGTTTATAACCAATGCATTATTTTCTAATGTGTAGTCAAACTTGCTTTTCAACTCTTCTTCGTATGATTTGCTATCTTCATCATCATCATCAATATCATCATCTAAATCATTGTCACTTTCAGTACCTATGACTCGACTGTTGTTGTGATACCAGTTAATTAGTGCTTCTGGGTAAGCATTTACTTCACAATATAGTTTACCTTTGGATCCATACTCAAAGGTTGCGTCTGAAATATTACATGTTCATGATATGATCACTTCTTTCTTTTTAAATGCATGTCAACAGACTCGACAGAAACATCTCTCCACTTGTGTCAGATTATAAGCCATCGGCCAATGATGTTCGAAAAATTGACAAGAAAATCATTGATGCAGTATGCAAATGCACAGGCTCATACAATTTTCTTTCTTTTTGAAATGATCCAAAAGAGAATCACATTTTTTGGGTAGACAATAATGTAGCCTAAACAGATCCTTAGAGGGATTATGAAGCAACAATGTCCAGCAAATACGTGATTAACTCGCATAGAACAAACGAATTTTAGAACGTATAATATCAGGGTCGGGCTCCGAGAACCAAAAGGGGTGCGTGGTCGAACCCGATAAATTGAAATAATTGACTGTTGAAATATGAACATTATGTAAAATATCTACATTCAAAATTGCTACAATACGAGTATATTATATCATAGTGAAAATATAGGGATCACTCACGTCTTAAAATAAGTTTAACTCGACTTGTTTCGGGTCTAAGTAGCCCATCTTCTTTTTCTTTCTTTTTTTTCTTCTTTTTCTTTTTCTTCTTTTTTTTCTTATATTATATCAACTTATCGGATTTGACCACGCACATGTGTCCGATACCACATCATTGTCTAAACCTGTTTACCATTATCGAAATGGCGTATTAGTGGCGGTTAGTGAATGAAATATTCTATAGTGGTTTAAACCTTATGACTAGTACCTTGTGGAATTTGAATCATTTCAAAGACGTAAGGGCGGTAGACGAATAATTCTATGTTTTTAGAGTCATTTCCATTCGCAGTGCTAGCTCGGCATGACACAGTTTTATTGGCCGCCATGTCCTTGATGGAAACGAAGCTGATATGCGTGGAAGGGTACTCTAAAATATCAGTCTGAAAAAGTTTATAAAAGATGATTTAAAAATACCAGAATATTTCAACAGATGTTAACCCTTAGGTATCACATAATCTCGCCTCATTTGTTTTTCGTTTAATTCTTATTTCGTCTCATTCTGTATTCGTCACTTCGTCGTGTTCGCTATCCGTCATTATCTTATTTGGTCAAATTCTGTAACTTGTCTCTCTCTTAATAATTTTTATTCGTTTTTCGTCACGGTCTTCCTTGGATTCATTCGCCGTTCTTCCCTTTCGTTTTTTGTCTCATTTACTTACGAACATTTATTTACCAGCACCGAATGCATCAAAATAATTTTGGGGAATAAGTAAATGAGACAAAAACGAAAGGGAAGAACGACGAATGAGTCCAAGGAAGACCGTGACGAAAAACGAATAAGACGTATTAAGAGATAGACAAGTTGCAGATTTTGACCAAAAAAGATAGTGACGGATAGCGAACAAGACGAAGACGAATACAGAATGAGACGAAATAAGAATGAAACGAAAAACGAATGAGGCGAGATAATAGGATACTAACCCTTAAACCATTTGTCTCTTACAACATTCTTTTATCTAAGTACTATTTAATTTCTTGTCGATTTATAACCAAAGTGATCTACAGTGAAATGACAGTGACCTCAAGTAACTCCTGATTAAATAAATTATTTGTTCTAAGTTCTTAGTTTATGGGTCATTCTACTTTTCGTTGACCAGTCACTTTTTGTAATGCGCTCTTCAAAAATTTTTTTTACAAAAACTGTAAAGAGCGCGGTTTTATCATTAAAAATTTAAATAGGGACATAATTAAGCTTTCATTTAAAATTATCACTATTTATAAAAAGTAATCTTTATTATCTATAAAGTAGGCAACGCAGTGGACATGCATGTCCCCGCCATTTGTATGGAAATTGGTGTATTCTTCGCTGAGTTACCAATTTATTTTACAAAATTTCTTTAAATTTAAAGTTTTTTTGCTTTTAAATATTAAATTTAGTTATTTCAGTTTTTGTATAAGTTATTTATACTTCAAAAAAATTACCAGGGATGCCTTATATTTCACAAAAGATTAATGGTTACTTAAAAGTAGAATGGCCCACAGTCATTATCTCAATAAATTAATCATACAAAAATTTGATGACACTTTGTTGTGTCATGTTTATGCACTCACACCATCGTCACTACAACACAATGCGCAAGAGCAAGTGACACCATAGTGTGACTATCATTGTAGGTATACGTCACAAACGCAATAAGTACAACAAATTAGTAGAAATTATAACTGAGGTATATTATAATACTGAGGCTGTATTTATGCTAAGTATAGATTGGTGTATATTTGAGATATAATTTTCTGTCGCTAACCCAGGTCCGCGCAAGCCGGCCTTACTAGTGTAAGTCTGGGCTTAGGTTGTCGATTTAGCCAAGAATAACAATTACCTAAGGCCTCCACAGACCGCAGCGCGGGGCGTGCGCGCGACGGCGATAGAGCGTGCCCAGCGCGTTGCATAACACTGAATCATATACGCTGAGCCGCGCTGCCAGTGTGTGTCACCGTCTATATGATTCAGTGTGTTAGAGCGCGCTGGGCACGCCTGTCGGCGCCCCGCGCTTCGGTTTGTGGTGGCCTTTACCTCAGCTGTCATCGGTTGCCCACTCTCGTCCTCCCACCAGATGGTCGGCCTGGGGTTCCCGGTAACCTTGCAGGCTACTGTTGCCGTTTGTTTGTAGTTGGTTAAAGGTGATTCTGGAGGTATTATCTCGACGACCGCAGCTTCCTCCAGAGAACTTGTATCTGTTATAAAAAAAAAACTGGTCAAGTGCAATACAGACTCGTATATGAAGGGTGCCGTACCTCCGTACAATGATTTAAAATTAATTGAATAAAAAAACAAGATAGATAGCAGAGTGGCAAAGGGCACTAACAACCCGGTTCCCCCCGGGTTGACTAAACTTTCGAAGTTACCAAACGCTTCTATTCTATTACTGCACTTTCAAGAAGATGATAAATGGCGTTTTTAGGTTTTCTTGCTCCAGCACTGACAGATAGATATCTAATTAATGCCATTATAAAGATCGAGTTAAAACGCTAAAAAACACGTTTCTGGTAAGACGACCCCCTTTAATTTACATCCTTATTTTATTTTTCGTATTTTTTGTTATGGCGGCCACAGTAATACACAATCGGTGAAAATTTCAAGTGTCTAGCTATTACGAAGGGTTCAAGAGATAGAGCCCTGTGACAGATGGATAGATAGACGGATCGACAGCGGAGTCTCAGGAATAGGGTCCTGTTATAGGTAACGCCACCAGAGTTGAGGCGAATGATAACAGACACAGCTACATAAAGTACTGATTACAAAAAAAGGAGTGAATGAATGAAATGAGTGAGTGGATGAAAATGTGAGTTATACCTATTTATTATGATCTTATGATCAGAGCCCGTACAATTTTGATGCCGATGTCGTCACGCTGCGTACAGGATGATTGCAATTTGAGTAGTCGTGATAATCAATCATTAATCATCAATCATTGAAAATTATCCAAATGTGCGACACAGCAAACAAAAATACGATTAGAAAACAAAAGTATTTTTATGAACATTGCATTACGTACGAACATGAAGGTGACTTAGATTTTCACTTCGTAGGAATTAATGCAAGAAGGATGGCGTGCTTCAAGTTAGAGAGGAATTCTGTTTTCTACGTATTTATTGAAATGTGGTAACAATACCATTTACTAAAATGTATGTAAAAAAAATAATAGTTTAAAAAAACTAAAAAACACGCTTTAAAAAATAAAAAATAAATTTTAATAAATTTCAATTCACAATTCTTATAGTGCAGTAAAAAATCTTAATAAGCAATTATTATATTGTTATATCCAGATCAAAATTTGTAAACAATTCTAAATATTGATAAAATAAATAATAATAGTTTCAAATATTTTATTGTAAAAAAAGCGTGGGGTGCATGGTGTAAATTGTCAAGGATTGTCATTTTGATAACATCTTAAAAAGCACCCCACGCTTTTTTTACAATAAAATATTTGAAACTATTATTATTTATTTTATCAATATTTAGAATTGTTTACAAATTTTGATCTGGATATAACAATATAATAATTGCTTATTAAGATTTTTTACTGCACTATAAGAATAGTGAATTGAAATTTATTAAAATTTATTTTTTATTTTTTAAAGCGTGTTTTTTAGTTTTTTTAAACTATTATTTATTTTCTATTTTTTAGTTGCATTTTTTTCTTTCTAACTTTACCCCCTCACCTACAACCCCCAAACCCCCTAAACCCAACCCCCCAACATCCCCCACCCCATTTCCCCAAACCCCCCCCAAACCCCACACCCTTACCCCCAATCCCCTAAACCCCCCTTACCCCCTCCTCATTTTACAAACCCCCGAACCACCTAAACCCAACCCCCCTAACACCGAACCCCGGAACCCCCCCCCCACCCCCCCCCACCCCACCCCTCCCACCCCCCCCACCCCGCCACCTACCGCCCCCCCTTCCAGTTCCATCATCAAACCCTTGTTACCATCTAGGCCTCTTACCCCCTCCCCATTTCCCACAACCCCCCAAAATCACTTACCCCCGAACCACCCAACACCCCCACCCTATTTCCCGTAAACCCCCCCCAACCCCTAACCCCAACCGCCACACCCTAACCCCCAACCCTCTAAACCCCCGACCCCCTTACCCCATACCCCATTCCCCCCCCCAACCCGCCACCTACCCCCCTTCCAGCTCCATCATCAGACTCTTGTTACCATCTAGGACCAAAGTACTCGTCAAAACGAATCAAACGAGCCCAAACTCGATGGGGTTGTTTCGTTTTATTGTGGAGTGCCTTTGGCCATCTTCCAGCTCCATCATCAGATCCTGGTTACCATATGGGATCAAAGTGCTCGTCAAGACGAATCAAACGAGCCCAAAATCGATGGGGTTGTGTCGTTTTATTGTGGAGTGCCTTTGGCCATCTTCCAGCTCCATCATCAGACCCTGGTTACCATATGGGATCAAAGTGCTCGTCAAGACGAATCAAACGAGCCCAAACTCGATGGGGTTGTGTCGTTTTATTGTGGAGTGCCTTTGGCCATCTTCCAGCTCCATCATCAGACCCTGGTTACCATCTGGGATCAAAGTGCTCGTCAAGACGAATCAAACGAGCCCAAACTCGACGGGATTGTGTTGTTTTATTACATAGTTCCTATGGCCACCATCCAGCTCCATCATCAGATCAGCTCCATGTTACAATAATATTGCATTGTCATCCAATTTACACATATGTGCAAAATTTCAGCTCAATCGGAAACCGGGAAGTGGGTCAAAATCGCGCCCTAAGGAGTCGGTTACAAACAAACATACAAACATACATACAAACATACATACATACAAACATACAGGTGAAGCTAATATAAAGCGTGTAAAAACAAAACAGATGGTTCCATTTACGTTTCACGTAGGTATCGAGTAGGTATTAATTATTCCACGTGTGAATAGATTACTTTTGAAGTAATTTTTCCGTGATTAAAATGATTGACGACTAATGATTAATAATTAACGACCGCTTTAGCCTAGTTGGTAGTGACCCTGCCTACGAAGCTAGAGGTCCTGGGTTCAAATCCCGGTAAGGGCATTTATTTGTGTGATGAGCACGAATATTTGTTCCTGAGTTATGGATGTTTTCTATGTATTTAAGTATTTATTTATCTATATAAGTATGTTTATCGTCGTCTAGTACCCATAGTACAAGCTTTGCTTAGTTTGGGACTAGGTCGATTTGTGTAAAAAAAAAAAAATACAATGAAACTATTTGGGATCATCCTAAATGCAGCGTGACGTCAAATTGATGTCATCGGCATGAAAAGTACGGGCCCTGCTTTTGATGAATACCTACGCAATACTACGCATATTATTATTATAATTTTTATTTTTTCATATTACCTATTATATTTCAATAAAACAATTTGAAACTGATGAGAAATATTGGCAAGAAAAAACGGTATTGATAAATAGTGAAAAATTTGTTTATCTGATTAAAATAAAATGGATCAAAATATTTTATATTCGGTTTTGTTTGAACTAGGTAGATGTATTGTCCAGCAGTGGTAGCTGATATGGTGATGGAACTTTGACTGTATGTAGAATTAAAAAGTTTTTTGTAGAAATATCATACCTACGATTTGAGTTTGAATTACGTGTCCCGTGATACGGAAGTCTTCATTTGCATTTGGTTCCCGACCAGAAACCTGTGGAATACAAATGTTTTAGGTTATGTATCAAGTCATACAATTTTGTTTACATTATTTGCCATTAGCCTGTACTTTCGGTGAATTACTATCTAATATCCATAGTACAAAGTATAACTACTTAGTACAACCTGTCCTGATTCTGACTAAATTCTGTAAGCACGTAATCGCAATTTCATATTGACTGTAGGTACAATGATGAGATTGAAAATTACCAGTTTGGAAAGGGTATCATTTGGAATACGACCAGTTATTGTCAATTAAAATGCATTAATAAAGACTTCCAGGCAATCCAGAATTATATTACCGTCATTTGGAATGATTTTTGAGCCTCAAAATACCCCGTCGTTGTGTAAATACCGGAGTTTAGTCTTATGTCGACTAAATTCAATCTTTGCTGTTGGCCGGCGTTTATGTCGTGCAATATCAAGGTTTTCAATACAAAATTGTAAGTCCTTGGCACCACTATAAGGATGTAGTTATTTCTATCTGTAAATAAAATAAAGAGAATGTAGAACTTATTGTACCTATTTAAATACGAATTAAGTACTTAGTTTAGCTGATCATTCAGTTTTTTTTTTAATACAGCTTCATCGATACTATCGTTGATTCTGCTAATGTTGAGGTTGAGAAAGACACTATCGGTTGGGAGTAACTAGATCAGTAACTAGATCAGTAACTAGATCAGCAAAATTTCCATTCGCTTTTTTTCCCAAGTGCCTTTTTTCTCTCTATGGTTTTTTACTGAAGCTTATTTTCACAATCACGTTTTTTTAGGGTTCCGTAGTCAACTAGGAACCTTTATAGTTTCGCCATGTCTGTCCGTCTGTCTGTCTGTCTGTCTGTCTGTCTGTCCGCGGCTAAGCTCAGAGATCGTTAGTACTAGAAAGCTGTAATTTGGCATGAATATACATATTAGTCACGCCAACAAAGTGGTAAAATAAAAAATAAAAAAATAATTTAGATAGACGTAAAGGGTGGGTGATTTTTTTTTCTCGACTAATCCTATAGTGTGGGGTATCGTTGGATAGGTCTTTTAAAACCATTGCGGGGTTGCTAACATGATTTTTCTATTCAGTGATCTGTTTGCGAAATATTCAACTTTAAAGTGAAAATTTTCATTAAAATCGAGCGTCCCCCCCCCCTCTAAAATCTAAACTGTTAGGTGGAAAAATTTGAAAAAATTCAGAATGGTAGTAAATATATCAAATTTACTAGGAAAATTATAGCGGCTAAGATTTCTTGGAAATTATTTGTAGTTTAAGAGTAAATAGTAGCCTAAGGTATAAAACATACCTAAACTTGGATGATTCCGTACACATACGAAATCCTTAGAAAAATATTACTTGATTTATTTGTAATGGCTACGGAACCCTACCTTGTGCGTGTCCGACACGCTCTTGGCCGGTTTTCTCAACTTTAATCGACATAGAAACAGGTAGGTTTAGGTTATGTTAAGTTAAGCTTGCATCGGTCCGAAGGGCCAAAAGCACTAAGAAGAATGCTTCGTCGAAACTGTTTCTGTGTCAATTCAAATTGGAAAGAAACTCTACTGTGAAAATAAGCTTCAGTAAAAAACTGTAATTTTGCTAAGCGGAACAAACAAGTTTGGGGAACTGATCTAGTTACTCAGTTAGTTGTCCGTTGTTAGGTAATCGCTGAACTGTTTTCTCTGGCGAAAGATAAGGAGAGATAATATGCGGAGCTGACAGCCAACCTCCAGTAATAGTGGAGAGGCATCGCAAGAAAAAGAAGAAGGTAATCGCTGATCATTCAGGATTTTAATATACCACATGCACACATAATGGGTGTCCTAAGACTTAACGATAACCTACCGGCCAAGAGGCCAAGTTAGAAAAATTCTGAAAAAAACACGTCACTCTGTTGAGCGATAATAGACATTTTTTTTAAATATCTGAAACTAAGAGTCATATGTTATAGTATGTGTCTAAGAAAGTCTTTAATCACTGTGTGTTCCCAGTGATGACATATGGATCCGAAACGTGGTGCTTCACTATGAGCCTGATGAATAGGCTCAGAGTCGCTCAGTGAGCTATGGAGAGGGCTATGCCCGGTGTTTCTCTACGGGATCGAATCAGGAACGAGGACATCCGTAGAAGAACAGGGGTCACCGACATTGCCAAACGGATTAGCTCGTTGAAATGGCAATGGGCACGCCATATAGCACGCAGAACAGATGGCCATTGAGGCCCAAAAGTTCTCGAATGGAGACCCCGGACTAGCAAGAGATGGATGGACAATTTGGTGAAGGCCGCAGGTTCAGGGTGGATGCAAGTCGCTTTCAACCGTAATGATTGGCCGTCAATGAGTGAGGCTTTTGACCAGCAGAAGACGTCCTACGGCTGAAATGAAGATGATGATGTGTCTAAGAAACTCAAGTGGCAGGGCACATTGCTCTAAGAACTGACGGCTGCAGCAGACGAAGCTGCGTCGGTAGGCCCTTCACAAGGTGGACTAAGTAAACCCCTGTGAAGGTTGCTGAAGTCCGTTTGATTCGGGGGGCTCAGGATATGTCTATAGAGACACATATGATAACATATCACTTTTAGTATGAGATGAATAAAGCGATAATAGTATCACCTAACAAAGTAACATAGGAGTGATGGTACATTGCTATTTTGCGGAGGCAGCAGCAGCAGTGGGACATAGGTACGAGTTGGGTACGAGTATATAGACTGAGATGATGATGATACTGATATAGGACGAAACGCTATCGCTTATAACTACCATCTGATCTTGCGACATACGCAAGATATTAGCACCCATACTAATACTATAAGGGCTCTCACACAAAACCGCGATGCGAAGCCGCATCGCAGGAACTAACGATGCGAATTGCTGCGATACGATTTCGTTCGGTAAGCTCAAGGTTCAGCATACCATACCATACGTATGGTCACCTGTATGCTTAGTATTAGTTTTACTTCACCAAATACTTCTCGATCGCGTTTACGTAAAAATTTTAATTCTATGGAAACATGGACGCGCGCGCGCGGAGGCGCTGTCCATGTTTCCATAGTAATTGATTTTTTTACCTAAACGCGATCGAGAAGTATTTGGTGAAGTAAAACTTATACTAAGTATACCGCACGAAATCGTGGTATGGTCACCAGTACCTCTACCATGAGTTACACTAGTTTACAGTGACCGTACTCGCTAGCGACGGCGTAAATGATTTGTATGGAAAATTGTGTACAGCGCCTCTAGCGGTCACTTACGGATGTACAATTCTCCATACAAATCATTTACGCCGTCGCTAGCGAGTACGGTCACTGTAAACTAGTGTAACTCATAGTAGAGGTACTGAACCTTGCGCTTACCGCACGAAATCGCATCGCAGCAATTCGCATCGTTAGTTCCTGCGATGCGGCGTCGCATCGCATCGCATCGCGTTTTTGTGTGGGAGCCCTAAATGCGAAAGTGTGTCGGTCTGTCAGATGAATTTTGGCATACAGATAGTTTAAGTCCTGGGGAAGGTCGTAGGATAGGTTTTTATTCCGGAAAATTAAATAGGTAAAAAAAAGGTTCCAGTTTACCGTTAATCTAGTTTTACGGCTACTATTCTGATATTAGAAATAAACACTTGCCTGGTAGTGGTCTCGAACTCGTCGCTTTGATGGTTATGGTATATCTTGGTGAGAAACCGATTATGAATGGGAATTCAGTCCGCTTGTACAGTTTTACTTGAGTTTCCCCCTCTTGACAGCCTACGTAGCTGTAGTACGTTCCTGCGTGAGGCTCAATTATTCTGTATACCTACAAGAAAAAATGTATATAGGGTAAATCGCCAATAACTGGCCCCCTCATACTGAAAATGAACTCTGTACCCTACAAACAGAATTCAATTTAGTATAACGCGGCCAGAGAGATAGAGTAAATAATGATTTATTATAGTTATTGAAGGGTGGCCAGTAATTAACACCTTATACCAAAAATGAATTCTATTATGGATGAATAGAGTTCGTTTTTAGTATGAGGTGGCCAGTTATTGGCGATTTACCCTAGTACGAATTTTTGTGCTTGAGTCTTTTTTGTACAAAAATTAACCCCTGATTGACCTCTATCTCACCTGATGAAAAGTGTGGATCTCTTAATAATAGTTATAACAGTGTTTTCATAGGAAATTAAGTTATATATTTTCAATGGTTTTTATTCTACTAGGTATACATATGTAACACTAATAAAAGGTTTTATTAATTTAAAGTAAGAAAGAAAATACATTTCTTTACATAGGTACACAAGATACATCAATATTATATATTACATTTAACACATTAAATATATAGACAACACAAAGTAGTTGAAAATACAACTAACTAACGTCTTTAAAGCTAAACTTCCACTGCATGGGAATTTCTATGGTACTGCGTGCAATGGATCGGCATTTCTGCGCCGGAGAAATATATACAAAGCAACAAAGGCCGCTTCGTACGGTTAGTACGGCTCGATTCGTATGCAGTGGACGCTAAGCTTAATCGAGTTTAACCTCGTTTCGGGTTAATCCGTAGCCCTTCTTCCCCCACTACATGCTACGGGCGGCTGCTGCCAAACGGGCGTACAGCTGCCGCGGCGTGGTAGCGTGGCGTTTGCTCCAGGTAGAAGGTTTACGGATTAGCCCGAAACACGTCGAGCTAAACTCTACTAAAGACACGAGTCATCCGTATATTTAACTATGAGTGACTCTCACGGTAGTTTCATGTTTAAAGAGGCAACACGAAGGATATGATAGCGTGTGTCATTGCAGTTGCAAATCGGACGCTGGCTCAGCATACTGTTGAGGAGTTTATAGCACCCCAGAGCTAATTTTCAGCCAGCACCATCGCACTGTTTACATGAATTGAACTATAAATCAACCTAAACTAAACTAAAATAAGCAAGCTTGATATGGGGGGTTAGGCTCAAAAAACTCACTTTCCCGAAATGTGCACTTTCTCTAAAAGTGCACCTTCCGCAAAATGTACACTCCCAAAATGTGCACTTGCCCATTAAAGGCACTTTCCCCGTAAGGGCATTTTCCCAAAAAGTACATTTTCTCAAAACGCACACTTTCCCATAATGCACATTTTCTAAAAACGCACACTTTCCCAAAATTTACACTATTCAAAAATGTCATCTTCACCTCAAAGTTTTTCTTAGATGAGGATCCTAAGCTATGATGGCGATGTTAACATTTTTACCTATTGTACCTAGATAAATCCTTCGTGCTCGTGTATTTTTACCGTTTATCGAATAGTCTATATACCTATACCTATAGGTATATAGTACGTACTTTTCCAAATCTAGTGCTCTATTTGAGAATGTGCACTTTTTGGAAAAGTGCATCTCCTGAGAATGTGCTCTATCTGAGAAAGTGTACCATTTGGGAAGTGCACTTTTTGAGACAGTGCACCTTCCGAGAAAGTGATCCATCTAAACAAGTGTACCTTTAGAAAAAGTGCACATTTCGGGAAAGTGAGTTTTTGAGCCTAACCCACTATGGGTACTAGACAACGGATAAACATATGTACATACTTAAATTAAATACAGTGAAACCTGATTAAGTGAGACATCAAGGGACCTGCAAATTAGTCTCACTTATAGAGGTATTCCATTTACCCAGTGTCTCAGATATCCAGGTATAAATAAATATCTGTCTTATTTACAGAGGGTTCCATGAATAGAGGTCAGAATACAGGTTATTTCAGTTATAGAGGTGCGATTATAAAATAAGATAACGTATTATGTAAAAATTATACGTGATCTTTATCTTTATTGCGAATCAAAAAAGATAAGATAATAAACAAAAACATTCAAGCACGTTTTTTTATAAATACTTAGTACAAAAATGTAAACAGAATGTATTAATTATAAAAATTGATTGGGGCTCAAAATTAGTTAAGTGCGGGTAGAATAAGATGTAGTGTGAGCTGCGCCACACACACACTCTCCAATTATGTATCTATATAATAAGTCTTGATTTCTCTAATATACGCAGTATTTACTCGGACTTAGTCGTTTCAATACACCCATCCTTACGACAACATTACAAAGAATACGTGTAAGTTTTAACTTAAACCTTTAGGTTTAAACCACTAAATCATTTACCAGAGACTGCGTGGTGTCAATGAGTTTCTCGGTGCGAGGACTTTGCCCGCCTTCCTCGCGCAGGCGCAGCGTTGGTCCTTGTCCGTTCACCACGATGACCACGTCCCGCGTGAAACCGTCAATGGTGAACTAAGAAATAACAGAACATTGAAATGGAGTTGATCATACTTACCCTACAAATAGACCGGGTTTTTTTTATTTCCGTTAAGAGGGTTTATACCTGCTGAGCTGGCAACGTTGCATTTTTGTTAGTTTTTCTCGATTAAATAAATAAATAAATAAATAAAGAAACCGATCGATCGATCCATATAAATTGAATGAAATTCAAAAATGTTTTGTATACAAATTGTTCTAATATATGTATAAGTGAATGTGTCTACTGCAATAATAATTCGTGATAGACTTTTATTTTCTTAAAAAACGAACAAATTAAAAAAAAAATTACCCAACGGTTTTTCAAGAAAATAAAAGTCTTATCACGAATTATTATTGCAGTAGACACATTAGCTTATACATTAGAACAATTTGTATATAAAACATTTTTAATTTTCATTTAATTTTTACGGAATAATCGAGAAAAACTATCAAAAATGCAACGTTGCCAGCTCAGCAGGTATAAACCCTCTTAACTTTAAGGGAAGATTACGAGTATTCAGGTCAAATAGACTTATTTTCTCGAAGAAACTATTATTTTTTCTATAGGTAATTAAATTTAATGGCTGAACTAGTGTAAAAGGTCCTTCATTACGTCCTATTATTAGGTTCTCTTTTATCTTTATTATTTATCTTATCTTTTAAATTTCGTCAGTAAAGAGTTCTCCATTCATAGCTATTCGCTACAGGAGTAGCCCGGAGTAGGTAATCTTCTTGAGGCGAGTTCGTTGGACATTACATACATTTTCTTTTATTATGTGTCACATCAACGTCATAATCGTAAACATTAATCGTGTTTGCTTATGTCAATAGAAAATGTCGCGATTTTTTTTTCGATTTTAACTAAAATTAACATACCAGGTAGTTTCTGTTAATGTACCGAGCAACGTGTCGAATTTAACGGAAATAAAAAATAACACGGTGTATACTTAAAATTTTATAAGCTGGGGGGGGTGGGGGGGCTGGGAGGTTTAGGACTGCAGAACTCATTTTTGTAAAGATAACATTGTTCTCGTTTGTTGAAGCCTACCGCTAATAACAAATCAGAACAAGTAACAAAAAATGCAAACAAATAGCTACCGTCTTCTCTAAGTTACAAGGTTGAAATTGCAAAAGCTTAACTCATTAAGAAAGGCCTTTCGTCATTGTAAGCGGTACTCAGGTGGATCGTCGGCGTTGTAGTGCGCCCATAATAGAACAAACGAATACAATGTTATCTTTACCAGATGAGTTCTGCAGTTCTAAACCCACAGCTTAGAAAATTTTGACTATACCTATATATGTTATTTCAGCTTCATCATCACCAGAGGTATTTACATCTATAGGTAAACCACTATACGCTCGACCTGCCCTAGAACCTTTTTGCAATAATGGCCCCACTGGCTTCTTTGATGAAAACAATGATGGCTTACTGAGATAAGGTTGTACTGTTGGTCGAGCTTACGGCGGTTTACCTATTTATATCACAGACGATTCAAGCATTGTGTCAAGAGCGGAACTAACTAACGTCTAGCAAATGGACTATTTGATTTAGTAGTGGGAGAAAAAGGCAAAAAAACTGTGTGGTTTGAATAATAGTCTCTCAAGCAGGCGGCCGTGGATTCGAGTCCGGGCTCGCACCTCTGAGTTTATCAAAATTTATGCGCGAAATTACGTTAGAAATTTACTGAGAGCTTTACGGTGAAGAAAACACATCGTGAGGATGCTTGCACATATCTGCGAAGAAATTCAATGGTTTTTTTATAATTATGATAGGGGGCAAACGAACAGGCGAGTCGCCAGATTTAAAGCAATCACCACCGCCCATGGACACCCACAACACAAGTTGAGTTACGGATACTTTGCTGGCCCTTTGAGAAAAGCGTACCTACCTAGGCTCGTTTTTTGTGTAAAGTGTTCAATACGCGCTGGGCCCAAGCCCTTTCAGTCTGAGAGGAGGTCTGTGCTCAGTGGGACGTATAATATAGGCTGGGATGATGATAAAGCTGAAGGTATGTTTTTTCTGCAGACGGCAGAATAATAGTAGATTGTACACCAAGGGGATAAAGCACTGCATTATGTCACGGGCGCGATATTGAATCCTGAGCGTATCGAGGTACTCCACATTTAACTCCCGAGCGCAGCGAGGGGGTTTTTAGTTGATTCCCGAGCGAAGCGAGGGAATTAAGATGGAGTCCTGAGAGCAGTGCAGGATTTAAGCGCGCCCAAGGCAAAATCAGTTTTATCCCGAGGAGTATACTCTACTTTTCTCACCTTTTGCGAGACAATAAAAACCAAGGCTACTAGAAAAATACTCGAAATAGACCCAGAAGCACTGATTCTGGCACTGACTTTGCGCCTTTCGCAGTTTTCCATTTGTCGAAATCTTTGTAAGCTTTTAAGTATTTTTCCTTCGACTTCTCTGGTAGTACATTATTAACAATTTCTAAGGCCGGCTTGCGCAGACCTGGGTTAGCTACTTAACTCCGAGCGAGTTAACTGCTAACCCAGGGTTAACAAGTGTCAAAATGTATGGAACTGTCATTCTTAACCCAGGGTTACCGATTTAATTTTTTTACCCTGAACTGTGCAATTGGTCCTAAGGCGTCTAATTTAATGGAATCAGGAGTCAAATCACTTTCGTCACTCGATATTTTCTTAATGTTTTATCTTCTTTTGCCGTTTTGATAGTTAAAATTGCAACGTATTGAAACACTCGCGGCTTTTGTTTAAGTATTTGACTTTGTTTTCGTTCGGCCGCGGAACTGCAAATAAATGAGGCGCGGCGCGGCCCCCACGGGCAACGCGGGGGCGGGGCTGGGCACGATGAGCACGTGCACGAGCTGCGCGCCGGCCTGCACGCGGGGCGATTTTGAAATTAGACTTTAAGTGCATACCAATAAGAACTACGAGAAGTGAGAATCACATTACTGCCCGGCGGGTTATAATGAAATTCAGTACAACATTACTGCCCGGCGAAAGCCAAGGGCTATAAGGATTTACTTGGAGAGAGGTTTGCATGATATATAATAAGGCATTGTCGAGCAGGTGGTGTGAAAACATAGTTATATACTCACGGGAAGCTGCCTGTCTCCAGTGAACCGTTCCCAAGGAGGTAAATCATCGTAGTCATCTTTAGTTATCTCCTTCATAAAATTAAAAGCCTGTGTAACAGTAAAAAACACATTGACATCGGTTCCGAAAAAAATACTACCAAATGGCCGAGTGGTTAGAGAACCTGACTGCGATGTTTGAGGTTCCGGGTTCGAATCCCGCGTCGGGGCAGATATTTGTATGAAAAATACGAATGTTTGTGCTTGAGTCTCGGATGTTTAATATGTATATAAGTATGTATTTATCTACATAAGTATGTTTATCCGTTGTCTAGTACCCATAGTACAAGCTTTGCTTAGTTTGGGACTAGGTCAATTCGTGTGAATTGTCACGTGATATTATTATTATTATTATGTTGGTACGGATTTCCGATCACGGGCCCATGGGGACCCGGTCATTTGAAAGGCATTCATGGGGCCAAAGCCAACATGAAGAGGCCTTTGGTACCATATAATATAAATGAGATGGGCGCAACTATGGAGGTCTATCCCCTAATACACCTTGAGGATGTGCTAGCGGACAGTCCTCCACAGTTGCCAATCTATTGCCAGGTAGGAATCGACATGGAATTGGCTATGGGGTTGGGATGTTGTGGACAGGATTACCGGGCTATGGAGTGAGATAACGGACACCTACCATTTCAATATCTCATAAACTGAACTTTTGGTAGGCGGTGACTCGCCATTCACTAAATGGGCCCCTCAAACTATTGCCCACTCGGGGCAACGAGGCGGCAACATTGGTGTGAACGGCTAAGGATGGAGAGGTGTTCCTGGACTTTAAACTTCAAAATGCCAACTCGCCACTTACGGAAACACATCCATCCTTCGAGCATTTAGCTCTTGCGCTCCACTCTAGGCGGCCAACAAAGGCAAACTAGAGGCGGGGTGGGTGTGTAACTGTGTGTGAGTGTGTGTGTAGGCGCATGTGTGTATGTGTACCCCTGGAGGTCTCGGGTTCGTGGTGTCGCTGCGCACCAACAGCTCGCCACAAGCCGCCCTGCGATGACTGACTGCACTGGTGACACGACAACACCAGCGGGCGATGAGGTCGTCACATCCCTACGCCTTTTGACTGACTGCGCTGGTGACAGACACCACAACACCAGCGGGCGATGGGGTCGTCACGTCCCTACGCCTTTATTATTATTATTATTATACGAGGGGCGTTCAATATAAAGTGAGAATGAGATGCAAACTCTTTTAATATTACGAAATTAAATACTGGCCGGTAAAGCTAGTCTATCTAGCTGATTGCTATGAAAAAAAAACTAACTGTCTTTTGTTTAAAAAAATATACGGTAATTTCTTTGCAATGCTATTGAGTACGTTAGCGAAAATGGAGAAAATTGAACTGCGCGCCGTTATCAAATACCTTGTGTTTAATATCTATTTAGCGTAAGCTTCCTCAGCGCGCCGCTAGATGTCACTATCAAGCGTTTAACTTAGTGAACGGTATGTTCCCCTGAGAGCTATATAAGGTGAAAGGATTTTTATTTTTCTTCTTTTTGATTCTCAGTCTGTCTCTTTTTAGCATTTTTCATGTATTTCTCGTATATTGTTTAAGTTAAAATAAATCAAGTTTGTGTTTGAACGGTGTGGTTTAACTACTTAGTGGTCCTTTTCGAACTGGATTGTAAGTAAATTACAGTGAGTGAACAGTGAATTAAATAAACAAATTAAAGTGACTAAGTTATAAATACTGCGAGTGGGTAAGGCTAGACTGTAAAAATAACTATTGTGCTGAGCATCTTATAAACATTTGGTGAACTTTATTTGTGAAATTAATTACGCGATTTCGAACATTTTACTTATGGAAAAAACTTTTACATAGTTCTACATTGTTTTTAATGCTGGACAGGATTATTCGTGATACTCGTATTATTCTCGCTGCTTGGACATTATAACTGCAAGTTATAATATTACGAATACGACGTACCCACAATATTTTATTAAGTTATATTCAGAACTGTTATTATTTAATACAAAGTTATTATTGGACTAGTTTTACTTGTGGTTAATAGACATTTTACGTTATAATGGCTGAGTTTTGTGACTTGGTTAAATCTTTGTACGAACGAATCGTAACGTTACATACTAATACGAAAAAGACATCGAAATCACGATACACACAAGGATATTTGGAAACGCGAGTACAAACATTAGAACAATATTGGATTCAATTTCAGAAGCGACACCAAGAAATTATCACCAAGGTTCCGCCTAGCGAGTTAACACAGTTGCAATTTAATGCTAATGAAATATTTGATGCAACTCAAGAGGTGTACCTAGAATTTATGTCACTATTAAAAGATTCATTACTCGAACGGAATTTAAAACCTGTAGTGAAAGATTCAAATCAATCTTTAGAAATAGAACATACTTCGATGAAAACCAAACTACCCCCAATTTCGATTCCGAAATTTTCGGGTAATTATAATGACTGGATGAGCTTCAAAGACTTGTTTACTTCTCTTGTGCACAATAATGAACATATTTCGAACATTGAAAAACATCATTATTTAAAATCGAGTTTAACAGGAGAAGCGGAGCAATTACTCAAACATTTTGCACTTACTGAAGCTAATTACAGTAAAGCTTGGTCTACACTCGAAAATCGATACAATAATAAACGTATGATCGTCACTACAATACTTAACCGTTTAGTAAACCAAAAGAAGATGAACACAGAATGTTCTAGAAGTTTAAAGGAAATTCTAGATACCACGAAGGAATGTTTACATTCTTTAGACAATCTCGGCATAGATACTTCGTCTTGGGATGCGATTGTTGTTTACCTAGTCGCCTTGAAGTTGGATATAGATACACATAAACAATGGGAATTGTCACTGGGATCGTCTACGAGCATACCTACTTTTGACCTTTTATCGAAATTTTTGGAAGAGCGTTTCCGTTTTATGGAAATGATAAATGCTACACATAAAAAAGACACACCGCAGAAAAGAGACTTAGTCAAAGGCACCACACCAAACAAACTCACACATATGAAATCATTTGCCACAGAAGTAAACAGCGTATGCACTTATTGTTCACAAAACCACTACATATGTCACTGTAAGGAGTTTGCTGAGTTAAGCGTGCCAAAGAGACAGGATTTTATTAAAACCAATGGCATCTGTTTTAACTGCCTTGTTAAGGGTCACTCCGTGAACGCGTGTCGACAGAGCACCACATGTAAAAAATGTAATCGACGTCATCACACTCTGTTGCACCACACAAACCCCAACAAGAATACACCGGAGCCGAAAGTTGATGAGCCTGTTCTTGACACTCACCAGGCCTCGACATTTAGTGTAACAGCAAAGGCAGAGTTACTCAGCGAACAAGTTATTTTAGCTACCGCTCAGATTGCAGCTAAGTCTAAGAACAGTAACACCGTTATTTTGAGAGCGTTGGTTGACCAAGGTTCTCAAGCGTCTTTTATCACTGAAGCTGCTGCTCAACTGCTTAACTTAGAACGCATTTCTGTTAGTGGTAAAATCACAGGCATATCTAGTGCGACACTCACAACCAAATCTATGGTACAATTGAAATTTCACGCTTTACGAGATCAATCACAAACTGTCACCACTGAGGCGTACGTCCTTAAGCGACTCACTTCGTTATTACCATCACAAGAATTTTCTTCTGATACCTGGCCTTCATTTGATGTATCTGAACTTGCGGATCCACACTTTCACAAGCCAGGGTCAATTGATGTCCTGCTGGGTGCCGACGTGCACGCTCACATAATTCTTGCTGGATTGAGAAGACACGAATCACTTATCGCTCTGAACTCACGCTTGGGCTGGCTTATATCCGGACGGGTTACACAGACTGATTCACAATCACCAAAAGTTGTCGTCATGCACACACAAGTTGAAGTGGATCAGTTGCTCAGGCAGTTTTGGGAGATAGACGAGTACTCACCAACGGTTAAACCTCTCTCACAACTAGAAACTCAGTGTGAAGAACATTTTAAGAACACTCACACTCGGAACACTGATGGTCGATACGAGGTTCGTTTACCTTTTAAAAATGAAGACACCCAAACCTTAGGTAACTCTAAATCTTTAGCAGTCAATCGGTTGCTTCAGATGGAGAAGAGATTTAAACACAAACCCGAGTTCAAAGACGAATACTGTAAGTTTATGAAGCAGTATGAGTCACGGGGTCACATGGAGGCTGTACCTGAAAAAGAAAACAGAAAAGAAAACGTTTACTACTTACCTCACCATGCAGTTATACGGGAATCCAGCCTCAGCACAAAGTTACGCGTGGTCTTCGACGGCAGCGCCAAACCTGTAAATGGAAATTCACTAAACGATGAGCTGCTTGTTGGCCCGCCCCTGCAACAAGAAATTAGAGACTTAGTTACCAGATGGAGAGTGCACAGATTCTGTTTGGTAGCAGACATACAGCAAATGTATCGACAGATACTTATCTCAAGGCATGACGTCGACTACCAAAGAATAGTGTGGCGAGAAACTCCAACAGAACCCATTCAAGAGTATCGCTTACTGACAGTCACATATGGCACTTCTTGTGCACCGTATCTTGCTATCAGAACGTTGCATCAGCTCTCTGACGATGAACGCGAGAATTTCCCTGAAGCCGATATCTTGAAAACCGATTTATACATGGATGATTTGATGACGGGCTCGTCCACAGAGGACAGCGCCGTTACACTACAACGTCGTTTAAGTGAACTATTGCAACGCGGCGGCTTTCTTTTACATAAATGTTCGTCCAATAGTGAAAAAGTGTTAAGTGAAATTCCCGACTGCTATAAGGCATTGCAAAGTTCCGTCAATATAAAAATGGATGATTCCGTGAAAGCTCTAGGTATATCCTGGAAGCCACAAAGTGATTCCTTTGAACTTGTAGTCAACTTACCATGTTATCGCACTGTCATTACAAAACGAACTGTACTTTCAGCTATAGCCAAAACGTTCGACCCACTCCACTCGTGATTGTCTTAAAAATCTTTATGCAAAAGTTGTGGCTAGCCGGCTTAGGATGGGACGACGAACTCGATCCAGAGTTGAAAGCTGAATGGATTTCGTATTTGGATAACTTTGCACATATGGCACCCATTCAGTTTCCACGCTGGTTAGGGATGTGTGACACTAATGTGAAGGTTGAGTTACACGGCTTTTGCGACGCCTCTTGTGCCGCCTACGCTGCGGTTATTTACGTCAGAGTCATCACGGGCAGTGAGGTTCAAGTCAACTTAGTCGCAGCTAAGACTAAAGTAGCTCCTGTTAAACAAATCTCACTGCCGCGTCTTGAACTCTGTGGGGCAGTCTTGTTAGCCAAATTGATACAGACTTTTAAGACAAGTTTAAACATTGATACCAATTGTATTTTTGCCTGGACCGATTCCACCATAGTTTTGTCCTGGCTCCGAAAGAGTCCCAGCACTTGGAAACCATTCGTTGGGAATCGTACTACAGAAATTCTTAATGTCACAAACAGTAATCAATGGCATCATATTAAGTCTGCGGACAACCCAGCGGATACCGCCTCGCGAGGTGTTAGTCCAGCTGATCTTGAGCAGTCACAGCTGTGGTGGAGAGGCCCTCCATTTTTATGTGAAAGTGAAGAGATTAACTATCCGAATTTTAATGTACCTGAAACTACTCTAGAAATCAAACCGAAAGCGAAGGTCAGTTGCGCTTGTACTACTGAGCAGCCTGAGGCTACTGCCTATCTGAACCGATACTCCAGTCTGTTTAGACTTGTTCGAGTGACTGCCTATTGCTTCCGATTTGTCACATTATGTAGAAATAAATTACAAGGTAAGCAGGATGACATAGGAAGGACTTATTTAACAACGTCCGAAATTCAGAACGCTCTCAGGGTGTGTATTCGACTGTCACAATCGTTGTTTTTTGAAAAAGAAATAGATTTGTTAAAACAGGCTAAACCGATTCCTAAGAAGAGCCGTATTCACACTTTGAATCCAATTTTAGATAAGGAACAAATATTAAGAGTTGGTGGACGTCTGGTTAATGCGCTAATCCCATATAATATGAAGTCACCAGTCCTTCTTATGCCCTCTTGTAATTTGGCAAAATTGATTGTTCTTGATTGCCATTTAAGAACTTTACACGGCGGAAATGCTCTTACTTTAAATTTAATACGCCAAAATTACTGGATTATTAGTGTAAAAAATCTAGTAAAGAAGATTATACGATTATGTAAACCATGTTTTAGTTATAAGGCAAAACCAACAGCTCCATTAATGGGGAACCTACCACAGTGTAGAGTAAAGCCATCACGACCTTTTTTGTCTTCTGCTGTTGACTACGCTGGTCCATTTACCCTAAAATTATACTCTGGTAAATGCACCAGAACCTCTAAAGCTTATATTAGTGTATTTTTATGTATGGTTACAAAGGCCATCCATCTTGAGTTAGTGAGTTCTTTATCAAGTGAAGCGTTTTTAGCTGCATTTAAGCGGTTTACTGCCCGACGAGGGCACTGTAAGGAAATCTGGAGTGATTGCGGGACAAATTTCGTAGGCGCATCCAAAGAACTAGACTTAATGTTTAGGAACAGTAAATCCTCAGTAGTTGAAGAAATCGCCCAACTGCTGGCAAACGATAATACCACGTGGCATTTTAACCCACCAGGTGCCCCTCATTTCGGTGGATTGTGGGAATCCGGGGTCAAAACAATTAAGGGTCATTTAAAACGGGTTATTGGAGAGTCTTGCTTGACATTTGAAGAGTTTAATACGCTTCTCACTCAAGTGGAAGCTTGTGTAAATTCTCGTCCCATTACGTTGATCGATCCTTCTAGCGATGAATTGCCACTAACCCCAGGTCACTTTTTGATAGGTGAAGCCCCTGTCGCAATTCCAGAAGAAAGTTTGCTGGATCAGCAACTTCATTATTTGAACCGTTGGCAAAAGGTCCAAAGGATGGTGCAGAGTCTATGGCAACGTTGGCAATCAGAGTACCTAACCACGTTGCAACACCGTTACAAATGGTCCCAAAATCAACCTGATATTGAGGTTGGCACAGTCGTTTTAGTCAAAGATGATCGCTTACCTCCGGGTAAATGGCTTTTGGGTCGAATCGTGGCGAAGCACCCTGGAGCAGATGGCATAACTCGCGTCGTCTCATTACGATTCAAAAATAAGGTCTTTAAAAGACCAGTTACAAAAATTTGTCCCCTGCCCTTCGATGCTCCCACATCTTAATGTTAAGTTTCTCACCTTGTATATGTATCTTTGCGTTCACACTTTGATCTAATACCGGTAATTAATTTAAAGGACTATGTTAGTCCTTGGGCCGCGGGATGTTTAATATCTATTTAGCGTAAGCTTCCTCAGCGCGCCGCTAGATGTCACTATCAAGCGTTTAACTTAGTGAACGGTATGTTCCCCTGAGAGCTATATAAGGTGAAAGGATTTTTATTTTTCTTCTTTTTGATTCTCAGTCTGTCTCTTTTTAGCATTTTTCATGTATTTCTCGTATATTGTTTAAGTTAAAATAAATCAAGTTTGTGTTTGAACGGTGTGGTTTAACTACCTTGTATTTGAAAAATTTTTCTACGGACCAAGTCAATTTGGATTTGCGGGACACTTTAGGGTCTAATGCTCCTCCGTATTCGACAGTCGCACGTTGGTGCGCCAAATTTAGACGTGGAAGAACATCGACAATGGACGCCCCCCGCTCCGGACGCCCTACTACAGAAGTAACTGAAGAAATTGTGAAAAAAGTCGAAAACTCTGTTTTTGCGGATCGTCGTGTCACGGTTCGTTTTATTGCTGAAAATGTAAAGATTTCAACGGGGAGCGTGCATAATATTTTACATGAACGCTTGGGTATGAAAAAGGTATCTGCGCGTTGGGTACCAAGAATGCTTACTGACACGCGAAAACAAACTAGACTAGAGATTTGTCAAGAAGCTTTGAACCTGATGCAGCAAGACTGGGAACTTTTTTTGGCGCGATTTATAACAATGGACGAAACATGGCTCCATCATTACGACCCTGAAACGAAACTGCAGTCTATGACATGGAAAAGGCCATCATCTCCAACTCCGAAGAAATTCAAGGTGAGCCCATCTGCCGGTTAGGTCATGGGCTCTGTTTTTTGGGATGGTAAAGGGGTATTAATGATTGAGTATCTCGAGCATGGAGCCACTATTACGGGCACTTTATACGCCAAACAAATAGCAACATTGCGCAATGAGATCCGCGAAAAACGGCGAGGTAAACTCTCGAAAATTGTGCTGTTCCACCAGGACAATGCCCCGGCACACAAGTCCGCCGTTGCAATGGCTGCAATTCGTTATGCTGGGTTCGATATCCTTAAACATCCTCCGTATTCACCAGATCTCGCTCCCAGTGATTTCTACCTATTTCCGAGATTGAAAAAATACCTGAGAGGCCAGAAATTTGAAGACGACGACGCGGTAGTCGCTGCAGTACAAGATTTTTTAAGTACTCAAGATGAGACCTTTTTTAAAAATGGAATTTTAAGTTTAGAAAAAAGATATACTAAGTGTATTATGCTAAAAGGTGATAAAATGTCGAAAAATAAAATGACATTTAGTAAAAGTTGTTTATAACATACTCATTCTCACTTTTTATTGAACGCCCCTAGTATGTGTAGATTTTTATGTAGTCTATTTTAGTTGATATATACTTACTATATATTTACTGTATTCATTATATATATACCTAGTGTGTATTCACGTGTATTCTTTACAATTTACATGTACATGTGTATTATTTAATGTAATATTGTTTGAGCTAATTTTGGATTCCTTTTACTCTTCATTGCATGCCTACTCTTATTTCTG
This sequence comes from Archips crataeganus, assembly GCA_947859365.1. NCBI lineage: Eukaryota > Metazoa > Arthropoda > Insecta > Lepidoptera > Tortricidae > Archips > Archips crataeganus. Next base: position 9,445,679 of record OX402064.1, read on the forward strand.
ATGTCCTGTCAATCGTTCTAAGGTTAACTGGAAGAGATCCCTTTAAGGGACAAGTTCGCCTTTGTAAATCAGTTTCTCTTGTTTAACTGTTAATTTTATGTTTTTATGTACAATATGAGTTTTACATAGGTACATACATACATAACAAATTTTAAGTCATCCTGATGAATATAGCTTGAAAAGATACTTACTTGTCTCAAATACTCTCTCTGTATCTGTTGTCTCTTACTTTCAATGAGAAAGACGTTGCCTGAACACACTTTGGCGACGTCGTAGTACAAGCCGATCCGTCCGAACGTGCAGTTCCCACTCATGAATATGATAACCTGAACAAAGTGTACCGCCAAATTAACTAGCTTGGGTTTCCCAAGTATAGGGTGCCGCCGTAGAGTGTCCTTTGGGAAGGTGTGAGCGTAAAAAGAAATTGCGATACAACACAAACGAACGCTAGTGACTCCATATGAGTGCTGGTTCCTATCTCTTACGCTCCGGCAACGACTTCGCGCGACCGGCACCGCGACGAGCGTTTTATAATTCATTGCGTGTGCCACCATGCCACAGCGAAATGAACAGAGAAGACGCTCACCGCGCCGCCTGTCGTGCGAAGTCGTGGTCGAGCCGTTACGGCTCAGTACGCTTAGTATAAGTTTTACTTCACCAAAATACTTCTCGATCGCGTTTACGTAAAAAAAATCAATTACTAGGGAAACATGGACAGCGCTCCGCGGCCGCGCGTCCATGTTTCCATAGAATTGAAGTTTTTACGTAAACGCGATCGACAAGTATTTTGGTGAAGTAAAACTTATACTAAGCGTACTTAGTTAGTCAATAGGGCCAGCATGCGGGGTGCGGTAGATTTCCATAACGCACGCCATAGAGCCCGCATTCGGGGAACCGTTTTCATTGGTCGATAAGGCCCGCATGTAGAGTGCGGTAGATTTCCATAACGCACGCCATAGAGCCCGCATTCGGGGAACCGTTTTCATTGGTCGATAGCCCGCACGCAGGGTGCGGAAGATTTACATAACGCATGCATGCACTGGGGAACAGTTATCGACCTAGTGAGTTTCACTAGTCGTTATACCGCCTGCGAGAATTTACCGCACGCTGTATATCGACCGAATTAACGACCAATGAAACTGAGCTTTTGACTTATTTGAATCTCTGTTTTGGCCATTGCCCTGCGACATATACGTAGATTTACGTACCCGACTCTTGGTGCTGCGGCACAATTCTTGAACATCTCTAAACTTGGCTTCGTCCTTGGCACACGCATCAGTGAAAAGAAAGATGTTGGATTGCTGATGGCTCTCCTGTAGAGCCATTTGCAGCCCGGACAGTGAATTTTCAGGTATGTCTTTACCACCGGATACCCTTAGAGCGTGTATGGATTCTATTAGCTTGTTCGGATTGGTGAAAATCTGAGCAGGTCCAACATCTAGAACATAGGCGGGCGTAGATATTAGAGAGAAGCTTTGTGTATGAAAAACTCTACAAGTGTAGCACTACGTAACACTTTTACCAACTACCCACAAACTTGAATATTATTGCCAATAATCGGGTATTTAATAGAAAGTTGAAGGCTTACTGATAGGGTACTTTTACAGCATTGAAGATATTTTTGTGAGAGATAGTTGCATGAGAAATGACTTGAATTAAATTTTATATAGTGTAAAATGTATTAATTATTGTTGGTTTTTATAATATTGTAGAAATAAAGTCGCTTAATTACTTTGAATTCATAGCAGCATCAAAGAAAATGTTATTGAGTCATGTCATGTCCCATGTTCATGTGCTGTTGTTTTTGGTATTTTATAAAGAATACTTATTGTATTGTATTGTTACCCCTACAATAAGTACATACATGATTGTTAAATAATAAGTAAAAATATAGACAGACAGCGGAGTCTCAGGAATAGGGTCCTATTGCCACCTTATGGCTACAAAACCTTAAATAAGTTTTTGTCAAAAATTTCATTTTGAATACAAGCTTTTTCGCTGACTGTACTTTTTGTTGACTGTACTTGCATTGTCATCCAACCTACATAAGTATACCAAATTTCAAGTAAATCCGACAACTGGAAGTGGGTCAAATTCGACTTCTAAGATTTGACCCAAGAATACCTACCTTAATAAATAATAAAACAAACGGGGTGAACTAAATAAAAGCTTGTAAAAAAGAACAGATGTTTAAAAATACGAAGAGATGCGTTTGGGGGAGGATTATTATCAGACTTTGGCTAGCGATGATGAAGACAGGTTAAGTTACTGACGGCAGTCACAACCTACTTAATATGTGATGCTACGAGTAACTTTAATTGTCTTAAGTGGCAGTGGGCAAGGCACATTGCTGGTAGAACTGGCGGCTGATGGGGCAGTAACGTACAGAGTGGCACCACGTAGCGGAAGACGCGACGTGGGAAGAATACCAACAAGATCCAACCAACGGTCTGGTGGATACGGGCAGTGCAATCCGATCGATGTGGAAGTTTTTGGGGGAGACATTTGTTGAGGTCTTTTGGCTTATACGATGATAATGACCAAATCCAATCTAAGGAGAGAAGTAAGATTCAATTAAAAAAGGACTCACCTGGATCATTAAAAGGAACCAAAACGTAATTCTCTAAGGACGACGAAATTCCAATCTCTTGTATAATTTGCCCAAAATGATACTTAATTGTTTCAATCTCTTCCCTCATTGAAACTGTGGTATCTATTACTAGAGTGAGAGATCTTTTTGCCGAGACACACAGCAAAATTGGAAGAAAAAAAGTTAAATATTTAAGCGCCATGTTGGGCATGTACTTATACGTGGACGATGCAGTTATAAATGCATACTTGCTCTGGAGTGTCTACTGTACGTATGCATGATTCATTTTTAAGGTCAAGCTAATGCTTAATAGTTAATATAACCAAGGGCAGTTTTTTTAAGAAAACATCTAGCTTTTTCCCGCAAATTTGACTACGTAGAATTCGATAGCTTTACTGAGGGAAGTCTACAATTTATTGAATCATTTATGTTATTGAATCAGGCGTTACTTTGCTTTTGCTTTGATTTCTTTTTTGGACTCTTCTCTCTCTCTCTCTCTCTCTCTTTATCTTTTTTTGGCGGTAATATTCCTTGTCACAACTTAAATATTTTCATGTTCTAAATTTTTTTAATTTCTACGATTACCTCGTAAGTCCTGACTGTTTGCAACAGACATACTCGTAGTACCTGCTTTCATCTAAGCCGTGAATTCCCATTTTAGTAATTTTGGAAATCATTTCATTTCATTTAAAGTTGTTGTTGTCACAATGCAGTGTTCCCTTACGCCTCTAGATGACGCTGTTTTAAATAATAGATTATTTTCTCTAATGATCGCCAAATTCGGGCAGCACGGCACGGATTGGAATCTCGCTACCACTCCAACATCCGCACATCTACTCCTGCTCGCTTTCTTCGGCTGGCTCCTGGAACCGAAGACCCTCCTTGCTCCTACGGCAAGACCTACTCCTGCCGCTTGCTGACCCTGGGGCCACTACCTGTCTCCAGCCTTCTACCAGCACCGGCAGTCTACGCTTCGGACCCTAATCCAGGGAAGCCTTGCCAAGAAACGTTTTCCCACTCAACTCTCGAATCCGCGACCCTCGAGATCTATTTTTCTGTCAGTTAAGCCCTAGGGGCTAAATATATGTCTTAAATCTTCATTTTGTTTTACTCAAAACTAAACCCCTAGGGTCTCACCTGTTCTACCCTGACATTGTATAATTGAAAAATTCGTATTTCTCATTTGGCTGTTCTCTTAATTGTTTTGTACTTATCAAGTATACTGGGACTTAGGAGGTTAACTCCGGTGACTGACCCTTATCACACCTTATAGCTTCATTAAATAAACATTTTACTACAGAAAGAAGTGAAGAATATATTTCAGAAGGCGCTACATTTTACAGCAGATGAAAGCAATAACAACATTGTGCATCAAGGGCCGTAAGTACTAACTAGAGTCTAGTCTATTAGAAGCCCCACCCCGAAGGCGGAGGCCTTTTAATGACTCGAGTTTGTAATCCCCTTACTGCCCGTGATACACACAATAATTTTCATCACATTGCGAGGAAAAAATCCATAAATAAAATTATTTTGTCTCCAACCACTTAAATTCAATTAGATTGAAAAAAAAAAAATATTCACGTCGAATTGAGAACCTCCTCCTTTTGTTTTCGTCGGTTGATAAAATAATGGCCACCCGCCAATACAGATTGTCACTTTTTTCGAGTCATCTACCATAGATAATGTAAACTGTGGTTAGTTTAGAATTCAAATCGTCCTACCGCCAGATTCTGCCAACATGTTATAAAAATACATACAAAAATTATTGCAAAAATATTTGATATGAATTTAAAATATCAAAATAACGAAGTTTCATGAAGCGTAGTTTTGTGTTGTAAAATTGGGTAATAGCTTAGTTTTAAAGATATAAATAAAGCATTGGATGAATTGAAACCTCCTTAGTCTGAAATGACACACCTACTAACTTGTTTGCAAATTTTAAAACTAAAGTTAGAACTCCCTTGGGAGGAAAAACTGTACGTTAATCCATAACTCCCTTAAGAACAATTTAGATCATTGTCATTTTGTATACAGGTATAGAATAACACCATTGACGGGTAAGTGTGATGGATGAAAAAGTACATAAAACTAACCCTACATTTAATACAAACAAAAAATACTACGTGTAGATACACACGACTTATAAATAAACTGACTATAATACTCATACACAAGATGCCAGTTGATGGTCCGCATAAACTTTACAGTAGATAGAGACACCGGTAAGAGTTTTATTAATCAATTTATTGAATCAGGCGTTACTCTGCGGAGGTAATGTTTGTCAAGAGATAAGTAGATACTCTGAAGATGAGCTCTGTTTGAGCTCGAAACGCGTCAGTGTAGTTTGGTGGTGGTGACAGTACTGATAGTTGGGTTTGTGTGATTTATGTGCTCGTACAGTGTGGAGGTGGAGGAACTGCATGAACACTCATTTAATGCATAAACGTAGCTCTATCATAAGGTCGGGGGTGAGCAAAGTAATTGGTTCAGTTCAATTTATTAATCAATTATTTTGGCTGTTATCATGTTTTTAACTAGTAACCTTTGCATTGATGAAAACTACGAGGTACTCTCGAGTATTTCTTTAAAATCATCACCTAGCCTTAATAATGCTTCCTGTAGAATGCAACAAACTAACAAATTTATTATGCTGCTGCTGATAACATTTGACCCATTTATATTAGCAAATATAGAGAGATCGTTATTCTCCATGCATCTGACGTGTTTGATTGAAATGATAGGTATTTAACTAATCAGAACAAAGTTGCAATTGAAGACTTTGTTCTTCCGTTCTGTTTACTGAATAGTTATTTGTTTAGTTACAGGGGAGCGAAGAAAGAAAAAACCGGCCAAGTGCGAGTCGGACTCGCGCACGAAGGGTTCCGTACCATCCTAACTTCCTAATCCTAATCCTAACTAATATTATAAATGCGAAAGTAACTCTGTCTGTCTGTCACGCTTTCACGCCAAAACTACTGAACCGATTTAAATGACATTTGGTACACAGATAGTCTAGAGCCTGAGAAAGGACATAGGCTATATCATCACGCTAACACCAATAGGAGCGGAGCGGAGCGGAAGAATGTTTCAAAATCGGGGGTTTTTGAAGTAAAACTTCTATAGGCACGCATGACTTGGGAGTACGGTGGTGAATGTGAACGCGGGTGTGTGGGGGGGGTAATTTTTTTATATCGAGGAACTAACTGACCCCGGCGCTCTCACTGACCGTACGAAACGCAGCAGGGAGTACTGCTGCTTCACGCCGGTGTTCTGTGAGAGGGTGGCACTGCCCCGGACGATCCGGCCCATTCGTCACCAAGATTTTATCACCAAGTTTTTGTTCTTACGTAAAGTATCAGTTCCAATGCAAAAATTACAGTAAACTACTTGTTGACGAATTACCGGGAATCCCGGCTCGTTAAAATAAATATATAGAACTGTTTTGTCAACAAATTGGTTATGTGGAGCATCTCTCTGTCACTCTCACATTATCAACTAGTTATTCAAGTTAGAAAAGGAAAGAATAACTTATCACGACGCGACGCAATTACTTGAGTAACAAGAGCTCCTGTTTATCTAAGGTCAGATGACATCGCATCTTTAGCAGGTTAAAATGTAGTCCGAGAATTCATTCAAGACATTGCGTTGGGAGACGGCATGTGATGAATACAAAATGAAGTGTCAAATATTTTTTCTTGTGTTATTTTGCTTAGGGATAAACGAAATAAAAGGGAAAAGTGGTGTAAAAAGTAGCTTAACTTTTGTTATCGACGATACAGGTTCTATGTATAATGATATTGACGAAGTAAAACAGGGCGCAAATGCGATATTCGATACCGTTATGAAATCCAAATCATCTCAAATCGAAGACTTTGTTTTGGTGACGTTTAACGATCCGGGTGAGTTTAATTTTATCATATTATTTTATTTATAATATTTTATTTACATTACCTATAGAATTTGTCACTTTTAAAAATAAAATTATTTATTAATTTATTGGTAAGTAAGTAATAACAAGTAAAGGATAATTTAGCTAATCACAAATGTACCAGTGATATCCATATCCATACTTATATTATAAATGATGATGATCATTTCGTTCATATCGTGAAATGTTTTCAGTAAAGCTATGAATGAGAATGATGGGTCACAAATATTGAGAAAGTATAGTTAGGTACACCTAAGTTTTCCACAAAAGTGACCAATTTATCTTCCCGTTTAATTTTACTATTACAATATCCTTTGAATTTTACTATTAGAATAAGAATAATATGTTTAAAATCGCTTTTGTATACAATGCTCCAATTCCCATTTAGCATTCTGCTAAAGCTTTTTAATATAATTCAAGAGAAGATTTTTGCGTCATACACATTTTTTTGTTCGCGTCTCTCCTGTGGACATGGCAAAAGTTAAGAGTTTACAGCCAATATTTTTTAGTCAAGTCTACATCGGCGTGTGCGACACCTGGTCAGCTTTCAGCCCATTTAAATAAATCTTAAGTTTGCTGACTCGGAGTTTGCTAATTTTGTATCCACAGGAGAGATAATATTTGTACCTATCTACAGCCATTATCCGTCCACTGCTGGACGTAGGCCTCCGTTATTATCGCACCAAAACTCGCGATCCTAGGCTTCCCTCATCCAGCCGCTGCCAGCTGTCCTCCTAAGGCCAGCAGTCCAATGTATCGCAGGGCGTCCTACATGCTTTCCCAAACGTGGTCTCCATTCTAGGACACGTCTGCTCCAACAATTTTACCATCGGAAATATATTATATTGACTAAATGTTATTTTTAGATGTGTCACTACGCACCATAACTAAGGACAGAGGCGATTTTAAAAGTGCCTTAAGTCGCATTAGTGTAAATGGTGGGGGCGATTGTCCAGAAATGGCAATGGGGGGAATAAAGCTTGCCCTCGAAAAAAGTCGCGATGCCTCGTTACTATACGTCTTCACGGATGCGTCAGCAAAAGATCATGCTAAATTTGCAGAAGTTGAAGCGCTCAGCCAGAAAAAACAGAGCCAGGTACAATAAGTTTACTTTTAGTTTATAATTTATTGAATCAGGCGTTACTTTGCGGAGGTCCATATTAATGAACTAAAACAATTACTTTGCTCACCCGCGACCTTACAATAGTTACGTTTATGCAAGAAGCAGGCACGGTTAGTAAATAGCATGCTTTACGCTGCGTTACCTTCTCAGTCTACTAACAGATATAGATCTAGCATCTCTTACGTTGGGGGGTTGTCTGATAAGATTTATGGCATTTTAAAATCAAACAATATTAATGTTGCCTTTAAGACTAACAACTCTTTGTACTCTAGGCTATGTAACCACAAAGAACAGGTAGATAAGGGAACTAGATCGGGGGTATACAAGCTTACTTGTAATGACTGCAATGGGATATACGTAGGACAGACAGGCCGAAGTTTTAATACTAGATTTAAAGAGCATGTTTCGGCATATAGGAATGAACATCCAGATAGATCGAATTTTGCAAAACATTTGTTGGAATCAAATCATTCATTGTTAGATTCAGATTCTTATGAAGTGTTACATTATTGCGGCAAGGGGTTGCGTCTGGATGCTCTGGAATGCATGGAAATAATTAGGTACAACACTATGGGGTCTATTATTAATGAACAGGTAAATTTAGTATCTTCTCCTTTACTGCGGCTTGGGTCGAATTTGAACAGTTAGTATTAATTAAATATGCCTTATAAATAAATAAACAAAAAAAAAAAAAAAATCAAGGTAGTTTTATAATATGTCAATAAAAGTTAATTTTTGTGGGGTAGTTTGAGAATAAGAAAAATAAAGTGGGTACTTGAGAAGTTACAGTGACAAGTTAAAACATTTGTTTTGGTTTGTTAGTTTAACATTTGGTAGCATAGCATACGGTTGTGGTAACTCTGAAGATGAGCTCTGGTTGAGTTCGAAACGCGTCAGTGTAGCTTGGTGGTGGTGATGGTTGGGTTTATGTGATTTGTGTGTGTTCGTACAGTGTGGAGGTGGAGGAACTGCATGAACGCACATTTCTTGCATAAACGTAACTATTGTAAGGTCGCGGGTGAGCAAAGTAATTGTTTTAGTTCATTTTAGTTTATGACAGATGGCTTGCCTTCATTTCATTTCCAACTTTAACACCATACAAATAAAGTAGCTATTACAAAATCTGCAAACGTGGGTAACAGTATTCTAAAATTGGCTTTATTTGTAGGTCGTTAAAGTTGAATATGAAATGAAGGCAAACCATCTGTCAGTGGTAAACTTTATGTAATTTTACGGTATCATAGTATTCATCATCATCATAATCCCAATTGTAACACACGATGCTTTTTAATCGGAGATCAGGAACCAGATTTTCTAGATCAGTATTCGATGGCGATCACTGTTATGTCGCAATTGGTTACCTATCAAAATTTAGAATTATTTTTTTCCGAATATTTAAAATCCCGAATGTTTCATTTATCCGAATGCATTTTTTTCTGAAACTGTAAATATTTCAGGATTTTTATAAAACAACCCTAACCTAACCTAAAGGGTTCTACACGATGGTCCTGAAATAAATCCTGAAATATTTACAGTTTCAAAAAAAGATGCTTTCGGACAAATTAAGTTTTCGGGATTCTAAACCTTCGGAAATAAAATTTTCTAAACATCGATAGGATCCCGTCGCAATTACCTGAAACAAAACGGTTATTAAAAAAAAATGACTATTTGGAAAATCATTTTTCGATTAAAATAATTGTCGCCCTACACATGATGTAGTCTATGAGTCTAAAAACATTTTTTTCAAGACAGTTTCTTAAACAAACACTGACGTGCAACCTGCCCAATTCCCCGCCAAAGCGATGACACTAGAACTTGACGAAATTAATTAACTTCAACAAATTTAGGATGACCATGTATTCAGTGGATGGAGGAAGATTCAACAGTATTTTTTTAACTAAACAGAGACTTAATTGCTTCAGACCTCATCTATTAAATTCAATTTTGGATGGGGATTCATATTTTTCAACTCCTGATCACCGATTACAAATCACCTGGGCCGAAGTTCCGCGGCAGTGCGGATTGGAAACTTCACACACACCATTGAATTTCTTCTCAGGTGTGTCCAGGTTCCCTCACGATGTTATCCTTCACCGTAAAGCTCATGGTAAATTTCAAATGTAACTTCGCGCATAAATTCCGAAGAACTCAGAGGTGCTACTGGGGCTCGAATCCACGTACCTCAAACCACATATGCCATCACGGTTTATTTTTATTGTACATGAAACACATGATATTGACAGATAACGAGAGCAACAGATATACAAATGCGAAATTATCCCCAAAGTTGGAATTTACGCTTTTCTTATAGGTCGTGTTTGTGCTAACTGGAGAATGCGGAACTCGGAGGGACACTGATTACTTGGTGTACCATAAACTGGCTAAAGCTACTTCGGGGCAGGTATTCCATTTGCAGAAGTCAGAAGTTGGCAAGGTAAGCATAATTCTACTTATAATACAAACTAACTGTCCCGGCGAACTTCGAATAACCTGAACAGTCAATTCACAACATTTCGAAACTTAAATACAACCATATACTCTAAAAAATATAGTCGGAATGAGTGCCAAACTGTACAATAAATTGCCGTTGGAGCTGAAAGATTGCCACCTTTACCCTTAAAACAAAAACATTTTAATAGGGATGTTGACGCAATTTGAAAAATAATTTGAAGACACGACTCCAGTAAAAACACGCTTTATTTTAGCCCTGCAAACAAGATTAATTTTCGATTAACTGCAAAATCAAATTTTTGCTGCTTTAAAACAAAGCACCCGGGCGACCGAGCTCCGCTCGGGCTGAAACTCGGTACCAAGCGTTTTCCCAGAGATAAGACCAAGCTAGATCAATTTTTCATCCCCGAAAACCCCCACATACCAAATTTCATCGAAATCTTTGGAGCCGTTTCTGAGATCCTGATTATATACACAAGAATGCTATTGCCATTCAAACTCTATGGGAGAATTGTGTTTTGACGGCTCATAATAAGTACGTCAGTTGATTGGTGGTAATAACATCCCTATCTGTTAGTGGAAAAGTGTTTTTACGTATGGCTGATTATTTGACTTTCTTGGAATTCGGAATGCGTGTGTGCGTGCATGTCGTAGCCGAACCGTCGAAGTAATCTTAGCAATAATATATTTATCATCGTCATACTAGTTATTCATGAACATTTCGTGGAAAGAGCTTCGATATCTAACTAATTTTTAACAGTTGTTTTTTGTTACCTAAATAATTATTATCAAGAGACGTGAGGATGTCATGTTAAGGGTTATACATATAGGTACTTTTTAATTATATTTTTAACTTGTTGTTTTTAGATACTGAAGTACGTTACGAAGACGATAGAGAGCCGCAAGAACGTGATAGCGACCAAGGCTTATCCCGCTGGCTATGGGAATTCCTTTGACGTAAGTAATTAAAAATATTTACATTCAAGAAATCGTAGGTAATCAGTGCATTTATGCATCATTTCGGCTTAGGTCTACGTCTTCGTCTTACTCTGAACACAGGCCACCTCTCAGAATGCGACCGCTTGAGCTGTAGTTCTCACGCTGGCCCTCGCCGATTTTTAACTTCACAGACACCATTGAATTGCTCCGCAAGTATGCTCGGGATTCCTCACGACGTTTTCCTTCGCCACAATGCTCTTGGTAAATTTAAAATGTTATTTCGCACATAAATTCCGAAAAACTCGAGAGGTGTGGAATCCGGGCTCAAACCCTAGTCCCTAGACCCTCCGATTGACAGAGCATAGGTCAAGCTACACGGTTTTTTTAGTCTTTACTGCTAATACTCTGTAGAATGTCGTTGACTGTTACTATTAGTACCTACATCGAGTGTGTTATTTTTATTCTATCACATGTATGTACAGTTGTTTCATCATCACCTTATCACCCAAAAGATGTCCATTGCTAGACAAAGCCCTCCCCTAAAGAGTTCAACTAAGATTGGTCCTTCGCTGCCCGCATCCAAGTCGTTTCTACGATTTCTATCAGATCGTTGATCTATCTTTTTCGGGGCCTTCCCAAATTACCTATTTCACGATTGACACTCTAAACCTTATTGCCCCATCGGCGCCGTCGGTTCTACGAGCAATGCCCCTTGCCCACTGCCTACGTCTGGCAACTCTCCAAGCTATATCAGTAGTTTTCCAATTTCATGTCAGTCGTTTTCCAACGGATCTCCTCATTTTTGATTCGACAGTGTTTTCTATCCCGAAACAAATAAAAATAAAGAACTTGTTTAATATTGCAGGTAGAGGTGGATGCTCACACTAAGGAACTGGTTATAGCCGTATCAGGCCTAAGACCTTCAGTGGAAGTCACTGATTCCGCTGGTACTAAGGTGCCCACAGAGGATATAACTAGATTATCTGAAGTAGCGGTAAGCCTTGTACTAACTATTATTATAATGAGTACCTTTTCAGTCACGTAGCGATTATTTTCGTGATTATGAATGACGTATTACTTTTTAACATCGAAGAGACTTCTTTGAATATACTAAACATTCTGTCAACTTCAATGAGGTATTCCTGAATAATTTTTTTAAGTATTTTGTTTCGTATCATTTAAAACAAACCCCAAAAATCCTGATTTAAAAAGTAAACTGATTACGAATTTTTATACATATCTAGGTAGTAAAGGTCGTAAACGTCAAGCCTGGCGTATACAAAGTTGAAGTTGGCAGCGAAACAGATACAGCCGTGACGGTATCAGGAACAACCAGTGTCAACTTTGAACATGGCTTCTCAGTATTGAAGCCGACTTCTATTGACGATACCGCCTCTAGACCAGTGCCAGGTAAATAATCTACATCATCATCTTATCGTTGAGGTCAAAAGTTCTCGAACGGAGAGCACGGACTGGCAAGCGCAGCATGGGACGTGTACCAACGAGATGGAGGGATGATTTGGCAAAGACCTCAGGTTCTCGGTAGATGCAAGCCATACCCGCATGATTGAGTATCAATGAGGGAGGCGTATGTCCAGCTGTGGACGTCCTATTGCTGAAATGATCATGATGATGATGATCCACTAAGTGAGTATTTTTCCACATCGCTCGATTTGTGCTACCCGCAGGCAGTAGCTATACTAGTTCACGCATGCGTCTTACGGCAGACCAACTGGGTACTTCAAAAGTTACGAAAGTTCAGTTCAGTTACGAAAATCGACTAATATGTCCGTCAGCTAAAAATCCCAATGACCTCACCTCGCACGGTGTAGTGCGGTCACAGAATTATAATTGGTTTATGTAACACACGGAATAGGGATGTTGAAAAGCTTCGATAAAGTTCGAAATTGAAGTCTTCACACAAGAAAATTTTGTGTATGATTTAGATTCATAATTAACTGTTTTTTTTACAGGAGTGAAGTCTTACCTCTCTGTAAAGTTAAACACTGAAGACGGTAATGTGGAGCTTAAAAGCATCCAGATATTGGACATGGATGATCACATAGTTCTGGACGAGCCTTTAAAGCTGGTGGACAAGAAAGAAGAATTCTATATCACAAAGCCTATAGATGCACCCAATCACATGTTTAAAATTGCGGTACTTCAAAACACTTATTAATAAATAAAAACTATCGGAAGACGTAATTACTAAAATAATAAACACTGGTCACATTCGTATTAAAGTTTTTTGTAGTCGGAAGTATGCCCGACATTAATAAGTGTGATAAAGATGAAGGTGGTTTTCGCCGTCGGCGGCCGCGCCGTTCTTTCCCTGCCCCAGCTTTTCATTCGAACCAACCTTAAAAAAAACAATGAACCGTGATTCTTATTTTAATATTCACGAAATAATAATAATAATAATAATAAATAATTTGTTGGCCGCCTAGAGTGGAGCGCAAGAGCTAAATGCTCGAAGGATGGATGTGTTTCCGTAAGTGGCGAGTTGGCATTTTGAAGTTTAAAGTCCAGGAACACCTCTCCATCCTTAGCCGTTCACACCAATGTTGCCGCCTCGTTGCCCCGAGTGGGCAATAGTTTGAGGGGCCCATTTAGTGAATGGCGAGTCACCGCCTACCAAAAGTTCAGTTTATGAGATATTGAAATGGTAGGTGTCCGTTATCTCACTCCATAGCCCGGTTATCCTGTCCACAACATCCCAACCCCATAGCCAATTCCATGTCTATTCCTACCTAGCAATAGATTGGCAACTGTGGAGGACTGTCCGCTAGCACATCCTCATGGTGTATTAGGGGATAGACCTCCATAGTTGCGCCCATCTCATTTATATTATATGGTACCAAAGGCCTCTTCATGTTGGCTTCGGCCCCATGAATGCCTTTCAAATGACCGGGTCCCCATGGGCCCGTGATCGGAAATCCGTACCAACATAATAATAATAATAATAATAATAATCCTCCACATCGATTTCGATTTTGACGGCGGACGAAATAATGCTATGTACATTGCCAAATAATATCGTAAGATTGAAACAGATGAACGAAATAAAATGCATTTTTCCAGATTTGAATTCTAGCAATTCTAAGCTTAAAGTAATCTAAAATAAAAGCGTGTTGAATAAAATGATACCTAAATATCACAGGTTTTGTAATTTCATCATTTTATAATGTAATGTAATGACTATATTTTTGTAGATCATAGGATATGATACGGAGAGCAAAACATTTTTGACGAGGATCAGTTTAACGCCAATTAAACCGCAAGATCCAACAGTAACAGGTAAATAAATAAAGCAAAAAATCATTTGTAATCATACTAATACTAATAGTAACTAATATTATTAATGCGAATGTAAGTTTGTTTAGGTATTACGCTTTTACGCTTAAAGCAAGTACTCAACAGACCATGATGAATTTTGGTACGGAGATAACTTGAGACCCTGAAAAGGATGTAAGAAAGTTTAATCCCTGAAAGTTAAACCTGAAAATGAAAGTTAAAGATGATAAATCCTTTGGATTCCTTGTCCATGCGAAGGGACTTAGTTTCTCTTTGTATGTTCTATAGGCTCTACCAAGACGAGTGCTCTGAATAATTGTTTAATTTGCTGGCTGCTGCTAAATTCCACCTTCGCACCTCCTGTCGAAAGTCTAAGTTCCATCGTCACTATCTTGATGAATGGCGGTCTACCACTATACGTTTTCTTCGGCAATTCCTGCCACGAAAAGTGAAACTGTGGAATCAACTTCCGATAGCAGTGTTTTCAGACAATTATGACGTCGGGGCTTTCAAGAAAAGAGTTTATGCTTCCTTTAAAGGCCGGGAAAGTTACTCTAAAAACGCGGACGAAGTTGCGGAAAACAGTTATGATTATAATTATGTAAAAAAGGATTCAAATGAAATTTGATAATTTATTGAATCAGGCGTTACTTTGCGGAAGTCCATATTAATGAACTAAAACAATTACTTTGCTCACCCGCGACCTTACAATAGTTACGTTTATGCAAGAAATGTGCGTTCATGCAGTTCCTCCAACTTAACTCTTAACTCTGGTTGTGGTAACTCTGAAGATGAGCTCTGGTTGAGTTCGAAACGCGTCAGTGTAGCTTGGTGGTGGTGATGGTTGGGTTTATGTGATTTGTGTGTGTTCGTACAGTGTGGAGGTGGAGGAACTGCATGAACGCACATTTCTTGCATAAACGTAACTATTGTAAGGTCGCGGGTGAGCAAAGTAATTGTTTTAGTTCATTGAAATTTGATACGTAGATTGCTGTCTTTGAAAAGTTTTACTGCAGCTAATAATTTTTTTTTCTTTATGCAATAGCAGTGATGGTTTTCACCCGACTGTTGAAAGAGGGTTATGTTTTTCGAGCATATTTATTTATGTATGTATGTGTGTACCATTCTTTGGCACGCCCTGCAGCCTAAACGGCTCAATGGATTTTGAAATGTGAGGTGTCATTTAGACTCGGCTCAGTTCCGCGAGTGATAGGATATATATTTTCTCAGAATTCCCATGGGAACGGGAATTATACAGGCGGGTTTTTTCATCTGGTATTGAAATTATACTTATTGAATGTTTGTTTTAGCATCAACACCTGAAACGGCCCCCGTAGTGACCATAGATGGAGGAGATGAAATCAATGCCGAATATAACGAGCCATTGCAATTAAAGTGCAAAGTTAGCGGTTATCCTAAGCCACATATTGTTTGGGAATCCGATACTGAGAAGATCACTCAAACGGTAGATATAAAATTAAACGTGTCTATACCAAGTGATTTAAAAGGAATCTGATTTTTTTAGCGGATAGTTGGATTAGTTTGACTGAGTACATCTGTAGGTACAGGATTTTTAACAATTTTTTGGATTCAAGTCTTACTTACGCCGTTGAAGCTGTACATTTTGAACATCGATCAAAATGGAAAAAAAATTGTCAAGAAATTCTGAAGAGTATTTAATGTTCAGACAAACCTGCCCAACCATTACCTGGAGTAATCCAGATTAATTTGATGATGTAGAGTGTCTATTTTGAGTGAGAAATAATACAACATGCAAACGTGACGCTACCTTACCGATTACTATTTTTATACAATTAAGAGTATAAGGCTCTCAAATTGATAGAACACTGGCGAGGAATCGGTCTGAAGTGCGCCTACTAGTTAAGCGTAATGTATTTCCATTTTAAGATCTCAGAAAAGAAGAACTGGATGTAAATCGTGAACGAACTAAATGTTTACTCATCTGCATTACATTACTCTTTGAGCAAAGCGTCCGCTGATACTATGGAGTTTATGGGATATACACGTACTTTTACAGCCAAAAATGGCTTATATTATTATTAGAACATCTCATCAGAGCTCATATAGAAATAAAATAACCCTCCTTCGACAGTGGGGTGAAAACGCAGAAGATGATAATGATGATGATGTTATTTACGCTGATTTTGGCTTTGGCGACTGCTTCTGTATTTTTACTATAAAGAGCTCTGATGTTCTGATGTAAGCCAATTTTGGCTGAGAAAGTAAGGTCCTACCTACATAACCCATAAACTTCAGAATGTCAGCGGACGCTTTGCTCAAAGATTGATGTAGGTAATGCAGATGGATAAACTTTCAGCTCGTTCACGATTTGCATACTCTAACAGCCATCTTGTTAGAATATGCAAACGTTAAGACTAGAAAAACACAGCAATCGAAAATGTTGGCCTTAGTAATGAAAATAATCCAATCCAATGGAAGAAATTTACGATTTCATTTTCTGTTTTAGGATTCAACAATTGAACTGCCATCAGATTTTATCAGTGTTCTAGAAATAAGCAAAGTTAATAAAAATGCTACGTATACTTGCAAAGCCATCAATAAAAAAGGCATCGATAATAAAAGTATATCAGTCAAAACGAAAAAGAAGACTTACTTCAACATCCTGGAATTACCTAAAGGTAATGTTAGAATGCAATTTTTATTAAATTATGATTTTAATGGCGCGATGGTAATATCAGTACACATACTTAATGACCTAAGTACAAGGACCACACGTAATAACCATAAAGCATAAAGCATTTGTTTTAATATATAACGTTTAACCTCAAAACGATTTAATAAATTTTATGTTAAATTTTACGCCTATTTCAGATGTTACCATCGAATATGGCAACGAAGGTCAAATACGTTGTAAAGTAGATGCTTTGCCTCCCGCATCTATATCGTGGTATAAGCATTACAAACCTCTGACTTCTGATGGGAATATAGAATTTTCGGCTGATAATTCTATACTTTATATCCGTTCCATGGCACCTTACATAGCGGACAGTTATGTTTGTGAAGCTAGAAACGTTTTAGAAAGAAAAGTTGCCGTTTTCAGAGTGTCCATTAGTGGTGTTGGTAAGTACCTTGCTGTAAGACATAACTGAATATTTTAAAAAAGAAACTTAAATCAATAAAAAAATGTCCCACTGCTGGGCAAAGGGCTTGATTCCCACAATTTCCGATCTGACGAAATGTCAGGCCAGTCCTTTGCGTACACGTCCACATCGTCCCTCCATCTCCTTCTTGGTCTGCCTCGTCGTCGCTGGCACTCGCCAAGTGACTGTGTGAGTACGTACACCTCTGTAGATGCATGCGACAGACCATGTCCAGCCCAGTCCCATTTTAGATTAGCAGCCATTATTATTTTTGTTGTTATTTAAAACCTTAGGCGTACTACTCATATACATTCTCTGTCAACTTTTATCATCTAGTAAAGTAACTGTATAATCTTTCTGTGTAATTTAATTAATTGGTTTAGGCGTTTCTTTGTAAAGTTCCATATCAATGAAATACAATAGCACCGCAGCTGTATCTATGCGGCACATAACATACGAGGGGCGTTCAATATAAAGTGAGAATGAGATGCAAACTCTTTTAATATTACGAAATTAAATACTGGCCGGTAAAGCTAATCTATCTAGCTGATTGCTATGAAAAAAAAAACTAACTGTCTTTTGTTTAAAAAAATATACGGTAATTTCTTTGCAATGCTATTGAGTACGTTAGCGAAAATGGAGAAAATTGAACTGCGCGCCGTTATCAAATACTTGTATTTGAAAAATTTTTCTACGGACCAAGTCAATTTAGATTTGCGGGACACTTTAGGGTCTAATGCTCCTCCGTATTCGACAGTCGCACGTTGGTGCGCCGAATTTAGACGTGGAAGAACATCGACAATGGACGACCCCCGCTCCGGACGCCCTACTACAGCAGTAACTGAAGAAATTGTGAAAAAGTCGAAAACTCAGTTTTGGCGGATCGTCGTGTCACAGTTCGTTTTATTGCTGAAAATGTAAAGATTTCAACGGGGAGCGTGCATAATATTTTACATGAACGCTTGGGTATGAAAAAGGTATCTGCACGTTGGGTACCAAGAATGCTTACTGACACGCAAAAACAAACTAGACTAGAGATTTGTCAAGAAGCTTTGAACCTGATGCAGCAAGACCGGGAACTTTTTTTGGCGCGATTTATAACAATGGACGAAACATGGCTCCATCATTACGACCCTGAAACGAAACTGCAGTCTATGACATGGAAAAGGCCATCATCTCCAACTCCGAAGAAATTCAAGGTGAGCCCATCGGCCGGTAAGGTCATGGGCTCTGTTTTTTGGGATGGTAAAGGGGTATTAATGATTGAGTATCTCGAGCATGGAGCCACTATTACGGGCACTTTATACGCCAAACAAATAGCAACATTGCGCAATGAGATCCGCGAAAAACGGCGAGGAAAACTCTCGAAAGTTGTGCTGTTCCACCAGGACAATGCCCCGGCACACAAGACCGCCGTTGCAATGGCTGCAATTCGTGATGCTGGGTTCGATATCCTTAAGCATCCTCCGTATTCACCAGATCTCGCTCCCAGTGATTTCTACCTATTTCCGAGATTGAAACAATACCTGAGAAGCCAGAAATTTGAAGACGACGACGCGGTAGTCGCTGCAGTACAAGATTTTTTAAGTACTCAAGATGAGACCTTTTTTAAAAATGGAATTTTAAGTTTAGAAAAAAGATATACTAAGTGTATTATGCTAAAAGGTGATAAAATGTCGAAAAATAAAATGACATTTAGTAAAAGTTGTTTATAACATACTCATTCTCACTTTTTATTGAACGCCCCTAGTATGTAAACATGCAAAATCCGACCTCTTATTTTACATAAAACAATACAAATAAGTAAAAAAAAAAAAAGTATAAATTGTTAGTACAAATAAGTAATCATGTAGGTAGCTGCATAAATAAATAAATAAATAAATAAATAAATATCACGGGACAATTCACACCAATTGACCTAGTCCCAAAGTAAGCTAGGAAAGCTTGTGTTATGGGTACTAGGCAACGGATAAACATACTTATATAAATAGATACATACTTAAATACATATTAAACACCCAAGACCCGAGTACAAACATTCGTATTTTTCATACAAATTATCTGCCCCGACACGGGAATCGAACCCGGGACCTCAAGCTTCATAGTCAGGTTCTCTAACCACTAGGCCATCTGGTCATCTAAAAGCTACATGATTACTTATTTGTACTAACAATTTATAGTTTCCACTTTTAAGCCGTGGTAGATTAGTGGATTGACCTGCGCCTCTTAAACAGAGGGTCATGGGTTCGAATCCAGTACTAGTCTCGCACCTCTGAATTTTTCGGAATTTATGTGCGAAATTACATTTGAAATTTACCATGACTTTTACGGTGAAGGAAAACATCGTGAGGAAGCCTGCACACACTTGAGAAGAAATTCAATGGTGTGTGTGAAGTTCCCAATCCGCACTGGGCCCACGTGGAAACTACGGCCAAAGCCCTTTCATTCTGAGAGGAGGCCTGTGCCCTGCAGTGGGACGTATATAGATTGGGATGAGTTACCTACCACTTTTAATTAGTTTTAGCCTGGGCCTATACTCCGAAGTGTAAAATTCGAACTTCGTATCGTGCTATTCCGCTCATACTAATAGTATTTAATACGAGAGCGAGCGAGACGGTACGATGCGAACTTCGATTTTCGAATTTCGGAGTAGCCCCCCTGAGAAGGCACCGACTATAAGCGTGTATCTTATTATACATATCTTTTTTTTTTCTCCAGAACCACCAAAGATAGACAAAACCATATACTTTGTTACTGCCATGAAAGATTCAAGTGTGGATATTCACTGCAAGTAAGTAATTATTAACTACCGTGCCATTAAGGTTCCATTAATTACAGTCCTTTTTCATTTCAAATAGCATACCAATTCAAAAATCTACGCTTTACATTGCCATATATCACCTAGGGGCATAAAAAATAGCCTACGACCTATTTTCAGACCTACCAAACATAAGAGAAAAAAATTCATGAAAATCGGTCTAGCCGTTTCGGAGGACTTCGATAACAAACAACGTGACACGAGATTTGTATTATATTAGAAGGAAAAGACTAGATGTTGTAAATTTGTATTAACTTTGGCGTTATTTTTTCCTTACAAATTAAAAATAATGGACGTGTTGTTTGTTTGGAGAATACAATAGAAGTGACATACGGGATCAAAAAAAAGAAATGATAACAATATAATTAGTACGACTAGCTATTACGAGTAGAGATAAACTACGATAACAAGGCCCGCCCCTACAAAATTCAAGAAGTCTTCAATGTGTTTGTTAAAGTGTTTATAAAGTGTGTGCATGTGTGCGTGCTGAGACAGCAATCAAACAAAAGCAGACTACTACATACACATTTTTCCATAAGGATGTGACATGACATAACACATTGAAATAGTAATTTGGAGGGGCGGACCATGTTATCGTAGTTTATCTCTACCTACAAATAAATTCGATTAGCGAGTGACTTATTATTTATTATGTACAAAATAATATACAGTGTGTCCCAATACTCAACGATGAACTCGTACCGGGAGACAAGTCAAGTTAAACTAGTTCTGGTAAAAATAAGAATAATAAGAGATAGTGACATAACATTATCCTTTTATGTATTAGATCAACTTTTTTGTATTGCTTGTTGGTTGTCCAAGGGACAAATTTTGTGTATCTAACCATAGCAACGGTTGGCAAGAAAAAGTTGTTTCATATTTTCGATAAAATGTCTATTATCGTATCGCATAACTAAGCGACATGGATTTTTTTTTCTTTATTTTTTTTCCAGACCTGAATCTTCGCTTCTCGTCTGGTACTAGAATCGTTGAGTTTTGGGATATATTCCATTACGATGAAAGTAAATGTAAACTTTACTCTATACCTGCCACTATCAGCCAGTTTTTAATGGACAAGACAAGAAAATCATCTACATAAACGTTTTATTTTTTCAGTTTGACCAAGGGCAAACCAAAACCGAGCTACACTTGGTTATATAATGACCAATACTCGTCGTCGTTTTCTGAGCTGCAGGTCACTTCGGACACTATTCATATTAATAAAGTGGCTGCAGACGATAAGGCAACTTATCGGTGTATGGTGGAAAACGTTGTTGGGAAAGACTACCACGATATTGACCTGATTGTGGAATGTAAGTCCTAACCTAGGCTTCTGCAAAAAAGTTAGGTCTAGCTAGATGTTGTAGATTTTGCCTGATAGTTACAATAGCTTTATAACTTTCTGGGCAAAATAATGCATTAACTCAATTGCTAAAACCAGCCAAGTGCGAGTCGGACTCGCGCACGAAGGGTTCCGTACCATTATCTATAAAAACGGCACAAAAAAATCACGTTTGTTGTATGGGAGTCCCTTTAAATATTTATTTTATTCTGTTTTTTAGTATTTGTTGTTATAGCGGCAACCGATATACATCATGTGTGAAAAATTTAACTGTCTAGTTATCACGGTTCATGAGATACAGCCTGGTGACAGACAGACAGACAGACGGACGGACGGACAGCGAAATCTCAGTAATAGGGTCCCGTTTTTACCATTTGGGTACGGAACCCTAAAAAATGGTCTGATAAAATGTAGGATGTTCATACTTTGTTGAAATGATATCAATCACACTCAATGTATGGAAACCTTAAATTAAATAAAACTACATAATTAAAACAATTGAGTTTATGCATTATACCTATTTATTGTCCAGCATTAGGTTTAGGGTGCATCCAGTATTAGGTATGTATAAATAAATAAATAAATAAATATCATGGGACAATTCACACCAATTGACCTAGTCCCAAAGTAAGCTTAGTAAAGCTTGTGTTATGGGTACTAAGCAACGGATAAACATACTTATATAGATAAATAAATACTTAAATACATAGAAAACATCCATAACTCAGGAACAAATATTCGTGCTCATCACACAAATAAATGCCCTTACCGGGATTTGAACCCAGGACCTCTTGCTTCGTAGGCAGGGTCACTACCAACTAGGCTAAAGCGGTCGTTCAATGTATAGTCGTCAACAACTTCGAGCGAAGAGTCTCTGGATTACAATGGGTGTTGGTACAACACTGGTGTTTGATCGCTCGTAGAACTGATGGCCGATGAGGCCAAAAGGTTCTAAAGTGGCGTCCACGGACCGGAAGACGCAGTGTAGGTTGGCCTCCAACAAGACGGTGCAACGACCTGGTTATGGTTGCGAGAAGGCGTTGGATGCAAATGGCGCAGGATTGGTTTGTTTGGCGAACTTTGGGGGAGGCCCGTGGTCAGGGGTGGACGTCTTTTGGATGAAATGATGACGATGATGTGACTACTAGATGGGCGCAGTGATGCGAAGTACGTCTTGGCTTCCTACTCCAGACAACGCTATGCTTTGCGATCTTCGGTCAGTCAGCTCTTACCAGCTTTCGAGCTCGAGATCCGAAAGATCTCTCTGGACTTCGTCCCTCCAGCGGTACCTGGGACGACCAACCGGTCTATGTCCATTCGGTCGTCCCAAGTACGCTCTCTTCACGGCTTGATCCTCTCTCAATTTTGTTGTGTCCGAGACATTGAAGTCTGGATGATGATGTATAAGTGTAAATTTTCAGATCCACCGGTAATTACGAAGAGCACTAGCCCCAACATTGTCAAGAATGACGGAGAAAAGGTGACGTTGGAGTGCCCGGTGGACGGATCTCCCACACCTGATGTTGTTTGGAGACTCGACGGCAACGAATTATGGGGCGCGACTCATAAGTTCTTCAGAGATGGCAGTATCCAGTATGTGAGATTTTTTAAGATTGGTTACATGGACGATCAAAAATAAAGGATCGCATTGTGTGGAAAGTGACTTTAGGCCGTATTGTCTAACGCTTCTGATGCTTGCGTTCGCTTTCACCATCTCTTTGTGTCAACATTTTATACCGTTTGACAGAAAGAAATAGTGATTGCGAAGGCAAGCGTCAGAAGCGTCAAGGCAGGTTTATACAGGGTCAGTAACTGACTACGAATTCGAGACAAGTCAGCGCTGACCCGAGAAATACCCAATGTAAATTGAAAGTCAGCGCTGACCCCCACCACTGTACTGACTTCAAATCAATTTACATTGGGTATTTCTCGGGTCAGCGCTGACTTGTCTCGAATTCGAAGTCAGTTACTGACCCTGTATAAACCTGCCTTTAGACAATAAGCCTACTGACCTCTATTTCACCAATCTGAAAATTCTCAGTGGCAGTGTTACGTAACAATTATTATCAAGCGTCACGGTGAGATGTGACAATTTTGAAAATTATTTTCTATGGAAATGCTTAAGTATAAAATGACAGGCATTTTGTTACAATTGTTCGTATCTAAATTTAATGAAAATTATGTTGTGAAATGATAATTATTTTCCTAGTCGACATATTTGTAGATTTATCGGTGTCTTGACATGATTAACAAAACTTTGACAGGCTTGCGTCCAAATTGAAGTTTCTCGTGGTTAATACACGTGTATTTTTTAAATGGTTTTCCTTGAAAGTTGTAATGGCACAATCGTGATAGTCACTGACAATTGTCACGTTGGTGAAATAGAGGCCTGAGGCCGTATTGTCTAACGCTTCTGTCGCTTGCCTTCGCTTTCACTGTCTCTTTCTGTCATGCTTTTATACCGTTTGACAGAAAGAAATAGTGATTGCGAAGGCAAGCGTCAGAAATGTTAAATGTAAGCGTGCTGGTGTTTATGATCGTCTGTGTTGTTTATCACCATTTTATATATTTATTCTTCTCCTCTAGTAATTAAACCTGAGTTTTTTTTATACAATATATTGCTGATGGAAAGCGAAGATGAGGCCTACCATGGAGCACGCTTGCCTAGTAAATGCTCATTCACCGTAGACTTGAAAACGGCCAAATTTTAGTGTTCAGGGAATACAGTCGCAGGCAGGTGTTTTCCAAGCATTCCCTCTCTCTTTCTTCGTCCGTATTTTCAATTGGGTATAGATATTGGGTACTGGGGTTTAGATATAGCTGGAAATATTCTGAGTTTTTCGGAATCAACGTGTGAAATTTACCATGAGCTTTACGATGGTGGAACACATCGTGAGGATGCCTTGCATACACCTGCAAAGAAATTCAATGGCGTGTGTAAACTTTCCAATTCGCATTGAGCCCGCGTGGGAACTACAGCCCACCCGGCATGAGAGGACGCCTGTGCCTTGAAATTGGACGCATATAGACTGGGATGGAGACGATGATATGATATTCAGCTTTTGCGTTGTTTCACAGATTCACAGCCACCTTAAGTGATAGAGGAAACTACGAGTGTGAAGCCAGGAATGACCACGGAGTCGTCCGCATTAACACGAAAGTCGACGTTATTGGTAAGTAGTCAAAACCAAGGGCTATTAAATCAAGAGTTTATAGAAATAGAATAACAAATCTGCTGGAGCTAGTTTTACTATGGAGACGTCTCTGTAGAGATGCCCAACTTTTTTATTTGTATCGATCTTTTTGATTGCAACGGATCATAAATCATTGAATCGATCTACGATCTGGATTGCATGGTTTTGAATCGATCTAGCAAATCGAAATCGTATCTTTAATTATATTATAAATTCGAAACGTAAGGGGATTTGTATGTCGGACGTAACAGAAAGCCAGAATCATATGTTTTTGTGTGTCTAAAACAGGTGTAAAAGGCCTGATAGTTTGACCTTGGTGCCCTGGCAAAAGAGAAAATGTCTGATTTGGGACGCCACGTGCGTCAGTACTTTTGCCTCTTCGCATCTTGGTCGCACCTCGAGGCTAGGGGGAGCAGCTGCTGAAGTGGCAGCCCTTAAAAAGCGCAAGAAGTACTCAGCTCAGCACTCGCTAATTGTTTGTTCGTGCCTCTTGCGGTGGAGACAACTGGTTGTTGGGGTTACGAGGCAATACTTTTTTTAAAGCAGTGGGGCGTTGTCTTCGTGAGAGAGGTCCTGACCATCGCTCTGGGTCGTTTCTGGTGCAAAGGTTGTCCATCGCGGTTCAGCGGGGCAATGCGGCTAGTGTGTTGGGCACATTTGCGCCTGGTGCGATCAGGGGCGATTTATTTGACCAACTTTATACTTTTATTTTTATTTTATTGTATTTTGTGTGTATTGACAACTTGTTTCATTATAAAAAAACGCTACAAAAAAAACCTAACTACTATTTATCTCCATAAAAAATGTAGTTTTCGTTGGATATTGTTTGACCCACGTAACCGAAGTTGCGGAAAAAAGTTACTCAAAATAAACAAGAGAATAATATTTTTATGCTTTAGGATTTTATTAATTAATGAAGCCAACTATCAAAATCTAAACTTGGCAAAATCGAGACTTGGCGTTGAAAAGGTGAATCGTTCTTGTGGAAACTTAAGGTTCTAAATGCACTAATACTTTTAACACGTAATATAATATTAAAACGTTGGGAATAGTCGCCATAGAAGCATCACCGGTGGGACACGTACCTAATCATCTCTGTGTGGCTATGAGCATCACCGGTGGGATCAAAACTTGATCAAAAGCTCATTTATCTCTGTATTGTTTTAGGGATTATTTTGGGGGCCAGAGTCAGCCTGTGAATGCTATTTTGTAGAGGATACGCTAAAAAAACTTAACTATACTAGCATCACCGGTGAGATTATGGAGGTGTAGTAGAAACTGTCAATAGACGTCGACCAATCCATTCTGCAATACGATCTACGATCGCTCGATTGGTATAGTAGCTCCTAATAGATATCTGTTTCCCTTCAGTTCCTGTGAACATCGATCCTCCAAAGCGGGGAACAATAGAAGTAATGGTGGGTAAACACGCGATTCTACCATGCCGGGCTGATGGGTTTCCCAAGCCGGTGCTATCGTGGATCTATTACAGCAAGGATCCCAAAGCAACACCCAAGCCATTCACGTAAGTTCAAGAAACAAATCACTGACAGTACTGTAACACAATAACTGTAATTTTGTAAGCATTTCTATTTCTATAGAAAATAGTTTTCAATATTGTATTGTTGTTTCAACTGTCGCTCGACATTGTCACTGACAATAGTCACACTGGTGAAATAGGGACTAGAACTAATCTGTTTGACTTGTGTCACTAAAATGGTGCTAAATCTATCCAAAACATGTTTCAAGTTAAGACAGATAGTTGACTGATAAATCTGACTCATCAACGCCCAGTTTTTCAAACTCCTTGAAAGCTAAAATTTAGCATACAAGTTGCCATTAAGAGGGACAAAGAATGAGATCGGATTTTGCGAAATTATTTACGTGGTAGAGGCCTTTCGGGAAGCAAAACTGCGGCAGGCCAACTGTTATAATGCGTCGGTGTATTTTCAGGCCAAGTGACAGTACTGGGTCATTGACACTGTCAAGAATTCAGCCGGACCAAGATGGATTCTACACATGTATAGCAAAGAACACGGGAAGCTCCAAGAACATTACTTATGAAGTGATAGTATTAGGTAAGACTAGCTTTTGCCCGCGACTCCGTCCGCGTGGAATTAGGAATTTGGGCAGCTTATGTTTTTTAACAAATTTGCTTTTTCATCAATTATGGCTCTCCTTAGTTCCTCGATATAAAAAAAACTACTCCCCCCCGCAAACCCCCCTTCCAACCCCCCCAACCCCACCCCCCCACCAAACCCCCCGCACACCCGCGTTCACATTTACCACCGTACTCCCAAGTCAAGCGTGCCTATAGATGTTTTACTTCAAAAACCCCTGATTTTGAAACATTCTTCTGCTTCGCTCCGCTCCTATTGGTGTTAGCGTGATGATATATAGCCTATAGCCTTCCTCGATAAATGGGCTATCTAAAACTGAAAGAATTTTTCAAATCGGAGCAGTAGTTCCTGAGATTAGCGCGTTCAAACAACAAACAAACAAACTCTTCAGCTTATTAATCTATACTAATATATAAATAATTTAGTTCACTAATATATAAAGCTGAAGAGTTTGTTTGTTTGTTTGTTTGAACGCGCTAATCTCAGGAACTACTGCTCCGATTTGAAAATTTCTTTCAGTGTTAGATAGCCCATTTATCGAGGAAGGCTATAGGCTATATATCATCACGCTAACACCAATAGGAGCGGAGCGGAGCGGAAGAATGTTTCCAAATCGGGGGTTTTTGAAGTAAAACTTCTACGAGGGGCGTTCAATATAAAGTGAGAATGAGATGCAAACTCTTTTAATATTACGAAATTAAATACTGGCCGGTAAAGCTAATCTATCTAGCTGATTGCTATGAAAAAAAAAACTAACTGTCTTTTGTTTAAAAAAATATACGGTAATTTCTTTGCAATGCTATTGAGTACGTTAGCGAAAATGGAGAAAATTGAACTGCGCGCCGTTATCAAATACTTGTGTTTGAAAAATTTTTCTACGGACCAAGTCAATTTGGATTTGCGGGACACTTTAGGGTCTAATGCTCCTCCGTATTCGACAGTCGCACGTTGGTGCGCCGAATTTAGACGTGGAAGAACATCGACAATGGACGACCCCCGCTCCGGACGCCCTACTACAGCAGTAACTGAAGAAATTGTGAAAAAAGTCGATAACTCAGTTTTGGCGGATCGTCGTGTTACGGTTTGTTTTATTGCTGAAAATGTAAAGATTTCAACGGGGAGCGTGCATAATATTTTACATGAACGCTTGGGTATGAAAAAGGTATCTGCGCGTTGGGTACCAAGAATGCTTACTGACACGCAAAAACAAACTAGACTAGAGATTTGTCAAGAAGCTTTGAACCTGATGCAGCAAGACCGGGAACTTTTTTTGGCGCGATTTATAACAAAGGACGAAACATGGCTCCATCATTACGACCCTGAAACGAAACTGCAGTCATGACATGGAAAAGGCCATCATCTCCAACTCCGAAGAAATTCAAGGTGAGCCCATCTGCCGGTAAGGTCATGGGCTCTGTTTTTTGGGATGGTAAAGGGGTATTAATGATTGAGTATCTCGAGCATGGAGCCACTATTACGGGCACTTTATACGCCAAACAAATAGCAACATTGCGCAGTGAGATCCGCGAATAACGGCGAGGTAAACTCTCGAAAGTTGTGCTGTTCCACCAGGACAATGCCCCGGCACACAAGTCCGCCGTTGCAATGGCTGCAATTCGTGATGCTGGGTTCGATATCCTTAAGCATCCTCCGTATTCACCAGATCTCGCTCCCAGTGATTTCTACCTATTTCCGAGATTGAAACAATACCTGAGAGGCCAGAAATTTGAAGACGACGACGCGGTAGTCGCTGCAGTACAAGATTTTTTAAGTACTCAAGATGAGACCTTTTTTAAAAATGGAATTTTAAGTTTAGAAAAAAGATATACTAAGTGTATTATGCTAAAAGGTGACTATGTCGAAAAATAAAATGACATTTAGTAAAAGTTGTTTATAACATACTCATTCTCACTTTTTATTGAACGCCCCTAGTATATCTCGGGATCTACTGCTCCGAATTGAAAAATTATTTCAGTGTTAGATAGCCCAGTTAGATAGGGCGGGTTGGGAGTGGGTGGGAGGGCGAGTTAAGAGCGGGTTGGGGGCGGGTTGAGAGTGGGTTGGGGGCGGTTTGAGAGCGGATTGGGGGCGGGTTGGGAGCGGGTTGGGAGCGGGTTGGGGGCGGGTTGAGAGCGAGTTGTGGGCGGGTTGAGGGCGGGTTGGGAGTGGGTTGGAGGTGGGTTAGGAGCGGGTTGGGGGCGGGGTGAGAGCGAGTTGGGAGCGGGTTGGGAGCGGGTTGGGGGCGAGTTTGGAGCGGGTTGGGGGCGGGTTGAGAGCGAGTTGGGGGCGGGTTGGGGGCGGGTTGGGAGCGGGTTGGGGGCGGGTTGAGAGCGGGTTTGGGGCGGGTTGGGAGCGGGTGGGGGGCGAGTTGGGAGCTGGTTGGGAGCGGGTTGGGTGCGGGTTGAGAGTGAGTTGGGGGCGGGTTGGGGGCGGTTTATTATGAAGTTTCACTTCTTCCGGAAGGATCTAAGGAGAGCCATAATTGATGAAAAAGCAAATTGGATAAAAAATAAGCTGCCCAAATTACAAATTCCACGCGGACGGAGTCGCGGGCAAAAGCTAGTTCTTCTAAAAACTGTTCGATAAATTCTTAAAATAGACGTATCTTTCTTATTTGTGAACCGATTGAAATGAAACAAACACTAAATGTTAATCCAAGAAAATACCAACATATCAGTGAAAACCGCATCCTTCTAGGTTAAGCTGTTTCTGAGATTAGCGCGCACAAACGCACAGACAAACAGATAAACAGACAAACAGACAATAATTCTAAAAATCATTGTTTCGGGTTCTATTGCGCT
The DNA here is from genome assembly GCA_947859365.1 of Archips crataeganus. Lineage (NCBI taxonomy): Eukaryota > Metazoa > Arthropoda > Insecta > Lepidoptera > Tortricidae > Archips > Archips crataeganus. Next base: position 9,475,401 of record OX402064.1, read on the forward strand.
AATGTGCCCAGTGACAGTTTTTCTCAAATATCTTCAATGTACAGACACCGACTTGTTACAGATTTATTATATGTATAGATAGATACTATTCTAACTAATAATTGCCGGGACTTAATCACGAATTAATAATTGCTTACCTCAACGTTTCGACCACATTACAGCGGCCGTGGCCAAGATTTGACTGAAGTGTAGGATGACACGTTTGTTTAGCCGTTTTTCGAACTAGCCGCACTTGACATATACGAACACTCAAGGATGTCGTTCTTTTTCAAACTCTACACGTGTATGTAATTCAGAAATTATATGAAATTCAGAAGTCTGTTTTTTGAAACGAGAAGTAAAAATAAGTAGTGGTCTCGTTACACACAACGTTGTATGGAGAAATTGAAGAAGTATTTCAATCACTTATCTGCATATATTATGTCGTTGAGAAATGGCCAGAACAGAGATTTGAACAATGAAAAAAGATTTATCTGCACCCATCCATACAGTAAATCCTCCATTATGCGTTTAAAAACCATAGATAATGACCAGCATTGCGACATTGGATTCTATTATGAACACGGCAGTATCGTAATGATCATTACGATACAGAAATCTGTATCGTAATGAGATTTCATACATCATTACATTACAGTAGGTACCGGTGCAGGAGGAGCGCGGCGTTCACGTTGCGCAGGTCGTCGGGCGCGCACCGGGTGCAGTTCGTGGGGCAGACATACCTAGTTCTCGTTAATGCAGGTCATTTCTCAATGGTTCTTGAACACATGATAGAGGATTTAATATATGGATGTAGATAAAATATTGTATGCAATTGTACGTAATTAAGCCTTAAAACACTCATGTGACCCTGTATGAAACTCGGCTACGCCTCGTTTCATGAAACCACACTCGTGTTTTGCATAAAATTCTATTGAAATGATAAAACTCGTTGACTTTGATAGTTCGTTTCGTAAACTCACTGACGTGTTTCAGAGATTTTATCAAATCACTAAACAAATCTAGTCAAATAAAAAAACGAGTTGCCGTTTTTGGCTGATTTTGTCATTTCATTAAACAAATTCAAATTCAAATGATCAACTGGATCTGCATTAGCATCCTGCGTGATTTGGTTATACCTCTTAGAGATTTGTTCAAATCTATCTTTTGGCCATTTCTCTGCGGCAAATACATCGATATATTCACGTAAGTTGACTTATGTTGTTGTTTGTAGCACCGCCCGTCATAAACTACACCACGAGGCAATTTAAGGCCGTATTAGATGATGTGATGCTCCGGGTACCATGCCAAGCATCAGGGAAACCAAAACCAACAATCACTTGGATGAGGAACGGATTGAATATCGCTGCAGGTATGTTAATAGATAACACTGGAACACCTACTAGAGTCACAGAAACACATTACATGGTTCTACGATTGTCTAAAAATAATATACATATATCATATTTATTATACATTTAAAATTATTCCTTAGGATCAACTTCTCATTTAATAGTCAAATTTACGCATATTCAATAAACCAATACCATAAGAATAAATAAGAACATAGGTAGAAGGGAAACTCCCGCTCCGGCCGGACTCAAAGGTCACATATTAGAGTACTCGCTAAGCGAGAACTCAGTCAGGGTGTCACGGACGGCCAATACAATAAAATATCAGCTAAAAATATCAAATAACTATAATTTAATAAAAGAAACTACTCACTTACATAGCTTAACTAAAGTCAGCTAGGCAACCTTTGTGCTAATAATGTCGAATTTCCTCCTGATCTGACGTTTCGTTCTGTATAGTCTGCGATAGACTAAAATATCAATTGTGAAACAAAAAACCGGTTGTCTGTAAATTCGGTTTACGGACGATAGTTTAACGTGACAACGTCATAACAAAACATTCAATAAACATAAATGAAACCAGGCGGTCACCCATCCAAGTACTGACCGCGCCCGACGTTGCTTAACCTCGGCGATCGGACGAGAACCGGTGTTTTAAGATTATTTAAAAGCTTTTAAATAATCTTAGATTCGGTGAGCAGCCGTACTGCTAATAAAATAAATAATATTTGAATAAATAGATGTGCGGTACATCATTTCTTACGCATTTCCAATGTAATTTGGAACGTAGGAGTCGTAGCTTCTAATAGTTGCGATGGATGTTACCACACGCCACTGTTGGTGTATGTAAGCGATTAAGAATTTCGGGGGAGTCGGTTGGATGCGACGTGGTTCAATTGGTAGAACACCTGTTGGGGCGCATTCCCAGGAGACGTGGGTTCGAATCCCACCGGCGCACCCGAAAAACTTTTTCGCTTTTAAATAATCTTAGATTCGGTGAGCAGCCGTACTGCTAATAAAATAAATAATATTTGAACCGGTGTTTTGTCAAATATCTTGAAAACGTCTAATAAATCGGCGTGCATCGATTTATTAGACGTTGTCACATCAAAAACTAAATCTGTAGTTTTCTTAGTCTGATGTTGACCGCTGCATCCTTATAATCACACAGCATAATAAAGCAGATTTCTGCGCATTGATTCCTTACTCACAAACATTGGAAAGTATTAATTAAGTTGTAAAACTTACAGGTAGCGAGTGGTACAATGTGGCTGAAGACGGCGGATTGATAATCAAAAATGTAGATACCGCCTCATCAGGGAGCTACGTGTGTCAAGCTAGAAATAAATTTGGAGCAGACAACGAGGCGTTTAATGTTGTAGTTGACCGTACGTAGTCCTGATGGTTTAAGTAAAGAAAATGAACAATCCTTCTTCTAATAAAAGAAGGATGAGGAAGTATGTATATAAATGTTTGTAAATAATTTATTGTACATAAAACACAAAAATAATACAAAAAATATCAAAAGAAAAAGAGTACAAAGGCGAACTTATCCCTAAAAGGGATCTTTTTCAAGCTAACCTGGATTCAAAGGAAAGCTTAAAAGATAGGCGAACAGTGATTTATGTACTTATACAGAGAGAAGAAAGGAACTAACGACCGCTTTAGCCTAGTTGGTAGTGACCCTGCCTACGAAGCAAGAGGTCCTGGGTTCAAATCCCGGTAAGGGCATTTATTTGTGTGATGAGCACGAATATTTGTTCCTGAGTTATGGATGTTTTCTATGTATTTAAGTATTTATTTATCTATATAAGTATGTTTATCGTCATCTAGTACCCATAGTACAAGCTTTGCTTAGTTTGGGACTAGGTCGATTTGTGTAGATTGTCCCCTAATATTTATTTATTTATTTATTTATATAATACGACAAGAAGAAAGTTTGTGAAGATACTGGTACTGGGATGAGTGAATGCTTGTTAGTCAATCACACAATAACGACGGAATGGATTTAGAAGAAACTTGGCGTGTAGATAGACAAATATCTAAGTAGATTTAGACAAAAGTTACTTATTATTCCGGTCGGTATTGCGTTCCCCGAGGGTAATATTTTAACTTTGAATAAGAATAGAGGGCGCTATCTAAATACGTTGAATTATTGTAATAGATGGCGTTGTCCGAGCATAGTCTTTATAAATGTAATAATTTATACTTATCGAGGGTAGGAGAAAATCCCTATCCCATTTTTTTGAATGCATACTAACGATTTAGGATTATATTTCTGATTTGAAACAGTTTGTTCACCATCACCACTGTCTAGGATGTCACTGGGGCGTATCGTAACAATATGTTTAAGATATTCGGTTAAGTTTATCAAATGGCCTATGTTTTTGACCCTCGATTATTCCAAGTATGATACAAAATGGACACTAAACTACCATTCAAATAATTTTAGTTGATATACAAAGTTTCTGAACACTTGTCTTATAATAGGAAATGCTCTAAGAAATGTGGAACATTTCGTCTTCTGCTCCGCTAACTGTCGTAACTAGCAGAGTGATACCTTGTCCCATCTCTGGTCCCATCTCTCGATGTTTTTAATGGTCATTTAGTTTTAACTGCCTTTCGTATTTTTCAAATAAAACCGCAGGACTTATTGTCTAACGCACTCGCAATCACAATCGTTTTACCACTTTTTTCTCTCACAAGGTGTAGAATAAGGGTAGGAAGAAATTATGAATACGATCGCGAGCGCCCGCGCGTTATATAATTCGGCTTCGGGTTCTAAGATATAAGAAAGATATTGCTTCAATCCGCTCCGCAGCAAACAGCCTACCACATCGTGGAGGAGTGCCCCAACCGACGCTTTGCTGGCGGCTTCAGGGGGCTTAACAGATGCTCTGGGGAGGCTATAGACTGGCTAAATAATTTACATTTAGTTTTATAGGAAACGCAGGAATTTTATTTTCAAAGGCCGTACGATAGTAATAATAATAATCTAGACTTTAATTTTCCAGCATATGCTGCGCCTGGGATCCTAATAAATACGATTACGTTGAAAGAAGGAGAACCAGCTGCTGTTCCTTGCAGTGTGCCGCATCAGAGAACTGATCGGTTACGGTGGTTTAAGGTAACTTAGGTTTAACTGTTTACGTTTTTAAAATCTGGCAGCAGATTTACCCCCTGTTTCACCATCCATTGACGCCATTATCCGGCATTGATAGACGGAGACGGCATCACATTTATCCGTCAGTTAAAATTAATCAATGGGTGGTGAAACAGCCCCTTAATGTTATTTACTTCTTATTAACCCCCGACACAACAAGAGGGGTGTTTTAAGTTTGACCGCTATGTGTGTGTGTCTGTCTGTCTGTATGTCTGTCTGTGGCATCATAGCTCTTAAACAGGTTAACCGATTTGGATGCGGGTTTTTTTATTTGAAAGCAGGTTTCTTGGCGATGGTTCTTAGACATGTTTCGTCAAAATCGGTTCAGCCGTTTCAAAGTTATAAGCTCTTTTGGTAGCTGCGGAAGGGATCTTAGACTTATAATATGTCATAAATAAATAAATGCATAAGTATGTAAACCTCAAATACCTAACTATACCTATACAATATACTTATAATACATAAATAAAACGTTATATCTGTAACTAAATATAAAATACATAAATACACACCTTCACATACAATAACACAAGTATAAAGGATAATAACTTACTAAATAAATAATTAAGGAACTATAGTGTAAGCCACATCATCTTCAATGTCTCCATGAACGAGTATACGGAGGAAGATTGTCGGACGGTGATCGGCAACGGATTCCACAGCCTAGCCGCATGCACAGAAAAGGATTTGGAGTAGATTTTGGACGAGGTAGAAGGAGATACTAGAAGGAGGTTGGCGCTTGACCGCAAACGATGTTGGCTGCCTTCAGCTAAGTAGCTGAATCGCTCGGATAGGTATAAAGGAGCCGAAGGATTAAAAAGAATGTTGAAGAGCAGTGAGAGAATGTGGATGTTTCTGCGGTCCCTGATAGGTAACCATTTAAGTTGCGTGCGAAACTGAAACGTGATCGCATTTACGGAGTCCATAGTTGTCATAGTAATGCAAAAGAAGAGTTTTTTCTCTCTGCTATCGTTGATATGTACTGATTAGTCTCTTTGGCAATTGTTATTCATAATTTTACTGTGATGAGTACGCCTGGTAGGTGACTACAAAGATTGAATTATGTGAATCTCGAACCTGTAACGTAGTAACTATTATGTTATCTGTGGCATGGCTTTTGAGAACATGTCTAACCTAACCTAACCTAACCCTTCACCACGCGATGTTCTTTTCAGGATGGCAGAGTGATAGCTGAAGGAGAATTACAATTCACAAACGTAACGTCACGGCATGCTGGTGTTTACACTTGTCGCGCCAGCTCCTTCACTGGCGCAAAGTCGGGCACAACTAAAGTCGTTGTTGGATCTAAACCACGATTCGTTTACAATTATGAAAATGAAAATATTATTGAATTCACTGATGGTGCCTTTACTGTTATGGACTGCAGCACACATGGAGAGCCAAAACCAGAGGTATTATTATAGATAGATCATCAATGTAATACATAATAGATTTTTAACAACCTTTTATTTTAATTTTTTTTATTTTCGTAGTTTTACTATGAAACTATTTTCCAAGTAAATTATTAGGTAAGGTACCCTTTTTGAAGGATCCAGTAGATCCGGTGATAAAAAGGATGACGATCGTAAAGAGAATGTTTCACAAAAACATATTCTTGTAATATACGAAATGTTGATAAAGTGACTAAAGTTTTGTTACAATTTGGCAGGTGAGGTGGCTTCGTGATGGTGCAAATATGGACTACGATGAATTAACGTATGTGGTTGAAATGAATAGGCCCAGTGTTAAGGGCCGATATACATGCATAGTTAGTAACGAATTCGGCAGTGCGCAGAAAGAATTTGTAATTCAAACTTTGGGTACGTAATCATCTCTTTAATTATTTTTTGTCCGTTACGAGTGTTTTCTATAAAAAAATGATTGAATGTAATGAGAAGAAAGAAAAAAACTAAGTTCCTTTCCGTCGATGCTTAATAAAGTACACTTTAAGTAAATTTATTCTAATACCTATTTTTCAGGATGTGAATTAGACATTAAGAATGATTTTAATGGCAATGCGCCTCTAATGCTTACACCCTACTTAGAGCTTCCCAAATTTGAGGTTACTGATGGACACGTTAACGTACCGAGAGAGGAAAATATCGTACTTTATTGCCCTGCGGGCTTTAATATAGTGCCCAAAAGAGAAATTATGGTGTCATGCGAAAACAATAAAGAATTCAGCTATGAAGGTACTAAATATCTGTATTCGGATTTAAAATGCAGAAGTAAAGTAGAAGCTATACCTAAAAGAACAAGACGTAGATGCAGTGGAGGAAACTCAGAACTAGTCGATATTGGATTTGAGATAAGGAAGAAATTCATACAAGTATACCAAGTGTGTTTAGACTTAACCGGAATGAAAACACTTTATTCGAAATTGAATCTGCAACCATCATTAGCCAACGTAGTGCCTAATTACGGATTCAATAATGGATCACACAGGGATTTGAATACGATATTTGACTGTAATTATCAAAATAATGAAATTTCGGCGATTTTGGGCCTTGAATTCCACATGAGCGACGGATGCTGCTTTGAAAAGAGACAGCTTGTTAATTCTAAAGATGTAGCTCCTGGGTTGTCTCAGATTGCGACGTATACTTCAGTGAATGTAGTTCCTCATTGGAGTACTTGCAACTCTCAGGTAAGAATAATCAACTTAAAAATGGTTGTACAGAATGATTCAGATTCATAATTTTTGCTTACCAGTGTACGTTGAGAAGTGAAAAGCTAATTGATTTAAAACATTATAATGTGTCGATCTCACACGATATCATTATATTCGTCTAAAGTTATCGTTACTGAAAAGACACACAGCAAATTAAAAGAGTTGATAGTTATTTCAGATTCAAATTTAATGATTCGCGGTTAGTTATGATGATGTAGACTGTGATTACCTTTACTACTGAACTTCTAATATTTTTAACACATCTACTAGCATCATGAATGACCATAGTAATATCCTTACCCTGCAATTTGTTTAGTCTACTCGTGATTTTGACGTAAATAGATACGTCGAAATGTTGGAAGCTCATTAAAGCTCATAAAAAAAATATGTCTCAGCAAAACTATTAAAGCGTACCGAATAAAAAAAAATCGCCCACGTGAGTGATCTAAAGTGATTGAGTGATCAAAAAAAAAAGAAATAGGAGAATAAAATGTATTATTTCATCTTTTTATTCAGAACTGGGACGATGTTGAGCAGCGCATTAGAACGCTGGTAGTCACAGCCAACCACGAGTTGCAGGTGTGGACTGGAGTAGCTCAAAACTTGCAGCTGCCTGATAAATATTCCACTTTGAGGAACATTACCCTCCCTCTAAGGAGAAAAGAACAACCAGTACCGACGTATTTGTGGAAGGTGATGCTATAAATTCATTTTATTTTATTAACGCAGACTCAATACCGACTACTAGTATAGTATTATATTTTTATTATAATACTAGCTGTTGCCCGCGACTCCGAGTGGATTTAGTAATTTGGGCAGCTTATTTTTTTTATCCAATTTGCTTTTTCATCAATTAAGTATGGCTCTCCTTAGTTCCTCGATAGAAAAAAATTACCCGCCCCGCAACTCCCGCACTCCCCTCCCAACCCCACCCCCCCACCGAATCCCCCGCACACCCGCGTTCACATTCACCACAAGTCAAGCGTGCCTATAGAAGTTTTACTTCAAAAACCCCCGATTTTGAAACATTCTTCCGCTCCGCTCCTATTGGTGTTAGCGTGATGATTATATAGCCTATAGCCTTCCTCGATAAATGTGCTATCTAACACCGAAATAATTTTTCAAATTAATAATTATTTTTTATAATTTTTCACTGTATATATATAATATGTATAATATGTAATATGTAATATTTCTTTATGTGTAATAAAAATTTTCATTTCATTTAATTTCAAATCGGAGCAGTAGTTCCTGAGATTAGCGCGTTCAAACAAAAAAACCTGTTCGATATATTCTTAAAATAGACGTATCTTTCTTATTTGTGAACCGATTCAAATGAAACAAACACTAAATGTTAATCCAAGAAAATACCAACATATCAGTGAAAACCGCATCCTTCTAGGTTAAGCCGTTTCTGAGATTAGCGCGCACAAACGCACAGACAAACAGACAAACATACAATCAGACAAACAGACAAACAGACAATAATTCTAAAAATCATTGTTTTGGGTTCTATTGTGCTAATAAATAGCCCCTAGTGACAGTTTTTCTCAAATATCTTCAATGTACAGACACCGACTTGTTACAGATTTATTATATGTATAGATATAGATAGATAATACTATACTAGTATTTCATTCAATATTTCATTAAATAAATACACAAGGACTTGCATAAACAATATCGACGCAAAACAACTTGTAATCTTAAAGGCTAACAAAAGGCATGCCTTTAAAGTATTGCGATCAATTTAAAACTGATTAAAATATCTTTGTACCTACCTTAATCATCTATGTTTTCATTTTTATCATTATGATAAAAAGATAGCTCAATGACAATAGTCAGACATGCAGCAGATTCTTTTTTCCCCTTACTATCTAACAACGCTACTGCCTAAACAATGTTTTCATTTGACGTTACTGTTTTCTCAAAAAAAAAACATGCACTTCGTTGCGTCTGAGAACTCGCATCTCATCATGATCATCATTTCATCTTGTTCTGCTTATGGGAATCCAAAGTACTTGACACCAGTACCCAGATTGTGCTAAACGGATTTTGTTGAATTCCTCAGGTTGTTCAAGACCCCGCAACCAAGGCGTCCCTTGCGATCATCCAAGTGAACGTTCCTGACCTGAAGCTGAAGGAGGCATCGCATCACCGCCTCTGCACCGACGTGTGCGGCGATGTGGAATGGATGCAAAGCAGGTAAAAAATTAACACACCAAAAAACTGAAGAAAATCGGACACGTGTTTCGCTTCTCTCCGAAGCATCATCAACGCTTGTTAATCCTACGACGACGGTCGAACCGTTTCAGTTTCGCCTTTAATGCCTGTCAGATGTGTTGAATTGAAACAACACAAGCCACTCCTCTGTCTTTAAATGTCCTTGTCGTCAACTGAGAAATACTCCACTGAGCGAGCATCCCATCAAGTGCTGTCATTGAACCTGCTTGATAGAGCAGGGACACTGTGCTTTTTCAGTCTGTAGTAATGCACACTTCCTGTGCCTTTCAGTTTCGTTGTCAGTTCGTTTATGTGGTTTGATAATCTGGCCTGAAACAATTGGCTATATTTGTCAATTTATTATTATTATTATTATTATTTAAAATAATACACTAGCAGCTCATAGAGCTGATGCGTGCATATCACTACACTTGTGTTTTAAGTCTCTTTATATAAATGTCCAGTCTATTTTTAAAACAGTTTACTGTAGGCGCACTTATCACATGTTCGGGTAGTTCATTCCACAAGCACACAACACGGTTGGGTAAGAAGTGTTTTCTAGGGTTGCTTACAGTTAGTTGTTAATTTCCTGTTTAATTGTGCTGATATTCAAGTCCAAGTGTATTAGCTTGTTGCTTACGTAAAAAGGAATGTTCAGCATTGTTCTCAGAGTTTTATTCTGAAACCTTTGAAGTATTTTAATATTACTGTTGTCTTTTGAAGACACACTGTCAGACTGTCTGATGTGTTGATTGAAGATTTTTCTCTTAACTTTATTTTTCTCTCCAACAGCCGCTGGCGCAATGTCTACCGCGGTTATATTTATTGCTGCACGCTGTCTGACTTCGAGAGTGCTTTTCGCTACTCCGGCATCTTCCGGCCGTACACCAAGCTACTCAAGAATGTAGATTTCGTCTCCGAGTACTATTTACATGCGTAGTTAACTGATATATTTGGTAATCGCCTTGGAAAGAAGATTAGTAGCGTATGGGTGGTTTTCAAGTAAAGATGTGCTATGCCACGTTGCTATACTATTTAGGACTGCAGTCAAGTACATGCAAATACGTTGTTGTACAGTCGACGTAAATATCGATACAGCCATTGCGTCAAATATCATGTATGTAAACATCAATCTTATGGTTAATGCTTAGAGTATACATAAGCAAGCTACAGAGCGCGCGCATCGCTCTTCGCCCATTGTGCATAGCGTAAGCAGATGTTCTGTACGTGGTCGGTGCGCTGACTAGTGACGTGCAATGATTAACGTCTTTGCGTCAATAAAAACAAACCATAATTACTTAAAAATCGATAAATAACGGAGAGACGATCAGCGCGTGGGACTGTGCGTGACTAATGACGTCGCTCTTGAAATTTTGAGACTGTTTATACTTGTGCTTAGTGCTTACAGTTCATACTCGGTAACGCGCGCTCTATAGCTTGCTTATGTACTGTAGGCACGGCTCGATACCGCTAGCCGGTGGTAAAATGTTGTCCAACTGGCAGGTTAGTTTAATGTTATTATGTATAAAATTTGTAAATAATTCTAGAACTTGATTTTAAATAAATTAGAAGCGTTAGCGGTATGCGAGTCAGGGGAGATTGCTCCGGACAGCCCAAGGTGCTGGTCATAATACTGTAGTAGTTATACTGATTTCAAGGAATAAATCCACGTATAAAAATATCTATTGTTATTACTTATTGAAGTTTAGCATCACGCGCGTATCCCTGTACCAGTTCTACCTAAACTCTAGCTCAGTCCCACAGTACACTCTAAGGGTTAATGACATAGAGTTTTATTTTATTTTGTTTTATTTATTGGAGAAAAAAACAGATACACACACACAATAATTATCAAACAAGGCATATAAATAAGAATGTAGTACGCACCCTAAATAAATTCTCACTATGGATGTGGCAATTGAATGACAATGGGTTCTTAAAATAACACATTTAAGGGCAACCGCACATCGAGATTACTGTCTCAATGTGCGCCCGCACAAGAACTACCACTACTTACAAAAAAAAAAAAACCAACAAAAAAACATGCAAAAATAATAATATTAAATTAGAAACAAAAAAAACAACATGCGGATTTAAAAAAAAAGAAAAGAGTAACGAAAAAAAAAGGAAAGCATAGAATCTATATATATTTTTCTATATGTATTCTATATGTATTCTATATATATTTTTGACGCCTTGGTAACGTAAGTACATATATTTATGACCCTAAATGTACTAAAATTGTATTGTTTTCTTTTACCAACCAATTCAAAAAATTTACATGTTTACTAGTTGAAAAATGTTACTTTACTATAATGTTGATGAATATCGTAATGACACGAATTTATAATTTTATGCATCTTAATGACATTAATCATCAAATAAAAATCCTTACTAAAATAGTTATTTGAAATGAATAATATTGACGCACTTACTTTAGTTATTTTTTAATTTGGTTTTTATTACTGATGTGAATATTAATTGTATTTAGACTTAGATTAATGACTTGTCAAAGGAAAACAGAAATATTTGTACGCCTACTGGGAAAAGATAGGATTCCTGAATATACTTTTAAGATCGGTTATGTACACTTATGTTCCACAAATAAACGTATTCTATTCTATTCTATTACTATTGCCTAATATTTATATAAATACATAATAACTATAAATAAAAAAATCAAAAACCCCCAACGCAATTTGGTCACACATTGCGAACGACCGCTTTAGCCTAGTTGGTAGTGACTCTGCCTACGAAGCAAGAGGTCCTGGGTTCAAATCCCGGTAAGGGCATTTATTTGTGTGATGAGCACGAATATTTGTTCCTGAGTTATGGATGTTTTCTATGTATTTAAGTATTTATTTATCTATATAAGTATGTTTATCGTCGTCTAGTCCGCTTTAGCCTAGTTGGTCACTACCAACTAGGCTAAAGCGGTCGTTAGCGGTTTTATAAATTACAATTTCTTATTTTAAGCCAGTTTAGGTATGTCTCCAGTTTTTGTAGATGCCAGATGGACGGAGGAACCATAAGTAACTTATTTACACTATTAAGAGGGTTTATACCGGCTGAGCTGGCAACGTTGCATTTTTGTTAGTTTTTCTCGATTATTCCATAAAAATTGAATGAAAATTAAAAATGTTTTGTACACAAATTGTTTAAATTATTAGATTGTTTACTGTTTAGGTATGTATAGCTTTAATTTTATTGACGTGCATGCGTTCTTGTTCTTAAATTCATCTCAATGGACTGTATTTGTTCGATTTATAAAGAATACCATTAGCTGTAATTTTATGTTAAGTAGGTACTTACCTTTTTACATGTTAAGAAGAACACTAATAAATAAGAATTATGACAGTTGAAACCTGAGTTTCTATGTTATCTAAAATCCTGAAAAATTAATTAAAATAGATTCTATGGAGCTAGAAGACATCTTCCTTTTTTTTAAAAGAACGCTTTCCTATATAACGAAAGTTTCGATATGCTGAGGCTAAACAAGCGTAGTAATGTTTTTGAGTTCCCATTCGCGTAATTCAGTTTCATACAAATATATTATGCCATGTTATTTTGTGTCATCGTGTGGAACAAAGAAGACTTTTAAGGAATCCGAATGCAGCCTAAATTCATCATCCATCCCAGCCTATATACGGCCAACTGAAGGGCCGTGCCTCCTCTCATACCTGATTTACACTTTCGCCTCGTACCTCGCCTCGTGCTTCGTCTCGTGTCTCGGCTCGGCGTCGCGAGCGTTGCGAAGTACGAGACTAGGCGCGAGGCGAGCCGCTAGCGTCTATTCACACTCCCGTCTCGATGCTCGTCTTGCAGATCGTCACGCCACTCGTACGCGAGTGTAAATGAGCTATCAGAATGAGAGGGCTTGGGCCGTAGTTCTCACAGGGCGGATGAGAACTTCCTAAATAGGGATATTGACACCATTAAAAAATAATTCCAAGACACGACTCCAGTAAAAAAACGCTTTATTTTAGCCCTGAAACCCAGATTAATTTTCGATTAACTGCAAAATTAGATTTTTTGTTGCTTTAAAACAAATAAATAGTTAGTTAATTGAGTATGCGAACAAGTGACGTCATATGTTGCTGTTGCCATTCAAACTCTATGGGAGAAATGTGTTTTGACAGCTCATAAAAAGTACGTCAGTTGATTGGTGGTGTCAACATCCCTATTCATCATATCGACTAAAAGACGTCCACTGCTTGACAAAGGCCTCCACCAAAGAGTTCCACAACCATCGGTTTACCCCACCCTGCCACCCTCGATCGGTCTTTCCGAGTGGTTCTTGCGACTTCTATCAGATCGTCGGTCCATCTTGTTGGGGGCCTTATTACGCCATGTCTTCCAGTTCGTGGTTGCCACTTTAGATCTTTACTGCCCCATCGGCAGTCGGTTCTACGAGCCATGTGCCCTGCTCATAAATTGACGAAATTTATTTTTTTTGACACCTGAAAATTAAAACAAGTTAGCTATGAAGTATCTTTTTTTGTACTTATTTTTTCAACTTCATTTTTTTTATTACTTTTACGGTCATCCCGTGAAATCATACATTTCGTACTAAATACAAACTGAAATATAGATGCACAGAAAAAACCCCAGAAAAAAGACCAATGCTGGGAATCGAACCCAGGTCCTCAGCATTCCGTGCCGCGTGCCATACCCCTACACCACCACTGGTCTAGAGATTAGACACGAATCTTTCCTATACATCATACATTTCAATCTGCTAAATCATCACCTTATGCAGTGACAAACGCACATCTATGTTACACCCTCATCGAGAGATTTTAACACTCCTTCGGAACTAACCGCTCACCTGGACAAGAGATGGCGCTACTGTGCAACTTTAAACAAGTTAGCTATGAAGTATCTTTTTTTGTACTTATTTTTTCAACTTCATTTTTTTTTTATTACTTTTACGGTCATCCCGTGAAATCATACATTTCGTACTAAATACAAACTGAAATATAGATGCACAGAAAAAACCCCAGAAAAAAGACCAATGCTGGGAATCGAACCCAGGTCCTCAGCATTCCGTGCCGCGTGCCATACCCCTACACCACCACTGGTCTAGAGATTAGACACGAATCTTTCCTATACATCATACATTTCAATCTGCTAAATCATCACCTTATGCAGTGACAAACGCACATCTATGTTACACCCTCATCGAGAGATTTTAACACTCCTTCGGAACTAACCGCTCACCTGGACAAGAGATGGCGCTACTGTGCAACTTTAAACAAGTTAGCTATGAAGTATCTTTTTTTGTACTTATTTTTTCAACTTCATTTTTTTTATTACTTTTACGGTCATCCCGTGAAATCATACATTTCGTACTAAATACAAACTGAAATATAGATGCACAGAAAAAACCCCAGAAAAAAGACCAATGCTGGGAATCGAACCCAGGTCCTCAGCATTCCGTGCCGCGTGCCATACCCCTACACCACCACTGGTCTAGAGATTAGACACGAATCTTTCCTATACATCATACATTTCAATCTGCTAAATCATCACCTTATGCAGTGACAAACGCACATCTATGTTACACCCTCATCGAGAGATTTTAACACTCCTTCGGAACTAACCGCTCACCTGGACAAGAGATGGCGCTACTGTGCAACTTTAAACAAGTTAGCTATGAAGTATCTTTTTTTGTACTTATTTTTTCAACTTCATTTTTTTTATTACTTTTACGGTCATCCCGTGAAATCATACATTTCGTACTAAATACAAACTGAAATATAGATGCACAGAAAAAACCCCAGAAAAAAGACCAATGCTGGGAATCGAACCCAGGTCCTCAGCATTCCGTGCCGCGCGCCATACCCCTACACCACCACTGGTCTAGAGATTAGACACGAATCTTTCCTATACATCATACATTTCAATCTGCTAAATCATCACCTTATGCAGTGACAAACGCATTTAGGACTTACGTGAGGTAATCTCGTATGAGTATGAAATCCAAAGTCACTTTTTATAATAGTTTATTAACTATTTGTACAGCACAGAAGGAGTAATTGAAGAAGCACACACGAGAAGAAACAGTTCGAAAGGATAGAAAGCGTATCACAACAAGTATAACAATAAAATCAATAAATTAGTTAGCGAGCCGCGAGAGTAAACAATGCACGGGTAGGCGTTCGTATTAACTCTCCTCGGAGTACGGTAGATCGACTCCGTGCGCGCTACGTCACGCGCCTGCTGCGCGTGCGCAGTCGACGGACGGATTCGATTGCGCGGTTGCATTGTACCGCGACCAGTTAACACGTCAACGATAATCGGTGACGATGATGATGATGATGACTCATGTTAAAGTACTTAGATAATTATAGTGTGTTAGTGTTACTAGTGTTTATGTTTTAGGCTAAGTAATTATTATTATTATTATTGTAGTGTTAAGTATTTGTAAATAATTAGATTATAAGTTAGTTAATAGTATTATGATAAAATGTAAGTTTTTCATGTATTATTAAATGTAAGTAGCCTACATCACTCCCCTCCAGAGACCTTGTTAGGGGCGATAATAATTCGGGAAACGCACTTGCCTTCCCGAGCGTGTAGTTCTAAGTACCTTTCCTGGATCATGGTCGTATGTACGTTCTGGTTTTGTGGTTTGAGGCACCTTAGCTACTTTAGTACTTATAGTGGTGGGAGGTACTATGGGGGATTGGGTAGCTAAAGGCCAATCATCAGCCAAGCGGTAGGCCGGTTTTAGACGGTCAATAGTCACGGTGACCGTTTTACCTTTTACGAGAAGTTTGAAATATTTCTCGCTTCTCTCCAAGACTTTGTGTGGGCCAGAATATACGGGCGTTAGAGGGGCTCGTGAAGCGTCATCGCGAAGGAAGACGTATTCAGCGGTTGCCAGTTCTTTAAACACAAAAATCTTTTTGTTGCCGTGGTGGGAGGTGGGAACCGGTTTAATTTTTGATGCGAATGAGCGTAACCTCGCGGTAAAATCTGTCATGTCAGTGGTACCGGGTATGCTAGGATCGAAAAATTCTCCACAAAGGCGTAACGGTTCACCGTATAGTAATTCGGCAGGAGAAGCTTGCAAGTCTTCTTTGAAGGCGCATCTTATGCCTAGGAGGACTTGAGGTAGCGTGTCAGTCCAGTTGGTATCGGCGTGGCATGTAATGGCGGCCTTGAGCTGCCTGTGAAACCTTTCAATAAGGCCATTGCATGCTGGATGGTAAGCCGTTGTCCGCATGTGGCGGAAACCAATGGACTTAGACAGATATTGAAACAGCGCGGATTCAAATTGCCGGCCGCGATCTGTGACAATATCTCCTGGACAACCGAATCTGGCTATCCAACCAGTGATTAGTGCCTTGGCCACCGTTTCTGCCGTGATGTCCACTATAGGTATGACCTCAGGCCATCGCGTAAAGCGGTCAATAGCTGTCAAGCAATAACGGTAGTCGTGAGAGACTGGAAGGGGACCGATAAGGTCGATATGCACTTGCTGGAAACGGGCGCGTGGTAAGTCGTAGCTGCCTACGGGTGCAGACACGTGACGACTTACCTTAGTTCGCTGACAAGCTAGGCAAGATCTTGCCCACTCCCTGCAGTCCTTCCTTACACTGGGCCAAACAAAACGCTGAGCTACTAGTTTTGCAGTCGCGTTAGCCCCTGGGTGACTTAAGGAGTGCAGAGTGTTGAAGACGGTCCTGCGGAAGCTCTTGGTTACAAAGGGTCTGGGGGTTGACGTACTGATGTCGCAATACAATAAGTAACGGCTTCCTGGCAGTTCCACCTTTTTTAGCCGTAGAGATGACGAGTCGATGTACTCGGCTAATTCAGCATCGGACACTTGAGACTTAGCCAACATAGAGAGATCGATTGGTGCTTCAAGTTCAGCAACCCGCGACAAGGTGTCGGCCACAACATTGTCTTTGCCGGAGATATGGCGTATGTCGGTTGTGAACTGCGATATGTAGTCCAGGTGTCTGTACTGCCTAGGCGAACAATTATGTTTCCTTTCATGGAAAGCAAAACTGATCGGCTTGTGGTCGGTGTAGATGGTGAAGTGCCTAGCTTCTAACATGTGCCGGAAGTACTTAATGGCCTCATAAATTGCTAGCAGTTCACGATCGTATGGTGAATATTTGGTCTGGGACGGACTCAATTTATGGGAGAAGAAGGCTAAGGGCTGCCATGCATTGTCGTTGCCCAGTTGTTGCAGAACTGCGCCTACTGAGGTGTCTGACGCATCTGTCACCAACGCTAGTTTGGCTCGGCAATCTGGGTGAGCGAGCAATGCTGCGTTGGATAAGCTTTCTTTGGTATCTTCGAAAGCCTTCAGAGCGTCACCTGTAAGATTAATAGGCGTCGAACCTTTTACTGCCCCCGTAAGGAGGGAATTAAGAGGCGCTTGTGTCTGTGCGGCGTTAGGCAGAAATCGCCTATAAAAGTTGGCCATGCCTAAAAATCGACGCAGTTGCCTAACATCCTTAGGAGGGGGAAAGTTCTGTATGGCTTCGACTTTTGAGTCCAATGGCTTGGTACCGCTCTCCGAAATCAAATAACCCAAGAAGGTTACCTGGGGAGCTCCAAAGACACATTTGGACACGTTAATCACCATGCCGTAGTCGCGAAGTCTGGTAAAGATTTCTCGAAGGTGATTTCGGTGCTGTTCTGCGTCCCTTGAAAATATTAAGAAATCATCCAAGTAGCAATAGACGAAATCTAGACCACGAGTAATCTCATCTACAAACCTTTGAAACGTTTGGCCGGCGTTGCGCAGACCAAACGTCATAAATGGGAATTCGAACATACCAAAGGGGGTTGTAATAGCCGTCTTTGGTATGTCTTCAGTGCATACAGGTATCTGGTTGTAAGCCTTCACAAGATCGATAGTACTGAAAACCTTACAGCCAGATATGCTATGAGCAAAGTCGTGCAAATGACGGATGGGGTATCTATCCGGGATAGTGCGAGCATTTAGTTGGCGATAATCACCGCAAGGACGCCAACCGTTATCTTTCTTCGGAGCTAAGTGTAACGGCGACGACCATGGGCTCTCGGAAGGTCTAGCTGTTCCGCTCGCCAACATGTCCTCAAATTCCCGCTTGGCTACCTTCAGCTTATCCGGAGCAAGGCGCCGCGGGGCACAGGATACGGGTGGACCTGGGGTAGTTCGTATATGGTGTTGCGTGTTGTGGGGTATTGTGCGTTGCGTGCCAGCTGGTCGTGTGATAACAGGAAATTCCTGGGAAAGCAAACGATGATAGCTGGTATCACCGGTGTACAATACTTTAACAGAATAAATATCATTACTAGTAGCAGAAATAGCAGAGGTACTTAAGCTAGTGTAATTATCAACTAATTTCTGGTTTCTACAATCTACTATCAAATGATAATGCGATAAAAAATCTACACCTATAATTGGCTTGGTAACATTAGCAACAACAAAGCGCCAAGGATATTCACGACGAAGTCCAAGATCTAAATTAAGATGCGCGTAACCGAAGGTGTCGATGGTCGTCCCGTTGGCTGCTGTTAACTGGTAGCTTGTTGGTGATCGTCGCTCACGCAGTTGAGACTTGGGGAAGACACAGAGGTCGCTACCGGTGTCGACCAGAAACTGCATCTTCGACCTTCTGTCGATGACGAACAGGCGACCAGAGGAAGTTGGGCTGTCAGTTGCCGCCATTACCGACTGCCCGAAGCGTTTCCCGGATTCCCGAAGTCGCAGGGCTTGACACATTTGTGCGCGTCAATGCCATGCCGCGCGTGGTACCAACAGGTGGGGTATTTCCTGTAGCTGGACTGCGATCTGGTGTTGGAACGGCTCCGCTTATTGGATTTGGAACGGCCTTGCTTCCTAGACTTGAGATGGTCACGGCTATGGGCACGAGATTGACGACTGTTGTTCATTGTCAATGCGTGGACCTGCTTCCTGAGTTCCGCGATCTCCTTGACCACGGCATCCATACTGGAACCTGGGGTATGGCTCGTAGAGGCGACCTGCGGTGTCGACTTGACCACAGCATGGATTCTGTCCGCGAGGTCTGCCAGAAGACTCAGCTCTGCGTTAGGCTGCGCCGCTAGTACAGTCTGTATGTTCCACGGCAGCCGGCTGATCCACATTGTCCGAAGGAATTCTTCGGAGACTTGATTCCCAGCTAGGTCCTGAAGGTGTCGCCAGAATTGGGAGGGTTTGCGGTCTCCGAGCTCCTCATGCATTAGGAGTTGCTGAGACTTCTCCTCACTGGTATCACCGAGACGTTTGATCAGCACTTCCTTGATCTTCCCGTACTTGTTAGTCGCCGGTGGATGCGTAATAATGTCCTTGACCTCCTTGGAGAATTGACGATCAAGTTGACTAATGACGTAATAAAATTTCGTCTGATCATTGGTAATGCCGGCAATAGCAAACTGGCCTTCAATTTGCGAAAACCAAATTTCGGGTTCTTCGGGCCAAAAGGGTGGGACGCGCACTCCAACTTTAAAAATATCCGATGACGGTGGTGTAGTGGAAACGTGCCCACCGCTTTGCTCTTCAGCGCGGTCGCCTTGATTTCCCTTAGATTGGTTTCCTTGCTCAGAATTCGGCATAGTGGGAACTTGTCGGTTACGTACGGTTCTCCCGGTGCTCTTCGTCTAGAGTAGTGTTCTCCCTGGGGTCACCAGTTTAGGACTTACGTGAGGTAATCTCGTATGAGTATGAAATCCAAAGTCACTTTTTATAATAGTTTATTAACTATTTGTACAGCACAGAAGGAGTAATTGAAGAAGCACACACGAGAAGAAACAGTTCGAAAGGATAGAAAGCGTATCACAACAAGTATAACAATAAAATCAATAAATTAGTTAGCGAGCCGCGAGAGTAAACAATGCACGGGTAGGCGTTCGTATTAACTCTCCTCGGAGTACGGTAGATCGACTCCGTGCGCGCTACGTCACGCGCCTGCTGCGCGTGCGCAGTCGACGGACGGATTCGATTGCGCGGTTGCATTGTACCGCGACCAGTTAACACGTCAACGATAATCGGTGACGATGATGATGATGATGACTCATGTTAAAGTACTTAGATAATTATAGTGTGTTAGTGTTACTAGTGTTTATGTTTTAGGCTAAGTAATTATTATTATTATTATTGTAGTGTTAAGTATTTGTAAATAATTAGATTATAAGTTAGTTAATAGTATTATGATAAAATGTAAGTTTTTCATGTATTATTAAATGTAAGTAGCCTACATCACTCCCCTCCAGAGACCTTGTTAGGGGCGATAATAATTCGGGAAACGCACTTGCCTTCCCGAGCGTGTAGTTCTAAGTACCTTTCCTGGATCATGGTCGTATGTACGTTCTGGTTTTGTGGTTTGAGGCACCTTAGCTACTTTAGTACTTATAGTGGTGGGAGGTACTATGGGGGATTGGGTAGCTAAAGGCCAATCATCAGCCAAGCGGTAGGCCGGTTTTAGACGGTCAATAGTCACGGTGACCGTTTTACCTTTTACGAGAAGTTTGAAATATTTCTCGCTTCTCTCCAAGACTTTGTGTGGGCCAGAATATACGGGCGTTAGAGGGGCTCGTGAAGCGTCATCGCGAAGGAAGACGTATTCAGCGGTTGCCAGTTCTTTAAACACAAAAATCTTTTTGTTGCCGTGGTGGGAGGTGGGAACCGGTTTAATTTTTGATGCGAATGAGCGTAACCTCGCGGTAAAATCTGTCATGTCAGTGGTACCGGGTATGCTAGGATCGAAAAATTCTCCACAAAGGCGTAACGGTTCACCGTATAGTAATTCGGCAGGAGAAGCTTGCAAGTCTTCTTTGAAGGCGCATCTTATGCCTAGGAGGACTTGAGGTAGCGTGTCAGTCCAGTTGGTATCGGCGTGGCATGTAATGGCGGCCTTGAGCTGCCTGTGAAACCTTTCAATAAGGCCATTGCATGCTGGATGGTAAGCCGTTGTCCGCATGTGGCGGAAACCAATGGACTTAGACAGATATTGAAACAGCGCGGATTCAAATTGCCGGCCGCGATCTGTGACAATATCTCCTGGACAACCGAATCTGGCTATCCAACCAGTGATTAGTGCCTTGGCCACCGTTTCTGCCGTGATGTCCACTATAGGTATGACCTCAGGCCATCGCGTAAAGCGGTCAATAGCTGTCAAGCAATAACGGTAGTCGTGAGAGACTGGAAGGGGACCGATAAGGTCGATATGCACTTGCTGGAAACGGGCGCGTGGTAAGTCGTAGCTGCCTACGGGTGCAGACACGTGACGACTTACCTTAGTTCGCTGACAAGCTAGGCAAGATCTTGCCCACTCCCTGCAGTCCTTCCTTACACTGGGCCAAACAAAACGCTGAGCTACTAGTTTTGCAGTCGCGTTAGCCCCTGGGTGACTTAAGGAGTGCAGAGTGTTGAAGACGGTCCTGCGGAAGCTCTTGGTTACAAAGGGTCTGGGGGTTGACGTACTGATGTCGCAATACAATAAGTAACGGCTTCCTGGCAGTTCCACCTTTTTTAGCCGTAGAGATGACGAGTCGATGTACTCGGCTAATTCAGCATCGGACACTTGAGACTTAGCCAACATAGAGAGATCGATTGGTGCTTCAAGTTCAGCAACCCGCGACAAGGTGTCGGCCACAACATTGTCTTTGCCGGAGATATGGCGTATGTCGGTTGTGAACTGCGATATGTAGTCCAGGTGTCTGTACTGCCTAGGCGAACAATTATGTTTCCTTTCATGGAAAGCAAAACTGATCGGCTTGTGGTCGGTGTAGATGGTGAAGTGCCTAGCTTCTAACATGTGCCGGAAGTACTTAATGGCCTCATAAATTGCTAGCAGTTCACGATCGTATGGTGAATATTTGGTCTGGGACGGACTCAATTTATGGGAGAAGAAGGCTAAGGGCTGCCATGCATTGTCGTTGCCCAGTTGTTGCAGAACTGCGCCTACTGAGGTGTCTGACGCATCTGTCACCAACGCTAGTTTGGCTCGGCAATCTGGGTGAGCGAGCAATGCTGCGTTGGATAAGCTTTCTTTGGTATCTTCGAAAGCCTTCAGAGCGTCACCTGTAAGATTAATAGGCGTCGAACCTTTTACTGCCCCCGTAAGGAGGGAATTAAGAGGCGCTTGTGTCTGTGCGGCGTTAGGCAGAAATCGCCTATAAAAGTTGGCCATGCCTAAAAATCGACGCAGTTGCCTAACATCCTTAGGAGGGGGAAAGTTCTGTATGGCTTCGACTTTTGAGTCCAATGGCTTGGTACCGCTCTCCGAAATCAAATAACCCAAGAAGGTTACCTGGGGAGCTCCAAAGACACATTTGGACACGTTAATCACCATGCCGTAGTCGCGAAGTCTGGTAAAGATTTCTCGAAGGTGATTTCGGTGCTGTTCTGCGTCCCTTGAAAATATTAAGAAATCATCCAAGTAGCAATAGACGAAATCTAGACCACGAGTAATCTCATCTACAAACCTTTGAAACGTTTGGCCGGCGTTGCGCAGACCAAACGTCATAAATGGGAATTCGAACATACCAAAGGGGGTTGTAATAGCCGTCTTTGGTATGTCTTCAGTGCATACAGGTATCTGGTTGTAAGCCTTCACAAGATCGATAGTACTGAAAACCTTACAGCCAGATATGCTATGAGCAAAGTCGTGCAAATGACGGATGGGGTATCTATCCGGGATAGTGCGAGCATTTAGTTGGCGATAATCACCGCAAGGACGCCAACCGTTATCTTTCTTCGGAGCTAAGTGTAACGGCGACGACCATGGGCTCTCGGAAGGTCTAGCTGTTCCGCTCGCCAACATGTCCTCAAATTCCCGCTTGGCTACCTTCAGCTTATCCGGAGCAAGGCGCCGCGGGGCACAGGATACGGGTGGACCTGGGGTAGTTCGTATATGGTGTTGCGTGTTGTGGGGTATTGTGCGTTGCGTGCCAGCTGGTCGTGTGATAACAGGAAATTCCTGGGAAAGCAAACGATGATAGCTGGTATCACCGGTGTACAATACTTTAACAGAATAAATATCATTACTAGTAGCAGAAATAGCAGAGGTACTTAAGCTAGTGTAATTATCAACTAATTTCTGGTTTCTACAATCTACTATCAAATGATAATGCGATAAAAAATCTACACCTATAATTGGCTTGGTAACATTAGCAACAACAAAGCGCCAAGGATATTCACGACGAAGTCCAAGATCTAAATTAAGATGCGCGTAACCGAAGGTGTCGATGGTCGTCCCGTTGGCTGCTGTTAACTGGTAGCTTGTTGGTGATCGTCGCTCACGCAGTTGAGACTTGGGGAAGACACAGAGGTCGCTACCGGTGTCGACCAGAAACTGCATCTTCGACCTTCTGTCGATGACGAACAGGCGACCAGAGGAAGTTGGGCTGTCAGTTGCCGCCATTACCGACTGCCCGAAGCGTTTCCCGGATTCCCGAAGTCGCAGGGCTTGACACATTTGTGCGCGTCAATGCCATGCCGCGCGTGGTACCAACAGGTGGGGTATTTCCTGTAGCTGGACTGCGATCTGGTGTTGGAACGGCTCCGCTTATTGGATTTGGAACGGCCTTGCTTCCTAGACTTGAGATGGTCACGGCTATGGGCACGAGATTGACGACTGTTGTTCATTGTCAATGCGTGGACCTGCTTCCTGAGTTCCGCGATCTCCTTGACCACGGCATCCATACTGGAACCTGGGGTATGGCTCGTAGAGGCGACCTGCGGTGTCGACTTGACCACAGCATGGATTCTGTCCGCGAGGTCTGCCAGAAGACTCAGCTCTGCGTTAGGCTGCGCCGCTAGTACAGTCTGTATGTTCCACGGCAGCCGGCTGATCCACATTGTCCGAAGGAATTCTTCGGAGACTTGATTCCCAGCTAGGTCCTGAAGGTGTCGCCAGAATTGGGAGGGTTTGCGGTCTCCGAGCTCCTCATGCATTAGGAGTTGCTGAGACTTCTCCTCACTGGTATCACCGAGACGTTTGATCAGCACTTCCTTGATCTTCCCGTACTTGTTAGTCGCCGGTGGATGCGTAATAATGTCCTTGACCTCCTTGGAGAATTGACGATCAAGTTGACTAATGACGTAATAAAATTTCGTCTGATCATTGGTAATGCCGGCAATAGCAAACTGGCCTTCAATTTGCGAAAACCAAATTTCGGGTTCTTCGGGCCAAAAGGGTGGGACGCGCACTCCAACTTTAAAAATATCCGATGACGGTGGTGTAGTGGAAACGTGCCCACCGCTTTGCTCTTCAGCGCGGTCGCCTTGATTTCCCTTAGATTGGTTTCCTTGCTCAGAATTCGGCATAGTGGGAACTTGTCGGTTACGTACGGTTCTCCCGGTGCTCTTCGTCTAGAGTAGTGTTCTCCCTGGGGTCACCAGTTTAGGACTTACGTGAGGTAATCTCGTATGAGTATGAAATCCAAAGTCACTTTTTATAATAGTTTATTAACTATTTGTACAGCACAGAAGGAGTAATTGAAGAAGCACACACGAGAAGAAACAGTTCGAAAGGATAGAAAGCGTATCACAACAAGTATAACAATAAAATCAATAAATTAGTTAGCGAGCCGCGAGAGTAAACAATGCACGGGTAGGCGTTCGTATTAACTCTCCTCGGAGTACGGTAGATCGACTCCGTGCGCGCTACGTCACGCGCCTGCTGCGCGTGCGCAGTCGACGGACGGATTCGATTGCGCGGTTGCATTGTACCGCGACCAGTTAACACGTCAACGATAATCGGTGACGATGATGATGATGATGACTCATGTTAAAGTACTTAGATAATTATAGTGTGTTAGTGTTACTAGTGTTTATGTTTTAGGCTAAGTAATTATTATTATTATTATTGTAGTGTTAAGTATTTGTAAATAATTAGATTATAAGTTAGTTAATAGTATTATGATAAAATGTAAGTTTTTCATGTATTATTAAATGTAAGTAGCCTACACGCACATCTATGTTACACCCTCATCGAGAGATTTTAACACTCCTTCGGAACTAACCGCTCACCTGGACAAGAGATGGCGCTACTGTGCAACTTTAAACAAGTTAGCTATGAAGTATCTTTTTTTGTACTTATTTTTTCAACTTCATTTTTTTTATTACTTTTACGGTCATCCCGTGAAATCATACATTTCGTACTAAATACAAACTGAAATATAGATGCACAGAAAAAACCCCAGAAAAAAGACCAATGCTGGGAATCGAACCCAGGTCCTCAGCATTCCGTGCCGCGTGCCATACC
Organism: Archips crataeganus; assembly: GCA_947859365.1. Lineage (NCBI taxonomy): Eukaryota > Metazoa > Arthropoda > Insecta > Lepidoptera > Tortricidae > Archips > Archips crataeganus. The sequence continues at coordinate 9,501,024 of OX402064.1, forward strand.
CCTACACCACCACTGGTCTAGAGATTAGACACGAATCTTTCCTATACATCATACATTTCAAACCTGGGTTCGATTCCCAGCATTGGTCTTTTTTCTGGGGTTTTTTCTGTGCATCTATATTTCAGTTTGTATTTAGTACGAAATGTATGATTTCACGGGATGACCGTAAAAGTAATAAAAAAAATGAAGTTGAAAAAATAAGTACAAAAAAAGATACTTCATAGCTAACTTGTTTAAAGTTGCACAGTAGCGCCATCTCTTGTCCAGGTGAGCGGTTAGTTCCGAAGGAGTGTTAAAATCTCTCGATGAGGGTGTAACATAGATGTGCGTTTGTCACTGCATAAGGTGATGATTTAGCAGATTGAAATGTATGATGTATAGGAAAGATTCGTGTCTAATCTCTAGACCAGTGGTGGTGTAGGGGTATGGCACGCGGCACGGAATGCTGAGGACCTGGGTTCGATTCCCAGCATTGGTCTTTTTTCTGGGGTTTTTTCTGTGCATCTTTATTTCAGATTGTATTTAGTACGAAATGTATGATTTCACGGGATGACCGTAAAAGTAATAAAAAAAATGAAGTTGAAAAAATAAGTACAAAAAAAGATACTTCATAGCTAACTTGTTTAAAGTTGCACAGTAGCGCCATCTCTTGTCCAGGTGAGCGGTTAGTTCCGAAGGAGTGTTAAAATCTCTCGATGAGGGTGTAACATAGATGTGCGTTTGTCACTGCATAAGGTGATGATTTAGCAGATTGAAATGTATGATGTATAGGAAAGATTCGTGTCTAATCTCTAGACCAGTGGTGGTGTAGGGGTATGGCACGCGGCACGGAATGCTGAGGACCTGGGTTCGATTCCCAGCATTGGTCTTTTTTCTGGGGTTTTTTCTGTGCATCTATATTTCAGTTTGTATTTAGTACGAAATGTATGATTTCACGGGATGACCGTAAAAGTAATAAAAAAAAATGAAGTTGAAAAAATAAGTACAAAAAAAGATACTTCATAGCTAACTTGTTTAAAGTTGCACAGTAGCGCCATCTCTTGTCCAGGTGAGCGGTTAGTTCCGAAGGAGTGTTAAAATCTCTCGATGAGGGTGTAACATAGATGTGCGTTTGTCACTGCATAAGGTGATGATTTAGCAGATTGAAATGTATGATGTATAGGAAAGATTCGTGTCTAATCTCTAGACCAGTGGTGGTGTAGGGGTATGGCACGCGGCACGGAATGCTGAGGACCTGGGTTCGATTCCCAGCATTGGTCTTTTTTCTGGGGTTTTTTCTGTGCATCTATATTTCAGTTTGTATTTAGTACGAAATGTATGATTTCACGGGATGACCGTAAAAGTAATAAAAAAAATGAAGTTGAAAAAATAAGTACAAAAAAAGATACTTCATAGCTAACTTGTTTAAAGTTGCACAGTAGCGCCATCTCTTGTCCAGGTGAGCGGTTAGTTCCGAAGGAGTGTTAAAATCTCTCGATGAGGGTGTAACATAGATGTGCGTTTGTCACTGCATAAGGTGATGATTTAGCAGATTGAAATGTATGATGTATAGGAAAGATTCGTGTCTAATCTCTAGACCAGTGGTGGTGTAGGGGTATGGCACGCGGCACGGAATGCTGAGGACCTGGGTTCGATTCCCAGCATTGGTCTTTTTTCTGGGGTTTTTTCTGTGCATCTATATTTCAGTTTGTATTTAGTACGAAATACCTGAAAATTACTACAGGAATCGAAAAAGTTTTGCCTCCTAAACACGGAAAAATAGGTATTTATTATAATTTATTTCTCCATATTTAAAAAAATACAAGAGATTAAAAAATATATCTGAAAAAGGATTTCGTATGTGTACGGAATCATCCAAGTTTAGGTATGTTTTATTTACTCTTGAACTACAAGATCGCAAACAGATCACTGAATAGAAAAATCATGATAGGAACCCTAAAATGGTTTTAAAAGACCTATCCGACGAAACCCCACACTATAGGGTTAGTCGAGAAAAAAAAATCACTCCTCCCTTTACGTCTATGGGACGTACTCTAAAAAAAATTTATTTTTATTTTTTATTTTACCAATTTGTTGGCGTGACTGATATGTACACTGACGCAAAAATAAAGGGTCGGTTACAAAAATAACGATAACTACAAAACCCGCTGTGATAGCTTCTTCGAGTAAAATGAGATTAGTAAAGAGTTTTATTCTTTATTAAACTTTTTCTTGTTAAGAATGAAACTCTTTACTAAACTCATTTTACTCGAAGAAGCTATCACAGCGGGTTTTGTTTAGCGTCATTTTTGTAACCGACACTTTATTTTTGCTCGTCAGTGTATATTCATGCCAAATTACAGCTTTCTAGTAGTACTAACGATCTCTGAGCTTAGCCGCGGACGGGCAGACAGACAGACATGGCGAAACTATAAGGTTTCCTAGTTGACTACGGAACCCTAAAAAAAGAGCTGTAATAATTTTAAATGTGTTTACACATCTTAAAAAATTTGTAATATATTAATTAACTAGCTTTTGCCCGCGACTCCGTCCGCGTGGAATTAGTAATTTGGGCAGCTTATTTTTTATCAAATTTGCTTTTTCATCAATTATGGCTCTCCTTAGTTCCTCGATATAAAAAAAAATTACCCCCCCCCCCGCAAACCTTCCCTCACCCCCCTCCCAACCCCAATCACCCACCAAACCCCCCCGCACACCCACTTTCACATTCACCACCGTACTTCCAAGTTAAGCGTGCCTATAGAAGTTTTAAGATTTAAAAGCGAAAAAGTTTTCCGGGTGCGCCGTTGGGATTCGAACCCACGTCTCCTGGGTATGCGCCCCAACCTGGGTGTTCTACCAATTGAACCACGTCGCTCCCAACCAACTTCTCCGAAATTGTTAATCGCTTACATACGCCAACAGTGGCGTGTGGTAACATCCATCACAACTATTAGAAGCTACGACTCCTACGTTCCAAATTAGTTGGAAAAGCGTAAGAAATGATGCACCACATCTATTTATTTAAATATTATTTATTTTTATTAGCAGTTACGTCTGCTCACCGAAACTAAGATTTAAAAATAAATAATATTTGATATAGAAGTTTTACTTCAAAAACCCCTGATTTTGAAACATTCTTCCGCTCCGCTCCGCTCCTATTGGTGTTAGCGTGATAATATATAGCCTATAGTCTTCCTCGTTAAATAGGCTATCTAACACTGAAAGAATTTTTCAAATCGGAGCAGTAGTTCCTGAGATGCGCGTTCAAACAACAAACAAATTCTTCTAAAAACTTTTCGATAAATTCATAAAATAGATGTATCTTTCTTATTTGTGAACCGATTCAAATGAAACAAACACTAAATGTTAATCCAAGAAAATACCAACATATCAGTGAAAACCGCATCCTTCTAGGTTAAGCCGTTTCTGAGATTAGCGCGCACAAACGCACAGACAAACAGACAAACAGACAATAATTCTAAAAATCATTGTTTCGGGTTCTATTGCGCTAATAAATAGCCCTAGTGACAGTTTTTCTCAAATATTTTCAATGTACAGACACCGACTTGTTACAGATTTATTATATGTATAGATAATCCTAGTGAAAATTTAAAACTATCAGCGTCTTTCTCTTTCCAAGCAGAATACAGAGAACGAATCAAATTAAAGTCTTAGAAATATGAAATCTTGTTAATTCCACGATTCGTAAAACTACACGACTTATTTTACGCGACTCGCAACTCAAAGAATTACATTTTGCCCTAGCTTTCAAGGTTCAGATGCTTCACACAGAATCACAACGTTCATCTAAGTACAAGTAACTATAAGAATATTAATTACAGCGTGTTCAAAGCCTAATAATTAGTAGCAAATCTTCACGATTCTTAAACGCCATTGACATTATATCTGGCATTTAGATTGATTATAGGAACAATGCCTACAATGTTATTGGATGCAGCTAGAAGTTCGCTATTTAAAACATAAAACAAATAGTATAAATTTAGAATGAGATTCAACCATTTCTATTTTTATCGATGGCCCCAAAAACTTTGTTTTTCCAAATCCTGTTGCAATCAATACTACTCGAACCTACATTATTATGGGAAGCGGACTCTGGCCTACCTGTTACCGAGAATCCTAAACAATATCCCTTCGGAGGAAGGCTGCACTAGTTTGTGTTGTTTTAAAAATAAAGTCAAGTTGTTTTTGCTAAGTAATCCTATTAGTAAAACATTTAGTCCTTAATGTATCAAATTTAATAAGTACCCACCTGCTTTTTTTATATAACTCCAACTATGCATGCAAAAGCTAAGATTTTATGTTTTTCTAGGTTATGTAGTTAGTTATATAGTTTTTGCACAGTATTATATGGAAGTGTCTTGAGTGTTTCATTTCGCCAATAAACTGTCATGCAGTTTGGCGAAAAATGTGTTAATGTATACGCTGTGTAATTGTTATTTAAATAAATAAATAAAAAAAAAACATACGAGTAAATGCACGTGGGAATTTTTTCACATCTTTATCCGCGTAAGTGTGCGATTTCTCAGTAAAATGTGGCATAAAAAACAGATATCCAAAGCGTCTTTCATCAAAATAGACTTCATAAGTCGTAGAGTAATTAACCAATAGAGTAGTAATGTGGGGAATTTAATTCTGCGACACATTGCTGGTATGACAGGTAAGGTACTAGCTGTAGTCTTTCGCGAACTACCCTAACAAAAATGAAAGCTTATTAGATATTTCCAATCTCACTATCCCACTTCTCATCCCAACCCATCCCATTCGATCATATTATTATTATAGACTTGATAGTCTGGATGGATGGATTTGCGGATGTTTGTTACTCTTTCCGCTAAAACTGTTTGACGGCTTTTGATGAAATTTAGCACACAGATGTCTTATAGCCTGGATTAACTCAAAAAGTTCCCGTGGGATAGCGTTAAACGAATTCTTCGCAGATAGAGTCACGGGAAACACCTAGTAGATAAAAAAAATCGCAACTCTGGATGTATTCATTTGTATAATTTGTTGGAGTTCAAACTCATTACAGTCGTACTGCAAAAAGAAGGCCGGCAAATCATCATAAACAATATAATAACTATACCGACATTTGAATTTTGGAGCATCTGAACAATAGATATTACTTTAGCCAAGGGCAAACTAACACGTTGTTTCTCAAATCGAGTGATTATTGTATCGGAGCATGATTTAAGGTCGATGGTAATGATAAGTTTGAATCCTTTAATGTTCGCGCTAAAGCTTAGCGCGCACTGCGATCAAACGCGAGAAGTTTAAAAATCGCTCAAAACACGAAACCGCGTGTAACCACGCACTGCGATGGGCTTTTCTGGTTTCATTTTAGTACCAGCAAACATAGCTAAACGGATTAGCTCGTTGAAATAGTAATGGGCAGGCCATATAGCACGCAGAACAGATGGCCGTTGGGACCCAAATGTTCTCGAATGGACACCACGGACTGGTAAGCGCAGCGTGGGACATTCACTAACGAGATGGACGGACGACTTGGTGAAGGCCGCAGGTTCAGGGTGGATGCAAGTCGCTTCCAACCGTAATGATCGGGCGTCAATGAGGAAGGCCTATGACCAGCAGTGGACGTCCTACGGCTGAAATGATGATTATGATGATGACTACCACAGATGGTGGTGTCGACGGACCGGAAGGCGCAGTGTAGGCTGGCATCCAACAAGGTGGAGCGACGACCTGATAAAGGTTGCGGGAACGCGTCTGATGCGGATGGCGCAAGACCGGTCTGTTTGGCGAACCTTGGGCTCCCCAATGGGCCTACGTTCAGCAATGGACATCTTTCAGCTGAAATGATAATAAATTTAATGATGACCAGCGTAGAATTCTGGCGAGTAACGTGTTTTCTGGCGTTGGTTTATCTACGCTCGCCTAGGCGAGGCTGAATAAAAAACCGAATGCGGTTAACTGACGTGCGTGCGCCACGTTACTACAAAAAAATCTCGCATTTATGTACTAATTGCAATCCAAATGGAGCAAGTTACGTCTTAATTAAAAATCTGAAAGGGTAAAGGCACGGGGCCTATGCCTATTTCGGTTATGTAATGTTTGTGTTTTTTTTATTCTGTCTGTTTCACTTTGATTTACTACGATTTATTTTTTCAATAATAATAATAATAATAGTCCTCCACATCGATTTCGATGACGGCGACCCGGACTATACCTATAAAATTTTACAATTATATACAAAATAAAACTTATGTTCTATTATGAGCCCTAATATGGCTCGCTAGAGCAATATATTATGACCTGGACCCAATTGCATAACAAATTACAAGTTAGCTATTTTGTATTGAAATTCACTAATGCTATTTGCTTGTATTTTGTTATGCAATTGTGCCCTGATGGTCCCAAAGTAAGATCAGCGCCGTTCGCAAGAGCGGCAGTTTGCTGATTTGTGACCATTTCACTTCGTGACATGCGCATTTTAGTGTTTTCAGTATTTCATTCTTGTTTTTTTGGGGGTAGCTGCAATAGAGAGATCTCTCTCCAAGCAGATGTTATGCCTGGGGACCGAAGTCCGGTGGATGAAAGTTGGAAGTTGTAATTTATTGAATCAGGCGTTACTTTGCGGAGGTCCATATTAATGAACTAAAACAATTACTTTGCTCACCCGCGACCTTACAATAGTTACGTTTATGCAAGAAATGTGCGTTCATGCAGTTCCTCCACCTCCACACTGTACGAACACACACAAATCACATAAACCCAACCATCACCACCACCAAGCTACACTGACGCGTTTCGAACAAACGTTTAGTTTAACATTTGGTAGCATAGCATACGGTTGTGGTAACTCTGAAGATGAGCTCTGGTTGAGTTCGAAACGCGTCTGTGTAGCTTGGTGGTGGTGATGGTTGGGTTTATGTGATTTGTGTGTGTTCGTACAATGTGGAGGTGGAGGAACTGCATGAGCGCACATTTCTTGCATAAACGTAACTATTGTAAGGTCGCGGGTGAGCAAAGTAATTGTTTTAGTTCATTGGAAGTTGTATTTATGCAGCCGAGTTGAGAAACTTCGATAGCGTGATGTAGGATTGTAGCAATTAGTTCCTTATGTGATGACTAGATGGCGCTAGTAGTCGCTACATTTTATTTACTTTTTTCTCAATGTTGTCACGAATAAATGTTTTCTTTCTTTTTTTAAGTCGCCAATGCGTCCGCATGTATAGTAAGCTGTGTTACATTTTTTCCGGTTTCAGCCCTACCATTAAATCAAGATTGGTTTTTTGGAGTCTTTTTGTATTTTTTTATTTTTCAACTCTATTTTGTTTTACTTTTACGGTCATCCCGTCAAATCCATATATTTCATACTAAATACAAACTGAAACATGGATGCACCGAAAAACCCAGAAACAAAAAACGCGCGTGCGTTTCATCGCAGTGCGAGCTTAGCCTAAGTGTTTAGAATTTCAGTTACAAATCGTGACCTAAGGACCCTGGAGATGAGGAGAGGTGCAAGGTCCAGCGTATTTAGAAACATAGTGCCAAAAGTTATCATTATTTATTGACAAACTGCCCGCTCCAATTTCATACGGCTGTAACGAAGACAATGACCAGATCTTTTCTTTTACTGTTACTTTGAAGGGCCGACAAAACATTCATCCTACTTATGTTTTGGGCATCCATGGGAGACAATGTTTCCTATTCATCGGTCACATGGTGCTTGATAGTTTTTTCCCTATCACATCTTTCCAATCTTCTAATACCTACATATATAAAAATCTCGTGTCACGGTGCTTGTTATCGAACTCCTCCGAGACGGCTTGACCGATTCTTATGAAACTTTTTTCTCTATATTCGGTAGGTCTGAGAATAGGTCGTAGGCAATTTTTTTATACCTACCCCTTTTCTTCGTTCGTAGACGGAGTCGCGGGCAACCGCTAGTAAAATAATGATAATAAATTTTTTGGGGCCGAAAAGTTCTCAAATGGAGACCACGGACTGGCAAGGGCAGCGTGGGACGTCCACCAACGAGACGGATGGATGTTTGGTAAAAGCCACAGCTTGGTGGATGTTGACGCTTCGAACCGTAATTGGGTATAAATGAGGCTATGTCCAGCAGTGGACGTCCTAAGGCAGAAATTTAATGATCATCATTCATCAACATTTCAGGCGAAAGACGTCCACTGCTGTACAAGGCCTCCCCCCAAGGCTCGCCAAACAGATCGGTCCCGTGCCATCCGCATTCAACGCGATCCCGCAACCTTAACCAGGTCGTCGCTCCATCTTGTTGGAGGCCTACCTACACTGCATCTTCCGGTCCGTGGACGCCACTCGAGAACCTTTTTGCTCCATCGGCCATCAGTTCTACAAGCGATGTGCCCTGCCCACTGCCACTTGAGTCTGGCGATTCTTCAAGCTATGTCAGAAAATTAAATGATGAAGATGCTGAGATTTTCTACGCAAATGTAAAATGTTTGACACATCTTCGCGTGCATTTTAACCTAAAGTGCAACAAAGTTATCTTTGCGCTGCGCTAACTCGAACCAAAATATTTGCAAAGCAAAGTGTCACCATCTAATGCCAGTGGCGCCTCTTCTACCGGAAAAAGTAAACTTGTAGCACTGAGATGCCAAAATTACATGTCAATGACCCAATTTCGACACTTTTCAAAGAAAATGTCGAATTCTTGCCGAATAAGTATTTGTGCAAATAACGGACGATGCCCGCAAATGTAAAGCGGATTGAGGTGTGAAAATATTTTGAGCTATTGCAATATTAACTTTTGACCTTTGTTGTGCTGTAAAGTAAACCCGCGTATTTTTTGTGCCTGATTGATAAGATTGAAATGCCGGAAACGCACAATTGTGGGTTTGACGTTAATTATACACGTACAGAGCTAATAGAGAGATAAACACCTTTTTTCTTTTTTATAACATAAATAAAAACGGATACAAAATAAAAGATAGAATTGTGACTGTGGTTAGGTAAAATTTTGTGACAAAGATTTCTTAAACATCAAAGAAAAATACTACTACTACTGGCTTTATTGATCACCAAAAGCAGAAGCAGTACGGTTAATCTGGTATATTTTACAATTAAACGAACTTACCATGTGAAGTTCGATTTCTAATTATACGAGTATCACGAAGAAGACGATTACATTATTTACAAGCAGCAGTACGTAGTATGGTGCCGTCCTTATCACACCTTTAGAGACCTTAAATCAGATCAAAACTTTCTGTCTCACTCGCTCATTGTCACTCCACTGTGCACTGTCGTGCCTGCGCCGGCGGTAGGTCTTCATTAAGTTGAGAGTTATGTCCAATTTGGGACCCAAGGATTTACAAAAATTTGTAAATACTGTGGTCCGAAATTTAAAATTTTTTGTTGTAGGGAAAGTGCAAACGGGATGGGAGGGAGTTTAGTAATCGTCTTCTTCGTGATACTCGTATAATTAGAAATCGAACTTCACATGGTAAGTTCGTTTAATTCTAAATTATACTTCGTATCCCTTAGAAGACGATTACATTATTTACAAGCAGATGTTTAGAGTAGAAACAAAAAATTGTAGCAATATTATACATAAATTTGTATTTATTACGAAATGATTTCAATCAATTTGGGAATTAAATAATGAATTTACAAAATCGTTGCCCGCATTATGCGGGGCTAGTTCTCTATTATAGTATTTCAGGAAAACATTAGAAGATTCACTCCAGCCAGCGGCCCTACGAACCACCTGCAGGGTAGCGCCCGCGCGGCGCGCCGCCGACGCGGACGCGTGGCGCGTGCTGTGCGCTCCGAAAATACTGATGTCAACACCGCTTTTTTGTAATGTCGATTTAACCCAATGACCTAATGTTTGGGAACCCACCTTTTTGTGAGGTTTTTTAAAACTAATGAATAGATAATCCGATTGAGCGCTTCGAAGAGTTCTAGTTTTATCTAAATATGATTTTAAGGCGGTTGCCGGACATATTTTTTCATTTTCAGTTATATATGGTAGCCGCAGAAGAGGTTGATAGACTCCTGGTCTGGAGGTTTTTATCAAATCATCAATTTTAATTACTATGCCATCATCATTATTAATTATATTATTACACTTAATTAGACTTAAAGTTTGCATCCTTTGCGCGGTTGCGATAGCAAGAAGAGTTATTGTTTTAAATGATAACTCCTGCAAGGAGATTTGTTCATGAGGAAAAGAATTAGATAAATAGCTTAGGGTCCCAGGTCATATCGTACTTAGGTGCAGGTGGTCTGAGACGAAACATACCTTTAAGTAATCGATTAATATATTCATGTGACGTTATAGCAGAGCCAAGGACGAGGGCTAATGCAGATCTGGAAGTATTTATCGTCGCGTAGCTCGCTCCTGTCTCAAAACGTTCAGTCAAGTATGATATGACCTGAGAGACTTCAGCGTTACAGTAATCAACGTTATTATTAATACAAAATATCCACCATGACTTAAGAGATGAATTATATTGACTAACAGTTTTTTCCGAGAATGAGGCCATCATCAGCGGGAGCGAGGCGGCGGGCGCGCCGCGCCGGCTCAGCGACCGCCGGATAATCTCGCCGCCACCAGGAAAAGCTCCGCGTGGAGTGGGTGGGCTTCTCTGAAAGGTGAATGCAATAGACTGGGGTCAGGATTGAAGTAAAGCTCTTGTGAAATTAAAAGTTTTCTGTATATGGGGTACCAAGCCTGAGAGGGCCAGTATGGAACAACTATAATGCCTTCTGCTTTGTCTGTTATTATTTTATGAATTACTTTTGTAATAAGACAGAATGGAGGAAAAGCATAGAATTGAATTTTATTCCATTTAAAGGTGAAAGCATCTATGACTTCAGCCTGGGGATCGAGCTTCCACGATGCATACCTCTCACATTTGTGATTCTGTATGCTCGCGAAGAGATCAAAATTTGGTACCCCAAAAGTATCTATAATACTTTTATACGCATATTCCGCTATAGCCCACTCCGTGTCTATTGACAGTTGACGTGAAGCGCGGTCGGCGACGACATTATCCGCTGATCGAATGTATGACGCAAAAATACATATATTTCTGGCCTCACACCACTGCCATATGTCACGTGCCAATTCATTTAAATGAGTAAATTGTACACTGCCCATTTTGTTAATGTAGGCTATGGCAGTGGTGTTGTCTATTCGCAATAATATACTACAGTTCGATAGGTGAGCGGCGAAAATTTTTAGTCCATAAAAAGCAGCTTTAAGCTCGAGATAGTTTATATGTCTGGACAGCTCTGATGAGTTCCAATTGCCACTAGCTGTGTTATTGTTGCAAGCCGCTCCCCAACCGAAGCTAGAGCTATCACTGTAGATCTCTAACTCGTAAGTATCATTTTTAATGGGGGAGAAACTATTATCAATATTACCAACCCACCACATAAAATCATTTCGCAAATTCGAGCTTATATGCATTACCTTATTGTAATTTTCAGAGTAATTTAATGCCAAAAACTTTTCTCTCTCAAATAATTTAGTATAGACCCAGCCGTATCGCACGGCGGGGCAGGCTGACGTCAGGAGACCAATGAACTCTGCAAGTTTCCTAATAGTGCATTAATTAATATGCAAAAATAATTCGGCTGATTCTTTTATACGGTTTTTCTTTTCTTGTGGTAATGAAATAGTCATATTAATTGTATTATACACAAATCCTAAAAATTTGCAACATGTATTGGGGGTCAATTGACTTTTTTCATAATTAATTATAAATCCTAGATATTCTAGTGTTTTCAGCGTTATTGAGACATTATTTGCGCATTCTTGGTAATCAGAACCGACACAAAAAAAATCATCTAGATAATTTACTGAGATGTGGCCAGACATTCGTAAGTGAAGCAAAATAGGTTTTAATAATTTAGTGAATACATAGGGCGCCGTACATAGGCCGAATGGAAGTACATTGAACTCATAGAGTTGTGATTTCCATTGGAAACGCAATTTCTTTCGATCATGTATATCGATTGATATTAAGAAATAGGCGTCCTTTATGTCGAGCGTGGCCATATAATCATTGTGATTCAGCAGTTTCAAAGCCGTGCGGTAATCCTCCATTTTAAAATGATCTACTGGAACATACTTATTTAAACTTTTTAGATTTAAAATAAATCTATGTTTCCCATTCGGCTTTGGAACTGTAAAAATAGGGGATAAATATTGATCTTCACAAGGATCACAATATGAAATAAATTCAGAATCTAGCATATCTGTTATACATGTATCTATGATATCACTATCAGTTTCAGAGCGACATATCTCTATGGGAGCTGATGATTGGACAGGTTCCATTTTAAAGGGACTCTTGTATCCAGCAACCCACGAGAGGATCGTACTATCGTCAGTGACACTCTGCCACTGATCGTAAAAGTATTGTAGTCGACCAGCGACGGGTACATGTACCTGCGGGTCTGAAGTCACTGTCTCCGGGAGCGCTGGTGCTGGCGCGGCGGCGCGGGCCGGGCGCGCGGCCCTTGGAGGCGCGGCGCGGGCGGCCGGCGCGGGGCGGGGTTCGCTCGCGGCTCGGCGGCCGGCGCTCGCGGAGCCCCCCTCGCGTTTAAAGCCGGTGCACGGTGAGCAGCAGCGACTTGTGATACTGTGCTGGTGAGCCTCCGTACACCCGATGGTCCAGCGACGGGTGTCCTCATCTCCAACCCAGATTTAGAAATTGCCTTGGATGTTTTTAATTTTTCGGCCAGATCTGAACCAAAGAGGAATTCGTCTATTTTGGTGTTCTTGAGGACGTCCTTAGTTTCCTTACTGAGAGAATTCATAGCGGCGTATCGACGGGACAAGGATTCTTTGTGATGGTAGTCACATAAGAGGCGCCCCGCGTCGCTCAGGGGTTTTATGATGTCTTGAGTTATATTACTATTTCTCGCCAAAGCAATATTCAAAACTTTTCCAATAGCAGCCAAACAGCTCGTAAGCTGGTTCTGCCTTGACTGGTTGTAAATGTCTTTTTTATTATTTACTTCTGTGAGGGCAGCTTTGATTTCTGCATTTAATTTAGGCGCTCTCATGTAAGAACAGTTTTCTGCCGGTAGATAAAGCCTTTGCATTGTGATTCTATTATCTTTATAAGGCCGTTAGCCAAGATATTTTGCCACCTGGAAGCGATATCTTTGTGCAAATTTTCGCCGTAGGGATTTCCTGTAGAGGGGTCGTCACCTAAAATGTCTAGAATATCCTGGTATAAGCTGTCTTGCTCTGGTTGCTGTGTATCGTCAAGCAACGGATCGTCGTTGTTCTGCGCAGCGGCGTCCGCGGGCAGTGCGGCGGGCGCGGGCAGTGCGGCGGGCGCGAGCGGCGCGGGCGGCGCGGGCGGCGCGGCCGGCCCCGGAGCGCTCGACGCGTCAGTTGACGGACCGTCTTGGATTCCGATCTCGTTATTGAAGACGTCCATCGAGATGTCGTCTGCAATGAAGTACCTATGAGATATAAATCTAGAACGCAATTTGTTTAGTGGTTTAAGAATTTTTCACCTCACTAGCTCGGAAAGCCCTTTTTGTTTGTTTGACATCTATTGAGAAAATCGCTTTTTATCCACAAGTGAAGAAAGAGTTTTGACATTTGAAGGCAGCTTAAGTGATATTTGACAGCTAACAAAACGTAAAACGTTAAAAGTGCTGAATTTTTAACATCACAATTAATGAATTGCATCGAGTGAAAAACACTAAATACAGTCTTACAACTTTATTTTAACTCATAAATATCAGCATTCAACATTAACCTTCATTCTTGTTGTAAAAACGGATAAAATGTTCTGACAGTCCAAGTAAGTCGATGTGCGAACAAAACGCATCCGAAATAATAAAAAAAAACTTAAGTCAAAACGGTATACAATTTAACAGTAATACAGTTTGCTCGTATCTCAAAATCGATAATCTGGCTAATTGAACTTTACTCGATGTGCAATAAAGTTCAGTTTGGTTTATTCATTGATTGGAGATACGAGTTTTTTCAAAGTAGTGGCGATATGTCGGTATTGGAATAGTTCCATAAACACTGGATTTGCTTAGGCTATTTTGCATTATTTTTGATTTTACCAATATTTCTATAAGTACTTCAAAATTATTGTATTGACAAAGAGGTAAATAAATAATAATTGATAGTACAAACCCTTTTTCTTATTTTCCTCGCTGTAGTGAGGTGAAAAGTTTTGTGTTATACACGGGTGAAAAGTTATTTTACGTCTCGTGTGTTGAAGCACTCGCTATCGAAAGAATTCTATTTTTGAACCACTCGCTTCGCTCGTGGTCAATCATAGAATCCTTTCGATAGATCGTGTTTCAAAATGAACACTCGCAGTTAAAATACAACTTTCCCCCCTTGTATAACAAATAACTATTTCCTACTCCTGTACTTTTATCTGTTTTTTACATGGTCGCGAACAAATATATAAGAACATAGATAATATGACTTCAGAAAGTCTATACTTAATCTATTCGCCATAACAGCACTTGTGTCGTAATGTCGTTATTACGATACACCTAGCTGCCACATAATATTAAATGTAGGGTACACTCAACACTAAAGCCCAGTTTAGACCTGCTGAGTTGAGTAGAGTAGGGTACAGTCGGGTACAGTAGGGTACAGTCGGGTACAGTAGGGTAAAATAGGGTATAGTAGAGTACAGTCGGGTACAGTAGGGTAAAATAGGGTACAGTAGAGTACAGTCGGGTACAGTCGGGTACAGTAGGGTAAAATAGGGTACAGCAGGGTACAGTCGGGTACAGTAGGGTAAAATAGGGTACAGTAGAGTACAGTCGGGTACAGTCGGGTACAGTAGGGTAAAATAGGGTACAGCAGGGTACAGTCGGGTACAGTAGGGTAAAATAGGGTACAGTAGAGTACAGTCGGTTAAAGTAGGGTAAAATAGGGTACAGTAGAGTACAGTCGGGTACAGTAGGGTAAGATAGGGTACAGTAGGGTACAGTCGGGTACAGTCGGGTACAGTTGGGTACAGTCGGGTACAGTAGGGTACAGTCGGGTACAGTCGGGTACAGTCGGGTACAGTCGGGTACAGTAGGGTACAGTCGGGTACAGTCGGGTATAGTAGGGTAAAATAGGGTACAGTTGGGTACAGTCGGGTACAGTAGGGTAAAATAGGGTACAGTTGGGTACAGTCGGGTACAGTAGGGTAAATAGGGTACAGTTGGATACAGTAGGGTAAAATAGGGTACAGTAGAGTACAGTCGGGTACAGTAGGAAAAAATAGGGTACAGTAAGGTACAGTAAGGTACAGTCGGGTACAGTCGGGTACAGTAGGGTAAAATGGGGCACAGTCGGGTACAGTAGGGTAAAATAGGGTACAGTAGGGTACAGTCGGGTACAGTAGGGTAAAATAGGGTACAGTTGGGTACAGTTGGGTACAGTAGGGTAAAATAGGGTACAGTAGGGTACAGTAGGGTAAAATGGGGCACAGTCGGGTACAGTAGGGTAAAATAGGGTACAGTAGGGTACAGTCGGGTACAGTAGGGTAAAATAGGGTACAGTAGAGTACAGTCGGGTACAGTCGGGTACAGTAAGGTAAAATAAGGTACAGCAGGG
The DNA here is from genome assembly GCA_947859365.1 of Archips crataeganus. NCBI lineage: Eukaryota > Metazoa > Arthropoda > Insecta > Lepidoptera > Tortricidae > Archips > Archips crataeganus. Next base: position 9,516,577 of record OX402064.1, read on the forward strand.
TACAGTCGGGTACAGTAGGGTAAAATAGGGTACAGTAGGGTAAAATAGGGTACAGTTGGGTACAGTCGGGTACAGTAGGGTAAAATAGGGTACAGTAGAGTACAGTCGGTTACAGTAGGGTAAAATAGGGTACAGTTGGAAACAGTAGGGTAAAATAGGGTACAGTAGAGTACAGTCGGGTACAGTCGGGTACGGTCGGGTACAGTAGGGTACAGTCGGGTACAGTCGGGTACAGTAGGATAAAATAGGGCAAAGTCGGGCACAGTCGGGTACAGTAGGGTAAAATAGGGTACAGTTGGGTACAGTCGGGTACAGTAGGGTAAAATAGGGTACAGTTGGATACAGTAGGGTAAAATAGGGTACAGTAGAGTACAGTCGGGTACAGTAGGAAAAAAACAGGGTACAGTAAGGTACAGTCGGGTACAGTCGGGTACAGTAGGGTAAAATAGGGTACAGTAGGGTACAGTCGGGTACAGTAGGGTAAAATAGGGTACAATTGGGTACAGTCGGGTACAGTAGGGTAAAATAGGGTACAGTTGGATACAGTAGGGTAAAATAGGGTACAGTAGAGTACAGTCGGGTACAGTAGGAAAAAATAGGGTACAGTAAGGTACAGTAAGGTACAGTCGGGTACAGTCGGGTACAGTAGGGTAAAATAGGGTACAGTAGGGTACAGTCGGGTACAGTAGGGTAAAATGGGGTACAGTCGGGTACAGAAGGGTACAGTCGGGTACAGTAGGGTAAAATAGGGTACAGTAGGGTACAGTCGGGTACAGTAGGGTAAAAGGGTACAGTAGGGTAAAATAGGGTACAGTAGGGTACAGTCGGGTACAGTCGGGTACAGTAGGGTAAAATACCCTATTTTACCCTACTGTACCCTACTGTACCCTATTTTACCCTACTGTACCCGACTGTACCCCTTTTACCCTACTGTACCCGACTGTACCCTGCTGTACCCTATTTTACCCTACTGTACTCAACTGCACCCTACTGTACCCTATTTCACCCGACTGTACCCTACTGTACCCGACTGTACCCTATTTTACCCTACTGTACCCGACTGTACCCTACTGTACCCTATTTTACCCTACTGTACCCGACTGTACCCGACTGTACCCCTTTTACCCTACTGTACCCGACTGTACCCTGCTGTACCCTATTTTACCCTACTGTACTCAACTGCACCCTACTGTACCCTATTTCACCCGACTGTACCCTACTGTACCCGACTGTACCCTATTTTACCCTACTGTACCCTACAGTAAGGTACAGTACAGTACAGTAGAGTAGAGTCGAGTCGTAGGAAAAATATTGTATGCAACGGTGTATAATTTGGTCTTAACGGCTCGTGCCGTCTTCCATTGCGATACTCGCATTCGCTCGTATCGCAACTCACGTCACTCGCCTTTTAAGACCTCACTTATACAACAGTTGCATAAAATACTATAACTATCGTATCGTATCGTACCGTAACTATTAGTCAGTAAGCCAAGTGTCATTATGTAAAATTACTCTTCTACGATTTACGTGAGACTTAAAACATACGTTATATTTATACTCAAACCGATTTACGTTGAGTGAAATTAAATAAGTATTCGTGGGTAGGCGCGTACGCTCAACACGATATACGTAGAGGTAGTTACGCGGCAGCGGGGCACTCGACACGATTTACGCGGAGATCTTATTGCACTTTTGACCCTTAAAACATACGTTATTTTATACTCAAATACGATTTACGTCGAGTTAAACAACATATAAGTATTCGAGGGTAGGCATGCGCACGCTCAACACGGTATACGTGGAGGTAGTTTGCGCGGCGGCGCGGCTTTCAACGCGATTGACGCGGAGATGTTAAATATAGCTATATATAAAATATGCTATCTTGCCACCGAAGTACAAGAACACCGTTTATATGCACGTAGAATACATTGCATTTAGCTATGTATGTAAGTATTCAGCACGTTTTACGTGGGAGTGCCAAATAGGGGTAGTGTAATAAAAACTGGCAATTCTAGGCGACAGCCGTTAGGTGTAAAATATAAGCAATTAGCTGTAAGACTTACCGTATAATTGGTAATCCATTTCATCATCGTCGGAACCGGAACTAGAAATTGTTCGTTTCTTTTTTACTTCTTTTTCTAGTCTCCGTATTTTTCGCATAATCCCTTCATAATATCCGTCGTCGTCTCGATCGCGGTATCTCCTTTTTCCACCCATAGTGTGCAGAAGTCACCGATGACCGTTAATATTTGAGCGGGAACGTGTGACTCGGACGACACTAAAAAACGTAATGAAGACCTACCGCCGGCGCAGGCACGACAGTGCACAGTGGAGTGACAATGAGCGAGTGAGACAGAAAGTTTTGATCTGATTTAAGGTCTCTAAAGGTGTGATAAGGACGGCACCATACTACGTACTGCTGCTTGTAAATAATGTAATCGTCGTCTAAGGGATACGAAGTATAATTGAACAACGAACGCCAAACAAGTGTTTGCTAGTAAATGTACAACCATGAAAAGCCGTTGTGGCTAGTGGTTTGACCTCTGGCCTGTGAAGCAGAGGATCATGAATTCGATTGCGTGCGAGCTCGCACCTGTAAATTATTCGGAATTGATTGTAATTTTATCATAGCTCTTCGGTGAAGGAAATGATTGTGTACAATGACAACCTGCTATATCGGCGTAGCAATTCAATGAGGTTTTCAGTTTTCATACCAGTTTTAATAAATAAATAAAAATAAATAAATATCACGGGACAATTTACACCAATTGACCTAGTACAGTCAAGTGTAAAAATATGGGTGCACGCAACTTGCTCATAAATATGTCCCATAGCTCTTATGTCGTCGAATTAAGGTATTGGTACATAATTATGAGAGGATGAAATCGATACTTATTTTTGCACTTGACCCTACCAAACTAAGCAAAGCATGTACTATGGGTACTAGACAACGGATAAACCTACTTATGTAGATAAATACATACTTAAATACATATTAAACATCCAAGACTCGAGCACAAACATTCATATTTTTCACACAAATATCTGCCCCGACCGGGAATCGAACCCGGGACCTCAAGCTTCGTAGTCAGGTTCTCTAACAACTAAGCTATCCGGCCGTCTAATGTAAAAAATAAAGCTCTCTCAACTTGAGAAGTGTATAGTGTATAGCATAGTGTAGTGTATAGTCGCGAAATGAAAAGGTTGACATAGAGTCGAAAACTGACGAACCTTTTCATTCCTCGACTGTACTAAGTATATTTAGTAGTGGTACTTATATAAATCGAAAATTGTAATGATGATGAATCAAATGCTAATTCAAGAAACATAAGCTAGGAAGTTCAAAATCCCCACGATGCCGACGAAGTTGTTGTTTTCTAGTAAATGAACATCCAGCCCTTAGGTATAGGTACCGTATAAACTTGATGCAGCCGGACCGTCTCTAACATCAGGCAAATGCCAAACCGTTGATTATACTCACATTTATATCATCTCGAGTCCATCTGGCTGCGGGGGTCACGGCCACCCTGATTGATTTAAAGTTTATCTCTAAAACAACGACGTTGATAAGGTTAATCCATTCAATGGGAAATTAAAAGTTTATTAGTAACTAAGCCTTTAATATTCGATTCGACATTCAAAACCAAAATAAAAAAAAACCTGTAAGTAGGCCATAGAGGGTTCTGTTACATAAATTATTTCACTCGTGCTTAAAATACCACGTTCGCAAAATACCAGATTTTACAAAATACTTCGTTACCTATTTACCACATTTCTAGCTTACCAGATTTTCGTTGCACCACATTACGAAATCGAAATCGAAGGTATAAAGGTATAAAGAAGTAATTTTTTTGGTGGAATGTCTTATTTTGGACATTTGGTATAATGCAAATGTAATAAATAGACAATATAGTATTTTTAAAAATCTGGTATTTTGGGAACGTGGTATTTTAGGCACGAGCGCAATATTTTACATTTGAAAAGAAATTTCGTAATTTCGCAAAATCCCCCAAGAAATTCCAACAGTTGCGTCATTGGTCTTCACTATCGTTGCTGTAAATACACCCGTGCCAATTTTCACGTCTCTAAACCCAGCGGTTGAGATTTCAGGATTTTTTCCCGATTCCGTGGAAATATCAGAATAAAAAATTACCTTATATGTTATTCTAAACGTCCAGTTATCTATGTATCAAATCTCATCCAAATATATCCAGTTGTTTTAGCGTGAAGGATAACAAACACACATAGGTACTAAAAAACTTTCGCATTTATAATATTAGTACGATTTATTATCATTTAAAACTGACCAGCGACTGTCGTTTAGCTCACTTGATGGTGTATGTGCAGATGAGGCCGTAGAAGTTCACTTGTTCCTAATAGCCTATTCGCTCTGGCATTGAATAGCCTTTGCTTGTTCCGCTGTCTGGTCTGGTATGGTATTAGGTGGCTAGCACTGGGGTATCTGACTATCTACATCTCTACGCGGATCGTCTGATCTTGGCCACCAGAATTTCACGATTATTGTATCGTTACCATACTTACATAAGTACGCCGAATGAAGTTTAGCTCGGATACCAACACCTAGTCGAAAAATGTTTTAAAGCGGAAAACTAACGTATAGTTACTTACAGTCAAGGAAACTGAATCTCGTCGCGTACCAGGCTGGAATCTTTTCACAACCAATTTCACTATGATTTCTTCGGCTGATGTATGAAAATGTCAACATGAAATTTGCAATGAAAAGCGTTTACCCTGGCAAAGTCAACCAATTTAATTCCTAGGCCACTATAGAACCTTGTCGCATTAACTACTAGATAATTACAACGTCAGTGCGAGTCAAAGAATTTACCAACTTTCCGAAGAAAATTTGCTATAAACGTAGTTTTTTAAACGTTTTCGCTGTATGACATGAGAGGAAAAGAAGTTTTGACAGACGGCCAATATCGTTGACACTTGACACACGTTCGCAAAGATCGAGTTTGTCGTCATGACATACATCACCCAATAATCACTGCCGTAGAAGGTAACAAATTGATTAATTTTGGCATGGTCCTATAGTGGCCTAGGAATCAAATTGGTTGATTGTACGTGATTCAGTTTCCTTGAGTGCACTTACATACAATCAGTGCAAGTCAACCAAAAAGCTTGTGAAAAATTTAAGCAAATCTATTTAGGCTAACAATTTTTTTAAGTTCAAGTTGATTAGACGAGTGCCTCAGGAAGGGCACCGGCAATTAGACTTAAAGTTCAAGTATGGATAAGGTAATTAACCGTGTAATGGGCACAAAAACCGTGCCGTAGAATTATTTGGTAACGTTATTGGAACAACGTGTTTGTGTTTTAATGATTCTGCCGTTTAATGTTCGGCATTAAGGTATTTTAAAGAGGAATAATTTTATCTTCTGGCGGCTTCTCTGTCGGTATTCTACAGGCTGCATTTCGGTGAATGTGCTCCGGTACTGCACGACCTTATTCCGCCTGCTCCTTTCTTCCACAGGTCGACCAGGAGTAGGCGGGGTCTCCACCCTCACGTTGTCAGTATTCCCAAATTCCGCACAAAGCGTTTTCGCTCTTCCTTCATCAACCGCACAGCTAAGGAGTGGAATTCCCTGCCTGCGACTGTGTTCCCTGAACACTACAATTTGGCCGCTTTCAAGTCTAGGGTGAATGAGCATTTACTAGGCAAGCGTGCTCCATCGTAGGCCTCATCTTCGCTTTCCATCAGGCGTGATTGTGGCCAAACGCAAGCCTATATATAGTATTAAAAAAAAACTTGGGTTTTTCAAGGTTCGGTAGTCTTAACACAGAACCCTTATAGTTGCGCTACGTACGTCTGTCTCTCCGTCTGTTCATCCGTAGCTTGCTTTAAAACTGTTTGTACTAGATAACTGCAATTTTGCATGAGTATGTACATAGGAGTAGTAAGACATAGCTCGAAGAATCTCTAGACTTAAGTGGCAGTGGGTAGGGCACATCGCTCGCAGAACTGACGGCCTATGGGGCCCAAAGGTTCTCGAGTGGCGTCCACGGACCGGAAAACGCAGTGTAGGTATAGACCGTAGGCCACCAACAAGATAGAGCGACAACCTGGTAAAGGTAGCGGGAACGCATTGGACAAAATTGTGTTGAATTACACAATTGTCAATCAAGTATGACGTTTTGCACCTAACTAAGAGCGATAAGGTACAAAAGTGACCAGCTACTTTTGATGCTGACCGTAAAAAAAAAATTTGTGCGTAACTACACGTACTATTTTTTAAGTATTTTTTTATCATGTATCCTACAATCTGGGGTATCGTTGGATAGATCTTCATGTATGACAATTGTTTTTCGATTTTGTGATCCGTTTGAGAAATATTAAACTTTCAAATGCTAATTTTTGTTAGAGTCGAGTATTTCTTCTCTACCAGCTTTGTTATTGTTTGGAGGATTTGCTTGTCATTTTTCTAACTCTAAAATTTGGCAGGCCCATTGAGGTAGCCCCAGGATGGCTTCTACAAAATTCGAAGTTCGTATGGTGCCATCCCTTTCACCCTTCTGTTGAATAACTATTAGCATGAACAGAACGGAACGATACGAAGTTCGAAAATCAAATTTCGTAGTATAAGGGCAGACGGCGCTGGCAGGATAACTTAGACATTATGGACAGGATGGACATTGGACACCGCTCAAAATCTGGCCGAATAAGTAACACTTCTCCGAGCTGATTAGCAGAGATCGGAATTTTCACGGTAAAATATTCGTCTGTCGCAATCAAGCTAGTATTAGAACCAATTTTTTATCGTTATCGATAGTTGTGCAATAGAAGAAAAAAACATATTTAATACCGAATTTTAGGTCAGGTTTGTATAAAATTATATAGAGACAGGTGCAATTTCTTCTTCGAAGTCCGCGTCACTAACACACAGCAGCACATGACATTTTATTTGGTTTGTGATAGTGATAGGAGTCAATCAAATCATTAAATTTCTCAACATTCTCTGGGAGTAGCCTGTTTCGTTTATCACTTGACCTAAAATTCTGTATTAAATTATGTTTCTTTAATTTAGTGGACCGTGTTTTTCTCCTACTGCACAATACAATATCGATAAAAAATTGGTTCTTACACTAGTTTGATTGCGACAGTCTCATATTTTGCCGTGAAAATTCCGATCTCTGCTAATTATTATTGATAATAATAGATTTGGTTAGGGACATTTTTTATTTCTCTCATTTACTAGTTGTGCGATGTGGACACACCAAAACGTCGACAATTAGTGTCAAAAACAAATGACTATCGCAACTCAGTTGTCAATAATCGGTAATTACAAAAGTTACGAAAGCGCCAGAAAGATTCAGACTTGAGACAAAGGTCTCATTCCGTGTGACCTAGAGGTCGTAGACTTATGGGGAGAGCGGTGGAGTACACTTGGCGGCAAAAAAGCCTTTAACCATTTAAGATATTGTAACATTTCTTTTGATGCATAAAAAACATTGATTGATTTTTGGGTAAGATGGAAGTAATCTGTTAACGGGAAAATATTGCCCTTGTATCTATATCTACATACTATTTACTCGTTTTTATTGAGAGCGTAAAATTTTTGACTTTTTTTCACGCTTAATCAGAACAATAAACTTATAATGACGTAATAATTGTTATACTAAAAACATTTAACTCCAAATTTTTTACTTTAAGATTTTTAAGAAAGGTTTTTTTGTTTTTTTTTTTTTTATTATGATTTCACGGGATGACCGTAAAAGTAAAAAAATTGGAGTTAAAAATAAAAATACAAAAAGACTAAAAACCAATCCTGTTATAATGACGTATTGTGGATATATAATATTTTAGCCCGCGGTACTTACGGACATATTATGTAGGTAATTAAGTAAATGAAAAATATTTAATTTTAGATATATCCAAAGTATAATCTACGAGTATCGTTTTGACCTCAAACTGTGTTTTGCTAGACATTAATTATCATATTTTATGTGTTTTAGGGTTCCGTGCCCAAAGGGTAAAAACGGGATCCTGTTGCTGAGACTTCGCTGTCCGTCCGTCTGTCACCTGGCTATAACCGTGATAGCTAGATAGTTGAAATTAATAACAACAAATACTAAAAAACAGAATAAAATAAATATTTGTTCTTTGTGTTTGTTATTGTTTTTTTTTGTTCTTTGTTTATTTTGTTATTTTGACACTTGATTATATTATTATTGTTTAATTACCAACTAAGTATTATGTTTTAAGATATTGTGTATCGAGTTGTATTATAATTCTTTAGATTCCTTTTGTCTATAACACAGGTTACACTTGTAACCTAGCTTAGACTAAACTAAATTTAATTACTAGACCTAAGATTATTTCATGCTTATATTTTGTATCTTATATGAACTTTATGAATAAATAAATAAATAAATAAATAAATTTAAGGGGGCTCCCATACAACAAACGTAATTTTTTTTGCTCGTTTCTGCTCGATATTGTTAACGGCAACAGGTAGACGCTTGAAATATTCAGTTCACAGAATATTTAACTAGTTATATACTAACTTTAAAAATAAATTATTAAAATAAAACAACTCCCATACAACAAACGTGATTTTTTTGCTGTTTTTATAGATAATGGTACGGAGCCCTTCGTGCGCGAGTCCGACTCGCACTTGGCCGATTTTTTTTTATGGGTGTAGGTACGGGCGTAGATATTTTAAGTTTCTCCTGTTGGTGACTGTATCAAGGTGTTGAAATGATGAGGTGATGAGCCATTGTTCGATAAGACATATTGACTGGTAATGTCTACCAAGCTTAAAGGATAAATGAATGTTTAGGCTACTGGGAGCCGTTCAATAGTCATGCAAACTTTTAGCATAATTCATAATTTGTCAGAAATTATCATTTTGCATAACTCTTTTTTTTCAGAAACCATTGATTATTCAGGAATTTTGAAAATACTATCCAATAGGACTCTGTAGGTTAGGTTAGGTTTGTTTTATAACAATTCTGTACAATTGATGGCTTCAGAGCAAAAAAGAGTTATGCGAAATGATAATTTCTGACAAATGATAAATTCGGACAATAGTTCTTATGACGATTATTACACACCCCCGTGTCACGAGATTTTTATATATTAGAAGAAGATTAAAGCTAGGAACTTATACAGGGTTATTTGTAATTCACTAGCATCCTTTTAACCCTAAACTCCTACCACTTAAACAAATGTTTTAAGTTTTACGGCTTTTGTCATAACTTAACATTTTTGGTGTAACAACGTTTTGAAAATTTGAGATTACCTCTTATTTTTACGATACTCTGTGTATTTGTATGGGGAAAAAAGTGCTTCATTTTAAAAAGTCGTAAAACAAAAAACATTTGTTTGAGTGATAGGAATTCAGGGTTAAGAGGATGTCAGTGAATTACAAATAACCCTGTAGTTTTAAGTACGCAGTGTGCGCAGGTGTTTGTTATCGAACTCCTCCGAAATGGCTTGACCGATTTTTATCAAACTTTTTTCTCTGTATTCAGTAGGTCTGAGAATAGATTAGGCTATTTTTTTATACTCCTATTCTACGCAGACGGAGTGGCGGGCAACAGCTAGTACACATATAAAATTATGTTTCTTATTCTGTTTATATGACCTATCCGCATCAAATAAGTGTAATGTTTAGATACACGTCTCCATCACGAAGTCGCCTATGATTAGGTATTAGCAAAATACAAAATAGATGTTCTGTACCGCATATGTCCGTATATCTGCACTAAAATCTGTACGTAACAATGAGTCGTGATGCCACATAACCTGGGACCACGACATAAGAATGAGCTCGCAATCCTTACACTGAGATGACCTTATGTGACCTCTTGACCCGATACTGGTACGACATGATTTGGGCGGATTTTTGATCTCACACTGTTACCTAATGCGGTGCAGATTGTTTGACGCTTTTGGGTCTAAGAGGGAGTCCATAATTTAACACATGTAGGCTGTATACGAACTAATAAACTATGGGCAACTGAACAGCCTTATCATAGTCAGAAAGAATGAAATAAATAATATAGGTACTGACTTTAAGTGCATTGTAGCTTTCATTGTTTCAGACTTTTTAACATAGGTACATACTTATTGTCGGTCCCTTGCTAAATGCTCCTTTCATCCATTTAAAGGTTGACTGATACTACTGATAGAGATCCCTTGTAGGGAAAAGTTCGCCTTCGTGCTTTTGCATATAGCTCAACGGTTGTCAATAGTAAATAAATAAATATCACGGGACAATTCACACCAATTGACTTGGTCCCAAAGTTAGCTAAGCAAAGCTTGTGTTAAGGGTACTAGCAACGAATAAACATACTTATATAGATAGATACATACTTAAATACATATTAAACACCCAAGACCCGAGAACAAACATTCGTATTTTTCATACAAATATCTGCCCCGACACGGGAATCGAACCCGGGACCTCAAGCTTCATAGTCAGGTTCTCTAACCACTAGGCCATCTGGTTGTCTAATAGTGTTTTGCTATTCTTATTTTTTTTGCACAATAAAGAATACATACATACCTACATACTTACTAAATAATACCAATTCAACATTGCAACAACAATGCCACCGACGCATATTATGTGTTTTCGGGACTTCGTCCAGTGCCGCCGCTGTCATAATTATTCATACATTTTGAACGCACATGTGTTAACGACCGCTTTAGCCTAGTTGGCAGTGACTCTGCCTACGAAGCAAGAGGTCCTGGGTTCAAATCCCGGTAAGGGCATTTATCTGTGTGATGAGCACGAATATTTGTTCCTGAGTTATGGATGTTTTCTATGTATTTAAGTATTTATTTATCTATATAAGTATGTTTATCCGTTGCTTAGTACCCATAACACAAGCTTTGCTAAGCTTACTTTGGGACTAGGTCAATTGGTGTGAATTGTCCCGGATATTTATTTATTTATTTATTTTATTTTATGTGCGTCGGTGGCACCTGTGTAAGTCAGGTAACAGTGAATGCGTTAACTAAGAAATAATAATAAATTGACTTCAAAACAACCAAAACACCAAATTACGGGCCGTATAGAAACAGAACAAGATAATAAAGTAAATATGGTCCCAGCGCATACAGTCTCATTTATCATTTCAGCTTATATAGGTTCCACTGCCGGGCACAAGCCTTCTCTAGAATGAGAGGGCATGAGCCGTAGTTCCCGCGCGGGCCCAGTGCGGACTGGGAACTTCACACTCACCATTGAATTTCTTCGTAGCCTATGTCCAGGTTTCCTCAAGATGATTGCTTAAATAAATGCTGAATTTAAAATGTATTTTCGCTCATAAGTTTCGAAAACTCAGAGGTGCGACCCGGGCTCGAACCCACAACCCTCGTTTTGAGACGTCATAAAAATGAAAAATAAATGAAAAATAATTTATTCAGTAACTTAGTTAGTTATGACAATAACTGTGCTGGTGCCTCTTTTTGAGTATCATGATACTCGTACTAAGAGAACACCGCTCCTCCATGTTATGTAACTTAAAACTACTTAGGTGTAGGTACTCTAAGCTATTTTATTAAAAATATAACAACAAAAAATAAAAAATAAAAATAAAGTGAGGCAACGTATGTATATTAATGGTAGGTATGGTGCGGCTGTGTGTGTATAAGTGTGTGTGTGTGTGTGTGTGTGTGTGTGTGTGTGTGTGTGTGTGTGTGTGTGTGTGTGTGTGTGTGTGTGTGGTGTGTGTGTGTGTGTGTGTGTGTGTATGTGTATGTGTGTGTTAATGCGTGTGCGCGGGTGTGATAATCATCATACAGGTTTCTGAATTAAATTCTCAATATCAATATAGCTTTAGCTAACTAGCTTTAGTTAATTTAGTTTAGTTAATTTAATTAATTTAGCTTTACACTCATATGCAGTCAAGGAATAAATTTCTAAGTGTTTGTTTATAACATTATACAGGTTGGCACATTGTGCAGGTTGTTGTCTCTTTGCAAATTTAGATTTCACTCTCGGAGTGTAAATTACTTTGGTCCTATTCCTACGTGTAAATGTTGTAGCTGGTATAAATGTGGTTGTCTTGTGTGTTTTTAGGATTAAATTTAGAATGTACAATTTTCTTACAGAAAGTAGGTCACAGAGTAAATACAGTTCATTAGTGGGGAATCTGTACGGTTTGAGGTACATAACTTTTAGCAGTGCCCTTTGAGCTCTCTCAAGCTCAAGGAACTTAGTCTTTGTAGCACCTCCCCAAACAGGAATACAGTATGTGAGGACTGATTGAGCTAGAGATACGTAGACTTGATTTAAAGTACTCTTCGTAAGGACATGCCTAAGATTTTTAAATATCCAGATTAGTTTGCGAACTCTACTCATAATACCCTCAACATGTAAGTGCCAGGTGAGACGTTGGTCAACTAAAACCCCAAGGTATCTAGTAGATTCAACTTTACCAATAGCTGGACAGCAGCAAATAATTTGCCTATTTTGGCAAGTATGAATCTTAATTGAGAAGTCAGTTCCAGGTTGTGTACGGTTATAGTTGGTGAAGCAAACATAGTTGGTCTTAGCTGTATTAAGGGTCAATAAACTACTCTGTAACCATCCAGCAATTTTTGAGAGGCCGATCTCTGCAGACAAGCGCACTTCCTCCCATGTAAGTATAACCAGAGAAAACAACTGCTGTGTCGTCAGCATACGTGAATACAGTTCCAGACTCAATAGGCATATCACACAGTTGGTTAATGTAAATTAAGAACAGAGTTGGGCCCAGAATACTGCCCTGTGGAACTCCGTAAGAAATAGCACGCTCGTCACTAACATAATTTCCCAATTTGACCTTTTGTGTCCTGGTCTGAAGATAGCTGCCAAGAAGAAAAAGAGGAGCACCCCGTATGCCAAATCTCTCCAGAGTGTCAACAAGGATGGGAACAGAGACGGTATCAAATGCTTTTTTGAGATCTAAAAATACCGACAAACATTTTTTACTTTTATCTATATTACTAATAATAAGCGAAGAAAGTGCAGTAACAGCATCTTCCGTAGAGATACCCCTTCTGAAGCCATACTGTGCCCTTGATAGCAGATTAAATTTATTCAGATAATTAATAAGCCTAATGTTTATTAGTTTTTCCACAATTTTGGAAATAGAAGGCAGCACCGATATAGGTCTATAATTGGAGACATCGTCCCTGCTTCCACCCTTGTACACAGGAGTAATAAGAGCTTGCTTAAGAATGTTAGGAAAGATACCACGATCAAAGCACATATTCGCCAAATGTGATATTATAGGTACAACAGTATCACTGGCTACTTTTAAGAATTCAGTAGGGATACTATCCCAGCCAGGAGCACTATTCGATTTTAGGTTAGATAACACGGAAAGCACCTCGGCCGGATCTGTCTCGAAAAGAACAAATGAGTTCCCAATAGAGTCATTAGAGGTGTTGGACTACCAGCTAATGGAATAACCTCAGCGAGAGATTTGCCAACTTCGGAGAAATACTGGTTTACAACATTTACAGACTCCATTGGTGAGACTCCGATGTCCAGTAATTCAGCACTCTCAGTCCCACACTGCTTTCGGTTAGTTATCGTATTGATTGCTTTCCAAAGGGTTCTAGGGTTTTTACTGGCTTTAATTAGTTGATCCTTATCACATTTCCTTTTCAATTTTTTGATTAAACCATTGCAATAATTGCGATATCTTTTGTATGTGATTTTTAAAACGATGTTATCTGGATCGGCCCGAACGCTTTTTTGCATATAATTTCTATTCCGAATGCGGCGTTAAATACCCGGTATAATCCAGGGCTTAAGGTTACGGTTAGCCCTAGGAACCATGGCAACAACAGTACTTTCTGCAAGACATCTTCTAATTTTATTAATAAACATTTCAGTAAGCTCGTTAGGATCACTCGTGTCATATAATTCCGTTAGATTGTCATTTAAGAGAATATCATGCGCCTTGTCAAAATTTATACAAATTTTCGTTTTTTTACTGGATTTTGGAATATGTGTATTACCTATTTTAAGCAGAATCATCGCGTGATCTGTAACAGTAGTGTCTAAAACTAGAATCTTAGTGTCCAAGTAGCTTTTGTCAAGCTTTAACATAAAATGGTCAAGGCATGCCCCCTCTCTAGTAGGCAGTATATGCCCAGGTAAAAAACCATGCATAGCCATCATATTTAGGTAATTTAATCTATTAGCCTGTTCAAAAGAATGTTCGTTTGTTTTATTTGCAATATTTATATTTATGTCACCAGTAACGACAATGTTTCCACTTGATTTGATAGAATCCAAATGTGAACTTAAAGAAGATATGAAGCAATCTGCTTTAGAATTAGATGGCGATCTATATATACCGAGAATTATACCGTTCGGAGTTGTTATTTCTAGACAAGATGCATGTGTTAGTATTATTTCTCGGACCCTGACCTTGCAGGTATTATGAACATAAGCTACAACCCCATCATTTTGATTTAAGTGGTTAGTGGTCGAGAAGTTACCATAGTTTTCTATAGCTGGAACCGGTTTATCGGAGTGCAATCGGCATTCACTTAATATAATTAGGTCAATATTAAAATTGAAGCTTTAATGTTAAACCACTAGGCTACCATGACTTCGTACTCTGACACACTCATTAAAAAAGTGAAAATATCTGATCGATACAAGATGGAACCAAAGGGTTGGCAGCACGATTTTAATTATAATAATAATAATAAGTATTTTATTTCGGACGGTGTCCATAGGGGTTAGTGTACAAAGGAAAGAACTTAATACCTAGTGTTAGTGCTTACATCTACTAAAACATTTATACATTAACTGGGTGCGTGTAGCTTCGTCCATCGCTGGAGCAAAGACGAATCCCATCTGTTGGATAGCGCCGCCAGGATACCGTTCGGGCTGCCGCGCCATCGGCTCAGTAGGGAGGCGCACCTCTTTCGCATAATAGTCGCGAAGCCGTCAACCTGCGCATTATGATGATTGCTTTTGTTAATTTTAATATTATTTTTTCTCAATTAAATTATTCTAATCCGTTTTGATTGAATTCTAATTGATTCGATCCCGTAGAGAAACCCCGAGCATAGCCCTCTCCATAGCTCGTTGAGCGACTCTGATCCTATTCATCAGGCCTATAACGAAGCACCATGTCTGGGATCCATATGTCATCACTGGTAACACACACTGGTTATGGACTTTCGTCTTAAGGGACTGAGGATCAGTTCGTTGAAATGGCAATAGGCAGGTCATATAGCACGCAGAAGAGATGGCCGTTGGGCGCGAAAAGTTCTCGAATGGAGACCACGGACTGGCAAGCGCAGCGTGGGACGTGCACCAACCAGATGAACGGACGATTTGTTAAAGGCTGCAGGCTCAAGGTGGATGCAAGTCGCTTCTAACCGTAATGATTGAGTATTAATGAGGGAGGCCTATGTCCAGCAGTGGACGTCCTACGGCTGAAATGATGTTGATAACTATGATGAAATTATCCTAGTGGTGCGTTTTTAAAATAAAGAGACTTTTTATGTTCAATTAAAGACTACATAATATGTAAACATTCACTCAATATATTAATTCCATAAGAAATGCAATATTCGGAAAAACTTGTTTTTATACAAAGATGTCTGTGCATTTGTAATCAGGTTTATTTATAACATTGTTATTTGTAAATATTAATACGCGGAAGTCTTTTAACATAATGAAGTATTAAAAATCGAATAACATAAAATTACGACTAACATAGGAATTAAAGCTTCTTCAAAACAGAGTTTTATTCAGATATTATTTTAAATAAGACTGATGGATCGTTTTGTTTAATTATAATATTATATCTTCGACCTTGAATGCATTGTTATGTAATAATCTCACATATTTTCTTAATACTTAAAATTAAAACTTTACGCTTATATACCTTAAGAGTCGGGTTATTTTGACCCTGGAGGGTAACTGTGGGCATTTGGATCCTCTATGATTCCAAAGAAATGGTTACAAGATATATGTAGAGTCCCAATGAATTGAAAAAATCCCGTTTTTTTCTTATCCCGTGGGACTTTTGATAGAATTTTGAAATAAGTTTTTTTTACTGTTATAATCACCTACTTGCATGCAAAATTTTTAGTCTGTAATAATTATAATTACGGAGATAATACCACTTTGAGTCTCATTTATTCTCTATCCCGTGGGAATTTCGAAAAGTCTCATCTTAGTGTAGGTACCTCTATGACACTCAATGCGTAATATGTGTTAGGTTGGCGGGACAACCTAGACCAACCTTAGGCTGCGTTCAAACCAAACCGACTGTCGGCCGCCGAATGTGAGCAGGCTCACTGTGAGCCCCAGTGTGAACGTTATTTTTAACCGACTTCAAAAAAAGGAGGAGGTTCTCAATTCGGTTGTATGTTCTTTTTTTTTTTTTTTTAACGTGTGTTACCTCAGAACTCCGTCCTTAATGAACCGATTTGGAAAATTTTTTCGTTGTTTGAAAGCATATGCTTCAAGGTTGGTCCCATTGTTACCAATATCCAGTTCTGATGATGGGATCCATGAGGAATTGAAGAAACTCCTCAAAAATTCAAGAGAAACGTATAGCGATTTTAGTATTTTCGGTGACAAATCGAGCATTTACATTCAGAAAGTATCATGGAACTCTGTAATAAAACGACACAACCCCGTCGAGCATTAAAAATAGAATTTTCAACATAAACTTATTTCGAAGTCAAACTGATGATTTTAACCTACGCATCTATTTTAAACAGAAACAACTAAAAAGCAAAAAATAAAAATTTTTAAATAAAAAATTAAACCTCCTTCAAAAAACATCCAAAAAACTATGAAATAATAATTGAACCAAACCGACCACAATAAGCATGAAAATATCTTTCTTCTAATCTGTTCGAAGTCGGTGCCTCAGCACAAGCCAGCAGGAGTGTGAAAGCCCTATAGATAGTAGGTATGTAGGTAAGTTAGATTACTAGGTCCACTCCTGCTGCTGGCTCGAGCTGAGGCACCGACTTCGAACAGATTAGAAGAAAGATATTTTCATGCTTATTGTGGTCGGTTTGGTTCAATTATTATTTCATAGTTTTTTGTATGTTTTTTGAAGGAGGTTTAATTTTTTATTTAAAAATTTTTATGTACCGTATTTTATGTCGGCGACTACGCATAGCGTAATAGCGTATTGTCGATTCGGTGTGAACGAAACAGTGAATAGGTATGGAAATACAATAAACTGCGTAACGCGCGCTCACATTCGGCGGCCGACAGTCGGTTTGGTCTGAACACAGCCTTATGCTTAAGCTCCAAACACACAGACATCGGAGGCGTGCCGGTGCAGTGGCGGTGACGGTTGTAATATTCTAACTTGTATGAACGAGTTCGCGGTACGGTACCGCACAACCGTTCATACAAGTTAGAATATTACAACCGTCACCGGGGCCGCGCCGCCCCGCTATCGCTTTCAGCGCGTTTGGTGCTTAAGGGCTGGAAAGACACCGCTCAAAATCGGGATGAATGGATAAATTATTTGGAGGCCTTTGCCCAGCAGTGGGATACTTCTCCAGGCTAATTAATAATAATAGCTATTATAAAGGTGATTTCATTACAGAGTAGGGCGCAGCATCGCTTCTGGGCGCGTGCGCGGCGACGATTCGTGTCGTTTTGTAGTGCCCACGGGATGTTTGATTCTCCAACTATAAGTAAGTTAAGAAGGCGTACCAAAACTGATGTTAAATCAAATTTATGAAGGCGATGACACAAAATGATACCTTGTTGGTGATGTTACACATGAGAAGACAATTAAAGATTGTATCTACGGTATTGTGACACACACAGTTAAACTGTTGGGTCCAATAAATAAATTAATATTGGTAATGTACCTACGGTGATAAAGTTACATAAGGAATTATATAAATTGGAGGTCAAGGATGAAATGAATATCTAGTGAAGATGTGAGAGCGACAATAAAACTAGATTTTAATGGTGTTGATATTTTTTAGACATGCACTGTGTGGGAGTTATTACCTAATATTCACGTGAAAACGGCAACCCAAAAAGGAAAGGTTATTCTCTCGAAATGAGAGGGCTTGGGCTGTAGTGTAGTTGCCACGCGGACCCAGTGCAGGTTGGCAACTTCACACACAACACTGAATTTTTTCGCAGGTATGTGCAGGTTTCCTCACGATGTTTTCCTTCACCGTAAAGCTCATGGTAAATTTCAAATGCAATTTCGCACTAAATATCCCTTAAAACATAGAGGTGCAAGCCGATATTTGAACCCACGACCCTCTGGTTGAGAGGCCATAGGTTAAATCGCTACCACGACTTTTTCGTCGTGTAATGATTTCGTTGATTCCTTTGTGCTTTTCGTGCAGAATTTTGATGCAAATGAGAAATCAAAATTGTCGTTTATTTATATAAACAGATTGAAAGAATACTAGTGCTCTCGCTCTGGCTCAATGATCTTCTACCTACTCTAAACGCACCTTTATTTGCGCAAGGAAGATTTGATTGTTTTAAAAAAGCGGTCAAGTGCGAGTCGGACTCGTACATGAAGAGTTCAGTAACTCCGTACAATCTCTTAAAAACGGTTCTGTAAAAAATCTCCAAAACGTAGGCATTAGAATCGCAAACTCATACTCGTAGGTAGGTAAACATATCCGAACAACATAGAGCCGCTCGCGTTGCCTAGCAACCTGCCGGCTGTCACGTTGCCTAGCAACCGTGACCAGAGTTAAAAACGCTGTAAAAACACGTTTCTTGTCTGACGGCCCCCTTTAATTTTTAACTTTATTTTATTTTTCTTGTTTGTTGTAATAGCGGCCACAGTAATAACATTTGTCATAATCTATTACGGTTCAAGAGATAGAGAGCGCTGTGACAGACAGCGGAGTCTCAGTAATAGGATCCCGTTGGCAACCTTTGGGTACGGACCCCTTAACAACTAAGTTTATCACCTATTTAATGTGCGAGATCTTCCTGAAAGTATCGTTGTCTCGGTCAAATATAATTTACGATGTTCTATGTTGATTCAAGGCATAATTTAACAACTAAATAATAAGGGTTGCCTGGAAGAGATCGCTCTTAAGCGATAAGACCGCCTATTGCTTACCTTGTAACTTACTCTCTGTGTACCTGTTTTCTGTATTGCTTACTATTCCTGGTGTACAATAAAGAGTCATTTTATTGTATTGTATTGTATTATAAATCTATGAATGTATGAGTAATAAAATCTATTTTGTGTACTGAAGCATTATCCTTCAATCTAGTGTTGTGACATGCATTGCGCGCATCAATGGGTATTAAGTGTTAACACATTTTGTTTCATTCGTTAATAGTGATGTGATGATGTCCATCGATGAGTGACAACACTGTACGTTACGTAAAACAAGCAATGAAAATTATGAAATGAAGGTAAAATCAAGTATTATTGTTAAGTTTTGTTGAAAAATGTGACAGTTTGAATTATGTAACTATGTTTTCGAAAGATTTGGGTTTCCTGCAAAATATTTAATAACATACCTATAATAAAAAAAACACTGTATTTCACCAACATAGTTTACCTACTACAGTGTAGGTACATTTTCAAATCACAAATTTACCTACATTACAATTTTTGTAATAGTATTATTGAAACGATAGAAAAGCTTACCTTTAAATTAGACTGGCTTATGTTACAACATCAAAATTGAGTACAATTCTCGAAATAATGTACATTGAAATGTTTACCACATTAAACTGGCATTAGCCAATTTGTCTCGCTGTAGTATCAAGTATCCTTATCGACTGCGTCCCATCTCTAGCAGACGGATGCGGTCAGGCAACCTTCACTCGTTGCCCTTTCAACTCAAGGGGACATGAGAAAAATAGGTGCACTATGCGTGCGCGCAGGTGGTGTTTAGTGATGGGCCGACGTAGTAGAGCAGGTCAGACGATGACATTGCTTTTTTGTCTTAGTAGATAATATTATAGTTATTTTTTATTAAATCTATCAACGTGTCAGATTAAAGTGAATTGCATAATGTATGCAAGCGTATCAATTTCAAAACTGCTGCGCTTATTTGGCTAATTATTTTTTATGATTGTAATAAAAAGGCATGGTTTTTGCGAAAGAAAAATGTTGGGCAAAATGTATTGATAATTGATAGTAAAAAAAATTGTGAGTGAGACAGCAGATTCCCTTTTCCAGTTCACACGTGCGAGGTGGGACGGCCACCACGGCTTAATTTAAATTGAAGGTTCATTGATTCCATTCTTAATTTAATTTGACGTAACGCCGAGTACAATTTTATTTTTATTTTATCGCAATTAAACAACTTGAAAATAATTTACTCAATTACCGTCTTACTAAATAATTTAGATAAGACGATAAAGACATGCACATAGGTACACTTTTTTTTACTAGATATACATAACATAATCATCAAACAATCCATACTATACTATAACATTATTCATGTAAAAGTGAATTGTTTGTTTGTCCTTCTTTGACGTCGAAACTGAGATACGGATTGCCACGATTTTTTGTATGGACATAGTTGAAGGGCTGGAGAGTGACATAGGCTACTTTTTACCACGGGAAAATATCTCATTCTCACGGGAACACGTTTTAATCTACTTCATCGGGGGCGAAGCTGCGGGCATCAGCTATATAATAAATCATTAACTTAAACTAATTGTTTATGTACGATAAAATTATCCTAAACTAAAAGTAGATAAATCATAATTAGGTGTTATTTTAATTAATGTATCAATTTATCGTACATCCTCAATTAGCATTATATCAAACTTAAGCGCTCAAATCTATACTGTTCGTTACAAAAAAGTCCTTACGAAGCATTTTTAGCTGTGTTAAGCTACAGTTCCGTTACGATGTTTGTATCACGAGTTTGTTTTAATGAGGTAATCAAATAGCACTTGAAAAAGTGACAGGTTGTACAGTTTATGTAGCACGCTGACTTGTATAAGTAGTTTATCCGGGATTAACTTGGGGCCAAAAGGTTTACTACCATTACATTATGTCAAATTTAATGACCATTCATAGTGAACATAAACGGATCACTCACGTCTTAAAACGAGTTTAACTTGACATGTTACATGAGCCGCCGTGACGTGCGACTCCGATAGGAAGGGCTACAACTTAGCCCGAAACATGTCGAGTTAAACTCGTTTTAAGACGTGAGTGATCCGTTTATTTTCACTATGAGTGAGTCTCACGGTAGTTTCATGTTTAATGACCCATTATTTAATGACCGTTTTTAAAACCCCGACACAAAAAGAGGAGTGTGTAAGTGTGTGTGTGTGTGAGTGTGTGTGTATCTGTCTGTCTGTCTGT
Organism: Archips crataeganus; assembly: GCA_947859365.1. Taxonomy (NCBI): domain Eukaryota; kingdom Metazoa; phylum Arthropoda; class Insecta; order Lepidoptera; family Tortricidae; genus Archips; species Archips crataeganus. The sequence goes on from OX402064.1 coordinate 9,537,874, forward strand.
GTGACTGTATGTGGCATCATAACTCTTAAACGAGTAAACCGATTTGGATGCGGTATTTTTTATTTGAAAGCAGGTTTCTTGGCGATGGTTCTTCGACATGTTTCATCAAAATTGGTCCAGTCGTTTATAAGTTATCAGCTCTTTTGTATGCTCTGGAAGGGAGCTTAAACTTAATTGTGTGGGTGATTTTTTAATTTTTATTTTATAGTTATTAAATTGTACCTATGTATTTTGACACGTTCCCGTTCGTTATTAAAATTTAGATAGTAAGGACGGAATTTGCGATATAAACGGGATATGGAGTTCTGCAATAGGAGCGAAGCCATGGACATACGCTAGTCCCGATCATCATAATCATCATTTTTTTTATATAAGAGGGGGCAAACGAGCAGACGGGTCACCTGACGGAGAGCGATCACCGTCGCCCATGGACACCCGCAACACGAGGGGAATCACAGGTGCGTTGCCGACTTTTAGGAATTGGTAGGCTCGTTTTTTAAAGATCCCTAAGTTGTAACGCTCCGGGAATGTTGTCGCAGTAAGCTGAGTGCAGATCTTCGTCGAGCGAGGAAAGAATCATCATTTCAGACGAAAGACGAAAAACTGCTGAACATAGGCGTCCCCCATGGTTCATCAAACAGACCGGTCCTGCGTTATCCGCATCCAACGCGTTGCCGCAACGTTAACCTGATAGCTCATTTACACTCGCGTACGAGTGGCGAGACGAACTGCGAGACAAGCAACGAGACGGGAGTGTAAATAGACGCTTGCGGCTCGCCTCGCGCCTAGTCTCGTTACTTGGCAACGCTCGCGACGCCGACAAAACAATTAAACCGCCGAAAAAACTGAAAAGCAAAAAATAATACCTTTTTTGTTTGACCTTAATCTAGGTACCAGTTTGAAGTCGGTGCCTCAGCACTAGCCAGGAGGAGTGGACCTGTAATCTTCTACCTGATTGGCTTCTATCACTCCTGGCTCGTGCTGAGGCACCGACTTCAAACTGGTACCTAGATTAAGGTCAAACAAAAAAGGTATTATTTTTTGCTTTTCAGTTTTTTTGGCGGTTTAATTTCTTTGTTAAAAAGTTTTTATTTAATACTTTTTTCCCATCCTTGGGGTAAAGTTTGTTTCCAAATTTATATAATACCAACTTCAAGGTATACCCTATCCAATAAAAAAGAATTATGAAAATCAGACTACTCTGTAAAAAGTTAGTCAATCATCTCCTGTTTTCCTACCCTTAGGGTAGGAATATTATTTCCAAATTTACATGGGACCACTCTTGGGGTATACGCTTTCCAATATAAAAAGAAACATCAAAATCCGACTACTCTGTAATAAGTTATGCGTGGTCATATAGTACAATCAGTAACTGAACAATCAATCATCCCCTGTTTTCCTACCCTTAGGGTAAGAATATTATTTCCAAATTTAAATGGGACCACCCTCGGGGTATACGTTTACCAATAAAAAAAGAATCATCAAAATCGGACTACTCTGTAAAAAGTTATGCGTGATCATACATAAAAAAAAAAAAAAATATACACGTCGACTTGTGAACCTCCTCCTTTTGTTTTCGTCGGTTGAAAAAGCCGTGGTATCCTAGTGGTTTGACCTTTGGTCTCTAAAGCAGAGGGTCGTGGGTTCAAATCCCGGCTCGCACCTCTGAGTTTTTCGGAATTTACCATGAGCTTTACGGCCATGGATAACATCTTGAGGAAGCCTGCATACACCTGCGAAGAAACTCAATGCTGTGTGTGAAGTTCCCAATCCGCACTGGACCCGCGTGGAAACTACGGCCCAAGCCCTCTCATTCTGAGAGGAGGCCTGTGCCCTGCAGTGGGACGTATATATAAGCTGGGATGATGATGATGATCCAAATAATTACTCGTCGGTATTTGAATTTATTTTCGAAGTTTCTATTGTGGGGCCCCTCTATATTGTGGGGCACCTCTATCCGGCCCAGTATATTGTCTAACGCGCGGACGCGTGCTAACGCATTCACTCTTCCTTTCTGTCAAACGGTATAAGATAGTGACAGAAGGAGATAGCGAAAGCGTCGGCAAGTTAACGACCGCTTTAGCCTAGTTGGTAGTGACCCTGCCTACGAAGCAAGAGGTCCTGGGTTCGAATCCCTGTAAGGGCATTTATTTGTGTGATGAGCACGAATATTTGTTCCTGAGTTATGGATGTTTTCTATGTATTTAAGTATTTATTTATCTACTAGCTTTTGCCCGCGGCTTCGCTCGCGTGTACTATGAGTATTCCAATGAACCAAGATATCAAGCAAGCAAGCATACAGGCAAGCAAGCAAGCAGGTCCACAATTGACCGAGAAATCGGTGAACATACCTACATAAAAAAATACATAAAGTGGAATGCATAACCTCCTCCTTTTTTAGAAGTCGGTTAAAGTGCCCTTTGCGGCCTACTTACAGTATAAACTTATGAATTTTGAAATTTTAGCTTTCTACAACCAGTAAAACGCAAAATCCCGTTTTTTCCCGTTCCCGAAAGAATTTCGGGAAATGTTTTCTTAATGCTCCCCTACACTCCCCAAGGAACCCACTTGCCAAATTTCAGCTTTCTATGACCAGTAAAACGAAAAATCCCGTTTTTCCCGTTCCCGTGGGAATTTTGGAAAGTCCCCTCTCAATGCTCCTCTGCACTCCTCAAACAACCTACATGCCGAATTTCAGTTTTCTACGACCAGTAAAACGAAAAATCCCGTTTTTCCCCGTTCCCGTTGGAATTTGAGAAAGTCCTCTCTCAATGCTCCTCTTCACTCTCCAAGCAACCTACATGCCGAATTTCAGCTTTCTACGGCCAGTAAAACAAAAAATCCTGTTTTTTCCCGTTCCCGTGGGAATTTTGGAAAGTCCTCTCTTAATCCAGCTCTACACTCCCCAAGAAATCCACTTGCCAAATTTCAGCTTTCTATGACCAGTAAAACGAAAAATCCCGTTTTTCCCGTTCCCGTGGGAATTTTGGAAAGTCCTCTCTCAATGCTCCTCTACACTCCCCAAACGACCTACATGCCGAATTTCAGCTTTCTACGACCAGTAAAACGAAAAATCCCGTTTTTTCCCGTTCCCGTGGGAATTTGGGAAAGTCCTCTCTCAATGCTCATCTACACTCCCCAAGCAACCTACATGCCGAATTTCGGCTTTCTACGACCAGTAAAACGAAAACTCCCGTTTTTTCCTTATCCCGTGGGAATTTCCGAAAATCCTTAAACCTGTTTTTTACTATTATAATTACCTACTTCTATGCCAAATTTGAAGAGTCTAGTAATTATAGTTCATAGGATCCCGTTGAACTGAATATATAAATCCCGTTTTTTCCATATCCCGTGGGAATTTTGAAAAATCCTGAAATTAATATTTTAAATAATGTAATACCTACTTGTGTATCAAATTTGAAGAGTCTAGTTATTATAGTTACTGAGATAGGGTCACTCGGAATCGAATATATAAATCCCGTTTTTTCCCTTTCCCGTGGGAATTCCCAAAAATCCTTGGATGCCTACATTGTATAAGGTATCTATGTGCAAAATTTCAAGTCTCTAGGTCCAGTGGTTTGGACTGCGCGTTGATATATCAACAGTCATTTAGTTTATTTAGATATTTCAACCCCATCGCACCCCATCCAGGGAGATGGTATTTTACGTCTGCCACGTCGGATTTTAAAACCGTTGTTGTTTTCATAACCAGCGACCCGATAAACCATAGAAACAACACCCATGTTGATTTTCAGACTTTGTTACCCCTTTCCCCCCTTTTAGGGGTTGAATTCTCAAAAAACCTGAAACAAGTGTTTACTCATTTATTATTCAGAGGTCTTCTGTGAAGTTTCGAATAAAATAGTCGAACTAATCTTGTTTCCCCATACAAACTTTGGACCCCCGTTTCACCCCCTTAGGGAGTGAATTTTGAAAAATCCTTTCTTAGTGCACACCTAGACCTTATAAGGAACCTACATGCCAAATTTGGAATCTCTAGGCCCAGTGGTTTGGGCTGTGCGTTGATATGTCAGTCAGTCAGTCAGTCAGTCAGTCAGTCAGTTTCTTCTTTTATATATATATAGATATAAGTATGTTTATCGTCGTCTAGTACCCATAGTACAAGCTTTGCTTAGTTTGGGACTAGGTAGATTTGTGTAAGATTGTCCCTAATATTTATATTTATTTATTTTAATTTATTTTCGAAGTTTCTATTGTGGGGCCCCTCTATTGTGGGGTACCTCTATATTGTGGGGCCCCTCTATCCGGCCCAGTATATTGTCTAACGCGCGGACGCGTGCTAACGCATTCACTATTCCTTTCTGTCAAACGGTATAAGATAGTGACAGAAGGAGATAGCGAAAGCGTCGGCAAGTGCCCGCGCGTTACGACAATACGGCCTCTGGTCGTTGCTCCTTCTTGTTGGAGGCCTACATTACATACACAGCTTATTCCGGTCCGGATAATTTTGCATCATAATCCCAGCCTACACACGTCCCACTGCAGGGCACAGGCCTCCTCTCAGAATAAGAGGGCTTGGACCGTAGTTCCCACGCCAATTTATCAAGTTTTAATTTTGCATATTGTGATACAATTATGACATAACACTTATAAAAAGATAATAAAGCTGTTAATTACATCAAAGACATGTTGTGAGCTTTATGGCAGCTCTACATCGAGCACACAATGAGCCTATTATGGTGCTATTCTTCATAAATACTCATAGTGTATCAATGGGCACGTAGAGTATGAACTTTGACCAATAAAGTTTAATAAGTTTTTTTTATTTTTTATTTAATAAATAATATCACACACATTCACACACGCACACGCACACGCACTCGCGCACACACACACACACACACACACACACACACACACACACACACACACACACACACACACACACACACACACACACACACGCACATTGTTTAAGTTATGTAATGTTTAGTTGTAGTGTTAGTAATTACCTACTACTATAAAAGATTACCTAGTACCTAGTACATCTATAAAATCCCATGTTAAAACCTCTGTTAAATGCTAATAAAGTTTTTTTTTTATTTTTTTTTAATATGAGTTTTATTCGGACGACCTAGACGTGTATGGGTAAAGATAGATGGCACAAAGCTAGTATGGCATTAATACCCGCTACTTACCTAAAATATAGAAACCAGACAGCCCCCAAGACTTGCCCCTAGTTCCCAATGTCTTCTCTTTAGGTATCTCTTTATTTGTAAAAAATAAATAAAGTCTAAAAAGAATAATCAACAAAATACATAATGGTCATTTGATATACCTAATGATACACACGAATTCATTTGATCTTATCTTATTCTTTCTAATATATAAAAATCTCGTATCAAGGTGTTTGTTATCGAACTCCCCCGAAACGGCTTGACCAATTTTATTTTTATGTAATTTTTTGTCCATATTTGGTAGGTCTGAGAATAGTTCGTAGGCTAGTTTTTATACCCCTATTCTTCGCAGACGGAGTCGCGGGCAACAGCTAGTAATCTAAAGATTGGTTTGAGTTAGCTTTATTTTATAACAAATCCTACATAAGTTAACAATTTCTGAGATTGCACTATGTGAAATGACCATTATATACCAGCTGTTGCCCACGACTCCGTCCGCGAAGAATAGGGGTAAGTATAAAAAGTAACCTACGACCTATTCTCAGACCTACCGAATACAGAGAAAAAAGTTTCATAAAAATCGGTCACGCCGTTTCGGAGGAGTTCGATAACAAACACCGTGACACGAGATTTTTATATAATAGAAGATTACACATTATTATTTTCTATACTTATGTAACTTGATATGTACCCGTACAAAATAAATATTTTCAAAGTAGATAGCCTGCCATTTAGTATGTTTTATGTTTAAGCGAAAGTAAAAAAAAAAACAAAAAGAAATCATTATATAAAATTAAAATTACCTTTAGGTAAATTATTATGTCCATTTTTTTACACCATACTATGTAATTACAATTTAGGCTATTTATGACATTTGATATACAACTATCCTAAAACTAAAAATCTTAAGAAAAATAGTAATAATAAAATTATAACCAAAACATATCAAGAAAAAAAAAAGAAATTACTGGCATTATTATTTTCAAGTTTTATGTAACTTGATTTTGAGAGTACTCCTTTATATACCTGTACACTTCACAGTTTTCGCGGTCACTCATAAACTGGCATGGAGGAATCCATCTTTGTTTCGTTCACAAAAGGACATTAGATGTGTATCGGTATGGAATTCCATTTTTCTAAGTCCAACCTGGTTCATCATTCGGTCGGAACGGATTTTTTCTTGTTTGTATGGATGTAGAGCTTAGGTATTAGCTGAAAGATCTAACTGTGACACTGAGCGTTACAGGAGTCGTTTTAAAAAAAAAATACGTTCGTTAAAGGCTTAATAAAAACAAAATCACGATCACGTTTTGTGTACACAAATGTAACGAAAGTTAGTCATAGAACTTAAATATGTTACAGGAATCAATTAAACATAATTGATTATATTTTAATAAAAGGCCTTATGTATGTACATTTTTTTAAACTAACCATAGAACATTTTTGCAATGATTGTCATAGCTCTACGGCAAGCATTGTGGCACTTCAATAATATTTAGAAACCTGGACCTGCCTTTAATATTTTCCGATTACACATTTATTAATTGACTTGAAATTTGAATAAAATTGTAATAAGGGTCATTCTAAAATTTTAGGCAGAACACTCTGTTACTATTTGTATGGAGCTACCACTCTGTTACCACGCATTATTACATATATTACAGAAATACTAAGCATCTTTTTTTGATTCCGATAGTCAATAATTATCTGTGATATATTGCTGATTGCAATCATCAATCATTTCACTTAAATAACCGCAGAAAATAGACAGTGTAACCGGAAACAACTTTTTTTAGGGTGGGACAAGTTTACCTGCGCAAAATTTTAGAATGACCCATAACCGAATTCATTTTACTTAAATTATAGGATATCAGTATACATACGAGACCTACGAACGAAAAACAATATCGAAATCGGTTCACAGGCTGCGAAGATATTGGCGAAAATACGAAAAGATACTTCCTAAACTAAGATCTCCTCCTTTTTTATGTCAGTTCTTTTCTATACAACAATTAATTTATTGAATCAGGCGTTACTTTGCGGAGGTCCATATTAATATGTATTAAGTACTCGTTAACTACAATTAAATAATTATTGCCCAGTGCCTAAGTTTGGCGGTACAGAGGGGCAATGCGGCCTCCGTCCTGGGGACGATGCCCCAAGTGGGCGATCTCCAGGGTATTTTTTATTTGTAATTTTTAGTTTTGTAAAATTTTGTTTTATTCTGTCAAGCTTTGATTTATAAATAAATTCTTTACTACAATTGTCTGTAATTTAAATATTACGATGTCATTGCGGCATTTGTTGTGAAAAAGTGCCATAAGTCAAACATCCGCCAAGAGACATTTTTGAAGCGGTAACTCTTTGATCAATCTATGTGATAATTGAGTCATAAAAACGTTCGTAATATTATTATGAGTGTTTTATTATTACTTTGACATTCCCATAATTAGCAATAAATCATAGTGATGACTAATTACGATGAAGTTTCCACTAACACAAAGTAAAATCAAGATAATGCTGTGGCATTATGAACAAAATCATGAACAAAGTATTGGAAAGGAAGTGAGTCGATGAACAACCATGTGATACAGGTGCGGCAAGACCCGTGGTAGGGTATTTGCGCATTGTTTTTTACTTCTAAGAGTTGAAAATCTTCTTCTAATATATAAAAATCTCATGTCACGGTGTTTGTTACCGAACTCCTCCGAAACGGCTTGACCGATTTTTATGAAACATTTTTCTCTGTATTCGGTAGGTCTGAGAATAGGTCGTAAGCTATTTTCTATAACCCTAGGTGATAAGAAACAATTTGAATGGCGAAACAACGTTTGCCGGGTCAGCTAGTCTCTATATAAAACTGACGGACTGACCGATATATGAAGTTGAAGACTTGTGTGTCATAGAAGTACACTAGAAAGGGATTTTTCGAAATTACTACTAGATAAGGAAAAAACAGGATTAATTATAATTTATTGAATCAGGCGTTACTTTGCGGAGGTCCATATTAATGAACTAAAACAATTACTTTGCTCACCCGCGACCTCGCGGAGGAGCGCGGGGAGGTCGCGGGTGAGCAAAGTAATTGTTTTAGTTCAGGATTAATTATATTCAATTCAATGGGACCCTATGGGATCCTATCGATGTTTAGAAAATTTCATTTCCGAAGGTTAAGAATCCCGAGAACTTCATTTGTCCGAAAGCATTTTTTTCTGAAACTGTAAATATTTCAGGATTTATTTCAGGACCTTCGTGTAGAACCCTTTAGGTTAGGTTAGGGTTGTTTTATAAAAATCCTGAAATATTTACAGTTTAAGAAAAAAAAGCATTCGGATAAATGAAGCATTCGGGATTTTAAATATTCGGAAAAAAAAAATCTAAATTTTGATAGGTAACCGGACCCTATCTCCGTAACCTCTCCTTTAGGATCATATGGTGCAGTAATAATGTGATTTTTATTTCAATAGATGTGAAGTGATGTTACGCGATTTTTGCCTCAAAGCGTTTGAGGCTTGATATAAAAAAATAGCTCTAACTTTATAAACATGCAAGTTCCCCATTCCCATACTGTTAGTATAATATGAACACGTAATTATTGAGTAACATCGCGGTCACAGTTCATAGGCCGTTACAATTGTGGTTTTAGGGTTTTGCAATCTGCATAATTAATCTGCCTTTTGTTATGTCATTTGTTATGATATTTTGTTTATTAATTGTTTGACATAGTTGATGATGTGTGGTCTTTTTAGGATGCCGTACGTGAAGGGTGACAATTGGAACTTTACCTATTAATGTCACTACGCTGTACCTTTATAAATTATGTATGTCTTCCTGACTGTCACAGAGTTGAATCTCAAGAACCGTAATAGCTAGACAGCTGTGTATCCTGCCCCCGAGTCCGTCTGCGATGAATAGGGGTATAAAAACATAGACTGTTAAAATCATTACACTTCCTTTTGGCTTTGCCGCAGTCGTGTAAAAATAGCCTACCACCTATATTCTCAGACCTACTAAGTATAGATACAAAAACTCATAAAAGTCAGTCAAGCCGTTTCGGAGGAGTCCGATAATTAACACTGTGACACGAGATTTTTATACTCGTATAGGTATTAGAAGATAATCCTGCAATATAGTAATAGTAATCCTTTTTCCAAGTCTCGACTATTTAGATACGCTACTGTACCTACTACAAAAATTCGTTGTGTTATTTTGTTTACGTATGTACGATTAATTTAAAAACAAAACATATTTTAAACAAATCTAATTGAGTTTCTACCATATTGCAAAGGGAGCAAGATCGAACCTTTGTGTGGATTTAGTAGTCGCTATTATGCTCTGTGCCTAGAAAAGGGTTAACGACTTAAGTGGTCCGATAAAATCAATGAAGGTTAAATGGATGAGATGGATTGAGACATACGTTCGCTTTTATACGTTTATTTTGTCCTGTAACCTTTTGTGTTATAATAATAACGAGTTCTTCGTTTTCGATTCATTTTCGTTGGCAAAAAATCCAAAAAGCATGTATTTTTGATTGTAAAGCCCATGGTAAATTTCAAATATAATTCTGCAAATAAATCCCGAAAAACCTAGAGATAGAGAAAGAGGGAGAGAGAGGGGGGACGGGCTCGAACCCATGACCATCTCTTTAGGCGACCATAGGTCAAACTATAAAACCCAGGCTAAAAGATGTGTTCTAAAGATTTTTTACCATGAGCTGTTGAGCTGTTCGATGAAAGAAAACATCTTGAGAGGCAATTCAATGGTGTCTATAAAGTTCGAAATCCTCTCTGGACCCGGGTGACAACTACAGCCTAAGCTTTCTTATCTAGCTCTCTATGCCTAAAGAAAGAAAAGAAGAAAGAAAGAAAGAAAGAGAGAAAAAACATTTATTCGTGACAGTTAACAACAGGCATACGAGATAACAATTATGTAAGACAACTACAACTATCACGAAACGGACCCACCTCAGCATAATGCTGGCTAAAGAAGGAAGTTTATGGCCGAAAATAATAAAATTACACGGTTATAAGACCCAAATCCGGCCATCTTATTGGCAGCCATCCTCGACCAATCAGAACCAGGGATTCATGTTGCAAACAATCAAATCCTGAGTAAGGCTAAACAAATTTAAAGGTATATGTTATTCAATTGGCGTATGTACTTGTTACGAAAGCGTAAGTTTTCGTTGGCATTGTTTAGAAACGGCGGTTAGCGCGCGGATGTTAATTGAAAACGCATTGGCTGTTTGCGATGTTATCTGTGAATGCTGGCACAGCGCAAAACGGCAGAGGCTTTTGACTTTTTAGACGCTTTGTGAGTATAAAATGAAAACGTGACAAAATACATGAAATTTAAAAATAATAGTCAACGAAATTTTTCGATCGTGTAATTTACAGATTGGTTTAATTAGGTCAGCTTTGTTTTATAACAATCCTGTATAATTGGCAACTTCTGACAAAATTACATTGCATCAATGGTCATTATCGATTAATTTATTATATAAGTTATATTTATACATATAAGTTAAAAATGTACCCGTATAAAATAAAACTTTGCACAGTAGTTTGCATGCCAGATGCAATTTAATAAAAAATCGTAACTATTGGTGTTGTTTTAGCTTTAAAACTTACTATGTGTTAACAAAAGTAAAAAAGATCGTAATAGGTAGATATACAGGGACGCAATGTTGATATGGGATAAATCAAGAATACTAAGTTAAGAATTACCATGCCAAATACAAAGTTTCTTACACGTTAATTAAGTGAAATTAATGTGGTCTTGTTGTTATTTTACCGGAATCAAAAATGAACGCAACTCTGTCTTAGATCTTAAAACCTATGTTTGAGATTCACAAAGCCTATTTAATTACATTTTACGAAAACACCTGTCCACTAGTTCTAAATATTTTTGGATCAGTAAAGGTAAGGTTACTACAGTGTTTTTTCCAAGTGAACAATCTTACACAACCACTAAGCTGTACTCCCGAATCTTACTCAATTACAATGTACCTATTATGTGTTACTAATTTTATTGTTTCCTTGTAATGTAACAACCGCTTCTAAATGCGTAATTGTCATAATTATATGAAGATTAGTCGGATAACTTGGAAGATTGATTTACTTCCGTTTTTCCGATAGCTTCAAGCCCAGTTTACTCCAATATTTCACTAGTTGCTTTACATTGCGGGGCCGTAAGGCTAACGTATATAGCACATTGATCGGTAGCCGCAATGTAATGCAAATAACTGATTTTTCTTGCAAGCGTGAAGAAGTTCTGAAATAGAAAGTGTTGGTTTGAAATCGCTCAAGTGCTGTTGACATATTTATAGTCATACTAGCGGTTACCTGCGACTTCGTCTGCGAAGCTTTCGTTTAATACTAGCGCACGAGAAGTATACATTTTTTCGGGATAAAAGTACCTAAGTTCCTATACTATGTGATAAGATAATCCAGTTTATAAACTTTCCGTGTGTCATCCAAATCCGTCCAGCTATTTTAGTGTAACAAAAACGCACTCGAATTTTCATCATCATTATCAGCTGGCACCCGTCCACTGTTTGAACGAGAAGTTGCCACCTGCATCCATCGGTTGCCCGCAACACTGGAGATATCGTCGTTCCATTAAGTGGCAGGCCTGCCAATGCTGTGTCTTCTAATATATAGTCGCCATTCGAGAAATTACACTATACTCAACGCCGTATATAGATTCCAAAAAAGTTACCAAAGATGGCCGAACGTAACTGACACAAGTGTCATTGTCATTGTGACCTTCCAGATGTAACCAACCCATGCACATTAATAAAAAATAGTCATAATAATATTTTGTTGTTAGGTATTTAAGTGTAAAGATTATCCCAAGTTTTTGATGTTTCCTATAAGTACGCATACCGTATTGTGTACAATGTGTGTTGCACATGAATACCTTGGTTTTGAACTATCCATGTGCCAAAATTTATCACAATAAATTGACTTGAATTGACACTCATATGACTTCTAGGACGCTTGCTTGGTGGAGAAGGAGGAAGATTCTCGTCCCTGTGAGAGGGACCTGAGGCCGTATTGTCTAACGCTTCTGACGCTTGCCTCGCTTTCACCATCTCTTTCTGTCATCAACTCATACCGTTTGACAGAAATAAATAGTGATTGCGAAGGCAAGCGTCAGAAGCGTTAGACAATAAGCCTGCAGGTACCGGTTCCATGTTACTTGCGTGAATGCAAAACCCACGAACAAGACATAATAACAAAACTTAACAGAAAACTTAACAGGAAACAAAAACTCAGCAACGAAAATTATCACGAGTACAGAAAGCATTCGATCAATCCAAACGTCAGATGCCGAATGAAGTGACAATTTGAGACGTCATGGTGGCCCTGTGGTCGCCATGTTAACCATAAAGTTTGACATACGTGATTTGTTGTCAACATTTCTATGTGCATATCAAAAATTTTTGTAAATAGTATATAGGTACGCAAATTATAACATTAATAGTATCCAAATGTTCTTTAAACGTGAAGTATTACCACTGTAATATGAACTTTTCTTCTACAAAACAGTTTCAACCAAATATCTGTAGGTGAAATTAATATTGATATTAAATTATTTATTTATGCGGTTGCATTTAATTTTAACTTTACAATTACATATAAATAAATTACTTATATTTGGAAAAGTTACAACTTAACGATGCACAACTTTTTCATTTTATTGGCAACACAGTGGTAGTTTTTTTGGAATCTATATACGGCGTTGAGTTTAATTTTCGCGTAGTAGCAAATAGGATAGTACCTACCTATACAGTTTACAGAATATCAGTTTCTTAATTTTTTATCCCAATTATGTGATTTATTCGAATGCAATGAGCACAAATAACATGCCCTTGGCATTTGCTAATTATCCTAAAACTACAAAAACACATTCATTACCTTATTTATCCGTTTTAATACCGCAAATCTTTTAAAAAACATACAAAGTAAAAACCCAAAGTGCGGTCAACAGTAAAGAAATCAAACACGGATACGGATACGCTTTAAAGATCATTTGAACGCATCAAAAAATCAATCAGTATTTAACTATGAAGCATATGACTATGAAATATGGCTCATTATGTATGATGGATCCGTTGATTACCCATATTGATGATTTAATGATAGGCTTTGAAATGTCTTTGTTTTTATATACTTAAAAATAGGAATGGCAAATCACCAGGCAAACTCCCACATTGAAATTCAAGCACAGAAATGTCAAGATCGAATAAATATAAAATAAAAATAAATATTAAGGGGACAATCTAACACAAATCGACCTAGTCCCAAACTAAGCAAAGCTTGTACAGTCGGCCAAAAATATGGTCTACCACCCTACGGTCGAAGTTCATTTGCACGTCATGATACAACGAGGTCGATTTTCCCTTGCAATAATATGATGACAGTGACTTAGGGATATTTAGATGTCACAGAAACTTTTGTCAAAACTGGTAGACCACTTTCTTGGTCGACCGTACTATGGGTACTAGACGACGATAAACATACTTATATAGATAAATAAATACTTAAATTTATTTTCTTATATTATATGCCCTTACCGGGATTCGAACCCAGGACCTCTTGCTTCGTAGGCAGGGTCACTACCAACTAGGCTAAGGCGGTCGTTAGGTTGATCGGTAGGTACATTCTGACGACCAGATGGCCCAGTGGTTAGAGAACCGGACTACGAAGCTTGAGGTCCCGGGTTCGATTCCCGTGTCGGGGCAGATATTTGTATGAAAACCCATAACACAAGCTTTGCTTAGCTTACTTTGGGACTAGGTCAATTGGTGTGAATTGTCCCGTGATGTTTATTATTGTTATTATTATTCTCAGGCAACGATCCCTTTCTGTGGCCTTTACCAGACTGTCGGTCCATACGCCACTTTTTTCGATTCGCGGTCACCACTTTAGAACCTTACTACAGTTGGTTTGCTTGACCCTTTGCCGTCAAACAGAAATCAAAGTCGATGCAAATTTAACGACCGCCTTAGCCTAGTTGGTAGTGACCCTGCCTACGAAGCAAGAGGTCCTGGGTTCGAATCCCGGTAAGGGCATTGATTTGTGTGATGAGCACGAATATTTGTTCCTGAGTTATGGATGTTTTCTATGTATTTAAGTATTTATTTATCTATATAAGTATGTTTATCGTCGTCTAGTACCCATAGTACAAGCTTTGCTTAGTTTGGGACTGGGTCGATTTGTGTTAGATTGTCCCCTAATATTTATTTATTTATTTTGAATTATCAACATTTATGATTCAAAACCGAATGAATTGACAGGGTTGTCAAATGGTTTAAGAGTTAAGTACCTATAATCTTATTATTATTCTACAGAGACTCTGAAGGCGTGCGGCGCGGCGTGCCTAAAATGTTTTGGTCAATTAAATCATACCAGTTCAATATACATATACTGATTTTTCTGTGCTATCAATTTTTTTTTCTAAACTGGTACCATGAAAACACCCATATGGGGAGACCAAAACGTTCTGTTGTGACACGAAGATACCAAACTTACCCATATAATTGAAGGGATGTTTACAAAAACAACATAACTGACTAGACTGGTTGACACCTGTTGTCAGTAAAATTGTTTTCCTATAAGTACCATGTCAACCAGTCTAGTCAGTTATGTTGTTTTCCCTTCAATTGTACGGTTAACTAATGTTTCACAACATATTTTTTTTATACAAATGTTAACTACCAGCGTTAAGGTGTTCAACTTTGGAACTCCACCCTTTAGTGTGTCCAGTTATTTAATTTTTATCTATTTTTCGTTTATTACATCACAAAACTCAAAGACGTAGGTTTTTAATTAGTCTTCTGACGTATATAAAAGAAATCAGATGAAATAATTTGACAAAAGACGATTTGAGAAGCAACAAAACAAGCAGTAGTGGTGTGAACTGGAACTAACGTAACTGCATACAAATTTTGACAGAAATATATGACAGTGGCGCCTCCCACAGGTCACATACATGTCGGTCACACGAGCGCCGTGAGTATTTAGAATAATTAGGTACTATTAGAAAAAGAGAGAAGTAAGCAATCAAATCGACGTCGTTTGTTGATACTGTCCAAGTACAATTAAATCTGATTAAGCTGTCAAAAATTGTGTGATTTTATTTTGACAGATGGACGATTTGATTGTAATTAAATTAACTAAGTGACGTATAATCTGCACACAATATAAGTATTTGTTAAAAATTTCATTTTCAATGCAAGCTCTTTCACTGACTGTACTTTTTGTTGACTTTACTTGTATTGTCATCGAACCTACATAAGTATACGGAAGTGGGTCAAATTGGACTTCCAAGATTTGACCCTTACAACAGCGTACATACATACTTACATACATTGCAATTTAATAAAAAGCTTTTAAAAAGAAATACCCTGACTGATTGACACATTAACACTCAGTCCAAACTCTTGGCCCTAGAAGACTGAAATTTTTGCATAGTTTACCTTTATGTTTTAGGCAAGGAATAAGGACGGATTTGTTGAAATTCCCACGGGATAGGGAATAAACGAGATGTTCGATTCAGAGTGACCCTATCTTTACCTTCGTAACTATGATTAGGTACTAGACTCTTTAAATTTGGCCTACAACTCCTACAAGTGATTATAAAAGTAAAAAACGAATTTCAGAATTTTATTTAGGACTAGCTTTTGCCCGCGACTCCGTCCGCGTGGAATTGAGTAGTTTGGGCAGCTTATTTTTTATCCTATTTGCTTTTTCATCAAATTACCCCCCCCCCTCAGCAACCCCCCCCCCGCACCCCTCCGCTCCCACCGCACGCCCTCCCACACAACACCTCGCGCACACCCGCGTTCGTCCCAAATCAAGCGTGCCTATAGAAGTTTTACTTCAAGTTTTTTTTTGTCAAATATCTTGAAAACGGTGCATCCTACGGCAAAATCAATGAATTTTTCATACCCCCTTTAACACCCCCATGTTCGGAAATTCCCACGGGACAGAGAAAAAACTGAATTTATATTTTATTTAACTGATACCGATGTTGATGATTATGGATTTTTGTATTTTTGCTTTATTTAACGAAAGAGATGAAGCTTTGCCAATAAATTCTGTGCGGGCAAAAACTAATAATATTATATTATAATAATGAACTAAAACAATTACTTTGCTCACCCGCGACCTTACAATAGTTACGTTTATGCAATATAATAGTTTAACATTTGGTAGCATAGCATACGGTTGTGGTAACTCTGAAGATGAGCTCTGGTTGAGTTCGAAACGCGTCAGTGTAGCTTGGTGGTGGTGATGGTTGGGTTTATGTGATTTGTGTGTGTTCGTACAGTGTGGAGGTGGAGGAACTGCATGAACGCACATTTCTTGCATAAACGTAACTATTGTAAGGTCGCGGGTGAGCAAAGTAATTGTTTTAGTTCATTAATATGGACCTCCGCAAAGTAACGCCTGATTCAATAAATTATATTATAATAATAATAAATCAATTTGTTAATAATAGTAATTATAATAGGTAGATGTTAACCACCGATTATGACGTGGTTTCATTATCGGATCGCATAGTGCATACGTATCGGTAAATAACTGCAGTCTTAATGAGGTGTCGTAGAAGGCAAACTACATAAATTGGATACAAACAAATGCAAATAAATACTAATATTTGTAAAGAAACAAATATTTTTTATTGTTTACGGTTAACGTGGAAAAATGTGCCCGTTTATTAGGAAAAGAATTAATCTAGTTCAGTCGCTAAATTTCTTCCGGCGCATTCTTGTTGGCACATAAAGATCCCTTTGCATACTTGCAGACTAAATGTTTTGATTTTGATTTTGAGTGAAAGAAAATTTGACGGATATAAAAAATATATACATGTTTTTAAAATAATTATTTACTTAGCCAACGTTTTTGATTGCTTAAGGGTACTATTGTACTTATAATTGTGATTGTCGTTTCTCGTTGAGCCGTTATGTTCAATTACAGGGAATAAACCTTTACCTTATTTATTAATTGTCCGTAAACCTTTACGCGTACATCGTACATCAATACAACAAGTCAACAATTACAATTAAGTACAATTAAAGTACGTAGGATTTATTAAAATCGTGAGATTATGAAAATTAAAGTCGTGATAGCCCGGGCTCGCACCTCTGATTTTTTCGCAATTTATGGGCGAAATTACGCATGCGTGTTAAGTTCCCAACCCGCACTGGGCCCGCGCAGGAATTACAGGCCAAGCCTTTTCATTCTGAGTGGAGGCCTGTGCTCTGCAGTGGGACATACATGGGTGGCGCGGCGCCGGCGCCCAGCCATTCGCACGTGTTGCTCCGGAACCAAAAGTGTATACGCTCTAGAGCACTGAGATCTAGATTTACTAAGTTGTGCAGAGTTCATCCCAATCACGTCTTCAAAACCACTTCGTATTGTATGATCTTCATACAATGAAGTCTCGAATCACTGGCAGCAAGCCAAAGTGATCCACAACAATAATAATAACAATAATGATAACAACAATTATAACTAAAAGATAAAAAAGTGGTCACGTTAGGAAAGGCTCCGAAGATACTGGCAGCATTTCCTCTTTGAATTCTTTACCCGAGGAAACTGCCAGCTCTTCGGTCTCCTGTGACGTCGTTAGAGATAATAAGGAGACTCTCCATGACTCTGCCAATGTCGAGGATGAGAAATCCACACTACTGCTACAAAGTCAAAAGTCAAAGTCAAAATTCTTTATTCAATTTAGGCATCAATTGATGCTCCTATGAACGTCGAAGAATCTACCACCGGTTCGGAAAAAACCCTGTTGAGAAGAAACCGGCAAGAAACCAAACAAGGTATATTTTTTTCAATCAGATCTACATTGTTATTAAATTACATACATCTAAAGTATTTAATACAATTAAATTTTTTAACACAGTAGATACGCTATTTGAGACTAGGGATCGCCAATGCGGATCGGAATTATTTCCAAACATCCCTGTCCATGATATAGTCATTAATTTTATAGTACGCCTTAGATATTAATGTCTTCTTCACAATGGATTTGAATTTTGTATCAGTTTGTTCGGTTATTGTTTTCGGAATTTTATTACAAGCACATTGTGCGTCAGTATCCGGAAATTACACGCTTCCGGAGATGAGTGCGATCGTTTCTGCGCGTGCGCCTCTTAGCCGTGATCGTGCTATCATGTCATGATCGGGAGTCACCATAAAATCCATTAGCATTATACCTACCTATAGTCTATAATTTAACACACATAAATAACGGGCTATTGTAATTGTACTTTAGCATCTTCTTGTAGCATCTTCTTCTTGAAGTGTGTGTAATCGCAACTGCATTCAAACGCTCACTGCATCAGAATTTTGACTTTATCGAAATATCAAACGTAAGTAGTACAATCTATCTATCATATACGTCCACTATTATCATAATAACGTCCAAAATATCAGAATGCCCACTGTTATCGAAATGTTCATCTCTAAATATATAAAAATCTCGTGTCACTGTGTTTGTTACCGAACTCCTCCGAAACGGCTTGGCCGATTTTTATGAAACTTTTTTCTCTACACTCGGTAGATCTGAGAATAGGCCGTAGGCTATTTTTTGTATACCTACCACAATTCTTCGCAGACGGAGTGGCTGGCAACAGCTAATTATATTATAACGTCTATATATATTATCAGAGCGTCCACTGTATCAGAAAAAGTGATTTCGGGATGTAGTACTTAGTTATTACTTCCATGCCATTTCGTTAGAGTGGACTTTTTGGTAGAGTGGGCGTTTGGGTAGATAAAATTTTCAGGTAGAGTGGACGCTTGGGTAGAGTGAACGGTCGGGTAGAGCGGACGTTTGGGTTAAATTAACATTACCTACCCAAACGATTCATTTTACCCAAACGTCCACTCTACGACATCATTTACATCATATTTGTATTTAAAACAATGAGGACTGAACAGAATCTTAAAAGTTACGTGCTAGCCCGAAGCGTAAACCACATGACAAGTTTTTGAATTTAAATTTCCACACAACAGCGTTTCCAAAGATTAATCTTCATGGAAATACATTTTGAATGTCAGTCCGTCCTTTGTTTGTATAGAATCCACAACAATGAATAATAATTCGCGCGTAATATGATACCAGGAGCCAACGCCTATGTTTCGACACTTTCAACGAATTAAATGTATCCAACGTTTACATTTAATTTGACGTTCGAAGTTATTACAAAGTTTTAACGATCCTATGTAAGAATTTGATTAGTTTTATATTTGTATTTTATTGGCAAAAATATCCATATGCATTTCGGCGTTATGAGAGTGATTGACCTGAAAGCCTCGTCCTTCTGCTATATGTCGACTTTATAGGCAATTTATTTAATTGAAAATGTCAACAAATAGTTATGTAATTACACTATATTATCGAGTACAGTTGTCGTTAGAGACAAAGAATCCTTGAAGTTTCTTGTTTTATTTATTGTTAACTATTATTTGTTTTTGTTAACTATTTGCTTGTATTAAATAAGTTAATATTAGGGTGTCGTTTGTCGTAATGTTCTTAATGTTAAATAGATCTTAGTAGCCCCAATAATAAAGTTCAGATGCCGTGTTGTATAACACTCCGGCACTCAAGATCGCATTATCTATTTGTTTCTGCTCTCATGTAAAACCGTGTGACAGAAAGAGGCGGAGAATACAACTGTGATTCCGAGTCAAAAGAATGTTTCTTCTCGAATATTGGATGTTTAATATTTTACTCAAGTATGTTTTATCCTATGCCTAATACCCACAACACAGACTTAGGTAAATTGGTATGAATTTTTCCATGATCTAAAACTAATATTAAGTATAAGAGAAAAAAATCGATTCTGATTTTTTTTTGTTACATTAAGTTGTATTGGATTTAGAAAGCTATGCTATCAATGATGATGATGATGATAGTGATTATCAGTGAGTAAAATAAACTATATTTTATCCCGGAAAGATGTAACATTGCCCCGAGATGCAGACAAAGTTGTGGGCAACAGCTATTCATCAACAATTATTATTTACAAGCCCTAAAGAGTTTTTGAAGCGAGCTCTTGAATCACTTTTATTTATTACATCTTTGCACTCCCAACGTATCGACAGCGGGGTCGCATACAATTATTAGCGTTGATGAGTGAATCACTGACGTCTGACCCACTAGTGTTGGATTCGCATAAAATATAATTCTGTTTCGCAAACTGTGCGCAAGAGTGTGCTCCTTCTGGTACCGGATTTTCGCTATTAGCAAAATATTTAGACATTCTTGTTTGACCTTTTAATTACTAGCAAAGAATTCGTTCATAGCTATTGCGCGGGTATTATGCAATTTTGTGGGATAAAAGCTATCCTATATTATCCTGGGAAGGCCCAGAGTCTCAAACTATCTGCATTACATCAAAATCGGTTCAGTGGTAAATTAGTGTGGATTTAAATAAATAAATAAATACTTAAATACATAGAAAACATCCATAACTCAGGAACAAATATTCGTGCTCATCACACAAATAAATGCCCTTACCGGGATTTGAACCCAGGACCTCTTGCTTCGTAGGCAGGGTCACTACCAACTAGGCTAAAGCGGTCGTTAAAATCATGTTCATAAAATCGTATTTGGCGAAAAAATCATATAGTACTTACACTAGCTTTTGCCCGCGACTCCGTCCGCGTGGAATTAGTAATTTGGGCAGCTTATTTTTTTATAGAATTTGCTTTTTCATCAATTATGGCTCTCCCTAGTTCCTCGATTTAAAAAAAAATACCCCCCACCCCCACCACAGAACGACGATAATTTTATTAATTGTGACCCAATTTAAATGAAACAAAGGCCTGTATGTTGCTCCTATTTAAGCTACATCTATCCTCCAAAACCGCAAGAAAATCCGTTCAGTAGTTTCGGAGATTAGCAATTACATACAGATAGACAGGGATCTACTTTTACTGTTTTATTATAGTATATAGATAGGTACTATGCAAACAATATTACCTCGACGTTTCAGCCACATTGCAGGCGTGGTCACGAGTCAACGTCAAGGTAAATATTATTTGCGTGATAAGTACCGTTTAGTATAATAAATCTTGGATAATTGGTATAGCTACCTGCTGGCGCCAAGTGGATCGTAACGTGACTCGAGCAACAGGTTAACCTTACTCGTCTCCACCCATCCGAGATGTTGCCGACATCTAAATATTTTGCACACTACTCAATGTAGAGGAAAAATCATTATTATTATGACTGGGTTCTGTGCTCATTGATGGTTTTACTTTTGTCATGACTATTGCCACAAAAACCATGGATTTACAATGTAACGTTAACGTTTAACAATAATATTTTACACAAACATAGTTTTCTCAAGTTATTTCAAGCTAAAAATGTGGCAGAAAGTCAAGTTGATTTAACTTAGTTACATAATTTCTGTAAAAAATAATTTTGAAAAATTCTGTAGCGCAATCCTAAAAAGTATTTTCATATTGTAACAGATTATAAAGTCATAATAATTATAATAACATAATAATTTAGAATGCGTTTATATTTTTTTTAAACTAAATTAATGTTTAAATTACCGTTTAGATCCCAGTTTAACATTTTTACAGTTTTTACTTCTGATGGTTTCAAAAGTTTGTCTCATTACAATGACTTCGACGCATTTGCCGTACCTACGGTGGTTTTAGGGTTCCGGAGCCGAAATCAAGTTCGCCATGTCTGTCTGTCTGTCCGTCCGTGGCTTTGCTTCTAAGCTAAGTAGCTAAGACTATTAGTGCTAGAAAACTGCAATTTTGCATGGATATATGAGTAAGTAATTATTTTATAAGTCGGACTTATCATTTCTCTGACCGTCTAGCCGGTTACAAGACATCTTAGATATTATCCGATGCTGAGAGTGCAACAGTATTGAAATTTAAACCAAACATTACACCCACGTTGTTACATAACTTAACCTTCCTAACAATGACCGAATATTATTACGCCACGATCATGTCCCATCTTCCGGTGACATTAACATGCGGACAAAGACATTCAATAGTGGATAAATTCTGCAGATGCTGATAGCACAGCTATTGAAATTATTAAAACGGTTGTGGGTCATACACATTTTTTGGTTCTCGTCTCTCCTGTAGACATGGCAAAAGTTAAGGTCTACAGCCAATATTTTTTAGTCAAGTCTACATCGGCGTGTGGGACGCCTGGTCAGCTTTCGGCCCATTTAAATAAATCTTAAGTTTGACGCCTCGGAGTCGCTAATTTTATGTCCACAGGAGAGAAAACTTTTGTTTCTTACACTGTGTATGACCCTTGTGATTGGCGGCATTATTTACTGAAAGCAAAAATAAGGAGGAGGTTATCAATTCGGTTGTATTTATGTGTGTTACTTCAGTACTCTACCACTTATAAACCTATTTTTTTGGATCGACAAGGAATGCTTTCAATTAGGTCGCATTGACACCAAAGTGAAGTGGTAGAAACCCAATAGATATAACTAGTAGTAGGTAAGGTAGATCACTAGGTCTTCTCTTGCTGGCTCACGCTGAAGCCCCAACTTCAAACAGATCATTCATCATCATCATTTCAGCCGAAAGACGTCCACTGCTGGACATAGGCTCGCCAAACAGATCGGTCCCGCGCCATCCACATCCAACGCGTTCCCGCAACCTTAACCAGGTCGTCGCTCCATCTTGTCGGAGGCCTACCTACACTGCGAATAAGAATAAAAATGAAAAATTATATTCCTATGTAATGTTTAATAACATATGTGTGAAATTTGCACACCGGTATTTCAGTTGAAACCCTGTCAAATACATAAGTGAAACATTGTTATTTTCCATTGGTTTACTCGCATTTTCAGCAAGTAAAATATAATCATTTAATTTCAAACGAATTGAATTACGAATTGAACTTTCGGAAGCCGTCTCAAAAGTTAAAACAATTGTAATTAATGGCTCTAACACCAATAAGACGTGGAAAACTTGTAACGATGACAAATTACCAATTCTTTATTTCGCCAGCAATTCTCCATTGTCTACTTGTTAATCAACTCGACGGGTGCCTATTCTCAAGTGCAATAGTGAACAAATCTTCTTCACTCATTGTTACAAGGATTAAGTAATTTCCGCGTCACTTGCAATGGTGATAGCACCCTTTCAGTAGCCGAATGGCGAAGTTCATTAATGTACATTGTACCTGTAGGCTTATTGTCCAAAGCTCATCGCAATCGCATTGACCATTTTTATCTGTCAAAATACAAAGCTTGGTGACAAGAGATTCGATAATTTAAGAAATAGTAACCGTCTCAAGAATGCATTGGGAAATTTCGCCGTGGAAAGTAAGCTTGGGTTGGTGTACGGTGTAAGCGTCCGGGATTGATTGGGTTGGGTTTGGTTTCGGTCCCCGGCCCCAGAATTTTTTTTTTTTTTAATAATTTGTCAAACACACTTTAATAATGATGGTCAAGAGATGTATGATGTAGAAAGCGGCTGCGTTTGCAACCGCGTTTGACATCATAATATATATTTGTTTAACCTGCCAGTAGTAGTAGTAGTTTTTTTAAAGGTTGCCTGGAAGAGATCGCTTCGAAGCGATAAGGCCGCCCATTGCTTACCTTATTTCTTTTTTAGGGTTCCGTAGTCAACTAGGAACCCTTATAGTTTCGCCATGTCTGTCCGTCTGTCTGTCTGTCTGTCTGTCTGTCTGTCCGCGGCTAAGCTCAGAGACTGTTAGTACTAGAAAGCTGTAATTTGGCATCAATATATATAGCAGTCACGCCGACAAAGTGATTGAAGAAAAAAAAGTAAAAAAAATTTTTTAGGGTACCTCCCGTTGGCGTAAAGTGGGGGTGATTTTTTTTTTCTCGGCTAACCCTATAGTGTGGGACACCCCACAAGATACCGATGGATAGGTCTTTTAAAATCATTGCGGGGTTGCTAACATGATTTTTATATTCAGTGATCTGTTTGCGAAATATTCAACTTTAAAGTGAAAATTTTCATTAAAATCGGCCGTCCCCCCCCCCCTCTTAAACTGTTGGGTGGAAAAATTTGAAAAAATTCAGAAGGCTAGTAAATATATCAAATTTACTAGGAAAATTATAGCGGCTAAGATTACTTGGAAATTATTTGTAGTTTAAGAGTAAATAGTAGCCTAAAGTATAAAACATACCTAAACTTGGATGATTCCGTACACATACGAAATCCTTAGAAAAATATTACTTGATTTTTTCGTAATGGCTACGGAACCCTACCTTGGGCGTGTCCGACACGCTCTTGGCCGGTTTTTTTTTCATGTACTTGTTTTTCTGTATTGTATTATTTGTGGTGTACAATAAAGAGTCATTGTATTGTATTGTATTGTATTGTAGTATGTTATTATAAGTCTCGAATACAGTTTCAATTAAAAGAATGTGTAGACTTTATAATAGCATTGATTTTGAGTTAGATATACTCAACTCAACATGACGCTAACAAAACTCAAATCAGTTGTAAATGAACATTTTGCTCAAGCAATGAAGTGGATTCTTGTGTTTCTGTAATGTGTTTATTGGCCTTCGTTATTGGCTGTACATGTGATTATTGTGATTAACTGCAACTTTTTTCTTGTTTTTTTTCCTTTCCTTTTATCAGGGTGATGTTAAATGCTGTGTACCTACAATTATTATTATGATATATTGCCCTGTAATGTAATGACTTACTAGTTTAAGAAGAGTTTAAGTCACTATTTGTAATTTCGTTAGCTTGCATTATGTTATTTTACTGTACACAAGTTAATAAAATGAATAAAATATGTAAATAAATAAATATTGAAAACTATCACGAGTGGAATGTGTCTAGATGATACACTATCCCGGGCGTACCAAACTTTTTCACTTAAAGCTTTAGTATTTCGTCACGGCACCATTGCAGCTAATGAGCCTTGCTAGTTGAAAAGGTCTACAATAGCAATTTAGTAAAAGTTTCCGAGTTAACAGGAGGACCATGCGGCGCTCTTGGGTACTTACCATGGCACCTCAGGGCACCGCGGCGCACTGTTTGGGAAGTTCAGGTGTGCACTGGACTTTTCCCGTGGTTTCACTCATGTTACGGTAATAATATAATTAAATCTGGCATTTGAATGGACGGAAACGCCACGGAAGCCGTGGGGTTTGAACTATGGCCTCTCAAGCAGGGTCTTGGGTTCAAATCCCGGCTCGCACCTCTGAGTTTTTCGGAATTTGTGTGCGAAATTACGTTTGAAATTTACCATGAGTTTTACGGTGAAGGAAAACAACTTTATATTATGAAACCTGCATACACCAGCGATGAAATTCAATGGTGTGTGTGATGTTCCCAATACGGAATGGGCCCGCGTGGGAACTACGGCTCAACCCCTCTCATTCTGTGAGGGGCCTGTGCCCTACAGACCGACCACTTTAGCCTAGTTGGTAGTGACCCTGCCTACGAAGCAAGAGGTCCTGGGTTCGAATCCCGGTAAGGGCATTTATTTGTGTGATGAGCACGAATATTTGTTCCTGAGTTATGGATGTTTTCTATGTATTCAAGTATTTATTTTTCTATATAAGTATGTTTATCGTCGTCTAGTACCCATAGTACAAGCTTTGCTTAGTTTGGGACTAGGTCGATTTGTGTAAGATTGTCCCCTAATATTTATTTATTTATTTATTTATTTATTTACAGTGGGACGTATATAATAGACTGGGATGATGATGATAATGATGGTAATGATAATTCCCCACAAAATATACATCGTGTTGACGTTGCATAAAAAAAACCTGTGACAAAGTTCATGTTTAGTCCTGTACATCCTTGGTGAAACCTTAGCGGTAGAGATACCGAGATTTTATCGCAATCCCGTGGGAATATCGGAATAAAAAACCAGCCAAGTGCGAGTCGGACTCGCGCACGAAGGGTTCCGTACAATTGGCATTGATCACTTTTTTACAATGTGGTCTAATTCCAAAACCATTTCGAGGAATAGGTTTATTAAATCATTTTATAGTAAAAAAATATTAAACGATCGTGTGTATTTTTGCAAAATAATGTTTGACCTTTGTTTGACCTTTCTGTGGGCATTAACTTTGAAATTCTTTGCAACAAGAAAAAAAAAGCCGTCCGTCTAGTTTCTCTATACTATTCTCTGTCACTTCGACGTAGTTATCATCTGTCAGTTTAAGGATACTATTTTGAAAAACATTCTTCGCGTTTTTCATATTTTAATAATGGATTTATACAGGAAGTGTTTCATTCCTACTTGTGGAAATGATTCTGTCAATAGCCCAAACAAATTAATTGTTTGCATTAGAGAAGATTTACAAGAGAAGTGGTGCCGCAAAGTTAATTCAAAGTTTACAAGATGTACTTATTGTTTTGAGGATCATTTTAATGTAAGTATGGATTAAATCCGCCAAAGAACTTTCAAGGGAACACTTCTGACCATTTTATTTTATACATACAAAAAATACTATAGCCGTAAATCGTTTTTTTTACCTATTCTCTTGGAAGAATCTGCAACTTTAGTGTTATTGTTATTGTAATGTAAAGTGACATTGTCTGTCAGATGACAACTAACCATCGATTGTGACACATTTTTTTTGTCATTATGTCTGTGGTTTATACACAGATTCAGCCGCGGCATGTAATTTACGAGAAGTCGTATCTCAAATTTTCAATAAATTATAAAAAAATATTGGAGTGATGAATTGCTGAAATATTCAAACTAGTTTCTTAAAATGCTCTATATTTTCGATAAAAAAAATAAAAAGGGGGGTTAGAAAAAATGATCAATCCCAATTACCTGTATATAAAAACGGCAAAAAATCACGTTTGATGTACGCCCCCTTAAATATTTGTTTTATTTTAATTTAATTATTTATTTTTAAATTGAATATTATAACTTAATATTCTGTGAATATGTCAAGCGTCTACCTGTTACCGTTATCAATATCGAGCAAAAATTAGCAAAAAAATCACGTTTCTTGTTGCATGGGATATTTATTTTATTCTGGCAACCGATATACATCATCTGTGAAAATTCAACTGTCTAGCTATCACGCTTCATGAGATACAGCCTGGTGACAGACGGACGGACGGACGGACAGAGAAGTCTTAGTAATAGGGTCCCGTTGTTACCCTTTGGGTACGGAACCCTAAAAAGTAGGATGTGTTATTCCAGAAATGCAACTATCTGCATACTAAATATCATCCCAATTCGTCTACCCACACACACGCAGACACTTATAATCTTTCGCATTTATAATATTAGCAATACCTACTTCGCTTGCATAGTATGTAAAACATTGATCTCTTAAAGCATTGCTTACACTAATTAATTTTATTGAAACGGCAGCAATTATGTGAGCACAAATTGATGTTTTATGCGAGAAATTAATGATTCGATGCTTCGAATAAGTTTTTAATAGTTTTAATGAACATATCATGGACTTAGTAAAGTTTTATTGCAAAAAAATACTCTTAGTGTAATATTGAAAAAAAAAAGCTTTTGCCTTTTGAGATGGTAATGAAATTTAAATTTAAGATTGTTTGACTTTTTTTCATAATTTTTATATTTAGCTTTGCTTAAATGCGTGTAATTTTCTATGTCAAATCGCTGTTTAAATGGCAAATCTAGTAAAATCTGGCAAATCAAAATTAGTAATGGTTTTTATTAGTAATTGTTATTGTTATTATTTGTTTTTTTTAGCGTATTGCTTAATTCCCAATTTTGAGTTATGTACCTACGACTTTATTTGTATCCAGGTACTCATAATTCTTACCACAATCACATAGGTATCTAATGAAAATTATAACGACCGAATAGCCAAGTGGTTAGGAAGCTTGAGGTTCCGAGTTCAATCTCCGGTCGGGACAGCTGTTTGTATGAAAAATAAAAAAATTGTTTGTGTTCGAGTCTTAGATTTTTTTACATAAGAGGGGGCAAACGAACAGACGGGTTAACTGATGGAGAGCGATCACCGTCGCCCATGGATACCCGCAACACGAGGGAATCACAGGTGCGTTGCCGACCCTTTTAGGAATTGGTAGGCTCGTTTTTTAAAGATCCCTAAGTTGTAACACTCCGGGAATGTTGCCGCAGTAAACTGATTCCAGATCTTCGTCGTGCGAGGAAAGAAGTTTTTCTCAAAGCGCACGGTACTAGACTGCCAATCATCAAGATGGTGAAGATGGAAAGACAGACGGTTCCTCGAAGTACGGTGGTGGAATTTAGCCGCAGGCAGCAATTCGAACAGTTCGTCAGAACACTCCCCATGATAAAATATGCAGAGAGACGCCACATCCTTCCGCAAAGCCAAAGGATCGAGTAGGCCAGAGAGTGCCTGATTATCAACAAACCGAGCATGTTTAATGCATTTAAGTATGTATTTATCTACATACATAAGTATGTTCATCCATTGTTTAGTATCCCCAGTAAAAGTTTTGCCTGGTTTGGGAGTTGGACAATTGGTGTCACTTGTCCCGTGATTTATATATTTGCAATTTATAAAGAGTAGTTATTTTTAGTAAGTAGGTAATCTTCCAAAAAAAAAATAATAATCATTTATTGAATCAGGCGTTACTTTAAGGAGGTCCATATCAATGAACTGAAACAATTACTTTGCTCACCCGCGACCTTGTGCTTTAGATTGCGGGTGAGCAAAGTAATTGTTTCGGTTCATTAAAAAAAAATTAACCCTATGAGGCTGTCATGTTAGTCAACCTGAATTGGCATCATGATTTCGGCCTATTAAGTCCCACGCAGGACACATGCCTCCTCTTAGAATGGGAGGTTTTGGCCTGTAGTTCCCACGCGGGCCCAGTGCGGATCGAAAAATTCACACACTACATTGGATTTCTTCGCAGGAGTGTGTAGGTTCCCTCGCGATAATTTCCTTCACCGTAAAGCTTATGGCCAATTCCGAGTGTAATTCCACGCATAAATTCCGAGAGGCTGAGGTACGGGCGTGAACTTGAACCAGCAACCCTCTACTTGAGAAGCCATAGGTCAAACAACTAGGATACCACGAATTATTAAATTATTATTATTAATACTGATTTGGCATAGATGGTTTAAACAAAAGGGTATTCAATTGTACGAATGATTTTTCACATGTTACTCTGAGGATTTTAGAGAATATAAATGGAATTGTTGAGTTGTTAATTCTTAAGTTTTATTAAAATTAGTTTCCATATCATTTTTTTTTCACAAGTCAGTTTCCTCTTTATGTATGCAGAAAATATTGACGGTTACTCGAAGTAGTGATGGATACCCGAAATTTTGATGGATACTCAAAATATTGATGGATACTCAAAATATTGATGGATGCTCAAAATTTTTACCCCAACCGTATAAAGGTAATTTTCAGAAAGGTGCACCATGTTAACTGGAAGATAATCATACAAAAACACTGATTGAAAAAAAAATCCTTAATCACATGATATGGTTAGTATTTCAGTAGCCCACACAAAGCGGTTCGCTTCATTTTTTCTAATATAATCTGCTAAGAAATGGTATTCACTCTCAATGTCTATATTTCTAGATAGATACGAGGGCTCTTCAAGGCTAGAGTGAATAGGCTGTTACTGAACCAATAAGATGTACCTTTGGCCTCATCTGCCCTTTCCATCGGGGGTTAATCACGGGTCAGTTTTATGTAAAAAAAAAAAACTATGTAAATGTATGGTTGATTTTCTGTCGCACAACGGAATATTTCATACAATTTTTAACAGAGCCGGTGTTAAATGTGCATCTTTTTCAAATACATCCATGCTCTTGTCGGTCTCTTAAGGTCACAAATTCAAGCTTTTATTTCAGATGAATAATGGCGTATCTTCAATTGCACCTTTATTTAATATTATTGACGGACGCCCGAAATTCCTAGCCCATCTGCATGACATCAGTGCAGCGAAGCTATATAAGCACTTTCACTGCCCGGGCTCGCGAGTCGCGGGTCGCTTCTCGTGTGTGCCCGCCGTAACACACGCCGCGAAACAGAACTATTGCGATTTGAGTGTTTGTGCAGTGGGTGATATTTTCTTTTGTGCACAAGGTAAGTTTTTTGGATATCGGTTTTTAAAATAATTTTCAAAATAAATTAAAAACAACTTTAATTTTTTTTTTCAATTTTAGTTTTTTTTTTTTCAGTTTTACCTCTAAGATATTATATATATTTTTTTTAATTTTAAGCGCTGTTTAAAATCACATAAAATTAAATTATTAAAAAAAATACGCACGCACTTACGGAAAATTACTGTAGAAAATCATTACCAGCAAAGAAAAATACGCACAAACTTACGGAAAGTTATTATAGAAAATCATTACCAGTATTTTTTTTTTGATTGCACTTTTATTTTAATTACTTTGTGTACGATATAAACTCCAAATCACAAAATACATTACACAATTAATTTTATTTAAAAGTAAAATTCAGAAAAATCAAGCTCACTAATAATAACGACTGCTTGTATGTAACTTATGGATTTGTATGAAAGCAAAAGTTATTACGGGTGTTGCGCGGGCAACATCAAATAGACATCAACGCGCCATCAAGTTTCCGATGCGAACCTAACGCATAGCAGAAGCGGTGAAAAGCTAACATTTTATTTCCCATTTATGGCTACTTTGTATAGGTAGTTTAAGCTGTTCTTGAGTTTCATATTTTCAAATAACCCATCTTATTCAAAATAAGCAATTGGTACTTAAATTGTTGATCTGCAAAACCACACATTATTAAGCCAAAGACAAAATAAAAGTTTCAGTGTCACTTCAATGCTTCCGATTTGCCGGTGGTTAGAAGATAAATAAACCAATCAAATCAGCCAACATCCACCTACTGACATTTTCACGCCACTACACTCAACTATGCCATTCATTGATTTTAGAAACGTTTTGTCCCAACTGTTAATTTAATTACGATTGGGGAAAATTATAAAACCCAGCTCAAATTCTTGGCTGAAATTTTGCAAAGAAATCCCCTTTATGACGGTAGCAAAAGACGATAGATTTTGCGGAATCTCCGCGAGATAAGCAGATTTACAACGGAGGCAAGCAAGTAAGTGTCAAGATCACAGGCCTTATTTAAAAAAAAAGTGCTCAGATGTATTACAAAATTTATAAATAAACGCATACACTGACATTTTTGTCATAGCCACTATAAACCCGCAAAACTATTTGACATCCTGAACTAATAAAAAATCAATCGAGAGTCAAATAACTATATACATTAGGTCAATTTATACCAAATAGAACATGTCGCAAGCTCTTTGTTTGAATCATCAATAACTATGTTGAGCTTTAAACTCACATGCTTAGAAGCTTTGTTGCAAGCTTCTGAAATGCGTACAATGCATCGCGCACGCAACCTTTACCTATCGGGGACGATGGCATGAATATTAAACACCCTGTACGTTGTTTAAAGGTAACCAATATTAATTTATGACAAGGCAATCATACTAATTTGTCTTTATTAAAATGGAACAGGAGAACATCCTCAATGAATATATTAGTGTATCAATATACTTATTGATGTTAATTTATGTTAGCATACTACTATAACAACTGAGAAATTTTGTGAATATGTTTGGATATTCGGATATTTGTTATTCGGTCACGCGATTACGGTTGAAAGGATTATACAAAGATCTGGAATAGAACATAGGATACTTTATATCCCGGTAATGTGTTCCCCTGACTTAATATTTTAATTTTAAATATGATAAGAGGGCGCTGTTCAAGAAAGAAGCGCTTCGCGTCATCTTCCCTAGTAAGAACTGCTAAGGAATAGAATTCGCTCCGGTCGTGTGTATTTCAAGATAAATACAACCTAGAGCTCTTCAACCTTAGAGTGAATAGGCTGCTACTGAACCAGTGAGATACACCTTTTGCCTCATCTGCACTTTTCATCAGGTGAGATAGTGGTCAGTCACGGGTCAGTTTTATGTTTAAAAAAAGTTGAAGTACGTACATCAGCTTTTCAAGATGAGGCGTTAACTTTGCGATTAAAAGATAGAGTTCTTCGTGAGAACGTTATGCTTTAAAAATGTTCGTAACCTTTTTTCAGCTCAAACTGTAAGACTGTAGATGTTTCTCGTGAATGTATTTAATGAAATCAGTAGTATAAAAAAAACTAGCTGTTGCCCGCGACTCCGTCCGCGAAGAATAGGGGTAGGTATACAAAAAATAGCCGAGTACCGAGAAAAAAAATCATAAAAATCGGTCCAGCCGTTTCGGAGTTCGGTAACAAACACCCGTGACACGAGATTTTTATATATTAGAGATTAGACAGCTGTTACCCGCGACTCCGTCTGTGAAGAATATGGGTATAAGAAATAGCCTACGACCTATTCTCAGACCTACCGAATACAGAGAAAAAAGTTTCATAAAAATCGGTCAAGCCATTTCGGAGGAGTTCGATAACAAACACCCGTAAGATATTAACATTATTTTAAGTGTTTGTATTTTTAGTGATAAATTAATTAGTAAGCCGGAGATATTACTAACACAACAGGCATTTAATAATAAACCTATTGATTTTTAACGAATTTAGATTACCGAGTGCACAATGGAGCGTTTTGACCATACGGGTCAAACGTCATTGCCATCACACAATTATTACCACAGCGGAAGGACAAGTCGCAATAACTTTTATGAAACGAAAACAGCGTCGGTACTGGCTTTAGTTTTAACAAAAAGCTAACTCTGACTATTATCTTCTGTAATAATATGTTTTGAGATGGCAATGACAAGAAAAAAACGCTCTTCATTAAACACTCCGATCACAGATGTCTATGAGCATTGGTAATCACTTCTCATTAAAAGAATATTGCCATTTGTCTCTCTACTTGCTAAAATGTACATACATATATTATATGAAATAATAAATTAGACGTGCAAATCATACGTTTCCCTTAGAATAAGGGGCATCTTAAAGGTCAACTGTAACCGGATTTTCCACTGTCAAGAGTCAAGGAAAGTAAAAGCAAGTTCAACTAGGGATCCAAAGCTGATGGTGATGACTTGTGACAGTATAAGAGAATTTAGATATAAATACCTGATTAACGCATTCACTCCCGGTTTATTTTTACTTCAGGTGCCACAAGCGCACATATGCGTTCAAATGCCTGCCAAACGTTTACGGCAAAAAAATCTGAAATTTTGATCGGTATGAATGAGTGAATGAAAAGAAGAAAAAAATATATTGCTAGTAATCGGCACATATTATACGTAGATACGCAAACAATAAAACGAATTGGAAGTTAAAAAACAAAGGTGATTTTAACTAATGCGATTATCCAGAACCAGATTTTGCCTGCTTGTCCCCAATCCGCTTCCATGGGATCACGCCTTAAACCACTGTCTCATTAGACACTAGTAGCAAATTAGCATAAGGATGTGCGATGGGAGATACGGCCAACAATAGCTTGATGTATGGCTGATGTATGGCCCGCGTTAGGCTGACGGATAGCTGATGTTTAGCCATGTATGGTAGAACTAATTCTCTGCCTGGGGAATTTCAGAAATTGGGTACAACTAAGTATATATTTTTCTCCGATTTTAATGTTTTGCGTGGATCTTCTCAGAATCAATAGCACTATCGATTAGGGGTATGTATTACAATACCGAAGTACGAAAGACCGAATGTATTGAAACATCGAATGGGTCAGAAGACCGACAAGATTTTTTTCTGAAACCGTTAAAAACAAAATAGCTAACCGTTAAGATTGTTATAAAACAAACCTAACCTAACCTTATGGGTTCTGTATGATGCCGTTTTAATAAATTCTGAAAAGTTTTCGGTTTCAGAAAAAAATCGTGTCGGCCTTTTGACCCATTCGATGTTTTAATACATTCGGTCTTTCGTACTTCGGTATTGTAATACATACCCATCGATTAGGTATAATGGATTAAAAAAATGTCTCCAGTTTTTCATACAAAAAAAGTGTCAGTTTTGTTACTTTCAAACACCAATGTATGAGAAGTAACAAAACTGACCTCGGGACACTTTTTTTCCCTATGTAGAATCGATAGTGCTACTGAGTCTGAGTAAGTAGATTCATGCAAAAAAAAATCTGAGAAAAGAAATGTATT
The DNA here is from genome assembly GCA_947859365.1 of Archips crataeganus. Classification (NCBI taxonomy): domain Eukaryota; kingdom Metazoa; phylum Arthropoda; class Insecta; order Lepidoptera; family Tortricidae; genus Archips; species Archips crataeganus. Next base: position 9,572,106 of record OX402064.1, read on the forward strand.
GTACCCTATTTCAAAAAAATCCCCACCTCAGGCTTCTTATTGGCCACCATATTAAACTGGGAACTTAAAAAGAGAAATACGAATTTTTAACGTTCAATTTTTTTAAAAGCTTATAAATTTTCGCGTTAATAAATGTTCGTAACAAAAAATTACAGAGAAGAACGACGAATGAGTCTAAGGAAGACCGTGACGAAAAACGAATAAGACTTATTAAGAGAGAGAGAAGTTACAGAATTTGACCAAATAAGATAATGACGGATAGCGAACAAGACGAATAAAGAATGAGTGACGAATGCAGAATGAGGCGAAGTAAGAATTAAACGAAAAACGAATGAGGCGAGATAATAGGTTACAATTAGAACAATTTTCCACCGCGGAAAAAATTAAGTTGCTAAATTGACTACTTATGCAAATTTAATCTTCTTATAAATACGTTTGAATAAGAATAAACTTTAATAGGTCACTGTATTGGCGACATTGTTTTATAAATAAAAAGGACGTAACAATCTCATCATCATCATCCCAGCCTATATAAGTCTCACTGCAGAGCACGGGGCTCTCAAAACGAGAAGGTTTGGACCGTAGTTCCCACGCGGGCCAAATGCTAATTGGGAACTTCACACACACCATTGAATTTATTTGCAGGTGTGTGTGTGTGCAGGTTTTCTCATGATTTTTTCCTTAACCGTAAAGCTCATGGTAAACAAATGTAATTCCGCACGTAAATTGCGAAAAAGTGAAGTGTAAGCCCGGGCTCAAACCCACGACCCTGCGCTTGCTTGCTTGCTGTTGTTACCCGCGACTCATCTTGCGGATAATAGGGGTATAAAAAATAACCTACAACCTATTCTCAGACCTACCAAATATAGACAAAAAAAATCATAAAAATCGTTATTAGAAGATATAAAAAAAACCTCTTTTTTCTATTTTTTAGTGTTATTTCTATGAACTTACGTAACATATTAGTATCATTATAGGCGCTTTGGTTTTTACTGTAATTCTATATAATTGTATAAAATAAATAAGTAAATAAAAGAGCCAATCTTTCAAATTATGCATTTAAGTACGCATAAAGCTCTAATCTTAAAGGTGTTAAGTAAGTAATATAATATTTATTGTTAGATAATTTATATACTTTGCAATACACGACCCGTTTTATTTGAATATTATAATTTATTTACGTAATGTTATGTTAAGAGCTTTAATTACATAATGACCTTGGACTGGAAAGGAAATATTTGTTTTTCAAGTAAGTAAATAGTTTAGCCTACTTGGTGGAAAATAATTTGTGTACTTTGATTTATTTTAAACGACATCTTAAATGGAAAAGTTACACTTACTTGACACTTTTTTGTGATTAAGCTGTGCATCCTAGGCATATACCTAAATAAATAAATATCACGGGGCAATTGACACCAATTGACCTAGTCTCATACTAAGCAAAGATTGAACTATGTGTACTAGAAAACGGATAACAGGTAGACTTACGTACCTATAAATATATATTTAAGCACCCAAGACTCGAGAATAAACATTCGTAATTTTCATACAAATATCTACCCCGATGCGGGAATCGAATCCGGGACCTCAAGCTTCATTAGTCAGGTTCACTTACCACTAGGCCATTTTGATCGTCAAGAAATACTTCATCTAACAACGGCCGACATGTTTTAAAATTGTCTTCTACTTGACCTGCCAAAGTGGTCCTCCTATTATACACCGTGAAATTTTAGTGGTTGTTTTCCCGAAACGAGGTGATTTAGTATCGATTGTACAATCGATTTATAATTACTATTTTGACTAGAGTCAAAAATCCAATTGTGAAAAACGAAAGTCGAAAATGACCGCAAACCAATAGTAACGCTTCGTTGGTACAAGTAGCGTACGATCGTACGATAGGCTAGGTACCAACGAAGCGTTACTATTGGATTGCGGTCATTTTCGACTTTCGTTTTTCACAATTGGATTTTTGACTCTAGTCAAAATAGTAATTATAAATCGATTGTACAATCGATACTAAATCACCACGTTTCGGGAAAACAACCACTAAGATTCCACGGTGTATATTTAAACACCCAAGACTCGAGAATAAACATTCCTAATTTTCATACAAATATCTACACCGATGCGGGAATCGAATCCGGGACCTCAAGCTTCATTAGTCAGGTTCTCTATCTCTAACCACTAGGCCATTTTGGTCGTCAAGAAATACTTCATCTAACAACGGCCGACATGTTTTAAAATTGTCTTCTACTTGACCTGCCAAAGTGGTCCTCCTATTATATATTTAAAAAAAAAACTAACTACCACCATTTAAAGAACCAGGCAATTAAAACTCAAAAGTTACCACATGAAGATAATGATCAGTAGGTATAATACTAATAAGTTAGAGCCTATTAAGGCAGTGTTCGTCAAATGTCACGCGGCCACCTCCCACTTTTCTAACTACATAAAAGGTTGTCGTTATAACACAAGACTTGACATGTGGTCAAAACCAGAATTGTTAACCGGAGGTAACCTTTTAGTTAAAATTATGATAGTTCTATTGTTATTCTATCACAGGGCCGATTTCTCAATCCCCAGATAAAAGTATCCGTCAGTTAAAACTATCGCTTTTCTTTTTTCAAGTTATAGAAAAAAGGACAGAGCTTATATTTGGGGAATTTCAGAAATAGGCTACAATACATTTTTTTTTCTCAGATTTTTTTTTGCGTGGATCTACTCAGAATCAGTAGCACTATTGATATTACATAGAGAAAAAAAGTGTCCCGAGGTCAGTTTTGTGACTTTTCATGCATTGGTGTTTGAATGTAACAAAATCAACACTTATTTTTGTATGAAAAACTGGGGACTTTCTTTTTACTCCAATATAACCGATAGTGCTACTGATTCTGAGCAGATCCATGCAAAAATTTCTAAAATAGGAGAATAAAATATAGTTCCCCATTTATCTGACAGATACTTTTATCAGGGGATTGAAAAATCGGCCCACAGAATCCTAGTTTACTTTTGTATTAAGTCATTCGTTAGGTAAAAAAATACGAGGTCAAAGCTTTTGGGCGAATCAACTTTTTCTTGGCACCCGGTGCTGTGGATACACAAATTTTGTCTCATGGACAACCTATGACACAGTATTTTTGTATGACACAGTATAACGATGTCACTTGGACAACTGGAGACTGAGTAAACAAGACGAAGAAGTTGATTCTCTCTTTTAATAAAAAATATCAATAATTAAATGCTGCCGATTTATGCCACATAACAGACGCGTCCTTTACTAGTATACCATTTATGTATAATATACTAACTAAAAATACAAGTATAAATAGAAATTAATTAACTTACATAAGAACTTAAACTAAATTAAAACTTTAATTTAAATAAGGGTTCCTAGTTGACTACGGAACCCTAAAAAGAAAAGTAACAAAAAATAGACTAGATAGTAGATAGAGTAGTAGAAGTAGAATATTTGTATTGTATAAGTATTGTATTGTAACAAATAACTAAACTAAAAATACAAAAAAATTACAAAAGCTTCCCCCGCGGCATGGACCCAAAGATACTGGCAGCATGTCCACGCTGCAGCGCGCGTAAGGCAATGCTGATACGTTGTGCAAGGAAGTTGCCAGCTCTTCGGTTCCTTAAACAGAAATCAACTTTTTTTCATATTCCATATAGTACCTTTACGAAACACCCGTCAAAGCGACATTGGGGACCGAAGAGCTGGCAGTTTCCTCGCACAACGTACCTGCCAGCATCTTTGGTTTCATGCTGCGAATGAACTGTTTTTTATATTTATTCTTGTAAACCTAATTATATTTGTTAATTTAAAATCATATATTTGCTGTCTATGCATTGTTGAAGCCAAAAAACATTGTATAGGTAGCAGAATACGTAACACAAAATTAAATAAGTATCACACCAAATGTCACTCGGCCAATACTGGCAACCGATAGCCATAAACATAATTAAAAGTAAAACAACAAAGAAGGAACCATAGATCATAGACCGTACTAATGTCAAAGGTTGAGAGAGAGTGAAGAGGTTACGTGTGGTTACGCAATTGTCGCACGGTTACATTGATTGGACGCTCGCAGGTCAGTGGGTGAGGCTTTTTACACCTGACGAGGTGTTTAGCACGGACCTTTTGTATGCATTGTGTCGTATTGTTACTAGGCGTAAATGTAAAAGGCAAATGCACTAGTGTTACGGGTGGTAGTTAAATATACAGGGTGCTAACAAATTAGGTACCAATATTTCTAAGGCTTAATCGACTTATTAAAAAAAACCCTTTTATTAAAAACTTTTTAAAGTTTGAAAAAATCTTGATTTTCCATTACTAGAGCAGTAAACCGTTTGGATATAAATAAATAAATATCACGGGACAATTCACACCAATTAGTAAGCTAAGTAAAGCTTGTGTTATGGGTACTAGGCAATGGATAAACATACTTATATAGATAGATACATACTTAAATACATATTAAACACCCAAGACCCGAGAACAAACATTCGTATTTTTTATACAAATATCTGCCCCGACACGGGAATCGAACCCGGGACCTCAAGCTTCGTAGTCAAGTTCTCTAACCACTAGGCCATCTAGTCGTCGTGGTTGTCAAATAGTCGTGGATATGTATGAAAAGTTTGAGTTTATTTTTTAATTTTGAAAAGTTGTCCGAGTGAAAGTGACCTAAGTACCTAATTTATTAGCACTTCACATTGTTGATAAAAATTAAATGTGGCAAGTAAGAGCGTAGTAACTTTTATGTGTTTTAGTATTAGATTTAACCTAATTGTACCTATTGGGAATAGAAACAAAATTTACCTTTTCTTATATTTTTTTTTTATAAACATTAATCAAATGTGTTGTAGAAATTAAGTTTATTCGTCACTTAGAGCTAATCAAGACTTGTGATTCAGACATTTTAACTCCATCTGTCAAATAAGGTTATGATAATGATTAAGCTAATCCGAACTTTAAAAAAAGTGGTGAAACAGCCTCTTAAAGTTCAATCAACTGTTGCTAATCGTCACGTCATCGTGTCGCGGTCGTTTGGTGTTTAACGTGTGATGGGTGCTAGATGTTTTAGTCGGATTCGCGTTAACGTTGCGGCATTACCGTAATGTTTATTTAGGATTTTAAGCTTCATTAGCTTTTATTACAGATTGAGTCATTTTCTGTGCGCGTTGTTTGTGTTCGTTAACGTAACGTGTTTTGTTTCATAATTACGCTTCCCCTAAACATAAACACAATGTTAAGGATTGAGAAAAAATGCTTGTGACAAATTGATTGAGTTACTTTGACTAAAAACTCGTAAATCTAGCAATTATGGGTCATACACACCGTGAGAAACAAAAGTAGTCTATCCTGTGGACATAACATTAGCGACTCCGAGTCAGCAAACTAAAGATTTATTGAAATGGGCCGAAAGTTAGCCAGGCATCCCACACGCACACGCCGATGTAGACTTGACTGTAAAATATTGGCTGTAAACTATTTTAACTTTTACCATCTCCACAGGAGAAAAGCGAACAAAAAATGTGTATGACCCTTATACAGGTTAAAATTTAAAACGTAATACAAAATTATTGTTTAACTCAGTTAATTCTGGACAATATAATGCATTAACTCGATTGTTTTAATTAATCTTATTTAATTTGAGATGATCATACATTGAGTTTGTGATTTCATTACGACAAAGTATGTACATCCTAAATTTCATCAGACTAATTTTGTATCTCGTTTTAAACATCCTGTACGGTCAAGTGCAAAAATATATATACGTCAACAAGGTGTCAAAAATATCTATACAACTCTATGTTCATTAACTATAAGGTTGATGTTTACATATTTTGACGCGATGACTGTATACATATTTATGCTTTCGACTGTACCACTACTCAGACGGACGTGCACAGACTAGAGTTAACTAAATAATATAAATCCACATTACGCACTAACCCAGGGTTAATTAGTGTCGAAATGTACGGGACTATCATCTATAACCCAGGGTTAACGATTTAATTTGTATACAGTAATATATTCTAAGGAGTTTTTTATGGTCGTTAGGTCATATTCTGTCGGCGTAATCGCATCACAAGAACATAACTAACATAAGTTTTAATTTGATTTATAAATAAACAGATACATAAATGTAAACAACGTATTAATGACGTAATATCTTTACTTACAACCTTATAGCTTTGTATGGAAACCCCATTAAGGCTTTAAAATATATTCATTTAAAATAAAGCCAACTCATAGAACTCAATACAGCTTTAGTTATTTAACGGCTAGGTATCATCAATCATAGTGAACCGTCGAAACTAATATTTGACATACTACATACATTTCTAAACCTTTGACATTTGCCTTTGTGACCATACTTCATCATTAATTGTATGGCGTGGCATCCGTATTGAGGAAACGCAATAATGTAAATTAAATATAAGCATAAGTATTTGTATGAAACGCACTTGTATTTACTATAAATTTATGTCAAGAGTTACTCAAATACGGGGAAATGAAAAGACGACATCAAAAATTGCGTTTACAACGAGTGGTCCTCTAAAAATACAGAGTGCCTCGAAATTCAACAATGATCTGGTACCGGATAACAACCCCAAGATAAAACAATTCTGAATAAAATAAGAAATAAAGTCGGTTTACGGACGATAGTTTAACGTTACAACGTCATAACAAAACATTTAAAAAGCAAAAATTAAACCAGGCGGTCTCCCATCCAAGCACTGACCGCGCCCGACGTTGCTTAACCTCGGTGATCGGACGAGAACCGGTTTTTTGTCAAATATCTTGAAAACTGTGCATCCTACGGCAAAATCAATGAAATTTCCATCCCCCTTTTATACCCCCGCACCCCCCCTACACCCCCCCAAAAGTGGTATAAGTCGACTTACCGGTCAGGTGAGGTCTTATCAGGTTATCGTTGAGTTTTGCGTCACCCTGTATATTGTTATTGGCAAAACGACAAAATGACATTTATCCAATATTGTCGAACCAATAAAACAACAACGACACGATGAACAAGACGGACCGACGATCTTGTAAAGGTCGCATAAACCCTCGCTGTAGAACTCTTTGCTGGATGCCTTTGTCCAGCACGTCATTTGGCTAAATAAATAAAAATAAACAAACAAAACTAAAACAGTACTGTTCGCTACTACGGCATCACGCCGCGCACAACGGAACTAAAAGAACACAAAGAAAAGAAACGTACGTGCACATACACCCTTTTGTACATGGTTGAACGAATGTGTAACTATGTCGAGCATCTTCCGTGAGAGCCGCCCACTTCGAGAAACAATGCGCGACCCACTGCGGTGATAGTGAGATTGAAGATAGCGTAACGAAATGAGATTTATGTATACATATAACGTATCACAAAATGATTAAAGAAAAGTTCGACTGAAATGGTCTAAATCAGTCCTTCTATTTTCAATTAGATACACATCGAAATTTTTTGTATTAAGTATTGTTTTGTATTAAGTTACGTTACCTCAAATACATATTATACTGTATTGTGGAGTCAGTCTATCATTCAGTACTTTTCTTTGTCAGACGACAGCATAGTGGTTAGTAAAACCTGACTATGCAGCTTTAGCGAAAAATAAGAATGTGAGCGCTCGTGTCTTGGCTGATATATATGTATTCATCTATATAAGTATGTTTATCTGTTGTCTATCACCTAGTACAAGCTTTGCTTGATTCTGACCAGGTCAATTGGTGGTAATCATCCCGTCCTTTGCTTTATTAATTTATTTTATTATTAAGAGCTTTAAAAATTCACACAAACTTTATTTCACTAATAAATTGTATTTTTGTAAAATTAAAAATGTAAAAAACGTGGCATAATAAAACACACTGTATATAAGTAAAATCTGATACAAAGCAATACCAGCAGCAGTCCATAATTTATCACCAACTTAACAAACAATAATAGATTGTTAGTCAACGGTCGAACAACAGTCAAATAGCACAAATCATGCCCAAAAACATCTGTATGACATTACGATTACGGCATTAATCATACTCCACTCATCTCCTTACCGGTCTTAAGGTATCATTGACATTTTACTATTACCAAACGTACAGTCAGTGCCTCATGAGAACATTAACCGCGGTTACTAAAGTTATTTTTCACTTTTAAAATGAATGAAGCAACCGCCATTATTAACAAATTAGTAAGATTTCCCACGCGAGATTCTTGATCTGAATAAATTGCTTATTATTGTTTAGGTTTAAAGTGCAGGTCAGCGATTTGTATGGGTGTTTAAGCCTTGAGAGATTCTGAAATAATTAATAAGATTATGCATTTCATAAAGGCTATTATTAACGTGAATCGCTTTTGATTTAGATCTAGAGCTGCTTGACTAAAATGTAATTACACGGTACACGATATACATCAATGCATGTTTCAACAATTTACTGTCAAAATAAGACGAAACTGTACTTGAACTCTATATTTGTAGGTTTGAACGGTTTTGGCGTAATCGATCATTGTAACTCGTCAGTCAACCCACGTTTTCTATACGTAAGATGAGTGTGAACTTACTGTTGTACTCGGAAACAACAATTAACTCGTACAGATCCTGAACTTGTTCTATTTTATACTATAATTATAATGTACATGTGTGTATGTTTTAGTTGACTTGTTACTCAATATTTTCTACTATAATTTCAACTCTTTTTGTGTGCGTAATTAGTTGTGTGTGTATGTACTTGTTTTCTGCTATTTCATCTTTGTAGAATTCGGTTATCGCTGTCTCACGTAACCCATGCAAATTTCGAGGACTAAAGACATCTAAATGTCCGTTGCCGTTTATTATGTCTAAAATTTCAACCAAATCTGTGTTTTTTTTTAATTAGAATCATTGAATCCAAAACAACAATATGACTTATTCTGATTAAAGCTATTGCCCGACACTTATTCTGTATCCCGATGGAACAATGCACTTTCCCGGGATAATAATAGCCTTTACTAATCTAGAATAACTTCCTGGTGCTAAAAGGTTTCATCAAATCGGTTCGACATTTGAAATTACCCCTGAATAACAAAATAGAAGTAAGTATAGATTACATATCGTTGCTATGTAGGTACGATTAAATAAAATTAATTGAAGTCACAGTAAACGTCTAAATTGTGTTCATTACTAATATTTAATTTGAACAGCGAATGAACTTCCTTCATAACGATAACAATTAAGCCACAAAGCACCGCAAACCACTAGGCTTTCATGAGCACAAAAGCATTAATCTAAAAAGAATTGGCATTCAGAGTGACCGTTTAAAATGTTGTAACTCAAACAAAATGATTTATGCGAACGCAACATCTATCATTATTAATAACGATTTAATCGCTTCATAAAAAAGCGAATCTTAAATGTTTTTCAATCCAACTAAACAGGTGTCATTCACTTTGACTTTTAAGTTTTAAACTTTTAACTACAATTGACGCTTATTCGTTTTTGATTACTGTCGGTTTTGAAACTACTAAACGTTTCATTCGCATTATTTGACTTGCAAATCAAAGTTCATGAAACAGTTACGTAAAAAACTTGATCTTAATGTCACTGAGGACCTTGAAGCTTGGAAAGGGACATCAGCCAACTTTTCAACACATTTTTTTCTCCGTAGAAAACTTAAATTTTAATCTTTTGAGTCCTAGGGTATTTTTTATGGAACAAATCAATTGTATAAATAACCAGCAAATGTACTATATAAAGTACAAATAATTTTAATTTCAAAATTACAAAAACCTTATGATGACGAAGATGGGAGCATCAAGATCTTAAGCATTATATCAGTTAGAAAAAGCTGGGACTCGGGGAGTGAAACAGAAGCTCTTTTTTTTTTAAATTGGAAAATGTGGGCCGGAACATTTCTATATGCGATAATCGCACCGAAGTGAAAGTGATTAACAAACAATTAACCACTTTTACATACAAACTGAAAAGAAACAATTGTGTTCTTAATTTTTCGTGACAACTATGGCAGACACAATTAGTTTCGGTTTTGAAACAAAAACGTGGTGTACACTTGTATCTTTGCTTCAATTTTGTATGTTACAAAAGACATTTTTTTTTAAATAATTTTCATTAAATAATAAAGTAGGTAATTGTTTCAGTTCATTAATATGGACCTCCGCAAAGTAACGCCTGATTCAATAAATTAAAAAAAAGTCTTCAAAAGGATTCTTTAGAGCGTCAGCTTATGGACTAATTGTTTGCCATCACACGATCTTATCTCTTTTTCATCGTAGTAGATAATACAAAAATCAGACAATGAAAGCATAAGTTACATTGTCAACTAAGTCGCACAAAAAGAGAAAGATTAAATTAATTAAACAATACTAACTAGTATCATTAGGTTTTTCATAACACAGTAATTATTTGGTTACAAGCTTTAATTTTAATTGGTCATTGATCACATAAGAAGCATGGAGTGAGTGACAATCGTAATATTGTCATTGTGTGTGACAATGACAACGCGGTCACAATAGGTCATTGTCTATAGGCTGCTCATGCGCGAACAGAAGGGTTATTTAGGGCTGTCGAATTAAGTTTGTGTATTGCTTCTTAATTTAATGACCTAGTATTTACCTAGTATTTTGACTTTTTTTCTTAATTGCTGAAATTTTTTAATTTTCATCTGTTTCAAACAATAAGGGTGATACAACCAAGACGCAATTCTACTAAAAAAAAACACTTTATTTTGGCCCTGAAAAACAGATTAATTTTCGATCAACTGCAAAATAATTAGCTAGTCGATTGAGTCGGCCTAGAAGGTGACGTCGTAACTATTGTCAAACAAAATCTATGGGAGAATTGTGTTTTGCAAAAAAAACACGTCTATTCATTGGTGGTAGCACCATCCCTATTGATAGTTAAAACCGGACCAGGAAAATAAAAACCCTCGCCATATTGCGGAAAACTAATGGAACTAATTTCTTCGACTGGCAACAGTAACTTTGAAGACGTCATTAATGCCATCTGCCAATTGCTGTCTAAGTGAGGTGTCAATTGCTCGTGGTGCGTTTCTTGGATATTGTGGGTTATTTATGCGTTAAAATGCCGAAAACTATTAAAAGCCATTTACGAAAATTTATATTCATTAGGACGAAGTAGGTATTTGTCGGAGAGAAAGTCTGAAAGGTTGGAGTCTATTCCTCTAAATAACATCACCGACCTTGTTGTCAACATGACTGGTAGGTACAGTGTTGCTATAATTATTGCTAATTTAACGCCCCCAGCAGATTTAAACAATGTAAAAATCGTAGTTTTTTTAACGTAGTAACCCTAAACGTAAAATAAGTTGTAGCTTATGGTCGTTACGTATGTAGGGTCAACGTCATAAATAAGTGATCATTTTTTGTACCTTGTCAATTTAACGTCATGTTTGAAATACCATACGAAATTATGTCACGACTGAAAGCGACAAGGTCCAAAAGTGATCACTTATTTATGACGTCGGCTGTACGTTTATGCGATGAGATGACACGAAGGAATACGCGTGTAGTCTGTTGGGAGATGGTACTGTAATGTAATGTAATCATTATGATTGGTAACTTTCGAACGCCGCCGTTGGCTGCATTTTGCCTTTTCTAACTTGTTGTACTATCATATCTATCTTCTCAGGTCAACTACCTGAAACATTATCATGAAAAAATATAGTGTTAGATGCAGTGTAGTTAAGTGTACTGAAACTCTAGGTAAATCCAGGTAGGGTTGAGATAGAAAGGTAGATATACCACACCTCACGTAATCCAGCCATTATTTCTAAAACTTTTCGATTATGACAATAGACAAAAGTAGAGAAATAATAGTATTGTCTCTAGATTTTTCTACTGTAAAGGCTTATAGGAAGCCTGTTAAATTGATTTTATGAAAACTACAAGCAGGACAACAGATATTTCTACGTCAAATTGAAGACCTATTTAAAAGTGTTAAACGTCCAAAGGTACTAGAATAGACAAAACAACTTGCGGTCTACCTGATCGCAGCCTTCTATGTCTATGGTGGCGTGTGTGTTTACCTACAGCAACATTTCACAGTTTAAATTTCATAGTAATTAACCCGCTACTTTTTAATTCGTCAACTGAACTTTGTCAACTACATCAGTTTCTATTTAAACCCAATTCATAGTTTTCCGTTACAACAATATAATAACAATCAAAGTTATATCACAATGCCATCAAAATCGTATAAACCAATATTTAATCAAATCAACACGATGCCGATTGACCGATGTCAACACATCCGGCAATGAACATCATGATCATCGTCAACTTCGATTTCATCACCCCAATTTACAGAGGCTGTGTCATTATGTACAGATTGCATGTAAATCTGCGAGTAGGATATGTTTGTTAATGGCCAATTAACAAACAGGTAAGCAGATTGGCGCGTTTCGATCAGAAAATTTACAATTTTAGAATAAGCATAATATGTGCAAAGATTGTATCCAAGCCAATGCTCATTTCTTGTTACAAGCTAATAAACCAAAAATTTATCCTGTCATCCAAATATTATTGAAAGTTGAACTTTACTATACATTATTATTGACATTATTTCTTGGATTTACCTACTAGTAATTTATGTTACTAATAAAATGCTAGAAGCTTTTATGGCTTGCATTAAAATTTATTTAATTACTATAGAGAATTTAGTATGTTACTTAGATCTCTGCTCAGCACAATCTATGATGAGAATTCAATGAAGATTTGAAATAGAAAAGACACCTGAGCATTTTTTTTTAAAATGACACTTTTTTATATTCTAAATATTTTATGTTATTCCTACTCAGAGCTCTTTCAATCTTAATATAACAAAAAATAAGCCTAAGTTTTTTTCCTATTTTGTTAATATTCCATACACATTGTTTGGCGTACTTAACAAAAAGAAAGAACATAAAAAATGTATGACATTTTTGGGAGAAAAGAGCTTGATGATTCTGAGCAGGAAGAACAAAATAGTTGGGAATATAAAAATGTGGCATTTTTTTGAGAAATGCTCACCTAATGTAATGCAGGGGTGTAACATACAAAATAAATGGTACAGAGGTCTCTATAGTGAAACTAGTAACAGCAAACTTATTATTTTTAAGGAACGCGAAGTTTTCTAGAGAATGAAAGTCCTCTTAATTTAATCGCTCTTGATTAAAAGCGTACTTATCGCGAATTCTAACAAGTAGGTTCCTATGTGTAGGCTTGTTACTAGGAATTTATTAGGAATGTATGTAACAGGCAATTAATGAGTATAGGTCACTTGCCTGTAACCTTTGCATCAGCACCCACCAATGACGACGTTAATACAATAATACAAATTGTTTATTACTAGGGCTATTTGGTTTCTAATACTTCGACACGGGAGGATGGGGTAGTGGCATAAAATTTTTTAGGCATAATGTATTGTTTGTCATAATCTTTTAACATCGAAACCGTAAATTTTTCACAAATTTTTAAATGGTCACCTGTATAACTCTATAGGTAAGGTTAGGTTAGTTTTCTAATAATTCTGTACAATTAATGAATTCAGAGTAAAAAGAGTTATGAATAACAATACATTATGAATAACAAATACTATAGGTACATTATGACCTTCAACAATAATGCAAATGCCATAAAATATAAAATTAGGTATATAGAAGCGTGCTGTGTCTGAATAATCCTGAGATTATTTGAAATGTCATGTTATAGAATACATTAGGTTAGGTTAGGTAAGTTTAATAACAATTCTGAAGGAAATACTGTTTCAGAAATAAATTACATTATGGCAAATTAAAATTATGGAAAACGATACATTATGACATATGAAATTCGAGCAAATGATAGAGAACCGAATAAAATAAAGGATGTAATTGTATTTCATTATGTGTGTACTCAAATAGTGCCACTGCTACGTAGTGGGAATAAAATGTGGTTATGTATCTATGACATTTGGAAGACATATGACATTAGCACATGTCGATAATAGTGACGTGATTATGTGCACATTGTCTTACTAGTTGTTGTGACATGATGCTAAATGTAAAAGTTTATTGGAATTGCTAGCAAGTTATACAAGGTGTTACTTACGTGATTTTCAGTCGTGATTACCACAACTGGGACTTATCACGTGAAACTAGTAATAATTACCATGACGTTTCGGCCACATTGCAGAGGCTATGGTAACGAGTTGACTTCCACCAGTGCTAAATCTAGTTTGACTAAAGATCTTGCGACTTATCTTTCAGAGGAATATTCGTAGAATAATGGTACTTTATAACCATGTCATTAGAGTCATAATGGTAAGGTCTGATGTACTTTTAAAATTTTATTAATAATATAAACCTGCCTAACGGTAAGGTAAGTATTTTGATAAGCTGTATAATCTTTACGTGGGGAATCTTTACTTTTTAAAGTACCTACTTACATATATGTGAAACAAAAACTATTTACCGAAACCTTTCTGTAGCTTTCTATTGATCAAAGTTTCCAAAACATGCAACTATCCATCGATTAAGTAAAAATTACATTAGCATTATTCTCACTTACAAATTCAAGGACATTAAATGACAAACATCATTTAATCGTTTTATTACATGTTACTTGAAAGATTTCACTTCTCGTAATTTGTAATAATTGACTGTTAGTTACGTACATAATGTGTACATTAATCCTACTAATATTATATACGCGAAAGTTTGTAGTATGTATGCGTGCGAGCGTGCATGTGAGTTTGTCACTTTTTCACGCTAAAGGGCATTTAAGAAAAAAGTGCACCCTGTGCTTTTTTTAAAAAAATGGGGAATATTTACGGTTTTCATACTCAGATCAGAATCAAGAGCACTATTGATTTTGGTGTGATAAAAAAATGACCAAAATTTTTGTCAGTTTTGTGACGTTTTTTTTTCATACAGTTTACAATATGGCTCCTCACAAAACTGACATAAGTAATAAAAATGTATGGAAAATTAGGAATATTTTTTGAGAAATGGGACACGCTTTTTTTAATGCTCTGAAACGATTGGGCGGATTTAAATAAAATAAGATAGCTGGGCAACTGGAATAACACGTTGACAACTTTTTATCCTGATATTCCCTCGGGCTTCATATAAAAATTTTGTAAGGGCGTTTGTCATACAACGTAAAAGAAGACCGCGAAGTTAATTTTGAAAAATCCCGCGCCGTGGGTACTTTGTAAAATCCCGGAATTTCAATTCGAAGCAGTGAGTAGTAAATTAAAACTAAGGGCTGAAATGAAAACATACAAGGAATGTGATAACGATAATATTATATATTTAATAACTATAAATTGAAAATTTTAAAAGCCCCCGACGCAATTTCAAAGTCAATTTTTCGTCCAAAATCCCTTCCGCAGCTAGCAAAAGAGCTGATAACTTTGAAACGGCTGAACCAATTTTGATGAAACATGTCTATGAACCATCGCCAAGAAACCACCTTTCAAATAAAAAAAAAACCGCATCCGAATTAGTCCACCTGTTTAAGAGCTATGTTGCCACAGACAGACACACACACAAATTGCGGTCAAACTTATAACACCCCTCTTTTTGTGTCGGGGGTTAAAAATCAATCTACTCATGATCAGGGCTAAAATGTCGAGGTGATTTTAGCAACAAAAAGGAAGGGTCAAGTAATAATACTTATTTCTAATATTCTAAACGCGAAAGTTTGTATGGATGTTTCTTTCTCTTTCGCGCTAAATCGATTAGACGGATTCTAATGAAATTCAGCACACATTATAGTTTATAACCTGCAGGCTTATTGTCTAACGTTTCTGACGCTTGCCTTCGCAATCACTATCTCTTTCTGTCAAACGGTATAAAAGGATGACAGAAAGAGACGGTGAAAGCGAAGGCAAGCGCCAGAAGCGTTAGACAATACGGCCTCAGGATTAACATAAAGGATGCTTTTTATCCCGGAAAATTACATATTACCCGCGAGAAACAGCAAGTAGTGATTACAATGTAAATACAATAACTTTTAATCCATCTGCAATAACTAAACAAAAAAAAACGGCAAATACTTTCTACATCACTCAATCATTTAATATTCACTCATCAAATAATAACTATCCTTTACTAAAGACATACCAAGCAAATGCCGGCAATTAACCCGGCCAGTATCAACAAAAACTTAGCAAAAGTATTTTAGTTAACCGCTAATCTCTTCCAAAGTTCTGACTCATTACCACCTGGTCCGGCATTGCGCGGAACAACGGTACCGCACATGTAACGATAGTGTTGGGACGAGTCTAATGAGGCAAACAGTTGACACGAGTCACATGTCAACTGTCAGTTGACTCACCTCTGGTTGACTCCATAAAAACGATGAATGACTTTGATTCACTTAACATTTAGAGATAGAAACTTTATTTGGTATAATAAATACTGTCTATTTATTGTATGTATGATGCATGTATATTTTGTGTACTGTAGAATACTTTGTAATAAGTTTCATTCTATGAGTTTATGTGATGTACATATTTTTATTAAAGAATTTATCACTATAAACATGAAACTACCGTAAGACTCACACATAGTGAAAATATACGGATCGCTTTAAGACGTGTCGTGAGTGATCCTTATATTTTCACTGGTATGAATTTACCACTATTTCTGACTCCTCTTATCCACTCAAAGGTTGACTGGTAGAGATGCCTTAGAGGGATAAGTTCACGTTTGTACATGTATCTCAACGGCTATTCTACTTCAACTAGTCTCTTTTAGTTGTCGAGTCAAACTGACTCGCGTCAAGCAAACGCTACGGTTAATTGACTCAAATACCCCATCACTATTGTAACATTGTAGACAAATGTATGGATAGAAGATTCGTCGCGCCAAAGCGAAAGTGACGCGTAATATTTGTGTTTACATATAACACCCCGTGGCGTATGCGTATGCGCGGGTTATGTAACGGTTTTTGTTTAGATGTTGTTGGTTATCGCGATGGTGACTGGGCTTTGAGGAATAAAAAATTGTGTTACGTAGTTACATCCGATGGTTATGGAATTTGAACATAAAATTGGTTATTCTGGTAACTTATATTTGTAGGTACTAATAAATCTATATAATGGTATCTGAATATTTTTCAAAAATAAATAAATGATAAATAAATATCATGGGACGATTGACACCAATCGATCTAGTCCCAAACTATTTAAGCAAAGCTAAACTAAGTACTATGGGAACTAGACAGCGGATTGACATAATAATATCATCGGCAATCCTGTTATCCATAAGTAATAGTCGGGGTAAGAAAAGGTTCGTCACTTTTCGACTCTATGTCAACGAGTTAAGGTCGAAAAGTGACGAACCTTTTCTTACCCGGACTATACCTACATGTTATGTATCCCTCTATGACATTGTAGTGGAACTTATCGATAACAGGATTGTCGATGTTATTATTATGTCAAACACTAACCACATATCGTTCGTGCCAGAAAAATATCTAGGTATACAATTATAAATGTCACGATCTCCGAACTAATGAACAAGCTAAACTTTATTTAAAAATATCCAGTGTTACCTAAGTAGTTTTTATCTGTAACCGGGGCATTAGTATTAAAATGAGTCATATACGCGTTTTAGGCGATTTAGCAATCCATAATCTAGCTAACTTATTTCATAAATACTTAGGTCATTTGACACAAGGTCAAACTATACCTATTTACTGTAGGCAGCCCATTAACTATCTGATGTATCTAAACAATATGTCCAAGTTGGTGCTTACGTGTGAAACAATTGCTAATAACCTATTCGGACAATGTCACAGATTTCAGGAGCTTTTAACTGATGATAATTTCTGTGCTGTTCTCTAATGGTTGCTTTTCAACGAATTTTGTTTACGTAAATAAGATACGTAGACTAGCTGTTGCCCGCGATTCCGTCTGCGAAGAATAGGGGTACATAAAAATAGCCTACGACCTATTCTCAGACCTGCCAAATACAGACAAAAAAGTTTCATAAAAATCGGTCAAAATCGGTTTCGTTTACAAACTTTCTCACAATACCTAGATTTTTACCACTTTAAATGTTATTATTAAGAGATGCAATAATCTGTCCCCTTTTCGTCAGAGGCACTATTTAATAGGCGGTCATTTGGATTGATCCATTAAGCTTAAAAATTGAAACGAAATGTTACCTAAGGCCCTCCATAAGGACTGCTTAGAGCAGTCGAGACCAACAGCACGAGAGCAGTCGTGTTGCGGTTGGAGTCAACTGTAATCTGAATGCTATACAATTTTGTATTTAAACTGCAGATCACCCAACAGCGACCACTTGAAGCTGCTGGCACTGACTGCTCTAAGCAGTCCGTCTATAAATAAAGAAATAAATAAATAAATATCACGGGACAATTCACACCAATTGACCTAGTCCCAAAGTAAGCTAAGCAAAGCTTGTGTTATGGGTACTAGGCAACGGATAAACATACTATGGAGACCCTAAAAGCCTAAGAACTAGGCCGTATTGTCTAACGCGAGGGCTCACAACCGCCAGCCCAGCCAGATCTAGGATTTTTTCGAACCGGGGCAAAAACTTGATATTGGCGCCCCCTCCCCCTCCCTTCACTTGTTCAATATTTCGAATTCTTGCCTAAAGGATTTGGCGCCCCCATGAAACTGACGCCCGGGGCCAGTGCCCCGGTTTGCCCGCTTAGATCCGGGGCTGACATCGGCATCTCTTTCTACACTCATCCTTTAACGTGTGATAAAAAGAACTGGCGAAGACTATGGTGATTCCAAGTGCATCAGACAATAAGCTCGTCTTGCTGTCTCTGGTCGTGAACATAGTGTGTCCCTTTCTGGCTAAGCTTGTGTGTGAGGGACACATGCTTTATGACATTAGTAATGTGTTATTGCAACATTACGCCATTTTAGCGCCAGTTCCCACATTATGAATAATTTCACAAGCGAAAACTGCGTGGGCGCAGAACAAATGGCCATCATCATTTAATTGATCTGTGTGATAGATCGACTGTGTCCACTAATAAATCTTCACCTACTGAATACTTAATGTCTTTTAAAACTTTATTAGACGTTTAATATTTATTAGAAAAGATAAAAAAAAAATTGCCATGGCAAAAAAATAATGAACACAGTTTTAAGTTTTTGATGTTTCCTATTATATAAAACAAAAACCAAAAGTTCAGTTACTGTTTTGTTATGATTTATCTTCCGATCTTACAAAAAACAGTTGACAAAAGTTTAAGGCATAACCTTTAAATGCCAATTATAATATGATATATGTATTCATTTTATTCCTTCATCTTCATTATGGAATCTAATCGATTATCTACGTCCGTATGTAAGTATAATTAACATAATCCAATGAAGTTGTCTACAGTCATATTCATAATTATGTCAAGATATCAAATTTCGTTAATATGAACTGTGTGGGTTGATCGTCCTTAATTTATTTAAGTATTTAAATAGTCACTAAAAAATTTTGGCGTTACGTAGTTTTATTTGGTTATTATTATATTTTTAATTATGTACGAGGGGCGTTCAATATAAAGTGAGAATGAGATGCAAACTCTTTTAATATTACGAAATTAAATACTGGCCGGTAAAGCTAATCTATCTAGCTGATTGCTATGAAAAAAAAAACTAACTGTCTTTTGTTTAAAAAAATATACGGTAATTTCTTTGCAATGCTATTAAGTACGTTAGCGAAAATGGAGAAAATTGAACTGCGCGCCGTTATCAAATACTTGTATATGAAAAATTTTTCTACGGACCAAGTCAATTTGGATTTGCGGGACACTTTAGGGTCTAATGCTCCTCCGTATTCGACAGTTGCACGTTGGTGCGCCGAATTTAGACGTGGAAGAACATCGACAATGGACGACCCCCGCTCCGGACGCCCTACTACAGCAGTAACTGAAAAAATTGTGAAAAAAGTCGAAAACTCAGTTTTGGCGGATCGTCGTGTCACAGTTCGTTTTATTGCTTTAATGTTAAGATTTCAACGGGGAGCGTGCATAATATTTTACATAAACGCTTGGGTATGAAAAAGGTATCTGCGCGTTGGGTACCAAGAATGCTTACTGACACGCAAAAACAAACTAGACTAGAGATTTGTCAAGAAGCTTTGAACCTGATGCAGCAAGATCGGGAACTTTTTTTGGCGCGATTTATAACAATGGACGAAACATGGCTCCATCATTACGACCCTGAAACGAAACTGCAGTCTATGACATGGAAAAGGCCATCATCTCCAACTCCGAAGAAATTCAAGGTGAGCCCATCTGCCGGTAAGGACATGGGCTCTGTTTTTTGGGATGGTAAAGGGGTATTAATGATTGAGTATCTCGAGCATGGAGCCACTATTACGGGCACTTTATACACCAAACAAATAGCAACATTGCGCAATGAGATCCGCGAAAAACGGCGAGGTAAACTCTCGAAAGTTGTGCTGTTCCACCAGGACAATGCCTCGGCACACAAGTCCGCCGTTGCAATGGCTGCAATTCGTTATGATGGGTTCGATATCCTTAAGCATACTCCGTATTCACCAGATCTCGCTCCCAGTGATTTCTACCTATTTCCGAGATTGAAACAATACCTGAGAGGCCAGAAATTTGAAGACGACGACGCGGTAGTCGCTGCAGTACAAGATTTTTTAAGTACTCAAGATGAGACCTTTTTTAAAAATGGAATTTTAAGTTTAGAAAAAAGATATACTAAGTGTATTATGCTAAAAGGTGACTATGTCGAAAAATAAAATGACATTTAGTAAAAGTTGTTTATAACATACTCATTCTCACTTTTTATTGAACGCCCCTAGTATAAATGTGATGAAGAAACAAAAATCTTGACTAAACAACCACTTGTATGTAGTCCCCTAACATTAATATAGCTTTTTTTATGATAATGTTCCTACTGCTGGACTAAGGCCGCCTCTCTTGAGCTCCACAACTCCTGGTAAATTAACAAAGTTACTGTTTTATGATAGTTAAAAAAAAAATATAACATGCATGCAGTAGTAAGTGTAGGTTTTAATGCAAGAACGTTCTTTCTTAGGTTTTTTTTACTAATTTCAAATTAAATATAATATTATAGTAGTTATAAGTAAACAATAAGAAGCACTTAAAATAATATTATCTCAGAAGTCAAAGTCAAGTCAAAAAAAACATTCACTTTGGGCTTCAATTGAAGCTCTTATGAACGTCGAAGAATCTACCACCGATTCGGAAAAACCCTGTGGAGAAGAATTGGCAAGAAACACAGGTAAAATAAAGCACTTACATATATCCTAATCAAATGATTAGAAAGCTGGAAGTACTGTTCTAACAGACTTATAATCGAAAAAAAAACACTATCATATCGAAAATCTAGGAATTCTAGGAAATACAAGTTGAAACCGTGCTTTTCTATCTGCGATTTTATATTTTTATAAAAAAAAATAATAATAATAATAACATTTAAAACAGACTTTTGTAATAAGGAAACCGCTAATAAATCTAGTCTGAAGAGGAAATAAATAACATATAAAGATGTATTAGTGCCCATTCGATACCTCGATAGCTTGGGCAAGCCCATCCTAACTTCCTTATACAGCCATCTTCGCGTACGTTGACTTTCTCACGCATTTTCTCAAGAAAGAGACTATGTGCGACCGTTAAGCGATTTTCCAATACATTGCGTGTGTCGCCCCTAATCCGCTGTGCAGTGAGCGTCTCGACCATGCAATGAACCGAGAATTTAAAGAAAAACAAGAAGTAGTCGTGGCCAGGCCAATAAGGTTACGTCTCACTCCATTCCTTAATGACTTAAGGTGCAAGAACTTAATCTAAAAGACTTTAACTTCTAATGGCTAATAACTTGATGTTCGATTTGGTAACTTTAATTAGATACACTGAAAAGTAAGAAAGATCATTGTAATTGCTTTAAAGTGTCTGTTCCTTACTCTCGTTTGATTATAAATACTGTTGTATTTTGGAAAAAGCTCGTAGATATTTGAAATCCACATAAAAACTTATAAATGACCGTAAAGCATACGGAATAAACTTAATTTAGTAAGATAATCAATTTTGCGACGCGAGTTTTTTCAAAGTAGTGACATGTAGGTACTAAACAGTATTTGTATATTAGAGAATTTTTGCATTGAAAGTACGCACACAAACATTATTGCACATGCACATACTTACTTTGGTACCTACTATAAATCTTGTTGAGTTTCTTGCCGGATAGTTCTCAGAAGGCTTTACCCGATCAGTGGTAGATTTTTCTTAAATGCTTGTATAGCCGAAATTCAACGAATATAATGTATTTTGAGTTTGACAAAGACAAGACAAGTGATAGTTCTTGATCGTTCTCATTTTCTTTTGTAATCAAATGGCTTGTTAACTCTATCATGTAAAACTATTTAAAAAAAATAAGAAAATCGTAGAACACCAAGAAAATAACTGGTTACGTATCAAAATATCTAAAATTAAAAAACCTAACGTAAAATAACCTACGTTCAAAATACCTAAGCAACTAACACCTACCTACGAATTACCTAAGTTTAAAATACTTAATGGAGTAAATGTCTAATGTTTAAAATATCAACAGCTATGACACCTAAGTTTGATACACCAACATTTGAAATACCAAATGGTCAAAATACCTAAATGAAACGAACGTCGCTTAATTTTCGGCGAGCGAGCGAAGCCAGCGAGCAAGACGGTTCGGGGCGGAAGCGACTCGGAATGGTTAGGTTCAAAGGCTAATGCGGGAGCGTAGCGGAGCGAAGCTCCCACATTAGCCTTTGGTGTTAGTTATTTTTTTTATTACCACGTGAAAAATCTAATTTGTTTGATAAAATTTAGTATATGATTTACATTTAGGTACATTTCATAATTTTAAAGACAATAATACCTAATGGAAATAATCATTTTCTGTGCTGTTACAAAAAAAATACCTAACATCGAAGGCTAAGGCGGGAGCTACGCTACGCTTCGCTCCCGCCTTAGCCTTCTGAACCTAACCTATCCGAGTCGCTTCTGCCTTAAAAAGTTTTGCTCGCTCGCTTCGCTCGCTCGCTGCCAGCGAGATACCGGGTAGGATGTACGAAAGCTTTCGGTATTTTGAATATAAGTGAAAAAATCATTAGGTATTTAGATTTTAAGTATTTTGAACGTAGGTTATTTTACGTTAGGTTTTTTAATTTTAGACATTGCAATACGTAGGCATTTTAAGCTTTCGGTATTTTGAATATTAGTGAAAAAATCATTAGGTATTTATATTTTAGGTATTTTGAACGTAGGTTATTTTACGTTAGGTTTTTTAATTTTAGATATTTTGATACGTAACCAAATAACTATATATCAAACATTTTAAAACCCCCAACGCAATTAGGTCACGCATGTTTGAAACTAAAGTAAATGCCCATTATGCCACTAAGATCCCTTCCGCAGCTAACAAAGGAGCTGATCACTTTGAAACGGCTGAACCAATTTCGATGAAACATGTCTAAGAACCATCGCCAAGAAACCTGCTTTCAAATAAATGAAACCTCACCCAAATCGGTTCACAATATATAACATCAACACTTCGCAAAATAACGTTTCGAAAAACAGAAAACGATTAGTGACGCCAACATAAGTGCTAAATCTGAATCCGTCAACTAACCGACTCATTTGCACAATGTTTACATGAATTAATGTGTTTAGCGCAGCTTCGTGTCATTTGGCAAGACACTTACAAAATATAGTCAATCATATAGTAGCGGGGTCACAGCAAGTGGAAGGTAAGGCGACGCATTAGCTATCTTGAAAATCCGCTTCGTCATATTCAATAACTTTAATTTCAATAGATGGAAAAAAAGCCCGCCTGTATAATTCTCGTTCCCATGGGAGTTCTGGGAAAATATATACCCTGGGTCACTTTCGGAACTGAGACGAATCTAATGACACCTCACACTTTAAAATCCATTGAGCCGTAAAACATAACCCTCCTTCAACAGTCGGGTGAAAATAGCTCCCCGCCCCGGTTTCGCATGGACACAGTGTCATCATCATCATCCCAGCCTGTATTCCTCTCATTGAAGTGCACAGGCCTCCTCTCAGAATGAAAGGGCTTGGGCCGTAGTTCGCACGCGGGCCCAGTGCAGATTGGGAACTTCACACACACCATTGAATTTCTTCAAAGGCTCATGGCAAAGCTCATGGTAAATTTCAAATGTAATTTCGCACATAAATTCTGAAAAACTCAGAGACGCGAGCCGGGATTTGAACCCACGACCCGCTGCATGAGAGGCCATAGGTCAAACCGCTAGGCCAGCACGGCTTCTACCTACACACGGACACAGTGTACCTACTTAAGAAAATTCTTATAACTAATGACATAGGTGTGCTTATTTATTTAAATTTTCATACAGTTCATTCATTAGAAATGATGAAATCCGCGCAAGAACTAAAGTCACCGACATAGATCGAAGAATCGCCAGACTCTAGCGGCAGTGGGCAGGGCACATTGCTCGTAGAACTTATGGCCGATGGGGCAAAAAGGTTCTCGACTGGCGTCCACGGACCGGAAGACGCAGTGTAGGTAGGCTTCCAACAAGATGGAGCGCGTTGTATGCGGAGGGCACAGGACCGATCTGTTTGGCGAGCCTTGGGGAGGCCTATGTTCAGCAGTGGACGTCTTTCGGCTGAAATGATCATGATGATACAGTTAATTAAGTCGTGGCAGCCTAGCAGTTTGACCCATGGCCTCTCAAGCAGAGAGTCGTGGGTTCAAGCCTGAATTTTTCGAAATTTATGTGCGCATTTACATTTGAATTTTATCATGAGCTTTACGCTGAAAACTTACTTTTGTGAGAAAAGCTGCAAACACTCCGCAAAGAAACGACCGCTTTAGCCTAGTTGGTAGTGACCCTGCCTACGAAGCAAGAGGTCCTGGGTCCAAATCCCGGTAAGGGCATTTATTTGTGTGATGAGCACGAATATTTGTTCCTGAGTTATGGATGTTTTCTATGTATTTAAGTATTTATTTATCTATATAAGTATGTTTATCGTCGTCCAGTACAAGCTTTGCTTAGTTTGGGACTAGGTCGATTTGTGTAAGATTGTCCCCTAATATATATTTTTTATTTTATTTAGAAATTACTTAAATAATGTGTGTGCTGGGCCCGCGGTGGAACAATGGCCCAAACCTCCTCATATAGACTGGGATGATGATGACAATGCATAAATGTCAATATCAGTATGTATCTAGATACTACACAAACGAATTAATCCAACAAAAACAATCTTCATTGACTGTCAGAAATTAAAGTCGAATTAATAAAACACTCCTAAATGTGTTTATTTTCACAAAATGATGGTCAAGTGTCTCTCGAAAACTACAAATTTTGTCACTTGACCTTTTGACACGGGGAAAAGGTTAAAAATATCCGGTTACGATAACCTCGGTACAAGCTCAAGCTTCAATTAACATAAGAATGCACTTTTAATTATGATGGCTTCATTAAGAAGTTTCACGCTTCTGCTGTTTCATTGCAACTGCGATTGCACTAGATTGTTTCGTTGTAATTTTGCTAAGGTTTGTAATATTTAGTTGAGGAAGTAAGTTAAATTGGTTTATCCTAGGTTGAGATTTCGACCGCGAAATCTCTTTAAAAACGACGAATTTGTTCCTGATTCCTCATTTTCCTGATTCGTCATATCCCTAATTCGTCACTATACAGTCAAATGAAATCGTGGACACGTGCTTACAGGATTAATAAGTATTAGGACAGTAGTTATACTTTGTACTACGGTTATTGGACAATAATTTACTAAAGGCGAAGCGGATGACGAATCAGGAATATGACGAGTTAGGAATATGATTAATGATGAATCAGGAACAAATCCTTAAGCACTTTGGATGAGTGTATAAAACAATACAGAAAAACATGTACATGGAAAAAATACATAAGGTAAGTAATGATAGAACTGATCGCTACCTTATACCTACCTACTTACCTTGGCTACCTTGAAACTCTCGGGTTTTCTCGCAGTGAACTAAGACTATTAGAAACCAAAAGATTTTATCTCCATAAAGTATTAAAATCGCGTCGTCAATTAAGTTTGGTATCGCTTTAAAAAGCCACAAACCACAAAGTTGAATAGAAATGACAGTAATAGAAATTGGATATTAAAATTTTAAGCTACACAGTTCAATAACTTATGTTTCACTAAAAAACACCCTTGGCAACAAACTGTCTAATGTCCGCGGTTAATAAATTAGCATTAATTTAAATAAAACGTGATGTGGATCATTCGATTAAAAACATGTGACCGCCAGTTCGCGTCCCGGCTACAACCCGTTTGTTAAATAATATCCATTATTTAAGTTCAGCCATTATTTAAAAGTGGGTGGGTCACTAGCCTTGACACGGCTTGGTATATCACCAATAAAACGACTTCTTTGTGACCATTATACGACTTGATTTATGCCTATGACATCTCGGAGCCGGAATCAATCAATAGTTTTAGGATTTTGGCACGTTGGCAGACTATAAACGCTTAAATGGTTGTATAATCGTTGTATAGCACCTCTCAAGGATTGGTTACTAGGATTTATTGAAAAGTCATGGCCGCGACATCCTTTAGTTGTTTTCTCACGTCTAACGAAACTTTAAACCGATTAACACAAATTAGAACCAGGGTTGACTTAAGTTGTTTTTCTAAAAGAACTATATTGAATAAATTATGTATTTATTTCGTCATATATTCGTTACATAGACGGTGTCATAAACTTGTCTTCTTGTGAACTTTAATTATATTTATTTGTGGAAGTGAACGATCGAACGAACGATGTACATAAAATAAAACTTAGAGCTTAGAATCTACTCTAAGGAGCTTATAATATTTCATGTATTAGTAAAACAAATTTAGCAAAGAAAAGTGTTACAATGACCCGTCTCTTGATCATTCATGACATTGACTTCTGAACTAGTTTCTATACTTTACAACCTATTGAATAGCTAATACATTTTTTCATGTTTTATCTTACAATATTATTAAGAGCAGCTTTTGCCAGCGACACAATTTGTGGCAAAGCTTTTTCATCTCTATCATTGAATAACACTAAAATCCGGAACGGGAAATCCAACAAACATCCATCACTATCATCAGTAGTTATTATTCCGTGGATATTACCAAAAATCCTGAATTATTCTTTTACTGTTATACCAACTTGCAGAACCAATTTAAAGAGTCTCGTAATTATAGTTACGGAGACAGTGTCACTCTGAATCGGACATGTAAAGCCCGTTTATTTCCTATCCCGTGGGGATTTCAACAAATTCGTCCGTATTCCTTTTCTACGCCATAAAGTTTACCTCTATGCAAAATTTCAGCCTTCTAAATAAATAAATAAATAAAATAATAAATATCACGGGACAATTCACACCAATTGACCCAGTCCCAAAGTAAGCTAGGAAAGCTTGTGTTATGGGTACTAGGCAACGGATAAACATACTTATATAGATAGATACATACTTAAATACATATTAAACACCCAAGACCCGAGAACATACATTCGTATTTTTCATACAAATATCTGCCCCGACACGGGAATCGCACCCGGGACCTCAAGCTTCATAGTCAGGTTCTCTAACCACTAGGCCATCTGTTCGTCTAAAAGAAAGAAAGAAAGAAAATACATTTATTT
This sequence comes from Archips crataeganus, assembly GCA_947859365.1. Classification (NCBI taxonomy): domain Eukaryota; kingdom Metazoa; phylum Arthropoda; class Insecta; order Lepidoptera; family Tortricidae; genus Archips; species Archips crataeganus. The sequence continues at coordinate 9,599,772 of OX402064.1, forward strand.
ACAACAACACAAGACACATCCATCATCATCGATATTTTACAAAACAGAAGACAACACGAAAGCTAAAGATAGAATGCGTCATTGCGGTTGCAAATCGGACACTGGCTCAGCATAACGCTGAGGCGTTTATAGCACCCCAGCGCTGATTTTCAGCCAGCACCGTTGGTGACACCCAAAAAGCTAAGAGCTAAGGCTAAGAGTTTGGACTGGACATTGATGAATCAGTCAATCAGTTAGCATTCATCTTTTTTATATGTATAAACAATACAACGTAGTATTGTTGATCGAAGCTCGTGTGGATCAAAAGAATTAGAATTCGTTTTTATGTGCAAATTCCGCTTGTTTTATGTAAGCACTTCCTTTTGGATGAGTCAGTTCGAAAGTGAAATGAGATCACAATGAGATGAGTGCATCACCGATCGAGATTGGAATCGGTCGATCACGACATAGAAAGTGCAATGGCATTATGGCAGGCAGATTCAGTGCAGCTTTTTATGAAGGCAAAGTCCGTGCGACCATTTTGGCTAAAGTGTCTAAGCTGTTACTAATTAGCGACCAAATTGAAACGGCTGATGGGTGGTTCAAAAAATTTTGAGATTAAATTATATGATAATTTGTCACTAATATCGAGTAATGAGAGATTGGATTTTTTAATTGCAAAGTTAAGTTACCAATCATTTACTAAGTACGATTTTTTTTAAGTTAGAACAATGTTTGGTATTTGCATCGTTTGTGAAAGTTTTGTAAGTACTTACTGTTGTGCGAATAAATAGGTATGGAACCTTCAAAGCACGAATCCGACCTACAATTTTTTTTCGAGCCAACTAATGAGATTATTCGTATGTTAAACGTTACATAATCCTCTCGTGACGTTTTACATTGTAATTAAGAAGTCCGACCAGCACCATCTATGGGCAGGCCACGGAGAGACGAGTGGGTCACATCGCGAATAAACGATGAGTGTAGAAACCGATACCAAAAACAACTTAAACTGCTTTAATGTGGCCACAAAGTTGGAATACAGTTCCTCGCAAATGGCTACCCTGAATTAAGTGCGGTCAGATGTAGCAACTCTACCTTCCCATGTCTTCTCCACACTAAAGTAATTGCTATGCTATAAGCAAATCTAGTTAGAATTACCATGGAAGGTACGCGTAGAGTTCCCACATCCGGCCGTAAGTATCTAAGCTGGTAAGGCCGTAATAAGTAAAAAATGCAATAAATAACTGTCAGAAAGTAGACTAAATGGTTAACATATTATCCCTAGAAAAGACTTTTCCAGATAAGAAAAAGAAAAACTTCCGTGCAATAAATAAATTATCAAAGAAAATAAAGTAGGTAATAATAAAAAGGTTCCAAATGATGATACCCTATCCTACCTTACCTTGTAAAATTTTCTCACTGTAACTCTCTGTATTACTTACTATCTGGTTTCCATTAAAGAGGCATTTATTGCACTGTATTATTGTGATTTAAAGTCAATTTCAAATATTGTTGCCATCAGAAAAAAGGCTAAATACATTTTAACATACGTGAAAGATATACATTTGAAAGATAAAATATGGCAATATCTAATAAAAACTAAAAATTTAAAACCCACTATTGAAATGACGTAAAACCAAATCCGGACAATATTTTTAAAGCAAATGTCTAATTAATTTTAACGTTGACGGTTAGTTTTATATTTCTTGCTGGTTGTTTTGAGAATTCTGGCTCGGTCGATAATTGTAGCAAAGTTTTTCCATATGAGCGAGTTTTGGAAATTATTTCATTATGTAAATTAGATCCTAGATGTTAACAAAAATTTCCGTCAGTCAGTTTTGTATTTTACGGCACTAGAATCGTCAACGGATTTCTATACTTGTACTATATTCAAGCCAATTTGACCTCTAAAAGTGGATAAAGAATCATTTGCGTGAAGTTTAATAAAAGCTTTTATGGTGATTATATAACTATGACTCTACTGAGCTTTGACTTATAGAATAGGGGAGTGGTGGCATGACAGGAACACGTATTGAAAGGGACAATTCAAATTTAGGAAGCTTCCTAATAGGAAGCGTTTATTGCCTATTTATACCATTGAAATAAAATAGTCAGTCATTAATCAATTCTTACTTGTTGTTTTCCGCATCTTTAAAATGGATTTTTATTTTAAATGGTCCCTTTCAATACGTGTACCTTTCATGGCACCTCCCCCTACACAATTATTCTACGCCTCTTGTCGCACATCTTCTAACTTTATTATCAACTAGCTGTTGCCCGCGACTCCATCTGCAAAGAATTCTTTTATCGCTATCCCGCGGGAATTACGCAATTTTTCGGGTTAAAACTACCCTATATGTTAATCCAGGTTATTAACTATCTGTGTGTCAAATTTCATCAGAATCCGTCAAACTGTTTTAGCGTGAAGAAGTAACAAACATACACACTCACAAACTTTCGGCTTTATAATATTAGTGTGATAAAACCATTTCATCATCACCATTGAGCACGGTTTAAAGTTTCAAATCACTATGACCCGATGACAAAATTAATCATCTTTATCATTGAAATCACGAACGTGGGCTGGTTGTGTGTTTTATCAAATGCCAAGATGGAAAGCCTTTATGTTCTCTGCTAGCATATTGTTCTATTGATCGAAAGATTCATTGTTCGATCTATACTTATGTAATGGGCTATGATATAATGATAATAATATAATAAGCGATCTATGGCAGTTTAATTGGTTTGTTGCCGTTTGTTTTATTTAATTTGAACAGTTTTTTTTTGCAAACAAAAAGAAGTAACAGTAAATTAATTGATGCAGGATTTATACTTAATTTATGTTCCAAACAGTTATTTTTCTTTCTTTATTTTGTCTATGAATTTTATATTGACACTAATTGCTACACGAATTCAGATTAGGTATTTCTAAAGATATTTATTTGCATCCTGGAAGCGGTTTGGTTTTAATATTAAAGGTAATCAACTTAATTAATACAAAAGTGACAAAAAGTCAAAGTTATAATTATATATTATTTATTTTTCCTAGTACCGCCTCTAGCCGTGAACTGCAACCTTCACGTTAATTAATTATGCATAGATAAGTTTAACCGTTTAATAATTAATTAAGCTTGTCGTAACACGCATTATAGCGCCTTTGGTATCGGATCCCTCCATTAGTTTAACCATTATCGGTGTTGTACAACATTGTGTTCGGGTCAAACAGTTAAAAAACCATTAACCATGGACCTATTGAATAAGTGAACTTTTGAACTTAAATAAACTGCTTATTCTAGAACTGCGATACTACGATTGCGTTAATGCAACGCAGCTTTATTTTATCACTATATAGCTCGTTCCCAATCCGCACTGGGCCCGCGTGGGAACTACGGCCCAAGCTATCTCATTCTGAGTGGAGGCCTGTCGTGCAGTGGGACGTATATAGGCTGGGATGATGATGATGATGGCTGGTAAGAACGATAGAGTAGGGAGTTGTGAGAGCCATACACATCAGCTTATCTGATTGGCTAGCTGTCAAATTAGATCAATTCAAAGATAACCTTTTTTTTTTTGTTAACTGACTATAATATGTTCATTATTATAAATTTATTTTATTAATCCGACTATCTTTTTGTGAATTGCTTATAATTTTCTGTCATTTTTAATAAAATGCATTTTTTCAGGAAGAAATAAGTTTAAACAAATCGACCTACATATGTGTCGTCGTTTATGTTTTTATTTCTAGACTTGTATCATATATTTTTTTAATACTTAGTGCTGTGCGAACGTCCTACAATTATAAAATTATAAGATTCCTTTTGTATGACCTTGTTTAATTAATTTCCCATAAAGTACGCAAGTTCTTTTGATCTTAAACGAGCATCTAATCTTTCTGTTAAACCCGCAATTTGAAGAATCAGCCGCTTATGACCTTTTGCCTCGGCATTTAGTTTTTATTAGCCGTACTGGGCAATTTACTTAAATACCAATCTGAATTTGTTCCTGAAGATAATTTAAGATTACACATATCTAATGTTAATCGTGGGAGCGCATTATAAGAACTTAAATAAAGGTCAGGTCATTTCTGCGTTAATATTTGTAATATGCTAACTTATTTGTAATTTTCAGTTATCGTTAAGCAACTAGTATTGTTTTGGACTCATTTTAATTAAATTAATTGATGCCAATACATGAAAATCAATAAAGCGCAAAATTCAGGGAGCAGATATTTGTATGAAAATTACGAATGTTCGTTCTCGAGTGTTGGGTGTTATGTATTTAAGTATGTATCTATCTATATAAGTACGTTTATTCGTTGCCTAGTACCCATAACACAAGCTTAGCTTACTTTGGGACTAGGTCAATTGGTGTAAATTGTCCTGAGATATTAATTTATATATTAGATTATTTATTTATTTATTACTTAATTTTCGTAACACACGGGTTACATATTTCTTACTTTGTGCATTGGCCGTTAGCTTTTAGATACAATTAATAATGCGATTTAACCTTGTTTCTAACGAATATTTATTTTTGTTTCAGGTAAGCGAGTTCTAATGACCTGTTTTAATTTGGAAAAAAGAAGGAACAAGTCGTATGTTATACTTAATATTAAATACTGCTGATTTTAATAAAACTTATGATTTATCAACACTTAAATATGTTTACTTAATGGGTTGCAGAAAAAAACATAAAAATAACTCTAAAAACTTGCAATTTGTGTTGAAGTATTCGACTAATGTTTGAATGAAACAATGTTTTTAGGATTCCAGACTTTCCAGGATACTACCTTAAGCTATTACTAAGGTCTCGGTATATCTCTATCCATCTGCCACAGGGCTGTATCTTTTAACCTGCTATGGAAAGGCACTAAATTATTCAGTGTGTGAAAATGAAACTTGAAATTACATAAATGAACTCTTCATAAACGAGTTTGCTACGCATTTTTTGCTCAATAACATTATAATTAATCAAATTCAGTCTTGACCAGTTGTTTAAGTTCCACGAATGTGTTTTGTGTTAATTAACATAAGAATAGGTTGCGGTATAAAAATAGAATTATTTTTATCTTATTCTTATTCACAACATTTCGTTTGATTTAGAAGTACCTAACCTAACATAATATGGTTTCGTTGATCACCCTCCGGTTACGGAACCCAATAAAGAAAGATACAACGTCTCGCATCAAAAGTCTTTTGCGCTTATGAAAACGTTTGTTAATCTCTGTCACTGACAGTTTTCCAGCGTAATTACTGCCTACGGATTGTCAGTCATGCTAACACAACATCTCTCACAGTTGCGCAAGCGCATCAACCTTAAGTCGGATATCAATCCGTGAAATTATAATGAACTGTGCCCTTATCCACACACCCTAACAACTTAGGCTTTGGTTACACCGCAAGCAGTTTTCCAGCGGAAATATTTAGCTTGGTAACCTCAATATCAAGTTATCTGAAATCAACCAATTTCTGATTCAACTTTTTTTATTATGAGAGGGAGGCAAATGAGCAGGAGTGTCATCTGATCGAAAATGATCACCACCGCCCATAAATATCAACAACTCAAAGAGAGTCACTGATCTGTTGCCGGCCTTTAAAAAAAGGAGAGGGAATAAGGGAAGGTAAAGGCCCCCGGCGCTCTCACTGACCGTACGAAACGCAGCAGGAGCACTGTTGCTTCGCGCCAGTGTTCTGTGAGAGGGTGGTACTGCCCCGGACGAGCCGGCCTATTCGTGATGCAGCAGCTAGCTTAACATGGCTCTACCACTACAAAACTTCTTTTCTTTTTGAACGGGGAAAAATATATCCCACCAAAAACCTAAATGTCGTAAGTGAGCAACTTCGTCTATAACACAAAAAAGTGGTGTCAGAAGTGAGAACTAACTGTTAACAAGTCACATCAATCCTACTTAAAAAATTGCTAAATAGTGACATAGCAGTTCTCATCAATCGTGCCACCATGCAACATGCTACTATTGATGCCATAGCTTTAAAATATTATAATATTAATACCATAAAGCTTAAAGTTGAATCAGCTGTTGTTCAATCGTGCAAATATCAACTGACATAGACATCTTAAATGTGAGACGATAATTGCTAATAATGAATTTATTCGATAGATTAAAATGTCAAATTTTCGTAAATATGATAATGTATATTAGTAAGGAATGATTATTTATACAAACAACGCTGTTTAGATATCGTAAGCATAATGCGATGGTTAATTTGTGTGGCCTTCTTCTATGGTGTAATGTTTGGCAATTCCACCTGTATTAAATAGAGTTGAAGTTAAAGAGTTTTTGGTTTGAATTGATTGTGTTTGAGCAGTTATTGAATTATAAAGTAAACCATTGAATTCAAATAATTATCAAAAGTTGTCTTCTGTCCTTGGAAACGTATTAGCTACCGTTCATGCGTATTTGATTGGACTGACAAGCTCTTGAGTTTTCAATTTAATTTAATACATTGATGTTCATCACAGTACATATCAAATCAAACAAAGTTTGAAAAGAATAATGGACGAAATAAGGTAAACGTACCAATGCTCGACACCTCAACGCCAAGTAGATGACACCCACCTGTCACACACTGAGCACAGGGACGTTTACCTTACATATGTCAGGTGATATTTTACTTAATGCAATTTTCTTGGAAATTCTCAACTTTACAGGATTGTTTTAAAATTAACCTAACTAACCTAAAACAATCTGGAGATGGTCTAACTAAACGCTCAGGTCCCAAACTTTTTCTCTCATTCACTAACCGTATATTTCAGACATTTCAGTACATTTCGGCTACAGGTAGAACCCCAGCTCGCAAAATATTGATTTTTTTGCAAACTGATATATTTTGAATGTGTTTTGTTTCGAATATGCAGTCCCTATATGTCTTCGTCGTCTCTTTGGAGTCGATATGGAACACTTTGGGTATCACTGCTCTATACCGTCCAAGTTGCTCTAAATCATCATCATCATCATTCCAGCCTATAAACGTCCCACTGCAGATCACAGGCCTCATCTCAGAATGAGAGGACTTGAGCCGTAGTTCCCACGCGGGCCCGGTACGAATTGGGAAATTCACACACACCATTGAATTTCTTCGCAGGTATATGCAGGTTTCCTCTCGATTTTTTCCTTCACCGAAGCTCATTTTAAATTTCAAGTTTAATTTCGCACTTAAATTCCGAAATACTCAGAGGTCCGAGCCGGGAGTTGAACCCACGACCCTCTGCTTGAAAGGCTATAGGTCAAACCACTAGGCCACCACGGCTTTTTTTTAATCTTTTTTTTTGCTCTAAATATCATAACGATTTTCCTAAGATCACGATTCAGTTGCTTCGATAGCACAATATTTAAGTAAGAACTTCTTATGCACGTGCGGATGTGCGTATGGGAAAAAACGTGTTACCTACTGGAAGCTTGCCAGTATACAACACTAGGTACTAAGATCACGCAGGAGTCAGCGGGTCATCTCAAACCCAGTACTTTACTTTCTAATATTAATCAAAATGTTAAAAATAACAACTTTTAAAACAGTTCCGATCAATGCCGAACTGGTCACGACTTACCGTCGTCCTAAAAAATGTTGTTATTATGTAAACCAGGTGATATTCTAAAATGTTTAAATCATTCCGATGGTTATAAGATAGTCATAAGGTTAAATTGAATATAAGGTGCGATTAATATGGCAGTTGTGAGAAATTAAAGTAAAGATTGACTCGGGCGTTACTTTGGGGTGGTCCGTGTTATCAATAAACTACATTATTACCTTGTCGTTATCAAAGCTCCAGCCGAGAAATTAAAAATATCAATTTTATTTAATTAATAATAACGCAAGTATGCACATTCTTTGACAAGGATTTTATCAAAATCTTTGAAAAGGGAGTGTGACAGACTGTCTAACTGATTGATTGACAAAACTCACAGCCTAAACTACTGTAGCTAGAGATATGAAATTTGACATACATGCTTCTTAGGAACATGGAGATGCACTCTAAGTGAGAGAGAAAGAACACATATTTGACAGGAAAAAAATGTATGTATACATTTGGCTGGAAAAGATACAAATAGAAGATACCGAATAGTATTCTTCGAGTAGTAGTTGTATGAAGGGATTTTTTGAATTCCAGTAGCCTTTTGTGTATTTTCCACGGGGGCATACAACCATTTTTTATTACATCCGAGTGAACAGTTAATTAAAAACTACAGTTGAGGTAGTAACCGTCGCCACCAATCACGCGCTCAAGCCACAATGATATCTCAACTAGCCAATGACATTCAATTGTTCCGAGATATAAAAACATAGCCAAACTATGCTTTATTGTCATTTGATCCCACGAAGGTTGTCATTGCTTAAGACAATCGAAGTCCCTGCCAAAATGTAAAGTTTGTAAAGGAGCGAGGAATTGACGGAGATGACAATCACAAAGTCACGTGCTGTTTTTATTAATGCCCTTATATTTACTTCAACTGAAACTAACTAACAGCGTAAACCAATCTTGCAAAGATGTTCACCCAGTTTTGAAGGTCCGATTAGACAAATTAAATTTTATAAATACCTACATCCGACGACACTGCAGTGATAAAGTATTTTGACATGAAAGGGTTTATTAAAAATGACGCCAATTATATGGTCACGAACAATTAAATAAGAACATAGATAATAATAACTTCAGAAAAGTCTATACTCTATTCCCCATAACAGCACTTGTGTCGTAATGTCGTTATAACGATACGCCTAGCTGCCACAGATTATTAAATGTAGGTTACACTCAACACTAAAGCCCAGTTTTTAGACCTGCAAGGAAAACCGTGCGAGTTGCACTACGCTTGCGCGATTTTTCACGCGCATTATTAACATACCTACTGGATTTTTTTAATATGATACTAGTTTTATCCCACAGTTCACTCCTGTAGAAGAATAAAAAATTCGGTCGTTTAGCTTTATAGCCTATCAATAATCGACAACTTCCTTCAAAGCGCAACTCTAAAAGCCTTAAAGAAATTGTCTGCCAAATTTCAAGTGTCTAACTCTTGTTAATCGGTCAGTTAGTCAGGTTACACTTTTATAAAAATATAGATTAAAGGCTCTTCCTCCGTCTATCAACCTCCGTGCCATCTTTCATATCTAAAAATCGGGGACGAGATTCGCTCTTTCGACCGTAAGTTTTGCAATTATTACTTTTTAGCGTTTCTGTGAGAAGCGACATTGTCCAACATTTATGAAATGACACTGCGCAGGTTACTCAACTAGCTTGCTATTGTTTTGCTCGTACACGATAATAAATTAAATGTACATGACCTTGTATGTACCGTTTGTAATTAATATTTTAACTTGATGTTTCGATGGCTGTGAAACTAAACACGTGGAAAGGTGTCGTGGTGGTTTTTAGTTTTTACAAGTTTTATCTAACTCATATTGTTCGCATGCAGGCAAGTTGTCTTAAAATCTTGCAAACCAAAAACTCACTTCTAGTTATTGAATTCACTTGAAATTTTGTAAGGATATGTTGTTTAGATGACAATGCAAGTAGAGCCAACTAAAATTAGGTACATTCAGCAAAAAAACTTTGAATTAAAAAAATAACAAGTTTTTACATTTTCTTGAATTTACAACGAGCTTTGAAATGTATACTTAGACATATTTGTCATCATTCGAAAGACGGCTACCGTTGAACAAAGCTTCCCCCCTAGTATTGCCTCAATGAACGACTAGTCGTTATTTACATCCACTCATTTACACCCCGCAAGTCTTGTAATGTTGTCATTCCAGCCAGTGAGAGGCCTGTGGGATTTTTGACAAATAAAGGGGCAAACCTTAGGTATTCTTCATTTAGTTGGGGTTCAAAATTTTTTCATTCTTTTTTTATTAGTATTATAAACAGTGCATTTACTTACGATCCTATATCAATCAGACCATTACACAGGGTATTAAAATAAATAATCTAATTAAAGACAAGCAACCTAATTTAGCACCATAATAAAAAATAAATAATCTAATTTGGCATCATAATTTTATGACTATGTTTATGATGACAAAATTTGGTATGCAAACACAGTCAATTCCATTAACACTTGGTTTCCTATGTTACAGTCGCTAAACATAGCCAGTCGTAAAATTATCACTACGAATCCATAAACCACCCACGCACCTAGAATATTTTACATAATTTCAACATGAATGAAGTCCTATAATATTACAATGACAATTGGATTGACAATATTACTGCGAAGACTTGCTAAGCTTTATACTTAACCGCCGTTAAGTTCAAATTGTGGTCGTAATAATACATCAGTAATCATTGTTACTGCTGTTTTGGTATTAGTGAACTGTGTATTAACTTACATGTTAACGGAAGGCCCGGGTGCAGTTAAAATACGACCTGTAATTGTCTACCCGGAATCAATGACAATAATGTACGACCTTAATTCAAACCCTCATTTTATTCCCATAATGATTTGAAATCAGGTCGTGAACTATTGTCGTTTGTTTCGGGTCGGCAAATACGGGGTCGCGTGTTGACCGCACTCAAAGGGACCAAAAGTTTCGGGCAGTGTTTAAATGAGAATATTTTAATTATTAGATACATGACCGGTCACATGGTGGCGCGGGACCGATCTGTTTGGTGAGCCTTGCAGTAGGCCTAAAGCAGTGGTCGTCTTTCGACTGAAATGATGATGAGTGTGAGCTCGGGTTTGAACTCTTGGTCCTCTACTTGAGAAACCATAGATCAAACCACTAGGCTAACATGGCTTATTGTCGGTATCGTAGTATACATTTGATTTCAAATAAACAATAAAATAACATTGGCATCTCCATGAATTGTAGGTCTAGTACGACACGTCAAACTGCTGAATTCTGACACACCTATTGTGCATTTCGTAGTAAAGTTGTCAATCAAGTTAAATTATTTGAAATGTTTGTGAAACACAGGCTGGTCAGCGTTCATGGCACAAAAGTTAAAACGAAGTAAATTCAAACTGACAATAAAACATTGAAAATGTTTTGGAACCTATTGTTTTGCGGTAATGTTAGTCCATAAATTAGATGGTTGGTTCTCTATTGCTACATAACTATCTTCGATTCACGAAGAAGCTTTATTATAGTTTCCATCGCTAGCGCGGCCATTTGGGTTGCTTTTGTTATATCTCTTAGTTTGCCTTATTCGCATGGTCATTTAATCTTATTTATCAAACTTCAAGTCGATCGAACGGGTAACTAATATTTTTCGGGACATAATCACGAACTACTTAATTACTGAAATCAACTCGACGTTTCGATCGCATTGCAGTGGGCATGGTCATGAGTCGATCCGTTTACTGGACGTAGGAAAATTGGACTCTCAAGATTTGACACAAGTTAACATACATACAAACGTACAATGCAAAAAAATGCCTTATAAATTTCCACCATTGAAGTCAATTCAATCCAACAATATACATCGTGAAGAACCTGGCATACACATGCGAATCAATTCAATGTATGTATGTATGAAATTCCCAATTAAACTTGGCCCGCGTGGGAACTACATCCAAAGCTGTTTAAATCAAAAAGGAGGTCTGTATCCGGCATTCAGTTGTGTGAAGACCGGGGATGATGATGATAGGAACGTCTCCGTTTCGTTTCGCTTCAATAGAAGCACACCTTTACAATCTGAAACGACGATAATACGAAGCATTGACTAATGAATAATCGTGGGAAGATGTGGTCAATTGAGTAACTTCGATATTACCAGTATTCCACAAAATGAGCAACAGATCTTATTGCGTGGCTATAAAGTTCAATAGCAATTTGTGTATATTTAAGCTTACGTGAAGCTACTCTGCTGTGGGCTCAGCTTTAAAGGCTATGACGGTCCCATATGCCTCTCGTGTGATATTGCGATACATGATTTGAGCAAGAATTTCACACCCTTAAATCCTAAAGCCAAATAGCTGTTGAGTAAGGAGCGCCAAAAATTTTATATGTCGTCTGCTAAGGTTAGACTCTGGCTAATTAAAGCTTATACTGAGATTTGTTTCAAAATTTTTAAAAGGCTACATTTTAGTTGGGATGTGTAGGTATGGTATGTGCATTTTGATACTTTATTTCAAACGAGTAACTAGATTAACTGAACTCACAAATTTGTTTGTTCCGCGTAACAAAATTTCCATTGACATTTTTTCCCGAACGCTTTTTTTCTCACCATGTTTTTTTTCTAAAGCTTATTTTCACAATCGCGTTTTTTTTCTAAAGCTTATTTTCACAATCGCGTTTTTTCCCAACTTTAAGCGACACTGAAACATAGGTAGGTTAGGTTTAGTTCATGTTAAGTTTGCATCGGCCCGAAGGCCCAAAAGCACACAGAAGAAGAAGCTCCGTCGACACTGTTTCTGTGTCAATTCAAATTAGGAAAAAGCGCTACTGTGAAAATAAGCTTCAGTAAAATACTTCAGTGAGAAAAAAGCGGTTACCTATCAAAATTAAGAATTATTTTTTTCCGAATATTTAAAATCCCGAATGCTTCATTTATCCGAATGCATTTTTTTCTGAAACTGTAAATATTTCAGGATTTTTATAAAACAGCCCTAACCTAACCTAAAGGGTTCTACACTATGGTCCTGAAAGAAATCCTGAAATATTTACAGTTTCAGAAAAAAATGCTTTCGGACAAATGAAGTTTTCGGGATTCTAAACCTTCGGAAGTAAAATTTTCTAAACATCGATAGGATCCCGAAAAAAGCATTTGGGAAAAAATGCGACTGGGAATTTTGCTACGCGGTTTGGGGAACTGATCTAGTTACTCTTTCTACCGTAAGGTCGGGATAATTTGACCAAGGAGGATGATTTTGGCCATAATTTTGGGTATAAGGTTGCTACGTATGCATTTGATATCCACCAATCACATTCATTTGGTCCAGCTCAGCTCCCGCGGAAACGGGTTCTATTAAGCTATGTTTCTTGTATGGAAAAATACGTGTTCTAGATGTGTGCTGTGGATGCATGCTTTGGATTTTTTTTATTATGAGAGGGAGACAAACGAGCAAGCGGGTCATCTGATGGGAAAATGATCACCACCGCCCATAAATATCAACAACTCCAAGAGAGTCACTAGTCTGTTGCCGGTCTTTTCTTGAAAGGCCCGATGTCATAGTTGTCTGGCAACACTGCTGCCGGAAGCTGGTTCTACAGTTTCACCGTACGTGGCAGGAAGTGCCTATATAAGAAAACGTACAGTGCTAGACTGCCTTTCATCGAGATGGTGACGAAGGTGGGTCTTGCTCGAACGGCTACATACCTTAGCATTAGTGGAAATGGTCCCATAGTTTCCTAGTGTAGCTTTCACATCCTCACAACATACGAGTACATGCATAGCACATCTCTGGTAGACACCCTAAGTGCAATCAGCAAAAAGCAGCAGCTTATTTAAAAAAAAACTTGTTGTATTTTAATGTCAACAAAATTACGTGCAAACGTCGTGGGCATCCAATAAAATCATTCATTATCTCGTTGTATCGTGACTTGTGATTTATAAAAGAGACAAGTGCTGCCCAGACGGCTTGGCGCCGTTGTTTCATTCAATGATTTTAATACTACTTAAACTGGATCGCTCTGGCCTTTCCTTGAAGGTGAAACGAGCCAATAAGTACAAACAAATGTATAGTGACATAATACTCACTCATTCACAGAACTAATAAAAAGAGGAATAACGCTACAAGCCATGTAATTAATATTCATTTTGCAAACTCCGTATGCTATGCAATGAAGTTAGTATCTCATAAAATGGGTTGTGATTGTTGGAAGAAATGGGAGTTTGTGGTTTATAAAAGATTAAATTAAGTACATTTCGTTGGTGAGTACCGTAAGCTACTAAAATCTAAAAAACGCGAAAAAACATATGCTTATTAGTGACAAGAGAGGCGAAGACATTACGACATCAATTCTGGAATAAAGTACACACGATAACTTTCTTATTTATCTAATTATTATATCTGTGGGCCCATCACTCTACTTATAAATCCAATCTTTATTCTAAAGTATTTCGATTTATATAACCTAGAACCTTAAACATGTTTTAAAGTTTTGGTAAAGCGCCATAAAATTGGCGACGAAACGTGTTGTTTTTTAAATGTGGCAGAAATAATCCATTCAGTACGTTATAGTAAAGTGAAACTTAAATAATATCAAAGATATATGGTGTGATTAGGTAATGATTGCGTGCTGTCAGTTGTATAAAAGTGTATCTGCAATATAAATACCATAATTTTTGAACAAAATCGTCACAAGATAGCGCCGAGTCATATTAAATTGTACACTTACCCCCTGTTTCACCATCTATTGATCAAATTTATTCGGCTGAAAAAGCTAAAACATGCAAATACAGGGGTCTAGGCTCCGAATATGATTTTGTCCCATTCGGTGTCGAGACCCTTGGTCCGTGGGGTCCTAGCGCTATAAAGCTTTTTAAGGAAATGTCAAAAAGGTTAGTAGACATCACAGGAGACCGAAGAGCTGGCAGCTACCTCGGACAAAGAATTAGTCTAGCCATTCAAAGGGGGAAAGCTGCCAGTATCTTCGGAACCTTGCCAAAAGGGACTCCCTTTAATAATGTATTTTAGTTATTTACTATATTATATTTTTTAAGGTTTTTAGTTTTAGGTTAATTGTTCTAGTATATAATTTTTTATTTTTTATTTCTGTATAATTAGTTATTAAAACTTTATTTTTGTTGTAATAACGGCTTTAGTAATACATTTATAATATTATGTGAAATTTCGAGTATCTAGTTAATGCCCATTATAAAGACGTTTGACGGATAAATGTGATGCCGTCTCTGTTTGTTTTGTTCGAATAGACGGAGATGGCATCACATTTATCCGTCAGTTAAAATTCATCAAGGGGTGGTGAAACAGCCCCTTAATATGGTATTTTTATTATGTCATTGTAAAGAAACTGTTAAAGGCAGATTCCTGAGCAATGACGTTGAAAGGGCCAACGGATGAGCTACTGTGTAGAAAAGCATGAAGAAATCTCCAGTAATCGACACTTTGCAAATCTCACCGTAGCTTTATTTACTAAATTACGAAGAATGCACACAAGCCAACCCAAGTATTAGCGTCTAATATTACGACAACAGATGTCAAATACTTTGAAGCGTCGTGACCTAAGTATGAAGTGAGTAAATGCTAAGCTATTTCAATATTACCCCATTTAAATAACTATTGTTGAGTACCTATGCAGTTGAGTTTCGTTTGAGAATAAGGAATATTGAGAGAGATGGGCTTTACCGACGTAATTGTTCTGTTTTGTGTGCCAACCGTTCGCACGGTTAGAAATTGACCAAGTTTACGTCCTGTTATTTCGGAATGGTTTGGATAAAGCTACTCAACTCATTACAAATTTTATTTAGTTTCACCTGTCCTGGTCTCTGTGTTTCAGTCTGTAATAAAATCTTGCGAGTCGAATTAACCATTAAACCATTTCTGGTATAGAGGTAGTGGCAGGGTAGGTATACATACATGCACTGTCATCCAAACAAATAAAAACCACCCGGTCAATAAAAAGTACCGAACGTTTTACTACACCAGAATGAAAAAATGAAGTTGAAAAAATAAAAAATAAATAGAAAAAGATACTTCATACTTAACTTGTAAAAGTTGGCCTAGTAGCGCCATCTCTTGGTCCAGGTGAGCGGTTAGCTCCGAAGGAGTGTTGAAGTCTCTCGTTAGAGGGCATAACATAGATGCGCGCTTTGTCACTGCCTAATGTGATTATAACAGACTGAAGTGTACGATGTATAGGAAAAATTCGTCGCTAACTTCTAGACCAGTGATGGTGTAGGGGTAAGCACGCAGCACGGAACGCTGAGGACCTGGGTTCGATTCCCAGCATTGGTATTTTTTCTGGGGTTTTTTTCTGTGCATCTATATTTCAGTTTGTATTTAGTTTGAAATATACACCAGAATGGTGCGCTAAGGGGTTGAAACAATAAAGACCAGGAATTTTAACCAAGATGATGGTCATGATGATATTGTGCGTCGAGATGAATCTTCGAAATAAATACGGGATATTGTGAGTGTCGTCGAAGATGCCCTTACACAGCAGTCTACTCATGCCAAGGTCGCTGCAATGTGGTCGAAACGTTGAGGTAATTTTAACAAATAAATACCGCAATAAATTTAAAACAATATCGACGGTGGAATGGAGAAACTTTTCAAACGACATTTTGGACGAAATTAAGTTATATAATATCGTTGAAATCAGCTTTCTTTTCTGCATCGTTTGAGCTATATAATAAAATTTTGTCCAAAATGTCGCTTAAAGGGTTTATTTTCTTCACACCGTCGATATATAACTAAAAGTACAGTAAGCAAAAAAACTCGTTTTGAAGTAACAATCAAAAAAGCACCTTCTGTTTTTTTTAAGTCATTTAAAAACGCACACTTATAGACTACTTACACTACACAGAACAAACATAGCATCATCACCTTTAAACTTTAATTTCATGCGTTTTCTGCGTTTGCTTACAATGTATGGATATTGTTTAGAGAACGTGTGTATCAATTTATTGGATGAACTTTTGCGTGTGATGGCGTGTCTGACCTGTGTTTAGACTTTATAAAGGTCGTAGTCCGTTCTACTGTGTTGATGTTGACAAGTTTATGCCTTTATTATATTATATTAGGTATCGGACTGTATGTATCCTACCAATATTATATATGAGAAAGTAACCGTCTGTTACCTCTACACCATTGTACCGTTGATATAGATGAAAATTAGTATGGAGATAGTTTGAGACCCTTAGAAGAACTCGATAGTTTTTTACAACGGTAAATAGTGTACTTCCTGAGGTCATTTATGATTATGAACCGTTTGAGAAACTCTTTTTTTATTGAGTCCCAATTCAATTTGAAGAAAATCATCCGTTAGGAAGTGAAATTGTACTTAGTCAGTTTTTCGAAAACCTGAGTCTTTCTTTATAACGAAAATAAATCAGAAGAACAAATCAGAACAAAGCGTATCTTCTGCTGCTCATGCTAGCGCTCTTTTCACTTCCTCCTTTTACTACAGATATAGTAAAATAAATATTTAAAATGCTTTTCAAGCACAACTAACTATACACCTCATGACATACTTCTATTGAGATCCAGAAATCATGCGTAACGGTTTAACATATCATCTTAACAACACGATTCTTCATTTAATTACTTGTTTTCCTTCAGTCGTGATCGTTTCGTTTTGTGATTGATTGTTGTTGCTTAGATAATTTGTATGATCTGAAAATACATGACGCATTGTTTTTGTACGAGCTCCTACAAGTTCTCAGCAATCCTATCCTTTGTGAGTGTATGTTTGTTATTTCTGATTTCTGAAACGTGATCAAAAAATCTGAATAACAAAGCTTGAGGTTCTGGATTCGATCCTCGCTCGGGGAAAATACTAGATATGAAAAAAATACGAATGTATGGTCTCGAATCTTGGATGTTTTATATGTACGAGTATTTAAAAACGTATCTATCTATTTAAGTATGTTAATCCGTTGTCTAGTACCCATAACACAAGCTCTGCTTACTTTTGAACTAGGTCAATTGGAGTGAATTGTGTCGTTTTCCCCTATCATCTATAACTACTAATCACACTAATATTATAAAGGCGAAAGTTTGTGAATGTGTATGTTTGTTACTTCTTCACGCTTAAACCGCTGAACCGATTTAGATGGAATTTGGTATGGAGATAGTTTGAGACCCTGGGAAGGACATAGGATAGTTTTCATCCCGGAAAATTGCACAGTTCCCACGGGATAGCGAAAAACAAATTCTTTGCAGACGGAGTCGCGGGCAACAGCTAGTATTATTATAAAGCTGAAATGTTTGTTTGTTCGTTTGTTTGTTTGTTTGCTTGAACGCGCTAATCTCAGGAAGGTGTACTTCCGTTTGGGAAATTATTTTTCCCAAACTGATTCATTTGACAAATGTTTAATTCCCCAAATGTTTATTTTTTCTGAAACTGTAAACTATTCAGGATATATATATTTCAGGACTATTCTGTAGGTTAGGTTAGGTTAGGTTAGGTTAGTTTTGTTTTATAACAGTCCTGAAAAGTTTACAGTTTCAAAAAAAATAAACATTTGGGAAATGAAACATTTGCCAAATTAATCAGTTAGGGAAAAATAATTTGAGAAACATTAGTAAACCTCTCAGGAACTACTGGTTTGAATTGATTGAATTCTTGTATTGAATAGTCCATTTATCGAGGAAGGCTTTAAGCTATAGACCAATAGGAGCAGAGCATCATTGATTAACGCGGACGAAGTCGCGGGCACCAGCTAGTAATGAATATAAACAAAATTATTAAGATATCGGAATTTAAATGGCTTATGCGAGCGACCGCATGGTAAATACTAGTTAATCATACGCGATTAAAACTAAAAAAAGACATTTGCAAATATGTAAGTTTTGTAAATTAATGTAGGGTCATGACCTGCGTCTACGCACCTGACTAATTGCTTGGTTTTGTAGTAGGTACGTGTATCTTATTTTACTATCACGTTGATTGGGTAACATGAAGTTTGAATCGCATGAGCAGTCTTTAAGCATGCGTCCTACCGCAAGCGATATAAAATTCAGCAGATATTCACAATATTTATAGTACTTAATAAAATCTAAATATCATACAGTACCTACTCCAATTTAATGAATATCTAGGCATCGGCAATGTTTTATTTCTATTGGCATCATAGTTTTCTCCGTTTCAATTTTTTTAATGGAGTCCAGAGTTGCTCCATCGTCTTCGACTTAACTGCAAGCCGTTTCGGAGGAGTTCGATAACAAACAAAGTGACACGAGTTTTTTATATATTAGACTAGCTGTTGCCCGCGTCTCTGTCTGCGAATAATAGGGGTAGGTATAAACAATAGCCTACAACCTACAAATACGGACAAAAAAACTTTCATAAAAATCGAATCCATTGACTGATTTTTATTTACACGCTTTATATCAGCTTCATTTATGATTTTTTGTCTATATCGGAGAATATGTCGTAGGCTATTTTTATACCCCTGTTCTTTGCGTACGGAGTCGCAGGCAACAGCTAGTTTTATATATGTATAATGATACTCACCCACTCGCTGATAGTGGAACGTCTGCTTTAATTTGTTATTGAGTTCACAGCATATTTTGGTACAATTCGATGTAGCCACTAACATGTTCCGCAATTTTACTCTGTAGGTACATAAATACATGAAAGTACCCAAATGTCTTAAATTCTGACAGTTGGGCTTTAAGAGGTCAAGTGATGTTTATGGCTGTTGGGTCAGATTGTGTCACGCCCTCTCCAAAGCGTCATAAAACATTCACCTCGTAACGATAGGAAGTAAGAGCTTAATTGGTAGTTAAAAGGTAGCCGTAATTACGACTGAGATGTGGGAAATGTAGATGAGCAGTTCTACTTGTGATGGTGTAACAAATACACTTTTCCATTTGTAATATCAGTAGGATCTATCTACAGCCATTGTCCATCCACTGCTGGACGTAGGCGTCCTTCATATTGCGCCAAAATTCCCGATTCTAGGCTTCCCTCATCCACTCGCTGCCAGCTGTCCTCATATTAATAAGATCATCAGTCCAACGTGACTAAGGCGTCCTACACCATGCTTCCCCAAACGTGGTCTCCACTCCAAGACACGTCTGCTCCAACGATTGTCTGTTCTACGGCAGACGTGATCACCCATTGCCACTTCAGCGTGCTAATCCTTTGGGCTACATCGACGACTTTGGTCTTTTGCCTGATATGCTCGTAATAATGTAATCAGTAGGATACTCACTGTCAATTAAAATCCCACAAAACCTGAGTCAACCAAATCATGTCCCCATGTAGCGCAAGGGCGTCATTATCGAAGAGCCACCGCCGCTTGCGCAAACAAATTGCGCCCAGCCGTCCCTACAATGTAATTAGGGCTCGATTCATGGATCAAGTTACGCAAAACGAGGAGAAAAAGATGACTACGCCTTAATAAGCTGGTGGTTAATATAATTTGATATAAACTATGGGTGAAAAGCATAAAAATGTAAGGTACTAGAACCAAATTGACAGTAAATTGAAATATGAGGACACCACCAATCAACTGACGTATTTTTTATGAGATGCAAAACACAACTCTCTCATGGATTTTTTACGACAATTTTTAGTAAGTAACTTCTATGCCAACTCAATTGACTAATACGTTTTAAAGCAGTTAAAAATCTAATTGAAAATTAGTCTGGGCTAAAATAAAGTTTTTTTTTTATATATTGTTTAATTGTGTTGTCATCCCAATTGTAATCAAATTGTACCGAAACAGAAAATTGTAAGTTGTCAATAATTATCGTCCACGGCACCTTCGTTATGTATAACTTCCTACCCTGCTAGAATTCCACAAATTACGTCGGTATTCCATGTTTAAAGGGAATCTCTATCAAAAATGTCAGCTGTCTTTCTCTCGTCCAAGTTAAACTGGGCTTCGATAACTCAGACAGTCCGTTTTCTTTTTTCTTTTTATTACATAATTAATTAATGGTCTGTAAATTCGACATGATGAGGACATTAGTATAGATATAGATTACTGCTTAAATTGAAATTAGACTAAACTATTACTAAATTGCGGGTCAAAGGTGATTACTACATAAACGGGTGGGTCACAACGTAACTCACGTTAATAGTCTATTTAATAAGGTACTCGCGGTTTAAGCCCACAGATTGTAGCCATCTAGCTAATTTAACAACCAGTTACACAGAACCAGGATATAAGATGAAAATTAACTTGGTGAGAATAACTTAAATTGGTTATGTATGTACTCGTAGTGTATGTAATACATAGATACAGAGTAAAGGAATCACTTAACCGCATGTAGCTCACGTTAAATTTTGACAATCATGATTTAAAACTAAAAAATACAGCTCCATCAATACTATCCGGTAGGCCGTTGTTCGGTGGCTAAATTCGAAAATTGTTCTGTATAAGAAGAGTTAGAGTCTAATAAATAACTTGGAGAAATTGCATAGATGTCAGTAAAAGCCTACTTAAGAAAACACACGCATACACGCACGCAGGCACCTACGCACGCACCTTCAATGAAACTAACTAATACACCCCAAGTTCTTCTGGGAAGAAGTACAGCAGTGGGATGCATATAGCCTGGAACTGGTGATGATCATAATTCCCCTTTAGTTACTAGTTCGACGCGTTACGCGCAAGTTTGAGAATGTTCCAAACCCAACCCAACCTTTTAAACTTTAAATCCTCCAACTTGATAAATGGCATCATCTTATTTCATCCATTGTCTATTATACTACCATAAATAACCAGTGAAACAGGCCTTATCTAAAATCTCACATACAAACGCAAAATTACGAAAAAGCTAGAGTATACCTTTTGGCGGCAAAATAATGAATGGCCAAGAAGATAAGGTTTTAGGATGTTTTGTTAAATAGTGTTTATAGGTAATTTGTTTCGGCCAAGTGACCTTTCAAGCCCGTTTTTTCTATTGTTATGTACTTGAAGCATTAGTAGGAGTTTGATTTATTAGTGTGTGAAATATTTGACGTCCATCCTTGGTAAGTGGATAGGGTCATTTTATGACTGACCTCGAATCCGGGTCTGCGTGTTATTATACTGGTTTTCGAAGTTTCAAATAAGGATCTGATGTCATTAGCAATACTGGCACATAAGATTTACGTCTGCTATCTTAACGACTGTCTACACTTTTTTTAGACCGCTTCCAACATTCTTTTGTTTCTGTTTTCGGTACTTTTTAATTTTAATTTTATGAATGAATGAATGAATGAAATAGTTATTTGTGCAACAAGAGAGCATAGTTGGTTTTTACTGCGAGTGCTGATTTTGAATCACGAGTTAGCGAAGGATTCTATTATTGAATCACGAGCGTTTAGCGAGTGATTCTAAGTTAGAATCCTGAGTGCGCGAGTGATTCAAATACACGAGATGCAAAAAAACTTTGGTCTCGTGTGACACATACAACTTTTCACCTAAGCAGCGAGAACATAATAAATTATTAAAGGTACCTATATGAACGTCGTCTCTTTGTCTTTGTTGTGGTTTTCAACATTGAGTAAATACTTCATATTATATATATAACAATAGGTAGTCTCCGAAAAAGTGTTTGCATTGTTTAAAAATATCATAAGTTTTTAAATATTTTTCGCGAGACTTTTCAAGTAAGAAACTTAACTCTGCATTATGTATTACTCCATTAATTCGTCTGGTGTTCAATTGTTGACTTCGTCACTGGACTCACTCAATTCACTCATATCATATTCAAAAATGTATTAAATAAGTACTTATTACTATTCTAATAATTTCCATATTGCCTCTGATCGTGTACCAAACTCATAGATATCGAACGCTGTAGCTAGAGAAACAAAAGAAAAGAATTAAAATTTGAATCCCGCTATTTTTTTAAAGATGCGTTCCGATACTACACCCGCTGCGTTCCGATGCTGCATCCGCTGTATTTACCACGATGTTCAAGATTGTTAAAATTATTAATAATTATATAGATACATGTTTAAACTTTGTTTTCAACAACATTTTTACTATTTGATTAATAAAAATATAATCCAATTATTAAAAAAGTACCTACAATAATTTAATTTAAAACCTTAACAGACGAATTACAATTTTAAGGTTAAGAACTTATTATGAGTATCCGAACGTTCAATCGTTCGTTTATTTTTAGGTCTACTAGGATAGAATTTGAATTCGAAATTCGAATCGATTTGATCTTATCTCTCGCTCTTTTCGTATCGAAATGAAAGTGACAGATCTAACTGAAGTTCAAATCTTTCGAATTCAGTAAGCAGACTCATCATTGTCTTTGACTTTTAAAAAAAATAATTAAAAAGCTACTTTGTCTCACGCAGTGAGCAAAATCCAATCCAGTTTTTTAGTAGCAAAACCTGCCTGTTTGAGGTGCTGAGGTGAAAAAGTTTATTTCACACACAAAAATAATAGAAAAAAAAATATAAAATAAAATAAAAAATAAAACATTAAATTGTGTGTGAAAAAGGTCCCGCCTCAGCATAAATGCGGACTCCTGAGGTGGAGCCAGCGCTGGTCTTCCGGCGGGACCCTTAGGACCCTTTATAGGTTTTTTTTTAATATTTTTCTGTAATTTAACATATATAATTTAACATTCACATATATTTTTATTAAAATAAAAGTGTTACTGAAAATCGTGTTGACTTCTACATTTAAAACTTAGATTATTTAAAAATAATAAGTATTATAAATTAATCAATCAAATATCTTTATTTAATTAAATACATTACAATTTTTTACTTCCTACATTGGATTATTGAAAAATGTGCGCGAGATTTGACCTTTAAAGTAATGTTAAGTGAAACGATATTTAGTGAATATGTAAAATATTAATGCAGTTTGGATAGTAATATAATTAGGCACAGCTAACAAAAAGTACAGTCAACAAAAAACGTTTATCAAACAAGAAATTTTTACAAAAAGAACAACGCTCCTTCGACAGTCGGGTGAAAAAAGCACTATTTGGACCCGCACGTAACTTTTAAAAACTTGGAAACAATGGAATCTAAACTGTCTCATCAATTTATCAACACAAGCTTAATTAAGTACTTCTATTAAAGTAATTGTTGTTTTGTCAGCTGTCAGCTTCGTTTAAACTTTCATATTGCAACGATCTTGAAAATTATGAAATTTATCGCCATAAAATATTCTCTTCAGTTTAACGATTATTGTCAGATTGTAAACGGCCAATTTCTGCTGCGAGTTTCATCAATACAATCTTATTTTCATTTATTTTATTGCTTCTTCAACACTTGTAATTATTCTCGAAGGATATTGTGCAACCGTCACGCCGACACTGGTTGTCCTAGTATGGTATGCGGCTGGCGTATTCTTTTTACATTGCGTGTTACGCCAAGTAACCACTTTGCGGCGGTCATCTCGGCCGCGCAATGAACAGAAAAAGCTCTAGCTGAACCACGAGCGGCGCAAATCTTAGCCAGACTATAACTAGAAAAAACACGTCGATGAAAAAGAGTTCACGGAACTTTTGACGTGTTTATAAGCGCTTATACTATGTTTGGCGGTGCAAAGGCATGGCACCGGACAATCGAACAAACTGTTGTTTTAAACTATACAAACTTAAGGCAAAACTAATGTATTGAACTAGTATTTGAGATGAATTTCCAGACATAAGTTTGAAAATTAAGTTACTGTCTGCCAGCCTCTGAGTAGCAGCCAGTAGCCGTAACAAAAACTACAAAACGCTTTAAGCAAGTTCAAAAATACTTATTTTTAGGGATCGATGATCGTATTACGATTTTATTGGCTGCAGCAAGATTTAGTTATCTAGTGCTAAAAACGAGTTTTTAATAAAATCTGTACAATAAACAGTATCTCAACCACTACAATGTTGAAACATAAATCGATTATCGATTTCACAAAGGCTTCATCACACTGACGATTATTCGCGCGTCTCTCGCGTATCTTTATTATCAATGTAAATTGATATAAACCTGCTGTTTCCTTAAGCGCAAATTTAACTCGTTCGAAACATTGTTAACAGGTCATTAAGGCTGAATGTCAGATAAGCTTCTACCCACGAAAAAAAAACTAGTTCCCTATCGCGTGATAATGTCTAAAAAATCTCTTCTAAGTGCTCCTTCATGAACTACAAGGAATAATTAGCTGCAAAATTTCAAGTGTGTAGCTCAAGTGGTTTTAAAAAAAAATATTACGGGACAATTCACACAATTGACCTAGTCCCAAAGTAAGCTAGGCAAAGCTTGTGTTATGGGTACTAGGCAACGGATAAACATACTTATATAGATAGATACATACTTAAATACATATTAAACACCCAAGACCCGAGAACAAACATTCGTATTTTTCACACAAATATCTGCCCCGACACGGGAATCGAACCCGGGACCTCAAGCTTCATAGTCAGGGTCTCTAACCACTAGGCCATCTGGTCGTTTAAGCTGTTGATTATCTGTCAGATAGTCTTATTAATGTTTTATAGCTAAATATAACTAATTAAAGTATCTTCCCACGTGTAAGTTGGAGCACAGAAACTGTATCAATCGGCTCGTGACTTAAAACAATAAAATACACCCGTGACGTAAAGTACTGGAAACTTGATTGACATAATATTGCTTGACAAGCTTATATTTCGTACTAAATACAAACTGAAATATAGATGCACAGAAAAAAAACCAGTAAAATGAACAATGCTGGGAATCGAACCCAGGTTGTGCCATACCCCTAAACCACCACTGGTGGACTGGTGGCTGGATTAGACACGAACTTTTCCTATACATCATACATTTCAGTCTGCTAAATCATCACCTTATGCAGTGACCTGCCTTGTGCAGTGAGTCACGAGTTTAGTACGAAATATATGATTTCACGGGATGACCGTAAAAGTAATAAAAAATGAAGTTGAAAAAATAAATACAAAAAGATACTTCATAGCTAACTTGTGACAAGCTTAGTCTAGTTATCTGGATAATATGTTATATCCAGCTTATATGTGTCTACTACTTAGTACTGGCTACCGCTCAGAATGTGGAGGACTTGGGTAAAAGTTCCTACGCGAGCCCATTATGGCATATGAAATTCGGGCAAACGAGCACCCTTGTGTTTATCCCATTTGCAGTCTTCGTATGTTACTGTAGTACGCAAGTTATAATTATCAGACGGTATGTCTACACTAAAGCTGTAGTCTGTGGCCAAGCCCTTACAGATGCACCGGTTGCTCGATAAGTCGTGCGACAGATCGGCAGACTCATCGGACCGGTCCTAAGGGCCCGCGATGGCACGCCGACCCTGGCACACTTCGAAGTCAACAATTCGTACGACCGTTGACATAAAGCTAGATTTGTAAACGAACTTGATTATTAAAAAGCGGATTTATCTTTTTGCTATCATGTCTCGAGACACACGGGGACAAATTGGGCTTGAAAATAAATGGGTTAAATGAGTTGTGGCCTGTTTTTACTCTTTTGACCACAAAATGATTGTGTATATTTGGAATTGACCTTTTGATGCAATGTTTTTATACAATATTAGAAACAAAAATAAATAAAAATATAAACATACATTGAATGCAATAACCGTCCTCTAATAAATTACTCATGTAGTAAAAAAAAACACATGACGTCATAAAGTAATATTTTAAATGCTACATGTCTTAAACAGCATTTGTTTGTTTGCCTCATAGAGTTCACGAACAGTAACATAAGTATACCAAATTTATTTACCAACTAAATATATTTTGACAGTTATAAGACATGTAGTTAAACCTAAGGCATCAGTGTGACATAGCCCTTGAACTTTACTGATTTATATTTTGATTGGTATTTAAGGTCTGGTCGATGGGGCAACGACCTTCGTAACTATGTTAATTGAGTAAGCTTTAGTATAATTAGGCAATAATGCGGCAAGTTCATAAAATCTGGGTCTAGAACAACAAACGTAGTAACCTATAGCGCATACACTACACATACGCTCTACTGCGTTCAAATCGGGCTCGCACCTTTGAATTTTTCGGATTTCATGTGCGAAATGACATTTGAAATTTACCACGAGCTTTATGGTGAAGGAAAAATATCGTGAGGAACCTCCACACACCTACTAAGCAATTCTTTGATGTATGTGATGTTCCCAATCTGCGTTGGGCCCGCGTGGGAACGACAGCCCGAATTTTCTTATTCTAAGAGGAATAAGCCGAGATAATGGTAATAAAAACTCTGATAATTTAGGTTCACAATAAAACGCTTTATTTTTATAGGTACTTAATGTGGCGTTTTCATTTTTTACTTTAATTTTTATATTACATTTGAAACTCATTTTATTTCTCAGAAAAATCAATTTCGTTCCGTTTCAAGACTTATTGTCATACCCTAGCTTATTACTTCCGTGAAAAAACTAACTCATAAAACTCGATTGTCTTTCACACTCAATAATTGTAATCAAAATCCTATTAATTCTCCAATACGTTACAAAACAATGTATAAATCCATACACTCACAATTATTCACAACCGATTAAACAGTGATCGATTACCTATACAAAGACACAATACAAATTGATGTGATTTTTACTGGCCATGGAAAAACATGTGAATTTTACTACAATTGCTTCCGAGAATTCCAATCTTAGGACTCCATTTGGTGATTTTTGTATGTATATCGTTGGGCATAGTATCAGTTACTATTTACATCAAATACAGTATTATTATCTAGGCGACCGCTCTTCATTCATACAGGCTAACACATAAAACTCGCAAACTACTTCTTCACTAAGGATCGAAAAAAATACAAAAACCTAAAAACCTGGTATCGAGCGAAAGTTATACCACCTCTGCAAAAAATAAGAAAAAAATCCAAGTCTTTTAGTTAAGCGATAATAGAGTCACATAAGATTATCGCTTTTAGTATCACACTAATATTATAAAGGCGAATGTTTGTGAGTGTGTGATGTGTATGTTTGTTACTTCTTCACGCTAAAACGGTTTGACGGATTGTGATGAAATTTGGCACACATATATAGTTTATAACCTAGATTAATATAAAGGAAACTTTTTGTCTCGGAAAATTGCATAGTTCCCGCGGGACAACGATAAACGAATTCTTTGCAGACGGAGTCGCGGTCTTTTAGTTAAGCGATAATAGAGTCACATAAGATTATCGCTTTTAGTATATTCAATATTTTGGAAAATTCTAAGTGATGTGTATTTCTTTTTCTTTTTTTTTCAGAAAGGTATTATTACTTGGCCTTTCACCCGGTCGCCACGGGCCGACATTTCCAGTTAGGTACTTCTGGGAAAATACCACTTGAAAATGTTACAAAATTATATTTGAGCTCAGTTTTATAGCAATGTACAGATTTTACCACTTTCGAATGATATATTATCATTTGTGATTTTGAAAATTGGTCAGGGTAAATGTGTCACTTTAATTGGTTGTTTAATGTGGTAATACTCACAGTCTGTAATGTTAAGATCCTGTAATTGTTTGTGTCGAAATTGCGGAAGCGTCGAGCCCGGGTTCAGCGGCTGACCTCACGAATTGGAGACGGGTGCACTCCGCACAATTAAGATCCTCGTGACCTGCCATTTAAAGTATTAGATGTGCTTAATTTTGTTAAATTGTTAAATAAGCCGATTTTTTTAAAGCAAAACAAATGTTTTATAGCAAATCTTTCCAGATCCCGTCCTGCTCCTTTCTGCTCCAGGTCGACCAGAAGTAGGCGGGGCCTCCACCCTTGCGTTGTCAGTATTCCCAAAATCACTACAAAGCGTTTTCGCTCTTCCTTCATCAACCGCACAGCTAAGGAGTGGAATTTTCTGCCTGCGACTGTGTTCCCTGAACACTACAATTTGGCCGCTTTCAAGTCTAGGGTGAATGAGCATTTACTAAGCAGGCGTGCTCCATCGTAGGCCTCATCTTCGCTTTCCATCAGGCGTGATTGTGGTCAAACGCAAGCCTATATGTATTATAAAATAAAAAAATTTAGATAAGGATAACGTTTTTCCTTACAGTGCTAAAAAACTGGCGTAAAGACTAAGGCAATAAATCACGGTGCGTTTGAAAATTGGCTTTATCTGACACAATTACAATTTTTTAGACGACCATAAGGCCTAGAGGTTTTAAGACCCTGATTATGAAGCTTTAGGTCCCGGGTTCGATTACCGCGTCGGGGCAGATATTTGTATTTAAAATACTCGAGTCTTGTGTGTTTAATTAATATGTATTTAAATATACTGTATATAAGTATGTTTATCCGTAGCCATAACACAAGCATTTCTTATTTTGGGACTAGGTCAATAAAATTGGTGTTAATTTTCCCGTGATTTTTATTTATTATTATTTATTTAATTAATTCGGCATGTAAAACAACCAGCCAAACAGCTGGCCGAAGACCGTGCAGACTGGCGATTACTTCACCGACAAGAGGATAGCTCTTAAATTTAAGAATATAAAAGCAATTGAAAGGTACTTAACGATTTGAAATTGATGTGAACTTATCAATTTCACGACTATTGCCTGCCGGAAGTTGAGATCATGGATGGGCAACACAAACGTGACTTATTATAATTATCATAACACTGATGATTCAATTAGTCGATACGTCACGCTTACTAGTCTCGATTGAAACACCCATAATGTACAATTGTTGGTTGGTTGTTTCCTTGACCTAGCGGTTAACTTGAACTACGAACGCTGCGGTTTGGAATAGAATGAATTTTCGTGGTCAACTTTAAACTTCTCGACTGGGGATGTTTAGAAATATGTTCTAATGGTTTCTCGATTTTAATTATAACGAAACTAATTAGAATTATGAGGAACACTTAATTGACAGACCTCTAAACAAAAATACAATTAGGTACCTACAGTGTCTTGAGGCTGAAGTAAGTAAGGTTGAAGAAGAGTTCCGTAATGTGAAGGTCACGATGTAATCTTCATAATGTCATGTTAACATTATGAACTACCTACTTCGTTAAGACAAACTAGTTTTTTGCAAAAACTTCCGATAGTCTAATAGTGACATTAGTGACTGCTATCAAGCTCTTTGTGTTCCTGTACAGAATAAAGTCTAAAGAACAATTTATGAATCACAAACCTCAATGAAGTCGACTTTGATAAAGCGCTCATGAAAGTGCGTAAATCCATAAAGTCCGTATCGCCACTCTAACGACTGTTTCTCACAGCGAGCAACGTCCGTTAAAGTTTACACACAAACACTAATCGCAAAGTCTATATAAAACAGCTTAAATTAAGTATTTTATAAAAGCCGAGCAACCAACGGCATCATTGATACATCAACCGAATTTTTAAGTCTGCCGCTGTCAGCCACCTTCTTTTTTCGTGTAATGATGCATGACAAAGGACCAACGCCAATCAGCCACTAACAACCAAAGAGGATAAACATTCAAAAATTGTTCCTTATTCAAAATACTAGCACACTATCAGAGATTCATTCAAGAGCTGCATAAGCGCCTGGTGGCCAACACAACTAAGGACGAAAGAGCAGCCAGCTGTCTCTCTCAACAATTTTGCATCGTTGTTTAATGAAAAAACTGTATCAGTCGTTTTGGCACCATGCCTTCTTTAGACTTTATTCCGTTTTAAGAAACTAGTTTTTATTTTAGTGTATTTTTGTTTCAATATAAATATTTTTTTACTTAATTGACATAAGTTCGATTTACTTACGGCTTAGAAGGAGCTATTGACTGCAACGTGCTGCCTTTCATACAGTATGGTGTATTCGGTAAATATTGCTAAACGTATAGTTGGACAATTTCGATGTTGATCCCAAAACAGTCAAGAACGTCAAGGCGCATGCCCTATACGAACATACCTTCCCGACATAGCGCAAAAATCACCAACTGTATCGATTGTAACATTCATAACTGTCTACCATAATCGAGAAAGCAATGTTGATTTACCTTATTCACTGAACGGCTAAAAAACATCACAATACTTTAAAGTTCACGTGTTAACAAAAATGATGCCACACGCATCATTTGGCCTTTTCATCTGCGGAACAATCATATTTATGTAAGACGAAACGTTGAGGATGCAGACACTTCGCACCTAGGGTAATCTCCCATTTGAGGGCATATTGCGTAACATGCCATGAGTCATCCGTTTATACAATCTTGTCCTAAGTTATACGTAATAGTATAACATAATATGCATCATGATGTTTACTGTTGTTCCTTACCAGTTAAAGTAGCAGCATAGGATGCTCAGAACTGTTAAGCAAAGACGCTGTCAAGCCACCACCCAAAAGCACACACGCACGCTCGCAAACACTCACAAACTTTCGTGTTTATAATGTTAGTAGGACATCATAATATGTCCGATTTAAATGAAATAAACACTAAAGGAAATGACAACACATCAGTAAAAACCGCATACTTATAGGTTTAGTCGCTTGTGAGATCAGCGCGAAAAAAACGCGAAGATAAATAGACTACATTCTAAAATCATTGTTTTGGGTTTTATTTAGGGTTGCCAACCGCCCGTCTATACACGGGACGTCCCGTTTCTGGAGCCCCAAAGTATGCATCCCGCAAAAGGTGCGTGCGGAACGCTGATTGTCCCGTTTTCGGACTAGACAAGATTATTAGCACCGAAATTAACGTTATTTTGCATATACAACTCCCTGAGCTCACTCACTCGCTCGGCACTATCTAGTTTAATTTATCATGCCTTTCAATACGTTGACGGTCAACCTAACCAAGTTAGTCCGGGTTCCGTATTTTACAAACAAGTCCCGCAATTTGATCGCAAATGTACCGCAAACCTATGCACTAAGATTGGCAACCCTATAGTTTTATTGCGCTAGTAAATAGCCCTAACAACGGTTTTTCTCAAATATTTTAGTTACAAATTGATTACGTATATAGAAAAATATTGTTTTTATTTTTGTATCCAATATATTTTATGTGTATTGTTTTGGTTTCAGGGCCCCATGAAGCGGCTGTCATGCGCATAGCGGCACTGATTGCACTTGTGCAGGTAATAAAAAAAAATACTTTATTAATGCCTTGGAATATAAGAACCATTTCCGTGTATCCTTCATGAAAACTTTTTATTAACTTGCAATGTACCTATGTATTGTACGGGTCAAATCTTGGAAGTTGAATTTGGCCCACTTCCAGTGGTCGGATTTACTTGAAATTTGGTATTTATGCAAGTTGGATGACAAAGCAAGTACAATCAACAAAAAGTACGGTCAGTGAAAAAGCTTGCATTGAAAATTAAATTTTTAACAGAAACTTATTTAGTACTAATTTCATCCCAAATGTAACACAATGTCAAAGTTATCAAAAAAAACTCACGACACTATAAATAGCGCCAACTAGCCTGTCACGGAAAGCCTCATTGTAAACATCAATATACCTAATACATTTTTGTCTGCAACTTTCGATTTAACAAATCTTAATACATTCATATTCTTTGAGTAAGCCATTAGAAATACTTCACAGAATGTAAACAAGGTGGAAAGATATTAAGCAACTGTGGGTGAACAGATAACACTGAGATGACATCATTACAAAACTTGAACTGGTTGCAATGATAGTCAATACCCGAACTATGACCCCAAGATTTGGTAGTTTCATAATAATCATATGGAAATAGTAGAATTTAGAGATGCAAGATTGTATCACGTTATGCAAATAGAATTACGCAGATCAAGTTACGTAAATATTGTTCTAAGCTTGAGGTTAAGGTGCCTATAAAGGGACTAGCTAGCTGTTACCCGCGACTCCGTCTGCGAAGAATAGGGGTATAAAAGATAGCCTATGAACTATTCTCGACCTACTGAATATAGAGAGAAAATTTGATAAAAACCGGTCAAACCATTTCGGAGGAGTTCGACACAACACTTTGACACGAAATTCTTATATATTACAAAATAGAAGATATAAAGGATGGCCAATTTCAATGGGTCAGTAACTTTGAAACTATAACTATAAGACATAGAAATAATATCTGTTCTGAGGAACCATGTCATTAATTTTAGGGACAGGAAGAGCTGCATACGTAGAGTTAAAAAACTGATAAGTACTTGGTTCCCTCGTATTGAAGACAAAAATTACAAAATTCAGTAACCAAATTTGTGGAAGTTAAATTTGACCAACTTCTAGTATTGGTTTGACTTGAAATATTATGTAGGTCGGATGACAATGCAAGTATAGTTGAAAAAAATCAGCAAAAAAACTTGTAATATTTTTTTTATTTATTTTATAAAACTTTTTTTAAATCTATGAATGCAGTTTTTGCCGTCGCTAAAATCGATGACAATTGTCATGGTTCGTCAGAACAGACCTATCTATGTCTTATAATATAGTTTCAGAATTTCCTATACGTACCTATCTAAATGAGCCACTCAGTAAATTAAAACAAAACAGCCTATTGCGGACTCCATTCAGCAAAATTATTATATGAAATCCAGTATATTATGTACGTGTTCATACGTTTAACCACTAAAATTATTGGAAAATATATTCTAAAAAACATAGTCTCAAAGATTAATTTACTCTGGCCTACTTACATTCATTGTTACCAATTAAACTCTACACAATACTCGACCAAAACAACAAGAAACACCATCTTGATTTGTTTTCCTAATCTAACGCAACAGTAAAAGGCAAAAACGAGAGAAAACAAACGTATTATGCAATCAAAGTACCGACCTAGACGGACAGACTCGTGACCCCTCTGACCTAGTGTCATTTTGACATGTCTGTACGGCCTCTGCCTACGACTCTGCCTTTTACGACATACCTTATAGGTCTTCTGTTCCGATATACGAGGACTACCTTCTAACGTCGCATTTGGAAAGATTAAAAGATTTACTTGTTTCTATTGTCGTCTAGGCCAGGGTCAAGTTTAAAGACCTATTTGTACTGAAATAAATGGAGTAGTTAGCCAAAGCAGATTCGCCCACGACAGTACTAGTTTTGCGCTATGGTGTCCTGTAAACGCCATCGGCCGCTTACAGCGTCACGTCATACACTGTACGCGGGATTCAAACGCTGACGTATTGACGTATAGCCTTATGTATTAATCATGCATAACGATCCCTGCTCAACTATGTATCAATGACAGTTCACGCTCCCTTTTCTCAACGCCCTATGTTTGCAACTTCGAAATATGTATCGCGTGAGAAAGAAAAACCATTGTTTGCGTGAACAATAAAATATTAGATGGATGATAATGCTTTACCCTGAATCGCTTGGGCTCCAAATGGACAACTATATTTGTGAATTTGTGGGTGATGCCTATTTATAGAAATCTTTATCCAGAGATAAGAACAGTTTTACCTCTCTCTATTACCTACACCTAATAGATCTCAAATTAAATATTTATTTTGAGCTTACAGTGTAGTCACTTTAAACATGAAACTACCGTGTGACTCACTCATAGTGAAAGTATACGGATCATTCACGTCTTGAAACGAGTTTAAGTCGACATATATCGGGCTAATGCGTAACCCTTCTTCCCCGACCCATACGTCACGTGAGCTGCCAAACGTGCACGTGTACAAACGTGTCGAGTTAAACTCGTTTTAAGACGTGAGTGATCCTTTTATTTTCATTACAATGTAGTCATTCATAATCTCATCCCAGCCTATATACGTCCTACTGTAGGCCACAAGCCTCCTCTCAGAATGAGAGGGCTTGGCCCGTAGTTCCCGCGCCGGCCTAGTGCGGATTAAAAACTTCCCACACACTATTGAATTTCTTCGCAGGTGCGTGCATGTCACGATGTTTTCCTTCATCTTAAAGCTCATGGTGAACTTCAAATGTGATTTCGCACGTAAATTCCGAAATGTCGAAAGTGCGAGCCCAGGGTCGAACCCACGTCCCTCTGCTTGAGAACTCATTGGTCAAACCACTGGACTACCTTGGTAGTAACTCTTGAGTTATCCTACCTACTTTTCTTATTAAAAACAACACTCAATACCTCAAGACAAGTTTCTTACATATTTATTTACCTACCTCTAAAGTTAAATAAAAGCTTGTAAAAAATATCGATATATGTATATGTAACCTATCTAATCCATTATTATCTTTGCTGCAGCTGTCGCTCGCTACAGCTGTTTCAGATGACACACAAACACTCACCGCGGCGGAGCTGAATTACCAGCTTACCGGTGACAATGCTCTCTCTCCATTCTACGAGTCCTCAGAAGACACTGGTGTCAACTTCATCAGGGGTTCGAGAGCTGCAGACTCCCCGATAGCGCCAGAAATCGATGTCCAGTGTGCGGGGGACTTCATTGATGTCACCGTCGAATTTGCCGATGTTTATGATGGTATCATCTACAGCAAGGGATTCTTGAATGATCCTAAATGCAAGTAAGTGATGTTTGTGGAATCTTTTCTTTTCGTTTATTGTTTGATGACTGACTGTAGGTTCTACAAATATGTGTAATACCTTTAAACGAACAATTCTCGCATTTTTATATTAAATATTTGGTAGGGTCTCAGGGGTGATAAATCGATCTAGCTCGTTCTTATCTCTGAGAAAAAGCGTGTTTTCGAGTTTTAGTCCGAGTAATGCTGGGTCACCCAAGTACCTACTATTATTAATGCAAACGTTTTTGATTGCATGCTTCTTTGCATTCGTACACTTGCAATTAAATAATTCCAACATTTTACAATAGCAAAGTTTCTATGGGATAAAGTACCTAATTGATAACCTCACTGTAGCGAAAGTAGAGACAGAAATAATGTTTAATTAATTCTAAGACAGTGTTTTGTTGGTTACAGTTGGTAGCCAGTGTTTCAAAAGCGTACATTTTTCTAATTAAATATGAATACGACAAAGTTGTGTGAAGCAAAGATAAGAACTTAGAAAACTTGGTGCTATGAGAAAAGAAACGCTACTATGATAATGGAGGTTTCATATAATATGTTGTTTGTTACCTTCGCACCCACTTTGGATAGATCATAAAGTAAAATATGAAGAGCGTGAGAACATACGTTAAATTAATGAAGTCTGGGCAACCCTTCACTATATATTTTCGTGTTTATACAGTAAACGCATTAAAAGTGTGCTCACGAAATTTATATCAATGACTATTTTGACCAGGCATGTTTTGATCCAATTCTAATCAAACAACCAGATAAACTACATCAAAATAGACCAGAAATAGACCACATGTACGAGGGGCGTTCAATATAAAGTGAGAATGAGATGCAAACTCTTTTAATATTACGAAATTAAATACTGGCCGGTAAAGCTAATCTATGTAGCTGATTGCTATGAAAAAAAAAACTAACTGTCTTTTGTTTAAAAAAATATACGGTAATTTCTTTGCAATGCTATTGAGTACGTTAGCGAAAATGGAGAAAATTGAACTGCGCGCCGTTATCAAATACTTGTATTTGAAAAATTTTTCTACGGACTAAGTCAATTTGGGTTTGCGGGACACTTTAGGGTCTAATGCTCCTCCGTATTCGACAGTCGCACGTTGGTGCGCAGAATTTAGACGTGGAAGAACATCGACAATGGACGACCCCCGCTCCGGACGCCCTACTACAGCAGTAACTGAAGAAATTGTGAAAAAAGTCGAAAACTCAGTTTTGGCGGATCGTCGTGTCACAGTTCGTTTTATTGCTGAAAATGTAAAGATTTCAACGGGGAGCGTGCATAATATTTTACATGAACGCTTGGGTATGAAAAATGTATCTGCGCGTTGGGTACCAAGAATGTTTACTGACACGCAAAAACAAACTAGACTAGAGATTTGTCAAGAAGCTTTGAACCTGATGCAGCAAGACTGGGAACTTTTTTTGGCGCGATTTATAACAATGGACGAAACATGGCTCCATCATTACGACCCTGAAACGAAACTGCAGTCTATGACATGGAAAAGGCCATCATTTCCAACTCCGAAGAAATTCAAGGTGAGCCCATCAGCCGGTAAGGTCATAGGCTCTGTTTTTTGGGATGGTAAAGGGGTATTAATGATTGAGTATCTCGAGCATGGAGCCACTATTACGGGCACTTTATACGCCAAACAAATAGCAACATTGCGCAATGAGATCCGCGAAAAACGGCGAGGTAAACTCTCGAAAGTTGTGCTGTTCCACCAGGACAATGCCCCGGCACACAAGTCCGCCGTTGCAATGGCTGCAATTCGTGATGCTGGGTTCGATATCCTTAAGCATCCTCCGTATTCACCAGATCTCGCTCCCAGTGATTTCTACCTATTTCCGAGATTGAAACAATACCTGAGAGGCCAGAAATTTGAAGACGTCTACGCGGTAGTCGCTGCAGTACAAGATTTTTTAAGTACTCAAGATGAGACCTTTTTTAAAAATGGAATTTTAAGTTTAGAAAAAAGATATACTAAGTGTATTATGCTAAAAGGTGACTATGTCGAAAAATAAAATGACATTTAGTAAAAGTTGTTTATAACATACTCATTCTCACTTTTTATTGAACGCCCCTAGTAAGCAAAACCCAAAATCATTTACCTCTTGCTCACATTGGTTTAGAACGAGCGAGAGGTGAATATGATTTTTGATTCTTGAGAATGTGTAGTGTAGAGTGTATTGGTATGCGGCAAATGTTCAATATAGCTTATGATCGGCTCGCAAAGATATTTTAAGCTATGATAAGTCATATCATAGCATCAGTATAGTAACATAAGGTGGCTTATAGTGACTGAAAGTTTATCTCCAATTGAAAAATAAGATACCTATATATCCATTCCATGGGACTTTAAAAAAAACAACGGGTTGCACTCCGGGAGTGCCGGCAGAAGTGAAAACTTGAACATTAACGTTGTGCCGTCTTACGGACCCCCTCACCACCCTTATATTTATTAAATTATGCTATCGACCACGGCGGACGTTAAAAACCAAATGTCTGTGTAAAACCACTGTTGTACTTGGCTCTCCTCTAAATAGATAACCATTTTTTTCCAGATACGTATCCCTTGGTGGCAGCCAGTCGCGGTACTCGTTCCGAGTTCCGTTGAAGGGCTGCGGGTCCAGGCCTCTTTGCAATGCTTGTGGTTCCATTGACAATGTGCTCATCTTCCAAGCTGACGACTTCGTGCAGGGACCATTTGATTTTGCCAGAAAGGTTAGATACATCGATGACATTGGTAGATTGGAAGGCATATCATAAGTATGATGATTGGGCATCAATTAGGGAGGCCTATGTCCAGCGGTGGACGTCCTACGGCTGAAATGATGATGATGATCATAAGCATAATAAAAAGCATAATGGTCATTTGATAAAATATTATTTTCGGTGCTTCTATCAACAGGGCCAATTTATTTAATCATGTAATCTACAAATTGATTTATATTTTAGATTTAATTATAACAATCCTGTAAAGTTGTATTTATAACTGAGAAAATTACATTATATGTAACAAGAGACCGTTGTGTAATATTTCCATTATTCTTTTCAAGCTCTATGTAGTTAGACTCAAGTTCATTATTACAACAAATTAAAAAAAATGCAAATAAATATTTAGAGTAGTAAAGAATCTGGTGAAACATTTTGTTTGCAATATGGCCTTTTTGTGGACACTCTTAACACTACTTTTACAAATATGGTGATTCCCTCAAAGTTTTAATAATAAACACGTAATACATGTAAAAGCAAACAAGGCTTCAAACTATCTTGAGCGCAGTTCAGAGTGTCGAGTTCCGCATCCAAAGTTCTGCGTTCTCTATAATGTTCCTACATACCTAACACAGTAGCTCTTACGCACAAACTGACAGTAAGACAGTGGTGATACCCGTGTGCGTTATTATTAGGGATGCGCCGCTCTTTGTCTGTTCAAGCTTTTCATCCCTCTTGTACTTTTTTAACTTCATGTTTAATATCTATTTTATATTTCCAGGTATCTTGCGCCCGCACATCGTACGAGCTATCGACTGGAGCAAAAGAAGAGCACACGCTGAAATTAAAGCCTTTCATGGTAGATATGCTGGACGTGGTTGCCGTGGAAGGACCAGCCGGCGGCGTAGAGTGCTGGATGGACATTCAGAAGGGCGTCTTCCCAAATGTAAGTTTTAATAAGTATCTGGCTAAGATTTTACTTTATTACATTATTTACGACACCATAACTTAAAATACACTAAACCTACAAGGCAAACACGGCGTTGAAAGATGTTTCAGGCATCAAACCCAAAACGCTAGCTGTAGCCGCTTTACCCCTTGTACCGCCTATACTCCATTTAATTTAGAATTTTAAACCACAACAACATTATATTGCGGCTCGTGAACTGTAATCTCTTTACAATTTGTACTAGAGTAAAAATTGACGACACGCAAATAAAGTGACATTAAAACAATTTTATTTTGCGGCTCCCAGACTATTGTACTGTACTATTTGCTAGGTAAGAAATAGTTGACGAGCCGCAATATAATGATGTTGTGGTTTTCTATTCTAAATAAAATGAAGTATAGCTTTTGAGCAAGATAAGCGCTAACTTTACGGGCCACCCGAGACCAAAACTAACCTCCTGGACAAGTCTTTCAGTCCCCTTTTTTTTTTTTCTTTTTTTTTCAGTTGACCTATAATTTTAGTATGAACTTGTCTTTTGTTTGCACACACCACACCACAATGGATTACTCGTTCATATTTTAGTCAAAATAGTCTAACATAATTCGGACCAATATGTGGTCCGTTTTCTGAGAGCAACTTGCTCCAGCCAAGAGTATACAGCCAAAAAAATTACATGATTATTCTTTATTTAATAAACGTCTGAGTATCGGGATACTTTTCTAATTAACTAATGATATAAAATGATCTTTTTTTTTCAGACGTCTCCTTTGAAAGACTCGATCAAGATTGGCGAATATTTGACAATTTTAGTGTACCTGAAAGATGTTAGGAACCAGTTTAATTTGAAGATTCACGACTGTTGGGCGTATGACAACGACGAATATGATAGCCCTAAAACAAACAAAATACAACTTACTGATAAAGAGGGATGTCCGAAGTAAGTAATACAGTAAATTTAGTTATTCTCTATCTAGATATTATTATATACATATTAGGAAGGACGACTTTAAAAGCCGAATGACTTTAAAAGTAGCTTGACGACGAACTCACTCATTATGATTCCAATATAGACAAATTAGACAATATTGTTAGAAAAGCATTTTTAAAATTACCAATGTAACCCGAAATCGATCAAAGTCCTCAGTTTACAGTACGCAGTGTACAGTAAATGTTTGCGTAAAAAAAAAAGCGCTACATAATATAAAAATAGTTTTGAAATCAGTTTCATAACAGTTTTATTTTCTCAATAGAACATAGTTAGCTCTGTATTCACTTTCCTTCAATGTTATTGCCTCGATTGTCATTGCCACTTAACTGCTTAGCCGCTGACACTGACTGATTTCATTTTCGACTTTAGGAAGAAGAAACTTATCGACTTGTGGCAGAAGAGTACCAACACGGGAAAGAGTGGCGCGACTCTGATCGCTTACAGCAGAGTTAGCGCTTTCCGCTTCCCTGAAACCGACCAGGTGTACCTCACCTGTAATGTCGAGGTATGTAAGAACTTTTGTAATTTCCAACATAGTCGATGTTTCAATAAAGACAATTCAGAACAATGTTAAAGTGATTACTTGACTCGAATTTTGGTTAATGAGTTTGAAAGTAATAAAATAAATTTAATTGTGTAATCCACAGCTCTGCACAAGCAATTGCGAAGGAGACTGTAAGGGAATCACCACGGAAGTCACTACCTCTGTGCCGAGGTGCTATCCTGGCTCCAGGGACCCACAATGCCAACAAGTGACGGCTCCGCCTCAAGTCAAATGCTACCCAGGAAGCACGGATCCACGTTGTCCAAGGATTATTAAGCCTGCTTGTTATCCCGGATCTCCAGACCCTAACTGCGCTCAAACACCGACAACGACTTCACCTCCTGATTACTTTACTCAAAGCAGACCTAATTGCTTCCCGGGCAACAATGATCCTAGATGCCCTAGACCATCAACACCGTCCACACCCAACTGCTTCCCTGGTTCCAATGATCCACGATGCCCTCAGCCAAATACTACACCAGCGCCACCGAACTGTTACCCAGGAAGCACGGACCCACGTTGTCCTCGACCAACTACACCAAGCATTCCCAACTGTTTCCCTGGCAGTACGGATGCTAGATGCCCCAAGCCGACCAAACCTAGTCAACCTAACTGCTTCCCAGGAAGTCAAGATGCCAGATGTCCAGAACCTACGACACCTGAACCGCAAAAACCAGTGTGCTATCCCGGCTCATCCAATCCTAACTGTCCACAACCGCCACGACCCACTACATTATCACCACCTACATATTTACCCCCATCTACAACTGCACGTCCCAACTGTTATCCTGGCAGCACAGACCCACGTTGTCCCAAACCTACCACTCCTGCACCACCTAATTGCTACCCTGGTAGCACCGACCCACGTTGTCCCAAACCTACCACCCCGGCACCA
This sequence comes from Archips crataeganus, assembly GCA_947859365.1. Classification (NCBI taxonomy): domain Eukaryota; kingdom Metazoa; phylum Arthropoda; class Insecta; order Lepidoptera; family Tortricidae; genus Archips; species Archips crataeganus. The sequence continues at coordinate 9,640,755 of OX402064.1, forward strand.
CCCAACTGCTATCCTGGCAGCACCGACTCACGTTGTCCTAGGCCTACTACTCCTGCACCACCTAACTGCTACCCTGGCAGTACTGACCCACGTTGCCCCAAACCTACCACCCCGGCACCACCCAACTGCTATCCTGGCAGTACCGACTCACGTTGTCCCAAGCCTACAACTCCTGCACCACCTAATTGCTACCCTGGCAGTACTGACCCACGTTGCCCCAAACCTACCACCCCGGCACCACCCAGCTGCTATCCTGGCAGCACCGACTCACGTTGTCCTAAGCCTACCACTCCTGCACCACCTAACTGCTACCCTGGCAGTACTGACCCACGTTGCCCCAAACCTACCACCCCTGCACCACCCAACTGCTACCCTGGGAGCACAGACCCACGTTGTCCCAAACCTACTACCCCTGCACCACCTAACTGCTATCCTGGCAGCACGGACCCGCGCTGTCCCAAACCTACTACCCCAAGAAAACCTGTGTGTTATCCAGGTTCGAATGATCCAAGTTGTCCTCAACCTACACGTCCGACCACATTGTCACCACCAACATATTTACCCCCATCTACAACTGCACGTCCCAACTGCTACCCTGGTAGCACTGACCCACGCTGTCCTAAACCTACAACTCCAGCACCACCTAACTGCTACCCTGGAAGCACAGATCCACGTTGTCCGAAACCTACAACTCCAGCGCCACCTAATTGTTTCCCAGGCTCTAATGACCCCAGATGTCCCAGACCAACAACACCAGCCCCTCCCAACTGCTATCCTGGTAGCACTGACCCACGCTGTCCCAAACCTACAACTCCAGCACCACCTAACTGCTATCCTGGAAGTAGTGATCCACGTTGTCCGAAGCCTACAACCCCAGCGCCACCTAATTGTTACCCAGGCTCTAATGACCCCAGATGTCCCAGACCAACAACACCAGCCCCTCCCAACTGCTACCCTGGTAGCACAGATCCGAGATGTCCCAAACCTACAACTCCAGCACCACCTAACTGCTATCCTGGAAGTAGTGATCCACGTTGTCCGAAGCCTACAACCCCAGCGCCACCTAATTGTTACCCAGGCTCTAATGACCCCAGATGTCCCAGACCAACAACACCAGCCCCTCCCAACTGCTACCCTGGTAGCACAGATCCGAGATGTCCCAAACCTACTACCCCGGCACCACCTAACTGCTACCCTGGTAGCACTGATCCACGTTGTCCGAAGCCTACTACTCCGGCGCCACCTAATTGTTTCCCAGGTTCTAATGATCCCAGATGTCCCAGACCAACAACACCAGCCCCTCCCAACTGCTATTCTGGTAGCACAGACCCGCGTTGCCCTAAGCCAACAACTAAAAAGCCTGTGTGTTACCCTGGCTCTCCAGATCCTAACTGTCCTCAACCACCGAGGCCATCAACACTGACACCTCCTACATATCTTCCCCCGTCTACTGCTGGACCCAAATGTTTCCCTGGATCTACTGATTCTCGCTGTCCTAAACCTACAACTCCTACTGCGCCCAACTGCTACCCTGGAAGTACCGATCCTCGTTGTCCTAGACCAACAACGCCAGCCCCACCTAACTGCTACCCTGGCAGCACTGATCCACGTTGTCCTAAGCTTACAACTCCAGCACCACCAAATTGTTTCCCAGGCTCTAATGATCCTAGATGTCCCAGACCAACTACACCAGCCCCTCCCAACTGCTATCCTGGTAGCACAGACCCGCGTTGTCCTAAACCCACTACGACCGCTCGGCCCAATTGCTTCCCTGGCAGCACAGATCCGAGATGTCCCAAACCTACCACTCCTGCACCACCTAACTGCTACCCCGGTAACACTGATCCACGCTGTCTTAAACCAACAACGCCGGCTGCACCAAATTGCTATCCTGGAAGTACAGATCCTCGTTGTCCTAAGCCTACTACTCCCGCATCACCGAACTGTTACCCTGGCAGCAGAGACACTAGGTGTCCGCAACCAACTACACCTGCGCCACCAAAATGTTTCCCTGGTTCTACTGATCCGAGATGTCCCAAACCACCGACGCCGGTACAACCTAACTGCTATCCTGGAAGCACAGATACTCGCTGTCCCAAACCTACCACCCCAGCACCAGCTAACTGCTATCCTGGCAGCACTGACCCACGTTGCCCAAAACCGACTACACCGAGAAAACCAACCTGCTACCCTGGATCTCCTGATCCCAATTGCCCTCAGCCACCACGCCCAACTACGTCATCACCACCCACGTACTTACCGCCATCAACGACTGCTTTGCAATGCTACCCTGGTAGCACAGACAGTCGTTGTCCGAAGCCGACTACACCAGCACTTCCTAATTGTTACCCCGGATCACCTGATCCACGTTGCCCTAAACCAACCACTCCGGCCCCTCCTAATTGCTACTCTGGAAGCACAGATCCACGTTGTCCTAAACCCACAACCCCTGCTCAACCTAACTGTTACCCGGGGTCCAATGACCCAAGATGTCCAAGGCCAACAACGCCAGCCCCACCAAACTGCTATCCTGGATCAACAGATCCGCGTTGTCCTAAACCTACTACTCCTGCACGGCCAAATTGCTACCCTGGTAGTACCGACCCGAGGTGCCCCAAATCTACGAGTCCAAAACCAGTGTGCTACCCTGGCTCTCCTGATCCTAACTGTCCACAACCATCAAGACCTACCACACTGACCCCTCCAACGTATCTTCCCCCATCCACTGCCGGTCCTAAATGTTTCCCAGGATCGACGGATTCGCGATGCCCGAAACCAACGACTCCTGCCCCTTTAAATTGTTATCCTGGCAGCACAGATCCACGTTGTCCTAAGCCTACCACTCCCGCGCCCCCAAACTGCTACCCAGGCAGCAGAGATCCTAGATGCCCGCAGCCGACTACACCTGCACCACCGAAATGCTTCCCTGGCTCCAATGATCCACGATGTCCCAAACCAATCACTCCTGCTCCACCAAACTGCTTCCCAGGCAGTACAGACCCTCGTTGTCCTAAGCCAACAACGCCAGCACCACCTAATTGTTACCTCGGATCGACTGATTCACGCTGCCCAAAACCAACCACAACTGCTCGGCCAAATTGTTATCAAGGAAGCACAGATCCCCGTTGTCCTAAACCCACGACCCCTGCTCAACCTAACTGTTACCCGGGTTCCAATGACCTAAGGTGTCCAAGACCAACAACGCCAGCCCCACCAAATTGCTATCCTGGATCATCAGACCCACGTTGTCCTAAACCTACTACTCCCGCAGGGCCCAACTGCTACCCTGGTAGTACCGACCCGCGGTGCCCTAAACCTACGAGTCAAAAACCTGTATGCTACCCTGGCTCCCCAGATCCCAACTGTCCACAACCACCAAGGCCTACAACACTGACCCCACCAACGTATCTTCCTCCATCCACTGCAGGTCCTAAATGCTTCCCGGGATCGACGGATTTGCGTTGCCCTAAACCAACGACTCCCGCCCCTCCGAACTGTTATCCAGGCAGCACAGATCCACGCTGTCCCAAACCAACAACAACCGCACCACTGAACTGTTACCCCGGCAACAGGGACCCTAGATGCCCGCAGCCAACTACACCGGCACCACCAAAATGCTTCCCTGGTTCTAATGATCCAAGATGTCCTAAACCAACAACACCCGCACCACCGAACTGTTATCCCGGTAGCAGGGACCCTAGATGTCCGCAGCCAACTACACCGGCACCGCCAAAATGCTTCCCTGGTTCTAATGATCCAAGGTGTCCCAAACCAACAACTCCCGCTCCACCGAATTGTTACCCCGGTAGCAGGGATCCTAGATGTCCGCAGCCAACTACACCGGCGCCACCGAAGTGCTTCCCTGGCTCTAATGATCCAAGATGTCCCAAACCTACAACACCCGCACCACCGAACTGTTATCCTGGAAGTAAAGATCCTCGCTGCCCTAAACCAACTACTCCAGCACCACCCGATTGCTATCCTGGAAGCACAGACCCACGTTGCCCAAAGCCGACCACTGCTGCTCCTCCGAATTGCTACCCGGGCAATACAGATCCTCGGTGTCCTAGACCAACAACGCCAGCTCCTCCTAACTGCTATCCAGGATCTACTGACGCCCGTTGTCCAAAACCTACAACAACTCCTAGACCGAATTGTTATCAAGGAAGTACTGATCCTCGTTGCCCGAAACCAACATCGCCTGCACCTCCTAATTGTTATCCTGGATCACAAGATCCTCGCTGTCCGAGACCAACAATTCCTTCCCAAATAAAATGCTATCCTGGCTCTAATGATCCTAGATGTCCGAAACCAACATCGCCAAAACCTGTCTGCTACCCAGGGTCTCCAGACCTTAACTGTCCGCAACCATCCAGACCCACAACTCTTAACCCACCGACATACCTCCCTCCATCAACAGCTGCACCTAATTGTTTCCCGGGCTCTACGGATTCTCGCTGTCCCAAGCCAACCACTCAGGCCCCTCCGAATTGCTACCCTGGTAGTACTGACCCACGTTGTCCCAAACCCACCACCCAAGCACCGCCTAACTGTTATCCTGGATCTACAGACCCGCGTTGTCCCAAACCAACGACACCAGCACCTCCTAATTGCTATCCCGGTAACACTGATCCAAGATGCCCCAGACCCACAACACAAGCGCCCCCTAGCTGCTACCCGGGATCTAGCGACCCGCGTTGCCCCAAACCCACCACTCAAGCACCTCCAAATTGTTATCCAGGAAGTTATGATCCAAGGTGCCCTAAGCCAACAACTCAAGCGCCTCCTAACTGTTACCCTGGTAGCACAGATCCCAGGTGTCCTAAGCCGACTACACAAGCTCCACCAAATTGCTACCCAGGAAGCACGGACCCTAGATGTCCGAAACCAACAACCCAAGCTCCTCCGAACTGCTACCCAGGAAGTACAGACCCTAGATGTCCTAAACCAACGACTAAAAAGCCAGTGTGTTATCCTGGCTCTCCTGACCCAAGTTGTCCTCAACCGCCAAGACCTACAACTTTGACCCCTCCAACTTATTTACCACCTACTACTCAAGGACCAAGATGCTACCCGGGATCTACGGATTCTCGTTGCCCCCAACCTACTACACAGGCTCCTCCCAATTGCTACGTAGGAAGCAATGACCCACGATGCCCTAGGCCTACAACCCAGGCTCCACCAAACTGTTACCCAGGCAGCACCAATCCTAGATGTCCAAAACCGACAACTCCAGCTCGCCCAAACTGTTATCCCGGCAGCACTGATCCGCGTTGTTCTAAACCGACCACTCAGGCACCACCGAACTGCTACTCTGGTAGTAATGATCCCAGATGCCCTAAACCTACTACTCAAGCGCCACCTAACTGCTACCCAGGCAGTAATGATCCCAGATGCCCTAAACCAACTACCCAAGCTCCACCAAACTGCTACCCAGGAAGCACTGACTCTAGGTGCCCGAAACCAACTACTCAGGCGCCACCTAACTGCTACCCAGGCAGTAATGATCCCAGATGCCCCAAACCAACTACCCAAGCTCCACCAAACTGTTACCCAGGAAGCACTGATCCTAGGTGCCCGAAACCCACTACTCAAGCTCCTCTAAACTGCTATCCAGGAAATACTGATCCTCGTTGTCCTAAACCAACGACTAAAAATCCCGTTTGCTACCCTGGATCTCCTGATCCGAACTGCCCTCAACCACCACGGCCTACTACCTTAACCCCTCCGACATATTTACCTCCAACAACTCAAGGGCCACGATGCTACCCCGGATCAACAGACTCTCGTTGCCCTCAACAAACGACACAGGCTCCACCTAACTGTTATCCAGGAAGCCGAGACCCAAGATGTCCTCAACCCACCACACAAGCTCCTCCAAACTGCTACCCTGGCAGCACTGACCCCAGATGTCCTAAACCCACTACACAAGCACCACCCAACTGTTACCCAGGAAGTAGAGATCCCAGATGCCCTAAGCCAACAACACAAGCTCCGCCTAATTGCTATCCTGGAAGTACTGACCCAAGGTGTCCCAAACCAACTACTCAAGCACCACCAAACTGCTACCCAGGAAGTTTAGATCCACGTTGCCCTAAGCCAACTACTCAGAAACCTGTATGCTACCCCGGCTCACCAAATCCAAACTGTCCACAAACTCCTAGACCCACTACCCTAACTCCGCCTACATATTTGCCTCCTACAACACAAGGACCAAGATGCTATCCCGGAAGCACTGATCCAAGATGTCCAAAACCAACAACTCAAAGCCCACCCAATTGTTACCCTGGAAGTCGAGATCCTAGATGCCCCAAACCCACTACTCAAGTTCCTACTAACTGCTACCCAGGCAGTACTGATCCCCGTTGTCCTAAACCTACCACTCAGGCTCCACCAAACTGTTACCCCGGCAACACGGATCCCAGGTGCCCCAGACCCACTACCCAAGCACCTCCTAACTGCTACCCAGGAAGCAGGGATCCACGCTGTCCTAAACCAACTACACAGAAGCCAGTGTGCTACCCTGGTTCTCCCGATCCTAGCTGTCCGCAACCATCAAGACCTACGACCCTAACACCCCCTACGTACTTACCACCAACCACACAAGGACCGAGATGTTTCCCCGGATCTACAGATTCTCGCTGTCCTAAACCTAGTACTGATGCTCCACCAAACTGCTACAGAGGCAGCACTGATCCCAGATGTCCTAAACCAACTACACAAGCTCCACCCAATTGTTATCCTGGAAGTCGAGACCCAAGATGCCCCAAACCAACGACACAAGCACCTCCTAACTGCTACCCCGGAAGCACCGACCCTAGATGTCCCAAACCCACTACCGAAGCCCCACCAAACTGCTACAGAGGTAGCACTGATCCCAGATGTCCAAAACCTACCACTCAAGCTCCGCCCAATTGTTATCCTGGAAGCCGAGATCCGAGGTGCCCTAGGCCAACGACGCAAGCCCCACCTAACTGCTACCCCGGAAGCACCGACCCTAGATGTCCCAAACCCACTACCGAAGTCCCACCAAACTGCTACAGAGGTAGCACTGATCCCAGATGTCCAAAACCTACCACTCAAGCGCCGCCCAATTGTTATCCTGGAAGCCGAGACCCAAGATGCCCTAGACCAACGACACAAGCCCCACCTAACTGCTACCCTGGCAGCAATGACCCAAGATGCCCAAGGCCCACTAGCCCCACAACTCCTAGCTCTTGCTACCCCGGCTCGCGAGACCCGAAATGTCCTCAGCCTTTTAGGCCAAGTAGTACCAATCCCCCTACTACGTACCTCCCTCCTTTCCCAGCCGAGAATGAAGTAAAATCAGACAGAACAAGTAGAGTCGTTAAGAATTTGGACTACGATGATGACGCTCAAGCGGAAATAGGTATGTTTCCCTGATCTGTATTTAGCACATGCTACCAAAGAGTTTGGCAGTCGCTAGTTTAGCTGTTTCCCAATGACATACTTTAAATCCACTGTTAAAACGTGATTTCCCCGTAGTTTGTGTACGGTAAATACTGAACTGTCACTTATTAGTTTTTAGCCAGCGCGATTGACTATTTATTCATTTCAAAACTACTAAAAACCTAATCCTAATCCTGAACTGTAGTTCAATAAAAATTAATCCGGTTTTCCGGTTGTAAATTAAACGGTAGTGGTATCAAATACCCTATTTTTTGGTAAAGAATCTTAATTGATCATACTCTCCTAATCTCCATATTGATAACAAGAAACGTTATTTGTTATTTATTATGTATATATAAAGAAACGGAGGGAATATGAAATCCCCGTGACCCTTCCATAGAAACCCGCGGGTCACTTTTTAGCAGCTGCTACTCTTGCCGACTAAGTAATAGTACATTACTGCAGAGACCAGTAAGTAAGCCATCCTGGACGAGTAGAAGTTTGATGGCCGAACCGCTAGGTGAGGCCAGCAATGATACGAGGCCAGGATGGCGATTACTGGGCGAAGCTTGTATAGTGCTTTTCTCAAAAATGAAACAAGTTGATAAAAATAAAGTAAAAGTACACATTGAAAAATAAAGAAAATCTACGACCCGCCATTAGCTACTCACTCGCTAACATAGTCTGTCTATGGTATGATTGTTTTTTTTATAGGTACCTGGCGGCGATGTTTAGGATATCTTAGTGTTGCCGGATAATCGATTATCAATTAATCGATTATTTTCCCCCTAAATAATCTAGATATCGATTATCCAATCGATGTATCGATTATATCGATATAATCGATACTAAGATTCATACAATTATATCGATTATAATCGGTCAAGTACACGATGTAATCGATTAAATCGATTATATCTACATAATCGATTTAATCGAATAAATTGTAAAATATTAACAATCGATATAATCGATTAAATCGATTTAATTGTAAAAAAATAACAATCGATATAATCGATTTAATCGATATAATTGTATGAATCTTAGTATCGATTATATCGATTTAATCGATACATCGATTGGATAATCGATATTTAGATTATTTGTGCGCCGCAATTATAATCGACGATTAATCGATTCACCAACAATTGTCCGGCAATCTGCCAACTTTAAATTACAAACGTCATAATTTTAATAAGAATTTTCTTAATTTTGAAACATTTGAAACACGAAAATTGTAATTACAACATAAATTAGTGAAAAATGTTCCAGTTATTTAATCAGAGAACTCACTCATAGTGAAAATAAACGGATCACTCACGTCTTAAAACGAGTTTAACTCGACATATTTCGGGCTAATCCGTAGCCCTTCCTCTCGAAGTCGCACGTCACGGCGGCTGCCAAACGTGCACTGCAGAGAACTCACATTTGCATACATCCTTTTAAGTGTGAACTTTTTTAATAGTTTAAGTTTTTCACAGACGTAAGCACGGGTTCCAAATTTGAACACTTGATATGTAATGGAATTTCATACTTACTTCCTGGCAGCTCGAGATTACTTCCTGGTCGCTAGCAGCTAGTCTCCAGGATGCGTTACTTTCTACGACGTTTTTGATGACGTAATGGCCACATTTCATACCATTTTTGAGAAAATAAAATTTCATTCCCCTAGCGACAAAGAAAACACAGCCATTGGTCTAATCAGGCGTTACTTTGCGGAGGTCCATATTAATGAACTGAAACAATCAAACAATTACTTTGCTCACCCGCGCGTTTAGTGGGCGCGCGTGATCGCGGGTGTGCAAAGTAATTGTTTCAGTTCATTAAACTCTATTAGTTAAATTTCAAGCTTTTCTGTAACTCTTTGATTATAAATGTGATTTTTATTTTCAGATAACTTCCAGTTCACGCGAACAAAGCCTAGGTCTAGGAAGGCACGTGATGTTAGTCATTTAGGTGAAATAGTAGCGCAGACCACGAACAACTCAGCTGTCATTTACGTGACAGTAGGCTCCTCTCTGCTTATGGTGCTGTCTGCAACCCTGGCCATATATTTGTATAAACATAAAAAAACTAACGCAAACACTCAGAGTACTTGTTAGTTGTAGAAAAATTACATGGTAAATTGTGATACTAGTAAGTCAGATGTATATTTCAATCATGTAACAGGTTTTTTTGATTATTTTTTGAGTACCTAATCAAAAGTATAAATGGCTACTTTACTTTACTTTGGAATGCTATTTGTAATCACTGCCTATTGTATAAGCTTATCTCAATCCCAGGATGCCTATTTTATTACTCTATAAAATAGTGCCATATAAAAAAAACTTTCGTTATTCTGAACGCATCCTCAGAAAAATTGTGTACATAAATAATGTCTTGTTTTCTCTATTTATGTCCTAGTCAAATATTTATGTTTTACGTCCCGGAATCTTGAAATTTCACGCTTGTTCTGATTAAATTGAATTTGTGATATTTACATGTTTTTTTGTAAATAATTATTATGATTTGCCAGTATTTATATGTGGCCATTTGTTGCATAATGTATATATGATACTCTAGTTATTGTATAAAACACTGTCAGGCAATTAGTAATGCCCTGTTGTGCACTAAAGTGGTTTTTATATTGAGATATAATAAATGTAAAAATTAGAAATTATGAGTAATAATTATAAAACCACTTTCGTACATTTCGGGGAGCTTGAAAGATTTTGATGTTTTTTAAGATTGCTTTTAAGATCAATTAAACATTCTATGAATGTAAAATATACTCATTTGTTTTATTTTATCCCTTGTACCTTTTTTTTATTAAGATTAATAGATCTATGTATTAAAAAAACTTGATAAGTAAAATATTCTATGGAGTATTTCTTTATTTTCAGTTCATCTAGAACTGGAACCTTTTTGTTGTGTTTTTTTTTCAACACTCTGTCAAATACAACAGCTCTCACTCATATACGCTATGACATCGGAATGTCAAACGCGAAGTTGAACCCTACAGAAATGAATGTAGGTAGATATCGCTCTGCACCCCGTGACTTATATATCCGTCATTGGCGTAGAACATGCAATGTGGATGTGTCGTTGGCGTTAAAAAGGTTAATTCTCAAAGAAAACAGGATCGATTGGCATGAAAAACAAAATTAAATTCATGATAATTTATATTCAATGTTTTGTTAAGGAATACTCCTTGGTGTTTAATGCACTTTACAAGTCCAGAAGCTACGAAATAATTCTAAGTACCTACAGTCGCGGAATGAAAAGGTTCATCACTTTTCGACTCTATGTCAGACAGTTAAGATCGAAAAGTTAGGAACCTTTTCTTTCCACTAGTATACCTAGGTTTAGTTGGGAAACACAACTAATGGAAACACACTGGGTCACATCAAAATGATTATAAATAAATAAATATCACGGGACAATTAAATAATAATAAATGAATATTAGGGGACAATCTTACACAAATCGACCTAGTCCCAAACTAAGCAAAGCTTGTACTATGGGTACTAGACGACGATGAACATACTTATATAGATAAATAAATACTTAAATACATAGAAAACATCCATAAGTCAGGAACAAATATTCGTGCTCTTCACACAAATAAATGCCCTTACCGAGATTCGAACCCAGAACCTCTTGCTTCGTAGGCAGGGTCACTACCAACTAGGCTAAGGCAGTCGTTAAAAAAATTCGTTAATCGTTAATTCACACCAATGCCAAGCAAAGCTTGTGTTACGGGTACTAAGCAACGGGTAAACATACTTATATAGATAGATACATACCTAAATACATACTAAACACCCAAGACCCGAGAACAAACATTCGTATTTTTCATACAAATATCTGCCCCGACACGGGAATTGAGTACTTTACTTATTACCTGGGAAAGTAAACTTCACTTGGACTAAAACTTGAAGATACGGTTGGATAGGAGATAGGAGATAAAATTTGGCACAGATAAGATCAATCACAATAATCATCATAATCATTTATTTGCATAAAAAATTTAACACATGGTATCAGTTTAGTACAAAGGAAAATGTATTTTCACACGTTTTTGTCACAGTATTTAATGCAAATTTTAATCTCGCTTACAAATTAAAATTACATAGTTGTTTATTATGACCTGTGGCTTATTTTCACTATTAAGATCAGATATAAATACAATAATTATAATATTTAAAATTTCATATTAATTATCATTTATAGTAAAAAATAGTGCTTATGCGATCGTTTATGTCAAAATATATTTAAAATCCAGTAATGGTAATAATAATTAAGTAAAACAATAACTTAATAAATTCACAAGTTTTATTTTAAAACTAAAGTTCCAAGCTAGATCGATAGTTCGCCCCGAAAACTCCATATAAAGCTGCGTACGGACTGCGCGCACTCGGGTACGCGTACCCGGGCTTGCGTGTCCTGGAACGCCATGTCCGTACGCCATGTACGCGTACACTGTACACGTACACGTACTGTACACGTACATGTAAACTGTACGCGTACATGGCGTACGGACTTGGCGTTCCAGGACACGCGAGCCCGGGTACGCGTACCCGAGTGCGCGCAGTCCGTACGCAGCTTAACAAATTTCAGCGAAATAGTTAGGGCCGTTTAAGAGATCATTGAAATAAATAAAAGAATAATATACAAGAGTTGCTCGTTGAAAAGTATTACATTTCGTTTATTTTAACATTAGAAATAAGGTAAGCGATCTTAACGTGTATTTTTATTGAAAAAAAAACACTTTTGAAAAATAAGTCACAGCAAATAGGTATGTATCAATTAGCAAGGGCTTTAGGTTTCATAGATAATAGTTACTACTATTATTTAAGAGTTTTTTTTTTTCAATAAAAAGAGTCGTCAAAATTGTTTACCCTTTTTCTTGCTATATGCTATTTATTATAAACGAAGTTTAGATATAAATAAATATCAAAACTTTGTAAAAGGATATCTGTCATTGTAGGTACAGTAAATTAAAATAATTACGGTATTAATAAATAATAATAATAAATATTAGGGGACAATCTTACACAAATCGACCTAGTCCCAAACTAAGCAAAGCTTGTACTATAGGTACTAGACGACGATAAACATACTTATACAGATAAATAAATACTTAAATACATAGAAAACATCCATAACTCAGGAACAAATATTCGTGCTCATCACACAAATAAATGCCCTTACCGGGATTTGAACCCAGGACCTCTTGCTTCGTAGGCAGGATCACTACCAACTAGGCTAAAGCGGTCGTTAAAAATAAAATTAATTATGGGTAAGTATTACAGGTTACCGATCGATTAGCTTGATACGTATGGGTCCGTTCGGGGTGTACATAGGGTGCACATGGTAATCCAAGGGGTCATAGTGATATTCCATTTTGAAGGCTTGCACTATCTGTTGATCAAAATAATAATGTTATTAAAATAAACAAAAAGTACCTACCCTAATAGATTTATGTTATTTAGAGGTCCATATCAATGAACTAGGTAAAGTGGTAGGTACCTAAGTGATTGATAAGCCCTGAATTTTCAGAATTCATGAGCAAAATTACATTCATAATTTACCACGAGCTTCACGGTGAAGGAAAACATCGTGAGCAAACTCGCATACATCTGCTAAGCAATTCAATTGTTTGTGTGAAGTTCCCAAACCGTACTGGACAGCCCAAACCCTCTCATTCTGAGACAGGCCCAACAGCAGGACGTACCGTACGTGCTGTGTGTGAAGTTCCCAATACGCACTGGGCTCGCGTAGGAACTACGGCCCAAGCCCTCTCATTCTGAGACAGGCCCAACAGCAGGACGTACCGTACGTGCTGTGTGTGAAGTTCCCAATACGCACTGGGCTCGCGTAGGAACTACGGCCCAAGCCCTCTCATTCTGAGACAGGCCCAACAGCAGGACGTACCGTACGTGCTGTGTGTGAAGTTCCCAATACGCACTGGGCTCGCGTAGGAACTACGGCCCAAGCCCTCTCATTCTGAGACAGGCCCAACAGCAGGACGTACCGTACGTGCTGTGTGTGAAGTTCCCAATACGCACTGGGCTCGCGTAGGAACTACGGCCGAAGCCCTCTCATTCTGAGAGGTCTGTGCCCAACAGTAGGACGTACCATGTCCAGGACAAAATGGTACCAGGGTGCCTACTCAGTAGTAGCGTAAAAGCAGGGCATAGATTGTAGTTCAACAATGTCTCTGATGTCTTGTCAATCGTTCAAAGGTTGACTGAAAGAGATCCCTTTAAGGGATAAATTCGCCTTTGTACATCTGTTTCTCTTGTTAACTGTTAATTTTCATGTTTTATGTACCTACAATAAAGAGTTTTACATACATACCTAAGGTAAATGTACCCTTCACCGAATGTGCGGTATCACCGAATTTGTACTATTTTAACCTATAAGTCGGTTGCTTACAGTTGAAATGAAGTTTTGTATTTTTTTCTCACGTGTTAAATACCTATCCTTTCCACCACGCGACAGAGTCAACCATTTTGCGCCTTAGTCGAGCCGCGGCTACTGATTGAGTCAGACGAGTGCCACTTTGTACGGGCGGCCTTAAGAAAAACTGTAAGAAATCACGTACACTTCTTAAGGTCAAAAACCCGTTCATAGTTATATTTGTGTTTCAATATTTGGTTTTACAGAGTTAGTATTTAATTGGTTTGTGTACTTTAGTTATTTAAGTGAATTTGAAGCAGTCATTTTTACAGAAATAGAATAAAATGAGAATTCGGTGATAAGTCTACCGTTATTTTGACTGGAACGTTTTACCGAACGGCATTCGTAATCAGGGAAAGCGTATGTTTCTTAAATTATTTATTTGCGAGATGTTCATGAACTATTCAGATAAACTACTTAAATTTTGGAATAAACAATAGTATTTGTAATTTAATGAGCAATTGACGAACAGCAATTAAATGAATAGAGTACTGTGAAACTATCTTTGAAATGTGGATGTTTTACGACTTTTTAACATCAAAATAAGCTTTTGGACACGGCTATTTTCAAAAAATCTTTTTATTTATTTTACGTCAGTATTAGCACAGACCATAGACATCATCGGATTCGTCATGGTTTTAATTACTAGTTATAATTTCAGACTTGTAGTTATATCTTAATTATTCCAATTGAGACACTATTTTTAAAATCTGTTCGCGAGTTAGGTTCCTCATATTTTGCATGTTTAATTCACCGAACGGGCGTTCGGTAAAACGTACCCGTGGTCTCTGCTACCGAATTCATGTCTGTCTGGGTATTGTTTGTATTCAATGTTCTTTGAAATATCAGCCTTACTGCCCTAACAGCTAGGTCGATATTAAAATGGATTTTTTTTTCGTACATTTTGTATACGCCAGCGCTTCTAAACCTTTGAATCAAAAATATCTGAAATTACTAGACATTTATACATTGAACCGCTGATAATGGCGTCCAAGTGTGGTTATATCTAATATAGATCTCCATAATTTCATAAATTAAATATATAAAAAAACTTTTTAAAAAAATTAAATGGCCAAAAAAATTGAAAAGCAAAAAATAATAATAGTAGATTGTTCTACAAGGACCGAAAACAAGCCATAATGACACAAGATATTAAGCCACCCGAGCAGAGCGAGGGTGGCTATAATTCGCGTGTCATTATGGTAGTTTAGTCTCGCGTTAAACACTCTACTTTTCACTTTGAATGCGAGGAAAAAAACGACGTTTTATACAAATTTACAATATTACTTTTATACAACGTACGCTCAATACGAGCAATGGACGTCTGTTCAAAATTCAAATAGCAATAAAATTTGTTCCGCGGTTTTTAATTTTTTTTTAGTGGCGCTTTAAATGATTGCATATTTAGCCAAAAGATTCAAACTTGAAAACTATTTTAAAGCTAATTGGAATATGCATAATAAAATGAATTCATCCTTAATATAATTAAATAGATTAATATTCGTAATTATTCATCGTCTTTCACAATTTTTTTTTAATATTTTTAATTGCACATTTGTCGTTTTGAGGTTATTTCCACGCCCTAAAGGCTTCCACAGACCGAAGCGCGGGGCATGCGTGCGATGCTATGTCTGCAGCGCGCTTCGGTCTGTGGAAGGCTTTAAAATTGTCTATACCCAGCCACTGAAAATGGCGGTGATCCTCCATTCACAAACACTGTTATTGATAGTTTAAAGGTTTCCAAAGTAAATTAAAAAAAAAATATTTTAATCCCTAGAGATCAAAAAAGAGCTTTAGTCCCGAAATGCAGAGACTAAAGTAACATTTTTAGAGCATGGTGAAAACCTACTTGTATTTAAAATGCGATTAGTAATATTGGTGCCAGAAATTAGTTTAGGTTGACATGAAACAAATCAGTACTTAAATGTAGTTGTTGCTGTTGTCTTTTCCAGATCTCGTTTTAAATCTTTAATTTTACTGATGCTATCATACTTACTAGCATATTTTCTTCAGCCCATTGTGATGTTAGTGATTTTATTTTAAGTTTATTGACAGACTCTAATTAAATATCAATACTTTATGTCTAATTTAATGTTATATATATGCAACGCTAACAACCTACAATTGGCTAAATAAGAAATTCTAAGTAAGTACCAATTTTAAGTAGGTAACTAGTATTACTTTATCTAAGTCATTGTTGAAATAATAATTATAATATTGGTTTGTTGTACTTCTTTTTAAAACTTTATTTGCTGATATTTATAATATTAGAAAAATGTTTTTGTAACATTTATTGCCAAAGTAATAAAAATACTGATTTTAAAGACTGACATTAAGTGGCTTATAAGATAGTTATAATACTAATGGTTATTATAGTTTTAGTATTAAGAGGCTGATAATAGTGAAACTAGAGCCGTGCTGACAAAATAGTGCACTGCAAATAAAAATGTAGGTATTGATGTAGTTATTCAAAGTTTTGATTAAGCTACTTTTAAATCTTCCTAATAGAATGATATTGTCTAACTACCTAAGAACTTTATTTTTTTTAGCAATTTTTCAACAGTTACGATTTTGACGACCATATTCTTATATGTTTTGAGAAAGTTTAAAAAGTAGCTTAATAAATAGGTTCTTATTGAATTATGTATTTAATTAACGCGTCGCTAGTTTTGATATTTTCGGCCTCTAAATTAATACAGGGTGGCTCATTTAGATTGGTCAGTATGGGAAAGTCTGAAACTATAAGACATACGATGATCTGTTCTTATGAACCATGTCATCGATTTTAATAACAACAAGAAAAACTACACATTTTAAAAAAACTTGTACTCAGCTCGGGAATCGAACCCGGACGTTTTGAAAAAAAAAAAAACTAACACTATTTCTATTTAGATACCGATTGTGCGGGTCTTAAGCAGCAAATGTTACTACGAAACATGATGTCTAAAATTAATAAAATGCATTGTTTTCATATCCTTTCATTTATTTTAGTAGGTGTTCGAAATGACTAATGAAATGTATTGAAAAAATGGTTGTGAAAAGATATGAAAACAATGCATTTTATTAATTTTAGACATGTTTCATAGTAACATTTGCTGCAGACCCACACAATCGATATCTAAATAGAAATAGTGTTAGTTTTATTTTTCAAAACGTCCGGGTTCGATTCCCGAGCTGAGTAGGTACAGGTTTTTTTTAATGCATGAATGCAGTTTTTTTTTGTTATTAAAATCGATGACATGGTTCCTAATAACAGATCTTCGTATGTCTTATAGTTTCAGACTTTCCCATACTGACCGATCTAAATGAGCCACCCTGTATATCAAATAGAAGTTTTTAAATTGGCTGTTTGAATTTTGATAAGCATAAATGCTTACTAAGAGTAAAAATAGACGGATTCTTGAATTTGCTGATTTTACGTTGTTTTAATAAAAATATGTTTCATTTATTTTTAAGAAGAAATTTTAATTTTTGAGAGAAGTTTTTTATATTTTATTTTGAAGATTGTTAAATTAACACTGTGTTAAAAGACTGTGAATACATAATATTCCATAAGTTAATAAGTTAAAGGCTGTTAGTAGTGTGGTAAACTTTTGCGATTGCTAAGTTATTAACAAATAAGTGTTAAAAAGTTGATAGGTGGGCATTTCTATTTTTCGTTGTACTCAAAATTAAGATATTGTTTACAGGGAGTTAAAATTAGTCCGTTTGGTTACGCACTTTTTCAAGCCTGTTACAATAAAAAAACGTTACAAATCGGACAAATTTAATGATGTTTAACAAGAAGTGAAGAATTTCCCAGTATGTTACGTTTTTTTTTATTTTAAATACTTGAAAATGTGCATAACCAATCGGACTAATTTTAACTCCCAGTTAATAAAAATTTCTTACAACGTTCAACGTTCTTGGGTACAACGAAAAATAGAATTGCCCAGGTAACAAAGTTTACATAACTATCTTATTTATTATTTTTGTTACTTTAATGTATGCTAGATCAGGCATATTAATGAATAAATGTTGGAATTTTATTGAGCTGATTTTTTTATTTCTAAGGTACATTTGCCAATATTGCTTGAAATCATACACCTAGAGCAGTTTGTTGTAGTAAATAGTATTATTAAACCAAAGGTTGAGAACCACTTAACACTAAATTTCGATACATTTTATTTCCTAGTTCGGTGATGCGGCCTCCCATTTCGGTAATAAGTGCAAAACATGTTTCTTAGTTCGGTGAATGGTACAAATCACAAAAGCGACTAGAAAAACTTTTAAAATATTTTACGTATATATGTTACAATACAATTAATTTCCAGGTAGATTTAAATGATCACATGTTTTACAATGGTTCCATTAGAGTATTGACCATAATTGTATAAAATTTCCAGACCTTATTAAAAAATAAAACGTACACCCATGTCTTAAGCGTTCGTTGAAACGTACTTTTACCTTATATACCTACATACGTACATGTATCTGTGTAACGAACCTCGCCAAGAATTTTAATCTTTCTATAACATAATATGGATATTTCTATATTTCTACGTGGACGAAGTCGGGGACAAAAACTAGTTTAAAAAATATTATAAGACACGACGGTAAAAAAATAAATTTAGCGCATATTTCCTATGTACAGCTTCACATCATGTACCCATGGAACGTATGAGTGAAGGAAAACGTCATGGAAAACAGGCCTTACACTTTCAGTTTTAATTTCCAAACATCAGTTCTTTTCACACTCATAGTATTTAACAGAAGATTGAGAGGGACAACAAGATGCAACTTCGAATTTTAAATTTCTACGAAACAGTTCAATGCTGCGTAAGGTTGTCATCCACACTAGCCCGTGTAGCAGTTACAACCCAATCCCTCTCATTCTGAGAGACCTTTGCCTAGCAGTGGACATACTAGCTGACGATTGTGATAATATCTCACCTTGCAAATAACAGTATGTATTTCAAGCTCCGCGAACCGTCTTCCTAAACACATGCGCCTGCCGAAACCGAACGGCAACGACGCGAACGCGTGGTGTTTCTGCAATGGCGACCGTTGGAGCCACCGCTCCGGTCTATACTCTGACGCACCAGAGAAATATTCATCGCTGTTGCCCATCACGTAGTGCTGGAATATTACTTGTGTCTGAAATTAGAGTAAAAGAGTGTTAAGTAGACTTTAGGTTCATAGTGTACCTTAACTATTTATTATCTATGCTCAATTTGGTCAGGGTATAGCAAAGGGGGTCCCATACAAAATAGACTTAGAAAAATTTCGGCAAAAAGTGAAAAAAACATATTCATTCATAATTCAAGACCAGCTAACTCGACGGATCCCCGCTTCGCTTCGCGGGGTTCCTATTTCTGGGCGGTTTGCCCTTCGGGCAGAAATAACTACCTAACTAACCTAACCTACCTTTTTTCTGGGCTGAATTATAGCATGAATTAACAATTAACTTTGAGACCCCCATATTTCCGCCATTGTTGGCCGCAGAGAAATATTTTTCGGATAAAAGATGCTTATATTTGCGTGTTCTATACGATGCAAGCATTTAAAATAGTGACCATAATAACATCATTTTGATGAAATTTTTTCTTAGTGTCGGGACCCCCTTTGCTAAACCCTAACCCTCAAGGTCCAATTTTATTTTTTGTTAAGTATATAAAATCTTTCCGGCAACTTTCAGACAAAACATTTCGTAGCTCGTACTCAGATAATTCTTTTATTTTTAAGACAATATTTAGTAGTGTTCATTGAAACGCTTTTATTGCAATTAAATATTTTCTATTTGATTTGAATATTTTCTGACATCCCCCTTTGTGGCACTCCTTTGCGTAGAGTCACAAAATTTAAGTACTTAGGGCATTGGATTACAGAGGATCTCAAGGACAACTGTGACATAGAAAGGGAGCGCAGGTTGTTGGCCGTCCGCTGCAATATGCTCGCCCGCAGATTTGCTCGGTGTACTGAAGATGTAAAGGTGACGCTCTTCAAAGCTTACTGCCAATCCTTCTACACACGCAGTCTGTGGGTGGGCTTTTCGCAGCGTGCGTACAACGATCTGCGTATTCAGTACAATAACGCATTCAGGGTGCTGATGGGGCTGCCGCGTCATTGCAGTGCCTCGGCGATGTTTGCGGAGGCGCAGGTTGACGGCTTCGCGGCTATTATGCGAAAGAGGTGCGCCTCCCTACTGAGCCGATGGCGCGGCAGCCCGAACGGCATCCTGGCGGCGCTATCCGACAGATGGGATTCGTCTTTGCTCCAGCGATGGACGAAGCTACACGCACCCAGTTAATGTATAAATGTTTTTAGTAGGTGTAAGCACTAACACTAGGTATTAAGTTCTTTCCTTTGTACACTAACCCCTATGGACACCGTCCGAAATAAAATGCTTATTATTATTATTATATTATTATTTGTACGTATTTTAATTTTATTAATATCTGAATTAACTCTTAAAAAAGTATCGTGATTTTTATGGCATTATGCTCTTGGTGCACTGAGCTAAACGTGCAAATAGAATTAAAAATAAAAACGTCACAAAATTTTGGCGCGAAACCAATTTTTTTGAAGCTACGAGAGCCAACATCTTGAAAAGTAATAACATTAACAATATTTGCAATGTAAATAAAGTACATGAAATAATTTTATTATAGCTTGTCTAATTTGAAATGACGCGCCCCACCACCGCATTTACGCACAGGATTTGAAACTCAATTTAAGCTACAATAGAGAAATATTTCTCTTGGCAGATGTGCGTGAATGCGGTGGTCGGGCGCGCGTTATTTTAAATTAGACAAGCTCTACAGCTAGTTACCTTTATAAAATCCACAGATATCTAAATTCTATTTAGACAGATTTTGAATTTTTTTTTATATATGGCAATATACAAGTTCGGAAAGAACACACGATTGTGCCAATGATAATTTTGAAATTCATGCATGTTCCTTTTTCAAAACACAGCGCTAGAACGTAACTTTTGCGTCTCAAATTTTAATACGGGGAACCGACAAGCCGCTATTGGCAGCACCGTTCTTTTAAATAAAATTTTAATTGCGCAGAAGATAGTTTCTGAAGTAGTAAATAAGTGGATTGAAGATAAAACTTACACCTCTAGGGATGTTGTAACCACAGATGACAGTATCTCTAGTTAGCTGTCGTCCGTTACCAATTACTACGGGATACATTCTGAAAAGTATTTTTTTATTTTAATAAAATTATAATAATCAACATATAAATAATAAATGAATTAAATTTGCTATTTTCCTACCTTAATACTTCTTTTACACAGGCTTTGAGGTACGGCATTTGATTAATATCTCCTGGTTTCATTGACGTTCCTTGTAAAACTTGTGACACCTCGGCGTAAATCTTTTCTTGTACATGAGGCCTTAAAGATAATTGATATAAAGTAGACGCCACAGCATTTGATGTCTGAAAATATATAATTTTCATAGGTAATAATAATATGGGCCGCTTGTGCTTGCAAAGTAAGATTGCTAAGTATTGATAAATTTTAGGCTTTAGATTAAATTTTCGATGAATTCCTGCTGTTTTCTGCTGTTCACTATTATTTATTTAAACTTTAATAACGAGTAAGATTTATACCGTGTCTATTCCCACAAGAAACATGTCCAGAGCAGCTACAGCTGCTACCCTGGTCCCAGCAGCAGCCACCAAGTCCTGCAGCAGAGATTTGTTCCCAGTACTCTTCTGGCCCTCCTCCAGTGCCCTCTCTACGTGACTCAGAGTTACACTGAAAAAATAACATTTTACCATTTAACTTCAGAGTTTTAGTTACCCGCCAACACAAGAAATGTTCTAAAGTTTTAGTGATTATTATACACAATCAATCAATATAATGCGTACCTAACAATTAAATACAGGCTTTCAATACCACTGATGCTTTAAGAGCCTATGGGTAGCAGTGATCCCTTACAATCAGATGCATGCTTATATTTCAGCTTGATTATAAAAATAAAAAGAACAGAATGCTTTTGAAAATCGAATCAGCTAGGTAGCGGGTTTGAATACGTATCATATTTATACTGAATGTTGGGTTAATACAGATTTTTCATCATTTATTTAGGTATCGTTACCATCACCAAGCGCCGGGTGCAAAGAATAGGTATGCGTCATTTGTTTCTGTACAGATATTTACGTATCGTATAATGAATGATAATACTACCTGAGGATTGTATCTAGTGCATTAACGTATCGCTTAAACATCCTTGTATTGTATATCCTCCACCAAGGGGCACGTAGTTCCAACTCTCCGACGCAGAGGAAGAAGGTATTTACAGCGTCAATCAAACGCTGGCTTTCAGATCCGGCAGATGCTTCGAAGCAACCGAGTCGCGTATCCAGTGCAATGAGACCGAGAGCTGGAAGAAAAGCAATTAAATCTAGACTTTTGTACAGTCTAGTACCTACATTGAATGGATTTCATGAGGTAAGCGACACTCACACTCTAAAGACCACTTGTGAACTTCATTTGTAAAGTCATCAGGTGTCTCGTAGTTTTCTTTTCTTATATCACGTAACCTGAAATTTAAATTAAGGTATTTTTATTACAATATTCCGCGAAAAGTCACCTAAACAAAATGTGATATTTTTACCTATTTACAAAAGAGTCTGCGACGTCACTGACTGCTACTGTATACTGAGCAGCAGCACTGGTGCTTAATGCTACTCTTGATACCTTCGTGCGGAACGAGGACCATGAATCACCGTGCCTGTAAAATGCGGCTACTATGAAAATTATTTTTTGATGACCATACAATACAATGACTCTTTATTGTGCACCACAAATAATACAGTACAGAATAACGTGTAAGTATGTATATGAAAAAATATATAAGGTAATGTTAGGTTTACACGGGCTTAGTAGCTAATGCTTAGTACTTGTCACTTACACTTGTCACTTGTGTGTAAACATGTTGTATAAGTGCTTAGTATTAGTGCAAGTAATTAGAAGCCGGTCCTATTTACTAAGCGACAAGCACCTGCCCACAGCTAAAAATCTACTAATACTTGTCACTTGTCGGTGGTGTAAACATTTAATGACAAGTGCAATCTGACTAGTGATTACTCAAAGCTCTTGTAAACTAATACCATTCTCTAACACCAATGTGTAGACGGTTACTTGCCACTTGTCACTGTGCGTATAAGTCCCTAACCACCTACACTAATGACAAGTACTAAGCCCGTGTAAACCTAGCTTAAGCTATGTGCGGCCTTATCGCTTCGAAGCGATATCTTCCAGGTAACCTTAAAAAAATACAAAAAAAAGCAACCGCACTGACCGTACTGACGGGTCAATAAATATTTTATTACGGTTGGAAAATATGTTGTTTACTTACACTGCAATAACTCCAGCACAATTGTCTTCAGCTCCAAAGAAATCCTTCCTTAGGACGTGTTTGTAATAATTCAGTGAAGGCATTGACGGCCTGCAATGAAATCATTAATTTTGTTAAAAAGCTTATCCTGCTTCATTCCAGTTACGTTCTACGTCTTTTGTTTCATAATTATTTAATGGCGATTTTGCCGTAAGTTTCTCGACAGGAGTTAGCCAGTATTAATGTTTTTAGTTGTATTTTTCTTCTATAAATAACTATTTAAAAATACTTTGCGTTTTTTGTTGTGCGTTGGTAGACATGATTTATTAAGTATATACCTAGCCAGTTAAACAGCATAGAGAAAAAAATGTTTTTCCCTTTGAGTTTCTCAAAATTTTTATCCGGAAAACCAGACCACGGAATCAAATCCCATTTCTTAGCAGTCCACGTCATAAAGTACTAGCTCTTGCCCGCGACTACGTATGCGAAGAATTCCTTCTCTATCCCTCGGGAACTACGCCATTTTATTGCGATAAAACTACCCTATTTCCTTCCCATAGTCGCAAACTATGCCCATACCAAATTTCATTTAAAATTCAGCGGTGTAAGTGTGTAGAGATAACAGACAGACAGACAGATAGTCAGACCGACAGGATTCGCATTTAAAATATTAGTATGAAAGGAGATGGTGTACGCATAAGCCGTGGTAGCCTGGTGGTTCCACCTATGGCCTTGTCGTGGAAGTTGAAGTGTCGTGGGTTCGAGCTCGGGCTCACACCTCAAAGTTTTTCGGAATTCATGAGCAAAATCACATTTGAAATTTACCATGAGCTTTACGGTGAAGGAAAAAATCACGAGGAAATCTGCACATAACTGCGAAGAAAAACAGTGGCATCTGTGGAGTTCCCAATCCGCTCTTGGTCCGCGTGGAAACTACGGCCCAAGCTCTCTCGTGTAAAGAGAAGGCCTGTGCCCTGCAGTGGGAAGTATACAGGGAAAGATAATTTGAAGAATTGAGTGACTCCCCACGCCTGGTGGTGCGTTTCCATACCTGTGAGGCGCCCCATCTTCAGACCGGAACACCCTTTCCACCTCGCCAGCATCAAACACAAACAGCATGTCTGGTCTGCCGAGGAGGCCCGCCATTTTGACGCAGCGGCCATATTGCTCGCGGAGCGACAAGCATACCTTGTCAACGTGCTCCACTGAGTAATTTCCTGGAAGGTGAAAAGAAATAAATAAGTTATAATCATTACAACAACAGTTGCCGAAAACCAAGGACAATTAAATAAAGAGGATTGTCAATTTCTGTAGATAGATCATCGCGATTCTTTAAAATAATAAACCGACAGTAGCCGGTTAATTACTATAGATTATTAATTTATTAGATATGTATCTGTACCATTAATTTCGTATGGCACTTTCAATAGTGCCATCTATGAACTCAATGAAGAAACTAAATAGAGATGGCGCTCTTGTATTAAAGTTTTAAGTACATACAAATGAATGGCACGGAAACCTCTCTATAGCGAAATAGCTACAGCAAGTTTATCTTATCGTCATCATCATCATCCCAGCCTATATACGTCCCAATGCAGTGCACAGGCCTCCTCTCAGAATGAGAGGGCTTGGGCCGTATCTTATCTTACTCTTACTAACATTATAAACGCCAAAGCTTGTATGGATGGATGTCTGTATGTGTGGATGTTTGTTACTTTTTCACGCTAAAACGGTTTGACGGATTCTGATGATATTTGGCACATATGTAGTTTATAACCTGCATACTTTTTATCCCGGAAAATAGCATAGTTACAGCGGTAAAGAAACGAATTCTTTGTAGACGGAGTTACGGGCAGCAGCTAGTAATAAATAAAAAATAAAATAAAAATTGTTTATTAAAAGAAAATCCTTTTAACATTCACTCATTATCCTGCTGGCTATGCCTATCACGTGGTGGCCTGATTGATTAAATATTAAAGAAATGCGACATTATGGACTAAGAGCCCGCGATGATCTGGCTTTCGTTATTTTATTATGTTATTGCCCCAATTCAGGTTCAATGAGGGTTTTCTGACAGGTGGAATATCGCTAGATGGCGTTAGTATCGTAAGGTCTATTTGACGTTACACCCATACAACAAATGTCAAAGTTGTCAAACGGACCTGACGATACTAGCGCCAAATAGCCTCTCATAGAAAACCCTCATTGATTTGAATCGGAGGATAAACATTACTCATTCCGTTGTATTTATAAGAATCAATGAGTAGCCAACTCAATCAAAAATAAGGAAGCAATGACAAGTCAATCTGTCAGAAATTGATTCATCGTCGAGTGAGTTATTTCAATCCCTCATTTAATGACGATCGAATCAATCAACTTTCAAATCGATCTTGCAATTACGTGTTTATTCTGATATTACTCGTACCTCTGAACAATGAACTTTCTACAACCTAGCCGCTAATAATATAATATTATGTTACTTGAATAGATAACATACGATATGTGACAGTTGATCAAAAAAGTCGGTGAACGCGCTTTCAAAAATTAACATATGTTATCTGTGCCCTGCTTTGATTAATAAATGGCTCTGAATATTGAAGAAAACGCAATTAAGAGGCCACCAATACCGCCCGGCAATATGGCTTCGGCATGGCGCAAGCCATTAGGTACTCATCAAAAAACCACAAATAAAATTCTTACAATAAAAAAAAACATACAGACGAATTGGGAACCTCCTCTTTTTTTGAAGTCGGTTAAAAATTACGATGTATATTTGAAAAAAGAAGCAATAGGTAGGTATAATCTTTACGTTTCGTTCGTAAATCAGACTTAGTAATTTGATTATTGCCATAATAAAATAACGGATTATTTTCGGATTCAAAACTAAGAGCTCACTTTGGCATTAAAATCTATCCAGCCAAATCTGTTTAATCGTGTTTCGGAAGCAAACACGAATTAAGGAATACGATCAAGATTATCCTTTTTTTTTACTTCCATTAATTAGACCATTTTTATACAAAGTCTTATAATAGCATTGAACGGCATTGGTGGACTCTTAATACCATTTCTACTTCAGAATGGTACGTAAAGAGCTACAATAATTTTAACCGGGGTGATAGATACAAGGTCTCATCTACATGGAATCTTGTGATAGACATAGACAAAGGGTGAAGTTCAAAAAATTGGACACCTTAACGACGTTAGTTAAAAGTATGAAAGTTAATACAGAACTTTTCCAAAACCTGTAGGCAATTTTACTGTCGCCTCTGAACGAACGAAAAAATGCACGGCCTCATAACTCAAACCTTTTTAGGGTTCCGTAGTCAACTAGGAACCCTTATAGTTTCGCCATGTCTGTCCGTCTGTCTGTCTGTCCGCGGCTAAGCTCAGAGACTGTTAGTACTAGAAAGCTGTAATTTGGCATCAATATATATATCAGTCACGCCGACAAAGTGATTGAATAAAAAAAAGTAAAAAAAATTTTTTTAGGGTACCTCCCATAGACGTACAGTGGGGGTGATTTTTTTTTCTCGGCTAACCCTATAGTGTGTGGTATGGTTGGATAGGTCTTTTAAAATCATTGCGGGGTTGCTAACATGATTTTTCTACTCAGTGATCTGTTTGCGAAATATTCAACTTTAAAGTGAAAAATTTCATTAAAATCGGCCGTCCCCCCCCCCCCGCTAAAATCTAAACTGTTGGGTGGAAAAATTTGAAAAAATTCAGAAGGGTAGTAAATATATCAAATTTACTAGGAAAATTATAGCGGCTAAGATTGCTTGGAAATTATTTGTAGTTTAAGAGTAAATAGTAGCCTAAGGTATAAAACATACCTAAACTTGGATGATTCCGTACACATACGAAATCCTTAGAAAAATATTACTTGATTTTTTCGTAATGGCTACGGAACCCTACCTTGGGCGTGTCCGACACGCTCTTGGCCGGTTTTTTATTCTAATTTCCGTAAGGGCTTGAATTATCAGGTCGTAAAGTATTATTCTCGATCATTCAGGGTCGACAAATACCGGGTCGTACACTAACGGTCTAATAATACTCAAAGAGAAATACGCGTGGGTTTATGTGGAATTCAGACTTATAGCATAATTTGCATACATAGCTTTGGGCTAATTTACTGACTAGGTAGGTAGGTAGGTAGGTAGTAACTCAATATTCTAGTTTGGTCAGTCCAACTCTTCTAAAATGAGACAGTAATTTATTTTCACTATAAATCTTTTAGACATCGTACCGGATCTTCGTAAAGTGATGTATGTTCGGCCGTCTATTCGAAAGACCTGCAATACTTAATATGAATTTGATGCGTCTCACGAGTTTGTAATTTAACCAACGGCCTGAGTCTTTATTAAATTGATAGTATATTACCGGTTTTAGCAACTTAGACTTCAAGTAGAAAAACTACATAATATTCTATTAACATTATATGAGAAAGTTTGTGAAGATAATTGGATGTTTGGATGTTTGGATGTTTATTAATCAATCACGCAATAACTTCTGAAAGTATTTAGACGAAATTTGGTGTCCAGATAGTTTAATCCTTTGGAATGGACATAGTAGGATACTTATTTTTCCTGAAAAATTGAATGGGGTATCGATCTTTTTTTCACACGTATACCTACGACATTGAAAAACACCGATTGAAATACAAACTTGGCCACACATATTGCTGATTAGGCCTAGCCTAGTGTAGGTGATACGGAAAAAAATTATGTAAGAAATCTGTCGCAGTGCCATATTTCTTAGATTGTTTCAATTTATTCATAGAATGTAAATTAATTAACTGCATCAATAAATCCTATTCTATTCTTACTCTTATCCTTATTTTTGATAGGAAGTATCGTTCGAAAAATTTTGATATTTAGGCAAGTGTAGTAGGCAAAAAATGTATGGTCTATTCTGAGGAAAAAATCTTTATTTAAGTGTCACTACTTCACAACCACATAAAAAAATGTGTCTTTTTTCATTTTTATATGATAACCCCTATTTAGTATTATCGGAAAATCAAAAGCACGGTATAGCCTTGAATCTTTCTGTGTGCTACTGCAAACAAAAGGAAAAGGAGATGGGTGAACTAAAATGTAATAAATTAAATTAAAAGCAAAAAACAAAAGCAACTGTTTAAAGAAATTTCCCCAAATGGCGCTACACACGCGGCGACCTCATGGGCGGCAGGGGTAATCTGGGGAACAATGTTGATCTCGCGTCTCTGCCAATATAAGAAATTGCCCCTGCTTGCCTATAAACGTCAAATTCAGGTGGCAATCAAGGGTCATGCATGCCCACTTCTATACCCTAGATTGCCCCTGCGGCAGGTATGTCAGTAGTCCGCTTAAGGGTTATCCTCACTTCTATACCCTAGATTGCCCCTGCGGGAGGTGTGTGAGTAGTCCGCTTAAGGGTCAACCCCACTTCTACACCCTAGATTGCCTCTGCGGCAGGTGTGTGAGTAGGGTCATCCCTTCTACACCCTAGATTGCTCCTTCGACAGGTGTGTGAGCAGCCAGCTTAAGGGTCATCCCCACTTCTACACCCTATATTGACCCTGCGGCAGGCATGTGAATTGCCCACTTAAGTGTCATCCCTACTTCTACACCCTATATTGCCCCTGCGGCAGGTGCATGAGTAGCCCGCTTAAGGGTCATCCCTACTTCTACACCCTATATTTTCCCTGCAGCAGGTGTGTGAATAGACCGCTTAAGGGGCATCCCCACTTCTACACCCTAGATTGCCCCTGCAGCAGGTGAGTGGCCCGCTTTAGACAAGACAGCCTACTATCCCAGCTAACCAACCATTTCACTACTTGCGTACGAAAGTGAGAGTGCGCGCGCACGATCGCTATTAGCTGCAGTGATCTCTGATTACGATAAACACAAGACTGGGAAGATAGTTTCTCTTCATTACACAGGCTCGAGTTACCAAGCTGTTAATGAGCTTGATAACTACCTACATAATACTTGAAAGAGACAGGCATAAAAAGAAAAATCGGCATATACGCATATAATAAAACACTAGTAAGTAATTTAATCAACCTCCGTACTAGTTCATACTAATATTATAAAACCTAAGGTAATTTAGATGACATATAGGTGGTTTTTATCCCGGAAAACTGCATAATTCCCGCGGGACAGCGATAAACTAATTCTTCGCAGACGCAGTTCGCAGAAATCCGCACGGGCCCGCGTGGGAGCTACGGCCCAACTCATTCTGAGAGGAGGCCTGTGGCCTGCTGTGGGACGTATAAAGTCTGGGATGATGATGATGATGATACAGTTCGCAGATTCTTTTCAACAGGGTTTTTCCTAACTGGTGGTAGATTCTTCGACGTTCATAGGAGCATCAATTGATGCCTTAATTGAATAAAGAATTTTGACTGTGAATTTGACTTTGACGCAGTCGCGGGAAATAGCCAGTAATTTATAAAAACACTAGCTGTCGTCATCTAAAGCCAACCTTAAGACAATATACCACAATTTCAATGCAATAATAAAAGCAGAGGCCGTATTGTCTGATGCGGCAATTACACAAACTTCGTTCACCTAATGCGGTCGCCGAACTTGTTTCAAACTACTTCGGCGACCGAACGTCGTCTTCGCATTTGTCTGTCCGCCTAATGCGGTTGCCATAATTAGGCGTTGGCAGCTGTCGTTCGCCGAATGCGGCCGACTACCGTGCTCTTCACACGGTTGCGGTCTCCGCATTTTGCACGCGGCGATCGACTTAGTAATGTACTTAATCGCCGCATGGCGTGCGGGCGCCCGCGATTCTACCGTGTGAGATTTTTTGTTTGATCGTTCTTTTAACGAGTTATTTTTGAACAATTTCAAAAGATCGTGGCCCGAAATATTTGATAGGTATTACTAACTTTTACCCGTTTCTAAGAAAGTATGGTGACAGACTGACTTGCAGTTTTTTTTTTGAGTAACGGAATCCTAAAAATGTCCCATCAACTCTGCTGACACAGTAGCATATTATGCATTGAAAAAGATAATGGCTTTTAGATTGATTTTTAATGTTTAATTTCTCCGAAGCCATTTCCTAAGATTAGAAGTGAAAACGAACATGGAAGTGAAACACAGTTTATTTTTTGATTTACTTACATCTTTTCCATAGTATTTTTACAAGCAAGAATACTTTAGAAAAATGAAATTAAACTCTGGCTCTCTACTCTCTGTTAAATTATTTGTTTAAACAAACAAAAAACCGATAAATATTATCCTACATAGTTTAAAATGCATTTCGCAATGAATTTTGATGTGGTTTTCACCATCAGTTAAATTTTAATATTGTTTTATTAAACAGAAAAAAAGTTGCAACCGAGTCGCCAAAAAAATTTACATGGCGTACATAGAGATACTCATATTTCATATAAAATAATAAAATAACAGAAACTTATGTACGTATATTAAACACGGGTTCATGTTCGCAAAATTCTAAGTCTATCTTTGGCCACTGGCACTAACTCAATTCAGATTTTATTATGCTGAAATTATGCCATACGCAGATATAGGAATTTAGGGGACAAAATTTAATGACAGGTAGGAAGTTCCTTTATCAATAAACTCAACTATCGACGCTTTTCCCATATGTAAGTATACTAGTGATCGTTCCAAGTATTTTCTGTAAAAATAAAATTTTATGGAAGGTATAAAAATGAAACAAAATAATAATATCAATTCTATTCTTCTTTATCCTCGTAAAGCCCACGTCAAATTTTGACTATCATAATTTTAAACTTATGGTCAATCAAGAAAAGTTGACATTTGCTTTGACATACGTACTTATAAGTACTTTGGTATACTTACGATGGGCCTTACAAGATTAAGTATTGTAATTATTTTATAGTGCACAGGTACTCATTACCCAGCTATCGTTTAAAATATGTTTTTTATAAACTTTATCATAGTTATTTGTCTCCAAAATAGTACTTACAAAATAATACAAACTTAGCTGGGGCGATCACTTGTAAATAAAAATAAAATAAATAAATATCATGGGACAATTCACACCAATTGACCTAGTCCCAAAGTAAGCTTAGCAAAGCTTGTGTTATGGGTACTAGGCAACGAATAAACATACTTATATAGATAGATACATACTTAAATACATATTAAACACCCAAGACCCGAGAACAAACATTCGTATTATTCATACAAATATCTGCCCCGACACGGGAATCGAACCCGGGACCTCAAGCTTCGTAGTCAGGTTCTCTAACCACTAGGCCATCTGGTCGTCTCAACTAGTATATAGAAAAAGCGTCGATAGTTATGTGTATCGATAAACCTGTCAATAATTTTTTCTCCCTAAATTCCTTTGTCTGGGCCCATAGTAGTTAACAGAAGTTTAGCTTGACCGCTCACGTTTATGCGTTTATAGAACGCTATATGAGTTGATAATATCAGAATCCAATATGTCCGCAATAAATGGCATGGATATATGATCCTTATTTTCATTATTTTATTATATTTTCACTAAAAAATCAAGAATCATCAAGGGGTTTATGTAGGTGTAGTGTGGAGTTTGATATTTAACTCATAGACGACCGCCTTAGCCTAGTTGGTAGTGACCCTGCCTACGAAGCAAGAGGTCCTGGTTTCGAATCCCGGTAAGGGCATATATTTGTGTGAATAGCACGAATATTTGTTCCTGAGTTATGGATGTTTTCTATGTATTTACGTATTTATTTATCTATATAAGTATGTTTATCGTCGTCTAGTACCCATAGTACAAGCTTTGCTTAGTTTGGGACTAGGTCGATTTGTGTAAGATTGTCCCCTAATATTTATTTTAATTTATTTATTTAATATATGGTTTTCATAATATGGCCCAAACTTTACGGTATAAAGAAATACTGTTATGTTTTTCGAATACAAGTCCTCCATTGTATGCTAATAGGTTTTTGTAAGAGCTATCTATGACTAATGTCTTTTAAGAGATCGTACATTAAATGAAACCAGTAGGACAGGTGACGTGGTACAGTCAGTCGCAGATGAGCAAAACGATGAAAATTTTAAAATGTATCAAATAATGTTATGGAATCCGAAACATTGAAGTTAGCATATATATTTAAGGCTACTTCAAAAATGAGTTGTTTTACAAAACGAAATATAAAATATTTTTCAGTGCTACTGTCATTGCTGAAGAAATGTGAAATACACTCATCCAAAGTGCTTTTATCCCTAGACAAATATATTTTGACTCAGTAGATAATATGCCTTTATTGAAATTTTAAAAACAGTTTAGGGTTAGAAAATATCCCTAAGGCTACTTTTGATGAGTTTATTTTACTAAACACCACAATCACTCAATTTTCTATTAAAATAATCATAAAGTGGTGATACTTTTAAAAAAATCTCGTATCTTAAATCAATATTTAAACCAAACTGAACGTTGCTGCATACTTAGTCAGTTATGTCTCACTTGGCCAGATTTTCGATTTTTCAATACGAACTTTTTTCAAAGTAGTTACCTACCTATAGCTGTTTTATTAGCAGTTTTACGAATATAATCTTTTTGAATTAAATTCTGATCGCAGCAGTATACAAGTGTTTTGATAAATATTGGCATGTTTCTTACTACGTGACTGCCCAAGAAAAAGAGTAAGGAAGTATTATTATTTTCAGGATTACCTACTTTATTATTGAAAAAAGAAAAGAGAATAATTATTTGTGACAACATGAAAAAAAAACAAGATTTAAAAAAAAAATACTGATGTCACGAGATGGTCCCAAATCAGCAAACTGCCGCTCTTGTGAACGACGCTGATCTTCCTTTGGGACCACCAGGTCATCATTACATTGAAAACACAATAAAACAAAGTAACATAATACATAGTAGATAACACAAGGTTCTCGTATATATCATGTTACATCGTAATCCACATCATAAAAGTTATAACTGCACGTGACTCATTTGACCCCATGTATATTATTATGATCCATCGTGTTAATGCTAATGTAACCACACCCCATCTTCGCATACTACATTATCTTAGGACAGCCTTCGCTTGATAGGTCAAAAATATCATAAAACCATGAGTACAAGAGAACTATCGAAAACTAAGACGCGTTTCAGTTAGTCTAAAGTCGTCTACATACACGTAAATCCACGACAGGACATATACAAATACCGGATCCAGACATGGGAATTTAGGGGGCAAAATTTAATAACAGGTAGGGAGTTCCTTTATCGATAGACTCTACTATCGACACTTTTCCCATATACTAGTGATCGCTCCAAGTTTTAACTGTAAAAATTTAATTTTATAGAAAGTGTAAAACTGAGACAAACTAATAAATTAATTCTCTTCTTCTTTATCCTCGTAAAGCCCACGTCAAATTTGGACTATCATAGTTTGAAACTTATTGTCAATCAAGAGAAGTTGACATTTGCTTTGACATGTGTATTAAATATAGCATGTTTATGAGGTTATTGTAAATATTTTATAGTGCAATAATACTCATTACCAAGCTATTATTTAAAATATGCTTTGTGTTAACTATATCATATTTGTCTCCAAAATAATACTTAAGTACAAAATATACAAACTTACAAACAAAGCTGGGGGCGACCACTACCGTATGGGGTAAGTGTTGATAGTTGAGTTTATCGATAAAGGAACTCCCTACCTGTCATTAAATTTTGCCCCCTAAATTCCTATTTGTGACCGGATCCCTTAGTTTCCTATCATCATCATCATTTCTGCCGAAAGACGTTCACTGCTGAATGTAGGCCTCCCCCAAGGCTTCTAGTTTCCTATAACTAATTTAATTCATTTATTTTGTTATGTATGAGAGGGAGGCAAACGAGCAAGTGGGTCATCTGATTGAAAATGATCACCACCGCTCATAAATATCAACAACTCAAATAATATTTATAATTTCATTTATGATACCAACGATAGACATCCTCATCATGATCATTCTGAGAGGAGGCCCCAGTGTGGCCTGCAGTGGGTGGGACGTATATAGGGTAGGATGATGACGATGATGATGATAGATAGATAGATAGATATCCATACTAATATCATAAATGCGAAAGTGTGTCTGTCCGTCTGTTATCTCTTCACGTTTAAACCGCAGAACCGAATTAAATAAAATTATTTGAGTCCCGGAAAATTGCATAGTTCCCGCGGGATAGACGAATTCTTCGCAGACGGAGTTGCGAGCTATTAGAATATATTGAAACGTACTATTTTCAGAATTTTTATTGTCATCTTATATCATGGTCATGTTAGGTTAGGTTAGGTTAATACTTATGATAATAAGGTTAGGTTTCTTATTTTGCCATTGTAGAGTTAATAATAAACCTATGGTACGGAACCACGTATAGTAGTTCCATTCGGTAAAGTATAAGGACCGGCAGTACCGGCACTGCCTGTCTTGTTAAAAATTGTGCAACAACTATGTACAGTATCCGCGAATGCAACTAACTATGCGCTTAATTACTGCATGTGCATAATGTGTTGCAAGAGTTCTTGAAAGACTGCAACATATAATGCAAAAAATGAACTCTTAACTTGAGCTATACTTCATTTAATTTAGAATTAGAAATCACAACAACATTATATTGCGGCTCGTGAACTGTAATCACTTTACAATTTGTACTAGAGTAACAATTGACGACACGCAAATAAAGTGACATTAAAACAATTTTATTTTGCGGCTCCCAGACTATTGTACTGTACTATTTTTGCTAGGTAAGAAATAGTTGACCAGAAGCAAAATATTATGTTATTGTGGTTTCTAATACTAAATAAAATGAAGTAAGTATGGAACCTTTTATATATTTCGTAAACTTCATTTCTCACAAAATTTTGTCATCATCATCATACGCCAGCATACGTCCCACTGCAGGGCATAGACCTCTCAATATGGGAGGGTTTAGGCCGTAGTTCCCACGCGAGCCCAGTGCAGATTGGGAACTTCAGACACACCAACGAAGACGGTGACTAACCTTGCGGTGGTCATTAAGTTGCAAAATTTTAAGATCGTCTGTATCTTAATATAAATAAGGCGGAAGCTTTGTAAGCCTTCAAATATCTTATTGAAGGTTGTGCTTAAGATTAATAATGAATTCAGATACGTAGGTATATTTCTTTCACTTTTGACTAGTTCACTGAATGTTAACTAAAGGTTACCAGCGTCATAACCGACGTAGACATTCAGTTCGCTTCCCTATGTTTGATGGTAAACCTTCCTGCCTGACTACTCCATCATCAGACCCTGGATACAATTTAGGTTAAAATGCGCCCCGAGACAATTTTAACAAGCAAAATATTACGACTAGGTACTTTGTTCTGTATGCATTGATGGCATGCATTTAATTTTGTATGCGTTAACATCACGAAACGAAGACATGAAGTTTCTTGTTTATGGCTCCCTCCATTACTTCTTGGCCTAGGCCAAAAAAGCTAGTATGGAAAACCATTATTGTCCGCTGCTCTAACTTTTTAAATTTGCTTACTTACTTACTTACTTTACTTTCGCTGGCTCAGCGACCCGAAGTGGATTTTGGCCTCCGACATCAAAGTGCGCCATTCCTTCCTGCTCTGTGCCAAGTCTGACCAATCGGACACGTCCAGCTCTTTCAGATCTTTAGCAACTTCATCTTTCCAATTCTCAAATTTGCTTACTAATGTTAATAGGGGCAGGCATAAGCAAATTATTAAAAATATTAGAAAGCTGGCAGCTTCCCCGTAAGCGCAGCATTAGCTCTGAGTGAGCTCCTTTTGCCGCAAAATAGAAATCCTTATACATACTTACATGTAAAACAATCATTTAATTTTTACTATTGTGTTTTATTTCCTGTTTTGTGTATTTTGGATTTTTACTGTGTCAAATAAATATTTTTTTCTTTCTTTTTAAACTGACATAGGAAAAAAGCCAACACCACTAAACTCTGTAAGCATACTTGCAACATTAAAAAAATATATATGGTACTATATTTATGTGCTGTTAAACATGGTCTACCCCAAACTCGTCTAGCAATCCAAAACTTCACGGCCTCTGCCGTAATGTACTATTTTTCGAAAATATACACCGTGAAATTTTAGTGGTTGTTTTCCCGAAACGAGGTGATTTAGTATCGATTGTACAATCGATTTATAATTACTATTTTGACTAGAGTCAAAAATCCAATTGTGAAAAACGAAAGTCGAAAATGACCGCAAACCAATAGTAACGCTTCGTTGGTACCTAACCTATCGTACGATCGTACGCTACTTGTACCAACGAAGCGTTGCTATTGGTTTGCGGTCATTTTCGACTTTCGTTTTTCACAATTGGATTTTTGACTCTAGTCAAAATAGTAATTATTAATCGATTGTACAATCGAAACTAAATCACCTCGTTTCGGGAAAACAACCACTAAAATTTCACGGTGTATACTAAGTGTGACTATTATGCGACTATTAATGCTTAAGTGACATGGATTTTATTCTTATTTTTTCCAAAACTCCTATAATTTGACCTCTCGCCCCTACCAGTTAGACACAATGTAGATATACCTTGACAAGCTCGTGCGCGGCGCTCGGCGGAACCCTGTCGCAGGGAGCCTTTGCTGTCCTTAACGAGATTGTTTTTAATAAGTGCGGCAAATGCCAACTGCGACAGGGTTCCGCGGAGAGCCGCGCACGAACTTGTCGAACTATAGTTATAGCTATAAGTGAAGCTAACTATAAGAACGTGTCAGAATACAATACAATGTACTCGTCTGTAGGTTACTAGTAGCGTGAACAATGTTAAAACCTTTAGAAACTACAATAAGACCAATGATTTATGCATTGCCACAACTGTCTTCCTAAATTTCAAAGTATGGACACCGCAATAGGTAATTCTCGGATTATATGCGGCTTCCTCAACTCAAGTAACGTCTGAACGCACATGTAGGCGCGTTGCGATATGGTTTAGCAAGATTACGTATTTCTCAGATTAAGGTAATCATAATGACAGTTTTTTTTCGTGAAACTGTGCCATTTTTGAAAATGATGATGATAATACCTCATGATGAAACCTGCAAAATTTCCTAAAATTTATTCTGCAAATTACAAATAGCTTGCATAGGGCTCTTAGTGTTTCGTATTCAAACCACCTTTTTAAAATCTATTATGATGATAAAAAGCCACAGACAGGTATGAGCCATATAATCATCGTCATGATTGTTCCGGGAGTCAAAATTTTTTTTTTAGAAAATTTCCTGCTCTTTTTGATCTTTTTTTAAATTAAAAATGTCTTTGATAGTTTCCGAGATATTCGAAAAAAATCAAACCCCTACTTTTTTATTATTTTATTTAAATATTTTGCAATTTTTATCGGCCCCTTTTGGGACCTTCGCTTAAACTTTCTACATAATATTCCGAATCGAATGACACCTTGATCGTAATTTTCGGTGACTATACAAAAATTTCATGCAAAAAGGTACTTACATGTTGACCAGACTATAAGACGTGTACAGCTTCTCCACAACGGCAGATATGGGGCTGGGAGATATTAAGGCCTAGTCGCAGGCTAACAGTGAATTATAGTATTAGTTAAGTAGTTATTTAAGTACCTATGGATTTTTCATTTCAATTGTACTGCGAGCACTCTATAGTTTTATAAAAACCTTCCACTAGGTGTGGCTCACCTAGTCTTTCAATTATTTTCAGTATATGCGACAGGATACTGATAGCCGGTCGAAACATTAATAGAACTATCCAAGCAAAGTTTTTAACAGTTGTGAAAATGGCCTACATTGCTTAATGCTTAATGCTTCGTTAGCATACTAGACGACATTATAAATTTAAATGACGTTTTAGACAAGTTACACAATATATGCTATCGATAGACGTCTAAAGTCTAGAAAAAAGAGAAACTTTGTGGTTAGACTCTAAATTGGTAGTGATATCCAGGCTGTTATGGCATTTTAGTCTACTATTATTTATCCGCGGTTTGCAGTGTATAAACCATAAGATCTGGTATCTAAATCGAAACTGCGGGAATTTAATAAGTTTCGTGGAAATTACATCGTTGTCTCCTTATATGACGAACACATGTGCCAAATTTTATATTTGTATATTTTACATGGATCCCGTTCGAATATCAGGGTAAAAATTAGCCTATTGTATTACGCCAGTCTAGTCTACATACCAACCAAAAGCACGCACATAGATACACACATATGCACCACAGGTCAAACCAATGCTACCATGGCTTTTTGGAGCATAAAACCTCGCTATAATGGGCGAAAAGTAAAGGCCCTGTACCTCTACCATGAGTTACACTAGTTTACAGTGACCGTACTCGCTAGCGACGGCGTAAATGATTTGTATGGAGAATTGTGTACAGCGCCTCTAGCGGTCACTTACGGAAGTACAATTCTCCATACAAATCATTTACGCCGTCGCTAGCGAGTACGGTCACTGTAAACTAGTGTAACTCATGGTAGAGGTACTGGTTTCTCTTGCCCGTCACACGCGACCGGCGGCGTCTGGACGTGCGTCGCACGCTGTGCCACACGTTGTCGGTCACGGGTGCGTGACGTTTCAGAGAAACCACCCTCAAACGTTCCCGATCAAAACATTCGAACGTCGTCAGTCGCGGACACTCGTCGGTCACCGGTTGCCGGCAGCGGGTGGTCAGAGATGCCACTATCTATACTCTACCAATTGTATCTACTAGTACAGCAAATTGGTCGTCCAATTTTCTCTATGAGTTTTAGCGTATACTAAGTAGTATAAAAAAGTAAGTAAGTAAACTAGAGCAATTTCTATTTAGTTCACAGTTTAATTTTCTATTTTATTTCATTAACTAGTAGAGAAAATTGGAGAAGAAAAGTTGGATTTGCTCTAGCTTTCCAACTAATAGGGCAAATTGAACTGTATTTCTCCAATTTGCTATAATAGTAGATACAAATCGTAGAGCATAGTGGATAGATTCGTTTCAACCGCCTCACTGTCGTGGCCATATTTTATGAATTGGCTGTAGGTTTTTTATTAGAAGTCCTGTACTCCTACCAGATTACTGAAAACTGTATCAGAATCATCTGCCATTTCTACAAAAATGCATCCACAAAAGTGTTTTGGAACAAACGATTGATTGAATAATGACCCTTAAAAGCTGCTAGTTTTTTCTAGGTAAGTCTCTAACCTACTCAAATTACATTTGAAATTTACCATGAGCTTTACGGTGAAGGAAAACATCGTGAGGAACAATGTGAAGAAATTCAATGGTGTGTGTGAAGTTCCCAATCCGCACTGGGCCCGCGTGGGAACTACGGCCCAACCTCTTTCATTCTGAGAGGAGGCCTGTGCCCTGCAGTGGGACGTTAGGCTGGGATGATGATGATGAAGTACTTACTAATCTATTACGTACTCCCGTGATTAAAGTCGTTATTATTAAAACATCTGAAGTGATTTAAGTAATTGTAACCTTGGCCTTATTTCGTTTTTCGTAATGGCTCTTTGAATTCGTACGCGGTCGTCAAGTGTCATCATGTAGCGGAATAACAATGCGGCAAGATATATATGGTGGCTGATTGATGATTAGTGTCGTAACACGTTTGTACAATCGTGACCCGTGGAACCCTTTCAAAATGCCATCGACATCAGTTGACAAAGAAACGGAGAAAATCTGAAGCTATTTGACACCAACAATTGAGAAACTTTTTGTGAGATGTAAAAAGCGATTCACCCATAGCTTTTATTATGGTTAAATTAAACTGCGGTATCATTTTATAAGCCTATTCAAGTTTCTAAATATCAACTTTTGCAGTTGATTGAAAATTGAGAGTTAATAAGTTTTTGTTAAAAATTTCATTTTCAATGCATGCTTTTTCGCTGACTGTACTTTTTGTTGACTGTACTTGCATTGTCATCCATCATACACAATTATACCAAATTTCAAGTAAATCCGACCACTGGAACTGTGTTTTGGAATTAAGTAGTTGTTAGTGGAGTTAGATACTAATCTGAGAAAATGTGCTACATAGTCATGAATCAATAAAATTGTTGAAATGAACACGCTCAATCATGTGTAGAATGAATAAAATTAAAACTAACGCTGTAACTACCTGCTTTAGTATTGGTAATTTCATTAAAAACTGTACATCCTTTCTTTAACTTATCGTGACTGAAAGTTGTGTTTGAAGCAATTTTCTTTTACATGCGGTTTACCACGTTCAACCTTTTCCACGATCTTTTTAATTCACTAAGAAAAAGGTACGTATATGTGAAAAGTTAAGTAACGCCGTTGTATGTATTAGTACACAGAATTGATCTGGAGTTTAAGTCATTATTTTCTAATTTGGAACGTCAATTTGTTTATACGGACGACGTTACTAAATACTACATATGAAATGAAATGAAATGAAATGAAATGAAATGAAATGAAATGAAATGAAATGAAATGAAATGAAATGAAATGAAATGAAATGAAATGAAATGAAATGAAATGAAATGAAATGACAATTGAAACGAAACGAATGAAACGTCAATTTGTTTATACGGACGACGTTACTAAATACTACATACAACAGGATCTTTACTTCAGTTTTTATGAATATAAGTAAATGCGTATACAATACAATGTCTAATTGGCTAAGTAAAGTTTTTTGGAGAGATGGTAATTATATTTTTTTTCGACAGTGGTCGACTTCAACACCAAGAAACTGCAGCTGTTTTATTTTTATCTCCTTTTATTTATTGGAAATATTTTTTTAAGTGTTCGAGATGATATTTGTGAGATTTTATGGCTGACAAGCGGTTCGTGCTCAGTACTAAGAAGAAATAGAAAATAAAACGAATTCAACTGTCGCTTCTGTCAATGTCAAATAAAATCTAACCGTTTGCGTTTCGTTTGCTTTGCGTTGTCCAAGAAGCAGTTCCAAAATAGTGATCGAAAGTATTCAATCGTGATCCAATTATTGTGCATAGGGCGTGGAGAAATGCGGTAAAATTTAAAGTCCGGATTTTATGCGGAGGTCAATAAAAATAGTCAAAAAATCACACTGAGCACACCAAAACGCAAAGCAAACGAAACGCAAACGATTTGACATTGACAGCAGTGACAGTTCACTTCGGTTTTTTTTCTGTTTCTACTAAGTTCTGAGCACGAACGGCTTGTCAGCCATAAAATCTCACAAATGTCATCTCAAACACTCATAAAAATATTTCCAGTAAACAATAGGAGATAAAAATAAAACAGCTGCAGTTTCTCGATCTCCAAAACCCTACTGTCGAAAAAAAATATAATTAGCACCTCTTCAAAAAACTTTACTTAGCCAATTGTCTAGATAAACTAGACATCGGATTTAGAACAAACTGACACAATAGGGATGATGACGCCATTAAAAAATAATTCGAAGACACAACTCCGGTAAAAAAACGCTTTATTTTAGCCCTGAAAACCAGATTAATTTCCGATTAACTGCAAAATTACATTTTTTGTTGCTTTAAAACAAATAAATAGTTAGTTGATTGAGTTGGCGAACAAGTGACTTCATAAAGTTGCTGCATGCAAATTCTATGTGAGACATGTGTTTTGACAGCTCATAAAAAGTACGTCAGTTGATTGGTGGTGTCAACATCCCTTTTCTAATTATTCTCATTTTAAAACTAAACCTGATTTATCTTACACAAAGTTTATTTAAAAAAATATATTAATAAATAGACACACAGTAATATACCCATATAAAATGGACTAAGTGTAATTCTCGTGCACAGGATAACAGTAATGTAATGACAGTGATGGTAGTATTTACTTACTTGAAACATTCACATATTTTTAAGATGCATAACTACATTTCTGGAGTGTTACAAACCCACATCTCACAAGGCGAAAAACTAAAAACAAATTAACTTTGGGATTAACCCTATTCTCACTTTATTTATTATAGCTACGAAACGTTAGCGTAACTAAATAACTGAGTTGGTTACGTTTGATGTTGGTCAAGTCTCAGAATCGCCCTGTAGAAGGAGAACTTTTTCCCACGCACGACGAAGTTATGGAACCAGCTTCCTAAGACAGCGTTCCCGGAGCGATACAGCTTGAAAGATCTTTAAAAAACGAGCCTATCTATCTCTCAAAGGGCTGGCAACGCTACATGTGCCCTTAGTGTTGTAGGTATCCATGGGATTCGGTGATTGCTTCCCATCAGGTGACCTGCATGCTCATTTTTCCCCTTTCTTATATAAAAAAAGATGCTTTGATCTTCCTCTGCTCTGTGAACAGTTATTCTACACTTACCAATAATAGGAGCAAATCGCCAGGTATTTCCAAGTAGTGGTAGTGGCTTCGGGCCCGGAACTTCTTCCCAGGGCCTGATGGCTGAAGGTGTGACAGTCTCAAAGACTGAAGTATCCAGGGCGGCGTGCGTAGAGCGAGCTCGATGGCCATGGATTGGGCACGTCGGCAGTTTGGCATCTGGTTACAAGAAGAAGGGTTAGAAAAATATAATCATCATCATCACCATCTCAGCCTTTATAACTCCCACTGCTGGCCCGCGGGCCCACTGCGGATTGGATACTTTACACACACCATAGAAATTATTTTCGGGTGTACGTGCAGTTTTGCTCACAATGTTTCCTTCATGATAAATTTCGAATGTCACACATAAATTCGAAAAAACCGTTGTCGAACCCACCACCCTCTGTTTGCCAGGCCATTGATCAAACCACCTAGGGTACTACGACTTATTGTTTGTGGAAAATTGAATTTAAAGGTTTTCTTTTAATTCATGAAAAGGTAAACGTTCAATGCTGTCTTGTTTATGTTGTGTTTCAAAGTATTTTTGGTGAAAAAGAGTCTGATAAACTTAAAACAGTCCATGATTTATCTGTTTTTGGATCACTTTTCTTAAATGAGTTAAATCTACATCTTAATCGGTCAAATGTTCTGAAAAGCTTCTGAAACAAGAACTGATATCCCGATCATTACCTGCCCGATCAAA
Organism: Archips crataeganus; assembly: GCA_947859365.1. Classification (NCBI taxonomy): domain Eukaryota; kingdom Metazoa; phylum Arthropoda; class Insecta; order Lepidoptera; family Tortricidae; genus Archips; species Archips crataeganus. The sequence goes on from OX402064.1 coordinate 9,683,885, forward strand.
CATACAAAGATTTAAGTAAATGTATAAAGTTGAAACAAAAATTGTTCTAATTTCAGAAAATAAAAACTCCTAAAACTGCTTCATTTTCCCTACTAAATATAAATTCTTTATATAGTGGTTTTTAGTTAGATACTGGCTGTTGCCCGCAACTCCGTCTGCGAAGAAAATTAGCCTACGACCTATTCTCAGACCTACCGAGTATAGATAAAAAAGTTTCACAAAAATCGGTCAAGCCGTTTCGGCGGAGTTTGATAACAAGCACCGTGACACGAGATTTTTATATATTAGATTTAGTTCATAGTTATATAGGCGATTCGTTTATAGTTAAGTTTTATTCGTTGTTATTTTTCTTAATATTTGTATTCTTAGTTTCAATAAATGAGTGTTTTATTTGAATGTTTACTTATGAGCCTACAGCATAATTGAATTAGCACATAAATGTTAATGAAAACAATGCGGACCAGGACGTCGTTACTTGAATATTGTGCTTCTTAATTTTTTATACAAACCCTATTGTTTCCACGCTCTGTGAAACTGCATGACTTGCGATTACTTCTGCTAGTGAAGGTCAAAGACAACTTTAAACGTTTACGGTCTGGCCTTTTCGAAGCTTAATTTTCGAACATCGTATAGTGTCGTTCCGGTCACGTTAATAGTACTAAAAAGAAGAGTGAAAGGGACGGCACGATACCTACGGAGTTCGAAAATAGGTAGGTAGGTTTATGGAGATTTTTAATTTCTCAAAACGATTGCCCATACCCCGTTTTTTTCAGATTCGTAAGGGCCTACGCTAGCTGACGCGGACGCCCGCCGCGTGCGCCCGCTCGCGGGTCTAAAATGTACCGAAAATCAGTCGCACGCGCCCACGCCACTTAGCGCTGTTCATACAATTTCTTATTAGACGCGCGCACGACGGGCGTCCGTTCCGGGTAATCCGCGTCAGCTAGCGTAGGCCCTAAGTAATTTGACCGACAAAAATCCTATTAAAAAAAACGAAGTTACTATTGAAAATTGTGTTGACTCATGCTTGGAAAATAATAGTATAATAAAGACCAGTAATAAATAAATGTAGACACGTTTGTAATATTTTCCACGGTACAACGCCGAAGTTAATATTATATAGTCAACAAATTAGTAAAATACCTGCATATATTTTAATTTATTGAACGTATTTATTACAGAATGTCGACCGGATTATCTTTCTGTTTTTTTTTAGATTACAATCTTTATTGACAACAGTCTCGTTACAATTTACAAAAAAAAATGGTAATGTTTTTTTATACAATATGCGGGAGAGCAGCGCCGTCGTTTAAACCGAGCCTCGTATTATGGCGATACTAACCCTGGGTCTAAGCCAGCACAGTAAGATGCTCAGGGAGCGATTCCAGGATTCTGACATCGTTTCTCCCGTGTATTTGAGTAAGGAGGTAACTAAAGGCCAACACAAACCGAAAACGCAGGTCGCCAACGGAGCGTGTCCATCGCGCTCTATAACACTGAATCAAATATACGGTGACACACCGGCAGCGCGGCACACTGTATTTGATTCAAGGATTTGCCACACTGGATGTGTTCTGCGGTCGCGGTCAGGTCAAAATGAACGCAGCCCGCATTATGTATGAACAACATTATCGGTCTCTATATATTTTGTATAGATATACGCGCAATATGTTGTTCATACATAATGCGGGCTGCGTTCAATTTGACCTGACCGCGACCGCAGAACGCATCCAGTGTGGTAAATCCTTCAATGTATAGAAACAGTTAAATATTTATCAACCACAATTTAAAATAATCCTGATAAACTTTTAGGATGTTCAGTAAAACTAATCCATGCCTCCTGAAGCATTTCGATTTAAGGTCTGTGTTTTCTGTTTGGTGTCGCCTTTAGTGTACAAATACACCATCGACAGAAGTTACAAGTGGAGTGAGAGCGGTATGACGTGATTACCATTAATAAGTTCCTGGATTGATAAATACCAGTATTTGAAGGCAATGCAGTTGTAAGCGGCGTCCGTGATCAATTAATCATAAATGCCTACAACTGCGTCGAAATAAATATCTGACTCTTCTTAATGAGAACTTTACCTTACTTTTACCTTAAAAGGTAATCACACAAACAAATATGTCTTATTTAATCAACCCAACCGTTCATCATCAACATCGTCATCATCATTTTTAAATTGTAAAAACCTATTTTCATTAATGATTTATTATAATTATTATTTCAGCCGAAAGGCGTCTTATTGCTGAACATAGGCTTCCCCCAAGGTTCACCAAACAGATCGGTCCTGCGCCATCCGCATCCAACGCGTTCCCGCAACCTTAACAAGGTCGTTGCTTTATCTTGTTAGAGGCCTAGCTACACTGCGTATTCCAGTCCGTGGACGCCACTCGAGAACCTTTTGGCCACATCGGCCATCAGTTCTACGAGCCCTGCCCATTGCCAATTCAGTCTGTTTCTCAGTTCATTAATCATAATTTAATAATTGTTATTGTAAATAATTGTTTCTGTAACATGAGACTCAGTGTGCAGCGGTGCGTAGGTATAATGCGGTGGGTGTTACTTACTATCCAAAGGTCCTTCAGAAGCCTGATGACATCTCGTGCTGGTGGTGACCTGCCTGCAGTAACTTTTGATGGGCCACTGTACCACGCGAATCGGACTTCTCATCGTTGTTCTGCCTTCAAATAAAAGACATTTACACCTGTTAAGTAGACATGCTACACAATATCTTTATGTACTTTTATTATATACCGTCTTAATTACTAATGTAATTAGTTTTGAGTCCCTTCCTTAAAATCAGAGATAGGTATTATGGAGCTCCGTAACCGTAACTGAAACTATCGGATATCCGAAATAAAAATGATATCCGTAACCGTATATATAACAAAAATTTCACTTTAAAGTTGAATATATCGCAAACGAATCACGATATCGAAAAATCGCAGCCTTGGTATGAGTTAAAAAGACCTATCCAACGATACCCCACACTATAAGGTTAGACGGGGAAAAAAAATCACCCCCACTACGTCTATGGGAGATACCCTAAAAAATTATTTCTACATTGTATTTTTTGCACTTTGTCCGGATAACGACCGCTTTAGCCTAGTTGGTAGTGACCCTGCCTACGAAGCAAGAGGTCCTGGGTTCAAATCCCGGTAAGGGCATTTATTTGTGTGATGAGCACGAATATTTGTTCCTGAGTTATGGATGTTTTCTATGTATTTAAGTACTTATTTATCTATATAAGCATGTTTATCGTCGTCTAGTACCCATAGTACAAGCTTTGCTTAGTTTGGGACTAGGTCGATTTGTGTAAGATTGTCCCCTAATACTTATTTAATATTTATTTATTTCATTATTACACAATGTCCATGCAAAGTTACAGTTGAGCTAAGCCGCGGAAGGACGGACGGACGGACAGGCATGGTGAAACTATAAGGGTTCCGTTTTTGCCATTTTGGCTCCGGAACCCTAAAAAGTACGTCAGTTGATTATTGGTTATCATATCCCTAATAGCCCACGAGGTTCGGAATTAAAAACTAATAATGTGTGTATGTTGTTCCCTTATTAAATCGCTATTTACAATCCACTTTCGCTTTTGCAACATCGGTTTGCTACTTAGTTTTTGCTGGCGTGAGGCATGGCGAGGAATTTATGCTTTTACCGCCCGCGCCGACTTGAATGCGATTATATTACATAGGTATATGTATGTAATGACGTGATGAATAACGTATTAACATTAATTGTATATAATTATTAAATTATAATTGCGGCTAGTTAATTTAACGGATCAGTAAATATGATTACAAACAAACTTTAAAGAAACAAATTTTAAAGTAGGTAGTAACAGACAAATAAATATTTTGAACCAAAATTTTAATAATATATTTTTTATTTTGAAATTCTTACATAGAGTCTGGCTAATGAAAGTTGATCCTAACTTATTTCAAAGTTTTTTAAATGGCAACAATTTATTGTAGTATTTGAATGGAAAGTGCATTTTGATACTTTATTTATCACCATCATCATCATCCCAGCCTACATACGTCCCACTGCAAGGCACAGGCCTCCTCTCAGAATGAGAGGGCTTGGGCCGTTTATTTATCATTTAAATTAAAAATAATTTACTTTTTTTAATTAATTTAATAATGGTGTATGTTAAGTTCTGAATCCGCACTGGACCTGCGTGGAAACAACAGCCAAAGCCCTCTCATTCTGAGAGGAGGCTTGTGCCCTGCAGTGGGACGTATATAGGTTTTGATGATGATGATGATGATGATAAAGTACTAACAAATTCTAGCCGTCGTGACGTGTGGCCCCGGAAGGACGTTTCGTTCGTCATGGTTTTTGACGTGAGTAATCCGTTTATTTTCACTATGAGTAATAGTTATACCTACTTGTAGAACTATAGTTATAGAACTGCATGTAAAATAAAGTGTAAAATGTTTCTTGCTATACTCTACCAGGGTCCATGTGACACAATTATATTTTAAGACCTGTACAAACACCATGGTTGCAATAAATAAATAAATATAGGCTACGATGATGATGATGTAAAATTATTTTTGTTCACAAGTATTATAATCGCTTTTTCGCACTATATCTACAATAAACGGTGTTGCAACACGCCGATTTTAAAATTAGCCGCTATTTTTTTCTAGTATCAGCTTTCATTAGCCAGAGACTATCTTCCGTTTCCTGCAAAAAATGTTTTGCAAGGATTTCCACACTGCATCGATAACAAACTAGCGGAATCCGCGGATTTACGTCCAGCACTTACGCACACGCTAACTAGTAGTAGTAAGCCAGTGTGAAAGAGATGGATGCTCTGTGCCGCATAATATTTTGGAAGAAACTGGTAACTAATTTTAGCATGACAAACATGTACCGTATTTCAACGTCGACTGATTAGAAAAAAATATATTCATGTCGATGTCGTGTGGTATCGGGTTTACAATTACACCTCTCCATTTCTTCCGTGGATGTCGTAAGAAGCGACTAAGGACATAGGTTAAGATATATTGTAGGCCATAGGCTAGCAACCTGTCACTATTATACCACTTTTATCTAACATTAAAGTTCCAAACGCATAGACAGCCGAGGCGTGGCGGTGCGGTGGCGGTGACGGTGTATGGGTGCCTTTCCACCAGAGATGTGCTACGCTACGTTGCTATGGAGTGGCTGATATTCACCAATCAAGTTCATTGGTCCACATAGCACAGCACTGGTGGAAACGGGTTCAACTAAGCTAGGATTTTTATATGGAAGGATGCGTGCCCTGGATGCGTGCTACAGATGCGTGCTATGGATGGTCGCGAGTCGTGTAGCAATGTCCCCCTCACCGCGCTGCTGCTCCGCGCGCCCCTGTCGATACATCGCATAGCTCGAGCTGCGCATCTTCTTCGCACAGCTGCCTCGCGGCTGCTCATCTGATCTATATTAGCGCATCTTCCTCGCACAGCTACATAGCTTAGCATTGGTGGAAACGTCACACAGTTTCGTAGCGTAGCTTTCACATCTTCGCAGCATAGCTGCATAGCACATCTCTGGTGGAAAGGCACCCTAATATTCTAACTTGTATGAACGAGTTCGCGGTACGGTACCGCACAACCGTTCATACAAGTTAGTATATTACAACCGTCACCGCCACCGCACTGCCACGCCTCCGCTGTCTGTGCGTTTGGAGGTTAAACCTGAAATTGCTAAAAGTAGCCCCGAAACCTAAATGTTTCGCGTGCTCTGTCTAACCCCTTTAGGATACAACCGTGATGTATGTATAATCAAATGTCGATAGAAGACACAAGATCAATGACCGCATAATTAATTCAAAGAAACAAAAGTATGCGTCTGTGAACAATAAAATTAATTTATCACGTCCCCGCGGAAACAATACACTTTTTCCGAGGCTAAAAATTAGCTATCTCCTTCACCGGGTCTCAAACCCACGCCAACACACACACACAACACACACACGCCAAATTTCAAGTCGGTTGAGCGGTTCAAGCGTAATAGTATATTTTCTTCTTATAGTGCCACTTCATTATTGATGGTCGGCAGTCAGCTCTTTAAATCTCGTCCTGTCCATAGCCGACTTAAATATCTGTTCTACAATCTTGATGCTGGTCTATTCTCTTTTAAGTTACGGAGCCACGACATTTTGCGCCTCCCGAACTTACGTTTTCCGGCTATTTGGCCCATCATGATGGTTAGCAGAAGGCGAAACTGTTGGTGTCGGGGAATATGACCCAAATACGCAAGTTTCCTTTGTTTTATCGTCCGAACAAGTTCAAACATCTTTCCCATCCGCTGAAGAACCGCGTTAATACATGTATGTATCTATCTATTAATGCATGTATCTCAATAAAAGACGCTAGATCAATGACCTTCAAATTAATTCAAAGAATTAAAAATATATTGTATAACTGTTCTAAAAACTGTTATATTCAACAGTAACTTATTATAACTCACATTAAGTATACCGTATCGCTTAGCATCATAAGTAAAACGCGTTTGCCTAATTTGTATTCATATAAGAATAGGTATATTCAACTTTTGTATGATGTATTTGCAGCTTTTTATGGTTTTCCTCAAAGTTTACTTCATGTCTTTGTTTTGTTGTTTGCCTTTAATTAAAGCCTCATAAAAGTCATACAATCTCGTCCTAAGATATTCAAGGTTGAAAGCTCACAAAAGCAAAAGATTACAAATATCTTGTTTAATATTCATATGTTTTTGACGACATTGGCATCTACTACAAAATTGTAGAGCATAAAAAATGTTTTTAATTTTATATGAAACATTTTTGGGCGCTCAACAGTTTTTGAGATACAGCAACACAGGGAACGCGTAGCGCTCAGTACCTTCGCATCTTCCTTATTAAAAAAAAAAAAAAATTTAACACGTTCGCGGACGGACATGCTATACCATTCGAATTTCGAATACGGTTTGTGACGCAAATGCCAAAGCATTCTTTTATTGGGACTATTTTCTCGACGGGAATGCTAATGAATACGCTTTGCCATAGTGAATACATGTAGCCTTGTATTCACTGTCATATTCTATGCAATCTGGGAACGTTTACTGTCACATTACATGGTTTTCGCACACTAACAAAAACTCATGTGTCTTCGCCTATCCTATCCCCCCTTTTACGCACACAGATGCTCTAGCAGTCGTGGTTGTATGAGAGTTTGTTCAGTCGTCCGGCGTGTGCGCCGCTGAGTAGGCACCCGTGATGTCAGTGAAATTCGCGCGAAAACACTATTTTCAAGGATTGTTTCGATCATCGTAAGTAACATTTATTCCATTATTTAGTTGCGTATTATGTTTTGTTGGAATGTTTGGCATATTTACTAACTGTTTATTGAACTAGCATTAATATTAATAGCTTTAAAGGCCTTAAAATCCACACATAAACTCATATACCTATTTTTGGCAATACAACATTGTAATGATAAATTTAGGTAAATATCGTTTGAGTCATAACAATGTTGGCCCTCAATCTGACTACTTGCACCTTGCACTTGGGTATTGTGGCTTATTGCTGTGTTTTCAATGTTGCGCAGATGCCTCCCAAAAAGAAGTTCAAGGTTGGAGAAACGTCACGCGGCGGGCGTGGCAGAGGACACGTTCTCGCCCGAACCCGACGTGGGGGCACCGCAGAGACGCCGTCGCCGGCTCCGGCACGACCGCCATCACCACCACCGCCGCCCGTTGGACGAAAAGTTCGTCCAACACGAGTTGTCAATGCCCACGAAAGTGAAAAGTTGCTAAAAATGTTCGAGGAGGTGAGTGATGAATCATTGGACAAATCTAGCGTCGAAGAATCCAAAATATCTACTGAAGACCAAGATTATGTGGCTGCCGAAGGTACCGATGAATCTGAGCAAGAACCATTTCACGATGAAGCGGGAGAATATAGTTCTGACGAAAATTATGTACCTAACCATTCTGACGTATCGTCCGATAGTGACAATATTACCTCGGATTCAGACGTTAGTTACAAGCCCACAAAAACAAAACAAAATCCTAAAAACCTTTTTGAAAAAAGGTTGAAAAAGGGAGATCATGTCTGGCAGCGCAAAGGAAAAATATACGTCTCTGTGTGGAAAGACAAACGAGTAGTCTCAATGATTACGACAAATCATCACCCACGATTAGTAACAAGCCGAAACAGATATGGGAAAGAACAGATAAAGCCTATTGAGGTAGTGGAATACAACAAATATATGTCGGGTATCGACAGATCTGATCAAATGCTTGCATATTATTCCACTCCAAAGAAAACGTTGCGCTGGTATAAAAAAGTTTTCTTTCATATCTTTGATATGATGATATCCAATGCTTTCTTTTTGTATAAAAGATATTGTAATCCCAGAGAAACCCTACTAAATTTTAGGGAAACAATTGTACGGTCATATTTGGGGCTAAATAATTCAAATGAAATTAGTAAAATAATTCAGAATTCCTTGAAAAAGAAACACTCGAGCAGGCGGCAGCAAATGACTAACAACGCGGCAGAAGTTATAGACGCGGCACCGCCTGCTGAAGCCGCACTGGGACTCGGTCACTGGCCAGAAATGATACCTATACGTGAAACCACAAAACGTAATAAAGTTTTCCTGAAATGCAGAGTGTGCACAAAAAATAAAATTGTCAAACAGACTAGTTACCGGTGCAAGGGATGCAACGGTCATCCACCCCTTTGTCCAACATGTTTTGAAATATGGCATACTGATCTCAGATTTGCACAGTAGCCTAGAAATGTTTGTCTCATTTTTTTTATTATTGAGTAATTATTATTAATCATATCTTGTAAAAGATTAGTTATTTCGAGACTGATGTGATAAATGGTTCTGTTAATTATGTCTATGAGACAGCGTTAAATACGAGAATTAATTTTAATTGTTTGCCTTACATGATTATAGTTCCTAGATGTGAGGAGTAGAGAGACTTGAGACTGATTACTGTTTGTCTGATGTTATATATCCGAATAAAAGCTACTTAGTGAAACATTTAAGTAATTACTTAATGATTACTGTTTACTTATACATAACATAAAAATGTTTATTTAGAATACTTGCTATTAGATAGCTACTTACTAGGTATAATACATAATTATTACTTTGCGCCTAATGTGTGTATGACAAAACCAAAGAAGCTGTTGTTTTGTGATTTTAAGTTATAGATTGTAAGTATTTTGGGTAATTTACTAAATAAACAAACGTTGATTGACTGCTTATGTTTTTTTTTATACAAACTATGTTTAGTACAGCATTAGTATAGCATTCCTTGACACGTATTATGCTCTTTTAAGCCATACAATATGACAAAAAATGCTATAGCAGTCGAAAGCTATAGCATAGTTGTCATATGCAGCATTATTTTAAGACTATGACACGTCTAGGCTGCTATAGCATTCGAATGCTACAGCATACGTGCGACATTTTTATGCACCCAATACATTACATTTGACAGAGATGCTATAACAGGTAACTGCTATAGCATTTGCCGTCACAATTATATTACATCTGACCAAGGCCCTTTGACAAAACTGCTATAGCAGTCCAAAGCTATAGCATTCGTAGTCACATAACGTCCTATAAAACCGCGTCACACGGACGCAGCTGGTATGACATTCGATATATATAGCATTCACTGTCATATACAATGTTACTCGACAGCACTATTATGACTAAACTGCTATAACAGTTCCAAATATTCCATACAAATATTTAGTGTCAAACAGGTGTGACTTACTGTCCGCGAACGTGTTAAACTGTTTATTGCAATTAATGTTGTAACAATTTTCTTATACTTAGTTACAATCTTTAAATATTTAAGATTATTATAACTAAGGAAATAAACGAAATAAAATAAAACTATTACTATTACTAGTACTAGTACGGTCAGCGCCACAAACAAGCGACCACCTCTGCACCCCGCCACCATGTCATCCCAACATGTATAACGACTGAAAGCGACAAGGTACCAAGGCGCCTACTCCTTCATGACGCTGACCGTACTGTCAAGCTCACCAATATCCGCACCGCCAACATCCCACAAATATTCCCGTTGGAATATCAGGAAATCTTTAAAGTGGTACTTAGCTGTTATAACATATATGTACATACCAAATTTGAAGTCTTTTATAATTATTGTTACGAAGATAGAGCCACTTTGGGACTGAAATACAGATCTCTTTCATTCTATATGCCGCGAGAATTTCAGAAAATCCCTTCTTAATGCCCTCAAGAAAATTTCTGCCAAATTTAAAGTCTCTACTTAGCTCTACTGGGTTTTATATGCAATCTCTACTGTTTGTCCCGATAAAAAGCAACGCATAGTCTAAATCGGTTCAACAGTTTATGCTTAAAGAGGTAACAGACAAACACATAGAGTTACTTTTGCTTTTGTAATATTGGTAAGATTATTATGGAATTGTGTGCTAATCAATAAACACAATCGTGTGTGTTTTTTTCGTTCTAGAATCACTAAACTACCAGAAGTTACCAGTACGCTTAGTATAAGTTTTACCTCACCAAAATACTTCTCGATCGCGTTTACGTAAAAATTTCAATTCTACGGAAACATGGATGCGCGGCCGCGGAGGCGCTGTCCATGTTTCCCTAGTAATTGATTTTTTAACGTAAACGCGATCGAGAAGTATTTTGGTGAAGTTAAACTTATACTAAGCGTACTGTAATAGGAATGATAAAAAATAATGACGATTATTTATAGGTAGATTATACGGAGCTAGAATTAAAATAACAGCCCTGAATTTTGGAGAAGATTACTGGAGAAGATTATTCACGTTAAATTTCATAGCCAATGGATAGTAAGATGTTTGTTGATAACTGATAAGTATGTTCCTTTCACTAATTAAAAGCTACACTATTCCATATACACATACGAGTAGACTACTTTTATCCCGGGTAAGTGCAAAGTTCCCGCAGGAAAATGAAAAAGATGTAGAACTTCGAAAACCTTAAGTTATCAATATCATGTGAACTTTAAAAGAAATCAACTAAAACTAAGAATTCCTTTTTAAGTTAGATTTTGACATTAGAAATATCCACAAAATTATTTTCAAAGCCAATTTTTAAACGCTTAAAGGACTACGGGACTATAATGGTTCGAAATACGTAATAGAATTAAAAATTTACCTCTTTCTTGTCAAAAAAAGATACAATTTAGTTCACACACTGTTTACACATAGTTTTCACAATACACGTGCTTGCTCCCTTTCAGCGTTCGCGAACGGACTGAGGCTCTTGCGCAGGGTACGCGCGGCTTTCTGAGGACGCAACTCCATTGCCATCTTAACCGGCGAAAAATATTTTAATGAACTCCTACTTATACGACATGGTGAATTCAAAAATAGTGTCCTAGAAGGAAAAGTAGAAGGAAAGCGAGGAAGACGGGGACTAAGTCCGTCCTAGAAGAAGCTAAATACTAAGTATGAAATGACGTACTGGGGTTAAATTCAGGAACGGCCCAACACTGTTTGCGAGCGGTAATTCAATCGTTTGGGAGAGGATAGAAATGGGCTGAGCTTGGGATGAGCTTTATTTTCCTGTTAATTCGCTTTGTAAATAAATAAATAAATAAATAAGGCTCATCCCAATCTCAGCCCAAACCTCTCGCAAACCAGTGATTTTTGGCGTTCTTGAATAGCAGTTCATCCCTATCCTCTTGCAAACGATTGAAATACCGCTCGCAAACCGTGTTGGGCCGTTCCTGAATTTAGCCCCTGATCAGTCGACCGGAAACACGAGTAGATAATGTGAATAATGATACAGAGAATAATGAATTCAACTTCGACGAATCATAAAAATACTCTGTACACATATTAAAAAGATTAATCCGCAAAAAATTATAGTGACGGCATGAAAATAATACTTTTATGAAAACAACAATAGTCTTTCATATTGTAATGGTAAATGAGACTCAAAGATCTTACCTATATTTAGCTCATTTGATTAGAGTTTTTGTGTTCATGTTTGGTTGTTCTCACCAAATTTCATAAATATGTAGATGCAATATGATTTAGTCAAATCAAAACATAAACCGTGTAATTATCATGGTAAAAGATGAACAACAACAGACAAAGTATAGAAGTATTGCTTGTACAAGATATTTTTTAGCGGTTTAAGCGTGAAAAGATAACAGACAGAAAGGCAGAATTAACTTCGCATTTATTTATTAATTAAGTATAAATAAATAAATAAATATCACAGAACAATTCACACCAATTGACCTAGTCCCAAAGTAACTAAAACTTACTTTGGCTATCAACTTATGATAGTAATATATTATTTTTTTTTAAATTTTCTGCATTTGTATCTTTGCTTTAGATTGTTGCAGCTAAGCAAAGCTTGTGTTATAGGTACTAGGTAACGGATAAACATACTTACATAGATAAATACATACTTAAGTATGGTTATGTATTTTTTCGTTTAATATTTTTAATGTCTGTATTTCGTGTGATAGTGGAAACGCGATCGGTAAAAGAATGACATCGCACGGTTTTCTCATCCGGCAAGTGTAAGGTTACATTATATCAACGAGATCGAAAGTAATTGTGCGCAGGTGGGACTATATTCTACTCTATGCGAATGGGATAAGGCTGTTAGATTTTACAGTGTAAATCGATTTTCCCAGCAAATATGTACAACTATTATTTTTGCTCACCTCAACGACTAATTCATACTTGATGAATGAATGAACATACTTAATGCGAGCCTGCTCGGAGTTTCTCTGCGGGATCGCATTAGAAATGATGAAATCCGCAAGAACTAAAGTCACCGATATGGGTCGAAGGATCACCAGAATTAAGTGACAGTGAGCAGGGCACATCGCTCGTAGAACTGACGGCTGGGCCAAAAGGTTCTCGAGTGGCGTCCACGGACCGGAAGGCGCAGTTTAGGTAGGCCTCCAACAAGATGGTGCGACGACCCGATCAAGGTTGCGGGAGCGCGTTGGATGCGGATGACGCAGGACCGGTCTGTTTGGCGAACCTTGGGGAAAGCCTATGTTCAGCAGTGAACATCTTTACGCTTGAATGATGATGATGATAAATGAACATGAAAATAAACAGTGATATAATAAGATTTTCTGAAACTTTTCATATTTAATGTACTATGTGTTTTTAGTTAGGTAATACACTAAAAAAATATATATATTAGGGGACAATCTTACACAAATCGACCTAGTCCCAAACTAAGCAAAGCTTGTACTATGGGTACTAGACGACGATAAACATACTTATATAGATAAATAAATACTTAAATACATAGAAAACATCCATAACTCAGGAACAAATATTCGTGCTCATCACACAAATAAATGCCCTTACCGGGATTCGAACCCAGGACCTCTTGCTTCGTAGGCAGGGTCACTACCAACTAGGCTAAAGCGGTCATTAACACACTTTTGAAAAGAAACGCAACTTATTAATAAATAAAACCGCTCAAGTGCGAGTCAGATTCGTATGTACATGAAGGGTTGAAGGGTTCCATATTTCCGTACGTTTTAAAATAGTTCAGTAAAAAAAATATAAAGATCGAGTTAAAAACGCTGAAATAACACGTTTATTATATGACGACCCCTTTAATTTTTAACTTTGTTATACATATTTTAAGTATTTATTGTTATAGCGGCCCCAGTAACTAATAGGTACATAATCGGTGAAAATTTCGAGTGTCTGTTACGGTTCAGGAGATAGAGCCCTGTTACATACGAAAGCACGGACGGACGGACTTGGGTACGAAACCCTTAAAACATAAAAACGTGGACGGACAGCAAAAATAACCACATGTCAGTCAATGGGCCATAATTTCAATGTTATAATAAAATCTGGAGCGAGTAAATCGCAATGACCAAAGTTACTCTCCAGGGCCAAAGTAACCCAACAAGTTTTATAAAATACTAGCTATTTATATTGCCCACGGCTCCGTCTGTGAAGAATTCATCTATCGCTATCCCGCGCGAGTTAATCAAGGCTTATAAACTATATGGTGGCAAATTCCATCAGAATCCGTTAAACCGTTTTAACACGAAAGAGTAACAAACATCCTTAGACTGAGTACTTAGATAATTTATTGAATCAGGCGTTACTTTGCGGAGGTCCACATTAATGAACTAAAACAATTACTTTGCTCACCCGCGACCTTACGATAGTTACGTTTATGCAAGAAATGTGTGTTCATGCAGTTCCTCCACCTCCACACTGCACAAACACAAACAAATCACACAAACCCAACCATCACCACCACCAAGGTACCTACACTGACGCGTTTCGAACTTAACCAGAGCTCATCTTCAGAGTTACCACAACCGTATGCTATGCTACAAAATGTTAAACTCCAACAAGTTTAACATTTGGTAGTAAACTCATTACCGGGATATTAAGTATCCTATGTCTCAATCCAGATACAGAGCCAAGCTTCATCTAAATCCGTTCAGCCATTTACTGACAGACATTCTAACATCTAAACATCCAAATATCCCAACATCATCACAAACTTTTTCATTTATAATACAAGTAGGATAAGATTGATTAACATTGTATGATTAGAGCCAGAAAACACCAAAAAAAAACTATTGCATCGAAACATATTATCAAGAAATAATGGCGTCAATACATCTTTCTAAGTTGGTAACAACCATTACTACAACTGTTACCGAATGAACGTAATGTCATTCAACTTTCCATTCATGACAACTGGCATTCAGAATACTAGGCAAAAATGCGTATGTGTATCTTAACTTTGCGGTATACATTCGTTGTTTTGTGAACGCAACGACTGCCACTGGCATTGTTGCTTGTACTCGTAACGTAGGCCCGAGTCGCACATAGCTGCTAAAAAAAGTAGAAAGTATATTTGTGTATCAAGTAAAAGTGCGGTGATTGCTGGAACGCGTTTAATCGGTACGAAAGAAGTTCTTTTAGGGTTCCTTAGCTGAGATGTAAAAACGGAACCCTAGTAAAGTGGCGTGATAGACAATTAGATGTTCGCGCCTGCTGGCTTTTATTAAAGTATGTACTTGGTTGTCTGACGCCAAAGAATAATAAGTATTAGTTAAAAATATCACTTTTAATGGAAGCTTCTTCACTGACTGTACTTTTTGTTGACGGTACTTCCATTGGCATCCAACTTGCATAAGAATAAGTACCAAATTTCAAGCGAATCCGACCACTGGAAGTGGGTCAAATCCGACTTCCAAAATTTGACTTGTACATACATACATATCTAACATAAAAGCAAGCAAGCAAGTCAAATAAAAGCTTGTAAAATCAATCGAGAATAGTAGTAAATGGCTAAGTATATTAGTTTGATTGAACACGTTTGTAAAGGTTTTTAATTGAAATTTTTGGTTCAAAATGGAGTCACGATTTTGCATCGATCAATGTATGGAAACATCGCTGCTTTTAAGTGAAAGGGCGACAAATCAAAATCAAGTACCTAATTGGTTATACTTACCTCAGTTGAAAGAAACAGGAGGTAGAAAATTAATATACGCATCGAAGGATATATGACACGAGCATTGAAAGTAAAATACTAGGAGTTTAAAAGCAACGAATTGTTAATGACACTAAAAAAAACTCGAAAAATAGTCACAGGGGTGTTCAGTCGAAAATTAAGTAAAGCAATAACAGGGTACCTACTAATTTAATTAAGTTGCACATCATTTAATAGAAAGTAACAAAGAAAGAAAATATTTACTTGTGGTGAAATCCACGCAAGAACTACAGTCACTGAAAGAGCTCAAAGAATCGCCAGACTCGAGGGACTGTGGGCAGGGCACATCGTTCGTAGAACTGATGGCCGATGTGGCTAAAAGTTTCTCGAATGGCGTCCATGGACCGGAAGGTGCAGTGTAGGCAGGCCTCCAAGAAGATGGAGCGACGACTTAGTTAAGGTTGCAGAATGGCGCAGGACTGGTCTGTTTGGGGAACTTTGGGGGAGGCCTATGTTCAGCAGTGGACGTCTTGCGGTTAAAATAATGATCATCATAATCCCAGCCTATATACGTCCCACTGAAGGGCACAGGCCTCTCAGAATGAGAGGGCTTGGGCGCTTGGGCCGTAGTTCCCGCGAAGCCCAGTGCGGATTGGGAACTTCACATACACCATTGAATTTCATCTCAGGTGTATGCAGGTTTCCTCACGTTGTTTTCCTTCACCGTAAAGCTCATGTTAAATTACAAATGTAATTTCACACATAAACTCCGAAAAACTCAGAGGTGCGAGCCCAGACTCGAACCCTCGACCCTCTGCTTGAGAGACCATAGGTCAAACCACTAGGCCACCACGGCTTCAATTAAATGTTATTTATTTATTATTATACCCAGCTATG
Organism: Archips crataeganus; assembly: GCA_947859365.1. NCBI lineage: Eukaryota > Metazoa > Arthropoda > Insecta > Lepidoptera > Tortricidae > Archips > Archips crataeganus. The sequence goes on from OX402064.1 coordinate 9,700,253, forward strand.
TGACCCCACAGCACAATTCTATCTGCACAACTTTCATTCACCGTAAAGCTCATGTTAAATTACAAATGTAATTTCACACATAAACTCCGAAAAACTCAGAGGTGCGAGCCCAGACTCGAACCCTCGACCCTCTGCTTGAGAGACCATAGGTCAAACCACTAGGCCACCACGGCTTCAATTAAATGTTATTTATTTATTATTATACCCAGCTATGTGACCCCACAGCACAATTCTATCTGCACAACTTTCAATTTCCTCGTATGGCTAAGCAAAAACCTTGGCACAGGCGTCAATTAAAACAATTTTCATGGTGTAACTATTACTCAAAAGTACAAGTACATACACAATTAAAAGTACATTTAACTGTCAAAACAATAGAATACCGTCAATTATGGTGCAATTAAAATATGTAATTTACTTTGAAGACCATTCGTAATTAACTTGGTCTACCTAAAGTATCTTAAAACGTTACTGTTTAAAGACTTGGGCAAGCGAGCTTTGCTCGTGCTAAATTTCGAAAACACGCGTTTTTCCAGGGATAAGACCAAGCTAGTAGTAGCGCTCGTGCCTGAAATACCACGTTCCTAAAAAATATCACATTTACCTATATAAATTACATTCCCATTCGAGAACCTTTTTGCCCCATATGCCATCAGTTCTACGAGCGATGTGCCCTGCCCACTGCCACTTGAGTCTGGCGATTCTTCGAGCTATGTCGGTGACTTTAGTTTTTGCGCGGATTTCATCATTTCTAATGCGATCCCGCAGAGAAACTCCAAGCATAGCCCTCTCCATTGCCCTCTGAGTGACTTTGAGCTTCCTTATGAGGCCCATCGTTAGCGGCCACGTCTCAGTGCCATAAGTCACCACTGGCAACACACACTGGTCAAAGACTTTTGACTTGAGACATTGCGGTATATTGGATGACAAGATATTGCGGAGCTTCCCGAACGCTGCCCAGCCGAGTCGGATTCGTCGATTGACCTCTTTCTCGAAGTTGAACCTACCTAACTGGATTGTGTGTAGGGGTAGGTATAGTCGTTAACAACTTCGAGCGGAGAGTCTCTAATTATAACGAGTGGCGAGTGGCGTTCACGGACCGGAAGACGCAGTGTAGGTAGGCCTCCAACAAGATGGAGCGACGACCTGGTTAAGGTTGCGGGATCGCGTTGGATGCGAATGACACGGGGACCGATCTGTTTGGCGAGCCTTGGGGGAGGCCTACGTTCAGCAGTGGACGTCTTTCGGCTGAAATGATGATGATGATGACATTTCCATTATACCAGATGTCCAAAATAAGACATTCCACCAAAAAATTACTTCCTTTATAATTTTCGATTTTGTAATGTAGTAAGTACAACGAGATTGGTAAACTAGAAATGTGGTACGTAAATAGGGTAATGTATAAGTATTTTAGAAAAATATGGAATTTTGGGAACGTCGTATTTTAGGCACGAGCAAATATTAGCAGTGTTTGGACGTCTTTTGGCTGATAACATTCCGTACAATAATATGCTATCATAAATAAAAAAATAAAAAAATAAAAAAAAAACATTTATTGCCACAACCACACAAAATAAAAAGAAATACAATGAACATAAAAAAAGAAGAAACAGAAAAAAACATACAGAAACACACAAAAAAAACTACGTGGCAATAGGCTCAGGCTCAGCATAAAATGCTGCCAGTTAGGAAACCGGCGGCGCTGATTTTCAGCCTGCGCCATCCCATGATGCGTTAAACATAGCAAAATACGGCAAGGGCAGAGCTCACAATATTATGTATACAAAATATTTACTTAATTTAACTATTAACCAAAATATAGATGATTGTAAAAATTATCTGAAATAAATTTATTTATTATTATTATTATTATTAATTTAACAAGATTAGTTTTTTGGAGTCTTTTTGTATTCTTATTTTTAACTCCAAATTTTTACTTTTACGGTCATCCCGTGAAATCCTAATATTTTTATACTAAATACAAACTGAAGCATGCATACACAGAAATAACTCCGAAAAAGAGTCCAGCGCTGGGAAACGAACCCAGGTCCTCAGCATTCCGTGCCGCGTGCTTATACCCCTACACCACCACTAGTCAGGAGTTAAGACACAAATTTTCCCTATATATCAACATTTTTCGGTTTGCTTTTCTATAGTCCCTTTACGCAGAGACACATACATATAGAGAATATAATACAACCAAAATATTACAGAAATAAAAATCAAAAAAAAAAAGAAGAAGAAGGGGAAATCTGGTTATTCTTTTCCAAGGAAATGGTAGGGCATCGCATTCATATTCATAGCCTTAGGTATTCTTGTGGTCCTTGGGAAGTATCAATTTCCATTTAAGTTCCAATTCAATTCAATCAAGTAGGATTGACAACGCAAGAATGTTTCTGCGTTAGTATTGCTAGAAATGGGTCGTTCTGCTTACCGTCAAACGAGCCGCATGTTCGTTTTTAAAAATTTGTAGATATTCCTTAAGGCAATACCAAAAATGAACTAATTTACAGAATGTTATGGATGTTGACATGGCTCCGCCAACATACAGTCAAAACAAAGCATGCCTGTACTGACATTTTTACGACGTGTGAACATAATATCCGAAGTGTGGCAAATAGATTTTATGGTATTTGTATGAGCCCTGCTTGTAAATCCTTAGTGAGGGTAAGTGAGGAGCGTGAGCGGTTTAAATAACAGATTTATTTTTCCGCGTTAAATTATCCATCGCCTTAGTAATTAAACGGACCAATCAGTGCTTATAGATTAATAACATTATACATATATAGAAAGGTAGATATGTATATCAAAGTGTACGTATATGTGTGTGTGCTGCCGCTGCTTTGGGACCATGACTTTCGGTTATTTTGTGAGCGTATGACGTATCTTTACTTATAAAATCATTGCTGTAGCTTAATTCGAAATATTTCAGAAGGCGATTGGATTAGTTTCACTGCACATCCTAAAAGTTTACCTACCAGGATTATTTTCATCATCATCATCATCATCAGCCTATAACAGTCCACTGCTGGACATAGGCCTCCCCCAATGAGCGCCATTGCGCCCTGTCCTCGGCTAGACGCATCCAGCTTCTACCAGCAGCCTTTCGCAGATCGTCACTCCACCTGGCCGGAGGGCGTCCTACACTACGTTTGCCAAGACGCGGTCTCCACTCAAGAACTCGTTTACTCCAACGTCGAGACGACGAGGATTATTTTAAATTGTGATAACTGATTCCATACATTGGTCGATGTTCATAGAGTACCTCACGTCAAAGGCGTGACAACATTTTGAATTTGAATTCTGATGACTAAATTTAACAGGAGTATTCAGTTAAACTACTCAACCATCTGCTGAAACATTTGTTTTGAAAAAAAAACTTTCTGCCAAGAGCCTTGCGGCGCATTTATCCGGCAATGATGGTCTTTCCCACAGCGCTGGTATACAAAATAATAAAAAATGACATGAAAAAAGAGCCCTTTGCAAGTAGGCCTACATATAAAGAAACGTTTCGATTTTGTTAACACCCTTTTATTATTGATTTAGACCCTCAGTTCAAAATCCCGAACTACAAAACTTTGTGAACTATACCAAAATAACCTCAAATAAATATTCGCTACAGCCGCTACCGCTCCTAATTTTTACCTCTTTATTTTAGCCAAATGACGACCTATTGTACCGCTGTCACCCGGATCTTTACATTGCCATAATAAGCCTGACTAAACCCAACACTTGGGTACAAAGGCTTGCAACATGCCCAATCTTCCATGCCTGAGTAAAGAATAATTTCATACTTAATTTCAGAATGAACGGAAGGAGAGTTATAATTTGAGAAAACCGGCCAAGTGCGAGTCGGACTCGCGCACAAAGGGTTCCGTACCATTATTTAAAAAAACGGCAAAAAATCACGTTTGTTGTATGGAAGCTCCTTTAAATACCTACCTATTTGATTTATTTTAATTTTATTATTTATTTTTAAAGTGAAGTAATTTTTCTGTGAATAAGTATTTCAAACGTCTATCTGTTGCCGTTATCAACATCGAGCAAAAACGGGCAAAAAAAACACGTTTGCTGTATCGGAGCCCCCTTAAATATTTATTTTATTCCATTTTTTAGTGTTTGTTATAGCGGCAAGCGAAATACATCATCTGTGAAAATTTCAACTTTCTAGCTATCACGGTTCCCGAGATACAGCCTGGTGACAGACGGACGGACGGACGGACGGACGGACGGACAGCGGAGCCTCAGTAATAGGGTTCCCGTTTTTACCCTTTGGGTACGGTACCCTAAAGAACAGCAAAAAATCACGTTTGTTGTATGGAAGCCCCTTTAAATATATGTTTCATTTTAATTTAATTATTTATTTTTAAAGTGAATAATATAATTAAATATTCTGTGAATATTTCAAGCGTCTATCTGTTGCCGTTATCAATATCGAGCAAAACGAACAAAAAAATCACGTTTGTTGTATGGGAGCCCCCTTAAATATTTATTTTATTCTGTTTTTTTAGTATTTGTTGTTATAGCGGCAATCGAAATACATCATTTGTGAAAATTTCAACTTTCTAGCTATCACGGTTCTTGAGATACAGCCTGGTGACAAAAGGACGACGGACGGAGGGACAGACGGACGGACGGACGGACGGATGGACGGACGAACGGACAGCGAAGTCTCATTAATAGGTTCCCGTTTTTACCCTTTGGGTACGGAACCCTAAAATTGTGCAATAAAATTATCCGGACATTTATACTTATTGAGGACCAGTACCTATATTTTCAAAACTGGCTAGTTAGGTACATACCTACGTATCAGTACCACCATACAATTGAATAAACATCGATCCGGATTTTTTTTTAATAATAATAATAATAATAACTTCTCGTATTCAATCATTTTATTTATTGTGTTTATATATTTTAACCTGCGACTTTGCACGCGTAATCCAATAGATCTGGCAGTCGGACTGAAATTCCAGACTATCCCGTAAAATCCCGTGGGAATTCCCAAATATTACACCGTACTCTTCATTAATATTGTTGATGATGATGACACCGTACTCTGCATTCATGTTGCATAAAAAAACCCCTTGATTAATTTCAAGTCCTTAACCCACGATTGAGTTTTCGGGAATTTATTCCATCCCGGGGGAATATCGGGATTAAAGTAGTCTATGTGTTGCTCCAGAAGTTCATCATTATCATTTCAGCAGAAAGACGCCCACTGCTGATCATAAGCCTCCCCCAAGGCTCGCCAACGCGATCCCGCAACCTTAACCAGGTCGTCGCGACCGAGGGCCATGGAGAGGGCTATGCTTAGATTTTCTCTGCGGGATCGCATTAGAAATGATGAAATCCGCGCAAGAACTAAAGTCACCGGCATACCTCGAAGAATCGCCAGACTCAACTGGCAGTGGGCAGGGCACATCGCTCGTAGAACTGATGGCCGAACTTCTTGAGAACCTTTTTGCCCCATCAAAAAGGTTCTCGATAAGTTCAACATATCAAAAAAATTTAAACAACTACCGAACAAGCAGCTTGTAACACATTTGATGGAGTGAAAATCTTGCCTGGTTAGTGAACGATGACACATTGGCGAGCTGCTTCGATCAACAGTATTGTTGATCGAAGGCGAGCTGCTTTGAAAACTGGTTGAAAAGGGAAAACTAACTTCCCTTTATTATGCTATCCTATCTCACTATTTCTCCCTTTCTAGGAAATAATTTCTCTGTCCATTTTCAAGTGTAGTTTCTCATCATCCAACCAAACCCGTCCTGTTACTCTTCCACTTTCAAACCAGCTTTGGCTCTCAACGCCATCTATGGTCTGTCCTAGATCGCTTTATTCAGCGACATCTGGCGATCATTAATGAAATTTTTCGGAGCCTTCAAAGTAAAATGAACAGATGCGTCACTAGCCAAAAAAGGTTTTGTAATACTTTTGTGACGGAGAATTGGATTTAAAGTTCAATTTTTTTATTTCGGAATAGTAGTGATCCATACTTTAATGTACCTATAGTTGTTACTGTTAAACTATGTTTATCTTCAGTTTCAGAAATAGAAATATTTCAGTTAAAAAAGCTTTGTTATCTTATATATATATAAAAAAAAAATAGGTATGTCAGAATTTTAAGGTTTTTTCAGGCAATAAATTATTAGTTGGTATCAGTCTAGTATGAACTATTCCTATTCCTTCCTATTTGAATTGCATGATAATTCGACCTATTTCAATTATCATTATAAGATGCCAGTTGGGCCAGAAAAACACATTTTTTTTTTATTCTTTACGTAATTTATTTACATAAAACTTAAACTTACATGTAAATGTCGTACAAATACAAATACAAACAAGTGATCTTAATGTTAAGCCTCATCTTATACATTTCTTAAAGCATCTGCTTTCATACAAAAATACAAAATAATAATTTCCATCAGCACTAAATTATCACGGTTCGTTTCGTCTGTTCACCTTTTCTTCAAGTAACTGACTGATTATTGCAATTTTTCTGAATAATAATGTGGAAATTCAGTTTATGAACCATATTTGTGCCAAATTTCATCTAAATCAATTTAACTGTCTTTGCTTTATGGAGTAAGAAACATCCAAACATCTTAACACTCAAACTTTCACATTTATATACTATTAGTAGGACATCATCAAAATATCTATACAAACAGCGGCAAATTACAAAAGTTTGTCTGTTTTAATTTGAACACAGGCAACTATTTATACGACTTTGTATCTGTTATCTTATTATTAGTATTATTTCCATAAATTATTTGTGTTGTGGTTATCGTTCAATCATGCGCAAGCGCAGCGGGCCATCCGGCGCGTACATGAAGGTAACTGCGTAGTCGAGGGGCTCGTGGTGGTATTCTAAGCGGTAACGCCGAATTAACTGAAAAAAAAATAACAACATTTCAAATGGGATTTGTTTAAAGCAATTTGAATATACTCATCATGCTGTATAAAATATTGCGTTACATGGCGGAAGTCCGTTTTAAAAATGAAATGAAATTTTGATTTATGCCTTCGTGAAGTGTGGTTAAGCAACGCAAAATAGCTGAAACAGGGTTGGATATTTGTAATAATGTAATTGATTATTCCGCCCTACCTCGTCCTTTGGAATATTATTATTACTTAGTAGGAACTGGTCGAACAAAACTTGTAACTTGCGTACATAAGAACGTTATAGTTAAATATAAGCTTATAAAAATCCACTTAAGTCATTTTGGACACAATGCTTATCATCATTATCATCCCAGCCTATATACGTCCCACTGCAGGACACAGGACGTAGTTCCCACGCGGGCCCAGTGTGGATTGGGAACTTCACTTATACCATTGAATTTCTTCGCAGGTGTATGCAGGTTTCCTCACAATGTTTTCCTTCACCGTAAAGCTCATGGTAAATTTAAAATGTAATTTCGCACATAGATTCCGAAAAAATCATGAGGTGCGAGCAGGGATTTGAACCCACGACCCTGTGCTTAAAAGGCCATAGGTCAAACCGCTAGGCCACCACAGCACAGCACTAACAATGCTTATGTTAGTGGTCAAATATTTACTAGAAAGAAGCAAGAAGGATCAAAGAAAGTATTTAATTTTATATTCTGCTAGCTGACCCAGCAAACGTTGTTCTGCCATATATCACCTAGGGGTATAAAAAATAGCCTACGACCTATTCTCAGACCTACTGAATGTGGAGAAAAAAATTCACAAAAATCGGTCTAGCCGTTTCGGAGGAGTTCGATAACAAACACCGTGACACGAGATAAAAAAAATTAAATTTAAGCTGTTTATTTCAAGCAAAGAACATTTTACAAAACATGCAAAACGAGTCCTTAATCCTAATTTTAAGGATTTTGCATGGCCTCGGTTAGCGAAAGACTGAGTTGCTCACGCGTAATTAGTCTAAGTATACAATACGAGTAGATAGTAAATTTATTAAATAAATCATGATTTCCCATGCATGCAGTTTTTTTGTTTTAACTTACATATAACCTAAGTCCCTTCCCTCTCAAATATATCTTTCATAAAATATCTTTTAATCACGCTTTTAATTTGTTTACTGTTATTACTTTCTAATTTTTTCGCAATAGACATTTTGTTTTATATTTTGTTTTATAGATATTTTGTTTTATATTCTATATTACAAAGTACTTTGCGCTTTCTCTGGACTAAGCTTACAAATATAATATACGAATTTCATAACCTTTGACAGAAGCACTTGTATTTCAAGATCAGCGAAGCGGCGTCCCAGGCAGATCCGGGCTCCGAAGCCGTAGGGCAGGGAAGCGAAAGGATGTAGCCTTCCATCGTTCTCTAACCACCGCTCTGGACGGAATTCCAGGGGATTTGAAACGAACTGCTCCATGTTACCGGTTACTATCGTCGGGAATACCACTTGGACCTGAAAAAAAATTAGCCTTTTAAGTATCCCACAGCTGGGCACATTCCGCCCATTTTTAGTAACCAAAAAAACATTACGTTGTAGTTTATCCTAAAATCATTGAGACTGTTTCGCATTATTTGGGCATTTTTAAAAAAACTGTGTCATTTACTTTTTTTTATGAAAAAGGAAATTTTGGGGTTTTTTATAGAACAGGGAATTTTCTTACTCAGAATCAAGAGCGCTATTGATTTGGATGATAAAAAAACTATTGATTTGGCTAATAAAAAAATGTCCCAAATTTTTGTGTCAGCTTGTGACGTTTTTTTCATACGGTTTATATGGCTCATCACAAAACTAACACAAAAAAATTGTATGGAAAATTAGGATATTAGGATTATTGTTGTAGTGTTAGAACAATGTTGTAGCTACCCGCTGCATCACGAATAGACCGGCTCGACCGGGCAGTACCACCCGAGACGTGAGACAGAACACCGGCGTGAAGCAGCAGTGCGCCTGCTGCTTTTCTTACGGTCAGTGAGGGCGCCGGGGGCGCAATACTTCACCCCCTAACCCTCCCCTATTCCCTCTCCTTTTTGAGTTGTTTTTGAGTTATTGAGAGATGGACGGTGGAGATCATTTCCCATCAGATGACCCGCTTGCTTTTTTGCCTCCCTCTCACAATAAAAAATAAAAATAGGAAGAAGAATTTTTATTTTAAGAAAAAGGTACACTTTTTTTTTTAAATGCCACCTTTCTTTACGGTATTACAATACCGAAGTACGAAAGACCGAATGTATTAAAACATCGAATGGGTCAAAAGACCGACACGATTTTTTTCTGAAACCGTAAACTTCTCAGAATTTATTAAAACGGCATCATACAGAACCCATTAGGTTAGGTTAGGTTTGTTTTATAACAATCTTAAAAAGTTAACAGTTTCAGAAAAAAATCGTGTCGGTCTTTTGACCCATTCGATGTTTTAATACATTCGGTTTTTCGTACTTCGGTGTTGTAATACATACCCTCTTTAATGGTTTTGTTTATAATTCAGTTTTATTTAGAGGTAATTCAATAATTAGTAATTGGATTTGCTGACAACTCTATTTTGCCAGCGTCAAAATGTTGCCCGTCTTTGACATTTTTTTTGCAATTTTCGACCCTTTTCACGTAATTTTTCTTTGAATTTAAGCACGTTACCCTCTTTAAAAGTTGTAAATTTCGTGATGGATTTTTATAGCCATATACACTTATTATCTATATAAAAACGAAGCCTAGCAGTTAAAGGTATTCATAACTTTTATTTGCTTTTAAGACAAGCTTCATTCAATTTGTCACATTAGCCCGTAGGGCAAAACACTAACTAGACAAAAAGTGCATGCTCGCAATGTTATGAATATCCTTGTTACATCAGCCAACCTGAACAGCATCAACGCCATGTCTGAAGCTGGCTGTGCTAAAATTTCCAGAAACATTCCATGTCATACTTGTTCACGTTGGCTGCTACCAATAAAGGAAATGTATTAGTAAGTAAGTAAGTAACTTTATTTTGCATAAAAACGAAATACTTACTCCTTTAGGTATATGGTACCCGCAAATAACGTCGTCTTCTTGTAAGGTACGACCATTGCCTATAACTGTTGAATACATCCTGAAACATGTTAAGTTTTAGTCAGTTTTGTTTCATATGTTATGCGGTATATTTTTGAAATATATTTTGTCTAAATCACAAATCTGTAATTTAGTATGTGGTGTAAAACAACTCAAACAATACATATCCTGTATTTGTAACACTACTCCTATATTCTCATCCACGATTGTGTCAGTTACCTGAAAACTTCCCGAACGAAAGCCTTTGTGTAATGCAACTTGTCCAAATCACCGTAGTTTATAGGTTTGCTGGGGTCGGGGAAAACTCTTGCGATTTCTTCCGCCATCTTCTCTTGCTGTGGTCCTCGTATTGCCGCTTGATACAGTATCGAACAAACTGCCATTGATATCTGGAAAATGTATTTGCTACTTAATACATTATTTACGCTTAATAGAGATTATACTTGTTTCCACTCATGCACGATTCAATCAAACTTGGAGTTCTGGCTCCAGTCTTAAATGGATAGAATAATTAAACCTTTTTTATTTGTTTTAAATTAATCAATCATCTGTCAAAAGTTTCAAAATGAGAGAGCTTGGGCTATAGTCCCTATTTGCTTTGCAAGTATATGCAAGTTTTCTTACGATTATTTCCTTCACCGAAAAGCTCATGGTAAATTTAAAGTACAATTTCGCACATAAATTCCAAAAAACTCGGTGGTACGAGCTCAGGCTAGAATCCATGATCCTCTTCTTGCGAGCCCATAGATCAAATCACAGTTTTTTCAAGAGTTTACCAAGCAAAGCAAGTAATACTAATAATTTTAGAAATCAGTGCGAATAAAAAGACGATAAGCTAGACGTTACAAAATAAACAATTCAAGCATAAGAAATTAATTACTTATCTAATAAAGTACTTCTAAAGTATAAAAGATAAAGTGGTTAGTTTTTACGTACTGTATCAATCCCAACGAGTATTAGGTCCAGAGCCATAATAGTGGCTATCTTCGGATCTCCTTCACTCTTCAGCACTCGCTCCAGTAAGGACAGATCGTTTTCTGATGTCACCTTTTTCGTCTTTAGCCGCTCTAGCGCCTCATTTATGTATTTTGAGCAAAGTCTGAAATATGAAAAAAAATTTGATAAAGTTACTTATTTGCATTTTTCTCTCAATATTATTTAGGATCTCCAAGGGTTATGCTCTTAATATGCTTAACTTATGCCCTATGGGCCGGATATGATGCAGGGTGGGCTATTTAAATATTTAGTTACTATTTTTTATGAAACCGTGTTGACCTAGTGTTTTGACCTATCGCCTCTAAAGCAGAGGGTCGTGGGTTCGCACCTCCGAGCTTTTCGGAATTTATGTGCGAAATTGAATTTGAAATTAACCGTGAACTTACGGTGAAGGAAAACATTGTGAGGAAACCTGCACACACCTGACAAGAAATTTAATGGTGTGTCTGAATTTTCTAATTCGCACTCGGCCGCGTAGGAACCATGACCCCAAGCCCTCTCATTCTACGAGGAGGCCTGTATCCTGCAGTAGCACGTACATAAGCTAGGACATCATGATTTTTTTTATATACATTTTGCTTCTTGTATTACCTATCTCAATTTATTATACTCAGTTTAAGATTTTCTATCCATTTTTTAGCTATTTCTTTGTTTATTTTGGGTAAATAAAACTTACTCGACAAAGAAGTTCATATTGTTCACGTATTTGGTCCACAGTGGTGTCGGAATATATCGCCAGTAAGGGGCTTTCAATTCCAGGACTGCTACGTTTCTCAGTGCGAACTTTGCCGCGTCTATAATGCGCTGCGGCTCCGATTCTTTGGTCAAATCTGACGAGAGGCAGCCGAGTCGCGTGTCGAGTGCTACTCGTCCAATACCTGAAACATAGATGGCGCTAAGTTCAAATTATGTGTGTTTCCATAAACTACACTAGATGGCAGTGTTACAAGAAATATTTATCGAGTTATGATGAATGAATCATATAATTCTACGCGTACAAAATGTAGAAGATTTGGAAATGTAATAAAAAAGAAAATAAAAAGAAAATGCTAGTTTGGTGAAAATGTAGAATTTATACTTTAAATTCTGTTGTCGGCTTGCCTGTACTTCATAATAATAAGTCTTTATTATATTCTCTGATCACATAATATACAGGGTGGGCAGGGTGGCTTAGAAATGCCCAGGCCAGAATATCGTGCATCCCCTGTACTGTCATCAACTTGAATGTATGTTACATGTCATTGATATGCAGAAGCAACAAGGTAGGGGCAACACTCAGCCTTGTGAGACACCTGCATTCACGGGCATAAGGTATACCTATTGATTGAGCTAGATGGATTTTTTTTTAATGTTTTTTCTTGCAATGTTAACACTATTTTGACAGTTATTTAACATACTTGACAGTTGTATATGACTATTGTCTATGTGCAAAGCGGGTGGTGGGGTACAGAAAACGATCGCAGCGCACAACATGGCAAAAATTGGAAGTAAATGAGGAGCAAATGTTGTCAACGCTACGCGGCGCCACTGTCGTGTACGTAGCCAGAAGCGGGTGGTGGGGGTACAGACAACGATCGCAGCGCACAACATGGCAAAAATTGGAAGGAAATGAGGACGAAATGTTGTCAACGCTACGCGGCGCCACCGTCGTGCACGGTCCCAATATGTGTTCAGTAAATATAATTTTTTTTTACTTACATTCTAGAGACCACCGATGTATATCGTTGTCAAACTCATGCGGCAGATCCCCGTTCTCATCCTTCGCGTTCTCCATGTATTTGATGAAGTCTTCAGTGACGGTCTCTATGGGTCCCACATACTTCTTTACTGTCTGCGGCTGCAGAATAGGACGTTGCACTTTGGAGCGGAAACTACGCCATTTCTCGCCGTGACTGAGATAGAAAATATTTTATTAGAGTTACTGAGTACCTATGGTGACTAGGGTTGCCAATCGGCCCGCTACACGCCCTAGAACCCTAGAGATGGTATGCATCGCGCAAAAACTCCACGCGGGACGCTTATTGTCCTGTTTTCAGCCTAGACTAGATTATACCTAAGCACCGAAAATAACGTTAATTTAAACAATTTATTGAATCAGGCGTTACTTTGCGGAGGTCCATATTAATGAACTAAAACAATTACTTTTTGTGGGGTAGTTTGAGAATAAGAAAAATAAAGTGGGTACTTGAGAAGTTACAGTGACAAGTTAAAACATTTGTTTTGGTTTGTTAGTTTAACATTTGGTAGCATAGCATACGGTTGTGGTAACTCTGAAGATGAGCTCTGGTTGAGTTCGAAACGCGTCAGTGTAGCTTGGTGGTGGTGATGGTTGGGTTTATGTGATTTGTGTGTGTTCGTACAGTGTGGAGGTGGAGGAACTGCATGAACGCACATTTCTTGCATAAATGTAACTATTGTAAGGTCGCGGGTGAGCAAAGTAATTGTTTTAGTTCATTAATTTAAACACCGCGAACACCGTGCGCTCACTCGCTCGCTCGGCTCTATCCTGTGATTCCTCTTTCCCAATCTATTTTGAACTAGATTTTTAATGCTTGCGTCATAAAACGTATACGCTAATATGCAATAAAAGTTAATCTTTCAATACGTTGACAGCCAAAATAGCTAGCTTAGTTAGGCCAGGTAAAGAAGTTGCGCATTTTACAGATATGTCCCGCAATTTGATCGCAAATGTACCTCTACCGCAAATCTGTGCACTAAGGTTAGCAACCCTAAAGGTGTCAGAAAGAGATGGTGAAAGCCGGCCCGGCCCTAGCGTCCGGGCGTTAGACAATACAGCCCTTGGTGTGAATCTCTAATAAAGATTTACACCGTCTAATAAAGAGTGATAATATTATAATATTCCTTGTTAAACAACGTTCTACACCGCCTCGAGAATTAAATGGTTTGACTTCAGTAGGGATGTTGACACCACCAATCAACTGACGTACTTTTATGAGCTGTCAAAACACTATTATTCTCCCATAGAGTTTGAATGGCAATACCAACTTATGACGTCACTTGTTCGCCAAATCAATCAACTTAGTTAATCGAAAATTAATCTGGTTTTCGGGGCTAAATAAAGCGTTTTTTTACTGGAGTCGTGTCTTCGAATTATTTTTTAATGGCGACAACATCCCTATTCTAAAGACAAACAAACCACATTCCATTCATGTCCGTTTGAATTCAAACCAAACCTCACATTGTGTTAGATTTCGCGAGATCTAACCACTTAACACTGATGTCACTTAACTAGCAAACGTAAAAGAAAAAACTAACAATACTTACGTCATATAGACACACGGTTACTTTGAACTCATGTAAGTAAATAAAGGCGGTGTTAAATAGGTAATAGATGTAACTTTTGGGTTGCCAAGTTCTAATTGCAAATTGAAAGATGCCAACATAGGTATTTAGCAAACCTAATTATCTAAATTTTGCCTTATTCCCTCTAAGATTTATTTAAATGGGCCGTAAGATGGCCAGGCGTCCTACACGCTGATGTTGATTTCACTAAAAAATATTGGCTATAGACCATTAGGTAGGTAACTTTTCCAAGTCCACAGGAGAAAAGCGAACAAAAAAATGTGTATAACCCATTTGCTGAAACAGTAATGACGAAAAAGAAACGCCGTAACAGTAACACCACTGAATATTGGAAACGTGCAGAAACTACAGGCGGCAGCACTAATGCGACAGAAGAGACACTATGCGGACAGTAAAAGAAACCTATCAGGGTAAAACATTCAAATTGATGGCACCAGTTGGCAGCACCGTCTATGTGCACGTTCCCTATTCACCCAACTATATGAACTGTGAACTGAAACCGTGGTGTCCTAATATTTTGACATTATGCCCTCTCAAGCAGAGGGTCGTGGATTTGGATTTTTCGGAATTTACATGAGAAATAACATTTTAAATTTACCGTGAGCATTACGATGAAGGAAAGCATCGTGAGCGCGTCTGTGAATGAGCGGGGGGCGGCGGCAGGATCGGGCTGGTGGCGGAGTGGAATGCTAAGGGGTGGCATACTTCCTGCTAGCTTTGGCGCCTTCCTCTCGACTGGTTCATTTAGTATTAGACAATCTTAAAAGGACTAGGCGGGAGTGGAGGTGCTAAGGGCTGGCGGGGGGGTGTGGCATTCCGACGCGTTCAGCTCGGTCACTGATCAGGTGTTGGCCTTGCTCCTCGTTCAATTACAAACGAAGGGGCGCCCCCTTCGCATTCCTTAGTTTTAAAATTCTTAAATTTTTAATGATTGTAACTAAGTATAAGAAAAATTTTTTGTAACACTAATTTGCAATAACAGATTAAATTATTTTTTTTATTTTTTTTATTAAACCTGCACATACCTGGGGCTAAATTCAGGAACGGCCCAACACGGTTTGCGAGCGGTAATTCAATCGTTTGCGAGAGGATAAGAATGGGCTGAGCTTGGGATGAGCCTTATTTTCCTGTTAATTCGCTTTGTAAATAAATAAATGAATAAATAAATAAAAGACTCATCCCAATCTCAGCCCAAATCTCTCGCAAACCAGTGATTTTTGGCGTTCCCGAATAGCAATTCATCCCTATCCTCTCGCAAACGATTGAATTACCACTCGCAAACCGGGTTTGGCCGTTTCTGAATTTAGCCCCAGAGAAGAACATCAATGATGTGTGTGAAGTTCCCAATCCGCACTGGGCCCGGGCAATGGCACGTATAAAGGCAGGAATGATGACATAAACTGTATCACAGATGGATTTCCCCAACACGGTCATAACACTCATAAAAAATTACAACAAAATACGAGTATAAGTACTGCGAAGAAATCGTACAAAGAATACAAATAGGATTCCTCATACGTCTATTGGTGGATTGCGTTTCGTGATACAATGCCAAGATCTTGTCGGTCCAGCAACATAGTAGGTATGCGTGGTATGCGTGTATATAATAGAATACGTTTTGTAATTTAATTTTTAAGTAGGTAATACTTAAGCAGATGTATCTGGGATTCGCTTATGTCCTTGTACAGCATCAGCAGTCGCTCAACACTTTAGTAGTTGGTGAAAGAAAACATCTTAAGGAAACTTGCACACAGTTGAGACGAAATTCAATGGTTTGTGTGAAGTTCCCAATCCGCACTGGGTCCGCGTGGGAATTGCGGCCAAAGCTCTTTCATTCTGAAAGGAGGCCTGTGCTCTGCATTGGGACATAAATATAGGCTGGGAGGATGATGGATTATTATTATTATTATTAATTATTATTAAACACATACAAATATTAAGAAAAAATAACAATAATAAATTAATACTATAACTATAAATAAAATAAAATAAAACTAACTTAAACTAAAACTAAATAAAATTAACAAAAGGTTCCCCCCGCGGCATGGACCCCAAGACACTGGCAGCATTACCTCGCTGTATAGCAATGCTGATACGTTGTGCGAGGTAGCTGCCAGCTCTTTGGTCTCCTGTAGTGTCACAATTATTATTATTATTATTTAAAATAATACACTAGCAGCTCATAGAGCTGATGCGTGCATATCACTACACCTTGTGTTTTAAGTCTCTTTATATAAATGTCCAGTCTATTTTTAAAACAGTTTACTGTAGGCGCACTTATCACATGTTCGGGTAGTTCATTCCACAAGCACACAACACGGTTGGGTAAGAAGTGTTTTCTAGGGTTGCTTACAGTTAGTTGCTTGGTCAGTTTCATAGAATGCCGTCTCAAACGCATCCTAAATAATATCCTTGATGTTATGGACATTGTAATGCCCGTGCAGAATTTTGTATGTCTCAATGAGATCTCCTCGTTTCCTACGTTCTTCCAATGTTGACAGATTGAGCTCCGAAAGACGCTCCTCATAGGGCTTGTTTTTAAGAGAGAAAACCATTTTGGTTGCTCTTCGCTGAACCTTCTCCAGCATTATGATGTCCTTCTTAAAGTATGGGTTCCAGATTTGAAAAGCGTAGGTACTCCAGCAAAGGTCGAATATAAGTTTTAAATATTTTAAGAAAAAGTTCCTTACTGATGACAAAAAATGCTTTTCTGATTATTATAAAGCATGGAGTTGGCTCGCTTGGAGATTTTAGCAATGTGCACACCCCACTTGAGGTTATCAGCGACGGTTACGCCAAGATCTTTTTGCGTAATCACAGGAGTTTATGATGAATAAATAAGATTTTATTCTTTTATTTTTAGTTTTTTTCGTCGCGCGTGATAGGTTGTAATACTTAGTTCTCTAATGAATGGCCATAAAAAAACAACAATGTAAATACGAGGGGCGTTCAATATAAAGTGAGAATGAGATGCAAACTCTTTTAATGTTACGAAATTAAATACTGGGCGGTAAAGCTAATCTATCAAGCTGATTGCTATGAAAAAAAAAACTAACTGTCTTTTGTTTAAAAAAATATACGGTAATTTCTTTGCAATGCTATTGAGTACGTTAGCGAAAATGGAGAAAATTGAACTGCGCGCCGTTATCAAATACTTGTGTTTGAAAAAATTTTCTACGGACCAAGTCAATTTGGATTTGCGGGACACTTTAGGGTCTAATACTCCTCCGTATTCGACAGTCGCACGTTGGTGCACCGAATTTAGACGTGGAAGAACATCGACAATGCACGACCCCGCTCCGGACGCCCTACTACAGCAGTAACTGAAGAAAGTGTGAAAAAAGTCGAAAACTCAGTTTTGGCGGATCGTCGTGTCACGGTTCTTTTTATTGCTGAAAATGTAAAGATTTCAACGGGGAGCGTGCATAATATTTTACATGAACGCTTGGGTATGAAAAAGGTATCTACGCGTTGGGTACCAAGAATGCTTACTGACACGCAAAAACAAACTAGACTAGAGATTTGTCAAGAAGCTTTGAACCTGATGCAGCAAGACCGGGAACTTTTTTTGGCGCGATTTATAACAATGGACGAAACATGGCTCCATCATTACGACCCTGAAACGAAACTTCAGTCTATGACATGGAAAAGGCCATCATCTCCAACTCCGAAGAAATTCAAGGTGAGCCCATCTGCCGGTAAGGTCATGGGCTCTGCTTTTTGGGACGGTAAAGGGGTATTAATGATTGAGTATCTCGAGCATGGAGCCACTATTACGGGCACATTATACGCCAAACAAATAGCAACATTGCGCAATGAGATCCGCAAAAAACGCCGAGGTAAACTCTCGAAAGTTGTGCTGTTCCACCAGGACAATGCCCCGGCACACAAGTCCGCCGTTACAATGGCTGCAATTCGTGATGCTGGGTTCGATATCCTTAAGCATCCTCCGTATTCACCAGATCTCGCTCCCAGTGATTTCTACCTATTTCCGAGATTGAAACAATACCTGAGAGGCCAGAAATTTGAAGACAACGACGCGGTAGTCGCTGCAGTACAAGATTTTTTAAGTACTCAAGATGAGACCTTTATTAAAAATGGAATTTTAAGTTTAGAAAAAAGATATACTAAGTGTATTATGCTAAAAGGTGACTATGTCGAAAAATAAAATGACATTTAGTAAAAGTTGTTTATAACATACTCATTCTCACTTTTTATTGAACGCCCCTAGTATTATGAAAGATAAATACAACCTAGGGCTCTTCAAGACTAGAAGTGAATAGGGTATTACTGAACCAGTAAGATACGCCCTTGGCCTCATCTGCACTTTTCATCACGTGAGATAGTGGTCAGTCACGGGTCAGTTTTATGTATAAAAACTGAAACAAAATATGAAAGAATTTCAGACTATAGCTAAACCGTTTAAAGGAGCCCCCGCCCGTGAGGTACAGGGGCTGGGGGGTGTTACGACAAAAAGGGCACCGGGAGAGGTGCGGTTCTCATCTCTAAACAATGGTTTATAAAGATAAATGAAGCTTGAAAGAATGTCAATGCCTAATCCTTAAGTCCAACATTCACTGTTGACTATCCAAGTATGCTCAGCTAACACTACAGTCGTTACGTAAATCAAATAAGCTTGTATCTATATCCATCATTCTAGAGAGCAGTTCGTAGTATTGTTTGCAGTGCTTATTCTAACACTGCCTCCTAGTATACTAATTGGTGTAATCATCATCATCATCTCAGTCTATATACGTCTCTCTGCGAGGCAGGCCTCCTTTCAGACTGAGGGGGCTTGTGCCGTAGTTCCCACGCGAGCCCAGTTCGGGTTCACCCACACCGTTGAATTTCTTTGCAGGTGCGTGCAGGTTTCCTCACGATAAATAAATAAATAAATATCACGGGACAATTCACACCAATTGACCTAGTCCCAAAGTAAGCTAAGCAAAGCTTGTGTTATTGGGTACTAAGCAACGGATAAACACTAAAACTTATATAGATAGATATACTTAAATACATATTAAACACCCAAGACTCGAGAGCAAACATTCGTATTTTTCATACAAATATCTGCCCCGACACGGGAATCGAACCCGGGACCTCAAGCTTCGTAGTCAGGTTCTCTAACCACTAGGTCATCCGTACCTCTACCATGAGTTTACACTACTTCACAGTGACCCTACTCGCTAGTGACGGCGTAAATGATTTGTATGGAGAATTGTACTTCCGTAAGTGACCGCTAGAGGCGCTGTACAATTCTCCATACAAATAATTTACGCCGTCGCTAGCGAGTACGGTCACGTAAACTAGTGTAAACTCATGGTAGAGGTATGGTCGATGTTTTCTTTCACCGTAAAGCTCATGGTAAATGTCAAATGTTATTTCGCACATTATATTCCGAAAAACTCAGAGGTGTGACCCCTGGCTCAAACTCAATATAATCCTCTGCTTTAAAGGCCGTAGGCCAAACCACTTTACAATGTCGCGAACCTATAATGCCCATAATATCGAATACACTAAAAAAAACTGAATCGCGATCAATGTGAAACCTTTTCGCTGCAAACACATGCACACAGTTCACATTCTATTGTAATCTGCCAAAGAAATCATGAAATTGACTGTGAAAGGTTTCCACACTCGCGTCCATCGCGTACGATGTGTGTGTAGCATTATAATTTTTAACATAATGTCTCGTGAAGCCCGTCCTTAGCATTAATAGTGTTCGAATTGCATTTCGAAACTGGTTGAGGCAACTCAGATTAAGTATAAGATTTCACAACTCTCGGACACCTGCTACATTCAATGCAAGATAGAAGTTGTATGGCACTCACTATATTAAGTGTTATCTTACAAAGACAAAATTTGGCAATGAAAATAAAAAAATAGAACACAGTCCTATTGGGTCTTACATTTCGACGAGAAAACGGATGTAAGATCTATAAATTTTTGTACAAAATTCTTGCCGAATAAATACGAAACATGAAATAATAAATTTGACATCAGTAGTCAAGTCATTATCCTTGCTTTTCCCTCGCATTTGCTTATCCCTCGAAGAATGAGTAAAAAGAAAAATAAATTACTACCTGAAAGGCCACCACAAACCGAGAGCGCGGGGCGCCGACGGAACGTGCACAGCTCGCTCTATCCCCGGCGCCACACAGCACAAATCTTTCAACACATATTTGATCACATGTGAAGCACCGGTATTTGCTTATTTGTTCAATAGAACAACCATAAAATCAACCATAGATCAAATATGTGTTCAAATATGTGTTGAAACATTGTCTATGTGTGGCGCCGGGGTATAACACTGAATCAAACGGTGACACACAACAACAACGTGGCACACCGTATTTGATTCAGGTTTCAACGTCAACAAGTCCTTGATGCTACTATACAGATAATATACTTAATACGGTTACGTATCAAAATATCTAAAATTAAAAAACCTAACGTAAAATAACCTACGTTCAAAATACCTAAAATCTAAATACCTAATGATTTTTTCACTTATATTCAAAATACCGAAAGTTTAAAATGTCTACGTATTGCAATGTCTAAAATTAAAAAACCTAACGTAAAATAACCTACGTTCAAAATACCTAAAATCTAAATACTTAATGATTTTTTCACTTATATTCAAAACACCGAAAGCTTTCGTATATGCTACCCGGTATCTCGCTGGCAGCGAGCGAGCGAAGCGAGCGAGCAAGACTTTTTAAGGCAGAAGCGACTCGGATAGGTTAGGTTCAGAAGGCTAAGGCGGGAGCGAAGCGTAGCGTAGCTCACGCCTTAGCCTTCGATGTTAGGTATTTTTTTTGTAACAGCACAGAAAATGAGAGTAAGATTCTTGGAGTAAGTAACCGGGTGATAAGTATACATTTTACATTTAGTATCGACTGAAAAAAAACCGTAATGGGCAGGCTTTTTGGTCTGAGGCAGCATCTTAGTTGCTAAAATTGCAAAAATAATTTAAAAAAAAATCTAGAATCAGGCGTTACTTTTGCGGTTAAGGTCGCAGGTGAGCAAAGTAATTGTTTCAGTAAATTAAAAAAAAAACAACCAGTACTTAGTTTTACGCAAAGGTTAAATTTATTTGAGCAAATCGACCGCCTCCGTTCTTCACTATATTTGGTCAACAGCAATAAGTAAAGGTAGACCGTAAAGGTACCTTATCCAAACACCACTCCACGCACATTATTATTTTACAGTCTCAAACAAAGCCCCAAAAATTTCTCCAAATAAAAAGTTCGGAAACCGGTCAAAAACCAATTACAACATCCGTGGTGTCGTCGAACCCATTGGAGTGCTCGTCACGCAAATACTACACTGGCACGCGAGATGTGACGCTTTCGCGACGCCCTGCTTCACATTTAGGTCACATAGTCACGTATCATCATTCTTTGTTTATAAGTATGACAACAGAACACAAAGTATTTGATCTGGACTTGGATACCATGGTGGGCAGCGGACGACGGACAATCGATCTTTAGGTTTAATTGAAGTTATCCAATGACAAGAAAGACAGCTGACGTGTACAAATATCATAGGCTATTCAATCTTTGATAAATATGCTAGTATTTGTCGCCATAATCTAAATAGGTTCCACCTATCCCCACCAGACTAAACACATACTAGTAAACATGGGACTACAGGACAATGAAGATTGTATAATTGTGGTGAGGAAGACAAAACAATGGAACACATCATGTGTGAATGTGATGCCCTCGCCAGATTAAGAATGAAACTATTTGGCGACGGATACCCCGCACCAGGAGACTTTAAGGCACTACCGCTACGTCAAATCATCCAATTTATGGACGAGGTGATAAAAGCAATGGAGTAAGTGCGAATGAGGGGTTAATTACACAAAGGATCCCTACGGGTCGAAGTTTATCCGCAAGGACCCCTAATACTAAGATAAGATAAGATATCCCCACCAGGATATCTCTACTGGTGGGATATATGGATTTTGTTTTGCTACCTATACCCACTGGTAGAGATAGCTGGAACTTATTTAGAAGACTTTATTTTAGTGAGGATAGGTGGCAATATTACGACTTTTAATCGCCAGTGATAGTGACAGTTACACATAGTATTTCTACCTATCTTTACTAAGCATGAAGTATTTTCTTGAGAGTCTAGAATTTCAATCAACTACCCAGTGCTTCCAACGCACATCAATCCGTTAGTGGTCACGACGAACTAGCTTCACAAGTCCGTGCCCCACAGATGGGTCAATAAGAAACGACCAAGTATGCAGTAGGCAACACGTTATTTTTTGGTCACAAACCTCACTCACTGGATTTACATTATTAGCTCCAAGGAACAATTTTTCGTTTCTTTTACTTTATCAGGACTGTCAGTCTTAATGGTGATGGGTATACAATATGTGTTGGGGTGCTTGTATGGAGGGACTCGTAAAATAAGTCCATTTGGCTCACATTTGGCTCTACCAAGGGGGATAGTTAGTAGAGATATTTATATGGATTTATTTTTCCACCTATCCCTACCAATTAAGTTAGCCTGGTAGGTATAGATGGAACAGGGGGCCATATCAAGTGCCAAATTAGCGAGCTAAAGGCAGAGACAGTTTAAATGCAAGACACGTTTTGCTAAAAAGATAATTTTAAACGCAATTTTTTTAGTGGTAGTATTTTTGTTGACCTCAGTCCCAGGCGTAACATCTGCCTAGAGAAATATTTCTCTATTGTAGCTTCACCAAACTACATATCCATGTCATGTTTAAAGTCTATGCCATCAACCGTTGAAGATTTCAGTCCTGCCGGTCCTGCGGAGATGATGGTAGCTGGACCTCCAGAATTTCACTACCAGATTTTATTGTCACCGAATTTCCATAAGTACCTGTACCTTTCCGCTCTGAAACTACAGCTTACACGAACATTGCAAGTTAAATAAAAGATCGTGACAACTTTGCGTTACATGGAATGTTTTAAACTGGGGAGCGCAAATATACAAACAAGTGCATTTATTATCATTATCACTGAATATTGCAGCTATACCACCATGTTAGTCCACACATTGGAGGTAAATATCTATTCCTTTACACAACGTGAGTGAACGACAAAGCAGCCTTTTGTTTTCTACTCAGAAAAACGTAGGTACAAAACGAAATCGACACTTAAGTATACACAAAATATCACAGCTAATAAGATAGTCTACGTGAAATGACCTTGCTTGCTTGGTACTGGTCTTTCGGTTTGGGTGTATACATAGATCTATTTTACTATCAGCTGCCCATTCATCAACTCACACTATGACTATCCACTGAAACAAATGTGAAGAGTAATAGATATAAGATCGTTAAATCTTTACGGCGTGTCAAACGTGATTTATGATGAATGGAACAGTGTAGTGTTTATAATTTTACGATGCACTTTTGAGGACAAGGCCTAAGCTTGATTCCTTTGTGTTATTATTAACAATAACTTTTGAAATTTGCGTTTCCAGTAAACAGTTGCTCGCTAGTGTAAGATTAGGCTGCCAAAACAAGATAAAGAATAAGTTGGTCAGTTTGAATAAAACATATAATCCTATCGAAATGTGGCAATAGAGACAGCAAATACAACTTTCTTATCCATCCTGCTGCCCTACCAAACCAGTCAGGCCGTTCACTCGATAATTTGCGTCCTGACCAAAAAAACTACGTTGTGCTCCTTAAGAAATACCGCTACCTGGGTCAACCGGTTACTGTGGCTGGCCGTATCAAAACCAAAAGCGTTTTTCGTTGCCTGCGACATCCAAGGAGGCAAAATCGTTTCCCGAACCAACATCATTGTAACTCGAAATAAAAATTTTAATCTTAGGTGTTATGGAAACAAATTTGATTATGATTTTTTGTTGGTTTAAATAAACAGATGCCAATGCAGATCGCAAGTGAGCAGTAACAATAATATACACCGTGAAATTTTAGTGGTTGTTTTCCCGAAACGAGGTGATTTAGTTTCGATTGTACAATCGATTTATAATTACTATTTTGACTAGAGTCAAAAATCCAATTGTGAAAAACGAAAGTCGAAAATGACCGCAAACCAATAGTAACGCTTCGTTGGTACCTAACCTATCGTACGATCGTACGCTACTTGTACCAACGAAGCGTTACTATTGGTTTGCGGTCATTTTCGACTTTCGTTTTTCACAATTGGATTTTTGACTCTAGTCAAAATAGTAATTATAAATCGATTGTACAATCGATACTAAATCACCTTGTTTCGGGAAAACAACCACTAAAATTTCACGGTGTATAAGTATAGGCAAGACTATGTTCAGGAGATGTCCTACGTACGTAAACGGGTTACATACAAGCTGTCGGGGCGCCTTCAAGAATGTCAATGCTATTTTTGTCTGCATAACAAAAACTCCCTTCGTATGGACAGTATGAAATTAATAGCAATTTTAAGGTTCTTCAGCGAATGGGAGCAAAGGTTGAATTTATTCGGACTGTGAAAAATAAATGAAGCTACGTACCTACTTGGGTCAAATTCTCCGAAACTAACCGTAACGCCCTTTACGAATTATTAAATAACCGGAAAAGTAGGAAGACGCAATACGTCATGGGTCCGTTAATGAGAGTGGATCGGCTTCAAGATATAGCGGCTAAGGGCCACTTGCACAGTCTAGGGTTAAAAAATTATATCGTTAACCCCGGGTTAAGAATGACATTTCCATACATTTTGACACTTGTTAGCCCGGGGTTAGCAGTTAACTCGGAGTTAAGTAGCTAACCCAGGTCCGCGCAAGCCCGCCTAAGGCGGCTATAAACCAGACAAGATATTTATAAGAAGCTGATTCTTAAATTAAAATAACGAAATGGTTAATGGAAGAAGAAAAAGCGATAGACTATCAAAGTATAGGTACCTAACCCTTATTTTATTAAAGTCAATCCGTTTCATGGTATTCAAAGCAACATCTATACATATAATAAATCTGTAACAAGTCGGTGTCTGTACATTGAAGATATTTGAGAAAAACTGTCACTAGGGCTATTTATTAGCACAATAGAACCCAAAACAATGATTTTTAGAATTATTGTCTGTTTGTCTGTTTGTCTGTGCGTTTGTGCGCGCTAATCTCAGAAACGGCTTAACCTCGAAGGATGCGGTTTTCACTGATATGTTGGTATTTTCTTGGATTAACATTTAGTGTTTGTTTCATTTGAATCGGTTCAAAGAATTTATCGAACAGTTTTTTTGTTTGAACGCGCTAATCTCAGGAACTACTGCTCCGATTTGAAAAATTCTTTTAGTGTTAGATAGCACATTTATCGAGGAAGGCTATAGGCTATATATCATCACGCTAACACCAATAGGAGCGGAGCGGAGCGGAAGAATGTTTCAAAATCGAGGGTTTTTGAAGTAAAACTTGTATAGGCACGCTTGACTTAGGAGTACGGTGTTGACTGTGAACGCGGGTGTGCGGGGGCGGATATTTTTTTTATATCGAGGAACTAAGGAGAGCCATAATTGATGAAAAAGCAAATTGGATAAAAAAAAAATAAGCTGCCCAAATTACTAATTCCACGCGGACGGAGTCGCGGGCAAAAGCTAGTACTTAGTATAAATTAATTAAAACATCATCATCCCAGCCTATACATATACGTCCCACTGCAGGGCACAGCTCTCCTCTCAGAATGAGAGGAGTTGGGCCGTAGTTTCCACGCGGGTCTAGTGCGGATTGGGAACTTCACACACACCATTGAATTTCTTACAGGTGTATGCAGGTTTCCTCACAATGTTTTCCCTCACCGTAAAGCACATGGTAAATTTCAAATGTAATTTCGCACATAAATTCCGAAAAACTCAGAGGTGCGAGGCGGGATTGGAACCCACGACCCTCTGCTTGAGAGGCCATAAGTCAAACCACTGGGCCACCACGGTTTTTTTTTCACATACATACCTACTCCGGGAAAACTTTCCAGGTGATTCTACGTTGCGATTAAGAGTATCGCTTCTCTGACGATCTACTAGGTACTTACGTATCAAAGCCCAGAAGCGTATCAGTGACCCCACCTTTCGTAAACACCTACAACACCACAGGGCTTGCTTATGCGTAAAATTTAAAATTAACAACACGGCGAAAACACACCTGCTATTGTCTACGCTAAATTTAGTTACCATTTAAGGATTATGTCCAGCCTTGCGCGCCCATAACCAATGCCAACATTTAACTGGACTCAGTAAGGTCATTTCTTGCCATGCTAATTGCATAGACACAGCGATAAAAGTAAAACCATCGCGTCATGACACTATTCCACTACCATTGTCAACTGTATTAGCGCACTTAGCACCAACAAGGTGCTAACTTTTATATGTGCACAAGTGATTCGGCGATTTTCAAAGAATCTATTGAAGACCGAGGTAAAATGTTATGAGAATTATCTAAGAAAATGAACTAAAACAATTACTTTGCTCACCCGCGACCTTACAATAGTTACGTTTATGCAAGAAATGTGCGTTCATGCAGTTCCTCCACCTCCACACTGTACGAACACACACAAATCACATAAACCCAACCATCACCACCACCAAGCTACACTGACGCGTTTCGAACTCAACCAGAGCTCATCTTCAGAGTTACCACAACCGTATGCTATGCTACCAAACGTTAAACTAACAAACCAAAACAAATGTTTTAACTTGTCACTGTAACTCCTCAAGTACCCACTTTATTTTTCTTATTCTCAAACTACCCCACAAAAATTAACTTTTATTGACATATTTAAAACTACCTTGAATTTTTTGTTTATTTATTTATAAGATCTCACGTTCTGGTGTTGGGAAGGCTAAAGTTCATGTGCTAAAAAATTATCTAGGACACGTTTTAGCTAGAGAAGGGATTCTCCCTGAGTTGTTACCATAAATAGACAGGTCATTGCAAGAACAGATATTGAAATAGAACAAGATTCATTAGAGTCGTAGACTTGATTTAATTGTGGACATAACTGATCCTTCCATTTTATAAAATTACTTTAGGTACGGTCGAGTGCAAAAATATGTATTGATTTAATCCGCTCATAATAGGTATGTACCGACACTCAACGACATAAGAGTTGACTGTACTTATTAGTTTATTGTGCATCCATGTTGTAAAATCTGTTTGGTTAAGTAATTTATTTTGTCATATATTTTAAGTAAGTATTTCACATTTTTATTTAATTTTGTGACATTTTTGTACTAATTTTCGCTATTTGTTTTTATTTTATTTGCGTATTCTTTAAATAAAATAAAATAAATAAATATTAGGGGACAATCTAACACAAATCGACCTGGTCCCAAACTAAGCAAAGCTTGTACTATGGGTACTAGACGACGATAAACATACTTATATAGATAAATAAATACTTAAATACTAGGGGCGTTCAATAAAAAGTGAGAATGAGTATGTTAGAAACAACTTTTACTAAAAGCCATTTTATTTTTCGACATAGTCACCTTTTAGCATAATACACTTAGTATATCTTTTTTCTAAACTTAAAATTCCATTTTTAAAAAAGGTCTCATCTTGAGTACTTAAAAAATCATGTACTGCAGCGACTACCGCGTCGTCGCCTTCAAATTTCTGGCCTCTCAGGTATTGTTTCAATCTCGGAAATAGGTAGAAATCACTGGGAGCGAGATCTGGTGAATACGGAGGATGCTTAAGGATATCGAACCCAGCATCACGAATTGCAGCCATTGCAACGGCGGACTTGTGTGCCGGGGCATTGTCCTGGTGGAACAGCACAACTTTCGAGAGTTTACCTCGCCGTTTTTCGCGGATCTCATTGCGCAATGTTGCTATTTGTTTGGCGTATAAAATGCCCGTAATAGTGGCTCCATGCTCGAGATACTCAATCATTAATACCCCTTTACCATCCCAAAAAACAGAGCCCATGACCTTACCGGCAGATGGGCTCACCTTGAATTTCTTCGGAGTTGGAGATGATGGCCTTTTCCATGTCATAGACTGCAGTTTCGTTTCAGGGTCGTAATGATGGAGCCATGTTTCGTCCATTGTTATAAATCGTGCCAAAAAAAGTTCCCGGTCTTGCTGCATCAGGTTCAAAGCTTCTTGACAAATCTCTAGTCTAGTTTGTTTTTGCGTGTCAGTAAGCATTCTTGGTACCCAACGCGCAGATACCTTTTTCATACCCAAGCGTTCATGTAAAATATTATGCACGCTCCCCGTTGAAATCTTTACATTTTCAGCAATAAAACGAACTGTGACACGACGATCCGCCAAAACTGAGTTTTCGACTTTATTCACAATTTCTTCAGTTACTGCTGTAGTAGGGCGTCCGGAGCGGGGGTCGTCCATTGTCGATGTTCTTCCACGTCTAAATTCGGCGCACCAACGTGCGACTGTCGAATACGGAGGAGCATTAGACCCTAAACTGTCCCGCAAATCCAAATTGACTTGGTCCGTAGAAAAATTTTTCAAATACAAGTATTTGATAACGGCGCGCAGTTCAATTTTCTCCATTTTCGCTAACATACTCAATAGCATTGCAAAGAAATTACCGTATATTTTTTTAAACAAAAGACAGTTAGTTTTTTTTTTCATAGCAATCAGCTAGATAGATTAGCTTTACCGGCCAGTATTTAATTTCGTAATATTAAAATAGTTTCCATTTCATTCTCACTTTATATTGAACGCCCCTCGTATATAGAACCATAACTCAGGAACAAATATTCGTGCTCATCACACAAATAAATGCCCTTACCGGGATTCGAACCCAGGACCTCTTGCTTCGTAGGCAGGGTCACTACCAACTAGGCTAAGGCGGTCGTTAAACTAAACTTCAATATAAAGTCTTCAAATATAGCATGTGATGTAAATTATGATGTATCATCATGATGGATCATTTTATATCGCAAGCTCAATAAACTAAACTAAGTACCTAAGTATAAACTAGGTGCCGAAACTTTACGATACATTTTTGAGTTAGGTACCTACGAACTATTAACCTGGAAACATTTACTTTTACCAAGGGTTTACGTTACTGAACTTTGCGGGATATATGTATAGCACCTACTGAGCTACATTTTCTCCTGTGGCCAACTTTCTTCTAATCCAAAACTTTCCCTCCAATCAACTTGGTTCTGCATGCCCGGTAATGACATTCTGAACTAAGGCAAGTATTCTTTTAGTTATATAGGGATATTAAGTATTATTCGAGTGTTTGTTCTGAATTAGTTTTGTGGGCACATTTTTGTATGAGAGGCAGAAAACAAGGATTAGAGTTACCTGATGTCAAACTATAACCGCTGTCCATGGACACCCGTAACACAAAGGGTATAACAGATGTGTTCCCGGCCCTTTGAGACATAAATAGGCTAATTGTTAAAGATATCTTAGTTATATTAACGACCGCTTTAGCCTAGTTGGTAGTGACCCTGCCTACGAAGCAAGAGGTCCTGGGTTCAAATCCCGGTAAGGGCATTTATTTGTGTGATGAGCACGACTATTTGTTCCTGAGTTATGGATGTTTTCTATGTATTTAAGTATTTATTTATCTATACATATAAGTATGTTTATCGTCGTCTAGTACCCATAGTACAAGCTTTGCTTAGTTTGGGACTAGGTCGATTTGTGTAAGATTGTCCCCTAATATTTATTTATTTATTTATTTATATCGCTCCGGGAATGCTGTCCCAGAAAACAAACAAAAAAATCCTGAAAAATATTTACTTTAAGAAGTGTTCAGGCAAACTAATCCAGCCACTTGCCAAAATATTTCAGATAAACTTTAAAATTCCTTGTATTCTGGTCTAGAAAAGTACATAACTTATTTCGAATTTTACAAGTTTTTCGTGATTTTAATAAGTGATTATTGCTTAAGATAGCATGCAAAAACCTATTATTTCTTATACGATGTCGAAGAGACTATTAATAATATTTCAACATCGACAGTTTATTTTTATTTCCCATTGAATGTATCGTGTTACAAACAGTGAAAGTCGACTGCTAGTTGGACTAACGGTATCTTAATGACTGTATCTTAATGGGATGACGACATTCAAATTGCGAAAAAACGGGTTATTCAAGTTTGCAACAGTTTTTAAACTAAGAAAGAATAAGCTAACAGATAGTAATTAAGTCAATAAAACTGACGAAAATAATCGAATTAACAGCAAGTAAGTCAACATATTAAATTTATGACATAACGTCATAAGACAACAAACACAAAAATTTTAGTGTTGTAATTAATTAGGTATGCAAGAAACGAATGCAGGTGTAAGTACCAATTAAGTTTCCCATTAAGTACATGCGTTCGTTGATATAATTTGAATGTACCTACTGGTATATCTAAACGAGAGAGTAACTTTTAAATTAAATTAGGTACTTACTACAGCGAGGAAACCAAATAAAGCGTCAAGGCTTACCTAATACTTAAAGTGTCGCAATTTTTGTAAGGCACTGCAAATCCAGATATAGGAGTAGATATCCAGTTAAATGTAGGATATATTGGAATATTGGGAGTGCATGCCACAATGTATTCATTGAGATATTTAGATTAAAATTGAAAAACAATAGCACTTACACTCCAACAACTCCCGGCAGCTCCCCAAAGAAATCCTTCCTCACTTCCGACTTGTACTTCACAAGACAAGGCATCGATGGCCTGAAAGGAGTAGGGCCCTCTCGTCTGTAGATTCTCTCAATCTCATCAGCATCGTACACGAACAAAAGATCCGGCCGTCCGATCAACCCTCCCAAACGGACAATCCTGCCATACTTGTCCAGGAAAAGCTTGGTCACTTTCGCAAACTCTGAGATATCGTACTGCCCTATCACGGGCACCATTCGCCAAGTATTCCCAAGTATCGGTATAGGTTTTGGTCCCGGCACTTCGGAATACGGTTTAGCGTTAGCGAAAATTTCTTCGGTCACTTCAGCCGTTGGGGCTATTTGGGAGCGCTGTCGTTTCGAGAACGGACAGCCTGTGGACGCGTAACGAACATTATTAGCCGCGATGGTTTGATACGCCTTCAATGCTAAAGAACGACCCATGGCGGATAAGGCCGCGTTGACGACTGAGCGCGAGCGCCGATCCGCTGTACCGTTGCCCAGTCATGGTCGCCAATCATAATGAGCTCGTAACAGTATATAAGTTTTTTGGCCGCTCTCTTTCGATGGGTGAAATTAATTCGCGTTCAGCAGAACAATGCGAGTACAACGCAACAAGTTTGCAACTTTATAATATTTTATTACAATTTTTTTTAAATATTTGTTTGAATTAAGGATTTACTTATCATAAAGGTAAGTAAATAAATTATGGTTTGACTTTATTACAACACAATACAATACAAATATTCTTTATTAACAGAAAAAATAACAAAATTTAAAATTCAGGCAGACAATAGGCTTACTACCTCAAAGTTATAAATAAATAAACAAATAATGGCTAGATAAGCATAAATAACAAAATTAAAACTAAAAGCTTTCGCAAACAGGTTCTATTTTTTTATCAACCTCCAATCGATACTTAAGTACTTATTATAAAATACAAAATACCTACAGATTAGTGATAGATAAGTAGAGAATAGATATAGATGATTCTTCCAAAATCGAGATTGCCATTCCTTATTTTGGCCATTGTTCGGTAGAATACATTATTCATTGTCATTTCGTTAGATTACCCAGCCTAAACCAGTCGGATATTTAGAGCCACAAACTAACAAACTCATAAATAAAATATTTAAGTTTCCGTTTTCGCTCAGGCAGGGTGCATCGATCCAAAGTCCAAACGAGAACACGAAGAAATTCGAAGAGATTATCCGACTCGCATCCCTTTCTCAATACGTGTAATAATAAGCGACCCTAGAATAATTTAATGGTTTGAATTATCATGTTGTGCATTATTGTCGTTCATTCCGGGTCAACAAAACGGGCTCTTACAATAACCGCACCCATATTTTTTTTATCTTGAAACATTTAACAAACATGGCGAGGCGCGGAAATATTACATTTTTTTAAATTATCCCGCCACCGCCAGAATAAGAAGAAAAAGAAATTGTATCCATACAGCCAATGTATCCAAGGGTTTGTTTAAGACACTGTTTTTCTTTTCCGAGATTGATATTTTGCGACATAGCACATCCTGTGAGGCAGACTATAAATATTATAGGGCACTGATTCTAATTATGATGGAAAGGCAGTAAGATGGTAAAAATAAATTTAATTGCGGAACGACATGTTACAGAGATTGATGGAGCCGAGCAAGAGAAGAGACATTTAGTGTTGCCAGTCTTAAGGATAAAATTATTTCCATATTAATTTGTTGGTATTGCCAACATGCTGGGGGGCAGGGGCATGTAGCCACATTATTATTAATAGTTGAAATTTGATTAGAACAATGGGATTTCAATCACCACCCAGTATGTTTGTTTTACCATTATTTAAACTATATAATAATAAAACTTAAAATTCTTAATTTTGTTTACACAATAAAAACAATCTAAGAACAATATTTTTAAAGAATATTGAAAGGTAACAGAGATGTATACCTTTTTTAAATACACATACCTAGATGCATTTTTAGTTATTCAAACAAATTAAACAAGAAATCTTTCAATTAACTCAAATAAATAAATTGGTATGCTTCAAACCCAATAGTTAATAACAACAATAACATCTGCTTATTGTAAATAATACAACTATTTATATTTATCGTAGCAGAGAAGTTACTTTACATTTTATATAAAATTATTACTTAGGACTATTAGAAGAACTTATTCTTATAGACCTATATAAAGGGAACATAATAGTATAATTTTAAACAAAAATCTTATTCTAATGGCAGCACAGCAAAGCCACTCAAAGAACGCTTATATATTTTTTTACAGGGTGTAATGAGATCAACTACTCTAACTAAGCCATCTGGGCCTGGGTAGGTCTTTACAATTCTGGCCATGGGCCATGTTAGGGGCGGGGCATTAGGCTCCTTCATTATGACCAAAGCACCAACTTTAACATTAGGCATGGTATCGCGCCATTTAGGACGGCATTGTAACACATTTAAATAGTACTTATGCCATATGTTCCAGAAGTGACCTTTTACTTTGTTACAAATTTCCCAGAATTTAAGTCTATTTATAGGTATGTCTACAGTATTTTTTTCAGGAAATGAAGTCATCGCAGTTCCTATCAAAAAATGTCCTGGAGTAAGGTAAGTAAAACTATTGACATCATCAGCTGTTACAGGTAATAAAGGTCTAGAATTTAAGATGGCTTCGATTTGACACAGTATGGTATGCAATTGTTCATAGGTTAAAAGATAATTCTGTACAATTCTCTTTAAGTGAAACTTCATACTTTTTACAGATGATTCGGCAAGGCCCGCAAAGACAGGGGAATAGCTAGGTACAAAGTGGAAGGATATTCCTTGTTGCGCTGAATAATTTAGCACCTGTCTTTGGTGGTCCTGCGAATTTTGCATATGGTACAACTCAACTAATGTGTTCTTTGCCCCTTTGAAGCAGCCGCCATTATCGCAGAACACGTCTGTAGGCAAACCTCGTCGCGCTATAAAGCGTTTAAAACAGGCCATGAAAGCATCAGTACTCAAATCCGAGGAGAGCTCTAAGTGGATGGCCTTGGTTACAAAACAGACAAACACACATATATAGCCTTTTGTTTGTAGAGCTCTCCTTACACGCGAATTTTTTACTTGAATCGGACCCGCGAAATCTATGCCTATTTTTTGGAAAGGTCGGCAGGCTGTAACTCGTTCAGGTGGCAAAGAACCCATAAGCTGTTTCGCACCCTGCGCCTTCATCCTGTAACAAAGTATGCATTTGTTTACAAAACCTTTTACATGGTTATAACCGTTTGTTATCCAATACTTTTGGTTCAAGCTAGATAATAATAGTTTTGCACCTGCATGTAACAATCTTATGTGCTCATGGTAAATAATGAGATTAGTTATTCGAGATTGCTTGGGCAAAATTATTTGATGTCTTTGCGAGTAAGAAACCTTAGATTTGTCTATTCGACCGCCTACTCGAAGCATGTTGTCTTTATCAAGAAAAGGATGAAGTGGTTTTAACGCACCTTTGACATTTTCGCTTCCTAATCTTAAACAATTAATTTCCTCCTTGAAATGAATGCTTTGTTCATGTTGTATAATTTTATTTAAGGCCCCTTGCAGTTCAATGGGAGCTAGCGCGGTACCTGACTTGCGCGCGTTTTTATTTTTAATATTGTAACAAAACCTTATTACATAGGCCATTATACGGGTCATTTTATTAAGGTCTGAGAATTTATCTAAGAAACTAAAAAAATTACTTTCTTTCTGCGTGACCAGAGAGACCTTGGCATTAGAAAATGCTTTCTTCATTTCAGGTAAGTCATCTGTGGGCGGCTGGGTAAAATTGTCATTTAAATCGTATTTACCGTTTTGCAGGAAACCTGGGCCACTCCACCATGAAGTTAATTGAAGCAGCTCGTCTGGATCTGCACCTCTGCTTACATAGTCAGCTGGGTTGTCGTCAGTGGCTACGTGTAGCCAGCGCCATCTAGTGGTTAGTTCGCGAATCAACCGCACGCGATTAGCGACATAAGCTTGAAGTCTTATTGGTTCTGTATTGACCCAAGCGAGTGCAATTTGTGAGTCAGTAAATAAATAAACTCCTTGTATGTTAATTTTAAGATTTAGCGTGTCATAGACTCTGTTAGTTAGTTTTGCGAGTAAAAGCATTGCATTTAATTCCAAACGCGGTATAGTGATAGTATCTTGATTGCGAGGGTTGATTCGTGACTTAGAGCATAGTAAGGAAAGTGAAGCGTTACCAGAGTCGTCAACCACTCGAAGATATATAGCACAGCCATAACCAATCGTGCTTGAAGCGTCAGCAAAACCTATCAGTTGTACCACACTAGCATTGTTGGGAACATTTATGTTTCTCTTTATAGTTATAGGTTTCATATCTGTTAATTTTTGTACAAATGAAAGCCATTCGAGTCGTAATGGGTCTGACGGAACTTCGTTCCAGTCAATTTTTTCTGACCACAATCTTTGCATAAAGGATTTTGCTTTGACTAAAACAGGCGACATAAAGCCAAGGGGATCGTAAAATTTAGATATGTAACTTAATATTTGCCGTTTAGTGGGATAATCGTGGTTAAAAGGTTCTGGGCAAGAGAACACAAAACAATCTTTGCTGACATTAAGTGTCAGTCCTAATGTTTTCATAAATAAATCATTTTTTTGAAAGTCTAAATCGTCAAATTGTTGCTTGTCTGGGGAAATTCCCTCTAATACTTGAGAATTATTTGAAGCCCATTTATGAGTATAAAAGTTTCCCTTGCTTAGTAGTTCGCACAACTGTCGTTTGGCTTCTGCAACTGTATTTAAATCGGAGTGCGAAAAACAGGCATCGTCGACATAGGTGCAATTTTTTAAAATGTATGAAGCCAAAGGAAACTCATTTTCATAGTTAACAGCTAGTTCATGCAGACAACGCGTTGCTAGAAAACTCGAGCTTTTCTGTCCGTAAGTAACAGTATCTAGCTGTATACATTGTATAGGTTCATTTACATTGCCTCTCCATAGAATGTTTTGTAGGCAAGCATGCTGAGGATTGATATTTATGCATCTGAACATTCGGCGTATATCAGTCGAGAATGTAAATTCACCTAAGCGAAACAGGAGCATTATATCGAACAATTCCTTTTGGACAAGAGGGCCATTCAGCAAAAGATCGTTTAATGATATTTTCTTATCAGTCTGCATAGAAGCATCGAAAACCACACGAGTCTTCGTGCTCTTGCTGTTTACATTTATTACGGCATGATGCGGCATGAAATATAGAGGATCGTTTTTCAAGTCTAAGGAACTGAAGTCAATATAATGTCCATGTCCTAATTCAATGTATTCATTTATGAACTTTTCATATTCGGAAAGCAAATATGGACTTTTGTGCAATTTTCTTTCGAGGCTAAGAAACCTATAGTATGCATAGTCAAAGGAGTTGCCAAGAGCATTATTAATTTCGTCTAAAGGTAATTTTAAGGGTAAATCGACCTGAAATTGATTTTCCTTTAGTGAAGTAGTTTTCTGAAAAATGTTTTCACATAATTCATGCTCCGGAATGCTTTCATTAAAAACTTCAGGAACGCTTTCAGCTTTCCAAAATTTTTTCAGGTTTTCATTTAAATCAGAATTGCAGTCAAGACATAAGAGCGAGACCTTACTTGATTGTGAGTTAGATTGCCTTGGTAAAGCTCCTGCGATGATGTGGCCGAATTTAGTATTAACGAAGCGTGGTTGAGCATGCTGGTGCAGGTGCTGCTGCCCTGGCGGCTCGCGGCGCTCAGCAGCCGGCCGCGGGGATCGCTGCGGCGTCGGCTGATCTGGTAACAGCGTCTGAAAAAATATGTCGGCACCTATGAGCATGTTTATCTCTGATGGAATGTGAAATTCTGCATCAGCCAGCTTTAAATCTGAGGGAATATTTATAGCCTCCAGGTCGACCTTAAATTGTGGGAGTTTACAGGTGATTTTTTCAAGCACATGGCAATTAATCGTCACCTTGTATGGTGAAGCCAGTGAAAATATTTCGAGGGGGATTGAATATCTCGCAGCATTATTTGTATTGCTGACCCCTATAATTGTTGTCTTTTCTGTCTTGGGGCTGAGCCCTAGGACATCAATTAATTTATTCGTTACCAGAGACACTTGCGATGCAGAGTCCAGTATAGCTTTTACATGGACTTCCTTACCGGTCTTGGTAAAAAGCTTGACTTTGACCGTCGGTATTAAAATTTTGTCACAACCTGTATTAGAGATTAATGAAACAGGCTGTGATTCTTCTGGGTGAAGCAAAGTATTGTGAGCTTGTTTACAAATATTGCACCGGAAGTGAAATCTACATTTACCTAGGTGATTGTTCAGACAGATATCGCACAAGTTATTTTCTTTACAGATCTTAATTCTTTTATCACAAGGAAGAAGTTTAAATTTAGGGCATTCAAATAATCTGTGATTGGACTTACAATGTTTGCAGGACTTGGACTCCGATGCTGCAGCTACATTTACCACTGCTGCCCGGTGGTGAGTTTTGCCCGACATGGCCGGCTCGACATTCTCTAATGCCAAGGCTCTCCGTTCCAGGTGCAGCAGGAAATCTTCAATTGTAGGATCGGCAGCGTCGCTTCGCTCGAGCTGGTATGCCCGTGATGTGTAGGAGTCTAATTTTCGGTACAAAATAGCCAATATAATAGGATCCCATGTTTCAGTCTTAACTTTTAGGTTTTTAAGGGAGGCTAGGCACTGTTTAACTTGCGATACAAATTCCCTAATGACACTTGGCGTTGATTTGTGAATTGCATTTAAATCAAGGAGGGAATTAATATGCTCGTTTATAATTTTAGATGTGTGGTTATACCTACTATTAAGTAAATTAAGCGCCTCTTCATAACTTTCAGAATTGAACGGGAGATTTTTAATCAAATCTAAGGGTTCTTTCTGTAGGAAAGACCTCAAGTAATACAATTTTTGTACGTTATCTATGCTTCTATCGTTATGTATAATGGCTTTAAACAAATTAATGAATGGCGTGTACTCACTATATTTTCCCGTGAAAATTTCAATATGTATCGTTGGTAATTTCGCTTTGAATGCGCACGAAGATGTGTTTGTCGTAGGAGAGGATTTTGCCATAATGGCATCATTGAGGGCAGTCAGTATTTGATAGTATTTACCCTCGCTCTCCGCCACGTCTTCAGCGTCGCACTCGTCCAGAGCAAGAATTTGCTTATTATACAGTTCGTATTCTTGGAACAACTCCACTATTCGTGACCGTTTGGTCTGTAATATTTGTAACGTCGTGGCTTCCACATCCATGGCATTCAAAGCGAAATTATACAACCGCGTCATAGACGCCTTTGCGTATCCTCGCGACGCCTTCAATCGCTTTATGTTCGCTTCGTCTTCCATGTTGACAACACACTATATCTATAGCACTTAAAATCGTAAAATAGCCGGTCTAAGACAAACAAATTACGGTAAAAACTTCGGAAACCGAGGGACTTCGTAGCTTCAAATTACTTGAGTTGCGTCGACTGCGCCGCGCTGCGCGGGCAGCTAGCTTCATGCGAAGGTTTGCGACGTTGCGTGCTCCCGTGATGCGGCGTGCCTGCTTTACTGCTCGCACCTACGGGTTGAGAACGGGATGGGTTGCGTACTTTCGCGCCGAATTTGACAAGTGCGATATTTGCGCTCTCGCTTCTTCTTGCGCACGGATGGATCGTGCGGGTTTCTTCTATTTTGTTGCGCGGACTTCGTTCGGCGGCGGCCGTTCAAATTGTATCGGAACGGCAACGCTGCTCCTGCGCCTTGCTGCTTGCTGTAGCTCGCCTGCACCGCGGCCGAGAAATATTGCGGCGAATTGCGCGATGTACAAAATGGCGGCGTTGAATCGCAGCTCCAAACAAAACTCTGAATCTTGCAATGTCTTTTTTGAGCACTTTCCACTATTATTTATCACTTCTCGAAGGACCAACATGTGAGGCAGACTATAAATATTATAGGGCACTGATTCTAATTATGATGGAAAGGCAGTAAGATGGTAAAAATAAATTTAATTGCGGAACGACATGTTACAGAGATTGATGGAGCCGAGCAAGAGAAGAGACATTTAGTGTTGCCAGTCTTAAGGATAAAATTATTTCCATATTAATTTGTTGGTATTGCCAACACATCCAATACCCTCTTAAATAATTTCTTTATTATCCTAAATTATGCTTTAATAGGTGAAATCAAAACGTATAGTTGTAACTAATAAAAGTTCCAGTCTGCAACTTTCAGCTAAGCAGATAATAGATTTAATCGGACCTTAAACAGTACCCGAATTATTTTTCATAGCTGGCAAGTGTTTACTGTAACTGTCAAAATGTCAAACCCTCAGCTTTGTTTTGTTCATTTCATTACATTTAGTTTGTTTATTTTAATTATATCAGTTGTCGCAATAAGGTTACTATAAAATGATATCAGATTTTGCCAAAGAGAAGGTCTTTTGGACGCGGAAGATGAACCTCAAACTAGTAAAATATATACATAGTAAACCAAATATTTGGAACCCAAAACATCCCAAATACACTTCAGTTGAATTCAGGGACCAAACTTATGCGGAATTTGCCGCAAAGTACGGAAATGAGTTCACAGGCCAAGCAGTCAAAGATCGGTGGACAAATATTCGATCCACTTTTGCGAATTACCTGAGGAAACTTAACGCGAGTCGAATGAAAGAAGATGGAGACGTGAGTAAATATTAACTGTTTGCTTTTTCGCCAGTAGAATTATTTATAGTATTGTATTAGGCAAGGAAGTTTCGGTTTTTCAGGGATACAAAGAATTAAAAATGTCTAATGTCTGAAAGCCGTTTGACTATGAAGAGATAAACAATAGAAATAAAAGAGATAAACAATAGAAATAAGGTCAACTTGCAATAATGCAGGGAAAGAGATTCCAGAGTTTTATAAAGCTTCATACCCAATGGTTTAACCTGACAACCTGCTTTAAAATTAACCAAAACAAATTAATGATATAAATTAAATAAATAATAAATAAATAAATAAATAAATATTAGGGGACAATCTTACACAAATCAACCTAGTCCCAAACTAAGCAAAGCTTGTACTATGGGTACTAGACGACGATAAACATACTTATATAGATAAATAAATACTTAAATACATAGAAAACATCCATAACTCAGGAACAAATATTTGTGCTCATCACGCAAATAAATGCCCTTACCGGGATTCAAACCCAGGACCAGGACCTCTTGCTTCGTAGGCAGGGTCACTACCAACTAGGCTAAAGCGGTTGTTACATTTCATCATTCCCTACCACAATTAAATGACATGATATAATTAAAATGAAAATTTTTTTATTTAAATTTACAGGAATACAAAGTCAATTGGCATCTCTGGGAGCCCTGCCAATTCCTTATGAAAGTCAACAGACGAGCCAAGTCTGACACTTCAAATGCACAAGGTTTTGATAATGGTGGCAGTGAAAAAGTGGTAAATTCTTTTATTTATTTTTACATATACACCGTGAAATTTTAGTGGTTGTTTTCCCGAAACGAGGTGATTTAGTATTGATTGTACAATCGATTTATAATTACTATTTTTACTAGAGTCAAAAATCCAATTGTGAAAAACGAAAGTCGAAAATGACCGCAAACCAATAGTAACGCTTCGTTGGTACCTAACCTATCGTACGATCGTACGCTACTTGTACCAACGAAGCGTTAGTATTGGTTTGCGGTCATTTTCGAATTTCGTTTTTCACAATTGGATTTTTGACTCTAGTCAAAATAGTAATTATAAATCGATTGTACCATCGAAACTAAATCACCTCGTTTCGGGAAAACAACCACTACAATTTCACGGTGTATTGAGAGAAGAGCAACTGGAGATTTTTATTCCATCTTTTTTCTTGTTCCAGGATAATAATATAAATTTGTGCCCAACAAAAGAAGAAAATGAATGGAGCAATGATGGCATGGCATCAGAGAATTCAGCTTCAAATGCAAATTCAGACTGCACTTCAATTGTAAATAATTTAGTTAGAATTTTCAAAGGTGTCCAGAATGACGCTTTTGGATTAGAAAATACAAAGAACGGGAAAGTTGGCAGAGCAGTTAATAGAAAACTATCACAAATGAACTCATATGATGCTGCAAGAGTATCGCATAAAATTATGGAAATATTATTGTTGTATGATGAGAATAACCCTTTAAATCCTAATAAATTAAAGTCTGATTGCTTGTAAAGTGAATTTTTATTTTATATTTGTTTTATTCCAATATAAAACCACCGAAAAACTTGCGTGGGAGCTAGCTATGCAACCGGCGTCTTCATAATTAAGACAATTTTTATTTGATCAAGCTGAAAACTTCAATCAATGATTATCAAATATTTTGCTGCACTCAGTGGTATTCAAAAAGCGAACTGAAACAACAGTTTAAAGGCCACCACAAACTGAAGCGCGGTGCGTTGACGGAGGGTGCCAAGTGCGCTCTATGTATATAAAACACTGAATCATATACGGTGACACAAACCGACAACGCAGCACAGCGTATATGATTCAGTGTTATGCAGCGCGCTGGGCACGCTCCGTCGCCGTTGCGCGCACCCCGCGTTACGGTCTGTGGAGAACTTAATTTTCAACGACTACTATACAATACTGCCATAAGGAAAAATACCTTAAAAGATAAACGTTTTTTCGTTCACGAACTCAAAACAATTTATACAATCACATTTTTGCTACAATTACATTCCCCTTTCGTAAATAAAAAAAAAAATAGTTTTAGTTACTAGCTAATAATGAATGACAGTTTATATGTCATAATATAATTCATTAAATTTAACCTGTTATATTTATCCTTTTTAAGCTGATGGCTTTGATCGCCAAAGCTCAATAAAAATAAAGCCAGCTGACTGACTGACATCTGATAATTCTGACATACGACTTATGATTTTGACAGTAGTGTTGTTGCGATAGCGATAGTGTCGCTATCGATAGTTGACCTTGAGAAAACAGTCGATAGTCTATCGAAAACATCGACATGCTGCAATACTATCGATAGTATCATGTCAAAAAAGTCGATACTATCGATTGATGAAAATCTAATCTAATATATAAAGATCTCGTGTCACAGTCACAGTGTTTGTTATCAACCTCCTCCGAAATGGCATGGGCGATTTTTATGAAACTTTTTTGTCCAAATTTGCTGGGTCTGAGTATAGGTCGTAGGCTATTTTTTTACATCCCTATTCTTCGCAGACGAAGTTACGGGCAACAGCTAGTAAGTAATACTATTGCTAAAGATCAATAGTATCGATACATTATTTTTATCAATCGATAATATCGCCTAAGGGTATGCGCGCACGGGCAACTTTTGTCTCCGGGCAACTTTTATCAAGTCTATGGGTTAGTATGGAAGTGCGCCGCGACTCCCGGGATACAAATACACATAACACAAAAAAAATCGCCTTCCGACTAAGTTGCTCGTGCGCGCATACCCTGATTTTTCAAGAGTCGATAGTTTCAATAGGACTATCGATAGTATGACTGATTGTCAAGGCCACGATATTATCGATAGACTATCATTATCGCAACAACACTATTTGACAGTTGGTTGACTGACACTTGATGTGACGGTGGCGGTGGCGGTGGCGCTACGCTATTTTTTTCTATTAAAATTAGCCTGGTAAATTAGTTGCGAAATCTTATATATTTTTAAATTATTATCAACCCTTCTAACAGTATCATGTTTACAATAACGGAACAGAATTCGGACAATACTGTAGAAATCATAAACATCGACAGTCCTCACTTTTTGCACAAACTGAAGACAAGATGGGACAAAATTTATTCGCATCCCGACGTTTTCCGCTATAAAATAGAAAATTTACGTGAAAGAATAATAGATAATAAATATATACTTCTGGTAAATGCCATGTGGTTACTTATATTGATGTTTAATGTGTTTAAATGGTTAATTCTGTGAAAACATGGGCTTTTGATTCGTTCATATATAATAACACGTTTTTATACCCCTTTTAGTTAAATAAGGATCGCGGATTTAAGCGTCGCACTCCAGAATGCATAGATGACGTTCGCCAGCAGTTTGATTCTGAAAAATTTAATTTTAACAAAGTGTCATCTAAAGAAATATTATTTAAAATGCAGAGTAGAGACGGTAAGTTTACTACAAGTATAAAAATAACCGTATAATTATTTTAAATAATGAGTAAAGTACATTTTTTATTAA
Source organism: Archips crataeganus (assembly GCA_947859365.1). Taxonomy (NCBI): domain Eukaryota; kingdom Metazoa; phylum Arthropoda; class Insecta; order Lepidoptera; family Tortricidae; genus Archips; species Archips crataeganus. Next base: position 9,743,366 of record OX402064.1, read on the forward strand.
TTTTAAAGTAAAAGAAGAGGTAATTTTGAAGAAAGTGATTGTGGATTAAAAATCAAACTGGTCAAAGATGAGAGAATTAATCTACTTCAAAACTAGATTTACAAATATTACCATGAGCTTTATGCTGAAGGAAAACATTGTGAGGAAACCTACATAGACCTACAAAGAAATTCAATTGTGTGTGTGAAGTTCCCAGTCCGCACTGGGCCTGTGTGGGAACTATAACTATAGCCCAAGCCCTCTCACTCTGAGAGGAGGCCTGTGCCCTGCACTGGGACCTATAAAGGCTGGGATGATGATGATGATGATTGATAAACAAATTATTTGCAGAAGTTATAGGCAACAGCTAGTAATAATATAAAATTACTGGCCAGATTGTTTATCCTCAGCCTTCGAGGTTGGCATTTTGTTTTCAATCCTTCTGGTAATGCTATTGTGTAAGGACAGTGATAACCTATTGTTCCGCTAGCTCCACAGCTTGTTTTCCTTCTACTGTCTTTTTTTAGGCACAGATACTCACACATTTCTAGTAAATGTGAGTCCAATATCGCAGTATCATACTTTGCTGTGTCCGTCAGTAAATTTGTGTCTGCCACAAGTTGTGATGGAGGACAGTCTCAAATTGGCTATTGAAGTTAAGTTTCTGGCACGGGATCGGTGAGTGTAGGCAAGTATTATTAAATAGGATAATAGCAGGACTCATGCATGCCATGTACTTACGCGCGATATTTACCCACCGCGGGGACAATCTCCTGCGATCGAAATTTCAGTAGGTTGTCACAAGCGCGCGCCGACGCACGTTCATTCATGTTCCACGGAAAAAATATGCCGCCTGGACTTTTATAAGTGAAAATGGTGAAACAGGGGGCAAATTTTAATATGACTATGCTAGAATTAATAGCTAATATAACAATTTGGAAGTTCGTATAGTGCTGTCCCTCTTACTCTTCTACAAAAAGATATAAGTGTGAGCGGGATGCCACGATGAGAAGTTCGAAAGTTGACCTTCGTATCTAGTATAACGTTAGGGTACTGTGAGCATGGCAATGTGTTCTGCGCATTACAATAAATATCCTTTTTTGTTAGGATTCCAGAGCTAAAATGGCAAAAACGGAACCTTTATAGTTTCGCTATGACCGTCTGTCCCTTTGTCCGTCCGTGGCTTAGCTTAGGGAATATTAGTGCTAGAAAGTTGGCATGGATATAATATATAGCAATTATCCCGACAAAATGGTAAAACAACTATGTAAAACAACATGTAGAGAAAAAAAAATTAATCCAAACTGCCAGCCCTTGTCACTGTCGGCACGCACACATTCTTAAGGAGACGGAGTAGTATAATCTGTGGCTACAATCGCGGTAAGTACCAAGATTTTGTACGGGATGCAGTATCTGTTATGAAATAACTATTAAGTAATCTGTGATAATAGCTTAATTGTAATAATATTTTAATTATGATATTGAATTTTATAATTATAATGATCACAAGCGATCAACTGCTGTACCTACTCCAATGAGCTAAACTGGCTAAAAATATATTAATGACATAAAAATAATGTAATAGAATAATGTGGCTGATAGTGTCACTGTAGCACTTGTACAGTGGGCTGCAAAAGTGCATGGACATCTCGGGGTGATAATCGCGTGAGCGCGCGCGCGGGTAGGTATGTTAATAACATCAAACAATCAAACACTGCTCACGCGATTATCGCCCCGAGATGTCCATGTACTTTTGCAGCCCATTGTACCATAGCCATAGAAAACATTAACAAATAAATAATTGATACCCCTCATTATAGCTGCGGAGTCTGTCCATGCCGTGTTTGCTCTATTATGTCACAAACACTACTAGCTACTACTAGCTGTAGCCCGCGACTCCGTCTGCGAAAAGTAGAGGTATAAAAATAGCTTATGACCTTAGATTATTTAATGTCATATAAGCATTGAGCCAACTGTTGGCTTATATCTTTTTGGGACGTTTCCATGCCGCCTAAGCATACAACCTATTCTCAGACCTACCAAAAATGGATAAAAAATTTCATAAAAATCGGTCAAGCGATCTCTGAGGAGTTTGATAACAAACATTGTGACACGAGATTTTTAAATATTAGAAGAAGATTCAATTTTGAATTTATATTGTAGGACTGTAAAACAATATTGGCAATACAATATTGCATGTCAGCTACCAGTTGTTAAAATAATTACCTAATGAAAATGTTTGTAAGTGTTGATAAACTTCTGTTCCCAGCAACCTCAAATTAGGTTTCAACAGTCTCTGTGCCTTTGCGTCTGTGAATCATCTGCACTATCATATGTTATTTGACAAAAATACGTGGCTCGTTGAAACGGCTGTAAGTAATTCAACTTAATAATAATAAAATAAACAATGATAAACAGAGATCAAAGGTTTTGTAGCATGCTAAGTTGAATGCGAACAATGGAGTCGATATTATATTACCATTGAAATTCAACTGTTATTCATACTCATACTCAAAACGCTATAGTTTGCTTTCGTCTTACCATGTAAAAAGTCCGAACCTTAATAATAATATGATTTAATTAAAATTAAACTTAATTGATTCCTTTGTGTAACGAAAGTCACTCATACGGTTTGTATGACTAATTTTCGTTACACAAAGGACGCGATCTTAATTTTGTTTTTATTAAGCCCTTAATTGTGTTTTTTTTAAACAACCCATAATTCAAACCCTTATTGCAATAACATGATGGTTTTAATTGACAGGTCGTCAATAATTGTTATTCAATCAAGTTAGACAAGACAGGTCGTGTTTTAGCACTTTTAGGCTTGATTTCCTCCTACGCTGACATCGGTCGCTGACGTCGGTCGCGCGTACGAATATACACAATACTCTATGGGCCACCGCACAGCGACGCCGACGTCCGCGACAGATTTATTGCTACGCGCCGCTGATGGCGCGCGTCGGTCTCGCTCGTCAGCGCGCGCGCGTCGGTGCGCTGACGCGCTATACACCACTATCGCGCGCTCAGTGCGAAGCTGACCGACATCGGTCGCTGACGTCGGTCGAGCGTACGAATAAACACAATACTCTATGGGGCACCGCACAGCGACGCGCATTTGTCATACGCGACCGACGGTACGCTCGACGGACGGTAGCGACCGACGTCAGCTACGCTGACGTCGGTCGAGCGTACCGTCGGTCTCGTATGACAAATGCGCGGCCATCAGCGTCGCTGTGCGGTGCCCCATAGAATATTGTGTATATTCGTACGCGCGACCGACGTCAGCGACCGATGTCGGTCAGCTTCGCACTGAGCGCGCGATAGTGGTGTATAGCGCGTCAGCGCACCGAAACACGCGCGCTGACGAGCGAGACCGACGCGCGCCATCAGCGGCGCGTAGCAATAAATCTGTCGCGGACGTCGGCGTCGCTGTGCGGTGGCCCATAGAGTACACTGTGTATATTCGTACGCGCGACCGACGTCAGCAACCGATGTCAGCGTAGGAGGAAATCAAGCCTTAGCCACACTCAGAAAATTATTAGAACATTTACTGTAAGATGTTCTATGGTGGGTCACAATTTAGTTGGGTCGATACCAAAGAGTATTGTAATATTATATGAACAAGAGTGGCAACTCTATGGTCAAATATGCATGTATGGAAGGTGCTGCTGCCCTACGCCCTGGTGAAGAACTAATGTGACGTATCTATAGATGTATACCTATCTATATGTATATGTTGGTAGTGATGTACAGCTATAATTACGCGTAATTTTAATTGATAGGCTAATTGCCACTATTCGTATTTTAGCCGTCTAATTCAAATCAGCATATACGAAGTATAAGCGGCTAAACCCGATTTGCACTATACGGCTAAAATACGAACATTGGCAAGTGGCCTATCAATTAAAGTCCTTGACCGTACAATTTGGTACGCCATGGCCATGGCCGATGAATGACAACTGACAAGTTTGACAAGTCAACCAAGATGGCCGCTAATTTAGTTCTTCACCAAACAACCAGAGATCGCTGTAGTCGCATGAAAAGTGTGATATATGTAAGTGTGCCCCCCCTGGTCGATACCTACATCTAGTCTACATCTTAAATATGTAAACTTGATGCACACTTAGGTATAGTAAAGTTCATTTGGCGAGATTATTGATTTTAAGATACAAGCTTTTTCAAAAGTAATGAATATACTTAATGCACATTATTTTCACAGAAATGCCGTCATCTAAAAGGTCCTGTATACATAATGGAAGTCAACCCAGTGCCTGCATTCTGCTATGAAGTTAAAAAACATACAATACTACAAGCAACCAGAGACATATTTAAATTAATAGAGTTTTTCTTAGAGAAATCAATCGGGCACAACATACTCATGGTGACTGGAGAGCCCATTGTACCAGGGAATGAGGAACGTGAGGTGGTTAGAGTATTAGTTACTCCAAGGAAGTCCACCGCTGGTGTTAAGCAGTTAACATCATTCAATATTGCCGTTTACGAATTGAACGGATGGTTTCCAGTGTTCGGTAAGTTTTTGTTGTATTTACATTTTTTTATAACAGGGAGAATAAGTGGGTTATCGTGGTATATGTATGTGTGTCTCTATTTGTAGCTTAGGTCCATAGAGATTTCATCAATTCAATTCATATTTTCATAGACTGTTGGGTGACTTTTATTTTTGACCTAGTCTATTTATTATGTTTATAAAGTACTACGCCATACAATTTGTTCGCAGGAAACAAATAGGCGTCTTATACTATTTACTATGAGCAGGCAGTACTTTACGAGTAGTTTTTAAAAAAATACCTACAGACATTAAAAGCTTAATAAGAACAAAATCACGATCGCGTCCTTTGTGTAACCAACTAATCGTTACACAAAGGAATCAATTAAGTTTTGTTTTAATTAAAGCCCTTAATTGTGATTTTTTTTTTATTTTGATAACGACTCTTATAGTAAAAAAAAAGTATAGTTATTTTCAATTTTAATATTTTTCTACGGGGCATTAGGGGTTTTTGCCTAATTAGCAATTTTGATCGAAATCGTTTGAACAGTTTTTGAGATCTCAAACGTAAGACAAAGATCATATCGCCGCTACATTGAATAAAGCTCGTATCTCGTAATCTATAATCTTACTAAGTAAACTTTAAATGTTGCGTTTCAAGGTTCAGTTTAGATTACATAATTTCTCGAAGATACGAGCTTTTTTCGATGTAGGGAAGATATCGTCGGGGATAGTGCAATACCTTGTAACTAGCACTGGTAAATACTGCGTATCTGCACAAAACCCACAGAGAAAATCCACGTAACTGGCATTGGTTAATACCGCGTATCTAAAAAATGTAGCCAAATTAAGATTTCCCGCCAACGATATTCTAATCAGGATTTTACGTTCGTTGGCGGTGTTAACCACCCTATGGGTATTGTACAGATACGCAGTATTTACCAGTGCTAGTTACGCGGTATTGCACTATCCCCGAGGATATGTAATATGTAGGTAAGGTACAAATATTGATTGATTAAAAGTACAAGATAGGATTGTGCCCTTGGTTTCTTTTAATAAAATATGAATTAAGATATATTTTTCTTTGTTATAGATCCAGATTCTTTTGATGTTCTTAAAACGGCAGATTTAGAAACTGAACTAAGGAAATGGGAGTTTCCAAACTTTGAAAAATTATGCGACGAAATGAAATCAATTTATTAAATTAAAGTAGTACTACTTAATAAAAATTATTTGTAAAATATAAATTTAAAAAGTAATTAATTATTGTGATGTATGTACAGATATAAACAAAGTACTTATTTACTAAAAGTTCCTCTAAAAGACAATTTAACGAATAGGTAGTTTCAAAGTGTATGTTACTAGGTACTTTAAGTCTACTAAATACATATTATCATAATATGAATAATGTAATACTTAAGTACATGAAATATTATTAGTTGTAATGGTAAATGCATAAAATAAAATATTTGTATTTAATGTTAGAAGTTTTACTGCTGTATTTAACCCTTTATCGGCCACAAAAATGTAGGTACACAAATATTCGACGTTCCTATTTTTACAGTATGGTACAAAGTCAATTGAACTTGTAAAAACATAATAAATAATAAATAAATAAATTTTAAGGGACAATCTTACACAAATCGACCTAGTCCCAAACTAAGCAAAGCTTGTACTATGGGTACTAGACGACGATAAACATACTTATATAGATAAATAAATACTTAAATACATAGCAAACATCCATAACTCAGGAACAAATATTCGTGCTCATCACACAAATAAATATGTTAGATGATTTAGTAGAAGCGTGTTTGCCTGGCTTGCAACTCTGCGTTTTTCGTTTTTTTTTTGCGAAATTACGTTAAATTTACCATGCATGAGCTTTACGGTGAAGGAAAACATCGAGAGGAAACCTACACACCTACGAAGAAATTCAATGGTGTGAATGAAGTTGCCAATCAAGTAGTTTGTATGACAATGCAAGATCGCGTTCAGTAAAATAGTTATTTTTATTAACAAATACTTAATTATCTACATCGCAGAAATTAGACCCGGTGACTACTTCGCTGTTGTGCATATGAGTAACCGCTAGATGGACTTTGATTGATATGGTTGCGGTCCACAGACATCATATAAACAAGTGATGTCTGTGTTGTGGTCCCATTTTTGACCTCCGAAGTTGGCATAATACCTTAACTTTTTGTTCAATCTCTATAATTTTCAAAGCCCCTGACGTATTCAAGTCACTCTGTAGAAATGTCTTGTTTCTTTCTGAAACCGGTTATCTTCATTGGCTTCGTTGTTTTATTATTAGCTCTGATTTTTGCTATGTTTATGCTTATTGACGTCTACAGTTCCTTAGCTAACGTACAGTTTACTCGTATCAAATTTATTTGAACTTTACCCTGAATTAGTGTCGTGTTGTGATTCATACATGTTTACGAGATCGGTTTCGTCGCGTATCATGTTCCCCCTTGACCCTCCTCTAGAATAAAACGTTTGGACGACATTATCGACTTCAGTGCGTTAGTTACACCCGCGGAAGCCGGTACGATGAGGCTCCCAGTTTTATTCGTTTTTACAATCGTGTTGATACAATATGGCCAATGTAGACGCTTAGAATGGATGCCAAACATTTTGGACGCGTTCACTAACAAGACTTCGGAATTAACGGATTACGTGAGATCAAAAGGGAACGCCATATCAAACTTCTACGTAGAAAAAGTGAAGAAGAGGATAGTTTCGTATTTGGGTGTGAAGAACGGGCGAAGTTTGCCGCCGCCGCCGATAGATGATGAAGATGAGCTTTCGAGGGTGAAAAGGAGGTTTGATGAATACATAACGAGCTCTCAGACGGAATCCCGGGAGTTGTTCGACTCTATTGCTCCTAGTGCAGTCAAATATGAATGTACAGATGACGACCCCTCGATTCATATGACGACGCCACAGTTGATCGCACTACACGGGTACAACTCAGAGTCCCACACTGTGGTCACTGACGATGGGTATATTCTCACATTGCACAGAATTCCTTACTCCAAATACGCGCTCGATGCATCAACTCCGAAGAAAACAGTTTTGCTTCACCACGGTTTGCTCGGTAGCTCAGCTGATTGGGTGATACCCGGTCCTGGAAAGGGTCTAGCGTATGTGCTATCAGATGCCGGCTATGACGTTTGGATGGCCAACGTCAGAGGTAACACGTATTCCAGAGCGCATATATCATACAGCATAGACAGCTTCGCCTTTTGGAACTTCACATTCCACGAGGTAAGCCAGCATGACTTACCGGCTGTGATCGACCACGTGATGAAGACTAAAGGATGGGATGTTAAGATCAATTATATCGGTCATTCGATGGGTACTACGGTGCTGTTCGCTCTGCTGTCTACCAAAACGCAATACAATCATGTTTTAAGGGCCGGCTATGCTCTGGCGCCAGTCGCCTTTATGACCGAAGTTAAGAGCCCGATAAGATTACTTGCTAAGTTTGCTGATAACATCGAATATTTACTTAAGCTTTTGGGCCAAAACGAGTTCATGCCGCAGAACGCTGTTCTCAGATGGCTTTCGAAGCACGCTTGCGAAATTAATCACTATGAAGAAGTGATTTGCGAGAATTCTATGTTCGTACTTTGCGGGCATGACGAGAAACAGTTCAACAAGACTTTGATGCCGATTATCTTGGGTCATGTTCCGGCTGGTGCTTCGACTAGGACTCTAGTTCATTATGCTCAAGAGATTCGTAACGCTGGCCGTTTCCAACAGTTCGATTACGGGGCTGCGGGGAACATGAGACAATACGGATCTAACATACCGCCTGAGTACCCGCTACACAATATCACTTTGCCGATAGCATTGTTCGGTTCCGAGAACGACTGGTTGGCGAGTAATGTTGACGTTACCAATCTTTACACGAAACTGGCTAATCCTATAGAACACTACATAGTGCCTTTGAAGGAGTTTAATCATATTGATTTTCTATGGGCAATTGACGCACCGAAGCTAGTTTACGCGAAACTATTGCAACTGTTAGAAGACGACGTCGGCCAAAGATTAGATAATGCAATTTTAACGAATAATTTGAATTAGTGCGATGCATGGTATTTTAACTAGATACTTTAGTTGATAAGTTATATATGTTAATGGACAAACTACTTAGTAACTCATACATTGTTATCAGCATTATAATCATAGGCACTTCGATGGCAAGTCACTAAGCCCAATATTCAACTCTCCACCAATCTTTGCCTTCGTCTTATGAATATTATCGCCCTACCTGAATGTAAGGGCACCCTACACTGCATAGATTTGAGATTATGCAATGAGTATTGTTTGTATGTTTATTTCACATTCATAATTTAACGCTTAATAAAACGAGTGATTACAAAATGTAAACGATTTATTTATTAACTACCCTTGTGTTACTATAGGTACTACGAAAATTAAGATGACAGGAAGGCACGTCGCGTACTTCGAAGTTTGAAATTTGTGGTAGCTTGTAAGTGTACATATACAGGGTTATTTGTAATTCACTAGCATCCTTTTAACCCTAAACTCCTACCACTTAAACAAATGTTTTTTTGTTTTACGGCTTTTGTCATAATCATAATTAATATTTTTGGTGTAAGTAATAACGTTTTGAAAATTTGAGATTACCTCTTATTTTACGATACTCTGTGTATTTGTATGGGAAAAAAAGTGATTCATTTTAAAAAGTCGTAAAACAAAAAACATTTGTTTGAGTGATAGGAATTCAGGGTTAAGAGGATGTCAGTGAATTACAAATATCCCTGTATAAATATGGCCAGAGGCCTTTTGTCTAACACGCAGGCGCTTGTGATCGCATTGACCATCTTTTTTTTCTTTTTAGGGTTCCGTAGTCAACTAGGAACCCTGATAGTTTCGCCATGTCTGTCCGTCTGTCTGTCTGTCCGCGGCTAAGCTCAGAGACTGTTAGTACTAGAAAGCTGTAATTTGGCATCAATATATAACGTAAAGTGGGGGTGATTTTTTTTTGTCGACTAACCCTATTGTGTGGGGTATCGTTGGATAGGTCTTTTAAAATCATTGCGGGGTTGCTAACATGATTTTTCTATTCAGTGATCTGTTGGCGAAATATTCAACTTTAAAGTGAAAATTTTCATTAAAATCGGCCGTCCCCCCCCTCTAAAATCTAAACTGTTGGGTGGAAAAATTTGAAAAAATTCAGAAGGGTAGTAAATATATCAAATTTACTAGGAAAATTATAGCGGCTAAGATTGCTTGGAAATTATTTGTAGTTTAAGAGTAAATAGTAGCCTAAGGTATAAAACATACCTAAACTTGGATGATTCCGTACACATACGAAATCCTTAGAAAAAAATTACTAGATTTTTTCGTAATGGCTACGGAACCCTACCTTGGGCGTGTCCGACACGCTCTTGGCCGGTTTTTTATTATGAGACGGAGGCAAACGAACCCCTTCGGACCCGTGTCTCCCCTGGTCAACCCTCTGGAGGAGACATCAGGAATCTTTAGTACCGGTGTCTGCCTTTGCTGGGGGAGACATCGCTACTAGGTTTTGAATTATATTTTAAGTAGGTACTTGTGTATCCCCTTTCATGGCTATACATACTGGGTTTATACTGGCCACTCAATAACGGATAATTATTTATTACGCTATCAGTATCTCAGCTAAGTCTATTTTATCTCTCAATATCATTTGTCATCGATTCGTAATAACTTTAATTGCCCCTAATGGATATAATCATTTTCCGTGCTGTTATAAAAAAAATACATCGAATCCTGCTGAACTTAACCTATCTGAGACGCTTCTGCCCTGAAAGGTCTTGCTCGCTCGCTCGCTGCCAGCGAGGAAACGGTGAGGGAACTTACTGACACTGTAAAACATCAAATACTTCAAAAAACCGTTTTATTTTTTGTATTTTTAAGGTGTAAGCCATATCTGATACATACACGAGTACTTCAAATATAATTTAAAACCTAGTAGTAGCGATGTCTCCCCCAGCAAGGGGAGACACCGGTACTAAAGATTTCTGATGTCTCCCCTGGGGCTTGACCGGGGTTCATTCATAGCTAAGTATAAAGCTATGGTAAAGAAAAAAAATATTGACGACAGTGTCGAAGTCGACTCTTTGGTGGGTAGGTTTCAAAAAAAAATTACATAGTTAAGGGCTTAATGAAAACAAAATCACGGTCGCTTCCTTTGTGTAACGAAAGTGTTAGTCACACAAACTATATGGGTCACTTTCGTTACACAAAGGAATCAATTAAGTTGTGTTTTAATTAAATCCCTTAATTGTGTATGTACAATTTTTTTTAAAACATCTGTGGTACCTTTTTACACATGCTGCGGTACCAGCTACGAGGTACCACTTTATCGTTGAGTTCAGAGACAGTCTGTATGTATAATAAATAATTAATTTATATACTTTTTATTAAATTTATTTACTACCTAAACACAAAAAAAAATATTATAATATCTTACTAACCTAGGTAGGTATTCGGTATCACGGAATAGCATAAGAAAATCAAGCCAGAATAGCTGTAAATAGGAAAAAGAATCGATAAAATAAATATTGCGGCACCAAATAGGTCGAAACAGACTCTTACAATACCCACTGGTGCAATCAGCAGCAGAAGTGGATGAGCGGTTGTGGTGTTCAAGATGATCTACCTACACACCTCAGCACTTTGGCAGTAGAGTCGCGTATACCTACATAGACCATTATGAGCATCGTAACCGTTCATCATCTGCTGCGGCTGACTGTACCTGCTGATTTTAAGAGTGAAAAAATTTGTAGCGGCTGGTTTTAAAAATCACAAAGAGCTTTCATTCAATAGACACAGAGGTACCTAGTTTTAACGAGTATTCTAAATCATTCATTGATCATAAACTGTCTGTTTCCAGAATTAACTTTTTACTCGTGGCTCAATGAATCATTACGAGATAGGTAGGTACGTGAATTGACCTTTATGCTGACGAGTGTATGTATTATAATAAATGTAATCGAAGTTTCTAATTAGCTTACGCAATGCGACATGCATGAAATGAGTCATTAAAATAAACAAATAGGTACAACACAAATTTGCCTTCCGCAAAATGTCTGCACCGTTAATGAGTTTTTTTCTGGACTGCTAAGTCCTTAAGATCGATATTATTTACGCTTTAGTAGGTACATAATTAACTGAAGTGAGCTCAAATGGTCTAATATAGTAATAAGAATTATAGTGCCTACAAGACTTGCAGTCTAATACAATACTAGTTAATATTATAAATGCGAAAGGGTGTGTATCTGTCTGGATGCTACTTCTTTGCGGTTAAACCGCTGAATCGTTTTAGATAAAATTTGGCATCTCTATACCTAGTTTGAGACACAGGGATGGACATAGGATAGTTTTTATCCCGGAAAATTTCATAGTTCCCGCGGGATAAGGATACATGAATTCTTCGCAGACTGAGTCGCGGGCCACAGCTACTTAATAATAAAATTGCAATCACGGTCTAGGGCTGAAAAATTCAATCCTTAATCGTAGGTTAGCGATGACAGTTCCATGCTACTTATGCCTGGCCTAGCACTTCACTCGCAGTTATGTTATATATAGTTAACTCTTGTCCGTGCAAGTTCATCTAATTAATAAAACTAGCCCACATTCACGACTCGTTGCAGTGGCATCTATGTTATCACGCTATTTTGCTAGTATTCTACTCGCTAGTATTGCTAGTATTCCGCAACTGAATTTGTACACAACTCACTTTTCTAATCAAACTCTTTATTAAATAGATTCATCTTTTGCTAAAAAGTTGCATAGACAAAAAATTCTTTAGCACATCTACAAAAAAAAACTATGGAAACGTCACTCTTAAGCGTCAATAGTGTCAATGTCAATTAATAAATAGATTTTAGTTAGTGTCAACTGTCAGTCAGTCAGTTCAGTGGTTGGTTGGCATGATAAATATGAATTATGAGCTATTAGTGCGCTAAATCTCTAAAAACACATTTAATAATTCAAACCCATATTTAAAAAAAGAGTGCAAATATGGCTTACTTCAGAGGCTGGCGGTATACCGCTTTTATCGGTGGATTCGTTGGTCTGATCGGTCTAACTCTATATCCCATTGCATTTAGCCCGATGATGGATTCTACAGAATATAGTAAGTTTTCTAACAAAAACACGTTGCTATTTACAATATATAACTTACGTTCCTTTTCAATTTTATTTACGTATAATGTATTTCACTAGAGTGACATAACATTAACCTCACCATTTGTTTACTATTGAAACATCTTGGAGGACGAGAGACCAAAATGGTGTTACTGTTGTAATTTTGAATTAAAATTAATTCTATTTTGATGCTGCTGGATAGAAAGTATTTTCTTTTGAAAAGATGACTTTCTGCCAAGTTTCTTGCGGCTCATTCTTTTTAGCAATGTTATCCCTTCCGAAAGAGCTTTTAGTTTAAAAAAAAATACATGTAAAACAGCTCTTTGCATCCTACTTGCAGAATAAGTTTTATTTTTTTAAATTTTTTTGTTATAAATTCTTAACACTTCTGTCAATAAAAATTTGATATATTTTTACAGAAAAGATCCAAAAAGAGGGCAGAAAGAATATAAACATACAAGAAGTACAGCCGGGAAGTAAGTATTGAAGAATTATCCATTAACTTTTTGTGTGCAAACAGTAAAAAAAATAATTTTAGTGTTATTTGTCTCAAATTATACTTATTTTACAGACAAATTTTGCCAAACAGTTGTTTCTAAAAAAATGTACATGCATTAAAAGGCTTGATGAAAACAAAATCACAATCATGTCCTTTGTGAATTACAAAAGTTAGTCATACAAATTATTATGAGTAACTTTTGTTTCATAAAGAAAACAGTAAATTTAAAAGTTTTGTTTTAATTCAAACCCTTAATTATGTAAAAAAAAATTAAAACAATTCCTATAGAAAATCAGTACTGTTGAGTTTACCAATATCTGTACAGCCAACCGCTCATAAATATCAATACATAGACTTATTAAATAACATAAGGTTCATGTTTAGACATTTATGAACAGTTGTACAGATATCGGAGGACTCGACTGTAAAGTCAACCAATCTGATTCCAGGGCCACTATAGAACCATGTCATAATGAATCAATTTGCTTATCTTCCACAACAGTGATTATTGCGTGATGGATGTATGTCATGATAACATCTCATTCTTTACGAAGCTTGAGGTCCCAGGTTTGATTTCCAGCCGGGGCAAATATTTGTACTTGAGTCTTGGATATTTAATATGTATTTAAGTATGTATTTATCTATATAAGTATGTTTATCCATTGTCTAGTACCCATAGTACAAGCTTTGCTTAATTTGGGACTAGGTCAATTGGTGTCAAACACCCCACAATTTATTTATTTATGTTTGCTTTTATGTTTCTACTGCCCCGGTGTTAGAGCAGCCTGAGAAAAAAGACAACTGCTTCTTAATGTGACTATGGAGCAGTATATTTATCCCCATTTCAGAGCAAATTTGTTCCTTACTAATACATATATTTCCATTTCCAGATATGAAAGTTTGGAGTGACCCATTTGACCGTAAAAAACCTCAGAATGAATAGCGTTATTTATTACTGTAAATAGTGTAATTATGTTACTGTTTTTAATAAAGTTTAGTTTTAGTTATTCCTTTTATTTCTTGCAGTCTTCATTGCTTTACATTTTTTTTGATCCAGTGAGTTGGGCTCAAGGTAAAGTCACTTTGCCAAAGCAAAATAATCCATAGAGCATTGGTAATAGTGACTTTGCCAGGGATCTTTCTTTCATTCACTATCTACAGTTGTAAAAGGAATTAAGAAGAAGTAATACATCATATTAATTTATAGAAGTTTTTATTTCAGAATTTTCAAAATAACCTATTTGGGCACATTAGCTTTAAAATGTACCTGAACTTTTGTACAAAACACAGGGGAGTACCTGTCACATGCAATTTTGTAAAAAAATAAAGTGTCTCTTGAAACTCCATCAAATAATATTTATTCACATGTACAGTCAAGGACTTTAATTCATAAGCCACCATGGAACCATATCACAGTAAACGTCATAGTGACATCGCATTAATTAACAAGAAAAATCGTAATCACTTTTCTTTTGAGAAGGTTCCATGGTGTCATGAATTAAAGTCCTTGACCATACGTGATTTTCCGAGCAAATTAGTTTTAGCGTTAGTGACGCAGTGACAAAATTAGTACGAAATTCTATATAAAAATATGATATGATGATAGTGTGTGACAGTTGCTGTCTTTGTACAAGCCATTATAATGCTGAAAAGCATTGCCAATTCTTGAGGAATTACCTAAATTGCATTGACTTTTATATAGAACCTTGTACTATCGCAGCATCTCTATCACAGTGGCAGCTTTGCTCAGAATTGTCTATAACCATAGAGTAAATAGAAATTGCTTATCCATATTATCCGTTTAATAGTTTATTTTCATTCTTATAGTGTGCCAGTGTTAAAACAGTTTCCCCGAAAATCATTTCCAAACTATTATTTTTTCTGAAACTGTAAACTATTCAGGATATATTTCAGGACCATCCTGTAGGTTAGTTTAGGTTTGTTTTATAACAATCCTGAAAGTTAAGTTTCAGAAAAAAATAACAGTTGGCAAATGGATCATTTGGGAAAAATATAGTTGCAAAACGTTAGTAAACCGTTAATACAGTCATGGGCATTTGCGTATTTTATTGACAAGGCAGTTTCTAGATGCCTAATATTGGAGTTTTAGGAATGAAATCGTTCTGGCAACCACCTACGGTAGGGCCGTGATGTACATATAAGGATTACAGAAGTGGTCATAACTTATTTTGTCAGGCAGCAGGATATACAGGGTGCTAACAAATTAGTTACCAATATTTCTATGGCTTAATCTACTCATCAAAACAAGTCACTTTTATTCTAACAACTTTTTAAAATTTAAAAATAAACTCAAACTTATATTTACTTAATATCCATCCAAACGGATTACGGCTTTAGTATGGAAAATCGAGATTTTTTTGAATTTTAAAAAGTTGTTAGAATAAAAGTGACTTGTTTTGATGAGTAGATTAAGCCATAGAAATATTGGTAACTAATTTGTTAGCACCCTATATAAAGAACGGCCAGATGTGTCAAATAAAATAATTCGTTTGACCTAAGTTGTCTAGGCTATCTTGTCAATGGTTGCAATTTTCTAATGGCACTACCGATTCAAACCCAAAGTTTGGCGACTGAATGGACACAATAATTTTCTAATACATTATAAGCAATTAATATTTACTGAATAAAGACCTATTTTACTACCTAGATTTGTCTGACAAAAACTAGCCAGCGATTACTAAATTTAACATATATTTAGTCAGAGACAAAAAACTGATTACATTTGTCAAAGTGAAATATAAAATCTGACCCATTTGTAGCACGACAAAGAGAGTAGAAAATCGCAAATGGTCACATTTTTGATGTAAAATTGAACATGGCAATAGTTTTGAAATTTACTAGTATTGGTGATACTTCTGCTGCTGCAGTCTGTACAGGACAGTAATAAATTTATTTATATCAAGGGAAACACGCTTTATTTTACACTGACATTATATAAAAAGTTGCCAATCTTTGGTGGAAATTCTCGCCAAATGTCAAATATTTGTTAACGTTTAAAGCATAAGATTAAAACAGCTGCATCACACACAAAAAGCTTGCAGCATTTGATTTTTTACTACTATTGTATAAAAACTATAATAAACGTGACATTAAATTATTTACATAGTTACATTATCAATGTTTTAGATACTTACAATGGGGTATGTGGATGACAAGATTGATAAGATAACTATTTCTAGGTATAATTATGAATTTCTTAAAATTATTCATATATTTTTCAGTTCAAATAAACAATAATTCTACTATAGTACTATGTTGTTGAATAAAAATTTAAGAAAAAAATGTTACATTTTTTCTATACAAAAAATATTAGTTAACCTCTAACTAAATAGATTTGACTCATAGTGGACGGAACCACATTTACGCGTCACAAAAATAAAATTTAAATTTTACCGTCATATTGTTAATCATCGTAGTCAAGATTATTTAATGAAAACGGGTCGGATTCCTTACTGCCCATCACGATATGCGCGACTGGGGGGCTACTACGAAATTTGAAGTTCGTATCGTGTTGTCCCTGTCACTCTTCTGTAACATTTACAGCGTGGATGGAGCAGCACGATTCGAATTTCGTAGTATAACAGCCCGGCCGCGACTCGCGCGACCGGCGGCAGTGGTGAGCGTTTTATCAGTTCATTGCGTGTGCCGTCAGATAATCATTGTACGGCGAGCGTCTCGGCCGCGCAATGAACGGAGAAAACGCTCACCGCGCCGCTAAACGCGCGAAGTCGTCGACCTGGGGGCGCGGCGTGAAAATTCTATGTCCATTGCTTGGTCGACCCGCTCATCGCCCAGGGGTTACACACGCAATGTAATAGAAAAAACGAGCAAAGCGCGAGTCGGTTACGCGAATCGAGGGTTTCGTAAAAAATTGTATGTATATCAAAATATAGGCTATAAACTGCCGTATCTATAAAAATCAAATATTAGCAGAGCCCTTCTTTGGGGTTATTTTATGTTGGTTGACCGAGACCTCCATAATTTTTTAAATAATTATATTTTTATTATTTGCTTTTTTTAATATATTACAGTTCTTTGGATACAGCTTTGTGATGGACAAACGGACAGCGTAGCGATATTAATATATTAAAACGGACGCCGCGTAGTCATGGCCAGTGCTTTCAAAGTGTTACAAAGAACCCGTTTTGATTGCTCTGTGAATTACTGGCGATGCGGTAATCTAGGCGGAAATGGCGGGATGACCTAGACATGTTCACGGGCGACAAGCGCAGACAGGACGAGTTGGAAGTGCAGGGACAGGCCTTTGCCCAGCAGTGGGACACTAACACAGCCTAATAATTATAATTGTATAAATTAATTTCTCAATAAAATATGGATGTGAAAGTTATTTCTACTAAATGATAAGTTTAAACTTTTGGGAGCGTTCCAAAAGCCGATATCAGGCAGTTACAACAATTACCACAAAGCAATTTCCCCAAATATTATACAAAAATGAGCAAATGCAAGTAGGTACAACTTATACATTGAGCTTGACAATGATAATAATAACAATAACATAAAAATATTGCCAATTGACACAAAATGCAATATAATATAAAGTGATTCTATATGACATTGATTACGAACAAATTAACAAAATTATACATAGATTAAAAAAATCTACCGATTACTTGTAAAACGTAGAAAAAGAAAAATTTTGATTAGTACTTACTGAAAAAAACGTAGGTAACACATATAATTCAAATAAATATTATGTAACCGAAATAAGACAGTCACAATATTACAAACAGCTATTTTATGTCGCTGGGGTATATTAAAATTGCGCGAAACGCGATCAGGACCAAGCTCCTATCCCTCTCTAACTAGTCTACAGCGAATTTGAGGGAAAAGGAAATATATATGTCCCGCGTTAAACACTAAGCTAGGGGGCTCCAAGTGAAGAAGCGACACTGTTAGCAGCAGTTTTATAAATTTGTCGCATCCTCATTTTGTACAAAAATATATCTATACGTTTATATTATTTATAATGAAAGTGTAAGATTTTGGTACAAATGCCTAAAAGTACAATAGGATATATACTCGCTGTCAAAATGTACAATAGTCAAAACGCATACTAACGGAAGGATATTTGATTGGACAAACGTTAAAACGGTTACATGTCATAAAAGCCAGATGATCTAAATGTATTGAAGGCAAAGTGGGCAAAACATGAATTTATCACTTTGTCAGATTGTATGTGTGTACAAAGGTCAAAAGTAAACGACGCAAAAGGGTCGAGAACACTTTCTCACTCGTATCCTTTCTAATTACTTAATTAAGCTAGTGATGCACTGAGCGATAAACGAGTATATGACATACCTTGCTAGCCGTTCAGTTGCATAATTATCACGATAACCGGTAGATACGTTTATCGTCAGATATGGTTTGGGTCCGATTCGTTATTTTCAGTTATTTACAGAAAACGCATCTGGTAAGCCAAAGAATCTGACGATTAGCTAAACTGGTTACCATATTAACTGACGATAGCGAATCGAACCCAAATACATCTAACCAGAAACGTATCTGACGGATATCATGATATCCGTTCAGTTATGCATCCATTCATTTAAATAATATTATATCTTACACTCAATCATCTTTATTGCCATACCTAACATCATAGGGCCATGTCTTTTAATATACGACCTTAATTTTATAGCATGAAAGCCCTAAATCACAAATCTATGGGATCCTATCGATGTTTAGAAAATTTTATTTCCGAAGGTTTAGAATCCCGATAACTTCATTTGTCCGAAAGAATTTTTTTCTGAAACTGTAAATATTTCAGGATTTATTTCAGAACCATCGTGTAGAACCCTTTAGGTTAGGTTAGGGTTGTTTTATAAAAATCCTGAAATATTTACAGTTTCAGAAAAAAATGCATTTGGGATTTTAAATATTCGGAAAAAAATATTCTAAATTTTGATAGGTAACCCAAATCTATACATGGTTTTCTTTGTTTCAAAATAAATCGAAAACCTTTCTGAGGAGTGACTCTTCAAAAGTACTTGTTTCTGATTAAAAAAAAAATATTTTGATATTATAAAATGCAAATTTAGACATTATTAAATTTTTATCAAGCTCTTTTGAAGCTGTTCCTCTTTTCATGCGTTACAATTTTCTTAACAATAAACTTTTCTCACGATTATTAAAAACTATTATTATTAAGAATGTTGACAGACTATACTATATAATCAACAGGACATTTAGAAATTAACATAACTATTAAAACACGAATATTATGGAATATAATAAAACGAAAAATCTACTAAGATAATGTGAAATTCGTATAAAATTAAGTCACAAGTGATAGATATAGAGACAGATACAATTACGGTATGCGAGAAGAAGAAAGACGCATGGTTGTATCTTTTACGTAGACGACGTAGTTTTCATTTGTATTTCATCTTTCCACGTACTGTACCTACTCATTGGATAATAAAGTAGCACATTACATTGATTTCTTAGGATATAACACATAGAGCATTCTGTTTTAAGTTTATGATTATCACTTTTATGTCTGACCTAATTATATTTCGTCCAGGAGTTTCGTACAAAAATATCATTGCAAAAACTCGTCATCGTCGCCAACCTAAAGAAAAAAAGTCAAATTAATTTCAAGTACATTTTAACTCTTTTCCAGGCATAAATTTAAATTAAAATTTATATAGGTATTTGTGAACATAGTTCAGTGTTACTGGTTATCTGACAATCTCTTAAAAACCTAAAGCCAACTTATATGGACACCAGAGAGCGTATTGTCTAACGCGCGGACGCTTGCCTTCGCTTTCACAAGTGCTTCATTTTAAAAAGTCGTAAAACAAAAAACATTTGTTTGAGTGATAGGAATTCAGGGTTAAGAGGATGTCAGTGAATTACAAATAACCCTGTACAAATACGGCCGCTGATTGTTTAGGATAATCGAAAACTAATACAAAAAGATTTTGATCATATCACTAAAGGACTTGGACAATTCTGTATCCATGTCAGTAGACTAGAAGTGTCTACGAGTTTGTCAGATTCTATTGAAATGAAGTTTACGCTACAGCAGCTTTTTACCAAGACTGGGTAAATTAAAAAATGCGTACCTGCATGAAGTACTCAAACTCGCTGCGGTGGCAGTTCCCTTCGGCGGAAAACGTGAATTTATGAAATGTGCCGTCTTCGCAGATAACTGGAAAAGAGAGAATATTTATTAGGTAGTCTTCATCCGCAGCTTTGCTAATATTAAATTTCCATGGGAATTCCCGAAAATCACATGACGTTCTTCACTTGAATTCATCATCGTTTTACAACATTCGAACCTCAGATTAAATAAAAAGTAATGATAGCGCTGCGAACAACGAAGTGAGGCCGGTCAAACTACACCAATCCTTGTGCTTACACAGTGGCACGCACACACTTGCAACCAAACTACACCAAATTTTGCTTAGAACCCAAAACGTCAACACTAGTGCTGCCATTATAATGTAGTTACCCTATTCTTGGGTAAATGCCGCCTATGTAATACAACCTTTTTTTTTCATTTTAAATTCTATTCTTTATTAGCACGGCTTAAAACGTGAGAACGTGACACGCAACGTAAAGTTATTTGTTTCTTGTAAAAGTTTATCAACGTTTTTTATTGTAGTAACAGTATCAATGTGACACGCAACGTAGTATCGGGTTATTAAGAATTATTATGGCAACACCGGGCTACGCACACATGTTTATAAAACCGGCCTCACTCGGCTGTTCACCGCGCTCATCTTTACTTTTTATTTGATCTGAGATTCGAACCAAGTTTATTGAAGTTTTCCTTGCTTGTGTTACTCGAAACTTTGTCGAGTCTAATTTGCTTTTAGTCACCTTCAAACTCGAGTTTCGTTATAGGCTCAAAGTTAGGTTTACGATAAGAATTCTTTTTTTTGGACTAGAGTCATACTCGACTCGATAGCGAACTCCAGAGTTTCGAACAGTGCTAGTTCTGTAAAACTGAGTCAAGTACCGGTTCATGGTACTGCCATACAACAGAGGCTTCGGCACTCAACTCAGCAATCCGCACTGGACCAGCGTGGTGGGTTACGGTGCAAAACCCGCACACAAATCTGATCTGATCTGACACTGGGGGTGAGGCTGATTACAGTAGCCTAAGAGCCCCCAGGGTCAGGGGCGTTAGAGCCGAAAAGTTCTCGAATGGAGACCACGGACTGGCAAGCGCAGCGTGGGACTTCCACCAACGAGATGGACGAATGATTTGGCAGGTTCACGGTGGATGTACCTAAGTCATTTCAACCGTAATGATTGGATATCAATAAGGGAGGTCTATGTCCAGCAGTGGACGTGCTACGGCTTAAATGATGATAAGTCATATCTAAATAAGTGCTTGAAGACTAAGTTTTTTCAAACACTTTCCCACGGCCTGGTCGTCGCCGGCCACGGCACACAAGGCGAGTGTGTGCAGTGGCCAAGTGCCAGTATGTCTCACGTCCGGTGTACTTCTGTTTGGCAAATTATTTTTACCAAACTGATTAATTTGGCAAATGTTTATTTTTTCTGAAACTGTAAACTATTCAGGATATAGTACCTGGGCGACCGAGCTCCGCTCGGGCTGTAACTCGGTACCAAGCGTTTTCCCAGAGATAAGACCAAGCTAGATAAATTTTTCATCCCCGAAAACCCCCACATACCAAATTTCATCGAAATCGTTGGAGCCGTTTCTGAGATTCTGATTATATCTTCTATCTATATAAATAAAAATGAATCACCGAAATGTTTGTACGCGCATAACTTCTGATCGACTGCACCAAATTGGAAAAGGTTCATATGAAAGAAATTTTAGAAAAATACAACGGGGGCGAAGCCGCGGGCATCAGCTAGTATATATATATATACAAGAATTGCTTGTTTAAAGGTATTAGATAGATAGATTAGATTTCAGGACTATTCTGTAGGTTAGGCTAGGTTTTTTTTATAACAATCCTGAAAACTTTACAGTTTCAGAAAAAATAAACAGTTGGGAAATGAAACATTTGCATTCACACACCCCTGTGTATCACACTTACCCACAGCCTGGTCGTCGCCGGCCAGGGCACAAAAGGCGCGTGTGTGCAGTGGCCAAGTGCCAGTATGTCTCACGCCCGGTGTACTTCTGTTTGGCAAATTATTTTTCCCAAACTGAACTGTGAGACTATTCAGGATATATTTCAGGACTATTCTGTAGGTTAGGTTAGGTTTTTTTTTATAACAATCCTAAAAACTTTACAGTTTCAGAAAAATAATAAACAGTTGGGAAACGAAACATTTGCCAAATGAATCAGTTTCGTAAAAATAATTTGCAAAACATTAGTAAACCCTCACGTCCACATGTGTATAGGGACCGTGCACGACGGTGGCGCCGCGTAGCGTTGACAACATTTCCTCCTCATTTACTTCCAATTTTTGCCATGTTGTGCGCTGGGATCGTTTTCTGTACCCCGCCACCCGCTTCGCACATAGCTAGACCCCGTTATCTTGTCGCACTGAAATTGTTTTTCAGTAGAGCGTGAATGTTTTTTTTATCGACCTTCTTGATATCGATGCTTATATAATGCAATTGAATTTTCGCCTTTTAAGTCTATGCTCAATCTCAACGTGAAAAAATAATTATACAGTTTATAAAGTAAGTATAACATGTCAATTTTATCGCAAGCAATCACAAAATTAGAGAGACAATCGATCGACCTTTCAGAATCAATTGCCGTAGTAAGTGATGTAAAGAAGCAGTTGTCGAAGTTAATTTTGCATGAAAAGGGACGGCATATTTATAAAAAGCTATCTTTAATGGCATATGTTGCTAGTCATGGGCTGAAATATAATGTGTTGAAAAGCCAGTACATGGTCTTTGAGGTCGGACGGAGCCGGACTGTCGATGTTCCACATATTAGTCTTAATGGGGTACCCCTTAACAGGGTTGATACATTTAAATATTTGGGTCATCTGGTTACGTGGGATCTCAAAGACGATACCGATATCGAGCGGGAACGGAGGGCTCTGTCGGTGAGGATTAATATGATTGCGCGCAAGTTTGCAAGATGTTCGAGGGAGGTTAGGATAGCTTTGTTTAGAGCTTACTGCACCTCTCTCTAAACGTGCAGCTTGTGGCAACGGTACACGCAACGGGCCTATGGGGCTCTCCGGGTCCAATTTAATAATTCGTTCCGGGTGTTGGTGGGGCTGCCTCGTTTTTGTAGCGCATCAGGGATGTTTGCTGAAGCAAGGATAGACTGCTTTTATGCGACTATGCGCAAAAGAGCCGCATCCATGGTGCGCCGGGTGCGCGGCAGTCCCAATAACATCCTGAGAATGACAGGGGACAGGTACGACTGCCCCTACATCCGTCATTGTTGTGGGCTGCATGCCCCAGTTAATTAATTACTAACACTTAGATCTAAGCTACTAATCAACATTTAATTAAATTTTAATTTAATTTTAATTTAATCAATATTTCAATAATGTACTTAGATGTTAATGTATGGACTTATGTTGTTGTCTGAAATAAATTTATTTATTATTATTTATTTAACATTAAAAAACAATGTTGGATATCATAAATTGCAAAAAACTTATATGCTTAACAGAGGCTTAGAAATAGAAGTAATGAACGACGATCCATGCAAACCCAGCCTCCAATACTTCTCTTTATTTAAGTAGGTACGCTTCCGTTACATCTGTCGCAGTGGAAAGAAATTTTCCTTTTTTAAAATGGATCTTTTCAAATAGCCGCAGCATGAATTCAAAAAATTTAGAGCAACTTTAATTTGTTCGTTTATCTTAATATATAAAAGAAGAAACTGACTGACTGACTGACATATCAACGCACAGCCCAAACCACTTGGCCTAGAGATTCCAAATTTGGTATGTAGGTTGCTTATAAGGTCTAGGGTTGCACTAAGAAAGGATTTTTCAAAATTCACTCCCTAAGGGGGTGAAACGGGGGTCCAAAGTTTGTATGGGGAAACAAGATTTGTTTGACTATTTTATTCGAAACTTCACAGAAGTACTCCTAATAATAAATAAGTAAACACGTGTTTCAGGTTTTTTGAGAATTCAACCCCTAAAAGGGGGGAAAGGGGTAACAAAGTCTGAAAATCAACATGGGTGTTGTTTCTATGGTTTATCGGGTCGCTGGTTGTGAAAACAACAACGGTTTTAAAATCCGACGTGGCAGACGTAAAATACCATCTCCCTGGATGGGGTGCGAAATGTCTAAATAAACTAAATGACTGTTGATATATCAACGCACAGCCCAAACCAGTGGACCTAGAGACTTGAAATTTTGCACATACACCTTATACAATGTAGGCATCCACTAAGGAAGGATTTTTGGGAATTCCCTCGGGAACGGGAAAAAACGGGATTTATATATTCGATTCCGAGTGACCCTATCTCAGTAACTATAATAACTAGATTCTTTTAATTTGATACAAAAGTAGGTATTAAATTAGTTAAACATTAATTTCAGGATTTTTCACAATTCCCACGGGATAAGGAAAAAACGGGATTTATGTATTCAGTTCAACGGGATCCTATGAACTATAATTACTAGACTCTTCAAATTTGGCATAGAAGTAGGTAATTATAATAGTAAAAAACAGTTTTAAGGATTTTCGGAAATTCCCACGGGACAAGGAAAAACGGGATTTTTCGTTTTACTGGTCGTAGAAAGCTGAAATTCGGCATGTAGGTTGCTTGGGGAGTGTAGAGGAGCATTGAGAGAGGACTTTCCAAAATTCCCACGGGAACGGGAAAAAACAGGATTTTTCGTTTTACTGGTCGTAGATAGCTGAAATTCGGCATGTAGGTTGCTTGGGGAGTGTAGAGGAGCATTGAGAGAGGACTTTCCCAAATTCCCACGGAAACAGGAAAAAACGGGATTTTTCGTTTTACTGGTCGTAGAAAGCTGAAATTCGGCATGTAGGTTGTTTGGGGAGTGTAGAGGAGCATTGAGAGAGGACTTTCCAAAATTCCCACGGGAACGGGAAAAACGGGATTTTTCGTTTTACTGGTCATAGAAAGCTGAAATTTGGCAAGTGGGTTCCTTGGGGAGTGTAGGGGAGCATTAAGAAAACATTTCCCGAAATTCTTATGGGAACTGGAAAAAACGGGATTTTGCGTTTTACTGGTTGTAGAAAGCTAAAATTTAAAATTCATAAGTTTATACTGTAAGTAGGCCGCAAAGGGCTCTTTAACCGACTTCTAAAAAAGGAGGAGGTTATGCATTCCACTTTTTTTTATGTAGGTATGTTCACCTATTTCTCGGTCAATTGTTCGGTTTAACGACCGCTTTAGCCTAGTTGGTAGTGACCCTGCCTACGAAGCAAGAGGTCCTGGGTTCAAATCCCGGTAAGGGCATTTATTTGTGTGATGAGCACGGATATTTGTTCCTGAGTTATGGAT
Organism: Archips crataeganus; assembly: GCA_947859365.1. Classification (NCBI taxonomy): domain Eukaryota; kingdom Metazoa; phylum Arthropoda; class Insecta; order Lepidoptera; family Tortricidae; genus Archips; species Archips crataeganus. The sequence continues at coordinate 9,768,964 of OX402064.1, forward strand.
GTTTTTCTATGTATTTAAGTATTTATTTATCTATATAAGTATGTTTATCGTCGTCTAGTACCCATAGTACAAGCTTTGCTTAGTTTGGGACTAGGTCGATTTGTGTAAGATTGTCCCCTAATATTTATTTATTTTATTTATTTATTTTATTGTGGACCTGCTTGCTTGCTTGCCTGTATGCTTGCTTGCTTGATATCTTGGTTCTTTGTAATACTCATAGTACACGCGAGCGAAGCCGCGGGCAAAAGCTAGTTATTACATACATTTTTATACAAAAGTCATAGTACCTAGTGACTCCTCTCTGAAATTGTCAGTGACATACAGTATCGACATTTAGATAGTCGATAAAAAAAACATTCACGCTCTACTGAAAAGTAATGACAGTGCGACAAGGCAACGGGGTCTACACATAGCCAATAGCGAGCTTCACACACCCCTGTGTAACACACTTACCCACAGCCTGGTCGTCGCCGGCCAGTGCACACAAAGCGCGGGTGTCCGGCGCGACGTGTGCGGCGGCCAAGTGTTGGTAGGCCCCGCGCGCCGCCCACACGTGAAGCGTGCCCTTATCCGACACGCAGCAGACCAGCGTGCCCGCCGGGTTGAACTTTATGCTGAAACAAAGACGAACTCGCCATCAGAACTTCTGGGTTGACTTTGACTCGGTCAAGGGCGCGACTAAAAACATTTGTAATTCTAATTATTCCCAACGCCATTAGCCAATACTTCTAAGACATACCTAGCTTTAATGAGTCGTTTTCAAAAAAAGTGTACATAGTTAAGAGCTTAATAAAAGCAAAATCACGATCGCGTACTTTGTGTAACGAAAGTTAGTCATTCAAATGGGTAACTTTCGTAACACAAAGGAATCAATAAAGTTTTGTTTTTATTAAATCACTTAATTGTGTACATTTTTTTTGAAAACGACTCTAATATGAACTTATAAATTTTTATATCGTAAGTATAATATCGTGTGCCCACGATAAAGCGATCAGAAAAGGTAAGGCTAAGTGTTTAAAGGGAGTTGCTAGTGTCCCACAAACGGATGTCAGTATCTCTGTGTCAATATCGTAGTGGATTCACCAATAATAGACGTTGGAGTAGTCAGACCAGCAATGCAGTACGTATAGAAGTAGTGTGTCCCACAGACGGATGATAGTGTCCCTGTCAATATTGTTGTGAACTCTCCAATAGACGTCGGCGTAGTCAGAGCCACAACGCAGTTCGTGTAGTATCTTCTTAGTGCCAGTGTCCCACAGACGGCTGATAATGTCCCTGTCAATATTGTTGTAAACTCACCAATAGACGTCGGCGTAGTCAGAGCCACAACGCAGTTCGTGTAGTATCTTCTTAGTGCCAGTGTCCCACAGACGGCTGATAGTGTCCCTGTCAATATTGTTGTGAACTCACCAATAGACGTCGGCGTAGTCAGAGCCACGACGCAGTTCGTGTAATATCTGTTTGCTGCTGGTGTCCCATAGACGGATGATGGTGCCGCGAGCGGATGCTGTGGCGAGCTTGGCGCCGTTGGCTGACAGACTGAGGCAGACCAGATCGCTTTGATGGCAGCCGACGACGGCAGGGGAACTCGACTGGGCGCCTTTCACTGCGCGCGACACGTCCTGCAAAACAGTGAAAGACATTTGTAAAAATTAAATTTTTAATTACTTTTTTAAAACTAGCCTGTCCTGTGCCTTGTTTGACGTAAATTACGTCCGGCAGTTGAATTTACTGAATAACCATGGGAATTCCCAAAAATTATATCGTAGTCTTCGTTTGCGTTGTATGAAGTACTCTTGAAATGTTTGTCTCTAGAGTTAGCGGTTGAGATTTCACGATTTTACTTGCGTACATCTCGAGCCCGTGCGAATATCAAAATAAAAAAGTAGTTATTTCCCAGCCGTTCCAGTGTGAGCGAGTAACAAACTTTCATTTATAATCAACAATGAGTTGTTAAGAAAAAACGCTCATTTACAGAACTCACCAGCAGTTGCAGCGAGCCGCGTCTGTGGCCGGGCGCCGCGAGCAGTTGCGCGGCATTGGGGTCGGTGGCGATGGAGCACAGCGGCCGCGCGTTGCCCGGCGTCCGCAGCAGCGCCACTCGCTGGAGCGACGGCAGCGACAGCACTTGTATGCTCGACGACAGCACCACTGCCACTCTGGTAACAATTTGAAATTGCTATCAAACTCAAAAAATTTACCTTTCACAAGGGGTTTCCCGTTAGGAATATTTTTTTTCTCCATTATACAGAAACAATACGACCAGAAAAGTATACTGAGCCACATGATGAGTCTACAGACAGGGACACTATCATCCGTCTACGGTACACCGGCATCAAGCAGAAGCTACATGAGCTGCGTTGCGGGTCTGATTACGCCCTGCTATACTGTTGAGTCCACTACAATATTTACAGGGACACTTTCATCCGTCTACGGGACACCGACTTCAACTAGAGTTACATGAGCTGCGTTGCGGGTCTGACTACGCCGTGGCCTACTGTTGAGTCCACTACAATATTTACAGGGGAACTATCATCCGTCTATGGGACACCGGCATCAAGCAGAAGCTACACGAGCTGCGTCGTGGCTCTGACTACGCCGTGGTCTACTGTTGAGGCCACTACAATATTTACAGGGACACTATCATCCGTCTACGGGACACCGGCATCAAACAGAAGCTACACGAGCTGCGTTGCGGGTGTGATTACGCCGTGCTATACTGTTGAGTCCACTACAATATTTACAGGGACACTTTCATCCGTCTACGGGACACCGACTTCAACTAGAGTTACAAGAGCTGCGTTGCGGGTCTGACTACGCCGTGGTCTACTGTTGAGTCCACTATAATATTTACAGGGACACTATCATCCGTCTACGGGACACCGGCATCAAGCAGAAGCTACATGAGCTGCGTCGCGGTTCTGATTACGCCGTGCTATAACTGTTGAGTCCACTACAATATTTACAGGGACACTATCATCCGTCTACGGGACACCGGCATTAAGCAGAAGCTACACGAGCTGCGTCGTGGCTCTGACTACGCCGCGGTCTACTGTTGAGGCCACTACAATATTTACAGGGACACTATCATCCGTCTACGGGACACCGGCATCAAACAGAAGCTACACGAGCTGCGTCATGGCTCTGGCTACGCCGTGGTCTACTGTTGAGGCCACTACAACATTTAAAGGGACACTATCATCCGTCTACGGGACACCGGCATCAAACAGAAGCTACACGAGCTGCGTCGTGGCTCTGATTACGCCGTGCTATACTGTTGAGTCCACTACAATATTTACAGGGACACTTTCATCCGTCTACGGGACACCGACTTCAACTAGAGTTACATGAGCTGCGTCGCGGTTCTGAATATGCCGTGCCATACTGTTGAGTCCACTACAATATTTACAGGGACACTTTCATCCGTCTACGGGAAACCGGCATCATGCAGAAGCTACATGAGCTGCGTTGCGGGTCTGACATACTGCACGAGCTGGTCGCGACTTTGAATATGCCCGACGTCGTCATTGATTTTTAGACAGTTATAATTATATTTATTTAAAAAAAATTACTACCATCTAATAAAATAAGAGATGATATTATTGTCATTGTTTAACAAACAAGCATGCCAATAAAATTAAGATAAGCTTGTAGCTGTGATAGTAATTTACCTACATTAATACGAGCTCTTACTAGGTAATTGCTTCTTACTAATATTACTGGATTCGAACAATTCATTACTCTATTATTGTGTTTTATTACTAGGTTATTCAGTTAAGGTTGCCTTATCTTATCAAAATGTTTCACGACTCTATAGTATGCACAGTATGTGAGAAAAGTCATCGTTTGATTTCGTTATTATGAGGTTCAGACAAAGAATTTAAATACGTCATGGGTTGATAAACCTGTTACAAACTTCTGGTGGGTTTTGAAAACGAGTACTTTCCTGAGAAGTAAGACCTGGGCAACTCATTGCCTCAAATTAATTTGGAATATTTCCGCAGAAAACTAGATCGACTGAAATGTAAGTAAAGGTTTTTTAGGACTTTTTAATTGTGATTGACTAATGTTTCCAACTTTCCAGAAGTACATAAAGTTTAAAAAGAATAGTTGACAGTAAGTATGCGTAATGGTCATTTGATACAGATAATGCATTTTCCCAGAAATTGTCAACAGGATTGTTATAAATTACTGGCGACCCGCCCCGGCTTCGCACGGGTGTAACTTTGAAAAATAGGTGTGAAAAATAAAGAAAGTCTATAATTTAAGGTGGTAAGTTTATATATTTACCTCTTTTTCCCCAAACTACACCCACACGAAGTCGGGGCGCGTCGCTGGTTTTATGAATAAAATTTCGACCCGTACATTTAATTTAAACGATCGTATTCTGTTAATCACGCCAACTGTCAAACGACTGGCAGTTATGTCAAACGCCATAAGGTTACATTAGAAAAGTTATTATGGACGGTAATTTTTCTTATATTTTCTAATTTTCCGCGCATATTTCTTAATTTTTTTCTTTCATAAGAACCTTCTCCTGACAATGACGAACACAACAAAAAAAGAATTAGTGAAATCGGTCCAGCCGTTCATGCGTGATGCCGTGACCAAGGGAAATAGGGATTCATTTTTATATATATAGATAAATTATTATATACCTAAGCTAACTTAAACCAATCTGTTGATTACACTATTAAAAAAGATCGTCTAATTAATAGTATCACCGGAAATTATATTAAGTATGTCAAATGACCATTATGCATTTAGTCCATTAATCTTTAATGTATTTTGAAACGTTTCCTTCCATAATTGGTCTGTATTCAAAGTGTACCGCGTCAAAGGTGTTAAAAATTGATAATATTATCCTTCTACTTATGTTATACAAAAATTTACCAAATTAAATGTACCGAAACGCATTTTAAGCAGGCAAAGATAATCGAAGGCCAGATTTGAAGGTCTAGATTATTTGAAATCTTCCGCATTTGAAAATACTCGCACATGTATTAACGCATCAACTGACTCGCGATTCACCGTGGAACTTGTTCACAGTAAAAGCCTATGCTTGTCTCTATAGACATCGTATTGCTTGACAAGGGAATTCAATATGAAATACACTATGACAACATTCTACACTAGCTCTGGAAACTTTACATAACAAATGTAACGACCGCTTTAGCCTAGTTGGTAGTGACCCTGCCTACGAAACAAGAGTTCCTGGGTTCAAATCCCGGTAAGGGCATTTATTTGTGTGATGAGCACGAATATTTGTTCCTGAGTTATGGATGTTTTCTATGTATTTAAGTATTTATTTATCTATATAAGTATGTTTATCCGTTGCTTAGTACCCATAACACAAGCTTTGCTAAGCTTACTTTGGGACTAGGTCAATTGGTGTGAATTGTCTTATGATATTTATTTATTTAATGTTATACTTATTTTAGTTATTTTCTGGTCAAAATACAACAAAGGCATGAGAATAGTAAAAAAACTTTGTATATTACATTCATTTTTACATGCTAAAAGCAGCTGATAATTATGATCGTGCAAGACAATGTGAAATAGGTATGTACACAAGTCACTAATGTTAATCTCTTATTTTCAAAACACGATTGCAATTATGAGGCAATATGAAGCAAATCACAAAGGTGAATGTATTTGATATTGGAATAATATAGACTAAGGCGTAAGCCACACAGAAGAGACGTGGGGCGGGGTTGCGTTGCATTCTCGGCGCCCCTTGAATCAGTTTTCATACTAAATGTATAGAGCGAGCACGACCAACTAGTTGGATGGAGCGGACCACCATTTCGCATGGCATCACGTCACCTCACGCTCATTTTTCACATTTAAAACGAGGATATAGTAAACACATACATCCACGTACCCTGACATAAAGTAACCTACCCCAAAGGTATCTAATCCACTATTTGTTTAGGTAAAACGCGACTTCGGAATATTGCGTTTTAGGCAGACGTGGAGCAGCGGAGTTTTATCTACTTACTTGTCCCGCCGAGCTCTCAGCGCGCGTATGGGCGACTTGAAGAGGACTTCAGCGCGGAAGGCGCGTTGTTGGTCGTCCAGCAGCATTAGAGAGCACGGCCGTCGCGCCTTCACCACGAGCAGCCAGTTGGAGCGGAACACCATCTCACATAGCGTCACATCACCGAGTTCTTCTTTACCTGGAGACAAAGAAACAATGTAAGCGCCGTTACAGACTGCATTTCAACTGCAACGTAACTCGTCATCAGCACTGCTGAACATACGTCACTCCCAAGATTCGCCAAACAGACCGGTCCTAGGCCACATGAATAAATACGGAACAGAAGAAAAAGTTCAAACAACGTCGCGCACGCATTACACTACTACACGCACAACATATGTGTGCGTGACCTGTCACAGACAGGACGGGGGGGGGGCGTGCACCGGCGCCCGCTCGGAGACAAACCGGTTTGAACTAGCTCAGTGAGTAGACAAAGTTCAGGTGTGCCGCCAGCGACGACGCGACCGTTTAGCGTTTAGCTACATAGTTCGGGTGTTCGGTTGTTTTTAAAGATGCCTACCTGTTGTAGTGTTTGTAGATATACAGATATTAGATACTTAAGTACTTATTTGAATAAAATATTTTGATTTTTAATTTTTTCTTTTTACCGAGCGACAACCCTATGATAATAGGTAAGAATTTCGAGCTCTGTTCGGTAGCTTTTATTCTGCTCCGTATTTATTCATGTGCCTAGGCCATCCGCATCTGGGAAGGAATTTTTTTCCCGGAAAATTACGTAGTTCCCGCGATAGCGATAAACAAATTCTTTACAGACGGAGTCGCGGGCAACAGCTAGGGCTTTATAAATAAGTAGTTAGCTAGAGACAGCCGCAAATTAGCTACCTGAGCACAATATTATTTGTTACATATATTTCATACTAAATACAAACTGAAATATGGATGCACAGAAAAAAACCCAGAAAAAAGACCAGGGCTGGGAATCGAACCCAGGTCTTCAGCATTCCGTGCTGCGTGCTAATACCCCTACACCACCAATGGTCAGGAGTTTAGACACGAATTTTTCCTATGCATTCATAATCTCGCCTTGTTAGATCATCACTTGCGTGGTTTTCACGGGATGACCGTAAAAGTAATAAAAAATTAAGTTGAAAAATAAAATACAAAAAGATACTTCATAACAAACTTGTTATTATTTGTTACGTTATGGCTTTGTGGTGGCTCTTTCAATTCTGCTTATCATGTCAACAGAATACTACCAAATGTACACCCTGAATATAACGTGTCAATCTAAAAGAACCTATATCACCTACCTACGTCACCTACGAGCTAATGTGGAACATTATGACTTGCGAAATGACCTCAAGCATAAAATAACATGTCTACCTATATTCACATGAGTCAACGGTGTTAATGGCGATGCGTATTACGTAGACATTGTTTACTAGGTAATTACGCGTTGACATTGCAAGATGAACACGTTTTTGGATCTAGTACAACAAATGTGATACCTGGCTTGTTTAGTTTTGAAAAGCTGTACAAATAGCGGAGGCTTTCTGTAATGTTTCGGTGCTGAGGGGTATATAGAGCCATGACCACCCCAGAATGGTCCAGTGCCCGCCCTAGGATTGGGGTATCGACTCTGCTTTCCTCCTACGGACATGCCATCTCAGGGCTCAACTTATACCTCCCCCAGAAAAATAACTCTAGCTAGATACGCCTCTTACGAAGACTATGCGCGGCGCGGAAGCATTTTTTGTATTCATTGCGTATGCTGTAAAGTTACCACTGTGCAGCGAGCGTTTTGGCCGCGTAATGAACAGAGAAATCGCTCGCCGCGCCGCCCTGCTTGCGTGAGGTCATGGCCGCGCAATAACAGTCAATATTTGGCCCGAAAAAGAAATACACAATTAATTCGCATCTATTGCGTGTAAGAGTGCGAACTACTTGTGTAAATGTAATATGTATTGCCTTAGAGCAGGCGCACTAGCGTACCTAACCTACCCCACAAGTTACCCAAAACACATACTTGTACCGGTACTGCGTCACTCCCTACTATAGAATACTTCATTACCTCTGTCTTCGATCAACAATACAATTGTTGTATTGTTGATCGAAGACCTCTGTCGTTCACCTAGTGATTCCTTTTTCTTTGGCAATTGTCACTCGAAAATGTTCTTTGTGATTGCTACTAACACCGTCGGCGGTAAGCCGACTGGTAGGTGAATATAACGGCTGTCAAACACGAGTGTCCTATCTGTTATGTATTAGCAGAACATAATACGATAACTTTAAATTAAAAATTTTAAAAACCCCCAACGCAATAAAACTATGTCACTCGTAAGTCTGAACATTAACTTTGAAACTGCTGAACCGATTTTGATGAAACATATCTAAGAACCATCGCCAAGAAACCTGCTTTCTATTAAAAAAAAACTATATAAAGCTATGATGCCACAGACAGACACACACACATAGCGGTCAAACTTATAACTCCCCTCTTTTTGTGTCGGGGGTTAAAAATAGTGATGCTACACTACCTATACGTAGCACAGGATAAAAGTTTGGAGCTAATTAATGGGTGTCAAAATATTCACAAGGCATCCTATTGCAACAAGCACAATAACAGTTCATTTGCTTTGTCCCGGTCGGGTAAAAATTACTGTTTTTCAAAATAAACAATCGAAATAAATGTCTGATTTGACATAATGACATTCGGTGAAGCAAAACCACATTTTCGATGTCATGAACCGTTATGTTATCACCCCGTCGACATAGAATAGAGGACTTTGTACTCAATCTTTTTGGAGCTCAAATCTATAGAGAAATTTTTACTAATCGTGTTTTCCGACTCCCAATTCGTTAGTTATGATGAAAAATAATATATTGCAATTTCATTCATACACTTAACTTACCTTACTCACAATATCTCAAAAAAAAACACACGGTGTAGATAAATAAATAAATATAAATAATAAATATTAGGGGAGAATCTTACACAAATCGACCTAGTCCCAAACTAAGTAAAGCTTGTACTATGGGTAAGTACTAGACGACGATAAACATACTTATATACCTAGATAAATAAATAGGTACTTAAATACATAGGAAACATCCATGACTCAGGAACAAATATTCTTGCTCATCACATAGATGAATGCCCTTACCGGGATTCGAACCCAGGACCTCTTGCTTCGTAGGCAGGGTCACCACCAACTAGGCTAAAGCGGTCGTAAAAATGCATATTAAACATTCAAGACTCGAGCACAAACATTCGTATTTTCAATCAAATATCAGCCCCGACCGCGGACCAAAACCGGGACCCCAAGCTTCGTAGTCAGAGTCTACCACTAGCTAGGCTATCCGTTCGGCAATATTTGGAGGTCTCAAACCACACTCATATCACCCCATATTCATGTAAGTCAAAGTTTTATAAACGGAGTGCAATGACCCTCTATTTTTAGATGGGACTTGGCACGGATATCACTGAATGAAATCTTATCTACGTGGCCGAAGAACTCTGGCTTTTTAAAGATTTCAAGGCAAATAAACGAAAATGACCCATTTCTCGTAATGTAAAGACGCAGAAACAGTTAAAGTGCGCTTGTTGAAAGCCTGAAATAAACGCGTTGGCCACGGCAGTAAATTTAGAGATAAGGATTCGAGCCACTGGAATTGGAAATACATTTAGATCTTAGAATCCTATCCCATTCTATAATATTACTAGCTGTTGCCCGCGACTCCGTCCGCGAAGAATAAAAATAGCCTACGACCTATTCTCGGGCCTACCGAATATAGAGAAAAAAGTTTCATAAGAATCGGTGAAGCCGTTTCGGAGGAGTTCGATAACAAACACCGTGACACGAGATTTTTATACACTGACGAGCAAAAATAAAGGGTCGGTTACAAAAATGACGATAACTACAAAACCCGCTGTGATAGCTTCTTCTTGTAAAATGAGTTCAGTAAAGAGTTTTATTCTTAACAAAAAAAAGTATAATCTATACATATAAAATCCTTTGTCCTGACTGACGGATCAACGCACAGCCTAAACCGCTGATCGTAGAGACCTGAAACTTGGAGGGTGTGTTCTTTGTATGACGTAGGCATCCGATAAGAAAGGATTTTTCGTAGTTCTACTCCTAAGGGGGTAAAAAAGGGGGGCAAAGTTTGTATGGGACAACGTGATTCCTTGGTCCAATCTACTTCAAATTTTGCATAAACATTCTTTAACAGAATTGATGGAAGACCTGTTTCGTATTTTATTGAAATTCATCCCTTGACGGGGTTAAAAAGGAGTAGAAAGTTATTTTGGGGGTGATTTGCTTCGAAGATGATATCAATACTCCTTAGTGCTTTTGATTTAAATTACATTTTATTTTGACACATGTTTGAATACTCGATCCGAAGACACGGCTTCATAGGAACGTAGAGTTCGAAATTTGAAATGGTAAGGACTAGACATCTCGGTTAAGCCGCGTTTTCACTTAGTGTTCTGAACAAACATTTATTGAGTATTCAAACATCATTGTTGAACTCGCATAAAAAGCTTGGTGCAATGCAAATACATATAAAATGCTTTGTCCTGAGGTCCTAAATGGCTGACTGGCGGATTAACGCACAGCCTAAACCGCTGTATGTAGGGACCTGAAACTTGGAGGATGTGTTCTTTGTATGACGTAGGCATCCGATAAGAAAGAAGTTTCCGGAATTCCCACGGGATAAGGAATATACGGGATGTATATATTTCATCAATCAAGAGTGATCCTATCTATCCCCATAACGAAGATAAACTGTTCAAATTGGGCATGCAAGTAGACTATTAGAATAGGTATAAAGCTAATTTCAATAATTTTCAAAATTCCCACGGGATAAGGATAAATCAGGATTTATATACTCAAATCAACTGGATCCTATCTCCGTAACTACAATTACTAAACTTTTCAAATTCAGTATAAACGTAAATGGTCATACATACCAGCAAAAAAACTTATTGCAGGATTTTTGGAAAATCCTGTGGGATAGATAATCTCTGAAACTTCCGAGCCGATTAAAAAAAGAACTTTTACCAGTAAAAAGTTACACTATCCTTTATTGACATAGGCTACTTTTTCCGGGAAAATGCAAAATTCCCAAGGGATCGAAAAAAAAATTCAACTTCGGAGCTCATTTTAAAATGTCTTTCACCAATAGAAAAGATTCACTGTCCTTTATTAACATAGGATGCTATTTTCCGGATAAATGCAAAATTCCCGCGGTATAGAAAATAGTAAATTTAACTTCGGGGCTGAGTTTAAAAAAAATGACCAATAAAAGCTACACTATCCTTTATTGGTATAGGCTAGGCTACCTACTATTTATTCGGTAAAATGCAAAATTCCCGTGGGATAGAAAGAAGTGAATATCACTTGAGGGCTGATTTGAAAATTTCTTTCACCAATAGGAAGCTACACCAACCATTATTTACAACGAATGAACTAAAACAATTACTTTGCTCACCCGCGACCTTACAATAGTTACGTTTATGCAAGAAATGTGCGTTCATGCAGTTCCTCCACCTCCACACTGTACGAACACACACAAATCACATAAACCCAACCATCACCACCACCAAGCTACACTGACGCGTTTCGAACTCAACCAGAGCTCATCTTCAGAGTTACCACAACCGTATGCTATGCTACCAAACGTTAAACTAACAAACCAAAACAAATGTTTTAACTTGTCACTGTAACTTCTCAAGTACCCACTTTATTTTTCTTATTCTCAAACTACCCCACAAAAATTAACTTTTATTGACATATTTAAAACTACCTTGAATTTTTTTTTTTTTGTTTATATATTTATAAGGCATATTTAATTAATACTAACTGTTCAAATTCGACCCAAGCCGCAGTAAAGGAGAAGATACTAAATTTACCTGTTCATTAATAATAGACCCCATAGTGTTGTACCTAATTATTTCCATGCATTCCAGAGCATCCAGACGCAACCCCTTGCCGCAATAATGTAACACTTCATAAGAATCTGAATCTAACAATGAATGATTTGATTCCAACAAATGTTTTGCAAAATTCGATCTATCTGGATGCTCATTCCTATATGCCGAAACATGCTCTTTAAATCTAGTATTAAAACTTATTAGTACTAACAAATATAGATCTAGCATCTCTTACGTCGGGGGTTTGTCTGATAAGATTTATGGCATTTTAAAATCAAACAATATTAATGTTGCCTTTAAGACTAACAACTCTTTGTACTCTAGGCTATGTACCACAAAGAACAGGTAGATAAGGGAACTAGATCGGGGGTATACAAGCTTACTTGTAATGACTGCAATGGGATATACGTAGGACAGACAGGCCGAAGTTTTAATACTAGATTTAAAGAGCATGTTTCGGCATATAGGAATGAGCATCCAGATAGATCGAATTTTGCAAAACATTTGTTGGAATCAAATCATTCATTGTTAGATTCAGATTCTTATGAAGTGTTACATTATTGCGGCAAGGGGTTGCGTCTGGATGCTCTGGAATGCATGGAAATAATTAGGTACAACAATGAACAGGTAAATTTAGTATCTTCTCCTTTACTGCGGCTTGGGTCGAATTTGAACAGTTAGTATTAATTAAATATGCCTTATAAATAAATAAACAAAAAAAAATTCAAGGTAGTTTTAAATATGTCAATAAAAGTTAATTTTTGTGGGGTAGTTTGAGAATAAGAAAAATAAAGTGGGTACTTGAGAAGTTACAGTGACAAGTTAAAACATTTGTTTTGGTTTGTTAGTTTAACGTTTGGTAGCATAGCATACGGTTGTGGTAACTCTGAAGATGAGCTCTGGTTGAGTTCGAAACGCGTCAGTGTAGCTTGGTGGTGGTGATGGTTGGGTTTATGTGATTTGTGTGTGTTCGTACAGTGTGGAGGTGGAGGAACTGCATGAACGCACATTTCTTGCATAAACGTAACTATTGTAAGGTCGCGGGTGAGCAAAGTAATTGTTTTAGTTCATTAATATGGACCTCCGCAAAGTAACGCCTGATTCAATAAATTATTATTTACAACCTCCGTGAAAAAGCAAAATTCCCACGGGAATAAAATAAGTGAATTCAACTATGGGGCTGATTTTAAAACTTCTTTTACCGCTAGAAAGCTACACCTTTAAGGACATAGGCTACTTTTTCTCGGGGAAAATGTAAAATTCCCGCGGGATAAAAATAAGCGAAAATTTGCATAGAATAAGGACAAATTTGTTGAAATTCCCACGGGATAGAGAATAAACGGGATTTATAATATTCACTAACTGATACTGATGATGATGAAATGATGAAATGATAATAATGATGGATGTTGCCGTTGCCGGATTTTTGTTTTATACAATGAAAGAGATGAAGAAGCTTTACCACAAATTGGAATTCTACGCGGACGAAGTCGCGGGCAAAAGCTAGTTGAGAATAAAACTCTTTACTATAGTTCGACAAGCTCGTGCGCGACCCTACGCGGAACCCTGTCGCAGTCAGCGTTTGCCGCACTTATTAAAAACAATCTTGTTAAGGACAGCACAGGCTCTCTGCGACAGGGTTCCGCCGAGCGCCGCGCACGAGCTTGTCAAGGTATAAACTCATATATTTTACTCGAAGAAGCTATCACAGCGGGTTTTATAGTTATCGTCATTTTTGTAACCGACCCTTTATGTTTGCTCGTCAGTGTATATTAAATAAACGAAAAACTATTGTAAAAATGTTTGAATTTTTGTTAATCAGTCACTCTCTATAGTCATCTATATCCATTTAAAATATTTCGTTTACATACATACATGTACCTATACATATGGGCAACGCGTCAGTCGATTTAAAATGGAAATTATGTAGGCACCTCTAACATCAACCCGATGATTTACTAATTTTTACCTACCTATTCATAAAAGGTTAGCAGTGAAAAGTGAATTGCAAGGTGTTTAAAAGAAATTGGATAAAAATAACTTTAGACAAGGTTATCGAACTATTACAAAGTATCCTGAACTTGCAAAAGATTTAGCAAATAAAAACCGGCCAAGTGCGAGTCGGACTCGCGCACGAAGGGTTCCGTACCATCACGGCCAAAAAAATCACGTTTGTTGTATGGGAGCCCCCTTAAATATTTATTTTATTCTGGTTTTTAGTATTTGCTGTTATAGCGACAACCGAAATACATCATCTGTGAAAATTTCAACAGTAGCTATCACGGTTCATGAGATACAGCCTGGCGACAGACGGACGGACCGCGGAGCCTCAGCAATAGGGTCCCGTTTTTACCCTTTAATTCGCAAAGTGAGGCCGATTAAATCTACACCTCGCCATATGCGAAGTAATACGACGTGGGTACCGCTAATGCGCTTGAGTCACGAGTAGGGCTTGCAATTCGAATATTCGAATATTCGGCGAATTTTCATATTCGAATATTTGGGGGCATGGTATTCGAATATTCGATATTCGATTTTATGTTCATCATTTCAGCCGAAAGACGTCCACTGCTGAACATAGACCTCCTCCAAGGGTCGCCAAACAGATCGGTCCCGTGCCCTCCGCATCCAACGCGATCCCGCAACCTTAACCAGGTCGTCGCACCATCTTGTTGGAGGCCTACCTACATTGCGTTTTTCGGTCCGTGGACGCCACTCGAGAACCTTTTTGCCCCATCAGCCATCAGTTCTACGAGCGATGTGCTCTGCCCACTGCCACTTGAGTCTGGCGATTCTTCGAGCTATGTCGATGACTTTAGTTCTTGCGCGGATTTCATCATTTCTAATGCGATCCCGCAGAGAAAATCCGAGCATAGCCCTCTCCATAGCCCTCTCAGTGACTTTGAGCTTCCTTATGAGGCCCATCGTTAGCGGCCACGTCTCAGTGCCTCAGTGCCATAAGTCATCACTGGCATTACACAGACTTTAGACTTGAGACACTGCGGTATATTGGATGAGAAAATATTGAGGAGCTTCCCGAACGCTGTCCAGCCGAGCCGAATTCGTCGATTGACCTCTTTCTCGAAGTTGAACCTACCTGATTGGATTGTGTGTCCCAGGTAGATATAGTCATCAACAACTTCGAGAGGAGAGTCTCCAATTATGATGGGAGATGGTACAACATGGGCATTCGACATGGCCTTCGTCTTGTTCATGTTCAATTTAAGACCAACTCGCTCAGAGACAGTCCCGAGGTCAGCGAGCATCGCACGTCTTCCATGGTCTCAGCCATAAGCACTACGTCATCGGCAAATCGAAGGTGAGTGATGTATTCGCCATTTATATTGATGCCTCGCCCTTCCCAGTCAAGAGTCTTGAAAGCATCCTCCAGTGCAGCGGTGAACAGCTTCGGAGAAATAACATCTCCTTGTCTGACTCCACGCTGCAATAGAATAGGCTTCGACATCTGGTCCTGAAGTCGGACGGATATTGTGGCGTTATTTATATAGACACTTCAACACTTGTTGATGTACCGGTGGTCTACTTGGCACCGTTGGAGAGACTGCAGTACAGCTCAAGTCTCGATCGAATTGAAGGCTTTCTCGTAGTCCACAAATGCCACGCAAAGGGGGCGGTTATACTCCTCGGTTTTCTGTATAACCTGCCGCAACGCATGTATTTATGAGGTCTACGGTGCTGAAGCGATCGTAATATTTAGATGATCAGGTAGGTTGTTAAAGAAATTGGCTTTTAACGACGTACAGTACAGTCCACTGTGAATTAAACAATAATTTCATACTTAAAAGCCACGCATACGTTAAAAACTTAAAACTGATTGTTAGACGTGTGTGATAATGATAATTTATGGTTTTTTATTCATATTAAACTAATACATGTTTCCTATGTTTGCGTTGATATCTTTGTTGATTTTTTATGAAAATTATAATTATTGTTTTGTTTTTTTATTGCCATGTGATTTTTCAGACTGATTACGTAATTACTACTAATTACACAGCTGATTCTGTAGTTTTCTGTGTTTTATTAAACATTTCTAAAATATTCGAATTTTATTCGAATAATTCTAATACTTCCGAATTTACGAATCGAATATTCGAATAATTAAAATGGTCGAATATTGCAAGCCCTAGTCACGAGACAGATTTCTGAGCCCATCAGAAGTAAAAACACGTTGTATGAACCTGCAGGCTTATTGTCTAACGCTTCTGACCCTTACCTTCGCAATCACTATTTCTTTCTGTCAAACGGTGTAAGATAAAATAAATAAATATAAATAAATAAATAAATATCATATCATGGGATAATTCACACCAATTGACCTAGTCCCAAAGTAAACTTAGCAAAGCTTGTGTTATGGGTACTATACTAAGCAACGGATAAACATACTTATATAGATAGATACATACTTAAGTTGCCTAGTACCCATAACACAAGCTTTGCTTAGCTTACTTTGGGACTGGGTCAATTGGTGTGAATTGTCAGTGATATTTATTTATTTATTTATTTAAGTACATATTAAACACCCAAGACCCGAGAACAAACATTCGTATTTTTCATACAAATATCTGCCCCGACACGGGAATCGAACCCAGCCCTCAAGCTTCGTAGTCAGGTTCTCTAACCACTAGGCCATCTGGTCGTCTAAGATGATGACCGAAAGACAGAAAGAGACGATGAAAGCGAAGGCAAGCGTCAGAAGCGTAAGACAATACGACCTGGAGTCTAATCAGCATTTTTAACTTTTCTTTTGTTTTCAAACAAAAAAAAATCGATCTTCAAGATAACGAGGCCTTAGAAGGAACTGAACTGACCATGCATTATAAATTATTTCTACGTTATCTGTTTTAATAACAGTACCTGGGCGACCGAGCTCTGCTCGGGCTAAAACTCGGTACCTAGCGTATTCCCAGAGATAAGACCAAGCCAGATCATTTTTTCATCCCCGAAAACCCCCACATACCAAATTTCATCGAAAACGTTGGAGCCGTTTCCGAGATTCTGATTATATATATACAAGAATTGCTCGTTTAAAGGTATTAGATAGATAGATAGATAGATAGATTAGATAGATTTAGAATTAAAGACTGGCAACGTTGCCTATCCTACACTGCACTGCAGAATTTTCCAAAATTAAATATCTCCCAAACTAAGTCAAATCTACCTGACTTATAAAGTACCTACTACATTTCTGGATCAAAATAACTAGAAGATTTTTTTAATCTGGGTAATCGTCGACCACACCGTAAAGTTATATGCGCACACATGTCACCAAACTATGCTTAAGCAAACTAATTGGGGATGTCTATTTTTTTGCAATGTATAGTAAATCGAAAACCATTTCGAGATAAATGCTTTTTAACTCGTTTTCTGTAGTTATTTAATTTTAATATTATGTAATGAATTTATAATATAACAAATAAGGAATGACCTTCATTTGACATTGGTGTAAATTGCGTGACCGGTTCAAGTCGTACTTTATTCTGTGTGGTTAGAATTCTTCACAATTTACGCGTGGATTATACTACGGAGTTTGATTTGGACCCGCTGTCTGACATCTAGCACTATGATAGTGCCAGTAAAGTGACACAGTGTATAGTGTACCACTACGCAAAAAATAATTAAAGGCGCCTTATCGTACGCATTTAGATAGATTTAGAAATTTGGCATTGTGGGAGCCCTCAATTATAATCTGACGTCATCAACTAAAATAGTTTCAATAATTAATTTTGAAAAAAGTAGAGAACTAAATGACAAAATATTGAAATTAGTTTATTATAATTGACTTTTCTATACAAAAAAAAATATAAAAACCATGGGTATTTTTTTTTAGACATCCCCAATTAAAATAATAATTTTTATTTCTTATTTTTTTTTGTAATTGTGTGCTTTTTTTATCCGGCCAGTATCAATTAGTCATTCCCAAAATTCCGTCTGCACTTCTTATTTAATGTGAGGTCAATTCTTTCAAGTTTGTCTCGCTATATTACAAAGACTTTGTTGAATGGTATTTAGTCTGAGGAGTGGACTTACTGTAATGTGTCTTCTCTACCAGTGGTTCCACATTATAAACGCGCAGGCCTGATGTGAGGCAACAACTGAAGCAGCCTGCAAAAAAGAGATAACACATATCATTTTACAAGCTTCTACTTTCAATTTTAGTTTGTGTGGGTTAAATCTTGCAAGTCGAATTTTGCCCACTTCCAGTGAACAGATTGACTTGAAAATGACAGCAAGTACAGCTAGGTAACAAAGATTGTATTTTTTTGTAAACACTTGGATTACAATCAAACCTAATAGTAATAATTAGAGATGTAACGGATATCCGGCCACAATTTTACTAGGTATTCGGCCGAATGCCGCATAGTTATTATTATCGTACGGCCTTTGAAAATAAAATTCCTGCGTTTCCTATAAAACTAAATCTAAATTATTTAGCCAGTCTATAGCCTCTCCAGAGCATCTGTTAAGCCCCCTGAAGCCACCAGCAAAACGTCGGTTGGGGGACTCCTCCACGATGTGGTAGGCTGTTTGCTGCGGAGCGCCGCAGTCACACGCTGGCGAGTCTTTAAGGCCCCACTTGTGCAGGCAGTAGTTGCAGCGGGCGACACCCGAGCGGATGCGGTTCAGCGTCGTCCAGTTCTTACGACTGGCCTTGAAGCCAGGCAGCCGGGCGGACGGGTTCTCCACAAGGTCACCCGCCGAGCATTCCTGGGACTGCCAGTCGGCTGACCAGGCAGACCGGATGTTGAAAGGTTGGCGGATGACGGGATCTGACCAGAGAGGCTTACGCGAGGCGAGTCGCTGCGGTATATGTCTGTCCAGGGTTCTAGTAATCGGCAGCCTGTGCGGGAGTTGAGTACCGATCGCTTTACCCCATTCTGCCGCCGCTGCCTGTGCCATAAGGTTCAAAGTAGCTTTACATTTGTCTAGACTTGGCGTTGAAGAGGTTAAAAACTGATACCGCACTTGCTTGACAATTTTGCCTAACATGATTTTAACGACCGCTTTAGCCTAGTTGGTAGTGACCCTGCCTACGAAGCAAGAGGTCCTGGGTTCGAATCCCGGTAAGGGCATTTATTTGTGTGATGAGCACGAATATTTGTTCCTGACTTATGGATGTTTTCTATGTATTTAAGTATTTATTTATCTATATAAGTATGTTTATCGTCGTCTCGTACCCATAGTACAAGCTTTGCTTAGTTTGGGACTAGGTCGATTTGTGTAAGATTGTCCCCTAATATATATTTTTTTTTATGAAAGGAATGCTATACTTTATGCTGTAGGCTTATTGTCTAACGCTTCTGACGCTTGCCTTCGCAATCACTATTTCTTTCTGTCAAACGGTATAAGATGATGACAGAAAGAGACGGTGAAAGCGAAGGCAAGCGTCAGAAGCGTTAGACAATACGGCCTCTGGTGGCTCTGGTGTGTATTAACCCGTCGCACAACCAACAACATTATTGGGCAATTTTTTCTAAGTACCCTATGTTAAAAGGTGATCGAACCTATTAACAAAAATTAGCAAACCATGAACAGTACGCTTAGTATAAGTTTTTACTTCACCAAATACTTCTCGATCGCGTTTACGTAAAAATTTCAATTCTATGGAAACGTGGACGCGCGCGCGCGGAGACGCTGTCCATGTTTCCCTAGTAATTGATTTTTTTACGTAAACGCGATCGAGAAGTATTGAAGTGAAGGAAAACTTATACTAAGCATACAGTTAGTTACGCGCCACTGTCGCGCGCGGGACGTTCGACGGATTAATTCGGCCATTTTTACGACTATTTCCTTCTGTGCGAGAGGGATTGAACAGTGGATTGGTGGCAAATAGCCACCAATGCCGAAGATTCATATTTTTATTGCTATTAACGCATTTGCTGCCTGCTGTCAAATTCAGGACTTTCAGATTCCCCAAACACATGTGTGCATTTAATTGGCAGCAAAATTATGACAGCGGCATTAGGCGAAAGTCAAGAAAACGCATATATGTGTTGCTGGCAGTGATTGTGTTAAAATATTGTTATTTTGTATTTGCATCTGAACTAAGAAGCTTAATAATCATACATCATTATCGCGAGAGCAAAAACGATTTGTCAGTACTGAAAGATTATGACAAATAAGCAATAACAGAAGTGACACTGATATCAAGCAACATTTATGCTTTACAACTTTGAAATTTCTCAACTTTATTTCTAATATCAGACCTTCATACTTGACTTGATTACTAATACATATTTAAAAATATTGACTACGCAATCACAACATCAAACTCTTCAACTCTTCTTCTTGTTTGACATCCTTATTTATTAATTATTCGTAATAATAATTGTGTTCACAACATAATTATTTATTATCTATTACGTAATCCAAATAAAATCCAAGTAAATATACATTAATAACAAATACACACATTGCTGGGTTATTATCAGTGATCGAATATTTCTATGCCACACCGCGAGATGTCAATATGGATACGCCGTTTGGCCTGCAATACCAATTAAACTGTTCGAAAAATAAACGATATGTCCGTGTTGGTATTATGTATATAAAATAAACAACATTAAATAAGCAGTGTTGGTTATGATATAAATAAGAATCATTATACTAAATATTTAATTATTTAGGTGTAACATATAAAAGTCATACCTACGTATTTTAATTTTAAAAGTCATGTTGACTGTCGAGATGTTGTTTGTCACTAAGATACATGTTATTTTTGCACTTAATAATCGCAATAATCAGTGCAGCTGCAGTGCAGTTAGACTTTACACACACACACACACACACACACACACACACACATACACACTCTCACACAGACACACACACAAACTCGCATACTCACGCATACTCACACACGCACACAAAAATATGATTGTGAATTTGCTTTATATTGTGTTATGCGATTACTTCTGTTTTTAGTTTTATACACCGTGAAATTTTAGTGGTTGTTTTCCCGAAACTAGGTGATTTAGTATCGATTGTACAATCGATTTATAATTACTATTTTGACTAGAGTCAAAAATCCAATTGTGAAAAACGAAAGTCGAAAATGACCGCAAACCAATAGTAACGCTTCGTTGATACCTAACCTATCGTACGATCGTACGCTACTTGTACCAACGAAGCGTTACTATTGGTTCGCGGTCATTTTCGACTTTCGTTTTTCACAATTGGATTTTTGACTCTAGTCAAAATAGTAATTATAAATCGATTGTACAATCGATACTAAATCACCTCGTTTCGGGAAAACAACCACTAAAATTTCACGGTGTATAGGGGCTTCTACTGGGGTCTGCAACACAGTGAAAACTAACACAGTCTCCAGGGTTTCATATGTATTTTGCTTACGGTTTTTATTGAACAATAAAGATTTATTATTATTATTATTATTAAAATTAATTGGTAGATTAGATAAGATAAGCTTTTAAGTGAACGCGGATGGGATAAAGGGTTAGTATTATTTCGTACTAAATACAAACTGAAATATAGATGCACAGAAAAAACCCCAGAAAAAAGACCAAAGATCAGTTTGTATTTAGTACGAAATATATGATTTCACGGGATGACCGTAAAAGTAATAAAAAAATGAAGTTGAAAAAATAAGTACAAAAAAAAGATACTTCATAGCTAACTTGGGTTAGTATTACTCATTGCTTTGTTCCATATTTAATTTATACTGTAGTTCTAATTGTCCCGTGATTTATACCACAGAAAATACCGAAAAATTTTTGATTGTTTACTTCAAGAACCAAGTAAGAAAACCTCTGTCATTCTCTGTTCTTCTGTCATTTCCAACTAATTAGCAGATTCGTTTCTGTAGATTGAAAAGGTTATAATTCATTTTACCTACGTTAATTAAAGATACCTAGGTACATAAAAAATGTGTCCTAATTTGATAGCTTATTTAAGTAAAAGAGAAACAGGAATCTTTACCCATCAGTGCAACACTAAATAATAAAAAAATAAGATACAGCTACACTTTTATCATATACAAGGACACAGATATATACAAGGACGCAAGAGATTGGGTTTGGGAAAAATTACATTCTGTGAAATTCTGCGTCAATTTGGAATACAATGACGGTTTAAGTGTGCTTTGGAGTGACTTATGGGAGTATTAATTCACTTCTAATGTAACATGCCCGGAAGAAAGAAAATTAAATTACAGATGTCCTGTTTGTAAATTGTTTTTTCACCATTCTTAACTATGTAAATTATCAACAAATTTATTGTTTTGGTATTAAAATTAATTTTTTTCATCATCATCATCATCATCATCATCATCATCATCATCATCATCATCATCATCATCATCATCATCATCATCATCATCATCATCATCAGCCTATGTTCGTCCACTGCTGGACATAGGCCTCTCCCATGGCACGGCACAGAGCACAATCCTCGGCCACCCTCATCCAGCTGTTGCCAGCCGCCTGACGCCTTTAATTTATTTAATTTTAATTAATTTAGTTAATTTATTTTCAAACGGATCACATTGATACCTAATAATATAATACAACACAAAACTGTCCTTTACAGGACCCCACGGCATATCCATATTAGCATAATGATTGAGGTTATTCACTCCGAGTGGCATTGAAATATCCAATCACTGGTTATTATTCAAGTAAACACAATTATTCTAGGTAGGTAAATGTTTAAACAGTAAGTATAAAACAAATTTCATTGACCTTTTCCAGCGAAAACTTCATGCTACTAAAACTTCTTAGATGCTTAGAACTTGTAGGCAGAATATATCCGTACAGTAAACAGACATTCTGTTATTTGTGTTCTTTAACTGATTTGTTCTAGCTCCCGCGATAATGATGTATGTTAATAATAATAATGATTCTTAAAACAATAAATATAAGTTCCAGAGATTACTATTTTGTGTGAATTAAGTTATTATGATAGCAACAATATTTAATGTTAGCAAAGAGTGGTTAAAAATTTAACACATGATCAGTTTTTTTAGCAGTTTCATAGGACATTAACCTTGATAACCATTTGCTTTGTATTCGATATACAAAGCAGGCGTGTTAGAGCCTCACAAACCGTTAGTAATAAAAAATTAGCAACAACAATAAGGAATCCCTGTACTAACTTAAATAAACAAAGGCTGCGTTCACATAACTATGCAAAACATAAGCAACGCCCAAACAATAGCGTAGCAAGCGCAAATACGCGTGGGTGCTACTAAAAATATAAACAACACGTGGAGAAGAGTGACGAGTACAGCGTGGCGCGTTTGCCCACCGGAATGGCGTACAAGCCGCTTCCGACGCACGCCACGCGTCGCAGACACCACAAAACACATCCTCACACTCATCACGTACACATAAAATACCAGAAACAGCACCAAACGCGCCACCAAAGAACAAAGAACGGGTGGACGAACTAGGAAGTGTCAGCACAAACCTTGGTCCTGGTTAAAGGCCAGGTTCGTAATACCGCTGCTTCGCCGCCGCGCCATTGCTCTTTGATAGTAAATATATCATAAACATTTAGTGTTTTTTTTAACAATTGTCTCAGTGGACATTTTCACACGAATAATTTAATACGCACATTTATTATGCACATGTTCCCTGTGTGTGATACACAGCTGATTTGGTGACTGATGTGATGACAGAAAAACAACGCGGTGTTGAAAGCGAAGAAAAATCGTGGACCAGATGAATGTTGCCATAACGAAATTGTAAAAACTACTAAAAATTACTTTTTACATTATGAGCAAATTAATAAATGAAAATACCACGAAAACAATAAAGTATGACATGAATAAATATCAACATATTTTTTAACATTAATATTTCTAAAACCATCTAATTTTATATCGCCTGACTTTTCAAACAGTGTTGCAGTGCAAGAATTGAATTGAAACTCATTTTAAAAGTTAATTTAAAGTGTTGCAAATGGCAGGAAATTAAAATTTTAGCAGAAAAAAAAATAAAACTTCAAAAATGTTTTCGTCTTCCCTTATCGAAGAAATATTATTACAAGTCAAATTTTTGGCTTCAAAATTCATTCTAAATTATGTAGGGTGTCAATTAGCAAAAGTAGTACTTATAAATCTCAAAAATATAAACGTGTTAAGCTGAGGTACAAAATAATATATTTTGACACGTGTATCTGACGGATATTCGATGATTTTGCATAAATAAAAACGATAATATTATTTGTTTTTTTTTCCAGTTAAAAACCTTAGAAATGGATTTCTCTACAACAGTATCAAACGATTATCAGTGGCCCTTCGCAAAACCTGTCGTCGGAAAGTATGTCTTTTCTGTTTCCTGCCAATTTTATTATAGCAATGTTTAGGAATGTATCAATTAGGTACTGATTATTTTTTATCCATTTTATTTGATGAGGCGCTTAAGTTTATTACATTAACCTGAAAGCGCAAGAAATTGTCTCGCCCAATGAAGTTAGTTTGAAAAGATGACTGCTATTATTTTATGAGGTTGCGGCTAGATTAATCTCCATGAGGCTTCCAAATCATAATAAACTCTCCCATCCTTCCTTGTTTTTGACTACTCCAGGGCCCAATTGCATAACAAATTACAAGCTAATAGTATTAGCTATTTTGTATTGAAATTCACTAATACTATTAGGCCGGGGCCGCACTGGTAAGGCGACGGCGACGCGACAGCGATGTGACTAAATCAAACATAGTTCGAGTTATGTGAGCGGCTGCATTGCTAAGGTGATAAAAGATAGGTACATTGAGTAGTACTAGTACTCTCAATAATTAAAATGCAACAATGAGCCACGCTTTCTTTTTAATTATTTTTTCCTATTTAAAAGTGGCCTGGGCTCAATTGCATAACAAAATACAAGCAAATAATATTAGTGAATTTCAATACAAAATAGCTAATAATACTATTAGTTTGTAATTTGTTATGCAATTGGGAACAAGTGCATAGCCTGCTCACTGGTTCACTAACAGTCTATTCACTTCGGCCTTGAATATTCCCTAAATTGTATTTATCCGGAAAAAAACCGGCCAAGTGCGAGTCGGACTCGCGCACCGAGGGTTCCGTACAAATTTATATGTATATATGAACATCCAGTCTTATCAGACCCCTGCTTTAAGCAAAATGTGCGCAGTGTGGGAACATTGTAGATTGGTTACTGATATAGACAGACAGACAAAAAAATGTATGCTTTTCGCAATTTTTCCTTTATCTGTGCTATAAGACCTTGCTTCGTACCAAATTTCAAGATTCTGAGTTCACGGGAAGTACCCTGTAGGTTTTGATTCCCTTGCGAGTGTCGACAATTTGCGGAAATTTGCGGCATAAACGGCTGTATCTTTTGATTGCGTTAAAAATTTATGCTTTTCGCAATTTTTCCTTTATCTGGGCTATAATACGTTGCTTCGTACCAAATTTCAAGATTCTGAGTTCACGGGAAGTACCCTGTAGGTTTTGATTCCCTTGCGAGTTTCGAAAATTTGCGCAAATTTGCAGCATAAACGGCTGTATCTTTTGATTGCGTTGGCTTAGAAGTTTGATTTTTTCACAGCTCCAAGGGACAGTAGACTTGAGTATTTGATATAAATTTCAGCGTTCCTGAGAAAAAGGGTCTTAACAGACAGACGGACGGACGGACAACAAAGTGATCCTATAAGGGTTCCGTTTTTTTCCTTTTGAGGTACGGAACCCTAAAAACGACGAAATCGAATTATATTCCAATAGCAGTCCGCAACATAAAAAATGTAGCAAAGCGTTTTGTGCGAGCGATCGGAATATTAACAAAAGTACGGATGGAGTCGTCCCTCACGTCGTATGGTGATATTATTTAGTATTTAGTCTAGGGTTATTGAAACCTAAACTTCTAGGCCATGCGAGCCACCATCACCGGACCCGGCACCGAACATCCGGCCGCCGGCGGTAGCTCCGTACTGCCACTGCGATGCGCACTCTTACTCTCCTCGAGTAGAACAGTACAAACAACTGCTGGAAAAGGAGCAGAAGCTGTGCCATGACTATGAGCAGCTTAGGAGACAGGTAAGCACAAGTTACTTTACTTACTTCAAACTCAGTGCTTATAGGAACGATGGATACTCGATGATGCGTTTGCAGCTCCCAACGAAGTCCCGAGTTTGACAGCCGGTAGCGAAACTAGCGAATGCGTAGGACTCTGCCCACTACACCGTATCATACCATTACCGTAATAGGAACGTGTCAAGCAAAAAAGTTTTCTTTGTATTGAAAAGTATGAGACCATGCCCACTAGAGCGTTCCATCACCGACCAACACCGTCGCGTGCCACGCACGGACCGTCAACAATACGACGGCGCGTTGCGCGCGTTGCGACGTTGCCGAACCGGAGCGTGCAGGCGGCGACACGATGACCATACGAGTTATAACCGCGTATGATGACCGTTCTAAGCCGTTGTTAACGCGTTGCCACTTTCATCTTGCTATTGCTAGCCTGTTACCGTCTTACGGCACTTTCACACGGGCAACCTCCCGTTTTTTGCGGGTTCGGTTTTTTGCAGGATCCCGTTTAGTAGCATACGTGCTACTGTGGTAACATTCACACGAGCATTCGGTTTGCGGTATCCTGCACGCACTTACGCATTAATAAAAAAAGGTAGTAAGCGCCAGCCTCACGCTAAAACGCAGGTGAACTTACTGCAACCGATGGAACGAGAACGGCGAATATGACATGCGAATGAATCGCGGACGCTACGCGGATACTACTGTCACTAAACTGATATGACATGCTGATGATACGCAGATGCTACGGTCACTAAACCCGTCATGCACGGTTATAAAACGCTGTTAACACGTTCTAGTGGGCATAGTAGACCGTATCGTGTTATGTTACTTTCCGTGCCTGATACGTTCATAGCTTTGAGGATTGAGGTTCATAGTACGGTCATGGTATGGTTCGGTGTAGTGGGCAGAGACCTTTGCTTGCACTACGCGATGGGCCATCGCGATGGGCCATCGCGATGGGCCATCGCGATGGTCCACTTATGATGGGCCAGCGTATGGAGGGCGCGGTGGTGTCGGATGGCCTTTTTGCGCGTGAGTCACCACACCGACCATTAATGGCCCATCGTGCAGAGGAGCTATTAAACAGAGGTCTAAATGACATAAAATAAATGGTACAGACATCTTGCTATAGTAAAACTAGCTACAGACAGCATGCTTATTATTTTAAAGGATCGCAGTATTGTGCAGACATTGTCGTCTTGGTTTAATAGTCTTTGTTTAAACTAAATATATGTATGTCTACGAAGTTTCAAGTCAATCCGATCACTAAAAGTGGATTAAAATTGCGTCTCGCAAGATTTGGTATTAGTCAGATACAGCCACCGGGACAGGTGAAACTAAATAAAGCCTTGTAAAATTGTAAACAACTTACTTAGTCGACTATACGCAAGTACCACTACTTAGGTCAGCCAAACTGTGTCAGGTTGGAGTTCAGGAAGTGGTGACATAATAACGGACAACTCTACTTTGTTTAAACTTGTGAGGTGTGGAATATCTGGGTATAGGTACTAAGTAGAATTTACCACGGCATCGCATACATACACGTATACCAATCATTTTTTAACGACCGCTTTAGCCTAGTTGGTAGTGACCCTGCCTACAAAGCAAGAGGTCCTGGGTTCGAATCCCGGTAAGGGCATTTATTTGTGTGATGGGCACGAATATTTGTTCCTGAGTTATGGATGTTTTCTATGTATTTAAGTATTTATTTATCTATATAAGTATGTTTATCGTCGTCTAGTACCCATAGTACAAGCTTTGCTTAGTTTGGGACTAGGTCGATTTGTGTAAGATTGTCCCCCCTAATATATATATATATTTTTTTTTATTGACAATCAAATTGACATTCCGGAATTTCACTTAATTCCCATGGGAATTAAAAGAAGACTAGAGAAACACTTAAAAAAACTAAAAACACTAGTGCAGTGATATACAGGCATCAGCTCAAAAAGCTGCTAGGCTAGTGTACAGTAAAATTACATAAAGTTTATCACTGACATACATAATGGTTTGCCTTCATTTCATATTCAACTTTAACGACCTACAAATAAAGCCAATTTTAGAATACCGTTACCCACGTTTGCAGATTTTGTAATAACTACTTTATTTGTATGGTGTTAAAGTTGGAAATGAAATGAAGGCAAGCAATCTGTCAGTGGTAAACTAAAAGTAAACGCATTGTACAGTTAGCAACAAAAATATTAATACACTTAAAGTACCAAAAATATATATACACGCCTTTATGCCCTTGTAATAGAGTCGTGGATGCATATTTTTGGTAAGTAGGTACTTTGGGTGTATTCTTATTTTTGTTGCTGACTGTACCTACCTATTATTTAATAATAATAAATAATCATTCCCAACAAATACTTCGTGGTCTTCCTGACGAGCGTGCATAATGTCATATGTATTTTAGATTTATAGCCGTTAACATTTTTTTTCTTGGATCCCGTTGCAACATCGGGATAAAAAGTGACCTAATAAGTATAATTATGTTAAGTATACCAAATACCATATACTTACCAAATTTCATCCAAATTGTTCCAGCCGTTTTAGCGTAAAAGAGTGACACAAACACACACACGCAAGCGCGCAAGCACGCACGTATGTAAACTTTCGCATTTATAATATTAGGTAGGTAAGTAGGATTCTCGATAAAAAGGGTATCTAACGAGTAATGATAGTGATACAAAATTAGGCCAACTGGTGTATTATTTATCTTACGCGAACAACAGTAATAGTACTGAAGCGATTTATCAGACACTGCAATGTTCATTATTGTCTATAAACATCCTACTGCTGGGTCCAAGATTCCTCTCAGAATAAGAGGGATTAATAGGCTGTAATTTCCACGGGCGCAGCGCGGAACTTCACAGACACTATTAAATTAAATTGCAGCCGTGCTTGGCAGGGGTGGGTATATTGCAGCATGGTGTTTCTCGTCTCCGTAAAGGTTCAATCCACGATCCTATTGAGAGGCCATAATAGGTCAAACTACTAGGCTAACGTCTTAAATTTTCATTTTATCTTGCAACGATCTTGTGTTTGTAATTCGTGGTTTTAAAATTTGCGAACCATTTTTCGACCCCTTCCTGTTATGAGATTGAGCTGAAATTTGGCATTCTTATGTGTTAGTAAATCTGATGAGTATACAACGATCTGGTGATTAAATTCTGGTGATTTGGCCGCGATCGTTTTCGCAGGACGGAACTCTTCAACGTTTAATGGCATCGACTTGAAACTTGGTACGTAGGTATACCTAGTTGGGTGGCAATGCAAGTACGTCTGTAAAAAAATGTGTTAAAAATCATTCTTATTGTATTATGTTTGAGAATGTATTTTGTCTTAAATTGCAGATGGTGGACGTCACTAACGACATATTGGATCATCCCTGCGACGACCTGGACAGCAAAATGACGACAATGTATCAAGCAACTTTCAAGAAGAGATGTAAGTATTTATAATTTTCTTTAAATTTCCGGTATTGCCATTGCATAGCAATGGGTGGGGTACAGTACTTGAAGAACTGGTGGCCTTTGGGGTCAATATGTGGCGACCATAAGACGCAGCCTCAGTAAGCCCTCCGCAAAGTGGCCTATAACCTGAGGTCTTATACACTCGGAATCACAATCACTTTAACCGCTTCTTTCTATTGAATGGAATAGGATGAGGGTAGAAAGAGATGGCTAGTGTCACCGCTAGTGTCCGTGCGTTAGACAATACGGCCTCTGATAAAGACAAATAGAGGTACTCATAAAACCCTTAAGTACGAGTACCTAATGATATTAGTAAACAAACCAGTGTGTAAACGACAGGAGGCTAAAGCTCAACGATGTCCATGAATGAAAAGAAAACGTTATTTGCAAGTATTTTTATTTATTTATTTAGAATAGAATAGAATAGCTTCTATTCTATTCTATTCTATTTATTTACAAACAAATTATTTTTACCGTTAATATTATAAACAGCGGGCGAAAACAGAATTTATTTGCCGCTGTCCAAAACTAAATTAAACTTTGAATTGCAATATCCACGAGGATAGACTTCTCTTTTGACTACCTTATGTAAAGCCAACATAACCGCAATTGCCTAATTTGAGCTTAGATTAAATTTCCCAGAAGTCTAAGTTTGACTTCTGGGAATCAACTGCGGTCAATTTTAAATTGCGTAATGGAGTTAAGTGGCTGCCACACCGTAATTCTGACGTATAATCGCCATCATTAACAATGAAGCTGGCCTAGAGGTGCTCCAAAGTATGGTGAACACGCACTTACACGATTGAAATTACGGTTATGAATAGAATAGAATAGAAATATGTTTTGTTCCTAGACAGCTCTAATGTTCATGATGGCGACTGTGTACAGTCGGAGGTTCAGAGGTTATCTTGACTTTAGTGGTAGCTTCAACAACTCATTTGGATTTCTTGACAGTTAAACCAAACTTGAACACGGTTAAAATCAAGGCAGAATGTTTAATTACTGCGAGTTGGCAGCCAATTTACTTAGTCAACCCTTTGTCAACGACATCGCTGTTGCGAGAATATAAAAACTAAATACCAAGTACGTTTAGGTCTCCTCTGTAATGTCTGTTTAGCAACCGAGTTATCCTAACTTTCATTAATTCATTCCCCAACAGCATTCCCAGTATCGGACTACAGAACAATCATAGCTGCATCACAGTCGAGCGCCCCAATACCAATGGAGAGCAATAAATTGGGGATGCTTCGATGCTATAAGGATCCCACACACTTCAGCGAGCCGCCGCCTGTAGTCCGACCAACCATCAACCCACCAGGCGTCGTGCGCACCGGCCTAGCACCCAAATCTATACAAACCTGGTTTACAGAGTTCCCTGGCAGAACGGAATACCAGGATACGTATAGTGCTTCTGCCAAAGCTTGCTGGAGGTCCATGCAAAGGTTTAAAGAGCCTATGCCGTCGACCAGGAGGCGGGCGGATGACTCATGCGTTTAAATTCATGAATGGTTTTATGTACGTTGTGAATAATTTTGGTTTAATCATAGCAATAAATGTAAGGGAAGATGAGTAGAGTTTTTAATTTCCAGTTTTAAAAGAGTTTCTAATCGCAGTGCTGTTCGTTAATGGCGTTCTTTGGTAATCTGAAACAAAGATACCTGCGTAGGGCACTATCGTCTCTTTTAATTTGAACATGTATTTTTAGGACTTTTTACAATTTTCGGTATTTACAAAAGTGGTTTCAATTAAAGTATTTTAACTATTTTATCGGAAATTAAATCATCAGGTAGCGAAATAGTGACAAATATTACTATGTGACAAAACTGCAGGCAAAATGAGATTCTGACCTAGGTACCTATTTCTGATGCCTTGTAACAAAAAGAGCAGGTTCAGTGTAAGTTTATCGAACTTTTTGGATTAAGTATTAAACGATGTGTTTAGTATCAATATTTTAAGTAGCTTGCGCGTATCTAGATTTTATAAATAGTATTTTCATTCTGTCTCCACTGGTTCGTCGGAAATGTGTAGGCACTGGGTGATAGCTTATCTTCTATAGAACACGCCGCTGTTTCATCTCAACGATCTGCAATAAAGAGCAATTAATTCAACAATGGAAGTCTGTTTTGACTACAGAGTCAATAATTCAAATATGCATTCGATTCGATAAGAAGTATAATTACAAGAGCAATAAACATTGTTTTACTATGGAACATGACCTTTCTATAATAATATGAGTGTAAAAAATTGGTTGATTATTTTGCGGCAGTCCGATTACCTACATTTCAATTACATTGTATGTATGTAGCAATTACTAAATGTAATCTCAAAGTAATCTCATTACAAAGGAAGTGCTTAGGTAATCTCACATACCGGGTGTAGTCAATAAGTAAAACAATAAATTTAAACGATGATTCCTTAGCATATCCGAAGTTACCTTGACCTGGTCCTAATGCGCCAAAATGCTTAATCACAGAAAAATTGTAATTTAAAGTTACAATTGATGCATAATCAATGAATTTCATCATTGCGTAATTGTCAGTTATCGGTCGTTAGATGTCTTGGTACAGGGCATTTCCTTGGTACAGGGGCGATGTTATTTTTTTTATAAATATTTACTCATAAACAGAAAGATCTCTACAATCTGTGCCTATTTAAACTTTTTATTAACCTTACGTTGTTGAACTCCAAAAAGTTCAATATTATTATCTCGGACCTCCACAGACCATAAACAATACATTGCAAATGCAACCTTGTCTTTTCTTTAGGAATGAGTTGGTTACTCTATTACTAATGTTACATTGACAAATACAAAAGTCAAGTTGGTAAACAAATCAAAATAATTTAAAATGGCATCAACAAAATTAAATTACGATGCACGTGAATTATGACGAAACAAGAGCAAATATAAGCCGAGATTTGAGTTAAATAACGCATACGAGGATCCTCCGATTGATAAATTCGTGTTGTTGTCACGATCACCGATGAGGCAGGACAGGACGTGTGCAGCCAGCATACTGTCCATGGGCGTTTTCGTTGTAAAAGTACAAGTTATCTAGAGAAAAAGTCACCTGGTGAGATTGGCATAATTTTACTATTGTCAGTGATATTATCATAATGCACTATTTTGTTGATAACTTTAAATAAACAGGATAAAGTTGTTTTAGTGTTTTTGATCATTTCGCCCACACTTAGGTACTTGATGAGGAAAACTATTACTAACTAAACTATTACGTAATTTTGAAAGAACTGATCGTCTGATCGTTTAATTAAGACCTGCGCATGTTTATTAAGCAAAATATTGGTGTATTTAGTACATTTTCAATTGAAAACGATAGTAAATGTCAACGTCAAGTACTTCGACTAGACATGACGGTCTGCGGTGCAGTACATTGCTGGCCCGATTAATTTTGTTAGAAAATAACAAATTCTTTTTTTTTTTAATTTAAAAAAAATTTAACCACTTGGACTTAATTACTGATTAGTTAAAGGATGTATAATTTAATGTATTGATCATGTTAACGGATACACCCTGTATATAAAATAAAAATGGCCATTTAAAGTGGGAGACTTACAGTAACTTTTTCTTTTGTAAGTTTTGGGTTAGAGTCCCTTTATTTCTGACGGCTAGGTACAATATGTATTCTAAGACTTAAAAAATAACAGGACTTGCTTTAATACCACTGCTGCGGGAGAAATTATGGGTATTAGCTATTTAAATGTTTTGTAGTATGGGTTAATAATGGACGACAGTATCCAGTATCACAGGCAACACCACTACACACTTCTCATAGGTACCCTACTGGGTAATGTCTTAGTATTATGCTTCAAAATTCGGAGCACGTTAGAGACTGGGATTGCTCAGACACTGATAAATTCGAACTGAAGAGATCGTATTCCAATATTTGTTCGTCACTGCCTCCTATCTCTATGTCATCTGTGATTTCTTCAATATAGAACTATATTGATATCGCGTTGACCGATGCTAAGCAAAGGAGGAAGACGACTTTATAAAAATGGTCAAATGGTAAATTTGAATGATTTAGGTATAGAAAAATAAACAATGGTGAGATGTAAAAATGAAACGAAACGAGGTGATGCGGGCAGGTGATGGTAGTTGCAGCACCAATTTGATTGCTGGGATTGAGGCAAGGGAATGAATAAATTGACATACGATAAATACGTAACGACGAAGTGGTACATAAACACACAAAGGCAACTCTAAACTAAGTAGGTATCATTTGAATTGAATTCGGTTCACGGACGTTATTGGGCAGTTCCCAGTGCACTGAATTGATTATTATGTGAACGGTGGAAATCGTTCCCAGAATTTGACGGCTAATGACGCAGAAAATACAGAGTTTAATTTGATTAGTATGACGAGGTCTAGGGAAGTACCATCAATGGTACTATCTGATGGTACCACGGTAAAGAAGGGTAATTATTAACAACTCGTCTTTGGAGTTGCTCGTATAAATCGCAGTAAGTCTATGTAACATTTTGACTAAATATAAGCTTGTTTAAAAAGCAACAGGTACACTTTTTGTTTTAATAAGGAATCTTCTATTTAGCCACTGGTCTAAATAGGAAATCGATTTAATAGCAGCTTGTCTAATTTATAACCTCATCTGGATAATTGTAAAGTAAGACCAAATTTTTTTTTATAAATACGTAGGGTTTATAATAGATGATATGTAAAACAAATCTGTTACTTACAAAACCAAACAATGAGTTACTCAATAAAAAGTGTACCTGTTGCTTTTTATCACCCGACTGCCGAAGGAGGGTTATGTTTAACTAAGTCATCTGCAAACAGTGAAAATTAGTAAACTATCAAATGAAACTAGCTAGAATGTCTAGGAAAATAAGTAGTTTAAATGAGAATTTATAATTAAAAGGGGCATTGTTTGTGTTACGGCCGGAAATTGTGACCGATTTATATCGAGTTTAGTAGTACCGAAGCATCTGTACCTCTACCATAAGTTTACACTAGTTTACGTGACCGTACTCGCTAGCGACGGCGTAAATTATTTGTATGGAGAATTGTACAGCGCCTCTAGCGGTCACTTACGGAAGTACAATTCTCCATACAAATCATTTACGCCGTCGCTAGCGAGTACGGTCACTGTAAACTAGTGTAAACTCATGGTAGAGGTACTGGATCCAGTTTGATTCCACGACTGTATTATTGATATTGAGCATTAGAATTTTAGCTAGATAGCCATGGTGGCCTAGTGGTTTGACCTATGTTCTCTCAAGCAGAGGGTCGTGGGTGCAATCCCGGCTCGAACCTCTGAGTTTTCGGAATATGTGCGAAATTACATTTTAAAAATACCATGAGCTCTACGGTGAAGGAAAACATCGTGAGGAAACCTGCATTACACTGGCGAACACTGGTAGGTACTATGATATAGGATATAATTCGTAAACCGTTACAAAAGCCAAGTTATCAATTATCGCGACGCGCACAGTCCGTGTCGTCCCGTCGTAAGAAGTGAAAGGTCACGTCCCGCGCTCGCCGTCCCCGCGCGGCCGATTCACCCCAACACTGGCGAATCCGTTGTATCCAGGGGGGGCACACTTACATATATCACACTTTTCATGCGACTACAGCGATCTCTGGTTGTTTGGTGGAGAACTAAATTAGCGGCCATCTTGGTTGACTTGTCAAACTTGTCAGTTGTCATTCATCGGCCATGGCTGTGGCGTACCAAATTGTACGGTCAAGGACTTTAATTGATAGGCCACTTGCCAATGTTCGTATTTTAGCCGTATAGTGCAAATCGGGTTTAGCCGCTTATACTTCGTATATGCTGATTTGAATTAGACGGCTAAAATACGAATAGTGGCAATTAGCCTATCAATTAAAATTACGCGTAATTATAGCTGTACATCACTACCAACATATACATATAGATAGGTATACATCTATAGATACGTCACATTAGTTCTTCACCAGGGCGTAGGGCAGCAGCACCTTCCATACATGCATATTTGACCATAGAGTTGCCACTCTTGTTCATATAATATTACAATACTCTTTGGTTGTATCACAACAGGGGTCTAATTAAGTAAAGACAAAAAGGGAAATGATGGTCATAGCGCTGGTACCGGCGGCCCAACCGCGTGGCGTTAATCGAACGTGTCGGATAAATAACGAGAACCGAACG
The DNA here is from genome assembly GCA_947859365.1 of Archips crataeganus. Lineage (NCBI taxonomy): Eukaryota > Metazoa > Arthropoda > Insecta > Lepidoptera > Tortricidae > Archips > Archips crataeganus. Next base: position 9,804,579 of record OX402064.1, read on the forward strand.
ATTTGTTCCACAAAAATTCTTGTATTTTCCGATAGTCGATAAAAAAACAGAAGGCGGTAGCGTAATGCCATACTTCTCCGGTGTGGCTTACAGCCCGCCATACCGACGCGAACACGTTAATTTAAAAACAACAATTGAACCATTTGTACCAAGCTAATTTTTGCACAGCTAATAATCGTCGAGTAGCCATTCACGAAAATCACCATGCCATACTTTTCTGACGGTTCCAAATGGGCGCCATACCGCCGCAAAGGAGTAATTTTTATTTTTTTTTGCTAATCGATTTGTACCTTAGAAAGAAAGAAAGAAAGAAAGAAGACATTTATTCACTTTTACAAGACACACAAATACAAGAAAGTACACACAAATTCATACAAATAAACAAGGTTCACAAAACAACGAAGTAATAAATACACAGATCTGCATGTGTGTCCATGCAAAAGTGAAACGGTCGCTGACTCAGCATTACCTTAATAATAATTTGTCCTCGCGCTGTCCTGTCTGGCGTGGAGGAGCGTCCCCCGGGTGGCGGATGGGGGAATGGTCGGTAGCACAGCCTGGCTACGCTATCCGGCTAGATCCGGTGGATCCGCTGACCAACGACAGGTGTGGTCCTCCAGCATTTTGGGGGTTGTGCGAAGGGTTAACAACCCTTCCATGGAAAAACCTTTTGTTACGAAACCGACACACAGAGAAATACGATCCGATCCTAACAACAACTCACGGCGCGGCTTAAAGGAACTCCGATTTGCCTCCTGGAATGTACGTAGTCTGTATAGGCCGGGTGCTGTTTACCAAGTAAACAAGGAACTACGCCGTTATAATATCCCGATTGCAGCACTGCAAGAGGTGAGGTGGCCCGGGAATGGGGAAAGTAATATTGATAACTAGCTTTTGCCCGCGACTCCGTCCGCGTGGAATTAGTAATTTGGGCAGCTTATTTTTTTTATCCAATTTGCTTTTTCATCAATTATGGCTCTCCTTAGTTCCTCGATATAAAAAAATTACCCCCCCACCGAACCCCACCCGCACACCCGCGTTCACATTCACCACCGAACTCCCAAGTCAAGCGTGCATAGAAGATTTACTTCAAAAACCCCCGATTTTGAAACATTCTTCCGCTCCGCTCCGCTCCTATTGGTGTTTGCGTGATGATATATAGCCTATAGCCTTCCTCGATAAATGGGCTATCTAACACTGAAAGAATTTTTCAAATCGGAGCAGTAGTTCCTGAGATTAGCGCGTTCAAACAAACAAACAAACAAACTCTTCAGCTTTATAATATTAGTAGGTAGGTATATACAGTGGTGGTCATACAATTAAGAACGATTTGAAGTTTCCGATTTTTTTTAATCTAAATTTTGTCATATGTCTAGTTGTGTTCCTTCTTAGAAGTAACAAGTTATGTTATAAAATAGCCACATGGATAGAGCAAACGGGATTAAGAATAATAGTGTATAATTGCTAACATTTTTTTTTTACAAATTTTATTTGTTCTCTATACTAATAAATTCAAATAGTAATGAAGCTGGACAAATAATTAAGAACGATTTATTAAACTGCTCGAGAGTTGTTTTATATGAAACTTAAATTAAATAAATCATATTAATGTGAAGTTGGTATAGAAAAAAAAGCAATTTTATACATTTGAACTAAAATTAATAGTTAGTAGCATGTCCACGGCTTTTAATTACGGCTTTACACCAGCGAGGCATTGAATCTATAAATTTTTGACATTTCACAAGAGAAATAGAGTTCCATTCTTCTAAGAAAACGTCGTACAGCTCTCTCAAATTGCCACACTGTCGATTTGAAACCTTTTTCTTGACTTCGCACCAAAGATGCTCTATTGGGTTAAGATCTGGGCTGTCGGCTGGCCAATCTAAGGCAGAAACTGATTGTGATGTGAGGAATTCCTTAACGGTGCGTGCAGTATGCTTTGGATCATTGTCGTGCTGGAATGTCCAAATAACCGGAAGCACGTCCTCGGCATATGGTAACATTGTTTCTTGCAGTATATTTTTGTATTGGAATTGATCCATGTTTCCTTCTATCAGCCTAACAGGTCCAACGCCATGTCCAAAAGCACCCCCAAATTTTCACATTTCCCCCGCCATGCTTTAATGTCACTTTTGTGTACTTTGGGTCGAATGCTTTATTCGGAGGGCGTCGTACGTATCGTTTTCCATCAGAACATACCCTATTTATTTTTGTCTCGTCAGAAAAAAGAACGTTTTTCCACTGTCTGACTGACCAGTTTTCATACCTTCTTGCAAATGCAAGTCGGGCTTGCCTATGACATCGTTTCAACATAGGCACCTTCCTTGCTATCCTTCCGTTCAACTTATTTTCTACCAAACGCCTTCGAATAGTGCGTACAGAGATTGCTGAAGGGTTGTTTTCGCCAAAATATTCTTTTCTCAACTCATTAGACCCTTTAAAAGGTTTTTGTTTTGCCAAACGAACGATATTTCGATCATCTCGACGAGATGACTTTCTCTGTCTAGGTCCACGCGGAACGTTTGAAGTAGTTTGATACGTGGAATAATGCTTTACGGCATGGAAAACCATTGTTTTTGAACATTGCAGATGGTCGGCTATCTTTTTATACGACCAATTCTTCTCGCGAAGTTTTATTATTACTTCTCTTGTAGATTTATCACAACTTTTATTTTTCCCCATTGTTTTTATACGAAGTAATCACTTTTAAGACTTTAACAGCACGAAATGGCGCCAAAATTATACGAATAATAATCTACAACCACAGAGCCACACGTGTTCTCTATTTAAATTTGAAAAAATAATAAACTATTCAGCGTTCTTAATTACGTGACCAGCCAGTAAGTACTAATACTAGGTTCAGATCGAATGTATAAAGTTTCTCTATTAATTTTTTAGCCAACTATGTTGCATAAATGAATGTACCGGTAGTACGGAAAAGTTTTGCAATACCGAGAGAAATAAAAAAAATACGGGCAATTAGTTATACTTGTTACTTTGAAAAAATCATCTCAATAAATAATCGTTCTTAATTATATGGCCACAACGTAGATAGCTGTGCCCGCGACTCCCGTCCGCGTGGACTGCGAGATCGTGCCCTCCAGATGAGACCGCGTTCGGGGAAGTTCGGGGAAGGCGAGCGATTGTCAGTCAATTCTTCTAAAAACTGTTCGATAAATTCTTAAAATAGACGTATCTTTCTTATTTGTAAACCGATTCAAATGAAACAAACACTAAAAGTTAATCCAAGAAAATACCAACATATCAGTGAAAACCGCATCCTTCTAGGTTAAGCCGTTTCTGAGATTAGCGCGCACAAACGAAACAGACAAACAGACAAACAGATAAACAGACAAACAGACAATAATTCAAAAAATAATTGTTTTGGGTTCTATTGCGGTAATAAATAGCCCTAGTGACAGTTTTTCTCAAATATCTTCAATTCAATTTCAATGTACAGACAGATGAAGCTGTTCTATTTTACAGTCGGGGGGATCCTGGTAAACATGAAAGAGGAACAGGCTTCATGGTGGAAAAGCAATCGTTAGGGAATGTGATCAGATTCGACGCCATATCTGACAGAATTAGCCTTTTGCGTTTAAAGAGTGCGTTCTTCAACATCACAATCATTAACGCAATTATGCTCCGACAGAACTTGCAGATGACGAAACCAAGGATACCTTCTATGAAGAATTAGAAGAAGTGTATGACCGGATACCGGAATACGATATGAAAATTGTTGTGGGGGACCTAAATGCCCAAGTAGGACGCGAAGACATATTTTCCCCTACCATTGGGAAACATAGCAAGCACTCAAAAACTAATGACAATGGGTTGCGGGTGATAAGCTTTGCGGCCTCCAAGTCGATGGTAGTTAAGAGCACAATGTTTCCCCACAAAGATATTCATAAAGGGACCTGGAAGCATCCGAACGGAGTAACGGTCAACCAGATCGATCATGTCTTAGTTGATAACCGTCATAAGAGTATCGTGGAGGAGGTAAGAACATACCGGGGAGCGGATTGTGATAGCTACCACTACCTGCTCGGGGTGAAACTAAAGGTCAAAATCAGGGTTATAGCTGGCCGACGGCTGAGGCAAGAGACACAAACCCTGGACACAGATAAGTTTAAAGATAAAGACACCCTTAAACAGTTTCAGACAGAGTTAGGCAATAGATTTGAGGGGCTTGAAATTCAGGATGATATAAATGCATTTTGGGAAAACACAAGAGACATAGTTTTGGACGTGGGAAGGAGGGCCCTGGGTAGAAGGAAGAAGAAGAGAAGGAAATGGTGGACGGATGAGTGTGATATTGCCATGGCTGAAAGACGTCAATTTAAGATTCTGGCTGAACAAGATAGTAGATGGAGCGAGAAACACCGTGAGCCTCGGACTAGGCTGAGGAATTTAATCAGAAACCTGAAAAGGCAGCACATTGAAAACCGGCTTAGGGATGTAGAGACACTTGTACAAGTAGTGAGAGCAGGAAGTTCTACCAAGAAATAACATCCTTAAAGAAAGGCTACCAACCTACTGCACAGATTCTCGAAAATGAAGACGGAGACCTAATCACTGACTCAGAAGAACTGAAAAGTGAGTGGAGACAGTATTTCAAGGGGCTTTTGAACTGCGAACCTCTGAGGAATCAAATTAGTGTCCGACCGAAGTTTCGGTTTCGGTTTCGGTTTCGGCCAATTTCGGCCAAAAAAGTGATTTCGGCTGAGGTTTCGGTTTCGGCCAGAATCCAGCCGAAACCTTCGGCCGGGCCGAAATTACTTCGCGGCCTCTCGCGGCTCTCGCATCGGGAGCGCTCGGCTTAATTCGGACACGCTCGGCCGAGTAGGTATAGGTAATGCATCGGCGGCCGGCCCAGCTGGGACCAGCGACAGTATTATGTATGAGTGTTGTTTATTTATTAAATTATTATTTACTTTTTAGAATCTGTTTGGCGACCGCTTTAGCCTAGTTGGCCTAGTTTACCCTGCCTACGAAGCAAGAGGTCCAGGGTTCGAATCCCGGTAAGGGCATTTATTTGTGTGATGAGCACGAATATTTGTTCCTGAGTTATGGATGTTTTCTATGTATTTAAGTATTTATTTATCTATATAAGTATGTTTATCGTCGTCTAGTACCCATAGTACAAGCTTTGCTTAGTTTGGGACTAGGTCGATTTGTGTAAGATTGTCCCCTAATATTTATTTATTTTATTTATTTTATTTGTTACTGCATTTTATGCTGTGATTAATGAACAATACGTTTGATAATAGGATTGTGAATTTAGTTTAGACGTGATAAGAATAGGTTGTTTGTTTTGAATAATATAATACCTATGCCAAGACATTTTTCATTAAAAATAAACGTTTTTTATTTTGTTTAACAAAAAAAGTAACTGTTCTCATATAAGAAATCCTTGCAATAACCTTTTCCTTACGATCTGTACAGTAATTTTGAATATTTTGTTTGATATGATACGTCTTCAAAAATTTCGGTTTCGGTTTCGGTTTCGGCCGAAATCAGAAAAAAACCGAATATTCGGTTTCGGTTTCGGTTTCGGCTAAAAATCGTGTTTCGGTCGGACACTAAATCAAATAGAAAGGGAGAGCCCGGGTGATCATGAGGCCGACACAGAGGAGCCGGCTAGCTTTGACGAAGTAAGGAAAGCCATCATGAGGCTCAAAAACAATAAAGCCCCAGGGATAGGCGGCGTCCAGGGCGAGTTGTGGAAGTGCGGCGGAGGTGCGGTGCAATCAAGGCTGTACGAACTCATTCTGAAAATCTGGAATGAAGAGCTCCAACCGGACGAATGGAACACTGGTGTGATATGTCCCATACATAAAAAAGGATCCAGAAGGAAGTGTTCGAATTATAGAGGAATTGCGTTGCTACCTACAGCATACAAGATCTTGTCCTATATCTTACTGGGGCGGCTACCTTATGCGGAGAACATCTTGGGAGATTACCAGTGCGACTTTCGCCGTAACCGTAGCACTGTGGATCAGATATTCCTCCTAAAACATCTAATGGAGAAGAAGTGGGAATACGCGCAAAACATCCACGCTCTATTTGTGGACTTCGCCAAAGCCTATGATAGTGTCGACAGGGGATCTCTGTACAACGCTATGCGATCATTTGGAATACCCAACAAGTTGACTTTGATGGTCATGGTCGCCACTAGTATTAGTAGGATGAGAGTTAGAGTGAGTGGAGAGCTGTCAGACGAGTTCGAGGTAGTCACTGGCTTGAAACAAGGAGACGCGCTATCGCCAACGCTCTTTAATCTAGCCCTTGAATACGTCATTAGGAAATTATTAAATTATGATGGAGGGGTTGAGTTAAATGGAAAGTGTAAAGTAATTGGCTATGCTGACGATCTGGCTTTACTGGCGGAAAATATGTATATGCCGTTCCTGGCAATGAATGAAATCTACATAAGATTGTTGGCGACTGTACGTTCCTTTGTTCATCAAAACAACGTTTAAAACTTTTACAAATTTTAATAAATAAAATATCCCTTGTTCCTTAGTTTACACAAATAACTTCGGTAACTAATTACTTTATCTCTGCCATACCATGCTCGCGATAAAACGAATACTAATGCAAACAAATATATGAAGGAAACTTTATTTTATTACCTACTATTTTAAAACAAAGATTTTGTTAGTTAAATACCATGTGTGTGAAAAACGAAATTTGTTTGTGAATGTATTTGTCAAAAACTATGGGAAATTATCATGCAAATGAATCAGGAGATTTTGAGAAACTGTGCTAGTTTGCAAAATTAAATGTAAAAAGTTATTGACAAATGCTTAAACGAACACGGTTAAAAGCATTTAAAAATATACGTAGGTGGGTATCAAAATTTACTAAAATGTAGGTGGAGACCAAAAAATTGGACAACTTAAACGCTGATAGTTAAAATAGTATGAAAAAAAGAAAAAAAGGATAAAATAAAAAAACTGGTGGTAAAAAAGGATAAAATAAGTAAGTGTTAAAAATAAGTTGTAAAACGAAAATTAACTATGATAAGTAATTGTATAGGTCATTTTTATGTCACAATGGGACTTTTTCTAGACAGTCGTTTTATATGGTTTATTATCTTATCATTTAATGGGTTCAGCTTTGGACTCTTAACTGCCTAACCGCTAATAATTCATATATAATGATTAAAATGTCATTTACAAATATCATTAGGTAAAGACACAAAGTATAAGTGCTGATAAAAAATTATGTAAGTAATTTATTTATTTTATTTGGATCGTAATTTGTTATAAGAATAATAGTGCCGTCGGCAAGACAATGCACGCAACGTCACACCTAGATCTAAGTACTGGGTAATATCACGAGCTATGTCATAAGTAAGTTGTTATGAGATAGCTATATTTCTCATAGTCATCCGACACAGTCTGTTTCGAGGCATTTTTTGCTTTCAACTCCACTATTTTTAAAGTCTTCTCGTCCTGCAAATGCGCTGGTAGCAGCCGAAATGCTGCGACGCCATTGACCAGAATTGAGGCGCAGATCAGCAAAATTATCTGGAAAAATAGAGAATTTCTTTTATTGACGTGACAACGTCTAATAATTCGATGAACGCCGGCTGCACGCACAAAAAAGGATGACGCAATGTAACGTAAATGTCCCGTACAGAGCAGTGAAGGCCAGGATGTACAAGAGAGCAGCGCGCGCCAGGATGTACAATCTTAGTACTAGCGCTCGGGTAATTTTTAACCTTTTGACCGCCACGCATCGTTTTTGTTTGGAACAAAATTGATTCTTATGCGGATGCGGGTAGGTTTAATTTTGTATTACCGTACTGTCGTCTATAGCCGACGCTGGCGGTCAAAAGGTTAATGGGGGGGGGAGAAGAAGTGGGGGGGGGCTGCGGTGGTATTAAGGGGGGATGAAAATTTCATTAATTTTGCCGTAGAATGCACCGTTTTCAAGATATTAGACAAAACACCGGTTCTCGTCCGATCACCGAGGTTAAGCAACGTCGGGCGCGGTCAGTACTTAGATGGGTGACCGCCTGGTTTCATTTTTGTTTTTTGAATGTTTTGTTATGTATGACGTTGTCACATTAACTATCGTCCGTAAACCGACTTTACAGACAACCGGTTTTATTTCGTTCGAGATAATGTTTATGTATTTTTGCATGGTCTTTTAAAGAGACTCGGCCTTATCTATGCAAGATACCAGTGTGGGCGTGAAAAATTGCAAGTAAACCCGGAGCCAAAAAACCTAATAAATACCCATTTATCATCTTTTTGAAAAGCTGGGCAGTAATGGAAGAGAAGCATTTGGTTACTTCGAAAGTGTAGTCAACCCGGGGGAATCGGGTTGTTTGTAACCTACGCCACTGCAAAATACGTAAGCGTCTTAGGCCGGCTTGCGCGGACCTGGGTTAGCCACTTAACTCCAAGTTAACGGCTAACCCAGGGTCAACAAGTGTCAAAATGTATGGAACTGTCATTGAACTGTCATTCTTAACCCAGGGTTACCGATTTAATTTTTTAACCCTGAACTGTGCAAGTGGCCCTTACAAAATTAACCCGAAAAATGTTAACAGTACAGTCGAGTTCTCCAATATCTGTACAGCCAACCGTTCATAAATATCTGTACATAGACCTTATTACCGTAACATAAGGTTCATGTTTATATATTTATGAACGGTTGGCTGTACAGATATTGGAGAACTCGACTGTACCTATGTTGGGCAAGTTTGACTGAATTTACTAAGTGTTATAATTCGGTTTAAAGATCTTTATTTTGTCAAAAGATTAACAACAATTCACTTACTTGAGAAAGAAATATTACATACATAAACTATAAACTATACCTACTAGCTAGTGAGCGTAAATATTAATAAAATCGCAAAAACAATAAAAGTAACAATTTGCCGGTAGGATTATAAATAAAAGCACACAAAACAAGTTTACCAATTAACTACGACCGCTCTCTGCTTAAGGCGTGATGCGCTGTGCGTCGCGAGCGCTATAATTGCTTATAATTGGAAAATTTTACTCAAAATGACGTCACGTTTTTGACGTGGTACACTTTGAAGATCCATGCGTGTATGGAAAGATCTTGGGTAGTTCTACTACCATTTCAACCGGTATTAGTTTCCTGTCACATACAGGGCGACATCAGGGGGGTTACTAAGAAATTCGAAGTTCGAAGTTCGGATCGTGCGGTCCCTCTCACTCTCGTAATAAATACCATTAGCGTGAGCGGAACGGCATGAAACGAAGTTCGAATTTCGCGCTTCGTAGTATAGGGCCAGAGACGTAATCTGAAACCCTATTTAAAATCAATAGTCCTTACAAGAAAAAAGACATTGATTTTTTTATTTCCCCCTTAACTATTTTAGAGATGAAGTGTGGTACCTCATTTAAAAGATAAATCAGTAATCGTGACGTTGGATATATGAGGCACGTAAGATACGTTTATCTTTGCCCCTCTTCCTTGTCAGTAGCGTGACCACACTGTTAGCACTAAATTATTTTATTTTGAATACTGTTGTGATAAAGTGGAATTACTGCATTTAATCACCTATGTTACTATGATACCACTATAATACTTAAGGTGGAAGTCACACAGAAGAGACGTACGACGGGGCGCGTCCCAGTCCGCGTCGTTTGTTCACAGGCCGCGTCTCCGCACCGTCTCTTCAGTACGCTTAGTATAAGTTTTACTTCACCAAAATACTTCTCGATCGCGTTTACGTAAAAATTTCAATTCTATGGAAACATGGACGCGCGGCCGCGGAAGCGCTGTCCATGTTTCCCTAGTAATTGATTTTTTTACGTAAACGCGATCGAGAAGTATTTTGGTGAAGTAAAACTTATACTAAGCGTACTGTATGCTTAGTATAAGTTTTACTTCACCAAAATACTTCTCGATCGCGTTTACGTAAAAATTTCAATTCTATGGAAACATGGACGCGCGGCTGCGGTGGCGGTGTCCATGTTTCCCTAGTAAAGGAAGTTTTTTTTTTTTTTTTAGTTTCAGGAAGTCAAACGGCTGGCCGAAGACCGCGCGGAGTGGCGGTTACTTCACCGACAAGAGCATAGCTCTTAAATTTAAAGAAGAAAACTTATACTAAGCGTACTGTCTGCTTTGGATCGCGACACTTCTATACGAGTACATTTAGTATGAAAACTGATTCAAGGCCGCCGCGACTGCGACGCGCCCCAAGCGCGCCCCCGTCCCACGTCTCTTCTGTGTGGCTTTTGCGCCTAATTTTACGTTTCCTGTACTTAGACGAAAGAAATGAGCGAAATACCTACCGCAAACAAACTGTATCGTTTTTTGACCTTCCGCTCGGGTTGGCTCATTTCTTCAGTACCTATATGCGACAGGATACTTGAATAGCTGTAACGAATTAAAATAAATGCAGTACTGGGTATATCATTTAATTAACGAGACACGGTTTCGGCAACTTTCTCTTCCTGTCTTAACTAGGCTAAGTAATTAACGCTTTAGATCGACAAGGATCGGAAATATTATACAGGGTGTCCCGAAACTCAACGATACCCAGTGCCAACATTATAAATAAATGATCACTTTTTATCTAGCTTATCACTTTAACGACATGTTTGAAAATACATACGAAATTACGTAACGACTGAAAGCGACAAGGTACAAAAGTGATCACGTATGACGTTGACTGTACCGGACGAATGTTTAAGTTATACCAGTTCTGGAAAAATAAAAAAAATAGTTAAGCAATAATGTAATCGCATAACATAATTTTTAGTACAGTCATTTGCAAAAATATGGGTGCATACAACTTGCTCATAAATACTTACGTCCCACGCTCTTATGCCGTCGAATTAAGGTATCGTAAATAATTATGAGAGGATTAAATCGATACACATTTTTGCACTTGACCGTATTTTATTTTACAGGGTTATTTGTAATTCACTAGCATTCTTTTAACCCTAAACTCCTACCACTTAAACAAATGTTTTTTGTTTTATGGCTTTTGTCATAACTTAATATTTTAGGTGTAATTACGTTTTGAAAATTTGAGATTACCTCTTATTTTTACGATACTCTGTGTATTTGTATGGGGAAAAAAGTGCTTCATTTTAAAAAGTCGTAGAACAAAAAACATTTGTTTGAGTGATAGGAATTCAGGGTTAAGAGGATGTCAGTGAATTAAAAATAACCCTGTATAAAAAGGTCTATTAACGCTTAACTAAGTGACATGGATTTTTACATTTCGTACTAAATACAAACTGAAATATAGATGCACAGAAAAAAAGTAATAAAAAAAAAAAAAATGAAGTTGAAAAAATAAGTACAAAAAAAAGATACTTCATAGCTAACATGGATTTTTGTCTTATTTTTTGCAGAAAACTGTTGTAACTTGGACTCTTTTCCGGTACCAGGTTAATTGTTCACTTTTGGGACACCCTGTATAAATAGATCAAAAAACGTGCAAACGTAGTTATTTCTCGTATAGTTTTGTTCCAGTATGCTTCGTTTTCATATGATACTGTTAACATACACTATTCTGTTATGTTGACAATAATATTTAGTACATAGAGCTGTATCTCACCTTGATGACATGCCGAGCGTCAAATATTTATCAACCAATTTGGTAGAGTCTACATACCACATTGCGAATTGCCTTCAAAATGCTCTCCTTGTATGTCGGCCCTAAGAATCTTTTTAAGTAGGTACATTTTTTTAGTGGAGTATTTTATATCCTCGTAAGTCCGGTACATTATAAAGAACAAATCACTTATAAGAATAACTGCCGAATGCACTACATAAAGTACAAATTGTTCAGTGAATAAAATAACTTTAAATATGCTTAAATAAGTTACAAATTTACAAAACTTATGATTCTCATTTAGGTCGGACTACATCAGTTAAAATAAGTTAGGATTCAGGAATTTGTGAAGATCCATAAACCATTCTGACTCTTACGATATTTTGAGTGAATTATTAAGTACAAATTATTTTAAAGACTTCAATAAGTAAAAATACATTTTGTACATATTGATCACATGTACCTACAGGCAGCTTTAATAAACATTTTTTATTCCTCAAGCTCATAATAATCGTATTTATGTAGGATGTAGGGAGCATAAAATTACTTTTTATGCCCTAGTCTATAAAGTAAGACCTCCGTGTAAAGTCAAGGCAATCAAGCGCCAATGGTCACTTTTCTTTCTATTATGTGTAATATATTCCCAAATTAATAAAAATATAAATTATACTAAATAAATCAAACAAACACAAATGCATGAAAAAGAAAACCTTTTCATTTTTCATGCATTAATGTTGCTGTTTAATTTCCTCACAATTGCAGTGAAAAGTGAAGTGTATTTTATAATTCTTTCATATAACCCATTTTACTCCCGACTTAATTATTAACCCTCGCTTACGGTTCGAGTAAAATGCAGCATTTCATGCAATTATTACAAAATCTACTACAAGTAGTCTTTTCAACATAAAAATAGGTAAAGACACATGTTTCTTATTTTATTTTTTTCATTCAGGGGGCGGAGAGATTTTTACTGATATATTAATTAAGTCTAGGTTATTTTTCGGACAAACCGTTAAGTATAATGGTTAGTAATTTACGGTGAAGGAAAACACCGTAAGGAAACTACACACTAGGGAACACACGTACACGCAAGGGAAGTTCCAAATCCACACTGGACCCGCGTGGGCACCATGGTCCAAGCCCATCATTGATGATGGCAGATGATGATGATATCGTCGTTGATACTGCAATACCGCGTAACTAGCTTTTTCCATAAGGCTCAACTTGAAATGAAATAACAGGGAAAATTAGATAAAATAGACTCTATGGGTAAAGGTAGTTACGCGGTATTGCAGTATCAACGACGTATGATTTTATTGCACTTTTATGAATAGTTTTTATGAATACTTTTACAGAATAAGAATATCAGACAGGTAGATAGATGCGATACTCGGCTGATAGCCTTATCAAAGATCTCGAGTGGCAATGAACTAGGTTTTTTTAAGTGCTTCAGTAGTAGATCAGGTAAAAGATTAAACAGTATCATAAGATGGCTCTTAAGAGGGTACGATGCGCACCATTTCTCCATACAAACGTAATCCCCTGTTTCCTCCCTGGATAATGGCTTTAGAGCCAATTTTTTTTACTTTGTAATCTGTATCTACCACAGCTATGCCCCTATGTTTCGTTTTTTTCCATATTTCAATTAACATAAGAAATATAAGCTTTCAAAAACTGAAAAAGTTGCCCAATTTCAACGTCATTTTCAGACACTCATCAGAAAAGAATCCCTGATATAAACAAAAAAAGGAAAACATAGGGGCATAGCTAAATCTGTCCTCTAATTATTTTTGAAAAAAATAATTTTATTGGTAAAGTTTTCGAGAAGAAAACAGGGGATTACGAAATGCTGTTTTGATCAATTTTACGCGCCTAATAACGGTCTGAGCTGCAGTTGTCCCGCTCTCGCTGTAGTGACACGGAGGGGTTCGGGCGAGACAGCGACATTTCATTAAAATACCTATTTCTCAAAAGTCTCTCAGCCATCGTACCCTCTTAACGGTTTTTATTACAGATTGAGGTCAAGTCTCTTAATCTCTGCCGCACGGAAAAATTTCAAGATGAAAAGCATTGAGAAACTGGGTGTTGAGGTAGTAGAAAAAACGGCTTTATCGCAGTTGCTGTAAGCTGCACAATAAGTGTCGTTCTGCTTTGGCCTAGGGGCTTTTCTTTCATTTTCAAACTATACGTTTGTTAATAGTGAGCAAGACCTACTGATGTATGCTGTCATTGACCCCTATGACCCTTAAAGCGTCATTGGACATCTCTGTTGTTGCTTTGACGTTCGTGAACTGTGTAACTAAATACATACAATTATTTGGCAGGGAATTTTAATTTTTAGGATACCGTACCTCTAAAGAAAAACGGAACCCTTATAGGATCACTTTGCTGTCTGTCTGTCCATCTGTTTGTCAAGATCCTTTTTCTCAGCAAAACGCTCGGCAGTGTCAAGTCAAATTTAATATCAAAAAATAATGTCTGCAGTGCAAGGAAGGAAGGAAGGTGTTAAGAAGAGCATATTATCCATCGCTTCAAACGCTGTTGGTGTTGATAGTGTAAGTCGTGCTATGATCCTTCCTCTCCTTGATATAGTTGTCCCCGTCATCACTTCTATACTTAATAATTCTATTACATCGAATATATTTCCTGTAGTATGGAAGGATGCTGAAATTATTCCCCTACCTAAAAAGTCCAGTCCGTCATCCTTTTCTGACTACAGACCAATTTCTATTCTCCCTTTCCTATCCAAAGTTTTGGAGCGTCTAGTGCATCAACAGTTATCATCATATCTAAACAGAAACGACCTCCTCAATCCTTTTCAGTCAGGTTTCCGTCCTGGTCATAGTACGGCAACCGCACTTGCGAAGATCACCGATGACATCCGAATGGGTATGGATAATAGAAAACTCACTGTTTTAACTCTATTAGATTTCAGCAATGCTTTCAACACTGTTGATTTCGACATAATGCTTGGAATTTTACGCTCTCTTAACATATCTCCTGCGGTTATTGAATGGTTTCGTAGTTACTTAATGGGTCGTCGGCAAAGAATAAAGGCAGAAGATTCTCGATCTTCCTGGTGCAACACTCTTGCTGGTGTACCACAAGGTGGAGTGCTATCTCCATTATTATTCTCTATTTTTATAGATTCTATTTCTCGTAATCTTCTTTCTGCGTATCACCTTTATGCTGATGACCTACAAATCTACTCTCAGGGTGTGATTGGCGGGCGATCTTCCGTTGGTTATCGAGTCTGTTAACTTGGATCTAAAGAAGATTTTGAAATGGAGCCAACGATTTGGCCTGATTGTTAACCCGACAAAGACCCAGGTCATTGTTATTGGTAGCTCGAAACTTGTCCCAAGAGTCGACTTTGCATCTCTGCCACCGGTGCTTTTCGACGGAGTACTAATACCGTTTGCGCATCAGGTCAAGAGCCTGGGTGTTATTTTAGACCGCACTCTTTCATGGTCTCCTCATGTGTGCGAGGTGAGCAGGAAGGTGTTTGCTGCGGTGGGATCTTTAAGACGGCTTCAGAATTTCCTACCTTTTGCTACCAAGGTTGCGCTTGCTCAAACTTTGCTGCACCCTATATTCGACTATGCTGACATTTGCTATCCCGATCTCCTAGAAGAGCAGCTTAATAAACTTGAGCGAATTCAAAATGCATTCGGTTTATTTTTGGTCTGCGTAAGTTCGATCATGTCTCTAATTTTCGATCACAGCTCAAGTGGCTCCCAATCCGCCTTCGCCGTAACTCTCACGTTCTCCACCTTCTTTACGGCATTCTCTTTAACCCTGCAACTCCTCGCTACCTCAAAGAGCGGTTTAGCTACGTAACTTCTATTCGATGCTCTCAGAACTTTCTCCTTACCGTGCCTCTCTCTAACTCCAAATTGTATGTCTATTCTTATACTGTCCAGGCTATTCGGTTGTGGAATGCCTTGCCGATTGACTTACGACGGGCAAAACCTCTGTCAATCTTTAAATCTATGCTTAAGGTGTACTATCTGTCTTCTTGTAATAATTAGCTTTGTTATAGTTTATTTATTTATATGTGGCTGTTTATCCCAATGCTTATATTTGTTTTAGACGTGTACTTATTATATGTAACGATATATGTATGAGTAGATGTACTATTTTTGTTGCGTTTTAATTTTCTGATCCACTGTTGATGCACCACCTGCTGTAGACTAGTCCTTCCTTCTTTCTGGTAAAGGGTTGCCTGGAAGAGATCGCTCTTTTGCGATAAGGCCGCCTATTGCTTACCTTGTAACTTACTCTATGTGTACCTGTTTTCTGTATTGCTTACTATTCCTGGTGTACAATAAAGAGTCATTGTATTGAATTGTATTGAAGGTCTTATAAAAAATTCGAAATCGTTAGATAATTCGTTGTTCCATCACAAAAAAATATATAAGCGTTAACTTTTACTAGCGAATTGTCACTAGTTTGTACGGAATCCTCGGTGCGCGAGGCCAACTCGCACTTGACCGACTTTTTTGTTTTCGTAAGTATTTACCAGCTTCATCCAGTCTATTACCTACTTATTCTGTGACCTAATGGCGCAACTATACGATCTAGTGCTGTGGTAATGTCATTAGGAGGGTCTTCTTCAATATAAAGAAACTTAAGAAATATAAGAGGTAAGGTTTTTCTACATTCTAACAATTATCCAATTAGCTGTAAC
This sequence comes from Archips crataeganus, assembly GCA_947859365.1. Taxonomy (NCBI): domain Eukaryota; kingdom Metazoa; phylum Arthropoda; class Insecta; order Lepidoptera; family Tortricidae; genus Archips; species Archips crataeganus. Next base: position 9,820,829 of record OX402064.1, read on the forward strand.
TACGGCTACCTGTAGCTAAACCGTTTAAATGAGTCGTCGCCCCTCGGTACAGGGGCTGGGGAGTATGACGTATACCCCGTTATCTAGCGCTCAGTTTGGGGGCAAGCTAAAATAGTGATGTAGCTTCACATAATTATTTGATTCACATTTACTTATAAATAGTTATTTGTCAAATTGAAATTATTCTTTTCTGAATGTTCTTGGGATAACTCATTCATTGCATCTATTTGATCGGATAGGAGGCCGACAATTATTGAATTAACAAACGTATTAAATAAAAATCCAGGCATTAAATCTGAAAAAAATATTAATCAGTTGTTAGAAAATAAGGAAGTTAAAATTGATAAAAGTATTGTAAACAGAAGCTGCATAGAGCATTACAAAAAACTACAGTTTTTGCCAGTTACATCTGTAGAGGTCGAAAAACCATTTTCATTTTTAAAAATAAATTTTATACAAGCAGACGACGATGTTTGACTTCATATAATTTGGAAAAAATATTGTTAATTTATTATGAAACATACTTACAAAAATATTTTTTTTCTTTCTTTTCATAATAATTTTAAAAAACACTATAGAAGAGCTCTGGTAAGTATGGATCTTTGTGATAATCATGTTAGTGAGTGAGTAAATGAACTTAATTTTTTATCGATTCAAATTATCGAAACTACCCCATCACTTGCCCCTAAACTGAGCATTAGATAACGGGGTCTAATGACGACAAAGGGGCCGAGAGAGGTGCGGGCGGCAGGCACACGACCCCCCCCCCTTGTCGTCATATCCCCCAGCCCCTGTACCGCACGGGCGAGGGCTCATTTAAACGGTCTAGCTATAATATTTTTAAAGGACTACAGTCGCTTGGTCAACGTCATCTATTGAAAGTTAACACGTTACGCCATTTTGAAAGCCGACGCTCAAAGTTCTTGGTCACCGCCCTCTCTTATTGTTTAAAGTTAAAATATTATCCCATGGGAATTCACCAGCATATTAATTATCCTATGTATAAATCCAGATCTTTGTCTACCTACTTATACATATAAGCTTCATCTAAATCTGTTCAGTTTTTATTACCGTCCATACCGTCTCTGTTTTATCAAAGGAAATAAAGAGACGGCATCACAGATATCTGTCTCTCAAAATCTCAGGACAGGCGGTGAAGCTGACAGTTACTCGTAGTGTCCAACTTCGGAGAAGCAGGCGAGTAGAACTAAGTATTCTGACCTCAAAATGGGCTTGACAATTGGTGTATTCATTGGAAATAATTAGATGAATTGTCTCTTGTTAACACGTTGCATACGACACGTAACTTCAAACGATATACACATCTATTTTTAACCGACTTCAAAAAAGGAGGTTCTATGTCCCACTATGTTTACCTATGTTTATTGTACATCTAAATTATAAAACATACTGATTTAAAGATATGTATAACCGAATGTCGTATATGTAGTAGTCTAGTGGTTTGACCTATGGCCTCACAAGCAGGGAGTCGTGGGTTCGAGCCCGGGTTCGCACCTCTGAGTATATCGGAATTTATGTGCGAAATTACATTTGAAATTTACCTTGAGCTTTATGGTGAAGGAAAACATCTTGAGGAAACCTGCACACATGCGAAGACATTCAATGGTGTGTGTGTGAAATTCCCAATCCGCACTGGGCTCTCGTGGGAACTACGGCCCAACCTCTCTCATTCTGACAGGAGACCTGTGCCCTGCAGCGGGACTTATATAGGCTGGGATGATGATTATGATGATGATGAATAGCTCATAATCATTGTAAAAGGTGTAGCAAAATTACATGTCAAATATGATAGTTTTAACATTGACAAAGCAACTAAGCTTAGTTGTAGGTTAGAGATATTCTACGATAACATGGCCCGCCCCTCCACAATTCAAGAAGTCTTCAATGTATTGTGAAAGTATTTATAAAGCACACCAAAACTTTCAGCGCATGCGTGCGTGTTGAGACAGCCGTCAAACAAAAGCAGATACTACTACATAAAAATTCTTTCGTAAATATGTGACTAAACACATTGAAATAGTAATGTGGAGGGGCGGGCCATGTTATCGTAGTTTATCTCTACTTGCCAAATCACTGTCTAAAAATATTCTGGAATAATTTTAAAACCACGTGTAGATCGCAGGAAGAAAACATTCGTCCCTTTCGCACACGCCTACTTGTTAGAAAAGCATTGCTTTACGTCCACGACAAAACCTGTATACCTAATACACTGACCAGCAAAAATAAAGGGTCGGTTACAAAAATGACGATAACTACAAAACCCGCTGTGATAGCTTCTTCGAGTAAAATGAGTTTAGTAAAGAGTTTAAGGAAATAAACTCTTTAATTCAACTAATCTAAATACATTCCAAGTAAATATCTATTATACTAAATTAAATAATACTAATATAAATAATAACAAAAAAATAAACCTATAAGGCAAATACGTCGTCGAAAGACGTCGTAGGCATGGACCCTAGTACGCTGGCCGCATTACCTCTTTGTACCGCTATCCCTAGCCTTTGAGCGAGGTAAGCGCCAGCTTTAGGGTCCCCAGAGGCCAGAACTAACCTTTTGGACAAGTCCTTTAGCACCTTTTTTGTGTCCGTTGACCATGGCCCCATCGTTTCAAAAGCAAAAGATTGTTTTATTCTCAATTAAACTGTTTCTTGTTAAGAATAAAACTCTTTACTAACCTCATTTTACTCGGAAAAGCTATCACAGCGGGTTTTGTAGTTATCATCATTTTTGCAACCGACCCTTTATTTTTGCTCGTCAGTGTAGCACACAGTTTAAGTGAGTAATGATCAGATTTATCTTTAGCGATTAGCGAATCTTATAACTTTTTTATTTTTCGCGTTTTGTTTAGTCTTTGTGTGCGAGCGAGTAAGTAGATATAAAGCCCGCCGCGCTCTCCTGACTTTTATAGCACGTGTTATTATTTAAGTTTTACTCCTCCTCTTCTTCAAAGTAATCTATATTTAGAATCTAAAAGCGTAGCAAGTCGAGACAAAACTAGTTAGGAATCTTTATTTCTTAAACGTCTTAAATTCGCGGAGGGTAATTTTCTAATAGGTGCACAGATTTTATATTTGTTTAGCTATTGTTAATCACTATAATCACTGACACAAATGTTTTATTTTTACTCTAGCTTAAAACATTCAGGGAAATTGCCGATAAGTATAAGTATATAGTTTATAAGTATTATAGTTTATGGACCTTCTAATGCAGAGGTAAATTTGAAACAAAAAAAAATGTTTTTTTACGTTATTTAAAGATACAAAATCATACTTATGTTAAAATTTGTGCAGTCATAAAAAAACATCCTGGTTATAGATTTATGTGTGAATCAAAAGAGAATTTTAGTCGCATTAACCCTTTCATTAACCACAACACTTTTTCACTTTTTTTGGTAGCGTGTATAAAAGTGTCCGTAAGAAATTCAATTAACTCCAAAAATAAAAACACAAGCTAAAATTAAACCAGTGGGCATTTTCAGAAAAAAGTGTATCCTGTACTTTTTTTTAAAAACCTAACAAATTTTGGGTTATTTCTACTCAGAATCACACACAAGCACTATCGATTTAAGCAATAAACAAAAGTGTCCCACTTTTAATTGTCAGTTTAGTGACGCAGTTAACCATACATGTTGAATGGACCGTCACAAAACGGACTAATAAATTTTGTATGGAAAATTAAGGATAATTAAGGCAAAACGAGTACATTTTTTTCTGAAAACCTCCCAACACGTGATTTGGATTCGACTTACCGTGGTCCGCTCCATTACGAGGCACTAATAGCAAATGATTAGCACTATTCACTGTTAAAATATAAACACGTGCTTGTTTATTGTTTACATAACTTGTTTATGTTGCCGCTCTGTTTACGGTCACGCTGCGTCCGCGCACACCGCCGATCGCATGGGGAATGAAATGAGAGAGATTCAAGTTCCGCGCCGTAAATGCGCCGTTTGATAACAGCGTCAGATTTTTGGAGTGTCTCTAGTATTTTTGGAAGCGAGCTTTTTGGGAGAGCGTCTGTATTATTATCACGGATCGGGAATTGGGATACATACTTAACATTAACACATAATTATACCTAAAGTTGACGAAACCCCGGAAAAGGCTAAGTAAATAATTATGGCGTCGGTTAAAGTCGGTTTCTTCAAAAATTTGTTTTTAATCATTTGAGTTCCGAGATTTCGGGATTGAGCAAAACGTCACGAGAACGTAATAACAATAACTCTAAATATGTTTAGGTTAAGTTAAATTATTGCTATTTTTGACCATTTTTGTAAGCACACAAGTTGTATCAATAATAAAATTTTAGAATCTTATATAAGTATACTTACTATGCTATGAGAAAACACGGTTAATACTGAGACATCATGAGTGTCAAAGTGGAAATAATCTTACTGTATTACCTAATAAAATGAAATTGAGTCCGCTTCCATACCGCTCAACATCACTGCTGGCGCCGAAGTTTAGGCCAATAGTATCCGAATTTCCGATACCAAATTATTATACTACGAGATAGTTCGGTTTTTGGGCAATAGAACAATCTTAACCTCTCTTTTTAGTAATGCTAATTCTGTGCTAGAGGAGGAAGAGTTAAAATGCTAATTCGAAATGAATTAGCGCTACAATAATGAATCCATATGACCATTGTTTTAGGGTTCCGTAGTCAACTAGGAACCCTTATAGTTTCGCCATGTCTGTCCGTCTGTCAGTCTGTCTGTCCGTCCGCGGCTAAGCTCAGAGACTGTTAGTACTAGAAAGCTGTAATTTGGCATGAATATATATATTAGTCACGTCGACAAAGTGATTAAATAATCCTCCTGCCTCGCCGCACCCCGCCCGCTTATTTGAATCAGCCCGCTACACATCCTTGCTACGCATCCTCGCACCGCTCAGGGGGGTTACTACGAAATTCGAAGTTCGAAGTTCGGATCGTGCGGTCCCTCTCACTCTCGTAATAAATACCATTAGCGTGAAAGGAACGGCATGAAACGAAGTTCGAATTTCGCGCTTCGTAGTATAGGGCCAGCTACCTCGCACATCTTTGGTGGAAACATTCACACCGTTACACATTCTCGTTACACAGCCTCCACATATCTGGTGGAAACGCAGCCTTATGCTATGCGGCGAGGATGTGAAAGCTAGGCTACAAATGTGACCGTTTCCACCAATGCTAAGCTATGTAGCCGTTCAAGGAAGATGCGCTATGAAGATGTGCAGCCGCGAAGTAGCTGTGCGAGGAACATGCGCAGCTCGAGCTATGCGATGTATCGACCGTAGGGATTTTTTTTTATTGAAAAACGCTTTGAAAAAAATAGTAAATATCACTTATGAAACCAAAATAATGTAAATGACCATTATTATTATGTCCTTGCTCCTAATTGTTACATATTTGCTGTGATTTATTTTTCAAAAGAGTTTTTCAATAAAAGGACACGTCAATATCGCTTACCTTCTTTCTAATGCTAAAAAAAACGAAGTATAGTTATAGCACGCATCCATTACACGCATCCACAGCACGCATCCACAGCACGCATCTACAGCACGCATTCACAGCACGCATCCACAGCACGCATCTACAGCACGCATTCACAGCACGCACTCTCTCAGTTATATAAGCGGGGATGATACTGATGATAATGATGGATGACACAATAAAAACTCGTCGGCAGTAAAATCGGGTCAGGGGTAGATCAAAATTCAAACAGTTTACATCTCATTTGCTTCATCGCATCGTGTGTATGAATAATTTTGTTTAGCCGCGAATTCTGCTAGACACGCATCAACTTGGTGTATTTATCTTGTTTCTGTGAAGACACGTATCAAGTAAGCATTATTTATCTAATGTATACATTATACAACTTTGTATATATTAATATATACCCCGGAAGGTGAACAATCACGTTACTGACGAGCTACGACATATACTTGTTTGTGTGTATAAATAGCCCTGATTCTCGTTGTCATCGGAACTAATGGGTATCGTGAGTATGGAAAATCGAAACACATAGGTACAGCATGTTTCAGAAATCAATCAATCATCCCAGCCTCTATACGTCGAACTGAGTTCGACCCCGGAGTATTATACTAGCTGAGGCCCGTGACTTCACCCCCACTGAAGTACATTGAAACGAGTTTTCCCGTGGGAATGAGATATTTTCCTGTAGTAAAAAGTAGCCTATGTCATTCTCCGGCCCTTTACCTACGTCCATACCAATAATTCGAGTGATTCCCATCTTTCAACCTAGCTACTCAACCCAGGTTGGATATTGGGAACTCACAGTGCCATCTTCCAACCTGCCTCAGGTTGGATAATGGGAATATAATTGATTATTAATTTTTCTTCGCATCTTCCAACCTGTATTAAAGTAAGCAACTAACAAAAAAAGTGCTGACATATACATTTTATCCCTTTAAAATGTTCCATGATTTTTTAATTAGATATAGATATTCATCATCACTAGGTTCATCAGTAGGAGAAACCATTTCCAATGGAATTGTTCAAGGCAATCTTGAGAAATTCAAATTTCAATGACTTTAACTACTATTATCATTTAAATGAATTAAATATGGCCAGCTAATTATTATAATGAGGTAAATGTGAAGAGGTATGATATCATTCTTGAAACAATTTGCGTGACGATTTGGTATTTAGGTTTTTGATAGAGCTAGGAGATAATACATATTTAAAAAAATCAAGCCTGCGGTGCACTAGCGCCGGACAAATCTAGATACAGACAAATATAAAAATTTACATAAATATAAACATACAAACATACCAACGCCTGGACTATATAGAATTACTTGCCTAAGAAACAGGCTACTTTAGTATCCTAGTTTAGGCTTTTAAGTTATTTATGAATATAGCACAGTATTGTATGTATTATGTTTAAGTTGTTATGTTTAGGTTGTTAGTTTTCCATTAAGGTCAATTTGTATCGAGTCAGTATTTTAGTATGTCGGTCTTAGTTTACTAACACATAGACATAATCTCAGCGCTTACTAACGACTTTTCGTCTAAATAATTATTTATTTTAATAAACAATTTGAATTTGAATTTGACTTGTGACTGTACCCTATTCAGTACAGATTGGAAGATGGGAAGAAAAATTAATAATCGATTATATTCCCATTATCCAACCCGAGTCAGGTTGGAAGATGGCACTGTGAGTTCCCTAGCTAGGTTGGAAGATGGGAATCACTCAATAATTCAATCTCAGATCTATGACGTACACCGTAAATGACATTTTGTCTTCTGTGTTGCTAACAAAACCTTGACAAATTTTAAAAGAAACTAGTACATATGTTTTTGAGAATAAATTAAAATAAACACTTTAATTAGTTGCGTTTGATGAATGAAAATTATAAAATGCATATTAAGATAGAAATATATGAAAAAAACGAACAGTGTGTATTTAAAACTAGATACTAGCACACTAGTGACATCTATCGCATTGTTGCGACAAAACTTCGGGTCCAAAAAGAGCTGGAGACTACGTGATCTCAAGAGATGGCAATGTAATTAAGTTTCAAATCTGTCAAAACCAAATGCTCTAACTTGTCTACCCCTGGGCCAGCGCAATCTGCTGAACCAGATACGATCCGGAGCGGGAAGGAATAACTTTAAAAATAATAAAAAAACTGGCCAAGAGCGTGTCGGACACGCCCAGGTCAGGGTTTCGCAGCCGTTACGAAAAATCCTTGCATATCTTACTAATTTTACGATTAATTTAATTATACTGTCCGGTCCGCAATAAACAAGCAATATTTTATAGGTCAGGCTACTATAAGCACACTTAGCGGTTATAGTTTTCCTTGATAATTTGACATATTTCCCCCAAACTTGATTTAAAAAAAAATTATATTAATATTTTAGCTTTTAGAGACGAGGATGCTCGATTTTAACATAAAATGACATTTTAAAGTTGAATATTTCACAAACGAATCACTATATCGTATTCACAAACTTGGTATGATTTTGAATACCTATCCAACGATACCTCACACTACCTATAAGGTTAGACGAGAAAAAAGTCACCCCCACTTTACGTCTATGGGAGGAACCCTAAAAAATTTTTTTTTCTTTATTTTATTTTGTCACATTGTCCTGATAATTGTTACACTTGTCTTTGCAAAATCACAGCTTTAGAGCCTTAATAGCCTCAGAGCTAAGCCACGGACGGAGGGACGGACAGACATGTCAGACATGGCGAAACTATAGGTCCCGTTTTTGCCATTTTGGTCTCCGGAGCCCTAATAGACCTTGTCGTTTTAGGATGTGCAATGAGCTTAATAGTAGCTTGTTTATGAATAGATTTTAGCACGCGTCATATTGTCAAAAGGTAATAATAGGGTTTTTCTCAAAAATATCCGTAAAAGTTGACATTATCCTTTACATATCAGAACGTGAAGTGCATAGCTTATGGTCAGTAAGAAAATTAAAAAGTTAAAAACATTGCAGGCTCGATAAACTCGACAACAATGTCGCATACAAATTCCATTATTGTCGAGTCTCAAACTTTTTAAAAAGTTAAAACGGCCATGGTAATAAGTTGGCACTATTCGTATACAGCCATCTCAAATCACCGGTATCAGTTATTTTGTTGGAACTCCAGATTTTTTTTATTGTGTTTGAAACAGCTTGTGGTGTTTTCGGTAGAAAAATACACCTGCAGTTTTTTTTTAATGAAAAAAGGCGGGAAAGGGTTTATTGACATTTAATTTTAAGTGATTTGCAATTCTTTGTACCTATTTAAGGTAATAAAAGTTTATTCTATTTTTTTTCCTTCACTATTTTTGAGAAAAGCTTTATATTAGTCTCGGCTGGAATAGCCATTGTTGGCTTCGTATTAGATAAACGGACTCGCAAGCTCGTCCGTTTAATACTCATACTCAGCCAGCAATTGCCTACTTCCAGGCCACGACAATAATGTACTATTAACAGCCTAGCGTATTAACTAATTAATGGTTTTACCAACAACCTCGAGTACTGATGTTGCATCCGAGTCTCGTGCTGTCATAATTATCATCTTTGTATTAATGAAGCAGATGGTGATGGGACCCCATCTGCGCACACCAGCAATGAAGACTTTGTTCTCATATACATAAAATTTAAATTCCAGTGAATTGAGAACAGGTGCGGTTAAAGCACGACATGTACCTATTTTTCGACCCGGATTGAACGACTTGATGATTGAAACCTTTTAAATAAATGAAAATAAGTCATGGGACGAATGACTGGTGTCAAATTGCCCTAGTCCGAAACTAAACGAAGCTTGTACTGTGGGATCTAGCCCTAATGTGGAGTTGTTTAATTTAAAGATAAACTTTAAATTAACTGTATAATACTGGTTCTACAATATTAATTATAATAAAATGCCTGGGAGCGGACGCGCCGCGTGCGCGAGCCGAGCAAAGAAGAGAGAGGGGCGCGGACGTGGCGCGCCGGTATTGCCAGCGGTTTGATGGCGGCCATAGGGATGCGGGTCCACGATGCGCAGACAGTACTATGCGTACTAGACAACAGATAAATGTTACTTACAAACATGGATAAATACATTCTTAAATAGATAAACATTAAAAAAAACCGAAATTTACTTAAATATCATCATCATCCCAGTCCCAGCCTATATACATCCCACTGCAGGGCACAGGCCTCCTCTCATAATGAGAGGGCTTGGGCCGTAGCTCCCACGCGGGCCCAATGCGGATTGGGAACTTCACATACAACATTGAATTTCTTCTTAGGTGTACATATATGTAGGTTTCCTCACGATGTTTTCCTTCACAGCAAAGCTCATGGTAAATTACAAATGTAATTTCGCACATAAATTCCAAAAAACTCAGAGGTGTGAGCCGGACTCGAACCCACGACCCTCTGCTTGAGAGGCCGTAGGTTAAACCAATAGGCCATCACGGCTTATATATACATCTATACCTATTTATAGTATAATAATATTGTAAAGAGGAAAGACTTGATTGTTTGTTTGTTTGTTTGTTTGTTTGCGTTGAATAGGCTCCGAAACTACCGGACCGATTTCAAAAATTCTTTTGCCGTTAGAAAGCTACATTACCACAGAGTGGCATAGGCTACTTTTTACCACGGGAAAATACCTTTTCCTACGGGAAAATTAATTTTACCGCGGGCGAAGCTGCGGACGGAAGGCTAGTGTATATATATATACACCGTGAAATTTTAGTGGTTGTTATCCCGAAACGAGGTGATTTAGTATCGATTGTACAATCTATTTATAATTACTATTTTGACTAGAGTCAAAAATCCAATTGTGAAAAACGAATGTCGATAATGACCGCAAACCAATAGTAACGCTTCGTTGGTACCTAACCTATCGTACGATCGTACGCTACTTGTACCAACGAAGCGTTACTATTGGTTTGCGGTCATTTTCGACTTTCGTTTTTCACAATTGGATTTTTGACTCTAGTCAAAATAGTAATTATAAATCGATTGTACAATCGATACTAAATCACCTCGTTTCGGGAAAACAACCACTAAAATTTCACGGTGTATACTTAAATATACTTTAATTAAAATAATGAAATAACAATAATTTCCTAAGTTGACCCGTTCGATGTAAGATATGAAGTGTGGTGCAGCAGGGACGGCGGCGTCTTGAGTCGATACACGTGCTACTGCTTCAGCATCTTCCGACTTCGTATGATCTAATCGGTCGATTCCGTTTGCATCAGATTGGTATATTAGGTATATCAGGTATATGTAACAAGCACGAACATTCGTATTTTTCATACAAATATCTATGCCGATCGGAGATCGAACCCGAGACCTCAAGAATATGGTCATCGTGCATGACATTCACAACAAAGTTGGAAGTATGAAGAACAATTGCATTACACAAATAAATACAGGGTTATTTGTAATTCACTGACATCCTCTTAACCCTGAATTCCTATCACTCAAACAAATGTTTTTTGTTTAACGACTTTTTAAAATGAAGCACTTTTTTCCCATACAAATACACAGAGTATCGTAAAAAAAGGAGGTAATCTCAAATTTTCAAAACGTTATTACACCGAAAATATTAAGTTATGACAAAAGCCGTAAAACAAAAAACATTTGTTTAAGTGGTAGGAGTTTAGGGTGAAAAGGATGCTAGTGAATTACAAATAACCCTGTAGAAGACTATAACAGTAGTATTATAAAACATATCGAAACCCGTTATCGTATTTGGGTGAATCAACTTTTTCTTATCACCCGTTGCTATGGTTACACAAATTTTGTCTCAAGTCATGACATGACAACGTACCATTTTTCTATAAAACAGTATAAAGATGTCACTTAGACAATTGGGGAGTTGAGGACTGAGTCTACCCGGGGCCCCACCGTATGGTTGGCCTCAGAAGTCGCTGAACACGTAACTAACGTGTGATATTTCGAACTTCACGGTATAACTGGTTGTCACGACAAATAGGGATGTTGAGACCACCAATCAACTGACGTACTTTTTATGAGCTGTCAAAACACAATTCTCCCATAGAGTTTGAATGGCAATAGCAGCTTATGACGTGTCACTTGTTCGCCAACTCAATCAACTATTTATTTGTTTTAAAGCAACAATAAATCTAATTTTGCATTTAGGTAATTGAATATTAATTTGGTTATCAGGGCAAATAAAGCGTTTTTTTACCGGAGTCGTATCTTCGAATTATTTTTTAATGGCGTCAACATCCCAATTGCTAATGTCCAGCGACTTCTGAGGCTGACTGTACCTACCTAGTAACTTTAGAAAAACCACTTTTCTTAAAAATAAAATAGATGCGTCGTTGATGGCCAGTGACAATTACGGCTAAAAAAGTTTTTATAGGTACCACAAACATAAATCGTTAGTAACTTGGTGCCAATTCATAAATATAAAAGTTTAGCCCCAGCATTAGGTTCACATCGCACCTGTACGACAAATGATTTAGTCGAAGCGAAGGCGGACTTACTTACCACAAATGGTAATAGTGCTAATTAACTTTGCACAGGAAAACTTTCTGGGACTTAAAATTTTTCCATGAGGTCATGGATCACGGAAAAGCTGATTATGGAAAACGATGTTTCTGTGAACCTTGTACTTGAAACAGCCTAATGCTGGCCGGCCATACACGTTGGTCTGCCGGACAGGTCTACCTGTGCAGGTATACCTGCGCAGATCGATCGGAGCGTGTGTGGGTACCGACCTGTGAAGTTTTTTTCATCTTTGCAGGCGACCAGAGCAAAACCAAAAATCAATTTCTGGTGACACCGTACGTTTGTTCCACGTCCCCACAGATACTGATTGACCTGTACAGGTCACCTGCGCAGGTAATCTCTCCGGCAAACCGTAACGTGTATGGCTAAATTAAACTATGACTCAGGCTGGAAAAGCTGGCAGCTTCCCACCACAACGTAGCAGCATTTCGATACAGTGCAGTATGCTGCGGAGGAGCTTTTTTTTACACTTATTCTACCTAGTTCTAGTTTAGTTATTAGTTATTTTATTCCATTAATATTATAAACGTGAAGGTTTGCATAGATGGATGGATTTGTGGATGTTTGTTACTCTTTCACGCCAAAACGTTTTGAAGGATTCTGATGAAATTTGGTACACAGATAGTTTAAAACCTGGATTAACATATAGGATACTTTTTATCCCGGAAAATTGCATAGTTCCCGTGGGATATCTATAAAAGAATTCTTCGCCGAGGAGTAGCGGGCAACAGCTAGTTCCTACTTAATCATCTCAAGATAAATATCATGAACGCATAAAATATATCTCTACTAGCTGTAACTGAAAGTGGTGGTTACAGAAGAGAGAAGAGCAAGCTTTTAAATTCGAATTAACTCTTTATCCCTCGTGTTCCCCATATTTCTCTACGCCGCAGAAACATCGACACTGCGTGAAGCGGAGCGAAAGAAGATAGATGGTGCTGGAGGAGAATGTTGGGAGTTTCATGGATTGAATTCCGTACATTGGTCTATACTCCAAGAACTCGGCAACGAGCAGCGTCTATCATCCATAGTACAGTCTTGCATCCTTACTTTTTTCGGACATATGTCGCCGAGGAGACATAGCTATGGAGCGATTTGTAATCCAAGGGAAAGTCGAAGACTAGGCCACGAGGCAGATCGCCTGTGAGATGAACAGACCAGGTCAGAGCTGCAATAGAAGGACCACTACACGCAAGCTTATGCTTGCGGAAGGCGGTTGTCAGAGAAGAATGGAGGCGTGTTGTTATGCTTGCTACCAGCACCTAGAAAATGATGACCACGACCACCGTCTGACCGACCACGACGACCGGAGTGAAACGACGAAAAAGAAGTACTCTTTATGATAAATGAAAACGATACTAAAGTACATACAAATAGACTAGACACGTGTTTTTTCTCACATGATTGACAGAATCAGCAAGCTCTAGGTCGCTTGGTGATGGTAAAATCCATTAGCTGTTGTCCGCGACTCTGTTTGTGAATCGCTTTTAACCGGGAACTATGCAATTTTCAGGGATAATATGTATCTTGTATGTCAATCCAGGCCTTAAACTATGTGTGAGCCGAATTTAATCTGAATCCGTCAAACCGATTTAGCGTGAAAGAGTAACAAACATCCACACACACTTTCTTTCGTTTATATCAACACTAGCTTTTGCCCGCGGCTTCGCTCGCGTGTACTATGAGTATTCCAAAGAACCAAGATATCAAGCAAGCAAGCAAGCATACAGGCAAGCAAGCACGCAGGTCCACAATTGACCGAGAAATCGGTGAACATACCTAAATAAAAAAATTCACAAAGTGGAATGCATAACCTCCTCCTTTTTTAGAAATCGGTTAAAGTGCCCTTTGCGGCCTACTTACAGAAGAAACTTATGAATTTTGAAATTTTAGCTTTCTACAACCAGTAAAACGCAAAATCCCGTTTTTTCCCATTCCCGTAAGAATTTCGGGAAATGTTTTCTTAATGCTCCCCTACACTCCCCAAGGAACCCACTTGCCAAATTTCAGCTTTCTATGACCAGTAAAACGAAAAAGCCCGTTTTTCCCGTTCCCGTGGGAATTTTGGAAAGTCCTCTCTCAATGCTCCTCGACACTCCCCAAACAACCTACATGCCGAATTTCAGCTTTCTACAACCAGTAAAACGAAAAATCCCGTTTTTTCCCGTTCCCGTTGGAATTTGGGAAAGTCCTCTCTCAATGCTCCTCTACACTCTCCAAGCAACCTACATACTGAATTTCAGCTTTCTACGACCAGTAAAACGAAAAATCCTGTTTTTTCCCATTCCCGTGGGAATTTTGGAAAGTCCTCTCTCAATCCAGCTCTACACTCCCCAAGGAACCCACTTGCCAAATTTCAGCTTTCTATGATCAGTAAAACGAAAAATCCCGTTTTTCCCGTTCCCGTGGGAATTTTGGAAAGTTCTCTCTCAATGCTCCTCTACACTCCCCAAACGACCTACATGCCGAATTTCAGCTTTCTACGACCAGTAAAACGAAAAATCCCGTTTTTTCCCGTTCCCGTGAGAATTTGGGAAAGTCCTCTCTCAATGCTCATCTACACTCCCCAAGCAACCTACATGCCGAATTTCAACTTTCTACGACCTGTAAAACGAAAAATCCTGTTTTTCCCGTTCCCGTAGGAATTTTGGAAAGTCCTCTCTCAATCCAGCTCAACATTCCCCAAACAACCTACATGCCGAATTTCAGCTTTCTACGACCAGTAAAACGAAAAATCCCGTTTTTTCCTTATCCCATGGGAATTTATAATTACCTACATCTATGCCAAATTTGAAGAGTCTAGTAATTATAGTTCATAGGATCCCGTTGAACTGAATATATAAATCCCGTTTTTTCCTTATCCCGTGGGAATTTTGAAAAATCCTGAAATCAATGTTTTAAATAATGTAATACCTACTTGTGTATCAAATTTGAAGAGTCTAGTTATTATAGTTACTGAGATAGGGTCACTCGGAATCGAATATATAAATCCCATTTTTTCCCTTTCCCGTGGGAATTCCCAAAAATCCTTCCTTAGTGGATGCCTACATTGTATAAGGTATCTATGTGCAAAATTTCAAGTCTCTAGGTCCAGTGGTTTGGGCTGTGCGTTGATATATCAACAGTCATTTAGTTTATTTAGATATTTCAACCCCATCGCACCCCATCCAGGGAGATGGTATTTTACGTCTGCCACGTCGGATTTTAAAACCGCTGTTGTTTTCATAACTAGCGACCCGATAAACCATAGAAACAACACCCATGTTGATTTTCAGACTTTGTTACCCATTTCCCCCCTTTTAGGGGTTGAATTCTCAAAAAACCTGAAACACGTGTTTACTCATTTATCATTAGGAGTACTTCTGTGAAGTTTCGAATAAAATAGTCAAACTAATCTTGTTTCCCCATACAAACTTTGGACCCCCGTTTCACCCCCTTAGGGAGTGAATTTTGAAAAATCCTTTCTTAGTGCACCCCAAGACCTTATAAGGAACCTACATGCCAAATTTTGAATCTCTAGGCCCAGTGGTTTGGGATGTGCGTTGATATGTCAGTCAGTCAGTCAGTCAGTTTCTTCTTTTATATATATAGATCTATTAAGATTTTTTTACGATTTCACCAAATGCCTAGTAATTACGCTTCTTGAATGACATCATAAAACACTATCTTTACCAATAATTAAGCATTGCAATTTAATGAACTTCCGCTAATAAATCCATATTAACTTAAAATAAATTAACACTATAATTAAAAATAGAATAAAACTAACTAAACTAAAAACTAAATAAAATTAATAAATGGTTCCCCCCGCGGCATTGACCCAAAGATACTGGCAGCATTACCTCGCTGTATAGCAATGCTGATACGTTGAGCGAGGAAGCTGCCAGCTCTTCGGTCCCCTGTGGTATCACAAAGCCTTTTTTCATCTCTCATACTCGGAAAGTGAGGCAAATCATATCTGACATACGAGAGGATATGTATTATTTTCTTCCCAAGGGTAGAAATGAATTTAAAAAAATAAAGGCATTGGCTGTCAATGGAACACATACGCATTCAGCCAAGCATTACGGCATGGAATAATTAAATATTGAGTTTTTTTTTCTTAATTAGTCATATTACAAATTTTATAATGCCAGTGAAATATTATTAAATTAAATTATTAATTTCTTATTTAGTGACTTAAACCAGAAAAGTTAGAAAATGTTAAGAAACAAACACAGTAAATGACAATGTTATTGTCCACACAGCCTATCTCTATACAGCTTAACTCCTTGGTTTAAATTGGTTACTTACATATTTTATGAATAAATTTACTAAAATACCTACTTTATCTACTGTTTTCATTAATTATTATATTGAACATTCTTAATTTTGTTAAATTAATTATTCCATAACAATAAACTCCATTGAAATATTTTACAACGATCATATTGACCAGTTTAGACATTTTTATTTATTTATACTTATATTTTGTTACTTTCCTTGTAGTCGAAATGAAAAGCAGAGTGTTTAACTCGGGAAAAACACCAATATCACCCTCGGAATATTGGCACCCTCGGCTGTGCTCGGGTGCCAAGTAACCTCGTCTGATATTGGCTATTTTCCTCCCTTGTTGAACAATCTACTATTTCATATTTGTACACAAACATTAACTAATTGATACCGTCACGTTGCAAATCGTCTGCTATATCAATCATCCTGTTGCGGTTAAACATATTATCATTTCATCATCATTTATAACACCTTCGACAACCTTAGCACCTCTCCACCCTCCAGTTTGAAACAAATAAGGGTATGAAGGGGCGAAATTACACTTGACCATGAGCTTTACTGTTAAGGAAAACATCTTAAGGAAACGTGTACACACCTGGGACGTACATTTTTAAGGATCCGGCACTGGTAAACACTAGCACATAATTACGTGTCTTCTGTTTTTGTTGCCAAAGCAACCATGTGATCACTGTATTGTCTCCATACACAAGTATGCTCTTGGGAAAAGTATCAAGTTATCATTGAAATTTCCAGACATAATGGCATTGTTATGTCAACTCTACCGGGATCTTGATCCACGCTGCCAAGTTATATAAAAGCGGAACCAAAACCTGGGCTAGGTACTTATTTGGTAAAGGTATATAATAAATTAGAATACAAATATCATTTGTTTAGGGAATGTGCAGAAACTATAGGCGGCAGCACTAATGTGACAGAAGAGATACTATGCGAACAGTAAAAGAAACTTATCAGGGTAAAACAAGCAAATTGATGGCATCAGTTGGCAGCACCGTCTATGTGCGTGCACGTTCCCTGATAGGGAACGCGCAGAAACTATAGGCGGCAGCACTAATGCGACAGAAGAGACACTAAAAGAAACTTATCAGGGTAAAACAAGCAAATTGCATCAGTTAGCAGCACCGTCTATGTGCACGTTCCCTGATAGGGAACGCGTAGAAACTATAGGCGGCAGCACTAATGCAACAGAAGAGACACTAAAAGAAACTTATCAGGGTAAAACAAGCAAATTGATGGCATCAGGTGGCAGCACCGTCTATGTGCACGTTCCCTAATAGGGAACGCGCAGAAACTATAGGCGGCAGCACTAATGCGACAGAAGAGACACTAAAAGAAACTTATCAGGGTAAAACAAGCAAATTGATGGCATCAGTTGGCAGCACCGTCTATGTGCACGTTCCCTGATAGGGAACGCGCAGAAACTATAGGCGGCAGCACTAATGCGACTGGAAGAGACACTAAAAGAAACTTATCAGGGTAAAACAGTCAAATTGATGGCATCAGTTAGCAGCACCGTCTATGTGCACGTTCCCTATAACAAGGTCATGCACGTTTTAGTTACGGTCTTTCCTGTGGACAAGGCAAAAGCCAATTTTTTTAAGCAAGCCCAACTTTCAGCCCAATTAAAGAAATCTCATGTTTGCCGACTCGGGGTCGTTAATTTTATGTCCACAGAAGAGACAACTTTTGTTTCTAGCGCTGTGTATGATCCAACACTACGAATCAATACAATGAATTAACAAAAATGACAAAATGAAACAAGCTAACAATAGGCGGTTTTATCGCTTAAAATTGATTAAAATCAAAGTCAAAACGATTTTTCTGTAAGTAGGCCGCAAGTCTCTTTTATATGTCTATTTTTATTTCGGAAAGACTGTAATTGCAAAAAAGAATGCATCATAAGAAACTTGGCAGAACAGAAAGTCATTTTTTCTAAACAATAATTACGTAACTATTAATACAAGCAAGACAACGTAAATTAAAAATATGCAACCGACAAAAATTACATGGATATCGATCTTTTCAGGCCATCATTTGGATACGTAAACAAATACAAATGGGCTCTCACGAATCAAACTTTAGTATAGTTGGATTAAAAAATATTTACCTAACATAGCAATAATAACAATTAATATTAACATAAAATGAAGAGCCAATTAAAAATATGCGCAGACAAAAACTAAAGTCGTGGAAAACCCGTCACAATGACTCCAATTCATCCGATGAATTAATATACTTGTAAGTGCTTACACTTTCAAACATCCATGTAATATGAATACTACTTATAATTAATTACATTACATGCGCAAAAAAGGCTCAACAGGCGAAGAATTTTCTTCAAATGATGACAGATGAGTTTGAGGATTATTAGTTATGGTTTGTTTTGGCAAAGCATACTTTTTAAACTGGTTAAGAAACTTGTATCATCGCAGTACGAAGCCCTTTGTTTTGGAAGAAGATAACATTGAAAATCTATACATATAATAAATCTGAAACAAGTCGGTGTCTGTACATTGAAGATATTTGAGAAAAACTGACACTAGGGCTATTTATTAGCGCAATAGAACCCAAAACAATGATTTTTAGAATTATTGTCTGTTTGTCTGTGCGTTTGTGCGCGCTAATCTCAGAAACGGCTTAACCTAGAAGGATGCGGTTTTCACTGATATGTTGGTATTTTCTTGGATTAACATTTAGTGTTTGTTTCATTTGAATCGGTTCACAAATAAGAAAGATACGTTTATTTTAAGAATTTATCGAACTGTTTTTATAAGAGTTGTTATTATGAACGCGCTAATCTCAGGAACTACTGCTCCGATTTGAAAAATTCTTTCATTGTTAGATAGCCCAGTTAGATAGGGCGGGTTGGAAGCGGGTGGGGGGCAAGTTGGGAGCGGGTTGGGGGCGGTTTGAGAGCGGGTTGGGGCGGGTTGGGAGCGGGTGGGGGAGCGAGTTGGGAGCGGGTCGGGGGCGGGTTGGGGGCGGGTTGGGAGCGGGATGGGGCGGGTTGGGAGTGAGTTGGTGGCGGTTTAGGAGCGGGTTGGGGGCGGGTTAAGAGCGAGTTGGGGGCGGATTGGGGGCGGGTTGGAGGCGGGGTGAGAGCGAGTTGGGGGCGGGTTGGGGGCAGGTTGGGAGCGGGTTGGGGCGGGTTGGGGGCTGTTTGGGGTCGGATTGGGAGCGGGTTGGTTTATTATGAAGTTTCACTTCTTCCGGAAGGATCTAAGGAGAGCCATAATTGATGAAAAAGCAAATTAGATAAAAAATAAGCTGCCCAAATTACTAATTCCACGCGGACGGAGTCGCGGGCAAAAGCTAGTAAAAAATAAAGTTGCGATCTTTTTTATGAAACTGTACGGTCAGTTGAGCGACTTGTTACTCTTCGCATTTTAGCCGTGTAATGGGAATCCACTCGACTCAATTTGCATTACTTGCTAAAGATGCGAAAAGTGGCAATTTGGTCAACAATTAAAGTTGTTGACCGTACTAAGTAAAGCAGGGTGATTATTTTAAACTTTATTTCTACGTCATTTGGGAGGCTCGGCTCATTTAAAGAAAAGTTTGATTGCTATTAAATTAATATCACGGGACGATTAAGTTAAAAAATAACCCAGTAGTTTAAAAAAACATGTTTCTGTCCGTCAGGGGATTATTTTACGAGTGTCTGGTGTATTTTGCTTTTTAAAAACGTAATACGAGAGATGACAGCCCGAATCGAGATAAAATACAATCAGCAGCACAAGTTGATGACAAGTGTTGTGATGTTATCTCTTATTACTTTAGCTGTAGCTTTAGCTTAGCTCTTAGTACTTTATCATTTTGAGCATAAGAACCACTTACCCATCTTTGCTGCTGACTATACCTATCATACCGTGTTACAAGGTATACGCCGTTAG
The DNA here is from genome assembly GCA_947859365.1 of Archips crataeganus. NCBI lineage: Eukaryota > Metazoa > Arthropoda > Insecta > Lepidoptera > Tortricidae > Archips > Archips crataeganus. Next base: position 9,841,021 of record OX402064.1, read on the forward strand.
CATACAGATTACATAGTTTAAATCATTTGCGAGGAACGTATAATTCCGTTTCTATAGCATTTCGATTGCAACATTTGTAACAGCAATCCATACTAATAATACCTATAAATGTGAAAGTGTGTCTGTCTTTTCTGTTATCTCTTTACGCTTAAGTCACTAAACCAATTTAGATAAAATTTGGTATACAGATAGTTTTAGCCCCAAGAAAGACATAGGATAATATTTATACCGAAAAATTGCATAATTCCCGCGGGATAGCAATAAACGAATTCTTCGCACACGGAGTCGCGGGCGACAGCCAGTAAGTAAGTAATAAATAATAACAACCAATAAGTAAACTCGGTCGATCAGGCAGGACAAGACCAAGAATTGTGTCCAACAAACAACACCAACAACAGCAATTTGACAAAAATTGTGTGTTTGACGACCGGTTAGCTTTGTTGTTAGAGAACCTGACTATACGATGCTTGAGGTCCCGGGTTCGATTCCAGAAAGGGCAGATATTTGAGAGAAAATTACGAATGCTTGTTCTCGAGTCTTGTGTGTTTATATGTATTTAAGTATTTATTTATCTCTTTAATTATGTTTTTCCGTTGTCTAATACCCACAGTACAAGCTTTGATTAGTTTGGGACTAGGTCAATTGGTGTTCCATGTTTTTTTTTATTCAAACAAAAGTAGAGAGCCGTATTGAAAAACGTTTGACATTCTAACTCGACTTGGATCCGTTATCCATAGTGCGTTTAGAATTTCCTTATTTATTGCTAAATGTACACTTACCGGTTTCGTCGGTATACAGCAACAGATCAAGTCGCGGCCACTTGTGCTAACTGTGCATAGACAAACTCGCGTGCCGAGCAGGTTTTGATAGCAGAGAATCCAAACTAGAAACGAACTTCACACATCTGTTTATTTTTAATGGACGAAAATTCCATTATATATAGGGTGCTAAAAAATTAGGTACCAATAATTCTATCTTAATCTACTCATCAAAAAAAGTCGCTTTTATTCTAACAACTTTTTAAAATCTGAAATAATATATCGATTTTCCATACTAATGCAGTAATCCGTTAGGATGGATGTGTATGAAAAGTTTGCGTTTTATTTTTAAAATTTTAAAAAGTTGTTAGAATGAAATTGACTCGTTTTGATAAGTAGTTTAAGCCAAAGAAATATTGGTACTTACCTAATTAATAAGCACCTTATATAAAAATCTCGTGTCACGGTGTTTGATATCGAACTCCTCCGAAACGGCTTGACCGATTTTTATGAATTTTTTTATCTATATTTGGTACAAAGGTCTGAGAATAGGTCGTATAACCCAATTCTTCGCAGACGGAGTCGCGGGCAACAGCTAGTACTTACGAATTGGATGACAATACTTTTAGAGCTGATAGTAGGTAGGTACTCGTCCTTAAAAGTAGACTTGAGTATTAGATTATTTATGCACTAGATAGAGCTTTGGTGGTATGGAAACGTCCGGTAAAAATATAAGCCAACTTGGCTTATATGTCATTTGCGTCATTTGCAGGGTTGCCAATAGTAATATGCTAAAATCCCCAAACGCATTGTCGAAATTCCCCACGTGTGGGGAATGAAAAATTATGTGGGCCGAGTGACTTAGTTTAGAGCTGTTGCGAATAATGAATTGTAGGAAATTAATCAAGACTAGCAGAAATTTGATGTCAAATGTCGCGTATTTGTGTTCATACTTAAAATCCACACATTCCCCAATCAGCTTCACTTTCCCCACATTTTGGGGAATGTGAAATTAACTGGTATCATTAAGCACGCACACAGTGACAACCGGAATGACGTAACGCGATCGTAATATGAAGCTGTCAAATGGATTTGTGGACGTTTTGTATCGCAATGTTTGCTAGTGACGCTCCATCTAGTGCATAAATAATCTAAGACTTGAGTATTAAAACTAATTTAAAGTTTATGTTTTGTTTTTGAAGAAAATTATATAACAACTGTGCCACGTAATAATATTTTGTTTGGGCAGCGTTTCAATTTAATTAGTTTGTTCGGAAAAAGAAAACTACAAATAAAAAGTTTTCTTGATTCCTATTTGGAGTACTTACCTACTTACTTAAGTAAATTATTTTTGACGTAGTAGATTAGATGTAGTTCGAAGTATCTAATCTAAAGGCATCTAATTTGGAAGCACCATATACTTAAATTAAATTTGATACATAAAATGATTTTCATCTATTATTACAGATGGATGAAGGTAGCTTCTAGTTCGGATCTTAGATTATGAAATAGACGGCGGAAATATCAAGTGAGTTTTGTTACACGGCCGGCTCGTGTGGCAGTGGATTTATTAGTGATCGGTCATCAACGGTAATGTACAGCGACTCGTTACAACGTTTCTCGCATCGTTTAAGCAAGGCTTTACATAATATGCTGATCTGAGGGTTCAACAACCAGCCGAGGATGGATTTACCCGGTCACATTGACCAATGTGATCGACGTGATCGTGGCATAAAGTACTCGTATCAGATATGATAGGAGATGGCAATGCGTGCGTTCGTGGGAATTGTAGTGTAGTATATGACGCTGCTTTTCTATAACATCGCTCTAATCCAAAATACTACGGTGTGCAACTTAATACTTTAATTATTGCAAATAAGGTGTACACAGCGTAGTATCATTTCGAATTAGTCCGTTGTTTTAGAAAATCAGCGTGAGTTTTAGGAGTGTTTTATTTATGCCACCAGTGTACGCGTATGTGTACGCGGGGCAGATTTTGTATTATTTATTATTTATTTATTTATTTATTTATTTATTTATTTATTTATTTATTTATTTATTTATTTATTTATTTATTCATAAAGTTCATATAAGATACAAAATATAAGCATGAAATAATCTTAGGTCTAGTAAGTAAATTTAGTTTAGTCTAAGCTAGGTTACAAGTGTAACCTGTGTTATAGACAAAAAGGAATCTAAAGAATTATAATACAACTCGATACACAATATCTTAAAACATAATACTTAGTTGGTAATTAAACAATAATAATGTAATCAAGTGTCAAATAACAAAATAAACACAGAACAATCGGCTACACAGCGTCACCCTCACCTTGCAATCGTCAGCAGATTTTCAGTGTCAACATAAGATAGACCTTGCAACCATGCAATAACCTTAACCTTGCACACTTTACGGTTTAAGTCATAAATATTTAGTACTTTATTGATTTATATGAAAAATACGAATGTTTTTTCTTGAGTCTTTGGTTTTTAATATGTAATTAAGTATGTATATTATATTTAAATAAGTATGATTATTCGTTGCCCACAACACAAGCTTTTCGTACTTTGTATCTAGGTCAATTGGTGTGAATTGCGCCGTGATATTTAAGTATTTACAGGGGTGTTCAAACTGTATCTGCTGAAATATCGCAAATTATGTAGATTATGCATGAAAAGCAAGCGATAGAGAACCTGCTTTATGTATATAACAGGCCAAGTGCCAGTACAAAAAGAACAAAGATAATTTAAAAAAAAATCGCTTCGCCAATACTTTGTAGATAGAGGTTTTTGTTGATGTATTTATTAGTTTACTGCTTGCTCATGGGCTCTGGTGTCATTCAAATCAAATCGCCATAGAGGTGAATAACGACGTTTTAATTGCAATCAGTGATGTGCCGAACCGTTAAAAACATAATATCCGCGGATATGGATACGGATCTTAACTTTTTTACTCAATGGATGTCGGTGTGCGAGACCTTGAAGTCACGTCCACCACGAAACAGGCAAGACATGTTTCGACTTGCATTACGCGGGTTTTTCTTTTGTTTTGTTTATCATCATCATCACCCCAGTCTATATTATAAGTATACGTCCCCCTGCAGGGCACAGGCCTCCTCTCAGAAGGGCCTTAGTTCCCACGCGGGCCCAGTATGGATTGGGAACTTCACACACACCATTAAATTTCTTTACACCTGTAATACACCTGTATGCAGGTTTCCTCACGATGTTTTCCTTCGTATTAGTAACATAACTATGGTAAGATAGTTATTTATTAGTCAGATGTCAAGTTCAAACGATAATTCAGTTAAAAATCTCTACAAATAAATGTATGCGCAAAGTTTTTCATTCAGTTTTCTGTGTGCCTCATAAAAACGTTTTGCGATTGAATGACTTTGGCTGTCACTAAACAGGTAGGTTTAGTTTTATACCTTTTTAGATCAAATCAGACGTCCCGTGCCAATTTATTGAAAACATTTTAATCGTGAACGCGCTTCTAGTGCCGCTGACCTTGACATCAACTGACACCGGATTGACATCAAAATTTTAGTGCTTATAAACTTAAGAAAATAATAAAAAATGTTCAACAAACTCTACCTAATGATTCTCTGCGCGTTTCACACAACGACTGAACAAAGATGTAGATTAAATACGCGCTCAGATTTTGGAGAACCTCTGCCGGTCTTTCTAAGAAACGGACAGCTGCTAGAGCCCGATGATAGGTATGGTAACGTAGATTTAAGGAACGGAGAAACTCTTACGCTGAGTTGTGAAGGCACCGGGTCTTTGTTACACCCTAATTCAATACGACAAGTCACTACAGCCTCAATAACGTGCGAAGCTGGAAGTAATTTCAAAAATGATGACTGGCTAAACGCACCAGCAACGTTCTATCAGTTCAGATGCCAGGAACCTCCGAGTTACAGAAGCAAGCGAACAAACCGCACGTGTTTCAATGAAAATCAAGTCATTGAAGTTGGATACAACATTGATCATAACTTTTACCCGCTATACGAATCCTGTTTCGACGAGCGAAATCTGAATCCCATTTATTCGAAATATACCCAGAAACCTTACAATGCTATGTTCCAACAGAGGGTGGATCGACCATATTTCATAGCGGATGACAACTATAGGCTAATACCTGTAGAAACGCTGTTCTCTCCGAGAGGTCTAAAGGCAGCTGTCGCGCAGATCGTGGGACACAACCAAATAGAATCCTATTTCACTAATTCCCAACGTTTGTCTAGAGGTCATTTGGCTGCCAAAACTGATTTCGTTTTCGCGTTCAGTGAACGAGCCACATTCCATTATGTTAACTGCGCCCCGCAATGGGAGGCCTTCAACGGAGGCAACTGGAATACACTAGAGGTGGATCTCAGAGATCATATCCACGCAGCTGGGTACAACACGACCATTTACACCGGAACATATGGAGTGGCGAGCCTTTTGAGTCAATTTGGACGCCGGGAAAATCTATATCTGTATTCAGATGGCAATAACAATCCGGTAATACCAATACCGCAGTATTTTTACAAAGTTGTGTACGAACCAAGTTCACAAAGAGGGATTGCTTTTGTTGGTATCAATAATCCCTATTATACCGTAAAAGAATCTAGAGAGTTGTTTTTCTGTGAAGACTTGTGTCGAGGGAAGCAGAATTTCAATTGGTTATCTTGGCATCCTGACAATGCGGCGGAGGGTTACACTTTTTGCTGCACGGTTCCAAATTTTCGTGGTGTTGTAAACCATTTGCCAGAATTTGAAGTTTCTGGAATATTGCCGTGATGCTTTTTAATTTTATGAGTGATATTTGATATTTAAGTGTGTGATCCATTAAATACAATGTGTTTAAACTTTCACGTTTTTGTATGTACTAACTGTGAATACGAATACAAATCTAAGGCTTGACTTTGCGTTTCACTCGATCATATTACAGCGACCGTGTTCACGAGTACTCTGAAGTGTACCTACCTAAAGTTTCACGTTAGTTAGAGTTTTTCGAAAAACCCGCTCTTGATTTTGTTTCGGTTCCGGTACCTTATCTATATCTATATCACTTTGGACCGACGATCTTGTGAAGGTCGTAGGAACCACTTGGATGAAGGTAGCGCAGAACTGATCGTTTGAAACTCTTTGGGAGGGCTTTGGCCAGCAGTGGAAGCCTTTGACTGATATGATGATGATCCTATCATTCCCACACCATGAAATAAATCCACTAACACGTTGGCTGCCCAGCATACTTCACCTACAGTGCTGCTCCCACGCTCATACAAATTTAGTGATCCCACCGTTGATGCTCACAACATCATCCTATTACCTACTGAGCTAACAAGAATTTGCTAGGTATCTAAAAATTCGAAATAGTTAAGATTTTGTTATCCTGTACAAAATAGCATTCACAGTTTGACTCTGACCCTCAAATTATTCCCAAAAACAATACCATGAAAAATGAGTGTTTGATCCCACCCGTGATGCTCATGGCCACACAGAGAAGATTACGTGATCCCACCGGGGATGCTCATGGCAGCCAACGTGTTAAATGAGCATATCTTTTTTTTTGTCCACAGCACTTTGCTCAGTGTCCCACAAGTTTGAATTTCAATAAAAAATATTTAATCTATAAAAAACGATGAACTACAATTTTTTGAAGAAAGTTCATTTAATTAGTAAACACACGAAATTTCATTTTTGGTGAAATACCTTGTAATTTATTGAATATAAAATTTAAACCAAAACATTATAATTTCAAATGTATGACAACCGGCGTGTCCCATCCAACATTTCGCTAATTCAAACTCATTTTTATTAATAACGGTCAAAGACACTATATGAACCTTTTGATTTTAAACTCTGCACTGTTGTAAGAAGATTCATATTACAGTGTATTTTTTATTATTTAGCATCGCTTTATAGTAGAAAATATTTTATAAAGTTTGTCCCAGCAAATATTCCATACAAAAATTCTTTTTTTGTTACTCATTTTGGTTGCTAAATTATAAGAAATTCTACCAAACTTCGTTGTTTTTATCATCGGGCAACACTAAAATATGTGCTAACATACGCCGCCATGTTATTACGTCATCCATCGTCGAAATATTGCCACGTAAACACATTGCTACTTTTCGTACCAAAGTAAAGTTCTGTTTTTGATACCACGGTTTGAAGGTTAGTTCATACAAAAATATAATTTGCTAAAATTTCTTGTATAGTTCATACTATTAGTTATTAGAAAATGTAAATTAATCTGTTATTTAGTTAAATTTGAGCCATCCACAATTTTTCAAAGTAGTTGAAGTAGTGTTCGTTACTTCTTTTTTTGTTACTTTCACGTGGGTTCGTATCTAAGGAAAATTGAGTAACAAAGGAGGAAAAAATATAAGGGAGTGTTTTATTGTCGTACAGGGTTAGAAAACGCCATTAACCGGCTGAAAAGATGAGGCGCTATTCTTTATATTCGATCTCTTGGTACCCAAAAAATAAGTAAATAATTTTAAATTATCGTTTATCTTTATTTTATTTTCACCTTACATCATCTAACCCCTTTTTAGTTTGAATACGGTTTTCATGCTTTATGATGAACTTAGCTTAACATTATTTATTTTGTTACCAGTGTCTTTCTTTGTTACTGTCCCAAGATTTCAACAGCCGTATTTTGGATTTTTTCGCTTTTTTAACATATCTAAATTAATGAAATAGGCGTAGAAAGTTAATTGTAATTCATATTTTCCATATAGGATACTAGAAAGCTAAAATTCTGGGTTACTTGTTCGTTAAATTTAAATATTATACATGATTCTTGACCCGAGTAACAAAATAAATATATAGCATCGAATAAAGTAAGAAATATCTTCTTTGCAAATGTTTAATTCAGTTGATTAAATTGTTTACATTGTGTTGTTCAATAGAAAACCATAAATGAATGATTTTAGCCCACTATTTATTATTTTAAGTTTTTAATAAAAAGTAACAAAATTGGAAAGACAATTGTACCTTTCGTGGAAATTTTAAGTTTTAATCGAATTAAACCTAATTAAATGAAGTGACTATATCATAATAACTAAATTTATTAAGTGTTCTACCAAATAGTCTCAATAAAATATCCATATAAGCGTATTTATTTATTTTGACAATTATCAGAACCGTGGACAAAAAAAAAGAAATGCTCAAATATACTGCTAATATAATAATATCAGGTCATTGCCCTCTTTAGTAGATAGCGCGTGTTGCGTACTACTTAACTGTCGCGAATATGTTTTGTTTTATCTTATAATTGAGGATATTGTCACGGTTACTCTGACCCGAGGGCAGCTCGTATTCTGTGCCTAAATATTATAAGTGACGTAAGTGTGTAAAGAATTCAAGTAACATTATCACAATTATAATTTGTTTACGTTTCGCAATGAAATGCGTTTGAGTAAATTAATTAGGCAGTTTGGCTTGGGTTTAATTAAACACCGTCACTGTGCTTAATGTTTTAGGTTTTAACGATAAATTGTTTTGGATGACTTTCGTATATACGGTACTAAATTATAACTGCGTGGTGGAAATTAAAGAAAATAACTGCAGAATTAGTCATTACTTTAGAAAAAAAAACTCTTATCTCAAAATCGATAATCTGGCCAAGTGAACTTTACTAAGTTTGTACCAAGATTCAGTTTGCTTACATTTTCATTTGAGATACGAGTTTTTTTCAAGGATGTGACGATATGGTATGGTGTGTCAGCAATGTTTTTCGCAAGTCAACTGCCAAAGTGTACCTACACTGAAGCATTTATTGAAAGACGAGTTCTTAGCCGCGACTTCGCCCGCACAGAATTCCAAATAGTAAAGCTTTTTCACCTCTTTTACTGAATAAAGCAATAATCCGACAGAGAAATATTCATGAATCAGTATCATCGATAATAGTTATAATAATATAAAAGTCATTTTTCCTTATCCCGTGGGAATTTCTAAAAATCGTGAAGTTATTTTGAACTGTTATGATAGATAGCCTACACGTAGAGTCTAGTTAATCATAGTCACTCTGCATCGAACATGTAATTCCCGCTTTTTCCCTATCCCGTGAGAATTTCCAAAAATCCTGAAACGTGTGTTACTGTTATGTTAACCAACATGTGTGCCAAATTTGAAGAGTATAGTAATCATAGTTAGGGTGATATATCGATGGTGGAAGTCTCAATTGACGTAAGGGACAAAATGCTACTTTCCAGGAGAGCGAAAATAAGTTTTTGGTAATTTTCAAACTCTCACAGCATTGTTAATGTTTAACTTAGCAGGACGTTAAAAATACATAAAATCTTGAATTTTCTTGCTTTTCAACGTGAAACTATAGGCATTTTCGTAAAAAGCTTAATAAGAAAAATAGCTGTCCCTTACGCCCGTGACATACGGGTGTCATAGCCCCTTACACTCATAAACCATAAATAAATAAATAATGTAGTAACCGATTTTAGGTCTTATAGGACATTATATATTTTATTTGCTACTTATTTGGACGTAAGTTCCTTTAGTAAAATTAAAAAAATGGTGAATTTACTCAAAGAACCGCTTTAATTCATTGAAATAACGCGCAAAAGCCATATTTTTTGCACCTCCCCTTAAAAAATATGTAATTTGTAACTTTTTTTTAAAAAAAACGGACACTATTAGGTTAAAAGTTAAATAAAACTCAAATAAATTTTACATGTTAATTTTTAATACGAATTAATCAACCGCAAACGCCTTTATCATCTAATGCTGCTTAACGTACCGTATTTATTAGCTAGCCATACACGCACAGATTTGTCCGTCAGATCTGTCTGATGGCGGACAAATTTGTCAATGTGTGGCGACTTTCAGATAGATCTGACGGACAAATCTGTGCGTGAATGGCTAGCTAAAGTCGAATAAAAACAAGTGCAGTTTACTACAAAATAAATAAAATAAATAAATAAATAAAAACAAAATAAAACGTATGTATTTGTTTAACAGGACACATAAATAACGAAAACTAACAACTTCTGGAAGATACAACTACTGCACAATGTATCCAAAATGCAAAAATATCTCTATCACTAAAACGGACACTTCAATTAAAAGGGAAAACAGCATTATTCTAGACAATAGTGATGATAGCATCTGTACCTACATTTACTCTCAAACGATCTCACAGCTTTTTTAGGCCTGAGTTAGATAGAGATATTTTTTTCATTTTGGATACATTGTGCAGTAGTTCCTTGAGACAATATCCTGTAAAAAAAAAACAAAGTTTAAAGCATTAAATAGAAGCCCCGGAGCAAATCATAGTAACTATATATCTTTTGTAAATCATGAAGGTTTACTAATGTTTCGCAAATTATTTTTCCCAAACTGATTCATTTGGCAAATGTTTCATTTCCCAACTGTTTATTTTTTCTGAAACTGTAAAATTTTCAGGATTTTTATAAAACAAACCTAACCTAACCTACAGAATAGTCCTGAAATAGATCCTGAATAGTTTTTAGTTTCAGAAAAAATAAACATTTGCCAAATGAGTCAGTTTGGGAAAAATAATTACACCAAAATTTCCATTCGCATTTTTTCTCAAAAGTTTTTTCTCACTATGGTTTTTTACTGAAGCTTATTTTCACAATCGCGTTTTTTTCAAACTTTAATCGACACACAGAAACATAGGTAGGTTTAGGTTATGTTAAGTTTGCATAGGCCAGAAGGGCCAAAAGCACACAGAAGAAGAAGCTCCGTCGACACTGTTTCTGTGTCAATCCAAATTGGAAAAAGACGCTACTGTGAAAATAAGCTTCAGTAAAAAACAATAGTGAGAAAAATGCGTTTGGGAAAAAATGCGAATGGAAAATTTGCTATCTGGAAAAAATGATTTGGAAAAAATATCGCTATACATTGATGATACGTTGGTAACATCAATCACTATAAGTCTACAAGTTCTATAAACCATCTGTTTTGATGCCCCCTACGACCTAACATTAACAAGGTATTTTACTTTAAATGCCCCTTACACCCATAAAAGAACCTCAATTTTTAAAATGTCTGTTTGTTACTGCCCCTTACGACCGATAATTTACTCTAGTTCTAGCTTTTAATACCCCTTACGCCCATAAAAGTATTCCTTATTTTATAAATTGCTGTTGTTTAATGTCCCTTACGACGTACCGATTATACCATTTTTAACTCTCAATACCTTTACGTGTATTATGTTGGCGGGCGATCGTAAAATCTGTGCCCGGTATCTGGCTAGGAATATCGACGAACGCGTTGCTCTTATCGATCTGCCTAGGCATATTGTGATATGCCTAGGAATTTCATGATCGGCCGGATTTAACGATCGGCTGCCGACATAAATATATATTAGTATGCTTAAAATCTTTAAGTGTATACATCTTACTGCCCTTAAAACCTTGTATTGTAATTAATTATTTTCTCTATAATAATAATTATAACAATAATTAATTATCTTGGACAGTAACACCCACTGATCAAGTCACGAAAACTTTAAAGCTGGACATCAACTTATTCTTCTTTCTTTGTTTTGCTTTTGGCATCTTATAAAAAAAACACGCGCGTTGACACAGAACAAATGAAAGCAATCAAATACGTCCTCCGTGTTTGACGTAGCTGGCACGACTGACCGTATGTCAGCGGCGGCGAGATCAAATAAGTTGCGAACCAATGGTGTAACGTGCAAGTATAAACACTAAACGTATACAAAATATAGCGTAAGTCAACACCATTTAAGACTTATAATAAAGTTGCATGCAGTAAGGGGCACTTTTAAAACTAGCTATGGTTAGTATTTTGATGTAAGGTGCAAGAAATACAGGCGGTTTTTGCTTTTTTATCTTATTCGTTATAAAATATTGGGGTGTAAACGGCAATGAAACAATAATTGACCCATACGCCCTTTTTAGGGTTCCGTAGTCAACTAGGAACCCTTATAGTTTCGCCATGTCTGTCCGTCTGTCTGTCTGTCTGTCTGTCTGTCTGTCTGTCTGTCTGTCCGCGGCTAAGCTCAGAGACTGTTAGTACTAGAAAGCTGTAATTTGGCATCAATATATATATCAGTCACGCCGACAAAGTGATTGAATAAAAAAAAGTAAAAAAAAGGGGTTTTCAATAAAAAGTGAGAATGAGTATGTTATAAACAACTTTTACTAAATGTAATTTTATTTTTCGACATAGTCACCTTTTAGCATAATACACTTATTATATCTTTTTTCTAAACATAAAATTTCATTTTTAAAAAAGGTCTCATCTTGAGTACTTAAAAAATCTTGTACTGCAGCGACTACCGCGTCGTCGTCTTCAAATTTCTGGCCTCTCGGGTATTGTTTCGATCTCGGAAATAGGTAGAAATCACTGGGAGCGAGATCTGGTGAATACAGAGGATGCTTAAGGATATTAAACCCAGCATCACGAATTGCAGCCATTGCAACGATGGACTTGTGTGCCGGGGCATTGTTCTGGTGGAACAGCACAACTTTCGAGAGTTTACCTCGCCGTTTTTCGCGGATCTCATTGCGCAATGTTGCTATTTGTTTGGCGTATAAAGTGCCCGTAATAGTGGCTCCATGCTCGAGATACTCAATCATTAATACCCCTTTACCATCCCAAAAAACAGAGCCCATGACCTTACCGGCAGATGGGCCCACCTTGAATTTCTTCGGAGTTGGAGATGATGACCTTTTTCATGTCATAGACTGCAGTTTCGTTTCAGGGTCGTAATGATGGAGCCATGTTTCGTCCATTGTTATAAATCGCGCCAAAAAAAGTTCCCAGTCTTGCTGTATCAGGTCCAAAGCTTCTTGACAAATCTCGACTCTAGTTTGTTTTTGCGTGTCAGTAAGCATTCTTGGTACCCAACGCGCAGATACCTTTTTCATACCCAATGTTCATATAAAATATTATGCACGCTCCCCGTTGAAATCTTTACATTTTCAGCAATAAAACGAACCGTGACACGACGATCCGCCAAAACTGAGTTTTCGACTTTTTTCACAATTTCTTCACTTACTGCTGTAGTAGGGCGTCCGGAGCGGGGGTCGTCCATTGTCGATGTTCTTCCACGTCTAAATTCGGCGCACCAACGTGCGACTGTCGAATACGGAGGAGCATTAGACCCTAAAGTGTCCCGCAAATCTAAATTGACTTGGTCCGTAGAAAAATTTTTCAAACACAGGTATTTGATAACGGCGCGCAGTTAAATTTTCTCCATTTTCGCTAACGTACTCAATAGCATTGCAAAGAAATTACCGTATTTTTTTTAAACAAAAGACAGTTACTTTTTTTTTCATAACAATCAGCTAGATAGATTAGCTTTACCGGCCAGTATTTAATTTCCTAATATTGAAAGAGTTTGCATCTCATTCTCACTTTATATTGAACGCCCCTCGTATATGAGAGATCCAGTACGTCTACCATATATTTGGAAACTGTATCAGAACTGAAACAATTACTTTGCTCACCCGCGACAGACCGAAAATGCATGTTCATGCCGTTCCTCCACCTTCACATTTTACGAACGCACACAAAACACACAAACCCAACTATCACCACCGTCAAACTACACTGACGCGTTTCGAACTCAACCAGAGTGCTTAGTATAAGTTTTACTTCACCAAATACTTCTCGATCGGGCTTACGTTAAAATTTTAATTACTATGGAAAGTTTCCATAGTAATTGAAATTTTAACGTAAACGCGATGGAGAACTATTTGGTGAAGTAAAACTTATATTAAGCATACCGACCGAGCTCATTCCTTCAATAACCGCACAGCTAAGGAGTGGAATTCCCTGCCTTCGACTGTGTTCCCTGAACACTACAATTTGGCCGTTTTCAAGTCTAGGGTGAATGAGCATTTACTAGGCAAGCGTGCTCGATCGTAGGCCTCATCTTGGCTTTCCATCAGGCATGATTGTGGTCAAACGCAAACCTATAGGTATTGTATAAAAAAAATTCAGAGTAAGTAGGTACCGCAACCGTTCACTATGCTACATTACCAAATGTTAGAATGTTACTAATTGTTTCAGTTTATTAATATGGTCCTCCGTAAAGTAACGCCTGATTCAATAAACTGTATTAGAATCTTCTGTCATTTCTTAAAAAATGTGATCAGATAAATAAGGTGGTTGAAACGTTTAAATAAATGCCTGGATATAGCATTCTTAATAGAAACACACTAATTAGAGATCAAAATAGAAATATAAGTATAGAAATTCACTAATGTGAGAGATTTTTAAAACTGGTTTAATGGTTTCGGAAGTTAGCTCCTACGTACATACAAAGAAACAATCAAACAAACGTTCATCATCACCATCATCATACTAGGCAATACTTGTCTACCCTTCTCAGAATGAGAGGCCTCGGGCCGTAGTTCCCACGCGAGCCCAGTACGGATTGGGAACTTCATACGCACCACTGAATTTCTCCGCAGGTATCCTTCATCATAAAGGTCATAGTAAATTTCAAATGAAAATGATAATTCCGAAACAGTGCGAGCTCGGGTTCGAATCCACGACTCTCTGCTTGAGAAGCCATTGGTCCAATTACTAGGTTACCACATCTTCTGACGGTATAAATATAAACCACAATACATTTTTACAAGCTTTATTTAATTACTCGTAAGTTAGAATGTTCTTATGCATAAAAGTTGTCTTTAAATCCTGTAAGTCCGATTTCATTTCTTCTAGTCATTGGATGAAAAAAGCCGTGGTGGCCTAGTGGTTTGACCTATGGTCTCTCAAGCAGAGGATCTTGGGTTCGAATCCGTGGTCGCACCTCTGAGTTTATCGGAATTTATGTGCGAAATTATATTTTAAATTTACCATGAGCTTTACGGTGAAGGAAAACTGAAAAGAAATTCAATGGTGTGTGTGTGTGTGTGTGAAATTAGCAATCCGCACTGGGCCCTCGTGGAAACTACCTACTGCCCAAATCCTCTCATTCTGAGAGGAGGCCTGAGCCCTGCAGTGGGACGTAATTGGGCATTTATAAAAAAAAGTGCATCCTTTACTTTTTCAAATCACGAAATTTTGGGGTTTTCTTACTCAGAATCAAGAGCACTATTAATTTTGATGATAAAAAATGTCCCAATTTTTTTTCTCAATTTTGTGACGTTTTTTTCATTCAGTTTATATGGCTCGCCACAAACCTGACACAAAAAATTGCATGCAAAAATTAGGAATCTTTTACCTACCCTACCCTTGTACCTATACTTTTTTTTGAAAATGCCCTTATACGTTGCTATGATGATAATGATGATGATATTAATGATGACAATGCCACTTGCCCTCCATGTTTATTAAAAAAGTAGTGCAAAGGCAAACTAAAGAGCACCCTCATCAAAAGACGCTCGCTTTTCTTTAAACACACCTATTATAAATGGTCAAGAGATTTCAAAATTGAATGTTATTATATGGATTGGCTGTCACATACCAAGTACCTATCAAACTATCAAAGGATAATTGTTTGTTAGACATTACCGAAAGAAAATAAAAAACATTAAACATGCGTTTTCCGAACAAAGACCATTGAAACTCTTCGCGGTTTTGCGTCTGTCTTCAGTTGACTGGCAGGATCACTGTGGAAATAATTTAAATTAAATAATACAGTCTCGGCTTCTAATAGTAGGTCTCCTGCGGTGGGGAGTTTATAGGTAATTGACATTGTTATTTAAATAATACATGATTAACTTTATTTTTCTTGGCCTGTTAGTTTCGGGCAAAAGTCTTTCGTTCCGCCTGCTATTCGTAATTTTTCAAGATATGGTCTTTCTATCATATTGGAAAAGCCTTCAAATATTCACGCAGCCTCCTAAATTTATTGTAACGTTAAGCCAATCATCTTCTTCGTCGTGTTCTTCATTTCTGAAGGTCGTGGCCGTCTTTAAAAGCCTTTGCAAAGACATTGACGAACCGCTTCCGCACCAATTTGTCTTCGGCTCGAGGGCAAAATGAGTCCCGTTATTGCCTATGAGGGGAAAAGATTAAGAGGCCAATCATAAATGCGTTAAAATCGCGCTTTCACCTTTTTGCTCTTCCTCAACGGTGATTGTTCTCCAAAACAACCCTACGATATCTATGTATAATCAGATTGTTATGTAACTTATGTAGTTTTAACAAGTAAAATCCATCGCACAGGCATCGCAATAACTTAACGATTGTTAATTGCCAATTTGGTTATGATTCATAATGATCATTTGTCTATTACTGTTTAATGCATTTCGCCGAGGGAAATACTATAATTAGAGACGGTCTTAGGTTAACAGCTCATTTGTTTAGTGAACTTTAGTGTGTCTAGAGACAGTGGTGCGAAAGTGTAGTGTCAATATGAAGACTCTTTGGGTGAGTTCATTTTATCATAAATTTTATATATTTTTGAAGTAACTTAAAAGTTTATGATACGTTTTATGGGCGTTTTCAAAATTAAATAAAAAGTGTACCTTTTTTAAAAAAAATTCGTAGTTTTCCATACAATTTTTTTGTGTTAGTTTTGTGATGAATCATATAAACTGCATGAAAAAACGGCACAAAACTGACAAAAAATTTAGGTAATTTTTTTATCATCAAAATCGATAGCGTTCTTGTCTTGATTCTGACTATTTTGAGTAAGTAAACAAACACCTAAATTTCCTATTGAAAAAAAGGGTACGCTTTTTTTAGAAAATGGCCTTATGTGTATGTTATTGCAAGAACTCGGCAGCATACGCATTTGGGTCATACACAGTGTAAAAAATGTAACACATCACATCATAGACGCCATCGACTTTATCATAAAATTTTCTGCAAAAAATTCGTTTATCGCGGAACGATGCAATTTTCCAATATACATAAATGTATTCTATGTAAATCGAGATTATAATTTAAAAGGTAAAATGGGTTTTATGAATAGGTTACACACACACTCTGATGTTTACTTCGATCGCGAGAAAATTAAACAGCAACAGTGCAAATAAATGTTCATTTACTACCTTATTATTATTTAATGCATTAATATTATACTACTTATAATATACTAATTCATTAAAATTGCTTAGTTTTATTCATTTATTAATATAAAACAAAAATTATAAAATTAAACTATAGGTAAGTATATACTAGCTGTTGCCCGCGACTCCGTCTGCGAAGAATAGGGGTATAAAAAAGCCTAAGTACGACATTTTCTCAGACCTGCCAAATATAGACAAAAAAAATCATAAAAATCGGTCGATCCATCTCTGAGGAGTTCGTTAACAAAACACCGTGACCGTACGTGGCTGTTGGGGCCTTTGCCTTGGTCTTAGATTAGATGAATATTTTACTTAATGTATGTATTTTACTACATGATAATATTAAGTCATTTTATGCATCCTATATCCAACATACCTAAGTACGAAGTTATGAGCATGAGAAGTGAAAATATACCTATAATATTATGGTGTTAGTGAAATCCCCAAATTTACATTCAACTGCCCGACCCATTAGTTCACACGAACGAAGCCGGTAAAAGCTAGTAGAGTCTGTCCAAGCTAACTCTGCAGAAGTCAAGAATCATTAATATTATTAAAAAATAATACAGCATAACCGTTATATAATGGATTATTATTATTAGTTTTGATACTAGATATTGTTTCCTTTATTGAGTGTATTTATTCTTTTAAAAAAAAGATGCCCGTTTGTCGTAGAAGCAGGCGGGGAGGACTTACTCATTAAATACAATAATACTCTGTCCATAAATATGCACCTTATAATAAAAAAATGCACTGTAAAATTCATGCAAACTGTGTGATTCTCGTACTTTGCTCTCGTATTTACTTGTCATTGAAAAATACAATACATAAACAATAAAATATTAACTCCATTGTACTTTGTATTTTAAAATGTTTAATACGTGTTTAATTTAATGAATACAATAAGCAATGGGCAACTAATACATTTTACTACTGCAAAGGCCAAGTACACGGTAAATTACTATCGTACGTTATACCTACACAGTATAATTATGTTTAATCGTAAATTTCGAAACCAAAATACACTATGAAGGGTCTCCCGTAAGTAGTACGTCAAACTGAAATGGGAGATAGGTGGGCAGGTCATCTACCAAATATCAAAAAATTACCTCCGTAAAAGTTCGAGAAATTTAGATTTTTCTGATTTATTGAAAAATGTACACCCGCACGAAGATTTTGAGTTGTGACATTCCGAATTAATTATTTTTTTCATTTATTTTTACTGAAAAATAATCTTGAATAGTTGTGTTATCGGATACAAAAACATTTTTAAAAACTATTGCATTTTTTTATTTATTTTTATTTCAATTTAAATTTTGCCTAAAGTTTAGGAGTAAACTTTGGTCAAGATTTAATCTACCACAGTGAAAAAAAAATACATGGCCACTGTTTAGCTTACTAGCTTAAAAACATGACCATTTGATTGACATTAAAAAATGATAAATAACTTATCAAAAAAAAATTATAGAAAAAAAATCTCCATACAAAGCATTAAGTAGGTACCCAACAAATCTCGTTAAGCCAGTACTAGGTACCACCTTATCTAAGTTGAGGCTCTCTGGTTAAATTCAGCAGCTACGCAAAACTTAATAAATTAAAAAAAAAACTAAATTTCGCGTGTTTTATTAAAAAAAATAATTAAAACTCATTCATATTTGAACCCAAGCTTACCGTTAATTCAGGTATGGTTAAATAAACAAATGATAAACAAAATTATTTTTAAATTTGGAATTTAAATTTAACGGCGTTCGAAGTCTTTTCGGCCAGTATTTTTTTTAGTAAGGAGCTGGACAAGGCTTTTTTAAGCTTACAACTCAAATCTCATAGTTTGAAAATTGCAGACTAAGTTTTTTTTTTTTTTCAAATAAATCATGCGAAATTAAGATTTTAAGTTGTTTTAGTTTATCCTAGCTGCTAAGTTTAACCAGAGCACGCAGATTAAAATTTCTCGAAAACGGTGCGACTTTTACTGAGGTCATTTTTTGATATTTGGTAGATGACCTGCCTACCTATGTTCCATTTCCGTTTGTCGTACTACTTACGGGACACCCTATATACAGTCACCAACAAAAATATGAATACACCCAAAGTACCAAAAATATGCATCCACGACTCTATTACCAGGGCATAAAACGTGTATACATATTTTTTTGGTACTTTAAGTGTATTCATATTTTTGTTGCTGACTGTACATAATTGTTTTCAACTAATGAGTGATAATGCCAAGGATCAAAACTGTTTAGTATACTAACCTGTCAATGCCTCGATGTTTTGTAAATTGCCATATAAAATAGTTTATGGGGTTGCCAAATTATTCTGTCGCTGACTTAGCTTGGACGGACTCTACTTAACAAATTTTTTTCAACTCTCTTCCATTTAGTTAAATGGAGAAAGTTAAGCAAAAATATACGTAACATGAGTATTTTGCTCCTTTTCAGATATCACTTTGTGTGACTTTGATAATCGCCTTTGTCGAAGCACAGACGAATTTAAATATGCCGAAACCGGTCGTAACTCTCGAAAAGCGATTGGTCCCTCCGGTATGGCGGCGTCCACCCGAAGAAAGAAAAAAGCTGTCCCTGTTCCCCAGGAACAACATGAAGTTTGTCGTAACTGAAAAAACAACGCCTAGAACAGAAGTCACAAAGCCAATGGTTACAACCAAGCGGCCGCTGATGAGAAAACTATTTGTGAAAGACAACATAGACAAAAAAACGTGGTCTTTTCCATCACAAGAACCCGCGATGATGCCCAAACAATTCAGTATGCCGGTAACACCAAATCCGAAGCCGGATTACAATAGAAGTTACAAAGCAAAAGCTCATGATCAAAAAGCTCAATCATCGACGGTAAAAACTATCGCAACTAGCGTAAAGGCAGAAAATTCAACAAACAATCTTAAGCTTAATAAGGGCAACTTAATTCAAATATTAAATAAAATTGATGCATACACCAATAAAGCATCAAGTAACAATGCAAATAAAGTGATTCAAAATAATGATTCTGTCATAGCTAAATCACCTGTAAAACTTTTCAATGCTGGCAGCACAAATGAAAACACGGCTGTTACTACGCTTAAGGAAGAGGTTGAAAAAACGAGAGAAAAAGTTTTCATGAGCAAGCCGGTGGACCACGTTATGCAAGATAATAAACCGTTAACTGCCAGCTCGCTCGATACAGTCTCCGAAGCGTATGTAGATGAGAATGAGGCAAATATGACGAATAAAACTAATAATGAACAAGTAAATAAAATAGCTGAAAAAGTTTTATTGACTAAGCAGGTGGATAACGTGACGCAAAACAATACATCGTTAAATGCTAGTTTGCTCTATAGAGTCTCCGAAGAATATGTCGATGAAAATGATCATGAAAGCAGCGAAGGAAATGTGACACAGATGACTACTAATGAACAACTAAATAAAACTGCTGAAAAAAAATTTTTGAGCAATCAGGTGAATAACGTGACGCAAAACAATAAATCGTTCAATCCCAGCTCACTTGATACAATCTCCGAAGAATATGTAAATAAAAATGATTATGAAAGCAGCAAAGGAAATGTGAGACAGATGACTACTAATGAACAACTGAATAAAACTGCTGAAAAAAAATTTTTGAGCAATCAGGTGAATAACGTGACGCAAAACAATAAATCATTAAATCCCAGCTCACTTGATACAATCTCCGAAGAATATGTAAATAAAAATGATTATGAAAGCAGCGAAGCAAATGTGACACAGACGACTACTAATGAACAACTAAATAAAACTGCTGAAAAAAAATCCTTGAGCAAGCAAGTGGATAACGTAATACAAAACAATAAATCATTAAATGCCAGCTTGCCCAATACAGTCTCCGAAGAATATATAGATGAAAATAATTATAAAAACAGCGAAATAAGTTTAACACAAACAACTATTAATGAACAAATAAATAAAACAGCTGAAAAAGATTTCATAAGCAAACAAATAAATAACATCTCTCAGAATGATGATTCATTAAAAGTAAATGCCTCAGATGAATACGTAGTCGATAAAAGTGATTCTCGTGCCAGTCATGCTACACCTACAGAATTAATAAACGATGAAGAACATGAATCCCCAGTAATACATAATACAATTACCGAAGAACCATTAAGTCGCAATGAACCACTTGAAGGCAGATCTTTAGAAACAAATGATCTTAATGATCAAAATGATTTTACAATTTCGAAGTTGAATGACACACAAAGTTCTGACGAGAAATCAGAATATTTCTCAAAACTGAAGGAATTAGAATTATTAATAAAAGAAATTTCCAAAGGTACGAACAGTTACAGAGACCATAAACTTCCGATACACTCCAATGATGCTAAACCTTTCAGTTCAATCCAAGATGTCAACGAGGAAAATGTAAAAATTCAACCACAGAAGTTTCAAGAAAACTCGAACAATTACTACGAAGGGAAGCCTATCATTGGTTTGGATTATGAAAATAAAATATCTATTGAAAAAAACGTCGATTTCGCTGAAATTGAAGCTACAAATAAATATGATGGTGAAAATATTGGAATCGAAACGGCCCATACAAATACTGAATCTAATAGATCCAGTAAAAATAACACAATTAATGATTTAGAGAATCTAATCGAGGTTATCAAAAGCAATAGCACCTCTTCGGAAAGTATAGCACATATTCCTGACTCACAACTTTTAAAGCTTGATTCTAAAATTGTAGTAGAGTACTCTGATAAGTCTGACACAATATCAGCCGAATACGACCAGACTTCTCCTGTACCATACTTATATTATTATGATAGCCTAACCAAGTCGCCAATAGAAGTTACTTTTGATAATCTTAAAATGCTTAGCGATAGCTTGACCAAGTCTCCAATAGAAATAACTTTTGACAATCTTAAAAAGCTCAGCGTGGAAGAAAAATCGGAAGAACCTGTTCTTATTACATCTTCGAGTATCGTAATCGACCAAAATACTGCAAATCAAACAACTGACAACGCCATCTCTATGCATAATGATTCTGTTACGAGAATTACAGAAAAGAATGAAGATGGAGACACTGATATTTTCAGTGGAATTATCAATTTAAATATAGAAGAAAATATCAACCACAATAATGAAAATAGTGCTATTATGGATAACTTACACGATTTAGCCGAAATCATCAAAGATAAATCTACAGTTGATAATGCCATTGAAGAAGCTTTTAGCGGAACACAGCTTATGAACCTAGATATAAATATTATCGAAGAATATAGTCATAAACCTGACGAAATAACCACTGAATTAGACGGGACCACCCAAGCATTCTACTTAAATGATGGATCCTTAACTGAATCTCCAATAGAAATAATTTTCGATAGCCAAGAAGCGCTTATCACTGGAAAAAAATCTATTGTACCAGCTTTTAACGAAAATACACATAAAATAATCGAAAAACCTCAAATCAATGGATTAAATAAAAATGATGAAATAATATCCATGATCAATGATCATACGACAGAGATTTCAGTAAAAATAGAAGATGGAAGTACTAACGAAGTAAATCCAATTGAAATTTTGAATATTGAACAAAACAGCAGCGAAAATAATGAACATAGTGCAATTGTGATTACCTTACCAAACTTAGACGAGGTTCTCGATAATAATTTATATGTTGGCGATGACATCGAAGTAGTTACTAATGAAACAGAGCTTTTAAATAGTCATATAAGTATTGTTAATGCTGATGTTGATAAACCTCATGCAGTAACCGTTGCCTTTGATGAGACCCTCGACACGAAACAAGACTACATTGGATCTGAACATAAGACTGCTCCTTCTACAAGAATCCTCTTCAATGATCGTGAACCACATAGCATGGGTCTGTCATCTGGCTTATATACAAATAAAATTACTAATGAACCAGTGACTGACCAATTGAATTTAACTGAAGAAATAATCACTAAAGTGGAAGACGCCTTAAAGAATATTTCACCTAAAGTTGAAGATGCTGATACTATAAGGCAAACTAATTCACTGAGTCTAGTCGACGATGACTCAAATTTTGGTCACAATACTGAAGTAGCTGTTACTGAAAAACAGCTCGTAACTCTTAATATAAACATTACCGAAGAAAACAGTGACCAACCTAACATGATCACCATTGTAATGGATGGGACTACTCAGAAAACTTACTTCAATGATGAACACTTGGACCATGCTCCTATTGGCATTCTCTTCGAAAACCTTGAACCACTTAGTCCAAAAAATGAACAACTTAATGTGCCAATAAATGAAATATCTAATGAATCAGTCACTTATCAACCAAGTCCAAATTACGATGGTATTGAAACAACTGAGGAATCTGTTAATGTAACAGATAAAGATTTTTCAGATGAATGGTTAGGCAACAGCTCACACCTTCCTAATGATAATGCCTCTAAGTCAAACAATTTCAAAGCCATAGGAATTCGCAGTGAGTCGAACATAGCTAGTGAGGAGACATCAAGTGAATTAATCGTGGATAATTCTATTAATTCAAGCGATGCAATTTCAATCGAGTCATCAATTGTCACCAACGGTTCCAGTAGCAGTCTCGAAGAAATGTTTGAAATAATGATAGCTCAAGCTGACCGCACAAAAAATATGGCGGACGAAACTTCAATTGAATCATATGTATTAAATGACAGTTCAAGTATCCTAGTAACACAAAAATACCTATCTGATGAAATGATAGGTGACCATACGAAAAACTTGACCGATGATACTTCATATGAATCACATGTTTCAAATGATAGTCTCTCTAGCTTAGTAACAACTGAAGAGATATCTGATAAAATAACAGTTGACAATACAGAAAACATTACTGATAAAATTTCAAACGAATCATATATTGTAAATGACAGTTCTAGTAGCGTAACAACAACTGAAGAAATATTTGATGATATAACATGCGACGAATCAGAAAACTTAACTGATGAAATTTCAAATGTATCGCATATTTTAAATGACAGTTCCACTACCGAAGTAATAATTGAAGAGATATTTGATGATATAACGGATGACAAACCAGAATGTATAACTGATGAAGTTTCAAACGAGTCACGTCTTGAAGTAATTCATACATCTGACGAGAAATCTGAAGAATTGATTGAACAATCCAAAACTATAACCGGTGAAGATGCATCTAATGATTATGTCATCGATATACGCCACCCGAATACAGAATTGGAGCCTAATGATATGCTTGTTAGTAGAATTAAAAGGTAAATTCATTAATTTATATGACATTAATTGTATAATTAAATTATCTTATGACGTCTGACTTATTTTAAATGTGCTAATAATGATTTTATTCATTACAGGAGCAATAATATAATTGAAGAAGAGAACCTGGCGACAACTTTGAGCGTCTTCAAGTATACTGGACAAGTGACTCGACTGGGTCACGACTTACGGTATAAAAATATCAATGCCTGAATGAAATGATTAGCAAACTGTTTTCGGAAAACCATTGCTTTGATGTTTAAATAAAGACGTCAATCAAATGATGCAGTAGCTAGGCTAGCAAAGAGTTTAATGTGATTGATAGCCTAGTGGCTAGTGGTAGTGACCTATGGCCTCTCAAGCAGATGCTCGTGGGTTCGAGCCCAGGCTCACATCTCTAAAGCTGCGTACGGACTGCGCGCACATTACGCGTTGTCGGTTACGCGTGCCCTGGAACGCCATGTCCGTACTTGCAGCTACGCGTTCACTACGCGTACACTGTACACGCGTAACCGACTACGCGTACCCGTGCGCACAGTCCGTACGCAGCTTTAGGTTTTCGGAATTTACATACATGCGAAATTATATTTGAAATAGAGTAGCTTAACTTCATACTCCGATATGTCCATCTCTGAGAATTATAAGAATTTGGTATTAGAAAAAAGGTGAATAAGGTAGATAATCTCTTAACAGGGTAGAGAGGTGATATCTGCGTTTGAAATTAAGCGACTCAATTCACCATGAGTATTACGGTGAAGGCAAACGTCGTGAGGAAACCTGCATCCTTTTGCGAAGAAATTAAATAATGTATCTAAAGTTCCTAATCTGTACTGGGCTTTTTTCGGCTAGTGGCCATAAATCCACTTTTATTAAGTTTATACTTACTTTTATAAGTCATTGCCTTTTTCGTTAATTAAATTGAAACTTGTAGTTTTAAATAGAGTTAAGTTTTTATCATCTAATCGTAGGTAGATTAGTTAAAATAAAAAACTTGTTGTATGTATAATTATTTATTATGTTCTTTAAAAAAATACTTACATTTACAGGCACCTAAAATGTACATCCTTATCCTAGTACAAAGCAATGGCAAAAATCATTTCCTCACATTTGTTACAAATTCTGTTCCTCTATCGATCACACGAGAAATATAAATTAAATGTAAACTAGTTAAGGCAAGAGAAACAAATGTGCAGTATAAATATATACATAAATTATTGGCTTTAGATTTATCCGAGTTTTAAAAAAAAACTGTACATGGAATTTAAACATTGTTATTTTTTAATATAGTTAGGATTGTATTTTGATTTATTTATTAGATATGGCGTTTATCTTCTTGAACGCCAACGACCCATATTAAAGTTATCACTTGAACGCCACTTCATTATAACTTTGTAATGTAACGTGAACTTGTAGTGTGTAACTTTAAAACTATTAAAATAATATGTTGTCGGTGTTCCCATGATATCATTCGAAAAATATGCATAAGTCGTTGGCGATCTAAAGATCACTAAATGTATGACATTAGATTAAATAATAAATTGAATGCCAAAGATAATTTGTGGTATACTTTCAAACCCGAATAATTCCAAACAATGATTCTAACAGACACGCAAAATCAAGTCTGTGAACGTAATCCCTTTACCTTGATTATATTACCCTCGTAAAGCCCACATCAAATTTTAACTATCATAATTCGAAACATATGGTCAATCAAGAAAAGTGACACTTGCTTTGACTTATGTACACTCAGTAGCAAAAATGGATGCGCGGTTGTGGTGCTCAAAATAATACACACACTCTCTTATCACCTTGATAGAGGCGTGCGTAGACAATTTTGAACATCAGCTTGCATTGCTGCTGACTGTACTAAATTTAGTACGCTGGGCCTTACGAGGTTAACGTTGAACTGAAGTATAGTCGACCAAGTAAGTGCTTTACCATTTTTTGTGACAGTTCCTACATCAGAATAAAAACAATAAGGCTGATTGTCACATTGACTTGTAAGTGAAAATAGCCTTTGATGTCTTAAGTCATACAACTGACATTGAACTTTAGGGTGGTAAAGGAGTTTCTTGGTCGATATACAGTCGAGTTACTACCAAGGTACTTTGTCGTGTAATTAATTGGTAACAATTTAAGCTAACAGTATCGTTGTTCATTTGTCGAACTGCGTAGGTATACCTACTGAACAAGGGGTTCAGCTACTCTTCAGCTTGACTGTACTGTCGCCATCATAAACTTTGGAGCATTCAAGGTACTCAAAAGCTCAAAAATATCTGAACATGCACGCAGGTATGAAAACCTTCGTCAGTTTTTTTTTTATTATGAGAGGGAGGCATACGAGCAAGCGGGTCATCTGATGGAAAATGATCACCTCCGCCCATAAATAACAACAACTCAAAGAGTTATTAAATTGATCTCTTTATCAAGTCCTAAGAATCTTAGTACCTTTTGAAAAATGGGAAACGTCAATGCGATAATCTGTTTCATTTGAAATAAAATGTTGACAGGACTGACAATGGCCTTGGTTCAAGCAAATGTCACCTTTAAGGTGACGAACCTTTTTCTACCCCGACTGTACACGATTGACGATACGCTCGTGTTCAGATATTTTTGACCACCTTGAATGCTTGATGTTCGTAATGGCGACTGTACCCAGAACAGAAATTCGTTCACATCTTCGAGCGTGAGAATGATGTCCATTAATATAAAATTGTAACGGTAACTAAGGACACCAGTAATCCAACAGAGCGGCTAGCATGGACTTTTCTCATTTGCAAGGGTCGAAAAACCCAGTCATTTTACTTACGACCACTAAGGACCACTATAGCTAAAACGTTTAAATGAGTACCCACCGGCGCGGCGTTGGGGGTTATGACGACAAAGGGGCCAAGAGAGGTGCGGGCGGCGAGCGCGCCTCGTGTGCCTGCCGCTCGCACCTCTCCCTTCCCCGTCTGTCGTCAGCCCCTGTACCGCGCGGCCATTTCATTTAAACAGTCTAGCTATAATTATACTCAATACTTATATTTATAAATGACGGTAGTTTTTCGACCGCTGCTCATTTGTCACTATGCGTGTCTCTTTTGTACTGGTCTAGTAAGACTAGCGACAAAACAAGTCGCAGCCACTTGTGCTAGCTGTGCAAGGGAGAAAGGAAGACTGGGATAGGACCACTGGCCACATTGGCTACTGGATTCGTCATGTGTCTGCTGTTGAGAAATAAGGTTCGAAATATTTTTTTTTTCAAGTTTCTCTTAATTATGAGAAAGAAAATACCAAATTTTTCTCATTAAATAAAAGTAAATTGCGGACTTTATAGTGAAAATGGCCTTTCATGTGGCAACTTGAATATACATGTACAGTCGAAAGCATAAATATGTATACAGTCATCACGTCAAAATATGTAAACATCAACCTTATGGTTATTGACATAGAATTGTATAGATATTTTTGACACCTTGTTAACGTATATATATTTTTGCACGTGACCGTACCTAAGTAATACAAACAATCGCTTCAGCCTGGCAGTCCTACTTTTGTGTGTTTACGCTTTGCTTTAAGCATTGGAAAAGAAAATGTCAGTTATAAATAAGATTAATAACTATTCTATAGTAACATTCTTACTTTATGCGTAAAGAAAAACTCTACAATTAATTCTGAACCTTATTCCTCAAAAAGCAACACTCAAAATCGACAGTGGTAATTGTACTCGCAGTTGAGATTGACTTGAATTTGTTCATCAGTTCACCAGTAGATGACGCTATTTCTTCTTCAGCCGGAAAACGTCATTGAGCGGCGCGTACGGCGTCCGTGTTGGGATAGAGTTGAACGCGTACGCAGGCTGCGCGTCCGCGCGTAAGATCACGACACCTGTGTCACAAAGTTATTATTAAAATACTGCTACTGTGAAAATACTAATATTATTTGTTAATGTACAGTCGCGGAATGAAATGGTTCGTCACTTTTCGACTCTACGTCGAGTTAAGATCGAATTGTGACGAACCATTTCATTCCACTTCTATAATTGGCACGAACTATACTTTGTTTTTTTTAGCATTAGAACTAGGGTAAACAATGTTGATGAGTCTTTTTATCGAAAAACGCTTTTAAAATAATAGTAACTATGCCTTTTGAAACCAAAACAATGTAAATGGCCATTAGTCCTTTCTAATTATTACTCAATTGCTTTGATTTATTTTTAAAAGTGTTTTTCAATAAAAAGACACGTCTAGATCGCTTATCTTCTTTCTAATGCTAAAAAAACGAAGTATAGGACACACAAAATCGGTTTTATTTGTATGGGAAGTTTATTTCGGTTTTCATCAAACAACAAACTCGTTTTTGGATGCCCTAGCACGAACGCACTGGGGAAGTAATTTTTTTTATCTAGTTTAATCTGACTACGTCAAGTGTAATTTGGTGACAATTTGAGTAGATATGACACCGAATAATTGCACAAACCATTTGTTTATAAACTCATCTAATGAGATTGTAATCTATGAGATAGGTTAGGTTAGTAAATAACCTCACTTGATTAAGTAGAAAAATAACGATTTTTTTGCTGGTATTTTAAAATATTTACCATGTACCTAATGTTTGTACGGTAAAATCTTACAAGTCGAGTTTCACCCACTTTAAATGATAGGACTGACTTGAAATTTGTTACGAATATGTAGTTGGGATAACAATGCAAGTACACTCCAAAAAAGTTAGTATAAAAAATATTTTTTTGACAAAAACTTATGCAATTATTCGGTGATTAATACCAATGTTATTGAGCTTGTACAAAAAGAAGTAGAGTCAGCAAGTTGTAAATTCTAAAAATCAAGAAGAAAACAGTACCTCAAACAAAATCAGCTAGGTTTTTATAAATAAGAAGATTAGTTGTGCGAAGCTGTATTTAATCGGGCCCAAGCGATGTCTATTGATATATAGGCTGCTAACAAATTAGTTACCAATATTTCTATGGCTTAATCTACTCATCAAAACAAGTCACTTTTATTCTAACAACTTTTTAAAATTTAAAAAAAAAACTCCAACTTTTCATACATAGGTATCCGTTTGGATGGATACCTATGTATGAAAAGTTAGTTTTTTTTTTTAAATTTTAAAAAGTTGTTAGAATAAAAGTGTCTTGTTTTGATGAGTAGATTAAGCCATAGAAATATTGGTAACTAATTTGTTAGTACCCTGTATTTTACAAAATAGCATAGCCTCTTTTCTCGTCATCCCGGAAGGACCGGAACGTATGAAAAAACTGGATTTTTTTAGTAGAAAAATGAAGGCAAAGAATGTTCTAAGTTGAAGCTACGCTTAGATTGCCTTTGAACAAGGCTTTTGAGATTAGTACGAGGTATCTACACAAAAGATTCGGCCTTGCTTCCTTTACAATATGGCACAAAATCAACTGAATTTGTTGAAAATATAACTCGCTTTCAATTTAATCCTTCACAGGCAAACAATATAAAATTAGATTTGGAAAAGGATCAAATAAAGCTACAGTTTAGCTTCGCCAAAGTAATTAGATCAAAGCAACCAAAAAAGCGAAAATCAATCACCTAAAGGTGGGCTTTCACAGAGGCGGAGCCAAGACGTATAAAAGTATAAAATCTGACTAATAAGATCAGTTGAAATCCACGTCTCTTCCCTTGTAATGTGGCAATGCGACGTGGCTTTCATACATGATTAATCGATGCTACATGGCTTTGCTCCGCTACGTTTCTATGGAAGCGCACCTTAATACTGTACCTTCACCTCATTGATGCCGCGAAACCTATTAAAGCTAAACAACCTCTTACCAATGATTACAAATAAATAATTATACATGTATAAAGCTTTCCCATGTAGCTCCCTGCATCTAGCACGACTTCTGGTTGTTGATGTTCTATATGATGCAGAATAAAAACGTAACCACAAAAATTTTCAGACGCACCAGCGGCGGAGCCACTTCTAAACACCAATTTCTCCCGAATGCAACACAAAAAGCTACTTCCACTTTCGGTTCCGGAGTTTCGGCAGACTTTTGCCAAAACCGAAACTCAAATTTAACGTCAAAATCAAATGTTCGGTTAGACTCTAGATTATCGCTTGCTTTCCGTTTGTTTTCTCATGCATTTCCGGACTTTCAAAGTTGTTTGCCTATTGCTTATTTCCATAAAGCACTTACTCATGACAGGAGATAGCAGAGCGCGTTTTTCCCTTTATTACATATTTATCATCATCATATCGCCCTGTATACGTCCCGCTACTGGGCACAAGCCTCCTCCCAGAACGATAAGTGATAGAAAAAATGTAGAGCAGAGATACGGGGCTGGCAAATTTTTGACCCCTTGTGAGCTGTCGTGAAATTTGAGCTGAAACCCTCCCCCGTTATTTTTAACTGAGATTTAGCAAAATGTGCGTGTAAATTCGCTAATCTGTGCTTAAGCACGACGATGTTCAACTTAACTTATTCTAGTAAAATTTAGTACGTGACGATGCCTCCCCACGTCAAGTTAAATAAGATTAGACTTGATCCCCTACCCCCCTAAAACACCTCATGTTATTTACCGTCGAATGAAGTTGCTCACATAATTGTGATCGAACTTCACTTGGTCAGTTCGTTTGATCATCAATAGATGCCCTCGAAGCTAAAACCCCTGTCATGAGAGTTCTGTGCTTTTATTTTACGACAACCCTAAAACCCTTTTTTATGGTGCGAAAAATGCGCCTTATGCATTCATCTTTGTTCGGTGAAACAGAGAGTATGTGGGGCTCTCCCACAAGTGGCATGCCCTCTAAAAACCACACGGATTCCGTCATTGCCATTGTAAACGCCACGGGAACAAGTAGAGACACCGCGACGCCCACTGGCCGACCCAGGATGGGGCTCCTCTGATCGACCCCGTGCAATGCGGGCTCGGCTTAACCCTTCCACCCTAAGCTATTTTACCACGACCCTACCCTACCCTAAGCAGCACAAGCTGGGTGATGTTACACCGCACCCGGATACTGAACAAGCGCAACACGTTCTACCTGAGGGGTTCACTTTCACTTTGATCTTGGTCTGCGGCGAGAGGACACCGTAGTCCACGTCTTCGTACAGGTCCTGAAATAAAGGTTAAAGTTAAGAAACAAATAAAAAACAAATGAACTTTACCTAGTTTACAACTCGTTCAATATAGAAAACTGTCATCCGGCTAAATCATGCATGACCTACGCCATGTACGGTCAAGTGCAAAAATAAGTATTGATCTAATCCTCCCATCGTTACATACCTAAGTATACCTTAATTCGACGACATAAGAGCTATGGGACATATTTATGAGCAAGTTGTGTGCACCCATATTTTTACACTTGACTGTACACTCGTATATTTGATGCAAAAGGGAGAAGTAAAAATAGCACTGCATTAAAAAAAGTCCTAAGAAGTATTCTGCACAGTGCAAACGACAATTACTATTCGACATTTTTTTTTTGTATCTTTTTTTTACCAGATTAAATAAAGAAACCATATCAACGTCACGCACTTGGGCGCACATGGTTGTTTAGTTAATCTTCTTTGTGGTCATGGTTGTTTAGTTCGCGAGGTGCCTAAGTTGATCTAACTCTGACAAACTTACACCTTATAGCCAAACTTATTAATAGTGATCGGAACTCTGGCCAAGCGGGCATGAAACAGTGCTTACAGACATGAAAATATTAATAAACTACTGAAAATCTGAGATTTCGATATATACTTAAATTGAACACTAATCTGCCAATAATATTCTTATTTTTCTTGGTTGTAAATTCTCCTTAATGTCAGCTTTACAAGTTTTGTTAAAGTTTAGCTCCCAGAGTTCCGATCACTGCTTATTAACAATAAAACTAACAGCCAAATCGTACTTGGACTCGTAATCAATAATATTTTAGGTTTACCTCGACTCTGTACCCAGCAGGATTGTTCAGCCCGAGCTCCCGCAGCGTCACAGCGACGTCTGAGGGCGTGCCGTCCGTCCGCCGGTTGACGAACGCCACGGCGTACGAGTAGTACTGCCCTTGGATCGGCAGGATCGGACGGGACCAGATCTCAATGCCGCGGTGCTGGAAACACAAGGAGAATTTTAAATGATACTTAGGTGTCTGACATAACAGTTATATCATTTGGTTATAGCACGGTAGAGTTGAATGCTGTTGATTCACCAGAGAATACTGTAGTACGAGATATGTAGCTACTTGGCTCCAACAATTTGTTAGTTTGAACGCGAAAAGATTGACAGTCATGAAATTATAAAACATACCATATCTGATTTAAATGTCCAAACTAAAGATCATGATACTCGTCCGTACTACGCAACGGGGATACAATTTACAAAATAATACAAATGTGGAATCATCCTCATGAAAAAGATTCGATTTGTTGATGTCACGCCGCCTCCGTCGTCAGATCAAAAGGCACATTTAAAAACCTGCTCAAAAAAAGAAAGAGCAGTTGTGGCTTTTGATTTAACGACAGCAGTATACATCCATAGGTACCTACGCAAGTTAATACATCAGACATCACATCTCATTTGTATGTAAAATGTAAATACTTTATTGTACATAAAACACAAAAATAATACAAAAAACATCAAAACAAAAAGTGTACAAAGGCAGAATTATCCCTAGAAGGGATCTTTTCAAGTTAACCTATATAGGCGAACTACTCATTTCTGCATATTTCGCAGATAGCAATGCTCAAATATTATTTATTTTATTAGCAGTTACGTCTGCTCACCGAACCTAAGATTTAAAAGCGAAAAAGTTTCCGGGTGCGCCGGTGGGACTTGAACCCACGTCTCCTGGGTATGCGCCCCAACGGGTGTTCTACCAACTGAACCACGTCGCATCCAACCGACCTCCCCGAAATTCTTAATCGCTTACATACGCTAACAGTGGCGTGTGGTAACATCCATCACAACTATTAGAGGCCATGACTCCTACGTTCCAAATTAGTTGGAAATGCGTAAGAAATGATAATAATAACAATACTCTTATAATGATAGCAATGCTCTTTAAAAAGTTTGTGGTTTATTGCAAAACCGTTCACCGAGAAGGTAACTCAGAAAATTTAAAGAGGAATATCTCAGAATATATTCTATAGGAAACATAATATACAGACGTTCTCTGTACCAGTTTGTTGCCGTTATTCGCCGAAATGTTTGACAAAGGATGAGTTAGATTACGAAGTCCTGATGCTCTTTTTTTTCACAACAGTAAGATTCATATCCTTAAAAGGGTCATTGAACAACGATTTGAATACGAATTGGAAGGTAAAAAATACCGAATCATCGATCATTAAAGCAATGTGTGCATATCATTAGTGTTTTATTGCTTTTAAATCGTGTCTATAAAAAATATGGTAATTCACAATGAATCAGTCATACCAGCATTTTGCAGACAGGATGTTGACAATTGGGAATTTATGCAAATTGGTTCTAGTTTTTGTTACCAACTGTTTTTACTAAATAACAAAATCCATCTATTGTTCGAAGCTAATTCTATCAAATCGCGGAACGGCTAGCACTAACAGAAATCGCCATGGAAGTTAATTTTTTTATCAGAAAGATACAGTATGCAGCATACTTTATGCTTGGAGCACAATATCCATTTATTACAATTTAATTCATGCTGCAGCACATTTCTGTATAGGATTGCACCAGGAGACTGATAGTGGTTGAAACGCTAGTAGAACTACTCATTTACAAACAG
Source organism: Archips crataeganus (assembly GCA_947859365.1). Classification (NCBI taxonomy): domain Eukaryota; kingdom Metazoa; phylum Arthropoda; class Insecta; order Lepidoptera; family Tortricidae; genus Archips; species Archips crataeganus. The sequence goes on from OX402064.1 coordinate 9,874,711, forward strand.
TAAGATGCTTTTAAAAGCTTCAACTCACCTTGTATATCCTCCTGCCCTGAATTCCGAGAGGGTCTTGATCGACATCGATAATCTTCCTGTTCTGAAGTATAGCCTTATACTCCGGCCGGATGGTGCGAAGGTCTACGCTCATGAGCAATGGCGCCGCTAGGATAGCCCATATCGCGAACTGGGTCTTACTCTGCTCGTATGATAGACCGAAGTTTCCGATGATCAACTGTAATTGATAGAGAAAGTCGTTTTTATTTCTGCAATACTAACGTGCGATAGATAAATATTTGAAGGCACATCTAAGTAACACGTAATTTGTCTTGAAAGATGACAGTCAAATACACTATTATTTATGGGTATAACCACTAAAAGATTGTCAAATGCAGGCCCGGTGATTTCTAAAATGAATGAATCTTACTTCTCTTGAGAGAGGACTCTTACAAATGGAAAAAAATATCGGAACAAATACTTGTAATGTAATTATCAAAATCAAATCAAATCAAAATCCAAATCGTTTATTGACCAAAATATTTTTTACATTAAAATACAGTGTCTAGTGGGCCCCAAACTAGGCTTAGCCTTAGGCTTAGCTTAGCTTATCAAATTAATTATTATCAAAAGTAAGCCAACGATACGGGATATACCTAATCGTCCTTGTCTCTCATTGTCTTGTCTGTCATTATTAGTATCTCACTTCTTTTCTCTTCTTTTCAATTAGCATTATCATTCAAAAATTTTCTTACCATGTCAGGGTCATTCCAGTGGCCAGGTCCGGCGTTAGGCACGATTACGTCCTGGTGGTTTCCGTAGTAGTCTATGATAGACTCGACGGAGGCCCACGAGTCTTGGATGTCATCGAAGTTGCGCCAGAGGTTGCAGTGCTCGATGATCGACGAGAAGTTAGGCTGGAACAAGTGGAAAATGATTAATAAATGCCTCTACTTTGCAGAGAGCCAGTTAACCCTGTAAACATCAATGTGTTATAGCTACCGCAAGACGCACGATTTAAAGAGGTTAAAAGATTACGAAGTATGACATGGTTATTGACTAAGGTCGCTGGTTATCGTTGGATGCAGAAAGCATGTGATCATTCGTTCCAAATTGTTTGTGGGAGACCACAGTCGGCAGTGTGCGCTTCAGTTTGAAGAGAAACAAAAATTAGATAGGTAATAAATAAAGATTAATTATTAAAGGTCGCATGTGACGTGTTAAGTCCTTAGTGTGATTTAATTCAACGTCGAGTGGAAGGCAACTGATGAATAAGGTAAATATGATAATATAGGTGCTGAAACTAATCAGTAACTTTCATTTAACTTGCTGACGAAGCCTGTTGCGTGTATCTAAATGTTCACCTGAGGGAACCTGCGCTTCGGATTTGGTCAGTACTGTATCCATTTTAGATTCTAATAATTGATCGAGACTTCTAAGGTGAATAAGTTGTTGATATGTCGTGTTGTGAGATCATCTAATGCTAATCCATAGAGATAGGTATTCAAATCCATTCGCACCTGCATCCCAGCATAGATCTGGTAGACGGGCCAGCTGCAGGAGTAGACCATCTGTCTGCCGGTCAGGTTAAGCTGGCGGCCGAACTCAGGGTATCCGTGGTCCATGTCAGCGGGTAGAGCGTAACAGCCATCGAGCTTCACGTAGTCCACTCCCCAGGAAGCGAAGGTTGCGGCGTCTGGAAGGAAGTTTGGTTGGTTTGAGTATGTTCTTTGTACAAAGGTTTTTCGATCTGTAGGGGGAAGCGATACGTCAATAGAAATAGTAATTTGTAAGTCAATTTGTGTAGTGTATACTATGTGTATAATGAATGTGTATTATAAGTGTAACTATAACCTATCCAATATCCAATTTGACGTTGGATTTCATACTAACGGAACACCAAATACGTAAATTAGGGGCTTCTGTTTCTTCTGTTCTGTTGGTTTCTGTAAGTAAACTTTGAATTCAATTTATTCATTTGGTCCTTAGACTCCTTGCGTTCTACTTTTTTAGAAGGTGCAACTAATTGGATGACCCAGTTAGTATGTACATGCAGACCATCATCAAAATTACATTATAATCTTGTTAAACCATACATAACCAATATAACCATACGTAATTGAAGGGTATAGGGCCTTTTATGATAATGACAATGATAATAAACTCAAGTTAGTTGTGGGCAATTGCGGTGGAATGTATTTATTACCACTTTTGCTTTACCAACTTGTGCCGAACTAATTATACTTAAGAATTTGTAGCGACTACTAGCGCCATCTAGTCATCACATAAGGAACTAACAACTACAATCCTACATCACGCTATCGAAGTTTCTCAACTCGGCTGCATAAATACACCGACCTCCAACCTGGGCCTGGCCTGGCCTGGGGACCGAAGTCCAATGGATGAAAGTTGGAAGTTGTATTTATGCAGCCGAGTTGAGAAACTTCGATAGCGTGATGTAGGATTGTAGTTGTTAGTTCCTTATGTGATGACTAGATGGCGCTAGTAGTCGCTACAAATTTAAGGTTTTTAATAGGACCCTGTTCACTATGTCTGATTGGCGGCACGGATCTATGTACTATGCACGGATCCTAAGATAAATATGCGTTTATGAATCATAACGTGATTCATGTCTTGCGATAGAGACAGATCTATTGAGGCCTATCTCCACATGAATCTACTGGGTAATCTACTTAGGTAAAAGGTGCAAGAGAGAGCTCTCTCTCCAGGTATTTGTTAATTGTCATTATATCATTGTTCCTGCTAAAGTTTCATGGAACCTTCTGTTTTTTTTTATATAAGAGTGGGCAAACGAGCAGACTTGTCACCTTATGGAGAGCGATCACCGTCGCCCATGGACACCCGTAATACGAGGGGAATCACAGGTGCGTTGCCGACCCTTTTAGGAATTGGTAAGCTCGTTTTTTAAAGATCCCTAAGTTGTAGCGCTCCGGGAATGTTGCCGCAGTAAGCTGTTTCCAGATCTTCGTCGTGCTTCTGTGCTTCCTTTGTTCCTATTACTTTTCTATCTTTTCTTAGCAAGTAACTCAGCTTCCTCTTTAGGATTGTACGAAAGGGACGAATGCTTTATGCTCGCGTCAAGTTCTAGTGTGCTTAGGAATGTCGAGTTCCTTCCTTAGGACTAATTAGATTATTAAGACATTAAACGACTATTTCGCATCAAGGTTGTGTAATTGAGGAAGACATTGCAACAATTCCAGGGGCAATCGATCTACTATCCCATAATAGCATGCAGCATGCGTGTTATTGTTATGCTTCATTCAATGGTATAACTGGTGTTTAATTACATGTCTTTTAGTTAAGGTGATGGTATAACTGATGAAATGAAACAGAAATCAAATGGTGATTAAAATACAATTACGATGTCTGTTTTACTCTGCCTGTCTGTTTTTTTTTTGTTTTTGATACTTATTAACCAATGATCAAAAAATATTTGATGCTATTATACTTTGTATATCCGTAACATCCCGTATGTATTGTATAGAGTAACCAACATTATTTAACTGGCAATTCGTGAACTGACCATAGTGTAATCACGTGCGATGTTTTTCTACTTATCTACGTACCCTGGTTAAAATATAAAGAATGTGGGCCTACCATGACCATTAGTAATATTTAAGTTTACAAATGAAAATAAAGCCAATCTTCTAATCAAATAAATTATTTCCACAAATATTATCGCAGAAATAGTTTATCTTTGAATCTTTATTTGTGCATACTTCAACACTCCCCCCCTTGTCGTTGCAAAAGCTACAACTACACTCACCAGTTCCTAGCCTTAACGGTAAAAACCAAAGGAAGTTGCGTGCACAGATAACTCTAGTATTAATAGACTTGCCCAGGACATCGCGAGTGCCTTTTCGCAAGCAAGCACGCGACATGGACTCACCCATTTACGTAACTTGATACAATCCTTATTGAACATTATCTGCGCATTGTCAGGTTTCATTCAGCTTTCATTCATTGTGCCCAATGAATTTAAAATATGTATTATAGTTTTTGCTAGTCGTGAAGACAGACGTGCAATAATCTATTGCTGTTTTGCGACGTTGGGACATACCTAACTATCATGATGTAAGGTAAAGTAACATAAGCCGTTTGTGCGATGTGGTAACTGTGGTGTATACCTGGTTATTTAACACTTAATTCTGGTGTAGTTAAAAATGCAAATTTTAGTACAAAATTGTGATTGAAGGTAATAGTAGAAAAGTATGTTTTGCAAGCATTGTTTTTTTCTTGTTGACAAAATTACATAATGAGGTTCTAGTCTGTTTTACAAGTTCAAAATCATCAAAAATAAAGATAAAGCTCCTAAAAATATGTATGATGGCCTCAAGAAAAATGATTTTCTTGATTTTGCTACAATTGTGGTAAACAAATTAAGTTTAAAAAAAGGTGTTTCGTTTTTTGGCTGTAATTCAAAAACTATTCATACTTAAGAAATTATTCAAACAGATTCTTAAAGAGGATGAAATTTCCAATTAAAAATCACAGCTCCCTGAGTTGTAGCTCTCTCATAATTTTAATTTGACGTTGAATGAATACAGGATAGAACCACTAATAACTGTCAATTATTAGTGGTGGGGAGTACCTACCATACAATACAATACAATGACTCTTTACTTTATTGTACACCACAAAGAAAACAATACAGAAAACAGAAAAAACAAGTGCATGGAAAAATATACAACTTACTTTAGACAGCTCGTATCTGACGTAGCATGATCGAATATAGCCGTGGTGGTCTAGTGGTTTGGCCTATGGTCTCTCAAGTAGAGTCGTGGGTTCGAGTCCGGGCTCGCACCTCTGAGTTTATCGGGATTTGTGCGAAATTACATTTGTATTTTACGATGAGCTTTACGGTGAAGGAAAATACCGTGAGGAAACCTGAGAAGAAATTCAATGGTGTATGTGAAGTTCCCAATCTGCACTGGGCCCGCGTGGGAACTACGACCCAAGCCCTCTCATTCTGAGAGGAGGCCTGTGCCCTACAGTGGGACGTATGTCTGGGACGATGATGGATCTGACGTAGATTAAAGAGCCGTTTTTAAAAATGTACTAATTATCCTTAATTTAATTAAAACAGAACTTTATTGATTCCTTTGTGTAACGAAAGTTACCCGTTTAGTTTACTGACTAGCTTTCGTAACACAAAGGACGCGATCGTGATTTTGTTTTCATGAAGCCTTTAATACATGTACTCGTACAATTTGTTTGAAAATGACTCTATAAGTGAAGTACATACCTCCAGCAAGATGTCCCACCACACCAGGGTATCCTGCGCACGTGAAGTTGCCGTAGTCCTCATAGATACCGAACTTCAGGCCTTTGCTGTGTACCTGCAATTAAATAATAATAATTATTAAAAATCATCTTTTAACGACCTCATCCGTCGGGCCCTCACCACTGCATCGGTCCCAGCTACACTGGAACCATGCGGTTTATTGAGGGACGACGGAAAGAGGCCAGATGGTGTCACCTTAGTGCCGTGGACGTTGGGGCGGTCTTTGGTGTGGGATGTGACTTGTGTCGACACTTTTGCCGCGTCCCACGTTCAAGGTACTGCGCTTAGGGCCGGGGCAGCTGCCGAGCATGCTCAGGTTAGCAAGCGTCGCAAATATTCAGGTTTGACTACCTACCAGGAGTTTGCGGCGCTTGCTTTTGAAACGATGGGGCCATGGTCAATGGACACAAAAAAGGTGCTAAAGGACTTGTCCAAAAGGTTAGTTCTGGCCTCTGAGGACCCTAAAGCTGGCGCTTACCTCGCTCAAAGGCTAGGGATAGCGGTACAAAGAGGTAATGCAGCCAGCGTACTAGGGTCCATGCCTACGACGTCTTTCAACGACGTATTTGCCTTATAGGTTTCTTTTTATGTTATTATTTATATTAGTATTATTTAATTTAGTATAGGTAATAGATATTTACTTGGAATGTATTTAGATTAGATAAAATTAATGATTATAACTCTTTTAACTCAAATTTTATTTTCTGTATTTGAAGAAAGCATTGGAAGAATACACGGAAAGAACATGTCTAGTCGCCTTTTCTAAGTAAATGGATTTTAATCTTAAAATGTAGAGCTCGCAAAGTACGATTATAGACGACCAGGTGGCCTAGTGGTTAGCTAACCTGACTATGAAGCTTGAGGTCCCGGGTTAGATTCCAGTGTCGGGGCAGATATTTGTATGAAAAAAATTTCGAATTTTTGTTCGCGGGTCTTGGATGTTTAAGATGTATTTAAGTGTGCATACATCTATTATGTATCTGTTTATCCGTTACCTAGTACTCAATACCCATAATACAAGCTTTTCTTAGCTTATTTTAGGACTAGGTCAATTGATGTGAATTGTCCCGTGATATTTATTTATTTACTAGCTGTCTCCGTCTGCGAAGAATAGGGGTATAAAAAATAGCCTACGACCTATTCTCAGACCTACCGAGTATAGAGAAAAAAGTTTCATAAAAATCGGTCGAGCCGTCTCGGAGGAGTTCGGTAACAAACACCGTGACACGAGATTTTTATATAATAGATTTTATTTACTACTAGCTGTTGCCCGCGACTCCGTCTGCGAAAAATTCGTTTATCGCTATCCCTCGGGAACTATGCAATTTTTCGGGATAAAAACTATCCCATGTCCTTTCCCGGGATTTAAATTATCTGTGTACCAAATTTTATCCAAATCGGTTCAGCGGTTGAAGCGTGAAGAGGTAACAAACAAACGGACATTCACATTTATAATATTAGTAGGGATAACTTATTATTGGATTAAATATGGATAGGTGAAAGTAATATTATTTTTCACTTTTAAATGAATGTTTATCGTAGTAGGTACTTTAATTGTTTGTGACGACTAACCTATAAACCACTATAACTCAAAAAGTTGCTTAGATCACTAGAAATGCCCTTTCCGTGTACCCTTCACTTCATTAACACATTTTTTCACAAAGTAACTAATTAATAATTATGATCATCACTGTAAGTAACAGTGTCACAATATTTGAATGCGTATTTTAGTATCTCGGCACTAAGGGATCACCATTCTTTTGTCACCGTTTATTTGTCTATTTGGTAAATTACAATCTACATGTGATAAGTAAAATCTTTAAAATAAGTAATTAAAAATTACTGAAAGACTATGACAATTTGACGCGAAAATTAAAAAAAATAAAAATAATTACTTAAGCATTATGATAATTAATCATAATACTTAAGTATTAGGATAATTAATCATAATACTTAAGTATTAGGATAATTAATCATAATACTTAAGTAATTATAGTTGATTTTCGTGTTGCAACGTAACCTTTTCATACTGTTTTTAAATACCACCATTAAGGTGTCACTTTTTGAACTCCACCGACATAATAATAATTAGTAAGTATAAAAGTGATTATCATTTTGTTAATTAAAGTTAACTATTTTCCGGTTTACAATAAACGTTAACACATGTAAAATATTGTTTAAGTAAGTAGGTACTTAATTAAAGTAATGAAACAAAGAACAGACACAATGAAGTTTATTATGTTTGTAAAAACGCACAATTAACACGAACTAATCATAATATGCAGAGTGATGTTTTATCTGTCGTAATTTAAATAATCTACATGTAAAAAAATATTCACAATAGCAATTAAAACAATTGCTCAGATATTTTTCTAAGTTTTTTACAAAAGAAGCCGCCGTCATCATCAGAAGAAAAATTGTGGTCGTGGATGGCATATTTGTTGACATTCATGTACCTAGAAATCTTCTCAATTACACAAACGACAAGAACAATAGAACGAGGTTCTTAATTAGGCTATTGTTGCTTTTTATTTTGCCCGATGTTGATGATTCTTTTTTTAATTTCAAAAGTATCAAATGTTACCCCATTCAAACAAACAAAAAAAACATTCCAAGGATTCGTAATAGGGGATGATTGTTTTATACCCACCGAAAATTTCTATTTGTCGGTTTTACTTTTTGTTAAAGAGTTTTTAACCCACAGTTAACACACATGACTATGTAAAAAAAGTTAATCATAACTTGTTAGCTACGCGAATTAAAACCACTTGCATTTTTCTTGAATACCTTATACTTATATGTATGTACCTATTATATATTTTGTTAAAGACTTTGTCCAGGGCCCATCTTTTCATGTAAGCATGGAAACCTATGCCCAGCAGTGGGACATGTATAGGCCGAAGGTAATAATGGTAATGATGTCCTCTCAAATTAAAAGGGCTTAAGCTGTAGCTTCAACACACACGCACACACACACACAACGTTTACCTTCATCGTAAAATTCATGGTAAATTTCATCAAGCGTGATATCGCACATAAATTGAAAAAAAAATTGAAGTGCTTTTGTTCGAAATCTACGTCGCTCGGCTTGAGCGATCATAGCATACCACCACGATTTTTTATGCAAATATACGTAAAATATATAGTGCAAATCCTGGTCAGATCACTGACACTTGAATCATCTGACATTGTGGCATAGCCTTTGACATAGGCGGTCGTTGAGACTAAACTTTTTGCCGTTCCCAAAGTAACAGCTGAATTATCACTCCATTGTCGGGTAATCTGTTATATTGAAACCAAAGTAGCAAAAACTTAATCCGAGATCATAAGCATAATCTCAACTAATCTCGAGTCATTCACTTCTGCTGTAACAAGCATAAAGTCAAGGCTAAAAACAACAATATAGACCTGATATTCCTAAAGCGATGATTGTTATCCGTTGATAATGTTATTATGAAGTTTATTTTTTATTGTGGTTATAAATTTTAATGCCAACAGTAACTGTTTTTAGTAGTTAGGCAAGAACAAAGCATTTTAAAGTAAACAGTGAATCTTTTTGTCGGCTTTCACATTCGTTTCTTTATTTCCATTTGTGTCTGTGTACTTATTGTCTAACAAGCTCATGGGCGCAATCTCTACCACCTTTTCTATCTGTTAAAGATACAAGGGGTCGATAGAAAAGAACGGCGAATGCGATTATGATTGCGTTGTCTAAACCCTCCGGGTGACTTTGTCCACTTCCTAACTTGTCTCTTTCCTAACTTGTCAACTTCCTAACTTGTCTCTTTCCTAACTTGTGCATTCCTCACTTGTCCACTTCTTAACTTGTCCACTTCCTAACTTGTATCTTTCCAAAATTGTCCATTCCTCACTTGTCCACTTCTTAACTTGTCCACTTCCTAACTTGTCCACTTCTTAACTTGTCCACTTCCTAACTTGTCTCTTTCCAAACTTGTCCATTCCTCACTTGTCCACTTCTTAACTTATCCAATTCCTAACTTGTCTCTTTCCTAACTTGTCCATTCCTAACTTGTCCACATCCTAACGCGTTTCATTTTCATAATAAAAACGACTGAACAGAACTAAGTAGACATTGATAAAAACCGTTGATTTATGGCTTTATCCCGTCTCGCAGAACAAAAACTAGCTAGTTCTTTATCACGCTGAAGTTTCGGAAAAATATCTTAAGCTTTATGATTTTCAAGGTATGTCTGTCAAATTTTAAATCTTTAGTTCTATGTGGCGTTTAATGCTGGGCGTTGTCTGTTGCCAGAAATATGCTTTAACAGTTACGTATTTTTGATTGTAGAGTGACAATGCAGTTAGAAAATAATCATATACTTTTTGTTTTCAACATTTAAAAAAATAACGTTAATCTCACTAAATAAGTACTGATACGAAATAGTACTCACTAATACTGGTAGGGTTGACCTTTATCATGTCTCCCGAATCACCCTGTATAAAGTGCGGCAGAGCAGATTATTGATCGACTGTATCTTACACCAGACGTTACCAGATAAGTTATTGCAAAATAATTGAAAGGAGTAATCGCCATTTTGCAACAGCAACCGATACATATTAAACCTAAATTGCACGTCTGGATACATTTAAATGTCTAAATGCAATGTTGATCTAAAAGGTTATTGTGAACGAACATTGAGCCGCTCTACACTACCGCACGGTTCATCATCATCCCAACCTATATACGTCCCACAGCAGGGCACAGGCCTCTTCTCAGAATGAAAGGGCTTGGGCCGTAGTTCTCACGCGGACTCAGTGCGGATTGGGAACTTCACACACAGCATTCAATTTGGCCTCTTCTCAGAATTAAAGGGCTTGGGCCGTAGTTCTCACGCGGACTCAGTGCGGATTGGGAACTTCACACACAGCATTCAATTTTTTTTCTTCTCAGTTATGTGCAGGTTTTCTTCACCGTGAAACTCATGATACATTTCAAATATAATTTCGCATATCAATTCCGAAAAACTTAATTCTTGAAAAAATAAAGTTTATATATTTTCTTAGACGTATGTTTAAATGTATGCTGAGCTTTACGAGGTTATTGGTAGGTAACTTCTTGATCGGCGCAGTGGCCCAGTGGCAGCGCGTGCGTCGCAGGCGCAGGTTGCGAGAGCGCGTGGGAAACACGTTTCGAAACGATGTGCCAATCTAATGATATCTTTAATAGCTTCCTGCATCATCCTGTCATGAGGCGGCTTTAGGTTTCGGTGGTTTTTGTGATACTTAATGATAAGCTCAGTTACTTTTATACCACAATGTTTTTATTTCAATGAAATTAATGAGAAAGTGTGATTTTGTTGATATGCAGACATAGGAACTTAAGGGGCAAAATTTAATGACAGATAGGGAGTTCCTCTATCGATAAGGTCAACTATCGACGCTTCTCCTATGGTAGTGATCAGTTCGTATATGTATAATACACCGTGTAATTTTTTATTTGCTTAAACTTTTAAAGGGGATAGCAAGTACAGGTAGCAAGAAAGCTTTACTTAATAAGATTTTGTAAAAAAAAATTTTCAATATACTTAAATTGTTTTTGCTGACTCTACATGCATCATGCAATGTCATCCAAACTACATGTTGAAGAGTTCCATCCTACGAAGGCGATCACGATCGTATCACCAGAATTTTACTACTAAATTTCAGCTTAATCGGATACAAAAAAGCGGTCAGCGGTTGCGGTTGCTTGCAAATTTTGAAACCACGTCTTACAAACATACGTCCGTTGCAATGCAAGTTTAATAAAAGCTCGTAACTTGTGATATTAATAAAAAGTGGCTTAAAAAAGGATAATGTTTTTTGTTGTTCAAACGAACTAGGCAGGCAATTAATACTTTTCTGCTCTACTAACTAGTAGCGTACTACCGTAACCGCCTTGTAGTGATTCATAAAGGACAATTTCAACTTTATGGCACCACGATCTCGTTATATATGTACGTAGGCGTGGGAACACCCGATCCTTGCAACCAAGGTCCCGAGATATATCACGAGATACATACTATGTTTCACTAATTCTTATTGTTGCGGCACCATTGTTGACTTGTTCTCTGTTCACACTAGAAGGGCTATTTCGACATCGATTGTAATCTAATGAGGTTTGCAAATGTAAAAAATGGTCATTGTAAACGATTAACTTGCCACCTGTTTATTAAACACACACAAACGTGCAAATATCATAAAAACTACGCTACGAATGATGAATGGGTCACAACGCCAGCCCATTTCGCATTTTTTAAAATCGCTCGATATCTTGTTATCTTTACTCCGCTCTCGACTCCTTTAAGAGTCGTTTTAAAAAAAAAGTGTCTTCTTTACTTTACTTTTTTAAATGCGGTCATTTTGGGAACTCTGGTAAAATAGGAATATATAGAAAAACCGGCCAAGAGCGTGTCGGACACGCCCAAGGTAGGGTTCCGTAGCCATTACGAAAAAATCAAGTAATATTTTTCTAAGGATTTCGTATGTGTACGGAATCATCCAAGTTTAGGTACTATGTTTTATATCTTAGGCTACTATTTACTCTTAAACTACAAATAATTTCCAAGCAATCTTAGCCGCTATAATTTTCCTAGTAAATTTGATACTATTATTTATATTTACTACCATTCCGAATTTTTTCAAATTTTTCCACCCAACAGTTTAGATTTTAGAGGGGGGGACGGTCGATTTTAATGAAAATTTTCGCTTTAAAGTTGAATATTTCGCAAGCAGATCACTGAATAGAAAAATCATGTTAGCAACCCCACAATGGTTTTAAAAGACCTATCCAACGATGCCCCACACTATAGGGTTAATCGACAAAAAAAAAATCACCCCCACTTTACGTCTATGGGAGGTACCCTAAAAAAATTTTTTTTAGTTTTTTTTATTTAATCACTTTGTCGGCGTAACTGATATATATGTATTCATGCCAAATTACAGCTTTCTAGTACTAACAGTCTCTGAGCTTAGCCGCGGACGGACAGACAGACAGACGGACAGACATGGCAAAACTATAAGGGTTCCTAGTTTACTACGGAACCCTAAAAATGGGATATTGACGATATCAGAAAGAATACAAGTTAGGAAGATGACGATTTAGGAATAGGGATGTTGACACCACTAGTCAACTGACGTACTTTTTATGAGCTGGCAAAACATAACTCTCCCATAGAGTTTGAATGGCAATAGCAACTTATGAAGTCACTTGTTCGCCAACTCAATCAACTGACTATTTATTTGTTTTAAAGCAACAAAAAATTTAATTTTGCAGTTAATCGGAAAGGATATGTTTACAATACCGAAGTACGAAAGACCGAATGTATTAAAACATCGAATGGGTCAAAAGACCGACACGATTTTTTTCTGAAACCGTAGACTTTTCAGAATTTATTAAAACGGCATCATACAGAACCCATTTGGTTAGGTTAGGTTTGTTTTATAACAATCTTAAAAAGTTAACGGTTTCAGAAAAAAATCGTGTCGGTCTTTTGACCCATTCGATGTTTTAATACATTCGGTCTTTCGTACTTCGGTATTGTAATACATACCTATCGGAAATTAATCTGGTTTTCAGGAGTAAAATTAAGCGTTTTTTTACTGGAGTGGTGTCTTCGAATTATTTTTGAATGGCGTCAACCTCTCTATTGTAGGCTGACGACATGCCACTGTGGACGATTTAAGAAGGTGACGAAATGGGACTGTGGAGCTCATGGCACTAACGCCACCTAGCGATATTGCACCTGTCAGAAGCCCTCATTCTAACGTTCCAATTTCTTCACATTAGAGATAGGTTTGATTTAGTGCGTTACGAAAAACTTATTCAATTTATACCGCATGCAACATTCTGTGTTACCTCACGTGCTCCTTAAATGACGACGTTTTGACAGCTAAATTATAATTCACGTGTTAGGCGTGTTGTTAAATAATAAAAGGTTAATTACAACATTTCTGATATCGGAATTCTACTTTCGGATGTATGCATCGCCGCGTCGTACACGGATAAGTAAGTGTAATAGTTTAATACGTAACATTGTATAGTCGGGGTAAGAAAAGGTTCGTCACTTTTCGACTCTATGTCAACGAGTTAAGGTCGAAAAGTGACGAACCTTTTCTTACCCCGACTATACTCATTTACTTTTAATTTTGCATGAATTCTAACTTTATAGTGAAAATAAACGGATCACTCACGTCTCAAAACGAGTTTAACTCGACGTGTTTCGGGCTAATCCGTAGCCCTTCCTCTCGGAGTCGCACGTCACGGCGGCTGCCAAACGTGCACTCGAGTTAAACTCGTTTTGAGACGTGAGTGATCCGTTTATTTTCACTATGAGTGAGTCTCACGCTATGCCCTCTCAAGCAGAGGGTCGTGGGTTCGCACCACTGAGTTCTTCGGAATTTACGTGCGAAATTACATTTTAATTTGTCATAAGCTTCACGGTGAAGGAAAACATCGTGAGTTAATGTGTGTGTGTGTAAGATTCCAATCCGCACCAGGCCCGCCTGGGAACCCGGCCCAACTCCTCTCATTCTGAGAGGAGGCCTATGCCCTCGATGTGACGTATATAGGATGATGAATGATGATGATGAGCCCTATTCAGAATTTTCTAAAATCTCTACAATTGAAGCACCTTTTAAATCAAAGCTAAGCTTACACGTGCTCGCTCGCAATCCGGTGCCGTCCACAATAGGGTTGTCAACCTTAGTCTACTACGGTACATTTAACTCAAATTGCGGGACTCCTTCACTCGGCCTAACTTGTTTTAAATAAGTATATTAAACTCGGTACCAAGCGTTTTCCCAGAGATAAGACCCAGCTAGATCAATTTTTCATCCCCGAAAACCCGCACATACCAAATTTCATCGAAATCGTTGGAGCCGTTTCCGAGATTCTGATTTCATACATAAGTACATATATATGTACAAGAATTGCTCGTTTAAAGGTATTAGATAGATTAGATTAGATAGATAGATAGATATATATATATATGTGCCAAGTTTCTTGCGGCGCATTCTTCTTAGCAATCATGGTCTTTCCGAAAGCGCTAGTAGACTCGAAAAAAGATATGTAAGTAAAATAGCCATTTAAGACCTACTTACAGAAATAAATTATTGATTTTGATTGATTTTTATTGGCCGCCAACGTATGAAAAAATTAATGGCATGAAAAATGAAACCAGATTAACTTTACCATTCAGCTAATAGTTATAACACAGAAGAGTTTATTTGTGCTGACAACATTCCTCCGATTACCGAAGACGAGGTAGATAAGGCTCTACGAAAGATAAAGCTGGAAAAGGGTCCAGGAGTTGACGGAATCAGCACAGAGACTCTTGTATTTGGCAAACCAATTTTACTCCCCCACCTAACAAAATTTTTCAACCTTATTCTTCGCACCGGTAAATTTCCGCAAAAAAATGTGTCATTCCAACATAATACTCCTGCATAAGAAAGGCGATAAATGCGGTATTGGCAATTATCGTCCTATTAGCCTTATTTCACACGCCTACAAGACCTTCATAAAAATTATAGAAAGTCGCATTGCTGGGCAGCTTGACCAGCTTCAACCGCCCGAGCAAGCTGGCTTTAGACCCGGATTTTCAACCACAGATCATCTTCATACTCTTAATCAACTCATAGAAAAATGCAATGAATTTAATAAACCGCTCTACCTGGCATTCATAGATTACTCGAAGGCATTTGACAATATCAAACATTCTGCAATAGAAACAGCACTTCATAATCAGAACATTAACCCAACGTATATAAATCTGTTGATGTCAATTTATAATAACAGCACTGCCAATATAAAGCTCAACCATTTATCAGGTCAGTCATTCAAAATAGAAAAAGGAGTAAAACTGGGCGACCCGCTATCTCCCAAATTGTTTACAAGCTCACTAGAAGAGATATTCAAGAGCCTGGCGGAAGCTTGGAGGGAGAAGGGCATTGTGGTCGGCGGCAGAAGACTAACGAATCTTCGCTTCGCCGACGACATATTCCTTTTCTCTTCCTCGGCATCAGAACTCGAAGTGATGCTTCAAGATCTCAGCTCTGCAAGCCTTCAGGTTGGACTTCTGATGAACCGAACCAAAACAAAAGTCATGACCAATAGCACGAAACGTAGGGTCGAGGTAGATGGGCACGTCATGCATTATGTCGACGAGTATATTTACTTGGGCCAGATAGTTTATTTTAACAATAGGCAAGACAAAGAGGTCGAAAGACGAATTGATAACGCCTGGAAGAGCTTCTGGTCCATGAAGGAGCTGTTGAAGGGTAACCTTCCATTGTCACTCAAGCGGAAACTCGTCGACACATGCATACTGCCTATCCTAACCTACGGTGCTCAAACGTGGTCCCTGACTGAAATTCAGAAGTCCAAATTGAAGGTCTGCCAAAGAGCTATGGAGCGCAGCATTTTAGATGTAAAAAGAACCGATCGAGTCCGGAACACTGTACTGCGTTCCAAAACATGCATTGTAGATGTAGGTAAAGCAACCGCCAGGCTGAAATGGGACTGGGCTGGCCATGTCTGCCGCATGCACCCAGAGAGATGGGCGCGGGTCACCACTCAATGGGTGCCCCAGGACGGTTGCCGGCGCCGCGGCAGGCTAAGGCGAAGATGGCGGGATGACCTAGACACGTTCTCGAGCGACTGGTCAAACACAAGTGCAGTCAGGCCGAGTTGGAAGTCCAGGGGAGAGGCCTTTGCCCAGCAGTGGGATACTGAAACAGGCTATTAAAAAAAACTTTACCATATAAGTTTTATGACGCAATGATTAAAAACCGCCCAAGAGCGAGCCGGACTCTTGAATAAATAAATAAATAAGGCTCATCCCAAGCTCAGCCCAAACCTCTCGCAGACCAGTGATTTTTGACGTTCCTGAATAGCAGTTCATCGAACCCCTATATATATCCTCTCGCAAACGATTGAATTACCGCTCGCAAACCGTGTTGGGCCGTTCATGAATTTAGCCCCAGGCCATCACGGCTGATAATGGAACGGTTGGCAACCGTAGTCCACAATGACCACACAAACAACAAACACTGTGTCTGTGACGAACGCGTCCTGCTAACCGTGACATTCGCGGTCATTGTATAGCCCCCAGACATTTGCGAATACTTAGGTGCGCATTCTGTCAGCATTAAAATTAGCTCGTCACTTCTGTACCTTGTCTCTATACGGATACGTTTGTGATTTCATTAAATACAGACAAACTGTTAATGCGATAAGGTAACAAAGTTGTTACGTCAATGAAATTCGGCGCGGGTGTGCGCTGTTTGGTAATTTCGCGCGTGAAGAGTGAAATGGGAGACCATGGAGCTCATACAAATTTGTATAGGAGAATAATGTATGTAGAACTCTTTGCTGTATATAAAAGGATGATATTAACAGATAAATAACAATAGCAACAGTATGTATAGTAAGTAGACGAAGTAAGGCACTGGTCCCACCGCCGGCGACGAGCGATAAACAAGTGCATACTTAATAGGCATTTACTTTATTTTCAAACATAATGTGCGATCAAATTGCGTTGGGGGGTTTTAATTTTTTTAATTTATAGTTATTATCTTGGGCGAGAAAAACGCCGATAGTTCATCGCTTACTTGCGTGTGGGACCAGTGCCTAAGTGCTTTACCATTTTTTATGACAGTTCCAATTATATGACAAAATAAAATTAATAAGGCTGATTGTCACATTGACGTTTAAGTGAAAATAGCCTTTCATGTTTTAAGCCATACAACTGACATTGAACCTTAGGATGGTAATAGGAATTTTTTGGTCGACTATACAAAAAAAATTTGTATTTTTTTTGTATTTTTTTTTGTATTCGTAGATTTTAAAGTATTTACCAAGCATAATAGCCATGAAATTCTCTTAGCGCCTTTCTAAATTAAGCACAAATATCAATTTATCACAATCACCATTTAACACTTGCAATGCCTCCAATTCACGGTCACATTTAACCAGTCGCGCCGTAATGCGATCAGTTCCTTATCGGACGCGCTTACACTTGGCCCAGTTCAACCCTGCTGGCCCAGTTACGATTTAACACTTTTACTGCGACCTTCAACACTGCAAATGCAATGGGACCGATTCCCACGACGGTGTGACTTTGAAATTGAAATTTGGATGACTTTATTGTGCGTGAGACTCATTGCACTGCGTTGGTTAATTATTTTACTCACTCCACTTGTTATTTGCATTTTTATTATTCAAATAACGTACTATAGTGCTGATTTGTTACGTCCACAACTAGTTTTTTTACGAACCAATGTTTATTGTATTTAAATCTGTTCAAGTTAAAACGAAGCTTTAATTAGTTAAGCTTGCCAACTCCGTCTGCGAAGAATTCGGCTATCACTATCCTCCAGGATAATAATCTTTGCCAGGATCTGTGTCCCAAATTTAATAAAAAACCGGCCAAGAGCGTGTCGGACACGCCCAAGGTTCCATGGGTTCCGTAGCCATTACGAAAAAATCAAGTAATATTTTTCTAAGGATTTCGTATGTGTACGGAATCATCCAAGTTTAGGTATGTTTTATACCTTAGGCTACTATTTACTCTTAAACTACAAATAATTTCCAAGCAATCTTAGCCGCTATAATTTTCCTAGTAAATTTGATATATTTACTATCCTTCTGAATTTTTTCAAATTTTTCCACCCAACAGTTTAGATTTTAGAGGGGGGGGGGGCCGTTTTTAACGAAAATTTTCACTTTAAAGTTGAATATTTCGCAAACAGATCACTGAATAGAAAAATCATGTTAGCAACCCCGCAATGATTTTAAAAGACCTATCCAACGATACCCCACACTATAGGGTTAGCCGAGAAAAAAAAAATCACCCCCACTTTACGTCTATGGGAGGTACCCTAAAAAATTTTTTTTTACTTTTTTTTATTCAATCAATTTGTCGGCGTGACTGATATATATATTCATGCCAAATTACAGCTTTCTAGTACTAACAGTCTCTGAGCTTAGCCGCGGACAGACAGACAGACAGACAGACAGACGGACAGACATGGCGAAACTATAAGGGTTCCTAGTTGACTACGGAACCCTAAAAAGCCGTCAAACTGATTTATCGTGAAAGAGTAAAAAACACCCATCCAAGCAAACTTTCGCGTTTTTAGGGTTCCGTAGTCAACTAGGAACCCTTAAGTAGGTATAGTTTCGCCATGTCTGTCCGTCTGTCCGTCCGCGGCTAAGCTCAGAGACTGTTAGTACTAGAAAGCTGTAATTTGGCATGAATATAGGTATATATCAGTCACGCCGACAAAGTGATTAAATAAAAAAAAGTAAAAAAAAATTTTTTACTCGTAAAGTGGGGGTGATTTTTTTTCTCGACTAACCCTATAGTGTCGGGTATCATTGGATAGGTATTTGAAAATAAATAAGGGTTTTCTATGACTATTTTTTGATAAAGTGAATATTTTCGGAGATATTCACTCCGAAAGTTCAAAATAATGTGTCCCCCCCTCCATGTTTTGAACCACACGTCTAAAAAAATATGAAGAAAATCACGTAAGTTAAACTTAATAAAAACTTTCTAGGAAAATTATTTTCAACTTAATCAGTTGAGCAGTTTTTAAGTTTTTGTAAAAAAATATTTCTAAACTAAGATTGTAAATTAACCACCATTGCAAGCATTTTTTTAAATATTAGTAAGATTTTACATCTGCGTTTCTTTATAATTTATTCATAAGTCCTGTACTTTCCATCTTAAGGTGTTTAAAACGTGATTTTAAAATTACGAGTATTACGAATGACATTGTCCTTAGCAGAATAAGATCAAAGTGATCAAGTTTGTGAGGAATTGCAATTACAATGACCGTGGAAATTGAAGTGTTAAAATCATTTTGCATAATGTGTTATTACCACGAGGCTTAATAAACCTTGGATTACCTGTTAAACAGGTGATTGTTTTTACATAATTAAGTGTCATGCATTATTTATGCCGAATATGTGCCACTGCTGACTATGGACTTTACCTTTACAGGTGGACTTTACGCATCAATCAGAAATATTTTTGTGTTGACTGTACTTAAATTGTTTTCTACAGCAAGACGGTCAAATTTGTTTTCGGTTTTTGGTGGGTATTTCATGAGTACTACGTAATTTAACCATGACGACATTTTGCTAAAATTACGTCAACATTTAAAACATTACAGGTATTTGTTATTCAGAATTACAAATACTGTGCATTTTTACAACAAAAAAAAGTATCCTTAATTTTCCATAGACTAGTTTTATAAAACCTGTCTACAAAAAAACAACACGATACTGACTAAATATAAAGTGAAAATGCTCTTAAAATAGTAACTTGAGTATGGCAACACATGTACGGTCGCGTGCTTTAATTTGGGACCCATTTCGAAAAAATATATACGGGGTAATATTTTATTAAGTGCTCAAATTTTAATAATATGTGATACAGTGTCGTTAAAGTAACAAATTTCAGTATTTTTCGTTATAATTTTTATCACTTATTTTTTTTATTTTTCATAGTAACTCGACCAATTTATTGGATGAATTAGGTACTATGAACAACCCAAATTTCAAAATGTAAAAAAAAATCTTGAACAGATAATCGTGATCTATTAACGATACTGAATCACGTACCAAAATTTGTGCACTGATTTAAAAATTACCCCGTATATACCCGGGGAGTCCTGACTAGTTATGACGGACTCTCTCTCCCGACCTCTCTCCGTACGGAAAGGGGAGGGAGAACATACCCACCAAAACCAATCCGACTCTGAACCAACCAACTGTAAACCTGTGTCTGAACTAACATTTTCTAGATTCTAGAAATTAGTTACCGGAACAAATGTAACCCAATTGGGGGCCAAAGAAAGTTAGCCGCAGAATGCAATTTGTTTTACTTCAACCGTAAAAGTACATCAAGACACAATATTGTCGATTGCCAATAGGTACGCCGTAGCATTTTGAACTTAGAAATATTGCTATAAAAGTCACTTTACTGAGGCAGCATTTTGTCGCTTAGGACGTTTAAAGTTACTATCGATTTTACTCAATGCACTTTATTCCGCTATCATCCTTTTCGTGCAATTTGTAAATAATTCAAATCAAATCAAATAAGTCAAGTAACTGAGGTTTATGCGTATCAATAGGGCAAAGGGAACTACCTAGTTGACAATCCGTTTGCGAGAATTTGTATCCAAACACATAATAAACAGATAACGTCACGTCAATGTTAATGTCGTGATTCTGCTATTTTGGCAAAAATGACATTTTAAAATTAAGGTGTTCCCAGTGTAGAGATGCACAACCTCTCAAATTTTTGTATATGTATCATTAACATAACGTTACAAATTTACACTGCCAATTTACAGACAAATGTTTGTAGTAAAATTGTCACTTTCAAAGAGCTCCCTAAAAATGCGATTTTTTGCTGATAAAAGTTAGGCATAGAGGTAACATTAGCTGATTCCTTAAAATTACGCTCGGTGCAGTTACGTCAGTCTCGAATATGATAAAAACAGCGAAAACATGCACTTTTGCCCTTGACATTACGCCAAAGTCACTGAGGTCAGCCACAGATGTGCAGAGTGTATTTAACATAAACATGTCGCTGTGCAACCACAACCACATTCTCTACGGTCTCAAGTAGTCCCAACGTAATCGTTATTTGCGGGATCTATTTTATAAAGCGTTGCCACAGATGTTATAGGTAAACCTATGATATCTGTGGCAACGCTTGGCAGTTGACAGTAAACTGTCATTATGTACAAATGCATATCAATGGCAAATCGTCTATGTGAATTGACCATTTTGAATTTTGACTACGCTACGCGGAAGCTAGCTCCATTTAAGTTTGACAAGATAGGAAAAATACTTAACAATAAATTTCGTTTAAAAATGTTAATTTTAATACAAACTTTTTTGCTGATTGTACTTTTTTATTTTATTTGCAATGTCATCCAAATTACATATACGCACTAAATTTGAACTCAATTTCATTACTAGAAGTGTATGGACTTGCATGAATTGACTATAAAAAACATACCATATTGAAAGTTAAATAAAAGCCTGTATAAATAGAAATAGAATACGGGTAGAAAACAGATGAAAACCGAACTAAAATTTCTCTTACGAAATTGTAGGCATGGTTAAGAATTTCACGTCAAAAATGTAACACCGACGAAGACGGTGGCGCCCTCAATTAATTTCTAATGATTTCTGTATTTTACCCCAACTGATCGTGGAGAAATGTAGAGTTGTAAAGTCGCTCCTTTGTGCAATATGCCTTTAATCGCTAATGTGGCGCAAAGGCCAAACGTAAGGGCAAGAGATCAGAGGCCATCTTGTTTAACGCGGGAGCGCTTGCGATAGCATTCTCCATCTTTTTCTTCCCTCGTCCTATACCGTGTGAGAGCTTTCTCAAATCGAAATACGATCGAATACGATCGTGATTCCAAATGCGTTAGACAATCAGGCTTGAGGTGCATTGTGTTTGGATCGACAAATACCGATACGACCGTTGTCGTTTATTCGGGTCATACCCTATCCGTACCCTGGTTGTCCTATAAGGCCTCAGGCCTATCCAACATGTGGCCCAATATCCATCATGCTGCTTGCATAAGTCCATCATTCCACTTGCAACCTATTTAAAACTTCAAAAGATATCAGTAGATATTCCGCTATCACGTGGGTATTAGTAATAAATAAGTAGAACTAAGGAAACTAAAAATTTTTTGCATTAAAAACATGTGTGGCGGAGAGAGACCATTTTAAAATTATATCATTCAAACGGTCGTTATGTAACTATAGAATTTAAAAAATAGAAATAATGACCAGACAATATGGTAATTTTGGCACTGCGAAAGTGTATAAATGAGCCAATATTTGCTTCCAACATCAATCATCCAATGACAAGAAAGCGAACTGAATCAAGCCAAATGACAGAATGAAAGTTTTTTAATGTGCAATTAAAATAAAATCGCGGAACTCGCTCATCCAAACAGCATTATTTACTAGGACGTAACGCTTTCAGAGCGTAAAGTTTTTTGGAACTGATCAAAGTCCGTTTTTTTTCACTTGAAGGGTAGATTAGTTTTTATTCTTACCTGTTATTAGCAAGACGTTTGCCGAATGATTATTTTTTTACAGGAATTTTTTTTTCGGGTATTCTAAACGGAATTAGAACCCGCCGAGCGTACCTATTGCCATTTACAACCACATCCTCCATTCCATCCATACATTCCTCGGCCGGAACATTATTTTTTTTTTTTTTATATCCTGTATTCAGGGGCCATCCATAAATTACGTCACACATTTAGGGGGGGGGGGGGGGGGGCGGCGCCAAGCGATCTGTAACACTAGAGCGAAATAATGGCGATTTTCATAGTAATAAGTGTGACAAGGGGGGGGGGAGGGGTTCAAATTGATCGAAATTGGTGTGACGTAATTTATGGATGGTCCCCAACGACAAATGAAAAACGGGCCAGCTGTCAATGACAATGTCAAGTTACCAGTGAGCCACCATAGCTTTCTAAAAACGCACGTAAAGGAATCTTTAAGAAAACCATGGACTTGGAGGAAATGTCAAGTTCCGCGTGCATTGTTGATTCTATTGATCATTGTTTGTCCATCTGTCCGTCTGTTAAAGTACTGTCAATAACCTGAGAGGTGCTAAATACGTATTTACATATTTTTTGTCGTTTATTAGCAGTAAACAAAGTTTGTTCACCGCATCGCAAATAATGTTTATGTTTGTGATGCTAGGAGTTCAATATACTTGTAGGAATCTTTCAACGTGTTAAGTAGTTTTATATGCTTAGAACGATAGACAGGTGTTTAATTTATTTGTTTTAGTCAAATTGCAGTAGGTAGTGGTAGCTAAGTTATTTTGTAGACCCACGCATTCATGTCCAATCTGCTCTAAATACTTATAAACACGAAAGCTTGCATGTGCGTGTGTTTGTAAGTCTTTCACGATAAAATCACTGGACTAATTTGGATGAAATTTGGTACTCACATAATCTACAATCTGAAACATAAGTATACGATATTTTTTATTTTGGAAAATCGCATAGTTTCTGCGGTACATAGTGTTGGAAATAATGATTATTAGTTTTATTTATGATAAACTAGCTTTTGCCCGCGACTTCGTACGTGAAGACAATAACGTTAGTTGTTTGGATGAAATTTGGCACACAGGTAGTTTATTACATGGATTAGCACATAGGATAATGCCAGGAAAATGCAAAGTTCCCGTGAAATAGGAATAAGTGAATTCTATAGCCGCTAAGCCGTGGTTAACGTGGTTTGCACCTTTGAGTTTTTCCGAATTCATGTGCTAAATTACGTTTACAGTTTACCATGAGCTTTATAGTGATGGAAAACATCGCGAGGAAAGCTGCACACACCTGAGAAGAAATTCAGTGGTGGTGCAAGTTCCTAAATTGCACTGGGCCCGCGTGGGAACTACTGCCCAAGTCCACTCTTTCTGGGAAGAGGCCTGTACCTGATTGAAACAGGCTTTTTTAATCCCGAGAAAGTGCAAAGTAAAGTTCCCGCGGGATAGAAACACCTTTTTGACCTATTTTGAAAATCAGAGACAATGTAGCTTTTTATTAGTGAAATCATTTTTACAATCAGCCCCTATATTCAATTCACTTGTTTCTATCCCGTGGGAACTTTGTATTTTCCCGTAGAAAAGTAGCCTAGTTATGTCGATCAGGGATACTGTAGCATACTATTAGTGAAAGAATTTTTAAAAACAGCCCCAAATTTGGATTGACTTGCTTCTATCCCGCGGGATTTTTGCATTTTCCCGAAGAAGAGTAGTCTATATGAATCAGGAAAAGTGTAACTTTCTATTGGTGAAAGAATTTTTAAAATCAGCCCCGATGTTGAATTCAGTTTTTTCTATCCCGTGGGAATTTTACATTTTCCCGATGAAAAAGAAGCTTGTCAATCGGGGATAGTCACATCATATCATATGAAAGAATTTTTAAAATCAGTGCCGTAGTTGAATTTACTTATTTCTATCCCGCGGGAATTTTGTATTTTCCCGGAAAAAGTACCCTATGTCAATCAGGGATACTGTAGCTTACTATTGGTGAAAGAATATTTTAAAAGCGGTCCCGAAGTTGAATTCACTTATTTCTATCCCGCGGGAATTTTGCATTTACCCGAAGAAGAGTAGTCTATACCAATCCAGAATAGTTTAACTTTCAATTGGTGAAAGAATTTTTAAAATCAGCTCCGAAGTTGAATTTAATTTTTTCTATCCCGTGGGAATTTTGTATTTTCCCGAAGAAAAAGTACCCTATGTCATTCGAGGATAGTCATATCACATAATATGTAAGATTTTTTGAAATTAGCCCCGAAGTTGATGTAATTTATTTCTAACCCATGGGAATTTTGAATTTTCCCGGATAAAAAGTAACCTATGCCAATCAAGGATAGTGTAAATTTGTAATGGTAAAAGCATTTTTAAAATCGGCTTAATAGTTTCAGAGATTACGCTACAAACAAAGAAACAATGAAAGTTTAGATATTTCCCTATCCCGTGGGAATTTCGAAAAATCCTTTCTTAGTGCACCTACACAATACTCAAGGTACATGTATGCCAAATTTCAAGTCTCTAGCACCAGTAGTTTAGGCTGTGCGTTGTCTGTCAGTCAGTCAGTCAGTCAGTCAGTCAGTCAGTCAGTCAGTCAGTCAGTCAGTCAGTCAGTCAGTCAGTCACGGTACTGTTTTATATGTATAGATAATATTGCATGTCTAACACGAAAAACGCTCGAAAACAGATTCCTAAACGAAATACGTTTAAGGTTTCCGAACGGAATTTTCACTTGACAGATCTTTCGGCGCGGTTTTCAGACGACTCGATCGGAGGATTAAGTATTAGTACATTACTGCAGCGGCCGCGAAATAGGGGATTGCCGGCCGAGTAGTTATAGATGGCCGAGTGTTAACGAGGCCATCTAGAGATACGAGGCCGGCAATCCCTGTTCGTGGCCAAGGCTTGTATAGAGTTTTTCTCAAACATGCATCATCATCATCACCACCATCATCACCGCCATCATCATCACCATCACCATCACCATCACCATCACCATCACCAACAACATCATCAACATCTATCATCATCCATCAACATCCATCAACATCCGTCAACATCCATGAACAAGAACATCCATCAACATCCATCCATCCATCCATCCATCAACATCCATCAACAACCATCAACATCCATCAACATCCATCAACATCCAACAACATCCATCAACATCCATCAACATACATCAACATCCATCAACTAACATCCATCAACATCCATCAACAACCATCAACCAACATCCATCAACATCCATCAACATCCATCAACATCCATCAACCAACATCCATCAACATCCATCAACATCCATCAACATCCATCAACATCCATTAACCAACATCCATCAACCAACATCCATCAACCAACATCCATCAACATCCAACAACATCCATCAACATCCATCAACATCCATCAACATCCATCCATCCATCCATTCATCAACATCCATCCATCCCTCCGTCCGTCCGTCCGTCCGTCCGTCCGTCCGTCCGTCCGTCCGTCCCTCCGTCCGTCCGTCCGTCTGTCCATCCGTCCGTCCATCCATCCGTCCATCCATCCATCCATCCATCCACGTCGACCACGTCGACCTATTAAACGTCATGGTGCTGTGTCACATAAAACAATAGACGATCACTTTGCTGGCCTTGGCCAGCAATGTTGTATGAAATTCCATTATTGACCTCTCGTCTAGCCGCACCTGCAACGTGACAGTTCGTGGCTTATTTTAAGGAACATAATGTCAATATTTCATAGCATGTTTGAGAAAAGATCTTTTTCTCAAAAATGGTATGAAATGTGGCCATTACGTCATCAAAAACGTAGTAGAAAGTAACGCATCCTGGAGACTAGCTGCTAGCGACCAGGAAGTAATCTCGAGCTGCCAGGAAGTAAGTATGAAATTCCATTACATATCAAGTGTTCAAATTTGGAACCCGACCCGTGCTTCTACGTCAGTGAAAAACGTAAACTATTAATAAAAAAGTTCACACTTAAGAGGATGTATGCCAATTTGATAGTTCTCTGATTAAATAACTGGAACATTTTTCACTAATTTATGTTGTTGTTGTATTTTCGTGTTTCAAATGTTTCAAAATTAAGAAAATTCTTATTAAAATGATGACGTCTGTAATTTAAAGTTGGCAGATATCTTAGTGTTGCCGGACAATTGTTGGTGAATCGATTAATCGTCGATTATAATTGCGGCGCACAAATAATCTAAATATCGATTATCCAATCGATGTATCGATTAAATCGATTATCTCGATATAATCGATAATCGATTATATCGATTGTTAATATTTTACAATTTAATCGATTGAATCGATTATGTAGATAAAATCTATATAACTGTATGAATCTTAGTATCGATTATATCGAGATAATCGATTTAATCGATACATCGATTGGATAATCGACATCTAGATTATTTAGGGGAAAAATAATCGATTAATTAATACCGTAGAAACGTACAACTTTGCCCGCTTTTTGCGATCTTTTACTTTTTTTAGAGTCAATTGGTCCATATTGTGCAACTTTATCTGTGGCACTCACATATTGACATACTTTTCTTTGTGTTGATGAGAACACTACATTTAAAATGAGTTTCCGTACTCTAGAAAACGGGCCTCAAACAGGCGGGCCAAAATATTGAAAAAATTTCGAGATTGCCCACATTTGTTTACACTTTTATAACTTCGGGATTATCAATTTTATGGTCATGATTCTTAAAGTCTAATAATCTAGAATAGGCATAGCAACGTTGTGTCGTATTATTAGTCCTTTAAGTTATATATTTTACCTCCAAAATCGTGTGGGCAAAGTCGTAAAAAAAAATTTGACATCCTTCATACAAAATCCTGGATATGCTAGGGTTGTCAATTTTTACTTATTGCTTTTACCCGACTACGACTAAATAAGGTCCAGTATGATATTAATATTTTAATTTGGTCGTAACGGCCCTGGCATCTAATTTTTTCCTTTTTTTTGTTGAACGTTGCATACCGAAAAAAAATATTTAGAATTTATTATGCTGGTTTATATTCAGTAAAAGAAAATTAAATACGTATTATTGCATATCATTTCAAAATATCCCGCGTGGGAACTACGGCCCAACCCCTCTCATTCTGAGAGGAGGCCTGTGCCCTGCAGTGGGACGTATATAGGCTGGGATGATGATGATGATGATTTTATATAACATGCTAGTGACAACCCTAAGGGTAAAATTTTGCTGGGCAAAGTTGAAGAAAGTAATACGAAAAAACGTTTATGACATTGCCCAATATCATAATTACAAAATTAATAGAGTTAAGGTGTTGAGATTTTGTCTACATCGTTTTTAAACTGAATATTAGTTACAGTTCAAATTAAATACTTGTGGGACTTTCCTGGCTTAAATTACACTCGAAGTTTTTTCGTCCTAATTGGCCCGCCAAAAAACATGTCCGCACTCCAAGCCAGCTCACGCGTGACAGAAGATAGATACGCGTCAACCGATAGGCCAGTGATGCCAGCAATATGTTTAGCTATAAGCCACAGATTATAATGTAAGTGTATTTGTAACTATTTTTGGTACATTTCGCTTTTACTGAAATGTGACGCGGTGGGCAAAGCTATAATGAAAAGGCAAAGTTGTAAGTTTTTACGGTAATCGATTATCCGGCAACACTAAGATATCTAAACATCGCCGCCCGGTACCATTAAAAAAAACAATCATACCATAGATAGACAGACATAGGGTAGGAGTGAGTAGCTAATGGCGGGTCGTAGATTTTCTTTATTTTTTCAATGTGTACTTTTATTTTATTTTTATCAACTATTTTCATTTTTGAGAAAAGCACTATACAAGCTTCGCCCAGTAATCGCCATCCTGGCCTCGTATCATTGCTGGCGTCACCTAGCGGTTCGGCTATCAAACTTCTACTCGTCCAGGATGGCTTACTTACTGGTCTCTGCAGTAATGTACTATTAATAGTGATAGTTAAATTCTTTGTAGACGAAATAGCGTGAACAGCTAGTTAGTAGTTGTCACGTATGACGTGATTTCAATTACATTGGACAGGGAAAGTACTAATCTAGTTTCATCCTTCTATCGCTGACTAAATGTATTGTTATTCTAATTCGTTAAGAACCATGACTACATACGAAGCATTTCAGAACTACACAATTTGTCTCAATGATTCTGCAAACCAAACCAAAAACTACGACTTCGTGGATCAGTGCCTACGAAGCTTTATAAATAAATCAAAGATCATTGAAGATGACTGCAAGCTAAATTACAATTTCACACCAATTACGGTATACCCGAATGATTACGATTGATCACGAGTCGTTGACATAAATCATCGTTTATACGCGTTGATGGAGCGTATATTAAGCGAGTAAGATCATCATCTGTTCATGATCAATGAGATTATGTGACACATGGACGCTTTATGGACGTTACATCTGAATAATGAGCCTGCATGTGCGATGTTTAAGGAGCTCTCACACCATCTTGATATGTATATAGCTGACAGCTGCTTAATGGGAGATATACATGACAACTGACTGACTGAGTTTGATGCAATGATATGAAGGGTTTGTCTGAAAATCAGCGCAGCTGTAGCAGACACCTACTACTGCAGTTTAATGCTGAGTCAAATTCCTTTTCGACATCATTAAGTTTTTTTTTTACCACCAACACCATACCATAATGCCACCAACGAATTATTTCGTATTTTGGCCACATAATGCGAAGGGGTATTGAGAGCCTGGTGAAATTGATCGTAGTTGGGAACACAAATGGCAAGCGAGCCCGAGGCCGATCTCCTACCAGATGGACCGACCAAATAAAAGACTCCAGGTCTCCGAGGTTTAGCTCCGTCGTCAGGGCCGCGATGGATAGAGGCCGATGGAAACAAATAATTCACTCCAAGTGTGGACCACTTGTTGATGACCACCATCCTCAGTCATGAGGGAACGACTGGAGAGAGAAGTTTTTTTTTAATTAGTCAGAGTATTTTCTTTTTGATGTCGAATAAAGTTACGTCTATGTCTATAACAATTTTGTGGCGCCAGAACCTCGCCACCAGCGCTACCACGAGATAACATTCTCAGCCTATACAGGTCCCACTGCAGGGTACACGCCTCCTCTCAGAATGAGAGGGCTTGGGCTGTAGTTCCCAGTGCGGATTAGGAACGGATTAGGATTACATTCACCAATGGTAAATTTCAAATGTAATTTCGCACATAGTTTCCGAAAAACTCTGAGGTGCGAGCCCGGCTTTGAACTTATGATCCTCTGCTTGAGAGGCAATCGGTCAAACCACTAGGCTACCATGGCTTAAGAGCTAAAGCATAAACAATTTGCACGCCAATTTTTGTGCGCATTTTCTCCGTCTATTTTTTAGCGTCAATGACCACGACCGGCGTCCCTAACATCCATTCGCCAATTTTCTGGACTTATGAACATGTAACGCAAATCGCTAGCAGCTTTGGAAAAATGAGTATTATTCTAATGACTGCAACCTAATGCATTAAATACGTCCACCCAGTTAGTCACAAAGATCCACTTACTTACACCATTACTAGTTTGACAATAGAACCAGAGCTTCGTAATTTTTACGATTGTGTAGGACAGCTTTAATAGAGAAGAATATGCGACGCATCATTCTTATTGGCCATTAAGTCGTTATTATGTCAATGATGTGAGATCTTGACATAACATGTGCGCACGATTATAAATCGATCAAGATGTGACGCAACGTGCCGCGACTTTCTTTTGTCAACGTAGACCGAACTAGAACTAGGGCACCGCGAGCTAGTAATTCTATTAAGGCTGGTAAGAAGTATATTTAATTAATATTATTATTATACCACTAGCCATATCCTGCAGCATCCCACACATACACATAAACCATTAAGTCTGGCAGTCGATTTAAAATACCGAGACTCCCCAAAAATTCCCGTAGGAATTCTCAATGATAACTTCGTGCTCTTTATTAACGTTGCATAAAAAGCACTCGTGCTGAACTTCATGTACTTATCTAAACCTAGCGGTTGAAATTTTAGAATTTTATCCCGATTCCGAGGGAATATCGGGATAAAAAGTAGTCTATGTGTTATTCCAGACGTCCTACTATCGACGTGCAAAATTTCATCCAAATCCCTCATGCGTCAGGGAAACGAGAAAGATGATCTTTGTCGTCCACTGAAGGTCCACTGTCACAGTTAAGCGTTCCCAAATTTTGTATAACAAAATCACAAAAGGGAAGTTTACGTTGAGTCGTCGGAGAACGTGATAAGAAAGGTATGGTAACAGTTGACGTTCTGATTTTTCGAGATTTTTCGTTATCTTTAGAATCACGAATGTACGAATATTTCACACATTGAAAAGACCAGAAAAGGAACGCTGGAATCTGGAATCAAACCTGAGGTTCCATAAATCAGGGACGCGTGCTGAACTTACACTAACCCGAGCTTAACTTCCGCGGCAAAATTTCATCAGCTACTATTTTTTAATTTGCGAATCTTTTCTCGCCACGGAAAACAATTAGTCGCAATTATTGTGCGAATAATTACAGCATGTAAAAAAGCTTTCACTCGATAAGCAAAAAACTAATAGGATTCTTAATACGAAAGTAAAAGTGTTAAATGTAAAAGTCAACAAAAAATATTGGTACACTTAACACTATTATCAAATTGTTAGATGTCTTTACATCACTTACTTTCACTTAATACTGTAACGACGCGATTAGGTGACACTAAACGATCGTAATCTCATATGTGATTGACTATGAGAGATAAATAAAAAGATAGACAGACTATGTAACCGTTGTTGGCCAGGGTGCACCGGCTCAAACCCTCCTCCCCCCTTGAGGCACTCTGGTTGAGGGGAACTGTAACGCTCGAGCACACGAAGAAGTTGCTCAACTAGCATTCCTTCTGTTAGTTTACTAATTCGCTTTTATTCGCTAACTTGAAATTTGCTTTAGCCAGACAGATCAAACATAGATACATGCGACTATAGCAGATTTATATGTTTCTACTTATAAGTTAAAGGGCTACCTTTGGGGAGTTAGTAGAGGGTTACTTTCGATAAAACCTACTGTTTACAAAGTGTAAATTAAACATACAAAATACATTACAAATATTATTTTTACGACACAAACACGAAATGTCTATCTTTACTTCTGTCCTTATGGCACGCTATCTATCTATTGTTGAAAGTATCAATGTGTTACTGTTCATATAGGTTATTTATATTATACGTAAATTGAACTACCTGATTTAATGCTATTCTTTTCTTCTTGTTGTATTAACGGTTGTGTAGAAGAGGATGCTGAAGCAATAAGGCTGCCCTATTATTTATTTTCTGTAGTGCTGATTATGTGCAGTTTAATAAAAACTCATAAGCCAAGTTTAGACCAGCCAATCGAGTGCCGCAATGTAATGCAACTTGAATGATTTTTCTTGCTTGTCTAAATTGGACTATAAGTACTTATGGTATTGTTTATTTTTATACATAATACTACTATCCAGTACCTAAGGGAAAAAGTCAGTGTTGTACCAGGAGGTCAAGGAGATGGCTTATAGGAAGGATGAATGGAAGATACTCCACCGACATGAGTGCATTTAATTCTTAAGTTTAAATGAATGATAAAATTATTTTTATATACGAGGTAGATCTGAAGCTATTAAAGATTATTTGTAAAGCAGGTGAGTTAAAAAAGTCGATGGAATGTGTAGATACTGTTCCAATAACCAAACTGTTACATAACAACGATCTGGCGTTACGCTCGGTAGCATTCATGCAAATTGCCGTAGTTAAACAAGACCTGTACTAATACAACAATGAGGAAAAATGTGTTCGTTTGCGTCTTCGTATGTAAGGGTAGTCTTCAGAACACCTGAACCGATTTTAAAATTTATTTTCACTGAAAACTTAACTACCCTCGTATATTTTGACTTTTATGTAGGGCACGTACGTGAATATACTAGGGGTGTTCAATAAAAAGTGAGAATGAGTATGTTATAAACAACTTTTACTAAATGTAATTTTATTTTTCGACATAGTCACCTTTTAGCATAATACACTTATTATATCTTTTTTCTAAACTTAAAATTTCATTTTTAAAAAAGGTCTCATCTTGAGTACTTAAAAAATCTTGTACTGCAGCGACTACCGCGTCGTCGTCTTCAAATTTCTGGCCTCTCAGGTATTGTTTCAATCTCGGAAATAGGTAGAAATCACTGGGAGCAAGATCTGGTGAATACAGAAGATGCTTAAGGATATTGAACCCAGCATCACGAATTGCAGCCATTGCAACGGCGGACTTGTGTACCGGGGCATTGTCCTGGTGGAACAGCACAACTTTCGAGAGTTTACCTCGCCGTTTTTCGCGGATCTCATTGCGCAATGTTGCTATTTGTTTGGCGTATAAAGTGCCCGTAATAGTGGCTCCATGCTCGAGATACTCAATCATTAATACCCCTTTACCATCCCAAAAAACAGAGCCCATGACCTTACCGGCAGATGGGCTCACCTTGAATTTCTTCGGAGTTGGAGATGATGGCCTTTTCCATGTCATAGACTGCAGTTTCGTTTCAGGGTCGTAATGATGGAGCCATGTTTCGTCCATTGTTATAAATCGCGCCAAAAAAAGTTCCCGGTCTTGCTGTATCAGGTCCAAAGCTTCTTGACAAATCTCGACTCTAGTTTGTTTTTGCGTGTCAGTAAGCATTCTTGGTACCCAACGCGCAGATACCTTTTTCATACCCAAGCGTTCATGTTAAATATTATGCACGCTCCCCGTTGAAATCTTTACATTTTCAGCAATAAAACGAACCGTGACACAACGATCCGCCAAAACTGAGTTTTAACTTTTTTCACAATTTCTTCAGTTATTGCAGTAGTAGGGCGTCCGGAGCGGGGGTCGTCCATGGTCGATGTTCTTCCATGTCTAAATTCGGCGCACCAAAGTGCGACTGTCGAATACGGAGGAGCATTAGACCCTAAAGTGTCCCGCAAATCTAAATTGACTTGGTCTGTAGAAAAAATTTTCAAACACAAGTATTTGATAACGGCGCGCAGTTAAATTTTCTCCATTTTCGCTAACGTACTCAATAGCATTGCAAAGAAATTACCGTATTTTTTTTAAACAAAAAACAGTTACTTTTTTTCATAGCAATCAGCTAGATAGATTAGCTTTACCGGCCAGTATTTAATTTCCTAATATTGAAAGAGTTTGCATCTCATTCTCACTTTATATTGAACGACCCTCGTACAGCGTGTCACAAAATTTATCCGTAATTTAATT
Organism: Archips crataeganus; assembly: GCA_947859365.1. NCBI lineage: Eukaryota > Metazoa > Arthropoda > Insecta > Lepidoptera > Tortricidae > Archips > Archips crataeganus. The sequence goes on from OX402064.1 coordinate 9,908,400, forward strand.
TTGTCATTAGGTAGTTGTGTTTATGCTTCCATAAATTGATCGATGTTCAATTTACACCACGTCAAAGGCGCGACACAATCAGTATAATATTAAGTAATTAGTATGATATTATGAAACCAATATTCCGATAAAAAAAATTAGAGATTTATTTAAGTACACCTAAAACGTGCAAATAAAAAACATCATATAGTGTAAATTGGACCCTACTCAGAATAATGTTGCGGCAAGCTGTAACCGCAACGCTTTTTTCAGTGGCACCCAAAATCCAGAATCATTTTAACAGACACCATGTATAATTATGACTTTTTATCTAGGAATTCCTTTAAAAACCGGTGTAAAAACCGTACCTATCGTAACTATCAATGTCGCATTAGTCAATGTCAAGTCCCACCTGAGTTACTACATGTGCATGAACAAAAAAAGCAGTAATTGTCTGTCGCATGATAGCGAAGAACTTGTAAAGCTGCGTACGGACTGCGCGCACTCGGGTACGCGTACCCGAACTCGCGTGTCCTGGAACCCCATGTCTGTACGCCATGTACGCGTACAGTGTACGTGTACGTGTACAGTACGTGTACGTGTACATGTACGTTTACAGTGTACACGTACATGGCGTACGGACATGGCGTTTCAGAACACGCGAGCCCGGGTACGCGTACCCGAGTGCGCGCAGTCCGTACGCAGCTTAAAGGCAGGTTTATACAGGGTCAGTAACTGACTTCGAATTCGAGACAAGTCAGCGCTGACCCGAGAAAAACCCAATGTAAATTGAAAGTCAGCGCTGACCCCCACCGCTGTACTGACTTCAAATCAATTTACATTGTGTATTTCTCGGGTCAACGCTGACTTGTCTCGAATTCGAAGTCAGTTACTGACCCTGTATAAACCTGCCTTTACGTCGCCGGGTGCGCGCGCGCCGACCTCATGACACTTTCACGAGCGAGCGCAGTCAACAAGCGAGTAGAGTAGTCCGGAGTTATATGAGGCATCACAGAATGGATCCAGAATATTTCAGGCAGTGGTTAGGTACCTAACTTAAACCTCATCATCATCATCATCATCATCATTATTATCATCATCCCAACCTGTATACGTCCCACTGCAGGGCACAGGTCTCCTCTCAGAATAAAAAAATACGCATGCCGCATGATTCCGAATCGATGGGTTAAAATAGCCACCAACTGGATACCACAAGATGGATGGCAGCAATAAGGTAGGCTAGACCATGAGGCTTTATCGGGACGACTTAAACGCGTACATTAGGGACTGGAAGGACACCACTCAAACACGGGATAAATGAGGAAAATGGGAGCAGGCCTTTGCCCACCAGTGGGACACTTCCCCAGGCAAATTAATATTATCAAATACTATTAGTAACTAATCTATATATTCTAGACTTATCATCTATCGTATTCTGGATTAATTTTGTGATAGGTACATTTTATATAAAATTACTTGATAATGAATGACGACCTGCTGTTTTGAGCCCACTACGCTTACACAAAACCGCGGTTAGGAGTCAGTTAAACTGCGGTTAAAAAAACTATTAACCAAGATATCTCTATTTGATTTGCGGTTACTATAATAATGCTATAATACTTGATTGCGGGGATGGAACTTCCTCGTCCCAGTATTCGGTTTCATAAGTTTTACGATAAGTATAATAGACGTATTAACTAATAGTTTTAAAGTGTTTTTCGCAAGTCTAATATGAGCTTGCGTTGCTAGGAAGTTCGAATATTGTTTTGTAAAGCTTTTGTAATTTTACGGATTGGTTACGGCTATGTTAAAAAAGGTCATAATAAATAAAGAATAAATAAAGAAAAAGATTGTACGCGATCGCCGTGTAAGAACGAGGGGAGGGTAGAAGCAGCTCTACCTATGACTATGAAGCCTGAGGTTCCGGGTTCGATCCCAGGAGGCCTAGGTGTTTGTATAAATAATATGAATGTTTGTTCTCGAGTCTCGGATGTTTAATATATATTTATCTACATAAGTATATTATGTTTATCCGTTGTCTAGAACCCATAGTACAAGAATCGAACCTGGAACCTCAAGCTTCGTAGTCAGGTTCTCCAACGGATTGGCTATCCGGTCATCTAATAATAATTATAATAGGTTAGTAATGCCATATCATGTATCAAGTACTTAACTTGATTACTTGTGTGTAAACAAGACTAAACGAATGAGTGTATGGGCGTAAATATTGCATGAATGGCAATATGTATCGTGGGCGCCAAGGATGGCCGTTCATGAATCCATTCAATTGCATTCCCACGATACCACCCATGCATAATTTTATAGGTTTAATCAGTTGTAATAATGCTTTGAAATTTAATAGTCTACGTCTACTTCTGTGGCCTATATGGCACCTACTGCTGGGTGCAGGCCAGCTCTCTTCATGAGAGGGGTTTGACCACATTTCCGAGGAAATGGAGGAAAAAAACTTTTTTAGTATAGGGAATTATAGCTAAACCGTGCTTGCCCGCGCGGTACAGTCCGCGTCAAATAGTTCGTGACACCCAAAGTGGCCAAAAAGTTAGCAACACGGCCTTATTCCAACTGTAATAAAGACGTGTTGCGAACAATTTGACCACTTTGGGTGTTACGAACTATTTGACGCTGACTGTAAAAAAAAAAAAATTGTCTGTTTAATGCAATTAATGTCACAAAAAAAAATTTTCTTATACTTAGTTACAATCTTTAAATATTTAAGATTATTATAACTAAGGAATGCGAAGGGGGCACCCCTACGTTTGTAAATGAACGAGGAGCAAGGCCAACACCTGATCAGTGACCGAGCTGAACGCGTCGGAATGTCACACCCCCCCGTCAGCCCTTAGCACCTCCACTCCCGCCTAGTCCATTCAAAATTGTCTAATGCTAAATGGACCAGTCGAGAGGAACACAGAGGAGGAGGAGAGGAGGAGGAGGTGTACAGGGGCTGGGGGGTAGGACGACAAAGGGGCCCGGGAGAGGTGCGGGCGGCGAGCGCGCCTCGTGTCCCTGTACCGTGCGGGCGAGGACCAGTTAAACGGTTTAGCTATAGCATTATTTCCCGTAATAGGCTCGATCTTCTTTTTCGACGACGAGTCAGAATAGTCTAGTAAATAATGAGTCTGACTATAGGAAGCTAGAGATTCCGTGTTCGAATCCCGTAAACTTGGATTATTATTAATTTAACAAAATTTAGAATGTTCAATATAATAATTAATGAAAACAGTAGATAAAGTAGGTATTTTAGTAAATTTATTTATAAAATATGTAAGTAACCAATTTGAACCAAGGAGTTAAGCTGTATAGAGATAGGCCGTGTTTTTTTCGTAACATTTTCTAACTTTTCTGGTTTAAGTCACTAAATAAGAAATTAATAATTTAATTTAATAATATTTCACTGGCATTATAAAATTTGTAATATGACTAATTAAGAAGAAAAAAAAACTCAATACTTAATTATTCCATGCCGTAATGCTTGGCTGAATGCGTATGTGTTCCATTGACAGCCACTGCCTTTATTTTTTTAAATTCATTTCTACCCTTGGGAAGAAAATAATACATATCCTCCCGTATGTCAGATATGATTTGCCTCACTTTCCGAGTATGAGAGATGAAAATTTGAAAAAGTATCATCGATATTACACTAATGACAGGTGTAATGGTTCACGGGGATTTTAAAGAAAAAGTGTACCCTATTCTTTTTCAAATGAGGAAACTTTGGGGTTTTCTGACTCAGACAGAATCAAGAGCACTATTGATTTTGATGATAAAAAAGTCCTAATTTTTTTTTCAGTTTTGTGACGTTTTTTTCATACAGTTAAGTATATGACTCGTAACAAAACTGTCACAAAAAAATTGTATTGAAAATTAGGATATTTTTTTACAAAAAGGTTAGGTACACTTTTTTTTTAATATTGTACCCTAACACCACACGTAAAATAAATCTTTTTAATTCGCAATGGTCAAAATAGTTACACAACGTGCCAGGAGCATTTGCAAACAGGTATAATAATAACATCAAACATCGAAGCGCGACCTTTTCTGATTATATTAATCCATTATAAATCTATGACTTTGGCCATAAAATACGATGACCCGGGCGTGGCGGCAAGGCATTAAAATGGCTATTAACCTGTTATTTTAACGGTTTTTTGATCAGGTTCGGCCAATTATCATATATGTACATTCGAAAGCTCAGTTCAAAATAAAACGACACTAAAACGGAGACACGTGACATGATATTGTTTGAGTTTGGCCACGTGTAAAGTTAATTTTGAAATTAACTAATAATAGTATACCCGTAGTATCTAATGAACTGAAACAATTACTTTGCTCACCCGCCACCTTACGATAGCTATAGGTAGCTATAGGTAACGCCACCAGAGTTGAGGTTACGCATACAACAACATCTCATGTAATGACAGCAGGATTTTGACGTTTATTCGTACCGATAGCAAGTTCAACAGACTCAACAGTGAATCACAAGATTGACAAAAATTTTCTTCAACCTATCCCGTTAAGAATTATTAAAATAAAATCATCTAGTTCATTCAAACAGAATAAAACATTTTGATCTATCTAATACCTTTAAACGAGCAATTCTTGTATATATATATATATATATATATATATATATAATCAGGATCTCGGAAACGGCTCCAACGATTTCGATGAAATTTGGTAAGTGGGGGTTTTCGGGGATGAAAAACTGATCTAGCTTGGTCTTATCTCTGGGAAAACGCTTGGTACCGAGTTTCTGCCCGAGCAGAGCTCGGTCGCCCAGGTACTTTTAATTAAATCAGATAAGCATATTTTTCGCTTTTTATAAATTACCGATTTTTTGTTGCAAATATTTCTTATCAGTTTCAAATTGTTTTATTTCAAAAACAGGTTATATGATGAAAGAAAAATTATAATATGCATAGTATTGCGTAGATATTTCACCTTAATATCATATAATTCACATTTTCATTCACTCACTCATTTCATTCATACACTTGGGAAATTCAGAATTCAGTTGGGAAAAATAAAATATAGTTGGGTAAAGGCCTGCCTTTACCCAACCCAACTTTGAGAACCATGTGTATTGGTTAATTCCTTGCCGCTTTTCACACAAACGCAACTTATGACGTTTCTTTTGAATTATAACCGCCTTTCCTTAAACATAAATCGATAGTATAAATCTAGATGCAACAAACGATACTGATCTCAGCCACAGATAAGATAATAAAACTTTTTGCAGCTCATAATTCTTCCTAACGAACTGACAGTTACGCAATTCTATTTACAAGTGATCTGAATAGAGCAACCGATGCTTCTGATGATGGCCGTGGGAACCGTTCAGAATCGAAGAGGTGCACGATTCAACACAAAAGAGGTTAAAGACCGGAGTTACATTCATTCATTCGTTCATTGAATTATACAAGGTGTTATTCAATCTTGAATTAATAGCGTCTTTGCAAAGGCTTTGTGCGTTAAGGATGTTGTTTGTGATGATGGAAAATAATTAATTACGTGCATTAAACTCTAGACTAAAAATGGTGCGTCGCAAATTGTGTAGTGAGTAATAATCTGATATAAGTACAATAAAGTCTTACCATACTTAATCGTAGTCATATTTTTAGCACATGAAGCTTTTACAAAGAAGCTATGAATCCTACCCTACTAATATTGAAAGTAAATGAGAAAGTTTTTCAAGATGTTTGGATGTTTGAATGTTTGTTGACAAAAATGTGAATTGAGACAGTTTTTAATATCCCAGGAATGCGTTCCTCCGGGATAATATTTTAACTTTAGATTCTTATAAATAACAGCGCCCTCTGTCTTTACAAAGTGCGCTGTTCATAAACGTTGAGTTACCTCGGCTTTCGAGATGACGCGTTAATGTCGTCTGCAATCAATAGATGTCGTTGTCCAAGCAAACGATGTGCCTTTAAAAATGTTACTGTAACCTCCTTTCAGGCTCTGAGATTGTAAATATTTTTCGTGAAAGTATTTCTCACGCGTATATGTATGTGTTAGTTCACTATGATCGGATACTGATAAGCAATAACGTGGTCAATCCACTAAAACTCGAAAATTGAGACGACCTTACTTAACAATATCGAACACTCAACAAAATAAAGTCTGACTAAAAATTCAGTACGAAAATAGTTTTGTATTCATAGTCAAATTAAAAAGTTATTGATCACTTTATTCTTACTTTATACAACTTAATTGCACTGCACTTAATTCCCACTTGCCAGCATGATCTTCTCAGAAACCTAAATTAAAGCATTCGTTGCCAGTAAAGTTATATGCGTGCGGCGAACACATACTTATTTGGTATTGCTTTAATCACCAATTACTTGAATAAGCAATTCATCAAACCGCTGTAGCGTATATAAGCTGGTGTTACGACTAAAATTTGATGTAACTTAGACATAATGGCTTCACTGAGATGGCTTGCGTGCTAAATACGTTACCTTACATACTCGTATTAGTGTACGGAGCGAGATTTAAAATAATTAACGTGGTGCAATGAAACATAGATATAGTTCTCTTATTGTACCTATTTATCTGTGACTTAACCTACTTAAATGAGGTCCGTAAATTATCTTTATCTTTATCTTATCTTTGAGTTACCAGGTCCAAGTTCTCTTTTTATTTTATTTTGCGAATTACATTTAAAATTTACCACGAACTTTACGGTGAAGTAAAAACACCGTGAGGAAACTTACACGCTCGAGCTAAGAAATTCAACTGCGTGTTTGTGGAATAAGTACCCAATCCGATATGGGCTCGCGTGGGAACTACGGACCAAGCCCTCTCACTCTGAGAGGAGTCCTGTGCCCTACAGTGGGACAGTGCCACATGTCCACGTACAGTTAGTAAAATTGTCGTAAAAGTAGTAATTGGATCATATTACCCAGAGTTGGGCGTTACTTAGATAATTTCTTATCTAGATAATTATTTCAAATAAATTTATTCGAAGATAAATTCAATCATAAACAGTGCGTTGACAACTTTTTTATTTAGATAAATTATCTAGATGAAGATAACCGACCTCGTTTGTTATTGAAGTAAGCTTATAACAATAAATGTATACAGAATGTCACGTCGGGTCAAACCGTCACACTGACACCACTTCCAGTTCTACGTGACTGTACTACTGACATTCATCTTTCATTTAAAATCCCAACTAATTTATCTACATAAAAACGAAACTGATCTAGATAAATTCAAAATAACAAATGACGGATTATTTAGTTACTTCAAATAAAAGATGATTTAGTTATCTTCCCGGTTTTTCGTAAATAGATAATTTTTGCCCAACTCTGATATTACCAAGGCTGATTAAATTAATATATTACATTTACTGAACTTTACCTATCTAAAATATTACAAGTTTGTCTTTTTGCGGAGTAGTAATCAGCGTCAATACAATACTGGACATTTTAAAATGAATCCGATATATCGTCCCTATACTTAAAAAAGCTCGTATCATAAATCAATAATCTAGCCTAGTGAACTTTACTAAATGTGCATCATGGTATAGTTTGGTTTGCATTTTGATTTTAGATACGAGTTTTTTCAAAGTAATTTCGATTAAAAATTGAGCGGTGCGACCACAAACACTACCTACACAAGAAAGAAAATACGAAGAAAAAAGACAGATTTGTCAACCACAATTAAAAACCTAAAGGAATTTGTATTTGTGTTCTGTTAAACCTGCCCAATTATCTGCTGAACAGAAATACTTCATAGACATTATAAAACATAGTATAATAATTATAATAAAGGAATAGCCAAGATGATTGATTACTTATGATTTGAGACAAGCAAAACAATAACAATAAACGTGTTCCGATATACAGGGTTATTTGTAATTCACTGACATCCTCTTAACCCTGCATTCCTATCACTCAAACAAATGTTTTTTGTTTTACGACTTTTTAAAATAAAGCACTTTTTTCCCATACAAATACACAGAGTATCGTAAAAATAAGAGGTAATCTCAAATTTTCAAAACGCTATTACACCAAAAATATTAAGTTATGACAAAAGCCGTAAAACAAAAAACATTTGTTTAAGTGGTAGGAGTTTAGGGTTAAAGGGATGCTAGTGAATTACAAATAACCCTGTATTTAAGCACTTTGGCCGTTCCCTCACCTGTACTTCACGCTGGCTGTAACAAAGAGTGCATAGAAATTAATTATTTAACACTTATAAAGATGTCAAACGAGACTCGCTAGCATCGACTTGTCGACAAGAACTACAAAGGGTTCTTTGCATAGAAATAGTTTTTCGTTTACATTAGCATCCCATGCATGATCGGTCTGATAAAAACACGTGTTGAATACTGATACTTCATAATATCTATACATATAATAAATCTGTAACAAGTCGGTGTCTGTACATTGAAGGTATTTGAGAAAAACAGTCACTAGGGCTATTTATTAGCGCAATAGAACCCAAAACAATGATCTTTAGAATTATTGTCTGTTTGTCTGTTTATCTGTTTGTCTGTTTGTCTGTGCGTTTGTGCGCTCTAATCTCAGAAACGGCTTAACCTAGAAGGATGCGGTTTTCACTGATATGTTGGTATTTTTTTGGATTGGTTGTTTGGAGTGGTTGTTTCATTTGAATCGGTTCACAAATAAGAAAGATACGTCTATTTTAAGAATTTATCGAACAGGTTTTTTTGTTTGAACGCGCTAATCTCAGGAACTACTGCTCCGATTTGAAAAATTCTTTCAGTGTTAGATAGCACATTTATCGAGGAAGGCTATAGGCTATATAATCATCACGCTAACACCAATAGGAGCGGAGCGGAAGAATGTTTCAAAATCGGGGGTTTTTGAAGTAAAACTTCTATAGGCACGCCTGACTTGTGGTGAATGTGAAGTGAACGCGGGTGTGTGGGGGGTTCGGTGGGGGGTGGGGTTAAAAGGGGGTTGCGGGGGCGGGTATTTTTTTATATCGAGGAACTAAGGAGAGCCATGAAAAAGCAAATTGGATAAAAAAATAAGCTGCCCGAATTACTAATTCCACGCAGACGGAGTCGCGGGCAACAGCTAGTGTATGAATAAGTTTACTTAGATAATCGTACGCTTTGCAGTTTATTGACTTCTCTATATGTAAATATACTCTCGTTTCATTATAAAATGTAGCTGATATAATGTATAGTCGTATAACGAAAGATTCATTAGTTTTCAAATGATTTAATCTTAATCTAACACTTTGTGAACAAGATTGCTACATAATGCTTACTGTTTGACAATAACAATCGTCCACCTTTATGTACTAATATGGATAAGCTTAATATGGATACGATGACCATAATAATATGGGTGATGATGATGATAATGCTGATGATGGTAAAACATTAACAATAAAAAGTAGTCATATTGTAATCGTGTTCTTCATCCCGAACGGGGACCATTCACGCTCGAGCCAGGACTTATTCACGTTTCTGTACTAATATGGATAAACCTAACATGGATAAGACGGCCCTGGTATGAATGATAAAACTGAATGGGAACCGTTCCCTATCCAGCACGAGCTGTCCGCGCCTCCCGCTCGAGCTCAGGCTAGCACTCGTCCACGTTTCTGTACTAATATGGATAGGATAAGCCACGGCCTACTTACAGAAATAAAATAAATAATAAATAAATAAATAAATATTAGGTGACAATCTTACACAAATTGACCTAGTCCCAAACTAAGCAAAGCTTGTACTATGGGTACTAGACGACGATAAACATACTTATATAGATAAATAAATACTTAAATACATAGAAAACATCCATAACTCAGGAACAAATATTCGTGCTCATCACACAAATAAATGCCCTTACCGGGATTTGAACCCAGGACCTCTTGCTTCGTAGGCAGGGTCACTACAAACTAGAAATAAACTTTTGATTTTGATTTTAATAAATGTGAAAAGTACTGACGTAATCGGACAGGAACCGTTTCAATCAAAAATCAAAATCTATCAAAATCAAAAGTTTATTTCTGTAAGTAGACCGTTAAGGGTTATAATGTATTTTTTGAGTCTAACAGCCCTTTCGGGAAGAATACGCCGCAAGAAACTTGGCACTAAGTAAGTAGGTACGTAATTTTTTTCTAAAAGCAATTTCCTTTCCAACACGAGCCGGTCGCGGGTCCCACTGCACTCGCTCTTCGAGCCGGCAGTCGTCCACGTTCATGTACTAATATGGATAAGACGGCCCTAGTAACACAATGAACAATAAAAAGTACTCACGTAATCGGACAAGCTCTTCATCCCGAATGGGAACCGTTCCCGGTCCGGCACGAGCCGCCCGCGCGGGTCCCGCTCGCGCTCGGGCCAGCAGTCGTCCACATTTATGTACTCGTATCCGGCGGCCGCGTAGCCCTCCGACACGAGTATATCCGTCATCGTGCGGAAGAGACGGTCGCTGGAAATGAGAGAACGCGTGAGGTTTAAGGTACAATTCCTAGACGGACTGCAGACGGCAATGCGGCTAACAGCTGCGGCTGACCACAGTGCAGTCTAGTGCTACACAACTTGCCGCCTAAGGCCCTGGTTCTTTGGTCCGTCACATGCAACCGGTGGTGTCTGGACTGTCTGGATGTGCGTCGCACGCTGCGTCACACGCCGTCAGTCGCGGGTGCGTGACGTTTCACAGAAACCACCCTCAAACATTCCCGAACAAAACAATCGAACGTCGTCGGTCTACGACACGCGTCGGTCACCGGGCGCAGGCGGCGGGTGGTCAGAGAAACCAGGGCTTTAGTCACTCCCGTACTTTCACGCGTGACAGAATGACAGACAACGTAGTCGTTACCGATAGTTTACTGTGTCTTTTGTTATAAGAAGAGGAAGATGATGACGACTTGTTGCTACTATATGTTTTTTTTTACGAATAAACGTTTTGCGGTTCGCGACACCACTAGTGCTGCGGGCTGCGGTCGCTGCGCGTCGCGGCCGCAGGCTGTGTGCAGAGGCCGCAGGCCGCAGTGTTGCCGCGCTCAGAATGGCTTTCATAGAGATTCATTCAAACCAATGGTGTCGCTTGCAGTCTGCGGTTGCAGTTTGCGATCTGCAGCCCACCTCGGACTTATACCTTTATGATAACCGCGACCTCTAGGGAGCGTTTATTCGAGCGTTTCAACCGCCTCATTTATCTGGGCATATTTTTTAAGAAATGGGAGAAGATTCTGATACAGTTTCCAGTTATATACAGCCCCATCAAAATCTACAGCCAACATGTGACCATATAAATGAGAAAATTGAAATGCTCGAATAAACGTCCTGGGCTTTTCGTGTATCATCCCAGTTTATATGCGTGTCGATGCAGGGCCTCCTTTCAGAATAATAAATAAATATCACGGGACAATTCACAAAAATTGACTTAGCCCCAAAGTAAGCAAAGCTTCTATTATGGGTACAAGGCAACGGATAAACATACTTAAATATTGATTAAACATAGAAAGAAAGAAAGAAAGAAAAAACATCTAATACTCGAGCGCAAACATTCGTATTTTTCACACAAATATCTGCCCCAACCGGGAATCGAACCCGGGACCTCAAGCTTCGTAGTCAGGTCCTCTAACCACTGGGCCGTCCGGTCCGGTCGGTTCGGGAATGAGAAGGCTTGGACCGTCGGGCTCAGTGCGGATTAGGAACTTCAATAGTGGGAACACACACACCATTGAATTTCTTCGCAGGTATGTGATGTTTTATTGCACATAAAGCTTTCAAATCCTATAGTCATTTCAGGAGAAGCTCAAATGATTGGTAATCCAATCTGTGCACTGTTAAAATTATGCATAAATGTTACTCAACGTATGCTAATGCCAACATGTTGCAAATTGCAACACGACCGTTTCCGGATCTCGTTAATCATGTAATACGTCGTTAATTGCAAAAAATATAAAAATAACTTTAATGCTTAAATACATTCACGGATATCGAGGATTTCAAAGACTATTTTGTTTCAATGTGACAACACTGAAGCTAATGTTATCAATGTCTTACTCTTGTTTCTGATTTCTGACAATCGTTCAAAAGTTAACCGGAGATCCCTTTAAGGTATAAGTTCGGCTTTGTACATGTATTCTGTTTCCCTTGTTATCTGTTAATTTCATGTGTTAAAGAGGCGACAGTTGGAGGCCTCTAGAATTACGCGATGGATGCTAAACAGACATAGCATCTTTGGTTCAACGCTGCGGATTTTTTTTACATTTATTCTATCTACCTAGCTTACTTCTTTTTGTAGTGCGTCAGTCCTTGGTTGCACCTCGAGGATGGAGGAAGCGGCTGCTGAAACGGCAGCCCTTAATAAACGCGAGAATACTCGGTCCTCCCAAACTATTTGTTTGTCCCACTTACGGTGGAGACGACCGGCTGTTGGGGTTTTGATGCAAAACTTTTTCTTAAAGAAGTGGGGCGCCGTCTCGTGCGAGAGGTCTTGACCCTCGCTCTGGGTTGTTTCTGGTGCAAAAGTTACCCATCGTGGTTCAACGGGGCAATGCGGGTCGTGTATTGGGCACCTTTGCGCCTGGTATGACGCAGGGTAGTTTATTTGACTGACTGTATTTTGAATCGTATTTAGTATTTATCTGACCTATTAATTCATTAAGTACCGAAACCTGATATTTAGAAGAAAAAAACAAGTCCAGTGCGAGTCAGACTTGCCCAATGCCCACCGAGGGTTACGTACAAACTGGTATGTAAATAGTTCGTTACCTAGTCAAAGATTACTTGCATGATATTAATTTCAACTTGATACCGCCACAAAAAGCCGTGGTGACCTAGTGGTTTGACCTATAGCCTCTCAAGAAGAGGGTCATGGGTTCAATTCCCGGCTCGCACCTCTGAGTTTTTCGGCATTAATGTGCGAAATTATATTTGAAATTTACCATGAGCTTTACGGTGAAGGGAAACATCGTGAGGACACCTGCGTAGACCTGCGAATAAATTCAATGGTGTGTGTGAAGTTCCCGATCCGCATTGGGCCCGCATGGGAACTACGGCCTTACTTAAGGGTTGCTTTTTCATTATGAGAGGAGGCCTGTGCCCTGCAGTGGGACGTATATATTTTTGTTATAATTTTCCCACAAGAATGTAGCATGCTTAATTTATTCAAACTACAATTTAAACTTATTAAACTCACCTTATACAATTGTCAGGATCATTTTTACAGTCAGTGTTACACCTGAACCTCTCCCAGGCGAGCCATCCCATCGGAGGCGTCAGCGCCTGCCCATTATCCAACCCCCAACTCTCCCCCACCAAACACACCACACTCGCAGTCAAAACGGCTAACACAACCATCGTACAGGTACAAAATATACTATCTAGCCAAAGCTATCCACATAGTTCGATGCACTGTTTAATTTAAAACGGTTTAACTCGAACGAGACGTGAACTTAACGCGTGAGGCGAAAACGTCAGGAGTGACACAAGTCTAGTTGCGGCGCAGATCCAAACACGAGTGTTATCTGTAACAAAGAAAATAGAAGTTAGAGGAGGTTAAATATCATTTCACATTGATCTCTGGCAAAAGAAGACTCTGTTTCTGGACATATAGAATTTAAAGCATAATAGTCAAGGAATTTAATTCCCTACCCATTTTGTAATAACTGTAAAAATGTAAAAAAACCCCAATTCAATTAGGTGATATAATGCTTGAAAGTAAAGTAATGCCCATTACGCGTCGAAAATCCCTTCCGCAGCTAACAAAGGAGCTGGTAATCTTGAAACGGCTGAACAAAATTTTGATTAAACATGTCTAAGAACCATCGCCACAAAACCAGCTTTCAAATAAAAAAAACCGCATCCAAATCGGTTCACTCGTTTAAGAGCTATGATGCCACAAAAATACACACTCACACACAAACACACACACATAGCGGTCAAACTTATAACACCCCTCTTTTGGCGTCGGGGGATCATTTCCTTATATAGCCTCATAGCACTAGGACCCCACGGACCAAGGCTCTCGACACCGAATGGGGCAAAGCCGTATTCGGTGCCAGGCCCCCTATATCTCTGTGCATTCCCTTATCAGCCGCTTCTATGGAAATGGGACGGAGCCAGCGTGTCAGTTGCATCCCACAATACCAGCACTCAAACTCGTACTAACCAGTCTCTTGCCATCGTCTCTTGCAATACCTGGGAGCTCAAATAAAGTTGGCACGCTGACGGTGACAAGGGACCGGGAATGAACGAGAAAACCGCTCTCATGAGATAAAACGTCTGTATCTACCTTCTGAACTTAAATGTTCACCATCAATAATCGGCGACGGATGTAAACTCTGAGCTGTTTCTATGCAACGACTTCTATAATTACACCCTCTAGCTCTGACCTCACTTTGTTTTATAATTACCATAAAATCAGTAAATGGGTTCCGTATCCTCAGACCACATCATCATTTCATAGAGGTCACGGTTGCCAAGACAAAGGTATTATTATGTGTGGATCATTTGAAGAGCATGTTTGTATGTGTGGACCGTGGGTTAGTAATTATGTCATATCGTACATCTAGGGGTCATGACTGTCATTATTGGCAGCGATTATGAGTGAAGCGGGTAGGATAAATGTGGGATAATTGAAGAAGATTTACTTAGAAGATTAGGTTAATAAGCGAGACTTATAATTTACTGTAGCAAGCGTCAAGACTATCTGCGGATATTTTGTAAGTACAGGTTTTCACTTAACTAGATAAAAATTTATCGATGTTATGTTAAGGTTATGAGATTTTGTAAAAAAACTTTAGGTAATTGAGAAATAGTTTAACAGGGTAAACTTTTATTAATAAGTATGTGTGTTGTGTCTTTGCTTTGTATAAGATTGTGATAGATTAATGCGTTTGATATTTTTACTTCTTATATGTATATAGAAAATAAACAATTAACTATCCATATTTTTCTTCCTAATCCATTAAATTATTAGACCTCGCTAAATGTTGTCTAAAGATTTTTCATTTTACGACTCAAAAAAAATTCTCAGGTACTTAACAATAATGTAATGTGTGTCCGTTTTAGCTTATTTTGCAAAGCAATTATGTTTCATATATTTTTAGACATTACTTTTTATTGCCAACTGAAATTATAGCAACTTATAAATGTAAGACTGTTTCATAATAATGACATGATATATGGAAACGTGATACTCGCGATAGCTCTCGCCTTGGACTAAATTTTAGAATTGAAAACGAGGATTGCAATGCTTTGAAATTGAATTCTAATGGGATACCTTTACATAATATGACAGTAAGTATGTACAGAGAGAACAAAGAAATACATGAATATCTATTACTTAAGTATGTACGCATGCAATTAGTGCGTCACTTTGTCATTGTTGCATGTGTCTTCGTTTAGATACACCAACAACACACATAAACACACCTGCTCATCGGTATCATTTGACTGTCCAGGGTCACGAGCTTATCTGACATGTACAGTAGAAGAAAATGAAAAGCGTACCAGGGTGAACCCTTTTCCATACATCTCCCAAAGAAACTATCATGACATTGGTTGTGAAAAGGTTCCACCCTCGTACGCCACTCAGTTTCCATGACTGTACTAAAATTTTAAACTTTAATTACATTCTCTCGCGGATTTGACAGGAGAAACGTCAAAAAATCGTTACAAACTGGGGTTATTGAAGAGTTTGTGCTTCAAAAAGGATGAGGTACATTTCTTTGGCATATACCAGAATTTGTGAAATACAATGAAAACACATAAATAGCAGGACAAGCGACAAAGTGGCAACATTGGTTCTGGAAGAAAATACAATCGATGATATTTGTAGTAATACTATGTTTATACTATGTTTTTCCATGTAAAATGTTACCAAGAGGAGACCATATGGCTCGCACTGTCAAAAAGTTATCAGATCTCATATACGCGGGCAGGTCCAAAAGTTTCCGGCCTAACAAAGAAAAGAAGTACATACACCGTGAAATTTTAGTGGTTGTTTTCCCGAAACGAGGTGATTTAGTTTCGATTGTACAATCGATTTATAATTACTATTTTGACTAGAGTCAAAAATCCAATTGTGAAAAACGAAAGTCGAAAATGACCGCAAACCAATAGTAACGCTTCGTTGGTACAAGTAGCGTACGATCGTACGATAGGTTAGGTACGAACGAAGCGTTACTATTGGTTTGCGGTCATTTTAGACTTTCGTTTTTCACAATTGGATTTTTGACTCTAGTCAAAATAGTAATTATAAATCGATTGTACAATCGATACTAAATCACCTCGTTTCGGGAAAACAACCACTAAAATTTCACGGTGTATATTTACAAAACTTCTTTTATTTTTCGATATAGTCTTCCTCTGTTTCAATTCAATCTGAAAAGTGCATTGAAATAGAGGGAGACTAGGTATATCGAAAAATAAAAGAAGTTTTGTAAATATATGTACTTCTTTTCTTTGTTAGGCCGGAAACTTTTGGACCTGCCCTCGTATGTAGAGCCAAGCTTTTAACTCTACAAGCCCTAACTATACAAAACCTAACTTCACAAACTCTCTCTATCCCTTAGTCAAAATATGTGTCCCATGCGCCTACCTATTGTACACTTAGTTAACTATTGGTTGGTTATTAGTACCTTAACTATTTTATACCAGAAAAGTAATAAATAGGTACTGAATTATTTTTTCACCTAACGCCCACAAAATATAACTAAGTTTCGAAAGCAGTCGCCCCATAAAATACGACTATCAACTTTGTTAGTAAAGGTATTACCAATTCAAAATAGCTACCGACAACCTAATAAATGGCGAAACAATTTTATACCTTACTTCTTCGAACTTAAGTACTGTAATCAAGCTAAGTTAGAGCAGGACTTTATTCTACTTTATACCAGATAATGATAGTTAACAAGTGACTGTAACAAATCGGAATACATTGCTGACTCAAGGAATATCGTGTTAAAACAGGGAGTTTACTACGAAATTCAAAATTCGAAGAAAAAAAGAATAAATTCGAAGTTCTTATCGTACTGTCCCTTTCGCTCACCTGTTTAATACTATTAGCGTGAACAGAATGGCATGATACGAAGTTCCAAAATCGAATTCCATAGTATAAAGTCTGATTTCATATTGGCTGCTGAAAGCCCTTATTGTCACCTGCCAGGTTTGCAAAATAAGTTGATCTAATTGATTACCCAGTTGACCAGTGGTGGTGTAGGGGTTTAGCACGCAGCACGGAATGCTGAGGCCCTGGGTTCGATTCCCAGCACTGGTCTTTTTTCTGGGTTTTTCTGTGCATCCATGATTCAGTTTGTATAGTATGATATATGGATTTCAAGGGATGACCCTCCAAAAAATCAATCTTTAAACTGATTAACTCCATTGCTACTTTTACCACCCGTATATTCTTGTTGGTCTCAGCAAAAGGCAAAACCGTGAATGTCAGCATTATCATCACAGATATCACAATTCGTGCTCGCGACTCATTCTTAATTGCCAGTAATTTCATTGTGACCGATCTCGAACGCCATTGTGGCAACACTGTTTATCGCCCCGCAATTAGGCTGTAGTTTCACCGGTTAACATTGTTAAGTTGGCAGATTGCTGTTATTGCGTGAATTAGTTAAGTTTGAAATTAAGCGTGATAAGATTGATCGTGTGAGTGTTGTATGAAGAATGACCTGCACTGAAAGAAATAAAAACATGATCAACTGGTACGTTTTTTTTATCGTAACACTGCGATAATTAGAATTATAAGTAAGTGAGCCTATAAGCTGAGCTCATTTTGGGATACTATACCGGCAAAAAATGGGTTACAATTTTACACGATCGAAAAATATTTATAGCATGATTATACAATACACAGTATTATTATTTACCCGTTGACTATGGTAGAGTCATGTTACAATGTTTCCAGTGGCAGTATGTAAACCTTTGTAAAAAAATACCGACTGCTTGATATTACTCAGTAAGAGCTAGCAAGTGTGACAAAGATTGTGATAAAAATGCCTAAGATAACCTGCCCTTAGTAGGTACCTATATAACGTTACAAGCTTTGCTTAGTCTGGGACTAGGTCAACTGGTGCCAAAATGTCCTGTGATGATATTTATTTAAATACTTTCCTACATTATGATAAGTACGGTTCACCAACAAATGATGTTCAATTTATTACACCATTGATATAGCTCAGTACACCATGAACAGTTACTGGTCAATTCATTTGTGAACCCGTCACTCAAAATATCATTATATCACAATACCAGCTAATAACACGCATTACTGTCAAATTAACCAATCCAATTTAGAAGCATTGATTAGACTGATTAGAGCAACATACAACAGTAATAGCACTTTGTAGGACTACACCGCAACGGTACTTCACGTGAACTAAGTAATGATTATTGGTGCAGTTGGGCAAGTATCAGCATCATAGTTATTTTCTGTTTAGAGATGAAGTGCAACATTTTACCTCACTCAATATACTTAGGTACTTACTCTATAACGACGGAGTGTGATTGAGGGTTTCAACCAGTGTTGTTGCGATCGACATGCTGCAATACTACCGGTACTATCGATATTATCGATAGTTCAAATTAGGCGATACTATCGAACTTGGTCGAACTCGATACTATCGATAGTATCGCGTCAAAAAAGATGATACTAGTGATACTATCGATAGTGAAAATTATCGATCAAGTTCAATAGTATCGCCTAATTTTCACTATCGATAGTATCGTCAAGGGTCGACAGTTTCGATAGGACTATCGATAGTTTGACTGATTTTCAAGGCCACGATAGTATCACGAAAAATGAAAATGATAAAGTTCTAGTGGGTCACAATTCACTTGGCTCGATGCTAAGTCTAGCAAATAATTATAGTTTAGTCACGTGACATGCTGTACTTAATTCGCGTCCATTTCACGTAACAGTTACGTAACGAACCGGACAGAATAAAAGTAACATGTCTTACGTACAGTTCAACTATTACAGCTCAAGCCCTTTAGAACCATATCACGTGAGTCGTAAGACTTAAAGTCAAGTGTTTAAAAATCAACTACTTTTGGCTCTTATCCTTATAAACATTTTCAAAAGGTCCTATGAGTTATCCCGATTACATAGAACTTTAAGAGTGAAGCATAATACTCAGTATCGTGACATATGGGCCAATGTTTAGTCGGTGCAAGCTGTTTGAGCTTTATCCAGGTGGTAGAAGACTTGAAATCGAGATGAAAGCGTTAAGTACAGACGCGAACAATGTGGTTAGTGAAAACGCACCTAACATGGCAATGGCGTTGGAACTCCGGCCTAAGAAGGAGCTGTGCTGTAACTGTAAATGAAGCATGGAGCATTTAGAATAACAATTGAGATGAAAAGCTGCCGAAATTGGCAAGAAAGTGTAATGAGTTAAAGTACCTTGTATTCTTTGTAGGTATTTCATCATAAGATGAGGGTCTTTATGAATTGGCTGCTGATTTTAACGGCGTTTTCGGTTATCTATTAGAGATTCTTTAGTTCTACCTAAATAGATAACTGGAAGCTCTATCAGAATCTTCTGGCACTGCTACAAAAATGCAGTTACGAAAATGATTCCGAAGGAACACTCAAGTAATTAATCATGAACCTATCTTGTGACTTAGTATGCATGGAAAGCTTCTAGGTAAGTACTATGAGGTCGTCCAATAACGGTGTTTGGAACGGTAGATGCAGGAAACGTACAATCATTCCTAAAGGAAGCGTTTTGAACGGAGAGACCTATTTATTTAGCAGTAGATGTCCAGTCAAGGTCATAAATATCTGTACAACTCTATGCCACTAACCATAAGGTTGGTGTTTGCATATATTTGATCCATTGGTTATAAAGATTTGAGCTTTCGACCGTCCATGGAATGAAAAGATGAAAAACAAAACAGCAACATTTCCCGCAACCACCTAGAGAAGCATGATGGACAATATGGACTAGCAAGTATAAGTATTGAAGTATGAGCTGCACCACAGATACACTATCCTATATTCAGTAAATAATAGTCACATGCTTCTAGAAATTTTATAGAATCAAGCCAGTATTTACTCATAACTCCTTCGTGTTACTTGTCTCTAACGGCCCACATCACATGATGACCTTACTAGGATCTATGTCCATGTGGAGCGTTGGATACAAGTAATGTAATGCCATGGAGTTATAAGTAAATACAGTCTTTATTCTATAACCTTGTGACTATTAATACTACTATTTACTAAACATAATGGGATAGAGTGTGTGGTCCTTTGCCACACTTCTCTTTGAATGAGTTAATGAATTAATCAATTTATTTCAGACTAAAACATTGGTTCACTTTGTTAGTAACAATTGTACTTAAATCTATGTTAGTGATAAGGAAGTCAGAGAATGTGGAATCAGTCTTTGCTACAGCCCTCACTTTGAACATGAACCGTTCTGTGGAGTTGTCAGAGAATCTGGCCAAATCCTGCAGACGATGGTTCAGCCTGTCCATCATCAGAACAAACTTCTCCCTCATGCTCTTGCAAATAAAAAATTAAAATAAAACCATAAACTTTCCTTCGTGAGAGAGGTCTTGACTCTCGCTCTGGGTCGTTTCTGGAGCAAAGGTTGTCCACCGCGGTTCAACGGGGAATACGGCAAGCGTATTTGGCACCTTTGCGCCTGGTACGATACGGGGCGGGTTATATGAGTGACTGCATTTTTTTAATTTGTACATATTTGTTAAGATTTTTAATTTTATGACCATCTGCTGAAATATTCCGTAACAATTTTGAGACACTATTTATGTTAATGTTAGTTTCTGTACGTTGCAACTAGAGCTGTCGTGTCTGAGTGTACGCAACAGTAAAGTGCTGAGACCGGTTTCACAATATCATAATATGGGTCGCTAGACCGGTCCACTTCCATAAAACACTGGAAGTTAATATAAATAGTATTTTACGAGATTTCGTGGCCTTTATTAGCTAAAATGCAACATGTGCAAAATATTACCTGTAATAGAAACTATTTTTCAATAAAAAGACGCGTCAGGATTGTTTCCATTGCTAATGCTCAAATAAATAATTGTATCGATTTACCTTTGTTTTTATTGTGTTTTCAATGGTCCCAAGAAAAGATCAGCGCCATTCGCAAGACCTACAGTTTGCTACAGTTTTCCAAAACAAGAATTTAAAATCCAAACCATTAATTGTTATTTTTAAGTAATCAGGTACGTGTCTATTCGGGTAATATTTTTCATCAGCTATTTCTAAATTAGCACCTTTCTATAAATCTCTTAAATAGTTCAGTAACTGTTTCAGTAACATTGATTGATATTTATTGTTTTAAGTCACGCTAAGTTTACTCTCTTCTCATGCTGCGGCGACCTCCGTACAATCTCTTCTGCACAAGTTACTCATGGGTGTCACTTGGAAAAACAACAAAAATGTTTTGTTAAAACAAAACAAATGAATTCACATGATTGCTACCTATATTTGCGGTCGTAAAAATTGCACATTTGCATCACGAGTATTAGAAAATCATGAGATTCAGTGTTGTACGAGTAGGTAAAAAAACAAACATGCTTAATCTTCTAATACATAAAAATCTCCTGTCATGGTGTTTGTTATCGAACTCCTCCGAAACGGCTTGACCGATTTTTATCAATTTTTTTTGTTTATTTTGGCAGGCCTGAGAATAGGTCGTAGTCTATTTTTTAACGTTTGCTGGATTAGCTAGTTTAAAAAAAACCTTTATAATTTAGTTTTTTTTAGATTTAAACGCCAGCAAATCTGGCAACCCTACTTACATTGAAAGCCCAGTAACACCTAAGTTACCACCAGATCATTATGTATAACTTTATTATAGCACAGACTATAAACTGTGAAGTTTGAAATTAGAGCTCACGTCCCGTCCCGGTCATGCCAGTAGGAGAGTAATAGGGATACGAACTGCGAATTTAGACATAGCGATAGTAAAAACAAAAGGCAAAGTGAGTATTTAAAAACATAAATATTAGAAATTAAGAGTCTAGTACTTAGTCACTGTAGACTGTAAACTGATCTTTGGGGTGCGAAATAATGAAAATAAAACAAATATTTAAAAATAATGTAAAATCAACACGCAGCGCGGACGAGGGCTATGACAGGACTCTGATATTCTTTTGTTTCCTTTCCGCGCTGCTTGTTTACTTATTTTATTAGTGGCCAGTAGTACACAGCGTAGGTATGGGACCTTTTTATAAAATTTAAACTTGCGTCGTCTACAGCCATTAACAAACTGTTTCACAGTATGGCGATTTTTTTGTAAACAATAAATAAATAATAAATAAATAAATAATAAATATCACGGGACAATTCACACCAATTGACCTAGTCCCAAAGTAAGCTAAGCAAGCATAGCTTGTGTTATGGGTACAAGGCAACGGATAAACATACCTACTTATATAGATAGATATTTGGGGGTAGTTACATACAATAGAGAGATCTCTCTCCAGGCAGATGTTATGCCTGGGGACCGAAGTCCCAAACCAATGTAATTGATATATTGAGATAAATAAATTAAAAAAAGCCAGTTTGCCTAATTAATTAGCCTAAATGAACTGCCACTGCGAACAGATGAATCAAAACGGATACGAACTGTGAAACAAAGTCCGCGGTCCATTTTGCCATTGTTCATTGCCCTAAGATTTTAACACTTATCATTACCGTTAAATGCTCGTACAGTGCGCAGGCGACGGCGCAACGAAATCGAAAGCGGAGAAAACAAAGCGTGACATAACACCGATGGGAACTAGCCGATAATGGTCATTACGCAGAACGGTAATGAAATTGATGCATGTCATTTGTTTGTGTAGGTACATTGGATATTTATTTTTTGTGTGTTGGTTTTGTGAGGCTCGCATTTTGTTCAAGTACAGGCACTTTGTAATGCTTAATTTTCGCGAATATAGTCGTATCAATAAAAAAACCGCACTATTATTGTTTTATTTTTAGGTATGTAATTTTGTTGTACGTACATATATCAAAGATGGTTCATAAATATTCGGTATAAATTAACCTAAATAGTTAATTATGCGTCGCTTATAACCGGTTAAGTAATTAATTAAAATTGTAGCCATTTGTGACCAACGTGCAACGATTTAATTATTGTGCCATCATTAAAAAGGAAATGCATGCAGGTTACACACGTGAGTGAATATTTTGTTTTAATAAAAAACATAGTAGATTGTACAACAAGAGCATAAAACGTGCCATTTTACCCGAGACGGTCACTTTACGGCTTACTTACGGATTTTTATTGCCATTGCGCACTTTGTGCGCGTCAGACAGTAGGCTTACAATTTATTTTCCTTTCTTTTCTCATCAATAGAAGTCGACTTAAACCCACTTCCGTGGTCGGCTTAACTTGAAGAAGCCTATATTTTTTTTTTTTTTAGTAAATATAGAATATTGTTTAGAGTTTCTCAAAAACTGAAGTTTAATTAGCAATTGAATCAAGAACACTTTCTCAATGCAAGGACTGCACTTGCTCAACCTGTGAATCAGCATGCAAACAGCAAACAAAGGTGGATGGACGCACAAAAAGTTAGAAACAAGAACTGGTGCTAAGCGATTATTCATGGGTTACGACACTAGCGGTAGAAGAGGCGGGCGTGAGCGAGAAAATGAGGATAATCAGTGGAAATTCAAGATAGAAACAATGGGAAAGTTTAGTTGGAGTGCGTTTCAATTAAAAACTGTCCAACTAGCTCGTTAGACAGCAAATGGCCATATACACCGTGAAATTTTAGTGGTTGTTTTCCCGAAACGAGGTGATTTAGTTTCGATTGTACAATCGATTTATAATTACTATTTTGACTAGAGTCAAAAATCCAATTGTGAAAAACGAAAGTCGAAAATGACCGCAAACCAATAGTAACGCTTCGTTGGTACAAGTAGCGTACGATCGTACGATAGGTTAGGTACCAACGAAGCGTTACTATTGGTTTGCGGTCATTTTCGACTTTCGTTTTTCACAATTGGATTTTTGACTCTAGTCAAAATAGTAATTATAAATCGATTGTACAATCGATACTAAATCACCTCGTTTCGGGAAAACAACCACTAAAATTTCACGGTGTATGTCCTTGCTAATTGTCACATATTTGCTGTGACTTATTTTTTAAAAGCGTTATAATGAAAAGGCACGTCAAGATCGTTTATCCTTTTTCTAATGCCAAAATAAACGAAGTTTAGCAGCTGTCTAATCTAAGTTTTCAATATTTCTCTCGGCCACACTCACACGGTAAAGGATAAGGGTAGACAGAGATGGTGAATGTACAAGCGCTAGCGCATTACACAATATGGGCCTTTGGAATTGACTAAAGGCCACCACAAACCGTGAGCTTGGGGCGCCGACGGAGCGTGCCCAGCGCGCTCTATAACACTGAATTAAATATACGGTGACACACCGACAGCGCGGCACACTGTATTTGATTCAGTATTATTGACCGCGCTGGGCACGCTCCGTCCGCGCCTCCCGGTTTGTTGTAGCCTTAACTGGATGCCAGTGACTGTGGGAGTTAGCCCGCTA
Source organism: Archips crataeganus (assembly GCA_947859365.1). Lineage (NCBI taxonomy): Eukaryota > Metazoa > Arthropoda > Insecta > Lepidoptera > Tortricidae > Archips > Archips crataeganus. Next base: position 9,932,904 of record OX402064.1, read on the forward strand.
TATCTTATGCTTCAAACATCTCCGAACTAGTTCCATCTCGCGTGCTTATACAACAATGAGCTACTTTGCATGTCAATAGAACGATACACAATAAATAAATGTGAGAACTGACGCCCAATACGCGTGGTAATTAGTGGTCACTGTTCACATGCAGCCTTTTTGTCACGCATTCATATTTATGGCGAATTTTATTTTAAGAAAACAATATTTTTGTGATTTGTCTGTACTACCACAACTCTTGCTTTGAAATGAACAATAGGTACCTATAATGAAAATTAAAATTGTTTTTAAGGGTTGTCCAACGGGGTACTATTACTAAGCCCGCGCTTGTTTGTCATAGGATTGTATAATTTGAAACGCAGTACGTGACACATAAAATTATCACAGAATGTGTATTTAGAATTCATTGCTCCATATTTCTTTTTCTAATCTCCATTGTAGAATTCGTTCCTGTTTTGACCACCGTTTTCGATAAATCTGTGACTGTTATTTCCCCGATTATGTGAGAATACAACATAAATCGCTAGGTACTGTTCACGCGGAACACTATGCTACTCCTAAACTGAGCGCTTGTAGAAAACGGTCTTCTGAGTTAGAGGAGAATTAAATTATCCCCAATCTCAGATCTCCAACGATGGCGGCGGGGAAGTGTACTTTGTTACACATAGCGACTGCACTGCTTCTGCTTGTGAACGATGTCGCTCGTAAAACTAAGTAGGTACAATCTACATTACTTGATTTGCAAGTCACTACTGGTACTGGCCCATATTCGTGACATGGTCATCGTTATTGTTACATAACACTAACACTATATTTATAACCGGATAGTGTACAGTGACGGAAGACGAAAACCGGCGCACTCGTGCATTACGTATCCGTGTGGTACGGAATAGGTACATTAATTAATTAAAACAATTAGTAAACAACTGCAGTATAGTAAAGTTGTAATGTTACGTACTGGCGGGAAAACAATTGGTCTCTACCAAAGTAAAGAGTTAGAAAACGTATAAGAACAGAGCCAAAAAATGCGTCATGTAAAAGTGTTGCCATATTTGAGCACTTTAAGTGAAACTTCATTTGTTTTTTGGCAAATCTATACATATAATAAATCTGTAACAAGTCGGTGTCTGTACATTGAAGATATTTGAGAAAAACTGACACTAGGGCTATTTATTAGCGCAATAGAACCCAAAACAATGATTTTTAGAATTATTGTCTGTTTGTCTGTTTGTCTGTGCGTTTGTGCGCGCTAATCTCAGAAACGGCTTAACCTAGAAGGATGCGGTTTTCACTGATATGTTGGTATTTTCTTGGATTAACATTTAGTGTTTGTTTCATTTGAATCGGTCCACAAATAAGAAAGATACGTTTATTTTAAGAATTTATCGAACTGTTTTTATAAGAGTTGTTATTATGAACGCGCTAATCTCAGGAATACATCCACAGAATAGATATGTTTCCTTTACCCTTTTCACTAGAAAAAAGAGCTGTCATAATTTTAAATTTGATAACAACCTTAACGTCAAATTTACGTCATTACTTTTTTTTAATAGAGACTAGACAAAAGTAATGAATCTATTCTATCGTTACGCTCTTTTAGAATAAGCACATCTTTAAAAAATTGTAGCAAATCTATACTAATATATAAAGCTGAAGAGTTTGTTTGTTTGTTTGGTTGTTTGTTTGTTTGTTTGTTTGAACGCGCTAATCTCAGGAACTACTGCTCCGATTTGAAAAATTGTTTCAGTGTTAGATAGCCCATTTATCGAGGAAGGCTATAGGCTATATATCATCACGCTAACACCAATAGGAGCGGAGCGGAGCGGAAGAATGTTTCCAAATTGGGGGTTTTTGAAGTGAAACTTATATATCTCGGGAACTACTGATACGATTTGGAAAATTCTTTCAGTGTCAGATAGCCCAGTTAGATAGGGCGGGTTGGGAGCGGGTGGGGGGCGAGTTGGGAGCGGGTTGGGGGCGGTTTGAGAGCGGGTTGGGGGCGGTTTGGGAGCGGGTGGGGGAGCGAGTTGGGAGTGGGTTGGGGGCGGGTTGGGAGCGGGATGGGGCGGGTTGGGAGTGACTTGGTGGCGGTTTAGGAGCGGGTTGGGGGCGGGTTAAGAGCGAGTTGGGGGCGGGTTGGGGGCGGGTTGGGAGTGGTTTGGGGGCGGGTTGGAGGCGGGGTGAGAGCGAGTTGGGGGCGGGTTGGGGGCGGGTTGGGAGCGGGTTGGGGCGGGTTGGGGGCTGTTTGGGGTCGGATTGGGAGCGGGTTGGTTTATTATGAAGTTTCACTTCTTCCGGAAGGATCTAAGTAGAGCCATAATTGATGAAAAAGTAAATTGGATAAAAAATAAGCTGCCCAAATTACTAATTCCACGCGGACGGAGTCGCGGGCAAAAGCTAGTCTATAATAAATAAAAACAATTGCCGGTTGCAAGCACATCGCGCTAGAACGGCTGCCATATTTGGGTACTTATTTCATTTTATGATGTTTGTAATTGTCAGGACTACGTTTGTATGATTTTTTTTTTAATTGCACAGAAATTGTGAAAATTTTGGTGTGAAAAATCTTTTGTTTAGCAGTGGGTCACTTCTCCAAGCTAATTAAGAATTTAATAAATCCTTATCCCTACTAATATTATAAATGTGAACGTGTGTTTGTTTGTTTCTCCTTCTTTCATGTCGATAACTGAGCGAAGGATTACCCTGATCTTTTGTATGGATTGTATGGATGGCATTGAAGGGCTGGAGAGTAACATAGGCTACTTTTTACCAAGGGAAAATATCTCATTCCTTCGGGAAAACACGTTTTAATCTACTTCAGCGGGGGCGAAGTCGCGGGCATCAGCTGTGAAAAAGTTAGTGACACAAGAGGTCTTATTTTCTTCATTATCTTGTGCAAAGCGGGCGGTGCTAGAATGTACATAAAATCATCATCATCAATATCTCATCATCATCATTTCAGCCGAAAGACGTCCTCCTTTGCTGAATATGGGCTTCCCCCAGGGTTCACCGGTACTGCGCCATCCGCATCTAATGCCCGCAACATTAACCAGGTCGTCGATCCATCTAGTAGGAGGCCTACCTGCACTGCGTCTTCCGGTCCGTAGACGCTATTCGAGAAACTTTTGGCCCCATCGGCCATCAATCTATTATTATTCCAACAGGATATTTTGGTAGAAGAAAATCAATTGTCTATCGCCCTTGGGAAAAGCTGTGGGTAAGATTTAAGACCTTATTATTAAAAAACATTGCTGCAATAGTGTGGGCAGAAAATTAAGATATTAATCGTAACATTAACTCTATGGTACGCAAAACGTTAGGCAATGCGATCAAACTAAAAACTTGCTGATATGCTCAGATCTGATTAAATTAAATATAGCATGAGTTGAGTAATTATGATCTCAGATTGATTCTATAGCAAGAGCTATTAACAAAACGCATTGACTTTTAAATGTTACGCTTTGATGGTAGTTAGTGAATGCAGGGGTTATAAATGCGTATATAAATATGTGCGTTATATTTTTATATTTAAATACTTGGGTCGTTGGTAATTAAAAGGTAATTTATAATTAAGTATATACTTACTAGCTGTTGCCCGCGACTTCGTCTGCGAAGAATAGAGGTACAAGAAATAGCCATACGACCTATTCTCAAAACTATAAAATATGGACCAAAAATTTCATAAAAATCGGTCTAGCCGTTTCGGAGGAGCTCGATAGCAAACACCGTGACACGAGATTTTTATATCATGGTAAATTTCAAATATACAGACAGGGTTATTTGTAATTCACTGACATCCTCTTAACCCTGAATTCCTATCACCCAAACAAATGTTTTTTGTTTTACGATTTTTTAAAATTAAGCACTTTTTTCCCATACAAATACACAGAGTATCGTAAAAATAAGAGGTAATCTCAAATTTTCAAAACGTTATTAAGTACACCAAAAATATTAAGTTATGACAAAAGCCGTAAAACAAAAAACATTTGTTTAAGTGGTAGGAGTTTAGGGTTAAAAGGATGCTAGTGAATTACAAATAACCCTGTATTGAGGTCAATATTTAATAAGTATCTGTTTCCGATTCCTCTTTTTGTATTTGTTATTTCTTTGTCACGAATAAATGTTTTTCTTTCTTTCTTTCTTTCAAATATAATTTCATAGGTAAATTCCGAAAAACTCAGTGGTGTGTCTAACACCTTAACATGAATTCTTGCATATTTATTTGTTTAGTTTCGGGGATCTCGGAAAAAGTATCTATGTAGTCCGATTTCGTCTACCATTCAGACCTACTAATAGGACTAAACGGACGAAATAATACATTTAGTCACTACTTGTGGTACGAATTTTAATAGGACTAAAGGGACGAAGTAATCCTTTTAGTCCTACTTCTGGCATGAAATAGGGCTGGTTAGATAATTTTCGCACATTAATAGGTAGGTTAGGTTCGTTAGGTATCTTCAGATGCCCGAACTGCCCGAAGAGTAGACCGCCCAGAAACCCGAAACCTGGGCTCCGTCGCGCGTCGACATAAGACGCGGGTTGCCTAATGCAGTGATTCCGTTTAGCTCTACTAGTGGAACTAAACGGATAATTTAGTCCGTTAAGCCCTATTATTAGGACTGAATGGTAGACCAAAACGGACTTTATCTCGGAAACGGCGCTAACGTGAGTAATCCGTGATTCGTACCGTATTTATGTACCTATGTGTCCTACCACAGTAGGTAATTCAAGGAAAAAAGTATAAAAAATAACAGAAAAATTAAACAAACAAGTGCAAATGTAATCGATAGATAGATAAACATTAGTTATCTCACACGTGCCAGCAAGCGCTTGCAAGCTCTTACGCCCGAAGCTATTTGAGGCAAGGTTACCATTTGTTTGTGATATAATCCATCCACAGTTTAACACGTTGGGAAATATGTGATGCAATCGCCGTAGATACATCACCCGGATAATTCGATATCTTTGGGATTAGGATGAAAAGGTCGTATCCGGATCGGATTAAATGTCAGTGTTACTCGTAGATCCGGCATTCTTACGGCGTTGACAAAGCAAGTCGATAGCGAACTGGGGAATTTCAGAAATAGCGTACAATACAATTTTTTTCTCAGTTTTTAAAAATTTTTGCATGGATTTACTCAGAGTCAGTATAGCACTATCGATTTTTTTACATAGAGAAGAAAAGTGTCCCGAGGTCAGTTTTGTTACTATTCTTACATTGGTGTTTGAAGGTTTCAAAACCGACACTTAGGCCGACACGAGGGCTTGGGCCGTAGTTGCCACGCGGGCCCAGTGCGGATTGGGAACTTCACACACACCACTGAATTTCTTTACTAGTGTGTGCAGGTTCCCTTATCATGTTTTATTATAGACGACCAGATGGCCTAGTGGTTAGAGAACCTGACTACGAAGCTTGAGGTCCCGGGTTCGATTCCCGTGTCGGGGCAGATATTTGTATGAAAAATACGAATGTTTGTTCTCGGGTCTTGGGTGTTTAATATGTATTTAAGCATGTATCTATCTATATAAGTATGTTTATCCGTTGCCTAGTACCCATAACACAAGCTTTACTTAGCTTACTTTGGGACTAGGTCAATTGGTGTGAATTGTCCCGTGATATTTATTTATTTATTTATTTATTATTTTAAAGCGAAATTAAAATTAATACTCATTTTTGTTTTTACAGGAAACGTCTCGGACGAGTTCGATACTATAAAATACTATGAGAAGTTTGCGCCGATATACTAGAGGGTTAAATTATCACTTTTTGCTCACTGTACAAAATAGGGATATTGACACCATCAAAAAATAATTCGAAGACACGACTCCAGTAAAAAAAACGCTTTATTTTAGCCCTGAAAACCAGATTAATTTTCGATTGACTGCAAAATTTGTTTTTTTGTTGCTTTAAAACAAATAAGTAGATAGACTTGACGAACAAGTGACGTCATAAGTTGCTATTTGCCATTCAAACTCTATGGGAGAATTGTGTTTTGACAGCTCATAAAGAGTACGTCAGTTGATTGGTGGTGTCAACATCCCTATTATCTAAGGTTTGCCCAGACAAACCTGTACTTTAAGTTAAGACACACCTATTAATATGCCCTAGATATGTCTCAACTTGCTACTCACTTAGGTAGAGCTGCGTACTGCTCGCTCTTAAGTAGTTTACGACTTTTTTGTATAGTGCATGAAGACTACCGTAAAACCACATAATTATAGTCCTAGCCTGCAACAATAGTCCAATTTTCATCCTTACATTATCCTTAAAATATGATAGCTACGTGGCTAGACTAAAGCAAATTATTTTAGGCCTAACAACATTATTATATACCCAGAAATAATAGCAGTAAGCTATAATATTTTAAGGATAATATAAGGACGAAAATTGGACTATTGTTGCAGGCTAGGATTATTGTTATGTTGTTTTACGGTAGGTATAATGATTAAGTTGTTATCTGTTTTTAGAAAAAAAAAACTTTCTTGGCACTCATAGTCTTTCCAAAAGCGCTGGTAGACTAAAAAATAAGACACGTAAAAGAGCCCTTAACGCCCTATTTACAAAAATGACTTTTGATTTTGATTTGAGTTTTCTTCGCGTTCTTAAGACTGGTAACAGCCCCGGACTAAAGGCGGGGCAATCCGGGGCACTTGCCCCGGGCGGCAGTTTCATGGAGGCGCCAAATCCTTGAGGCAAGAATTCAATATATCGAACAAGTGAAGGGGCGCCTCTATCGTTTTTGCCCCGGTTCGTAAACATCGTAGATCCGGGGCTGCTGGTAAACATTAGATTTTTTAAAAAATAGACAATGCAATCTGCACTTCAAATGTGTATAAATGAAACAAAAGAAATTCAATTATCTTGGCAACGTCGTGACCTCAACCCACTTCCCGAGGCCTTCATTCATCACCAAATTTATCGAACTGCGCACGCGCAGCAATTTTTCAAAACGTTTGACAGGTCCTGCCCACAAGCACACTGCCTACCTACCTACGTAAAGTCAGCTTGGAATTACGGTTACAAAATTAATCCCGTATATTTACATCTAGTAAAATAATTGGCTTTTAATAGTGACCTTTGTGAAAATTAAAAAAAGTCTGCAATTGTTTTTTTGGAGACTTTTGGTTTCCAATACATTTTACGATTCAGGTTGGTATAATATCCTAGTAATACTATGAATACAAACGAAGGGATGTTTACAAAAACAACATAACTGACGCTTGCCTTCGCTTTCATTATCTCTTTCTGTCACCATACCGCTTGACAGAAAGAAATAGTGATTGCGAAAGCAAGCGTCAGAAGCGTTAGAGAATATGCGGGTTGTCAGTAAAACTGTTTCTCTACAAGGTGTAAACCAGTCCAGTCAGTTATGTTGTTTTGTAACATCCCTTCAAATGATTGTTAGTGTGGCTGTGTACGTGTGTGTTTAATGCTCTTTCACGCTAAAATGGCTAGACGGCTTTTTTATGAAATTTTACATAAAAATAAGTTTATGATCTGGTACTAAATACAAACTGAAATATAGATGCACAGAAAAAACCCCAGAAAAAAGACCAACGCTGGGAATCGAACCCAGGTCCTTAGCATTCCGTGCCGTGTGCCATACCCCTACACCACCACTGGTCTAGAGATTAGACACGAATCTTTCCTATACATCATACATTTCAGTCTGCTAAATCATCACCTTATGCAGTGACAAGCGCACATCTATGTTACACCCTCTATACTTCATAGATACTTCATAGCTAACTTGTTTAAAGTTGCACAGTATCGCCATCTCTTGTCCTGGTGAGCGGTTAGTTCCGAAGGAGTGTTAAAATCTCTCGATAGAGGGTGTAACATAGATGTGCGCTTGTCACTGCATAAGGTGATGATTTAGCAGACTGAAATATATGATGTATAGGAAAGATTCGTGTCTAATCTCTAGACCAGTGGTGGTGTAGGGGTATGGCACACGGCACGGAATGCTGAGGACCTGGGTTCGATTCCCAGCATTGGTCTTTTTTCTGGGGGTTTTTTCTGTGCATCTATATTTCAGTTTGTATTTAGTACGAAATATATGATTTCACAGGATGACGGTAAAAGTAAAAAAAAAATGAAGTTGAAAAAATAAATACAAAAAGATACTTCATAGCTAACTTGTTTATGATCTGGATTAAAAGTGGTTAGTTTAAAGCGCTTGATGGAAAACTTGTACCTACTTAGTTTTACCAGTCCCGGTGAAATGTGTGTCTGTCTGTAATCAAATCTTGCAAGTCAAATTTGATCCACTGCTAGTGGTCGGAGTTACTTGAAATTTGGTATAAGCATGTAGTTAGGAAGCCAATGTACAGTCAACGTCATAAATAAGTGATCACTTTTGTACCTTGTCGCTTTCAGTTGTTACATAATTTCGTATAGCTTTTCAAACATGACGGTAAAGTACCGAAGTACAAAAATGATCACTTATTTATGACGTTGACCGTATCTATAAGTATAAGAAGAATATTTAGAAAAAGACTTTTTTAACATTTTAGCGACAAAATCGCGCATAATGTGTCAAATACCTCATATTTTTATGCAGACTGTACTTTTACAATCACTTACTGTCCGAGGCCACTAAAGCGATCAATAATCCGCGTACACACTAAAATTCGTTACCGAATAAAAATTCTAACGACATACTTCGACGTAATGGGGAATTGTAACAAAATGTTGCATGATTGTTTAATTTGTTCATTTGTTGTAATTTTAGTACTTAGTTGCGCATGCGCATACAAATCAATCAGCGCCTGGAATTCATACGCTGGTATGATAGTGCTTTAGGGTGAGGCCAAACGAACGTCATTTTTGAGTTGTGACCAGACATAGGAATTTAGGGAGCAAAATTTAATTACCATGTAGGGAGGAGTAGGGTATATAGGTTTATTCGAAGCCGAGTAAATAAGCTGTTACTGAACCAGTGAGCTATATATATCTTCGGTCTCATCTCCACTAACAATCAAGCGATCGCTGGTCAGATTAAAATTGAAATAAAAATCTCAACACCAAAAATAAAGCAAACAAAGTTATCACGAGCATTAAGCGATCAATTGCTCTTGTACATTTATCTTTCGAGTGTCGCAATAGTGCCATTCACTTGTTTTATTTTATATCATAAATCATATTAGTACACCATATAGTACGACCGCTTTAGCCTAGTTGGCAGTGACCCTGCCTACGAAGCAAGAGGTCCTGGGTTCAAATCCCGGTAAGGGCATTTATTTGTGTGATGAGCACGAATATTTGTTCCTGAGTTATGGATGTTTTCTATGTATTTAAGTATTTATTTATCTATATAAGTATGTTTATCCGTTGCTTAGTACCCATAACACAAGCTTTGCTAAGCTTACTTTGGGACTAGGTCAATTGGTGTGAATTGTCCCGTGATATTTATTATTATTATTATTATTTTTATATAGTACTGCAGTCAATCATTTTACTATTGCCAAATGTTTAATTTATTTATAGCCAGTAGCAGACGGGCGCATTCGCATTATTTATTATTGATGATGTGACGTCATCAGTGCGAATTATAATTCGATGCCATACCTAATTCAAAATCAAATGCATATCCGTACTATTTACATTTGTTTACAATATGGCAACTTTCACAATTTACTTTGAATTGCAGAAAATCTTGACGACATTTTTTCTTTGTAGTTTTAGTTTAGCTAATTAAGTTTAATTTTAGTTTTCTAATTTTATTCTATAATCATCATCATTATTTCAACCGAAAGACGTCCACTGCTAAACATAGGCCTACCCCAAGGTTCGCCAAACAAATCGGTCCTGTGCCATCCGCATCCAACGAGTTCCCACAACCTTAATCAAGTCGTCGCTCCATCTTGTTGGAGGCCTACCTACAATGTTTAAGGCTTATGAATAATTTTGCTTTGTCCATAACTTTACAGCCGCAAAATCCATGGGATCACGGATGAGCTTCCGGCCTGAAGAGCTAAGGTGGAATTCAAGGTATGCCTTTTGAACCAGTAATTCATGGAATGCCAGTAAAATCACCGCTGTCTTACTTTCCGAACCGGATCACAACAGTACCAAGTACTGCTAAGTTAACGGGGTACAGCTTCATTTTACTTAAAAGTACAAAAGCCTGCCATAGCTTTAACGATCCAGCCACGACTTCGAAACAGCGAGCTTTTTTTCTGTTCATTGCGTGGCCGACACGCTCGCCGCACAGTGATTACGTCGCAGCACACGCAATGAACTGATAAAGCGCAAGCTGAAGGATCACTTCTTAACGCTCCAAAAATCCTATCCGTAAAAACCAGCACCCACACATTGATTATACCAGCCTGTTGTTTTTAAACATATCTTCTTCGTTTACTTTTTCTTTATTTTAATTTATTTATTTACTTACTAACTTGTTATGCTACTCTATAATAAATCTATACTATTTATCAATTCTTTATCATTTTATTAATTTATTTCTATATAAGTAAGTGGTTTATTATAGTATATTTGTGTATCGTTCCGTGAGTCACAGACGGTTCTGACAGAAAATCAGCGCTGCAGGCGTCTAACGCCTCAGCATAATGCTGAGTCAGCGACCGTTTCACTTTTGCGGGGACACACATGCAGAGCTGTGTATGTACATGTTTGTTACTTCATTGTATGTTATCTTTGTTTTTTTTTGTGTGAAATTGTGTGTACTTTCTTGTATGTGTGTCTTGTAAAAGTGAATAAATGTCTTCTTTCTTTCTTTCTTTCTTATAAAACCACAAAACGCTCGCCGTCCGCCGGTCGCGCGAAGTCGCAGCGGAACCGTAAGCGTTTATTTGCCTCAACAAGCTATGGCAGTTGTCACACTGCTCCTCACATCGCTGCGGCGTCCGGTGCTGCGGTTTTTAACTTTGTACTGTATAATCATAACGTATACATAAACCGCATGGTATAACACACTGGCTCCGCCTCTCCGTGCGGAGGTGCGAATCGCAGGACGGTTCGCGCTCTCGGACGAAGATGCGGTGCGGGACGGATGGTGTCGCATCGCATTGAATGTGAAATGAACGCAAGATGGAACTAAACGCGGTTCGTCGTACACCGCAGCTCCGGACGGACGGTCCAACACAGTTTGCGAGCGTTTGGGAGAGGATAGGAATGGGTTGAGCTTGGGATGAGCCTTATTTTCCAGTTAATTCGCTTTGTAAATAAATAAATAAATAAACAAATAAATAAAGCTCATCACAAACTCAGCCCAAACCTCTCGCAAACCAGTGATTTTTGGCGTTCCCGAATCCAAACCCAACCAAAACGATTGAATTACCGCTACCAAACTCGTGTTGGGCCGTTTCTGAATTTAGCCCCTGTACGGTGGTGCGTCGTCACCGCACGCGAATTCGTTGCTCCGCACGCTGCAACGGGATGCAGCGGCAGTGTGACAACCGCCTAAGTAAGCAAAACGATAACCTATAGCCCATTAGCCTATGCCTTAACACATCAATTACAAACATTCAATAGCCAGTAATATCTCATTATTTACCGCATTACATGCATCTTGCTTCATTAAATCTACATCTATAATTCAGTCTATTGATTCGACCTAATTAAAGAGGGCAGTAATTGTCTACAACGGCAGCTGTGGCGTAACATTATTTGTAACCTTCAGGTGTGATTAAGAACAATTAATCTTTGACCCCATTGGGCTGTTGCATATATGAGTGCATCAGTGCATGCGTTTGAGACAAGTTCGATGTATTCTATAGGTAACTCCCGTGTAGAAATCCATGAAAAGGCCCTACCGAGCTTTTGGCGCATTTATTGCATTCATTTAATCCCTTGCTTTGCCTTGCTCCCTTGCCTTGTATTTATTACTAGCAAAAAATTAATGTGTAAGATATTTTCTGAGGATTCACTCTAGCTAGTGACCAGTTTTTTTCGAAACACGATTATATGTAGTTAGCTCTATAGAAAAAAATACAAAGTCGTCTCTAAAAAATAAAATAAATCCTTAGTACGGCGTAAATACTGCACAGCAGGTCATGACTTTTTGAATGTTAATAAAACAAGATGTTATCTAGGGCCTAGTGTTGCTACATTTTTAAAATATGTAGGTCTCTGCTTTGGTAATACGATGAAAATACCTAAATACATGCGCGGTCTGACTAACCTATCATGAGCCGTCGTGCTTCCCCCTTGTCCGTATAGTTTGTTGCGTTAGTTCTCCTTCGGCCATTGGACGGGGAACGTGTGTCGCTTGCGCTTGCGCACGACTTTGATTCTAGCCGCTCTCTTGCACACATGTATACACGAGTGCATAGAATAGGTACCTATCTAAAATCGATTAGCACAAGAAGCTCGGTGCGGTCTTAAAACGCCATCTACGGATTGATGAAGTGTCATCTTGAAAGCAGAGTTACTTCGATGTTCTTAATCAGTGCCCTCTATTGTTTAAAGAAAAAAAAACACCGTACGGAAACTCATTACCAGGATATTAAATATTCTACGTCTCGATCCAGATTTTGGTCCACTACACAATAATATTAGTAGGAAGTAGGATAAGCCTCACGCAACTTAGATGAATGAAACACTTATTCATGTTGGGTAACCTCCTCGTATGATTAAGAGCTGCTTTGGTTCCTTTATCCGTCCTGGGAAGAGCAGTGCATCCGTTAATGATTTCCTGGCCAATTATTTGATATTCATTCAACCCCACGCGGGGGGGGGGAGTAGAGGAACTACGCCGCACATGTTTTAACCGCAATTGTTTCAACACTGTTATTATATTTATCACTCGCAGAATTCCTCCAATGGACTGAGCCATATTTTTTTTAAATTAAGTAACTTACTCACGTGGCTAAAAAAGCGAAACTGTACATTATTCTCTGGCCAGCATGAGACATTTTCAAACCATGCCGCGGGTACTTACGGCACGGGTCAACGTAAAAGTATTACCGTTATAAGGAGGTGAACAAGTAACCTTCTTGATCAAAATAAGGTGCCTTTAAAATTCCTATCACAACTCCTTTCTCAACACACTTCTTCAGCCCAAACAAACTACATTTACGAAGTTGTACGTAGGTATTTTGCGAAACTGGACTTATTTTATAATCACTTGCAAAATCGTGCACGCATGATTACACCACGTAATAGAACTAGCAAAATTACCAGCCAGTAATGTTATTCTGAATTCCTTGTACGTATTGATTATGAACTCTTTGGTACATTGGCATTGCCACTGGCTGGAAAAACAACGTATTAAAAAAGATGTAAAACTTCATACATGGGGTTTGTTCTCTATTCAAAATGAGCCCTGACTTTTTACAGGTAGGTAGGTACGTGTATTGTTTTTGATCCTTAGAAACTTGAATAATGAATGAGTATCTGTTGTTTTAAAATATTTAACGCTTATTAAATTTAATTTAAATTTCTTCAATTACGTAATTTTTAGAAATACTTAATTTCTTTTGTGGTTTCTACTGGTTCCTCTGTCGAAGGATATTGTCGACTTACGTTGTGCGTGTAGGTACGAGTAGGTCTTTAATGATACTATGTCCGAGTAAGAACGTTCTACGTTGTATTCTTAAGCTTCATATAAGAAACAGCAAGAAACTTCCTCGCAACTATTGATTACTTAATTTTCACACAATTATATCCTTTTGTTTAACAAACTGTCTTCGCAGTTTCACAAGACACATAATTTTTATTGCCAATTAGTGCATGCCTTGTAATAAACAAACCACGTATTTTGTAAGCACGGCAAAAATCTTAACTAAACAATGCAATGTAGAGACATGTCGAAAGTATTTTGCGCCAAGTTAGGATTTGTAATATTAAACTTGCGACAAAGAGGAAGCAAAAATAAAGTACCTATCATGCTTAAACGGCGGAACTAGTTTAAAATATAAAATTTCGCCGCGTAGCTAACAATACCGCACAAGTCAGAAACTGACCATGTGACTTTTTAAAACCAATTCAGCGAGAGATTATTGTGTAAAACGTCACATGGCCAATCTCTGACTTGTGCGGTATTTTCTAAGCTTTAACAACAAAATTTATCTGCGAAGTTTTAAACAAAACTTCTTACGTCAATGTTTGTTGGAAGCGCGGACACCATTCGAGACTTTTGACCGATTGTATTTTATACGTTAGCACTGCCTAGAAATTACTGAGGTGCGCTGCCACCTTTAGTTATAAAAAAAAAAACTATAATCCTATCATACATTATTGTAGGTATGTTTTGGTCTGTATCTGAAAAATATAAGTATAGGTATGTGAAATTGACTGAAAAAGACTAATGAATAATTTACATAAACTTACCTTTTCTAGCTGACATTGATAAAGTTGTCCTCTAACGGACATCGCCATATTGAAAACAAAAAATAACCCTTTACCTTGCTCCGCCACTACCACAAGATGTTACCAAGCGGATAAAAGGTTATTGTAGTTGTTGATAGTAGTTCATTGATATGTACCTTAGCAAAATAACAGCTGAATCAATCAGTTCAATTAGCATATACTTAAGTAACGCTTATGAGTAAGGGAACCAACCTTTTTTTTTCATGTTAAGTGTCACATCAAAAGTTTTAGGTACCTATTGAAAATTTACAGGTGAATAAAAATATGTAAAACGCTCTGATTCATCTGATAGACATTTAGCAGTAGTTAGAATGACAGGATACACTTCCTATACCGCAGTAAAGTAATTATAATGAAACTATTAAACGTAAGCACGTATCTTCCTCTATTCCGTTACATTAGGTTAGCGTACAATGATTTCTACCATTAATTTCCAAGGCAGCGATCGTAACGGGCAGTTCATAGCACGTATAAACAACACGATAGATCGACTGAAAAACAAAAGAGAATAAGAATCAAATTAATAAAATCGTGTTCGAGTGGTTAAAAACTTCTCAAGGAAATAAAAGGTACCTAATTGAATGAAATATGTCATGAATTTTGCACAATATCTATGGACAATTTACAGAACATTGTTCTTTCCTTTTTAATAGTCTTAAAAAAGGAAGAGGTTGTCAACTTGGTTATTATGCTTTTTCTCAAACATCCAAGGAAATGTGGTCCTTATAGTCGTGACAATAGAACACGAAGTATGCCATTGTATAGCAGTTGAGGAAGATTCGTTCTAATTTCAAATTAGACGACAATAATGGAATTTCATACAAACATTGCTGGCCAAGGCCAGCAAAGAGATTGTCTTTTGTTTTAGTGGGTCGTATTTTCTTTTATTGACTATCAATGACATACTGCCAATTAAGAAAAATTTAGTTTGTGAATTTACTTTTTAATATCTTACTTGGCTAGATTTAATAAAATAAATAAGGATTGGCGTTTATTGTTAACAATTTATTAAAATAACCAATTAATAAGGTCGTAATTTTTTAATAAATATAAATCATGTCAAGATTTTGCGTCAAAAACATTAACTGGAACAGCTTACAAATAAATTGCTGGAAAAAAAATATTTTGGCGAGAATCAAAAAAAAAACAATTTGAATTAAATATGAATATATAAGTTGAACACTCGTGTCATTTCCTTGGATTTATTTGAGAAAAGCACTATACAAGCCTTGGCCACGAACAGGGATTGCCGGCCTCGTATCTCTAGATGGCCTCGTTAACACTCGGCCATCTATTACTACTCGGCCGGCAATCCCCTATTTCGCGGCCGCTGCAGTAATGTACTATTTTATGTTTGTTATTTCAGAACTCTGTCATTTATAAACCAATCGGAAAAAAATAATGTCTGAAGTTGGTGCTTCGGTACGAGGCAGCAGGAGTGGACCTAGTCATCTATGCTCAACTATTTAGCTATCTCGTACTTCTTTTCAAATTATTAAAATAATATAATAAAGAAATGTGGTTATATAAGACGGCAGTTGAATAATAGTATGTTAATTGTATACCTAGTATCTATTTAGTAATTTAACAACGCAGCACAATACAAAATGATGGTTTTAAATTACACTTGACGGTCGCCTTGAAACTCTGTAATTAAATTAAATAAATGATCATTTGATCTACCTTGTGTAATTAGAGTATCGATTATAGTGATATCTTGCTTTTATTTTGGAATGAATTTGAATGTTTCAGATTACATACCATACCATATGTCAAATAATATATGCTTGTGATGACATCTGTATAAGTACTTAGGATGGGGGTCTCATAACCTTCATATTATGCTCGAACTTTACAGTCCCTTCTGGTAGAGAGCCTTAACCCTTAAATTGATACCGGCAATATATTTGCCGTCAAGCAGAAATCAAACCCGATTAACATTAGCAACATTTACGGTCCAAAATCGAATGTCTTGACAGGGTTGTCAAATGGTATAAGGGTTAAAAGGTATGAGTAGCGCTTGGGCCGGTGCACCCAGACAACAACAGTTTAAGCAATTTATGAATAAACTAGCTTTAATCTGCGGCATCGTCCGCATCAGATATATCTCCACGAGAAACATTTACAATCTTGGAGTTTAGTAGAGAAAATGTTACGGTAACATTTTTAAAGCACGACGTTCACTCGGACATCTACAGCCATTGATTCCAGATGAAATTAACTCGTTTCGTTATCTTGAAAGCCGAGGCACAGTCAGCAGCAAAAGTGGATGAGTGGTTCTGGTTCTCAAAATTATCTACACACGACTCTATTTCAAAAGTGATAAGAGAGTGTTAAGATCATTTTAAGCACCATAACCGCTCATTCACCTCTGCTTGTGCCTCTGCTGATGATTGTTCAACGTTCGTGTGTTACTTCAACGTTCTTGGACAACGCCCTCCATTCTTGTTTAAAGTTAAAGTATCATCCCACAGGTAAGTAATTACTGGGATATTAAGTATCCTACCCCAAGTTTGATCCTAATCCATTCAAGTTTAATTGCGTACCTAATAGAATAACAAATATGAAAACATCTTAACACCGCTAGCAATAGCGGAGCAGAAAAAATAAAAAGTTTACTAATCTACATACTCGTATTAACCTATTCTACGATTATCTGGATTTAAACACAGATTATTCGTTTATCCGACTTATTACCTTTTGGTGCAGCACAAGAATGTCCGGAATGGCCGCCGTTACGGCTTCCGGCACCGGTTCCGCGCAACGAGTTCCCGCGTGAAAGTAACCGCTATAGCTACTGATCGATTAAATAGATCGATATTGAGAGTGATTCGTATATTACCTTGTGTAAGTAAAGTATCTTACTGCCTTCCTAATATTATTAACAGGGATAATTGTGAGGGTGGTTGTTGAATTACGGGAAGGCACACAGATAGTTCATAATAATATTTGTTATTTGCCGCTTGTTAGTAGGTTCAGTCAAGGAATTTAATTTCCAACCCACCTAAGTAATATCGTAAAGCAAACTGTCACCTTAAGAGCTCGCTACGATGTTGCTTTTACGTGTTGCATTTACCATTTTGATCTTAATGCATTGCAAAGGTTTAATGACATTAGTCCGATATACACGCACATTGTAAGTTTAACTAAGCAAACTACTTAATATATATTTTTATCCATTTTTGTTGAAACTATTACCTTTTTATGGGGTAAGAGTTGACAATCTGGTAGATTAAAGCACCTTTTATGAATATTTATAATTAAACTGGCGCCACGAAACCGCAAGTCTGAGTTGGATAAGAGTACACGATAACGGTTCGACTTGTAAACCGGAGAAAGTGCGTAAAAAGGAACTAAAATTGTCATATAAATTGCTGTCACAATCTTCCAAGAACCTCGAGGCAAAAGTAAGTCTTTTCGAAATAATGCTTTTGTACCGATCGTTTTTGTAAGAAAGTTTTGTTCAGTGCTCAATGAATGTCAACTACTCAGCCTCCGCAGTCTGTCTGTCATCTTTTGGGCCTTAATTTTTATAGTTTAACATCAAGTGGCAGCCCTGATTTCAATGTCAAACAAAAAGGTCAGAACAAAGGATAACAATCGCATTCGATTGTTTTATTTCTTAGAATACCATTAAAAATGATTTTCTCACGATCTACTAATTGACCGCGACTCCGTCTGAACTAAACTATCGGTTAGAAACGATTCTAAACCAAAGCGACATAGAGACGCCATATGTATTTTTGAGGCTACATAAATTTGCTTCTAAAAGGTATGAAGTTAATAATTGTTATAGTAATTAATAACCATTGAATTTCTAATCAGGTATGTGTAGGTTTCCTCAAGATGTTTGCCTACAACCGCAAAGATTATGGTAAATTTCAAATTTTATAATTCCGCACTTTAATTTCAAGAAACTCAAAGGTGCAAACCAGTGCTCGAACCCATGACCCTGTGCTTGCTACTACTACCAAGTACCATTTTTACTAGTTATTAATAACTTTTCTTATATTTTCAAACTTAAAACTAGTTTTGCGGAGTATCTTCACGCGAAGTATTCAAGTACGACCGCTTTAGCCTAGTTGGCAGTGACCCTGCCTACGAAGCAAGAGGTCCTGGGTTCAAATCCCGGTAAGGGCATTTATTTGTGTGATGAGCACGAATATTTGTTCCTGAGTTATGGATGTTTTATATGTATTTAAGTATTTATTTATCTATATAAGTATGTTTATCCGTTGCTTAGTACCCATAACACAAGCTTTGATAAGCTTACTTTGGGACTAGGTCAATTGGTGTGAATTGTCCCGTGATATTTATTTTATTTATTTAAGTAAGTAATTAATTTAATGTATATCTGTGAGGTGTGTTATTTGTTCAAATTCCAAATATACCCCGTTCCTAACAACTTGACCGCACGCCAGCGTGAAGTATGCGGGTAAAACTTTACATAATGCAAAAGGTGCGTTTGCGCAACATCTGGGTCTGAAGAGCGGCCCACTACCGTAACTGTAACACTCTAATTGAAATACATGCATAATACGGATTTGTTTACTATAATTTAAATTCTTTGCGAGATTAAAAATACTGGCCTACTTTTTTATACACAATATATAATACTAGCTGCTGCCCGCGACTCCGTCTGCGAAGAACAAGGGTGTAAAAATAGCCTACGACCTATTCTCTGACCTAACAAATGTAGACAAAAAAAATCATAAGAATTGGTCAAGCCAAGCAAGGTCACGAGATTTTGATATATTAGAGAAGATATTGGCTTGGCTTTTTCTATCTTCACAGTGTTTGTTATCGAACTCCTCCGAAACGGCTTGACCGATTTTTATGTTTTTTATTTGTCTATATTTGGTAGGGCTGAGAATACGTCGTAGGCTACTTTTTATATCCCTATTCTTCGCAGACGGAGTCGCGAGGAACAGTTTGTATCTATATAATAACGTAATATATATTTTTAAAGTAACTATTTATACACATCTATCCTAAACTAACAGTACATTAAGAAAAAAAAAAGAAAAACTAAAACATTTTATGAAAAGGAGTCCCTTTAGGCAAGGTTCCGAAGATACTAGCAGCGTTCCCTTTTTGAATAGCTCTAAGCTAATTCTTTGCCCGAGGAAGCTGCCAGCTCTTCGGTCTCCTGTGACGTACCTAACCTAACTTATTTGCTTTTACCTTATAGAGCCTCAAAGCGTTAGGTAGGAACCTACGGACCAAGGGTCTCGACACCGAAGAATGGGAAAAAGTCGTATTCGACGCCTAGTATGTGTGTGCTTTCGTGTTTTCAGCCCCTTTGTATGTACAAATGTAGCGAAGTTTGTAGGTAGGTCAGCTTTTTATTTATTTTGTTTTAGGTTTAACAAATACAACAATGAACTCAAACAATTACTTTAGTTAAGGTCGTAGGTGAGCAAAGTAATTGGTATGCACCAAAAAAAATAACCTATTGCTTGAGTATTTAATATTTTATATTTTTTTTAAGAAATATGTTGGATGACGTCACAGTGAGAGAGCCACGTTCCATTTCCTAGAAAAATTCAAGTCGTACATAACATAATCTGTGGCACTACTGATTTGTCTTGTCACTGTCAATAATACAAGCACGGCTTAGGGTCCTAATTAAATGAACCATGACAAATATTTTTTTTTGTTTCTCTTCTTTTAGCTTCGATTATTCCTGTTTGTTTAATGGTGTGATAGTAAATAGATATTATTTATTAAAGTCTGATATTTCAATTCTTTTATATTTACTTGTAACGTAGTAATTTAATAATTAAATTTGTAAAAATACATTGGAAATACTCGTATACATTTCGGACTTTACGATAAATGACAACTGTTTAAAGCCAGGTGCGCATCATGTGATTAAAGTGATTAACCAAATTAGTTAGCAAACAAAATATACATATTACAAAATAAATCAACTTTTGTTATGAAACAGCAGATAATCTCGTGTACCTACTAAACATAAGGTCTATTTTATTTTTCACGCAAGCCCGCCTAAGTTTCAAACTACTTCAATTAACTGTTTTAGCACAAATTCAATATTTTTTTTTACACAAACTACGGTGGAACATCCGCAAATACAAACATAGACTGTTAAAATGATTACACTTCCTTTTGGCTTTAAAAAGGAACTCGACAAGTTAAAATAAAAAAGTCAAAAACATAAATTTGGATATAAATTTGGCTACCAATTTAATTGCCGATTTGTAATATGGTCATAAATTATGTTCAATATCACCTAGATAAGGCTTTATGTAATCGGCACTCTGAGCGTTTTAATATATACAGGCTCTCATATTGAACATACCTAATCTATTTTTCTTCTAAAATATTATCTTTATTAAAATATCGAAGCCAAATTAGCTTTTGAATATACCTATGTCAGTCAGGTATTAAAAAACTACACAAAAAAGGGAAAAGCCACAAGAAACGCAGTCTCGCACAAACATCATAAATGCCACTTTGATTTATTAACGAACAAGAACTTCTTCACTTTTTTTTGCAAATATATTAGTGTTTAGAATTTCTTATCTTAATTTCAGTAAGTATTAATATTATTTACTTGGTTGGGCAAATGAAAAATAAAAATGGAAAACATCCTAAAAATAACCTAACTGTAAGGTAAACGTACCAATGCTCGACACCTCAACTCCCAGTAGATGACACCCATTTGTCATCTCTTACTATGACATAATACTGAAGGTGTCATATATTGGGTCAGTGTCGAGCACAAGGACGTTTACCTTATGTACAATTTACCAAAGTCCTATCCCTGTGGAAGAGTGCCCATAAGGCTTCAGCATTTCCGCACTGGATTGTCATGCGAATAATTAAGTACGATAGGCGAGAAATACACCGGGTCACGGGTAATTTTGAACAATTTATATTTTTTTTGGCCGAAAAGTTTGTGAGCGAAAAGTTCCGAGTATAATACAATTTATGTGTAAGCAAAATGTTTCGTGCATTTTCTAGATTTTCTTTTAGTTTTTATGTGCACATTTTGTATAAAGGCGAGACTAATCTTTATGTATGTATTTTGTGACTTATGTACACTATTGCCTAATTATATTATAAGATGTTAATATAATTTTACTAGCATCATGCTATCACAGTAGTAAAAACCGCAACTTTGCGTTTAACGTCAAAGCCAAGACATATAATTTTGAATGTTATTACGAAATCTCTCGGAGAATCATCAGCGAAAGAAATCGAAACTGATATAATTAAGCCAGCACGCTATATCACGAGATGATTAGCCCATACGATTATCAGTATCATTCACTCTATCATTTTATACTATTTTCACTTACCGTAAAGGAGACGACGAAATGTTGAAGCAAAAAACTACCAAAAATCCGTTTATTCAATATAGCAACACTGATTTCTTGTAAAAAAAATCACGAGCCACTTCAGTGTCTGACCGTATTCGAAACGCAAATTTGAAATTGCGATTCGAAATTTCGGAGCCGTTGGCGTGGTGCGTTCGGGAACGCGGGTGGCTACGTTCCGTGCGAAAAGGCGACTGCGCCAAGCTCGCGCACGCAGCGTTCGTTCCCCCGCACATCGGTCAACGCAGGTCGCGTGATAGAACTTGCAAATCCACACGAGACCCCAAACAATCCCTCGTACATTGCTTGCTTTCTAGACACACTTCAAATACTCCGTTATGACTACACAGCATTATACGATGTGTAGGAAAACTGTTACGCTTCATCACGTGCAGAGGTGTACGCGAAACAAGACAGATCGCTAGCAAAGTGACACCCGGGAGCCACTTCATTGAAATACAGTGAAAAGGCGTTAATGATGTGCAATTGTGTAGACTCTCAGAAACCGAAAAGTTTATGTACCTAATATTAATAATAAAAAAATCCGTGGTAGCCTAGAGTACTTTGACCTGTAGCCTCTCAAGCATAGGATCGTGGGTTCAAACCCGGGCTCGCACCTCTGATTTTTTCAGAATTTACGTACTAAATTACATTTGAAATCTACCATGAGCTTTACGGTGAAGGAAAACATACCTGCGAAGAAATTCAATGGTGTGTGTGAAGTTCCCAGTCTGTACTGAGCTAGCCCCGCGTGGAAACAACTGCGCAATCCCTCTCATTCTGAGGGGAGGCCTGCGCCCTGCAGTGAGATGTATACTGATTCAGGAGTCATGATCAGGAGTAAAAGGGGCCATGAGGAGGGCCACACTGAGCAAGTTTCACTATGGGACCAGCCCCAAATTTGTTAAAAAAATATCTGCTGTTCCATACATTTCAGATAGTTAGCGATCATTTAACTCTTGATTAGATGTTTTTTGTTTCGCGATTTCGGGGCTGGTCCAGTTGAAAAAGTTGCTCAGTGTGAATCTCCCCGGCTCTATAATCTAAATCCCTAATGATTGTTTGTCCTAATGTAATGTTTGTTCTAATGATCGTTTGTCCTAACTCTTTTTATTTAATATTTATTAATTGGTCTGGATTTTTATAAAACAAACCTAACGTAACCTATAGAGTTCTAGAGGATAATCACAAAAAAGTTCCTGAAAAATTCACGGTTTCCGGGAAAAAAAGTGCTAGGACAAACGATCATTAGGACAAACGATGTTAGGGATTTAGAATGTGACCCATCTCTCCCCATCACAATATTTATTGCTTTTTAGCTGTTTCTGTATAAAATAGATGCGTAGGATAAAATCATCAGTTTGACTTCGAAATAAGTTTATGTTGAAACTTCTATTTTTAATACAAGCTTATTTTGGTGACGGGTCTATTTTGGGATGACGTAAAAGTGTTGATCCTATTGTTATGTCGCATAACTACTTTTTTCATACACACACAATTCTTAGGACTTCTTAGGCCAATGAATATTAGGAATACATATTACGTTGTAGGTACTGGCCTGGACTGACACCCTTTGCTGACTGTACTTTTTGCCCCTGGTTACCAAAGTACTCGTCAAGACGAATCAAACGAGACCAAACTTGATGGGGTTATGTCGTTTTATTACGGAGTTCTTATGGTCACCATCCAACTTCATTGTCAGACCCAGATTACCATCTAGGACCAAACTACTCGATGAGACGAGTCAAACGAGTCCGTACTCAATGGGGTAGTGCCGTTTCATTATTAAGTGCCTTCGGCCACCTTTCAGCTCCATCATCAGATCAGCTCCATGTTACATTACAATAATATTGCATTGTCACCTGCTTTACATATCAGAAACCACCTCCTTGTTTTGAAGTCGCTTAAAAATAAGAATAAGGCTAATTGGTCGGTCACGTCTTTATTATTTTTGGCTTAAAAAGGTAAAATAGAGATGATGCTTCTTCACCCCCATACTCAAAATGAGGTATGCTGATCCTACACCGGCTTTATTCTTTAACAGTAACATGTTATGTACAAACTAAGCCAACAAGCCGATTCTCGTACCTTCACTTATTTCTTGCTACCACAATCATAATAACCTCTCATTTATTGTAAAAACGCCTATTGA
Organism: Archips crataeganus; assembly: GCA_947859365.1. NCBI lineage: Eukaryota > Metazoa > Arthropoda > Insecta > Lepidoptera > Tortricidae > Archips > Archips crataeganus. The sequence goes on from OX402064.1 coordinate 9,956,734, forward strand.
TCAAACCATTACATCGGTTATATAATTTATTGTTATAACAGAATGCAACTACCGATTATATTGTTGACCGTTCAATGCGGATGGCTGTCGACCTTGGTTCTAGATTGTGGTGTTACTGTTCTGATATCCAGTTAAAATTAGCAAAAAGTGTTTTAAGGTAAAAGTTAGTAGGCACAGGTTAAGTTATGAGTAGGCCTATAGGTACAGTTAACGTCATAAATATTAAGTGATCACTTTTGTACCTTGTCGCTATCAGTCGTTGCATAATTTCGTATGACTTTTCAAACATGACGTTAAAGTAACAATAAGGTACAAAAGTGATCACTTTTATTTATGTTATGACGTTGACCCTACACAACAGAACCACGAATAAAGAAAACGATGGAAATGGAAGGTTAATCGTCAAAACTCCCAATTGATCTTTATAATATTCACAATAGGACCTCAGAACGTATTACTAGCACTAAAACCCAAGTGAGCAGGTACAGTACAGTGTAATGTAGTGTGAAAGTACTCGTCAAGACGAATCAAACGAGCCCAAACCCGATGTGGTCGTGTTGTTTTATTACAGAGTTTCTTTGGCTACCTTCCAGCTCCATCATTTCAGCTCCATGTCATAATAATATTGTATTGTCATCCGAATTACACACGCATGCAATATTTTAGCTCAATCGGAAACCAGGAAGTGGATCAAAATTTATTTGCAAGATTTGACCCATGCATGCATACATGCACACATTGCAAGTTAATAAAAATCTTGTAAAATAGAAACTTCTCTACGAACAAGGACATCCGCTTTCAAGAGCAAGGCTCCCGTCAATTCACGTCTGGCATATAAATTAGACTGTAACAGATTTTTTCCCACGTTTATGCTAAATTTAGAAAGGAATATGTAAGTATCGAATTCAAGGCGAATATGATACTAGATCGCAGGATGTTAATATAGAGCAAAGGAAACTGCTTAGATTAATTTAATGAATAACGGGGAAATGATAAATTGTTGATGGATGTATACAATTAATACTAAGATTTAACCAATTAAAACTTCTTTAGTACGATTTTGTCCCATACGGTGTCGAGGCCCTTATGGTCCGTGTGGTAGGACCACTTTAAAGTTTAGGGAAATTTCTAAGAGGTAAATCGACGTCACAGGGGACCGAAGAGCTGGCAGCTTCTTCGGACAAAGAATTAGTTTAGCTATTCAAAGTGTAATATGTTTTAGTTATAATTTATAATTATCATTATTTTATATTTTTGTTTTTTTTTTCTTATTGTACATACCTACTTATTTTTAGTCTAGGATAGTTGTACATATATAATATTTAAGTATTGTGTTGTAAGTAAAGGTTTTAGATAACGCATTATGCATTTATAAGTCTTGTATGATTAAATATTACATAGGTATACCTATAGTTCTTCAAAAAAAACATTGTTTGATTTAATAAAATAGATTTATACTCTTTCACGATAAAGTGGTTTGACGGTTTCTGATTAAATTTGGCACATGAGTAGGTTGTTTATAACTTGGATTATCATTAGGATAGGTACTTTTTATCTCAGATAATTGTATAGTTTTCTCGGGATACCGATATAAGAATTCTTTGCAGACGTAGTCGCGGGCAACAGCTAGTTTAGATATAAAGACATAATCAGTATCAGTGCAGTGTAGTTCATTAGTTTTGTACAATAAAATTAATCCATGTTTTTATCCTTTGCTGTTCCTATGTATTTAAATAATAGATGCTTCATCCTTCATGCTTCGATGCTTTTATGATAAAAAAAGTGAAATAAAGTCTTGTAATAATGTAATCAGCTGAGGGTGAGTGTGTGAAAACGTGGAGCATTTTAATGTAGAAGAAAAAAATGCAAAAAGATTCCTTCGAGCCGGATTTGAACCAGCGACCTATGGATATCAATGACTTCTAACGCTACAGTCCACCGCTCTACCAACTGAGCTATCGAAGGTTGTGACGATATGACTGAAATATAGTATCATAAGTAGTAAATTAAATTTCCTAAGAATAACAAAAACAAACTTAATTCTTTACCCGTAATTGATAGTTGAGTAATTATTATTGTCACCGCATTGTATTATAAGAGTAATTGAGTGATCTTTTTTAAAAAAAATGGTACTCAATTAAGGGATTTAGTTAAAACAAAACTTAATTCATTCCTCTGTGTAACGAAAGTTACCCATATAGTTTGTTTGACTAACTTTCGTTACACAAAGGACACGATCGTGATTTTGTTTTCATTAAGCCCTTAATTTAAATCGACCGAATTAAGGTAATTTAAATCGGAAGTTAAAATAAAATAAATAATAAAACAAAAAAAAAGATAATAGTAATAATCAATAAAATAGTCGCCCCCGGGTGGGCTTGAACCACCAACCTTTCGGTTAACAGCCGAACGCGCTAACCAATTGCGCCACGGAGGCAGATATTCTGGCATGCGAAATTCATCATCACTTCCCTTTGACACTTTTGTTACTTTATCTGTGACTGACTGTGACGTAAGTGCAGCTGTGACCTCTTTTCTTATCCTTATTTGAAATAATAAAAAAAATTATGAGTTGGGGAACGAAAAATCGAAATAAAATGGCATGTATTAGCGGTAAAATGTCAAATGTAAAAATAAATGTGATGTAAAATGGTGTGTAGCTAACAAATAAAGCCAGTAAAACAAATAGAAGTGAAAACAGTTTGTATCACACATTTCTTTTGTTTCATTTGGATAAACCGGCCAAGTGCGAGTAGGACTCCGGTACCGAGGGTTCCGTACAAATTTGTAGGTTGTCAAAATATACGCTGTTATAACAGCCGTTATAATCCAGTGTTAGCAGAGCCCTACTTTTAAGTAAAATGTATGCAGTGTGTGATCATTTTATATTGGTTAGTCGGGACCCCCTTAATGTTTAATTTAATTATATTTTTAGTTTGTTTAGGTTGTAGCGGCCACAATAATATATCATCATCTTAATCATCATCCCAGCCTATATACGTCCCACTGCAGGGCAGAGGTCTCCTCTCAGCCCTCTCAATAATATATAATCGGTGAAAATGTCAAGTTAACGTTATTATAAAGTTCAAGTTAAAAACGCAATTAAAAACACGTTTCTTGTATAAATTAAAGGGCGTCGCTTTAATTTTTTACATTACATATTTGATTTTTAGTATTTGGTGTTATAGCGGTCACAGTAATACATAATTGGTAAAAATTTCAAGAGTCTAGCTACTACGGTTCAAGAGATAACGTGTCAGACAGACGGACAGACAGTGGAGTCTCAGTAGTAGGGTCCCGTTGGCACCTTTTCGGTACGGAACCCTGAAAAATGTATGCAAGAGTTGGTAAATCACCATTTAGTGTATTTTATAAATATCAAGATTTAAAAAATGTGTTCATCGGAAATACCTGTTTCTTATGTTGTTGTGTTGCGTTCATCAATCTAATCTTCTTATCTAATATATAAAAATCTCATGTCACGGTGTTTGTTATCGAACTCCTCCGAGACAGCTTGACCGATTTTTATGAAACTTTTTTCTCTGTATTCGGTAGGTCTGAGAATAGGTCATAGGCTATTTTTTATACCCCTATTCTTTGTAGACGGAGTCGCTGGCAACAGCTAGTTTTAATTTATAAAAATCCCGTGTCACGGTGCTTGTTATCGAACTCCTCCGAAACGGTTTAAACGATTTTTATGAAACTTTTTTTTTCTGTATTTGGTAGGTCTAAGAATAGGTCATAGGGTATTTTTTTATACCCTAGGTAATAGATATATGGCAAAACAACGTTTGCGTGGTCATCTAGTAGACATATATAGATCTCTTGTCACGGTGTTTCTTATCGAACTCCTCAGAAATGCCTTGACCGATTTTTTTGATGATTTGTTTTTGTCTGTATTTGGTAGATCTGAGAATAGATCGTAGGCTATATTTTATACCCCTATTTTTCGCAGACATAGTCGCGGGCAACAGCTAGTAATCTATAATACGAAAGTTTGCTTTGATTTGCCATTCTTTGATTTTTTTAAATAACTAGGTACGTTTTATTATTCTCCCTCTTTTTTATAACAAATCACGTAACTTCTTGTTAGAAATATCTATCTATCTTTTAACTGAGAAAAGACATGTCATTCGTACAAAATATAAATTCAGCCCAAAGTAATTATACAACTTTACTATCCTAAACTAAAAACAACACATTAAGAAAAGAAAAATAATCATAATATAATAACTAAAACATTAGGCCGTGTTCAAACCAAACTAATAACTGTCAGCCGCCGAAAGTGAGCGAACGTTACGCAGTTTATTGTATTTCCATACATATTCACTTTTTCGTTCACATTTAACCGTCAATACGTTATTACGCTGTGCGTCGACGCTGACATACAATACCGTTTTTTTTCACGTTTACACTGGGGCTCACAGTGAGCCTGCTCACATTCGGCGGCTTACAGTCAGTTTGGTTTGAACACGGCCTTACTATGAAAAGTAGTTTTTTCAGGCAATGTTTCGAAGATACTGGCTTCGTTCCCTCTTTTAATAGCGAATGATCCCCGTACTTCATTTTAAGTTACAATTTTTAAATCTCGTTTGAGTAACCTTAAAAGCTGTTATTGCCAAATAAAAGCTTTTAAATTGTGGCAGCAAAACAATCCGGCACACCCTGTAGTATCACGAATTCTTGAAGCCCATTGGCTATATTTTATGGCCTAATAAACAACAATAAAGTCACGCTAATTCTTTAAAATGTCAAACGTGATCTGTTTCCTGATCATTTAAATGTAAAAATAAATAAAATAAAATAAATAAATAAATAAACTTTATTTGCATTTAACAAAGGTTATAAATTCTTATATATAAGGTTGAGACCTCCCATTAAGTCGAAACTTGTGTTAGGAGGCCTCGCTCTTCCAAAAACTTAAACATTGAGTAGACAATTTTAATTAAAGAAGGTAGGTAAGTTATGATAAAGATTATTACTAAGACTTAAAAATGTCTATTAGATTTACAGATAGTCGGTTGCGCCGTGAAGTAACAAAGAAAATATAAAAACTAGACTATTTTTTTAAAAGTGGCGTGCTGTTTAACCAGTTAATTTCCACCTGGAGCCTGTTGCATAACAAAGTACAACTTATATTACAAGCGGAACTCCCTTTCTAGCTAATATAAGAGCGTGCTCAGACAGAGAGCTGTCTGGAGTTCTGAGTTCCGAGTTCAGAGTTCTGCGTTCATTCGAATGTAGGTAAGAAGTCTCTTACGATAACGCACACAGCAGATGAGGCGACTGGAACTCTTGAGCGGTCAAAACACAGAACTCTGAACGCGGAACGCGGAACTCCAGACCGTTCTCTGTCTGCGCGCGCTCTAACTGAAGCGAGAGTTCCGCTTGCAATATTAGTATAATATAGTTGTACTTTGTTATGCAAAAGGCCCCTGGTTGTCTAAATTTTTTTACATGAAATTAGTAATGACAATGACAACTAGGTACGGTCAAGTGCAAAAATATATTATGCGTTAACAAGGTGTCTAAAATATCTATACAACTGTAGCGACTGCTAGTGCTAGCGCCATCTAGTCATTACATAAGAAACTAATTACTACATCCTGCAACGCACTATCGAAGTTTCTCAGCTGCATAAATAAAACTTCCAACTTTCATCCATCGGACTTCGGCCCCGGGCATAACATCCGCCTGGATTGCAACTATTGCAACTACCCCCAAACAACTCTGTGTCAATGACGCGGGTGAGCAAAGTAATTGTTCCAGTTCATTAACTCAATGTAATCTACACTAATATTATAAAGGGGCAAGATTTGTATTTTTTTGTATGTAACGAATAAACTTAAAAAATACTGGACCGATTTCAAAAATTCTTTTGCCGTTAGAAAGCTACTTTATCTTATCACTGAGTGACATAGGCTATTATTTACGGCAGGAAAATACCTTTTCCTACGGGAAAATTAATTTATCGCGGGCGAAGCTGTGGACGGAATATTAGATTGTACACCAAGGGGATAAAGCACTGCATTATGTCACGGGCGCGATATGGAGTCCTGAGAGCAGTGAAGGATTTAAGCGCGCCCAAGGCAAAATCAGTTTTATCCCCGAGGAGTATACTCTACTTTTCTCACCTTTTGCGAGACAATACAAACCAAGGCTACTAGAAAAATACTCGAAATAGACCCAGAAGCACTGATTCTGACACTGACTTTGCGCCTTTCGCAGTTTTCCATTTGTCGAAATCTTTGTAAGCTTTTAAGTATTTTTCCTTCGACTTCTCTGGGAGTACATTATTAACAATTTCTAAGGCCGACCTGGGTTAGCTACTTACCTAACTCCGAGCGAGTTAACTGCTAACCCAGGGTTAACAAGTGTCAAAATGTATGGAACTGTCATTCTTAACCCAGGGTTACCGATTTATTTTTTTTACCCTGAACTGTGCAAGTGGTCCTAAGGCGTCTAATTTAATGGAATCAGGAGTCAAATCACTTTCGTCACCCGATATTTTCCTAATGTTGTATCTTCTTTTGCAGTTTTGATACTTAAAATTGCAGCGTATTGAAACACTCGCGGCTTTTGTTTAAGTATTTGACTTTGTTTTTGTTCGGCCGCGGATTTGCAAATAAATGAGGCGCGGCGCGGCCCGCGGGCACCGCGGGGCTGAGCACGTGGAGCACCACCTGCACGTGCACGGGCTGCGCGCCGGCCTGCACGCCGGGCGATTTTGAAATTAGACTTTAAGTGCATACCAATAAGAACTACGAGAAGTGAGAATCACATTACTGCCCGGCGGGTTATAATGAAATTCAGTACAACATTACTGCCTGGCGGGTTATAATGAAATTCAGTACAACATTACGCCCCGGCGAAAGCCAAGGGCTATAATGACTTACTTTGAGAGAGGTTTGCATGATATATAATAAGGCATTGTCGAGCAGGTGGTGTGAAAAGCTAGTTAAGCATAAGGTTCATGTTTACATATTTTGACGCGATGACTGTATACATATTTATGCTTTCGACTGTACATAATGGCAAAACTTCTGTATAGTCGACCATGAAATTCCTTCACTACCCTAAGGTTCAATGTCATTTGTACGACTGAAAACATTCAAATTAATGTGACAACCTGCCTTATTGTATTGTATTGATGAAGAACTATCATAAAAACTGGCCAAGCGCGAATTGAACCTGCAATGAGGGTTCATCATCACCATCATTTCAGCCGAAAGACGTCCACTGCTGAACGTAGGTTTCCCCCAAGGCTCGCCAAACAGATCGGTCCCGTGCCATCCGCATCCAACGCGATCCCGCAACTTTAGCCAGGTCGTCGCTTCATCTTATTGGAGGCCTACCTACACTACGTCTTCCGGTCTGTGGACGCCACTCCAGAAGCTTTTTGCCCCATCATCATCATCGGCCATCAGTTCTACGAGCGATGTGCCCTGCCCACTGCCACTTGAGTCTGGCGATTCTTCGAGCTATGTCGGTGACTTTAGTTCTTGCGCGGATTTCATCACTTGAGGGTTGCTTTTAGGTTTGTCAAAATATACACCGTAAACAGCCGTATTCGGTGTTAGTAGAACCCTGCTTCTAAGTAAAATGTATGCAGCGTGGTATCATTTTATATTGGTTAGCGGGACCCCCATAATGTTTAATTCAATTATATTTTTGTTGTTACCATAGTAATACATGATCGGTAAAAATTTAAAGTTTTTCATGCTAGCTATTACAGTTTCAGAGATAGAGCCCTGTGACAAACGGACGGACAGACAAAAGCTCTCAGTAATAGGGTCCCGTTCGCACCCTTTGGGTACGGAACCCCAAAAATGGTAGAACACTTACTTGCTCGACTGCATACTTCTCTATTTGTATTAGGATTATTTTAGGATCGTGGTTTTTGCATCTCTATCGTTCTTGTGACAAACGGTAATGTCTGTCGCAGTCTAGAATATTTTGGGAAATACATAAAAAGCGAATACCTATGAAGTCATGAGCCTTAGTAAAACACGTAGAAACAGGAATCTATAATCATATGCAAACTCACGCATATATCGCTTCCAATCATCGATGGAAAATGCTAATCGCAGTATTACATCAATAAGAAGAACGTTTAGCGTCTGTTGCACAGAAAACTTGTCGTATACGTTACAAAACGTTGTAAAACGTTTGACAATGTTGGTTAATGTCGATGAGGGTGTTGTGTAAACAATAGCACATTTTCAACGCGACAATATGACGTCTTCGTTACACTGCATAAGCATACGGGACCATTTAATTTCAGACGCCTGATTTTTGGTTTCACATTTCGGTAATATCATTTGACAGTTGTGAAAAAACGTTTTGAATTTGAAATATGGGTAGGAGCAAAGTTTAATATTACTTTGTATACAGAAAAAGTGGTACCTACCTAACTCTATCAAACCTCCATGTGTGGCAAGAAGCGCCAACTGGTGGGCCGTGGATGAACTAAATCTCTAAACATGAAATTACCGTGAGACTCACTCATAATGAAAATAAACGGATCACTTACGTCTTAACGCGAGTTTAACTCGACATACGAACTATTTAAATCTCTATCACATTTACGTACATAGCCGTAGTAGCCTGCTTAACCTTTGTATAATACCTACATACCACTCCATATAATGTTTTCATGATAACGAAACAACAATGTCACTTTAGCATGATAAGAATGTAAACAGGAACACAAAAAGTTATAATAATAAATTAAATGTGTCTGATTTTAATTTTGCATTATACTCGTAGACAAAAAAGTTTGCTTAATCTAAAATACAATATTTAATAACAAAAATAAAGTTTTTTTGACAAAAACAAGATGAAGTTCCTGACCTCCGAGCTAGATTGAAACCAGTCTTATACAAAAGTCAGATAGGTACATTAGAAGTCAATATAACGACAAACTTTATGTAGGTACCAAAATTATCAAGAAACTGAGAGAACTCAACAAGTATCAACTTCCGCGAAAGCTACGCAGTTAAAAGACTTAACACATTTTAAGACATTTTGACACGTTTAGACAATTGTATTTCATTTAAGTAGGATCTTTTAAGTAGGAATAACAGAAAATTACAATTCTTATTAATAGTGACAAATAATCAAATATTAAATTTAAGCTCTAGTTTTGCAGCGATACGCAGATCTTATTAACTTTTGAACGATATTTTCGCGCAATGTGATTTTTAAAAATGATACGAAGACGTCATGAAGAGAACTCTACCTCAACATAAAAGGACAGTGAAAGTAGATCAAGCAAATTGACAATACGTGTACACTGGATACGATTCACTTTGTCCTATAGGTTCCTAACATGCCTCACAAGCTTGCAACATCTGTGTATAAAGGGCTAAGTGGCGCGAATTTCATCACTTGACCCTACTTTGTGGGATAATTGTAGTGACAACATCACGTTCTGGTCAACGGAGACTACTATCAGAAGAATATTATGCAATACAATACAATGATTCTTTATTGATCATCAGTTCATCACAATGGTTGGTTGTCTTCTACTGTGCGTTTTTCCAGAAATTTCCTGCCTCGCACAGCAAAGCTCTGGAATGAGGTTCCTGCTGCGGTATTCCCGGACCGATATGACCTTCAAGCTTTCAAAAAAAGAGCGTACTCCTACCTAAAAGGCCGGCAACGCACTTGTGACTCTTTTGGTGTCGCAGGTGTCCATGGGCGACGGTAATCGTTTACCATCAGGCGATCCGTCTGCTCGTTTGCCCCCTATATCATAAAAAAAAAAAAAAAAAAAAAAAACGTCGTTAAAACTCGAAAACAAGCCTTTCGTAAGAGATAAGACCGAGCCATACCGAGCTAGAGCTCGATACATACATCGCCCCCGAAACCTCCAGCATACTAAATTTCATGGAAATCGTTGGAGCCGTTTCCGAGATTCTGATTATATATTCCTCGTTTAAAGGTAGATACAGATACCAGGTAAATTGATAAAATTCACAAGGGAAGCTTCAAAGCGGTCTCTTCCAGTTCTAGTTGACTTTTACAACAGAAAGAAAAAGAAAATAGATTACAGTAAACGGTGAAATTTACAGCGTAAAAAAATAACAAAGACATAAATAAATACACAACAAAACTATGTAGCTATATATATACTCATAGAACAAAATTACTGATAGTGGAGGCCCAACTTTAGAAAAAAAACTGAGGCTGTCAGCAAAAGTATCAGGAGTCAATAGACAAAGCAAAAGCATCAGATTAATCGTAACTTGTATCTTTAGGGGCAATAGAATTCAAACGCCCTTTACTCACAACCTTAGGTATTATGACTAACTTCCATCACGTGGCAGACCAAAATACCAACGTTACAATTACCTACACTACAACCAAATCAAAAGAGTAAAATCATTCTCTATAATTTGGCATGCCAAAGGTCAATGTAGGCTAGGGTTGCCATACGTCCCGGTACGCCGGGACATGTCCCGGTTTGAAGCATGGTGTCCCGGCGTCCCGGCCGATAAGCAAATTGTCCCGGTTTAAAAATCATAGTAATTTAATAGAGGGCTGGACTTGGTAAACAGTAATATACCTAGCGGCAGCGCATGCTACACGCTGCGTTCGTAGCCGATAATGTGCATTTTCACCAATATAGCAAAAAGCGCCAACAAACAGAAAACCTTAAAAAAAAAGTAAAAAACTCGCTGGCATTGAATGGCTGTGTTAAAAGTTGTTTTGTGTTTAGGCATGGTCTAAACCTTTAAAGTTACAGACCTATCGTTGTAATACAAGTTTCTTTTTCTCTACCTTTACTAGTTTTTCTTTAAATGTCCCGGTCTGAGTCCCCACACTTATGGCAACCCTAATGTAGGCTGCACTATTTTCAACAAAACCCATGGCAATAATAGTTAACGAAATGTTATTAGGTTGCGGTGATAGAAACCTTTGAAACGCCTTCACCTTTAGGCGGTTCAAAACTGGGCCGGAACATGCTCATAGAAGCAATTGCGCTTAACTTTATAACCCGGCGATGCTTTAGAAACAAGTTAAATTTATAATATCTTAGCTTTACTTTTTCTACACATAACAGATAACCATGAATAAAACTTAACTACAAACTAAATACCTAACATACATACCTACTAATATACATACCTACTAAACTAACTTTACTTACCTAACTGCATTCTTAATTGCATTTTTTTTCTATTTTTTCCTGCTTATTCTCCGAAATTCAAGTCTAGGGTGAATGAGCATTTACTAGGCAAGCGTGCTTCATCGTAGGCCTCATCTTCGCTTTCCATCAGGCATGATTGTGGTCAAACGCTAGCCTATATATTGTATAAAAAAATACCTAATCTAAAAACCGGCCAAGAGCGTGTCGGACACGCACAAGGTAGGGTTCCGTAGCCATTACAAAAAAATCAAGTAATATTTTTCTAAGGATTTCGTATGTGTACGGAATCATCCAAGTTTAGGTATGTTTTATACCTTAGGCTACTATTTACTCTTAAACTACAAATAATTTCCAAGCAATCTTAGCCGCTATAATTTTCCTAGTAAATTTGATATATTTACTACCATTCTGAATTTTTTCAAATTTTTCCACCTAACAGTTTAGATTTTAGAGGGGGGGGGGGACGCTCGATTTTAATGAAATTTTTCACTTTAAAGTTGAATATTTCGCAAACAGATCACTGAATAGAAAAATCATGTTAGCAATCCCGCAATGGTTTTAAAAGACCTATCCAACGATACCCCACACTATAGGATTAGTCGAGAAAAAAAAAATCACCCCCCCTTTACGTCTATGGGAGGTACCCTAAAAAAATTATCTTTTAATTTTTTATTTTACCACTTTGTTGGCGTGTCTGATATGTATATTCATGCCAAATTACTGCTTTCTAGTACTAACGATCTCTGAGCTTTGCCGCGGACAGACAGACAGACGGACAGACATGGCGAAACTATAAGGGTTCCTTGTTCACTACGGAACCCTAAAAAGGCCCCCGTGGCATGGTGCCTCGTTGAATGGCTATGGCGATTCGTTGAGAGGGATAGCTGCCAGCGTTTTGGTCACCAGAAGTGATGATTTTGTGCTTCTTTAATTAATTTGTGTGTGCCGGGACCCGAAGGATCCAGAGTCTCAAAACCGACAGTAACGAAATTGTATACTGAACCGAAAACCTGGTGATTTAATATTTTCCTGCTCTCGGCCGCTTCAGCCACTGCACCTGCTTTTTTATTGTACCCTGGAGGTGTGTAGGGGCTAGGGTATCGACGCAGCTTGCGTCCCAAACTAATACCCGACCATCCTCCAGGGAATCAGAGACATACCGACATAGTCACAGTTTGCTTATTTTTTTATCCATCGAACATCAGTCCCACTTTGAATTTTGAATTAACTTAGGTACTCATTAAGAGCCTAAATTTTCGAAATGTGGAAACCTCATCTAACATGTCGCGTAGTTTTAAAACATAAAGCTGCGTACAGACTGCTCGCACTCGGGTACGCGTACCCGGGCTTGCGTGTCCTGGAACGCCATGTCCGTACGCCATGTACGCGTACAGTGTACGTGTACGTGTACAGTACGTGTACGTGTACGTGTACAGTGTACGCTTACATGGCGTTCCAGGACACGCAAGCCCGGGTACGCGTACCCGAGTGCGCGCAGTCCGTACGCAGCTTAAGAATAACACGAAATACACAAAAAATAATAATTAAACAGTTGATTCCACTTCAGGCTCTTCTAAAAACCTCGTCGCAAAAGCTGCATTAAGTCCTTATCTACTGCAATATATCCGGTGACTGAATTGTACGTTACCATTACCTATATTTTTAATTTTTCATGACCTTACAAGTATTTTACATTAACATTCTTAACCTTATATGCCATATGACGTTAATTTTGACCCAAATCTAGAAGGGCAATTGTTTAACAATCCTTTGCCTACATACCAACTCCAAATATTTATGAAGTGCCTAAGACAATGTAGTGCTTTTATTACAACCATAAAAGCTTTATTTTCTAGTAGCTCATACTTATCTGTGGCAATGGGCAGGCCATATAACCCGAAGAACCGATAACCGTTGGGGTAGACCACAGAAATAATAATAAAGAGGAATCCTCTTTATTATTATTTCTGTGGGGTAGACGAGTTCTTGAGTGGAGACTACGGATCGGCAGACGTAGCGTGGGACGTCCTCAGACTCGGTGGAGCGATGATCTTCGCAAGGCGGCTGGCAAGAGCTGGATGAGAGTGGCCGAGGATCGTGCTCAGTGGCGTGCCATGGGAGAGGCCTATGTCCAGCAGTGGACGAACATAGTCTGATGATGATGAATACTTATCTTGTTGCTCCAAATATTTCAAAGTCATTAAGTTCAGTGAAAGAAGCAAATAAAATAATGTAACATTGTCATTCATAATGTAGACTGTAGTCTCCTGCTTCAACGAAAGCAAGACAAAATCCAAGCGTATACTTTATATACAAACAAAGCAACTTTAATATATAGTATTTATTTAGAGTTAACAAAGTGCTGTTGTGTTTTACATTCACTTCCCTGACAGCGCGAGGTATCTTGATTGTGCTACAACACGGCAATAAGGATCTGATACGCTTCAAGGATCATTGGTGATTAATTCATTAATTATGACAGTTAAATTAGACTTGTGTGAGGAAGACTCGGCTAGCTGCAGTTGCACAATCATCAAGAAAAAAGTACTGCAGAATACGAGTAAGTAGGTATGTGAAAGCTGGCAAAGAAGAGGGAAAGTAAATAAAAATACTTATACAAAAATAATATGATATTAGTGATTTTATTATGAAACCTGTTCTGTTTTATTTAGTGATTTATTTTATTATTAAACCTGTTCGACGCCAACGATGCATACATATATCCGCACCGCATGTTCAACGCCAACGATTGAAATATCAGTCACGGCGTGCAGAGCGATATCTACCTAAAATATGGATTTCTGTTGGGTTCAACTTCGCGTCTGACATTCCGATGTCATGGCGTATGAGTAAGAACCAAAAAGTGAGAACTGTTGTATTTGACAAAGCGTTGAAAAGGTTAACATAATCTAAAACTACAAGAATTGGACAAATCTGAGGATGAGGAGTGGGTGGGGGCCCATATGTAGAGCACGAAGCTCCCAAAACTGTTGCCAAATTATCCTGTATGTATACAGATTTGTGTATGTAGCTATACGTAGTCTCTAGGTCTAGGTGACTGGATAGCCAGTGGTCGCAGAACCTAACTCCGAAGCTTGGGGTTCCAGGGGCTAAATTCGGGAACGGCCCAACACGGTTTGCGAGCGGTAATTCGATCGTTTGCGAGAGGATAGGGATAAACTGCTATTCAGGAACGCCAAAAAACACTGGTTTGCGAGAGGTTTGGGCTGAGATTGGGATGAGCCTTATTTTTTATTTCTAGGAAAATAAGGTTCTCCGATCGGTGCAGATATTATGACAATGTATAAAAAATACAAAATGTTTGCTATCGAGTCTTGGTTACATGACATTAACCCTTTCAACGCCAACGACACATATAGGTGTCACAAAGTACAGTGTCAAAGTGATCTTGACACAATGATTCAAAGCAGGTTTACGTTTTGTCGAGGATGGCGTTGAAAGGGTTAAAGGTTATTTAAGTATGTTTATCAGTTGCCTAGTGTCCATGACACAAATTTTGCTTATTTTTTGGAAGTTGGTGTGAAGTGTCCCGTGATATTTATTTATTTACTTATTTTTTGTAGATCAGACACTTACTGAGTTTCACCATTAACGTTCTTGTTATGTCATGTGACAGATATATCTAAAATACCGTCTTTGTTTACTCGATGTGGTAAAACACAGACAGAAAGCATCACATATATCTAACATATAAAACAACAGGAGCTTAATAGAGTGTCGAAATAAACTCTTAGTTTTATTACTCCAATGTCCAACAGGAATCTTTAATTAAGTACTCTGCTATTACTCCATCTAAAAGTCGTCAAGATAAACCGATAAACAAGTCAGCCTGTCTTTCTATGAAGGATAAAAATGATTACTGACTGAGTCTATTATACAGAGTGATTACATAGCGCCGGACAATGGCCATAGATTAATAGGAACGTTTCCCATAGACGTGATTATTGAAAGAAATAGTTTAGCAACCTACTCTATTGTTCGACAAAATACTACTATTATGAAAAAAAAATTCGCACGTAACTAAGGAGTCGTAATGCTTGGGATTTATTATTTAATTTATTTAATCGATTCTTGAGTTTTGTCATGTATTCAGTAAAATGTCAGGCATACAATTGGCCATGCTTCATATTTTTGTTGTATGGTTTTTATAATTTATTTGATAAATATAGACTATTTTAAGAAACTAATTTCGGTATTTTTGTTTTTAATGAATCCTATCTACATTAAAAAAAATATTAATATATTGCTGACGTGATGTCATCAAACGCATAATGGATAATGTAGTCTTTGCCTGCACAAAAAAAATACAGTAAAGTCTATGGTAAAGTCAACATCAAGGTGTTAACAAGAATATTACATAAAAAAACTGGATGTTGCCTGCCGAACTATGAGTTGAAGCCAGGTTCATTCACCTTTGCTCCTATGTTCTATCTCTTTTCAACACTGTGATATATTGCCAGGTTATTTATAAAAAAACCTTATTTTTTTTAGAAATACGCATTATCCGGCATCACCTAATTAATTTACTTTAAGCTAATTTCAACAGAAATTTATATTTTTCTTATAAAACTTTCTGCAATAAAATTTACTTAGTTTTCTTTGTATTATACAAAAAAAAGAACCCAGTCAAAATCCTCATTTCACCGGTATGCACCTCCTGCGTACTATGGCAGCACTAAATGGCCGATATGTCAGAATCACGTCAGAATTGTCAGAAGTCATTCACCAATTTCAGAGGATTTTTACGTTAAATAAACGTTTTTCGTCGATTTACTTGGGTTATGCGCTATGTATTGCATAGTAAAGCATTGTAGGAGTAATTGGAGGCCGAAATCCGACATAAAACTTCACAGGTGAGTACTTATTTTACGAAAATGTTCATAAATCTTAGTGGCAATCAATTTTCCTATATTTTGCTTCTAAGCTTTGTTAGTTTTTATTCAAAAACCCCACGAATAGGTTTATAATGTTAAGTTAGAAGTATATTTTGTTTATTTGGAGTTAAACATGACCATAAATGAAAAATTGAAGAATGTGTGGTTTTAAAACTAGGGTGACCAATCCTTTTTCATGCATGCACTTGGTACGGTTTCTATCTTCATAATTCATATCACAATATATAATAACATGTTTATTGTTTGTGTCTTTACAATTAACATGAATAATATTTTACATTGCAGTTTTCCAAAAGATGAAAGAAGGAGGCAAAATTGGCTGTCGATTGTACCGATAAAGGGAAAGGTGTAGAGCGTTTGACAATTTGCAGCTTGCATTTTAAGCCTGAAGATTATGACTATGACCCAGAAAGGCCGGGACGCCTACTCAGTACAAAACAATATTATTCTCACATGTGTAGAAAATAAAGAAACTGTTATAACGTCCTAGTATTTTATTATTTTTTTCCATTGACAAATACTTCACTTATGTTTTGCAGTAAGTATTTGTAGCGTCCTCAGGTAAAAGGTAACCTTTTGCCGGATATCAGTAAGGCCGAGTAACTGCAGAGTGGCATAGAAATGCAACCAGAAATGGACCTTATATTGACGACTGACAAAAAAATTAATTATTAAATTATTATTATTAATTGGTACCTTTTACTTGAGTTTGTGAGGATGGATGCTCACTTTCATGATAAAACGGTTGAATAAAAATTTAATAACAAAACCGGCCAAGTGCGTGTCGGGCTTGCGCACCGAGGGTTCCGTACAAATTTATATGTATCTATGAACATCCAGTCTTAGCAGACCCCTGTTCCTAAGCAAAATGTGCGCAGTGTGGGATCATTGTAGATTGGTTACTGATATAGACAGACAGACAAAAAAAAATTATGCTTTCTGCTTGCAATTTATGCTTGCAATTTTTACTTTATCTGTGCTATAAGACCTTGCTTCGTACCAAATTTCAAGATTCTAAGTTCACGGGAAGTATCCCTTGCGAGTGTCGAAAATTTGCGGCAAATGGCTGTAGGTATCTTTTGATTGCGTTGGGTTAGAAGTTTGATTTTTCAGAGCTCCAAGGGACAGTACAGTAGACTTGAGTATTTGATTTAAATTTCAGCTTGATACCTCCACGCGTTCCTGAGAAAAAGGGTCTTGACAGACGGACGAACGGACAACAAAGTGATCCTATAAGGGTTCCGTTTTTTCTTTTTGAGGTACGGAACCCTAAAAATTGAATTTAATTGAAATTGGTTGAATTTAATAAATTACAAAATCAATCTGTTGTATAAAAGTATGTCAAATTCCGTGGGATATTCCTAATGTATGCTTAATTATGGACACCCTAAAGAAAGAGATGCAAGATCGGCGTGACGTAATTCAAGGTCATTTTTTCTGGCTTCAAAGGAATGTTCGGCATGCAATATCCAGTTTTTTTATTTAATATTCTTGGGTGTTAACGTCACCACCGACGGCTAACCTCAAAAAAATTTGAAATCACTAACTGAACTTGTTTGAAATGGAAGGCTACGAGTGTTTCGCCCCTTTATGTTCGAATAACAGCAGGGATAAACCGGATTTGTTATTCGTACCAATCCCAGAACGACGGTGAGAGGAATGGTGTCGAGAAGTGAAGCAAAAATACTGCAAGAACTATTTGCAGTTTTGTTGTGAAGATCATTTAAATGTATGTGCCTATTTAAAACAAACACATTACTTGTACACAATGGTTTAACAATAAAGTCTTGACCGTTGAGTAGCTCCTCTTATTTCAGCGATGTTGTGGTTGCTAGAATTCGTCATGAACTCCAGTATCATGACATTGTCCACTAGTGGCAAATTGCGAGAATCGGCTTTTTCGTTATTAGCCGTCCTTTTATAATAAAATGCTGCTTAAACCTTATTAGGTATATGGTTTTACTCTTTGTGCTTAAATAACAAATAAACAAACAAACTACAAAACGAAACGACACGTCAATGTCAAGTTTGAGTTTATGTTTGATATAGACTAGACAGACGTCAGTCGATTTTTTTTTAAATAAGGCAAAATAATCATTATCCATTATTCGTTTGATGACTCACAGAAAGGGCATTTGAAGGTCAAAACATTTCAACGAATATCTTAATAATGTAAGACTTTTTTTTAAATCTGATATACAGAAACTGTACCGAAAGCTTGTTTCTCGAAATGGTTTTGAGATTTCAATACATATTTAAAAAGTTAGCGGCTAATTATTTAGGTACTAGTTCTTTCCTTTCCATATCACTATTGTGTCGACTTTTAACTCTGTAACCGATTTTAATGATTAATTGCAATTCCTTTTCATCATCATGATCTCAGCCTATACGTCCCACTGCTGGGCACAGGCCTCCTCTCAGAATAGAAGGGTTTGAACCATAATTCCCACGCGGGCCCAGTGCGAGTTGGGAGCTTCACACGCACTATTGAATTTCTTCGCAGGTGTGTGGTATACTCACGATGTTTTCCTTCACCATAAAGCTCATGGTAAGTTAAAAATGTAATTTCGCACTTGAATTCTGAAAAACTCAGAGATGAGAGCCTGGAATTTGAACCCACAACGCTCTGCGTGATAGACCATGGGTCAATCCACTAGGCCACAACGGCTTTTCCACCACGTCAAATGCAATTCTTTAAATAAAAATAATTCCTAACGGGAAACCGTAAACTTGAACACAAAAATCCTACTTTCATCATCGAATTTCTCGGAAGTTGCCTGTGCAGCATTATCCGAGTTTCCTTTTCGTCACCGTAAAGTTCCTGATAAACTTCAAATAAAGGTAAAATATCAAAAAAACATGTACCCAAAACCCAGAATTGATTATAGTGCATCAAAAAGGTAAAGCATAACCAAACAGGTCATAATATAATATCACGTGTTTTCAAGAAACCAATCCCCAAGTAGAGCTTGTCTACGCTAAAACGACGCGCGCCTCCTTTACTGAATCAGTTGTTTTTGATGTGTGCATGCAAATATTAATTACGACTCTTCATCTGTTTAGAAGCGTCGACTATTCCGTGAACTATGATCAATGTGAAACATCACGACCGACAAATCGCGTGAAATATCCTGAGCGTTAATGCGGTGGTAGAGCGAATCATTTCAAATCAGACAAGCTATGTATATTGATGTTATGTTGAACACAGACGTAGCCTGATAAAGTAACATGTGATTGCAAAGAGTCACGAAACTGAATTGCTGCTGGGCTTGAACGACGGTCATCGCAAATGACAACCTTTCATTTTTTTAACACCTGAAAATTACTGCAGGAATCGAAAGAGTTTCGCCTCCTGAACACGGAAAAATACAACAAATTTAAAAACATATACAGGGTTATTTGTAATTCACTGACATCCTCTTAACCCTGAATTCCTATCACTCAAACAAATGTTTTTTGTTTGACGACTTTTCAAAATGAAGCACTTTTTTCCCCATACAAATACACAGAGTATCGTAAAAATAAGAGGTAATCTCAAATTTTCAAAACGTTATTACACTAAAAATATTAAGTTATGACAAAAGCCGTAAAACAAAAAAGATTTGTTTAAGTTGTAGGAGTTTAGGGTTAAAAGGATGCTAGTGAATTACAAATAACCCTGTATTTTATGTACCTACAAATAGTACCACAAAATAGATATGTTTCCTTTACCCTTTTCACTAGGAAAAAGAGCTGTCATAATTTTAAATTTGATAACAACCTTAACGTCAAATTTACGTCATCACTTTTTTTTAATAGAGACTAGACAAAAGTAATGGATCTATTCTATCGTTACGCTCTTTTAGAATAAGCACATCTTTAAAAAAATTTAACAAATTGATTAATAATCCTAGTGAAAATTTAAAACTATCGGCGTCTTTCTCTTTCGAAACAGAATACAGAGAATGAATCAAATTATAGTCTTAGAAATATGAAATGTTGTCAATTTCAACACTGTAATAGGACAAGATTAATAGAGTCATATTATGCACAATGTTGTCTGTTGATATTTATTAATTTCTGAGTAATTGGTTGTCTGGAAGAGATCGCTTTTTAGCGATAAGACCGCCTATTGTCTACCTGAATTTTAATTTTTGAAATGTCACTGTACTGTTTTTGGTGATCAATAAAGAATATTTTTATTGTATTGTAATGTTATAAAATTCTATTTTTTAATTACTTTTGTAACGGCAACCCAAAACATACTTAATATACATACACACGTCACGCCGGTATCCCAAAGGGGTAGGCGCACCACACGAAACGCTCCATTCACGTGACGGGGCTACTTTTAGCAATTTTATATACGTTTTATGTTAGATAAAAATGGTGACGGGTTGCTAGCCTATCGCCTACAACATGCCTATTTCCTTAGTCGATTCTTACGACATTCACGGAAGAAATGAAGAGGTGTAATTCTAAACCCTATCGGGTTTATCACACCAAATTGTCCATATTAAGTATTTATTATGTATGTGAAGGTATTGCTATCACCATTTTTTTAAATTCAACATCTGATATTCCATTACTTATTTCAGTTGCTATTGATGCCATTAGTTGCCAACGGTTTCAGAACTCCCACATTGACAAAACTATGACAGTAATGCAACTAAAAAACGTCAAATGTTAGTTGCGATAATATCCGCTTTATTTTTTATGCCCCTAATATGGCAAAACAATGTTTCGCGGGTTCAGCTAGTAAGATTAAGCGTAGAATAAGCGTATTTTGATTTTCACTAGCTAAAATAGTGACATTTTCCGTAGGAGCGCACTACCCCAGTGGCGCATCCATAGGGATAAAGCATCTAAGTTCCCCTGTGATGTGTGTTTTTCTAGTGATTACATTGCTAAAACTAACCTTTAGTGTGGTCAAGCCCTCCCAAACAACCCAACAAACCAAGGTTATCCACCGCACCATCAATTACATAAAGTCTGTATGTAACTAGTCCAAGCGGATAACTATCTAAGTTTAGTCGTACTACAAAGGGGCGTGTCGCAAATCGTTCCCACGACACGACAAGTGACGACATGCAACTGAGATGACAAGTGACATTAGCGAATAGGCTTTTGTTTTCGTTTTGTAAACACTGCCTTTAGAGACTGCTACACTGGTCAATTGACAACATTTCATATTTCTAAGTCTATAATTTGATTCGTTCTCTGTATTCTGTTTGGAAAGAGAAAGACGCTGATAGTTTTAAATTTTCACTAGGATTATTAATTAATTTGCTACAATTTTTTAAAGATGTGCTTATTCTAAAAGAGCGTAACGATAGAATAGATTCATTACTTTTGTCTAGTCTCTATTAAAAAAAAGCGATGACGTAAATTTGACGTTAAGGTTGTTATCAAATTTAAAATTATGACTGCTCTTTTTTCTAGTGAAAAGGGTAAAGGAAACATATCTATTCTGTGGATGTATTAGTAAGTACATAATTCTTTTTAAATTTGTTGTATTTTTTTAAATATAGAGAAATAAATTATAATAAATATTTTTCCGTGTTTAGGAGGCGAAACTCTTTCGATTCCTGCAGTAATTTTCAGGTGATAAAAAATGAAAGGTTGTCAATCGTAGCAAGATACCTAATTTGAAGCTAATGATAGTAACTTTTTTTTAGTCAGTAAACTTAAGATTTATTTTTATTTTACATGTCCACAGGAGAGACGCGAACAAATAGGTACGAGCACAAAAGCTTGTAAAAAGCCGTGGTAGCCAAGTTGTTTGTTTTGTAGCCTCTCATTGAGACATCTATAATTTACGATACCTAAGCTTTTCTATGAAGGAAGACATCTTGCATCGTAAAGAAACTGATGCACCTGCGTAATAATTCATTGGTGTGTATGGAATTCCCAATCCTTCCCAAACATACCTTTCTGAAAGGAAGCTTGTGCCGAGCAGTGGATTGTGGTACATAGGCTGGAGATTATGTATGTATGTATGTAAATTAAACAAAAACAAACAAAACACTATTGACAACCGTTGAGATATTATAATCATAACAACCAGCTCTAGTATCGAGTGCGTCCTTATTAAACTTGTTAATAAGCATACGTAACATACTACCAATTAAACATTAGCACCTAAATGACCTTACTTTGTTAATGAGTTTTTCTTTTTGGTAAAACTCGAAAACACACGTTTTCCCGGAAATAAGACCAGGTTAGATCGATTGTTTGTCCCGAAATCCCCCACAGCGAATTTCATCGTAATCAAAGCCGTTTCCAAGATCCCCGAAATAAATAAATATCAAAATTATTAGATTAGATATCTGTACCTTTAACCCGTATATGTCCAGAACTATGTTTTTAATTGGTTAGTAAATTGCCACCTGCTCCGATAACGACCAACACCGTATATGCCCATAGCCATATTTTAATTTGGTTTCATAAATGTGTTTTATTCGAAAACGAATCAAATATGGAGCTGCTATTCAACGTCCACTAATTTCTACATTATTTTCGAATCAGGGGGCGTGAATGGGTTGAGATTTTAGATTGCGATAGAGTAAAATAATCATGCTCAGGAATGCTTACTTAGCGTTATTCTTGAATTGTCTGCTCATGTTTGCCCAATGAAGGTGCATCCATTGGCTTAGGTATGACTTCGTCCAAAGTCCCGTTTCGTCACCTTCTCAAATCGTCCACAGTGCTATGTCGTCAGCCTACAATTCCTAAATCGTCACCTTCCTAACTCGTCGACTTTCTGATATCCTATATCTCATTTTGTCTACATTTCTATTTCGACCGCAGTGCCAACTCGTCCAATTTCTTTTATCGATCACAGTGCTGGTTGATATAAATAGAAATGTTGACGAATTGGCACTGTAGTCGAAATAGCGAATCAGAACAGTAGACCATAATAATATGACAATGACGACGATTTACGAAGGTGGCTAAAAAGAAGGCTCGCTGCGACAAACTATTTCGCTTAAAAACATTTATGGAATTGATAACGTATAAATCCCTTTGAAAAGTCCTAACGGTCGCGCAATCGCTTAGAGCAGAATAAAACAAGCATAGTAAGTATTATAAAATCCCATCACATACTATCAGTATAATCTTTCATCTAATTTAAAATACATTGTAATCTATTACGACATCGCCAAATAGTGCGTGGCGATCCGATCTCGCTCGATTCAGGACCGTGTAACTAACATTTTACAAAGACAACAAAGGGGCTACATACCGCGTTACAACAAGAGCTTACTACTTATACTTACCTCGTTTCTAGGGTTGCCAGCTTAGTAAAGATGATGTAAATAATTTGCACACACATAACATCACACAACACAATTAAAATGCAAATTGGATAAACTATTTGTTTAAAGTTCTAAATTGAATTTGGTAGGTGGGTGGATGTTAAGTAAAATTCTGATGCGTCAATTGTTACTACTTAAATAAATATAAAGAAATGAAACATAATTTTATAAGAGGTCTTCTTGGTAGTTTGTTTTATTTACGCATTAGAAAAGCGATAAAAAAACTAGTAAGAGGAACAGACATTTAGTCATACGAGGTAAACGTAAACGTAGGGTCTATCTGGCTAAAATTTGAAAGAAACTGCTTCATCATATACCTATTCCACTGGTGAATACCGTAATTTAGTGAAATCTATGAAAACACAATAAAACGTGTGCGCATGATTAATGATAGGGTGGACTAGCGGCTATAGCATTCAATTAAAACGTAAAATACTTAAAACATTGTGTTTACTTGTTTAGGAGAAAATATATAATACATTATGACACCGCACATCAAAAGTAAAGAACATAATACAAATTCAAATGCAGTGCATCATAGACAAGACAAGACAAGTATACGTGGACATCACGACCAATTAATAACAAATGTGAAAAAATAGCGAATCCTATTCTGAAAGGAATATAACTTTACTTAGTTTTTTTTGGGGAAGACTTAGTATGTGTGTTACGTATGTAACAGCGAAACATACATACACAAGAATTAATTATTTATTAATCATTTGTTGTCTCAATAAATAATGGTTTAATTTAATTGAATATAATTATCAAGCAGTGGACGTATTCAGACTGGTATGATGGGATGTGACTGGCGATGGCAGCCCTAAATGACGGCAGCAAAGCGACAAAGCCGACATTGCGACACCTCTAATGCCATGAGATCAAGGGTTACCATTCATAGCTCCAGAGCCGCGGGGTAACTTGATACTTGGGCCGTTATACTCAAAGTCCATTGAAATCTACGATTTACATGCCATACTAGCTAGGCCTGCCTTCGGATTACGCAAAATCACCAAAAGTAATCCTTCATCATCATCATCATCAGCCTATATTCGTCCACTGCTGGACATAGGCCTCTCCCATGGCACGCCACTGAGCACGATCCTCGGCCACTCTCATCCAGCTCTTGCCAGCCGCCTTGCGAAGATCATCGCTCCACCGAGTCTGAGGACGTCTTACGCTACGTTTGCCGATCCGTGGTCTCCACTAAAGAACTCGTCTACCCCAACGGTTATCGATTCTTCGGGTTATTATGCCACTTCAGCGTGCTAATGCGATGGGCTATGTCGGTAACTTTGGTTTTCTGTCGGATCACTTCGTTACGAATTCGATCTTTAGTAATCCTTACCTTGTATTTTTCTCTGTGTACGGTCAAGTGAAAAAATATGTATCGATTTAATTCTCTCATCATTATGCATCATTATATAGGACATATTTATGAGCATGTTGTATGCACCCATATTTTTACAGTTGACTGTACCTTGTTCTGTATTTAAACATGAAACTACCGTGAGACTCACTCATAGTGAAAATAAACGGATCACTCACGTCTTGTTCTGTATTGCTTACTACGTGGTGTTCAATAAAGAATCGTTGTTTTGTAATTTGGACTTGTGGCTAAAATACCATTTTTTTCTCCTACAGGTTTAGCTAATCAGCTTTGAGTGTAATACTACAGCCCGTTAGAAAAAATATAGTAGTTTCTTACTTGATATTTTTATTTTAAATAACGGCGTCATAACGATAATCAATGTTAGTCATAGTGTTTTATTTCTGAAACAGTATTTATTTCAGGATTTTTTTAAATGCCATCTTATATAATGCAGTAGGTTTGGTTAGGTTTGTTTTATAACAATTCCAAAGAAAACACTGTTTCAGAAATAAATCACTATTCAACTAACGTTGATTATGGAGAATGATACATTATGACTTGTTAAATTATGGGTAACCAAGGTGCGCCGTATTTGAGTCATGAATGTTATAATGTTACTAGCTGTTACCCGCGACTCCGTCTGCGAAGAATAGGGGTAGGTATAAAAAATAGCCTACGACCTATTCTCAGACTTACCGAATGTGGAGAAAAAAGTTTCATAAAAATTGGTCAAGCCGTTTCGGAGGAGTTCGGTAACAAACATCGTGACACGAGATTTTTATATATTAGATTAAGTAAATATCTATTGTCTTTAAATGTGCGTTTATCCGTTGCTAAACACCCGGTGTTTTGCACCAAAACACCGTCGAATGCAGACCAAATTTAAATCCGCATACCATTAGATCACCTCGACTAGATAAAAACTGATAATAATTTACCAAGCCGTCGATCACGACCTTTGCCATTAATGGGTGCACTTAAAAAAAAGTTGCCATAGACTATACTTCACAGATAAAAAACAGCCAAGGAAAAACTGAGCATCACAAATAAGGTCAATGACATAACGAAACATGGAATTAACAGACCAATAAAAAAGTTTGGCAAAAGAAAATAAAATGGTTTTTGACCTCGTCCACAAATTAGCATAGTGTGATAATTTAAAACCGGGTATAAGCTAATAAATAACCCTGGCATGTCGTTATGCTCTGATTTTAAAAAAAAAACAAGTTCGATTTGATTTTTTATCGACATTTTTGTTTTAATTTAAGGGTGTTGCTGACTTAATTCTAAGGTCACTGTCCACTATAAATGTTAATACACCACTTCTGTGATATTTTACAGCTTTGCTCGTGGCCATTAGATCTGCGGCAGTCGAATTATTGATACGGAATAGGGTTGCCATCAGGATTTGTTACCCTTTGTCAGCACTGTATCCGCCCGGGCTTGGTAAGAGTCAGGACTTTTAAACAACATGTGGTGCACATACGCCGTATCTACGTATGGTAGATAAGCGAATTTGCCACACCACCACCACCACCACAACTCAAAAGCTTATATGCGAGCCTTAGATTATTACACTAGCTAGAGTGTCAATAGCAAACATTGCGATACAAAACGTCCAAAAATCCATTTGACAGCTTCATATTACGATTGCGTTACGTCATTCAAACCACTGATTCAAACTGAAGGGAGGCAAATGACATATAAGCCAACAGTTGGCTTATATTTTTAGGGACGTTTTCATGCCGCCTAAGCTCTATCTTGTGTACAAATAATCTAAGATGCGAGCGTTGCAAGTTAAACAGCTTGTCCTGAGATCCTCCTGAATAGACAAGGCTATCAATTGTGGTTATTATACCATCTGGAACTTTGACCTCCGTGTGGATTAACCGCAAAAACCAATGTCAAGATCAATGAACCTGTGGATCAATCTTTTTTGTCATTGATTGTTCCGCTGTTATGACGGTTTCAGTCATGCATGAATGCTCTATCTTTTTGGATTTTCCCTAGGCATGTTTAACCTATTACCTCGAGCTGGCCCCTATTTGACCAACGGACAATTATCAGTGATATATGTCGAGAGAGACTATTGTACCACTAGCGGGTTCTTAGCACTGAATGTGTTAATAACAATTATGTTGTGAAACGAGAATATTTTTTCTAGTCGACATGTTTGTGGATTAAATTTGTCGGTAAATTTTGACATGAGATCAAAGTTGTGTCAGTCCTGCGTTACAATTGCAGTATTTTGTAGTTAACATACGCGTATGACTTACTTAATATTATTTGCATGTAATTAAGGTGCGACAATTGTCACGTTGGTGAAAGAGGGGCCTGGTGGTCGTGGGTTCCACTCTGGACTTACACATCTGAGTTTTTTCGCATATACAGGGTGTTCCAAAACTCAACGATAACCTGCTACTATTCTATGTTGGTACATCTCTATCTTTCCTAAAATAGACAAAGGCTTGATTGGAACTTTGATGTTCTTATCTGTCCATGTAAGACCTGACATATCCTATACCTAGTGTGTGTGAGTTTCTTAAGTTAGTTTAATAAGTGTCACACAAATATTCTTATAATACATCAAATTGTTAACAGTTAACAGGTTTCAATGTTATTTTACGCACGTCTGACACGCACTTTAAAATTATTGGAATAAAAGTAATAAAAACTACGCGCAGCTATCGCCATCTATGTCATATTGTGAAAACTGCGTGAACAGTTACAGAACACTGTAGGCCAAAGTGGTGATGTCAGCTTACATCAATAGATGGCAGTTATTGCACATTGTCATGGTATCGTACTCAATATTTAGTACACCTTTGAGTATTTAGACTGAAGGGAGGCGCCTTGAAGCGCATTTCCCCTCTGCCAAAGGTATCAACCCGCCGGGTATAACCGTTATACAAAACTGTTTCGCTCGTCTCTCGTGACATTTCAAAACGGCACGCGTCAGTGAATGAGCTCCCACAAAAATGACTAAATGCAAAGAATTCGGGCGTGAAAAAATGTCTGACACGTCGAGTCTACAAAAAGACAACGTAACTTTTCATCTGGAAGTATTTCGTAACGTAATTATCGTTGATTAAAAGTAAAAATACGTGAAGTTTATAATAATATTAATGTCAGTCAGTGTGGCCAACTTTTTGTAAAAATAGCCACATTGGCCATTTATAATTTTTATAAATCAATTAATTATTAACGAGGTAAAATATAAATTATTTTGATTGATCTTATACATTCATTTAATTGTTTGATTGACTTCATCCATGTAGGTTTTAAGGCCAGGCGCTGACTGCAACTTTTTATCACCTCGTTTGATTGCTATTGATTTTTGTGCTGGAATTATATGAAAGCGCGCTCACCATTCAAAATGCCAGCGCTGCTACCATCAACACAAAAAATAAGTTTTCATCTCTCAATTAAAAATTCCTAACAATTCTATAGCACTCGACTCGAACGAAGCGACAAAAAAGTGCAGTCGGCGCCTGGTCTAATAATCTAGAATCCGTACTAGAACTAGCTCAGTTTTGTTTTGTATGCGGTTATACCTATAAGATATAAGTGATTGTGACACTCAGCTCAACATGTTTATACAAGCAACAATTTCTGATGTACCTAGTGCTAACAATTGTTGGTAAACCTTAAATAAATAAATAATAATAATAAAGAAGAAGCTTACGGACGATAGTTTAACGTGACAACGTCATAACAAAACATTCAAAAAACAAAAATGAAACCAGGCGGTCACCCATCCCCGCGCCCGACGTTGCTTAACCTCGCTGATCGGACGAGAACCGGTGTTTTGTCAAATATCTTGAAAACAGTGCATCCTACGGCAAAATCAATGAAATTTTCATCCCCCTTTGAAACCCCCGCACCTCCTCACCCCACTCCCCCTCCCCCTTACTCGTAAATTAAATATTGGACTAATGAGATTAACAAATAAGTGAAAACCACATCCTTATAGCTTAAGCCGCTTCGGAGATTACCACGAAAAAACGCACAGATAAACAGACAGTAATTCTAAGAATCGTTACTATTTTAATTGCTATTTTTATTTAACTATGGACGAAGCTTAGTTCTCTTTTTTATTTTTCTAAATAGATTTAGCTATTTTTTTTATTTAAGTGGTATTTTACCGACCACTAGTAATATTGGCTATTTTTACTTACTAAATAATTGGCCACACCGATAACCGGTCTAGTATCGACTAGAGAGGGGACACACATATTTCCACAATCGATAAACTATTGAGTGAATGAATCAGTGAATGATTTGTCTTATCATGGTTTCATATTTTAAAGGTTACTAATAAAATGGAAATGTATGGTTAGTAATAAATGTATGT
The DNA here is from genome assembly GCA_947859365.1 of Archips crataeganus. NCBI lineage: Eukaryota > Metazoa > Arthropoda > Insecta > Lepidoptera > Tortricidae > Archips > Archips crataeganus. Next base: position 9,985,829 of record OX402064.1, read on the forward strand.
TTAAAGTATCGAACTCGTTAAAAAAATTGACGTGAAAGTATTAACAAAATACTTTTTAATGATTCAATACAAGTAACAGGCAGTGATTCGACTTCATACTAGAGCACCCGACCCGAATCGACGCACGCACACAGCCAAGCGTCTTACACGGCCGCCAACCAATCTTCGCCAGACAAAACTACGCAGTTCCACGCCGCACGGCGCGCAATTCGGTCGCTGGTTGAGTGAGTGCTGTGACGCGCCGCCTGCTCTATTCGCCCCCGTTTCGATTCCGTAACGTGGCTATAAGCGCTCGGTACAAAGTAACTAGGTACATATTATAATATTTTCTTTAATAATGGCAGCGTCACGAGAACGTGTGTATTGCAGTGTTTACGGGTGCCTAAATTCAACGGTGATAAAACCAACATTGTAATTTTTTCAACTTCCTGCTGATGCTGAAAGGTAAAATTAGTACCTATTAGGTACTTTATTATTAGTCTATTAAAAATTGTCTAGGTACCTTCTCAACAAAATGTTAACCATAGTGATGTGTCTATTCTATTTATAGAAAATTACAAAGTAAAAGAGACATTTGGCGTATCTGACATTAATATTACTTGCTATATGTACATATTTTAATAAATCCTCCACTTTTAAACCTTATAGAGCAATCACATTTATTTAAAAAACGAATTTTCTATTAACAACTTAGGGATTAATTGAACGACTGAATGTATGAACGAGTGAATGCTTATCTACATTCTTATCGACATGGCCCTAACTCTAGCTGTTTCTAGATTCTTGTCTATGTGTGATGTACGTGTGACATGTATAGACGAGATGTTTTTCAATGTGTCTATGGCGATCACTGTTGTGTTGACGAATTCGGTTTGTGTGCGTGTGTACAAACATTGCTCTGTTTTCATTTGTAGTTAAATTGCTTGTGTGTGAGTGCATTGCCCCCCCGCGAGTTTTGGCAGAAAAATTGTTTAGCAACCTACGGGCGATAACATCTCCTTTCAGTCTAAATACTCAAAGTAGTACACACAAACATAAATCAGAACATTTATTTTATACGCTACTTTTAGTTTATTAGTTTTTATATATAAATAAAAGCAAATATAGTATTGGAAGTCTAGTATGATACAACGCCAATAGATAGCGCTGCCTGCAAAATGTATGTGAGTTTCAAGAGTTTTAAGTAGAGAGTTTTAATTAGAGTTTTAATATCCTTATAAATTTACATACCTACTATTGGTAGGAATTAACTTCGGATCGATACAGATCATTAGTACTTATAAATCATTTCATGAACCTTAAAATCCAAAATATAAAAATACTTATGTAGTCGACTTAATGTAAATAATATTTCATTACATCACATAGGTACTATGTTTTACAGTTGTATAGAGTGGGTAAATTATTATTTTTCAACCTATTTTGTAGAAAAAGAACAAAAAATTAAAAATAACTGATATTAAAAAGCAAATAAGATTTTAGCTTACACTTTTTTTCTTTGCAGATCTTCATCGATTCACAATTACATAAATAATATTTTGACAAACTTAAATTAGTGCTTTTTCAAAAAAATACCGTCATTAATTTTCTAGAGTCAGTTATTGACTTAACTAAAACGCAACGCCATAAATAGTGTGTATTTAAAAACGACTCTACCAAAATTAAACACCATTTTACTTATGGCATTAGACCCATGTGTGGCTCATTGTTGTCTATCCCACGTCATCGTCAGCAAAATTAAAATTCTGCTAACATTTCCTTCATTTTCGCAGGACCGACTGTGGCGCCTTTTCTCCGCCCTCTCATTGGCTGAATCCTCGTGACGTCATCGCACCCACGCGCTCTCTGTGACGCAAGCCGATCGATAATTATACTCGTCTCTTTTTAGCTCGTCTTTTACGTTATGTCGGGTGTTTTGCTGTCTCGTTCTGGCGCATATGAATGCTTCGAAATTCGAATTCGTGGGCGGCTCGTGCGTAGCGGTCTGCTCCGATGTCAATGTGGACTTCGATATTTACGAGTTTAGCTTTATTGGAGTTTTGTTTTGTAAATAAGTTTGACCTGCCGAATGCTTGACGCTAACGCCATTAAATGTATTGAAGCATAATACTTAAACACTTTGGTGTAGTAGGTAAGCTATTTCAAGAATACGATTTCAAAGAACAGGACCGGGAGCCGATTTTAGAAGTCACATCTGTGACACTACTAGTCGAAATACAAACAGGGTAGTACCTAGAGAATTTGAACTAAAATTCGCCAAAAGTCGAATATAGAACCTACTTCTTTTTTTGAAGTCGGTTTAATCGATTTGCTACGAAATCACAGCTTGTATTAAATCGGTTTTGAGCTATTCCACTTATATTTTTTTTAAAGTCAACATAACTTTAGTTACCTATACCATTTAGAATTTCATTTTTACAGGTCTCAAATTCAGGTCAAAATTTAATCTCAGGGAGTAAAAAGGAAAAGATATAGGGGTTTAGTCGTTAAACCTTTAGGTTTGACATTTCGATAAACTTTGACACTACTACATTGAGCTTAACACTCAATCGAAATCACGCAGAAAATTATCCATTGAATTTAATCTTAGCCAAAAACAAATGTCTGTAGTTTATCTGCTCTTCTATCTTTTTACGCAAAGGGTAAAAACAGGACGCCTATTACTGAGACTTCGCTGTCCGTCCGTCTGTCCGTTTGCATTATTCGGTGCATCTTCAGACGACCAGATAGCCTAGTGGTTAGAGAACCTGACTATGAAGCTTGAGGTCCCGGGTTCGATTCCCGTGTCGGGGTAGATATTTGTATGAAAAATACGAATGTTTGTTCTCGGGTCTTGGGTGTTTAATATGTATTTAATTAAGTATGTATCTAGCTATATAAGTATGTTTATCCGTTGCCTAGTACCCATAACACAAGCTTTACCTAGCTTACTTTGGGACTAGGTCAATTGGTGTGAATTGTCCCGTGATATTTATTTTATTATTATTATGTTGGTACGGATTTCCGATCACGGGCCCATGGGGACCCGGTCATTTGAAAGGCATACATGGGGCCGAAGCCAACATGAAGAGGCCTTTGGTACCATATAATATAAATGAGATGGGCGCAACTATGGGGGTCTATCCCCTAATACACCATGAGGATGTGCTAGCGGACAGTCCCCCACAGTTGCCAAACTATTGCCAGGTAGGAAGCGACATGGAATTGGCTATGGGGTTGGGATGTTGTGGACAGGATTACCGGGCTATGGAGTGAGATAACGGACACCTACCATTTCAATATCTCATAAACTGAACTTTTGGTAGGCGGTGACTCGCCATTCACTAAATGGGCCCCTCAAACTATTGCCCACTCGGGGCAACGAGGCGGCAACATTGGTGTGAACGGCTAAGGATGGAGAGGTGTTCCTGGACTTTAAACTTCAGAATGCCAACTCGCCACTTACGGAAACACATCCATCCTTCGAGCATTAGCTCTTGCGCTCCACTCTAGGCGACCAACAAAGGCAAACTAGAGGCGGGGTGGGTGTGTAACTGTGTGTGAGTGTGTGTATAAGCGCATGTGTGTATGTGTACCCCTGGAGGTCTCGGGTTCGTGGTGTCGCTACGCACCAACAGCTCGCCACAAGCCGCCCTGCGATGACTGACTGCACTGGTGACACGACAACACCAGCGGGCGATGAGGTCGTCATATCCCTACGCCTTTTGACTGACTGCGCTGGTGACAGACACCACAACACCAGCGGGCGATGGGGTCGTCACATCCCTACGCCTTTATTATTATGTTGGTACGGATTTCCGATCACGGGCCCATGGGGACCCGGTCATTTGAAAGGCATACATGGGGCCGAAGCCAACATGAAGAGGCCTTTGGTACCATATAATATAAATGAGATGGGCGCAATTATTATTATTATTATTATTATTATTATTATCTTCGTCTTCACCGCGTCTTCACGTCCATACCTGGACACTGCAGCCTACAATATAGTAATTCGAGACAGAATTTTTTTATTATTATGAGAGGGAGGTAAACGAGCAAACTGGTCCTCTAATGGAAAATGATCACCACCGCCCAATAAATATCAACAACATAGACAGAGTTAAAAAAAAGCCGTGGTGGCCTAGTCAGCGCCTAGTGGTTTGACCTATGGCCTTTCAAGCAGAGGGTTGTGGGTTCAAATCCCGGCTCGCACCTCTGAGTTTTGCGGAATTTATGTGCGTAATTACATTTGTAATTTACCATGAGCTTTACGGTGAAGGAAAACATCGTGAGGACACCTGCAAACACCTGCGAAGAAATTCAATGGTGTGTGTGAAGTTCCCGATCCGCACTGGGCCCGCGTGGAAACTTCGGCCCAAGCCCTCTCAATCTGAGAGGAGGCCTGTGCCCTGCAGTGGGACGTATATAGGCTGGGATGATTGATGATTGGAACAGAGTTGACAGAGTTACAACTTACAACTCCATTCTATCAGAGGCATTAGGCCTCATGGGGTGGGGAAGGCTAAAGCTCGGCCGGTGCACACTGGGCAATAACGGTTAACTAATTTGTGAAGAACTAAGTAGTTATCCATTGGTTAATATCCGACCTAATAACGTTACTGTTAATTTCATTATATCAAAAAAAAAATTATACCTACCCACGTTGGATATAATTTTCATTAGCCCTAATATTGTTTCATATAATTTTCACTGGCCGTAATATTTGCTGAATCTAAGTTCAACTTTCTTAATCTTTTCTAATACTAATCATCACGTGTGTTAAATGAAAGTGATTGATTACCTCTTACAGCTAGGTACATAATTAGGTTGGGTTAGGTCAAAATTATGACTACAACAGCGCGCGAGATGAGCGAGCGTAGCGGGCGAAGTGCCATTTCGGCTTTTTGATTTTGAAGCTAGTAAAATTCGCACATTTAAATTCTAACGCTAAAATTAGAGCAAATGAATAGTTAGGAAGTAAAAAAAACGGCTTTTTGATTTTAGGTCTAGTGTAAATAATATAATAGCTCGTTGAAATGGCAATAAGCAGGCCATATAGCACGCAGAACAGATGGCCGTTGGGGGCCAAAAGTTCTAAGCTGGAATGGAGACCACGGACTGGCAAGCGCAGCGTCGGACGTCCACCAACAAGATAGACGGACGATTTGTTGAAGTCCGCAGGTTCAGGGTGGATGCAAGTCGCTTCCAACCGTAATGATTGGGCATCAATGAGGGAGGCCTATGTCCAGCAGTGGACGCCTACGGCTGAAATGATGATAATGATGATGATGATGAAAATAATAGGATAGTGAAAATAGGATTAAAACTTTTCTGGCTACAATAGGAGAAACGCTCGAGTATTAAATATTTGGCTAATAGAGTCTGGACTGCATGATCGTTACAGTTTCCCTTTGAGGATCCTAAGGAGGGGGTGAGTGGCGCTCGGGCCCGTCGTCTGTGGTGATGGTGATTAACTTAACAGGGGGCCAGAGCCGGTGAGGTGATCCGAGCCAGCGAGCTACTTACCCCCTGCGTTCCTAAACGGGGCTATTAGGCACATTTTCCACACCATAATAAAAGCCGGACAGTGCGAGTCGGGATCGTACTTGAAGGGTTCCGTACCTGCGTATAATGTTTTAAAAATAGTTCAGTAAAAAAATTATAAAGGTCGAATTAAAAATTCTGAAAACAAACACGTTTCTTGTATGACGATCCCCTTTAATTTTTGACTTTATTTTATTTTAGTATTTTTTGATATAGTAGCCACGGAACAAGACATACTTAATCGATGAAAACTTCATGTAGGTATCTAGTTAACGCCATTATACAGATCAAGTTAAAAATACTGAAAAAAAAACAAGTTTCTTGTAAGACGACCCCCTTCAATTTTCAACGTTATTTTATTTTAGTATTTGTTGTTGTAACGGCCACAGTAATAAAAAATCGGTGAAAATTTCAAGTAGCTATTGCGGTTCATGACATAGAGCCCTAAGCTGTGACAGACCGACGGATGGACAGGCAGACGGACAGAGGGACAGACAGCGGAGTCTCAATAAGTCTCTTTTGGAGCAAATCGGCTGACAGACGGCCAGACAGACACAAAAGTGATCCAATAAGGGTCCAGTTTTTGTCCTTTTAAGTTACGGAACCCTAAAAAAGCTTCAGTTTATTAACGACCCTCAGAACGCTCTCTGCGGTTACCGCAGTTCTTTCCCAATGATCCTCCTAAACAGTGATAAATTTGAATGTGTCTAGGAAGTCTTAGATCGATGTTACCGCATAGGCGATGTTGAATGGTGTCTGCCGACAGTCTAGCCGGAGCGGCGCCGGAGCGGCTTGCGTCATTGCGTCGGAGATGAGAACTCTCAATGGTCTGGGTTATGTCATGGCGTTAAAATAGCTCTGGAGTTTATGGGAGAAAATCTACCTTAGTCAATGGACACTACGTACTTTAAGCTATACTTGCAACTACTACGCCGTATGCGCTCTCTTCTCTCTTCCCATATCTCTTCCTGTTCCAATGTATGTAATCGTATGGCGTAAAACATTAAACAATAACACTAAAGAAATAAACTACAAATTAGCTATACTTAAATCCACATTCAGGGTCCCAAGCCACGAGATTGCGTCAGGTGTAAGATTGTACAGATCTCCAGGGGAGCCCGAGTATGAGTGTAGAGGGCAGCGCTGTACAATGTGCTCCATAGTTTGAGCCTCCTCGCCGCAATCGCAGAGGGCCGAGTCCCGCCAACCCCACTTGTGACGGAAGTAGTGACAGCGTCCGTGTCCTGTTCTCAGTCTGTTTAAGCGACACCAGAGCTTGCGTGGTAGATTGAAACCATCTGGTTTAACCGTGGGGTCTATAGTTTGCAGGGCAGTTCCAGTAGTTTATACATTCCACTCGTCCTTCCACCTCTGTCTGATGTCAACATGCCCTAGGTTTTGGGCTGTTACACAAACAGGGTGCCGAGATTTAAGCCGTTGGGGTGGAGGGTGACAGTTTGGGGGTAGTTGCAATAGAGAGATCTCTCTCCAGGCAGATGTTATGCCTGGGGACCGAAGTCCGATGGATGAAAGTTGGAAGTTGTATTTATGTATGTATGTATGTATGTAAAACTCTTTATTGTACGTAAAACATGAAAATTAACAGTTAACAAGAGAAACAGATGTACAAATGTGGTGTGTAAATGTATGTGTGTATTTATGCAGCCGAGTTGAGAAACTTCGATAGCGCGATGCAGGATTGTAGAAATTAGTTCCTTATGTGATGACTAGATGGCGCCAGTAGTCGCTACATCAGCACCCCTTTTAGACCGGAGGTCGATACGAATTGCAGTGGAGTGCAGTCTGTGCGTCATGTGGGCGCTTGCAAGGGCCAGTCGCTCAGAGCCTCGTCGGCGAGCATTGTTGTTCCTCTGCTACTTCTGGATGCCTGTTGCTTGATTGCTCGGAGCCTTGTTGGCGAGCGTTAGTTGATTGATTGGCAAGTGGAAGTAGTGGGAGGAGGATTTGCGAACTGTGGACACCAGGCAGATAATAGATATGCACATGCTAATGGTGCACAGTGCGGTGAGTATGGCTTGCTGTGAGACTGCGTCATCGTCTTGTGTGTCTGAAGGTTGCGATTATTGTCCAAATTTTTTTTTGACCCACGGGTCACCAATTTGGGGGTAGTTACAATAGAGAGATCTCTCTCCAGGCAGATGTTATGCCTGGGGACCGAAGTCCAATGGATGAAAGTTGGAAGTTGTATTTATGCAGCCGAGTTGAGAAACTTCGATAGCGCGATGCAGGATTGTAGAAATTAGTTCCTTATGTGATGACTAGATGGCGCTAGTAGTCGCTACAAGAGAAAGGCTAACTAAGGGTCTCGCCACACCTATCGACGTGAAATCGGCTTAAGCTGATCAAAAAAAAAGCTTTATATCCACGCAATAAGAGGTAAAGGCTCAGGAGGATTGTTCTTAAATTTCTTAAATCGTCCACAGTGCCATGTCATCAGCCTACAATTCCTAAATCATTACCTTCTTCTTCTTCTTTTTTTAAAAATATGGCTTCTGTCCCACTTTAATGGTAGGACAATTTCGCCAGTGTCGAAGTAAGCTCTCTTGGGAGCGACGTTGTACGGTGATTGTAGTTTCTGCAGCTTGATAGAAAAATTCCAGAAACCACGTGGAAACAACTTGCGCATTAAAAAATGTCAGACACGAGAGCAATATAGAATTTTGTGATCACTGTTAATTAAGGTTAATCGCCGCATAAAACACTATCAAAATTATACTTCAACTAGCCAAAGAAACAGAAATACCAAAATTAGATACTGTCTACATCCGCCATGTTCAAATGCTACAAATCGAATCCCCCATTACCTTCCTAACTCATCTACTTTCTGACATCGTCAATATAACATTTTGTCTACATTCCTATTGACCAGCTCGTCCACTTTCTTTTATCGATCAGAGTGCTACTTGGTCACCAGTGCTAACTCGTCCATATTCCTTGATCGACCACAGTGCTGCTTTGTATAAATAGAAATGTTGACGAGTTAGCATTGTAGTCGAGATGAAGAGTATACGGAAAGAACATGTCTAGTCGCCTAAGCAACTTCTTGAGTTATAGCAGTTTGAATGTTAGTCATTACGAACAATTACTAAGGTAACCATTTCTTTAAAAGTGAATATTGTTTTCAGACATCCATATTTAAATGGCATTATCAAAAATATTTCCATAAACTTTTTCATGGATTTCTAACACGGGCTTCCCGTGCTTCAAAAAAGGATCATTTCGACACGTGATTAGGACCAACGTAAGCCAACTAATGGCCGGCGCCCACTGACGGCATGACACGGCGTGGCATTTTATTACTATCAAGTTATTTTGAATCTTATTTCAATGAGTTTAGAATTCATGTTACTTTATTTCGATACCACGATGCCGCGACGTCCTGAGGGCCGATGCCACGCATAACCAATAAAGTAACATGAATTCTAAACTCATTGAAATAAGATTCAAAATAACTTGATAGTAATGAAATGCCACGCCGTGCCATGCCGTCAGTGGGCACCGGCCCTAAACTAACTAATAATTATGGACTAGTTTTTTTGTAGCCATCATAATTAAATAACATGGTGTTCCATGTTTATAGTTTTTTAGAATTTTGAGATTTGGGTTGGGGTTTGGGTTTGGGTTTGGGTTTGGGTTTGGGTTAGTTCAAAAACAAAATGTGAGTATTTTAAGTGTATTTTACCATCGTAAGCGTATAGACATGTAAATACTGAGTTGTAAAGGGTTGATTTCGAAAGTCATAGTCATGGTCATTTATTAAAAAAAAAAAATACAGCGATTGAGTTCGAAGTAGCTTAAAGATCAAGAAATGGCACTGACATTAAAACAATTAAAAAACACAAATACTTTTATTTAATTAACAATTCCTTAACAAACAAAAAACTTAGGGCACGGAGTTACATAGTTAACCCTTTATAAGGCAGAGGCGATTTAGCGACCACATGCATTGAGTTGGAATTTCACCTTTATTGATTACATTATACGTCACAATTTCCATTGTAATTATTGAAAATATGACTAGCTATAAAAAGAGCGTTTGTCAGGTATGCTTTCGATAGCTGCTTTTGATTCTGTGGTAGCATGCTCGAATAAATGGGGCCTTATAAAGGCTTAACTCGAGGCACGGTTCTGAATATCAAAAGTTAGTATATCGAATGTATTAAAATATGGAATAGGTTATAATATCGAAAAGTTTTTTTTTGTGATATCGTACGTGTCTCAGGATTTATTAAAACCGGCATCGTATAGAACCCATCATCAGGTGATGTTAGGTTAATTTTACAACAATCTTAAAAAGTTTAGGTACGATTTCAGAAAACAAACTTTTCGATATTTCAACCCATTATCATCATCATTATAGCCAAAAAACATCCACTACTGAATATTGATCGGCCCTGTGCCATCCGCATCCAACGCGTTCCAGCAACCTTAATCAGTTCGTCGCTCCATCTTGTTGGAGGCCTGCCTACACTGCGTCTTCCGGTCCGTGGACGCCACTCGAGAACCTTTCGGTCCCATCGGCCATCAGTTCCACGAGCGACGTGCCCCGCTCACTGCCACTTGAGCGATTCTTGGTTATATATAATTTCAAATGTAATTTTAATTTGTGTCTAAAGTTTTGTCCGTCGTCTCGTTGACTTGTCATAATAATCTACACACACGCTAAGATTAAAATGATAGAGCACTAACTTTAGACTCCAGCTCCGTTTGAAGCCTACAAAACAAATCTATTAATACCTCAACATAACTGGTTTCTTAGAACAGACAACAATCAAAACAAAACAATAAAACAGATCACTATCTCATTGGGATCATAAATAAATGTTGACGATATTGTTATTGTCATTTAATTTGTGAAGAAAAACAATCCTATTTATAGCGTAGCAATCTACGCCGTAGACGCTCGTAGACCCTCTACGCCGCTACGCTGTTAAAACAAGACTAGCCTTTATTAACCCCTCGATACACTTATAGCCTTAACCGACCCCCGTGAACCCCTTCCTACATTTAAAAATGTTCCACAAGAAAATTTATGCTCATTAGTGTGGATATGGTTGCTTGCTTTTAATTTCTATAGTATGCTTTTTCATTGTAAGTTTCCAAACAGTATTAAACCTAGCTTACTCATACATGCGCGTAGGTGTTTTGGCGGGTAGTCACCGCGCATGCGCGGCCGCGGCCGTCCGCAGTCCTGCCACCATTCTTTAGTTGCACACTGTCCGTCGCGCGAAACTGTCATGTCCCGTGCACAACCAAACGACACTACTGCTAACAAAAACCGTGCTGAAAACTAAAAATCGACTCAAAAAAGCGTTCAAAACATACTAACGCAGTATTTAGAATACAAAAGTGCTGTTATACTAATTGGTAAAGTGTGTGGAGGAGCGTAAAACGGTAAACAAGGTACCGCTGTGCTGTAGCGATTTTTGTGAATGAATATAAGATGGTGGATGACTGTGAGGGTGACGTCGTGTTAAGTTTCGTTTTGTGGTTTCTTCGCTGGTTTTTTTACAGTTTGATGATGTGAAGTGATGATCTGGTGTCGCAGGTGGGGTGTTTGCTTGTGTGCGTGCGATCGAATTGGATGAATGGCGCTGACGTGGGCCCGCGGCTAATGTATGTTTAGTAACGTTCTACTGCACTATCTAAGTAATAATATCACCCCTGACCACTCCTCCGCTATTATTCTTGGAGCTTTGAGAACTACGGAACATTAGTTCCCCGATTGCAGCGGAAAAAAGTTTTCGAAGGAGATTTATTGATGTTACTATGACCTGAAGTTAGTGGTGAGGACGGATCTATAAGAAGCCTCAGAGCTACGTTTATTTGTGGATAATCCATTTTTAGAATGCTTCAACGTTGTCACTTTAACTTAACAGATAAAGTCTTACTCGGAAACAATGATCAATGCGGGTGTTAGGTTTTAGGTGATTGTAAAACGTTCCAGAGTTGAAGCGCGGTATTGATGGAAAATACATCAATGAATATTTGAGGATGTGTGCGTGGAATTAGAAGATATTAGTGGTTTTCCATACTATTTCACAACATGATGGTACTTATTTTAGATTAACTGTTGATGTTTCTTTCTGTGTAAATGTTATAGTATATACTTTGGTAATGTTAGTTAGGGACTAATTAAAAATCCAAGTGGTTTCATTTTATAGCTCCTAAAGTGTTATTTCAAAGATCATTGATGGAGCTTAATGGTACAGGAATTTATGACAGTTAGTATGAAAGGAATGAATGAACGAGTGAACGAAAGTCATCATCTCAAAAACTAAGGATCTCCTTTCCTGAGGCCGTATTGTCTAACGCGTGGACGCTTGCCATCGCTTTCGCCATCTCTTTCTGTCACCGTCTGATACCGTTTGACAGAAAGAAGTAGTCAACGCGACAGCAAGTGTCAGCATGTTAGAATATAAGCGTACCTACCGGTTAAAAAAAAACATTTATTACAATTAGTTTCATGAAAGGTTCTCGAGAGGCGTCCACGGAACGGAAGATGCAGTGTAGGTAGGCCGCCAACAAGGTGGAGCGACGACCTGGTTAAGGTTGCTGGAACGCGTTGGATGCGGACGGCACGGGACCGATCTGTTTGGCGAGCCTTGGGGTAGGCTTATGTTCAGCAGTGGACGTCTTTCGGTTGAAATGATGATGATGATGATTTCATGACAGTGCGAATGGAATGTCAACGCGAATGGAATGAACGAATGAATGAATTTTTACACAAATACTGGTATTTAAAGTTGACATTGCAATATTTTTCTCGTTTATAGATAGACAAAGTGCAAGATCTCCTATTTGAGTGTAGTGCAGACAATGTACATTACAAACAAGTTAGTCAGTGGTTAGTCCTGAGGACGAGACATCGAGGATGCGCGGGAATGGCGAGCGCGGCCCGCTATGACTGGCCCGCGACCCGGCTGGCACACTGATTGCACAATATGACACAGGTTAGTACCTATAGTAGTAGATATTACTAGGTAGTTTAGTCTAGATTCATAATTAAAGGTCGTCAAGACGCCTGTTGTTCTTTTGATATTGCAGATATCCATTGAGAAGGGGGTCGGGTAGTGTTTCATGTTGTCGGAGATAATAAAAATTCGCTTATCTACCATACGTACAATACGTTTACTTTTAGTTTACCACTGACAGATTGCTTGCCTTCATTTCATTTCCAACTTTAACGTCATACAAATAAAGTAGTTATTACAAAATCTGCAAACGTGGGTAACAGTATTCTAAAATTGGCTTTATTTGTAGGTAGTTAAAGTTTAATATGAAATGAAGGCCAACCATCTGTCAGTGGTAAACTTTATGTAATTTTACTGTAAACACCGCCAATCTTCACTACATGTACTTTCACAGGGGATGATTTTAACTTCATATTAGTTTTATTTTAACGAATTTGGAGTAAAAATAAGAAATTGGCTAAATTTATCAGATAGTTAGGTACGCGGAATAGTCCAATATCAGTTTTTTTATTATTATGAGAGGGAGGCAAACGAGCAAGCGGGTCATCTGATGGAAAGTTATCACCACCGTCCATAAATATCAACAACTCAAAGAGAGTCACTGATTTGTCGCCGGCCTTTAAAAAAGGAGAGGGAATAGGGGTGGGGGAGAGGGAGAGGTATTAGGCCCCCGGCGCTCTCACTAACCGTACGAAACACGGCAGGAGTACTGCTGCTTCACGCCGGTGTTCTGTGAGGGGGTGCCCCGGACGAGCTGGCCCATTCGTGAATGCAGCTACAACATGGCTCTACCACTACAAAAAGCAGTAACTGGGCCATTCTACTTTTCGTTGACCAGTCATTTTTTGTAATGTGCTCTTCAAATATTGTTTTTACAAAAACTGTAAAGTGCTCGGTTTTATCATTAAAAATTTAAATAGGGACATAATTAAGCTTACATTTAAAATTATCACTATTTATAAAAAGTAATCTTTATTATGTATAAAGTAGGTAACGCAGTGGACATGCATGTCCCCGCCATTTGTATGGAAATTGGTGTATTCTCCGCTGAGTTACCAATTTTTTTTACAAAATTTCTTTAAATTTAAAGTTTTTTTGCTTTTAAATATTAAATTTAGTTATTTCAGTTTTTAAATAAGTTATTTATACTTCAAAAAAATTACCAGGGATGCCTTATATTTCACAAAAGATTAATGGTTACTTAAAAGTAGAATGGCCCAACTATCAGTTAGCGGATTTACACTATCCCCGACGATAACGTCGGTGGGTACTTCGCAGTGGATACCTGTAAAACAACAAGGGTGACGAGAGTGCGGAGGAGTCTGGAAAATATCAAAATAGGTGTGATGTGATCGAATGGCCCCTTACTATCACATTGATGGTGATGACGTTATGCAGTCCTTCATCAGAGATGTAAGACTCGTACTAGGGATTTCCATGCTTCACGGTCCTGTGCTTTGCGGTATTATCATGTTTGGAACCTATTAATTAATTTGAAAATTAAAATCAAAGGTTTATTTCTGTAAGTAGGCCGTTAATGGTTCTTCTTTTAGTCTACCAGTGCTTTCGAATAGACCATGATTGCCAAGAAGAATGCGCCGCAAGAAACCTGGCACTAAGTATTTTTTTCTAAAAACTGTTTACAACTACTCCACATACTAGACAACTCTTAAATGATGACGTTGATGAACTTTAAGTGCATTTTTTCTAAAGGTACACTTGTTTAGAGGGATCACTTTCTCGGAAGGTGCACTGTCTCAAAAAGTGCCCTTCCCAATGGGTGCAATTTCTCAGACAGAGCGTTTTCTCTGGTGGTACACTTTCCCAGAAGGTAGACTTTTTTAAAGAGCCCTAACTGTGCTTATTATATAAACGGCCGTCTCATAAACGTGTACGTTTTGGGAAAATGTGGGTTTCCGAAGTGCACTTTTTGGGAAAATGCACCTTTTGGGCAATTACATGCATGGTAAAGTGTGCATTACGACATAATCCTCTAATTGAGAAATTATATTTTGCGGAAATTGCACGTTTGGGAAAGGTGTTTTTTTTTAGCCTAATCCAAAGCTTTAGGCTTTAGGCTCGATTAGGCTAGGCTTCAAACACCTTGTAGAATACAACGGCAGTCCCAATTAAAACCATCCCTTATAGCTATGTGAAGCTACGAAGCTTATTTTAGACGGCCTTGGCTCCCCTGCAGTCACTCACCGTCGTGATGCGCGATGTCGCAAACTGGCCTCATTGACAGTATAAATCCATAGCATTTGCGGAACCCCTCAACCTTGGGCGAATAATTGATTGGATGCTAATTTGACATTTTGTTGCTGTCTATCAGGGTTTTTTTTAAATCGTGGAAGCCTGTTTGACCTATAGACTCTCAAGCTTCGTGGGTTCGTGTCCACGCTCGCACCTCTGAGTCTTTCAGAATTTTATGCGAAATTACATTTGAAATTTACAAAGAGTTTTACGGTGAACGAAATCTGCATACAACTGCGAGGAAATTCAATAATGTCTGTGAAGTCCGCACTGGGCCAATTCGACAAATGTGTGACAGTTTGATTTTGGCTGTCAAAAAATTCTAACCACTGCGTTGAAAAGGGGAAAAGCATGATTTAATACAGGGTGCTAAACTGGCGCCCAATGTGGGACTAACTTTATAGCATGATTTATACTTTCGATTCTATTTAAATTGCATTTAACTGGTGTCGAATAATTCTTTTAATACACCATTACTTTTGACAAATGGATAGCCAAGTGGTTAGAGAACCCAATTATGAAGCTTGAAGTCCTGGGTTCGATCACAGGTCGTGGCAGATATTTATATGAAAAATGAGTATGTTTGCTCTCGAATTGGACGTTTAATATGTATTTAAGTATCCATAGCACAAGCTTTGCTTAGTTCGAGACATGGTTAATTGGTGTCAATTGGCTCATGATGTTTTCCGAAATATGATTATTTCCCAAAACACTCATCTCATGGGTAAGAGATGTAAGTTTATTAATAACGCGTTAATCATTTCACTGCTAAATTCTAGCTAAGGCTATTTTCCGTTCCATTTTAAATTTCTCGTTTTACAATAAGTACAATACAATGGCCCTTTACTAAACAGTATTTAATAAGTAATTATATAAAAAACAGATACATACAGAACAAATTACAAGGTAAGCGGCCTTATATTTTTGCACACATACACACAAACCTTTTGTACTACCAATCTTTCGACCAATACCAACTACTTCCCTATACACCTCCGTCTTTCAAATAGCCATTAGGCCTATTTCTGTGTTATGCGTCACAAATATTTGTTGCTGGCTGGACAAAAGCCTTATTTGGGCCCATTGTGCGACACACGACCTAAGTCAATGACAATCAAATGTCACGTGTCAAATTATTCTTGCGGGGCGGATGAGGTGGCTTTATTTATACGGACGAATGTAACAAAGGGAATTTGAACAGGAAACCAAAATAATACGTGTGTTTTACGATAATATTTAGGTGGTAACTTTCCTTGGCGGTATTATCCTAAAAAAAAATTAATGTGAGTTAAATGTTTCTGTTAAATGAGTATTTAAGTTATTGTAGCCTTGTATAAGTCGTAGCAGCCTATTGGTTTGACCTAGGGCCTCTCTAGCAGAGGGACGTGGGTTTAAGTCCGGGCACGCACCTCTGAATTTTACGGAATTCACTTTACGGTGAAAGTTAAATATCCGCACTTGCGGAGAAATTCAATGGTGTGTGTAAAATTCCCAATTCGCGCTAGGGATGTGGGAACTACGATCCAATCCCTCTCATTCTGAGAGGAGGCCTGTGCCCTTCAGTGAGACGTATATAGGCTGGGATGATGATGATGATTCAAAAATAATTCCACATCGGTTCACCATTAGCCGTTCGCTTACCCGTTCCGCTGCACCGAACGAATCTGTAGCAACAAAGAACACGATAAGCAAAGTATACGAGCCGCTTTAGAAACTACTACAGAGCTCGATTAAGGCGGACAATGGCATACAGTTTACCATACGTCTATTCAACACTTGTTTGTTGTCTACTCCATAAACCTGAGTGAACTCCTGTTAGCACAACGGGTGCCGTGGTAAAGTCTAGCCTTAGAACATACAGTAAGTGCCGTTCCACCAGGGATGTGCTATGCTCCGAGGGAGGATATAAAAGCTACGCTACAAAGCTATGTGATAGCGATGGGTCGTCCACGATGTTATCGTTAACGAAACTAGACTGTTCATTTACGTCCATCAACTAGTCCATAGACTAGTTGAATTCGTCGACTAATCGACGTGATGTTTGCGGTAAATGTTCAACTTAACGGCACGTCGATTTCTACGAGTCACTAGTCTGTGGTTGCAGTAGTCTACAGTCTACAAATACAAGTCTTATTCAAATATGAACTCTATGACATATGCAACATAGTTCAATTTTTTTTGGTTTTGTTTTGGCCCCATCAGCCACCAGTTCTACGAGCAAATTGCATTGCCCACTGTCGCTTGAGCCTGACGATTCTTCGAGCTACGTCGGCAACTTTAGTTCTCACGCATGCATCACATAATATGTCAATATTTTAATTTCATAGAAGTTGTTAAAATGCTACATGTTGTCGAAAGCTCTTCTCAGTCAGATCATTAGGATCTAAAACATTGACCCTCGAAGTACTGAACCCTTATAGCTAAGATTTAAACATATGTTTGATACACATTAAACTTAGGTCAGGACAACATGAGCTGCTCTCTAAAAGCACGTCGTGTTTACTCTGGCATCGATACCATGACGTACGGTGCCCGACCTTTCCATACGGCTGGGACGCCTGACGTCAAACATAATGACTCTTCAACTGTTACTAATTGTCCTGACCCCCTTTTATGGAAAAATGTATGTTTGGTCACTTTTCTTGTGAAGTGTCAACCTCTGGCCTCGTTTGCGAGGACGGCAGATAATTTGGACGTATTTTATTTTTGTTGCGGGCAACGATTCGTAAAGTGGTCAGTTGCGTAACCGCACGTACTTCGTGCTGTATATTTTTAAATTAAACTTACATTAGTCAAAGGTAATGATAGATTTAGATTTTTTCTCATTGGCGCCCAAAATGGGACTGAAAGGTCTTGGAAAAATAAAGTTTTTTTTTCTCTTTGATTTATATCTATGTTCTATGGGTGCATTAAAAAAATCTTGATAAATGGTACGCCTCCCCGAAAACAACAAAGTAACTGCTTCATTAATTATCTTACAAAAACTGTGGGTTTGTTGCAAATGTGCCTTTTTACCGACACGAAGTATAAATTTCAAGTCGGCATTGGCAAAAACTAGTAAGTGTAGGGTAGTAAATTAGCAAGTGCAGTTAAGTAGCGGGTCGTAAGTCGGTTCGTAATTGGGGCGATCATTGGGCGCCGCGCCAACCGCGTGCGCACCGCCTGGCCCGTTCCACGAAATTGCAAAAAGTTACGGTTTAACTTTCAAGTGTTTGTTTGGAGTTAATAAGCCTAAAGGATTTGTTTTGAGTGCTCTCTACGTCTTAGGATCTGGCCATCACAAATATATCGAATCTATTATCTGCTTTGTCTAACCTGCCTTTATAGTAACTGTTTTCTATCAAACGGACACGTATATTAAAATATTCATATTCAACGATTGTTTAAATTTTTGTAGTGACACTGAACAGTTGACTACAAAAAGATTGTTACGGCCAGAGTTACAAAAACATGTAACGCGACTTTATTGCTTTAAC
Organism: Archips crataeganus; assembly: GCA_947859365.1. Taxonomy (NCBI): domain Eukaryota; kingdom Metazoa; phylum Arthropoda; class Insecta; order Lepidoptera; family Tortricidae; genus Archips; species Archips crataeganus. The sequence continues at coordinate 10,004,079 of OX402064.1, forward strand.
ATTTAGGTCGTGTATACATATTTTTCTAACATTGGCTGCATCAAACTTTCGTTGTCGATTGTACCATTTCCAAACCTAGGAAATAGCACGTTGGTATCCTTTTCTAGTAAACAAGCTAGAAAAGGATGGATGCTTTACATTAACTACCGCCTTTAGGGAGTCGGTTAATGATCAGTTAATTGTTACCGCATAATGACCACAAGGTCCCCGAGGCCTTTAAAGTATTCATTTGCTTCTGCACAATTAGCAGAAGTTGTCTTGACATACATTTTTGCTGTGCTTTTCTGACTATTTCATTATTACAAGGACAAGTTTTCCTTCAAGCAAGAAATATCAATCTATTTGCCCATCTTGCTTGTTTTCTTTGTATCTTAATTTTACTTTTTCAAAGGGATAGTTATATAAATAGACGTGAAATTCTCTTTCTTATCATACCACTGTTTAGTTCTTCATTAAGAAACACAACTAAAAGCGACGAAACTGATTGTGTAGTGACAGTTACATCTTATCGTGTTTATGACGTCAAAATGCCGTCGTATCATCATCATCCAAGCCTATATACGTCTAACAGCAGGGCACAGGCCTCCTCTTAGAATGAGAGGGCTTGAGCCGTAGTTCCCACGCGTTAATTTTGTAATACGCCTTAGATATGTGTTTCCTTGACGATAAGTTTGAATTTTGATCTGTTTTCAACTAAGTACCCTATTGAGTTGACGCATTGAGCTCAAATTTGACAGGAGTGTGTAAAATTTACCTATTTTCGGGTTGCTTAGGATTTGAATTCAGCCACAGTAAGCGAACAGTTTCAATAAGGCGACAAACGATATCGCAGTGTATCGCATTCGCTCCAACACTCGCTGCCAAATGCGACGCCGGTTGACAGTTCGTATCATATTATGGTCCGGGAGGCAAGCGTCAAGCGGGGAGAATCTTTATTTTCATATAATTGAGTAGTATCATATCATAAACCAATAATCCCAAGACACTACCTGTAATTATCAATTAACTGTGTAATTAGCCCGTCTTACGGCTGGTAGCCTTGTAGTTCGACCCATGGCTTCTCAAGCAAAAGGGTCGTGGTTTCGAGCTCGGGCTCACACATCTCAGATTTTCGGAATTTACGTGCGAAATTACATTTGAAATTTACAATGAGCCTAATGGTTAAGAAAACAAAGTGATTAAATATGTACACACCTGCAAAAAAAATATTTAGTGTGTAAAGTTACCATTCCACGCCGGGTCCGCGTGTGAACTGCAGCCCAAACCCTCTCATTCTGAGAGAAGGCCTGTGCCCTGTAGTGGAACGTATACAGTCTGGGATGATGATAAGATAATGATGTTCCTAGCGAACCGCATGTCGCTTTTTACTTGCACTACCTACTGAGTTTATTATTTTGGAAATTTGACAACTTGTAGTTGCTGTCGACGACAAATAACCAATGACACAGGAAACTTGAACACGCTACATTATAGCGACACAGGCCTAACAAAATATTGCGATTGTGTTACAATATTACTAATCAAATGTATATCGAATTGCAGAAGATAATAGTGGCGGCAAAATTTTAATAAATTGAGTAAATAAAAAAAAATAAAAAAAAATTATAACTGTTTATTTCAGAAAAAAAAATACACTTTATACATCACTAACTTAAATCCTTAAATTGTAGGATTGTTGCAGTTAGTAATAATATTAATTACCTACTTAGTTACTTATTGTTTGGCAAATCATCACAATACCTGAAAGGCTTAGGCAATCAACCCAATGTAAACAAAACAATGTCACTGATGTCTTTAATACAGTAAGGGGCTGTTTCACCACTTTTCTTAAAGTTCGGATTAGCTTAATCATAACCTTATTTGACAGATGGAATTAAAATTTCTGTTTCACCAGTCGCGATTAGCGCTAAGTGACGGACAAACTGTTTCTTAATTTGACCATCAGATCAGGAGGCATTTAGCATTTTTATCCGTTACATAAAGTTAGTTTATTTTTTGTGGCCATGGTTGGAGAGCCCTTCAGCCGGTTTCAGAAAAATAAATCAAAGTATTTTTTATTTTTTAAAGAAAGAGGTCATGCTAAATTGCATAAAATAATTTAAATATCAAGATTTGAATAAAAAAATGTAGTTACACTTTTAGTATGTAAAAATAAATCCAAAATTTCGTAATATTTTTTAATAACAAACTTTTTTTCAGTGGCTCAATCGTTTGTTCTACCTAACTTGTATGTCGCCATTAAAAAAAAGTTTATCTGTCAAATGGTTTGGCGCCACTTTTCGATTCGTTTCACGTGATTTTATTTTTCTTTGTTATTGTTAACAAAGTATCGTAAATAAATACCGTTTTTGGATCAATTATAATGTTACATATTTGTTTATGCAAAAAAAATAGATGTATTCAAAAATTATATAGTTAACCATTTCTTTTGATTTAATAATGAGTGACTCTTTGAACGAAAGTGTGCGAACAGGAACGCGTGGTCGTGAAATGCGACGTTGCCATTCCGACTTTTTGTTAAACCCACGATTAGTTAAGTGGTACTTAGTTTGCACAGGACCGGAGTGGTGAAACTGAAAAAACACTAGCTGACAGATTTGTCCAGTACTTAGTTTATTCATTGGTTACGTAACCAGTAGTTTGACAATAAGGTGGTGAAACACCCCCTAATTCTCCCATTAACTATCTAAACATTTACATTTCTGTATTAAAATACGTTAGTCTAGGTTGTATTACAATGATTGATAAATAAAATGTTTTGAATCCATGAATGTGGCAAATTTGGACTTACTTGCACCTAGCCAACTACCCAAACCCCTCAACTGCCACTGCTTCTCTAAGCAGTGGTGGATTTAGGTACTAATAGGAAGGATTTTGGAAATTTCCACGGGGCAGGCGAAGCTGCGGGTGCAAGCCAGTTTTAGATAAAGAACACGGCAACAGCATTAGCGTCCCTGCGTAACTCTAAGTCTAGACCATAAACATATGAACATTAGCGTCCCTGCGTAACTCTAAGTCTAGACCATAAACATATGAACATTAGCGTCCCTGCGTAACTCTAAGTCTAGACCATAAACATATGAACATTAGCGTCCCTGCGTAACTCTAAGTCTAGACCATAAACATATGAACATTAGCGTCCCTGCGTAACTCTAAGTCTAAACCATAAACATATGAACATGCGCTGGCATGCTTTCAAACAATCTCCTGAATCCACACTCAAGATAAATTTTATTAAAAGGGTCAGATGTTATACAATACAAGCGTAAACATCCCCGCGGTTTTGACATCAAAATAAAGAGAGAAACAACCGTTTTAAACTTGTAAATAAAGAGGATACAATCGAGTCGAAATATGATCAACTTAAAAAGCAAAATGCAGTAGTGTTGCAGTGGCCACGTATTTAACATAAACAACATTGTCCACAGATTGACCTAAATATGGCAAGGTATGGCTTGCATAAAGTTAGCAATTCGGATTTCTGGGCGAGATCCAACTAGGCTATTCGCATTCTGTGAAATGGACTGTTCTATTAAATAGATAAAAAAATTACGGAGTTCGGAGAGATAAATCTTTACTTTACCTATTTTTAAGTTCATGCTTCAGATGCACTATCTTTCATCTCGTGCTGGCAATTAAATATAGCTAGTTTATTTATATATTGTTGTGTCTATTTATCTACATTTGTTGTAAATATGTATTGTATGTAGGTATGCTTAGGTTTGTGTATTTTTGTTATTAATCTCATTTGCTGTAAATTGAACCACGTGTTGAAATCTGTTTCTTATTTATTTCTGTTGTAAAAGATTATCTGGAATCTGATCTGAAGTGATAAGGCTGCCTAATTGCCTATCGCTTACCTTGTAATTTTCTCTCTATCCCTTAAAAAGGTAGAGGCGATTTACCGACCACTTGGATTGCTTTGGAAATTCAACCTTGTTTCTTTTGTACCTAATACGCCACAATATCCATTGTAATTACTGAAAATACGACTAGCTTTAAAAAATATCCTTTGTCAGATATGCATTCGATAGCTGCTTTTGATTCTGTGGTAGTATTGCTCCAATAAATGGGGCCACATTAAGGGTTAAGTACCTAACTTATTCTTTGTATTGCTTCCTGCAAGGCGTTCAATAAAGTGTCATTCTTTATCTTTATAAAGTGTCATCCTTTTATCTTATCTTTTTGTCTTATTTTAATAGTTATGGTATAGTCGACCAAGTAAGTGCTTTACCATTTTTTGTGACAGTTTCTACATCAGAATAAAAACAATAAGGCTGATTGTCACATTGACTTGTGAGTGAAAATAGCCTTTAATGTCTTAAGTCATACAACTGACATTGAACTTTAGGGTGGTAAAGGAGTTTCTTGGTCGACTATACTTATCACCAATAAATGTTTTTCTTTCTTCCTTTTCTTTCTATCTTCAAACGGTTGGTCTTTATGATCATAATTAATTGCTTGCATGGGGTTAATTTCCTTATTTGATATTATTTGAAAGAAATTTCAATAAAGTAAGAACATAAGTAGATGCACTTGACTGCCTTAGATATACTCTCTCTACCAATCAACTTTTATATTGTATGTCCCCTTTTTTAAAGAATTATTTAAGTTACCTATTATCTGAGCTAGCTACTTTTTAATTGCAATCTTTATGGAAAGGAAAAAGTCTAAACTATAATCACACCGCTATCATACAATGAAAGTCTCTGTAGAATGAATGAAACGATCGATCGAATTGCTACAACAGAACTCTACAAACTGCCTCTTTATTGCCTCATTTAAAGTAAAATTACTATCTCAGAGTCCCCCTTTACCAGTAAATTGTAAACTATTTTCCTAAGCCTGCATCCCAGGTTGCAGCAGCCAATGGGGCCGTCGCATTGCGCGTGCCGCGCTCCTATTGGCTGCCAGGCGTCGAGTTCGTTGAACTTGCAATTTCAAAAACGTTATGCAGCGTTCCGGATACAAAATTTTCTACTTTTAGCCAGTTTTGTGCAACTCAAGGGTAAGGAATATCAAAGCGTGTTGTATGTTGTAAAATAAATCGTTGCAGCCCTATTGTGATCTAAATTTGTGATACAAAAAAGGTTTTAATACATAACATACAAGTATAAAACCTATTAATATAGACCTCTCTTATTACGGGTCAGCTGCATACTTTTCAAAGCGTAATAATTGCCCTATTACCAAGTACAGGTACCCGCTTGAAAATTACATAGGTATTTTAAAATTTCACGTTTAAAGCCAGCTTTTGGCATTTATTGGCAGCATTATAAAAATTGCTCGACACTTAGGGTGATGATGAACTTATAAAAGTTTCAGTAAAACAACCACGTCCGAGCCCGCAGGGATATTCTGAAATTAAGATGTTCTGGAACGTTAACAGAATTGTGTCGTTATCGTTACTGTTTACCGTCTTACCCATCGATAGGGTAAGGTACCTACTGGTCGCCAGCATGCCTTATTTATCGTAATAATTAACACAATTCCATCAACATCTCCAGTTCGGCCCATTATCGTGCTCCCTGAATCCTTCTGTCTAATTCCCCAAAGTATTACTTAAAATTATTTTTCGACAGATGACGCTAATATATCCCAAAGGAACAAGATGTTTTCCCGATATTTATTTATTTATCTGTTTACATGTAACATGACAGATAAGACCATATCCATTTGAGATCACCTATCCGATTCTCTAGCCATCTGTGTGCAAAAAACACGTCAATCGTATGCTCCGTTGCTCCGTAACAGAAGGATAAAAAAAAACAAATTCAGGGACTACTACGAAATTCGAAGTTCATCGTGCCGTCTTTTTCACTCTTCTGCTTCATACTATTAGCGTAAACAGAAAGAGATGATACGAAGTTCCAAAATCGAATTTCGCAGTAGGGTTATACTTATTTTTTCGTTTCTCTCCTGTGGCCATGGCAAAAGTTAAGGGTCTATCTACAGGGTAAATAAAAAAAATAATAAATAAAATTCGTTTATTTGAAAAACATAATGTCTGACAATAATTACCAGGGGTCCCCGCACTAGGCTTCGCCTGTATCGCGGAGAACCAGATAACATTTTATAGCAGAATCTAGTTAACACCATAATAAATAACAGACTTATGTATTTAACTTAAGAGAAAAAAAAACAAAGTTTACTCTACTTAAAACTAAATAAGTGGTTGAACAACATAGGTAAATGTGCTTATACAGTTATTATTTTTTTTTTTTTATTATATAGGGGGCAAACGAGCAGACGGATCGCCTGATGGTAAACGATTACCGTCGCCCATGGACACCTGCGACACCAGAAGAGTCACAAGTGCGTTGCCGGCATCTAAGACATCTTATCCAATATTGCTTCTGATTCATCGTAGCTCATAGAATGGAGCAGTTCAAAAAGATGCTTCTTAGCTTCATTTAAAGTGCAGCCCTTTAGGTTACAGTAATTTAAAATTTTATTATAAGTAAATGCCCTGATGTGCCCTGGTGACATCTAAGACGTAATACAAAACTATATTTTCTAGATCCACTCATGATTACGATCAACTTTTACTATAGGACCAACTTCGAAAACGTAAACACAAAATCGACATCTCCATACAAATTGCGAAACCAGTTGATTGCTTTTAGTATGCGAGGCTTAATTTTTTTTCTACCGATTTCGATATTAAAAGAGATAAAAGTTGATCGTAATCATGAGTGGATCCAGAAAATATAATTTTTCACGACACTGCTCGAAAATGTGGCCATAGATAACCTAAATCCAGTACTCAAAACTGCCTATATATGTACATTTAACAGCTGACTCATTTATGGCACACAAACACGACAACAAAGTTACACTAATCGAAAACAGGACGTATCAGTATATGTATTTCATTATACGATACGACTTTTTGAAAGATAATTTCTGAATTTCATTCCTGGCGTGCTGAAACGACATTATTGGACCAATCAACAGTAATCGTCTGCTGCATGGGATGGATGGATGGATGAATGGATGGACGGACGGACGGACGGACGGACGGACGGACGGACGGACGGACGGACGGACGGACAGACGGACTGGATGGACGGATGGACGGGATGGACGGGATGGACGGAATGGACGGATGGACGGGATGGATGGACGGATAGACGGATGGACGGAATGGACGGGATGGACGGGTTGGACGGGATAGACGGGTTGGACGGGATGGACGGGATGGACGGGATGGACGGGTTGGACGGGATGGACGGGGTGGACGGGATGGACGGGATGGACGGGATGGACGGGTTGGACGGGATGGACGGGATGGACGGGACGGATGGACGGGATGGACGGAATGGACGGGATGGCTGGAATGGACGGGATGGACGGGATGGACGGGTTGGACGGGATGGACAGAATGGACGGATGGGCAGATGGACGGGATGGACAGGATGGACGGATGGACGGATGAACGGGATGGACGGAATGGACGGATGGACGGGATGGATGGACGGAATGGACGGGATGGACGGGATGGGCGGGATGGACAGAATGGACGGATGGGCAGATGGACGGGATGGACAGGATGGACGGGATGGACGGGATGGACGGGACGGATGGACGGATGGACGGGATGGACGGGATGGACGGGATGGATGGATGGACGGGATAGACGGGATAGATGGACGGATGGACGGATGGTCGGATGGACGGGATGGACGGGATGGACAGGATGGACGGGATGGACGGGATGGATGGATGGATGATTATGATGATGATGATGATAATGATTTCCTCGCATTAGTCGTGAAAAGCACAATGTTTAGTCTCGGCCAAAAGTGCAATAGATGGACTCGTACTTTCGAGGGCCTCCGCTACGCGTCGGCCCTCAAACAAACTCGTCCATCTATTGCTTGCTTTCCAGCCTCTACAACAATGTACTATTGTATTACGTCTTAGATGTCACTCTGTATAGCTAATATTTTTTAGTCAGGTCTACATCGGCGTGTGGGACGCCTGACCAACTTTCGGCCCATTTCGATTCGATACACAGGAGAAACAAGTTTTGTTTCTTACGTATACGCTGTGTATTGTAGGCACTGGCCACCGAGACAGTGTTGCTGTTTCGAATATTTGAATTTACGGCTTCTGGAATTCGAATCAAGAAATGAACGACGGACAGCGAACGGTCTGGGCAGCCATTCTTGATTAGGCCGTGCCTCGGCAGTGTTTCAATAATTTATATTGTTTGATTAATAAATGAAGTGTTACAGTGTAAATCCAAGTTTTCTTTTGAATAAAGTCAAGTTAGGATCTTAGGCAGTATTTCCCTTTTCAGAGCATAGGGATCCCCTACACATATTAGTCCCAGTTAAGGCCAGGCGGTACTTTGCAGAGGTCCATATTAATGAAGTGCAATATTTTTATCTTGCTTCTTCTCTTCCAACATAGATCTGTAGCGGGTAGCGAAGGAATAATACTTTCGCATTTGTAATATAAGTTAGAATATTAAAACTCTCAGAATCAGGCCGCCATATTTTAGTGTTCCAATGCGGAAGTACACCACCGTTTCCTGTGTGTAATATTGCGTGTTATTGCTATAAGTGGTTTAACGCTAGTTCAACGTTATTTAATAGGTTCTGCTACAATATCTTACACGATCCGTTAATACTTCAGCATGTGCGCAAATGCGTGACGAATACTACAATAAAAACAACTTATAATGACAGCACATTATATTATAAATATTTACACCCTATAAACACTTATTTCTTACAATACAATACAATACAATACAATACAATACAATACAATGACTCTTTATTGTACACCACAAATAAAACAATACAGAAAAACAAGTAGGTAGGTATAGTCGGGGTAAGAAATGGTTCGTCACTTTTCGACCGTAACTCGTTGAAATAGAGTCGAAAAGTGACGAACCTTTTTTTACCCCGACTATACATGGAAAAATACACAAGGTAAGCTAATAGGGCGGCCTTATCGCTTCAAATAAATAAATAAAAACTATTTATTTTTAGGCCTAAAACACATTAACTTTCAATTTTAAAATTAGATAGGTGTTCATTTGTTTTAATATACTTAAATAAATAAATATCACGGGACAATTCACACCAACTGACCTAGTCCTAAACTAAGCAAAGCTTGTACTATGGGCACTAGACAACGGATAAACATACTTATATAGATAGATATTAAACAAACAAGACTCGAGCACAAACATTCGTATTATTCAAACAATATGTCTGCCCCGACCGGGAATCGAAATATAAATAAAAATAGTCAACAGAGTTGGCAAATAATTGACGAACCAGCTTGCTCTTGACCTGTAGCTCGTTCTAAGGGAGAAATGCGTTTCGACAGCTCATAAAAATATGTCAAATTGATTTGTGGTGTCGAACTACTAATAATTCAAAATGTGACAGTTGCTAACTAGGTCCGTCATTAAATTCTGTTGTTTTTTTAATCGTTGAACTAAATTAAATAAAAAGATAATAATGATAATTAAGAGTAAAATGTATTTTTACCACTCAACAAGCTATTGGGCACTGATTAATATTGTCTACAGCGCCATCTAGGGGGTGATTTGCGCAGCGTCCATTTTGTCTGGCCGGGCATCTTCAAAGTGGGTCGCGCGGCCGTTGACCCCGTGCCCTGATGCACAAATTACATTCTATAATGCCTTTTAGATATACTTATAATGGCTGTTTTGTATTAATATGGGGTCGTACGGGGCTTCAGGCTTAGTAATTTTATTTAAGGGCGGGTGTTTTAGACAGAATGCGTTAACGACGACCGGATAGTCTAAACTCTAAGAACGCGCGCAGACAGAGAGCGGTCTGGAGTTCCGAGTTCCGCGTTCAGAGTTCTGTGTTTTGACCGCTCGAGAGTTCCGACCGCCTGCTGTGTGCGTTATCGTAAGGGACTCAGTACATTCGAAAGAACGCAGAACTCGGAACTCGGAACGCGGAACTCCAGACCGCTCTCTGTCTGCGCGCGCTCTAATGGTTAGAGAACCTGACTACGAAGCTTGAGGTCCCGGGTTCGATTCCCGGTCGAGGCAGATATTTGTGTGAAAAATACGAATGTTTGTGGTCGAGTCTTGGATGTTTACTGCGTATTTAAGTATATATTTATCTAAGCATGACATGTTTTATTTTTTTGGCTATATTATAGAGAATTTAATTTTGTACGCCTATTTTTAGGTAGAAAGTGGAGATTCGGACTAGTTTTAAGATCATTTATGTACACCTGCTTTCAACAAATAAATATACTTACTTACTTACTTAAGTATATAAGTATGTTTATCCGTTGTTTAGTACCCATAGTACAAGCTTTGCTTAGTTTGGAACTAGGTCAATTTGTGTCAATTGTCCCATGATTGATGATTTATTTATTTATTTAATATGTAGTGGTCCCTAAAGTTCTCCGGGCCGAAAAGTTTTTAAAAAGTAAATAAGTTTTAGACCCCCTTACCTGACATTACTCTGCAGTGACTAGGTACATCAAAAAGTCTTATTAAGAGGACCTTCATGGTTTGAGCCTATTTCTGGGGCCAACCAGGTATCCACCCGTGACCCACCAGTGGATCACGACCCAATAGTTTGGAAAATGCTAGTCTAAAAATTACCTTTTAAACTAAATGCATTAGAAAAATCGTAAATACTAGTAGAAATAAAACAGTGCACGTTTGGCAGCCGCCGTGACGTGCGACTCCGAGAGGAAGGGCTACGGATTAGCCCGAAACATGTCAAGTTAAACTCGTTTTAAGACGTGAGTGATCCGTTTATTTTCACTATGAGTGACTCTCACGGTAGTTTCATGTTTAAAATACTAGTGAAATGTAAGTATATAATGAACTAAAACAATTACTTTGCTCACCCGCGACCTTACAATAGTTACGTTTATGCAAGAAATGTGCGTTCATGCAGTTCCTCCACCTCCACACTGTACGAACACACACAAATCACATAAACCCAACCATCACCACCACCAAGCTACACTGACGCGTTTCGAACTCAACCAGAGCTCATCTTCAGAGTTACCACAACCGTATGCTATGCTACCAAACGTTAAACTAACAAACCAAAACAAATGTTTTAACTTGTCACTGTAACTTCTCAAGTACCCACTTTATTTTTCTTATTCTCAAACTACCCCACAAAAATTAACTTTTATTGACATATTTAAAACTACCTTGAATTTTTTTGTTTATTTATTTATAAGGCATATTTAATTAATACTAACTGTTCAAATTCGACCCAAGCCGCAGTAAAGGAGAAGATACTAAATTTACCTGTTCATTAATAATAGACCCCATAGTGTTGTACCTAATTATTTCCATGCATTCCAGAGCATCCAGACGCAACCCCTTGCCGCAATAATGTAACACTTCATAAGAATCTGAATCTAACAATGAATGATTTGATTCCAACAAATGTTTTGCAAAATTCGATCTATCTGGATGCTCATTCCTATATGCCGAAACATGCTCTTTAAATCTAGTATTAAAACTTCGGCCTGTCTGTCCTACGTATATCCCATTGCAGTCATTACAAGTAAGCTTGTATACCCCCGATCTAGTTCCCTTATCTACCTGTTCTTTGTGGTTACATAGCCTAGAGTACAAAGAGTTGTTAGTCTTAAAGGCAACATTAATATTGTTTGATTTTAAAATGCCATAAATCTTATCAGACAAACCCCCGACGTAAGAGATGCTAGATCTATATTTGTTAGTAGACTGAGAAGGTAACGCAGCGTAAAGCATGCTATTTACTAACCGTGCCTGCTTCTTTTGAACTAAACTATCTACCATTGATTTTGTATAACCATTTGAGATCGCTATCTGATAAATAGTACTCAACTCTAAATCATAATGTTCCTTAGAAAGAGGCACAGTCAACAATCTATTAACATAACAATGGAAAGCAGCCAGTTTATGCTGCCACGGATGATTAGAAGATGCTGGTATAACAGCATCTGTGTACGTGGGCTTACGGTATATTTTAAATTGATGTTTACCATTTAATTTTGAAATCGTTAAATCCAAAAAGTTCAACGAACAATTTTCCTCCAATTCTTTTTTGAACCTTATCTTTACGTGCTTGTTATTCAAACCATTAATAAACACGTCAAGCTGTCTCATACTCCCTCTCCAGCATAGGATCAAATCATCAACAAACCTAAAATAGTACACAATATTACTATTACCCACAATATACTGATTCTCAAAATGATCCATAAATATATCTGCCATTAAAGGACTCAGAGGTGAACCCATAGCTAAACCATCACTCTGTAAGTAATAAAGACCATTGAACCGGAAATAATTTTGTTTCATGCATAAAGTTACCAAATCTATTAATTCACAAACTTCACCCGGATGCAACCGCTTCCTTTCTAAGTGGTCTTTTAGAATTTCTAGTGTCTCACTATATGGTACGTTAGTAAATAAACTGTCTACATCCAAAGAAAGCAACGTTGCATTCGGCGGTATGCTGATGTCCTTAATTTTACTAACCAAATCTAAACCATTTTTTAAACTATAAGAAGGTTTAAAGGAAGCCTTCACACGAATAATACTATTTAATTTCTTCGCCAATTTATATGCTGGAGCACTCACGTATGAGACAACTGGACGAACAGGCACATCATCTTTATGAATTTTAGGTAATCCATATAGAATTGGCGCCTGCGGATTCATGGGAATTACAAAATTCTTTTGTTGTTCGGTTTCAAAGGCAAACAAAGAACCCTTTATTAGTCTCTTTAGATCTTTGTGAAATGTAATTGTAGGGTCCTTACGTAAAACTGTAAAACCGTCCCCTTGAACGATATCTAAAACTTTCCGATTATATTGATACCTATCCAATAAAACAATACAATTTCCTTTGTCTGCCTTTGTCACCACTAAATCATTATCATACACTTTCTCCTGAATAGATCTCAAAGAATTTAATTCGGTTATATTGACAATACACTCTGTGGAATTGGTATTTTTAAGTGTATTTGCCACTAACACTTTTGTTTCAAAATCACCACAGTTACTTGTAATAGCAACCTCAGAATCTACCGCCAAACCTTCCACTATTTTTTGACTAAATTTAGTGGGTAGATTATATTTTAAACCTTTTTCCAATAACTGATTCTCATTATCCAAAAGCAATAGCTGCTAGAATTGCAATGGAAAGGGCGAGGAAAATATGGTTAAGTGAAGAGTCGCGTAGTTGGTTCCGTGTTAGAGATAATTTAAAATTACATCTCAAAGTATTGCAGTCTGAACTTACTTTTAAGTTACATAAAATTGAATTCGATCGTTTGGATGAAAAAGCCCGGTTTTTTGCTTCAGTAGACGCTCATAAAAAGTATTTGACTCAGTGTAAAAAGTTACGTTGGCTTACAGGACGACGAACAGAATCTTTTTCTTCTTTGAACAATAATTATCGAGGTTCTACTAACGGTCATAATTTCTACCCTCGCGTTAAAAATCTTACTAATGTGGAATTTTTGGATAATGAGAATCAGTTATTGGAAAAAGGTTTAAAATATAATCTACCCACTAAATTTAGTCAAAAAATAGTGGAAGGTTTGGCGGTAGATTCTGAGGTTGCTATTACAAGTAACTGTGGTGATTTTGAAACAAAAGTGTTAGTGGCAAATACACTTAAAAATACCAATTCCACAGAGTGTATTGTCAATATAACCGAATTAAATTCTTTGAGATCTATTCAGGAGAAAGTGTATGATAATGATTTAGTGGTGACAAAGGCAGACAAAGGAAATTGTATTGTTTTATTGGATAGGTATCAATATAATCGGAAAGTTTTAGATATCGTTCAAGGGGACGGTTTTACAGTTTTACGTAAGGACCCTACAATTACATTTCACAAAGATCTAAAGAGACTAATAAAGGGTTCTTTGTTTGCCTTTGAAACCGAACAACAAAAGAATTTTGTAATTCCCATGAATCCGCAGGCGCCAATTCTATATGGATTACCTAAAATTCATAAAGATGATGTGCCTGTTCGTCCAGTTGTCTCATACGTGAGTGCTCCAGCATATAAATTGGCGAAGAAATTAAATAGTATTATTCGTGTGAAGGCTTCCTTTAAACCTTCTTATAGTTTAAAAAATGGTTTAGATTTGGTTAGTAAAATTAAGGACATCAGCATACCGCCGAATGCAACGTTGCTTTCTTTGGATGTAGACAGTTTATTTACTAACGTACCATATAGTGAGACACTAGAAATTCTAAAAGACCACTTAGAAAGGAAGCGGTTGCATCCGGGTGAAGTTTGTGAATTAATAGATTTGGTAACTTTATGCATGAAACAAAATTATTTCCGGTTCAATGGTCTTTATTACTTACAGAGTGATGGTTTAGCTATGGGTTCACCTCTGAGTCCTTTAATGGCAGATATATTTATGGATCATTTTGAGAATCAGTATATTGTGGGTAATAGTAATATTGTGTACTATTTTAGGTTTGTTGATGATTTGATCCTATGCTGGAGAGGGAGTATGAGACAGCTTGACGTGTTTATTAATGGTTTGAATAACAAGCACGTAAAGATAAGGTTCAAAAAAGAATTGGAGGAAAATTGTTCGTTGAACTTTTTGGATTTAACGATTTCAAAATTAAATGGTAAACATCAATTTAAAATATACCGTAAGCCCACGTACACAGATGCTGTTATACCAGCATCTTCTAATCATCCGTGGCAGCATAAACTGGCTGCTTTCCATTGTTATGTTAATAGATTGTTGACTGTGCCTCTTTCTAAGGAACATTATGATTTAGAGTTGAGTACTATTTATCAGATAGCGATCTCAAATGGTTATACAAAATCAATGGTAGATAGTTTAGTTCAAAAGAAGCAGGCACGGTTAGTAAATAGCATGCTTTACGCTGCGTTACCTTCTCAGTCTACTAACAAATATAGATCTAGCATCTCTTACGTCGGGGGTTTGTCTGATAAGATTTATGGCATTTTAAAATCAAACAATATTAATGTTGCCTTTAAGACTAACAACTCTTTGTACTCTAGGCTATGTAACCACAAAGAACAGGTAGATAAGGGAACTAGATCGGGGGTATACAAGCTTACTTGTAATGACTGCAATGGGATATACGTAGGACAGACAGGCCGAAGTTTTAATACTAGATTTAAAGAGCATGTTTCGGCATATAGGAATGAGCATCCAGATAGATCGAATTTTGCAAAACATTTGTTGGAATCAAATCATTCATTGTTAGATTCAGATTCTTATGAAGTGTTACATTATTGCGGCAAGGGGTTGCGTCTGGATGCTCTGGAATGCATGGAAATAATTAGGTACAACACTATGGGGTCTATTATTAATGAACAGGTAAATTTAGTATCTTCTCCTTTACTGCGGCTTGGGTCGAATTTGAACAGTTAGTATTAATTAAATATGCCTTATAAATAAATAAACAAAAAAATTCAAGGTAGTTTTAAATATGTCAATAAAAGTTAATTTTTGTGGGGTAGTTTGAGAATAAGAAAAATAAAGTGGGTACTTGAGAAGTTACAGTGACAAGTTAAAACATTTGTTTTGGTTTGTTAGTTTAACGTTTGGTAGCATAGCATACGGTTGTGGTAACTCTGAAGATGAGCTCTGGTTGAGTTCGAAACGCGTCAGTGTAGCTTGGTGGTGGTGATGGTTGGGTTTATGTGATTTGTGTGTGTTCGTACAGTGTGGAGGTGGAGGAACTGCATGAACGCACATTTCTTGCATAAACGTAACTATTGTAAGGTCGCGGGTGAGCAAAGTAATTGTTTTAGTTCATTAATATGGACCTCCGCAAAGTAACGCCTGATTCAATAAATTATTTAAGTATATAATTTTTAGGGTTCCGTAGCCAAATGGCAAAAAACGGAACCCTTATGGATTCGTCATGTCTGTGTGTCTGTCAATCTGTCTGTCCGTCCATATGTCACAGCCACTTTTTTCCGAAACTATAAGAACTATGCTGTTGAAACTTGGTAGGTAAGTAGATGTATTCTGTGAACCGCATTAAGATGTTCACACAAAAATAGAAAAAAAAACAATACATTTTGGGGGTTACCCCCCCATTAGAACTGAAACTCAAAAAATTTTATTTTCATCAAACCCATACGAGTGGGGTATCTATGGATAGGTCTTCAAAAATGATATTGAGGTTTTTAATAATCATTTTTTTCTAAACTGAATAGTTTGCGCGAGAGACACTTCCAAAGTGGTAAAATGTGTGTCCCCCTGTAATTTCTAAAATACTAGGGGCGTTCAATAAAAAGTGAGAATGAGTATGTTATAAACAACTTTTACTAAATGTCATTTTATTTTTCGACATAGTCACCTTTTAGCATAATACACTTAGTATATCTTTTTTCTAAACTTAAAATTCCATTTTTAAAAAAGGTCTCATCTTGAGTACTTAAAAAATCTTGTACTGCAGCGACTACCGCGTCGTCGTCTTCAAATTTCTGGCCTCTCAGGTATTGTTTCAATCTCGGAAATAGGTAGAAATCACTGGGACCGAGATCTGGTGAATACGGAGGATGCTTAAGGATATCGAACCCAGCATCACGAATTGCAGCCATTGTAACGGCGGACTTGTGTGCCGGGGCATTGTTCTGGTGGAACAGTACAACTTTCGAGAGTTTACCTCGCCGTTTTTCGCGGATCTCATTGCGCAATGTTGCTATTTGTTAGGCGTATAAAGTGCCCGTAATAGTGGCTCCATGCTCGAGATACTCAATCATTAATACCCCTTTACCATCCCAAAAAACAGAGCCCATGACCTTACCGGCAGATGGGCTCACCTTTGATTTCTTCGGAGTTGGAGATGATGGCCTTTTCCATGTCACAGACTGCAGTTTCGTTTCAGGGTCGTAATGATGGAGCCATGTTTCGTCCATTGTTATAAATCGCGCCAAAAAAAGTTCCCGGTCTTGCTGCATCAGGTTCAAAGCTTCTTGACAAATCCCTAGTCTAGTTTGTTTTTGCGTGTCAGTAAGCATTCTTGGTACCCAACGCGCAGATACCTTTTTCATACCCAAGCGTTCATGTAAAATATTATGCACGCTCCCCGTTGAAATCTTTACATTTTCAGCAATAAAACGAACTGTGACACGACGATCCGCCAAAACTGAGTTTTCGACTTTTTTCACAATTTCTTCAGTTACTGCTGTAGTAGGGTGTCCGGAGCGGGAGTCGTCCATTGTCGATGTTCTTCCACGTCTAAATTCGGCGCACCAACATGCGACTGTCGAATACGGAGGAGCATTAGACCCTAAAGTGTCCCGCAAATCCAAATTGACTTGGTCCGTAGAAAAATTTTTCAAATACAAGTATTTTATAACGGCGCGCAGTTAAATTTTCTCCATTTTCGCTAACGTACTCAATAGCATTGCAAAGAAATTACCGTATATTTTTTTAAACAAATGACAGTTAGTTTTTTTTTTCATAGCAATCAGCTAGATAGATTAGCTTTACCGGCCAGTATTTAATTTCGTAATATTAAAAGAGTTTGCATCTCATTCTCACTTTATATTGAACGCCCCTCGTAAGAGAATGATAAAACTAAAAAAATATATGATAACTTCCACCGAAAATTGGTTTGAACGAGATCTAGTAAGTAGTTTTTTTTAATACGTCTTAAATCGTAAACCGCAATTTTTTTTTGATAATGGTTCGGAACCCTTCGTGCGCGAGTCCGACTCGCACTTGGCGTTGTTGCGGTGTTTGTAATCGAACTCCTCCGAAACGGCTTGACCGATCTTTATGATACTTTTTTCCTTACATTCGGTAGGTCTGAGAATAGGTCGTAGGCTATTTTTATACCACTATTCTTCGCGGACGGAGTCGCGGGCAACAGCTAGTAGGTACTTTTATAAAAATATCATCATATTGGACGATACGAAGAGCTCCGCTTCAACCTGTTTCCACAAACTGACGGGGCTTACGAAACTGCACACGTATTTAAATTCGAATCTGAAAAACGAAGCGGCATCGGTTGAATAAATCAATAAATGCTTTTTGACGTAAGTAATCCGATTCGAATGATGGCGGAGCCGATGGACACGGGGGCTCGGCGCGGGCGCGGCCGACTGCGAGCGGAAACAGTACCTTTTACAATTTTATTAATTAATTTTTGTTGCCTATCAACTTTTTCGTGTCACGAAAAATTCGCAAGACATTCATTATTATCTAATACTAGCGACCCGCCCCGGCTTCGCACGGGTGTAACTTTGAAAAATAGGTGTGAAAAATAAAGAAAGTCTATAATTTAAGGTGGTAAGTTTATATATTTACCTCTTTTTCCCCAAACTACACCCACACGAAGTCGGGGCGCGTCGCTAGTTTTATGAATAAAATTTCGACCCGTACATTTAATTTAAACGATCGTATTCTGTTAATCACGCCAACTGTCAAACGACTGGCATGGCAGTTATGTCAAACGCCATAAGGTTACATTAGAAAAGCTATTATGGGCGGTAATTTTTCTTATATTTTCTAATTTTCCGCGCAATTTTCTTAATTTTTTCTTTCATAAGAACCTTCTCCTGACAATGACGAACACAACAAAAAAAGAATTAGTGAAATCGGTCCAGCCGTTCATGCGTGATGCCGTGACCAAGGGAAATAGGGATTCATTTTTATATATTTAGATATAAAAATATTCATGTTTAAATATATAAAAATCTCGTGTCACGGTGTTTGTTACCGAACTCTTCCGAAACGGCTTGGCCGATTATTATGAAACTTTTTTCTCTTCACTCGGTAGGTCTGAGAATAGGCCGTAGGCTATTTTTTATCCCCCCCCCCCCCCCATTCTTCGCGGACGGAGTCGCGGGCATCAGCTAGTATTTTATAATTACTTATTGCTTAGTTTTGTATTTTGACATATTATTATCAAAAAAATCCAACTTTATACTTAAAGCTTTAGGTAGGTACTTAAGTATTTATACGTTTAGTATTTTTTTTATAATACTTAAATACCTAGTTTTTTTGCATGCTGATGTATCGGCTGAATACTGTTACCATTATTGTCTTGATTTCATCTTTTAGTACGTGTTCTAGCAAATAAACATTTCTTTATTTCTATTATAATTAATCAGCCTGGAGAAGAGCCCCACTGCTGGCCAAAGGCCTCCCCCCTCCATTTTCTCCATTCGTCCCCATTTTTTCCAGTCCGTAAGGGAAGATTCTGCCTTCTGGGCCTACCTGCCGTACCTCTAAAAGACATTTAAAATTAAATAAAAAGTATACTGGTTTTTACATAATATTTTTGACAGACATTCATTATTATGTTTCAATATTGTGTATTCGTAGTTGTCCAATAAACCCAGGTTGTTCCTTGCTTTTTATGGAAAATAGTGGTTTGTCCCCTACACCAACATATTTTACGCTAAGTCGTTATAAAAGTATAAGTAAACTAAGTAAAACTTTAAGTAAGTCTGTAGTTACGTAGCATCAAGTGATCACTTTCGTTAGGCAATCCGTAGAAAAAAACGTGAGTTAGGTATGTATTCACATGCAACACCTCGCAGTTAGCAACACAAGCTTTGCCATACTTCTTACCCATGACGTCACGTAAAAAAATTATGCAGTCCAGTTTCAATCCAGTTAATAGGTGCGACGTCACCTGTAGTTCATTCAATAATTTTCAGACACGTGCTTTTTTTAAATATTGACGCTATCCGCTATATCTGGACCCCTACACAAATGGGTATTCGATGGGCCCACCCAGCAAACTATGCGGAGGCCTTGCATGCAACCCTAAAATCGACTGCTTAGTTCCCCAACCACCCTCAACCCAAATTCAAACCTTATTCGCACAACACACAACTGTTTTCACAACGCACAAAAAATACGAGCTTGGGAAAGCTATTGCAAAATGCCATTCATTTTTTGTGCCGGATTTTTACGTTGACGTTCTAAAACAAAAGAGTAAACGTTTTGATAGTTGGCGGTTTGACAGTTTTTCAAGTAGCATTAAAGTTCGCGTCAATCAAACGTAGGTTGGTTTGTAAAACAGGTTACGTCACCTGTCATCGGACTTTTTACTGCGGATTTCCATTGGGATAGGAATGACAGCAGGGTAATTGTGTAACTTTTTTGACACATGGCATTGGATTGAAAATGACAGTTTTTGTATGGCTGGGACAGCTGGCTGTTTCCGATACCAATGGTCAGCCCTACAAGAACTGTCAAAATGAACGCGATGGCGATTGCGAGGGAGTTAGACAATTAGCCTACAGCAATCAACTGACGTACTTTTTAAGAGCTATCATAAAACGACGCTCCCGTAGATTTTGTGTGAGCTAAGTTATGTATGACGTCACTTTTATGCCAACTTTCTATCAAAATCAAATTTTGCAGTTAATTGGTAATTAATCTGGTTTTCAGGGCTAAAATATAGTTTGCTAGAGTCGCGTCTTAGAATTATTTTTTTTTGTTGTCGTCACACCTATTACTTATTTTTTTTTAGATATCAATTTGATAAAAGGGAATTTCTATTTTTCGTTGTACTCAAAATTAAGAAATTAAATTAAATTAGACCGTTTGGTTGCGCACTTTTTCAAGTATTTACAATAAGAAAAAACGTAACAAACCGGACAATTCTTCACTTCTTGTTAAACATTATTAAACTTGTACGATTTGTTACGTTTTTTTTATTGTCAAAGGCTTGAAAAAATGTTTGTTAACTCCATGTTAACAATTTCTTAATTTTGGGTACCTACAACGAAAAATAGAAATGCCCAAAAGAGCCCTTTTCGGCTGCGGCCTGCTTGCAAAGCTGCAGAATAAATATTTTAATTACGTTTCAATTATGATATGATTGTGTGCTTTTGCCCTGTGTCTATTTAAAAAATTCTATTGCAGATAAACTAAGTAGATAACTTCTTGATAACTGTACTTACATTGACATCCAAGCTACAGACAACCGTACTAAACAAGTCAATCCCATCACTACAAGTGGGTTTTTTTTTATTTGCAAGATTTGACCCAAACGTTTATTCATATATAAACAAACATTGCAAGTTAAATAAAAGATTTTAAAACCAAATAAAAGTATACTGTAACAATGCAACTCATGTTATTTTATGTATGTATCTATTTAAAAACGCCATTTTCTGAAACCAAAAGGAATCGCCTATTCATTTGGATTAAAATGCGTAGTTTTTCCGTTAACCCTTTTCCAGGCCTCGTCAATTTAGATACGCTTCTATACCTAAATAAATAAATAAATATCATTGGACAATTCACACCAATTGACCTAGTCCCAAAGTAAGCTTAGCAAAGCTTGTGTTATGGGTACTAAGCAACGGATAAACATACTTATATAGATAGATACATACTTAAATACATATTAAACACCCAAGACCCGAGAACAAACATTATTATATACAAATATCTGCCCCGACACGGGAATCGAACCCGGGACCTCAAGCTTCGTAGTCAGGTTCTCTAACCACTAGGCCGTCTGGTTGTTCTATAAAATTAATCATTGATCATTGAACAAATTTAATTGATTTTCTACCATTTTATAAAGGGAGCAAGGTCCAATATTTGTATAGATTTATGTGGTCGTTATAATGCACTATGCCTGGAAAAGGGTTAAAAAATGTCAAGTAGAGTACCGTGCCAACTTCACCAGTAGAGATTGAGAATCGATCAAATCTATTATACGTCTACAAAATAGTATTAAGAGTTATTAACAGATAACGCTCAACCTATACCACTGGACCAAAAAAAATAAACTTGTCACATAGGTAGGTATTCTACTTTACCTTGAGTATCACTGTGTCACAGAGGTGCACCAAGAAGGAATTTCTAGAAATATCCACGGATTAGGATATTTTATAATATTTTTCATTGTTTTACGACACGAAGCTGGGGGAAAAACCTAGTGAAAGTTGCCACTACGTTATAAAAAGTTAATAATGTATCTCAAAATCAATAGACCGTTTTTGAGAAACTAAATTACTATAGTAGACCAGCTATGAGTACTTGAGATTAACTATTGAACAAGACAGGAAGTTTGTTTTTAAAAGTGTTTGTGCTTTGCGAAAATTTAATACATTGGCCAGTGGTTTGTTTCACAGAGTTCCCTACAGAGGACACTGAGCACGACTTATTTGACAATCATAAAAGCTTTTTGTGCTTAAAGGGCTGATTAACGCCGCACCGAGCTTCTTGCGCTAATCGATTTTAGGTATTCTATGCACTCGTGTATGTGTGCGTGAGGGCGGCTAGAATCACAGCCGTGCGTAAGCGCAAGCGACACAAGTTCCCCGTCCGATGGCCGAAGGAGGACTAACGCAACTAACTATATGGGCAAGGGGGAAGCACAACGGCTCAAGATAGGTTGGTCAGACCGCGCGTGTATTTAGGTATTTTCATCGTATTACTAAAACAAAAACATATTTTTAAAATGTAGCAACACTAGGCCCTAGAAAACATCTTGTTTTATTAACATTCAAAAAGTCATGACCTGCCGAGCAGTATTTACGCTGTACTCAAGATTTATTTTATTTTTTAGCGACGACTCTGGATTTTTTTCTATCGAGAAAACTACAAGTAATCGTGTTTGAATCCTCAAATATCTTACTCCTCAAAAATTCCAGAACTAAAGCTTTGCTAGTAATGATACAGCAAGAGGGATTAAATGAATGCAATAAATGCGCCAAAAGCTCGGTAGGGCTTTAAGCATGACATAAAAACCGCGCTTGGACTAGCGCAGTGCACAGGTGGTCCTTTCTGGACTGCTGCGTCGCAATGTGGACCATTGTTACATGCATTGGATACCCATTGTTACATGCAGTGGGTACTAAATTAACCGCGAGCTTGTACAGGGTTAAATTTATCACGTAACTAGAGGGGAGCAACGTGAACGGGGGGGAACGTGTGGTTTACTAATGTTTCGCAAATTACGTTTCCCAAACTGATTCATATGGCAAATGTTTAATTTCCCAAATGTTTAATTTTTCTGAAACTGTAAACTTTTCAGGATTGTTGTAAAACAAACCTAACCTAACCTAACCTACAGAATAGTCCTGAAATATATCCTGAATAGTTTACAGTTTCAGAAAAAATTAACATTTGGGAAATGAATCATTTGCCAAATGAATCAGTTTGGGGAACGTAATTTGCCAAACGAAAGTACACCCGTTTCACCATTGCATTTGCGAGTTCTATAGTTTCAGTCTACTTCTAATATATGAGGTATCATCGCTTTTAACTTCAAACCCGAACCCGAAGAAACAAGTGACTTACGTAACCAGGGAGACGGGGTTGCAGCCCGGACCGGGCCGCAGCCCCGGCCTAGTTGCGTAGCCGGGGTAACGAGGGGCAGGGCACGGGGCACGGGGCACGGGGCACAGGGGCAACGCACGTGGGGCACCCGGACGGGGCAACGTGCTCGTGTTAACAATAGCCATGGTCAACCATCGCGTTTATAATTGGGGTTCTCTAATTTTTTGCTATGTAGGTACAGTAAATCGAAAACCATTTCGAGATAAATGATTTTTAAATAGGTTTTTGTATTTATTCAATTTTAATATCATCATCATCATCATTTCAGCCGAAAGACGTCCACTGCTGAATATAGGCCTCCCGCAAGGCTCGCCAAACAGATCGGTCCCGTGCCATTCGGACGCACACATACACACACTACTACTAGTAGGATAGTAGGTTTTTAAACGGTTTTTAACTGGCGATGAAGTGCATCGGAGGTTGCTGGGCTTCAGTGATAAAGCCTTTAACCCAATCAATTGACTTTATTTGTACCTGCTGCCAATATCTTCTTCTTCTTCTTCTTCTTCTTTTTCAGGACTTTTCTATCCACTGCTGGATGTAACCCTCTCCCAATCTCCTCCACTTCGTCCTATTCTCCGTCTTCCTGAGCCAGTACGGTCCGGCGCAACTTTTTATGTCATCAGACCAACTCATCTGGGGCCAGTATAAAGTTAATTAAATGAAAAATAACCATTTACCAATTAAGTATCGCAAAAGGTCTTGATTTAGTCGCAAAAATCGACAAAGTCAAAGTGGACATTATAATTCGTTCAGTTAACACTTTGTATTGATCTAATTTAAAAATTTGACGTTATTATACGTATTAACATTTACTGCATGTTTCTAAATATCAGTTTGTAGTGATTAGGACTGATTTTCCAATGTTCAGTTAAGTATCTGTCAGTTTATTGAATCAGGCGTTACTTTGCGGAGGTCCATATTAATGAACTGAAACAAGTTAAGTATGAAGTATCTTTTTCTATTTATTTTTTATTTTCTTCAACTTCATTTTTTTATTACTTTTACGGTCATCCCGTGAAACCATATATTTCAAACTAAATACAAACTGAAATATAGATGCACAGAAAAAACCCCAGAAAAAAGACCAATGCTGGGAATCGAACCCAGGTCCTCAGCGTTCCGTGCTGCGTGCTTACCCCTACACCATCACTGGTCTAGAAGTTAGCGACGAATCTTTCCCATACATCGTACACTTCAGTCTGTTATAATCACATTAGCATATTAGAGGGCATTAACATAGATGCGCTTTATCACTGCCTAATGTGATTATAACAGACTGAAGTGTACGATGTATGGGAAAGATTCGTCGCTAACTTCTAGACCAGTGATGGTGTAGGGGTAAGCACGCAGCACGGAACGCTGAGGACCTGGGTTCGATTCCCAGCATTGGTCTTTTTTCTGGGGTTTTTTCTGTGCATCTATATTTCAGTTTGTATTTAGTTTGGAACTGAAACAATTACTTTGCTCACCCGCGACCTTACGATAGTTATGTTTATGTAAGAAATGCGTGTTCATGCAGTTCCTCCACCTCCACACTATACGAACACACACAAATCACACAAACCCAACCATCACCACCACCAAACTACACTGACGCGTATCGAACTCAACCAGAGCTCATCTTCAGAGTTGGTACCACAACCGTACACTATGCTACCAAATGTTAGACTTTGTGTTCTGCATAGTTATCCACATAAATTCCAAATAAATAGAGCAGCGAGTCTGGGTTCAAACTCACGGTCCTCTGCTTGAGAAGGCATAGATCAAATAAACTACCATGGCTTAGAACTTACAAGTTGCCTGCCTCAACTAACTATTCTGCAATGTCTCTTGGACCATTTACATCTGTAATCAAAATGGCATATAAGCTGTTCACATTCTTTATGTCTATACATGCACATGCCCAAACAAAATCACTTTAGCAACGCAACTGCATATACACCATACATAAACGAGGGTCAGACCAGCTCTGCAGAATTGCAGAACTTTGCTAATAAAATGCTGGACCGACACAGGCGGTGCCATTATTTGGTTCCATGTTTACCTCGCTATAGATATAATGCTGTTTGGGAGCATTAGGGGATATTTGGCAAACCTTTTGTAGTGGCCAAGCTCAAAAGTAGCGTGAGCAGAGCCCGCAATATATGGAGATTCTGGTTTGGAGACGATAATGTGATGGTTTACGTGGTTCCAACGGTAGACCAGCGTCGGCTGCAAGGCCGACATCATGCTGAGTTGGGACAACACTTTTTTCAATAAAAAGACACGTCAAGACCGCTTACCTTCTTTCTAATGCTAAATAAAAAACGAAATATAGTCGCAGAAAGTCGTGCTAGCTGCTACACCATTGCACTTTAAACATAAATTTAAAGACGTGACTCGTTTCTTGCCCTCTTAAATTTAATGCTTTTTGGAACAGAAATGCTGTCGGCATTTCGCTGTACTTTGGAATGGCTGTCTCAAGCGCTGCACTTTGTTGCACGTGCGAATGCAAACAATCTAGAGCTAAATTACCTACCTGGAATAAAGTAAAAAAAAAAATAAGCCATATATTATTTGTCTTTATATATGGTCCGGTTTGTTGCTGGCCGTACCTTATACATTTTCTCCATGTACTTATATTTATCTGTATTTTTTCTATGTGATGTAAAACAGGTCATTGTGTTGTATTAAATAAATATCACGGGACAATTCACACCAATTGACCTAGTCCCAAAGTAAGCTAAGCTAAGCTTGTGTTATGGGTACTAAGCAACGCATAAACATACTTATATAGATAGATACATACTTAAATACATATTAAACACCCAAGACCCGAGAACATTTTCCATACAAATATCTGCCTCGACACGGGAATCGAACCCGGGACCTCAAGCGTCGTAGTCAGGTTCTCTAACCACTAGGCCATCTGGTCGTCTACTGTACTACTACTGTATTGTACTGTACTACTGAATTGTAACCGGTGTAATAGCCGTGGATATGATGAGTACAATGATAGCTTACTGAGACAAGGTTGTACAGCGGCCCGAACTTATGGCGATTAACTTATGGAGTAGGTTAACCCACATGCAACATAAAATATAGGCCAGTTTGTTTTTCCGCGGGAATTTCGAATCCCTTTTCAGTGCACCTTTATTAACGTCAAAGAACATGTCTACAAGTTTCAAGTTGGTTTAGGCTGTAGGTTTTGTGTCAGTCAGTATCTTTCATAATCCCAGCCTATGTACGCCCTACTGCAGGGCCTCCTCTCAGAATTCTCTCAGGCTGTATTTCCCACGCGAACCCAGTGCGGATTAGGAATTCACATACACCATCGAATATTTCCACAGGTGTATACAGGTTTCCTTAGGATGTTTTGCCTTCATCGTTGAGCTTATGGTAATGTAATTGGGTGAATCAATCAACTTTCTCTGGCCACCTGTTGCTATGGTTACACAAATTTTGTCTCATGGACAACCTAAGCATTTTTCTATGAAACAGTATGAAGAACACACGAACGACTGCTTTAAATAGCCTAGTTGGTAGTGACCCTGCCTACGAAGCAAGAGGTCCTGGGTTCGAATCCTGGGTTCGGTAAGGGCCCGAACCCAGCACCCAGGTGATGAGCACGAATATTTATTCCTGAGTCATGGATGTTTTCTATGTATTTAAGTATTTATTTATTTATATAAGTATGTTTATCGTCGTCTAGTACCCATAGTACAAGCTTTGCTTAGTTTGGGACTAGGTCGATTTGTGTAAGATTGTCCCCTGATATTTATTTATTATATTTTTTATTTATGTTACTTGGACAACCGGGGACAGGGTAAACAACACAAAAAAGTTGATTCATCCAATTTCGCTCATACATTTTGAAAAACTCAGAGGTACAGTCGATGATCTACAAAATCTCTTATCGCCTTGGAAATAGAGTCGTTTGTAGATCATTTCAAGCACCAGAACCGCCCATCCACTGCTGCTCACTCATTCCTACTCTCTTAAATAAAAAATAAATAAAAATAAATATCACGGGACAATTGGCTAAGTAAAGTTTTTTGAAGAGATGCTAATTGGCTAAGTAAAGTTTTTTGAAGAGATGCTAATTATATTTTTTTTCGACAGCGGTCGACTTCAACACCAAGAAACTGCAGCTGTTTTATTTTTATCTCCTTTTATTTATTGGAAATATTTTTTTAAGTGTTCGAGATGACAGTTGTGAGATTTTATGGCTGACAAGCGGCTCGTGCTCAGTACTAAGAAGAAATAGAAAAAAAAACGAATTCAACTATCGCTTCTGTCAATGTCAAATGAAATCTAACCATTTGCGTTTCGTTTGCTTTGCGTTGTCCAAGAAGCAGTTCCAAAATAGTGATCGAAAGTATTAAATCGTGATCCAATTATTGTGCATAGGTCGTGGAGAAATGCTGTAAAATTGAAAGTCTGGATTTTATGCGGAGGTCGATAAAAATAGTCAAAAAATCACACTGAGCACACCAAAACGCAAAGCAAACGAAACGCAAACGATTTGACATTGACAGCAGTGACAGTTCACTTCGGTTTTTTTTTTCTGTTTCTACTAAGTTCTGAGCACGAACGACTTGACAACCATAAAATCTCACAAATGTCATCTCAAACACTCAAAAAAATATTTCCAGTAAACAATAGGAGATAAAAATTAAACAGCTGCAGTTTCTCGATCTCCAGAACGCCGACTGTCGAAAAAAAATATAATTAGCACCTCTTCAAAAAACTTTACTTAGCCAATTATATTTTTTTCGACAGTGGTCGACTTCAACACCAAGAAACTGCAGCTGTTTTATTTTTATCTCCTTTTATTTATTGGAAATATTTTTTTAAGTGTTCGAGATGACATTTGTGAGATTTTATGGCTGACAAGCGGTTCGTGCTCACTACTAAGAAGAAATAGAAAAAAAAAAACGAATTCAACTGTCGCTTCTGTCAATGTCAAATGAAATCTAACCATTTGCGTTTCGTTTGCTTTGCGTTGTCCAAGAAGCAGTTCCAAAATAGTGATCGAAAGTATTCAATCGTGATCCAATTATTGTGCATAGGCCGTGGAGAAATGCGGTAAAATTGAAAGTCCGGATTTTATGCGGAGTATTGCGGAGGTCGATAAAAATAGTCAAAAAATCACACTGAGCACACCAAAACGCAAAGCAAATGAAACGCAAACGATTTGACATTGACAGCAGTGACAGTTCACTTCGGTTTTTTTTTCTGTTTCTACTAAGTTCTGAGCACGAACGACTTGACAACCATAAAATCTCACAAATGTCATCTCAAACACTCAAAAAAATATTTCCAGTAAACAATAGGAGATAAAAATAAAACAGCTGCAGTTTCTCGATCTCCAGAACGCCGACTGTCGAAAAAATATATAATTAGCACCTCTTCAAAAAACTTTACTTAGCCAATTCACACCAATTGACCTAGTCCCAAAGTAAGCTAAGCATAGCTTGTGTTATGGGCACAAGGCAACGGATAAACATACTTATATAGATAGATACATACTTAAATACATATCAAACAACCAAGACCCGAGAACAAACATTCGTATTATTCATACAAATATCTGCCCCGACACGGGAATCGAACCCGGGATCTCAAGCTTCGTAGTCAGGTTCTCTAACCACTAGGCCATCTGGTCGTCTAACCATCTCTTTCCATCTCTATTTCAGTATTTATATTTATTTCAATTCAAAATTTGTAATCTATACATATAAAATCCTTTGTCCTGACTGACGGATCAACGCACAGCCTAAACCGCTGATCGTAGAGACCTGAAACTTGGAGGGTGTGTTCTTTGTATGACGTAGGCATCCGATAAGAAAGGGTTTTTCGTAGTTCTACTCCTAAGGGGGTAAAAAAGGAAGGGCAAAGTTTGTATGGGACAACGTGATTCCTTGGTCCAATCTACTTCAAATTTTGCATAAACATTCTATAACAGAATTGATGGAAGACGTGTTTCGTATTTTATTGAAATTCATCCCTTGACGGGGTTAAAAAGGAGTAGAAAGTTATTTTGGGGGTGATTTGCTTCGAAGTTGAAATCAATACTCCTTAGTGCTTTTGATTTAAATTACTTTTTATTTTGACACAATGTAAACGAAACGAAACTTCAAATTTTGCAAACCATTTGTCTACGTTTGTCAACCACTTCCTGATCTGATCTCTGATAATAACAAATTATAATAAGTATTTGCATTTCACCAAACTTTTGCTTATACAAGCGCAGCGTGGGACGTCCACCAACGAGATGGACGGACGTTTTGGTGAAGGCCGCAGGTTCAGGGTGGATGCAAGTCGCTTCCAACCGTAATGATTGGGCGTCAATGAGGGAGGCCTGTGTCTAGCAGTGGACGTCCTACGGCTGAAATGATGATGACGATGATGAAGCTTTTATGTGAGTTCAACCTTTTTCGAATAAAATCGAATTGAGTATTCAAACATCATTGTTGATCTCGCATAAAAGCTTGGTGCAATGCAAATACATATAAAATGCTTTGTCCTGAAGTCCTAAATGACTGACTGGCGGATTAACGCACAGCCTAAACCGCTGTATGTGTAGAGACCTGAAACTTGGAGGATGTGTCCTTTGTATGTCGTAGGCATCCGATAAGAAAGAATTTTCCGGAATTCCCACGGGATAAGGAATATACGGGATGTATATATTTCATCAATAGAGAGTGACCCTATCCCCATAACGAAGATTACTAAACTGTTCTAATTGGGCATGCAAGTAGACTATTAGAGCAGGTATAAAGCTAATTTCAATAATTTTGAAAATATCCCCGGGATAAGGATAAATCAGGATTTATATACTCAAATCAACTGGATTCTATCTCCGTAACTACAATTAAGTACTAAACTTTTCAAATTCAGTATAAACGTAAATGGTCATACATAACAGCAAAAAAACTTATTGCAGGATTTTTGGAAATTCCTGTGGGATAGATGAAATCTCTGAAACTTCCGAGCCGATTTAAAAAAAATCTTTTACCAGTAAAAAGTTACACTATCCTTTATTGACATAGGCTACTTTTTTCCGGAAAAATGCAAAATTCCCAAGGGATAGAAATAAAAATTCAACTTCGGAGCTCATTTTAAAATGTCTTTCACCAATAGAAAAGATACACTGTCCTTGATTAACATAGGATGCTATTTTCCGGATAAATGCAAAATTCCTGCGGTATAGAAAATAGTAAATTTAATTTCGGGGCTGAGTTTAAAAAAATGACCAATAGAAAGCTACACTATCCTTTGTTGGTATAGGCTAGGCTACCTACTATTTATTCGGTAAAATGCAAAATTCCCGTGGGATAGAAAGAAGTGAACATCACTTGAGGGCTGATTTGAAAATTTCTGTCACCAATAGGAAGTTACACCAACCATTATTTACATAGACTACTTTTCTCCGTGAAAAAGCAAAATTCACACGGGAAAAAAATAAGTGAATTCAACTACGGGGCTGATTTTAAACTTCTTTTACCGGTAGAAAGCTACACCTTTAAGGACATAGACTACTTTTTCTCGGGGAAAATGCAAAATTCCCGCGGGATAAATATAAGCGAAATTGTGCATAGAATAAGGAAAAATTTGTTGAAATTCCCACGGGAGAGTGAATAAACGGGATTTATAATATTCACTAACTGATACTGATGATGATGAAATGATAATAATAATGGATGTTGCCGTTGCCGGTTTTTTGTTTTATACAATGAAAGAGATGAACAAGCTTTACCACAAATTGGAATTCTACGCGGACGAAGTCGCGGGCAAAAGCTAGTTAGCTTATAATTAAGTAGTTTCTTTCTTAAAGCTCAAACATTGTTATTAGGCAAACAAACTAAGGTGTCATTCTACGGGACAGGCCCATGCCTAGTGTAGGTGATTAGGATAATTATAAGTTGCAAATAATCATGTACAGTGAAATTGTGTGTGCAAACTTGATCATAACTTGCTGCTATCTGTACAATCCCGCACTCGAACCCACGGCAATCTGCTCGAGAGGCCATAGGTACCCACCCCCCCAGGCTACCCCCAGCCCGTCCAGCCAGCTAGCCAGCCAGTCCGTGGTACCCCCAGGCTACCACGGACTACCAGCCTCGTTACTATCTCATTATAAGTAAAAGATTAGGCTACATACAGAGTGGCCAAATAACAGTTAGGTATACACTTTAGTTTTGTAATTTTATTCAATGAAATATAAAAATTATTACGTGTTTCTTGTTAAGTATAGTATTTAGGGCCGGCAATTAAATATGGAAAATAATGTCAGACAATGTCCACCCCTAGCAGCATGGCAAATGTGAACCCTTTAACGCGTTTTTCATCACATTTTCACACAGTAAATATTTTAATATTTTAATAATTAATATTTCAATATTTTTTTTATATTTTTTTATTTTTTATTTTTTATTTATCGAATATTTTAATTGCTGAAGGTTCATTGGCCTGTTTGCAGATACGTTCCCTTTAGATAGCCCCACAGAAAAAAGTCAGGAGCTGTTAAATCAGGCGATCTTGGACGCCAATCAATGTCACCGTTCAATAAATTTTCTTAGAGTTTCCGCAATAGGTACCATCGCCCCAGACGCCAGATACCCATTTTCAAAACAAATTTGCTTGCAGCCGTTGATGTTTATTGCTATGGATTGTTATGGACAGATGTCTAGCCACTGCACGCAAACTGGGCCTTTAAGGTGGTTATCTGGCGCTTGGGGCGATTGTACATGATTGGATTGAGGAGAACGTTTTAATAATTAAAACACGTTGTTCAGTCGTAAAACGCTCC
Organism: Archips crataeganus; assembly: GCA_947859365.1. Taxonomy (NCBI): domain Eukaryota; kingdom Metazoa; phylum Arthropoda; class Insecta; order Lepidoptera; family Tortricidae; genus Archips; species Archips crataeganus. The sequence continues at coordinate 10,036,186 of OX402064.1, forward strand.
ATAACAAATTTGCCGTATCTACACAAAGTAATTTTCATGCAACAACTGTCATATTTGCCGCCAAAACAAAATGGCAGCAAAAAAAGTTGTAGGTATACCTACCTCCAAGTTGGCCACCCTGTAGATCAGTAATGTAATGAATAAAAATATACTAAAGATTATTATGGAATAAAATTCTGGTTTATTCGTATAAGTTCTATACCTTATTTCCAAGTATAAGGACGCGGCTCGTGGAGTGTTTTCAAGTACCCAGCGGTTTATTTTTAGCCACGGAGTCCATTTTATTTCAGCTCCTATTGAGGACAGTATTGACGCGTTCTACTCATCGCACCTTTTTAAAAAGCTTAGAAAGAACTCTTGACAAAACAGCCAAAATCACATTATTATAATAATAACTAGCTGTTGCCCGCGACTCCGTCCGCGAAGAATAGGGGTATAAAAATAGCATACAACCTATTCTCAGAGCTATCAAAAATAGGCAAAAACGTTTCATAAAAATTGGTCAATCCGTTTCGGAGGAGTTCGATAACAAACACCGTGACACGAGATTTTTATATATTAGAAGATGTAGGATCAACATCATAAATAAGTGATCACTTTTGTACCTTGTCACTTTAACGTCATATTTAAAAAGTCATACGAAGTTATGCAGTTACTTATTTGTGTGTTGTGTTGTATTTTTCGATAATGAATAAATATATATTTTACTTAGTTCTAAGTATTTTTTTTGTAAATACAGCAAATTGTATGTTCAGCAAATTGCGGTGCCCTCACAGGGTTTATGTTGGCGCAGGTATTTAATAGATTTAAGACCTTTTATACCACATAATGCAATAAACGATTCGACTTGACTGAAAGCGACAAGGTACAAAAGTGATCACTTATTTGGGTGGATTTTTGAAATAATTTTTTTACGTAATTTCCGTGGGCAAATTTTTTTTTTTTACTTTTGGTGAAATTGATCACTCGTTGAGATACTCCTTCGGATTAGGATTTCAATGCTATAAAAGGCCCCAATTTAAAGTCAATAATTTAGTAGTTATTCGACATTGAAAAAAAAATTACCATCGAAATTACTATAGTGACAGCGAAATTACGTCTTTATTAATTACATAGGAAATAAGTACAAAATTATAAACCATTACTATGATTTATGTATGTAACTATAATTAAATTTATGTACGTGTACATATTCGTGTATAGTTAGATTAATAAAACATTAAATTAAAGTGGAAAACTATTTATTTAAGTTTTTCTTAGGAACAATACGTGAGAAATATTATATAATTTCGAATGTGTCATTATTAATATAAAATATCACAATCAACATGGTTACAAACTTATTATTAATGTAACCGGGTACTGCCGTTTCGCAACTATGTTTTTCCCAAATGATTAATTTGGCAAATGTTTCATTTTCCAGCTGTTTACTACCAAATGTTAAAACTAAAGTTAAAGTTAAAGTAAAGTAAAGTTTTAACATTTGGTATCATAGCGTTACGGTTGTGGTACCAACTCTGAAGATGAGCTCTGGTTGAGTTCGAAACGCGTCAGTGTATTTTGGTGGTGGTGGTGACGGTTGGGTTTGTGTGATTTGTGTGTGTTCGTACAGTGTGGAGGTGGAGGATCTGCATGAACACACATTTCTTGCATAAACGTAACTATCATTAGGTCGCGGGTGAGCAAAGTAATTGTTTTAGTTCATTGATATGGACCTCCGCAAAGTAACGCCTGATTCAATAAATTATTGAAAATATTATGGTCATTAAACTGATTGTGTGTGTACATGTGTGCGTGCGCGTGTGTGTGTGCGTTTGTGTGTGTAGGTGTGTGTGTGTGTGCGTCAGTGCATATGTGTGTGTATGTGTGTGAGTGTGTGGGCGTGTATCACGCAAAACATATGAATAATATAACCTTCCTACCTCTCCGAAAGATTTAATTACTTGGCTGCTGGGTCTGGGAACCGGTTGCGGTCAAGTGATAATCTTTTGCTAGCCATTCCTATATCTAAATCCAAATCCTATTCCAAATCCTTCTCCGTGCACGCTGTTAGTCTGTGGAATCGGTTGCCGAGTGACATCAGGCGGTCGCAGTCGATAGCCATCTTCCGGAATCGCTTAGGGGCGTACTGGCTTGACAGTTCCTCTTAAATTGAGACTACCTCTGTTGTGTTCTTTGTTTAGTGTATATGCGTATATTAATGTAAGTATTTGTAGTTTTTATGTAGTCTATTTATGTTGATATGATATGTATTAGTCTATTGTATTCATTATATAATATATGTGTGTAATTGTGTGTATTCTTTGTAAGCATGGGTATTGTTTATGTTTTGTTAGTTTGGGTTTATTTTTGATTTCGGCTCTTTTTTTTTTTACTCAGCATTGTATGCCTACTCTTGTCTCTAATGTCCTGTCAATCGTTCTAAGGTTAACTGGAAGAGATCCCTTTAACTGATAAGTTCGCCTTTGTACATCTGTATCTCTTGTTAACTAGTTATTTTCATGTTTTATGTACAATAAAGAGTTTTACATACATACATACATACATAATATTTACCTCGACGTTTCGACTACATTACAGTGGCCGTAGTCACGTAAATACAGACTAGAGGTCTACTCGTGACCACGGCCACTGTAATGTGGTCGAAACGTCGAGGTGTACTCGTGTGTTTTGCGAGATAAGTCATGTTGTGTAATTTCGCTGCCATATCTGTAATTTCGATGGACAAAAATGCCATCGAAATTAAGCCACGGAGGATTACGATTAGGAGGTATTTTTGCGATTACTGCTAAACTATATACATGACTAATATAAGCTCTTTACTGTAAAATAAGGACTAAGTCAACTAGTAAATAAAAATTTAACTATTTAATTAAAACCATTATATATCGTACAACAGGAATCCACGGAATTTACTTTTAAGCGAACCAAAATACATCGCGCGAAAGACTCGCCTTGGTAGGCACACAAAACTCAGTAGTAGGACGTCCACTCCGTGTGACAGCCGGAGCACAACTAACGTACTCTTCCACAAAAATGTGAACATGGCGATATGATCCTTCACCGATGAGATATTAGCAGGTATTTGCGCAAGGTAATATTGGTAGCTAGAGGTGGGACAAACACATTATGGCCAACCTATTTTTAAATAAAATTGTATTTAACATACAAAAGTTATAATCGAATGCGTTATGTAATTAGCTTCATTTTGATATATATTAAGTCGAAAAATGACACATAGACACAAAGTTATGCTCAATCGATTCAACAAAACCGCGTGTGGGACAGGCCTCACAGACTTACTGCAGTTAGTGTTTCTAAGATTTGGATATTTTTTATGCAGTCTTAATTGAAGTCAACAATGTTTGTAATGTTAAAACTCATTGTATTATATTGTGTACAATGTATATAAAATTGTGTGGTTTTAATTTTAATATTTTGAGTGTTTTTTTTTTAATTGACTTGGGACGTCCAAAAAAGTCGCTCTGAAAATACACCCATTTATGATGTTGACTGTACCAGCTTTAACACGCGGCTTTGCCCGTATTAGAATCCCTTGAAAAAAGAACACGGTAATATTTTTAAAGCACAACGGTCGCTCGGATAAATGGAGGCGAAGTTAACGCGCCATCTTGAAAGCCGAGTACACATCCAAACATCCAAATATCTTTACAAATTTTCCGGATTCTATTTACCCTATCTTAAATGTTCAATGTATTACTATAATATTATGTTAGATAGACTGATAAAGGTCAGCTCCTTTTTATCACGGCCTGATAACGGATCAATAGGCTGCTAATACATTTAAACATAAACTTGTACAGCTACAGTTAACACAGTTGCCAGGCAAGCTGATGTATTTTTGTCGTGTGAACTAAATTTGTACGTTTTATGAAGTACAATATTTTAGTGAGAAAATTAGGTACTTTAAGAAATCTTAAAAAAAAATAGTGCGTGGAGTCCCTCATCCGCGAGGAAGAAGTGAAACTTCATAACAAAAAATAAAAAACCAGGCGGTCACCCATCCAAGTATTGACCGCGCTCAACGTTGCTTAAGAGGGTACGATGCGCACCATTTCTGCATACAAACGTAATCCCCTGTTTCCTCCCTGGATAATGGCTTTAGAGCCAATTTTTTTTTACTGTGTAATCTTTATCTACCACAGCTATGCCCCTATGTTTCGTTTTTTTCCATATTTCAATTAACATAAGAAATACGAGCTTTCAAAAACTGAAAAAATTGCCCAATTTCAACGTCATTTTCAGACACTCATCAGAAAAGAATCCCTGATATAAACAAAAAAAGGAAAACATAGGGGCATAGCTAAATCTGTCCTCTAATTATTTTTGAAAAAAATAATTTTATTGGTGCAGTTTTCGAGAAGAAAACAGGGGATTACGAAATGCTGTTTTGATCAATTTTACGGGCCTAATAACGGTCTGAGCTGCAGTTGTCCCGCTCTCGCTGTACTGACACGGAGGGGTTCGGGCGAGACAGCGACATTTCATTAAAATACCTATTTCTCAAAAGTCTCTCAGCCATCGTACCCTCTTAACTTCGGTTACTTCGGTGATCGGACGAGAACCGGTGTTTTTGTCAAATATCTTGAAAACGGTGCATCCTACGGCAAAATCAATGAAATTTTCATCCCCCCTTTAATGCCCCCCGAATCCCTTTCGCAAACGTCTCTTAAACGTCAACTTGCGTTGCGTTGCGTACTTAACGCAACGCTTTTAACGCAACGCTTGTTGGAAGACGCATTAGAAGTTTCACTTCAAAAAAAGAACCGGCATGTGTGGCAACTTTGCTTCTGGGTCTACATCATAGAGCGCGTGCAGTTGTATGCATGTTCCAATAATAATCTTACAGCTATTCATAATATATCCGTATCTTCCAAAGGGTAGTACTGTAGTTCATACCATCAATAAACTGACGCACTTTTTAAGAGCTGTCAAAAAGTGGTTTTCCCATAGAATTTGTATGGCAATAGAGGTCTGTGACGTCACTTATTTTGCAACTGAACAGCTACCTATATATTTTTATTATACACTAGCTTGACTAGCTGATGCCCGCGGCTTCGCCCCCGTTCTATTTTTTCTTTCATAGGAACATTCTCCTGACAATAACAAACGCAACAAAAAAATAATTATCCAATTTTGTGCAGTCAGTCGGAAGTTATACGCGTACAAACATTTCGGTGATTCATTTTTATTTATATAAACTACTATATCTTTGTGTGAAATTTCATCAGAATCCGTTAAACCGTTTTGGCGTGAAAGGGTACAAACATTCACACATCCATACAAACTTTCGCGTTTATATAATATTATATTAGCGGGAAACTTAACGTGTTGCTCAATGAAGACTTATTGTATCTAACTTACATTTTATGGCAGTTAATATACCCAAGCCCCATTCACGGTTCGTTTAAAAAAAATGTAGAAAATTAAGGGATTTAATAAAAACAAATCTTAATTGATTCCTTTGTGTAACAAAAGCTACCCGTATATTTAAAAATAAATAAATGAATAAATAAATATAAATAAATATTAGGGGACAATCTTACACAAATCGACCTAGTCCCAAACTAAGCAAAGCTTGTACTATGGGTACTAGACGACAATAAACATACTTGTATAGATAAATAAATACTTAAATACATAGAAAACATCCATAACTCAGGAACAAATATTCGTGCTCATCACACAAATAAATGCCCTTACCGGGATTCGAACCCAGGACCTCTTGCTTCGTAGGCAGGGTCACTACCAACTAGGCTAAAGCGGTCGTTAAATTTTGTATGATTAACTTTCGTTACACAACGGAAGCGATTGTGATTTTGTTTTGATTAATCCCTTTCATCATCATCCCAGCTCCACTCAGAATGCCGCAAGGCCCGCACTTCCCACGCGGGCCCAGTGCGGATTGGGAACTTCACACACACCATTGATTTTCTTCGCAGGTGTATGAAGGTTCCTCTCGATGTTTTCCTTCACCGTAAAACTCATGGTATATTTCAAATGTAATTTCGCACATAAATTCCGAAAAACTCAGAGGTGCGAGCCGGGGTTTGAAACCACGAGTCTCTGCTTGAGAGGTCATTGGTCAAACCGCTAGGCCACCACGGCTTTTTAATTGCTGGCTGATTGATCCCTTAACTATGTACAATTATTTTAAAAACGATCCCAGTACATACATATACCATATACATATACGCCTTAGCCTAGTTGGTAGTGACCCTGCCTACGAAGCATGAGGTCCTGGGTTCAAATCCCGCTAAGGGCATTTATTTGTGTGATGAGCACGAATATTTGTTCCTGAGTTATGGATGTTTTCTATGTATTTAAGTATTTATTTATCTATATAAGTATGTTTATCGTCGTCTAGTACCCATAGTACAAGCTTTGCTTAGTTTGTAGTTTGGGACTAGGTCGATTTGCGTAAGATCGTCCCCTAATATTTATTTATTTATTTTTATATCTTATTTTATTAATTCCTTCCAGCGTGGAGTGATGGCGGTCCGGTGATGGCGGATGGCGCGGGCGCGGAAGCGGGCGCGGAGGCGGGAGCGGGCGAGTCCGCGGCGCGCGGCGCGGCGCTCGAGCGGGCCTACGTCCACGAGGTGTACGAGCAAGCCGGCGAGGATGACGATGCGCGCGCGCCGGCGCCCGGCGTCGAAGCCTTCCTCAACGACCTGGACCCTGGCAGCCTTGTCTGCGATGTCGGTCAGTACCTTCTCACCCAACTGTCTAAGGAGGGTTGTTTTTCGAGCGTATGTATTTATGAATGTATTATTCTTTGGCACGCCCTGCAGCCTAAACGGCTCAATAAATTTCGAAGTGTGAGGTGTCATTAGATTCGTCTCAGTTCCGAGAGTGACATAGGGTAGGTATATATTTTCCCGGAATTTCTATGGGAACAGGAATTATACAAGCGGGTTTATTTTATTTTCATCTAGTATTCAAATTAAAGTTATTTACTACCCTACCCTACTCCTACTTCAGATGTCCTGTCAATCGTTCTAAGGTTAACTGGAAGGATCCCTTCAAGGGATAAGTTCACCTTTGAGAGAGAGAGAGAGAGAGAGAGAGAGAGAGAGAGAGAGATGTTTATTTACACATATTCGATATCAAAAAAGAAAATACACTGACTAATACAGGTGAAAAATAAAAAACAACTACTTACAATAAATACAATAATAATTAAAACAAAAAACAGTTGAAGATGTCGAAAAGGAATTTGACTCAGCATTAAACTGCAGTAGGTACCGCTTTGATTCACAGCTTTGATTGGATATACTGTATTTAAAGGTATTAGATATGTATGTAAAAGCCGTGGTGTCCTAGTGGTTTGACCTATGGCTTCTCAAGCAGAGGGTTGTGGGTTCAAATCCCGGCTCGCACCTCTGAGTTTTTCGGAATTTATGTGCGAAATTACATTTGTAATTTACTATGAGCTTTACAGTGAAGGAAAACATCGTCAGGAAACCTGCATACACCTGCGAAGAAATTCAATGGTGTGTATGAAGTTCCCAATCCGCACTGGGCCCGCGTAGGAACTACGGTCCAAGCCCTCTCTTTCTGAGAGGAGGCCTATGCCCTGCAGTGGGACGTATATAGGCTGAGATGATGATATCCAATCATTACTGTTGGAACCGGCTTCCACCCACCGTGAACCTGCGGCCTTTACCAAATCACCCGTCCATCTCATTGGTGGGCGTCCCATGCTGCTCTTGCCAGTCCGTGGTCTCCATTCGAAAACCAAGTGGCCATCTGTTCTGCGTGCTATATGGCCTGCCCATTGCCACTTCAACAAGCTAGGGTTATCCATTTGGCTATATCGGTGACCCTTGTTCTTCTAAGAATCTCCTTATTTCTGATTCGATCCCGTAAAGAAACCTCGAGCATAGCCCTTTCTATAGCTCATTGAGCAACTCTGAACCATAGGACCATGACAAATAAAATATTTTCATTTAGTTATTATGACAATAATGTTTATCGAACGACATAAATGTCATAACACGATGACAAGTTTCTATAATAGCCTAGGTAGGTATCGAATTGGTTGACTGTACTTAATTAACGCCAGGCGAGGACATTTAGGTAGGTACAGGAGTCTTCATTCAATGTAGCGCTAATCTGACGAAATATTCCTAATTAATTTTAATATACCTTGTCTTGTTTAGTTAATACTCTTCCTTTATTCCCTTATCATTTGCAGCTAACACGGGTAATCTCAGGTCAACAAACCACATTGTTCTACAAATTCTGCTTGAAGACGCCCACGCAATAACCTTTGCCTAACCGCCCTACATGTACAAAGCTTTTTTTATTCAGTGGGAGGAACGAGAACAGATGCTTAATTAGCGATTTTTCTGGAAAATTTTCCAGACTGGGCGGTGGTGAACTCTCGAGGGAAGTGGATTCTAGAATCTTCTAGACGCTTTATCTCGGGAATGCGTGGAGGTATCGAGTTAAAATTAAATTATACACTCAGGTCTACTCTACAGTCCCTTGAAGCTGTTGAAAAGTTTACGTAAAAAAGATACGGCCGTTTATGGCGCAAAAAACGTACATTTCGGCACTCTCAATGGAATCAAAATTTATAGGGTATTTTCCGTTGACCTAAAAGTATGAAATTTGGCAAGTAATATCGTCATAAGACGATAGTAGTAGTAGGTAGTATTGGATCATTTTATATTGGTAATTCCGGACCTCCTTACAAAACTACAAATGTATAGTATCCAGATTTTTCCCTTTGACCTAAAACTATGAAATTTGGCAAGTAACTTACTTTTAATATAAAATTTACTTAAAAGTAAGGCTCTGTTAACACTGAACTATAATGTCTATAATAGATACGGCTGTTTACGGCGTATATTTAGATATGCCTAGGTATAATTTGTACTGAATCCTCGGTGCGCGAGTGCGACTCCGGCCACGGTTGTTTTTAGGGTTCCGTACCCAAAGGGTAAAACGGAACCCTATTACTAAAGCTCTGCTGTCCGGCCGTCTGTCTGTCCGTCTGTCACCAAGCTGTTGTATCACATGAACCGTGATAGTTAGATAGTTGAAATTTTCACAGATGATGTATTTCTGTTGCCGCTATAACAACAAATACCTACTAAAAACAGAATATAATAAATATTTAAGGGGGCTCCCATACAACAAACGTGATTTTTTTGCTCGTTTTGCTCGATATTGATAACGGCAACAGGTACACGCTGAAATATTCACAGAATATTTAGTTAAAAAATCACTTTAAAAATAAATAATTCAATTAGAATAAAACAAAATATTTAAGAGGAAGACTGGCCCTCGTATGCAGCGGACAGAGAGCAGTGGAAATGTTGGGGGGAGGCCTTTGCTCAGCAGTGGGACAGAATAGGCTAGTAATAATAATAATAATAATTTAAGAGGACTCCCCTCCCATACAATAAACGTGATTTTTTTGCCGTTTTTATAGATAATGGTACGGAACCCTTCGTGCGCGAGTCCGCTCTCACTTGGCCAGTTTTTTTTACTATAGTCACGTCTAGGAATTATTGTTTTGTAGTGTCATCATCCCTATTTCTGCGTAGGCAGCGAACCGCCTGTCACCCTTTGCGGTGAATGCACCCTCACCATCTATTAAAACTTATTATTGTTCCTGTGGGCGAGTTGGCTGTATTGCTCAGGGCATTACCTCCTATGTACCAACCTAAGTACCTACCTATCAGGTGTCACAAACAGACATCGTGATCATTTTAAGAGCTGTACTCTGCTCTTGTCGGTGGTGTAATTGCCACTTATCCCGTTCTTCTGCCAACGTTTTGACTTCTTCGTTATTGAACACCATTTTACCCATGGCTATCCGCTGCACAATATCTGCAAAACATCTGGAGTCAGTTGTTATTGTACTTCCCAAATATTATTTGTCAACCTGTTCTATTAGAGTGTCTTTTAGTACCACTGGGTCATATTCTAGCGTATGTTGCGATATTATCAAAGTTTTAGTTCAGTTATTATCATAAATATTATTAAAACCAATTTATAGCAAAGACAATTTGATTAAAATGTCGATAATTGAAAAATCTATTGCTTATTCATCAGGCTGACCAGGCTCTTAAATATTGTACGATAAGGACTCCTGATAAATTTGGAAAAATTCGAAGTTTGACTCTCGACTATTTTACTCATCCAAAATTTAACTGAACCCACTAGTGATATTTCTGCTAATGATATTTCACGAGTAAGAAGAAATTGTAGTTTTTATTCATGTTACTTTACGATTAGGTATGTTATTATGTCACGACTACGTACACTAAAATAAAATAAAAAATTCTTATGCTAAGAATGAAAGCTAGTCATGTATAACAACGCATAATACACATTGTTTTCTTTTTATTTTATTTGAAACAGAAATAATTTGTCGAAAATACCTTCAGGCGATCAATTATCCAATTGACACAATTCTGTTCGGGGTCTTAATTGATTGATTATGTCTCTTTGAGTTTTGTTTTATATACAACGACAAAAATAAACGTGCCTACACGATAGACGTGGGAAGGTACAATCGGAGAAACTGAACCTTAGCTAAGACAAAGCATGCAATTGCAGCGGTTAAACATGGCACAAGCGAAATATCACTACGCGAGCGAGCGGAGCGACACTGTTTAAATTTTCAACGTCTCTAATCTCTACTACGTTCCGCTTTTCATAGAAATACACCCTAGAGCTACGCAGGGGTGGCCAACTTTATTAGCCCCAAGATCTACCTACTGTTTACTGACAAAACCCTGGGCGATCTACCAATGACATAAACGCAGCAGTTGGCGATCGAATACGTTGCGCAAGTCTGTACTATGTATATTTTTTGCCTTGCCACGATCGACCGGACTAATAGTCGCGATCGACCAATTGGCTACCACTGCCCTAGAGAGTAGAATTTCTCTGACATCGTCGCCGCTTGTATAGTAGTATTATTAGTTACTATTACCAACTGACATTTATGAAACCTCGCTCTAGGCTTTGCATTTATCAAATGTGTGCAAAGTTGCTAAGCGATGCGAGGAGAAAAACATCCAACAGAATCTTTTCATTTCTGATCAAGCGAGCGCGAAGCGACTCCGTTTCAGCTTGTTCAAAAAAGTTTTCGTTTGTCAGCCTTTTTTAGGGTTCCGTACCTCAAAAGGAAAAAATGGAACCCTTATAGGATCACTTTGTTGTCCGTCCGTCCGTCCGTCCGTCTGTCTGTCAAGACCCTTTTTCTCAGGAACGCGTGGAAGTATCAAGCTGAAATTTATATCAAATACTCAAGTCTACTGTCTCTTGGAGCTGTGAAAAAATCAAACTTCTAAGCCAACGAAACAAAAGATACAGCCGTTTATGCCGCAAATTTCCGCATATTTTCGAAAATCGCAAGGGAACCAAAACCTACAGGGTACTTCCCGTGAACTCAGTATCTTGAAATTTGGTACGAAGCAACGTATTATAGCACAGCTAAAGAAAAAATTGCGAAAAGCACAATTTTTTTTGTCTGTCTGTCTATATCAGTAACAAATCTATTTATACCGCAAATTTTCGACACTCGCAAGGGAATCAAAACCTACAGGGTACTTCCCGTGAACACAGAATCTTGAAATTTGGTACGAAGCAAGGTCATACAGCACAGATAAAGGAAAAATTACGAAAAGCATAATTTTTTGTCTGTCTGTCTATATCAGTAACCAATCTATTTATGCCGCAAATTTTCGACACTCGCAAGGGAATCAAAACCTACAGGGTACTTCTAGTGAACTCAGAATATTGAAATTTGGTACGTAGCAAGGTATCACAGCACAGATAAAGGAAAAATTGCAAAAAGCATAAATTTTTTTGTCTGTCTGTCTATATCAGTAACAAATCTATTTATACCGCAAATTTTCGACACTCGCAAGGGAATCAAAACCTACAGGGTACTTCCCGTGAACTGAGAACCTTGAAATTTGGTACGAAGCAAGGTCTTATAGCACAGATAAAGGAATAATTACGAAAAGCATAGTTTTTTTCTCTATCTGTCTATATCAGTAACCAATCTACAATGATCCCACAATACGCACATTTTGCTTAGGAGCAGGGGTCTGCTAAGACTGGATGTTCATTGATACATATAAATTTACTCGGAACCCTCGGTGCGCGAGTCCGTCTCGCACTTGGCCAGTTTTTATTGAAGGATTGTGTCCTGTACCTCATAATCATAAGCTTGCTCAGCCTTAAATAGACAGTTCTGATCATCAATTAATCAATCGGTCAATCTCTATCCTACACATATCTCCGGCTTATACATTTCCCACCGCTAGACGTACCTAACCCTCTTCTTAGAACGAGAGGACCTGTTGTTCCCAGTGTGCAGTTCCCAATCTGCACTAGATCCGTGTGACAACTACAACCCCACGTTGGCCCTGTGCGGATTGTGAACTCATATCATAGATTTTTTGAAATGGGGTGTAATCTCGTACTTGAATTCCAAAAAACTCAGAGTATCCCCCGGATTAGAACCCGGGTTCTGTGAGTATAACGGTATTAAAATTTAGTATCCTTATCTATAGGATTTGCTCACCCGACTGCCAGACAAGATCAAAGATAGCTCATACCTTCCTTGTATGTCTATTTACCTGAATAAGCTTAGCGTAGGACGTGCGTGGGCGGTCACTTTAATAGTCATGTATAATTATTAATTGCTGAGGTTCTTCCACAATAACATGAAGATAAACTTTATAATTTCTGCTGGTTGTAGTTTTACATTTACTCCCACTACTTGAAGGAGTTTATCTGAAATTAACCTTCTCAAGCTGTCTGTTAGAAAATAACCTAGTAAGTTTATCATGAATGTGGATGTCGATGTGATGAAAATAATTGATACTGTTACATGATGCTGTTTGCGTTGCGGCAAAAATCTGCTATACGTCTTTACGGAATCGTGACAAAATATACAAAGACTAAAAAGAATAATAAGCGAAATGGGTTCATACACAATAATTTGTTCACGTCTCTCCTGTGGACATGGCAAAAGTTAGGGTCTATACTAATCCAATATAGGTATTTTAGTAAAGTCTACATAGGTATGTGGGACGCCTAGTCAACTTTCGACCAATAAATCTTGTTTGCTGACTCGGAGACGCTCACTTCGCAGTCGGTTACTCTGTATTTAATCCACGAGTTTACTTTGTAAATTGGAGTTAACATGTAGGAAAGAGAGGAAAAGTCTGCTTAGATGCTTTATTACCTACGAAAATATTAAATGGAGCGTCGCCTTGGTTGCAGGTTGCGGGAACGGCAAGCACCTCAGCGTGAATCCGTCCGTGTTCGCGGTGGGCGGTGATCGCTGCACACGGTTGACAGCGCACGCGCGGCATCACAACAATGAGGTAGGTATACTATAGACACTATAGTGCTGAAAACTTTCATTCTCTTCTGTGATTTTTCTTCATCGTTAGCCTTAATGGCCCGGCCACGACTGCGCGGCCGGCGGCGCGGTGAGCGTTTTATCAGTTCATTGCGTTTGCCGTAGGTAACCACGGTGCCGCGAACATCTCGGCCACGCAATGAACAGAGAAAACGCTCGCTGCGGCGCCGCGAGTGCCAAGTCGTGGCCGAGCCATAAGACTATCCACTACCACTACTGGATAGGCCTACCCCAAAGAACACACAATAACCGGTCCTACGCCGCCCGCATCCATCCTCCTGCAACCTTTGCCAGGTTATCATTCCACCTTGTGATAGAAATCCGCTGATCAAACCAAAATGTATGATTTCATTACCGTCATAAAATATATTAAATTCACTAGAATCATCTAATTTTAACCAAGTACTTAGTTCCCATTCTTATAATAAAGGTATGGTCGACCAAGTAATTGTTTTACCATTTTTATGACAGTTCCTACATCAGAATAAAAACCATAAGGCTGATTGTCACATTGAGTTGTGAGTGAAAATAGTCTTTGGTGTTTTAAGTCATACAACTGACATGGAACCTTAGGGTGGTAAAGGAATTTCTTGGTCGACTACACCTACTCTGACAAATGATACCTACTAAAAACTAAAAACGCGCGCGGAATACTCATCACTTCGATCTAGTTACTCGTGATCTTTTTAGGATTCCGTTGTCAGTTAGGAACCCTTATAGTTCCGCCATGTCTGTCCGTCTGTCTGTCTGTCTGTCTGTCTGTCTGTCCGTCCGCGGCTAAGCTCAGAGACTGTTAGTACTAGAAAGCTGTAATTTGGCATCAATATATATATCAGTCACGCCGACAAAGTGATTAATAAAAAAAAACAAAAAAAAATTTTTTTAGGGTACCTCCCATAGACGTAAAGTGGGGGTGTTTTTTTTTCTCGACTAACTCTATAGTGTTGGGTATCGTTAGATAGGTCTTTTAAAACCATTGTGGGGTTGCTAACATGATTTTTCTATTCAGTGATCTGTTTGCGAAATATTCAACTTTAAAGTGAAAATTTTCATTAAAATCGACCGTCCCCCCCCCCCTCTAAAATCTAAACTGTTGGGTGGAAAAATTTGAAAAAATTCAGAATGCTACTAAATATATCAAATTTACTAGGAAAATTATAGCGGCTAAGATTGCTTGGAAATTATTTGTAGTTTAAGAGTAAATAGTAGCCTAAGGTATAAAACATACCTATACTTGGATGATTCCGTACACATACGAAATCCTTAGAAAAATATTACTTGATTTTTTCGTAACGGCTACGGAACCCTACCTTGGGCGTGTCCGACACGCTCTTGGCCGATTTTTTTTTAAATTAAGCATGCATTATCCGCTGAAGGACTGATCAAGTGATCATAACATCATTTTATTTCCTACGCTATTTCTAATCCATACAAATATTACAAATAGTAACTGTCTGAGATGAATTTCGGTATGAAAACAGTTTGAAACCCAGCGCCCAGGACGAAACATATAATAGTTTTTACCCCGGATTTTTTAATAGTTTCCGCGGGATAGCGAGAGTCGTGGGCAACAGCTAGATTATTATATTCTAAGCTTCTATCTTGACGGACCAATCGCCCCGATTCCAGGTGGTGGCATGTGACAACCTGTGCCTCCCTTTCCGCGACGAGTCCTTCGACGCGGTGCTGTCTATAGCCGTGGTGCACCACTTCGCCACCGTGGAGCGCCGCGCCATGGCCTTGCGAGAACTGGCCAGGGTCACCAGGATCGGGGGCCGGCTGCTACTCACTGTCTGGGCCATGGAACACGAGGGACGGAATTTCCATTCACAGGTATGGACCTATATATATATTAACCTATTTTTGAAATGAAACAATTTGAAAGTGATAGAAATACAGATTCGCATCAAAAAAAAATATTTTATGAATACCTAGCGAAAAACTGTTGAGTCTGTTATACTTGCTATCGGTACGAAAAAATTTTAAAATCCCGCTGTTATTTCATTACAAGACATGTTGTTGTGTGCATGACTTCAACCAGGCCTCTTGCATGCCATGTACTTACGCGCGATATTTACCTACCGCGGGGACGATCTGCTAAGATCGAAATTTCAGTAGGTTGTCACAAGCGCGCGCCGACGCACGTTAATTCGTGTTCCACGGAAAAAATATGCCGCCTGGACTTTTATAACTGAATGGTGAAACAGGGGGCAAATTTTAATGTGACTATGCTGAAATTAATAGTTAATATAACAATTTGGGAGTTCGTATCGTGCTGTCCCTCTTACTCTTCTATAAAAAGCTATAAGCGTGAGCGGGATGGCACGATGCGAAGTTCGAAAATTGACCATCGTATCTAGTATAACGCTAGGGTACTGTGAGCATGACAATTTATTCTGCGCATTACAATAAAATATCCTTTTTGTTAGGATTCCAGAGCTAAAATGGCAAAAAGGGAACCCTTTTAGTTTCGCCATGACCGTTTGTCCCTTTGTCCGTCCGAGGCTTAGCTTAGGGAATATTAGTGCTAGAAAGTTTGCATGGATATATAGCAATTATCCCGACAAAATGGTAAAACAACATGTAGAAAAAAAAAATATCCAAACTGCCAGCCCTTGTCACTGTCGGCACGCACACATTCTTAAGGAGACGGAGTAGTATAATCTGTGGCTATAATCGCGGTAAGTACCAAGATTTTGTACGGGATGCAGTATCTGTTACGAAGTAACTATTAAGTAATCTGTGCTTCAACTCGCATGGCGATAACTATAGCAAGTGTATACATATTGACCTTTACTCCGCCACGCTTCCTTGGCTCTCAAAAGTCTGCCTATAGGCAGCATTAAACTATCAAAGTCGTTCCAAAATGTTGAGGCATAGTTTCTTCTTGTTAGCTTGAGATTATAGTAATAGTAATAGTTGAGTATAGTAATTTATTTTTAGCTATGGGACAGCTGCCAATCATAGGGCGTCCCCTCTACCCTCCAGAGTTTCCTAAAGGTCGCACGCCTTCTGAATAGTATGTGGTGACTTTACATTTATTTGCTTCATTAATTATTTCAGGATGTACTGATCCCTTGGCACCGGCCCGCCACGCTGTGCCCACCCACACCAGCACCACGCCGCTTCCTCTCCGTTGATCATGACCAGTGAGTATCCTCCTCCCTTGGGTTGTACTAAGTTTAATATTCACTCTCTTTATTTGCTAAAGTCAACTTACTCATGATTTTCATTTGTTTTTCTAGCAACTTGGAGCCGTGGAAGAGTCGCGAGGGTTCACCAGGTTCCTCATCACTGTCGTCACCCAACGAGACGTGTTACTCGTTCGTCCGTCGCGCGCTGCAACGGCTTGCCGGCCGCCGTTCGTTCCTGCCATCATGGGGTCTCGCAGCCGGCCGCATCCCACCAAGACCTTGCCTACGCCCCGAGCCCCCTGCCGCCGACCTGCCCATCGAACTCCGAAGGCTCGACGAAGCTCTCCCACCCAGACTCGTCACGCAACAATCCGACGCCTCAAACACCACAAAATCTCGAAGCCTAACAGACATCGCTGACGTTGAACGCCGGGCTCTAGTCCGATCCCGCTCCAGTCTCCCCAGTTTAGACGCGGGCGAGAACGAACCTCCACCCAAGGAACCACCACCACCAGAAGCCGTTGAACCACGAAAGAAACCACGCTTAGTTAAACAAAAGAAATCCATTAATGAGGATGACGCGGATGAGGATTTAGATAAGCCGACAGACATGAAGAGCATGGTCGAGGAAATGCCTAATTTTAAAATTCATACGCCCAGGCTATCATCAAAGAAACTCGGCGTATTCAAACAGACTTCTCTCAATGAGGAGCTGATGTCCGTCGAACGGTTACGTGAGAAGGAGCATCTAAGGAAAAATATACAGAAGCAAGCGTCACTTAACGAGGAATACCTATATCGTCGACCAGGGGCTCTGGACTCATTACGCGACTCAATATTCTCTACGTCAGCAAATACGGCAAAGAAATTCCAATCACTCAAAAACGGCCTCACTAGTAAGTTCAAAACCTCTACAACGAATATAGATAAAGTAACCGTGTTCGTGAGAATGCTTCAGGGTTGGAAAAACCATGGACCGGTGCCAGAAGTTCCTACACCAAGCGACAATAATACTGGAAGTGAGAAAAATTTCCCAGAGAGAAGACATTCTAAGGAAGATGGCTCAGACTCCTCTAAAGACAGCAGTCTACAAAGTGATACTAGTGTTGATTCCGAGGACAGTTTTGCATCAGTGATTTATGTTCCCAAAGCTGATGGTTCCGGTGATCCCTTATCTCCAACGCCACTATCTCCCGGACCAACGTCACCTAGACTCAAAGTGTCATCTGTGCCCACTTCCCCAAGAATGAAAAGCTCACCAGGCCTACCGTCTCCAAGAATAAAACAAGCTTTCCCATTGATTCGTCCACCGTCGTCGCCTAGTGCTGTCCAAGCTTCTGGGTCTGTCAACAAAATACTAGTAGCACAATATAGTCTCAAAAATTATACTACGTCAAGTGCCGTGTGTACTGTTCCTCTGAAACCACAATCAAAAAGCCAACCAAATTCCCCTCCAAAATCTGATTCAGACGAAAAACTAGGCAAACCATTAGTCACATTACCTGAACCACTTCCAATTATAAACAAAGTACCAGCTCCAATCGAAATATTTGAAGAAATAGATCCCATACCACCGATTAAAGAAGAGGAAGAGACAACACCATCGGATGTTACAAAGGAACTGCTGGCAGAAATCAGTAAAGATATTGAGGTAATTCATAAATTAACAGCTGAAAATAACCAAATGCTACCACGAGTAATTCTACAAGATGTAAAACCATATCCGAAGATCACGTTACAAACAGTTGCGGAACTGCCAGAAATACCGCAATTTAGGCCGAAAGAACCGCGTAAATCACCAACTAACGACAATTTAGATTCGAGGGCTGCAGATCGAAAGCGAAAAGAGAGGATAAAACAGATCAAAGAAATGCTTAATAAGGGCATTCCACCAACAAATGTTAACAGCAGCAAAAGGCCACCTTTCCCTATCGTTCGTGTTAATAGAAAATCGGAAGCTATCGCGAAGAGCCATCCTAAGCTGATGTCCCTGGAACTATTCAACCCAGCGACTGATGATGTTGATAGTGACTCTAGTGGAGTTTCCTCACCCGACTCTGTCGACAGCGTCATAAGTGTCGTCCCGGAAGAATTGCGAAAAACTGCAATGGAAAAAGGTAAGGCAAATGACATCAATGATTTTAGACGCATGAACTTACATCGTTCGTTATTAATACTTACTTATATTTGTATTTCTCATCATTCCAGATCTGCCCAATCCTTCAATAGTCGAGCCTAAAAACGAGAAAGAAGAAATTCAACAAGCAAAATCTCCATCAGTGTCGCCAGCTCCGCAAAATTTGTTGGAAGCTGCAGCAGAAGTCGCAAATTCTTTAGATGAGACCTGCGAAACTGTTATACAATCCAGCCCAAGGTCAAAGAGAAAACTGTTAGAAAAACTGGAAAGTACGGAGACAATGGCTATCGTTCAAGGGGCATCAAGTAGTAGTAGCAGTAGCAATTGGAGCCTTAACAAGCTATCTCCTGGTGATCTCAGAATTTTGGAAGACAAGTCACGGTCACACACTAGCTCAAGTGGGGGCAGCTCATCTAGTCTAGAACGATTGTCACCAGGTAGAAGGTCAAAAGATCGATCACCAAAACTCGGAAGTACAAGCAACTCTACCTGGAGTCTCAATAGATTATCTCCTAATAGACCTGAGGGACGATCATTAGACGAAAATCTCAGCAAGAGCCACAGGAGTCCAACGAGAATACCCTACGATTCAGTATCTATGTCCAGCACTGATTCTGAAAAATCAATATCTAAATCAGAGAGCTTTAATAGAATACAAAATGAGCCTCTGATAACATGCAAGTCAGACATGTTAGCTAAGGACGACGACTGGATGACTGATCAGCAAGATCGCGGTCATCATTTGACTGAATTTGCTGAAAAACTTAGTGAGAAACTTCTGCAGGAAATTGACCAGTACTCAAAACGAATCAATGAAGAAGACTTTGATTTACCCAGCAGCAGTAGTAGTGAAAAAAGTATATCATTAAGGCTGAAACGAGAAGAGGAAGATAGAAACACCCAAAAGATCCTTGATGAGCTCTCAGATAGTTTACAGCACCTCGACGATCCATATATAAATAAAATGGGATCTGAAATTAAAGGGTTAAATAAATTGAGCGCTGAAATTCAAGAAAGACAGAAATATATAGCATCTTTGAACGACTCGCAAGAGACGGATTTAACTAAGCTATTCCCGAAATGTGGATCGAAATTAAAAAGCAAAAAGAGAGCTAAAGATGTCGATCCTATTATAAATAAATACAGAGAACTTAAGAAGAGCATGAAAGTAACGAGTGAAGAGGACATATATCTCAACAACTGTGCCAACATCCACTACAACGTAACGAAGCACATTACGGACGATAAACTACCCGATATAGAAACTAAAAACCCAGATGACGATAGCGCTATATGCTCGAGCAACGGAAACCCGGAGATAACAATCGACTCTGGCGCTTATGACACTAGCCAGTCACTAGAAACCGGCTACTCTCTCGAGTCAGAGATAAGCGTCGACTCGCTATGCACCAGTACCGACAAAAGATCTTCGCTAAAAGTCGGGCAGTCGACAGATTCCAGCGACTTAGATAAGATGGAGATAAGTCCAGAGTCCATCACTTCTCGTTCCAGTGCCAGCACCGCGCCATTGAAGTCCGGATTTTCTATTGAATCAAGCGACACCTATGCGGGTAGTGATTGGAGTCGGCGAGATAAAACTGGCAGTACAGCGTCTCTCGGCTGCGCAAGTTTAGCTTCCCTTCCTTCGTGCAGCGAATGCTCTAAGGATAGGAAGTTGTTGGAGACTCGTTCGTCGTCGGAGGACACGGCCACGGCGCCGGCGCCGCTGCGAGCTGTGCCGCACGCGCCCCTGCTGCCTTCTCTCAGCGACGGCTCTGACAGTTTGCCCTCCGAAGGCGGTGCCGTCACCTACCACAGGTACTACCACGTCTTCAAGAGAGGGGAACTAGACCAACTCATCGAGCAATACGTAGAGAGCCTGCACGTCGTCTCCTCGTACTACGACCAGGCGAGCTGGTGTGTGGTTGCAGAAAAAGTTCAAGTGTGGACTATTTAATGCGTCTTTATATAACATTAATATTTGTGCTGCAAACAAGACACTAGTTGTCGTTGGCATCCAAGTGACCTTTTTAACGAACTCCTAAGTGAGTGTTGAGGCATGTAACGGACCTTATTAAGGCGAACCCTGAACGAAATTGCCAAAAGCGAAGCTTTTGTTTTTAATATACCTACTTATTATTAGGCGCTCTATACTGGTTTAATAGTTGTTATCTATACTTTATCTAACTCGCCCTCGGAAAGTGATTACTCCATCGAGCTCCAGACATTAAGGGCATTAGTATTCGGTGCGAGACTGGAACTCGCATAAAATGAAAACTAAGAGCTTTAAATAGTGAAAATTAAATATAATATAATATATACTTCAGTGGCTCAATAATGTAAGCTATTTCATAGCTTAAACCCATCAGGTATCTGTGGTTACCTTGAAGAGTCCTGTTCGGGTTTATGTCGTCGTCCGAAATTAAATTATTTATGATCCGAAATTAAAATTTATTACGACAATAACATAAATAGCAACGAGCAGGAAATTATCAGCTTAAAGGGCGGCGACATAAACTCTCTAGATCTATATCATGTTAATACTTCTATTTTAATTTGTTTAACAATGTTGAACTGAGCTGGCCTCTTGTAGGATCGGGTTAAGATCGACTCATGGGTCCATTCATCTCGCCCGTATCGCTGATTCTATGTATAAATCTTATACTAAATTCGGACCATTTAGTGAGGTTATAGATTTAGTCATTGTAGTGGCATACGAACCCTTGCCTATCTATTCGAAAGTACAAATACACCCATCAACTTGTTCAATACTCAAATGTAATACATGAACCTAAGAACAAGTTTACACGTTATTACACTTCTGCTCACAAGTTAAGTCAGCAGCAGACATAGCGAACGGGAACAGAGAGCTCAAAAAGATCTACACATTACTTGCAAGAGATTGAAGTAAGGTTTTATAATTGTCATTTTTAAATTATTGCATGCCTTCTAAAAACCTTTACTTTTGAGGATTATGGGAGTGCCGCGTCAACAGAGTAAAGTGTTTCTAACTTTCTTAGGTTCTTTGTGAGCCCCATTTTGGGAGCCTATGGGAATGAAGTATCAACTAATGCGAATCGAAATTGAGCTCTTCATCTGCGTTATTATTCTACTGCTGACTGTCATTTTTTTACAAAGTGACGACTTATATCACAGCGGTGAAATTGTTCAACAATATAAACTACTCGTAATTTAACACTTTTACCGCTCCAATATCAGTCGTAATATTGTAAAATGTTAAGTGGATTTGTTGAGGTTCTTCTGACAGCCACTTGTAGAAGTCACCTTCCAGTCATTGGAGCTCATAAACCGTACTAATATAAGAAATATTAAACTTCAGATGTTTATTACCTACACTATCGCGCAAAAACGGCTGAAATTCGGTACAAAGATATCTGGATTAACACGTGGAATACTTTTTATTCCGTTCAATTGATAGTTCACGCGGTGTAGCTAAAACCTAAATATTCGCAGACGAAGTCGCAAGCAACAGCTAGTAATTAATAAAATCAAAAATTTATATCGATAACGTTTATATTTTCAGCCAAAATAAAATAAGTGTACACAAATAGTAAGAGTTTTAATATTTATATTGCATTCATTCTTAGTTGTCTTATTTAGTTAACAACTTTCTACACTCAAAATGCTTCATTTTCAGCTAACACTTTGGATACCATGTTAACTTTCTGTCTGGAATTGCTATATTTATGATAAAAGAGCTATTATGCTTTACTATGCTTTTGCTATGAGCTTTTAGCTAAAAAATGCATTTTGAGGTTATACTCTTGTTTATGTTTACTAAATAAGACAACTAAGAATGAATGCAATTTAATAAATATTTGGGAGCTGTTTGGGATACCGTCGCAAAAGGATTTAGTCTAGATTTTGGTGGCTTTTGATATTTTATATTAAAGTTAGCTGTCAGGAGATCCTAATTAAGCCACTTCATTCCCAAGACTACGGCAAATTTTCAGCTCCTGTGGAGTGCTATAAGAATGACATCTTATTATTGAATGGCGTCCTAATATTTTAGACTGAGTTTAGTCGAATTTTGTCGTAGTCTGTTATAAAAATAATATTTTGCAAACAGTACGTCAAATACGAATATAACTTATGTGAATAACGAATTTTAATTAATTTTTTATGACATACTTATTAGTTGGTAAATTATAGGTACATAAATTAAATTAGTGTAAATTCAAAATAAAAACCGCGAATTTCAATATAAATAGCATTGTCGTTATTTATAAATGGCACCACTCGTCTCACATAGTCAAGGATGGCAACATTGGTTACGCGGTACACTATGATTAACTGGAAGTATTTGGTATCGATCAATGTAAATAATCGCTTTAAGTATATAAAGGCTATTAGAAAATAATTATGAAGAAAATCAGTGAGATTAAAATTAATATATTAGATTATTAGTCACACCCACACAATTCATATTTCTTCGAAACAAAGAATCTCATGTTACCAGAGGAGAAATGTGACTTGGGTCGCAAATGCGTAGATCTCATACTCTGTCATTAGGATTGTATGCAATTAGTAAATACTACTGAAACGTAGCGGATAGGAAGGTAATATAACATGCACAACCGTTTCTAAGTTAATTTAATATATTATGTACATGCATAAGTCATTGTAAGTCAGTGCAAGCGCTAATTCGAGTTTGGCGAATACAATTAAGTGGCCTGGCAAATTATTCACCAGATTATCCAAATAAGTTATCGTGTTTCAATAATCTGCCATAAGTATTTCATATTTGTAAATACAATCCGGATAGAAGGACCAAAACAAGCTAAGCTACTTAGTTGTGTTTGCCAATTTGTAACTACCCCGCAGTATTCTCTAAATAAATACATTTCATATCGAATAATCAATTAAAAAAATGTCAAAACTATCTATTATTGTAAGTAAATAAATTTAATTTTTAAATTTTATGATTATGCCTGGATGGCGTTAAATTTATTTCATTGAAAGTTGTGAAATTTTACCATATCAATCAATGCTTTTCGGGGTATAGAAATATTTATAATTTTCCTATTTTTGTAATTTGTATACGTAAGCATAATTTAATTTTAGTGCGTTAGTTTTGATTGCAGGTGTCATTTGCACAGGGGTTTTATAAAACTGGCACTTGGCAGATATTATGTACTATATACGAAACCTCGTCGACTACCAAAACATCACCTCTATTCACAATAATTCATTGAAAAAGACTTTAAAACTTGCCCGTTAAGGTACATATTTCGATACAAAGCAAAGTAGCGGATACCTCCTATTCATAGGTGCGGTTAGAATACGATCCCATATTTGTTGACCCTGAATAGACAACCTGATAATTCAAACACTTATATAAATGCAAAAGTGTGTTTGAAGGTATGTTTTTTTTTATTTTTTTGTTTGTCTCTTTTTTGATTTCGAAACGGAACGACCGATTTACCTGATTTTTGGAATAGACATAGAAGAAAGGCCGGAGAGTGACATAGGCTACTTTTCATTCTGAAGTACTTAATCAAATCTCTATCTATATGCACGGGCGAATCTGCGGCAAAGTCTCTATTATTAAATACTTTTAGTTTTTATTTATACAATCAAACAAGATAGAAATATGAACTGACTAAATAATTGATATCGTGCAACAAGTTTGAATTGCAATGAATTTTAAAATAATTTAAGTACTAGACGAAATTACAAATCGCTCCCTAAGCCACTACAACACCCCTAATTTTTTCTGGGCCTCGAACGCCCACGACCCCTTTATTATCGTTATCGCCCAATATGAGAAAGACTGAATTAGAGACCACGAGGATTTGAATTATCAGATCGCACATTATCGTCATTCATTCCTGGTCGACAATTACAGGTCGTGTTTTAACCGCACCCTCATCGCTCTAAAACTAAAAGCTTTGTCAAAAGATAACCTTAATTCTCCACTACTGTGACCAAAGGGACACCTAAATTATAACTCGCGTCATGATAAAATATAAATAATTAGTCCTTTGAAATAGCCTCAACAAAATTAAATAAGCCTGCAGTACTTAAGTAAAATATCCTTAGAAAGAGAAAGCTTAACACAACCGCGCTCGGACAGATACTTACACGCGGCAACAGTTTAAAGTTGTCCATTGTTCAAGTTGTTTGAACCAAATGTTATTTATTTTATTAGCAGTACGGCTGCTCACCGAATTTAAGATTATTTAAAAGCGAAAAAGTGTTTGTAAAAGTATGCGCCCCAACGGGTGTTCTACCAATTGAACCACGTCGCATCCAACCGACTCCTCCGAAATTCTTAATCGCTTACATACGCCAACAGTGGCGTGTGGTAACATCCATCGCAACTATTAGAAGCTACGACTCCTACGTTCCAAATTACATTGGAAATGCGTAAGAAATGATGTACCACATCTATTTATTCAAATGTTATTTATTTTATTAGCAGTACGGCTGCTCATGCTGTTGGCGTATGTAAGCGATTAAGAAATTAAATTCAATTAAATTCGGTGAGCAGCCGTACTGCTAATAAAATAAATAACATTTGAATAAATAGATGTGGTACATACATCATTTCTTACGCATTTCCAATGTAATTTGGAACGTAGGAGTCGTAGCTTCTAATAGTTGTTTGAACCAGTCAAGGAAACTGAACCACGTACCAGGGTGATCCCTTTTCATTGGAAATGTCATGTTAACATTCCATACATCTGCCAAAGAAATCATCGTGTAATTAGTTGTGAAAAGGTTTCACCCTGGTAGGTACGCGATTCAGTGTCCTTGACTGTACATTAACACATTTCGCTCCGGCAACGTCCCGCTAAGCTCTTACGCTTTGCCGGCCGAAATAATTATGGTGACGGATGAGTCTCCCTGGCAAAGGAGTACGAATTCTGTTGACACGCATGCGTGTCACTGGCATTGGAGTAATATTTTTTTGATCACAGAACAGACGTTGTGTCACTCTGTCTCTGAAACTGTTAAGGTCCGTAGCGCAATTGTGAGAAGCTTTGCCTACGTGGGATATTGTCTCCAAGTGTTTGTGCTCTATTTGTAATGAACACAAATATGTCATGCTCATGTTATCATCGACCGATCTTGTATATACATATTTATATCAATTTTTATTGCTGGAATGTTGGCTTAATCTGTGATATATCTAATAGATGAGACACAGATCCCGTACCGTTATCTTATCACTGTCACAATTCACTATAACTATCGTAGGTACTATGAGAATAAACTACGATGTTCTATATGTCGATATTGCATGGCACAAGCGAGCATTGCCGGTTGTAGATTAGGTCGTGACCATACTAATATTGTTGTTCTCTGGTGTACTTACTTTACTGGTGTGCTGACGCATTTTTATTCAGTTTCAATTTTCAATTCATGAATTAAAATCACTTAAGCTCTAAACGCACAGACAGTGGAGGCGTAGCGGTGCGGTGGCGGTGACGGTTGTGATATTCTAACTTGTATGAACGGTTGTGCGGCACCGTACCTCGAACTCGTTCATACAAGTTAGAATATTACAACCGTCACCGCCACCGCCACCGCACCGCCACGCCTCCGCTGTCTGTGCGTTTGGAGCTTTAATGTTGCTTCATGGTATTTCCTAATATTATTAAGTAAGACATAAATTCGATGAAAAGTACTTCCGGTAAATAAAAGTATTTAAAGGAGGTCATCATTGTTTGTTTGTGCGTACGGAGTAATCTCTGACCTACTGAACCGACCTCAAAATTTTTTGTCTCCAAAAGAAAGCTATACTGTCACAGATTAACTTGGATTAAATACTTGTTATTCCAGAAAAATGCTTTTTCGCGGGACGCGGTTGCGATCAATAGCAAGTCTGTTATAAATTGAAACCTAAAACATTTAGAGCAGTTTCCGCTTTCCCCGTTTTTCTATTTTATATTTCACTTGATGTAACCATATCGCAATCCTCTCCACAGTCCCATGTTGGGCGCCACTTAAACTCCTTTAACAATATCTTAGAAAAAGTAAATTGTGACATTGTAAGTGACTTATCAAAACGGGATCGTGTGATATTATTTGTGTTTCGACCGCTTGATATTCCGTAGGAATGTTTTATTGCTATTTTGTATAATTGGCGACATTTAGTACTTAAAATATAATCAATACACAACGCATGATTTAGATAAGAAACTTCGTATAGAATAATGGACTGTTTATAATTGTTTGTCATTTATTTCCGAGGCACCAGCGTACTGTATTAACTTATGAAATGTCATCGTTTTCTTCATATCACGAAGTTACGAACAGGCTCTTAGTCGAGTCGAATTTTTACGCCTACCGTTCGGATATGGGAAATGTATAACATAACACTAATATAACAAGAAATACAGTAATACATTGTAAGCTTGTGTCGTACTGTATACATTATACTAGGTGAGAACCTTCACAATAAAATGAAGACTTCAATAAGTTCATTGTTTTATTTAGTTTTTGGGTGAATCAACTTTTTTGTCTTGTTTACTCTGTCCCCGGTTGTCCAAGTGACACTTCATACTGTTTCATGGAAAAATGCTTAGGTTGTCCAAGGGACAAAATTTGTGTAACCATAGCAACGGATGTCACTATAAAGTTGATTCACCCTTTTTCGTATCGATAGAAAGTCACTCTCGTTTTTGTCAGTGTCATTCATCTTTTTCCAGGCATAATGCATATAGCGCACACATAAATCTACACAAAGATTCAACCTTGATCTCTTTACAATATGGTAGGAAATCCATTGAATTTTGAAAAATATGCTTTTTTATTTAAATTAATCCTTCATAGATAAACACTAAAACACAATGATTAGTTTTGTAGTAGCGTATCTAAAGAGACGGGGCCTGGAAAAAGGTTAAATAAGGAAACGCGGTTGATAATTAAATAATTTTAAACAAAATTCACGTTAATAAATGTGTTTATTACTCTTACATTAGAATAAATACAAAACAAATACTAAAGGAAGTAAAAAATCTACTTTAGAACACAACGGACAGTTTTCTGTAACAATAACTCTTTAAATTTTTAAACAAAAATTTCCTAGAAGCTAAGAAATTAATATAAAGGTAACATAACTTAGCTGGCATCTTACCTATTAACTGTTAGTGTATTTTGCTGTCATAAATGTATCAAAATGTACATAACCTAGCACACACGCAAAGTCTTGAAAACATTTTCAATTCGCTCAATAGTGTCGTGTAATATTTAGTATCGAATGAGTTTGATATCTAATTCAATTAGTAACATTACGGTAGTAAAAGCATCGCTAATGCCATTCATGCAATTTTATATCGTTGACGATACATAGTTTAAATTTGCAAGATAAATCGATCAAAGTCGCTGCAAACGGAACGAGTTTCAAGTAGGAATGGCGATTCTTTCAGGGATAGATCGATTCTTGAATCGATTCAAATCAAAACCTTATAAATCGATTCATAAAAAAATCGAAGTCTTAAACATCGATTTGCCGCCGCTGACGTTCAAAAGATTATAGGTGAAAAACTTAAGAAGATGACCTCTTGTACATATGTAGTAGTGCACAAAACTGATATGGAGCTTAAGTCATTTTTCTAATTTGGAACGTCAATTTGTTTATACGGACACGTTACCCGTCATCTCCTTAAGTTATTCACCTATACAGATATAGTGCATTGTATTTCGATCGGGAAAAGCCGGATTTCAATTAGAATACGACGGCACCCGAAGTGTGAATCAATTATTGTATTAAATGAGTGACAATAGGGATGTTGACACCATTAAAAAAAAATTTTAAAACATAACTCCAGTAAAAAAACGCTTTATTTCAGCCCTGAAAGTCAGATTAATTTTCGATTAAATGCAAAATTAGATTGTTTGTTGCTTTAAAACAAATAAATAGTTAGTTGATTGAGTATGCGAACAATGACGTCATATGTCGCTATTATTATTCAAACTCTATGGGAGATTGTGTTTTGACAGCTCATAAAAAGAAAGTCAGTTGATTGGTGGTGTCAACATCCCCATTTGATATCAATTAACATGGAACTTTATTATTTATGTATTTATGTACAGTCAAGGAACTTAATTCCCTACCCTTTTCGTAAAAATCTCGTGTAATATCCGCAATGCATTACGGTAGAAATGTCAATTGGAACACGTCAAAAGCTAGCTCTTATGGTGACAGTTTGCCGTACGATATTCAAACTTAGGTGGGTAGGAATAGTACATTACTGCAGAGGCCGGGACTTAAGGGGTTGCCGGCCGAGTATCTAAGTTGACGGCCGAGTGGTACACGAGGCCGGCATGATACGAGGCCGGCAACCCCTGTTCCGGCTGAGGCTTGTATAGTGCTTTTCTCAAACATGCACCATCACCATCATCATCATCATCATCATCATCATCATCATCATCATCGTCGTCGTCATCATGATGGTGATGGTGATGATGATGATGACGATGATGATGGTGGGGATGATAATGGTGGTGGTGATGGTGATGATGATGATGATGATGATGATGATGATGATGATGATGATGATGATGGTGGTGATGATGATGATGATGATGATGATTATGATGATGGTGATGATGATGATGATGATGATGGTGGTGATGGTGATGATGATGATGATGATGATGGTGGTGGTGGTGATGATGATGATGGTGATGGATGATGATGATGATGATGATGGTGATGATGATGGTTATGATGATGGTGATGATGATGATGATGATGATTATGACGATAACGATGATGATGATGATGGTGGTGGTGATGTTTTAAGGAACACAACGTAAACATTACATAGCATGTTTGAGAAATAGTACATTACTGCAGCGGCCGCGAAATAGGGGATTGCCGGCCGAGTAGTTATAGATGGCCGAGTGTTAACGAGGCCATCTAGAGATACGAGGCCGGCAATCCCTGTTCGTGGCCAAGGCTTGTATAGAGTTTTTCTCAAACATGCATCATCATCATCACCACCATCATCACCGCCATCATCATCACCATCACCATCACCATCACCATCACCATCACCAACAACATCATCAACATCCATCAACATCCATCAACATCCGTCAACATCCATGAACAAGAACATCCATCAACATCCATCCATCCATCCATCCATCAACATCCATCAACAACCATCAACATCCATCAACATCCAACAACATCCATCAACATCCATCAACCAACATCCATCAACATCCATCAACATCCATCAACAACCATCCATCAACATCCATCAACAACCATCAACCAACATCCATCAACATCCATCAACATCCATCA
This sequence comes from Archips crataeganus, assembly GCA_947859365.1. Taxonomy (NCBI): domain Eukaryota; kingdom Metazoa; phylum Arthropoda; class Insecta; order Lepidoptera; family Tortricidae; genus Archips; species Archips crataeganus. The sequence goes on from OX402064.1 coordinate 10,066,173, forward strand.
ACATCCATTAACCAACATCCATCAACCAACATCCATCAACATCCATCAACCAACATCCATCAACATCCATCAACATCCATCAACATCCATCAACCAACATCCATCAACATCCATCAACATCCATCAACATCCATCAACATCCATCAACATCCATCCATCCATCCATCCATCAACATCCATCCATCCCTCCGTCCGTCCGTCCATCCGTCCGTCCATCCATCCATCCACGTCGACCACGTCGACCTATTAAACGTCATGGTGCTGTGTCACATAAAACAATAGACGATCACTTTGCTGGCCTTGGCCAGCAATATTGTATGAAATTCCATTATTGACCTCTCGTCTAGCCGCACCTGCAACGTGACAGTTCGTGCCGTATTTTAAGGAACATAACGTCAATATTTCATAGCATGTTTGAGAAAATTAAATTCCTTGACTGTACATGTCAAAATGAAGAACTGAAGCTAATTCAGCGAGCACGATAAATACGAGGGTGAATATTCAAGCGTTTTGACTGCGCGGTTAAACGTCATTTCCATTCGACGATTATTACCACAACCGAAGGACGAGTCGCGCGAAATTTCATCATACTAGATTCAGCATCGGTACTGTCTTAAGTTTTCATAAAAAGTTAACCCTAAGCATCATCCATTTTAATAATTTCTGCTCAAATGGTAATGACAAAAAAAAATACGATGGAAAACCATCATGCACTATGGTTCGTTTTTTTAGTACTAGAAAGAAGGTGCTTAGGTGTTTCACGGGTCTTTTTATTGAAAAGCACATTTGAAAAATAAGTCACAGCAAATAATGTAACAATTAGCAAGGACATAATGGTCATTTACATTATTTTTGTTTCATAAGTTATAAAGTTATGAAATAAAATTAAATAATTAATTTATCCAGTATAAACATAATAGGGCATCTATTGTTATTAAACAAATTATCATCAAAGAAAGAAAGTAAAACATTTATTAGATACATTTTTAACTTAGACTTTAGTAAATTTCTTGAAGATCTAAATTAAAATGGTATATTATTTTGATTTAACGCTGTTTTGATCTAGGTGTGCGATGGTCATTTTCATTGTTTTGATTTCGTAAATAATGAATATTATATTTTAACCCTTTATAAGGCAGAGGCGATTTAGCGACCACATGCATTGAGTTGGAATTTCAACCTTATTGATTACACTATAAGTCACAATTTCCATTGTAATTATTGAAAATACGACTAGCTTTAAAAATATCCTTTGTCAGGTACGCATTCGATAGCTGCTTTTGCTCTGGTAGTATGCTCCAATAAATGGGGCCTTGTAAAGGGTTAAAAGCGTTTTTCAATAAAAAGACTCGTCAAGATTGTTTACCTATTTGTAATGCTTAAAGAAACGAAGTATGCATCTGTAGCAGGATAGGTGGCCGCCGCAGAGCCCCGTGTAAGCAATGCTCAGGTTAGACGAAGTAGGCGGCCAGCTGCGCCATTTTGTCCTTGGGCTGTTTGTTGCGGTGCTTGTTGCCGCGCGAGCGCCCGCCGCGGCCGCGGCCGGCCGGCGCGCGCGCCGCCACCGCGCGGTGCTTCTCCAGCTGGGAACAAACACATATAAATATAAATATAAATATAAATATAAATATAAATATTAGGGGACAATCTTACACAAATCGACCTAGTCCCAAACTAAGCAAAGTTTGTACTATGGGTACTAGACGACGATAAACATACTTATATATAGTGAAAATAAACGGATCACTCACGTCTTAAAACGAGTTTAACTCGACATGTTTCGGGCTCATCCGTAGCCCTTCCTCCCGGAGTCGCACGTCACGGCGGCTGCCAAACGTGCACTGCGTGCTATCGCCCTGGTCGCGCGGCTACTCGACGCAACTGACAGCGACACACAACTACCCCCGTTAAGACGTGAGTGATCCGTTTATTTTCACTATGAGTGAGTCTCACGGTAGTTTCATGTTTAAAGCATACTTATATAGATAAATAAATCTTAAATACATAGAATATCCGTCCATAACTCAGGACCTCTTGCTTCGTAGGCAGGCTCAGTACCAACTAGGCTAAAGCGGTCGTTAAATGCCATCTCACTTGGCTATTTGAATATTTTTTTATACGAATAATTCGAATAAACAATAATTCTAGATCTCTTTATAGGCGAATTATTTATTCTGTATTTTATGTGGACACAAGAGAAGTTAACAAGGTATTCCAATAAATAAGTATTTGTTGTAAAATCGCTGTCAATTGAAATTGCGAACAATGTAAATAAACCATTTAATGAAATATCCATATTCTAGCATTTGTTTATTGTTTTAATGGTTTAGGATAGTGATGTGGTAAGTATTGACTCAATAAACACACGGATTTAGCAGTATTTGATGAGGGAAAATGGAAATTAAAGACATTTTAAATACAAGGTTTGTTTACATTGTTTGCAATTTCATTTGACTGACAGTTTAATTCATTCGACGACTAAATTGTTAGCAAATAAATTATTCCAGGATAATTGATTCGACTAAGAATAATCATTCGATAATTTTATTCGTCATTTGCGTATAATTTGGTTATACTTATTCGTTATTTGTCATTTGGTCTAAAACGGTTTGACGGATTCTAATGAAATTTGGCACACACGTAGTTTATAACCTGAATTAACAAATAGGATACGTTTTATCCCGGAAAATTGCATAGTTCCCGCGGGATAGTGATTAACGTTTTCCACCGTGCCGAGCCGCGCACTGCTGCCGCACGCCGCACTATCAGTGGGCGCGTCGCTACCTGCGTGCTGAAGGCCGGCTCGCAGTAGAGACAGCCGGTCATCTCCGTGAGCGCGGCCGGCAGCGGCGTGCGCTCCGGCCGGTACTCCGCCGTGCCGAGCCGCGCACTGCTGCCGCACGCCGCACTATCAGTGGGCGCGTCGCTACCTGCGTGCTGAAGGCCGGCTCGCAGTAGAGACAGCCGGTCATCTCCGTGAGCGCGGCCGGCAGCGGCGTGCGCTCCGGCCGGTACTCCGCCGTGCCGAGCCGCGCACTGCTGCCGCACGCCGCACTATCAGTGGGCGCGTCGCTACCTGCGTGCTGAAGGCCGGCTCGCAGTAGAGACAGCCGGTCATCTCCGTGAGCGCGGCCGGCAGCGGCGTGCGCTCCGGCCGGTACTCCGCCGTGCCGAGCCGCGCACTGCTGCCGCACGCCGCACTATCAGTGGGCGCGTCGCTACCTGCGTGCTGAAGGCCGGCTCGCAGTAGAGACAGCCGGTCATCTCCGTGAGCGCGGCCGGCAGCGGCGTGCGCTCCGGCCGGTACTCCGCCGTGCCGAGCCGCGCACTGCTGCCGCACGCCGCACTATCAGTGGGCGCGTCGCTACCTGCGTGCTGAAGGCCGGCTCGCAGTAGAGACAGCCGGTCATCTCCGTGAGCGCGGCCGGCAGCGGCGTGCGCTCCGGCCGGTACTCCGCCGTGCCGAGCCGCGCACTGCTGCCGCACGCCGCACTATCAGTGGGCGCGTCGCTACCTGCGTGCTGAAGGCCGGCTCGCAGTAGAGACAGCCGGTCATCTCCGTGAGCGCGGCCGGCAGCGGCGTGCGCTCCGGCCGGTACTCCGCCGTGACGAGCTGCGCGCCGCACGCCGCACACTGCTGCTCGCACACAGATACTCTGATCGCGTCGTCGAACACGTTTATGATCACGTCACATCTGAAAATAACAAAAAGATTAAATTAATAAAATTGTACATCTGTTTTGGAAAAAAAAACCCGACTGCATAAAAATATTTCTTATTCACCCTCAAAAGTGGCCCCTGTGTTCAAAATTTATTTACGTAACATCCCGTCTTCGAAATTATGAAACTTGTATATTCGATCATATGGTTTGATAATATGTAATATGATCGGCAAACATCGTATCACCGAACAAATAACAAATCAACAAACAAATCGCACTACTACAGCCAACCCAAAATTGAGTTAGAAAGAACGCAACTTGATTAAACTAGAGCAAAGTGCAACTCGAGTTAACTCGTACCAAATGCAACTCGATCCAAGTTCTACCCGAGTTAACTCGGGTTAGTAGGTCGAGATGACCCTTCACTAGCCGTACCTGTTGCAAGCCAGTTTCCACTTGGGAGCGGCGGGGTCGAGCACCAACACGCCCGCCTCGCACTCGACGCATCCCGACACGCCGGTAGAGTTGACCCCGTACGAGCAAGTCGGGTGCGTGCAGGAATTGCAGCCGAAGCCTTTCTTCATGTCCCTAGGAAAAAAAATGATATGTGGCAGTTGGGAAACAATTCGTTATACTCTTTATTTGACAAAATTTCACAAAGTTGGTAATTCAAACCTCGTCTTAAATTAGGTCTCCTAGAAATTCTATATTCAAAATAATTAATAGTTTAAAAAACACTAGAAAAAAACGCTTTTATAAATGCTGTTTCGATCTTCACCCCCTCACCCCCCCAACCCCTCCAACCCCCCCCAACCCCCTAACATCTGGGATCAAAGTGCTCGTCAAGACGAATCAAACGAGCCCAAACTCGACGGGGTTGTGTCGTTTTATTGTGGAGTGCCTTTGGCCATCTTCCAGCTCCATCATCAGACCCTGGTTACCATCTGGGATTAAAGTGCTCGTCAAGAAAAATCAAACTAGCCCAAACTCGACGGGGTTGTGTCATTTTATTACAGAGTTCCTATGGCCACCATCCAGCTCCATCATCAGATCAGCTCCATGTTACCATAATATTGCATTGTCATCCAATTTACACATATGTGCAAAATTTCAGCTCAATCGGAAACCGGAAAGTGGGTCAAAATCATGTTCAAAGTTTCCATTACATACTTAGTTACATACACGTCGACCTAATAAAAGCGTGTTAAAAAAAATACAAAAAGATGGTATTTACGAGGGGCGTTCAATATAAAGTGAGAATGAGATGCAAACTCTTTTAATATTACGAAATTAAATACTGGCCGGTACAGCTAATCTATCTAGCTGATTGCTATAAAAAAAAACTAACTGTCTTTTGTTTAAAAAAATATACGTTAATTTCTTTGCAATGCTATTGAGTACGTTAGCGAAAATGGAGAAAATTTAACTGCGCGCCGTTATCAAATATATACTTGTATTTGAAAAATTTTTCTACGGACCAAGTCAATTTGGATTTGCGGGACACTTTAGGGTCTAATGCTCCTCCGTATTCGACAGTCGCACGTTGGTGCGCCGAATTTAGACGTGGAAGAACATCGACAATGGACGACCCCCGCTCCGGGCGCCCTACTACAGCAGTAACTGAAGAAATTGTGAAAAAAGTCGAGAACTCAGTTTTGGCGGATCGTCGTGTCACAGTTCGTTTTATTGCTGAAAATGTAAAGATTTCAACGGGGAGCGTGCATAATATTTTACATGAACGCTTGGGTATGAAAAAGATATCTGCGCGTTGGGTACCAAGAATGCTTACTGACACGCAAAAACAAACTAGACTAGAGATTTGTCAAGAAGCTTTGAACCTGATGCAGCAAGACCGGGAACTTTTTTTGGCGCGATTTATAACAATGGACGAAACATGGCTGCATCATTACGACCCTGAAATGAAACTGCAGGCTATGACATGGAAAAGGCCATCATCTCCAACTCCGAAGAAATTCAAGGTGAGCCCATCTGCCGGTAAGGTCATGGGCTCTGTTTTTTGGGATGGTAAAGGGGTATTAATGATTGAGTATCTCGAGCATGGAGCCACTATTACGGGCACTTTATACGCCAAACAAATAGCAACATTGCGCAATGAGATCCGCGAAAAACGGCGAGGTAAACTCTCGAAAGTTGTGCCGTTCCACCAGGACAATGCCCCGGCACACAAGTCCGCCGTTGCCATGGCTGCAATTCGTGATGCTGGGTTCGATATCCTTAAGCATCCTCCGTATTCACCAGATCTCGCTCCCAGTGATTTCTACCTATTTCCGAGATTGAAACAATACCTGAGAGGCCAGAAATTTGAAGACGACGACGCGGTAGTCGCTGCAGTACAAGATTTTTTAAGTACTCAAGATGAGACCTTTTTTAAAAATGGAATTTTAAGTTTAGAAAAAAGATATACTAAGTGTATTATGCTAAAAGGTGACTATGTCGAAAAATAAAATGACATTTAGTAAAAGTTGTTTATAACATACTCATTCTCATTTTTTATTGAACGCCCCTAGTAGACGACCAGATGGCCTAGTAGGTAGAGAACCTGCCTACGAAGCTTAAAGTCCCGGGTTCGATTCCCGCGTCGGGGCAGATGTTTGTATGGGTAATACCACAGAAATAATAATAAAGAGGATAGAAGTGCCTTAGACGCGTGACCTTGGCGCCGCGCTGGTGACTCGTAGGTCACCAGCGCGCGACTTGTGGCTCAGTGCTATTTGAAACGTGGGTATGATAACAAGTGCTTTAAAATGTTGTTTTGCAGCATTAGCAATTGCGGAAACTCGTCCACACTGTGCAATTACACTAATAAGAGGATTACATTTCATCGGTATGTATTAATTTAATGTAATAATGCGGTTTATATCAAAATACAACTTGAGAAAATATTTAATTATGAAATATTGGTTTACACGTTATTAACACAAAACTTCATATACCATTGCTGCTCATATCCTTAAAAACGCAGATTGCTTTGAAGTATACGCAGCAATGTAATGTAATTTTTGATAAACCTTCTGCCTCGCACAAATGTTCATGGTACGAACACAAGACAGGTTACGACTACTCCCGAGCTAGTGATGCCCGTTGACTTGTACACTACAACCACACTGCCGACGCGGCCAATGAAGAACGCCGTTGTGTAAGTGTGGGTATGACTTACGGTGAGTGTTATTCAACGCTGTCTCTAAGTGGTTAGGTTCATAATTGTTTGTAAGCAAAAAAATTAGTAATTGTGTGCGTGATTGCGTAGTACGGTTCCGGTATTTTGCGTGTGTGCATTAATAGTAAGTAGAGGGGACAAACTAGCGCCACTGGTCCCGGAACAAAATAGGAACTAAGGCATTTCTATCCTCTTTATTATTATTTCTGTGGGTAATACGAATATTTGTTCTCGGGTCTTGGGTGTTTAATATGTATAAGTATGTATCTATCTATATAAGTATGTTTATCCGTTGCCTTGTACCCATAACACAAGCTATGCTTAGCTTACTTTGGGACTAGGTCAATGAGGTTTTTCTATGAGAGGCTATTTGGCGCTAGTATCGTCAGGTCCGTTTGTCAACTTTGATATTTGTTGTATGGGTGTAACGTCAAATAGACCTTACGATACTAACGCCATCTAGCGATATTCCACCTGTCAGAAAACCCTCATTGGTGTGAATTGTCCTGTGATATTTATTTTTATTTATTTATTATTAGGCAATGTCCGTAATTTTTCATACAATTTTTTTGTGTCAGTTTTGGCACGACCCATATAAACTGCGCGAAAAAAAGTCACTAAACTGACGCCGAAGAAAACGTCACTAAACTGACCCCGAAAATAACGCCACTTTTTTCTTAATGACAATTAATTGTGCTCGTGATTTTGAATTAGAAAACCCCAAAATTACCTCATTTAAAAAAGTGGGTACACTTTTATTGAAAATGCCCGTTTAGATTATAATTTAGTCGCATAAATTAATATCACCATCATTCATCATCCCATTATATTGAATTAGTAATCCTCATTAAAATAAATATTTTTGAGACGTAAAAAAAAGTAGTATTGAGCCAATTATTATTCAAAAGCGTTAAAGAGTACCTAACAAACATACATATAAATAGCCAACAAAAAGTACAGTCAACAAAAACAACTTTTATCGAAAATATTTGAAATAAAACTAACTCTGTTCTGTTTAGTCGTTGGATTTAGTGCACCACATTCCTGGATTTTTGTCAGATAAGTCACAGTAACATTACGTTAAGTTACTGACCAGCTCATCACGTCTCATAAATAGGGTTGGGACTTTTGGATGCTCGACGTGGTTCTAGAATCCACGGAGTCGTCATTATGTTAAAATATTTTTTTCGACGTCAAAGTCAAAGTGTAATAACCTAACCATAAAAATTTCATTTTTAATACAAGCTTTTTTTGCTGACTGTACTTGCATTGTCACCCAAACTACATTTGCATACCAAATTTCAAGTCGGTGCTATTAACTGGGGAGACGATCCTGGCTGGAGTACCAGGATGTCACTACTAGATTATTGTATTGTCACGCGATTTACATAAGTGGTCCAAGTTTCAAGTCAATCTGACTACTGGAAGTTGGTAAAATTTAACTTGCAAGATTCTATTACAGACAGACAGACAGACAGACAACGGGACAGGTGAAACTAAATAAAAGCTTGTAAAAATAAAGCATTTTATTAGATGTCATACATGATTTATGCTGTATGATAAACACGTTACCTATTATAACTGCAATTAATTAATTTTATAATAAATCTATTAAACACAAGTCACAGTAGTTCAAAGGTGACGTGATATGCATATACATATACAATTTACTTAATTATGCATCCTCTTTGATAGGCATTTGTGTCGTAATAATTTAATTGCACTATATTATAATGTGTTTATTTTACGATTTAACAACATTATCATAGTATCTAATATATCGTTTTATTTTTAGACTTTGACTTTGACTTTGAAAAAAATATTTTAACATAATGACGACTCCGTGGATTCTAGAACCACGTCGAGCATCCAAAAGTCCCAAGCCTACTCATAAACCACGAGAGTAGTCCGAAGTCGTCCAGCGGACAATTCAGCTCGCGGTAGATACGCACGGTGCCATTACGTGTACGGCCGTACAGTCAGCAACAAAAATATGAATACACTTAAAGTACCAAAAATATGTATACACGCCTTTATGCCCTGGTAATAGAGTCGTGGATGCATATTTTTGGTACTTCATATTTTTGTTGGTGGTCAGCAACAAAAATATGAATACACTTAAAGTACCAAAAATATGTATACACGCCTTTATGCCCTGGTAATAGAGTCGTGGATGCATATTTTTGGTACTTTGAGTGTATTCATATTTTTGTTGCTGATTGTACGTGTCGTCGCAGTGGGAACAGTGGAGACGCGTCAGCTTATAATATTTTTTTTTTTTGAATGAGTCGCCAGAGGGGCCAAAGACGCCGAAGTCTTTGCTGTTTTTTACTTTAAGGATTGGAAGGGTGACTTGTGCTCGGGAAAAATCCCTTCGGACGAACTGGGAATGGAGGGCCCAGACAGTGACCGACTTGCACGGACTAAAAAACTCGGTCACAAGTCCCCTTCTCTATTGGTTATCAAAACAAAAAACGTGTGCTTTAAATTTTGAGGAGGGGAGGGGTAGGGAGGGGACTTAATCTACCCACAGTGTCCTGCCTCAGCCATTTGCTGGAAGGCCGGGAGAGGAGCATGCATTCTCCCGCTGGGCACTGGGGGTGCTTAGGTCGGTCTTTTATGTTTATACCCGTTGGTTACTTCCTTGACCGACCCTCGCCCTCGCAGCTTATAATATTAGCTTAGTAGAACTAACCTGAACGGCGGATGGTTGTAGCAATACGGGCAGAGCGGGAAGCTTTTGCCTTTCGTCCCGGTAGACCAGGAGAGCAGTTCAAAGTCGTCCAGCGGACACTTCAGCTCGCGGTAGATACGCACGGTGCCATTCTGAGGCAGGCCGTACGTGTCGTCGCAGTGAGAGCAATGCAGGCGCGTCGGTTTTGCCTGATGAATAAAGAAAAAATTAGCAGTGCCGTAATAATAATAACTTGACTCCCACTGGATTGCCTAATTTTTTTACGTGACATAGATGGCGCTTGGCGACAAGGGATTTATAGATTAAAATAGTACCTAGTTGTCTCGAGATTGGGAAATATCGCTGTGTAAAACAGCTCGGATTAGTGTATGGACAAGCTTGTTTCTTTTCTGGTGGTTCAATGTGTTCTAGGCGTGTCTTCAATGTGTTCTCAACACCGTTGTTATGCGTTGTCAATGTTGTCATTCCATTATTGGTAAAAAAAGGTAACAAAACTGAAGCTCATACAGATGATTTACGATGTTATGTTCTACTACGTTAGGTATGTGTATACGCTGCTTTGCTAAAAAACCGGCCTAATTCGAAATGATACGCTGTGTAACTGAATACTTTAATTATTGCAAATAAGGTGGATAGTTACACAGCGTATCATTTCGAATTAGGCCGGTTTTTTAGCAAAGCAGCGATATTACTCTTAACCTGTCAGTATTGCCATAAGTCAGCTTTGGGGCGACGGAGACGATTTTTGAGTTAGATTTTGTATAGGAGCTTGCATCTACGTATTATATGATCGAAGTATTATTTAAAAATGTCCGTCAGTTGATGATGATGGATGACTCACCTGAATATATCTCATGTATCTTCTACATTTGCCGCATCTCGACAGGGCTTTCCCGCTCGCCTTGAGCGACGAGAAATTAACTTCGAACAGCTGATCCATGCCCTCTATAGAACGGACGAAGTACTGGAACTTCCTACGGAATATCTCAGTCGTGTGGGTGAGCACCGCTTCGAAGTCCGCTCGGCCGATGGCGATGAGATTCAGTTGCTCCTCCACTGCAGAGCGCATCGTTGGTAGGACTAGTTCTGGATCAATCTAGAAGATAAAATTGTTAGCCGGATTGTTATTGATAGAGCCGCGAGGAAATAGCGTGAAGCACCATTATTTTTACAGTATACCTATCAAGCGAATCCTAGAATAAAAATAAACGGCAATTTAAAAAAAAATAAGAATGCAACACAGTGAAAAAATACGGAAAACTAACATCTATGATCGAGTTTAGCAGAATATGTTTCGGGCTAATCCGTAGCCCTTCTTGGAGCAACACGCCACAGCGGCTACCAAATGGGCACTACCCTCCATCACTCTGCTCGCGCGGCTGCTCGACGAAACTGACATCGGCCCACAACTACCCATGCACGTCATAGACATGATCCTTATGTTTTTACTGTGAATGAGTCTCATGGTAGTTTCATGCTTAAAGAATGCAACACAAATTACAGATAAAAAAAATGCCTGTTATAAACACATAACAGGGGACATTCACATACGCGCAAACATTTGTACATTGTACAAATATTTGCACACAAACGTGGAGACTGAACCCACAAACTCGTGCACAGCCTGCAAAATCAACCACTGCACCAAATGGTCAGTCAAAAAATAATACAAAGGAGAGTCGCTTATTTATGCGATTTGCCAAATCGTCGGTTCATCTTATTGGGGACCATCCTCAATCAGATCATCTAAAAAAAGCTACACTAAATATAAAAAAAAACCCTACATATTCTCTACCACTTATTGGCTAATTACCTTCTGATATCCGTGCACAAGCACAATACCCAGATTAGTGGGCACCAGTCTTCGTCCGCTGCCGACCGTCACGTAGTTCCTCTGACAGATGTTGTTGATGTGCACCGGGATGGACGCATCGGTGCCTATGCCGTGTTTTTCCATCAAGGTAATCACCTGAGAATCGAACAAAACTGGTATTATTGAATCAGGCGTTACTTTGCGGAGGTCCATATCAATGAACTGAAACTATCGAAATGATCGACTATCTATAGTCGATCGATATTGGATTATCGGTAGAAAACACTGCTCGCCAAATTATTCTCAAACTGTCAGTGACAAGTTTAATCTGTCATTCAATGAAACTTGCTAACTATGTAAACAAACCGCCATATTGAAATGGTCTTTGAATGATGAATTCACTAGTGATGGGCAAGACTTTTACTTACTCGTTTACTTATGTCAAACCATATCGAATAATAAAATACCGAAAGTAAAAAAATAAGTAGGCTTTTAATTTATTTAATCACAATCAGACGAAAAATCAGTAGGTACTTGAAGAAGATACCAGTATTTATTATAAAAGGTGCCGTTATATCATCTGCAGTCCTATCCATGATGCCGTCTAAATTTTTCATTTTATTTTCTTCCTCTATGACGTGACCCACACATTTCTTCCACTGCTTTGCTCCGATTCGCGACAGGCTTTCTGCCAACAAAACCTTTAATTCTGCAATCTTGAAGGTTTTATTTCTCCGCCCAACTAACCTTTTACCTGTGCCCATATCAGTTCAATTGGGTTTAATTCGCAATGGTAGGGAGGAAGACGCAATACCTTTATCCCTCGCTCTTGATTTCGACAGTTCATCGACGAACATTTTTTCTGAATATGATTTAAGGCTGCCTAAATAACAAAAACTCTAACTGATGATAATGGTTCAAACATGGTAAAAGCTTTCAAAATATTTGGAAAGTCAGATTTACCAGACTTAGAATGTGATAGAATCTTGAATGTAAATGATGACTTCCTTGATAACAATAATGAGAAAAGTAATGATGATGCGGATGAAATATTATTCCTAAAAGAGTTTCCCGAATCGGAAGATAGTGATACATACCAACTGCCCAACCATGAGCGATTTGCCACCCACACCTTGCATTTAATTCCTTCTCGGGACATAGACAAAGCCAGATGTAACAATAACTCGTACCGAAAAGTACATGATGCGGCTTTGACTAAATGTCAGGCTGTTTGGAATTATGTGCTAGGTCTCCAAAAGCTTATGAAATTTACCTGGAAACCACTGGTAAATCTCCAACAAGCCCCTGTCTAACTAGGTGGAATTCATATCACGATTGCATAACTGATATCTTTAAAGTCCAAGAAACCATCAATGAAGTCCAGTTTTTGATTGAATATATTAGCACGTCTAAACCCATAGCTGAAGCCATCCGGAGCTTAGAAGGCGACAAGGAGACTTTCTATAGGTGCCTGCAGCCAGAATTGTATCGAATGCAAAAAATGTTGGACTTATTGAAGCAAGACAATCCAGTATATTGTGGTGGTTTAATTGATACAGTAAAATAAAGCATACAAAACCGGTTTGAAAAAAATAACTTACATGACAGTCGTGCCAAAGACAGCATTTTAGCAGCTGTGTCATATCCCTTCTTCAAGTTAAAGTGGGTGCCAAGGACTGAAAAGGAATATGTGAAGGAGTTTTTTATTGCGGAAATGCGAAGAATCAAACAAGGAGATATAAAAAGTAACCCACAAACATCAACAGGGAAAAAGAAGCAAAAAAGTGAGTCTTACTATATGTTCAACGATTCAGACTCCTCAGCAACCTCAACTGATGGCAACAGTAGCACCGCCAGCACCTGCATTGATTTGGAGACCCTCCAATATTTAAGAGAAGACACAAGTCTGACCATTCTCAACACATACCCAACAGTAAAAAAAGTGTTTTTAAAATACAACACCTGCCTCCCTAGTTCAGCAACTGGAACGGTTATTTTCATATGGTGGTATGATAATGCGTCCACACAGACGCAACATGTCTAATGCTTTTTTTGAAGAGCTTGTAATGTTTTTTTTTTTAATCTTTATTTTAAGGAACTTTGATCAAGTGGATTGAACATGTCAGTAGCTTGTAATGTTAAAATCATTAATAAATAAAGAACATTAGTAATTCTATCTGAAAGTATTTTATTTGAATAAAGTATTTTGAAAATATCTATTTTGCATTTAGTATTTATATACAAAAAGCTAAAGTATTTTGTATTTTGCATTTGAAATAGTAAATTAGAAAAGTATTTGCATTTTTATTTAAATACTTTTTAAAAGTATTTTGTACATCTCTGGTCCTTGATTACCAAGGAACCAGTAGGTATTTAAATAATTGTTCATATAATTTTCCACAGTTATGAGCATCCATTTCTCCGTGGTAGTCGTCGTCCTTATCTTGTTTTTTTGCTTCGAATATCCATTCGCCGCCGTCAACAAAACCGTCTTCATTGCCAATGTGCGTAATAATTAACAGTTTTCCTTTCGAAGGGTCTTTAACACCCGTTGATAATTCTTTTAAAAACGCATCTCTACTAGACTTGATGTCGTCATCCACCCATTCATAGGAAGAAGTGTGTCCCTCATTCAGCCATATTTCGTCAAAATAATAGATTTTTTATTTTGCTTTCTATAGTCCGCAATTCTTAGTAAATATCGGTGTCTCCATGTTCGTAAATCTGGTCTGTCCAGTAAAATACTTCTACGTGACCTTTTGACGTAGTTAAAGTTTAATTTTTTCATCAACCGGTAAACAGAACGTGAGTTGGGTAGTGTGTAGCGGCTATAATATAATTATCACCAACTTTAGTCACAACACTACCCATCATAGCAAATTGTAAAATTTAAAAGAAACAAAAACGTCATTCCATCAGATCCTATTAACCTAACTTATGAAACCATTTTAAACTTTTAATGAAAATATCCAAGATACAGTCATATATTTTATGGTTTTGTATTTTACGGTAACGACCGTTTCAATAGTGTATGGTTTCAATGGTGTTTGATGAGGTGGTGTGAAAATTCAAGGTGAAACAGTGACAAAACAAAGTTACGTCGTTTGTTTACGTAGTTAGCAAGTTCCATTGAATGACAGTTTAGGATGTGTGTAATGTACTAACTTCAGATTCAGTAAGATAGTCGGGCGGAGAAGTCTGGCACTCCACCAGCCTGTGGTCGTGAGCTCGCAGCATATCATCGACAGCCAACAGCGGCACGAACTCGTCTTTTCCAAAGGCCTAAAAAATAAAGTTACTTAATAGAAGAAGTGGAGATCACGGACTGGCAAGCGCCAACGACGTCCACCAACGAGATGAATGGATGATCTGGTAAAGGCCGCAGGTTCACGGAGGATGCAAACCGCTTCCAAGCGTAATGATTGTATATCAATGACGGCGGAGGTCTATGTCCAGCAGTAGATTTCCTACGGCCGAAATGATAATGATGATGATGATTATGATGAAAGAAAAAAAGTTAACTCACTTGGCTCATATAAAAGTACCTAATATTCAAAAGATCCATCCGTTTACAACCCTATAATAAAGTCACATTGGACCTTAACGTAACTAACAACATTAATAAAAGTACAACTAACCTGCCAGTGCATGACCTCCGTGTATCCAGCATCAACGAGGGTATTCCCAGTATAAGTAAATATTTCAGTGCCGATCTTGAATGTGATAGATGTGGAGAGGTACTTGCAGTCCCGTGAGAGAGTGGCGATGAAGTGACGCGTCACGTAGTCGTAGATGCGCCACATGTCACCTTCCAGCTCTGACTCCGCTGGGGGCAAAGAGGGCTGGTTAGGAAACCGTTAAAAACTCTCTACCCCTCTCTTATAAAGGATTTGTTTCTACGGAGTTTTGATCTTGGTAAATTTTACTACTTTCTTTCAGCTTTTTGACTCAAAGAGCAACACCAATAAAATAACCTAGATTTGCGACAAAGCTGAAACATAAATAACCGTGCTCGAAAAAAATAAATGTATTTAAGAATCTTTCGACCACGCATAAATAAAAGAAGATAAAATGCCGTGGCGACGAGACAAGCTAATCAGAAAAGTGCAACTGAGCCTTGTTGCGTCAATTTCGCTGTCAAATTTGAATTTGATAATTCGAGTAGCATTCGGTAGTGCTGCAGCCATGTATTTATTCATTTATGCTGTATTATTGAGGCATATATCAGGTGATGGATGAATATTTTATATAAACAGCTGTCAATTATCTTTCCGCTACTCCACACTAGGTGGCAGCAAATTGTATGCAATTTTCTTCTACATATAGCACATTTTTTTTTCACGGGACAATTCACACGAATTGATCTAGTAACAAACTAAGCAACGCTTATACTATGGATACTAGACAACTGATAAACATGATGTTATGTATATGTGTGTGGCTGCGCCCACCACGCTCATTATTCGTATCTAAAAAAAGAGACAGTGCACCGTTGGCTATCGCCTGTTTCACTGGTGTCCCTCTCCTTGCCCTCCGACGTATCAGTGGCGACGAGGATGGGATGTGTGTTATGCCATCCAAATCACAAAAAGATTTAAATTCTTGAGAAACGAAAGTTGTGCCATTGTCGCTCACTAAGGTCATCGGTCACAAAAGTTAACCTGGTGGCAGCGGGAACGCGTTAATCATGAATATGTAAAAAAAGAAAGGAATGTATCCAAAACAATTAGGACGAAAAAGACAGTGAAATTAAATTTTTAAAACGAACACCGATTACCGATCTTAAACGTGACTTCGATTCTATCTGACATAATTAAATTCAAGAAGCATGCATTTGCTATGCTATGAAGCATCAGCCGCCGCCGCGTATACCTACAAATATAGTATTTTACAAAAGACAACTTTGGGTTTATAATTTCGGTATACACACGGCAGTAATTATAAAGCCCATTGCAATGTGTGGGCGGAAGGAGAAGGAGAAGCTAGTCGAGGAGCACAAGAGGTGGGCTCTTGTTTAATTAAATACAGGTATCACGGAAAGGCTTAATGACAACGTGAAACGGCTAATTTTGTGGAGCGACTCTTGTGGTGGCCAAAACCGTAATATAAAACTAACGTTGACGCTTAAAGCCATGTTAAATGAACAACCGACTATCAACCAAATTAATTTACGATTCCTTGAATCAGGACATAGCTTTGACTAGACTTTGGAAAAATAGAAAGTGCTTTAAAACGGCAGCAGAGATTGTACACACCGGATGATTATATGCAGATTATGAAAACTTGTAAAAAAGCTAAACCAATCCACGTATATAGAATGACTAATGATTAAAATTTTGTCATCGTTGAAGTTAGAAAAAAATATAATAAATAGAAAAAAAACAATGGATGGAGAATAGGGATGTCACGAATATTCGCATTCGCATTCGCATAATGCGAATATTCGCATCGACATTCGCATTCGCATCAAATGATGCGAATGTTTTGCGAATGCGAATGTGTGCAGGTTGCATGACGCAAACCGATTTGCGTCTAGTCTCGCTCGCGCGGCGCGCGGCGGTAACTTGTCGTCGGCTCGCGCATGCGCAGTGCTTGCTATTTGTTTACACATCATTCGTTTTGACCAATAGAAAGTACGTTCACGTAAATGCTTAATTGTGATTTGTTGTTTCAATTCTTTGTTGTTTTAGTTGCAGTTCATAAAGTCTAAGTGTCGGTCAGTGTCGTGAAATTGTAAAAGATTATTTACGTAAATAAACAAATAAGTAGTTTGTGTCGTTTGTGAACGCTATAAAACTTTGACTAGTGATAATTGTGGCAATGGCGCCGACGAAAAGAAGTGAAATATGGCGTTTTTTACGACTGTAGATAAAGACCATGCTACATGCAACATGTGTAAGAAAAAATATTCTACAGTTGGGCGTACTACATCTGCGCTAAGAACCCATTTAAAAGCGGACCACCCGAAGGAGTACGATGCTTTGGTGAAATTGGAAGCGGAGCGCGAACTCACAAGATTGGAACACGGCAATTACGCATTGATGAATCTTTAATGAAAAAGAAACAATGGGATAGCAAACACCCTTTATCCCAGCAAATTGACCGTAGTATTAGCGAAATGATAGCCTTACAGGACTTGCCATTTAATTTCGTCGAAGGTGTTGGTTTTCGAAGACTGATGCAGCTAGTCGCGCCACAGTACACGTTAAAAGGTCGTATTTTTTACACTGAGTACACCTGTCAAGATTTGTACGGTAAGGTAGCTGACAAAATAAAAGTTCAATTGGAAGATTTCGAATATATGTCTTTTACAACCGATATATGGTCAGAGCCTAGTGCGAACGTATCATTTCTCAGTTTAACTTGCCACGGTATTACGAGCGAATTCGACCGCTTAAATGTGGTTTTAAAGTGCGAAGAATTTGAAGGTAACAATACAATACAGGTGACGCCATCACAGATAAATCTGGATCAATGCTTAGTGAATGGAACATAAATAAGAAGCAAGTACACTGCCTGGTGCGGGATAAGGGCTCGAATATGAAGCGTGCTAGCTATGACTTTGTCTGAGCTGAATGATGTAGACTGCACTGCTCACAAACTCCAGACAAATATTAAAAAAGGATTGAATTCCCAAGAGTTTCTTGTTAATATGGCACAACAATGTAAAAAAATCGCTACGCATTTTAACCACTCAACCATTGTCCAAGGTCAACTTGCAAAAATCCAACAGCGGCTGAACCCTGGTCAAATTCCACTCTCTGTTATACAATAAGTAGCTTTATACAAGTGCTTAAAAGTGAAATAAATAAGAAGTTTGGCAAGTTAGAGAATGATTCTTTATTTTTGATCGCGACGTTTCTGGAATCTGGACCCACGCTATAAACACAAGTTTTTTAGCGAAATTGTAAAGGATAAAGTTAACACTGATATAGTTACATTAGCTCTCAGTCTGAGTAACCGGGATAATAAAAAAAAATATTAGGGGACAATCTAACAATAATAACAATGATAATGATAGGCGTTCGGCATCAGGCACAAAAAGAATGAGGACGAGTTGCACAAGCAGCATTAATGAACCATCAACAAGCTCTTCTAAAAGTCTCATAAGCAATTTAGCAGGCATCCTCGATTCTTCAAGCGACATCGAGAAATCCGATAATTCCGAATCTGATGACTTGATATCCGCAATTAAAGCTCAATTGAAGGCCTATTAAAAGAAAAACGCGCCTCGCATGATTCTGCCCCATTAGACTAGGTGGAAAAATAAGCCGAAATACGATAAATTAACAAAGTTGGCTCGCAAATAAAAAGAGCCTAAATTAAAGGATCTAAAGAGCCTTCTACGTCTCATCCCTCAGGATTCACACGACTTTTACGTCAATCTTATAGGAGATTAAAATATTGAGGACTAACTGGATGGGTTTTCAGGACCACCTGATTTTGAAATAGAAGCGGGTAATGAGAACTAGTGTTTTGGTAGTTACGATAAGTAGTTTAGTACTATATTTTTAATTTATGAAGGGAACGCGTGAGAAAAAAGAAACAAAACACCTTCAGAACATAATTTATTTAATTACAAACGTCATTCCTCATGACTTCCGCTCTAAAATCACTTTATTACTACAAATTTAACGAATTTACAATAGTTTTTTACTCGTTACGGAATAAATAGTTCCGAAGAGAGATTTTGTCGGTAACCTTTTTCCCGAAATATCTAAACCGAATGTCTAAATATGTTTTGATGACACATTTTATTAAGAGGTACCTATTTATGATGAAAGTCCGTTTAGCAACTCAACTTCTAAGTAACTCTGTGGCGGATGCCTTAGAGTTTAGTAACTCGGAATTAAAACTCAAAGCGTTTGAAAATTTTGAGGGCACCGTAAGTTTTATAAAACTTCTTAACGATATGTTCGATATCCTGAACAGTCACTCGATTCGCCCGCCTGGATTAAAAAAAGCCATGTGTCCCCAAAACATCGGCCTTATCGAAGTGCTGTTTGAAGGTGCAATTGGCTATATACGCGGCCTGAGGCTGCCGTCAGGGCAGTTAGTAATTGAGTCGAGGAGAAAGACTGGATTTGTGGGGCTAATCATTGCATTGATATGAAAAGCGCATTAGCTTTATATCGGCATCTTGTCGAAAACACAAAAATATTAAAATATTTGCCACTGTACAAGATCAGCCAGGATCACGTCGAGCTATTTTTTTCGGCTATAAGAGCTCAAGGGGGTTTTAACAATAATCCAAATGCCGTTCAATTCAAAGCAGCATTCAAGAGGCTTCTTATTCGAGCCGAAATTCGCGACGAAGGGCTCGGCAATTGCGTTGCCTTGGAGCAAGTTAATATTTTAAATTGCACAAGCACTAGCCCACAAAAAGCCTTGAACGATTTAACCGAAAAAAAAAACAATTGGTTGAAGTGCCAGAAGATGACAGCACCTTATACGAGGAATACATAGATTGCTTAAATAGCACTCTTTCCGTATATGCTGACTCAGTTGTTATAGGTAACGCCATCAGAGTTGAGGCGAATGATTACACACACAGCTACATAAAGTACTGATTGCAAAAAAGATAGTGAATGAATGAAATTGTAAGTTATATATAATACTATGCATATTACAATTTTTCTTTTTAAATATAACCTATTTTTGAAATAAAACAATTTGAAACTGATAAGAAATATTCGCTAGAAAAAAATCGGTATTTTATAAATAGCGAAAAATATGCTTAACTGATTTATATAAAATAGATCAAAATATTTTATTTTTTGTTTTGTTTGAACTAGATGTATTTTCCTAAATTATTCTTAACTAGCCTTCCGTCCGTAGCTTCGCTCGCGATAAATTAATTTTCCCGTAGGAAAATGTATTTTCCCGTAGGAAAATGAATTTTCCCGCGGTAAAAAGTAGCCTATGTCACTCAGTGATAATGTAGCTTTCTAACGGCGAAAGAATTTTTGAAATCGGTCCAGTAGTTTCGGAGCCTATTCAACGCAAACAAACAAACAAACAATCAAATCTTTCCTCTTTATAATATTAGTTCTTAAAGAAATAGGTTGAAGAAATTTTTAGTCAATCTTGTAATTCTATCTCGAGTCTGTTGAACTTGCTATCGGTACGAATAAATGTCAAAATCCCGCTGTCATTACATGACGTGTTGTTGTGTGCGTGGCCTCAACTGTGATGGCGTTACCTATACTTACATCGCAGGATTTGTATCGAGAAAATTATCCCGCAATATAAAATGTCAGACGTGTGCTTCGTTATTGTTTGGAGATCCGAACAGCAATTTGAAAACGCTGATTCATTTTAAAACAAGAGGTGGACTGAAATACCCATCGAAAGATGTTGAAGACATAACGAAAAAGACAGAAAAGATCATTAAACCTAACTTGGATAAGTCGATGCCCCAAAACTATTATCTATATATATTTAAATTCACTATGGAGCACTACTCCGAAAAATCGGACACGATTTTACGGTCGGAATCAATTGATCATGACACCAATCATAAATACCTCTTAACTCTTATGTGTCATCAAAACATATTTAGACATTCGGTTTAGATATTTCGGGAAAAAGGTTACCGACAAAATCTCTCTTCGGAATTATTTAAATAAAATAGTTTTATTCCGTAACGAGTAAAAAACTATTGTAAATTCGTTAAATTTGTAATAATTAAGTCATAAGGAATGACGTTTGTAATTAAATAAATGTTCTCAAGGTGTTTTGTTTTTTTTTTTATCACGCGGTCCTTTGATAAGTTTAAAATTTCAATCACATATAAAATTAGATTATGAATTAGGGGCTATAAATGCTTTTAAACGTACTTTTTCTTCGGCAAAAATTTCTGGTTGTTTTTTTCATTTCTCACAAGCACTTTCAAGAAATGTGGACAAAATGGAAATCTTTGATACCAGAGAAGGCTACAATTATGTTAAAAAATGTATGCAATTGGCTCATCTCCCCAATGCAAAGATTATTGAAGGATGGTGTTGTTTACAGGAGAATGCACCAGGTGTCAAGAATATTGAAAACTTCAACAAGTATTTAGCCACTCAATGGTTCACAATAAAAAATACAGATATACTCTCGTGTTATAACCATCGCCACCGAACGACTAATGTCGGCGAAGGGTGGCACAGTAAGATGAACAAAGTGATAAGGACCGACTTAAATTTGTTACATTTCGTGTCAATGCTTAGAGAAGAGGCAATTGTACAGGATTTTAAATGGATTCAAAATGCATTGCATGTTGATGTTTATCGTAAAAGGGGTAAAAAATGTATTGATAATTTGATATAGACACTAAAATTCAGGAAATTGTAAATGTCTATTTAGTTGGAGATATAACCCTGGATAGATGAATTGAGAAGTTATCCTACCTGAAATATTAGATCGTTACTAAGATAAACCAGTGATACGTTTTTTTTTTAAGTTCAACCTAAGCGTAGTAAACGTAGTTATGTTTATTTTAATAAAAGGTTTAATTCAAGACACATATTTCATTTATGCGAAACGCTTTTATATCAGTGTCAGAGCATTTCATGACTTTGCTAACACACATAGGTGTATTTAACTTTTTTTTTACATTTCGAGTTCGATTTCCGATTGGCAAATCATCTGATTTCTAGTGACTCATTCGCCCATTTGGCAAAGTCGTGGGACGTAGGAATCTGCACATGGTAAAACAAAGGAACAAGTGTCTACTCAGTACAGTCGCCCACACACTTAACTGACCATTAAAGACGGAGCTGAGAACAAGTGTCAATGCTTGAAAGGGATGTAAATATATTTAATATGAAAAATATATCTACATCCCTGTCAAGCATTGATATTTTCTCTCTGCTTTGCCTCCAATGATTAGTTAGGTGTGTTGCTGTTTGTACCTACTACATCGTTTTATAAAAATAAAATAAAAACTATTCGGTTATTTTTATAAACGTAAAAATTTATATCAGTAAATAATAAGATCGGTTATAAAGGCGTTTCGGAAATTTTTCTACAAGAAAATATAAATATCAGTAAATATGTCTATAGGGAAAGAATGCGATCGGAAATTTTTCTACAAGAAAATAAACATATCAGAAAATATGTCTATAGGGAAAGAATGCGTTCGGAAAATTTTCTACTGGAAAATATAAATATCAGAAAATAAGTCTATAGGGAAAGAAGGCGTTCGGAAATTTGTCTATAGGGAAAGAAGCCGATCCGATTTTTTTATACAAGAAAAAAAAATATCAGGAAATGCGTCTGACAAATCAAAAAAAATACAGCATCGACAAAATACTAGCTGAACACAATCATTCAGTGCTTCGCCTACCTCCATACCATCCTTATTTCAACCCCATTGAGATGGCTTGGGTAGCCATTAAAGGGTATCTTGGTAGCAAGAACGTCAACTGTAACATCAGCAAAGCTATAGAACTAGTAAAAGAGAAGGTTGCGATGATGGGAGCCAGCGAATGGGGAAATTATGCCAAAAAGTGAAAAAAACTATTGGGAAACATGGACACGGCTCTATAAAACTGTTTTTTTTTCTAATTCTTTGTAAATTAATAAAGCTACTTTGCAATTTATTTGTTGTCTCTGAAAACAACATCGAAACGAAAAGTTTCGTCCATTTTTAAGCACGGCCACTCGTCTCAATGCGGCACCGGGGTTGCATCTGGCGGGCTTGACCTCACGGGCGGCGAAGATCCCCGGCTGAGTAACCAGAGTGGCCATACACCCGGCCACCCCCCCAGTGACCCGGCCATATCCGTAGTCGGCGTATGACGCCGCTGAAAGGGGATAGATGCCCCGAGCAGCATCCCCGCCACGTCGCTTCGCGAGGCGGCCGGACGACATTCCCAGGTTCAATGCGGCACCGCGAGATCCGCTTAGGGGCCTTGTAGAAGCGCGCGTCTATGTGTGCGTTCGTTTCGACTGTTTTGTTTGTAGTTTCCTTACTGCTTTAGCTTATATACCACTTACTGTGCCAAAATGCAGTACAGAGAGGGCTCTAAGAGACCGGGACGTCGGTTTACAATTGAGGAGAAGTTCCTTTAAATATTATGCTATTCCTTTATTCCTTTATGTTAATTTTTAATTAAGCTAATTTGTACATAATTGATTCGGTATACTATCGCATTGGGTGTCCTGTAATGATAGTGTTCTGTTTACTTTAATAAATAAATAAATAAATTATCAAATTTTAAAGAAGCAACAAATGTTACTCGTTGTTGGCCAGATAATTTGCTCTGCCGTCATAATCACTTTAAAAACGCTTCTATCTACTGTCCAACTAACGACAGGAATCAACAGTTATATTCGAAAAAATTAAAAAGACTGTAGCGCGCATGAGCAATGCCAAAAGTTATGCACTGTCTTATTTGACGAAATGTCTTTTAACCCACAAATCCACTACGACTCATCGAGAGATCAATTAAAAGGGTTTACATGTGACGGGAAAAAAATTGCTGATCATGTGTTAACTTTTATGGTTAAAGGCATTAAGGCCAATTTTAAGCAGCCAGTGGCTTATTACTTTACTAATAGTTTCAAAAATGAATTGAAATCCACCTTAATAGAGGTTATTAAAAACGTTCAAGCTGCTGGATTGCAAGTGTTATGTATGGTATGTGACTAGGGCTTGAGCTCCGGAATTCCGGTTTTGATAAAATACCGGTATTCCGATATATTTCAGTATCGTTTTCAATACCGGTATTGGTGAGAGCAATACCGGAATTTCGATATTAAAAAAAAATTGTGTCGGCTAATCGGCTTAAGGCGCGGCGCGTCCGCCAGCCGTTTTAAAAAAGGAAATAGTAAGAATAATGAAATGGGTGATACTGATACGAGACAGGACACTTTCGTGGCCTTGGATATAACTGATACTCCTGATATATCTGCGGAATATGTAAAAAATGAGGTTCAGATATTGGAAGAAAATGACGATGAAGAAGATGAAGAAGAATTTACCTGGGGTTTCGAGATTGAAGTAGCCTCCGCACAGCAAGGTATAAAAAGAAAATAAAACTTTGAAGATGTCGTTG
This sequence comes from Archips crataeganus, assembly GCA_947859365.1. NCBI lineage: Eukaryota > Metazoa > Arthropoda > Insecta > Lepidoptera > Tortricidae > Archips > Archips crataeganus. The sequence goes on from OX402064.1 coordinate 10,090,567, forward strand.
AAAAGATTAGAAAGCTGGTCAGGCCGGACGAAAATCAAGCTTCAAAAATGAAGCCATACAAAAATACGTCGTAGCAGAATTTGGAAAAGAGCTTAACCTCATTCTCGATTTTAAAACAAGGTGGTCAAGTTTAAGCGATACAATACAATACAATACAATGACTCTTTATTGTACACCACACAGAAAACAATACAGAAAAACAAGCACATGGAAAAAAATATACATGGTAAGCAATAGGCGGCCTTATCGCTTCGAAGCGATCTCTTCTAGGCAACCATTTACGAAGGAAAACAACAAGGAATGTATTGTATGCGATATGATTGAAAGGTTTTTAAAGCTCTAGTCCGCTATTACCAAAGGATTTCTAGACTTGGACGTTGTAGTGCCTATCAACGAGGAAGCAATCGCAACACTTAAAGCTTTACATGAAAGCCTTCATGTCGTTAAGACGGACGCTTGCGCCAGAGACCTCATCGTGCACAAAGCTTACATATCATACATTGAGCCCATTTTCAGTCGTCATGACGACTCAAAGTTAAACCCAGAGGAATTTGTATTAAATGCCCTGGCAATAGCGTTAGGGCCGGAAATGATCCATGCTCACGCTTTGCATTTGTGGCGAAATACTCATCACCCTGAACACACAGCGTTGCGGCGTATTAATCCACACCTGGATGTGGAGATCGCTCGCACCACCAATCTTTTACAAATTCTAGAGATACTTAAACGACTATGGGACGAATATAATGATCGCCTTGTTCAACGGGATTTTATAGAAGCATCAGTCATGCCGGAGCCTCATTTGCACGAATATATGATGGATCCTCTTGCTAGAAGATGGCAAAAAGATCTTTCGCAGTTTAGAGCAGTAAACGCCCAAATGCTAGCCGCTATTCCCATGAGGTACCTTAACAAGCCCGCAGTTCCCCTGAAAATATTTGTCGCTAAACTCAATGAGTTCGCGCGTATGGACAGGCTCTTCGTTCGCTTCGCCGTCGCCCAAAAAGTGAAGAGAGATTATCCGAATTTATATCCCTGATTATTCCGACCATCGTCAGAGTTTCTCAAGTGGAGCTCCTCCGCTGTGTTCAATTATTTTGAGTGTTGAAATCCGGCGCCGGCCGCTGTTCGCGGTGGGCGCGGTGGGCTCGCGGCGCGCCGGCAACGCGCCCGGCGCGCGCGCTCCGGCACTTCTTAACGCGCTTGTGCAGGGCCAGGATGTTGACGTGTTTGTCGACAACTGGCAATTATTGTTATACAGAATAAACCGTCTTTATAACGAAATTGTAATATAGGTAATTTAATCATGCATGTATATTTATAAATAACATTGTAAGCGAGTTGGTATCATACTGTTAGCCTACAAATGTATCTTTTTTCCAAATAAATAAATAAATAAATAAGATAACCGTAGAGTCGCTTTGTCAGAGAGACGCTGATTTGATGACAGCTGATACAGCACTGAAGTTCATGCTTAAGTCTTTAGACAGTAACCAAAACTGTAACATCAGCAAGAACCTGGCGCAAAGCCTTCGGAACCGCATTAAAGCAAGACGTCTTTCTGTAGCGTCTGTATTGGCGTATCTTTACGATCCAGAAGATTATCACGCGGACAACTTTGACAGTGACACATTTTCAAAGCCGACAAGCGAGGAAATGTTAGAACAACTTAAAAAATTATTAAAAGGTTGGAGTTGGACGATTCAATAAGCCTGGAAGAAGAAAATTGTGATTCTGCTGAAGAAAGCGCCAATGGAGAAACCCAAGCAACAACTATAAAACAAAAATTACAGGAAACTATTCAAAGATGACTTATGACGAAAAGTAAGAGAAAACCGGCCAAGAGCGTGTCGGACACGCACAAGGTAGGGTTCCGTAGCCATTACAAAAAAAATCAAGTAATATTTTTCTAAGGATTTCGTATGTGTACGGAATCATCCAAGTTTAGGTATGTTTTATACCTTAGGCTACTATTTACTCTTAAACTACAAATAATTTCCAAGCAATTTTAGCCGCTATAATTTTCCTAGTAAATTTGATATATTTACTACCATTCTGAATTTTTTCTAATTTTTCCACCTAACAGTTTAGATTTTAGAGGGGGGGGGGGACGCTCAATTTTAATGAAAATTTTCACTTTAAAGTTGAATATTTCGCAAACAGATCGCTGAATAGAAAAATCATGTTAGCAACCCCGCAATGGTTTTAGAAGACCTATCCAACGATACCCCACAAAATAGGATTAGTCGAGAAAAAAAAACACCCCCCTTTACGTCTATGGGAGGTACCCTAAAAAAAATTATTTTTTTATTTTTTATTTTACCACTTGACGGATATGTATATTCATGCCAAATTACAGCTTTCTAGTAGGGGAGACCTAGGTGGGTTGAAACAAAGGTAAGTTGACACAACGCCAATATCTCGGAAACTATAGAGAATAGAAGTATGGCAACAACGCATTTCAAACCTTGAGCTCGGTCTGGGAGACTTGTCAGTACACGTCGCGGCCGCCAGGCGAACGGTTGAGGAGATTCAGCGTCGGTGGTCAAAATTGTACGAAAAGTAAGTTTTTTATCATTTTTTCGATACTGTTTCTTTATGTGTAATGAATCCGATTTTGTGCTGAGTGTGGATGATTCTTAAAGCATGATTAAGTTAGTTTTACATGCATATTTCATATTTTAGATAAAATAACGGCTTGTAGGTTATAATCGTTATGACACGTTAAGAACCGTTAATTTCAATGGAGAGGTAAGTTGAAACACCTTGTTTCAACCCACCTCGTTTGTTGCAACTCACCTCGTCATTTTAAAAAATATTTTTTTTTTCTTGTTTTGTTTAGAATGCCAAATAATTACGTGCGGAAGACAAATAGAGGCGAAGCCAGTACGGAAATTTATGATTTGGCTGCTGAGGAAGTCAATTTAAGGGGCAAAAGTCTCCGCGATGCTGCAAAATCATATCACTTAAATTATACTTCCTTGTACCGATTCATGAAGAAAAAAAAGAAGCACAATGGGAATAAAGAGACGTCGGTCACAATGGGGTATGTGCATAACTTTATATTTACTGCTGAAGAAGAAAAAATACTGGCAGATTATTTTATAAATTGTGCAGCAGCCAATTATGGACTGAGTGCTAGAGATGCAAGGCGTCTAGCATTTCAGCTTGCCCAAAAGTATAACAAAAAATATCCTGCTTCGTGGGATTCAAACGAAATGGCTGGAGAAGTCTGGTTGCGGTTTTTCATGCAAAGAAACCCTACACTCTCTCTGCGAAGTCCACAAGCCACTAGTCTCGCAAGGGCTACAAGTTTTAATGAGGCTAACGTAAATATCTTCTTTGATAACTTCAAGAAACTATTAGACAAACATAAATTCACAGCTTCTGATGTATGGAATATGGACGAAACTGGGGTTACAACAGTCCAGAAACCGAACAGAGTAATTGCTCGCAAAGGAGAAAAACAGGTTAGTGCAATGACGTCTGCAGAGAGAGGGACGTTAGTTACAGTTGCCCTATCCGTGAATGCTATAGGAAATCATCTTCCACCCATGTTTATATTCCCCAGAAAACGATTTCACGATCACTTCATACGAGACGGACCAGCTGGTAGCGTTGGGTCTGGTAATGCATCGGGCTGGATGCAAGAAGAGGATTTTTATATCTTCTTGCAACATTTTCACAACCATGTCCGATCGTCACCGGACCGTAAAGCGTTGTTGATACTGGACAACCATAGTTCACATGTAGCTGTGAAAAACATTTCCTTTTGCAAAGACAACGGAATAATTTTATTAACATTCCCCCCCCATTGCACACACAGATTGCAACCTTTAGATCGTTCTGTATTCGGTCCTTTAAAGAAAGCGATAAATACCTCTGCTGATAGTTGGATGCGTTCCAATCCAGCCAAAACTATGACTATATACGATGTACCTGGTATTGTGAAAACAGCCATGGATGTTGCAGTTACAGGAAGAAACATAACATCAGGTTTTGTTGCATGTGGCATTTGGCCATTGAATCCAAATATTTTCACAGCGGCAGACTTCCTACCCAGCCAAGTAACCGATCGTCCCTTAATCGAAACGCAACCCAGAACAACGACAACTGGAGAGGAAGAAACCAGACCCAATCCCTCAGAATCTACATCAAACACATCTACTCATTCTGTTCATGTTGAGACTTCAGTTGCGGTCCATAATACTCCTATAACAGAAAGGAATTCGCCTTGCAGTTCGAGTGCAAATGTGCTTACTTCTCGTCCAGACATGGATACTCGCACTGTTAACCCGTGCTATGAACCTGAGCAGCCTACTGCTTCCACACCTAATCCTGGCGTGAATACTAGTTCTCCTCAACGTAACCATGAACTTGCGAACCCTTCTACCTCGAATGGAACGGCGTCATTTACACCTGAGACTATTAGGCCTTTACCTAAAGCTTTACCAAGGAAAGGTACACAGAACAGACGCAAGGTTAAGTCGACAATTTTAACAGACACTCCAGAAAAAGAGGCACTCGAAGCAATAGAAGCAAACAGAAAATTACGAAACGTGAAGAAGCGAATTTTTGATAATTCAAAGCAAACAAAGATAGCAACCATAAAAAAGAAAGCGACAAACAATAACAAAAAGACTACAAAGAACAAGAAGAAGAAAGTCTCACAAAAATCCGACAGTGAACATGAAGATGATGATGATTGTTTATGTCTATGCTGCTTAGAGCCATATAAAAACAGTAGACCTAACGAGGAATGGGTGCAGTGTATAGAGTGCAAGAGTTGGGCTCACGCGGATTGCACAAATGGTGAATTAAATTATATGTGCCAAAACTGTTTATCCGATTGAATCTATTAATTCTTTATGCAATGTTTTATTGTTCTAGTTTGTTATCTTGTGTTAGTTACTAAACATAGTCCCACAAAGTATGTAATACAAAATTAAAATAAGTTGAACATATCTTGTCTCCCAAAGAGTCTTAGGTAGTTTGTTGATCTCAAAGAAAGTGTTTAAGTTTATTATTGTATTTTTAGTTAGATGGAAGACTAAAAGTCTATTAGTAGGAAATTAAGATTTAAATATTACTAAGGTACACGAAGACGATTGATTATTGTAAGTTTAAGTTAAAAATGCCTACTTGAAATTAGACGACAAAGAAGGTTGTCTCCAGTAGGTAAAATGATAAACAGAAGACTATTTTAAGTTACAAAAGTTGTTTTTTTTTTGATCTCAAAGAAGTTCCTTCATTATTTTAAGATTACTATGTGATTAAATAGCTTTAGCTACACCAAAAGACTAAAATTTGATATAGTATATAGGATAAACCTACTTGCAATGTGCCTTATTAATTATAATTAAAAGTAAACTATTATAAGTAAAGATATTATACTGTTGATTGATGACAAAGGCTGTTTCTTTAATATTAAAAGGTTTTTATTCACTTAAAATGTGCGTTTTTTAGTTTTATATGCTTCATTTATCAATGTGTCAACTTACCTAGATACCTGTTTCATCTTACCTCTATACTAGGAGAGTTGAAACACTCTGACTTTAGTTACAAATTTTTTTTTTTAAATAGTTGTCACTACTAATTACGACTTTAACTGAAATCAATTGTTAGAGTATTAAATTTGCTTTCTAGCGATGTGTATCTCATAGTTCTAAAACGTATAGTGAGGCATTTATGACGTGAATTGTAAATTTTGTGTCAACCCGCCTAGGTCTCCCCTACTAACGATCTCTGAGCTTAGCCGCGGACAGACAGACGGACAGACATGGCGAAACTATAAGGGTTCCTAGTTGACTACGGAACCCTAAAAAACGAACAGTTTGGATTTAAAAAGTTTGATAAGAATAGAGATGGCACTTTTTGAAAACGGTGGCGATAGAGGGCAATATCTCACCAAATGTTTCCAATATTTAAAAACAATACCACCTACTAGTGTTGAAGCTGAACGCGCGTTTTCAGCAGTTTCGTACATGTGCAAAATTGAAATTCCACTACCAACAAAAATCCTAGATGATAGATTAAGATTAAGTCCTTAATTTCTTATTATAATTATTAAAGTTTTGAATAGCTATTTCAATGGTTTTATTTTTTCCCACATTAAATACTAGCTCTTCACTTCGATAATATCACTTGATGAATAAATACTATGGATTTTTTATACCAATTTTAAAGGAAGCCTCGAATACCGGAATACCGGAATTCCGGTATTGAATTGCCTAATACCGAAACCCAATACCGGTATTGAAAAACAGCCAACGTTAGTGCTGTAAATAGTTTAGTAGAGGATACCAAGTCAGAGTACATGCGGAGGGATCGTGACTTTCGATTTACACATTTCGAAATAAATATTAAAATAATAATTCCTCTTTACGATGCCCCTCATTTACTGAAGGGCATAAGAAACAATTTGTTGGGTAAAGACTTGATTTATATTGACGAAACGAGTAAAGTAAGAAAAATTAAATGGGAATATTTTGAGCAGGTGTATGCCGCAGATAAATCGTACGGGGAACTTAGGGTCGCATACAAACTCACCGAGGAACACGTCAACATGGACAAAATTAAAAAAATGAGAGTGTTAACGGCAGCTCAAGTGTTCAGCCATAGCGTAGCTGTCGCTACTGAGCGCTATTGCGCAAGAGGCGATTTGCCACCAGCGTGTCGCGACCTTATACATTTGATATTGTTATTAGATCATTTATTCGATTCCCTTGACGGCAACACTTTTCATATTCCCAACGGGAAAGTTTATAAGAGCAGAGCAAAAAAGAAATTCGCCTCACAATTTACTCTGGCAAACAGGAATCAAAATGTTAAAGAGTATAAAATTCATAACAAAAATAATTCAGCAGGAAAGGTGAGATTTATTGAGTCGACAGAACCTTCCATAGTCAATTTCATTACAACTTTAGAGGGAGTACAAAATCTATGGAAGATTCTAAATGAAAAGTACACTTCTGATACATTATCAACGCGGAACCTGAACCAGGACCCAGTCGAAAACTTTTTCGGGAATTTTAGGTGCTATGGCGTAAGGAATGTGTTGCATTCGAAAGAGTTTTCAATCGTCTCTGCACGACCTTCTTCAAAGACCTAAACAAAGCACACAGGTCTCACGTACTACAAGTTTTTACGTGGATATAAAAATCAGCCAGCCAATAGACAAAGAGGAGGGACCTTTATACCCATATATTGTGAGACTTTTTAGGTAAAAAAAAAAATGTTATGTCAAGACTGTCTTTTGTTTTTGCGGTAACGCCTTAAAAGCAAATTATTTCGGAATAAATTGGTCACTATGGATGGAGCAAATTGAATATCGTGCCGTGATAAAGTTCCTGTCTAAGCAAGGAAAATCTCCACAAATGATAATGGATGAGATGTCAGCTGTTTACGGGGTTAAAAGCCCTAGTAAAACTATGTTTTACAAGTGGCAAAGTCTATTCAAGCTTGGCAGAGAGTCCATCGAAGACAACCCTCGCCCAGGAAGGCCGGTGGAAGCCACATCCTCAGACATTGTGCGAAAAGTAGAAAAACTCATACTGGAAGATGCTCGTCTTAAAAAGAAACAAGTATCTGCATTAGTTTGCGTATCGGATACGACTGTTTTGAGGATCCTGCACGATCATCTTGGTATGGCAAAAGTTAGTGCAAAGTGGGTACCCAGAATGCTGAAACCTCTACAGATGCAACAAAGAATTGAAGCATCGAATAATTTTTTAGACCTGTGCGGCGATAACCCTGAAGGTATATTAGATCGAATCGTTACTGGAGATGCAACTTGGGTTCATCACTTTGATCCTGAGTCGAAACAGGAGTCGATGCAGTGGCATAAGAAGGGAGCACCACGTCCGAAGAAGTTTCATGGCGACGATATTTTGGGATTCCAAGGGAATTCTAATGATCGACTATAAAGACAAGGGGGTCACCATAACTGGGGCACACTACGCAATGCTGCTGCAAAGACTACGAGGAGCTATTAAAGAAAAAGAGAAGGGGAAAGTTGTCGAAGGGTGTGTTGCTCTTGCATGACAATGCACCAGTTCGCAAAAGCCATGTTGCGACTGCTGCTCTCGAAAAGTGTGGCTTCGAATCGCTGGTCCCCTACAGCCCGGATCTGGCCAAACAAACCGCTTTACAAACTGCTTTGAAAAAAAAAACTCGATCGCATGCTGAAAATTTGAATAGTAGATCCTGTATATTCTCCTTGGAATTCTCCTGTTCTAATGGTGGTGGTAAATTATTTTGAATCTTATCTGTATAGCAACAAGGTATAAACTTGCAAGGAAGCAAGTATTCGACTCGTTGGACGGAAAATACTTTGAAAGTATGTATTTTGATACCTGGTATGAGAAGGTGGACGTACTTTTAAGCCCTGGTACGCGATTTAGCAAGTATAACTCTCCCCTCCTTCCCTCCCTTCCGGACACCTTTGTGCCGATCTCGGATGTGGACAAAACTCTCAAGATAATAATGTAAATGTACTCACTGGCTGCACGCATAGGAGTGATGGGTGGATGGTCTCCGGCGTCGTGGCCTTTCTTAGGCTTGTTGATACCGTTGGCTACGAGGGCACGTACTTCGGCGCCCCATTTCGACGAGGTCTGTTGCTGGCGGAGAGTGCCACTGAACAGAATAATTATAATATGTTCACAGTCATGTTACCATACATCTTCAGCTCTCGAAACTGACCAAAATTGGGCAAAATATATTTATCCTTTGAATGCATACACAAGTTATAGCAGCGAATTATTTAACACATTCTTAACACATACATACTATAGGGTACTATTGCATGAAGTAGTTGAAATGACTAGTACACTTTTAAAAACTTTAGGCATTGCTGATGTTCAAAAAGGTTGAAGATTTGAATATGTAAATGTTTTGTCTAACTTATTTGTAGAATTGTACAAAACTACAAAGTTTTAGCAAGATTATTCTTAAATAGTTTCTAACTTACATTAAGTCAAAGTTTTCCGAATAGCTTGTGGTTTCTGTACGCGGATACGATATGTAACCTTGTGTATACAGACGCTCAGCCACCTGCAATCAAAATAATAACTATCATTTACTACAATATCATTATTTTATTGTATAACTTATACCTGTAGAGCTCCAAACGCACAGACAGCAGAGGCGTGGCGGTGCGGTGGCGGTGACGGTTGTAATAAATAAAATAAATAAATAAAATAAATAAATATCACGGGACAATTCACACCAATTGACCTAGTTCCAAAGTAAGCTTAGCAAAGCTTGTGTTATGTGTTAGATAAATAAATACTTAAATACATAGAAAACATCCATAACTCAGGAACAAATATTCGTGCTCATCACACAAATAAATGCCCTTACCGGGATTTGAACCCAGGACCTCTTGCTTCGTAGGCAGGGTCACTACCAACTAGGCTAAAGCGGTCGGTAATATTGTAACTTGTATGAACGAGTTCCCGGTACGGTACCGCACAACCGTTCATACAAGTTAGAATATTAAAACCGTCACCGCCACCGCACCGCCACGCCTCCGCTGTCTGTGCGTTTGGAACTTAAATTAAGACAATTGGGTAAATAAATGCATAAATTCCCGTTTTGTGCAACAAGTCACTCAAAATCAGAGCTTGAACCAGATATCAAAAATACCTGTACACCTATTAGTTTTTGGTCTGGTTTCAAGCATTAGTACTGAAAATACTGCTACTAACAATTATATACACTATTCTTTTTGTAGCAGTTTAAGGACCTGCTCCTGAACTAAACAGTCAGCAATTATACAGATAAAAACATCTAATATCTTACATAGTCATACACAAAAACTAACCTGCATAGCTTGATGCGGTGACATGCCCAAGCCAGCACTAGCTACTCTCATTAGCTCGACAGTGTTGAGAGCAGTTGGCCGTGCCTTAACTTTCTCCTTAGCCTGGACAGCTATTACTCTGTTGACAGAATTAACATTGCATAATTAATTATTGTTAATGACTTCACTTGTTTATCATAGCAAATTTCACCCTCTCAAATGCCATAACGCAGATCTGCGCTGATTTAAAGCTATCTTTTGTATTTTTATTTTAATATGTAATATTGGTATTATTTGTGACAAATGGCACAGCATACAAGTGGTTATTAAGTTAATGTTAAAAATAAAGTACAGGAAAGTAAAGTAAGGGGCCGTTTCACCACTTTTCTTAAAGTTCGGATTAGGTTAATCATAACCTTATTTGACAGATGGAATTAAAATTTCTGTTTCACCAGTCTCGATTAGCGCTAAGTGACGGACAAACTGTTTCTTAATTTGACCATCAGATCAGGAGGCATTTAGCATTTTTATCCGTCACATAAAGTTAGTTTATTTTTTTGTGGCCATGGTTGGAGAGCCCTTCAGCCGGTTTCAGAAAAATAAATCAAAGTATTTTTTATTTTTTAAAGAAAGAGGTCATGCTAAATTGCATAAAATAATTTAAATAAGATTTGAATAAAAAAATGTAGGTACACTTTTAGAATGTAAAAATAAATCCAAAATTTCGTAATATTTTTTAATAACAAACTTTTTTTCAGCGGCTCAGTCGTTTGTTCTACCTGAACTTGTATGTCGCCATTAAAAAAAAGTTTATCTGTCAAATGGTTTGGCGCCAGTTTTCGATTCGTTTTACGTGATTTTATTTTTCTTTGTTATTGTTAACAAAGTATCGTAAATAAATACCGTTTTTGGATCAATTATAATGTTACATATTTGTTTATGCAAAAAAAATAGATGTATTCAAAAATTATATAGTTAACCATTTCTTTTGCTTTAATAATGAGTGACTCTTTGAACGAAAGTGTGCGAACAGGAACGCGTGGTCGTGAAATGCGACGTTGCCATTCCGACTTTTTGTTAAACCCACGATTATTTAAGTGGTACTTAGTTTGCACAGGACCGGAGTGGTGAAACTGAAAAAACACTAGCTGACGGATTTGTCCAGTACTTAGTTTATTCATTGGTTACGTAACCAGCAGTTTGACAATAAGGTGGTGAAACACCCCCTAAGTTTAAAAAAAGTAAAGGAAGGAAAGTAAGTTGTATATGGGCCATATTTTCCAATATCATCAATATTGCCTTCTACAAACATCAAGATGGACAAAATAGCCAGAAAACAAAAGGTCAGTTAACACAAAATGTCATGGCTCCATGACAGAAAAGAGTCTGTAGAAAAGCTATTCAAGTTAGCTATGGACAGGATGAAATTTAAGGAGCTGACTGTCAACCTTCAATAATGAAGTGGTACTACATGAAGAAGCTAAATGTTAGGATTCTAGGTCTCAGCCTTTGAGCAGACTTTGGTCTGTCAGTCAGTGGAGCAGTATTTTGTTTATAATAAATTTATAACTTACTGAGCTTCTTTAATCTCCTTAATGCCTGACAAAAACATGTTAGCAATGTCCTTGTCAAAGCTCCTCACTCTCTTCCACTCTAATGGCAATTCGCGCCCTTCAGAAGTAGAGGCAGTCACTCTTAGTACCCAATAGGTCTCCGGTTTAAAAGTCTGGATCTCATCATGACGTTGAACACAGAATCCAAGAGTGGGTGTCTGGCATGGACCATAGGAAATGAGGGTTGCATCTAAGTCACCATATCTACCTGTGAAAACAGTAATTTCGTATAAGTAGGTGTTTCATAATAAACCTATACTATTTTTAAGAACTTGACATGGGTTTGGTCCCTTGTTGTTACAATTAATATAAATAATTAGTTGTTGCCTGCAACTCTGTCCCCAATGAATTCATTTATCTTTATCCTGCAGGAACTATTCAATTTTCTGGGTTTAAATTAACACAGGTCTTTTCCAGGGTCTCAAACTATCTCCACACCAAATTCCATCTAAATTGATTCAGCGATTCGCATATGAAGAGGTAACAGAGACATTTACTTTCATATTTATAATATTAGTAAGGATAAACAAAATTTTAATGCTTATTTATGGCCGGCACAGACTAGATGTGTTGCGTGTCACGCACCAGTTGTAATAAATGAAACTGTAAGAAAGATGGAGACCATGTGCATGCATCTAGTGCACCATCTTTCTAACAGTTTTATTTATTACAACTGGTGTGAGTGTGTGACATGACATGCACACGCATCTGGTCTGCTGCGGCCTTTATTATTTTTCACGCTTGTGAGTAAACCAGGGATTGTTACCGGTATTCTAACTACCGGTTTTAAATAAGGTATAACCGGTTAAAATGCATTTCGCTATTTATATCGCTAAAGCTCTTGATTAGCGGTATAATCAATACCGGTATTCAAATATATTAGCAGTTTTTCCAATTGACAACAATACCTCTATTTGATAATTTATCCGTACTAACTATTAGGTACCGGTAATACTTGTCAATGTCGAGTACAAGTACCGTTTGTTAGTTATTTACCTCAAAAGCAAAAATTCCTTGTAGCTTTTCATCTAGTCGCGTTTTGTCGCGGCAGAACAAAATCTCGATAGTTTTTTATACTTGAAGCAATTCACCGCGTAGCTGTTCACGTAAGGATATTTAATTTGTAGAGTCATATTTTCCATGTAGTATTTTACCCTATACGCACTTTACCGCAATCGTTATTTATTTGGAACGCTTTTTTCTTTGACGCGATGATTGATGTTTGCAGCAAAACTCTGTAACTATTTTTTTAAACGCGTCTTGTAGTTATAGTTCAATTTCTAAGAGGCTATCAAACTCATTGAAATATTATCTTTATTACTAACTAGCTGACCCAGCAAACGTTGTTTTGCCATATAAATTATAGCCTACGACCTATTCTTAGACCTACCGAATATGGAGAAAAAGTTTCATAAGAATCGGTCGAGCCGTTTCGGAGGAGTTCGGTAACAAACACCGTGCCACGAGATTTTTATATATTAGATAATAGACAGTACTCTGTCTTTGCGACATTGAATTGCAGTGACATTAATATGCGATAATTACTCAAGATCTCAGCTCAAGATAATAAATAGATTGAGATTGAGTTGCTTGCGCTTTTTTGTAAAAATGTAACACAGGTCAGGTCATGTATGCTGTATTATTTGATAACAAATAAATTATTTTGTATATTCCTTTTTTTATGTTGAATAATAATGGCGAGTATTCGACTATTTGAAATGAGGAATGACCAGTAATCGGTATTTGACTATTCGCCATAACAACTATTTGCGGCATCTCTACTAGATAGACCTTTAGGGAATCTATACCAGTATTGCTGTTACTAAATATTAGTAATGTATTATGCTACAAGGTTTTTATCTTAGTGACAAGAAAATATTTCTCATGTTTGAAATGATAACTGACCTTGAAAATATTTTGTTTGAAACCTAGTAAATGCACATCCAATACGTAGATCTAGCTCCTGCCGTGCATCAACACTGCGCGACTCATTCTCGTTGGGCCGAACCAGACTCAACATGGCTGCTTTGATGTCCTTGTCAGTAATGGCAGAGAATCGAGCTCTGTATGTTACTTGTGGAGAACACACATCACCTTTCATGTATGGTTGAACACAAGACATCACCTACAATAAAGAAACTTCATGAAACACAACCACCACAACCAGATGGCCTAGTGGTTAGAGAACCTGACTATGAAGCTTGAGGTCCCGGGTTTGATTCCCGTGTCGGGGCAGATATTTGTATAAACAATACAAATGTTTGTTCTCGGGTCTTGGGTGTTTAATATGTATTTAAGTATGTATCTATCTATATAAGTATGTTTACCCGTTGCCTAGTACCCATAACACAAGCTTTGCTTAGCTTACTTTGAGACTAGGTCAATTGTTGTGAATTGTCCCATGATATATATTTTTTTTTGAAATAAAAAAATATCAAAAATTATGAATAGTAATAACAGACATCTTTCTAAAAATATAAGCAGCTAAAATTACTAATACATGCAAAACATACCTCAAAACAAATATTCTCTCCCTCTTTGTCACAATCCAACCATAACACCAAATAGTCACAGTCACGAGACTCCTGAGCCAGAAAAGCCGGTATCCGAAGCCGTGGCATGGCTTCCTTCTTCTCTGTTGTACAACTGAACAACTCTACCGGATCAACCTTATCCCAGTTATTGTACTTCCCAGTAAAATCTAAACTCATGACATGACCACACACTGATGTCATTTTATAATGAACTGGCTCATTTTTAAATGTACCATTCCATTCGTGCACAGCACACGCAGAATTTGATCCTGAAAAATAGTAACATAAAAATAGATAAATAATAATATTACAAAACCATACCGGATAAACATAACGGCCAACAATGTGGGAATTACCTTTATTTGTATTACATTTTCCATTGCTCAATATATTGGCTAAGTTCTGAGCTAAAGATGGCTTTTCAGCCACCATTAATACAGTCTTCATAGCGTATTATCAAAACTTGAGCGCCATATGGAAATTAAATATTACCAAAAGCTTTTTCGCCGACGATAAGATACATGTCATACATGGTAATGGTACCCAATTCGCCATATTGTTTGATCTTGACATTTTAAGTGTTGCTTTTACAATCTGTGGTTGTGATTTTGAAAAAATTTCAGCACGAAACCCACACCTTCTAATTTTCAACTTTAAACGTAATACTTTTAATCTACTTTGAACTGACAAAGAAAAACTTTAAATAGCATAGAAATGATGTGCGTAGTATGTACTTGTTATTTTCACTTTAAATTATATTTCGACGCTACATCCTCGAGATTTAATTATGTAGTAGTCGTTTTACGTACTGCATCATCACACTATGTTTAAAAATATGAAGGAAAAAAACTTATGTTGGTAGTTCCCTACGACGCCACTTGAGGGCGTAACGGGCAGTTTGTCATTGTTATTTTGTGTGCGGCATCATCAAGTTCATCCTTTCGATAAAATATAAAATAAATCACCAAATATCGCAGAATAATGGGTAGGAACAAGAGGAAAAGAGACGATTCATCGGAATTAACAAATAAGATAAGAAAACTGATCAAATCAAGATCCCGCTCCACATCTCCTTCAATTTCATCAGAGAGTTTTTATTACGGAGGTAAAGTATATAGACAGTACAGTAAACATAAATAAATGAAAATAAATGCTTTTCTCAGGTACTCAGATGGCTTCGAAGACTCAATCACCGACACCTGGCGCCCCGGCGGACACGTGTCTTATTATAACCTACATTTGCAAAAATTTGCATCAACGTGTTATTGCTGTTGTTTCTTATGTGATGCCACGAGATGTCATCCAGAAACAACTTATTAATGCCTTCGGGACCCCATCCGCCACACTTCCTTTTGTGATGCCACGAGATGTCATCCGGAAGTTAAATACTTTCTTAACGTGATGATACGCGATATCATCCAGAGAGTAATTGATGGAAGCATAGCATGTTCGTCATGCGGCCAGACATCCAGAAGCAACAAATTAGATCAAGTATCAATCAAAGTAGTTTTGATTCACAACGCCTTTCCATAAGTGATGCCACGAGATGTCATCCGGAAGTTAAAAGGCATTGTTACAAATAAATATTTACTAAAGAGAGGCAGCGATAATTAAAATTGTAAAGCCCCCTAGCTAAGCTTGCTCACCTTACTAGTTAACTTATTTTGTTGTTTTTTTTCCCAATACACAGAACCACAGTCAGTGGGGGACTATTCCGGAGAGGCTTCGGAGGTGGAGTTCCTTGATGAGTCAATTCTGGAATTGGATGAAGAATTCGCAACTGGCAATCCACACCTTTATGAAACACCTAAAATTGAAACAATTCAAGAGGCTGAAAAAGAAAAATGTGTTCCACCAGAAATTTTATCAATTCTAGGAGAGGGAAAAAAGGCCACTGAAACATTAGGCAAGAAAGTGCCCAAAGAAATCTCTGAACGTTGGGGGAAGATTATTCAGGACGGGCTAGCCAAGGAGATTAAAGAGGGCTTAATAAATAAAACCCTAATCCCAGAAAATTTCCAGCTTGCAAAAGCGCCTAAATTAAATGCTGAGGTGTCAGCAATCCTTTCTGATTCAACTAGAAACAGAGATAAAAGACTAGAGAAGTCACAAAATCAATTGGGTCTTGCTATTGCAAGGCTGGTGAATCTGACAACGGACCTTATCGATAGTGATATTGAAAAAATCAAATTAATAACACAACTGTCAGAAATAAACCAAATTCTCCTGGACCTTCATTATGAAGAGACACAAAACAGAAGACGCCTTATTATCCCTTTGTTAGATAAGAAGTTTACACATATAACTAAAGATATGAAACGAGACACAACTTTATTTGGAGAAAATCTGAATGAAAATATAAAAATTTCCAAAACTATTGAAAAATCTGGTCAGCAAATAAAGAAACGTGCGCAGGCCAACTTCAATAAGGAAAACCAGGGAAACGTGCAAGGGCCTTCTCGTCAGTATCAGCCAGGACCAAGACGTGTTCAACAGAATTACGCGCGTCCACAGCCTTCAGCCAGCTACAACAAAGAGCGGCCAATGCAGCCGGCCCAAGCGACGAGGAGGCCCCGAGCAGCGGGGCCGCCCGTGCCTCAGCGCAGCCGTATGGCGGCACAACAGCGGAGTTACGATCAGAAAGCACGACGATAGAGGTACCTCACTCAGGTCGAATAACATATTTTATGCGCAATTGGCAATTAATCACGTCGGATCCTCAAATCCTTTCCTATATCACAGGTTATAGGTTAGAATTTGAGTCCCCCCCTTTTCAATTACATGAACCAAAAAATCCTCCATATCCAAGGTTGGAAATGGAAAGTTCTATAAATAAACCTTTAGAAATAGGAGCCATAACAGATTGTATGGAATGTCATGACCAATTTTTGTCACCAATTTTCTTAATACCAAAAAAGGATGACACCTTTAGATTCATCCTAAATTTAAAAATGCTTAATAGATTCCTGTTACCACAGCATTTTAAAATGGAGGACATAAGAACTGCAACCCAGCTAATTTCCAAAGATTCTTACATGGCCACAATTGATCTCAAAGATGCCTATTTTTTAGTACCAGTACATGCTGATCATAGGAAATATTTACGCTTTCGCTTTGATAAGTTGTATCAATTTACATGTCTCCCATTTGGACTATGTTCTGCACCTTATGTGTTCACGAAACTAATCAAACCTATTCTAACATATTTACGAAATAAAGGGCATACCTTAGTGGCTTATTTGGATGACATCCTGTGTATGGGTGATACATATTCTAACTGTTTCAATACTGTCAAAGCAGTCATTAACACATTACAAAGATTGGGTTTTATAGTTAACTATGAAAAAAGCAAGCCTACACCTAATAAAGTTTGCAAATTCCTGGGTTTTATACTAAATTCAAACTCTATGACATTAGAATTGCCAAAGGATAAAAGAGAAAAAATTCTTAATATAACAGAACATATTTCAAACAAAAAGGAGATAAAGATCAGGGAATTTGCAAGATTTACAGGTACACTTACAGCAGCTTGCCCAGCAGTAAAGTATGGCTGGCTTCACACAAAGCTCTTTGAACGGGAAAAGTTTCTGGCCTTGCTGAATGACAATGATAATTATGAGGCAAAAATGAAATTGTGTCCTTCACTTAAACCCGAATTTGACTGGTGGAAAAATTGCATAGGAAATACTGACAATCCTATTCGTAAAAGTCATTTTATTAGAGAAATTTACACGGATTCTTCACTTTCTGGTTGGGGAGCTTTTTCCAATGGGGAAACAGCCAGAGGTTATTGGTCCCAAGAAGAAGGTAATAAGCATATAAATTACTTAGAATTACTGGCTGCCTTTCTTGGACTAAAATCCTTCTGCAAAAACCTACAGAATGCTGAAATTTTATTAAGAGTTGATAACACTACAGCGATAGCATACATAAATAGGATGGGTGGCATACAGCTCCCACATTTAAACAAATTAGCTAGTGAACTGTGGAACTGGTGTGAAGAACGAAACCTATTTATTTATGCCTCGTACATAAGATCAAGGGAAAATGTTGAGGCCGATAGAGCATCGCGTATAACAAATATTGACACAGAATGGGAACTCAAGAACTCTTGCTTTCAATTCATAACAAAAAAGCTGGGCCGTCCAAACATAGATTTGTTTGCTACAAGAATTAACAAAAAATGTGACTGTTATGTATCTTGGAAACGTGACCCGGAAGCATTTAATATCGATGCATTCACATTAAGATGGACTGATCTTCTTTTTTATGCATTTCCACCTTTCTCGCTGATTATGAAGTGTCTAAGAAAAATCATCAATGATGAGGCTACAGGCATTCTAGTTGTGCCATTTTGGCCTGGTCAAGCCTGGTACCCAGTTTTTGAGTCACTTAGACACTCTGAAGTGATATACCTGGGACCTGATTCTAAACTCTTATTGTCTCCTTGCAGAACCCCTCACCCTTTGTGGCCAAACCTTACCCTGGCATGCGCGAGGTTATCCGGGAAGCGTTCCTGAAAAATCTCTTCAGGATAGTACCATTGACATAATGATCAAATCACTCTCAAATAGTACCCTGCAACAATATAATACTGCGTACAAGCATTGGATTCGATTTTGTAATGAAAGTAAAATTGACTGGTCAAAAACCACTACACCAGTATTACTAGGTTTTTTGACTCAACTGTTCGAAAAAGGTGCTAGTTATGGCACTTTAAACTCGACTAGATCAGCATTATCACTGATTTTCGGGAAACAACTATGTAACAATAATTATATTACTAGATTTTTCAAAGGTATTTTTAAAATTAAACCTAATCTACCTAAATATCAGTTTTCCTGGGATCCTAGTAAAGTACTATCTTTTCTAAGTGGTCTATATCCTAACGAATCATTAAGCACGCTCGCTCTTACTAAGAAACTAGTAATGCTGCTGGCGCTATCCACCGGGCATCGGGTCCAGACCTTGTCAGTCATCAAGGTCAATAATATCACAATCAATGATACGGGGGCAATCATCATTGTGGACAGTGTTATAAAGACATCTGGACCAAATCGTAGTAACCCTAAGTTAGTGTTACCGCATTTTGTAGAAAAACTTGCCATATGTCCTGCAAAGACTTTATCATCATATCTCACAAGAATGGAACAGTTTCGAGCCTTTCCAAATACGGAGAAACTTATTCTCACCTCCACTCAGCCACACCACAATGCCAGCGCCCAATCAATTAGCCGCTGGATAAAGCTAGTATTAAGAGATAGTGGTGTGGATGTGAGTGTGTTTTCGGCTCATAGCACGCGGCATGCCGCCACCTCGGCGGCATGCCGCGCGGGGGTCTCGATCGACCTAATTAAGCGAACGGCAGGCTGGACAAACTCTTCTATGTGTTTCGCTAAGTTTTATAACTTGCCTCTGAACAATGATAAAAATGATAGAGCCTTTGCGGAAGCAGTGTTTAAATCATAGAATGTAGAAAATATCAGCTGTTGCTGCTGTCAGCCGCTTGTTTGTTATTTTATCATATAGTAAATAAGAATGTTAATTGGAAGTTACGTGGAAATGTACCCATCTGTGTTGAATCATTAAAAGATATATATAACTCTCATAACTGTTTATGCTTTCTATTATAGTTAACAACCCTACATCAATCTGTACAATCAGCGCTGAACATCTACATAATTAAATCTCGAGGATGTAGCATCGAAATATAATTAGTGGTTAATTGAACTTACCTTAAGTGAACTTCAACCATAATTATATGAGATGCTACATCCGAAGAGATTTAAAGCCCCACCCTACCCAAGTATGTGCCCCGTACAGAATGATGTGTAATAAAATAAATAATCTAGATCAGATAAGTACTCTAAACTAAATGACAAACTGCCCGTTACGCCCTCAAGTGGCGTCGTAGGGAACTACCAACATAAGTTTTTTTCCTTCATATTTTTAAACATAGTGTGATGATGCAGTACGTAAAACGACTACTACATAATTAAATCTCTTCGGATGTAGCATCTCATATAATTATGGTTGAAGTTCACTTAAGGTAAGTTCAATTAACCACTAAAAATGACATAATAAAAGGACGACAAATCTGAAATTCTTTATTGTACTAAAAATTATTAAAATGCTTTTTTTGCATGACAACACTAGCATAATATTGACGTTTTAAATGACACGTTCAGAACAAATGTTTCGTGTTCAAAATTGTAATCGTGTTTATCATTACGATTTTAACGATCGAAAAATAAGTTGACCACCCAGACACTTAAATTTATTTAAATTTGAAGCTTTTATCGTCAATCAAAATCTTAGTTTATAACACAGAGTACTTTACTTTGTAAGCCACTGTGCTGTGAGCTGTGAGTAGATCTACATATCAAACTAAACAAAACAAATGCTACAATTTGAACGACACTACACTGAGGTGTTTAGCTTATCAGATTGTACGTACGTACGTCGTTTGTGATTAATAAAAAATTATAATTTTCATTATTTTCGATCAATGCTCCAAGGTTAATTTTAAATTCGTTAAGTGCATTTTAACGTTTCGAGTGTAACAGTAACGAATAAATAACTGCATGTTCGACGAAAGTAAAATGGTACGTCGTCATAAGCAAAGTGTGATTGTGTACTAGTTTATTTATGTAACTTATTTGCGTTGATTAAGCGACGTGAAATGGTTAATATTTCACAGAATCATCCTCGAGGGGACAACATATGCCCGCCGGCCCATCTGAGAGTGATATTGCCTACGTCAATAGACTCCAATATGCCTCCGCCTTTTATTGATATGAGTAAGTTTATTTTATTTCTTATCAATATTTTTATTGCCAACATGATAACGTTAATTTGAGATTTAACACCGATAAGTATTATTTGCATACCTACGCATATTATTATGAGTCACTGGGTTTGGTAAACATTGTGAATTCATGTTAGCCTTGTGATAATCAATTACAGGAAATAGTTTTCGTACAAAACTGAAATTTTCCACCAAGGTTATTGAAATATATACTATATATTTATTAATGTATGATATCAAAATATATAATCAATAGTTATTTCAAAGTCAAATGTTTATTATATTGTAATTTAATTAGGATATCAGATACTTTTCTTTGAGATGTGTTCATCATCATCCCAGCCTACATACGTCCCACTGCAGGGCACAGGCTTCCTCTCAGAATGAGAGGGCTTGGGTCATAATTCCCATGCGGGTCCAGTGCAGATTGGGAACTTCACACACACCATTGAATTTCTTCACAGGTGTATGCAGGTTTCCTCACATCACAATGCTTTCTTTTACTGTATGTGTAATATTTAAACCATGGAATTTATTTTACTACATCTAGATGCATTAGTAGTAGTAGATACTTTTCTACTAGTATATGTTAATTGTTTAATGTTTAATTCCTCTGCTTAATATAGTCAAAGTATAATCATGTCATATGAAACCACACATACAACTTACATGTATATTATGTTGTGTGATGGTCATACTGAAAATACCATTGTTCTGCTATCTCACACATTTCCGATCACAGATTGATAATACAATGTTTTGATGATTCATGCTCTGTTGTCATGCATGTGACTACTGTCATGTGAGGTTAATTACCTCCTTGATAGCCAATTACTGAGACAATAACATAAATTGTAATGAATTGAACTGGACTATACATATCCACTCCATTGTTCATCTATACAAGTAGCCTGGTGCCATAATAGCTTGATTCCCAGCAGATTGCCTATTTTTTACATGCCATAGTATTAAATAAATGATACAGCAGGGGGCTTAAATTACGAGTGCTGTCCGTTTCTACTTGAGTTTATTAAATTAATAAATGTAATGTACAAAAGTATTAAAGTGAAAAATTTTTTTTCTTTGTACAAGATACATCTTATTAAACTTACATACTCTATACAGTATATCCGGTATTTCCGGCTATCCGGCCATAGGTTCCGCTGGATATCTGGTATCTGGCCTAACAACTATCCATTGCATTGCATTGCTGAGTTATGGGTGTTTTCTATGTATTTAAGTATTTATTTATCTATATAAGTATGTTTATCGTCGTCTAGTACCCATAGTACAAGCTTTGCTTAGTTTGGGACTAGGTCGATTTGTGTAAGATTGTCCCCAAATAATTATTTATTTATATATTTACTTATTGCATGTCTTGACAATATGTCACTAGAAAAGTCTTGACTAAGGGCCCGTTGAATGATCAATAGTTAAACAAACTAACAGTTAAAATATATGGCAAACCTAACAATAGTTATCGCATTTCAATCAAAGGCAATTTGACTATTAGTTTGTTTAAGTATTGATCAAACAAGGGGCCATAAGAAATCCATGAGGGAAGTGAAATTAAGTAAAGTTCATATAGCTTAGACTTCTAAGTAGTCAAAGTCAGCTACCATGCCTTTGGACAATATTTACACAATTTTTTATACTTCCAGACAACATACAAGACATACCACCACCGCAAGCTGATTTCTCGGCGCCTCCTCCCTACGATGTTGCTGCTAACTCCAAGCTGCCCACCTATGAGGAGGTACAGCGTGAGAAACAAATGGAGGGCGAGGGAATGCCACAGGTAATTTGGTTGTCATGAATAAGTCTTTAAACTTTAAACGTCAATGCTCTACCAA
Source organism: Archips crataeganus (assembly GCA_947859365.1). Taxonomy (NCBI): domain Eukaryota; kingdom Metazoa; phylum Arthropoda; class Insecta; order Lepidoptera; family Tortricidae; genus Archips; species Archips crataeganus. The sequence goes on from OX402064.1 coordinate 10,113,180, forward strand.
AATAATTTCCTTGAAACAGTCTAGGACTGTTGTGTCCGTGGGAAATGGACAACCAGGAATAAACCACCACCACACAGCACCAGTGTTGTGTTGGATCAAAAGCCAAAAAAAAATGTCAAAAGGGTTTTATTTGTGAAACATAGGTGATGGCTGCATAAATACAGAGATGTTACATTTCCTCTTGTTGCACTCTGTTTTGCCAATCGGCGTATAAAAACTTGGCTTAATATCTATTATCTCCATCTGAACATTAGGATAATTTAATTAACAATAAAATGAAAAAAAAAAACAAATTAAATTAGAAATAATTATATAATATAATTAATACAATATTGTCATTTAAATAATCAAGAACAGAATAATAGCACTTATTCGTAAGCAGGGATAATAATTTACGTCATAAAATTAGCACTGGTAACAGTTTAAATTCTATTGGCAATTTGTTATAAAAATCCTATAGGACACCTAACCACTACAACAATTTCCTACTTCAAATGAGGAGAGGCGTACTGAAGCTCGGCGATATGTTCAAAGTGAAGTATGAAATTTGACATTATTGTCGGTTCGTACAGAGAGTGAGTAACGCGACTGTCGCTGCACATAATGTTTGAAGTAGTACACTTTAAAATGTTGAGCTTCTTACATTTTAACGTCACATACCAGACAAATGTAGCGCATGTTGTATGTCCTACACAACACTAATAAACAATAACAAATATCTCGCTAAGAACATTGTATGTTGAAATGTCATATCGTAGGCTAGTGAGTAAACCTGCTAAATCCATTTCTACAGCCATTAAATTTTCAATCTAGTTACATAATTATCGCAGTAGATTCAAAAATTGGATGACGGTTGAAATGGATTTAGCAGGTTTACACCCTTAGGCGGGCTTGCGTGGACCTGGGTTAACTACTTAACTCTGAGTTAATGGCTAACCCAGGCTTAAGAAGTGCCAAAATGTATGGAACTGTCATCCTTAACCCAGGGTTAACAATTTAATTTTTTAACCCCAGACCGTGCAAGTGGTTATGCCAACAATATGATTTTTTTTTACAGATGCAAGGTGCACCGCCCCACCACCCCACATTTGCGGCGTTCGTGACGGTGGAACCGACGGAGGGCGGCGAGCCGCTAGACCCCGAAAACAGTCTGCTTGGGACAGATATCATGTTCCTCACTTCATTCTTTGGTAAATGGATACAGACGCATAGATCCCAGGCTCCTCAAGTCATGACCCACTTACATTATCATCATCATCTCTGCCTATGAATGTCCCACTGCAGGGCCCAGCGTCCTGTTAGAATGAAAGTGCTTGGGCCGTAGTTGCTTCGCAGGGTCAGTGCGGATTGGGAACTTCTGACACACCACTGAATTTATTTTTAGGTGTGTGCTGATGTTTTCAGAAAGCTCGTGGTAAATTTAAAATGTAATTTAAACAGGCTCGAACTCACAACCCTCTGCCTTAGAGGCCAATAGGTCAAACGAGTAGGGTACCATGGCTTTTTTTTGTTACTTAAGGCCCTACCGAGCTTCTTGCGCTAATCGATTTTAGGTATTCTATGCACTCGTGTATGTGTGCGTGAGAGCGTAGCCGTGCGTAAGCGCAAGCGACACAAGTTCCCCGTCCGATGGCCGAAGGAGAACTAACGCAACTACCTATATGGACAAGGGGGAAGCACGACGGCTCAAGATAGGTTGGACAGACCGCGCGTGTATTTCGGCATTTTCACCTATTACTAAAACAAATATACGTATTTTAAAAATGTAGCATCACTAGGCCTTAGAAAACATCTTGTTTTATTAACATCCACAAAGTCATGCATGACCTGCGGTGCAGTAGTTACGCCGTACTATGAATTTATTTTATTTTTTAGAGACATCGTGTTTCGGAAAACACTGGTCACCAGAGTGGATCCTCAAATATCTTATACGTGAATTCCAGAACTAAAGCTTTGCTATTAATGACACAGCAAGTGATTAAATTAATGCAATAAATGCGCCAAAAGCTCGATAGAGCCTTAACACAGACTTGAATGCTCTATGGGTTAAGTCTCACTTGTACAATATTATGTCCAGTCTATATCCTGTCTATTTAACAGAGTTAGCAAGGCGTTCTCTCTGTTGCACTTTTGTTTGCAAATGAAAGGGACAAGAAACTGTCAGTGGGCGTCAACAATCGCACGTCGATGGCGGGCTCGGCTTACATGCCGTTTGTTGGAATATCTATCTATACATATAATAAATCTGTAATAAGTCGCTGTCTGTACATTGAAGATATTTGAGAAAAACTGTCACTAGGGCTATTTATTAGCGCAATAGAACCCAAAACAATAATTTTTAGAATTATTGTCTGTTTGTCTGTGCGTTTGTGCGCGCTAATCTCAGAAACGGCTTAACCTAGAAGGATGCGGTTTTCACTGATATGTTGGTATTTTCTTGGATTAACATTTAGTGTTTATTTCATTTGAATCGGTTCACAAATAAGAAAGATACGTCTATTTTAAGAATTTATCGAACAGGTTTTTTTGTTTGAACGCGCTAATCTCAGGAACTACTGCTCCGATTTGAATAATTCTTTCAGTGTTAGATAGCACATTTATCGAGGAAGGCTATAGGCTATAGAATCATCACGCTAACACCAATAGAAGCGGAGCGGAGCGGAAGAATGTTTCAAAATCGGGGGTTTTTGAAGTAAAACTTCTATAGGCACGCTTGACTTGTGGTGAATGTGAACGCGGGTGTGCGGGGGGGTTCGGTGGGGGGGGGGGGGTTGGGAGGGGAGTGCGGGGGCGGGTAATTTTTTTATATCGAGGAACTAAGGAGAGCCATAATTGATGAAAAAGCAAATTGGATAAAAAAAATAAGCTGCCCAAATTACTAATTCCACGCAGACGGAGTCGCGGGCAACAGCTAGTTCGTAAATATATCTCGTGATTTTTTGTTTTTTCTCGTGGCACCTCAAATAATTACATGTCATGTTTATTCATCTAATTTATGTAATTTAAAGTAGTAGATAATACTATTTAAATATGTGCCCTGCAGTGGGACGTATGTGCCGGTGCATCGTCCTTATCGCTGACCAATTACGTGCATTCTCTTTTTTCTAGTACTAACTCTGTTAAATAGACAAAGTATAGCAGATTGTTATAAACGTATTTCATCTTCCCCAGTGGCATTCCTGTTCAACTGGATCGGCTTTCTCCTGCTGATGTGTTTCTGCCACACGGTAGCTTCTCGCTACGGCGCGCTGGCGGGCTTCGGGCTGTCATTGGCAAAGTGGACGCTCATCGTCAAACATTCCACCGAGCTCGCCAGCCACGAGAACTCGTGGCTCTGGTGGCTCATCATGGCTTTTGGTGAGTAAATCATCAGCTGGGAGAAGTCCGCTGTTGCACAGTGTGTTAGAAACCCTCATTTTGTGTCCCCTTCATTTCATTCAAAAATACTATAGGTAACTAATACCATTACAACCATCAGACTACAACTCCGAAATCAATACGGCTTCTAGATTTTACAGAAAAAAATTAAAGTTTGCTCATATCTAGGTAGAGAAATTTACAAAAAAATATATAGAATAATAACTGAATAGTTACGTTAATTTTGATACATCATCATCATCCCAGGCTACAGACGTCCCACTGCAGGGCACAGGCCTCCTCTCAGAATGAGAGGGCTTGGGCCGTAGTTCCCACGCGGGCCCAGTGCGGATTGGGAACTTCACAGACACCATTGAATTTCTTCGCCGGTGTGTGCAGGTTTCCTCACGATGTTTTCCTTCACCGTAAAGCTCGTGGTAAATTTCAGATGTAATTTTGGTTGCACCAATTGAATATCCATTGAAATCTACACCTTGCCACAAGTTTTTTTACATTTATAAAAGATGGTAAAAATGGTCGAAATGTCAAAAATATTATAAATTGCAACATTTTGTACAGTAAAATTATACGAGAACCATTAGTATTGTTGACCCATTAATATCTGTGTTTTTTGTTTCAGGTATTTTAATCTGTGTACGCGCAATCATCCAGTACCTGAATATCAAACGCGGCTGGCGTCTCCTCTCGGGCACGGCTCAGGAACGCTTGCTATTCTTCTACTAGCCTTCTCGCACCCGCAACAATACGCCTAGCGCGACAAGGACGGATGTATTGTTCTCGGGCGATGCCTCGCACGGTCAGTTCGATGGAAGATTCAGATATGAAGTGTAATTGAATAGTTTAATTTGACACTACTTATTACACTGCTTTTGTGAGCTGTCACTTGTCAGTGTAAAACTAGTCCATATTAAATTGCTCTAAATGACAGCTGTCAAAATGTGGTGTGAAAGAACACACAATGTTATGTGTAACATTCGAATAATCAATTTTAAAGTGATTGTATCACCTGTGTTCAATTATTATTACGTATGTACTGAAAATTAAATGTATCTGATTCTGACGTGTTCAGTATTATAGGCGCGAATAATTGAAGCGAGTGATGCAGCCAGATTTTTTATTCAAATGTTTGAAAATAGGAAGATAATGAAGAATCACGATTGTATGTTTTGATTTGTAATGAAATAAGACTTTTTTTGTAGGTAAGGATTAATGAAATACGTCAAACGTTTAAAATTTCAACTCTGCTTTCTACTTTATGAGTTGGCTATACACTACTTAGGTATATTTGAGTGAATTAGAAACCATAAAAAACTTGAAGATCTAAAGTTAATGTACGTTTTTCAGATACTGGAGGCTTAGAATCGTAAAACACGTTTTTGTAATGTGCAAAATGGACTAGAAAGGTTACTTATTTTTTAAATGAGCACTATTTCAAAAAGAACACTTCCCAAAATGCAGTGTATTTCTGGAAAATACACGTGTTGGAAAGGATCACGTTGGAAAAGTGTACAATTTAAAAAACTGCATTGGGCAAGTGTATGTAATAAAGTGAATGTATGTAAAATTTGAGGAACGTGCTCCATTTGATAAAGTGTGTTTTGTGAATGATCTTTATTCAATTGTCATTTTACATCAATCAATTCCGTTAGTTAAAGATCAAGATTCTTGATAATTTTTACTAACTTAAGGAGGGCTTTGTCGTACAACTGAACGTACCCACAATGTATGTACAAATTATGCGTCTTTGTGTGACGCCAAACACTCGCTAGTTAGAAAATTACACATAAAAATGTATCATCTATACTTAAACCCTTTTGCGACTTCTGAAGATCAGATTTAGACTTAACAATACAAAGAGATTGATAAAGTTTAAAACTAGTAACATAAACTGTCGATTTAATTTGAATCCATGTGTTTTTCTTATCGTTTTCATAGTGACATGCATGTGGAAAGTTGAATATGTTTTAAGTGAAATCTTTAAAGTCCGTCACCATGGCTAAGAACCTTGATACAAGATTGAAGCTTTTTAGTCACTGAATATTAACAAACAATAAATACTCGTACGAGTAATTTTCGGTAAATAGCAACCTTATGGCATCGAGCAGTAACGTCACTTCTTTTATTTCGGTGGACAAGTCTAAAAGCCGCAACACTGCCATGCACTGAAAAGGTCAAAAGACTTTTTTAACGGGCAAAAACCTGAATGTTTGAATTTTTCCACACATTGCAAAAACAGCATCTTATAAGCTGGTAATACCTACAAAATATACTTTTTACACTCTGTGTAAAACCCGCTGCGTGTTTTTTACATTTCTTCGTCATAGGTAGTAATTTTACCTGCACGTTGATTATTTTTAGACCACAAACAAGTTTTTGCTGTAGTCGTATTGCTGGTTTTATAAATATACCTAATGGAATAACCCTAAACAATGTGCGGAAAATGTCGTACCGTAAAGTCGGGTTACTTTGGCCATTGGGACTAATTCGGTCCAGATTTTATTATATATCAGAATTGCAAGATACTAGATTGCCCACTTACCCTATTTCTAAAATACCAAATTCCCAGAATACCAGGCTCTCCTGTCACCGTGTTTTTCTCTATATCGGATTGTTAAAACAGCTTGTTTGCAATACACCATGTTCCATTCAAAACCGAATTCCCATAATACCAGATAATGAAATCACCAGGCTCGTAAAACACATATGTACTTGAAACACCTAGTTTCTTAATCTTTAATATCATCAGGAAATTCTGGGAATTTGGTATTTTAGAAATAGGGCAAAGGGGTCGGCAATCTAGTAAGTATTTTGCAATTTTGATGTTTAGGGAAGAAGCGCGCATGGTAGGCAACAAACAAAGAATACGGCTAAATTTGAACTAAAACTAAGCTTTTTTTTTAATTTGGCTGTGACAGATAGACGGACGAATAAAATACGTATTACGTAAACAGGAAAATGTATAGTGGAAGGGCTATTAAGGCCCACACCGAGCTTTTGGCGCATTTATTGCATTAATTTAATCCGTTTCTGTATCGTTCATTGACCAATGATTTTCGAAACACGATTACTTGTAGTTTGCTTCATAGAAAAAATTCAGTCTTCTCTAAAAAATAAAATCCTTAGTACGGCGTAAATACTGCGCGGCGCAGGTCATGACTTTTTGAATGTTAATAAAACAATATGTTTTTCAGGGTATGTGATGCTACATTTTTAAAATATGTATTTGTTTTAGTAATAGATGAAAAAACCTAAATGTACGCCTGGTCTGACCAACCTACCTTGAGCCGTCGTGCTTCCCCCTTGTTCGTATAGTTAGTTGCGTTAGTTCTCCTTTCGGCCATCGGACGGGGAACTTGTGTCGCTTGCGCTTACGCACGGCCTTGATTCTAGTCGCTCTCTCACGCACACATACACGAGAATACCTAAACTCGATTAGCGCAAGAAACTCGGTGCGGGCCTTAAGAATTATTTTCAATACAATCTAAAATTTGTGAAAACAATAATGGTTGGCTGACACTAATACCTAATTTGCTGTTTCTAATGAATGTGAAATCCTCTAATTTTTTTTTTTTCATATTTTAGACAAATTGGTGTCAGTGCCGGTCGACCATATTTGTTCACACGATTGTTAGATTGTAGGTACTCAAACCGACATGGAGCCAATTTTTTGCGAGAATTGTCTACAAATTCAAATTCTTCAAATTCTTGTTGTTCTTGTGCTGTTTTATTACAATAAAGCACTAAACAGTAATTGATTTCAAATGTTCAAGAATTTTATGAATTAATTTTAGTGCAATAATGTCTAGATCACTGTAGGGTATAATTAAAATGTAGGTAAGTTATATTATTATCATTTATTTTAATTTTAAAATCTGCGAGTTCGAAAAAAGTCCATAATTATGAGGTCCATGAAATTTTATACATATTATTTGGAATTTATTATTATCTTTTACAAATCAAATTGACATTTCAGTGATTTGTTTTATTTATCACTTTCGAAGGACAAAATATATGAAATTTAAAAAAGTTTTCCTTATTATTATTAATTATACTTGCCGAATCCAATTCGAATCAATAGTTTATTTCTTTTGAACTTTATTTTTAAGTTACTTCCTGAAATCGTATGATAAATTATTTACGCCTGCCAAGTTGCTAAGTGAGCAATAGATAATTTTGTCTTAGTCTAAATCAAGTCTGCCAGACACCACATTTGTGCACTTTCGTATTCCTTTTGCATTGGCTAGCGTATGCGACGAAGAGTTTAGATACTTTATTATAATACTAACACTTGTCACCAATTAATTAAGAGCTGTCAAAACGCGATCCTCCCATATTTGCATGGCAATGGAGATCTGTGATGTGATGTCACTATTCTATTTTCCAACTCTTCCGATTAACTATTTAATTTTGTTTGTTTTAAAGCTCTAAAAATCTATGTTTGTAGTTAATTGAAAATTTACCTAATTTTTAGGGTTAATATAAAGGATTTTTTTATTAAAATCACGAGACAACAATTCACACCAATTGACCTAGTCCCAAAGTAAGCTAGGCAAAGCTTGTGTTAGGGGTACTAGGCAACGGATAAACATACCTACTTATATGGATAGATACATACTTAAATACATATTAAACACCCAAGACCCGAGAACAAAGATTCGTATTTTTCATACAAATATCTGCCCCGACACGGGAATCGAACCCGGGACCTCAAGCTTCATAGTCAGGTTCTCTAACCACTAGGCCATCTGGTCGTCTTTATTAGTCGCGTCGAATTATTGTTTTGTAGTTTCGACTACAAACAGAGACGTGCAGAATTTTACCAATGTAACCCTTCACGCCTCCCCTTTGCTTCCTTAGAAGCTCTCCCAGAAGTATAGGTATCTCTGTTTGCTTCGCTAAGTCAGTGCGGAACTTCAAGACTCAAATTTAGATTTTAAGTCTCGAATGAGTGAGAATAGAAACACATGAACGCTCATATTTTGGTCACTCTTAGAAATTTTGTACGCTTTACCAGAGGTCTAATTGTATCTTTATCTTTTACACGTCAATTCGTTTCTTTGTGTAAGTATAGCGTAGTTCGACAGCCTATGTAAATACTTTGCGGTACCGCTTCATTTTGTATTGTTAAAATGTTGGTCGTATCCACTTTGTAAGGAATAAAATGTTTTATTTGGCGATTTGCGTTTTTCTATTTCACTTTTCAGAATGAGTACAGTCAAGGATTTTAATTGTTAGGCCACACTTGAAACTGTTCGTATTTTAGCCGTGTATAATGCAAATCAGCATTTATACGAGTATAAGCTGCTTCACCTGATTTGCATTACACGGCTAAAATACGAACAGTGGCAAAAGGCCTAACAATTAAAATCCTTGACTGTACCTTCAAAAGTTGGTTAACCTTGGCTCATAACTAATAGCGTAACGATTATATTGATCCTTTCCCAGGAAAAACAAAAATAATATCTAGTCAAGAAGTAGTTATTTTTAAAGCAACAATAAATTCTAATATTTTTAATGCGAAAGTTTCGACTACTATTATGCTGCGTATCCACCGGAGCTGTGCGAGGATGCGTTGCGAGGGATGTGTCTGTCATGAACCAATAGAAACACTTCATTTAAAAGGTCCTAAGTGAATGAAGTGTTTCTATTGGTTCATGTCATGACAGACACATCCCTCGCAACGCATCCTCGCACATCTCTGGTGGAAACGCAGCCTTAGGCTAATACAATAATGAAATAGGTACGTTCAGCATCAAAAGTAGCTGGTCACTTTTGTACTTTGTCGTAAATAGTCAATCAAGTATGACGTTTTGCACCTAACTGTAGAGCGTCAAGGTACAAAAGTGACCAGCTACTTTTGATGCTGACTGTACACCAGATTATATTCACACATAAATACTTATGTAAAATGGTCCAATAGTTTTTAGGGCCGATAGACCCTTGTGCATGGTCCATCCGGATCGTTACCACCATCTAGCTCGATAATTCCGCCGGTAGTGCTAGCGCTGCTGTGTTCCGGCGTGGTGAGTCCTAAGAAGCTGGTGAAATTATTGCAGATGAGGTATTCTATCTCAGCACTCTACGCAATCTTCTACTGTTACCAGTGTTCTTGGGTGATACTACTTTTCCACCCTATTAAATTAAAAATTCTATCCGAAATTTAATCATGGTGTGCGTCACGGGCTATCACGGGTGACAGCGCGGCGAACGAGATACTTTTACCATGCCAAACCCACTACCACCTACAAACAAACACCACCAAAGAGATCAAACATTGAGCTATTACTTGAGCTCAATGAGATCAAATAAGTATATTAGTTAGTAAAGTTGTAGGAACGTATTGCCATAGTACTTAACGCAATTATAGAGCTGATACATAAATTTATATTTATAATGTTCAACTGACCTTTGTTGTCAAGTACCTACTGACTGTCCAGAGCTTCTTTTAAAAACTTTTCAACATCAACATCAGTTGGTGACAACACCTTTCACTTTCGACCAGTAGATCCGTCAGGGGATGTCTCTTTAGAAATGCCGTCAAGTTACAACTACAAATACAAATACAAATACAAAAAGTAGTTACTAAGTATATGTTTTTATATCAACTTAATTTTTGGTTTTTACTGTGCTTTTCAACATGGAGTATAACGAGCTGGGCTTGTATTTATTTGCCAGTTTATTGAAGTAGGCTAAAAATACGTTCTCCGAATATGACTTAGCGTTTTTGCTGTTTTTCCACTAATTGAATGTTTGAGCCGCCAGGTAATTTTCTCTGAATTTTGGCGGCAACAGGCTATCACTCGCGTTTCTTGCCTCGATAAGTATTTCCAGCGGGGTTGAATTAATATTTTGCTCGTCTTCACTATTTGAAGTAGACGTTTCTGATAGTAATTAACCACACAGCAGCAACTTTACCAAGTATTTACGTAAAAATGGCACATAGTTTTGTTATTTTCGCGCGCCGCACTTTCGATGCGCGCGTAGGTTCAATAAAGGGCACTGGAAAAACGGCTGTTAGCCGGAGCAGCAGTAATATCTACACTAATATTATAAAGAGGAAAGATTTGTACCTATGTTTGTATGTTTGTAATGAATAGGCTCAAAAAGTACTGGGCCGATTTAAAAAATTCTTTCACCAATAGAATGCTACATTCTTCCAATTTGACATAGGCTACATTTAATTTTGAAAAAAATTAGGGATCCTTGGTAAAATTTGAACAATGTAACCGAAGGTGTAGAAAAATGAGTCTTAAAATGTCTTTCGTCGAATGCGCTGCCGAAACTATTAGCGATAGAACAAAATAATGTACAACAATATTGAAGAACATCATAATGTCTACAAAAAACTCCGCGGTAGCATATGTCCAACTATTGTAGTTATGTCACTACAACAACTTTTTTCATTTTAAACATTAATGAAAATGCTAACCAAATTCAAACCATGCTATTTATGTGTTTATATTAATCCTTATCCAAATAAATTATTTTATGGTAAAGACCATTTAACTACCTATAAAATAGTTTTTAAATTATTTAAATTGGACTTTCCATTCAAAAGATATTACGAATTAAAAAATTGAAACAGTAAACAAAACCGCCATAGCGCCGTGGCCGTTGTTTGCGATGCAGTCTGAAAAGCGCGCCGGGCATCGCGGCGGGCGGGGTGGAGGGGGCACTGAAATACAGGAGTGGGGCGTGCACGTCTGTAATAATTAATAAATAATAAATAATATTTTTTTAATAAATAAAAATATTTGTGAAAAAAAGTGTTTTATATCCAAATTTCCAAAAATAAATAATTGTCTACCCCGTGCGAAGCCGGGACGGGCTGCTAGTAAAAAATAAAATGAACTATAAATTTAATGTTTGTAGATACGATAGTTAAGTTAATTTGTGTTTATAAATATACAATTTGACGAAATAAAATGTTTGTTTGTCATCTTAACCCTAAAATAATTTAATATTCGTAAAAATATTCAATGTTCTTAGACGTAAACTTTAGCTCAAATTAAAAAAAAGTTTATATTACAGCACTTGTACGGTAATGTTTTTACAGCACAAGTGTGGTAATATGCTGAATTATGAAACTAAAAAACGGTGTAATAAGATATTTCGTACTAAATACAAACTGAAATATAGATGCACAGAAAAAACCCCAGAAAAAAGACCAATGCTGGGAATCGAACCCAGGTCCTCAGCATTCCGTGCCGCGTGCCATACCCCTACACCACCACTGGTCTAGAGATTAGACACGAATCTTTCCTATACATCATACATTTCAATCTGCTAAATCATCACCTTATGCAGTGACAAGCGCACATCTATGTTACACCCTCATCGAGAGATTTTAACACTCCTTCGGAACTAACCGCTCACCTGGACAAGAGATGGCGCTACTGTGCAACTTTAAACAAGTTAGCTATGAAGTATCTTTTTTTTTGTACTTATTTTTTCAACTTCATTTTTTTATTACTTTTACGGTCATCCCGTGAAATCATATATTTCGTACTAAATACAAACTGAAATATAGATGCACAGAAAAAACCCCAGAAAAAAGACCAATGCTGGGAATCGAACCCAGGTCCTCAGCATTCCGTGCCGCGTGCCATACCCCTACACCACCACTGGTCTAGAGATTAGACACGAATCTTTCCTATACATCATACATTTCAATCTGCTAAATCATCACCTTATGCAGTGACAAGCGCACATCTATGTTACACCCTCATCGAGAGATTTTAACACTCCTTCGGAACTAACCGCTCACCTGGACAAGAGATGGCGCTACTGTGCAACTTTAAACAAGTTAGCTATGAAGTATCTTTTTTTTTGTACTTATTTTTTCAACTTCATTTTTTTATTACTTTTACGGTCATCCCGTGAAATCATATATTTCGTACTAAATACAAACTGAAATATAGATGCACAGAAAAAACCCCAGAAAAAAGACCAATGCTGGGAATCGAACCCAGGTCCTCAGCATTCCGTGCCGCGTGCCATACCCCTACACCACCACTGGTCTAGAGATTAGACACGAATCTTTCCTATACATCATACATTTCAATCTGCTAAATCATCACCTTATGGAGTGACAAGCGCACATCTATGTTACACCCTCATCGAGAGATTTTAACACTCCTTCGGAACTAACCGCTCACCTGGCTGTGCATCTATATTTCAGTTTGTATTTAGTACGAAATATATGATTTCACGCGATGACCGTAAAAGTAATAAAAAAATGAAGTTGAAAAAATAAGTACAAAAAAAAGATACTTCATAGCTAACTTGGTGTAATAAGAGTCAATTTACGAGCAACTGTGTTGAAATAGTTATTCATGATACAAGTGCGGAAAGTAGGCTATTCCCAACGAATGTCGCAGATCTAAACAAACGAGCGAAGCGAGTTTGGTTTAGCCGACATGAGTTGGGAAATTCCTACTTTCGACACGTATATCATACAACATTTTACAATGCATTAAGCGAGGAAAAAAATTGGGGCTAAGAGCGCGCGCAGACAGAGAGCGGTATGGAGTACCGAGTTCCGCGTTCAAAGTTCTGTGTTTTCATCGCTCGAGAGTTCCAGTCGCCTGCTGTGTGCGTTATCGTAAGAGACTCAGTACATTCGAAAGAACGCAGAACTCTGAACTCGGAACTCCAGACCGCTCTCTGTCTGCGCGCACTCATAAACATTTTCGGAAAAAGATGTTGCGTTCTTATTTACCTTTCATTGAGGGAAAGTCTCGTAGATGTTTACATATTTCAGCATCGGTTTAGTCAGCAGGAGGCTATCACATTTAATTTTGTGCTTGGTCTAGGACGTCAGGCGGCGTTAAGTCCTATGTAAATTCATCACTTGAACTCTCCATTTTAATTTAATAAACTAAAATAAATTCTCCGGACTGAATTCATGAACATTACTGTGGCGGGTTTTCATGACAGGCGCGAACGGAACGAACCATGATTGGTTCGTGTTACGCCATGCGCGCGCACTGAAAACTCATTGGTTGACAGGCGCGAACGGGTAACCGTGATTGGTTCGTGTTACGCCATGCGCGCACATTGAAAGCTCATTGGTTGACAAGCGCGAACGGGTAAACATGATTGGTTCGTGTTATGCCATGCGCGCGCACTGAAAGCGCAGATGTCTTACGGTCCGAAATGGACTCAAGGAATTATTTTAGTACTAAATTTTTTATTTCAAAACTTTTGAAGAAATTAAAATTTGTGTGTTTTAATATTAAAACAATCTGTTTTATTATTTTATCAGTAAATATTCATTTGGTTGCATCAAACATTTTCTTATTTGTGCAAAGCTGAATTATGAAGACACAACTCTAGTCTTATTTTTTAAACACTAGTTTGGACACAACTTTTTGAGAATTGGCAATTTAAAAAGTTACTTTTCCGCACGGGTGTGGAAAGTAAAATCCATACAATTTTTTTTCACACTTGCGAAAGTGTGCTGGGCTGACTAACTTTCTATAGATATGTTGACTCGCGTCAAGAGGCACTTTCCGAGCATATGCATTGTAAAAATCATTTTATTATGGTTATTTTACGATCGAAAATCAATTTGTCGATTTTCGGTTTTTTTCCTTATTTGTACCGTGAAACCTTGCTTCTTGCCAAATTTCATGATCGGAATTAATTAGTAAACTAACCTTAGTTAAGAGTTTTGTTAGGTAGGTATAGGTACGGTCAAATGCAAAAATATGTACTTATCGATTTCATCCTCCCATAATTATGTACCGTACCAATGCCTTAATTCGACGGCATAAGAGCTGTGGGACATATTTATGAGCAAGTTGTACGCACCCATATTCTTACAAGTTAGGTACTGTATTTAACTTGAGAGACAGACCTTCCTTCCTGCTGGGACCGTAAAAACACTCAAAAAAGTCAGATACTAAAACACCATAAAAACATGATAAAAACATTGAGTAAAAAATGCAAAAGGCTTTACTAAATAGAGCACTTTTACCAGTTCCGGAAATTGAAAAAAAAGAATGGATTAAAACGTTACGGCTGGATAAGGCACTTCGGCATTGACCAAATATATGATTCCAGGTCTAAAACCCTATTTAGCCCTTACAATAAAATGCACAATATCTGCACACTGCAGTCCGACCGTACGCAGTGCCAAAATTCCCTCAGTCCGTTGCCAACAGCTGATCGAACCACGCGCGCTGTCGGCCATATTGGAACTTTCCCGCGCTTTTCAGCGCGAGTTCGCGAACACAAAATCCTTATGACGGAAATTAACTTGGAAAGTGCAAATATAAACAGTTTTAAGTGTTGTTGTGATAATAATTTCTACAGGATATTAGGTAAGCGTAAAGTTACAGTCAATTTTCAAAGCTGGCACGCTGCCAATTCTCGGTAGGCATTATTACGTGTGGAATGCGAACCCCCCCTTTTAGGTTTTCCCAGTGATTGCACTGCATGGGGTGGAGGGTAAACCTTAGCTAAAAAGTATGCTTGATAATATAATGATTCGTTCAAGATTGTTAACTAAACAAACCGAACTTAAGTATCACGTTTAAAGTTTGAAATAACCCTTTACGTAAGTTTAATTAAGTGACATAGCGGAAAGTAAGCACTTAGTTAATTGTAGTCTGCTGATAATGATATGATAAATCTTAGGAGCGGAGCGATGAATGAAAAGTGTGACACAAACGATAACTGAGAAAAATTGTAATTAAACCAAGAAAGTGTAACTATATGGAACCCAGTGGCGAAGGGTACCTACATATCAACCCGATTCCTCCCGGGTTGACTAACTCATGTTACCAAACGGTTTTCTTCCATTACTGCACTTTTCAAGAAGAGGTTTTAGGTTTTTGCTCCGGCTTTACTTGCAAAAAATTTCACGCCCCGCCACTGATTGGAACCTTAATATTTTAGCGAACTTTCATGTCATTTTTTCTCGGTTTCATGTGTTACCGTACTTACATTTACTCATTTAGCTTTTAACAACAGTTTTGAGACCTGTATTGGTCTCCTTTTTGCTAGTTAGATAGAATGCCATAGCCACTAATTTTGTGAAATTCGGTCACAATGATTGAATTAACCTACACTTTTTTTTGGCATGATTCTGATGAGAATCAGCTGCAAAAAATGGAAGCCGACAACTCGTTTGTTTTTCGTTTAAGTATTCCTTATTCCAAAGTAAGATTCTTTGAGTACAAAACGTAGTTGGCATTAGGTATAGTCGACCAAGTAAGTGGTTTACCATTTTTTGTGACAGTTCCTACATCAGAATAAAAACAATAAGGCTGATTGTCACATTGACTTGTTAGTGAAAATAGCCTTTGATGTCTTAAGTCATACAACTGACACTGAACTTTAGGGTGGCAAAGGAGTTTCTTGGTCGACTATACCTATTGGCTAGTAGGTATAGTCGACCAAGAAATTCCTTTACCACCGGTTCAATTTCATTTTTATGGAAAAACATTAAAGGCAATTTTCACATACAAGTCAATGTGACAATCAGCCTTAATGTTTTTATGTTCTGATGTAGATGTCACAAAAATGGTAAAGCATTTACTTGGTCGACTATACCTAGTCACAAAACCTATTGAAATAAGTTTTTGTTAAAAATTTAATTTTCAATGCAAGCTTTTTCGCTGACTGTACTTTTTGTTGACTGTACTTGCATTGTCATCCAACCTACGTAATCCGATAAATTTATAAATTGTAAATTTCAAGTGAATCTGACCACTGGAATTGCGTCAAATTCAACTTCCAAGATTTGACCCGTACATGCATCAAGCAGACTAAACATTTCAATTAAATCTGTGTCACCAAAACTAACGCAAAACCATAAGGATGACGATTGGGTTATAAATAAATATGTTATTCTATTTAGTCCGTCAGTTAGATAATTGAAAAATATAGGACACGTATTTTGTTGGTTTATCAAATTATTAAAAATCGACAAAGGCATAGATCATCAAACTTCCGGAGTGGGGGCTTGTGACGTCACTCTTAGGTAAAAATTGTACCATATAGTGACGTCACTCGAAACTTCTAAGCACTGTATCCTCGTCATTTTTGTTTGTCAAACAAAAGAAAAAATACGTGTACAATATTTTTTAATAATCTAACTGACGGACTAAACAGTTTTTTTTAGTCGCCTATTTACTCACACATGCAGAAAAACCTGGTCAGGATTTAAGTTTCACAGTATTTATAAAATTGTAAACTCATGTAAGTTTTATTTAACACTGCTGTCTACCACATCTATACTTACTGTTTCGCAACCGATTTAGAGTTGAAAAGAGAAGAAAAGAAATCTGAAAAATTACGAATAAGTAATTTCTAGTGGCTAAACAATCTCTGTTAGTGATCGAATATGCAGTAGGTCTATAATATTTCCATTAAATTTTTCTCGTTGATAGATTACTTAATATATTAGCCCAAATGTACTCTATAAGGAAGTTGTTAAAATGAAAAAAAAATGGAAAATAGAGAGGAGGCCTATGTCCGAAGACGAACTGAGGGCTGCTAAGGATAGATGGATGGATATTAAAATAAGCTTTTATTAAAAAGAAAACAAAGTAATGAATAAAAGAGTATTATTTATTTTCGAACAAAACCATTTTTTTTTAAAATAATTTATTTTCGAGACATTGGTTGTGATTTCTTTAGCAATATTTTTGTGTCTTATATCTATGTAAAACTATACAATAGTTTTTACAAACAAATAAATGTGCTGAGTGTCGTGTTCCGAGTCACTTGAGGTAAACAAGTCAAAATAACTAAAACTAACTCGGGTTTAAATATTTTTCTTCGAAATGTTTTGAGCATAAGACAGCACACGACACTGGAGTATTTTGGTTTCCAATTGGCACATTTCATATTTCTAACCCAAATTCTACACAATTTTTCGTCCTTGGGTGATCTGCAAGAAAACGAATAGAATTAATTATTATCTAGACAGCTAACTCCACTTTTGTGTCATTTGTACAAAACTTGGTAATTTTTCCACTTTACCAAAATAAAAACTAGTCATGTTTAAATATTATTTATTTTTATTAGCAATACGGCTGCTCACCGAATCTAAGATTATTTAAAAGCGAAAAAGTTCGACGAAATGACGTGGGTTCGAATCCCGCCGGCGCACCCGAAAAACTTTTTCGCTAAAATAAAATTGAGGATGTTTAGCTACATAAAACTTATAAAACAAATGAACCAACTACTTAGTGGAAATGTATAAATAATCATCGAAACCATACTTAGTATACTTAGTTGTTATTTAGAATTGGGTGATATTGATATCCCGCCGGATTAAAAAATATTATTGTAATGTTAGATTATCAAAAAATATTGGACATGTATTTTTTATTTTGTCATTCAAACAAAAAATTACAAAGATAAAGCAAGTAAACTTCGGGAGCAGGGGGTCGTCATGTACTATGTAAGTAAAAAATGCGTCACGTGAAACTGACGGACTACATCTTAATATTCTTTTTGTTTAATTACGTGGGTAACACTGAAAGTTTCGGGAATACAAAAAATGGACCAGCGTAAAGAGTTAAATGTATGTTTACTGTTTTTTAAAGTATTCTCCAAGCATATTTATACATTTTTTTATTCGATTAGACCAATTATTGAAACAGTTATTCCACTCCAAAGATGTAGTCTCCGAAATGGCACTTATGAAGGTGTCCACTGCTGCTTCGAGTGCACAGGAGAATCGTTGAACGCGTAAGCTATCTTTAATTTTAGGGATGTATAGAAATAAATAAGACTCAAGTCGCGGCTGTATGTATGGTGGATGGGTCATTAACTCGTCGTTATAATAGTCCAAATACTCATTTGTTTGACGAGCAGTGTAGTCGCTAGTGTTGCCGTGATGAGAATTGCATCGGTCGTAGTTTTCTATTTTGAGTATGTCAACGATTTCAGGCAGACTAATTGTAGTATATCAGTCTGCATTAACCGTTCTGCGATCCTCAAGTGCAATAGTCACAACTTGCCCTGATTTCGAGACAAAAGTGGCGACTATCTTTTTCGCCGTGCTTCGGGAGCGAACAATCTTCGTCGGTCGCAGTTCGTTTTCGAACGCCCAAACTCGTGATTGGTTTCTATTTTCAAGTTCGTGAGCATGTATCCACGTTTCATCACCCAACACGATTTTATATACTGCGTTGGAAGTTCCTGTGTTAAACCTTTCTAAATTTATTCGGCACCAATTGACCCAGGCCCCCTTTTGTTCATCAGAAAGTTGGTGTGGGACCCATCGGGAAAATAGCTTTCTCACAACCAGTTCTGTTTGCAAGATAGTTTGGATTTGACTCATTGCAATCCCTAAACATGACTGAATTTCACGATATGTGACATGACGATCTTTGTTGATCAGGTCCCGCACTGCATCGACGTTTTCATGAGGAACCCCAGATTTGGGCCGACCTTCACGAAAATCATCACTGAGTTTCACACGATCGCGGTTATATTCGGAAAACCAGCGATACACAGTCGTCTTTCATGCAACTCCCTCCCTAAGCATAAGTCGTCCGATCAAGGCATTATTTTTGAGATAAACCACTCTTAAAATCATAAAAATTCATAGCTCTTAAAATTTCTCGTTTTATTTCAATTTTGGCGGCAACGACTCCGTTTTAAAAAATAATTACTAAAAAGTGTATCCTTTTTTTTCAAACTGCTTGCTGTAATGAGTTGACAAGACCTCTATGGTTATAACAAGGTTAAATTTGAAACACTATTGTACCATTAAATAATCGATTCCCGAAACTTTCAGTGCAGCCTAGTAACGAAAGAAAAAATACGTGGCCAATATTTTTTGATAATCTAAGTGATATATATTTTGACTTACTGACTTTTTTCTGTAACTTTTGCTATGTTATTACTGCTACGTCGCGTAGTAGGCGCCGCGTAGCAGTCTACAGTTCTAGCGTAGCATTCTTCCACGTAGCATGTTGGCATAGAAATCTATCCGTTGATCTATCAGGGGTCACCAATAAATTTCGCTCGGGGTCCGTTTTATGAAATGAAATGACCATCGCGGTCCGCACAACATTTTATAGAAAAAAAAATAAACAAATGTAATTAAGTACGGAAATAACAAAGGTATTTTTTTACATATTATTGAGAAAAATTATATTTTTTATTGAGGACTATCTCTCTAAAGTTTAAAGTCTTTCTCGCTTGTAAGCTAGATACTTCGCCCGGCCGTTTTCGAATTGAAGTTAACTGTCAGTCAATTGAAATTGCAAACAATGTAAACAAACCTTGTATTTAAAATGTCTTTAATTTCCATTTTCCCTCATCAAATACTGCTAAATCCGTGTGTTATTTAATCAATACTTGCCACAATACTATCCTAAACCATTAAAACAATAAACGAGTGCTAGAATATGGATATTTCATTAAATGGTTTATTTACATTGTTCGCAATTTCAATTGACAGCGATTTTAATGCGGGGGATACATTTCTATTAAATAACGTACTCTGTCTGTAAGTAACATGCTGTGTTCTCGCAGTCCGCACAGAATGGTTCGGTGCCATTTGGCGATCCCTGCTCTAAATTATATCTAAGTGTTTATTGTAATTTATGTACTTCGTAACCATGAGTGAATAGAAACATAATTAATTTAAAATATGAGTAAATTTCTCGCGTGGCTTTATGGTAGGTCGGTAGGTAACGATCAAGGACTTTGTAGAAGATATTATAGACTGAAGATGATATGTAATAGAGCCAGAGGAGATGAAAATTGAGAAAGGCTTGTCTTTATAACTATATATGTATGTTAATACTACTCTTATGTACTGGCGTCGTCTCGTCGTGGTACTAAAGATTTATGAGCGAATTAAGTGCCAGACTCAACAAGTTAAGGAATAAATAAACTCAAACCCTGTCACTAAGCTCAGAATCTAGAGAATAACATACATGAAGAATTAAATTAAATTTTAGTTTTGAATGATGTGTCATATAAATGCTTTATTGTACGGAAATAAAGTACCTAACACAAACGACAAACATTGATATACTGGTAAGTACATAGACGAACTTATACCTTTAAGGGATCCTTACCAGTAGTTACCAGTCACCGTTTGAGTGGATGAGAGGATTAGTCATCATCATCTGCTGGACAAAGTCCCTCTGCAAGGAGTTCCACAATGATCAGTCCCCTGCGCTGCTCGCTTCCAATAGTGGTTCGTGCGGCCTTTAGTAGATCGTCGCTCCATCTTGTTGGGGCTTTACTACGCAATATTCCGATTTTATATATACTACTGTTAAATTATTCTACGCTTCACGGAGCTCCTATTCTTCGCAGTTACGGCGCTTTCATCCTTGACGCAACTCCTACCTAACTATACCCAATCAACTAGTACTTTTTTAATTTCTACTTGAGTGATATAGTTAAACGAAAATTTGGCGAACCTCGGGTAAGTGAAAAATGGACAATGATATATTTTTTTTAAATTTACTTTTAAGAGCAAGCTTTTTAGCTGACTACTTTTGTCGACTGTACATACATTGTCATCCAACTTGCATTAGTATACCAAATTTCAAGTGGATCAGACCACTGGAAGTGGGTCAAATCGACATCCACGATTTGACCCATACATAGATACATTGCGAGTAAATAAAAAGCTTTTAAAATACGGCTGTGTCGGGAAAAGTTTTTCAGTTACACAGACACACAATGATAAGTATGCAGGCCTTATACTACGAAATTCAATCTTTCTACTTCATTTCATTCATACTAATAGTATTAAACAGAAGAGTGAAAGGGACAGCACGACACGAACTTCAAAGTTTGTATGTAGTAGCTGCCCAGTAGTGACGTCAAATAGATGAAACGAAAAAATTACGATACGAAACGTTTTCAGACAAATGAAATGATTAACGTTTTTAGAGTTCCGTAGTCAAATGTCAAAAAGCGGAACCCTTATGGATTCGTCATGTCTGTCTGTCTGTCCGTCCGTATGTTACAGGCACTTTTTCCGAAACTATAGGAACTATGCTGTTGAAACTTGGTAAGTAGATGTATTCTGTGTACCGCATTAAGATTTTCACACAAAAATAGAAAAAAAAAACTGAATAGTTTGCGCGAGAGACTCTTCCAAAGTGGTAAAATGTGTGCCCCCCCCCCCCCTGTAACTTCTAAAATAAGAGAATGATAAAACTAAAAAAAATACATGACGTATGTGCATTACATTACCATGTAAACTTCCACCGAAAATTGGTTTGAACGAGATCTAGTAAGTAGTTTTTTTTTAATACGTCATAAATCGTAAACCGCAATTTTTTATAGATTATGGTACGGAACCCTTCGTGCGCGAGTCCCACTCGCGCTTGGCCGGTTTTTTATGGCAGCGATTGTTTTTTGTCAAGTTAACAGGTGGGAGTAGCCCAGCTCACTCAATTAGCGCCCACCGAAGCCGTAAGTATTCCACAAAATGGCATCGTTTTTTCCCAATCAAGTTCTAATAACAATAGAGAGTTTATGGGGGTTAAAGGCCCCGGACTGCCGACGCGCCTCTTGTGACGTCATCAGATTATGACTTTCGTCCTAAGTAACACAATAATGTAAGCTGTTGCCCGCGACTCCGTGTGCGAAGAATTTATTTATTGCTATGCCGTGGCAACTATGCATTTTTAATCCAGGTTATAAAGTTCTGTGTGCCAAATTTCATCACAATCTGTCGAAACGTTTTAGCGTGAAAGAGTAACCACATCCATCCATCCCTTTAAACTTTCACGTTTATAATATTAGTGGGATTAGTAAGATAGTTAAAAACTTTCACGTTTATAATATTAGTGGGATTAGTAAGATAGTTAAGAAATAGAAGAAAAAATGCTCCACGAAATGAAAACAATCTGTAAACTAGAAAATATTGCGTAATTTACACGCATGAAAAATTTCAGCTCAATCGGTAATCGGGAAGTGAGTCAAATTTAACTTGCAAGATTTGATTACAGACAGACAGACATACATCGGGACAGGTGAAAATAAATAAAAGCTTGTAAAAAAGATCGTCGTAGGTCTAGGTAGGTCATGTGCAAATTATAAAAGAATCATTATAAAATATCAAAAAATTATCGATACGAACTTTCTTCTATTTCACAACAACTATCGTCGTCAATAGAATTTAAGCACTACGAAAGCAATAGTCTAGTTTTGCTGTAAAAATTCCGATTTCTAGAACTAACTTTTTTTTAACTTAATTAAATAAATTAGACTTTAATTAAATTCGATCTCTTTAACGCTTCTACACAGAGAAACCGGCCAAGAGCGAGTTGGATTCACTCACCGCCGGTTGGTCTACATAAAAAATCCTAATAGTAACTACATTTCTATGAACAAGTGTAAAATTTTGCGTCTACAAAATAAAATATAACATGACCCTTCACTAGAAATTGAAATCAGTCATTCTCGGTTTTTTCCTTTAGCAGAATACCAAAGCAAAGGCTGTTTATTTAATTGATTTTTCCTACCCATACTTAATGGTGGCAAAAAAAGTAAGCTTCAAGACTCCACCGCCTTTCAATTACCCCGTAAGGCATCGCGGTGCTTTTATCTTGTAAACTCCCAACAACACTGGACAGCCTTGTTTTAAGCAAACGGGTAATTCAACTAAAACCTGACCGACTGCACTGACCAACATAGCACAAAGAATGCCGCCACCCGCGTCAATAAGTTATGCAATTGCACCTGACCAACGCTAAAATACGCCACCGTCTATCAATGGAAACCGTCTAGACACCTCATAGATTCACCAATTCTAATCTTAATGCCAAATATATAAGAACTTGCTCTGACGCAGAGGATCGAAAGACTAGTACGTTTGTCTGTCCCGCATTTAATTACAAGAATAGCCGTCTGGCAATTGCACTTGGCTAGTGACAATGTCCCATTATAAACTGGCTAATTCACGTCGGTCTGGCCCTTGAACCAAATCGATGCGTAACGGGATTACGTACTAGTACTGTCTGGATAAATCAATCAATAATAAAGTTACGTAACTTTTTTAAACGCTCGGAACTACCCCTAGAACGGAAAAGGTATTTGGAAAGTTTGTTCCAAAACACTTTCGTGGAAACATTTTTGTAGAAAGAGCAGAAGATCTTGATACAGATGACTGCATGGCATTATATGGAAGTCATCACTTTTCTACCTTGTCGCTTTGAGTCGATACATAATCTCGTATGGCTTTTCAAACATGATGTTAAAGTGGCAAGGTAGAAAGGTGATCACTTATTTATGACTGTGGGTTGCTTAGTTCCCTTCGCCACTGATCGTTAGGCACAGCTAGCTATTACTTTTGGTGCCTAGCTTGTTTAGGTATATATGTATGTAAAACTCTTTACTGTACATAAAATCATGAAATCTAGTAAACAATCTCTCACGAAGCAACGCGCTATTTCTTTCTGAAGGTATAGTCGACCAAGTAAGTGCTTTACTATTTACATCACATTTCCTACATCAAATACGGCTGATTGTCACATTAACTTGTAAGTGAAAATGGCCTTTGATGTTTTAAGCCCTTCCGGCTGATTTGACACTACACCCAAAACACTCTAGTCGTTAATAGACCCTAATTTCAAAATCACCTTCTCTCAAAAACCTCTTTTTAGGGTTCCGTAGTCAACTAGGAACCCTTATAGTTTCGCCATGTCTGTCCGTCTGTCTGTCTGTCTGTCCGCGGCTAAGCTCAGAGACTGTTAGTACTAGAAAGCTGTAATTTGGCATCAATACGAGGGGCGTTCAATATAAAGTGAGAATGAGACGCAAACTCTTTCAATATTAGGAAATTAAATACTGGCCGGTAAAGCTAATCTATCTAGCTGATTGCTATGAAAAAAAAAAGTAGAACTGTCTTTTGTTTAAAAAAAATACGATAATTTCTTTGCAATGCTATTGAGTACATTAGCGAAAATGGAGAAAATTTAACTGCGCGCCGTTATCAAATACTTGTGTTTGAAAAAATTTTCTACGGACCAAGTCAATTTAGATTTGCGGGACACTTTAGGGTCTAATGCTCCTCCGTATTCGACAGTCGCACGTTGGTGCGCCGAATTTAGACATGGAAGAACATCGACCATGGACGACCCCCGCTCCGGACGCCCTACTACTGCAATAACTGAAGAAATTGTGAAAAAAGTTGAAAACTCAGTTTTGGCGGATCGTCGTGTCACGGTTCGTTTTATTGCTGAAAATGTAAAGATTTCAACGGGGAGCGTGCATAATATTTTACATGAACGCTTGGGTATGAAAAAGGTATCTGCGCGTTGGGTACCAAGAATGCTTACTGACACGCAAAGACAAACTAGAGTCGAGATTTGTCACGAAGCTTTGGACCTGATACAGCAAGACCGGGAACTTTTTTTGGCGCGATTTATAACAATGGACGAAACATGGCTCCATCATTACGACCCTGAAACGAAACTGCAGTCTATGACATGGAAAAGGCCATCATCTCCAACTCCGAAGAAATTCAAGGTGGGCCCATCTGCCGGTAAGGTCATGGGCTCTGTTTTTTGGGATGGTAAAGGGGTATTAATGATTGAGTATCTCAAACATGGAGCCACTATTACGGACACTTTGTACGCCAAACAAATAGCAACATTGCGCAATGAGATCCGCGAAAAACGGCGAGGTAAACTCTCGAAAGTTGTGCTGTTCCACCAGGACAATGCCCCGGCACACAAGTCCATCGTTTCAATGGCTGCAATTCGTGATGCTGGGTTCAATATCCTTAAGCAACCTCTGTATTCATCAGATCTCGCTCCCAGTGATTTCTACCTATTTCCGAGATTGAAACAATACCCGAGAGGCCAGAAATTTGAAGACGACGACGCGGTAGTCGCTGCAGTACAAGATTTTTTAAGTACTCAAGATGAGACCTATTTAAAAATGAAATTTTAAGTTTAGAAAAAAGATATAATAAGTGTATTATGCTAAAAGGTGACTATGTCGAAAAATAAAATTACATTTAGTAACAGTTGTTTATAACATACTCATTCTCACTTTTTATTGAACGCCCCTAGTATATATATCAGTCACGCCGACAAATTGATTAAATAAAAAAAACTAAAATAATTTTTTTTAGGGTACCTCCCATAGACGTAAAGTGGGGGTGATTTTTTTTTCTCGCCGAACCCTATAGTGTGGGGTATGGTTGGATAGGTCTTTTAAAATCATTGCGGGGTTGCTAACATGATTTTTCTACTAAGTGATCTGTTTGCGAAATATTCAACTTTAAAGTGAAAATTTTCATTAAAATCTGCCGTCCCCCCCCCCCTCTAAAATCTAAGCTGTTAGGTGGAAAAATTTGAAAAAATTGCCACGAGAAAAAACAAAAAATCACGAGATATATTTACGAACTAGCTGTTGCCCGCGACTCCGTCCGCGTGGAATTAGTAATTTGGGCAGCTTATTTTTTTTATCAAATTTGCTTTCTCATCAATTATGGCTCTCCTTAGTTCCTCGATATTAAAAATAATTACCCGCCCCCGCAACCGCCCCCCCCCCCCCGCAAACCCCCTCTCACCCCGCCACCGAACCCCCCCCCCCCCCCCCCCCGCACACCCGCGTTCACATTCACCACCGTACTCCCAAGTCAAGCGTGCCTATAGAAGTTTTACTTCAAAAACCCGTGATTTATAAACATTCTTCCGCTCCTATTGGTGTTAGCGTGATGATATATAGCCTATAGCCTTCCTCGATAAATGGGCTATCTAACACTAAAAGAATTTTTCAAATCGGAGCAGTAGTTCCTGAGATTAGCGCGTTCAAACAAAAAACCTTTTCGATAAATTCTTAAAATAGACGTATCTTTCTTATTTGTGAACCGATTCAAATGAAATAAACACTAAATGTTAATCCAAGAAAATACCAACATATCAGTGAAAACCGCATCCTTCTAGGTTAAGCCGTTTCTGAGATTAGCGCGCACAAACGCACAGACAAACAGACAAACAGACAATAATTCTAAAAATCATTGTTTTGGGTTCTATTGTGCTAATAAATAGCCCTAGTGACAGTTTTTCTCAAATATCTTCAATGTACAGACACCGACTTGTTACAGATTTATTATATGTATAGATGTATACTGAGCTAGCTGTTGCCCGCCCGCGATTCCGTCTGCAAAGAAATCGTTTATCGCTATCCCGCGGAAACTATGCAATTTTCCGGAGTAAAAACTATCCTATGTCCTTCCCAGGGTCTCAATCTATCTCCAGTCCAAATTTCATCTAAATCGGTTCAGCGGTTTGAGCGTGAAGAGGTAACAGACAGACAGACCCACTTTCGCATTTACAATATTACAAGATTCGAGCGTTGTTCGTCGATTGTACTTATACTGGATATTTACTGTTCTATTGTACCTATGCATAGCTATGGGTCAAGGTTGCAGAGCTTTCGGAATAAAAGCTTAAGCTTTCTGTGTTTTACGCGAGCAACTTCACTGTAGGAAAAAAGTTCATGTTTGAAGTTCATGTTAATATGATCTTCAAGATAAAGGCCGTGCCAGGATAAGCTAAGTGATTCTGCCCCTCGAGTTTAGGCTTATAATTTTTATGGATGGTGTGGCTCTACATTAGTAATTAATTTGCAAACTTTCAGCCCCCTTAACTTTATATATTAAAAAAAAAGAAATATGATTTTTCTCAATATTTTTTTCTAGCCAACCGATTTTAGCGTGCGTCACATATATTGTACATTTACTAAAGTTGATAATATGACATAAATTATATTTTCATTATGTCATACCTAGAAAAAAATAAAAATAAAGCAGACTAAACTTTTAAGTTCTTTTTTATTTACTTCTAGGTTAGACCGCTCTAATTTTTTCACTAGTAATACACCCACCAACGAGCATATTTATGTTTTTTTTTCAAAATTATAGTTGAGGGAGAACATGGAGATATTCTCATAAAATCTTTACGTAGGTACATTTTTCTACAACCACTAAGCCAAAACAAGACCTACACTACAACCTTTTTTAGAGAAACGTGCATGTGAAAAGCAGCGCATGTGTCAGCTATTCTTCGCTTGTTAGGAACCATTTATCAGGTGTAGGTCAAAACCGTATCAAACAAAACGCCTAGAACAGAAGTTAATACTTCATCAAGAAATCGCATGAGCATAACGGTTGCCATCAAAGGTAATTAAAGCATATCAAATGCATTCGACTTCGCAGTGGAAATGCAATCCTTTTTTATCACTTATCGAGATTAGACTCTGTTTTATTCGTTTTTGGACTCGAGTTCATACCTAGCTGTCAACAATAAACAGTGACACAGTGATCACACCTGTGGTGAACACGTTCGCCGCTCAGTCCCCAACCCACCGCCCGCTGGCGTCTTAAAGCTTAGTGTGACATATCTCCGTTGGAAGCAGATGCTAATATAAACTGTGGTCACAAACCAGGCTATAAACTTCGTCGTTCTTGGTTTTGCTTAACCGCCATATCAAGAAGAACCGACTAATGTAATGTAATAATGTAATATTTGACGACCGCTTTAGCCTAGTTGGTGGTGACCCTGCCTACGAAGCAAGAAGTCCTGGGTTCGAATCCCGGTAAGGGCATTCATTTGTGTGATGAGCACGAATATTTGTTCCTGAGTCATGGATGTTTTCTATGTATTTAAGTATTTATTTATCTATATAAGTATGTTTATCGTCGTCTAGTACCCATAGTACAAGCTTTGCTTAGTTTGGGACTAGGTCGATTTGTGTAAGATTGTCCCCTAATATTTATTTATTATTTATTTATTATTTATTTAATAATACCTAGGTACTTCCTTCATAAACACGACCGATCAAGAATCAATCAAATCAGCTTAGTCATCTATATTTATTTGTCGACATGAGATAATAGAAGCAATGACAGATAAGAATACGGTAACAGGTTAAAGCTAATATTAGCCAAAGCACATTCAACTGTAAATGGGTACTTCAAAACAACAATTTGTCGTACAATTGTAGAGTCAAGTGATCGGTCCATGGCATCACGTCATTAAGGTAAAAAGTGGGGAACATTATGACGAACTCTTTGAATTAAAACCAACGACGAGACACAGAGACATAGAATAGAAGTTACTAAAATTAGAAATTACGTATTAGTATTCCCGACATGTTTCGAACCAATCCATGGTTCTTTCTTTACTACAACAACTATTGTATAACAGAAAAGTAATTAGAGATGTGCCGATCATGACTTTGGCCGACTAGCCGATTAGTCGGTTGTAAAGTAGCCGACTAGTCGGCCGACTAATCGTCTAAACCGATCACGGTTTCGGGGATTTCCGTGGTGCTTCGTTTACAGCTGATTCACGCGCAAGTCGCCACCACCGCTCTACGAGCATGTCAGAACCTTTTTCATCATCATCATCACCGTCATCCCAACTTTAAAAAAATAACTTATACATATACGTTCCACCTGCAGGTCACAGGCCTCGTCTCTCAATGAGAGGGCTTGAGCCATAGTTCCCATGCAGGCCCAGTGCGGGTTGGGTTGGGAGTTCCCACCATTTGATATCTTCGCGGTTTCCTCATGATGTTTTCCTTCACCGTAAAGCTCATGGTAAATATAAAATGAAATTTTGCACTTAAATTTTTAAAAACTCAAAGGTGGGAGCCCGGGCTTGAATTGAACCCACACAACCTTTTGCTTGAGAGGCCGTAGGTTGAACCACTAAATTTAATCACTCTTAGTTAATTTTTGCTTTTATACGGATCAGAGTGGTGTTTTTGAGTATGTATAAAAATATTTTTGTGTGATAATAGTGTTGTTGTTCATTAAAGTTAAAGAGCTGAATTCAAATTTAATCATGTCAAAAAGTTTTTTGAACATTTGGACAATGATTCCCGTAAAGTCAGGTAACCAATGCCAAATGATAATTTCTCGTGGTGGGCAGGGCAAAACAGTAAATACTTACTACAAATATGACCATTATTTAATACCGACACACAACCCTGATACCTCAGTTACTTTAGAATGTAAATTTTTGAACACGGACGATTCCTCAGAGCTTTTATACATATAACTAGCTTTTGTCCGCGGCTTCGCACGCGTGTACCATGAGTATTCCAAAGAACCAAGATATCAAGCAAGCATGCATACAGGCAAGCAAGCATGCAAGCAAGATGCAAGCAAGCATGCATGCACGCAAGCAAGCAAGCGTGCAAGAAAGCGTGCAAGTAAGCGTGCAAGCAAGCGTGCAAGCAAGCACGACTAAACTTCAGGTAGATATGGCCCTTTACAGTATTTCTTTGTATTGTTTTTCACTAATTCGAAAGCGGGCACTAAATATCTGAATAACCAGAAAGAATACAACCAGAGGTCTATACTTGCATATGATATTTAAAGAAACTTCCTATATAACTAACTCCTAACCGTTAAGGAGTTTTAACCTTCTATCATCAGCTCGTCAACATGAGATGATGTCTACCAGACGCAAACACTTAAATAGCTTGAGAAAATATATGAAAAACGTAACGCGTGCCTACAAAATTTGAAGGTTGCCCTCGATTTCCCTGAGATCCCATCATCCGATCTTGATTTGGTGACAATGGGACCATCTCAGGAGTATATTATAGGTATTCTTTCGAATAAAAAAAATATTTTTAAAATCTGTCCACAATTGAACGAAAAATCAGTGAACATACCTACATAAAAAAAATACATACAGTGCCCTTTGTTACAGTATAATTTTTAAATTTTGCCGTTCTACAACCAGTAAAACGCAAAATCCCATTTTTTCTCGTTCCCGTAAGAATTTCGGGAAATACTTTATTATCGCTCCCCTACACTCCCCAAGGAACCCACTTGCCAAAATTCAACTTTCTACGACCAGTAAAACGAAAAATCCCGTTTTTTCCCGTTCCCGTGAGAATTACAGAAAGTCCTATCTCTTAGTGCTCCTCTACACTCCCCAAGCGTCCTATATGCCGAATTTAAGCTTTCTACGACCAGTAAAACGAAAAACCCCGTTTTTTCCTTATCCCGTGGGAATTTCCAAAAATCCTTAAAAACGTTTTTTACTATTATAATTACCTACTTCTATGCCAAATTTGATGAGTCAAGTAATTATAGTTCAAAGGATTCCGTTGAACTGACTATATTAATCCCATTTTTTCCTTATCCCGTGGGAATTTTGATAAATTGAAATTAATGTTTTAACTAATGTAATACCTACTTGTGTATCAAATTTGAAGAGTCTAGTTATTATAGTTACTGAGATAGGGTCACTCGGAATCGAAAATATAAATCCCGTTTTCCCCGTTTCCGTGGGAATTCCCAAAAATCCTTCCTTAGTGGATGCCTACATTGTATATAAGGTATCTATGTGCAAAATCTCAAGTTTCTAGGTCCAGTGGTTTGAGAAAAACCTTAAAAACGACATCCATATTGATATTTAGACATTTCAACCCCATCGCACCCCATCCAGGGAGATGGTATTTTACGTATGGCACATTGTATTTTAAAACCATTGTTGATTTCATAACCAGTGACCCGATAAACCATAGAAACAACACCCATGTTGATTTTCAGACTTTGTTACCCCTTTCCCCCCTTTTAGGGGTTGAATTCTCAAAAAACCTGAAACACGTGTTTATACCCATACTCAGGGTCCATTTATCATTAGGAGTACTTCTGTGAAGTTTCGAATAAAATAGTCGAACTAATCTTGTTTCCCCATACAAACTTTGAACCCCCTTTACACCCCTTCAGGGAGTGAATTTTAAAAAATCCTTTCTTAGTGCACCCCTAGACCTTATAAGGAACCTACATGCCAAATTTGGAATCTCTAGGCCCAGTGGTTTGGGCTGTGCGTTGATATGTCAGTCAGTCAGTCAGTCAGTCAGTCAGTTTCTTCTTTTATATATTAAGATGTAATTCCTCCTTAATGTATTTTATTGAGAAATACATACAAAGTAAGAAGCCGGATAGTCGGCGCTATTTGCCGACTAATCGCCGACTAGTCGCCGACTACGAAAGTGGCCGGATAGTCGGCTTTACCGACTAGTCGGCACATCTCTAAAAGTAATGAATAGTGAATACATTTTTCACCTAACACCCATGTTGTGCTAGTGAAAGGGCCAAGTTTGTGTAGTTAGGGCTAGTGTAGAGCGTAGTGTTAGAAACTTGGCTCTACATGGATCTGATAACTTTTTGACAGTGCGATGCGAGCCATATGAAGAGTCCACGGAAATAACATATCTAGTCAGTCACCCTTTTTTGAAAATTGAGATTTGAATCTCAAACTATAACTTACCATTGCATTAAAAATGGATATGGATGCCCAGGACCCAGGATAGGGAAGAATGACTGAGGAAAGAGGAGGTCTTTGCCAAGCAGTGGGACATATTATAGGCTACATAAAAAAAATGGATTCACTTTTAAAGAAATTTATATTATTAATTATGTTCGTAGTTAGTGACTAACTTTCAAACTGCTATAACGCAATAAGTTGCTTAGGTGACCAGACACGTTCTTTCCGTGTAGGTAAATACCCACAAATGGTTTCGCCTTGGCAAAATTTTATATGAAAATATTTTCAGTGGAATTTCACTTCCTTTTAGGGTTCCGTAGTCAACTAGGAACCCTTATAGTTTCGTCATGTCTGTCCGTCTGTCTGTCCGTCCGCGGCTAAGCTCAGAGACTGTTAGCACTAAAAAGCTGTAATTTGACATGAATAATATAATCCCTCCTCACTTATATAATCTTAAAATATAATATCTGCCAAGTATCAAGTGTTTGTAGCAGCTTTAGATACTGTAGGCACGGCTCTATACCGCTAGCCAGTGGTAAATGTTGTCCAACTGGCAGGTTAGTCTAAGTTTGTTATGTATAAATTTAGACATCATGTCTAGAACTTGATTTTAAATAAATAGAATTGTCAACGGTATACGAGCCAGGGCAGATTGCTCCGGACAGCCGAAGGGGCTGGACCTAAGCTTGTAAAAGTATAGTTTTAATTAATGAATAAATCCACATAGAAGAAAATTGAATAACTTATTATTTGCTAGTTTAGCATCACGCGCGTTACGGGTACTTTATCTACCTAAATTCCAGCTTCAGTAACCACAATACACAGAGTTAAGATTATTTGCAATCGAATATAAGTACCTATATCCCGATTATTCCTTATCCTAACATTTTTTTTTCGCGCAAGAACCTTTTACAAAATATTAGAAACTAGCTTTTGCCCGCGACTCCGTCCGCGTGGAATTAGTAATTTGGGCAGCATATTTTTTTTTGTCCAATTTGCTTTTTCATCAATTATGGCTCTCCTTAGTTCCTCGATATAAAAAAATTACCCGCCCCCGCACCCCCACACCCCCCATCACAGACCCCCCCACGAACCTCCCGCACACAACGTTCACATTCACCACCGTACTCCCAAGTCAAGCGTGCCTATAGAAGTTTTACTTCAAAAACCCCCGATTTTGAAACATTCTTCCGCTCCGCTCCGCTCACATTGGTGTTAGCGTGATGATATATAGCCTATAGCCTTCCTCGATAAATGTTCTATCTAACACTAAAAGAATTTTTCAAATCGGAGCAGTAGTTCCTGAGATTAGCGCGTTCAAACAAAAAAACCTGTTCGATAAATTCTTAAAATAGACGTATCTTTCTTATTTGTGAACCGATTCAAATGAAACAAACACTAAATGTTAATCCAAGAAAATACCAACATACCAGTGAAAACCGCATCCTTCTAGGTTAAGCCGTTTCTGAGATTAGCGCGCACAAACGCACAGACAAACAGACAAACAGACAAACAGACAATAATTCTAAAAATCATTGTTTTGGGTTCTATTGTGCTAATAAATAGCCCTCAGTTTTTCTCAAATATCTTCAATGTACAGACACCGACTTGTTACAGATTTATTATATGTATAGATGTTTAAAAATAGTATTTTATGCAACTGTTGTATAAGTGAGGTCTTAAAAGGCGAGTGACGTGAGTTGCGATACGAGCGAATGCGAGTATCGCAATGGAAGACGGCACGAGCCGTTAAGACCAAATTATACACCGTTGCATACAATATTTTTTCTACGACTCCACTCTACTGGTACAGTCGGGTACAGAAGGGTACAGTAGGGTAAAATAGGGTACAGTAGGGTACAGTCGGGTACAATAGGGTACAGTCGGGTAAAATAGGGTACAGTAGGGTACAGTCGGGTACAGTAGGGTAAAATAGGGTACAGTTGGGTACAGTCGGGTACAGTAGGGTAAAATAGGGTAAAGTAGGGTACAGTCGGGTACAGTCGGGTACAGTAGGGTAAAATAGGGTACAGTCGGGTACAGTAGGGTAAAATAGGGTACAGTAGAGTACAGTCGGGTACAGTAGGGTAAAATAGGGTACAGTTGGGTACAGTCAGGTACAGTAGGGTAAAGTCGGGTACAGTAGGGTAAAATAGGGTACAGTAGGGTACAGTCGGGTACAATAGGGTACGGTCGGGTAAAATAGGGTACAGTAGGGTACAGTCGGGTACAGTAGGGTAAAATAGGGTACAGTTGGGTACAGTCGGGTACAGTAGGGTAAAATAGGGTAAAGTAGGGTACAGTCGGGTACAGTAGGGTAAAATAGGGTACAGTCGGGTACAGTAGGGTAAAATAGGGTACAGTAGAGTACAGTCGGGTACAGTAGGGTAAAATAGGGTACAGTAGGGTACAGTCAGGTACAGTAGGGTACAGTCGGGTACAGTAGGGTAAAATAGGGTACAGTAGGGTACAGTCGGGTACAATAGGGTACAGTCGGGTAAAATAGGGTACAGTAGGGTACAGTCGGGTACAGTAGGGTAAAATAGGGTACAGTTGGGTACAGTCGGGTACAGTAGGGTAAAATAGGGTAAAGTAGGGTACAGTCGGGTACAGTCGGGTACAGTAGGGTAAAATAGGGTACAGTCGGGTACAGTAGGGTAAAATAGGGTACAGTAGAGTACAGTCGGGTACAGTAGGGTAAAATAGGGTACAGTTGGGTACAGTCAGGTACAGTAGGGTAAAATAGGGTACAGTAGGGTACAGTCAGGTACAGTAGGGTACAGTCGGGTACAGTAGGGTAAAATAGGGTACAGTAGGGTACAGTCGGGTACAGTAGGGTAAAATAGGGTACAGTAGGGTACAGTCGGGTACAGTAGGGTAAAATAGGGTACAGTAGGGTACAGTAGGGTACAGTAGGGTACAGTCGGGTGAAATAGGGTACAGTAGGGTACAGTCGGGTACAGTAGGGTAAAATAGGGTACAGTCGGGTACAGTCGGGTACA
Source organism: Archips crataeganus (assembly GCA_947859365.1). NCBI lineage: Eukaryota > Metazoa > Arthropoda > Insecta > Lepidoptera > Tortricidae > Archips > Archips crataeganus. The sequence goes on from OX402064.1 coordinate 10,147,813, forward strand.
GTAGGGTAAAATAGGGTAAAATAGGGTACAGTAGGGTACAGTCGGGTACAGTAGGGTAAAATAGGGTACAGTCGGGTACAGTCGGGTACAGTAGGGTAAAATAGGGTAAAATAGGGTACAGTCGGGTACAGTAGGGTAAAATAGGATAGGGTCCGGTTTTTAAAATAAAATTAAAATTACCATCGCGGTCCGATTCTAGTTGAGTTTATTAAGAAGTACATACATACCGTACCTGAAGTAACAAGTTTTTTACATAATATCAATGTGAAAGATTTCTCTTTTGAACTACTTGTCTGAACTTTAGAGTAAAGTTGGTGCAAGCTATTGTCATTAAATCCTGGAGATGTTCATCAGTAAGTCGAATTGACGGCAACACACACAAAGCACGGGATACATTTTATTACATTACGTACACAGTAATACCAAGCTCCGCACAAAAATAGGATTCGGACCGCAGTCCCCCATTTGGTGACCCCTGCTATAAGGGTTCCTTGTAGCACCACGGAATTTTAAAAATACTGAAAAGAAAATTAACACCTTCCTAATGTCTTATCAAAAAATTCATCAAATATGACTTTAGATGTCACACGCATTTCCGCGCCAGCCATGCCGCGGCGACCGCAATGCGTAAGAACTCCACTAATCGATGTATTAGTACATTATAACTCTCCTTTACAATTTGAATACCAGCTGTTGCCCGCGACTCCATCTGCGAAGAATTTGTTCCGCGGGACCTATGCAATTTTACGGCATAAAAAAGTATGGGACAAGTCAAGTCCACATTGGCGTTTGGGACTTTCAGCTAAATAAATCTTAAGTTTGCTGACTCGGAATCGCTTTATTTATATCCACAGGAGAATCAAGTTTTGTTTCTTACGGTGTGTATGACCCCTATATGTTAATCCAGGTTGTAAACTATATATGTATGTGTGCCAAAGGACAAGGCAGATTTGTATGGACTCTGGCCTAAGCACCAATAACGACAAACCATATTATCATTGGAAAGGTTTTTTCATATTAGAATATACTTTTTTTTCTATACTTTTTGTATGGCGGGAAATCTCGAGTCGCTATTTAAAAAAAAGATACGAGTATAGTAAAATAAAAAAATGAAAACGCATAAAAAACAAAATTATGACACAAAATCATCGACAGTTACAAAACCTTTATAGTCTGTAAAGCGATAGGTACAGGAACATATTAGTATCGAAAAAACCTACATAATAAATGAAACACTTTGTTTTGTTTGTTATCCGTCTGTCTGACACTTAGGTCTGACAAGACCCTTTTTCTCAGGTGCACGTGGCGGTTTGAAGTTGAAATTAACATTAAAAAATTATGTCTGCGGTCCCTTGAAGCTGTAAAAAAATCAAGCTTCTGAGTCATACCAATCCAAAGATATACCTAGAATCATGAAATTTGGCATGAAGGAAGGTCTTACAGTACAAGTAAAGGAAAAATCCAAAAAATCGTTAATTTGTTGTTCCATCACAAAGAAAATATTGTTTTACGATTAATCGCGATTTATGTCGATGTAGCTAGCGAGGTATATATGTATATCAAAGCGAGTTTAGGAAAGGGATTGAGCTCATATGTCATTTTTGAACTAATGCATGATATGACATTTTCAGTGGTAGAGTGTACAGACAAATTAAATTGTTATTTTAGTACAATGAAGTTCTAAAGCAAGGAAAAAAACATCAAATTATATTACTTAAATGAAATACAAATGTTGTAAATTAATTGCTTAAAATGGCCATCAAAGTTTTCAAAAGAACCTTCGTTATATTTTTCTATATTGAAATATGTTAGTACATTGCAGATAATTTCTCGGCACGGCCGTTTAAAATTTTAACACGATTCATATTTTATACATAGGTACGTATTTTTAAACAGCTACGGCAATTTGATAACGCGAAAATGATGTGAAGTAGTAACAGATTTGTCAGATATGATATTAATCCTAACTCCTAACTAATATTATAAATGCGAAAGTAACTCTGTCTGTCTGTCTCGCTTTCATAGTCTAGAGCCTGAGAAAGGACATCATCACGCTAACACCAATAGGAGCGGAGCGGAGCGGAAGAATGTTTCAAAATCGAGGGTTTTTGAAGTAAAACTTTTATAGGCACGCTTGACTTGGGAGTACGGTGGTGAATGTGAACGTTGTGTGCGGGAGGTTCGTGGGGGGGTCTGTGATGGGGGGTGGGGGGGTGCGGGGGCGGGTAATTTTTTATATCGAGGAACTAAGGAGAGCCATAATTGATGAAAAAGCAAATTGGATAAAAAAAATAAGCTGCCCAAATTACTAATTCCACGCGGATGGAGTCGCGGGCAAAAGCTAGTATTTTTTATAAAACAAATGACAACATTTATCGAGAATAGAGTCCAAAGTCCAAATATGCAAAGGATACTCTGTAAATCTATTAATTCTACTATCAATAAGTGTCTGCACTTATGAAGATATCAAAGATTGACTTATGATTATATTTAATCATTTATAAGTACTGTTGTGCTAACGGTACTCTCGAATCACGTTGTTATTTTGATTTTATAATATGTGTGGAGAAAAGTCGAGCACTCAACAGTAGTTATTTACATACAAGATACAAGTTTGTACGGAACCTTCGGTGCGCGAGTGTTACTCGCAATTGGCCGGTTTTTTTTAAAATATTTGTCATTCTCAAAAAAAATTGCCAAATATCAAAACCCCAACTTCAGTGGTTTATGTTCTGTCAGTCAGTTACTCACGTGACTATTTTATATTATAGCCTAGGATCCGCTAAACAACGACCTTCACAGAGCTGGTTAATGGATGAAAGTATTCTATATGAAATTAAATATGTTAATAAATATATTGCAAGTGGGTTGACTAAAAAATTTCAGTCCAGAATATCATTTTTTTTTAATACCGTTTCGGTTAATAGACAAATGACGTACCAATCAAAAGTATAAAGCCTATAGAATATGCAAACGTTAGGTTGACTAACCAGACCAGTGCAAATATCGATTTACTTGTTTTTACCTGTTAAAGTTCAGAAGTTCCGATCCGTTCCGGTCGTTAGTTATGACCAGAAAAAATAGTCAACCTAACGTTTGCTTATTCTATAGGCTTCATACTTTTAATTGGTAGGTAATAGGTATTGCATTTGTCTATTAACTGAAACGTTGAACTGTAAAAAAAAATTGATTGGACTGAAATTTTTTAGTCAACCCACTTGCAATATATTTATCAACATATTTAATTTCATATAAAATACTTTTCATCCATTAACCAGCTCGGTGAAGGTCGTTGCTTAGCGGATCCTATTTAGGCTATTATAGGTTTATAGGTGTTGATAAAATAGAGATCAATGAGCCACTTTATAATAATAATAATAATAATAATATTAGGGGACAATCTTACACAAATCGACCTAGTCCCAAACTATGCAAAGATTGTACTATGGGTACTAGACGACGATAAACATACTTAAATAGATAAATAAATACTTAAATACATAGAAAACATCCATAACTCAGGAACAAATATTCGTGTTCATCACTCAAATAAATGCCCTTACCGGGATTTGAACCCAGGACCTCTTGCTTCGTAGGCAGGGTCACTACCAACTAGGCTAAAGCGGTCGTCAAAAACTTTAAAACTAAAGAAGTTAATCCAACCTGCATGTACCTATCTCTTTGATACCTGTCATGTAGTAATAATAGTCACTAAGACAGTCTTCTAGTGTCAAGTCTATGAAATGTTGAAGCGAGAGTATATTTTGCAACTTATATTAATATAACACTTATGTAATAGTAGTAAGGTGTAATAACAATGTATGGAATAAGTAAAGTTAAGCTATGCATAAAATTGCTTGAATGTATTAACTTGAATTTATAAAAAAGAACATAAGGTATGTATGAGTCGCCTCAACCATAACTTTCAGAAATACACAACAAATATCACAACATATCAGAAATAATTTACAAAAGTAGTCTCGTCTTGGTCTGTACATTTATTAGAACGATTCTCAGTAATGGGTCCCGTTTTTATCCTTTGGGTACGGAACCCTAAAAACTTGGAACCCAGGAGGCAGAGGCTGCGGCTTTACCTGTGGTGCAGGGTATTAGGGGCGCCGGCCACGGCACTTACAATGACCTTACACTAGGGTTTCCATAAGTGTGGGGACTCAGACCGGGACATTTAAAGAAAAACTAGTAAAGGTAGAAAAAAAGAAAAAAGAATTACAGCAATAGGTAACTTTAAAGGTTTAGTCCTTGCCTAAACACAAAACAACTTTTAACACAGCCATTCTTTTTTTTAGGGTTTTCTGTTTGTTGGCGCTTTTCGCTATGTTGGTGAAAATGCACATTATCGGCTACGAGCGCAGCGTGTAGCATGCGCTGCCGCTAGGTATATTAGTGTTTACCAAGTCCAGCCCTCTATTAAATTACTATGATTTTTAAACCGGGACAATTTGCTTATCGGCCGGGACGCCGGGACACCATGCTTCAAACCGGGACATGTCCCAGCGTACCGGGACGTATGGCAACCCTACCTTACACCCGTGTTATGGACGCTGGGCGTTAGAAGTTATGATTGCATACGGGCGCTACATGGGCTACGGATACCTCTGCTGCTGGGTATAATTCGTTAGGTTGGCTAACAGTACATTATATTTAAGTTCGTACCTACTTCAAATGGGAAGCTTTACACTCCGAGAAAAAAATTACAAGTACCTACAATTCTTAGAAGCAGCCGTGACGTTCTTTTTTTACTAAAAAATAAATAATCTAGCAAGGGATAGCCACTGCCCCAGGCCACTCCATTGAGATGTAGATGCATTGCCAACCTCTTTAGGTTGGCAAAATGCATCTACATCTCTTTGGAGTTGCCTAGGGCATAATCATCAATAGCCTTCTGGCTAAAGATGATATTCCTTTTGTATACTTATTGGCTGGATTTCCCTGGGCGTTTTATCTTTCAGCGGTGACTGCGCCGGAACATAACAATAACAGTACAAATATCTACTAGTACTTTTGAACACCGGTTAGAGAACCTGACTACAAAGCTTGAGGTCCCGGGTTCGATCCCCGGTCGGGGCAGATATTTGAATAAAAATAATAATAATTAAAAAAAACTAAAAAACACGCATTGTCATCGGTCCTTGATAAGTATGCTAAATTTCGAGTTAATCCGACGTTTTCAAGTGGGTGAAAATCATGTTCAAAGTTAAATACTAACATACGTATGAAGCTAATAAAAGCGTGTTAAAAATACGAATGTTTGTGCTCAAATCTTGGAAATATGTATTTGGGTGTCTGTTTATCTATATATCCTATTATTTATTACTAATTTTCCTTTTTTTTAGATCGGTTGACCCGAGAATGAAACGCGATGAGTCGATAAAAAGCGTCAGTAAGTTCACGCCGACGCGGCGCCTGAGTGGGCAGGGCGCCGGCCTCGCTCTCGGCTTCCGTCAGAATTCGCTTACTATCAGCGCACTAGCTCAGCAGTCTGCTTACTTAGCCGAGAAAGCGCTCAAAGAAGGGTAAGTTCTAAGAAGTAGACAGAAAGACACACTAAGCTTAGTTTCATTCAGAACTTGCTTACTATCAGCGTGCTAGCTCAGCAGTCGGCTTACTTAGTCGAGAAAGCGCTCAAAGAAGGGTAAGTTATAAATAAAGTAGACAGGAAGGCACAGTAAGCTTAGATTTTAGACGACCAGATGGCCTAGTGGTTAGAGAACCTGACTATGAAGCTTGAGGTCCCGGGTTCGATTCCCGTGTCGGGGCAGATATTTGTGTAGCGACTACTGGCGCCATCTAGTCGTCACATGGGGAACTGATTGCTGCAGTCCTGCATCGCGCTGTCGAGGTTTCTCAGCTCGGCTGCATGAATGCAGCTTCCAACTTTCATTCATCGGACTTCGGTCCCCAGGCATAACATCTGCCTGGAGAGAGATCTCTCTATTGCAACTACCCCCAAATTTGTATGAAAAATACGATTGTTTGTTCTCGGGTCTTGGGTGTTTAATATGTATTTAAGTGTGTATCTATATATACATATAAGTATGTTTATCCGTTGCCTAATACCCATAACACAAGCTTTCCTAGCTCAATTGGTGTGAATTGTCCCGTGATATTTATTTTATTTATTTATTTTTATTTTATTCTGTCAGAACTGGCTTACTTGTTACTTAATTCACATACTTAACAGATAAAGAAAATACTTAAAGAAGGACAATTTCTAATAAGATAATAATACAGGAGGACTCGAATTTGCTGACTATCAGCGTACTGGCTTAGCAGTTCAGCGCGCAACTTCAATAAGTCGTATAATTTTAACTAAAAACCGGCCAAGAGCGTGTCGGACACGCCCAAGGTAGGGTTCCGTAGCCATTACGAAAAAATCAAGTAATATTTTTCTAAGGATTTCGTATGTGTACGGAATCATCCAAGTTTAGGTATGTTTTATACCTTAGGCTACTATTTACTCTTAGGGGGTGTTTCACCACCTTATTGTCAAACTACTGGTCACGTAACCAATGAATAAACTAAGTACTGGACAAATCTGTCGGCTAGTTATTTTTCAGTTTCACCACTCCGGTCCTATGCAAACTAAGTACCACTTAACTAATCGTCGGCTTAACATAGAGGGGAAATGGCAACGTCACATTTCACGATCACGCGTTCCTGTTCGCACACTTTCGTTCAAAGAGTCGCTCATTGTTAAAGCAAAAGAAATCGTAAACTATGTAATTTTTAAATACATCTATTTTCTTGCATAAACAAATGTGTAACATTATAATTAGTCCAAAAACGGTATTTATTTACGATACTTTGTTAACAATAACAAAGAAAAATAAAATCACGTAAAACGAATCGAAAAGTGGCGCCAAACCATTTGACAGATTAACTTTTTTTTGTAATGGCGATGTACAAGTTCACGTAGAACAAATGATTGTGCCACTGAAAAAAAGTTTGTTATTAAAAAATATTACGAAATTTTGGATTTATTTTTACATACTAAAAGTGAACCTACATTTTTTTATTCAAATCTTGATATTTAAATTATTTTATGCAATTTAGCATGACTTCTTTCTTTAAAAAATAAAAATACTTTGATTTATTTTTCTGAAACCGGCTGAAGGGCTCTCCAACCATGGCCACAAAAAAATAAACTAACTTTATGTGACGGATAAAAATGCTAAATGCCTCCTGATCTGATGGTCAAATTAAGAAACAGTTTGTCCGTCACTTAGCGCTAATCGAGACTGGTGAAACAGAAATTTTAATTCCATCTGTCAAATAAGGTTGTGATTAAGCTAATCCGAACTTTAAGAAAAGTGGTGAAACAGCCCCTTAAACTACAAATAATTTCCAAGCAATCTTAGCCGCTATAATTTTCCTAGTAAATTTGATATATTTACTACCCTTCTGAATTTTTTCAAATTTTTCCACCCAACAGTTTAGATTTTAGAGGGGGAGGGGACGGCCGATTTTAATGAAAATTTTCACTTTAAAGTTGAATATTTCGCAAACAGATCACTGAGTAGAAAAATCATGTTAGCAACCCCGCAATGATTTTAAAAGACCTATCCAACCATACCCCACACTATAGGGTTAGCCGAGAAAAAAAAATTACCCCCACTGTACGTCTATGGGAGGTACCCTAAAAAAATTTTTTTTACTTTTTTTTATTCAATCACTTTGTCGGCGTGACTGATATATATATTGATGCCAAATTACAGCTTTCTAGTACTAACAGTCTCTGAGCTTAGCCGCGGACAGTCAGACAGACGGACAGACATGGCGAAACTATAAGGGTTCCTAGTTGACTACGGAACCCTAAAAAGGGATTCGGATTCGAGGGCTAGGAAAATGAAAATCTTAAGTACTGAAAGTAAAATTTTTCTTCAAACACCAGTTAAGTAGTTATGGTGGATGCACGCGCATTGTGCTGAAATGAGATAGAGCTTTAAGAGACAAGTTCCGTTATCGCCTTAGAAGGAAGGAACTAAAGGCTGAACAAATTTAATTAGGTAGTGGCAAACCTTAGATTATTTATACACTAGATAGTGTCAGTAGCAAACATAGCGATACAAAACGTCCAAAAATCCATTTGACAGCTTCATATTACGATCGCGTTACGTCGTTCAGACTGAAATGACATATAAGCCAACAGTTGGCTTATATTTTTCGGGACGTTTTCATGCCGCCTAAGCTCTATCTAGTGTATAAATAATCTAAGTGGCAAACTTTGCAATCTGTTTTCATTGTTCCGAATCAAGGGTAACGATTGAGAAAATCATCATCATCATTTCAGCCGAAAGACGTCCACTGCTGAACATAGGCCTCCCCCAAGGCTCGCCAAACAGATCGATCCCGTGGCATCCGCATCCAACGCGATCTCGCAACCTTAACCAGGTCGTCGCTCCATCTTGTTGGAGGTCTACCTACACTGCGTCTTCCGCGGTCCGTGGACGCCACTCGAGAACATAGCTACGTCAAATGAGTATTCGCTCAATGAATTGTGGCGCGTCGCATTTAGTGTAAACTGACCCTAAGAAATGCTTATGGTTGAGACCTTGGAAGAAGTGCTTATGGCTGAGACCTTGGAAGACCTAAGTGCGATGCTCGCTGACCTCGGGACTGTCTCTGAGCGAGTTGGTCTGAAATTGAACATGGACAAGATGAAGGTCATGTCGAACGCCCATGTTGTACCATCTCCCGTTATAATTGGAGACTCCCCGCTCGAAGTTGTTGACGACTAAGTATATCTACCTGGGTCACACAATCCAATTAGGTAGGTTCAAATTCGAGACAGAGGTTAATCGACGTATCCGGCTCGGCTGGGCAGCCTTCGGGAAGCTCCGCAATATCTTGTCATCCAATATACCGCAGTGTCTCAAGTCAAAAGTCTTTGACGAGTGTGTGTTGCCAGTGATGACTTATGGCACTGAGACGTGGCCGCTAACGATGGGCCTCATAAGGAAGCTCAAAGTCACTCAGAGGGCAATGGAGAGGGCTATGCTCGGAGTATCTCTGCGGGATCGCATTAGAAATGATGAAATCCGCGCAAGAACTAAAGTCACCGACATATAGCTCGTAGAATCGCCAGACTCAATTAAGTGGCATTGGGCAGAGCACATCGCTCGTAGAACTGATGGCCGATGGGGCAAAAAGGTTCTCGAGTGGCGTCCGTGGACTGGTTCGTGAACCAGAAGACGCAATGTAGGTAGGCCTCCAACAAGATAGAGCGATGACCTCGTTAAGGTTGCGGGATCGCATTGGATCTGTTCAGCAGTGGACGTCTTTCGGCTGAAATGATGATGATGATGATGATGATGATGATGATGACCCTAAGAAATCTACACTAATATTATAAAGAGGAAAGATTTGTACCTATTTTTGTATGTTTGTAATGAATAGGCTCAAAAAGTACTGGGCCGATTTAAAAAATTCTTTCACCAATAGAATGCTACATTCTTCCAATTTGACATAGGCTACATTTAATTTTGAAAAAAATTAGGGATCCTTGGTAAAATTTGAACAATGTAACCGAAGGTGTAGAAAAATGAGTCTTAAAATGTCTTTCGTCGAATGCGCTGCCGAAACTATTAGCGATAGAACAAAATAATGTACAACAATATTGAAGAACATCATAATGTCTACAAAAAACTCCGCGGTAGCATATGTCCAACTATTGTAGTTATGTCACTACAACAACTTTTTTCATTTTAAACATTAATGAAAATGCTAACCAAATTCAAACCATGCTATTTATGTGTTTATATATTAGATAAAGTGATTCAAGAGGAAGGTTTACAAGTATAATACATGCATAATATAGTTGTACCCGTGCGAAGCCGGGGCGGGTCGTCTTAAATAAAAAAATTAAAATGTTTCTTTCATTCCTTTCAGAGATCAAGAAAATCTAGGAACTGCTGTTTCCGTGCGAAAGCTTGTAAGTATTTGAGCCATTCTACTTTTAAGTAGTCATTAATCTTTTGTGAAATACACCGTGAAATTTTAGTGGTTGTTTTCCCGAAAAGAGGTGATTTAGTTTAGATTGTACAATCGATTTATAATTACTATTTTGACTAGGGTCAAAAATCCAATTGTGAAAAACGAAAGTCGAAAATGACCGCAAACCAATAGTAACGCTTCGTTGGTACAAGTAGCGTACGATCGTACGATAGGTTAGGTACCAACGAAGCGTTACTATTGGTTTGCGGTCATTTTCGACTTTCGTTTTTCACAATTGGATTTTTGACTCTAGTCAAAATAGCAATTTTAAATCGATTGTACAATCGATACTAAATCACCTCGTTTCGGGAAAACAACCACTAAAATTTCACGGTGTATAAGGCATACCTGGTGATTTTTTTCAAGTGTAAATAACTTAATTAAAAACTGAAATAACTAAATTTAATCTTTTAAAGCAAAAAAACTTAAAATTTAAAGAAATTTTGTGGATAAATTGGTAACTCAGCGGTAAATACACTAATTTCCATACAAATGGCGGGGACATGCATGTCCACTGCGTTACCTACTTTATAGATAATAATGATTTATTTTTATACGTAGTGATAATTTTAAATGTTAAGCTTAATTATGTTGACCTATTTAAATGATTAATGATAAAACCGAGCACTTTACCGATTTTGTAAAAAAAATATTTGAAGAGCACATTACAAAAAATTACTGGTCAAAGAATAGTAGAATGACCCATTTAGTCTATGATCAGTTTACGCGGTAAATCACGTTTACCTTAGTCTCACAAAATTACAGACTAATAAATGAACTAGAAAGGACACTTCTGCTACTGATTGTTCGCAGAATAAATCAGCTTAAAGTAGCTGACAGTTGAATCGAAATTTCGAGATTTTACTAAAATGAGAATGGTCACAAATTACATGTTGGTTTTCATTTGCATTGTATGAAGAACAAGCATCACAAGCATGAAAATTTTCATGTCTCCAGATTTTGCGTGCGTAGCCAGACATCTCGACCCCGTGAGAACATAAGAATAAAAAACTAGCTGCTTAACTAGCACTGGATAATTCCGCGTAATCTGACAAATTTTGTCATTTTCCAATCCTTACTCCAAACTCGAAAATAAAATTATATGAAGTTAGCACCATCCCCTGTAAAATCACATATAGTGCAGATATGTACGCGGTATTTACGTATGGTTGACAAGCGGATTTGCACTATCCCAGACTATATGTACCTATTCAAATAAAAACAAAAGAAGTAGCTACAGAAACACTTATATCTATATACCTGTTGACGCCACAACAACATTTACGGCTGCGGTTCAGCATGTATCGCGGTGACGTCAAGACGACGTTACTGATCATCCCCAGAGAGCGGCCGTTTAGACTGATAGTCTAGTCAAAATGTTCAAAATGGTGTTAATTCTTGATAAAGGTTCTAAAAATATGTGTGATAGCTCATTGGATTCGGAATGACGTCTAGAAAAATGTATTCGAAGGATTTTACTGCAGGATAAAAATTGCAAAAGTTATTAACAAATTAAGATGAAAAAAAAGGTATTTCGTTTTTTGGCAATATCTCAAAAACTATTAATATTTAAGAAATTTAAAAAAAAGATTCTTAAAGAGGAGAAAATTTCCAAAAAAAAGTCCTACCTCCCGGAACTCTACCTCCATTATTTATAATTTTAATTTAGCGCTGAAAATAGGGCCCCGCGCGGCAGATTCAGCATGGCCGCGCTGCCGCTCAACAGAGTCTATGACATAAAATATTTTTTTATAGAATTAAATATGAATCGAAAAATTTAAAAAAATTATCGTGTCATCAGAACACTTCAAGGAAGAAATTCACGTTGGAAAAAAAAATTTTTGTTGATTTTTCAAAAGTTATACTATTGTTAATTAAGTAATTTTTCGTGGGTTTTAATTTTTACAAAAGACAGTATAAAAGTTTAAATAATTGGCCTATAATTTTTTGGCTTCTTGGAGCTCTTCTTACATATATACTTAACAAGACCACGTTATAAAAAAATCTTATATTCGTATATTTTGTTTATTATAATTTTTTTAAGTTAACAAAAAATGAAATACATCAAAAATGTTGTTAAAAAAATTTTTTCGATCTAATGTTGAGTTATGGCTATTTTTTCATTGCATAGAGGCATTGTCTAACATCGAAAAATATTTATTTGCGGCATTTGTTAGTAAATTGTTTATAAACAAATAGACTAGTTTAATATTTTTAAAATTTTTTTTTACCATATTGTTGTCATGGGAAAATAATGATTTTTAAAATAAAAATTTTTTCTTAAAAAAATTTTTTAATTGTTTAAAACCGTTTTTTACATATTTGCATTGTTTAAATAATTAGTTAAGAAATTATTTCCTCTTTAAAAATCATAATTACCATTTCTCAATAGACTGACCGAAAAAAAAAAATTTTATATAAATAATTTAATTGTTTATTAACTTTACAATTCTTTATAAACAAATTCAGATGACCATAGTATTTTTTTTCTAAAACTAAAAAAAATTACAAAAACAACCATGTATAACAAAGTGGTAAAATATATTTTTTTGTATTTTTTACAATAATTTCTAAAACTCCACGATACCAAAGTTAGATCGGTCACACAATTTGTCAAGTAACAAATTACCATAACTCATAAACTATTAGAGATACGATAGTCAACATTCAAGTCATTTTTATAGAAGATTAACTACTTGTTAAAAGGAGCTCAAAACGAAGTTTGTAACTATTGTTAATTAACAATTACATGCTATTGTTTAAAAAAATTGAAGATTTTTTGATTTTTGACATTTTTGCCTCTTTTATGACTTATAACTTGTTAAATAACGTAAATACGCTTATAGACCTTCAAGACAATTTTGTTTATCGATAAAATATCTACCTCATGATCTTTTCATTAAATCAATATCTCTTATATTTTTAATTATAAACATATTTTCATTATTATTTTTCAAACTAGTGTTCTATTAGATATGAAATAACTTTCTTTTTGCATAAATTATTTATATTTTGCCACGACTTTACATTCTACATATTATAATTTTTTATATTGGCTTTAATCTGAAGATTCTGCTCTTCTTTATTTATAAAATCATCTATAAAATAAATAAAAATATAAGAGATATTGATTTAATGAAAAGATCATGAGGTAGATATTTTATCGGTAAACAAAATTGTCTTGAAGGTCCATAAGCGTATTTACGTTATTTAACAAGTTATAAGTCATAAAAGAGGCAAAAATGTCAAAAAATCTTCAATTTTTTTAAACAATAGCATGTAATTGTTAATTAACAATAGTTACAAATTTCGTTTTGAGCTCATTTTAACAAGTAGTTAATCCTCTATAAAAATGACCTGAATGTTGATTATCGTATCTCTAATAGTTTATGAGTTATGGTAATTTGTTACTTGACAAATTGTGTGACCGATCTAACTTTGGTATCGTGGAGTTTTAGAAATTATTGTAAAAAATACAAAAAAAATATATTTTACCACTTTGTTATACATGGTTGTTTTTGTAATTTTTTTTAGTTTTAGAAAAAAAATACTATGGTCATCTGAATTTGTTTATAAACAATTGTGAAGTTAATAAACAATTAAATTATTTATAAAAAAAATATTTTTTTCGGTCAGTCTATTGAGAAATGATAATTATGAATTTTAAAGAGGAAATAATTTCTTAACTAATTATTTAAACAATGCAAATATGTAAAAAACGGTTTTTAACAATTAAATATTTTTTTAAGAAAAAATTTTTATTTTAAAAATCATTATATTCCCCTGACAACAATATGGTAAAAAAAAATTTTAAAAAATATTAAACTAGTCTACTTGTTTATAAACAATTTATTAACAAATGCCGCAAATAAATATTTTTCGATGTTAGACAATGCCTCTATGCAATGCAAAAATAGCCATAACTCAACATTAGATCGAAAAAAATTTTTTAACAACATTTTTGATGATTTTCATTTTTTGTTAACTTAAAAAAATTATAATAAACAAAATATACGAATATAAGATTTTTTTATAACGTGGTCTTGTTAAGTATATATGTAAGAAGAGCTCCAAGAAGCCAAAAAATTATAGGCCAATTATTTAAACTTTAATACTGTATTTTGTAAAAATTAAAGCCCACGAAAAATTACTTAATTAACAATAGTATAACTTTTTGAAAAATCAACAAAAATTTTTTTTCTAACGTGAATTTCTTCCTTGAAGTGTTCTGATGACACGATAATTTTTTTAAATTTTTCGATTCATATTTAATTCTATAAAAAAAATATTTTATGTCATAGACTCTGTTGAGCGGCAGCGCGGCCATGCTGAATCTGCCGCGCGGGGCCCTATTTTCAGCGCTAAATTAAAATTATAAATAATGGAGGTAGAGTTCCGGGAGGTAGGACTTTTTTTTTGGAAATTTTATCCTCTTCAAGAATCTTTTTTTTTTAATTTCTTAAATATTAATAGTTTTTGAGATATTGCCAAAAAACGAAATACCTTTTTTTTTTCATCTTAATTTGTTAATATTTTTTGCAATTTTTATCTTGCAGTAAAATCCTTCGAATACATTTTTCTAGACGTCATTCCGAATCCAATGAGCTATCACACATATTTTTAGGACCTTTATCAAGAATTAACACCATTTTGAACATTTCGACTAGACTATGATCTGTACAGCCAAGGGCAAAGATGTGGGCAAAGATACACCACAAAATCTCAAAAAATAGCGTCATCATTAAGATCATAAATTATGGAACATCGAAAGGTGCATAAATATGTATACCTACGTTGTGTGAAAGATAAGTATATAAGCAGCAGGTGCAATATTATGTCCTCATCAATCAACTAAACTCATTGAAATAAGATTCAAAATAACTTGATAGTAATAAAATGCCACGCCGTGCCATGCTGTCAGTGGGCGCCGGCCATTAGTGGCCGGCCACTTAATTGTGAAGAATCTTCTTTTACGTAGGTAAGACAATCATTAATAATATCGAGTCATATTGATTACTGGCCTTTTATATACTGTTCATACACACTAAAAATATTTTGAAAATAGGATTTTCATGATTGACGGATTCTGTTGTGGGTTGGTGGGTATCAGAATGCACTTTGGTTAAATTCAGCAGCTACGCCAAACTAAATAAATTAAAAAAAAAATTAAATTTCGCGTGTTTTATTAAAAAAAAAAAAAACTCATTCATATTTGAACCCAATCTTACCGTTAATTCAGGTATGGTTAAATAATGGTTAAATAAACAAAATTATTTTTAAATTTCGAATTTAAATTTAGCGGCGTTCGAAGTCTTTGCGGCCAGTAATTTTAAGAAAAAGGTGTACCTACAAGGCTTTGTTAAGTTTACAACCCAATAGTTTTAAAAATTGAAGACTAATAGTTTTAATTTTTTTTTTCAATTAATCATTTTTGAATGACCATTAAAGGGACATGTTTTTAAGCTAGTAAGCTAAACAGTGGTCATGTATTTTTTTTTTCACTTTTTTGCATCTAATAACACAATTCAATAAAAATAAATTTATGCAAAAAATAATTAATTCGGAATATTGAACTCAAAATCTTCGTGCACGTTCAAAAAATGTACACCAATTATTCAAAAAAATCAGAAAAATCAAAATTTCTCGAAAACGGTGCTACTTATACCGAGGTAATTTTTTGATATTTGGTAGATGACCTGCCCACCTAAGTATATCTCCCATTTCCGTTTGTCGTACTACTTACGGGACACCCTGTCCTCGGACACCTAGTTTAACTTGGCAGTTTCAATATTATTTTATTACAAAATTATTATTATTATTATTATTCTGTACAGTCAAGGTCAAAAATATGTATCCGCTCAAAGTTGCAAAATATGTATGCACCAACCTTATTGCAGCGGTTTTACATACATGCAGTCACGCAACAGTGACAGATCCAAACGTGAGACAGACATACCTACGCAATGACATTTATGGTACCTACCGTTTTTGTGAATTGTCAAAACATTCCATTCAAATTTTTTTCATGTTACAAGAACATAAAGTTGCTTTTCGCAGATTTATATTTTGTATCCTTATTTTGTAGCAGATACTGAATCTATATTTAGTTATATAAATATGACTACAATATTTTGCGTCTTTTGCAGAATACAAATTATGTCATTTTGATATTATTTATTTTATTAGCAGTTACGTCTGCTCGCCGAACCTAAGATTTAAAAGCGAAAAAGTTTCCGAACACCCGTTGGAGCGCATACCCAGGAGACGTGGGTTCAAGTCCCACCGGCGCACCCGGAAACTTTTTCGCTTTTAAATCTTATGTCATTTTGATCGTATACAAGTTTTTGAACTTGCCATATACATATTTATCGGTTCATTGACGTTTGCATATTTTTGAGCATTTGAATGAGTAATTAGGTATATCTTTTAACTTTATATGATTGATTACTTATTTTCGTTCACATTACTTGCATATAACTATATATTTGCCATTGACTGTACCTACAGCTAAGGCGGCAATACGTGTTAAAGTTATGTCTTTGACAACTGACTGTATTTATATTATTAAAAGTAATTGTGCGTCATCCTGAGTTCTTCTTCTACGATCCTGATATACCCTGGCCTGAAAAGAACTATATACAGTACCTAAAGAGGAGTGCCCTAACATTTTGGCGACCGTAAATCTGTTACTACGTGGATTCGTAGTGTTACCTGCGCACACGGCAAACACTGCAGGCATCGCAAAATCAAGTGGACCGGCAACATGCAGTTTTCTTCTAAAAGGGAGGTTTGCCCGTTCCTTATCCTACTAATTTAATTTTGCCCTGTAAAGCTTTGTTTGTGCGAGCAGATCTCATTTTTTTTCGGCAATTTAAAGTTAAATTACCTATTTATTTATGGTCATTTAAACAACATAATTAAATTAACTTTCTAGTTCAATTCACATTTCACTACACTGTAAAAAATCTATAGATCTATCTTTCACTAAAAGTTAAACACCGTCAGTATAAATATTCGCTAAGCTATAGTGTCGGATTAATTGCCTACATTGCTATTATTGTTTATCGTTAACGCGTTAATGCAAGTGACCGGTCGTAATAGTTATTCATTCCTGAGATTTAAAACTAATAAGTAATATCGCGGCGGCTACGGTAACGTACTCGCAGTTAAAATACCATTTCGCTACTTGCCTTACACTAATAGCAATTCCATTAAAGCTATTAATTTTCTATCTTTTTGCTTCGCTCCTAAAATCATAGTGCATCTGTGTTTTTTGCAATCGGCTAATAATTAAGTTAATAAGTTAACCGCCCGGCCGAACATTCTAGTGCATTTGTTTGTGTACCGGCGCACGCGCCTCGACCACTGTTGGTTGACCTCCGCTGCGCCGCACTTAAGCCGGACGCCTGGATCTATCGAGTGTGGGTACTTGGCCGACCTGACAACAAGTTATTTAAACGTTTACGTATAACGAGGTATTTATACCATCTTAATTTAATTACTGTTTTACCTAAATTATAATTTAATTATCGTTGTTTGTTTACATTATGAGTATTATGACGGACTCATAGAGTTAAGAGCGAAAAGAGGATCCATTAAGGGACGATTAATGACCTATTTAAGAATTACTTAACGGAAGTTTAAAAATTATAAGGTTGTTACTAAAGCAAATGTTAATGAGTTGAAAGTAAGACTTAGTTAAATAGATCTGTTGTTTGAGGAGTACGATAAGATTCAAATTAACCTAGAAATTTCGGAATCGAAAATAAAATCGGGAGATTTGGTGGAATGGATAGAAAGGGAAAATACTGAAAAAATATTTTTTAATGCTATAAGTGTTGCTCAAGAATTAATTTCTCTTCACGAAACTATTAGTAAACAAAATCAGGTAATTTTCGTACAAATGACAAAATGCATAAAATGTTGAGATGTAACATTGTCAAAAAGTACAAAATATTGGTGCCACCGGGTCATTTTGTATGCATATTTTATTAGCAGAATACGCTTTTGCCAATATGTTCTTTTAGTCAAAATGTTTCCAAAGCAGCATTCACTATGGTCTAGATGTCCTTGTGTCAAGAAGTTTTCAAGACAGAATACTCTGGGGCCAAAATATACAAAATGCGATGGCATTATTATACTTTTTGACTTTTAATAATAATTTATTCATTTACTCAGACAATTACATCCATTTTGCTAGTAAAAAACATACAAATAACAGAACTAATCATCTATTGTTAGTAAAATTGTACAATTTGACAAAGGAATTTTTCAACCCACTGGGTATCTTGAGACTCGCAAGCTCGTCCGTTTAACGCATTCACTGCCACCCGACTTCCACAGGTGCCACCGACGCACATGTGCGTTCAAAATGTTTGAATAATTATGACAGCGGCACTGGGCGAAGTCCCGAAAACGCATATATGCGTCGGTGGCAGTGAATGCGTTAATACTCATACTCAGCCAGGAATTGCCTACCTTCTTCTATCGGTTAAATATTCGCGAACAATACTGGCCTTTAAATGGCAGGAGACTTGCTAGGCGTGCGTTTAATGACTGCACACGATGCAAAAGGATGAAGGGATAAGTTGCGCGCCAGATTATGGGGAATTTGTCTTCACATTGTGTCGTGCCTGGTTTTGCCTTTGAGGTAGTAGGCACTGACTTTACGGGAACATTTTTAGTGAGCACAAGAAGGGTCGCGGTGCAAGGTTGTTAAAGAGTTATTTGTGTATTATAATTGACTTTAAAATTAAGGCTGTGCACTTAGAATTGGTGAGCTCCCTTAAGTAGCACCGAAGACTTCATTTTGGCTTTGCGTCCTTTCATAGTGCGTCGTGGCAAACCACGACAGATATTTTGCGACAACGGAAGAAACTTCTTAGGGGCTAGCCGCACACGTGGCGAGTGAGTTTCTGATTGCTAACTCTAACTCTGTGTCCGAGTCTTTTGTAGACGAAGGTATTAAATTCAATTTATCTCCGGCATACGCGTCAAATTTCGGAGGACTTCATGAGCCAGCTGTGAAGTTGGCCAAGTATCATATCATATGAAGCGCGTGTTAGGCAATACTCATTTAGTATTTGAAGAGCTTACAAATTTGCTCGCACAAATTGAAGCGATACTTACTTAATTCTAGGCCCTTGTATCCCATGTCCTCGTCTCCACACGACCTTTCTCCGCTCACCCCAGGGCACTTCTTAATTGGAAGGCCACTGACGTCTCTACCGGCACCTGATCTGCAAGAGAGCAACCCGAGCCGACTTCATCGATACGCGAGAATCGAGCAAGACCGACAGCATTTTTGGTCAAGATGGAGCCGGAAGTATATCTGTGAGCTACAGCAGCGTACCAAAGGGCAGCAGCGGCAACCAGACATCAAACTTGGACAGCTAGTTTTAATTAAAGAAGACATGACGTCACCACGCAAATGGCCTGTTGGGACGTATTCAAGCTGTGCATCCCGGATCTGACGGAGCCTGCAGAGTAGCTGATATTCAAGCAAAGGCTCCGTTTGTAGAGCCATTAATAGAATTTGCCCCTTTCTCGAAGAGGATGCAGCTTAAAGGACGAGCCTTTAAGAGGGGGGAGGATGGTGACGCCACAACAACATTTACGGCTGCGGTTCAGCATGCATCGCGGTGACGTCACGACGACGGCACGGATCATCCAAAGAGCGCGCTCTTAAAGACTGATCTGTACAGCCAAGGCGGCAATGCGTGTTAAACTTATTTCCTTACCTGTTAAACTGTCTGTATTTATATTATTAAAAGTAATTATGCATCATCCTTAGTTCTTCTTCTACGATCTTGATACCCTGGCATGAAGAGAACTCCATACTGTAAAGAGGAGTGCCCTAACAATACCTCTGCCAAACTTATATCCATTTAGCCGTTTCATCGTCAAAGACTAATAAACACACAAACTTTTGTATTTTTAATAGTACTTAGTAGAAAATTCCACTCGTATATTTGATGGCTATTGTTACCCTTTACCCGCAGTTCAGGTTCGCGAAGCCATGGGAGTTTTTACTGCTGTTTATCGGCGTGATCATGGCCAGCATAAACGGCCTGTTCGTGCCACTCGGAGTGATCATCTACGGCGAGTTCACGTCGCTGCTGATCGACCGGACTGTGATGACCGGCACCTCGAGCAAGACTTGGTCAGTCGAGTTGTTCGGCGGCGGTAAAATACTGTGAGTGTACTTTGATGTTTTTATTAGAGAACTAGCGAATAGCGAGCCCAGGTCTTATGCGGGCTCCACATGCTTGGCAAACACAGGCAAAGGTATGTATAAGTGTTTGCAGGTGTTTGCCAGTTTTTGTTTGTGTTTGCCAGTGATCGGCGTTGGTGTCGGTTTTTTGCACAAATCAAAGGGTGTTCGACAAACGTGTTTGTTATGTATCAGAAAATAGCTCCGATAGCTTTGCACTGACTGTCAAAGTCGAGAACTGTCTAACCATAAGAAAAGTTTAATATACTTACTTAGTCGTTAAGTTATCTAAAAATTTCCAGTTATCTGCCCGATTTCTCTTATTTATTTATTTAAAATGCCTTTTTTCAATTGTAACTTTCAAGCATTCCGTATAACTCCTAATGTTGAATTTCCAACGCAGAACGAACGCGAGCGCAGAAGAAAACCGTCTGGCGTTACTCCGGGACTCGCAGGCGTTCGGCGTTGGCTGTGCCACATTTTCACTGATGCAGTTCATTGTCGGTGCCATTAGCGTCGACCTGTTCAATTATGTGGCCCTCAAACAGGTACCTACAGCAAATATGCCAAGCCAAATATTAGTCTTAAGACTATACCTTAAGGGCCTACGCTAGCTGACGCGGATTACCCGGAACGAACGCCCGTCGTGCGCGTGTCTAATAAGAAATTGTATGAACAGCGCTAAGTGGCGCGGGCGCGTGCAACGGATTTTAGGTAGATTTTTTACGGAGCGAGACCCGCGAGCGTGCGCACGCGGCGGGCGTCCGCGTCAGCTAGCGTAGGCCCTAAGATTCTTCCAACTAAAGTCTAACTTATTAATAAACTACGATCTTTTACTTTGCTACTCCTTCAAATTACAGACAAATTTAAGAACAAAAGGGTAAACAATAAAAAAAATCCATGTCACTTATTTCAGCGATAAATAGTCTCGCATAACATAACATACCACTTTTAGTGTTAGGTTGCGTTCACATCTACCGGCTAACGAGCTGCGCGCTTAGTAAAAAAATTTCTTCTGATACAAAAGAAACTATAATCACCTGTAGGTAAGCGCGCAGATACTGTAGGGAAGCATTTCATGAGCTCCTTAAGAGGCGCCCCAAGCAATTGCAGTAACGGCACGCGGGCAGCGCGTGTGCAGCTCGTGAGCTGCGCATTCACCGCACATTATCCAGTTTTGTGGACCCTTAGATATTTTCAAATTTATTTATGGATAACCAAGCAACCATTTACGCCATTGGCAGTGTTGACGCACCAGTACTTTGTGCTTAGCACGATTGAATGAAATCATCTAGGAAGATATTCAATCGTTAATTTGTAATCTTTGTTGTTATTTCAACAGATTGAAAGAGTGAAGGAAAAGTTCTTGCGAGCCGTGCTTCGCCAAGATATCGGCTGGTACGATATGAACACAACCATGAACTTTGCCACCAAAGTTTCCGAGTAAGTTCTTCTTTGGACTTACTGTCCTTTTATTACGTATCTTGTCAAGTTGTTGCCTCTACCACGAACAATACCGACACTAAGACAACGAACAGAAATGCTGGAACAGTGTCGGTGTACAAGGAAAAACCACCAATTTCTTAGCTTCGCTCAGCATGGGTTTCCTGCTGGTGGATTTTTTCCTCGCGCACTGATTAGCTAACACCTACCTTGCACAATCAGGATCACGTTGATGCATAGCCTAATGGTCCATTTGTTTACACAATACTAGGAAAGTCGAGTTACAATACAATGATCGACCGAGCGCTGCAATGTGCATTGCGCAACTTTACTGGCATCGTTTGAATTATTCGGGAGTTTACTGAATTGTATCAAATATTTCGAATAATTTATCTTTTTCAGTGACGTAGAGAAGCTCCGTGAAGGCATAGGTGAGAAAGTCCCTATGCTTGTTTACCTGATAATGTCTTTCGTCACGGCTATCGTCATATCACTGTACTACGGTTGGGAGTTAACGCTGGTGATATTATCTTGTACCCCTGTCATTATAGCAACAACTGCTATAGTCGCTAAGGTATAATTTTTTTCTTTCTTTGAACAGTATCAAGAAAAGGAAGAGACCAGAAAATGATGTTGATTAACTTGCAGGTCCAATCGTCGTTGACAACGCAAGAGCTGAAAGCATACAGCGTTGCTGGTGTGGTAGCCGAAGAGGTGCTATCTTCGATACGAACTGTAGTGGCATTTGGAGGGGAAGAGAAAGAAATACAAAGGTATGGAGACACTTAAATAAAAGCCAAAAATGATGCACAACTTGCATTCTCATTTGTAATGTGACACTGCTGTTTTTCCAGATATGCAGTCCGCCTTAGTCCAGCTAAAAAGACTGGTAGTAGAAAAGGAATGTATTCCGGGATAGGAAGCGGCGTGATGTGGCTCATCATTTACGCGACCTATGCTTTGGCTTTCTGGTATGGTGTTGGTCTCATCTTGGAAAGCAGACACGAAATTACGCCTGTATATACGCCTGCTGTTCTCATGATAGTAAGTGACAAGTTTCATACCTCTACGGACATAGCGCAACACAAAAGATACCTTATAATGAATTATAACGTATACAACTGTGCTTTCCTCGTGGTTTTTTGAAATTTAACTTATTTAGTTACTGAGTATTTATAAGAAAACTTTAAATAAGTCCATTAAAATTTTTAGATATTCTTCAGTGTACTACAAGGGGCACAGAATGTAGGCCTGACGTCTCCTCATCTTGAAGCTATATCAAACGCTCGAGCATCAGCTGGTGCCATTTTTGAAGTTCTTGACAGGAAGCCTACCATTGACAGCCTTTCGACTGAAGGCTCTAAACCAGAATTGGACGGAGATTTGGAGCTTAAAGACGTTTGTTTTAGGTATCCAGCCAGAAATGATGTTATGGTGAGTCAGGTTTAAATTGGACAGTTTTTAAGTATATCGCAGCATATAATGGTTTTGGGAAGAACATTATAGCATACTCCAGCATATTTAAAAAAAAAACAGATTCTGTTCTATTTTTAATCAATGTTCAATCTTTAATGTATCTTCGATGAAATCACGCTTGATAGACTGATACATTGGCAAGTTTTCACTGTATTAGTTGCCCAATGCGTAGATAGGCGCCTAACGGGGTTATTAGATAATGATCTAGTAAACTTAAAATAAATTTACAGTCAATTTACTAAAATATATGTGCGACGATAAAATTAAGCATTGCATAGTAGGTATTAAGTAAGTAGTCTAGATTTTTGATACTTATTTACTCCACTCGATTAGGTCCTCAACAGCATATGCTTGAAGATAAACCGTAACGAGACCGTAGCGCTGGTTGGGCCCAGTGGATGTGGCAAGTCCACTGTACTTCAGCTCTTGCAGCGGATGTATGACCCTGACGCGGGAACAGTGCTTGCTTCAGGCAAAGACCTGAGAGACATCAATGTCAGGCATCTCAGGAATCATATTGCTGTGGTGGGACAGGAGCCTGTGCTATTTGCTGGAACCATTATGGAGAATATCAGGTGATGCGGAGTAATATCGAACCAGTTGATTCTAAGAATCCGTAGAATATTCTCACAGTAACTTTCATAATGAAATCCCTTGTCAACCAATACGATATCACAATTTTTTTGTAAAAAGGTTTCACAGTGGTTCACGATTCAGTTGGTTCAATATTTAGTAAAAATATTGAAAAAAATATATTTTTTAAGTCATAGCAAAAGTTACGTGAACATTTGATGATTTCATGTTCTTTTTCTTATAGAATGAGTAATCCATCATGTACTGATGAGGAAATTTTTGTAGCGGCGAAACAAGCGTATTGTCATAACTTTATCAAGAAGCTGCCCGAAGTGAGTACCATTATTTTCTGATTAATGTACGTAGTGAGAATCTGTCATAGACAAATTCTACTCCCTTCTAACCACAGCACACGTATATCAATCAATTTCAAAAATTCTTTCACCAACTGAAAGTTACTCTATCCCTAATTAAAATATACTAGGTTTTAGGTTCCAAGTTCTTGCGGGGTGCAAACGTAGTTGTAGGTGAAATAGTCAGCAAAAAAATATCCATAGCACAAGCCTGTTCCTTTATAGGGCTACAACACCTTAATAGGCGAAAGAGGCGCTCAGTTATCAGGAGGTCAGAAACAGAGGATAGCTATTGCAAGAGCGCTGGTGAGAAGACCCAAGATCCTGCTTCTTGACGAGGCTACATCAGCTCTGGACTCCCACAGCGAGGCGAAGGTGCAAAGAGCCCTGGACGCAGCTGCGCATGGAAGGACCACCATCATGGTGAGCCACAGGTAGATAACTAGTAAGATAAGTTTGTTCGTAAAGTGCATGAATGCGGCATGCTAATTGAAATTCAAAGGTTTCTGTCTTATTAAAACTCGTTCTTATCTGCCCTGCTTGCCTGGAATGAATCCGAAAACCTTATACAGTATATTTTTTACTTCGTATCTAGTTTGTAACTATTTAATAATCGGAGATATAATGTATGTATGATTTACATAGTTACGTATCTTTATTTTAGGGGCTTTATACTTCTTTCTAAAAAGAACTCTCTCGCCCAAACCAGTTCATTTTTTTGGGTTCAATAGTCTCTGTGAGCTTTTATGTTAACTACGCTTCTTCTCATCAATAAATTTCCCCTGACTTTTCAGGTTAGCTACGGTTCTCAATGCAAACCGAATAGTTTTCATCGACAGAGGCGAAGTGATTGAAGAGGGCACTCATGAGGAACTCCTCAAAATGAAGGGCAGATACTACCAGCTCGTGTTGGAAAACGAGCCTAGCATTGCACCCCCCTCGTCTAATGTAGATATGGTCAAACGTAAGTATTATACTTGCTGAACGCCGAAATTCTCTTCAGGATTGAAATTAAGGCCTATTGGGTGCATAATACGGGCGATTTTGCTTTAGCCCAGGGACCTTTATTTGGTTGTCCAACTATACTTTTTCACTGGCAGTTGGCAGTCAGGTTTCTTACGCTTCTGCTGAAAAACACAAAAAACTTAAAGCTCACATATATACTTATAGGAAATGCTTAAAATTAGATTTCGCGTCCTAAATAAAGAATATTTATTGCAGATGCGAAGATGCATCGGCCAAAGCTCAAGAAACTTGTGTCAGTAGAATCAATTCAAAGTACGTCCTCTATAGAGTCGTCGGCTTCTGAAGAAAGCATGGTTGAGGAAGGTAAAGAACCAAAGGAGTTCAAACCGTCCACATGGCAGATCCTGAAGCTGTGCGAACCAGAGAAGTATTTGATGGTGGTTGGAATCTTAGCGGCTATTGCTGTGGGCTCGTCTTTTCCAATGTTCGCTATACTTTTCGGTGAAACTTACGGTGTAAGTCATTAGTTATATTATTATGTAGTTTTAATCATTAAAGCCATTATTTCTTCCTACCCAAATGATATAATAACGTAGATGGAGTTGGTGCTGCATTCTTATTGTCGCTTGTTACTGTTGGGGTTATAAATCTATTCACTAAACCTGGACTAGAAATGACAGTTCCTTACGTTTTGACCCTGGTCTATTACTTCGGAGTTAAATCTAGCCTGCGCAAGCTTGTCTTTCTTATAGTCTTTCTTGATTTTATACAGTAAATACAGACTTGCAAAGCCCGCCGATTTGAGACTCCCAAGTATTTGGTGGAAGTTGAAAACTACGCGTTCAGCACGGTGTTTCTAATCTAAATAGGTAATAGAATATCTTCTTTATGCCCTAGTTGTTAGAAAGCAAGAACGAAGACTGGGTCCGCGGCGAGACAAACTTCATCGCGGTGCTGTTTCTTGCCGTAGGTTTGTTGACGGGATTCGGAATTTTCTTCCAAATCTTCATTTTCAACTTGACCGGCGTGCGGCTGACTGCTCGATTAAGGTAATTAAAAAAAGAATATTCAGATTGAGAATTTCATTCTTTTTTTGTATATGTTGAAACTTTAGATGAAGTAGTAAGACATATGTATGGATTTATGAGATTGCTCTTCTCGTCAATGATGATGATGATTCATCATTTAATACTAACTCCGCAAAAACAAAGGCTTCGCAAAGTTCTGGCTGCCGGGAGCCTCGCACAGAGGCCAAATAAATGCCCCTCCTCCAAAATTGAATGAAGGCTCCTCTCTCTCCCCGTTTAAGCAAGAAAAAAACGTGAAAATTTACTAAAGAAATCTGTGACCAAAGAAGTTGGCCACCCTGATTCGTCATAGTCCTAATTGGTCATATTTCTAACTCGTCATATTCCTGATTTGCCATCCGCTCCGCCTTAAGTAAATTGCTGTCTAATAAACGTAGTACAATGTATAACTTCTGTCCTAATACTTATTAATCCTGTAAGCACGTGTTCACGGTTTCAGTTCACTGTACAGTGACGGGTTACGAATATGACGAATCAGGAATATGACGAGTTAGAAATATGACCAATTGGAATATGACGAATCAGGAACAAATCTTTCGCGGTTGATCTTGCGTTGGTCTCTCCTGTCTTCTCAAATTTGTCTGAAAATAAGCATCAATCCATTCTTTACCGCAAGTCCAATCCCTTCAAATTTTTCTCCAACAATACCTAGATGTTCAACTTTGTGTCATACATTTTCTTGTTTCTAATCTGCGTTATATTTTATCGAAAGGGTGGCAGCATTTCGAGCTATGTTACGCCAGGAGATTGGATGGTTCGACGATCCTGTGAATGGTGTCGGGGCGCTTTGCTCAAGGCTGGCTGCGGACGCGGCAGCAGTGCAAGGGGTGAGAAGCTAAACCAGTTTAGTTTACCCTTAACGCATTCACTGCCACCGACGCATATATGCGTTTTCGGGACTTCACCCAGTGCCGCTGTCATACATTTTGAGACCACATGTGCGTCGGTGGCACCTGTGGAAGTCAGGTGGCAGTGAATGTTAAATATGATTTGCTGTCAAGTACAAAAGGAAAATTATGTACTCGAAACTATGGGTGCCTGTCGTATCGCATAATGTTTATTGTTCTAAATTTTTTTGGCTGAGAATGTTTGGCGTAATGTCGAATGGCCTACTCATACATTCAAATGTCCTAAAGCATGTTCGTCCTAATATTGATAACACTAACATCGAATTACTTAAAATATTAATTAATTGTCCTAACAAACATTATTTTGCCTATCACAAAAAAAGGCTACAATTACAATAAACTCTGCTACGACATCTTCAGAGTGAGTGTAAAATTCAGTGGCGTGTCTGAATTTCCCGATCCGCACTGGGCCCGCGTGAGAACTACGGCCCAAGCCCTCTCATTCTGAGGGGAGGCCTGTGCCCTGCAGTGGTTCTTAGTTTAGGTTTGCCAAAGTTCACTCAAGATGTATTTAGAACGGGAATAACAAAAGGATTTTCACTGACCTTCAGGCTACTGGCACTCGAATTGGCGCTCTAATGCAAGCGACTGCCACCATCGTGATCGGCATCGCCCTCTCCCTATACTTCACTTGGCAAATGACCCTGGTCTCCCTGGTCTCCGTGCCTATGGTCATCGGCGCCGTGGTTCTAGAAGGGCGGGTGCTCACTGAAGGCGCCAACAAGGTGCTGAAGGCATCGCATAGAGCCACAACGATAGCCACTGAGGCCATCACGAATATCAGGACTGTGTCGGCTTTCTGTAAGTATTTGATTTGGTAAATGATTTGTAAGTTAAAACTTTTAGGATGCCTGTCCATTGCAGCAGAGGCAAACAGCGTAGCGATGAGCGAAATAAAAATCAACCATTAGAATCGCATAAATCTCCGCTCCCCTTCAGTGGTCGGGGAGTTGGAAAAGTATTTTAAAAATTCATACAAAACCTGGAAGCGGAACGAGAAAGAGCGGAGAAGCGAAGAAATACGGTCTACAGACTCCGCTCCGCATTATCCCTTCGCTCCGCTCCGCCACCTTGCTCCACACCAGTGGATAGACAGCCATAATGTCTGTTCCACCACTCTCGGACCTTTAGAGTGGCTATTTAGTGATGTAGGCAATATCTGAGCAATTTTATTTTTTATTGTACCTTTTGACTTTTTTTTTAATTCGGAATGTTTTATGTGATTTCTGCTCAGAATCACGAGCTCTTTCGATCCTACTAGGAGAAATAAAGTGTCCCAAAACTTTCATATACTTTTCGATTCATCCATTCCGTTACGGTCATATAAAGTCTATGAAAAATGGTAACGGAACGGGAAAAAACTTGGGACACTTTTTTTCCTAGTAGGGTCGAAAGAGCTCGTGATTCTGAACAGAAATCACATGAAACTTTCCAAATTGAAAAAAAAGTCAAAAGGTACAACAGAAAATAAAATTGCCCGTCTTCCACTTGCAGGTGGCGAGGAAGGCATAATCAACCGGTACGTGAAAGCTGGTGCCGCGGCGCAGAAGACCGCGCGCGAAAGCCTGCGCTGGCGCGGATGCGTCTTCTCTTTCGGACAGACAGCGCCTGTGGCCGGGTAAGTTCAGGGGGACACTCCGGAAATCGAAAATCGAAGTTCGTATCGTGCTGTCTCTTTCATTCATCTGTTTAGAATAGAATAAGAATATTTATTTTTAAAATCATCCATCACCCTGGTACGTAAAAATATCAAAGGCTATTTTCACTTAGGGCCGGCGCTCACTGACGGCATGGCACGGCATGGCACGGCAAAGGATTTTATTAGTATCAAGTTATTTTGAATCTTATTTCAATGAGTTTAGAATTCATGTTACTTTATTTCGATACCACGATGCCGCGACGTGCCGAGGGATGCTGTGGTAAAATTCGTATGTAACCTGCCGTTCCATGCCGTGCCATGCCGTCAGTGAGCGCCGGCCCTAACACGTCAATGTGACAATCAGCTTTATTAATCTTATTATATGTATTTCTTCTCTGTCATAAAAAAATGTTAAAGTACTTACTTGGTCGACTATATGTATAACGTAAACGGAACGCCACGGTAAAAAGTTCGAAAATCGAATTTCGTAGGTAGTACCTATATAAGGCTTAGGGCTCCTGCAAAATTCGAAGTTCGTGTCGTACCATCTCGCTCACTCTCGTATTAAATACAGTTAACGTTAGCGGTACGGCATGATACGAAGTTCGAACTTGCCCCAGTTGCCCCCACTGCACCGCATAATTGCCCTGTGTAGACGATCGAGTTACCTCACTGCTTGTTATTATTGCACTACGAGTATAGTTACTCAGCTTAGCACATCTTAATAGTGGAAAAGCAGAGATTCTATCAATACTTGTTTGGCATAGAGGTGAGATGGTAAACGGATCCTATAAGGTATTGGAAAATCGTTATTACCATGGGTATGATGTATATTGCTTTTTTGTACCAGGTATGCGCTGTCTTTGTGGTATGGAGGCACCCTTGTCGCTAACAAGGAGGTGGAGTACAAGAATGTTATCAAGTGAGTGATAATAATATTTTTTGTCTACTATGTAAGTAGACAAATACCTATTTGGTATTTGGGCTTAGAGTCTTAACCTCGTCAGGCCCAAACTATTTTTAGGACGTTTGTAATAATGAATGACCCAGTGTCCTATTTATAAGGCTATAAGCACTTGTACTAGTAGCACAGGACTTCAATTATTACAAAATCATTATGTACTTTTAATATACTTTAGACAAAATTGTAATTGCAAGTTAGTAGTAGAGTAGTTGATGAATTTTAACATTTACTTGGGCTGAATGGATTATATTTTACAGTAAAAATAAGACGTTGTGCCTTACGAGGTTAAAACACGTTCCCGAAATCCCCGGTCCCCAGTTCCCAGTGTTTATTTCCTTAAAAGGCTTCTTTAGTAAAATCACTTTGTTGAAAGGCACTTTACCTATAGGCACTTTTTAAAATACTTAGTCTATTTTG
Source organism: Archips crataeganus (assembly GCA_947859365.1). Classification (NCBI taxonomy): domain Eukaryota; kingdom Metazoa; phylum Arthropoda; class Insecta; order Lepidoptera; family Tortricidae; genus Archips; species Archips crataeganus. Next base: position 10,177,867 of record OX402064.1, read on the forward strand.
TCAGTATGTGCGTAATAATAAATACGTGATTTCACAGTTTTCTATGTCATTTTGTTGAATTTCTTTGTCAAAACATATCTATTTCGAGTCCGACTGATGTCGGAAAGTGATCTGAGGAAGAGTACATTTCGGGAAAATTGACGTTTTCCAAAAAGTATCTATAAGTATGTAGAAAATTGAGTTCATAAATATCAAACTCCAATATGTCCACAATATAAATGACATCCAACAATATAAATATAATTATAATCCTTATTTTGGGCCCGCGTGGGAACTATAGCCCAACCCCTCTCATTCTGAGAGGGCTGTGCCCTAGAGTGTGGCGTGTATAGGCTGGGATGATGCATACTTCATTGTGCGGTCGCATTATTAATTGATTCTTCGCTGTCAGGGTCTCCGAAGCGCTGGTATTCGGCTCGTGGATGATGGGCCAGGCTTTGGCGTTCGCGCCCAACTTCGGGGCGGCCGTGTCGGCGGCCGGCCGCGTGTTCATGCAACTCGAACGCAAACCGCTCATCGAGAGCACCCATGCACCCGCCGTGTCTGAAGGCTATGTAAGTCAATCAAACTCGGGAAATTTGTTTTGTAATTTCTATGTTTTTATAGAAACTACTTAAGAGGGTACGATGGCTGAGAGACTTTTGAGGAATAGGTATTTTAATGAAATGTCGCTGTCTCGCCCGAACCCCTCCGTGTCAGTCTACGAGCATATAACCCCTGGAGACGTAATGCCTGCGAATTTAAAAGGAAACGATTCTGTCAACTAGCTGAGGTGCGGGGGGAGTTGCGATCGGTTCGAAGTGTTCCGAAGTATTCCGAACCCGATCGCTAGGGCGTGCATCGTAATGACTATGCTTTCTATCGATATCGATAAAAGGTTGTGCAAAAAGGATTTTCAAGCAGTACACTCTGGTAAAATTTAAATGCCAACTTTGAATTTATTTTAAGCTTAAACTAAACAAGTTGAAAAGTACTTTTAATGGTTTATTGAACTTAAGTAAGTACTAAAATATTATCATAATAGGTATAGTTCAAATAAAATTACGTTATACCTATCCAATACAGGTGCAGTCGAACAAATTGAATCATGACCCAGGGTGGACCTTTATGCTACTAATGTTATGTTGACATCTCATACTTTTGTCATGGAAATCATAGTGAAATTGATTATTAAAAGGTTCTATCCTGTGTCATGATTCAATTTGTTCGACCGTACACGAAAATAAGAATTATAATTAATATCACGAAGTCTAATAGTAATAAACCACGAAAAAAAAATCCGATATCAATAGATACAATAATCATTTAGTGGATAATTATCGACAATACAAAATAAATGCATCGCACCACACTAGTCATTGGCGACACGAGACTAATTACGATAATAAGAGATAGATATACACGATTGCAGTGAGAAAGAAAAAGATGGGGGACGGACCAGTCCAATCCAACTTGACCCGCGTTGCAACTAATCAAATTTTCGTAAATATTTTGATAAAATAAACAAATGGACTTGCCGATGAAAAGTAACATTGTTTTTTGTTTCATTACATTTTTTACTGTTGTTTCCGCACCATTTAACTGCACAACAAGACATGATGCCGTATATTGAAGCTGTTTTACGTCGTAAATGTCAGCTGTCTCATCGGTCATACTTTATGGTTGAAACTGACGGTAAACCAAGGAGTCGGGAAATACATCATTGATAAATCACTGACTAGTCGACAGATTAGTGTCGCCTTTCACTACGTCTCTAGGGGTTATATGCTCGTAGGTGTCATACAGCGAGAGCGGGACAACTGCAGCTCAGACCGTTATTAGGCGCGTAAAATTGATCAAAACAGCATTTCGTGATCCCCTGTTTTCTTCTCGAAAACTGGACCAATAAAATTATTTTTTTCAAAAATAATTAGAGGATAGATTTAGCTATGCCCCTTTGTTTTCCTTTTTTTGTTTATATCAGGGATTCTTTTCTGATGAGTGTCTGAAAATTACGTTGAAATTGGGCAATTTTTTCAGTTTTTGAAAGCTCATATTTCTTATGTTAATTGAAATATGGAAAAAAACGAAACATGGGGGCATAGCTGTGGTAGATACAGATTACACAGTAAAAAAAAATTGGCTCTAAAGCCATTATCCAGGGAGGAAACAGGGGATTTCGCTTGTATGGAGAAATGGTGCGCATCGTACCCTCTTAAGTATTACTAAACTAGATGATGCCCGCTTCGCCCCGTTGTATTTTTCTAAAACTTATTTCATAAGAACCTTTGACAATAACAAACGCAACGAAAAAGGAATTATCCAATTTGGTGCAGTCAATCGGAAGTTATGCGCGTACATAAGTACAGTCGAGTTCACCACTATATGCATCGCCAATTAACCTTTCATAAATATCTATACATATACCTTATGTTACCGTAATAAAGTCTATACTATTTATAAATTAAATTCAATCCTTGCTCCAATTCCACAAACCAGATCGCGAAAGGCAAGCTCCAATACAAAAACGTGAAGTTCCGCTACCCGACGCGGCTGGAAGTGGAAGTTCTCCGGGGCTTATCTCTGGAGATCCCGAGCGGGAAGCGGATCGCGCTGGTCGGCCCGAGCGGCTGCGGGAAGTCTACCCTCATACAACTGCTGCAGCGGTTGTACGATCCTGAGGACGGGATGGTGGTAAGTGGAAGTTCTCGGGGTTTGTCGCTAGAGATCCCCAGCGGGAAGTGAATCGCGCCGGTCGGCCCCAGCGGTTGCGGGAAGTCCACCCTCATAAGTGTGGTGGTAAATGGAAGTCCTTTTGCGCTACTGCAGCGCACACAGAACAAAAAATGTTTACTTTTAAGTTTGGGCTGATTTTTTGTATTTCGGTAATTTTGATTGTGTGTTAGCAGTGCCAAATAAACGTTTTAACTATCTTTCGACTGAAATTATGATGATTCACCTCTGGTTTCTCTTGCAGTACATGGACGACTACAGTATAACGGGTGACATACGGCTCTCAACGCTCCGGCGCAACCTCGGCATCGTGTCCCAGGAGCCAGTTCTCTTCGATCGGACCATAGAGGAGAACATCGCGTACGGTGACAACACTCGGACGGTGCCCATCGAGGAAATCGTGATGGCGGCCAAAGAGGCTAATGTGCATTCGTTCATCGCTGCCTTGCCGAAGGTCAGTGTGCTATTATATTTTAAAAGCTTTTATTTCAGCAATTTGTCTCAACCTGTGGTCCGTGGTCCTGTCTCAGGGGATCCACAGACAAGGCCAAAATTAAAAATTGAAATTGACTTTTATAAGTAGTAGAATTAATAGTTTTTTGGGGTCTGTGGATCATGGTAAGGAAGCGCTAGGACTAGGAGAGCCGCCCTTGAAAAAGGCCAGGAAACGCTGATTTGACGCATTCGCTGCCGGTTGTCAGACTCGAGACTTCAGGTGCCACAAACGCACATGTGCGTTGAAATGACTGCCAGACTATGACAGCGGCACTAGGCAAAAGTCACGAAAACGCATATCCGTTTGCCGGGAACGGATATCCGTTTGTAATGTATTGTTGTTTGTTTGTAATATTTGTTCGATTGAGCTGAAATTTTGCATAGGTACACTTTTAGTTCAGAAGACAGCGCATGATTATTTTATTCACGTTCCACCACCACTCATCCACTTTTTATACGTTTCTAAGGAGGACGTATGTTCATAGGTAATGTAAGGAGATTGGGATCAAATTTGGGAATTTGGGAATTTGGGAGAAAATCGGGAGGGGTGGGGTCTACTAGGAAATTCGATGTTCGTATCGTGCATGGCGTCCCTTTTACTCTTCATTAATATCTACTATTAGCGTGAACGGAACGGCACGATACGCAGTTCGAAAATCGAATTTACAACCTACCTACCTACTAAATGGCCTGTATGCTTATTGTCGAACGCGCTGACACTTGCTGTCGCATTCACTGTTTCTTTGTGCCAAACGCTATGAGACGGTGATAGAAAGCCGCCTGCGCGTATTTCATCTACCCGCTCCAGTCTCTCAAAGGGCTAACAACTTCAGCTCATTTAGGCTCCAAGTGCCTGCCAAGCACTAGCAGATGTTCCTGCACTAAGCTCCGACTTCTGGCCGGAAGGTGTGGTGTAGTGTGCCGTCGTTTTAGGGAAGCGACGAAGACGTCTTTAAAAAATCCCTAAATTTAGTTGTATTATTTAAGTTTATCTGTATTTTTGAATTTTACAGCGCATTGGTTGTGTGTGTTGCGACCAAACCGCCGCTTAAAAAACGGTGACGTTACGGAATCGCAGTGACGCACCGTAAACGTCACAACTTTACTATGGAGAGCACTCAGAACAGAGCATGCGGTAAATTCTGACATTTACGACACGTCACTGTGATTCCGTAACGTTTCCGTATATTAAGCAGCGGTATGGCCGAACCTTTATACTGTATTGCTGTAATTTTTGTTGATGAATAAATAAATAAATACTTAAACTTAACGACCGCCTTAGCCTAGTTGGTGTGACCCTGCCTACGAAGCAAGAGGTCCTGGGTTCGAATCCCGGTAAGGGCATTTATTTGTGTGATGAGCACGAATATTTGTTCCTGAGTTATGGATGTTTTCTATGTATTTAAGTATTTATTTATCTATACATATAAGTATGTTTATCATCGTCTAGTACCCATAGTACAAGCTTTGCTTAGTTTGGGACTAGGTCGATTTGTGTAAGATTGTCCCCTAATATTTATTTATTTAAATAAATTTTTGCGCAGGGTTACGAGACGCGTATAGGCGCACGCGCCTCTCAGTTATCGGGCGGGCAGAAGCAGCGCATAGCCATCGCACGCGCGCTGGTACGGAACCCGCGCGTGCTTTTGCTGGACGAAGCCACTTCTGCACTCGACACGCACAGCGAAAAGGTCGGTACCACTCACAGAATGAATAATAACAGGTCCAGTTACGTGGCAGCGTGTCCAGCCAAGTTCAAGTAGAAGGAAGTGAACCAGCGCCGTGTGTTACACAAACCATTTGGAGCCATTTTGACTCTTGGTTAGTTTTTGCCAGCAAATCAAATATAGAACATAAGGTAAACGTACCAATGCTCGACACCTCAACACCAGTAGATGACACCCATCTGTCACCTCTCTTACTATGACATAAGATTGAAGGTGCCATGTCTATACATGACCCTATGGTCAGTGTCGAGCTCAGGGACGTTTACCATAAGTTGATTAACCAAATGTAAGTTGACTTGTATATATCTGAAAAGTAGCCAAGTCGAATCTTAAGCTTCAGTTTAACATTAAGTTATCTACTTACTATTGTAGATCATTCGACAGTGTAATTTAAAATATCTGCAGAACTTGTCACTTTTTTGTTGGCTAAAAGTGCACACCACAGTCAAGCATATTTAATTTTTTAGTATTGAACTTGGCTGATATTTTTCACATTTACCTATGTTTTGATGGGATTAGAAATTACACGCGAGCTAAAAGCTCGAGAGGGCCATGTGTCTACAGACAGACCCCTATAGGTATATTTCAGCTTTGTGTTGTAACGAAATTAATGGCAGAATCTACAAAAACACAAAAAACGGGTGTGGAAGTAAGTTCTGGAAGGTTTATAACGGTTCGACTGAACATGATAAGATTACCCCCCCTCTCTCCAGGTGGTGCAAGAAGCCCTCGACCGCGCCAGCGAGGGCCGCACCTGCCTCATCATCGCGCACCGGCTCGCGACCATCCAAAACGCGGATATGATCGTGGTCATTGACAAAGGTCAGCTTTCGCCAATCTACCATACTTTCATTATCACATCTCCGGTCTATGTATACATACGTCTCACTTCTGAACACAAGCCTCCTTTCAAAATGACGCCATGGACTGTAGTCCCACACGGTGCCAGTGCGAATTAGGATCTTCACACACACCATCGCACTGCTCGTTACTTTTCCTACGCCGAACTTACACTTCAAATGTTATTTCACACATAAGTACATTCACAAAATCTTAGAGGCACGAATCTGGATTGAAAACACTCTCCTTGAAATGCTATACCTAATCAAACTGTAGCGACTACTAGCGCCATCTAGTCATCACATAGGGAACTAATCACTACAATCCTACATCACGCTATCGAAGTTTCTCAATTCGGCTGCATAAATACAACATCCAACTTTCATCCATTGGACTTTGGTCCCCAGGCATAACATCTGCCTGGAGAGAGATCTCTCTATTGTGACTACCCCCAAATTGGTGACCCATGACATTGGACAAAATTGCAGCCTTCAGACACACAAGACGATGACGCAGTCTCACAGCAAGCCATACTCACCGCACTGTGCACCATTAGCATGTATCTATTATCTGCCTGGTGTCTACAGTTCGCAAAAATCCTCCTCCCACTACTTCCACTTGCCAATCAATCAACCAACGCTCGCCAACAAGGCTCCGAGCATTCACGCAACAGGCATGCATCTACAAGTAGCAGAGGAACAACAATGCTCGCCGACGAGGCTCTGAGCGACTGGCCCTTGCAAGCGCCCACATGACGCACAGACTGCACTCCACTGCAATTCGTATCGACCTCCGGTCTAAAAAGGGGGGCTGATGTAGCGACTACTAGCGCCATCTAGTCATCACATAGGGAACTAATCACTACAATCCTACATCACGCTATCGAAGTTTCTCAACTCGGCTGCATAAATACGACTTCCAACTTTCATCCATCGGACTTCGGTCCCCAGGCATAACATCTGCCTGGAGAGAGATCTCTCTATTGCAACTACCCCCAAAAAACTACTACGAGTAGACTACCACAGATTTTCAACTAACTAACTAACTACCAGGGCGCAGTGACCCAAAGTGGGTCTTGGCCTCCAACACCAGATTACGCCACGCTTTGCGATCTTGAGCCAGCTCTTGCCAGTCCTCGACCCCGAGGTCCAAAAGGTCTTTCAGGACCTCGTCCCTCCAGCGGTACCTGGGACGACCAACCGGCCTACGTCCACTCGGTCGTCCCAAGTACGCTCTCTTCACGGCTCGATCCTCTCCCAACCTTTCTACGTGTCCGATCCGAGCCACCGGAGTCTGGACGCCTTGGTCTCTCCTATAACATTGGACTCAGACAGCAGGTCCTCAATTTCCTTGTTCTTCCTTACCCTCCAGCTACCGTCCTCCCTCTGAGTCGGCCCCAGAATCTTCCGCAGAATCCTCCGTTCTGCCACTAGCAGCTTATTCTCTTCTTTGAGTGTTAGTGTCCAAGCTTCGCAACCGTACATCAGGATCGGTCTAATGACAGTTTTGTAGACGCGAATCTTGGACAGATTTTTGCTAAAACATTTTTTGTTTTCATGCATCTAATATACTTCGTCAATAAAGATCTGTAAGAGCAACAAATAAGACCCCATACCCATACCCTAAGGAACCCCCGCACGGAGACTTCGAAAGTCAGATAAGTGTAGGTACTCGCTTTCACAAAAATGGTCCCGCCCGATCTACACACCACAAAACTGAACGATTCTAACATTACAGACTTAAAATACAGTCACATACATATCGAAGTGCGTGTAAAACTGTATTTATTACTAAAAACGGGACTTATCACGCATTTATGGTAGGTATTCTATTATCTCGCCTCATTCATTTTTCGTTTAATCTTATTTCGTCTAATTCTGTATTCGTTTTCGTCTTGTTCGCTATCCATCACTATCTTTTTTGGTCAAATTCAGCAACTTGTCTATCTCTTAATACGTTTTATTCGTTTTTTGTCTCATTTACTTATTCGCCAAAATTATTTCGATACTTCGGTTTGGTGCTGGTAAATAAGTAAATGAGACAAAAACGAAAGGGAAGAACTACGAGTGAGCCCAGAAGACCATAACGAAAACGATTAAGACTTATTAAGAAAGAGACAAGTTACAGAATTTGACCAAATAAGATAATGACGTATAGCGAACAAGACGAATAAAGAATGAGTGACAGAATGAGACGAAATAAGAATTAAACGAAAAACTGTTAACTACAATGTGACTAAAAAGTCAAGGTTGCGTTAAATGCGTTATAAATCCCCGTTTATAGTTATGTATGAGTGAGAATCACGAAAGTTTAAAACATTATAAAACTGTATTTGTTTTAATTCCATAGGTGTCGTGGCCGAAACAGGAACACACAAGGAGCTCATCAAACTGAAAGGCATCTACGCTAGGCTGTACGAATTACAATGTGGCTTCGTCGAAGAGAGCGATGAGAACTTACAGGCTGAAGAACAAGAGTCGTAGAGCCAGTACAAAAAGAGATGAAAACAGATAGACCAACGAATAGCGATTAAAAACTATCTACCTGATCACGAATGCAAGAAAATATGGTCGGTTAAATTGATCGAGATTATTTTTACATTCGAATTAAAAAAGTTACTTAATTAAAAAAATATACAAATAACGCCCATCTCTGGATATAATAATGTTTATACCACGGAATAGAAGAAATAGTTTGGAAAGACCCAGTGGGCGTGATACACGCGCCGCAACTAACGCTCTAAACGCTCATATATGTAACCTAAAACAAAGATAGGGTAAAGCCCAGCCTTTTAATAATATCGCCCAGTAGTCGGCCTCTGCCTATCTTTCGCACGTGTACGAAGAACACGAGAGATATCTTTCGTTTCGTACTTTTCGCACTCATTAGGTATACGCCGACTGCCGGTGCCCGGCTGACAACCGGGTATTTTACCCTGCACTTCTTCCTAATATAGCTAATTTACGGCTCGTTCCCAGATCTCAACAATGTAAAAGCAAGGATTATAATGTAACAGACGAAGAATCTGAACCATGTGTAGTCGACCAATTAAACACTTTATCATTTTCTATGACAGTCCTACATCAGAATGAAAATATGCCATACAACTGACATTGAACCTTATGTTGGAAAATAAATTTCTTGGTCGACTATACCTACAAGGGTGGAACTTTGGAAATATAATGTTGATATTCCATACAAAGAAACCACCGTAAAATGATTCTTTTGCAAACCTTGTATGAGGGCGCTTCCAAATTATTTCTTCTAGTCCGTGAAAAGACCACTACAAGCGTTAAGATAATACCTATAATTTGGTAATCAATATTTCGTTATTTTACATGCTTAAATTGCAGATGACCTTTTTAATCGGCAGCCATTTTCCTTTATACTTTTACCTCGTACTCAGTTTGTATTTAAAAAGATTTATTTCAGTGGCATGTTCGAAAATAATATGTGTAATCAATCACTAATTTACTGGTTATTTGGCCTTGGTCGAAAATTGGAAGTGCCGAAAAAACAAAAGTTTCGGTAACCGGTTTTAAATTTTGATTACAAGTACGTAAGTAGGTACAGTCAGCAGCAAATGTAAGTGGAACAGCGGAAAAGTTTGAGATTATTTCAACATGGTTTTAATTTTGACAATTAAATTAGTGTAACAAAGAATTTTATTTTTTAAACCATCTATCTCTATTTACCCACTTTTACTGTTGACAATACATAATGTGAGCTATGTCAACGAAATGCTTCTTCGCTAGTGATTCTTGTACATTAATGTCAGTGGTTCTTAGGTAGGTAATTGATTACCATTAGAACTGATCCGCTAGCTAATTCTTCGCCGCGTTATTTCTGTATAACATACCCACAGAAAAAATATTGAAGATTCCTGTACTACCTAGTAATAGAGTGAAATAATAATAAAGAAAAAAAGAAAGAATAAGAACCACTGACTTGCATCACTAATTTATAAAGCAACATCTGTCGTGCCTTTAAAAAATTACGCGAACGCCACAATGTGAATTAAAGTATAACGGTTTCATATAACATTTTTAAATAGGTATACTTACCGTTCAGTCGTAGGTACGATGGGCTGCAAAAGTGCAGGGACACCTCAGGGCGATAATCGCGTGAGCAGTGTTTGATCGTTTGTGTTCATCAAACATCAAACGATCAAACACTGCTCACGCGATTATCGCCCCGAGGTGTCCATGCACTTTTGCAGCCCATCGTACATCCTGGCTGACTTATGAATAATAAAAAAAAGATGTACGTTACGTGTCCCATTATTTTTTAGTGCAATCTAAACTTGATCTTATCTCTTACCATTTACGATTAAAGTTCGAATGCACTAAAATTTAAATAAAGACAGTTTGTTGTATTATAATCAAGTACAATTAGCAACATGTATTAGCACGCGTCGGAAGCAATCAAAAATAATATCTCACAGAGAGATTGCGTGCTCATAAATATTTTTAAGCCGTTCATGCGAGTGATTATTTCTGCTATTTTCGTCCATTTTCCTTAATTAGGTATTTAGAAGTATTTTGTTCCTATTCCAACCTACCCGACATTCCCGGTACCATTCCCTTTACGTAGGTACCTTTTTTGGAGTATTCTGTAGTAGAAGTTCTAACCAATTGCACTCTGACTCAGGCATCGTTTAACTTGGTGCAAAACTATTCGGTAAGCAATATGTAATATGCTTTTTTTATTGTTTTTGCACTACATTGAGCGATGTCTAATCTTACGATAGCGAGAGATTTGGATTTCAATTTACCAGTACTTAAATATAAATAGTTGATTCGATCGAACAGTTACTTAAATCACTTATATTGCTCTCGCTGTCGTAAAAAAAATTGGTCTGAAATCTATAGAATCACCTACTAGTTCTTGCCTACTTAACCAGTGTTTTATATACCCTCTCATACGTGTATACTTAGATATTAATTTATAGATAGGCCTCATAAATTGTAAATAACGTCTCCATGTGTATTTTTTGTACGAATCTGGAATTCCTGTCACTAATTTAGCAAGGCTGATATATAGAGTTAGTAATAAAAAGCCAGCTGGACAAATGTATTTGTGCCATTTGGCTTATACTTTGGATTTGAAACAGTAAACCATTGAAATCAAGAAAGAAAATAAATACTAAAAATGAAATCGTATATATGTATGCATTTTTCTAGACGTACCAGTAAGAGAACAACCTCTGTTGTTAGTCGAATAACATAGTTCCATAGATGTTGTGCTCAAATACCGATTTGTGATGTCGAAGTATTTTTATAATTGTGCGTTTTGTAGTACTATTCTGTTAAATAGGTATATCTACTAATAAATAACTTATAAACATTCAGCGAGTTTTATTTATAGTCCTGGTATTCAAAATGCAGTTAAATTAGATTCTCTTCATGAGCAAATAACTTCAAAGTATTTGAAAATTTTTCAAAACCTACATTACACACACGTGGTTCGGGGTGGGTAACAAAGAAGGAAGTTGGGGAGGCTGTGTTAGTTAGACTCAATTGGATTCATACAACTTGTGATGCTGGTGACCCCCCACATACACCATCACCACAACCGAGGCACGCAGCACAGTCCGGAGTCGAACGGGCGACCCAACGGAAGACTGCGCGCGCTGCGCCGGTCGGCCGTCGGCGCTCGGTGTTGTAGCCGCACGTTACTCGACGCACGTATCGCGCGCGTAGCAGCTGCGTTCCTATAAAAATAATAGTTTAAAAAAACTAAAAAACACGCTTTAAAAAATAAAAAATAAATTTTAATAAATTTCAATTCACTATTCTTATAGTGCAGTAAAAAATCTTAATAAGCAATTATTATATTGTTATATCCAGATCAAAATTTGTAAACAATTCTAAATATTGATAAAATAAATAATAATAGTTTAAAATATTTTATTGTAAAAAATGCGTGGGGTGCATGGTGTCAATTGTCAAGGATTGTCATTTTGATAGCATCTTAAAAAGCACCCCACGCTTTTTTTACAATAAAATATTTTAAACTATTATTATTTATTTTATCAATATTTAGAATTGTTTACAAATTTTGATCTGGATATAGCAATATAATAATTGCTTATTAAGATTTTTTACTGCAATATAAGAATAGTGAATTGAAATTTATTAAAATTTATTTTTTATTTTTTAAAGCGTGTTTTTTAGTTTTTTTAAACTATTATTTATTTTCTATTTTTTAGTTGCATTTTTTCTTTCTAACTTTACCCACTCACCTACAACCCCCAAACCCCCTAAACCCAACCCCCCAACATCCCCCACCCCATTTCCCCAAACCTCCCCCAAACCCCACACCCTTACCCCCAATCCCCTAAACCCCCCTTACCCCCTCCTCATTTTACAAACCCCCGAACCACCTAAACCCAACCCCCCTAACACCGAACCACCATACCCCCGGAAACCCCCCCTCCCCCCACCTTTTTCTTTCTAACTTTACCCCCTCACCTACAACCCCCAAACCCCCTAAACCCAACCCCCCAACATCCCCCACCCCATTTCCCCAAACCTCCCCCAAACCCCACACCCTTACCCCCAATCCCCTAAACCCCCCTTACCCCCTCCTCATTTTACAAACCCCCGAACCACCTAAACCCAACCCCCCTAACACCGAACCTCCATACCCCCGGAAACCCCCCCTCCCCCCCCACCCCCCCCCCCACCCCCACTCCCCCCACCCGTCACCTGCCCCCCCCCTCCCACACCCCCCACCCCGCCACCTACCGCCCCCCCTTCCAGTTCCATCATCAAACCCTTGTTACCATCTAGGCCTCTTACCCCCTCCCCATTTCCCACAACCCCCCAAAATCACTTACCCCCGAACCCCCCAACACCCCCACCCTATTTCCCGTAACCCCCCCCATACCCCATTCCCCCCCCAACCCGCCACCTACCCCCCTTCCAGCTCCATCATCAGACTCTTGTTACCATCTAGGACCAAAGTACTCGTCAAAACGAATCAAACGAGCCCAAACTCGATGGGGTTGTTTCGTTTTATTGTGGAGTGCCTTTGGCCATCTTCCAGCTCCATCATCAGACCCTGGTTACCATATGGGATCAAAGTGCTCGTCAAGACGAATCAAACGAGCCCAAACTCGATGGGGTTGTGTCGTTTTATTGTGGAGTCCCTTTGGCCATCTTCCAGCTCCATCATCAGACCCTGGTTACCATCTGGGATCAAAGTGCTCGTCAAGACGAATCAAACGAGCCCAAACTCGACGGGATTGTGTTGTTTTATTACATAGTTCCTATGGCCACCATCCAGCTCCATCATCAGATCAGCTCCATGTTACAATAATATTGCATTGTCATCCAATTTACACATATGTTCAAAATTTCAGCTCAATCGGAAACCGGGAAGTGGGTCAAAATCGCGCCCTAAGGAGTCGGTTACAAACAAACATACAAACATACATACAAACATACAGGTGAAGCTAATATAATAATAATAAAATAAAAAAATAAATATATAAAAGCGTGTAAAAAGGCGCCGAGCGCGCCGATCCGTGGGCAGTCTTATACCTCACGTCTAAGGTGAAACGGTTCGGACCGCATCCCACGGTTCGTGCCCTCTGCGGACGAGGTATTCGATTGTACGCCCCCTGCCTGCCTTATTTCAATACTTACTCCTTTCCCGTTCCTGGCCTGCAATAGCGCGGTTGGTCGATCCCCAAACCGTGCTATCAGGACCTCTCCCGGAAATCGTACGGCCGGTCATCACCACGCTGAGCGATTGACGGGTTTCCCCCTGGTGGAAGGCGGTCGGTCCCGTACCACACCGACTCCATCAGCCGACCCCCCGAGGTGCGCGGCCGGTCTATACCACGCTGTACCCTCGGGTATCCGACTTTGACCAGCGCGGCAGGTCGAACCCACGCCGTGCGGTTAAAGGCATCCCGATCTTCCCCGTAGGGACCCCGGCTAGGCGCGGGAATCTCCCGAGATTCCACCCGCGGTAGGTCACGCCCTCCGGCGACATCCACCAGTCGTAGTGTTAGCATATAAGGTTAATTGTTATAAATATAATAAACGGGCATAAAAGCCCTCCGCATGTATATTTGATAAACGGTTGTTTATTTCTTCCCCAATTCCTATTCTCTGAAGTCTACCGTCATATACTCCCAGCCGGGTTCGATTCCCGGCCGGAGCCACGCGCACGACCCCTCCCGGGCCGTCCGTACCGACTTAACTACTCCCAGCCAGGTTCGATTCCCGGCCGGAGCCACGCGCACGGCCCCTTCCGGGCCGTCCGTACCGACTGAACTACTCCCAGCCGGGTTCGATTCCCGGCCGGAGTGTACGGTGCCCCCTCCGGGCACACCGTTACAAACTAAATATAAATAAATACATATAAATATGTCCCATAGCTCTTATGTCGTTGAATTAAGGCATGGCCTGGTTACATAAATATGACAGGATTAAATCGATACATATTTTTGCAGTTAACTGTACAAAGTTTTTGAGAAACGCTCAGTTCCACACCACTGTCAGTATCAGCGAGATAAGTTAGAGGATAAGTATTCGTGAGCCAAACAGGAAGTATAAAGATATTCGCAGCTGGCTGTACGAATGATATAAATGTCAAACTGACACTTGACTAAAATAAAGTTTTCAAAGGCGCAGACCAAGCGCAGACTTATGGTATTCGAATTAAAGCAATGTCCCGTCGCATGCCGAGAAGCAGTGTGGGGCAAATCAACTAATTTCGTCAATCAACTGATCAATCATGACTAATGTAATCATGATTGATTTAATCATGATTGAACTAATATCAATCAGTCAACGCCACAAATCATTAGTCATTCCATCGTTAGTTTTAATCACGACCATGTGATTGATGCTTCTAACGGAATGTGAATTTGTTTTTGTTTCGTCGTACTTACTTCTGTTCCAGTTATCGCTTTTCTGGTAGTTTTATACTGTCTTTATGTTATCTTAGGGTAAATTAACGTAATCGTGTAGCGATCCAAATTCATCAAATTAAAACAATCAAAAGAAAAATATATTTAAAGCACCAATTTGTTGGCATTTGTGTCCAGTATGGTCAAGGACATGAGCTACTATGGAACCATTTCCCAGTAAACGTCATAGTGACATCGCATTAATTAACAAGGAAAATCGTAATTACTTTTTCTTTGAATAGGTTCCATGGTGGCTCATGAATTAAAGTCATAAACAATAATCATAAACGATCAATCATGACTGCTTGACTAAGATTGAAACTAATCAATCATCAATCACCACACCATGACTAAACTAACAAATCATTAGTCATCAATCATTAGTCAAACTAAATTTTGCCCAACACTGCCGTGAAGTAATAAAAAAACCTGCATTCTATTCTCGTTTGTTCAAATAATACCAATAATTTAGATTAAAATAAAAATACAAAAAATAGCCTTAAATCCGTCGCAGATTTGCGTTACGGCTTCCGAAAGGATATTCAGGATCATTCGAAGCGAACTGGAAAAGAACTAAAGAAAAGGGATGATCAAAAGGGAAAGAAACATAAAATTCATAGTCTTTTTTTTATTTTCAAACAATAGTTTCCAATGTAAAAATGTAACAAAATCAAAAACGAGTTTGTAAAAATAAACAAAACGACGTAAGTACAAGAATTCAATGATTTTTTTAGTTTCTTTGCATTTTATAAACCAAATTATATCGATCAGTCAAAGTAGGTTCAATAATCACGCTTCAAAACAAAACAAAAACAAAAAAACAATAACGTTGTCTTTCCTTAATTAATGACCGAGTTGTGTCGTCAGACATCATAAGATGTATAGACATGTCTATTGTACAGTCAGCATCAAAAGTAGCTGGTCACTTTCGTACCTTGTCGCTTTACAGTTAGATGCAAAACGTCATACTTGATTGACCATTGTGTTATTACGACAAAGTACAAAAGTGACCAGCTTTATGATGCTGACCGTACTACGGCCTTTAAGAAAAAAGAAAATTATAAGTCGTTCTACGTGACGATTTGTGTTGTATTCATTATGTGTTCAAACAACGAAGCTTTTCGGCGTTTAATTACTCACAAAAAGCAGACAAAATAATTTATAATAATACTGTGACTAGAAGTATTAGAACACATTGAAAAAACCACAACCCTTAGACGCAGGCGTCAGTGATCTAACAGGGTCTTTATCGATGTTGGACGCATGCTGAACCGTTACACCGACACCCCAGCTTAAATTAGACCATTTTGTTCAAGGTAGATAAAATCTTGAAATACGGCTATCCAACGCAGGTGCGTTTCCTTGGTTGCTCGAGGTACTTCACGTAGAGATGTGTATAGAGTTCCTTCGCGTCGGGCACGGAACCCGCTTCGGCGGCCTTCTTTGCTTCAACGCATGCAGTCTTTGCTTTCTTGTTTATTTCCTACAAAATGGGCCAAATATTACTCAGTATTCCGAGAGAGAATAATTGACAGAAACATTCTGGAGAACCCTTCCGCACCACGCACGAAATACTTTTGTTGACAGAAATTTTTAAAAAAGTGCTTAAAAGCATTTTAATTTATTAATGATGCTGCGTGCGTTCAGCCTGCTCCTGATCTCGTACCTACTCACTAGCCAACACTTTTAATACAAATTTCATGTCCTAATTATTATTATTTTACTATGAGGGAAGAATACGAGCAAGCATCTAATGGAAAAAAATTTAAATAAAAAACACAAATGCCTTCAAAAACACCCAAAAAAATATGAAATAAAAATTTAACCGACTATAATGAGCATTATAATATCTTTCTACTAATCTGTTTGAAGTCGGGCCTCAGCACGAGCTAGCAGGAGTGGTAGAAGCCAAACAGATAGTAGGTATAATAGGGATAATAGGTAGGTAAGTTAAATTACTACTATAAAGTTTGAGGTCCCAGGTTCGGTTCCCGCGTGGGGGCAGATATTTGTATGAAAAACACGAATGTTTGATCTCGGGTCTTGGGAGTTTAGATATGTATTTAAGTATGTATCTATCTATATAAGTATGTTTATCCGTTGCCTAGTACCCATAACACAAGCTTTGCTTATTTTGAGACTAGGTCGATTGGTGTGAATTGTCCCGGGATATTTATTTATTAATTTGATTACTAGGTCCACTCCTGCTGGCTCGAGCTGAGGCCCGACTTAAAACAGATTAGTAGAAAGATATTATAATGCTCATTATAGTCGGTTAAATTTTTATTTAATATTTTTTTGGGTGTTTTTGAAGGCGATTCTATTTTTATTTAAAAAAAAATATTTTTGGCTTTTTAGTTGTATTGGTATAAAAAAGATGCGTAGGCGTAGCCAGTAAAGGAAGCTCCGCTTCTGTTTACGCTCTGAGGATCGCAAGGTAACTAACGAACTTAACCAGGTTAAACGGGGGTGGATTGAAGTGGTTTTTATTGTCTCGTAAAAGGTGAGAAAAGTAGAGTATACTCCTCGGGGATAAAACTGATTTTGCCTTGGGCGCGCTTAAATCCTTCCCTAATCTCAGGACTCCATCTTAATTCCCTCGCTTCGCTCGGGAATCAACTAAAAACCCCCTCGCTACGCTTGGGAGTTAAACCTGGAGTCCCTCGTTTCGTTCAGAATTCAATATCGCGCCCGTGACATAATGCAGTGCTTTATCCCCTTGGTGTACAATCTACTATTCTCCCTGAACCAGTTTGATTGTAAAAAAGCGCTGATTAGTTATATCACGGATCTCACCTATAGTGAATGTGAAAAGATCCTTTGGTATTAATGTAGCAGCTACCTATACTATCTTTTGCTTTCTTGTATGTTGGTTTGGTGACACATGCATACACACACGTACACACACACACACACACACACACACACACACACACACACACACACACACACACACACGCACACACACATACACACACTCATGCTTTAGTTTTTTATGAAATAGATTAAGTATTTTAGTAAATATTGTATGAACGCACACTGTAATCTGAGAAATGTTCTATTTTTTGGAAGAGCGAGGTCTTCTGCTACAGGTAATTACCTTAATTACTTACCTACTAGAAGGCCCCAACCTCAACGTGTAATATGATAGAGTTATATCAATAAACGATTATTATTATTATATGTTGGTACGGATTTTCGATCACGGACCCATGGGGACCCGGTCATTTGAAAGGCATTCATGGGGCCGAAGCCAACATGAAGAGGCCTTTGGTACCATATAATATAAATGAGATGGGCGCAACTATGGAGGTCTATCCTAATACACCATGAGGATGTGCTAGCGGACAGTCCTCCACAGTTGCCAATCTATTGCCAGGTAGGAATCGACATGGAATTGGCTATGGGGTTGGGATGTATTATTATTATGTTGGTACGGATTTCCGATCACGGGCCCATGGGGACCCGGTCATTTGAAAGGCATACATGGGGCCGAAGCCAACATGAAGAGGCCTTTGGTACCATATATATAAATGAGATGGGCGCAACTATGGAGGTCTATCCCCTAATACACCATGAGGATGTGCTAGCGGACAGTCCCCCACAGTTGCCAAACTATTGCCAGGTAGGAAGTGACATGGAATTGGCTATGGGGTTGGAATGTTGTGGACAGGATTACCGGGCTATGGAGTGAGATAACGGACACCTACCATTTCAATATCTCATAAACTGAACTTTTGGTAGGCGGTGACTCGCTGTTCACTAAATGGGCCCCTCAAACTATTGCCCGCTCGGGGCAACGAGGCGGCAACATTGGTGTGAACGGCTAAGGATGGAGAGGTGTCCCTGGACTTTAAACTTCAAAATGCCAACTCGCCACTTACGGCCAAACACATCCATCCTTCGAGCATGTAGCTCTTGCGCTCCACTCTAGGCAACCAACAAAGGCAAACCAGAGGCGGGGTGGGTGTGTAACTGTGTGTGAGTGTGTGTATAAGCGCATGTGTGTATGTGTACCCCTGGAGGTCTCGGGTTCGTGGTGTCGCTACGCACCAACAGCTCGCCACAAGCCGCCCTGCGATGACTGACTGCACTGGTGACACGACAACACCAGCGGGCGATGAGGTCGTCACATCCCTACGCCTTTGTATTATTATTATTATGTTGGTACGGATTTCCGATCACGGGCCCATGGCGACCCGGTCATTTGAAAGGCATACATGGGGCCGAAGCCAACATGAAGAGGCCTTTGGTACCATATAATATAAATGAGATGGGCGCAACTATGGGGGTCTATCCCCTAATACACCATGAGGATGTGCTAGCGGACAGTCCCCCACAGTTGCCAAACTATTGCCAGGTAGGAAGCGACATGGAATTGGCTATGGGGTTGGGATGTTGTGGACAGGATTACCGGGCTATGGAGTGAGATAACGGACACCTACCATTTCAATATCTCATAAACTGAACTTTTGGTAGGCGGTGACTCGCCATTCACTAAATGGGCCCCTCAAACTATTGCCCACTCGGGGCAACGAGGCGGCAACATTGGTGTGAACGGCTAAGGATGGAGAGGTATTCCTGGACTTTAAACTTCAGAATGCCAACTCGCCACTTACGGAAACACATCCATCCTTCGAGCATTAGCTCTTGCGCTCCACTCTAGGCGACCAACAAAGGCAAACTAGAGGCGGGGTGGGTGTGTAACTGTGTGTGAGTGTGTGTATAAGCGCATGTGTGTATGTGTACCCCTGGAGGTCTCGGGTTCGTGGTGTCGCTAAGCACCAACAGCTCGCCACATTATTATTATTATTATGTTGGTACGGATTTCCGATCACGGGCCCATGGGGACCCGGTCATTTGAAAGGCATTCATGGGGCCAAAGCCAACATGAAGAGGCCTTTGGTACCATATAATATAAATGAGATGGGCGCAACTATGGAGGTCTATCCCCTAATACACCATGAGGATGTGCTAGCGGACAGTCCTCCACAGTTGCCAATCTATTGCCAGGTAGGAATCGACATGGAATTGGCTATGGGGTTGGGATGTTGTGGACAGGATTACCGGGCTATGGAGTGAGATAACGGACACCTACCATTTCAATATCTCATAAACTGAACTTTTGGTAGGCGGTGACTCGCCATTCACTAAATGGGCCCCTCAAACTATTGCCCACTCGGGGCAACGAGGCGGCAACATTGGTGTGAACGGCTAAGGATGGAGAGGTGTTCCTGGACTTTAAACTTCAAAATGCCAACTCGCCACTTACGGAAACACATCCATCCTTCGAGCATTTAGCTCTTGCGCTCCACTCTAGGCGGCCAACAAAGGCAAACTAGAGGCGGGGTGGGTGTGTAGCTGTGTGTGAGTGTGTGTATAAGCGCATGTGTGTATGTGTACCCCTGGAGGTCATGGGTTCGTGGTGTCGCTATTATTATTATTATGTTGGTACGGATTTCCGATCACGGGCCCATGGGGACCCGGTCATTTGAAAGGCATTCATGGGGCCGAAGCCAACATGAAGAGGCCTTTGGTACCATATAATATAAATGAGATGGGCGCAACTATGGAGGTCTATCCCCTAATACACCATGAGGATGTGCTAGCGGACAGTCCTCCACAGTTGCCAATCTATTGCCAGGTAGGAATCGACATGGAATTGGCTATGGGGTTGGGATGTTGTGGACAGGATTACCGGGCTATGGAGTGAGATAACGGACACCTACCATTTCAATATCTCATAAACTGAACTTTTGGTAGGCGGTGACTCGCCATTCACTAAATGGGCCCCTCAAACTATTGCCCACTCGGGGCAACGAGGCGGCAACATTGGTGTGAACGGCTAAGGATGGAGAGGTGTTCCTGGACTTTAAACTTATTATTATTATTATTATCTGCCAAGAGAAAATTTTCTCTATCGTAGCTTAAATTGAGTTTCAAATCCTGGCCCTATACTACGAAGCGCGAAATTCGAAATTCGTTTCATGCCGTTCCCCTCACGTTAATGGTATTTATTACGAGAGTGAGAGGGACCACACGATCCGAACTTCGAACTTCGAATTTCGTAGTGACCCCCCTGTGCGTAAATGCGGTGGTGGGGCGCGTCATTTTAAATTAGACAAGCTTCTAACAATCTATTAATTCAAGATCAGCAACTAACCCTAATAAGTAGGCCAAAGCTATATTTACCTCGATCTCCTCATCCGTTGCCAATTTCTTTTCCACGATCAATTTCTTCAGCTTGTTGATGGGGTCCTTGTTCTTCCTGACCTCCTGGACCTCCTCCCGAGTTCTGTAGCTCACTCCAGGGTCCGACATGGAATGCCCATAGTACCGGTAAGTCTGCATCTCTACTATTATTGGACCCTGTCCGGAACGGCTGTATTCTGATGCTACCTTTGCTATTTCCTGCAATTGAAATGCAATAAGTAAACTTGTCTGATCCACAGGTGACCATAGGGCTGGCTCTTTCCTCGGTCAACGTATTAGCATTGCCATACAAAGAGGAAACGCAGCCAGCCTTATGGGCACCCTGCCCATTAGTTAGCTATCTGTGGGATATTTGTAAATGTAAGTTTTGAGGATATGATTAAGTTTATTTAAGTTTTTTTTTTAGTTCATTTAAGTTCTCTTAAATAATTGAAATATTTTGTGTAAATAAAAGTCACAACAATATGATTCTTGAGATACAGCCTTGTGATAGAAATCCAGATGAAACTGCAGTTAGGGAATTTTCATTTAAAAAAAAGCGCAATTTACTTTTTTATTATTTAATTTTGGTGTTAGCTCTTGATTCTGAGTAAGGAAAGACCAAAATTTCCTCATTTAAAAATGCGCCTTTTAAAATGACAGACATGGCGAAACTATAAAGGTTCCGTTTTTGCCATTTCGGCTCCGGAACGCTAAAAATGGATGTTTCCATTATACGTCGGAAGGTACCTAATGTTAATACTCACCCTAACACTAATGACGTCCATGCCGTCAGCCCGAATGCCAGGAATGACTCGGCCAGCCTGGAAATACTTGGTGCTGGACGAGGAGCGCTCGGACGCAGTTCCCATGCCGTAGTAGTTGTTCTCGCAGACGAACACCACGGGAATTTTGAGCAACGACGCTATGTTGAAGGACTCGTGCACCTGCAATTAATTTGGCAAGGTATTAGGGTCATCAGACGAGCTTGTCAACCGCCTCGCTTTTGTGCTCAACTTTTTTTTAATTAATTAATTTATTTTTGTTCGCCAACAGGTACAACACTATAAAATTAACAAAATAACTATGCGTTTATCATCATCATCAGCCTATACATGTCCCACTACAGGACACAGGCCTCCTCTCAGAATGAGAGGGGTTGAGCCGTAGTTCCCACTTGGGCCCAGTGCGGATTGGGAACTTCACACATACCATTGAATTTCTTCGCAGGTGTATGCAGGTTTCCTCACGATGTTTTCCTTCACCAGCACTGCCCACTGCTACTTGAGTCTGGCGATTCTCTAATGCCGCGATAATCTAAGATATTTCTATGTCCTGTACATGAGAAGGCGAATTGATACAGGTAATTTTTACACGCTTTATATTAGCTTCACCTGTATGTTTTTTTGTATGTATGTTTGTATGTATGTTTGTATGTTTGTTTGTAACCGACTCCTTAGGGCGCGATTTTGACCCACTTCCCGGTTTCCGATTGAGCTGAAATTTTGCACATATGTGTAAATTGGATGACAATGCAATATTATTGTAACATGGAGCTGATCTGATGATGGAGCTGGATGGTGGCCATAGGAACTATGTAATAAAACAACACAATCCCGTCGAGTTTGGGCTCGTTTGATTCGTCTTGACGAGCACTTTGATCCCAGATGGTAACCAGAGTCTGATGATGGAGCTGGAAGATGGCCAAAGGGACTCCACAATAAAACGACACAACCCCATCGAGTTTGGGCTCGTTTGATTCGTCTTGACGAGCACTTTGATCCCATATGGTAACCAGGGTCTGATGATGGAGCTGGAAGATGGCCAAAGGCACTCCACAATAAAACGACACAACCCCATCGATTTTGGGCTCGTTTGATTCGTCTTGACGAGCACTTTGATCCCATATGGTAACCAGGGTCTGATGATGGAGCTGGAAGATGGCCAAAGGCACTCCACAATAAAACGAAACAACCCCATCGAGTTTGGGCTCGTTTGATTCGTTTTGACGAGTACTTTGGTCCTAGATGGTAACAAGAGTCTGATGATGGAGCTGGAAGGGGGGTAGGTGGCGGGTTGGGGGGGGAATGGGGTATGGGGTAAGGGGGTCGGGGGTTTAGAAGGTTGGGGGTTAGGGTGTGGCGGTTGGGGTTAGGGGATGGGGGGGGGTTTGCGGGAAATAGGGTGGGGGTGTTGGGGGGTTCGGGGGTAAGTGATTTTGGGGGGTTGTGGGAAATGGGGATGGGGTAAGAGGCCTACATGGTAACAAGGGTTTGATGATGGAACTGGAAGGGGGGGCGGTAGGTGACGGGGTGGGGGGTGTGGGAGGGGTGGGGTGGGGGGGGCAGGTGACGGGTGGGGAGAGTGGGGGTGGGGGGAGGGGGGGTTTCCGGGGGTATGGGGGTTCGGTGTTAGGGGGGTTGGGTTTAGGTGGTTCGGGGGTTTGTAAAATGAGGAGGGGGTAAGGGGGGTTTAGGGGATTGGGGGTAAGGGTGTGGGGTTTGGGGGGGGTTTGGGGAAATGTGGTGGGGGATGTTGGGGGGTTGGGTTTAGGGGGTTTGGGGGTTGTAGGTGAGGGGGTAAAGTTAGAAAGAAAAAAATGCAACTAAAAAATAGAAAATAAATAATAGTTTAAAAAAACTAAAAAACACGCTTTAAAAAATAAAAAATAAATTTTAATAAATTTCAATTCACTATTCTTATAGTGCAGTAAAAAATCTTAATAAGCAATTATTATATTATTATATCCAGATCAAAATTTGTAAACAATTCTAAATATTGATAAAATAAATAATAATAGTTTAAAATATTTTATTGTAAAAAAAACGTGGGGTGCTTTTTAAGATGTTATCAAAATGACAATCCTTGACAATTGACACCATGCACCCCACGCTTTTTTACAATAAAATATTTTAAACTATTATTATTTATTTTATCAATATTTAGAATTGTTTACAAATTTTGATCTGGATATAACAATATAATAATTGCTTATTAAGATTTTTTACTGCACTATAAGAATAGTGAATTGAAATTTATTAAAATTTATTTTTTATTTTTTAAAGCGTGTTTTTTAGTTTTTTTAAACTATTATTTATTTGTATATCCACCTGGCCCTGGTTGGCCGCTCCGTCGCCATACAGGGTGAAGCACACGCCGCAGTCATCGGTGTACATGTGGCCAAAGCCCAACCCGACGCCAAGAGGCACCTAAACAATAAACAGGCAAAAACAAAATTATTTATTTATATAAATATGTATGCATTACTAACAATAAACGCGTTGTCGTGTTACAAACAATAACTGGTTATTATGGGTTACGCGATATTCATCTGTATTGCTTTTTCTTCCGGTTTCGCATTTCTTCAGATCTGCCGCTCATCATGTTCGAGTTTCATCAATTTCGTATTTTATAATGTTCGCAATTTTTCAGAATAGTATGTGAAGTATGTAAATAAAACCCCATTAAGCGAATTATTAGGTACCTAACGTAGGTAGTTTACGTTGCCCAAAGCATACGCCATACGTCTGTGAGGACGTGGTTACGTTGCGAAGTGTCGAAACTATTGCTTAGGATTTTGACCAGGGCCGGTGTAATCAGGCCCATTAAACGCCTTATAAGTATAGTCGACCATGTAAGTGCTTTACCATTTTTTGTGACAGTTCCTCCATCAGAATAAAACCAATAAGGCCGATTGTCACATTGACTTGTAAGTGAAAATAGCCTTTGACGTCTTAAGTCGTACAACTGACATTGAACCTTAGGGTGGTAAAAGAGTTTCTTGGTCGACTATACTTAGTTAATTTTCCGATCTTGTGGGGAGAGACCGCAACAGAGAATATTTTCAGTAGGCAGATGTGTTGAAGACCGAGTTCCGAAGGAAGAGACTGACTTGGAAGTTGTATGCACCCGTGTCGAGAAACTTCGATAGCGCGACATGTAGATTAGTTATGAATGACGTCACCAGCGCTCGCTACTCTACTCATGCATCGTAGCAGTTCATCTATTCGATAATTACCTAGGCGGCGCTACGTTAAACAATTCAATTCTGTCCATTACCTGCCCACCAACGATTCCCTGGCCACCGTAGAAGTACGGTGGCACGAAGAGATGCATAGAGCCCGCTTTGCCACCCATGAGACCATCCGCCTTGCCCGTCAGCTCGGACAGCACAAAATGCGGCCCGTCCTTGCCTTTCTTCCTTTGGAACATCATCGCGAAACCTGCGAGACGTTAATGGATAGGATAGGTCATTAATTTTAATAGATGGGTGCTCTCTAAGCGTGCCGTGGATGCGGGCTATGGATGGTAGTGTCGATACATTGCATAGCTCGAACTGCGCATCTTCCTCGCAAAACTATTTCACGGCTGCACATCTTCATAGGGCATTTTCCTCGAACGGCTACATAGATTAGCATTTTTTGATATGGTGACACTTTATAAAATCCTTCACGGAGATCTTGACGGAGATTTTATGGCCTTTATTGGCTTTAGAGCCAGTATGAAGCGCACACGGAGTCACAATTTGTTTGCCTTACCAATGACTGACAATAATGTTACTCACAATGCTCCAATACAACGTATGTGTCGTCAGTTCAATAAGCTGGACACTGATATCGATATCTTTCACGATTCTCGAGCCGTATTCACGCATAAAATTTCTTTATAAACAGAAACCTGTTCTGTATTGCATGATTTGCATGTCTAAACTATTATTAATATAGGTGCGTAGGTACATCTAGTGCAAATTAATGTATTGTTAAATAAAATAAGTACATTGTTTAAGATAGCCCCGAAGCGTAATTGTAGCGATTAGTGTGCTCTGCCTACCCCCCTTTGGGGATACAGGCATGTTGTGTGTATAGTGTATGTGTGCATGTATAATAAGTTTTATAAATAAAAATAGATAACTTTTGTGTAGTAGGAAAATATGGAAATAAGTAGGTTCGAATGATTAGTTTCTGGTGTGCATAAATGTTGTGTACAATTGTAATTGTGTTGTAGACAAACCCATGTTAATCTTGTAAGGTTTAAATTGTGCTATTGTTTACAATATGTAATTGTACCTAACTGATAAATAAATAAATAAATAAATTAATGGAAACGGCCACATAGGTTCGTAGCGCAGCTTTCACATCGTCGCAGCATAGCTGCAGAGCACATGCACACACAGCGGCAGTCGCGTACTGACTCTCCGTACGACCGATAACAACATCAAATGTCATACTTGCACTTTTAACTTCAAGCTTCAAACGTATCGTTGAGCTTCATCAGTAGGGGAGAGTGGGGTAACTGCGAACACCTAAGGAAAATTTGAAATAAAACAAAAAGAAATAAAGTTATTAAAGCTATTTATTAATCAGTCTTTAGTTAAAGTAATCAACTATATGTTTTTATAATCAACAGACATATTTTTTTTAATATAATCAAGTTATAATAAAGAAAAAAAACTTCTGGTGTTCGCTATTACCCTACACGACGTGGGTTAATTACGGATACTGAGTGGGGTAACCTCGGACACACTCTAACTAGCGCAAAAATCACACATCACATCACATTTACTAATGGTGCAAAAATGCGGCCTTTAACTATCTCTACACCAACAACAAATGTGTTTAGGTATATTAAAACCTAAAAATATTATCACAACCATATTTTTAAATGTTTAAGGTGTATTACAACTAAATACAGTGATATTTTTGTTTTAAATTAATTTATATATACGTGAAATACTGTATTTTTATTACATTAACTATTTGGTTACGGTACAGAGTATATAGAGTATAATATTTCACCACATTTATTGTTTAGAGGTAACTACGAACGTTCGTAGTTACCCGATTCAAATCGTCCGCCATTAGTCGACTCGCCCAGAAACGCAACATAAATATTTTATTTGAGGTTAGAATCACGCGGTGCGTGATACGTGTGCTTCCAATCATTGTTTATTTACATGTTATTTTACGTTATGTTACGTGTGTTTTTCGTAAAGTGAGAAACAAACATTCAAAATTACACAAAAATAAGATGAATTTGTTAAAAAACATTCAAGATAACTTACCGTGAACGGTGAGCGCGGCCTCACTAAACCACTTACTGTTAGGCACTGGGTTCAGGGCCGACTTGAGATCGCGCTATTCAAAATATCTCCTGTCCTATTCTAACTTATTTAAACCTGTGCGTCCGCCGTTACCCGCCGTCCGCGTTTCCCCCACCCTCCCCTACGCCTCGCCTCATTTGAAGTAGGACATTGTACTGGTAAGACGACCAGATGGTCTAGTGGTTAGAGAACCTGACTATGAAGCTTGAGGTCGCGGCTTCGATTCCCATGTCGGGGCAGATATTTGTATGAAAAATACGAATGTTTGTTCTCGGGTCTTGGGTGTTTAATATGTACTTAAGTATGTATCTATCTATATAAGTATGTTTATCCGTTGCCTAGTACCCATAACACAAGCTTTGCCTAGCTTACTTTGGGACTAGGTCAATTGGTGTGAATTGTCCCGTGATATTTATTTATTTATTTATTTATTTACTGGTTGAGTGCCGAAAAGAGGCTACTCTTACAAATTCTTTTTGAAATCGTGTCGTTCCCAAGACTTCATTTTGAATACTTAAGTATTAATAAGTTGCATCTTTCTCTGCTCTATCTACGATCAGTGGATCCCTACCGTGGCATCTATAAGATGTGATCAAATTGTCCGGCGGGTTCATGGCAGCGACGATGCCGGTACCGACTGCTTCCGTCCCAGCATAGAGGTGGCAGAACCCGTAGATCTTCTTAGCTTTGTACAGATTCGCAGCTTCTGTCTCCATTCGTCTTATCAGGACCATATTTTCATACAGCTCTAGGGCCTCCTTCCTGGTTACCTCGACTTCTGTTGGGATCTTGGATTTGTCGAAATTGTGGACTTCTGGGGTCTGGAAGTTTGCCAGTGAATTACTATGACTATGTAGTTAAAAATAAAGACCTTATACTGTCGCGTAAGTATAAAGGCCGGCGCAGACCGGATGCATGTGTGTCACGTCATGCACACGCTCCGATTGTGGTGAGTGAAGCTGTGGGAGGGATGGCGCACTAGATGCGTGCACATACTTACTTAGTGTGCCATCTTTCTTACAGTTTCACTCATTACAACTGGTGCGTGACACGCACACACGTCTGGTCTGTGCCGGCCTTTAGTGTTACCAGCAAACGAACTACCTACAACCTTTTGCCAGGCGTGAATCAATCAATACCTACCAGCTTTATAATTCAAGAACCTAGCCATAGTAAAAGTACAGTACCGATTGCGTACTTATGTAGGTAGCTGCAGTCAGCACCAGAAGTGGTATTAGCAGCTTAGTTGTAGTGCACAAAGTGGTCTCTACACACCCCCTTATTATTTTAGCAATAGAGTCGTAGGTATTCAGATCATTTTGAGTGCCAAAATCGTTCATCCACTTTTGCCATGACTGTAACTAAACTTGCTGACTGGATCTAAATTCATTGCGTCTTTGGGGGTAATTGCAATAGAGAGATCTCTCTCCAGGCAGATGTTATGCCTGGGGACCGAAGTCCAATGGATGAAAGTTGGAAGTTGTATTTATGCAGCCGAGTTGAGAAACTTCGATAGCGTGATGTAGGATTGTAGTGATTAGTTCCTTATGTGATGACTAGATGGCGCTAATAGTCGCTACATCAGCCCCCCTTTTAGACCGGAGGTCGATACGAATTGCAGTGGAGTGCACTCTGTGCGTCATGTGGGCGCTTGCAAGGGCCAGTCGCTCAGAGCCTCGTCGGCGACCATTGTTGTTCCTCTGCTACTTGTGAATGCATGCCTGTTGCGTGATTGCTCGGAGCCTTGTTGGCGAGCGTTGGTTGATTGATTGATTGGCAAGTGGAAGTAGTGGGAGGAGGATTTGCGAACTGTAGACACCAGGCAGATAATAGATACATGCTAATGGTGCACAGTGCGGTGAGTATGGCTTGCTGTGAGACTGCGTCATCCGTCTTGTGTGTCTGAAGGTTGCGATTTTTTGTCCAATGTCGTGGGTCACCAATTTGGGGGTAGGCTGCATTAGAGAGATATTTCTCCAGGCAGATGTTATGCCTGGGGACCGAAGTCCAATGGGTGAAAGTTGGAAGTTGTATTTATGCAGCCGAGTTGAGAAACTTCGATAGCGTGATGTAGTGATTACCCTTATGTGATGACTAGATGGCGCTAGTAGTCGCTACACGTGTATTAAGTACTAGCACATCGCTAATTAGGTATCTACTTTACTACCATAATGTTGTTTCGCGAAAATGCTGAAACGTCGCGAAACGTCGAGGTTACTTCAGCAATAGGTATATCATCGTCGTCATCCCTCACGTGGTATTTGGGTGACATTTGACTTTCATTTTTGGGGATAGGCTACAATAGAGAGATCTCCGAAGTCCAATGGATGAAAGTTGCAAGTTGTATTTATGCAGCCGAGTTGAGAAACTTCGATAGTGAGATGCAGGACGTAGTAGTTAGTTTCTCGTGTGATGACCAGATGGCGCTAGTAGACGCTACACATTTATTGACCTAAAGTAATTGAAAAGAGAAATAAGCCGAAAATGACATACAGAAATAGGCACTGTGGCTTCCTCAGCATATTGTCGTATGGGATTCTGCAACAAGGAGTTAGGAGGTTGTTATATGTATAGTATAGGTGTGAGAACTACCTATTAATTATCTTCATATTCAATACTAGCAGTTGCCTTCGGCTTCAGCTTCATTTATCGCTGTCCCACGGGAACTTCCCAATTTTCCGGGATAAAAAGTATCCTATCTAATCCAGGTTATAAACTAGCTGAGTGCCAAATTTTAGCCATATCTGTTCAGCCGATTTTGCGTGATGGAGTACCTAACTAACATCGCTGCGTCTAAACATCCTAACATCCAAACATTCGCATTTACAATATCAGTAGAGTGCTTGTAGAGTGGGTTAAATGAGCTGGTAAAAATATTATAAAAAAAATAAAGAAAGAAAATTATAAAAACATGCTAACCAACCATCAGACTGTCATTTTCCAAATTGCATTAATTTTTACTCTTAGCCAAACGACCAAGAGGCTCAACGATTCTTGGATCATTAAGAATCGATTTATAGTTTTCAGGAGGTTCTTTGTTCTTTATTGGGCCGATGTGGGACGAAATCAGTTTGAACAGTCGTTGGAAGCGCGGGGAGCTTTTTAGCGGCAAAGTCTTCTGGACACCATCGAGAACAATAAAACAAAAAAAGGCTTATAACTACTGCCTAAATCGATTTTCAAACTTCGTATCGTGCTGTTCCGTTCACGCTATTGTATTAAACAGAAGTGTGAAAGAGAGGGACGACGCGCTACGAACTATGTAGTAGTCTCTTGTCTCTTACTATTTGGAAATTCTTACAAATCTGTTGCCTGCAAGTTCGTCTGGGTAGAAACTGAAAGAGTGGTGCTTTACCCATTCTAGTCCACTTTCAAAGGGAAGTAAAAAACACTAGGTTGTAGATTTTATGATTCGGCATGACCAGCTAGATAAGGACTATTCAGTTTATCATCGAATAAAAACCTAAAGTGTTTGTAAATTAAGAGGGTTACTTACCAAAACATATTTTATTAAATTATTAAACTTGATATTTAAATTTCTACTGAATTTAGTCAACATTTTTCCTGTAATTTAGAATAGTTTAGCATCAAATTTGTGCGAACTTCGACATGTACCTACACGTCAAAATACATTTGACAATTTACCAACTACGTGCTGACACACAGTATTTTTTTAATAACTACTTTGCCAAACTCCTTAGGTTAGAAATAAAACTATGCGAATAGGTGAATCCTTTAAAAAAATCAAACAACTTTTTATTTCAACACATTTTATTAATAATTTAATTTCCCTTACAGTGTAGTAGTTATCAACGAAATGTGTAATTTATGAATTAAATAATAATGTGTGCGTTCAGGATACAATATTGATGGTACCGTGCTGGCAGTTTACACTTAATCCTATGTGATACGTTCGCAAATGCTACACACTCCCATAAATCACGAGGGCATCTTGCCTTTGTTGGTGTTGAAGATTACATTTATACAGTATATGTGAATGTGTGTGTAAACAATGATGTTTGTTCCGATAGATAGGTACTCACACTAACACAGCGTGCATGGTTACATCGTACCCACAACCAAAGGTGAAGCGCTTTCGTGAGTTGTAAGTTAACAAACAATTAGGCAATTAGGCTAAAAATTCGTTGATTTTTCAGTTCTAAGTACAGTAAGTAATACAGAGTGCAATGTGCCATTTTTTTGCATAAAAGTGAACAACACTGCGGACGAAAAAAGATCTATGCCCAACTAAATATACATATTTATATACATTTAAAAACGTAATATTCTACTACAGTAGTTAAATCACTTTAAGATCACTATCAG
This sequence comes from Archips crataeganus, assembly GCA_947859365.1. Taxonomy (NCBI): domain Eukaryota; kingdom Metazoa; phylum Arthropoda; class Insecta; order Lepidoptera; family Tortricidae; genus Archips; species Archips crataeganus. The sequence goes on from OX402064.1 coordinate 10,209,185, forward strand.
TTTTCAATCCCACTGATTTGTACAAATTCAGAAATATACTCATTATAAAAGCAGTTTTTTGATACAGTAGTTTTGGATTCAGCCTTTTAACAGAATTACTATGACAATTTCACTAAGCGAAGCCAGGCGTTTTTTGAGAAAAATACCACGTATAAGGGCCAATTTTTATTTTGCTGTCTGTTTTGACAATTTTTTTAATTTGGAAAATTTTATGTTTTTTCTGCTCAGAATCACGAGCTTTTTCGATCCTACTTGGAGAAAAAATGTGTCCCAAGTTTTTTTTTCCGTTGAGTTACAATTTTTCATAGACTTTATATGACCGTAACTATATGGAAGAACTGAAAATTATATGGAAATCATGGGACAGTTTTTTCTTCTAGTACAATCGAAAAAGCTCGTGATTCTGAGCCGTAGAGACTGACACTTGCTTGATTTACATCAGTTTACAACAAGTATAGGCTGTTACAAAAGTATGCCCAAAGCTGAAAGACGATTAAAAAATCCCTCGTCACTCTAGGACATTTAAAAAAAAACACTCAATTGCAATCCTAAGACGATGCTATATGACTACCCTTCTGTTAAGATGGTGTATGCCAATTTAAGTTGACCGTATTTTTAGCCTTTAAGATATTTTATGGACATTTTCGTAAATTTTATATATGGCCTGGATACATCCACGGCACGCCAAATGCACGTAGCTGTACTATTCGTGGGATTTTACTTCCTCATAGAGCCCAATGGTCACTCCAATCAAAACATTCGTAGTTTTCTTGTCTAGAGGCACGATGACAGCCAAAACAGTTAAGAAGTCTCATGGCTTTTGATAATAAAGTACTGTACAGTTAAAGACATATTTAACTATCGTTAAAGATGGAATGAATTAAAATCGATTTTTAAAAGAGAATGCCAAAAATACTAGCTTCGATTAAAACAAGTCATGCCTAAGTCAAGCATAATTTTCATGTCTCAAATTATATGACTTTTCCACACTAAGCTATACGCAGCAGTTCAGTATCATGGCGATCACACGTTACCTTGTCAAACTATGTCTCTGTTAAACAAAGCTACTTGGAGATTGGTTTCTCGAAAACATGTGACATATTATTTTGTGACCTGGTAGATATGCTTTACCTAACTTTCTTGATTCATTTTGAATTATGGTTTTTCGGTACATTTGGCATTATCTTTTCATAATGTTCACTTCATATACATATTGCCTGTCAACTGTCAAATAATTAATAGCAAATAATTTACGTCAAAAATGAGACAGGCAAAGTGACACCCTCATTTACCTTCTACTCTTCACGGTCGTAGTCTGAACGAATAATATTCTCAGCTCCATCTTTAAAAAGTTAAGTAAGCCTTTGACTACACTTTTTTTAATTTTGACGTTTGGCTTTTTTTTAATAACGTGTCCTCGGCATGACCTCGAGATGCTGCAACGGCGCCTCCGGATGCATTCCCCTGATGATTTTCTCCGCGTTATTGTAATAGATGTCACCAGACAACTCTTCGATGCCGATCTCTGGTTCAGATTTCGCTTGCTTTGTGGCTTCGTCTACTTCTGTTCGGACCTTGGCGTCGATTTCCTGAAAATTATAGGTTTGACAAATAGTTTCAAAGTATCGCAGTGTATTTCAATTTTCAAGGTTGCGGTTCAATTGAGGCGGAGCAGAGCACTGTATGCAGTATCTGTCTAGGGTAAATCGCCAATAATTGGCCACCCTTCAATAACTGGCCCCCTCATACTGAAAATGAACTCTGTTCCCCTACAAACAGAATTCAATTTAGTATAACGTGGCCAGTTATTGAAGGGTGGCCAGTAATTAGCACCTCATACTAAAAATGAATTCTATTATGGGTGAATAGAGTTCATACATAGAGTACGTGATAAGTCTCGTTTAGTATAATTAATTTTAATCTTGTTTAATTTTAAATGTTTAGTTTTATATTAAGTATTAAGAATTTCGTTTATTGCGCATTGGAACAGTAAACATTGTTATTGTCAAGTCAATATATCAACTTCGGGTCCCGAGATACAGGCACAGCCTAGTTTGGGATCCACAAAAAGTATAATGAATGATTGTAATCTCCTGGTGCTATAATAATAATAATAAACATTTAATTAGGTAATGTAATACTTTATTTTTAGTATGAGGTGGCCAGTTATTGAACGGTGGCCAGATATTGGCGATTTACCCTAATCCCATTATAATGATATTATTAGATATGACATTGATTTCAACTATAATGTGATTGAAGGGCGATTTTGCACGTCTTTGAGCCGCATCAATGCCAGCGCAATGTAAGACTTAGGGATACAATAAACACATCGAGTATATACCCAAAAATATCGATGCTATGAAAAATTGCCAATGCGATATTATAACACGACGTGTGAGTGGTCAGCATCCTTTTATTTTAGGGATTAGGAACTTTAAATTTCAACATCGCGGTGTAAAAGGCAAGGGGAAACCACTCCCACTTGGTTCTGTATCGGATGCTAACTAGGATCCACATATAATCAGCGTCAAGCCACCTTTAGTGACCCGACGAGTGCTGAGTGGACTCCTTTTTCGCATATGTAGCTTATTTCTATTTTCAATTATTGTTTTTACTTTTCTCTTAGCATGTACATGTTACTTATGCGAAATAAAGATTTCTTATTCTTATTCTTATTCTTATTCACTAAACTATTTTCCCAAGAAAGAGTTCATAAATACAGTTCAGTGCTACCAACACTAAAACGACGATACCGGCCACTCTGTTCAGAGTGTAGCGACTTGGAAGTAGAATTGGTTTTTACATGGCACTTAAAACCTATAATTAGTATCAAACTATCGGTTATCGACATTTTCATGCCATCGATATAAATCGGTATATTTCTCTACTAAACTCGTCACAAAATAAAAAGCCCGTTTTGACAGTTCACGCCCATAAAGTTCTCTATTTTTTTACCGATCGAAATGTTCTGGAGGTAATTACATTTTTCATTGATGGGTACCGCCCACTCGGCTAAGTGCTGTGCATAACGATTTTTTCATATTGTCCACAGACTATTAATAATCGGTTAAGGAAAAAAATAAATCGCTCAAGATATTTTTTGTAAGGCCGACTCGCACTTGGCCGGTTTTATTTATTTAAATACTAGTGTTTAGATTCACTTTTTCTCGATTTTTTTTTCTGTGATTGAGTGAATGTTATTTGTAACAAAAATATTAAATGAAAGAAAATTGACCTTTCGTAACATTGTATCATTTCAAAATACCTAAAATATCAGTTTAAGTTAAATTTTCTAATCTGAACTTTAATCCAATGCACTTTACAATACATATTCAAATCGAACAAATACTCATGCAAACTTGAATCGATTTATAGTGAATATCGAGTACCGAGTCGTATGGTTACATCACTAGTTACGTCGCGAAGACAAATGTCAAAACGGGCCTTTTATTTTGTGACGAATTTAGCAACCTTACTCAAGAGAACCTTATTCTGAGATGATGATGATGAGATGAACCTTACTTAAGACCCCGCATTGTACTGACCTTCAGTTGATCGGGCGTGACGAGTTCATGCGACAAAACCTTCTCCTTGAACGAGGTGATGGGATCCCTCGTCTGCCGCACTTCTTGGATCTCGTCACGAGTACGGTACGAGGTGCCGGGGTCTGACATCGAGTGGCCGGAGTAACGGTATGTTTCCATCTCCATTACCAATGGACCTGGGGAAGGCAAGTTAGTAAGAAAAATACACGAAAAAGTCGATCGCGGCTCTTTTCTCGGCGTCTTTTTCGCTCTTATTACGTGGTCATAAAGCTTATTCTGATCAGGTTAAACTGTAATTTTTGGTTTCATGTACGGAAAACGGGAAAACGGATGTGTAGCACGGCAGAATTTTTAAAAATATAAATCTCCCAAACTAAGCCAAATAAACCTACTACATTTTTGGCTTATCCTGAGGAATCTATGAATTAAATCTGTTGGGCCTTAGGACACGGTATATAGGTTAAATCGCCAATAACTGGTTACCGTTCAATAACTGGCCACCTCATACTAAAAAACCGGCCAAGAGCGTGTCGGACACGCCCAAGATAGGGTTCCGTAGCAGGTACGAAAAAATCTTTTCATACTTTATTAATGTGGTTGTTTCGGTCCCAACGTCGGCGGTACAGCACCATCTATCGGTGAATTGGGTAACTAAGAACTAGTATGTATGTATGTATGTTGATTGTTTTTCAGATGTATTTTTTTTTATTTGAAAGAAGATACTGTTAGCGTGTTCTTATAGGTACTTAAAGAAAAAAAATGCTTGCAATGGCGGTCAAATTACAATCTTAGTTTAGAAATATTTTTTTTACAAAAACTTAAAAACTGCTCAACTGATTAAGATGAAAATTCCTAGAAAGTTTTTATTAAGGTTAATTTACGTGATTTTTTTCATATTTTTTAGACGTGCGGTTCATAAGTTAGAGGGGGGGGACACATTATTTAAACTTTCGGAGTGAATATCTCCTAAAATATTCCCTTTATCAAAATATGGTTTTAGAAAACCCCTACTTATTTTCAAATACCTATCCAATGATACCCCACACTATAGGGTTAGTCGAGAAAAAAAAATCACCCCCACTTTACGTCTATGGGAGGTACCCTAAAAAAAATTGTTTTAATTTTTTATGTAATCACTTTGTCGGCGTGACTGATATATATATTCATGCCAAATTACAGCTTTCTAGTACTAACAGTCTCTGAGCTTAGCCGCGGACAGACAGGCAGACGGACAGACATGGCGAAACTATAAGGGTTCCTAGTTGACTACGGAACCCTAAAAAGAACTCTATTCACCCATAATAGAATTCATTTTTAGTATAGGGTGTTAATTACTGGCCACCCTTCAATAACTGGCCACGTTATACTAAATTGAATTCTGTTTGTAGGGGAACAGAGTTAATTTTCAGTATGAGGGGGGCAGTTATAGAAGGGTGGCCAGTTATTGGCGATTTATACATTATGTGTTTTAACCAAGCTAAGGAAAAAAGAAGCGATGGGTCTCATTAGAAAGCTCAAGATCACTCTAGAGGACGATGGGCATGGCTATGCTCGAAGTTTCTCTACGGGATTGTATTAGAAATGTTGAAATCCGCGCAAGAACTAAAGTCACCGAAATAGCTCGACCTAGTTGACCATAATATACTAATGCAAAAATTGTATAAATACGGAATACGTGGCAACATCTACGACCTGTTAATGTCATACTTGACCGGTAGAAAACAATTAGTTCAAATAGATAATTTAAGTTTAATAACTAAATGTGAAGTTGCTTCCTCATCAGAGTTGAGAGAAGTTAATCTTGGGGTACCGCAAGGAAGTGTACTTGGCCCACTATTATTCCTCATTTATATTAATGATCTACCACAGGCAGTTGACCTCCCTATGATTCTTTTTGCAGACGACAGTAGGTACGGTAGGCGTCCACGGACCGGAAGACGCAGTGTAGGCTTCCAAAAAGACAGAGCGACGACCTGATTAAGGTTGCGGGAACGCGTTGGATGTGGACGGCACAGGACCGATCTGTTTGGCGAGCCTCGAATGTCTATGTTCAGCAGTGGAGTGATGATGCGTTTTAACGACCGCTTTAGCCTAGTTGGTAGTGACCCTGCCTACGAAGCAAGAGGTCCTGGGTTCGAATCCCGGTAAGGGCATTTATTTGTGTGATGAGCATGAATATTTGTTCCTGAGTTATGGATGTTTTCTATGTATTTATTTATCTATATAAGTATGTTTATCGTCGTCTAGTACCCATAGTACAAGCTTTGCTTAGTTTGGGACTAGGTCGATTTGTGTAAGATTGTCCCCTAATTTTTTTTTTTTAAGTGATCGTTCACCTTTCCCGCTGGTGCAGTAGTCGATGGCGTAGCGCGTGGCCTCCCGGGTGGCGAGCACGTCCATGCCGTCTACCCAGATGCCGGGAACGTAGTCGCCCCGCGAGTAGTAATCCGTGCTGGCCGACGAACGGTCCACGCTCGTGCCCATGCCTGCACACGAGTTATACACAACTTTAATTGACAACTTTTCATTTTTTTAACACCTGAAAATAACTACGGGAATCGAAAGAGTTTCGCCTCCTGAACACGGAAAAATATTTATTATAATTTAATTCTCCATATTTAAAAAAATACAACAAATTTAAAAAACATATATGTACTTACAAATATTGCCACAGAATAGATATGTTTCCTTTACCCTTTTCACTAGAAAAAAGAGCTGTCATAATTTTAAATTTGATAACAACCTTAATGTCAAATTTACGTCATCACTTTTTTTTAATAGAGACTAGACAAAAGTAATGGATCTATTCTATCGTTATGCTCTTTTAGAATAAGCACATCTTTAAAAAATTGTAATAAATTAATTAATAATCCTAGTGAAAATTTAAAACTATCAGCGTCTTTCTCTTTCCAAGCAGTATACAGAGAACGAATCAAATTATAGTCTTAGAAATATGAAATGTTGTCAATTCCATGAGCGTAGCCAGCCATGGGCTCAGGGTGGGGCAGCAGTCTAAAATAATAATGTAACTAGCAAACTATACCCGCGGTCTTACCCCGGTTAATTTTTTTCATACAAAATTTATTTTTTTAGGTTTTGTTAGGTATAGTCGGGGTAAGAAAAGGTTCGTCACTTTTCGACTCTATGTCAACGAATTAAGGTCGAAAAGTGACGAACCTTTTTTTAACCCGACTATACCTTGCAGGTCAGAGCCAGGGTGGGACAAGCGCCCCACCTTGCCCCACCGTGGCTACCTACGCCCATGTTTAATTCCAAAGTTAAAAAGTCGGAACTTCCCATTGATATTTTAGACCTCCGATTATGACTTCGGTTCCGACACTTTTAAATCGGAGGTAAGGTTATGTTAGGTTAGAAAAAGAAAGAATGTCGAAGTACTGCGGCGGCGACGATCGTGATGACATAACGAAGATGTCGGCTAATTATAGTGCGAAGTGATTTGCATTTAAATTAACTTACCGTAACCATTGTTCTCGCAGACGAACACGCACGGCAGGTCCCACAGCTTAGCTATGTTGTAGACTTCGTACAGTTGGCCCTGGTTGGCGGCTCCATCGCCGTACAGGGCGAAGCAGACGCCGCCGTCGCCGGAGTACTTGTGGGCGAACGCTATGCCCGCGCCTAAGGGGCCCTGGCGGTAAAAAAAAACATAAGATATACTGGCTCATTTCAGAATGAGACGCGAGGCGACGGGACAAATTTTGAGAGATAGTTCACTTCAGCCGAAAGACGTCCACTGCTGAACATAGCCCCCCCCCCCCCCCCCCCCTCCCCCAAGGTTCGGCAAACAGTCCGTAATTTGTAGAGTTGTTGTAAAAAAAGTAAATAAAGAATCTTAATTTTGCTAGTTGTTGCTAAAATCATAATTAAGTACTCTAATTTTTGGTAATCCGAAGATATGTAACAACAAAAAGAATTATTTTAAATACATAACCCACCTGAGCTCCCACGATACCGTTGCCGCCGTAGAAGTTTTTTCCGTACAGATGCATGGAACCGCCCTTGCCGCGGGAGCAGCCGGTTCTTCGGCCAGTCAGCTCCGACAGTACCCCGATCATGCTGACACCCATGAGGTAAGTCCACCCGTGGCACCGGTAAGCCGTGATCACAGAGTCCACGTCGCGCATCGCTTGACGCATGCCCACGGCTACTGCTTCTTGCCCTGAAGATGTTATAAAGATTGGCTGAGTTGAATTTTGTAAGGAGCAAGTATCCAAATCGCCACACAGTACTTTGCCGCAAAGATTTCTTCTTTGATTTTATTAGCAAAACAATTATTCAACGAAAATCTAAGATTTTTTTAAAAATAAATTTGTTATGTGCACTTGGCGGGATTTAAGCCTGTAATTGTAGTGCAGTACTTCATTTATGACCAATTCCAATATAGGGTAAATCGTAAATAACTGGCCAACGTTCAATAACTGGCCACCTCATACTAAAAAAAATGAACTCTATTCACCCATAATAGAATTAATTTTTAGTATATGGTGTTAATTACTGGCCACCCTTCAATAACTGGCCGCATTATACTAAACTGAATTCTGTTTGTAGGGGAGCAGAGTTCATTTTCAGTATGAGGGGGTCAGTTATTGGCGAGAGTAATGCAGGCAAGATAATAATCATGACTGAGCATTATAATACGGGCGTTTTACAAACCTGAATACAAATGGCAGAATCCACGGATGATCTTTTCCTTGTACAAGTTTCCAGCGGCAGTTTCAAGCCGACGGAGAACTGCCAGCCTCTCATAGATTTTCAGGGCATCTTCGGATGTAAGAGTTGCTGATGAGGCTGGCCCACTATCCAATTTGTGGAGTTTGTAAGGCTAGAACGATGAAAATGTAGATGGTTAAAGAGTATCGTCCATTATATGTATATAACTAGTGGTTGTTGTTTTCTTCACTACCAATTAGCCTAGTGGTTAGAGAATCTGATTACGAAGCTTTAGGTTCCAGGTTTGATCCCCATTCAGGTCAGGTAATTATTATGTATAAAAAATATGTTTGTTCTCGATTCTTGGGTCTGTTTATCTATTTAAGTAGGTATGTTTATCTGTTGTTTAGTACCCATAATACTTGCTTTGGGACTAGGTCAATTGTTTTAGTTTCAAGCATAGCTGGACATTAACTCATTAATCCGTTAATCGTTAATTAACAAAGTTAACATTTCGATTAACGGATTAACTTTTAAGTTAACTTTAAAAACTGTTGACAGACTCTTTAACCTCCATTACATATCTGAATATCATCACGTCCGTTAATCGTTAATCCAATGGCTATAGCTGGTATGTATTTACCAAAAACATACCGCATTAATCGCGCTACGCCGCGAAAAACACGTTCTGACAAGAACGTTTGGGCAGATCGACAAGTGTGACGCGGCGCGTGCCGCCAGTGAAACAAAACTAGCTAACTAAGTATACCTTGCCAGCGCCACAGAATAAGTAATAGTACTAACGTACAGAAGGATCACTCTCGAACAAAGGTCAACTTTAGGTATAAAAACTTTCCTACTCCTACTGCATGCACGCGAAATTAAAACTTATCGCGTGATACGAGCGTTCATTTTCCGCTGGGCACCGCTGATCCGAAACCAAGGGCACAGGGTTCCTACTCGCCGATATTTGGTAGGTATATAAATCAAGAAAGATAACAGTGTGTATTAATTCAGTAAATTACCTTTAGTATGTAAGTAAGTTATTTATAATAACGTTTAGAAGTCATTATTTGTTGTAAAAATCACAGAAAAAAAAGATGCTTAATTACGCGTGACGCGGCTAGCGCGCGTACGAAAGGCCGCGCGACAACCTATCGCCATACTCCTCCCGGGCGGAGCGCCGGCCGCACATACCGAAACTGTGGAGTGAAACCCCCCTGAAAGCGCGTGAGTGAGAAAACTGCGCGGAAATTCGATTCAAATGATTCGTTCAAACGTTCTATTACTTAGCGCCGGCGCTTAGAGTGACGAGCAAGTGAGTAATGCTTAGAGTTAGAGTGACCAAACCAACAGTCTTTATAAGTAGCTTTTGCCCGCGACTTCTTTCGCGCGGAATTCCAATTTGTGGTAAAGCTTTGTCATCTTTTTCATTGAATAAAATAAAAATCTCGCAACGGCATGATCCAACCATCCATCATTACCACCATCATCGGTATCATTCACTGAATATACAAATCCCGGTTATTCCCTATCCTGTGGGAATTTCAACAAACTCATCCTTATTTTATGCAGAATTCTAGCCTTCTAGGGCCAAGGGGTTGGTCTGAGCGTTGATTATTCAGTCAGTTAATCAGTCACAACTTTTCTTTTTATATGTATAGATTTTTGATTAGGTACCTCATGATCATGATAGAATACCACATGTGTCAGTAATATTACCGGCTGTCTTACTCTCCAGCACTGCTGCTTGGCAGTAGGATTAGCAAGTATATTGATGACAGTGATCCAGTTGCATGAGGTCTTATAATGCCTTTTGTAATAATTACCAGACAACCAGATGGCCTAGTAAGTAGAGAACCTGACTACGAAGCTTGAGGTCCCGGGTTTGATTCCCGCGTCGGGGCAGATATTTGTATCCATAATACGAATATTTGTCCTGGGGTCTCGGGTGTTTAATATGTATTTAAGTATGTATCTATCTAAGTATATAAGTATTTTTATACGTTGCCTAGTACCCATAACACAAGCTATGCTTAGCTTACTTTGGGACTAGGTCAATTGAGGTGAATTGTCCCGTGATATTTATATTTATTTTTATATTTTTATATTTGTAATTAACCCCTTTATTTTTTCATTAAAGTAATACATTTTCCTACTATTATTATAAATGGAATAGTTTATTTGTAGGTATGCTTAGTTGTTTGGATGGAATTTGGCACACAGGTGGTTTATTACATGGATTAACACAAAGGATAATTTTCCGGGAAAATACAAGGGACTTCTATAGAAAGCTACGCTGTCTCTAATTGGAACATGCTTCTTTTAACCCCGGAAAGCACACAGTTCCCGCGGAATAGAAATTCTACTAACAAAAAACTTTCACTAATTTATGCTACACTGGTAGCTTGGAAAAGGTTTGATTGGAAAACTTTCGTGACTTTTACATAATTATAAAATATCTTATTTCATGTTTACATTTTCTTATCAGAACTATTTGAACTTGATCTTTGAATAAAATTGATGAGACCAGTGGCAGACATGGCTATCACGCCTTTGCGCCATGCATACTCTCAGATATAATGACGTCATATCTGGTGCATAGAATATCTGATGGAAGAAGATAACGTCAAGTTCAAAATAAATACAATTTGAAGGTTAGGTTACATAAGTAAAGAATATCGAGAGAGAGTAACTTCAACTATCATAATTCCTGCATTAGCATATTAACCTTGTACGCAAAGAATACAAATAATTACTTTTTTATTCAGGATGACTAATAATTAATGTGTTTTTTCGCTTACCTTAATTTCGAACGTAGCTTCATTCTTCGTGCTGTATTTAGCCTTCGTCGTTGTCGCAATTGGGGCGGCCGCTTTCTAAAAAACAATTCGAAGATCAAGATTATCTTGAAAAGACTTAAACCGGTCACGAGTAATACAACATTAAGTAAAATAAAACCGAAAATAAGCAACGTAAACTACTGTACTTACCGTAATCGTGTTTCCAGTCAAAAGCTTGGCGGCTGAGGGGATTAACTTGCTCATTTTGGACACTAGGTTTTTGATAAAGCCCAGTATAAATCAGTGGTCCACAATTGGGACCACTTTTGATAAGTTTAATTGAAAATTTTAATAGAAACACGGGCCGACTCCCGACGTATTCAATCGTGAAGAGATGACAGATGTCACAGATGTCATTCAGGACGAAAAGGTCACATATTTGTGACACGTGTATCACCGCCCTTATTAACGAGATTTTAAAAAAAATGCGAATTTAATGATTAAATTGCGTAATTTATTTTAATTTTCTACTGAACTAATATTTATAAAATTGTTACTATTGGCACAGAAAACATATTTTTAAACATGTCTTGAACAATTCAATAAATAAAACGTCTCCTTGACACTGACGTGACGTTGAACCCTAATTTACAAAGCAAGTTGCTGCAAATTATGAACTGATTCTAAATTATTCGTAAGAAATATATTTATAAAATATTCCAGGGATTATGATACAAAATCAAACTGAAACTACATACTAAAATTAAACATGTATTATCCGGAACCCTTAAAAATTAAGCTGGATTATTTTTACAATTTAGAAATAATCTGAAGTTTCTAATGTTTCTCTGCCAGAAGCTATCTTTGTAAACTTAAATTCACTGAAAATGTCGTTTCATTGAGAAACGGATGACGAATTTGTTCGCAATATCAAATGAGTTAATGATATATAAACCCGAAAGTAAACTTGTGTCGTCATTATAATTTCAACATCGCGTTATAAGACATTGCTTACGAAGTGTGTGTTAAGTTTGAACCTGAAAATTATTAAATAGTTTAAATAATGGAGTTTCCGCACATTGGCAAGAACTGTTCATACAAATCATGCAATAAGTTGGGTAAGTTATTCTTCTATACCAAAGATTTACTTTGAGTAAATTTAGTGAGTGATTTGGTTCGAGTTTTTGAGAATATTATGATTCGTTCTAGAAGTTTATTGTAGTAAATGACTGAGTATTTTTAATTATTATGATAATTATTTTTTGGCATATTTCAGATTTTCTCCCCATGAAATGTGGAGCGTGTCGTGACGTTTTCTGGTAAGTTCATAATATCAATTAATTTAAAACTAGTTTTGTATCAACTTTTGATAATGTTAATATTATGTATTCTCCTCATCCTCATATAGTTTGGCAAGGCTTTCCATTGCCACTTCCTCTTTTAACTATGGCATTGACAGCGACTATTGGCATGTTCTAATAGACACAAAGAGTAAGATGCCTTTTGTGCAACATGATTTATAAATAAAGAATTGAAAGAAAGAAGGATTAATAGGATTTTACATACAAAACAAAGTATGATAGTTAACCACTTGTATGCTTAAGACACGGATCCATACCCAATTTAAGGTATTTTTTTTTAATTCTGTATATTTGGATTTATATGAAACAGTTGAGACTAGAATGCACTTTTTTTTTTTACTTCCCGCATACAAAGGGTAAAAACTAAATATAGAAAATATCAGTGAAGAAATGCTAAAGCTACTTAACATTTAAATTTGATAGTTTAAATGTATGAGGTATCACCAAGGGTTGGAAAATACTTGATATTTCAGTTATGAGCACAAAGATGATAATTTACTACAATTTATTGCAACAAAATTGGTTTACAGTACTGATTAGAGAATATGAAACAAATAACAAACAAAACAAGGCTAACTTTTTAAAATGAACCAACCTTTGAGTATCATACACTATGAAGGTTACAACAAAACAATGAGTCATCACATTATAAAGTGAATGTGAAGTTATTGATAATATGTGCTGCTTTTATGCCTGCTTGTTTGTTTGATATTTCAACAAAATGATGCAATTGTTTAGCTTAATTTTCTGAACTATTCAAATACAAAATATATACTGACGAGCAAAAATAAAGGGTTGGTTACAAAAATGACGATAACTACAAAACCCGCTGTGATAGCTTCTTTGAGTAAAATGAGTTTAGTAAAGAGTTTTATTTTCAATTAAACATATTCTTGTTAAGAATAAAACTCTTTACTAAAATCATTTTACTCAAAGAAGCTATCACAGCGGGCTTTGTAGTTATCGCCATTTCTGTAACCAACCCTTTATTTTTGCTCGTCAGTGTATGTCATATTTACTAACATTACTAGCTGTTGCCCGTGACTCCGTCCGCGAAGGTATAGGGGTATAAAAAATAGCCTACGCCCTATTCTGAGACCTACCAAATACAGACAAAAAGGTTTCATAAAAAGCGGTCAAGCCGTCTCGGAGGAGTTTGATAACAAACACTGACACGAGATTTTTATATATTAGACTAGCTGTTGCCCGCGACTCCGTCCGCGAAGAATATGGGTATAAAAAATAGTTTACGACCTATTCTCAGACCTACCAAATACAGACAAAAAGGTTTCATAAAAATCAGTTGAGCCGTTTTGGAGGAGGTTGATAACAAACACCGTGACACGAGATTTTTATATATTAGAAGATGATGTGGTCCTTAAACCATGAAATAATCCTTATGGGTAAGAATATAGTTGTTAGGAGATCTAATTATTTGAACAACATACAAACAAGCACTTTCATTTTTCAACATTTTATTACTACATCAACTTTAAAAATAGATCATAAAACCTAATTGTGTTGTGTGGCTTACTTTAAGCTAGGTTAAATTTATTTTATGACAGTTCCAAAAAACTAATGTAGTGTACATTCATTAATAGAAAATAAAGTGTTGTCAAATGAAGTGTTTGCGAAAAAAAAACTAAAAAACACGCTTTAAAAAATAAAAAATAAATTTTAATAAATTTTATTGTAAAAAAAGCGTGGGGTGCATGGTGTCAATTGTCAAGGATTGTCATTTTGATAACATCTTAAAAAGCACCCCACGCTTTTTTTACAATAAAATATTTTAAACTATTATTATTTATTTTATCAATATTTAGAATTGTTTACAAATTTTGATCTGGATATAACAATATAATAATTGCTTATTAAGATTTTTTACTGCACTATAAGAATAGTGAATTGAAATTTATTAAAATTTATTTTTTATTTTTTAAAGCGTGTTTTTTAGTTTTTTTAAACTATTATTTATTTTCTATTTTTTAGTTGCATTTTTTTCTTTCTAACTTTACCCCCTCACCTACAACCCCCCAACATCCCCCACCCCATTTACCCAAACCCCCCCCAAACCCCACACCCTTACCCCCAATTCCCTAAACCCCCCTTACCCCCTCCTCATTTTACAAACCCCCGAACCACCTAAACCCAACCCCCCTAACACCGAACCCCCATACCCCCGGAACCCCCCCCCCCACCTCCCCCCCCCCACTCCCCCGCCATCCCCAAACCCCAACCGCCACACCCTAACCCACAACCCGCCACCTACCCCCCTTCCAGCTCCATCATCAGACTCTTGTTACCATCTAGGACCAAAGTACTCGTCAAAACGAATCAAACGAGCCCAAACTCGATGGGGTTGTTTCGTTTTATTGTGGAGTGCCTTTGGCCATCTTCCAGCTCCATCATCAGACCCTGGTTACCATATGGGATCAAAGTGCTCGTCAAGACGAATCAAACGAGCCCAAAATCGATGGGGTTGTGTCGTTTTATTGTGGAGTGCCTTTGGCCATCTTCCAGCTCCATCATCAGACCCTGGTTACCATATGGGATCAAAGTGCTCGTCAAGATGAATCAAACGAGCCCAAACTCGATGGGGTTGTGTCGTTTTATTGTGGAGTGCCTTTGGCCATCTTCCAGCTCCATCATCAGACCCTGGTTACCATATGGGATCAAAGTGCTCGTCAAGACGAATCAAACGAGCCCAAACTCGATGGGGTTGTGTCGTTTTATTGTGGAGTGCCTTTGGCCATCTTCCAGCTCTATCATCAGACCCTGGTTACCATCTGGGATCAAAGTGCTCGTCAAGACGAATCAAACGAGCCCAAACTCGACGGGATTGTGTTGTTTTATTACATAGTTCCTATGGCCACCATCCAGCTCCATCATCAGATCAGCTCCATGTTACAATAATATTGCATTGTCATCCAATTTACACATATGTGCAAAATTTCAGCTCAATCGGAAACCGGGAAGTGGGTCAAAATCGCGCCCTAAGGAGTCGGTTACAAACAAACATACATACATACAAACATACAGGTGAAGCTAATATAAAGCGTGTAAAAATGCATTTGTTCAAACATTCGTAGGTGAATCAATAATTGAACCAGATGTGGTCTTTAATAGCATGATCGCAATTTGTTGCATTGAAAAAAAAAACAATTCAACATAATTGGCTACTTGCAATTTGAGGTTTAGGTTCAATAATGCATTGAGTCCCATCTCGCCTAAAATAGAAAATTTATGTCTAAGCAAATTTCAACTTATCAAATTCCTATAGCCAAAATTTGATGTGGTTCTCATTAAGAAGTGAATTGATATTCCTTTTAGATCTTCAGTGCCACAAACCCTTTTATCCTGAGCCTAATAATATTGAAACTAACTCATCACTTAATATTCCAGTTCGGAGCACTTTGCCTACTCCCACCATGAGTGCCCGGCGCCCAACACGCGGGACGTCCAAGTGCCGGTGTGCCCGCTCTGCGGAGCGCCTGTACCCGGGCGCCGCGACGAGCCGCCAGATGTCGCTGTTGGAGCCCACATAGACAACCAATGCACATCTGACCCCGCTAGGGAGAGGAGGAAAAAGGTAAGAAAAAGATTCTGATAATTTGAGCACCTCCAACTTTTTTAACTCTAAGAGCTATATCACACTCGCGCGCAACGGATTTGTCGCGAATGCGCAATGCATTCGCCGCATCTTTAGGGCTGGGAAGCCATGATGTACAAAAACTGAAGTGACGTTAGTGTACAGCGAGTGAATACGTTGAGCATTCGCGGCGTATACGTTGCGCATTCGCGACGAATCCGAAGGGCGCCCGCGGCGAACACGCCGCGTGTTCGCTCCGGTGTAATGTGGCTCTTAAAAACATAGTCACACTGAAGAGTAATCAATTAATATTTATTTATTGATATTTTCCATGTCAGCATGTTCAATTAGGTACTGTAATGGGATGTGGTTATGTACATACATACATACATAAAATCATGCCTGTATTCCCAAAGGGGGTAGGCAGACAACAAGAAACGTTACATTTACGTTTCAAAATCACTTTTAGCAATGTTAGGTTTCAAGGTAAAAGTGGTATAGTAGTGACAGATTGCTAGCCTATGGCCTGCAATATACCTTAACCTATGTCCTTAGTCGCTTCTTACGACATCCATAGAAGAAATGGAGAGGTGTAATTCTTAAGCCAACAAAAATTTAATTGATAATTGGGTTATTATGGTTTCCGGCGACATCATGTGCTTAAATTTCACTTATCACTTCTCACATTTTACGTAAAATTCACTCGGTTCCCTACCCAAGGGATATGAAAATAGTATAACTAATTAGTCTGATGATGGATGTTAGCCAAAATTGACCCGGGCATTGTGCATAGAACCCAAACCGCCAAGGACTCTATGAGTAGAGTCTGAGTCTGAATTTCGGACGCTCTCCAACAACACATGGGTCAAATCACTAAATGTCTGACAATCAGTAGAATAAATTACATAAACTTGTATCTTTTCAGGTGTTCACTAACCGCTGTTCATACAAAGGCTGCAGAACAAAAGAGATGGTGCCACTCGTATGCAGCGAGTGTGCACTCAACTTCTGTCTCAAACATCGACATATGACTGACCACGCCTGTGAAGGAAAACTGGCTGCTAAGAGACGACAAGCTGCGTAAGTTTATTTCATTTTCTGAATCTCAATTTCAGCATGTTAATGTGCATAATATGTTATTTATACTTTCTTGTATTTTATTTTTGATTATAAAATACCTACACCTACCTTTGCTTGAACATCCCTGTCATTTGCTGTTGCAAGGATCGACTGCACTAATGCTCAAAATTCGCTGACGCACCGTAGAACGGAGTAACGTCACTCGTGCGTCACGTTTTTATCGCATAACATTCACAGCGATGCTCTGCTTTTTTTGAGCTCCACTGGTTGTCTATGATACTTTTTTCTGGGAGACATACCTACTACATAATTGCACGAGTAAAGTGGAAATTCATAACGAAAATATAGATGACGTAAAAACCAATAAACGTGCGAGAACAATTGTGCCAGTAGCATTAAAATGCGAGGCCGTGAAGCTAATTAGCTATCACGCTGCAGTTAGAGGTGTTCCTGTCGATACCTAATCACAGGTCATCATTGGTATTTGACACATTTTTCCATGCCCTTGAGTATTTTAAATGTACCGAAATTTTTCCCGATCATTCCCATGAACAAATTTTTACTTTTAATTTGATACAAACTTATTGTTAGTATTATTATATTAGATTAAGGGAGCGTCCATAAATCAAGTGATAGTCAAAAGGGGGAGCATTTACAGTCGTGAAAAGAGTTTGCAACAAAAA
This sequence comes from Archips crataeganus, assembly GCA_947859365.1. Taxonomy (NCBI): domain Eukaryota; kingdom Metazoa; phylum Arthropoda; class Insecta; order Lepidoptera; family Tortricidae; genus Archips; species Archips crataeganus. The sequence continues at coordinate 10,226,900 of OX402064.1, forward strand.
CATGTCATGATTTTAATGATGAGATTGATGATGAAGATTCTCACGAAATACAGATCTATTTACTCAAGAGATCGCGTTCCTCCTGTAGTTGTATACATGTAACCACGGCTACTGACGACTACTTATATGTATAGAGGACGCGCGTTCGAGTGAACTGGTTTCTAAAACTAGAGTGGGACAGTGAGAAAAATTTACAAAAATCATCATCTTTTGCAAACCATGGTCGGCTAACTACAGCAACTGTTTCCCAACATTAAGTGTTTTGTGGATGCCTCCTTACCTGTATCGGCACATCCCTAGCTGCAGAACATCGGTGATATGGACCGAAGCCTCTGGCGCCATATCGCGCTGGTGCTGTGCCATCCTAGCGGTAATCAGTGACACCGCAAACAGTGTCCTGAGCGCGTTCTCGCACCGCTGGGACGATCGCTGGACACAGATGCGTGTCCTCAGTCACCCGTAATTATCAAACATTGGAAATGCTATACTAACGTTACCTTAGAGTATACATAAGCAAGCTATAGAGCGCGCGTTGCCGAGTATGAACTGTAAGCACAAGTATGAACAGTCTCAAAATTTCAAGAGCGACGTCATTAGTCACGCACAGTCCCACGCGCTGATCGTTTCTCTCTCCGTTATTTATCGATTTTTAAGTAATTATGGTGAAATGTGCAGTGCCCATTTGCAAAAATGATTCCAGGAAACAGACTAAGAAGAATAATGATATCTCTTTTCATCGGTAAGTAATATTTTGTCAACAAATCACTGATTTTTAGATAATTACTCAGGGTATGAAATGTTGGTGCGAGGGGCGCGCGGACGGGTCAACACAGCACGTGTTTCCGCGTCCCCGGCTTCACACTTTCACTAGTGATGTGCAAGTGAATCTATTTTAATGTCTCTCGACAATATTTAAAATACTATTATTATCTTACTCCACCGAACGTAGATATACTTAGTTAAGATGTTTAGTTTTAGTTTCTTAACTAAGGGACCACATAGATGATCCCTTTATTTTTTTTTACATAATATCTCTTTAATTTTGTGTTTTCATTTATATGTTTTTCTTTGTTTGTAATTATTTATTTTATTTTCATTTGAAAAGATAAGTTTCTGCCAAGTTTCTTGCGGCGCATTCTTTTTGGCAATGGCGTTCTTTCCGAAACCGCTGGTTGTAGAATAAAAGTTTTGATTTCGATTTTGATTTCTTGAAAAGATTCCCGTCAACTACTAACTATTCTCGCCCGTGCACTTTTTTTTGTATTGTCTTATGTTACATGTATCTACAATAAAGTATTTACATACATTTATATACCTACATCGTAATATAAAATTCATACCTGTGTTTTATTGATTTCCTAAAATACATTTTATACAATTGAATACCTTTATTTACCTTTTTCATTGCAAAAATTTTTGCCTATTTTTACTAAAAAAAACTAGTCATTTGTTGAAATTAAATTGCATGTCAAAAGATAAAGAATAACTTAGTCTAAGATTTTATTGATGCCAAGACGATAATCATTGCACATCACTAGTCAGCGCACCGACCACGTGTCAGTACCTACAGAACATCTGCTTACGCTATGCACAATGGGCGAAGAGCGATGCGCGCGCTCTATAGCTTGCTTATGTATACTCTAAGAACGTTACTTTTTAATCTGCTTTATAATGATTTACTAACTGTGCGCATGATAAGTAATCGAGGAGCCCGGTCTCCATGTTACAGCATGTGACAGTAAATTAAAAATATACAGAATGATTCAGAAGTCATGAGCAGGATTGAAAGGGGTGATGGGGAGATTAACACTGAGCAACTTTTACTATGGGGCCAGCCCCGAAATCGCGAAAGAAAATCATCTAATTAAAAGTAAATTGATCGCTAACTATCCAAAATGTATGGAACAGCAATTTTTTTTGCGATTTTGTTGCTGGCCCCATAGTGAAGTGAAAGGTGGTCAGTGTGGCCCTCCTCACACCCCGTTCACTCCTGCTCGTGACTCCTAAATCAACCTGTATAAAAGGGGAATTTCAGAAATAGGGTACAACTATATTTTTTTCTCCGATTTTACAATTTTTTGCAAGGATCTGCTCAGAATCAATAGCACTATCGATTATAATGGAGTAAAAAAATGTCCCCGGTTTTTCATACAAAAAATAACTATCGGTTTTGTTACCTTCAATCACCAATGTATGAAAAGTAACAAAACTGAACTTGGTAATTTTTTTTTTCTCTATGTAGAATCGATATTGCTACTGATTCTGAGTGCAAGAACCATGCAAAAAATGTTAAATTCTGAGAAAAAAAATATTTTACCCTATTTCTGAAATTCCTCAAGAGATAAAAAGTACATGATATTTCAATATCATTATATCTGTTTTGATGTGTGTACATGATGGCTAATAACAATAAGAATCTTAACCTCCTGAGGTCCGATGTCCTATTATTAGGACTTATTCTAATGTGACATTGAAGTCAACTCATTAGTGAAAAAGTTTAAATTTCATTGAACAAAATTTGACGTGGGCGGCAGGAGGATAAATCATAAGTACACCAACCAGGAAAGTTCCCTAGCCTAGTGCTCCATCTGGCAGCTCTTCCTCTTTTCGATAAACTGTTAAAGCCACCAGAGAATAACGGTGACCAGTAGCGTAGAGGCCCTCGCCAGTCTCGCGGTCTGAGGGCCTCGGTCCACGAAAACTCTCGTTTTTACGCTCTATTAAAAATCCGTCAATATGTGAAGCTATCATAGGGCCTCGCAAAATATATATTGCCCACACAAAATTTAGGTCCTGCGCCGTCACTTGCATCACTTGCTTGAAGCCCTGATGGGTCTAGTCATTAGACTCTAGTGGTTTGACCTATGGCCTCTCAAGCAGAGGGTCGTGGCTTCAAATCCCGGCTCACACCTCTTGAGTTTTTCGGAATTTATGTGCCAAATTACATTTGTAATTTACTTACCATGAGATTCAACCTGCGAAGAAATTCAATGGTGTTTATGAAGTTCCCGATCCGCACTGGGCCCGCGTGGGAACTACGGCCCAAGCCCTCTGATTCTAAGAGGCCTGTGCCCTGCAGTGGGACGTATATAGGCTGGAATGATGATGATGATGACCGTCACTTGGCAACAATCCGTTCCAGAAAAAAACTAAGTATGTAATCATTTGTCAACAGTAACGCAGCTATGGCGAGGATGAAAGCAGCCGAGAACAGAGTGAAATCCAATCCTCCCGCCGCACCAGTCGCTACATTCACAGCTGTTCAAGGCAATATGGTAATTAACTGTAATTTATTAACAAGGTTCGGAGTTTTCGTAGCTCGCTAAGATGAAAGCGAACCATGGAGTCGATATTAAATATGAAACTCAACTCTTAAGCTCCAAACGCACAGACAGCGGAGGCGTGGCGGTGCGGTGGCGGTGACGGTTGTAATATTCTAACTTGTATCAACGGTTGTGCGGTACCGTGCCGCGAACTCGTTCATACAAGTTAGAATATTACAATCGTCACCGCCACCGCACCGCCGCGCCTCTGCTTTTTGTACGTTTGGAGCTTTATTCATACTACCTAGTTACTAATTAATTTATCCAATTTCAAATTTTAATAAAATAGTAACTGTTGCCACCGTGTTAATTTTCTATATTCCTGTATAATTTTATCCCATAGATTTGCATAATTCCCGCGGGATAATGATGACCGAATTATGCGCAGACGATGTCGTGGGCTTGTTGTAGTATTACTGTACTCGCAAACTAATTAGTCTAAAAACAAATTTTTATCACAATCATCAAATAATACCATTTAGCAAGTACAGTACCCTAGGGATTAGGCAAGGCATAGTATTTTTAACCGACTTCAAAAAAAGGAGGAGGTTCTCAATTCGGTTGTATGTTCTTTTTTTTTTTTTTTAACGTGTGTTACCTCAGAACTCCGTCATTTATGAACCGATTTGGAAAATTCTTTCGTTGTTTGAAAGCATATGCTTCAAGGTTGGTCCCGTTGTTACCGGAATCCAGTTCTGATGATGGGATCCATGAGGAATTGAAGGAACTCTTCAAAAGTTCAAGGGAAATGTAAAGCGATTTTAGTATTTTCAGTGACAAATCGAGCATTTGCATTCATAAAGTGTCATTTGGTAAACTAGATCTGATGAAGAAGACCGCAGATGGCCAACGGAACTCCTCAACGGGTCAAATCTTGCAAGTTGAATTTGACTCACTTCCCGGTTTCTGATTGATTTCATATTTTACATGCATGTGTAAATCAGGTGACAATGCAATATTATTGTGACATGGAGCTAATCTGATGATGGAGTTGGAAGGTGGCCATAGAAACTCTGTAATAAAACAACACAACCCCGTCGAGTTTGGGTTCATTTGAAACGTCTTGACGAGCACTTTGATCCCAGATGGTAAACAGGGTCTGATGATGGAGCTGGAAGGTGGCCAAAGTTACTCCATAAAGTAATGGCACTTACCCCATCGAGTACGGACTCATTTGACTCGTCTCAACGAGTACTTTGGTCCTAGATGGTAACCAGGGTCTGACAATGAAGTTGGATGGTGACCATAAGAACTCCGTAGTAAAACGACATAACCCCATCAAGTTTGGTCTCGTTTGATTCGTCTTGATAAGTACTTTGGTAACCAGAGGCAAAAAGTACAGTCAGTAAAGAGTGCCAGTCCAGGCCATTAGCAACAACTAAAAAGAAAAAAATAAAAATTTTTAAATAAAAAATAAAACCGCCTTCAAAAAACACCCAAAAAAAACTTGGAAATAAAAAAATTTAAATAAAAAATAAAACCTCCTTCAAAAAACCCCCAAAAAAACATAAAATAATAATTGATTGAACCGACCACAATAAGCATGAAAATATCTTTCTACTAATCTGTTTGAAGTTGGTGCCTCAGCACGAGCCAGCAGGAGTGTAGAAGCCCTATAATAGGTATGTAGGTAAGTTAGATTACTAGGTCCACTCCTGCTGGCTCGTGCTGAGGCACCAACTTCAAACAGATTAGTAGAAAGATATTTTCATGCTTATTGTGGTCGGTTCAATCAATTATTATTTTATGTTTTTTTGGGGGTTTTTTGAAGGAGGTTTTATTTTTTATTTAAATTTTTTTATTTCCAAGTTTTTTTTGGGTGTTTTTTGAAGGCGGTTTTATTTTTTATTTAAAAATTTTTTTATTATAGTACTTTTGAACTGTACGAAGGTGAAGGTCACAGGTGTGTGTTAGTTATTACATGATGCCTGATAAAGTAATTAGAGGAGTTATTTAAATCGAACATCAGTTGTATTTATTATAAATGGTTTTCGTCACGAAACTTTAATTTTAGGATTCCATTTACCCACCTGGCATATCAAAAGAAAAACTTTCATCACAATTTTCTAGTTTAAACATGAAACTACCGTGAGACTCACTCATAGTGAAAATAAACGGATCACTCCCGTCTTAAAACGAGTTTAACTGGACATGTTTCGGGCTAATCCGTAGCCCTTCTTCTTGGAGTCACACGTCACGGCGGCTGCCAAACGCGAACCTAAACCAAGACGTGAGTGATCCGTTTATTTTCACTATGAATTTTCTAGTTCGTGCATTTGACAGTTTGACGAAAAATGACGATAATGGACGTTTTTCTGTTGCCGTTGTCGGATTTTTGTTTTATTCAATAAAATCACGGGCAATATTTTTTCAGACTGAAGACGAAGCTTTGGCCCACGCCCTGGCAGCGTCCATGCAAGAGAGTGTCAGCCTCCACTCGCGAGACACGACGTTCGCGCGCGCTCTGAGCGGGCAGCGCGTCGGGGGCGAACAGAACAGCCGATGCTCAGTCTCATAGCGTACTTACTAAAACACCCTATACAATAAAGTACAGTTGGGGCTGTAAAATAACCTATACAGCCAGTCAGTCGACCAAACAGTTCAAAGCTAACCGACACAGGATGGAACTTCATGACCGCGAATCTCTTTAAGGGTATGAAAGTTCATCTGGTTTTATGATTTCCATGAAAAAAAAATGTCTGAAGTTTTTACCGAAATATATATTTTAATTATGACAAGACCGTGTATTTGCTGAGAGTAAAGGGAATATTGGCGCTGTACTGAAGTTTGGTCCATCCATAAATTACGTGACGCCGATTTTGGAAAACTTTGAGTTTGTGTCGCAGGTCATTAGAAACTTAAATGTGTTGCGTAATTTATGGATTGTTTTAGATTGTTTTCTATATCCTAGCGTTTTAAATGACATTATATTATAGACGGCTAGACTCAGCGGCAAAGGCAGTTGCAACAATTTATTAAATGTTTCAATAAATATGACGCCTCTCATGAGTGAAATCATCAAATCACTGACTTAAATTTACTACCAGCGCGTTTTATTCTATTGTGATAGATATAGAACGACGCTAACCGCCCGGCCACGACTTCGCGCGTTTGGCGGCGCGGCAAGCGTTTTATCAGTTCATTGCGTGTGCCACCAGGTAACCACTGTACGGCGAGCGTCTCGGCCGCGCAATGAACACAGAAAACGCTTGCCGCGCCGCCAAACGCGCGAATTTGTGGCCGCCGGCGGTAAGGAGTAGAATAGAAATTTTTCACTCTTTAACGCCGTACTCTATTCACTTATTTTGATGTTTTGATTGTTTGGAACATATCTTGTTGTTCAATTATTTTAACAATGATTAAATTATATTTTATTAAGATTAAGATTTACTCATAATAATACCTAATAATAATTATGCAATTAAGGGACCTGGATGATGTTTTGTTTGTCGGCACTTGCCACTAAAAAAAACTGAAACAGTAAAGTTTCGAAACTATCTCTGTATACTCCATTATAAATTTAAAATAATCTAATGAATAGTTTTTGGAATTGATAATCCACAATAATGATTGAGCCAGTGTCTTTTGCAAATTTACTAAAGATTTTAAACTTTTTTCACTGAAATGTGTGATACATTTATCTAAAGAAAGGGGCATTTTAAAGGAGACGCTTATCAATTTGTTAACTTATTATTATATGCTAGAAATTTGCACTGTTTTTCTAGCAGATACACGTTTTATTAAAATGTCCATAATTTGCTGGTGTCCAATATCATCGATGTGCAGTGAATTGGGGTAGGTCCCATTTGTTCTATAGAACTGATATATTTGGTACGATTTTGAACTCTATTACTTCACGATTTCAAAGTTCTATAGGACAAAATGGGATCTACCCGTCAATTGTGAGTTCAATAATACACCTTGGCTTGTGCTGTGTTCACTTTAGTTAAGATTTACCAAGATCTATATTTTTGAGATACATACATCAATGTTAACTAAATTGTTTTTTATTTACGTTTCCCAAGTGCTTAAATTTAACATTCTCATATCATAGCTTTCTTTTCGTTAGTTTTCGTTCTCTTTTTCGTGTTGAGGATGAAGAAAACTAATAGGTTTTTATAATCAAAACTACAGTTGTAACAGTTGATCTCTTTATTTGTAACGATAGTATAAATTTTCATATAGCTTCATCTTAAAGTATCACAATAATATTTGGCAAAGTTCACAAATGTATAAATAAATATTAAACTACAGTAACGTGTATACCCTCCATCTAATTAATAACTATGTAAGTCAAGCCAAAACTGCCAATTTTATTAAGCAAACATTAAATAACACTAAAATCTGGACGAATAACGTTTGACAAGATAAAAAAAAATATGAAACTGGAATGTATTTATTAATTGGCTATAGTAATTTGGTCCCAAAGGCTAAATTTTAGCCTAAATCCTGACAAAATATCTAATTATTTTCCAGACATTGTTATAAAAGTGAATTATTGCTCGTCTGGACTGCATAACTGAGAAAAATAAAGAGTCTAATCTAAACAGACATAAGAAAGAGGTAAACTCTGTGAGCTTGTTTGTATGCAAAGAGTAATCTCTGGAACTACTGGAGCTATTTAAAAAAAATCTTTCTCTAATAGGTAGCTTTCCATTATTTCTACTCGTGCAAAGTTCCCGCCGGATGCAAATGAAGTTGCGGACAACAATGTATTCGTAATAATATAAGATTAATCCTACTATTATTATAAATGCGAAAGTTTGTATGATGTGTTATATTAAACTGATCCGAGTCTGACCACTATCTGACCTGATAGTGCTTAATGATGCCAAAGTAGCGTTGCCAACAATAGATTGAACTGAACTATCGATAGTATTGCCAATAAGTGACCTCGAATAAAGTGACAATATCGATAGGCATCAATACTATCAATACTACTGCTATTTTATCTATATCTATCTATCTATACATATAATAAATCTGTAACAAGTCGGTGTCTGTACATTGAAGATATTTGAGAAAAACTGTCACTAGGGCTATTTATTAGCGCAATAGAACCCGAAACAATGATTTTTAGAATTATTGTCTGTTTGCCTGTTTGTCTGTGCGTTTGTGCGCGCTAATCTCGGAAACGGCTTAACCTAGAAGGATGCGGTTTTCACTGATATGTTGGTATTTTCTTGGATTAACATTTAGTGTTTGTTTCATTTCAATCGGTTCACAAATAAGAAAGATACGTCTATTTTAAGAATTTATCGAACAGTTTTTAGAAGAATTAATAATCTGAAGAGTTTGTTTCTTGTTTGAACGCGCTAATCTCAGGAACTACTGCTCCGATTTGAAAAATTCTTTCAGTGTTAGATAGCCCATTTATCGCGGAAGGCTATAGGCTATATATCATCACGCTAACACCAACAGGAGCGGAGCGGAGCGGAGCGGAAGAATGTTTCAAAATCGGGGGGTTTTGAAGTAAAACTTGTATAGGAACGCTTGACTTGGGAGTACGGTGGTGAATGTGAACGCGGGTGTGCGGGGGGTTGGGAGGGGGAGGGGGGGGTTGCTGGAGCGGGAGCCATAATTGATGAAAAAGCAAATTTGATAAAACAATAAGCTGCCCAAAAGTTAGTAATTAATACTATCGATGGTATCGATACTATAGCTTTGAAGAGCCCTAGTTTGTATTTAATTTGGTATGCAGATAGCTAAATTTCTGAATTTAATTAGTAGGATGACCGTTTTGTTTGTAAATTTCAAAGCGACAGACAAAAACAAACCACTCGTTCCCTAAATATCGAGTTGCAAAATACTAGATTGCTGACTTACCCTATTTTTCAGGATACCACACTTTCCTGTCACCGTGTTTTTCTCTACATCGGATTGCTAAAGCTAAAAAAAGCTGTTTTCAAAACACCATGTTCCATTCTAAACCGAATTTCCGTAATACCAGATAGTGAAATCACCAGGCTCGTAAAACACGACCCCCTGGCCTCCCCACGACGACCACGACCTGCCTGACGAGCCTGGTGATTTCACTGTCTGGTATTATGGGAATTCGGTTTTGAATGGAACATGGTGTATCGAAAACTAGCTTTTTTGGCAATCCGATATAGAGAAAACACGGTAACAGGAAAGTCTGGTATTCTGGGAATTCGGTATTTTAATAAAAACTTTTTAACAAAAAATTAAACCGCCGAAAAAACTGAAAAGCAAAAAACATTACCTTTTTTGTTTGACCTTAATCTAGGTGAACTAAAACAATTACTTTGCTCACCCGCGACCTTACAATAGTTACGTTTATGCAAGAAATGTGCGTTCATGCAGTTCCTCAATATATTTATGGATCATTTTGAGAATCAGTATATTGTGGGTAATAGTAATATTGTGTACTATTTTAGGTTTGTTGATGATTTGATCCTATGCTGGAGAGGGAGTATGAGACAGCTTGACGTGTTTATTAATGGTTTGAATAACAAGCACGTAAAGATAAGGTTCAAAAAAGAATTGGAGGAAAATTGTTCGTTGAACTTTTTGGATTTAACGATTTCAAAATTAAATGGTAAACATCAATTTAAAATATACCGTAAGCCCACGTACACAGATGCTGTTATACCAGCATCTTCTAATCATCCGTGGCAGCATAAACTGGCTGCTTTCCATTGTTATGTTAATAGATTGTTGACTGTGCCTCTTTCTAAGGAACATTTTGATTTAGAGTTGAGTACTATTTATCAGATAGCGATCTCAAATGGTTATACAAAATCAATGGTAGATAGTTTAGTTCAAAAGAAGCAGGCACGGTTAGTAAATAGCATGCTTTACGCTGCGTTACCTTCTCAGTCTACTAACAAATATAGATCTAGCATCTCTTACGTCGGGGGTTTGTCTGATAAGATTTATGGCATTTTAAAATCAAACAATATTAATGTTGCCTTTAAGACTAACAACTCTTTGTACTCTAGGCTATGTAACCACAAAGAACAGGTAGATAAGGGAACTAGATCGGGGGTATACAAGCTTACTTGTAATGACTGCAATGGGATATACGTAGGACAGACAGGCCGAAGTTTTAATACTAGATTTAAAGAGCATGTTTCGGCATATAGGAATGAGCATCCAGATAGATCGAATTTTGCAAAACATTTGTTGGAATCAAATCATTCATTGTTAGATTCAGATTCTTATGAAGTGTTACATTATTGCGGCAAGGGGTTGCGTCTGGATGCTCTGGAATGCATGGAAATAATTAGGTACAACACTATGGGGTCTATTATTAATGAACAGGTAAATTTAGTATCTTCTCCTTTACTGCGGCTTGGGTCGAATTTGAACAGTTAGTATTAATTAAATATGCCTTATAAATAAATAAACAAAAAAATTCAAGGTAGTTTTAAATATGTCAATAAAAGTTAATTTTTGTGGGGTAGTTTGAGAATAAGAAAAATAAAGTGGGTACTTGAGAAGTTACAGTGACAAGTTAAAACATTTGTTTTGGTTTGTTAGTTTAACGTTTGGTAGCATAGCATACGGTTGTGGTAACTCTGAAGATGAGCTCTGGTTGAGTTCGAAACGCGTCAGTGTAGCTTGGTGGTGGTGATGGTTGGGTTTATGTGATTTGTGTGTGTTCGTACAGTGTGGAGGTGGAGGAACTGCATGAACGCACATTTCTTGCATAAACGTAACTATTGTAAGGTCGCGGATGAGCAAAGTAATTGTTTTAGTTCATTAATATGGACCTCCGCAAAGTAACGCCTGATTCAATAAATTACTTAATCTAGGTACCAGTTTGAAGTCGATGCCTCAGCACTTAGCCAGGAGGAGTGGACCTATAATCGTCTGTCTACCTGATTGGCTTCTATCACTCCTCCTGGCTCGTGCTGAGGCACCGACTTCAAACTGGTACCTAGATTAAGGTCAAACAAAAAAGGTATTATTTTTTGCTTTTCAGTTTTTTCGGCGGTTTAATTTTTTGTTAAAAAGTTTTTATTTTATACTTTTATTCCATCCTTGGGGTAATTTTTTTTCCAAATTTATAATACCAACTTCAAGGTATACCCTATCTATCCAATAAAAAAGAATTATGAAAATCAGACTACTCTGTAAAAAGTTAGTAATCATCCCCTGTTTTCCTACCCTTAGGGTAGGAATATTATTTCCAAATTTAAATGGAACCACCCTTGGGGTATACGCTTTCCAATAAAAAAAGAATCATCAAAATCCGACTACTCTGTAATAAGTTATGCGTGATCATACAAAAAAAAAAACAAATATACACGTCGAATTGAGAACCTCCTCCTTTTGTTTTCGTCGGTTGAAAATAGGGTAAATCGGCAATCTAGTAGGTATTTATTTTGCAATTCTAATATTTAGGGAACGAGCGAAACAAACACATGCTCTGCTAACATTAAGCTTAACCGTTAACGAATAAAGGGGATTTTACTACAAGTTGCTGAGAAGCGCCTTGTTATGCAGCGTTCGGAATTTATGATTATCATTCAAATAACTTGTTATAAACTCCGGTGGGTTTCTCGCAAGGAACAACTCTATACTCATGTACCTGGCCGCCGTAAGTCGCTTGCGTTCTGCGTTCGAACGGCAGAGGTTCTTATGCGCGTGGGCAGAAAAGCTGGCAGCGGCTTTCTCGACCAGTTTAGCTGTCACTTGCTTCTTTGGATCGTCTTCTAGGAAAGGCTGCAAAAAACACCAGTAATACACCGTGAAATTTTAGTGGTTGTTTTCCCGAAACGAGGTGATTTAGTATCGATTGTACAATCGAAACTAAATCACCTCGTTTCGGGAAAACAACCACTAAAATTTCACGGTGTATAATACAAAGTAACAAAATTAATACGGTATATGGGTATTTTCAATTTAAAATGTACCTGCTACTAATTTTGATGATTAAAAAACATGTACCTAATTTTCCGTACAATTTTTATGTGTCAGTTTTGTGGTCATATAAACTGTATGATAAAGTCACTAAAGTAACTCACAAAATGATGAAACTTTTTTTCTTCGTGAAAATGAATAATAAATAATAAATAAATAAATAAATATTACGGGACAATTCACACCAATTGACCTAGTCCCAAAGTAAGCTAAGCAAAGCTTGTGTTATGGGTACTAGGCAATAGTACTTATACTCGTGATTTCGAATAAGAAAACCCCAAAATGTACTCAATTAAAGAAGAAATCTGTGGTTAGTAACTTAAACTAGTATGTAAGTATGTATACACTACCCTTGTAAAAGGTTATTCGAGAATATTTAATAAAGATTGACCAATATTTCATTACATTTCATAATATCGGCCAATATTCGTTCCACTGCGCTAGGCACAAGCAAATCTGAGAATGAGAGGACTTGGGAACTACTCCCGCGCAACGCAAGCCCAGCTCATATTGGGAATTTGATGCCCACCACTGAGTTACTTCACAGGTGTGTGCAAGTTTCCTCACCATAGTTTCCACCACCGTAAAACTCATGGTAAATTACAAATGCAATTCGGCAGTGTCGCTTTAGTCCGACCTCCAGCTTAACTCACCGCGAACCGTATCCACTGCCAAATCTGTGTTCTAGAAATTTCCGCCGTGGCAGAGTCCTCAACGTTGCCGTTATAGAAGAAATGTCCGATGCCCGCCAACCAGTGGTATATGAACATTATGGACACTGCTACATTGTGCCTCAAGCCTTGTAGGGTGACGCCACCGCTCGGTATAGTAAGTAAATCCTCGGCTGTGATCTGAATGGTCAACTGCTTTGATATCTGGTTGGGGGTTGAGCCGTTTTTATTCCAAAGCTTGAAACAAAGAACATTTTGAAGTATAGGCAAGCAACTTAACATGATGCCGTAGTAAGCATGGGGAGCGGAGAGAAAGAACAAAGGGGTATCTCACCAGTTCAGTAACCAGCCTATTCATTCTAGCCTTGAGGTTGTATAATGTTGGTGACGGTTGTAATATTCTAACTTGTATGAACGGTTGTGCGGTACCGTACCGCGAACTCGTTCATACAAGTTAGAATATTACAACCGTCACCACCACCGCACCGCCACGCCTCCGCTGTCTGTGCGTTTGGAGCTCTACACTGCAGCACTGTTGCGGTCACAGCATACTGCGTGCGGCGATTGGCCTAAGCCTTAAGGTAATTTCCAATTATTGGATTGTTTTTCCCAGTAATTCTCAGTGTCAAAATCAAAATAAGTAGGTATGTTAATTCAATTAAGGTTACAACGGGAAGTCGCGCTGTCATCGTTCATCCACCATTACCTCTCATAATTTGTTTTCTAGATTTAACAAACTAATTGATCTTGCTTGACGAAGCAAAAAATTGATTCATCGCACAAAGCCATTTCAAGCTTCCGTAACCACGCAAAAACAAAATAAAATAGTTTAGAAAAAGCATTCAAATTAGATACAAGCGTTTTTTTGCTACGGGATAAACAAAAACACAGCGAGCAAAACACCTTTTTTTTAATCTCTTTAAGCTAAACAATTACCACTCACCCTGTCTATCTATCATACACGATAGGAAAAAAAAATGTTTTACGTGCGGACTATGGGCCGATACAGACGGACTGCATTCCAACTGCAACCTAACTGTCTACTGCCCATATATCACTGGTTCCCTAAATATCAGAACTGCAAAATTGCCGACTTACCCTATTTCTAAAATACCAAATTCCCAGTATACCAAACTTTCCTGTCACCGTGTTTTTTTCTACATCGGATTGCCAAAAAAGCTGGTTTTCAATACACTATGTTCCATTCAAAACCGAATTCCCATAATACCAGATAGAGAAATCACCAGGCTCGTCAGGCAGGTCGTGGTCGTCGTGGGGAGGCCAGGGGGTCGTGTTTTACGAGCCTGGTGATTTCACTATCTGGAATTATGGGAATTCGGTTTTGACTGGAACATGGTGTATTGTAAACAAGCTTTTTTGGCAATCCAATATAGAGAAAAACACGGTGACAGGAATGTCTGGTATTCTGGGAATTTGTTATTTTAGAAATAGGGTAAGTCGGCAATCTAGTATTTTGCAATTCTGATATTTAGGGAACGAGCGCCATACATTTTCCATTGCAGTTTCTTAGCAGTCGACAAATCTGCACACAAACTTCACGCTAGCTGCGATTGAAATGTACCTATGGGCATGGGCCAGATGCAGTTACGTTTCAGTTGAAATGCAGTCAGACATGTTAACATGTCAGTTGTTTCATTTCTTTACCTAACAAAATACTGCGAATATATGCGGTAAATAGTGCATGGGAAGATTATGATGTGGGCCAATATAGTGATGATCTTACCTCGTTGACATGAGGCACTACCCTGGAATCATAGACCATGAAACCATCAACACCCGCCTCTATCTCCTTCAACTTGGCATCGAGTATCTTGTTTATTACTTCCTTGGATCTAAAAACAGTCATAAATACAGAGATGAGATGTATAGAAGCTTCAACTAAGTTTTACAGTCAACGTCTAAAATAAGTGATCACTTTTGTACCTCGTTTAAATTTTTTTAACCGATTTTACTGCCGTAGTACATCATGTATATTTAACAACACAAAATAATTTTGTTAAAATTTGTGCACTAATAAAAAAAAATATCTGTATACTAGCGCGCCAATAAAAAAGTTGCTATCAACAAAAACAATCAAACATTTTCGCTACTACATAAAAGCCGGACCAAGGAATTTTACTAGATGAAAAAAATAAATTTATTTATCTATCTAGTCAGCGATCCGGGTGTCACCAACGGTGCTGGCTGAAAATCAGCGCTGGGGTGCTATAAACGCCTCAGCATTATGCTGAGCCAGTGTCCGATTGGCAACCGCAATGATACATTCTATCTTTAGCTTTCGTGTTGTCTTTTGTTTTGTAAAATATTGATGATGTGTCTTGTGTTGTTGTAAATAAATGTATTTCTTTCTTTCTTTTTTTCTCTCTTTAAATCGCGGAAAAACGCGAATGCTGAAAAGTAATGCACGGAAAAACGATTTCGCGGAAGCTCTAACAAATCCAGTGTAAATGCAGTATCAAATGTCATACTCTTTGTCAGCAGCGTCTGCGCCCGGCCTGAGAGTGGCGGCGGCCATGCCCCCGGTGGCGGGCGCCGCGCGCGCATGGCATGTCGCTATAACCAGCTGCATGTAACTGCTCAGGAAGTGACGGTCCATGTTCACGTATTTATTCCTGTCGGGAAGCAGGAACTCTTTCCGGCTGCCTGAAAATAAATAGCTGTGTAGTACAAGGTCGATAATGCCATTAGCCATTGACATCGTTTTAATAAGGTGTCAAAATGCGATTTTCCGATAGATTGCATATTGGTTCTATTATATTTTTAAATTATACCTATTTTTTACCTTATAAATTGAATAATAGACATGATTTGCTGTCTGTCTAAAATGACTTTAATTTTCGTCAATAAGCAAAAAAGCGCAACTGTTACACTGAAGTTCAAAAAGTTGGACCAATTTAACTAGTAGTTAATCATACATACTCGTAATACGACCGACGGCCTGTTAAATTTTCGTTAGGTACTTATATCAAAATTACCCATTCAATCGTATGGTCAGTTGATGGTGTTTAACATCCAACTTTTTGAACCATGTCCTTTTGGTTATACAGAGTAATTTTTTAGTCAGTGCACAAATTTTGATATTTGATTCAGTATCGTTGATAGATCACGATTATCTGTTTGAGAATTTATTTTTTTACATTGATTGAAATTTGGGTTGGTTATAGTAATTCACCCAATAATTGTTCGAGTTACTATGAAAAACAAAACAATTAAAGTAATAAATATTATAATGAAAAATTCTGAAATTTGTTATTTTAACGATACTGTATTACATATTAAAATTTTTGCACTTATTCAAAAATTATCCTGTATATTTTCAAGAAAATAAAGTACAACACAACAATCAAAGTCTTTCCTTTATCATTATTTATCTGTTAATTACAATAGCAATCTTGATGCTTACCAAATTTACTAATTATCGAGGCACAATAGTCCCATATGCCACAGTTCAATCCCAACGAGTGATCTTTCAAAGCATATAATATTTCTTCCATTTCGAAAGTAGAAATAATATTCTCTATCAACACACAAGCTTTGATTGTTCGTTGAGGAATGCCGAGTTTGTGCTGGGCCCAGACAAAGATGTTATTCCATAGTTTCGCCTCTCCCGCACCCTCTAGTTTTGACAAATAGAAGTATGGGCCACTGTTGGCCTCGTGAAGTTTCTTTGCATTATGGTACATTAATATAGCAAAGTCCACAAGCGGGCCTATTGCTTCTTTGCCATCAATCTGTAAGTAACATTATAATTGAAGTGAAAACCCATTGATTTAGAATGGTTCAACCTCATCTCATCACATAAGTCCTCACTTTTACGTTACGTTTTAAGTCGCCCGGAACAGGTTATCGTTAAGTCTTGGGACATCCTGCATAAGGGCATTTAAAAAAAAAGTGTCCCTTTTCTTAAAAAATGTTTCTAATTTTCCATACAATTTTTTTGTGTCAGTTTTGTGGCGAGCCTTGCATAAGGGCATTTAAAAAAAAGTGTCCCTTTTCTTAAAAAATGTTTCTAATTTTCCATACTATTTTTTTGTGTCAGTTTTGTGACGAGCCTTGCATAAGGGCATTTAAAAAAAAGTGTCCCTTTTCTTAAAAAATGTTTGTAATTTTCCATACAATTTTTTTGTGTCAGTTTTGTGACGAGCCTCGTTAACTGTATGAAAAAAGTCACAAAACTGACAAAACATTTGGGACATTTTTATTATAATCAAAATTAATAGCGTTCTCGATTCTGAGTAAGAAAACCACAAAAAAATCCTCATTTTAAAAAAAAGTGAAGGGTGTGTACCCTTTATATTTTTTTAAATGCCCATAAATTCTTGTACAGAATACACCCATTAAAGGGCATTTATTCTGAAGTTTTAAACGCCTCATTTTATCTGGACACATTTTTTAAGAAAAGGCTGTAGATTTTATTTATTTATTTTATTTATTTATTTATTTATTTATTTAAAAAACAAAATTACAAGGTTATACACGGTTAGGTTATATCGGTTATACAAGGTTATTTTGATGGGACTTTCGATTATAAATATTAGAGGTCCTGTACATCTACCATATAACTAGAAAAAGTAAATGAGGCAGTCAAACCCTTCGAATAAATGCCCTAAAATTATTCGAAAAGTGGTAAATTAATGGGGAACAAGAATCAGGTACCTAGAGAAAGGTATTTAAAAGAAAAGATTTATTGAATCAGGCGTTACTTTGCGGAGGCCCATTAAATATCAATGAACTGAATCAATTACTTTGCTCACCCGCGACCATTATGCAGTTCCTCCTCCTCCACATTGTACGAACACACGCAAATCACACAAACGTTCTGACCTGTATGCCTAGTATAAGTTTTTACTTCACCAAATACTTCTCGATCGCGTTTACGTAAAAAATTCAATTACTAGGAAAACATGGACAGCATCTCCGCGCGCGCGCTTCCATGTTTCCATAGAATTGAAATTTTTACGTAAACGCGATCGAGAAGTATTGAAGTGAAGGAAAACTTATACTAAGCGTACAGAGCTCATCCTTAGAGTATTGCAACTCACATCTCTGGATGAGCTCTGGTTGAGTTAGAAACGCGTCAGTGTAGTTTGGTGGTGGCGATAGTTGGGTTTGTGTGATTTGTGTTCGTACAATGTGGAGGTGGAGGAACTGCATGAACGCACATTTCTTGCATAAAACGTAGCTATCATAAGGTCGCGGGTGAGCAAAGTAATTTTTTCAGTTAACAAAAAAAAAGACGTTTTTACGTCTTGTGTTTTCTGTGTATAGCTGTCCAAGTAAGAGTATTACCATTTTTTATGAAAGTTCCTATATCAAAATAAAAACAACAGGGCTCATTGTCAT
Source organism: Archips crataeganus (assembly GCA_947859365.1). NCBI lineage: Eukaryota > Metazoa > Arthropoda > Insecta > Lepidoptera > Tortricidae > Archips > Archips crataeganus. The sequence goes on from OX402064.1 coordinate 10,245,147, forward strand.
ATTGACCTGTAAGTGAAAACAATATTAGATGTTTTAAGTTGTGCAACAGACATTGAACCTTAATGGTGAAGGAATTTCATGGTTGACTATACCATCCATACCACATGTTATTTGTTTTAAGTCTCCTATCTACTCCTTCAACGAAAGGAGTAGTTCAACAAAATCTAAATTTCTTAAGCCAAACAGTCTCCTCATGTGTGTCATGACTTTACGTCGATATTGGCATAATACACCTCACTAAGACAGCAAGGGTGCAAGCCAAAGATTAAAAAAAAAAGATATCTAGATCTGACAACTGGATGGTTTAGAAATATTCTTAACTAACCATTTTGTATACACCGTGGGAACGAGATATGCAACAGACTTAAAACTACGTATTTCTGATGGTATTACTAGCAAATAATGTTAATAAAAACATAGGTCCAATTTTGCCATTTTAACTTAATAATTTCTGGTACAAAATAAATCAATTAACTACATTGCTTCATTGTAAACTATTCATAAGCCGAGAGAGTTGATGACGATGATAAATAAAACATTTAAGTATCTCAAAAATTATAACCTTTTTGTTACCATACGTTTCACAAATTTAAAAATACTGGCCAGTAAATTTACATTTCTAGCTTCTGCGTACAAAATGGCTAAGTCATAACCTCTCACAATTATTAGGGCGTTTTATACTTGATATTTTTAAACTTGAAAATTGTTAAAAACAACAAATATCTCGAAAAGTAAGCATTTTACGACTATATGTTATACCGCTTTTTTTACTCCAATTAAGTTGTAGAATCGATAGTTCAAGTCTGATGCATAACTCGTACCCATGGTGAACATTTGAAATTTACCATGAGCCTTACGGTGAAGGAAAACATCGTGAGGTAACCTGCATACACCTACGAAGAAATTCAATGGTGTGTGTGAAGTTCCCAATCCGCACTGGTCCGCATGGGAACGTGTGCCCTGCGGTGGGACGTATACACCGTGAAAATTTAGTGGTTGTTTTCCCGAAACGAGGTGATTTAGTTTTTTTTTTTTTTTTTTTTACATAAAACTGACCCGTGATTGACCACTATCTCACCTGATGAAAAGTGTAGATGAGGCCAAAGGTGTACCTCACTGGTTCAGTTTCGATTGTACAATCGATTTATAATTACTATTTTGACTAGAGTCAAAAATCCAATTGTGAAAAACGAAAGTCGAAAATGACCGCAAACCAATAGTAACGCTTCATTGGTACCTAACCTATCGTACGATCGTACGCTACTTGTACCAACGAAGCGTTACTATTGGTTTGCGGTCATTTTCGAGTTTCGTTTTTCACAATTGGATTTTTGACTCTAGTCAAAATAGTAATTATAAATCGATTGTACAATCGAAACTAAATCACCTAGTTTCGGGAAAACAACCACTAAAATTTCACGGTGTATAGGCTGGGATGATGATGATAAACCATTTGTGAACTTCCAACGCAACACAAGTCAAAATAATCAGAGTACAAAATATTCATAACTCACCAGAATATTATGTTCTATCATATTCCATGCTCTAGGCCGCAACATAAGCAAAGGGCATGTACTGATACTCAACGGAGCCCCGTGCAACTTTCCGTTTACGGCCAAGTAGATATTCTGGAACGCCAACAACTGATTCCGCCATGTTGGACAGTGGCCATCATCAAAGTCCACCTGGATGCCCTGGACATTGGTATTGAGAGCGGACTCGAAATGCGCAGTGTTTGATGCAGACACATCCCCCAAGTCTAAATGACGATTTCTGGAAGCAATAAAGAGAAAAGGTAATAAAACCTCAATCAATTCAAGAATCTGGACAAACATACAAATATGTTTAAGTTCAGTTTAGATTTTGGTTCTTTTTACTTTTCATTGCGTGTTTACTCTTCTTTCCATTGTTCAAAGGCTAACGGGAAGAAATCCCTTTGATAGAGTAATTCCACTTTGTACATCTGTTTGTGTTTTACGTACAATAAAGAGTTTTACACATACGCAATTGAAGACGTGAATGGATGAAGGGGGCATGTACATTTTTTCGATTTTCGGTTTTATGTCATAAATGAAGGTGCTAAGTCATAAATTATGACTCAGCAAAAATGTACATACCCCCTTCATCCACTCACGTCTTCAATTACATTTGAAATTTACCATGAGCTTTACGGTGAAGGAAAACATTGTGAGGAAACCTACATACACATGCGAAGAAATTCAATGGTGTGTGTGTGAAATTCCCAATCCGTACTGGGCCCGCGTGGGAACTACGGCCCAGGCCCTCTCATTCAGAGAGGCCTCTGCCCTGCAGTGGGACGTGTATGTGCTGTGATGATGCTGATGACAAATACACATATATACCATTAGATGTTATTGTCTTTGGGCACCACTAAAATTTAATGACCAACTGGCACAAGTAATTTATCTTTACAATGTGCAAATTAACGGAAACAATGGATCCATAATGTACATACTGCAGCCTTGATGGCAGTGGTGCAATAAACCACGACCGGTCAAGCCTTTCCGGAGATTTCTTGAAGTCTAATTTAAAAGATGTCTGCAACTCTACTGCCCGCTTGTTTCTGTTCTTATAAAGTTGATCAATGTCTTCATCGAATTCTCTATGCAAATTCGCTAAGAACTCCAAAGCACCGACACTAAAAATCTTCTTTTGAACTTCTTCTAACTTAGGTGGTGGCGACTGAAGCAAAATAACTTCGGACATCTTTCGACTTGAACGTGTATCGTTTCTGAATCTTCTACTTCTACTCCTTCTGAGCACACACGAGCTCCACGGCTCTCGCGACAGTCACGACTACAATGTATGTATAACTTTTACACAAACACAAGTTAGTTAATACAGTGGTGAAGGTCAAAGTTTGATTCCTTATTCCTTATCATTTATTATTATTTTGACGTTCGCGCTCGCGTCGCTCACGCTCACACCCTACAACACAACTATCAATTAGTGTTGCCAGGTTGAATTTGAAAAAGCCATGAATTCCAGGAAATATCACTTCAATTACACAAAAAATAGATCTATATCGAAACCTTAGTTCACACTCATACGAATTACAAAAAAGCAATTTTTTTTTTTTTTGCCAAGTATACTGATTAAATTCTGCGTCTTCTCCTCTACTAAAAACAATGTGACACCATAATACTAAATGCCGTTGCATGCAGTAATATTATACTAAAATTTCCATTATTTTTTAAAATATTATGATCGCATACTATATTTTTAAGGTTGATAGATTTAAATTAAAAGAAATGTATATCCATCCCCATCCTAAGATCATTTAATCCCATCGAAAAGTTAATACTTTTTGTCTGCAATAATAAATTAAGTACAAACGCTTACAAGAAAAAAAAATTAAACCAGGTTGTCACCCAACCAAGTACTGACCGCGCCCGATGTTGCTTAACTTCGGTGATCGGACGAGAACCGGTGTTTTCAATGTGGTATGGACGTTGGCGATAGCGCAGCCGAATTTTATGTGGAAATTAACCTAACATTGATAAGTATCTTGAAAACGGTGATCCTACGGCAAAATCAATGAAATTTTCATCTCCCGTTAATACCCCCATAATGACTAAGAGTGAGCCCGGTTCGTCGTGTGAAAAGTAACGAAAAGTAAAAACCCCCAAACCCCCCCTCACCCCCCAACCCCCCACCCCAATAAATAAATAAATAAATAAGGCTCATCCCAAACTCGGCCCAAACCTCTCGCAAACCAGTGATTTTTGGCGTTCCTGAATAGCAGTTCATTCTCATCCTCGCCCAAACGATTGAATTACCGCTCGCAAACCGTGTTGGCCCGTTCCTGAATTTAGCCCCAGTAATATACCAAAAATAACTCTCTCTCTTTCTATCTTCACCCTCCAACCCCTCCCAAACCCGCCCTAACCCTCCCCCCCAGCCCTCCCCCCATCCCTCCGACCAATCCACCCCCACACCTTACCCCGCGCGTTTGCCTGATTTTCGTAACGCATTCACCAGCTTACTCCCAAATCAAGCGTGCCTAAAGAAGTTTTACTTCAAAAAAACAGTAGATGCTGAAATTACCTTTAGGCTGCCTGTCCACTGGTGCAGAGCGTGGCAGTGGAGTCAAGCGAGGGGGTAATGCGGAACGGAGCTGCGAAATACGAACTGTGTGTTTTCCACACGCGAAGCTAGCCCGCACTAGTTTCTCCCTTCTTAATTTGATACGATTCGCGGATATAAAGTACACGACTAGAAAAAAAAACGTTTGTTTTACACTTTTAATTGGTTTTATTTTTATGGCAGAAGAACAAAGTTTAAAATTCACAAACGAGATCAAAAAGTAGAAATATTATTTTTGCTTTCATACTACTGCGTCGCACACATTCGTTATTTTTTTTAACTATTAACATGATTAATAACAATTTTTATTAACATAACCCTTCTTCCGACGCTGTTTTTAAAACGTAGATTTTCGTTCAACTTCAGTAACAGTGGACATCGAGTCATACTAGCATATCTTCAGTAAAAACAGGTAACCTGGCAACACTCCTATCAGTTCTTGATTTTTTTTAATTCGTTGCGCTAGAGAAAAGGCATAGGTTTAAAACCATACATTTACGTCTCTAAAAACAACACTGCTAATATCAAAATAAATTATTCTATCCCTTAAAATACATCAGTTGACGAAATTTAAATCCAAACTGCAGTTTTAAGACTTAGCAAAAGTTATCATTATCAGCTTGAACTTTTTAAAGCAGATTCAAGACGATTAACAACTAACTGATTGGTATCGATATCGCCGCTTTAACATTAACTGAGCTAAATCCAGGGGGGGCACACTTGCATATATCACACTTTTCATGCGACTACAGCGATCTCTGGTTGTTTGGTATATAACTAAATTAGCGGCCATATTAGTTGACTTGTCAAACTTGTCAGTTGTCATTCATCGGCCATGGCCATGGCGTACCAAATTGGGAATGTCTAAAAAAATTAACAGTGGTTTTTATATTTTTTTTGTATAGAAAAGTCAATTATAAGAAACTAATTTCAATATTTTGTCATTCAGTTCACTACTTTTTTCACAATTAATTATTGAAACTATTTTGGTTGGTGACGTCAGATTATAATTGAGGGCTCCCACACTGCCAAATTTCTAAATCTATCTTAATGCGTACGATAAGGCGACCCCTTTTAATTATTTTTTGCGTAGTGGTACACTGTAACTAGTGTCACTTTACTGGCGCTGTCAATGTGTTAGATGTCAGACAGCGGGTCCAAATCGAACTCCGTAGTATAATCCACGCGTAAATTGTGAGTAATTCTAACCACACATAATAAAGTACGACTTGGACCGGTCACGCAATTTACACCAATGTCAAATGAAGGTCATTGCTTATTTATTATGTAATAAATTCATTACATAATATTAAAATTAAATAACTACAGAAAACGAGTTTAAAAGCGTTTATCTCGAAATGGTTTTCGAATTACTCTACATTGCAAAAAAATAGACATCCCCAATTGTACGGTCAAGGACTTTAATTGATAGGCCACTTGCCAATGTTCGTATTTTAGCCGTATAGTGCAAATCGGGTTTAGCCGCTTATACTTCGTATATGCTGATTTCAATTAGACGGCTAAAATACGAATAGTGGCAATTAGCCTATCAATTAAAATTACGCGTAATTATAGCTGTACATCACTACCAACATATACATATAGATAGGTATACATCTATAGATACGTCACATTAGTTCTTCACCAGGGCATAGGGCAGCAGCACCTTCCATACATGCAAATTTGACCATAGAGTTGCCACTCTTGTTCATATAATATTACAATACTCTTTGGCTAAATCGTTAGTACTATTATATGTTCTGTGGCTAAATATAAAAAAAAAGAAATAGAATAAATACCTTCTATTACGAAATATATATATATTTTTTTTTTTTTAATTTAAAATTCGAACTTAGTATCGTGCCGTCCGACTCAAATAATATTTAATACGGAATTGAGCGAGAAAGAACGATACGAACTTTGATTTTCAAATTATTGCTTCATTTTAATTTAATGCAAATGTCGCCCAAAGAGAATGTAACCACAGATTACTTAATAGTTACTTCGTAACAGATACTGCATCCTGTACAAAATCTTGGTACTTTAATATTCTTTCTTGCTTGGTACTTACCGCGATTGTAGCATGGACGTACTATAGAATGGACGAGTCATATTTAGACGAAATATAACCATCGGTATTCTCTCTCCTTCTTAAAGAAAACATCATCTGCAAATAGAGACAGATATACGTCTGACTGTATTGGCTTTCAATTCAATGAAGCCAATTTACTATAGTGTATTTATAAATCGATATATATATGTCCTAGAGATGTGCCACTTTTATATCGATAAACTTTAGCTGTCAAAAATAATTTTATCGTGTCATAATTTAAAGGACCATATTGGATTCGAAAAATTACCAAGAATACTATTCAGCATTTTAATGATTCTTTTTATACTCTTTTCCTTTAGTTAAAAAATTACGAAAAGCAGTTTGATATTGGATTGAGTAGGAAAAAGTAGTTGTAAGTTGTACATTAGAAGTCTGCGAGTTTAAAAATAAGCATACTGAGACGCTCTTGGCAGATGGCGGGGCGGTGCGGACTAGTCGAATCTAATAACGACCAACTCGAAAAACGATACAGAATTATTTACAAAAACAACAACAAAGACAAACGCAAATTAACCTCCCCGAGCCGTACCGCCATCTGCCCATCGCCTAAAATGGCCCAAATAATACGTGCAACGTACAATTTTTTTAACGAGACCATACTTAGGTCCCGATAAGGCGTATCAATCTAATCTAATCTATATATATATAAAAATGAATCCCTATTTCCCTTGGTCATGGCATCACGCATGAACGGCTGGACCGATTTCACTAATTCTTTTCTTGTTGTGTTCGTCATTGTCAGGAGAAGGTTCTTATGAAAGAAAAAATTAAGAAAATTACGCGGAAAATTAGAAAATATAAGAAAAATTACCGTCCATAATAACTTTTCTAATGTAACCTTATGGCGTTTGACATAACTGCCAGTCGTTTGACAGTTGGCGTGATTAACAGAATACGATCGTTTAAATTAAATGTACGGGTCGAAATTTTATTCATAAAACTAGCGACGCGCCCCGACTTCGTGTGGGTGTAGTTTGGGGAAAAAGAGGTAAATATATAAACTTACCACCTTAAATTACAGACTTTCTTTATTTTTCACACCTATTTTACAAAGTTACACCCGTGCAAAGCCGGGGCGGGTCGCTAGTATATGTATAAAAATCTCATGTCACGGTGTGTTACCGAACTCCTCCCAAACGGCTCGACCGATTTTTATCAAACTTTTTTCTCTGTATTCGGTAGGTCTGAGAATAGGTCGTAGGCTATTTTTTATACCCCCCTCCCCCCATTCTTCGTGGAAGGAGTCGCGGGCAACAGCTAGTTATTTATATTCATTTGTGTATTTATGTACGAGTAGTATAATGGATACAAGGGGAAAAGTAAAACGACAATTATGAAATAATAATTATGATTGTATTTTACGTACTTTTATCATTTATTGACAAGTTAGCTATGAAGTATCTTTTTTTTTTGTACTTATTTTTTCAACTTCATTTTTTTATTACTTTTACGGTCATCCCGTGAAATCATACATTTCGTACTAAATACAAACTGAAATATAGATGCACAGAAAAAACCCCAGAAAAAAGACCAATGCTGGGAATCGAACCCAGGTCCTCAGCATTCCGTGCCGCGTGCCATACCCCTACACCACCACTGGTCTAGAGATTAGACACGAATCTTTCCTATACATCATACATTTCAATCTGCTAAATCATCACCTTATGCAGTGACAAACGCACATCTATGTTACACCCTCATCGAGAGATTTTTTAACACTCCTTCGGAACTAACCGCTCACCTGGACAAGAGATGGCGCTACTGTGCAACTTTAAACAAGTTAGCTATGAAGTATCTTTTTTTTTGTACTTATTTTTTCAACTTCATTTTTTTATTACTTTTACGGTCATCCCGTGAAATCATACATTTCGTACTAAATACAAACTGAAATATAGATGCACAGAAAAAACCCCAGAAAAAAGACCAATGCTGGGAATCGAACCCAGGTCCTCAGCATTCCGTGCCGCGTGCCATACCCCTACACCACCACTGGTCTAGAGATTAGACACGAATCTTTCCTATACATCATACATTTCAATCTGCTAAATCATCACCTTATGCAGTGACAAACGCACATCTATGTTACACCCTCATCGAGAGATTTTTTAACACTCCTTCGGAACTAACCGCTCACCTGGACAAGAGATGGCGCTACTGTGCAACTTTAAACAAGTTAGCTATGAAGTATCTTTTTTTTGTACTTATTTTTTCAACTTCATTTTTTTATTACTTTTACGGTCATCCCGTGAAATCATACATTTCGTACTAAATACAAACTGAAATATAGATGCACAGAAAAAACCCCAGAAAAAAGACCAATGCTGGGAATCGAACCCAGGTCCTCAGCATTCCGTGCCGCGTGCCATACCCCTACACCACCACTGGTCTAGAGATTAGACACGAATCTTTCCTATACATCATACATTTCAATCTGCTAAATCATCACCTTATGCAGTGACAAACGCACATCTATGTTACACCCTCATCGAGAGATTTTTTAACACTCCTTCGGAACTAACCGCTCACCTGGACAAGAGATGGCGCTACTGTGCAACTTTAAACAAGTTAGCTATGAAGTATCTTTTTTTTGTACTTATTTTTTCAACTTCATTTTTTTATTACTTTTACGGTCATCCCGTGAAATCATACATTTCGTACTAAATACAAACTGAAATATAGATGCACAGAAAAAACCCCAGAAAAAAGACCAATGCTGGGAATCGAACCCAGGTCCTCAGCATTCCGTGCCGCGTGCCATACCCCTACACCACCACTGGTCTAGAGATTAGACACGAATCTTTCCTATACATCATACATTTCAATCTGCTAAATCATCACCTTATGCAGTGACAAACGCACATCTATGTTACACCCTCATCGAGAGATTTTTTAACACTCCTTCGGAACTAACCGCTCACCTGGACAAGAGATGGCGCTACTGTGCAACTTTAAACAAGTTAGCTATGAAGTATCTTTTTTTTGTACTTATTTTTTCAACTTCATTTTTTTATTACTTTTACGGTCATCCCGTGAAATCATACATTTCGTACTAAATACAAACTGAAATATAGATGCACAGAAAAAACCCCAGAAAAAAGACCAATGCTGGGAATCGAACCCAGGTCCTCAGCATTCCGTGCCGCGTGCCATACCCCTACACCACCACTGGTCTAGAGATTAGACACGAATCTTTCCTATACATCATACATTTCAATCTGCTAAATCATCACCTTATGCAGTGACAAACGCACATCTATGTTACACCCTCATCGAGAGATTTTTTAACACTCCTTCGGAACTAACCGCTCACCTGGACAAGAGATGGCGCTACTGTGCAACTTTAAACAAGTTAGCTATGAAGTATCTTTTTTTTGTACTTATTTTTTCAACTTCATTTTTTTATTACTTTTACGGTCATCCCGTGAAATCATACATTTCGTACTAAATACAAACTGAAATATAGATGCACAGAAAAAACCCCAGAAAAAAGACCAATGCTGGGAATCGAACCCAGGTCCTCAGCATTCCGTGCCGCGTGCCATACCCCTACACCACCACTGGTCTAGAGATTAGACACGAATCTTTCCTATACATCATACATTTCAATCTGCTAAATCATCACCTTATGCAGTGACAAACGCACATCTATGTTACACCCATTTATTGACCACTAAACAAAACCAGTTCACATTCTGTATCCACTATTTCATCAGGATCTTTAAGTAACCTGAGAACAATACACATCCACAATTAGCATTATATTAGTCATAATACAACTTACTTAGTTTTTCTTGTAGTGCTTCTCAGAGCCTATAAAAAGTTTAACTAAAACATATATTAATTTTAAATAAAAGTGACAAAACTGAACCGGACATACAATATCGATTTATTTAACCACATCCCTATTATCAAATTTTAAGTACATGAACTGTCATAACGTCATGAACAGATGTTTTGTTGTTGATTATTTTAATAAATCTTTGGCCTTACGTGATCTTTATGACTTCACGATATTTAGAACGGCAATTAGAGACGGCAAGATCATATAATCTAAACATTGCGCAATAAGTTCATTATGATAGTCGATAACTTACCTATGGAAAGATATTCTTTGGTCACTTTCTGTTAATAAACCCATTCTACTCTTGCAACCGATAGCCACACAAGATTTGGTTCTAGTGATATGAAATTAACTAAATTTCACTCTTCAAAGTGGCATAAAACGCATAAAATTAAAGGAAAACTGATAACAAAGTTGGTATCCAGCTGGCTACCACGGCGCGGCGACTCAGAATTTGACACACTGACGTTTAAGATGGCGGTGTTTGTCTATGCTTCACTCTTTTCTTCACAGTGAGATTTTGCATGTGCTAGAAAGAGACACATGACGGTTTTTTTTTCGTCTTAAATAGAACTGGTCTAACCTTATACTACGTCTATGGTGGTTACACCAGTGTGCCGCGGCACACAATTTGCGGAACACTTTTCACCTGTCCCGATGTTTGTCTGTAATCAAATCTTGCAAGTTAAATTTGACCTACTCCCGATTTCCGATTGAGCTCAAATTTTGCATTCATGTGTAAGTCAGGTGACAATGCAATATTTTATTGTCACATGGAGCTGATCTGATGATGGAGCTGGAAGGTGGCCATAGGCACTCCATAATAAAATGACACAACCCCATCGAGTTTGGGCTCGTTTGCTTCGTCTCGTACTCGTACGTTAGTCTGTTGGTAATTAGGGTCTAAAGATATAAGTACCTAGCTGGAAGGTGGCGTGGCCACTAAAAAGTTAAAAATAAAATTATAAGAAATAAAAAACTTTTTCAAAGCAAACTTTTACTAAGTAGATGTTAATAATTTACCTAATTCTGATGAAAAAATAGACCATTAGACCATGCATTATATCAGCTTGAGGTTTTTGTCACAGTCCCAATTTTTTCAATAAAAGCGTGTTACATTTTGGCGTCAAGAGAAATAATGAAGGTGTAATACGCTTCTATTGAAATAATGAAGGTGTAACACGCTTCTATTGAAAAAAATGGGACTATGATAAAAACGCAAAGATGATTAGTGCATGGTTTGTTTTTCATCACTATTAAATTATTTTCAGCTTTTTAGATCTTTTTATTGATTCTACTTAATAAAAGCTTCTATGTAAAAAGTTTTTCTTCCTTTTATTTTTTTTAAACTGGTTACAGATGACTCCGAAAATTTGTTTTATTTTTTTAAGTTACTATCGATACTTATTATTTTTTCTATATGACAATATCGTATCGGCAATGCTAATACCAAAGAGTATTGTAATATTATATGAACAAGAGTGGCAACGCTATGGTCAAATATGCATGTATGGAAGGTGCTGCCGCCCTACGGCTGGCTACTCAAGAACTAATGTGACGTATCTATAGATGTATACCTATCTATATGTATATGTTGGTAGTGATGTACAGCTATAGATACGCGTAATTTTAATTGATAGGCTAATTGCCACTATTCGAATTTTAGCCGTCTAATTCAAATCAGCATATTCGAAGTAGAAGCGGCTAAACCCGATTTGCATAATACGGCTAAAATACGAACATTGGCAAGTGGCCTATCGATTAAAGTCCTTGACCGTACAATTTGGTACGCCATGGCCATGGCCGATGAATGACAACTGACAAGTTTGACAAGTCAACCAAGATGGCCGCTAATTTAGTTCTTTGTCAAACACCTAACACCAAAGGTCGCTGCAGTCGCATGAAAAGTGTGATATATGTAAGTGTGCCCCCCCTGGCTAATACATCAATAACTGTATCGATATTGTAGCAAAAATATCGATAACATCGAAGCAAACAACTCTACGCGTCGCTCGCTGACCTCGCTTCGCTCACGCTCACTCACTCACTCACTCACTCACGCTACGCTACGCTGTGGAAGTGGAACGTTGTGTTGCGTTGTGTTTGTGTCATTTATTTTATTTTATTTAGGACATTGTTAACTTTCTTCTTGGCTTCTTGTGTGCGTGCGTGTGTCCATTCCATTTATTGACGCGTAGTTGAATTTTGAATTAAGTAAAGAGTAAAAATTGAGCTAAGTAAATACTACAGGATTGTTTTTGTAAATAGATTTTTGTACAACAATAAGGAAATCAGTGTTATGTTGTAATTGTACTCAAAACGTGGGATTCAGCGTCATGGAGACTCAATCAGAACCTTCCGATATAAAATTCAAACCGATCAAGAAGAGGAGCCTCCGTCAGCGCATTAAAGTTGAAGATGAAGAATCTGAGGACGAGGATCAAATTCTGGCTAAATTAGAAGAGGCAAAGGAGCTACAGAAGCTTCGAGAACGGCCAAACGGGGTTAGCGTCATTGCTCTCGCGACAGGCCAGAAAATGACAATAGAGGAAGAAATAACATGTAAGGATCCTTTCAAAGTAAAAGCCGGGGGTATGGTGAATATGCAGGCTCTGAAAAGTGGAAAAATGAAGCAGGTCGACGATGCTTACGACACTGGTATCGGAACTCAATTCTCAGCAGAAACAAATAAGAGAGATGAAGACGAAGAGATGATGAAATACATTGAAGAGCAGCTAGCGAAAAGAAAAGGTAAGATTATTCGACGTTTTTGGTTTTTTAACAGTATCCTTGTTAATAGGACGAGTATTACTTGCAAACTTTTTACCACAATTTTTTAAACAATATTACTCGCTTTAAGTCATTATTATTGCTATTACTTACACTTTATGCAACATAATGCTCGGTTCAAATTAAATGTGGTTAGTTTTGTTTTTGTTGATATTCAAATTAACCTAAAAAAAATCCTATAATTCAGAATCTCAGTTCTGTCTCTATTAGCTTGAAACACGCTCATACTTGCCATTAATGTATAGAGTACAGAAGCAGCCAACTTATATGCTAATGGGTGAAATTCAACACAAATTCATTGTGGATCATTTTAAATTTTTTTTTACTAAATTAATCAGATCAGTCCCTTTTTTACACGACTATGGCAAATTTAAAAGGAAGTGTAATGATTTTAACAGTCTATGTTTGTATTTATGTAACAAAAGTTAGTCATGCAAACTACCTAAATTTTAGTGGTTGTTTTCCCGAAACGAGGTGATTTAGTTTCGATTGCACAATCGATTTATAATTACTATTTTGACTAGAGTCAAAAATCCAATTGTGAAAAACGAAAGTCGAAAATGACCGCAAACCAATAGTAACGCTTTGTTGGTACCAGTAGCATATGATCGTACGATAGGTTAGGTACCAACGAAGCATTACTATTGGTTTGCGGTCATTTTCGACTTTCGTTTTGCACAATTGGATTTTTGACTCTAGTCAAAATAGTAATTATAAATCGATTGTACAATCGAGACTAAATCACCTCATTTCGGGAAAACAACCACTAAAATTTCACGGTGTATATGGGTAACATTTGGTATAGTATAAATCTTCCTAGGTTTTTCGCTTCTAGCCCTTATCTTTCAAAAGAAACAGTATTGTCATAGTATTAAGGTTCAAATTTAATGTAATGGCTGGAAGCAAAAAATTCACCTGGGATGATTTATACTATACACAAAGGAGTCAATTAAGTTTTTTTTTAATTATTTCTCTTAATTGTCTCTGCATCTATGCATTGATTTTGAAGTGTTGAGTGTGTAAAATTTTAAACTTATTCTATACTAATTTGGGAACACTAGCTATAAAAGGCTGGTTTGATCAATTTAGCAGTACTGTTAGTTCCTGTACACTGTTGGCGTATGTAAGCAATTAAGAATTTTGGGGAAGTCGGTTGGGAGCGACGTGGTTCAATTGGAAAAACACCCAGGTTGGGGCGCATACCCGGGAGACGTGGGTTTGAATCCCGCCGGCGCACCCGAAAAACTTTTTCGCTTTTAAATAATCTGTTAGTTCCTTAGTAGCAAAATTTCCATTCACATTTATTCACACAATGGTTTTTTACTACAGCTTTTTTTCACAGTAGCATTTTTTCTCAATTTAAGTCACAAAGAACCGGTGTCACCTGGCCCTTTGGCTTGATGCAAATCCCCCTTTTTTATTTATCTTTTTCTTTATTGAAACCACAATTCATATTTTATACATACATATTTTTTAACAGCTACGGCAGTTTGATAACGCGAAAATGATGTGAATTAGTGACAGATTGGGCAGATTTGATTTAATATTTTTTATAAAACAAATTACAACATTTACCGAGAATATAACTCTGTAAATCTATTAATTCTATTATCAATAAGTGTCTGCACTTATGAAGATATCAAAGATTGACTTATGATTATATTTAATCCAGTGGTTCCCAACCAGTGGTCCGTGGACCACCAGTGGTCCGCAGAAGCCAAAATATGGTCCGCAAATGATTTTAAATTTTAATTTCCCATTGAGTTTTTTATTAGTTTCAGTTTGATTATTACAGTTTATTATTTTTATTAAGTATACACCTACATAGTGGTCCCTGCTAACAAGAATAATATAAAAGTGGTCCCATACCGAGAAAAGGTTGGGAACCCCTGATTTAATCATTTATAAGTACTGTTGTGCTAGGTACTCTTGAATCACATTGTTATTTTGATTTTATAATACAATTGTGACGTTTAATGGCAATTAAATTTGAACTTTATATCATTTTGGGGATTCTAAATTTAAAGATAATATTAGTACATTTCACAAGGTCCATTATTGTAACACTTTTCATACTCATTTGGGTTTGAAAGGGGTAAGTATAGTCAACCAAGAAAGTCCTTTACCACTCTTAAGGTTCAATATCAGTTGTACGGCTTAAAACATCAAAGGCTATTTTCAAATACAAGTCAATGTGACAATTTATTCTGATGTAGGAACTGTCATAAAAAATGGTAAAGCACTTACTTGGTTGACTATACAGTCAAGGAAACTGAATCACATACCAGGGTGAGTGAACCCTTTTCATTGCAAATGTTGTGTTGACGTTCCATACATCTGCCAAAGAAATCATTGTGAAATTGGTTGTGAAAAGGTTCCACCATGGTGCGCGATTGGGTATCCTTGACTGTAACATAAACAAAACATTAACAGTAATTATCTAATATATAAAAATCTCCTGTCACCGTGTTTGTCATCGATTCAAAACGGCTTGACCGATTAATATGAAACTTTTTCTCCATTTTGCGGTAGGTCTGAGAATAGCTTGTAGGCGAATTTTCTTCGCAGACGGAGTCGCGGGTAACAGCTAGTATTAATATATTACTAGGGCTCAGTACTACTGAGGTATAAATTATTAATTACATATTACCTTTTTTTTGTTACAGAGGGTTGTAATGATGACAACAAAGATTCAGAACATAACGACTCGTTGAAGTATCTTTCTCCCGAAGAAGCTGCCTTACTTTCTTTGCCGGAGCATCTCCGAGTTTCCTCAGCTCATAGATCTGAAGAAATGCTGTCAAACCAAATGCTCAGTGGTATCCCTGAAGTCGACTTAGGCATAGATGCTAAAATCAAAAACATTGAAGCCACAGAAGAAGCTAAAATGAAACTTCTCTGGGAGAGAAGAAACAAAAAAGATGGGCCCTCACAATTTGTTCCAACAAACATGGCTGTAAATTTCGTACAACACAATAGGTTTAATATAGACGATTCCAAAAAGCGCAAGGTTGAAAAAACTGAAGCGCCAAAGACTGCTACTAGTGCTATAGATGAAAGTGTTGATAAAATAGTTAAAAAAGCTAAAGGAGATCGTGCGTCTGATGACTATCATTATGAGAGGTTCAAGAAACAATTTAGACGATATTAAACTTGAATAGTGTCTGCTTGAGTTTCTTTAATACCTTTTTGGTATGTATTTGTTTCTTTTTACGTCACCTTGTCCTTTTTTTGTTTAAGAGGTGGGTTGGCAAAAAAGGAATGAGGGAGGCTAATCTGGTTAGAAAAATTGCTCCTTTTGTATTGGTTTTTGATGGATGCTGGTTTCTCTTAAGATCCTTCCGCTGCAGGCTGTATTGTCGAAGGATTCATATTGCTAGTTTCACAGTATAGTTGGATAACTGTACTGGATAACTTTTAAAACCTGCATTTTATGTTATTTTCTCGTTAGTTTCGTCTATACTGGTTGTCATCTGTGATTGCGTCAAATAGACGGTATTTTTTATTTGATGTGCTGCTCTTGGCTAGGATTTAAAACATGTTCGCATAAAAACGTGTCTTAAATAAAAAATGCTGTTTTTTTGTAGTAAATAACAAAAAAAAACAACATTTTACTGTCTGCATTTGTTGTCTTGAAGTAGTGTTCTATTGCTTAGAATGTTATGCTGGTCTTGGTTAGGGTTTAAAACATGATCACACAACATGTTTTAAATAAAAAATGCTGTTTTTTTTTAGTAAATAACAAAAAAAAACATTATTTTACTGTCTACATTTGTTGTCTTGAAGTAGTGTTCTATTGCTTAGAATGTTATGCTGGTCTTGGTTAGGATTTAAAACATGATCACACAAAAACATGTTTTAAATAAAAAATGCTGTTTTTTAGTAAATAACAAAAAAACATCATTTTATTGTCTACATTTGTTGTCTTGAAGTAGTGTTCTATTGCTTAGAATGTTATGCTGGTCTTGGTTAGGCTTTAATTTAAAGCATGATCACACAAAAACATGTTTTAAATAAATAATGCTGTTTTTTGGCAATGAATAACCAAAGCAAAGACGGCAAAATCTTACCATCTATATTTGCTGTCTCGATTTGAATTTTATATTTATTTGAAAGTCAATCATGCTAGTTTGTAATACAAGTCTTACCTTCTGATTCGGCTCCATTAATATGTCAAAACTTTATGAAATGAGGCCCAGCTCCATTAATATGTCAATTGATATTTTACCACAAGGTTCAACCTTACTGAATCACTAAAAATACTTAATTTATTAGGAGAATAGGGATTGATTTAAAAATGAAAATAACCTTGAAAGAAAATCTTTTTATTGAGTTTATTTGCGTACGTCCAGAACCTAGCGAATGTTCCAAAAATAACGCAAATTTCAGTTTTTGTGTTATTTGAACTTTGTAAACGTGCCACTTCAGATTATTTTTTACCCTAACGCTCCGCGAAATTACCCTAAATTTGGCAATTTTTTTTAAATAAATACAAATAAATTTACGTATAAAATGCAATTTACTAATAAACTAATAGCTAAACCTAAACTACGACACCGTTTCCAAACATTCTTGGAATGCATCCATAGTAGTCTGGGCTTCTATGTCGTCTGCAGTAGTTAATTTTTTTCTTGGAAGCGTACATTTCATTCGAATACTTTTTCAACATTGCGTCTGTTGGAGTAAATGTGACGCAAGACTTGTAATTTATTTTTAAGCTGTATCTCATTAGTGTCAAATGTTGTAACATCTGAACAGGTAATCGGTTCCGAAGCTTATTTTTGATAATCGAATAAATGGAGAAAGCTCTTTCCGCTGTAGCATTGGATAGCGGCATCGACAATACACCCAAAGCAAATTTAGAGATGGCAGCGTACCTCTTATTTCCTCCTTCATCTAAGTCGTTATTAACCTCGGCCCAAAATTCCCTATATAATTATTAATACCCTATAAATACCCTAAACGCGTAAAAAAGGCTGTTACTGAACCAATGAAGTACACCTTTGGCCTCATCTTCACTTTTCATCAGGTGAGACAGTGGTCAATCACGGGTCAATAATACTATATAAGATGTGGACACAGGGAGATGCAGATCTTTAGTGAGTATACGCTGGAGAGAGCTTTTTGAAATTTGCAATACTTTTCCACGACGCCTAATTGAAGTTCTTCGGTGTTCACGGACGTTTTGACGCACCGATTCGATATTGCCATTCCGAAATAATAATATATATATACATATATATTATATAATATTGATTAGTGACATTTCAACGTCTCGTAATTAAATTACCATATTATACATCTTCCAAAAGTGGTCCCAAGTAAAAACGCTAAATGGCGTATATTTTGCTACTGGTCGTACAAAATCAAATTGTATGGTTGTATGGTTATCATCGTCTCGCCCGTCGACGGTGGGCCATGGAAAAACAAGTTATTTCTCTTGCCGCAATTACGATTCAAATGGTTAAAAGTCATGGTTGCAAACTTGTTGCAAAGTCGGTACCTACTCGGCGTCAATCGCATATGTTTCCTAAATGTGACCCAATTGCGAAACTTGCATTTCGACATTCGCTTCTGATGCAATATCGGGATACTCTCGTAATTGATAGGTTCGACATCGTTCGACGCGTTTACTTAGCGTTTCCTAAAATACCAGAATTCTGGCAATGTTGACAGCGGTCTTGATCCGCTTTCCCGATTTATGTTTAATCATCCACTCTATCCCTTCAGGCTTTTTGCTAAGTACTCCCTCTCCTTCTCCCTCGTTAAAAGATTTCGTTTCGCAAAATAATAAAACAAGCTTTGCATTGGATAGATAATTTGCTTCCCCACCTCCTCGGGACTCTAGCCAGTGTCCTCTTATACCCGGCGCCGATTCCTCTCCAAAACCAACGTGTTGCGGTTCATCGACCATCCGCCGTCCTCCGTTTGCAGATAGCATTGCATCAGTTTCACCTGTACTTACATGTTACTGTTCACAGAACTTAAATAGATAAGTTTTATTCTTTGGGCCCTCGCAGACTATTGAAACACCATTTTTCAATTCGTCAACAATGTCTTTGCTCATACCATCAAATCGGCATGGTAATGTTAGATGACCATCTGACAACACCACTACTGTTTGAATTTTAGTGGCGTCAAAATTAGACGCCTTTTGATAACACGATAGAATTAGATACGGATACGGATGGTTTAGTATTAAATCACCCGGTTTTATCCAAGTCGTACAATTATATGGCTTTGCTGAGTGAGGAATTCCAAGGTACTTTTTATTGGACATTTCTGATTATATTATAAACCAACGCTCACCGTTGCGAGTATGTAATGTTTACTCGTTCAGTTAGACGGCAGTAATTATACCACATTTTACCTGCGGTCATAGGACAAAACCGTGTGAAATAGTAACAATATAGTTGAATTTGTCTCATCTCAACTCATCGCTACCTCACCGCTACATTTGCTCTTTCATGTATGCGTATTGTAAACATTCTTCGCTTAAAATAACAGCAGGTTCTGTTGGTTTTGTTGTTGTTGTTGATGATGGCGATGATGCCATAGACGGAGCTGTCGTCTCTTGCGTTGGGGTTGTGGTGGTGGTGCTAGTCGTGGTGGAGGCGGTGGCTAAAACAGATTTTTTTCTTCGAAACTTTAACTGTTAATTTAGTTTAATTAGTAATTAGTTTAATACCATCACCATCTTGTATAACTTGATAGTATTTATTATCACTCCAAGACTGTTTGATGTTGGTTTCACGTCTTACACGTCTCCCTCGCGCGATTGGCGAAGAAAAAACCGAATCTTTCAAAATTTCCATTTTAAATATGACCAAGTTGCCATCAGTGCACCATTGGTAAGTCAACGGTTTGATTCTGCCGCACAACCATAGTTCTAGATGAGTTCGCCGTCGTCATACCTCTTTCTCCCAAAAAAAATTTTACGTACCAGGATTCATTGGGAGATGAAGCAGAGGCGCTACCACGAAATCCGAAAATCGAAGTTCGCATCGCATTATCCCTCTCACTCTCGTGTCAAATCATATTAGCGTGAGCGGGACGGCACGAAACGAAGTTCGAATTATGCACTTCGTGGTAGGGCCTCTGTTTGATTGTCATCGTTTAACACGAACGCACGTTTTATGGTCCATGATTTTGCAGCACACGATGGGAAATAGTCTTCTTTGTATGGTTAAATAGTTACATTGCTTACGTCAGTATCACTCACTGCATGTAATTGTAGCAAAACAGAGAGGTGTAATAGGTTTGAAATAGGTATACATTTTTCCGACTGCGTATAATGCGCCTAGATGTTACTTCAATTAATGGTTAGTCTAGAAATAATTTATTTTAATACTGTATAATTAATCAAAGCTCTGCAATCCCTCTATGAAATGAATCTAGATCGAGCTACATGCATTTCCTCTATGAGTAATGATTCTAATGATTATAGAGTAAAATAATATTAATTTAGATACATCACCACTTCACTTTACGCTTTAAATCGTAGTTTTGCAACAATGTAATGTGGAAACCTGATAAGAAACATGCATGCTCCAACCTAATAATACCACCGTTTCCCACAAATATTAATAAAACAAATTGACCGGATGTCAACAATTTATTAAATTACAATAATCGCTTTGAGAAACCACTGATAACACCACCGCAATTATTTAAAATTACCAAAATGATCTTTTTTCGTAGTCCCATACATTTTCTATAGCAAACACAAAATTACCAACCGCAAATAAATTGAGTCAGAACCCCCATATAATATCCTACTCACGCGAATGAGTGAATATGCGGTACGACGAAGTCGACAGATTTTCGCGCCAACGTCGCATCAGTATGCTTAGTATAAGTTTTTCTTCACTTCAATACTTCTCGATCGCGTTTACGTAAAAATTTCAATTCTATGGAAATATAGACGCGAGCGCGCTGTGGCGCTGTCCGTGTTTCCCTAGTAATTGATTTTTTTACGTAAACGCGATCGAGAAGTATTGAAGTGAAGGAAAACTTATACTAAGCATACAGGTGTTACCGGTGCAGGCAGGTAATACTTAAACACTTTGTTTTCTGGTTACTTGATTTAATGATTGTACAATTTTTATATAACAAGGTTAGCACAAATGATTTGCTTGCCTTGTGATGTGTTGACAGTTTGGATTAACCAATTCAACTGAACTGCTGGCTCTCAGTCGTCCGTTTTTATACACACATCATGTCTTCTATCGACATGAGAAAAATACACAATTACTTATTACTAATTGGTTTTCCTTATGATAGGGATTTACAAATATTCAAAGGAGATAGGAAGTTTAAACAGACTTTGGTCATTTACTTAATTTGAGAGATTACAGTATCACAATAGGTTCTAAGAAATATAATGTCTGTAGGAAAAATACCAAGGGTCACGTGATGTGCCCAACATAACACCTCCCCCCTTAGAACAAAGATTGCGATTTAGTACGCAATTTTTTGGAAGTCTTAGGAGAACCATTGGAGCTGGAGTCGTCGTCTGAAATGCACGAGGTCGTATGATGAACTCGTGGTATTGTTTCGAGGGGTATAACTTGTTGTTGCCGTCGAGATCTGTCGAAACAGTTATTGAATATTTGGATACATCCATTTCTATGTTCAGTTTCTTTACAGATGGTACGCCAAGGGCAGCAAGAGCAGATTTTGTATATGAGGTAGCTCAGCATTGTTGCGCCTATGAGGTAGCTTATCAGATTAAACTTCGAAGAATGCCTCTCAAAAAATGGTTTTTCTATATTTTTTAATGATTCTGAATATTTGTTGAGTTCCTCTTTTATGGTGTTTAAACTGTCTAGTTTTATATTATTCAGTTTCAATGGGAGGAGTTCTGGAGACTCGATCGTTTCATGATTGTCGGTGCAATCTTCCTCAATGTTGACGGTGATAATCGGGTGGCTGATGTTGGTCTTGATTTCGTCCATTGCTGCTAACGTGACGAAACCGGTGAACACTTTACAACCGGGGTTGATATTGATGATCCCGGCTCCTTGGAGTTCGTGGTGGGAAGTTTCATCACCACATTGTAGGACACTTGGTGTCTTTTGTTGCAGAATGAAGATCCACTTGTTATTGTTTAGCGGTTGGAAAGTATTTATTGTTGCTGAAAATGTTGTTGTTTCGCAGAGACTTGGTAGGCTTCGTTCGCTGGTCAGGAGGATTGCCATTTCGCAGATTGGTCTTGTGTTGTAATTGTAGACAGGCAGGTCCTTGCAGACATTCTTCTCTGGTGCAAAGATCTTACATTTCTCATATGTGTTGAAGGTGACATATTGTTGCCTCGTGGAGCTCGTGGCTAAGTATGTGTGCTCGGGAAGGATAGTGGAAAAGATATGAGAATCGGGATGTCTTATGGGAATTGAGTATAAGTGGAATATATTAAATTTGTCATGTCTGACTAGTGGGAACTCTAATATGTATATTAGTTTGCTTTTGTAGATATATGATGTTACAACATCTGATTCCAATATCTCATGAATGTTAGTTGGTGTTATCGTAGCTACAAGAGCTTTTTCGGATCTAGCGTGAGTCGACATTAATAATTCTCTATAAAGCCTTTCCGAAGATATTATGGAGGGGTGTATAGCACCTGATTTTATAAATAATATGCTTGTCAAAATGTCATCCAGTTCCTGTTCCAGCGATAACACGGATTCGAGTATCTGTATCGATACTGTGGAAATATCTTCGCTTAATTTAAGATTAAAAAGTATTTTGTTTGTCGCATTAATATAGTTGCTGATTTTGTCAAGATCTTCGTTTAGGATGTGCTCATCGTAGGAGATTTTTCGCAGGGTGTCAATGAAATTTGTGACTGTTGAAGATACAATTTGCATTTGCTGTCTTAACATGTGGGCAGTATCGATTTCGCGATTTTCTAATTGATTGATGCAATCATCATAACGCTTAGCGTCTTTTGCGTCTGGTGTTCCGATTAGCCATTTCAGAACCGTACTAAGCCCGTCTATTAAATCTCGTTTTGCGCGGTTATTGTAGAAATTTACTTCTGAAAGTCTAGATTCAATTCGCTTGATGTTTATTTGTATAAAGGATATAGTAGTTTTGACACTCGGATTCATTGTGTTATTATTTACTAGTTTTTGATAGTTGTTGATAAGTCTTTTCAGGGAGTCTTTGGCAAGGATTAGTGGTTCTAAGTTTCGGTAAATGATTAATTTCCAGCTACCTTCAGAAACCAGTAGCTGACCTTCTTCCTCGAAGTATATGCCGGATTTTGAAGGGAGTTCGGTTTGAAGGGTATCCCCGACAACCATGGTTGCGGAGTACCTGTAATATAAATTATTCTACTGATTGGTTTCTATCTTTGAAACATAATTATTTGCGGTAAATATAGATTTTATATAGGATTATATAGAAAATTACTTTTATTATAGAGCAAATCACAAAGCTAACGTATGGATTGTTCATTGTGTTTGAAAAATAATTGGTATGGTTACTATTGTTGTTGAGAGAGGGTTTGTTGAGAGAGGGTGTTGTGGGATGGGCCAGGATTAAGCGCGCCATCCTGTAAATTGACATGATTTCTGTTATCTGGTGAATATGGTCTCAGTCTATTGGCATGCACTAACACGTTTCTATTTGATTTTCTGATCATGTAATTTTCATTGAAGCCCACTCTGATTATTTCGAAGGGGCCTTCCCATTTTGAGTCTAAGTTGTTCGGATTGGGTGCTCTGAGCATGACCTTGTTACCTAAGTCGTATTTAATTGGATTTCTGATGCGGCTATCGTATCGTTCCTTTGCTTTTTCCTTCATGGAGTCTACGTTTCGAATTGCAGTTTCACGAGCTATTTTCAATCTTTCATTTAAATCTTTAAGGTAATCACAAGCTGTGTATTCGGGAATTGTTTTTAGGGAATAGAATGATTTTGGTTTGTATCCAAATAGAAGTTCATAAGGAGTCAACCCTGTTGATTGATTGACTGAAGTGTTATTGCACATTATTGCAAAAGGAATAATTTGATCCCAGTTCTTTTGTTTTCTGCTATGATACATGCGAATATGGTCGCGAAGAACGGCGTGAAATCTTTCGAGTGCCCCATTAGTCTGAGGGTGGTAGGCAGTATTAAAAGTTTGTCTTGAGCCGAAGAATTTAACAAGTTGTTTAATTATCTGGTTCATGAATTCAGTGCCCTGATCCGAGTGGAATCTTCTAGGAACGCCATAATGTTGGCAGAAGTGTAGCAGTTGTTTGGCAACAGTAAGTGCTTCTTTATTAGGGATAGGATAGGCTTGCACGTATCTTGTTAATTCGTCTTGTAATGTCAGGATGTATTTGTTGGAATTGTCGCTGATATCGGAGTATGATACGAGATCCATTGATACTCGTTCAAAGGGTTCTGTGGATTGTGTCGTAATGACCATTGGAGCTCGAAATGTCTTCCGTTGGGTTTTATTGCGTTGACAGGTTAGGCATGCGTCTATATAGGATTTAATATCGTTGGTCATACCTTGCCAATGGTATTCGGTACGAATTTTTCTAGATGTTTCTATCAAGCCTCGGTGACCAGATAGTGGTTCGTCATGATACATTTTGATGATTTGTGGTATTTCGTCTGCGGTTGGGGTAGTTATTTTGTTTTCACAAATTGTAATTTTGGTTTTATATGTATCCGCTAGGTATGCCGTGATATAGTATTGTTCGTCTCCTGTTATGCTACAAGTTCTGTCATTTTTTAAATCGGTTATATATAAGTTCTTTCCTTGATTTAATTTTAGCCAAGAAAGTAGGCATTTAAAATAATCGGCGGAATCCCATGAGTCGAAGTGGTTTATTCTGGTGACTCCAAAATGGAGATTTTGATCTAAGTTTGAGATAATTGAATCGATTTGATATAAAGTTCTAGTTTTATCTAAGAAGGGTTGTGTTTCAGAGCATAATTGAATAGCTCCATCTGATAGAGCATTGTGTTCAGAGAGATTGTTGGAAATTAAAATTAATATGTCTTTATGCTTCTTGTCTAGTAAATTATCAGGGGTAAAAGTGAGGTTGCTTGTGTTATATGATTTGTTTGGATTTTCTGAATAACGTTTATAGATTGATTCTAAGGCATCGTGAGGATTGGAGTTTGTTGGATCGTGGCTATCGTTGATAATGTTAGTATTCATTATTGGAGGACGTGATAATGCGTCGGCATTACAATTGTACTTGCCGGCTTTATATACAATTTCGTATTCAAACTCTTCGAGTTTAAGCCTCCATCGAACTAGGCGACTACCTGGATCTTTTACAGAAAATAACCAAGTAAGAGGTTTATGATCGGTTACTATTTTGAACTTTCTTCCAAAGAGATACGGCCTGAAGTGTTTCACGGCCCAGACAATTGCTAGTAATTCACGTTCTATTGTAGAGTAGTTAGATTCTGCTTTGTTTAATGTCCTTGATGCGAATGCTATAGGTAAGTCTTTGCCTATTTCACCTTGAGATAAGACAGCGCCTAAAGCATGAATCGAAGCGTCGGTCGTAAGGACCATTTCTTTACTGAAGTCAGGATATTGGAGGATAGGGGGGTTTGTAAGAAGCTTTTTGCATTTGTCAAATGCTGACTGTTGAGTTTCTCCCCATGTGAACGGTACGTCCTTTTTTAGAAGGCTTGTTAGTGGTTTAGTGATCATGCTAAAGTTTGCTATAAACCGGCGATAATAACCAGTAAGTCCTAGGAATGATTTGATGTCTTTACAGGTTTTGGGAGCCGGAAAATCACGGACTGCGGAAATTTTATCTGGATTTGGTTTGACACCTTCTCTTGAAACTATGTGACCTAGGTAAGCCACTTCATGTCTAAGGAATTCGCATTTATCTGGTTGGATTTTAAGTCGGTATTTCTGAAGCCTAGAGAACACTTCCCGTAGTTTTTGTTCATGTTCTTGGAGACTAGAAGCGAATACCACGATATCATCGAGATAGACAAAGCAACGTTCGCCTTGGAGTCCGTAGAGTACAGAGTCCATTACTCTCTGGAATGTAGCAGGTGCATTTTTGAGCCCGAATGGCATTCGTTTGAATTCGTAATGACCATAAGGTGTATTGAAAGCTGTTTTAGGTATGTCTTTATGTTCAACTTCTAATTGGTGGAACCCAGATGTTAGGTCTAGAGTAGTAAAATATTGAGAATGACCCAATTTATCCAGAATGTCAGTGATATTAGGTAATGGATAACTATCTCCTATAGTTATATCATTGAGTTTACGGTAATCTATGACTAAACGCCATTTACGTTTTCCTGATGCATCTAGTTTTTTAGGGACTATCCATATAGGACTGCTCCATGGAGATGAGCTGGGGCGAATGATATTTTCTTGAAGCATTTTGTTAACTTGTGTTTTGACTTCAGTTTCGTGGACTTGTGGAAATCGATAGGTTTTAGTGTGAATCGGGATTTCGCTAGTTGTTGGGATATTGTGTTTGGTATGACTACTGAATGTTAGTGAATCTCCTTCAAGATAGAATACGTCGGTGAATTCTGATATGATTTTGTCTAGAGATTCTTTTTCTTCGTAATTGAGATGTTTGTTCCGAATAAGGCTTAATACTTTATTTTCCCTATCGGTTATTGATACTGAGTTTGTGGGTGCAATATTCAAATTGTTGATTTGTTTTGTTGTGTAATCATAAAGGTCTACATCGACGGCGGGAGTTGTAATAGTCTTATCTTTGGTTCCGGTGTTTATGCAAGTTATATTAAAATGGTGATTCATTACGTTCACAAGAGCATTTGGGATAACTATGTCATTATCTATAGTCTGTTTATTTACGATAGCGATGCCAGTTTCTAAGTTTTTTGCTACACAGTCTATTACTGTTTCGGAGCGATTGTTTAGAAACTGTGTTTCGGGAATTGACTTATCGCTGACGGGAATTTCTTCATGTAGGAAATGTAACTTGTATGTTTGATTGCGTACGCGCATAGTTTTGGATTTGATATATATTTGTGTATTGAGTTGGGTCATGAAATCATTCCCTAATATACCATCTGCTTCAATGTTGAGGTTTGCGATATGGAATTTAAATTTAGGAAGTAGATCTAAGGATATCTCTGATGTTCCTATAGTTTGAATTGGGTGGAGAGTGGATTTTATTTTTTTGTATAATCGATATTCCCGCTCCGGTATCTATGAGAAGTGTTACGGGTTTATTATTGATATGGAACGTGCAGTGTAGGAGGTTTTCAGGAGGGACGTCATTTAAGGCTGAAATTTTAAATGATTTAGATTCGGAATTAGATTTGGGAGTAATTTCTGATTTTGTTGTTTTCCTTTTTGACATTGGGTTAGACTTAGATTTGGCTGATTTTCTTTTTGATTTATGGGATTGAGTCGGTGTTTGTATGGAAGTCTGATTTTGGGGCTGGCTACCCTGTTCTTGACTAAAGGAGCATGTTTGCGTGTAAGTATCCATACAGATATTTTGATTAATTGAATCAGTGGCTAGATTTAGAGTGGAAGTTTGGCTAGATTTGGATGATTTTGTGAAATAGTTTGATTTAGTATTAATTGAATCAGTGGCTAGATTTGGAACAAGAGTTTGGCTAGATTTAGATGAATTCGAGAAATAGTTTGATTTAGTATTAATTGAATCAGTGGCTAGACTTGAGGTGCGATTTTCGAAGTTGTTTTTTTTTTTCTATTGCATTTGGAGGGAGTTGAAGTCGAAGTCTGGATCCTGGCTCTGGTAGGCGAAGTCCTCGGTGGTGCCTTCCACTGAGGTCGCCTGTGAGTTTAAATTATTTATTTTCGCGGATGTTGTGGGAGAGGTATTTTGTGACTCCTGTGAATTTCGTACAGAGTTGTTGTAGGCTCTCTTGCGACATTCAGAAATGAGATGGCCTGGTTTTTTGCAGTAATTGCAGGTTTTATCATTAGGTCTGAAGGTCGGTCGATTTTGGTCAATCGGTGCTTTAGATGTGGTCATAGTTTGAGAGGACGTTGGTGCCCTAGGTACATATGAGGTTGCCTGTGGTCTATGAAAATTTGTTGTTTGAGGCGGGAATCGGCGTTGGGCGTTATTGTTTGTTTTATAAAGGGAGTTTCTAGCGTTGTTCATGTTTCGGATTTTATCTTCGCGAATAGCGCAATGACCCGCATCACAGAGATTATCAAATTCTCTCGTGCGAAGCATCGTACCCATATCTGAGGTGAGTCCATTTATGAATATTCCCAAAGCCATTTCCTCTGTAGCAGTTTTCCTTCCAAGTAAGGTTGCGTCAGTGATTTCCGTAGAAATTTTCACGATGATTTTACTTCTACAGAGATCGACCCTATGAAAATAGTCTGTAACCGATTCGCTTGATCGCTGGAACATGGACTGCAATTCCAGATTTAGGTGAGAGTCTTCGTTTGTGAAATAATTGTCGAATTACGGAAAAGTGATATCACCATCGCCAGGAATGCATTTTCGCGATCATTTTGATATATTGGACCTATAGGTTTTGGTTTGTGGTTATCAAGAACTCGGTACAAACATGTCAAGAAAACACACCCTATTTAGTGTCTTGTTGTGGCTTCTAGAAGACTAAAGAGGCTGCCAGCGGTCTCAATTGTGTAAGATTAACTGGTGTTGAGGATAATTTGCTAAGCTGTTTGGAGTGAAATATGCTTTTCCGGATTTGCGGCGGTGTCAAAGCTCGCTGTGGATTCTAACCTCTAAAAGTATGGTAAGTAGTGTTTATACACTACAAGCTACTGTTTTTTTTATCTAAAAAGTTGTGACTGCCAACTTTTTTTATACCATCTAATGGTTTTATATTAGCACGTACATATAATATGCGAGCATGTGTGGTCCTGACGATCAATACTGCTCACGTATTGTATCTGTTATATTGTAGCACTTTTTTACCTATGAATTACCTGGGGGAAATTGTCTCGGAAACTGGCAAAGGTGTTTCACGATTTGCACTCGCAGATTTAGCACTGTGTCACTCCATTTCTTTAACGAAGGGCACACAATAACGTCCGATGAGACATGGCTGTTTGTTTTTAGTTCATTAACACTCCGTTTATACTTATTTCATTAGAATAAACTCAATGTTATTAACATATTTCTTTGTATGCTATCATGCGGCTCAAGAACGCTTCAGTCGTCTCAGGGGCGAGTGAGGTACCGTTGAACAGCGCAATGCAGTTTAAGAAGGATCCGCTGCGAGGTGGTGCGAGAGTCGCAGATGGTGGTGAGGGGGTCGCTGGGGATGGCACAGGGTTCGCAGGCGCTGACGGGGTCGTTGGTACAACGCTGGTATCTTGCTGTTTCATTGCCAATGACATATATAATAATGTTTTAATTTCCTTGTCGCCGATTGCCGCCCCTCTAATACGAACGCCCTAGGGGGTCGCCTAGTTCGCCTACATGGACGGGCCGGCCCTGGCTTAGACTCAAGTATTAGGCTGAATATTCCACATCTACAACAGGGCCTATCAGTTACACCATACAGTTCTCGCAGCCAAATTATAAAATCTTGCCATGTGTTAACTAGGAACTGCATACCACTCTACAAGACGGCAGCCTCTCCCTCCAGTATGTCGAATCCGTGTATTGCTTCTTCATCTCTAATCATATGCATTTCCTTTTGAGCTATTATCTGGCTCAAGAAGGTTCAGCTGTCCCAGGGGCGCGTGAGGCACCGTCGAACCTCTCGCTGCAGTTTGAGAACGATTCGCTGCGAAGTGGCGCGGGGGCCGCAGATGGTGGCGCGGGGGTCGCAGGAGATGGCGTGGGGTTCGGAGGCGGCAACAGGGTCGTTGATACGACGCTGGCATCGTGCAGGTTCACTATCGACGAGGCAGATGAGTTTCAGCAGACTGTTCATGCGCCGCCATTAACGGTGAAAGCCTATCCTTAACCAAGACTTTCACGGAACCACATTTTATTATTTGACATTTTGACTATTTATTAACAACATGGCCTAATCATATGCTATATTGTTAAACAGATCCATAAACATCCATCCAGATCGATAAACAGATCATTTAGGCCCTAATAGATCGGTTTATCAAACAGGGTGATAGGTCATCTGCGTTCCGTTTTCGAGTTTATTAGATATAATCCTGATGAGAAAAACTAGCATTTTCTTGGTCATAAATCGAATTATGAAAAAAATGTACGCTACCTCAATCGGCTCATGATGTTTTGCATTTTTTCTGTTTGCTTCAGATCTCATGCATATTATCGTAGTTATGGTTGTAATAATCCCCACTAATGAAACTGCGGGTATTATATTCTGCTTAATGTACGTGTTGCGAACTCCTTGCATTTTTGATACTTTTTACTGTTTTATATCTTTTTTTATAAAAATACTTTTTGTCAGTTTTTTATATGTCGTTGTGTTGTTAAAGTTCTCTGAGCAAATTTGTATGGTTTAGTTGATTACCATTAAAGATTTTTACCATTATTTCAGTCACATCGTCGTTTCCATTACAGTCCATTCCTTTTACGTTACAGTACGATATATATTTATTATTTTGTAACTCTTCGATTTCATCATCACCCATAGGTATGGACAATGGCTTATCGCCATAAACCGAATTATGAGGCACTTTACGATGTACATTGTGTACCTCAAACTCGCCAGAATTAGTCGTAACTGTGATCATGACAGCTAATATTGTGTATTTGGTATTCGAGTAATAAAAATAAACAATTGACAGTTGGATTAGAATAATTTATTACAACTAAAATTATACATCATCGTCTACTTCAATATCTGTCGTTATTTCAATATCATCATCCTCTTGTTCTGAATGTTCGTCCACCTCGCTATGGTCATTTTCCACATCCAACGTATGATCATTGTCAACAAGATCAGTGGTAAGGATGAGTTTTCTTTAGCTCGAGCCCTGCTTTTATCGCTTGCTGTAAATTTGTGTAGTGTATTATGTAGTTAGTTTTGCTATCGAGCGTTAGTAAAAGCTTTTTAATTTTACCGCCGGGCGTTGTTCTACTTTCCGCCCAAAATGGATAGCTGTTGTGGGAGTCGTGTAAATGTTGCGGATAATCTAAATCTACTTCTAATATGTAACCTTCATTAGAATCTGATCTTTGTGATAATATATTAAAATTTCTTATCTCATTTTCTTTCAACCACCTAAAGTTATTTATAGGTAGATACCGCTGCATAGCATCTCCATAAAGATTGTTAACATCTAAATAGATTATGAATGTGCTATCTTCGTTTGGATTATAATCCTTCATGAACTGATTGTTCGCTCTGATACCTGCTTTTATAAATTGTATCATTTCATAGTCAGTGAACAGCTCGAGTTCAACTTTAGTGTGCTTTAACATAGCGTCCCAACTTAAACCAGGTGCTGTTATATATTGACATGGATCCAACTCATAAGTATTTATACAGATTTCTCGAAAATTCACAAACACTTCTGCCAAGAGTATTACATCGGTCTTGAGATATAAGTCGCAAATAGTCGCAATACTCACCTAACGTGGTTATCTTAAAAGAGTCCCATATTGTTTGAGCATGTTGATAATCGTCGATGGAAATGTGTGAGTCACATAATGCGCTATAAAATGAATCTTTATTGGGTAGATGAGCTTCATCAAGCTTCTCCCAAGAATAAACGTACTCATACGGATACACCCCCTTTCAAGTTAAAAGCTTCATTTGCATATCACGACCATCAGCAGTGATGCAGGGGCAGGGGAAGAAAATTTGGTAATATCTTAAATTGTTCGTTTGAAAGATTTTTAACTAATTTTTCTAAGCTACTTGACATAAACCTATACGAATCGACGAATCTCAAAGTAATCTTTCCAATACGTTTGTTAAAGGATATATATTTTTCTTTATTATGAGGAACACAGTATATTTCACCTTCAGATTTGCCCAGTTCCTTGATAAATAAGTGGCCATCATATCCACTTAAATTATGAAAAATAACTGGTATAAAACGAGGGATTTTATATGTAAGGTTGCACGAGTTATGTGCTCTACCTATAACCGCTCCTGTCAGATAGCAATGATCGATTACATACACCTCGTTTTCTTTAAAAGGTTTCCTGCAGGTGTGACACGGTTCACTTTTATCAAAAGCGTTATTAATACCACCTGTGGATGGTGGTACTTTTTTTGTTGTTAAGATCTCGTTTATAAACTTAGCGTCTTGATAGAGACTTTCTACAAATTTTTGTACGCAATCCTCCCCACGTACATCACAAACTTTGAAAGTTTTTCATTGTATTCACAATGAATGTAATATGCGAAGCTACATGGTATATGTTTGTGTGTTATAGGTTAAAGTAGCGTCCGATTTACTTTTATTTATAGGACTCAAAATAGATTCGAAATCAGCATAAATTACAAATGGTACTTTCATTTTGTGGGAGAAATTGCGAAACATTAAATATTTATTATCTTGAGTAGGTAGTTGAATGAGTTTTTTACCGCAACCAAGCCTCCTGTGCAATTTAAGCTTGTCATTATTGCAAAAGTATTGTAAACATCCATCACAAAAAAAACTTTTCTTTATGCTTAGTTATTTGAGCCCTGGGCCATTCTACTTTTAAGTAACCATTAATCTTTTGTGAAATATAAGGCATCCCTGGTAATTTTTGTGAAGTATAAATAACTTATATAAAAACTGAAATAACTAAATTTAATATTTAAAAGCAAAACAACTTTAAATTTAAAGAAATTTTGTAAAAAAAATTGGTAACTCAGCGGAGAATACACCAATTTCCATACAAATGGCGGGGACATGCATGTCCACTGCATTACCTACTTCATAGATAATAAAGATTACTTTTTATAAATAGTGATAATTTTAAATGTAAGCTTAATTATGTCCCTATTTAAATTTTTAATGATAAAACCGAGCACTTTACAGTTTTTGTAAAAAAAATATTTGAAGAGCACATTACAAAAAATGACTGGTCAACGAAAAGTGGAATGGCCCCCCTAACCATCCTACTTATATCTTTAATCCAACAATAATTGTTCTTATTCATTCCTTCAAAAAATAATAAATTTACATGACGAGTTGTATTGTCTCTAATTTTCGAAATGTATAATAGTACTATTAGGTGAGCCTTCTTACTGCAATTGAGTCCATAAACGTTGACGGAAACGTTATTTAATTTCTCAAACTTTTTTATATCTGCTAATGTTGCAGGAAACTCCATACCTTCAGTGTTGAGCACTTGATTGTAGTGCGGATATGATGAGATACGATCGCTGTGTTTATTCGCTGGATACAACGCACTGACTATGGCCCATGCCAAACATGCGTTATCGCTATTTTTTACGTTAACACACGCCTCCTTTGTTTGCACCCACTTTGGTAAAGGTAAATACGATGAAGCCTTCAGTAACTGGCACTTACTTATGTTAATCTCGAAAAACTCGATTCGTTCAAGCGCCCACCCGCTGTCTCGTTCGTGAAAGTCTTCACTCTTCTTTACAATAATTGATGTAATGTAACATCTTCAAAATATAGTGGGAAAATTGGGAAAATCAACTCTTCAAAGCTTAGACATCATATATTTTTGGTGTTAAAAGACTTCAGATCGCGCAATCTAGAGATACGAGGCCGGCAATCCCCTATTTCGCGGCCGCTGCAGTAATTCACTATTTATACTTTTTGAATTATTATTAGTAATACAAAATGTTTATTACCAATACAACTTGTGTAGTTGGAATCCAACGCCACGCCGTGCGGGGCTTCGGCCGCCACGTTCGCTTCCATCGTGATGGTATCGCCCTTGAGACAATACTTCACCTTCGCTGGTAGTTTTAAAATAGGTAAAGAATAATTCCATATTCACTTTTATGTTTTTATGTATTTCTAGTTCAGTTTTCAAAACATTCTCCACACGTTTTCCAATTTTTAACAAATATTGTTGCGGATCGATTATTTTTGATGTTCCATTAACACGATAAGTAATGAGTCGACACTTGAACGAGGAATATAAAACATAAACGGCATAATCACAGTCTTTATCCTGAGTACAAAATAATTTATGTCTTTTAGTTTTTGAATGTACTATCAATCGGTTTGACGGAATATCTTCATTACAATACTCACAGTGGTAAGACATGATGACTACTAACCATTACAGTAATAATATTCTCCTTTTATACCTCAAAAAAAAGGACCCGTCAATAAATCAAACGCTGCTGAACTCTTACATAGAGTTTACAACAACATTAAAATTAAACCGCAAGTAAAGTTCAAGGTTGGAGATAATGTGAGAATCAGCAAGTACAAATCGCTCTTTGATAAGAGCTACACCGGAAATTGTTGAGTTGAAGTATTTAAAATTACTCGTGTACAAACTACAAATCCAATCACCTATTTGCTTGAGGACTCTAAAGGAGAACCCATCCTAGGATCTTTCTACGAGCAAGAATTACAAAGTGTTGAACATCCAGATGTTTATCTAATTGAAAAGGTGTTAAAATGTAAGGGTAACAAAGTGTATGTTAAATGGCTGGGTTTAAATGAGAAATCGTGGATAAATAAAAATGAAATTGTATAAATATTTTTTTGTTTTCTTTATTTATCTATTTATAGAATCTATTTTTAAACAATATCATTCATTAAAACGCTTATCACGTGTGAAACACTCGATGAACGTGGGAACTGGTTTATCAACATATTTTATTACTACGCTACAAATTTATATCTAAACAAATAATATTCAATCATACATGTTTTTATTAATGTAAAAAAATAAATTGAGCAAATTACAACACAGGTGAGCGGAAGAAGTAGATATAGATTCTTAACTTAGAATAAAAAATTGCTTACATGAACCATTATGCGTATTATATAAGAAAAGACAGATTCTTAAAACTAGAATAAAAAAATGCTATGCAAAGTATAATAATATATACTACATTACTACTACTACATTATGCATATATTACATAAGCCAAAAACTACTCTAAACAATCGCTTACTGCCATCATGATCGCAAAAGTAAACTCATCTTTCGAGTCGCCATCTGGTTGCGCTCTAGCAAAGTATTTAGATGGTATTGCCTCAAGCAGCGCATACCACTCGTTAAACATCACATTCGCATCCCCAACCATCTCCTCCATTTCTTCACTAAGATCATCCCACATCACTATAAGTTTGTAAGTACATGTATCTTCTTCTCCATAATGATCCTTGTTATCGTAGTATAATCGCGTGAGCAAGTTACGTACCAAACTTCTTAAACAATGAAGCGGTAACGGTGTTGTCCACGTGTTTAGCCCTTCATCATTTCTTAATGTCATCAACCACATCTGCTTGCGATGGTTGTGATACCTTCCACCATCCTCCTCCTCTTCTTCAGAGGAGGGATAGCGAAATAAAGGAGGTTATGATTGATCTTGAGGTTGTTGCTGTTGCTGCTGTTGCGATTGTTGATTGTGGTTTGCTAAAAATTATTAATTATTAAGATATATCAATCCTTCCACTCGTTATAATGATTACAACTGATGCGCTTTAAAAAAAACCTCCGATAGTATAAAGAGAAAAAAATAATATCTTACATTCTTCTTCTTCATTTTAAGGTCCAGGTAAACATATACCCTACGCCCTTTCTTAGGGTTCGAAAGTTCACAGAACCACAACGCCCCATCACGGTTTATTAAGCGTCCTTTGTTTGATAGGGACCGCAAGAAAAGTTCTGATGTTACTCTTCTCTAACGTCTCACGCAGCATATCCTCCGCCTCATAGTCAGAGTGGAGCGAGGCGCAACCGTTGTCCTTGAGCTTCTCGGAGAGGAGTATTTTTTGACTCTCTCGAGCAATCTCCCGTTTCGCTTGGCATTCGTTTGGAACCAACGTCTCAATACTATTCACAAACAACGAGTTCTTGTGTGACGGTGCGCCACAGTTAAAATTATATAAGATTTCTCGATCCGCGAACCACTTCCATACGCATAAATCTATTATTGCTTCCATATTTTATTTTATTTTATTGTAATTAATTGATTCACTAATTGAGTGAGATGTACGCTCACCACAACGTTCTTGGTTCTAGTGTAATTCTATTATTAGGTACAATGTGATACCAGAATTGAAAATGTAAAATACTGCAAACAATGTTCCGATAAGACAGTCATTGGTAACATACAGCATTGATGTATATAAACGAAAGAAAAAATCTTCTTTTACACCGTAATTACATTTTTTTTCAATGGTCGATAGTCCAGAACCCTTAACAATAATATCACAAATAGACAGGGGACAATGTGAAAATACTGTATACTATAGTAATTACCCTACATCTGGTAACATTACGCCACCACTTGTCGATAAGAAATACATAAACCGCACATCCGCACATACATCGGAAATGGATATGACACATACAATGATTGGAAAGAAATTTAATTAGGTATAAACTATTAAACAATAAATATTATCTACCATCATCAACTGTTAAATTCAACAACAGCAATCCGCCGCCGCTGATGACACCATCATCCACTGCCGCCGCCGCCGCCGATACTAAAATTACATGATATGTAAAGTTATCGTTATATGGTTCTTAGAAAATAAAGTGTAAATGAACTAAAACAATTACTTTGCTCACCCGCGACCTTACAATAGTTACGTTTATGCAAGAAATGTGCGTTCATGCAGTTCCTCCACCTCCACACTGTACGAACACACACAAATCACATAAACCCAACCATCACCACCACCAAGCTACACTGACTGATATAGGAATGAGCATCCAGATAGATCGAATTTTGCAAAACATTTGTTGGAATCAAATCATTCATTGTTAGATTCAGATTCTTATGAAGTGTTACATTATTGCGGCAAGGGGTTGCGTCTGGATGCTCTGGAATGCATGGAAATAATTAGGTACAACACTATGGGGTCTATTATTAATGAACAGGTAAATTTAGTATCTTCTCCTTTACTGCGGCTTGGGTCGAATTTGAACAGTTAGTATTAATTAAATATGCCTTATAAATAAATAAACAAAAAATTCAAGGTAGTTTTAAATATGTCAATAAAAGTTAATTTTTGTGGGGTAGTTTGAGAATAAGAAAAATAAAGTGGGTACTTGAGAAGTTACAGTGACAAGTTAAAACATTTGTTTTGGTTTGTTAGTTTAACATTTGGTAGCATAGCATACGGTTGTGGTAACTCTGAAGATGAGCTCTGGTTGAGTTCGAAACGCGTCAGTGTAGCTTGGTGGTGGTGATGGTTGGGTTTATGTGATTTGTGTGTGTTCGTACAGTGTGGAGGTGGAGGAACTGCATGAACGCACATTTCTTGCATAAACGTAACTATTGTAAGGTCGCGGGTGAGCAAAGTAATTGTTTTAGTTCATTAATATGGACCTCCGCAAAGTAACGCCTGATTCAATAAATTATAAAGTGTAAAGTTATACATGGTTGGTTATTATACAGGGTGAAATTCTTTACGTGATACAAAATTAGTGTTTCTAGCTCAGCTAAAGCTGGACAATATAATGCGTTAACTCATTTGTTTAAATTTTTTTTTAATAACTTAATTTTCTAACAATTTTTTTTATCACGAACTGAAAGTATGGACACCCTACATTCAGACACTTGACAGTTTTTATCAATTACTTATCACTGTTATTGACATCTAGTGGATAGTTTCTGATGTCACATAACACACAATTTGGATGTCTGACCTCGCATAAATTATGATAAATTAAGATGGTACCTCTAATCTAAATAATAAACAATGTAGGTAGACTAGACATAAAGTTTATTTACAAAAACAGACAAGTGAATTTCATACGTATTTTAATAAGTGTTCGAAATGACCGCCCCTTTCTTGCCGGCATAACTCCGCTCGCCGTTTTAAGTTGTCTCTGAGTTTACGAAGTACATACTCCTTGGCTTGTACGACATCAAACGCTTGTACTATTTTTCGGCGAAGTTCTGCGACTGTATGAGACTCTCGCTCATAAACTTTGTAACATTTGCCGTCGGCGGTAATGGGTATTTTCCTTTAAACTAGATCACCGTGAGTATTGAAAGTAAATGGGTTAAATTTAGTTAAAAGAGCAATGGGCAGTTAGGGTCGTGAATCCGTACTGACCAGAGTGACCAATCATCAAAATTTATAACTAATGAGCGCCAGATGATTTAGGCCAACAAGCTTGAGAACAGCTAAATGAAACAAATCAAATACATAAATAATAGGTTTATTTCATTAAAAGTATAAACACTAACCTTCAGAGGTTACCCCTACCATTGACCGCACCTAAAGATAGGAGGTCTTTATTTCTAAAACAATCTGAGTAATTAATCTCAGATTAAACAAGTAATTTTTCTTCGATACAAGAACAGATCAAGAGCTTAACTCAAGTAAAATTAGTTACATTACATTAGAATGTAGTTTACAACCTGTGACAAGGCATAATCATGAGCTTAGATTAAAAGTAGAAGGTAGGTTCTAGTTACCCACTTAGAAAAAAAAACCTTTGCTTTGGTTGCTTGGAACTATGTCTTGGTTAAAAATTAAAAGTTAACATACCGGAAATACGGAAATACTTGAATCCACCTTAAGTCATACGCATCCGAACTAGGCGGAATGTATCAGGACGGCTGCCCGTCGACCATCTCCGCAGACCGAAGATGATCCGACAGCGACCCGGAAGAAACTCCTTCCGCAGCCGTTGCGTGACAGAAAATCCGACTCGTGAAGTCCAGCTTGACGCATAGACTGGAGGCACCACCGGTGTCACCGAAATTACTAAGAGTTAGAAATCCTAGCCAAGCCAAAGAACCCTGAAAATAAAACACCTTATTACCATTTGATCTGTTGACCTTTAAGTATACTCAAGTAGACAGTTTTAAGG
Organism: Archips crataeganus; assembly: GCA_947859365.1. Classification (NCBI taxonomy): domain Eukaryota; kingdom Metazoa; phylum Arthropoda; class Insecta; order Lepidoptera; family Tortricidae; genus Archips; species Archips crataeganus. The sequence goes on from OX402064.1 coordinate 10,283,848, forward strand.
TAAAATAATAACTCTTACCACGTATGTGGGTTTCGAAAAGTGTAGATAGTAATATTTGTCTTCACGAATTGGCCGAGCAGGTAGGTCGATACATAAAAATAAGTTTTCTGGAGTAGTGGACTGAAATTACAAAAAAAAAAATCCACCTTTAGTCCCGTCATAATGTTAAAACATCTTAGCAAACCAACAATAAACTATTCCCGAAGTACTCACCTGAGTAGTAAGGTGTTCGAGAAAAACAATTGCTTCTAGAACGTCGTGGAATTTTACATTCCGGGGCCTATGTTGATTCTAAGTTAATAAAAGATGGGCTTTCGCTGCAACAAAATTAACGAATTATTAGATCACAACCAACAACAGACACCAATGTGGTTTTTAGGCGGGTTTACTCACCCCGTAGCGAAGATTTATAGCACCGAGTTAAATTACTTGGGCTCACATTGCAGATGGAACCGTCTGTCCGATGCACGGGTGTGGCATAAACAGCTTGACGACACGGAAGACGACGCCAGCCCCCATACAAACCACCAATCACAGGACAGCAGAGAACGCGTTCCAAACCACGTACGAATGAGAGTAAATAAAATCCAGGAGTCAGAAATAAAGCGGGAACATTTTAATTTATATGAAAATAGTAACCAAGAAACGTTTTTATAAACCCAAACAATAGAAATAAGTTTTTTCGAAACAGTAGTATGGTGGAAATCCACAAACTGAAACTGACGTTTACCAAAACAAACCACACAATCTGCCTGAAACGAAATAAGTGACTCGGTGTCACTAGATTAGATATTGCGTTTCGCTACTTGCACTGTGACTATTACCAAACAACCAAGTACGAATATTCATTTAGACATTTCGTATTTTAGACTGAAACTAACACTAAATTTTCCCTTTAATTCGCTCACTAGAAATAAGCACGCTGGAAATCCGAAATCAAATTCATCCACGATAAATCGCTCGAACAAACGTCAGAATGACAGTTGTCGACGACGCTTCTGATACAAAACCAAAGGAAGACCGAAACGTTTATGATTTGACAGACAATTTGTTAAGAAAACCAAAAGGCATTGTTTTGTCGCAAGTAAATTTATCTTAATCAGTGAAATGGAGTATCATTATGTTGTGATTGAGAATGCACGGCATGTCTCGAAGGGAGACAACATGCGCCGTATCTAGGACAAAGCTGGGATGGCAACGGAAACAAGGTAAATAACGGTGCCCTGTACTTCACGATTGACATCTCAACAAACTAGTGATTATAAAGTGGTATTTAGACTCAAAAGTGTTACAACTTGTCTTTTAATCTCGCGGCGGCTAGCGGAGTGAGCGAGGCGGCCAAGCGACTGGACCGCTGCTTCCAATCCAACGGCCGGGGAACTCTTGGTTTAAGTATTCCCGAACCCGCAGTGAGAAGTGTGCTGGAGCTCCATCTTGCTGAAAGTATAATTTCTCTAGATTTTCGTTAGGAACTTCGAGCAGGAAGGTTGGCAATATGTTTCTCAGCGGATCCTCATATTTAGGTCCATTCAGTGATCCTTCAATAACATGCAGCCCTATTTAGGTTCATTTATTTTTCGAGTGTTATATAATGTATCAGTCTCACGTTACATAATCATAATCAGTCTTATACTAATACATAAAGATCATTTAACAACATCCATTAAATGTAGTCAATTATAATATTTGAAATGGAAATAACAAAATAGGTAGGAATAACAATGAAAATAAAATAAAATAAAATAAGACGTGTTCTACATTCTTTCACCCGGAATTAGTGTAGATTGGTAAGAGTGTTTCACTTATTTAGATTTATCTACAATAATAATATATCAGTCTCACATTATATAACCATGATTAGTCTTATGCTAACATATAAAGATCATTTAACAACATCCATCGAATGTAGTCAATTATAATATATGAAATGGAAACAACAAAAATAGGTAGGAGTAACAATGAATACATGTTCTACATTCTTTCACCCGGAACTAGTGTAGATTGGTAAGAGTGTTTCACTTATTTAGGTTCATCTACAATAATGCATGCTAATGCACTGATACCGACAACTTCTCCACTTGGCTTAATCTTAAATATCTCATCTTTGAATGAAGGGCAGATTTCATTCCACAGGCCTAATAATCTTTTGATTTACAGATGGAGGAAGAGCATCAGGTGGCATAGTCGGTGGAAAATCAGAATCAGGAAGTTCATGTTTACAGAAGAAATCAGTGGCATCTAGTTCTCCAACCCTGAAGACTGTTGGTTGAGCTGCTTGAGATGTTGTTGGAATTGCCTCGACAGATTTGTCTTGAACTGTAATAGATGGATCTGGTTCAACATCTCCCAAATCCTCTATCGGTTCGTCATCCATCTGGTCCTCTCCTGATAAGAATCCAAGTGCATCACCACTTGTGTCAATGGGCCTCTCTTCTTTATCAGTTTTTGTTTTTGCCTTCTCAGTTTCTTTTCCGATTAGTTGGTAAGAAGGTCCAGGTTGTCTATCGTCCATGTCATGTCTTGGTCTTTTCGGGGGACGACCTTGAGGACGAGATTCACCTCAACGCTTTGCTTGACCATCATCCCCATCTCGTCTGTTGTCATTCCCTGCAATCAAAGATTTCAAATATTGAGATTCCGGATCTTGATCATCCTCGTCTTCATCTTCAGCCAAAGTTTCTACTAAGTTTACGCAGTTGTTTAGAATGCCTGCCAACACGTTAAGCGAAAAGCGAGTTTGGTATGAATCTCTGCGTATGGCATGTGGGTTTACATCACTCCACCAGTGTTCATTGTGGGTGTTGAACAATCCTATCCTGGTAAAGGTTGCTTCGTCTGACCACAATATGTTGAGATGTGGATGTTGTAGGACCCATTCACAAAACTGCACTCTTTTGGGATAATCCGCGAGAATAAAGTCTTGAACGTGTTGGAAGTGGAAAGGATGTAATCCTTCGGCATGTAATAACCGTCAAACAAAATATTGTGTAGTTCCAAACCGTCTCGCCGCTTTCCTTGTGCTGGCTTGTGGGTGCCGCTGAAAGTACTCGAGTACGGAACGCTTCCGAGTACCGTGGTCGTCGTCCTCCACCACGGGCATGTTCTGGGACTGTGAACTGTCTATAATCCCTTAAATTTTGGACAGTATTATTTATGAAACGATGAGTCGGGATCGGCGGTTCCGGATATTTTTCATGAAACAAATTGTGTGTTTGCACCGTACTACGGGATGTTAAATAGAAAGCTACCATATCCAATCGCTCAACATGCGTATAGTGGTGAACAGGAGGCATTTTTTGATTTTAATCGAGAAAATTTATAAAATCGATTTTATTTTGTTATGACAAGTCACGTCACATTGTGGCAGATTTTGTTTAACATTCACATTACTCGTCGAGGTAATTATTAAAGAGGCGAGTATGTATTGTGAAAACATATTAAACCTTTTTGATTTACACTGAAGTGGTAGAGTAACCACCCATGATGTAAAAAATTGGGATATCTTAAAACTTAAACAAAGACTTAATTAATTACTTTGATAAGACGAGACTTAGCACAGGTTTTCAGTTAAGGAAAGATTTATCGGAAACGTATACTTCGTATCACGTAAAAAATTTCACCCTGTATTATACATGGTTCTTAGAAAATGTTATACATGGTGTAAATAAAGTTAAGTAACAACACAGAAGCTTACTTATCCATATCCGATGTATCATCCTCCTCCTCATCATCATCATCATCAAACTCTCTTCTTATCCGTTAGAAGCGAATCAATCAGCTCGACAGTAAGCTTTTTCTCGCCACTAGACCTGAAAAGATCCCATACAGTGTGTATGAATCTTACAAATATTATTTTCATGTTACTAATATAAGTCTTGCTATATCTAATGCCATATAATAAATGAATATTTCGTCTTTGGCAGATTCTACACCCTTGGCTCCGCTCATATCATAAATGAATTTCAAAAGAGCCATCTCCAATTCCCAGTGGGGCCGAAACATAGGTCGAATCTGTCATCGTAAAGTATTGATTTTATTACCTTAACGTGCTTTCTACAATGTTTGCTCTGGTCATGGGGATTATTCAAATGAGCCATTGCTAATTAGAATATCCGCTTGTTGTTCTAAATAGTTGCATATGATTTTAGGGTTCCGTAACGCCTCCCTCCTTAAGATAAAAATACCATTTTTATAATTAAATCCATCCCATTCTATTCTGACATTGTTTATATTTATAACAATACAAATTTAATTACTTCCCTTGTTTCCACTTAAATTTAACATTTACGTAATCTACTTAAGACTAATTATATCCTCTAGTTAATTGTCTTTCCTTGTCATTAATTCCGACACAAGTATAACTTTTTCACTTTTAACGTCTTTTTTTTTACTTTTAAGTTGTGAAGGTGTCACTTTGGAATTGATGTTCTTAGGATTTTGATACTGTGTAATTTGTCACAAAACTAATTATATGAACTGACTTGGCGTTTTTCGGAACCCTCGGTGCGCGAGTCCGACTCGCACTTGCCCGATAAACAAAAAAAACTGACTTTGGCGTCTTTCAGGACCCTCGGCGCGCGAGTCCGACTCGCACTTGCCCGGTTTTTCCGGTTTTTTATATATACTTGCATATTGTCTTCATTGGCGTCCACAAGCGAAGACTGCTGCGGTAATACTGCTCTATGCTCAGACATCTAAAAAATGTTCATATTCACATTATTCCAGGGTAAAATTTTGTGAATTCTGTGTAGTCTGTTCCAAAATAATATATATTTTTTTTAATTTATAAATATTATATTTTATTTATAATGTTATAGCATAACTCGTATTGTAAATAATATTATATCCGAGAGTAGGTACTAAGTCAATGTACTGAATACAAAAAGTGAACACGCTTTACATGAACTTTCGGAGTAAAAATGGCGGCAATGACTAGGGAGTATTTTGTGTAAAGTATAATATTTCTTTCAATATAACATATTTTGGAAAACTAATTACATGTTCCCAGTAAAATTTGCGGTAAAATAAGGCAGCACTCGATGTAATTATTATTTGATAATACAAAGTAAAAGAAAACTCAAATAACGGCGTCCATGTGGCCTATCAGTAACGAGTTTTTTATTTTGATATTTTATTGAATACTGAAATTTGGACGGTATTTTTATGTATTCAGTAAATATTTAATATAGAGATGTGAAATAAAATAAAATTAAACTTATCTAAAATTTTTAAATAAGTTTTTGCCACAAAATCCACAAAAATATTACAAAAACAACACCACACGACACGGCGTCGACACATTCAAAAGTAGTTGAATTTTCAACTGCTTTTTTCAATGAATGGAATATACAAGCTTGGCGGTCATTGGTCTCGTTTGACAGCTCACTTCATATATTATCTATGGATATCAATAAAACAATCATTTACGCTCTATTTAAATGACTATGTGGCTTAAATTCGAACACGACTGCAGCTGACTAGCTGGCTCTACAGTCTACAGGGAGCCGGCGGGAGTTGACAGTACTTTTTTTGCTGGCTCCTACGGTAGCCGGTGGGAGTTGAAAGGTTAAAGTACTTTCAGATATATTATCTGGGATTACGGTTGGATTCGCATTGGAAGTCGATGGAATATTGTCATAAATTGGCTCTGGATTATCTTTTTCCTTATTATTCTGAACCGTTAATGTGTTCAAAATTGGATTCTAGACAAAGCATCTGCGTTTGAGTTTTGTTTCCCTTGCTTGTAAATTGTTTCAAAATCATACTCTTGTAATCTTAATCTCCATCGAGTTAGTTTGCTATTTGGTCCTTTGAGTGAATATAACCATGCTAATGGTCGATGATCGGTATAAATTTGGAATTTCTTTCCGTAGAGATATGGTCTGAAATGTCTTACTCCCCCAAAGTACTGCTAATAGTTCTTTCTCTATAGTACTATATTTCTGTTCCGTAGAGTTTAACGTACGACTAGCATAAGCTATAGGCTTATCACTGCCTATTGTTCATTGAGAAAGGACTGCGCCTAATGCTATATTCGAGGCATCAGTCGTTAAGATAAACGGCTTATCGTAATCGGGATATTGTAGAATAGGGGCGTTTGTCAAAAGTGTTTTGCAAGTTTCAAATGCATTCACAAATTCTTCGGATGCTTCCACCTTTTGTCCTTTCTTTAGCAAGTCCGGTATAAATTTTCTATAGTATCCTATCAATCCTAGAAAACTTTTTATTTCTTTAACGTTTCTGGAAGGGGATAACGGCACTAATTTTGTCTTCGTTAGGTTTAAGACCATCTTTAGTGATTTTATGTCCTAAATACAAAATACTTCTTTTCGCAAAAATTCCGATTTGTCTAATTGAACTTTAAGGTTAGCTTTTCTGAGAGTTTTGAAAACTTCTTTTAATTTAGTTAAGTGTTCTAGAAATGTTGCAGAGAATATTATTATATCATCAAGATAAATCAAGCAATAAATTCCTTGAATGCCTCTAAGTATATTGTCCATAGCTCTTTGAAAAGTAGCAGAAGCAGTTTTTAATCCAAATGGCATACGTTTGAATTCATAATGTCCATTTACAGTACTGAATACTGTTTTTGGTTGATCTTCTTGATTTATTTCTATTTTATGATATCGAGAAGCTAAGTCTAAAGCAGTAAAATAAGAGCTGTTTCCTAACTTGTCAAAAATATCAGTTATATTAGGTAAGGGATACTTGTCATCTGTGGTGATTTCGTTTAATTTTCTATAAACAATAACCATTCTATGTTTTTGTTCGTTGGATGAGTCTAGTTTTTTTGGTATAATGTGTACTGGTGCGTTCCATGGGGAAAATGACGGCTGTATAATATCCGATTTTAACAATTTTTCCACTTGGGTTTTTACTTCTGATGTCTGACTAGGAGACTGTCGGTATGGACGCACATAAATTGGTGTTTCATTTTTCGTTCTTATGTGATGTTTTATTTCATGAGTAAAGGTTAGAGATTCATGGAAGAATACATCCCTATATTCATGACATAATTGAGTTATCGCATCCTTTTCTTCCTAATTCATATGTTCAGTTCGTAATTTATCCAAATTTTGAATAAGTAGATCATCCTTGTCTGAATTATGTAAGTAATTACGGGATTTTGGATTATTTATTTAATTTACAATTTACTTTCGTTATTAATAGGTACTAGAAATAAATAGTATAATTTCAAGTATAAGCTAATACAATATATAGAAGAGAAAAAAAAAACAGTATTTACAAGAGAGAAATAAAAATTATTATTTACACCAGGAAAAAAAAAAAAACCCCCGTCTAAAATATTTGACTGCGGCAGGGTCCCCATGATGCTGGCGGCATTACCCCTTTGGATCGCAAGCGCGATCCGCTGGGCTAAGTACGCGCCAGCTCTTGGGTCCCCTGAGGCGTCGATCAGCCGGGACGACAGAGCCCTCATAAATTCTTTCATGTCGGCTGACCATGGACCCAATGTTTCAACCGCAAGCGCTGCAAACTCATAGTCTTTTATTAAAGACGAATATTTGCGGCGCTTGAGGATTTGGGCCTGATCAGCTGCAGCGCCGGCTTGCAAGCTAGTTGCCTGGATGTGGGACACAGCGAAAGTGTCAACGCATGTAGCGTCCCACACCAGAGCTCTACCTAATTTCCACGGCACCAGTGTTACACCATCTGGACGCTTGCCATCGTCCCTCGCCATTCCAGCTGGCTCTAACGTGGAAGGCACTGAGGCGGTGGCAAGTGAACGACGGACGTATTAGATCGTTAATGGTGCCGTGACGGTACATACGGCCGGCGCTCCTAACACAAGAAAGACCATGTCGTCCTAGCTGATCCACTCCTTTGCCGCAAACGCACGTGTGAGGAACACAAATCCTGGCTCCAAGTCTTAAACAAATTGAAATCCGTAGAGAATTTGGTTCCAGGACTGTGCCTACGTTCCTCGACGGTAATGCGTTTAGCCAGTGGCCTGACTCGGGTGCAGAGACAGCTAGGAGACGGGCGCGACCTGAACCGTCCGAACAGTTTTCAAAAAGGGAAGCATGGGTTGCGTTAAGTTGAGGGGTGTCCCAGGTTTTCTGAATATTTTTCGTGCTTGGTGTATCCGCTCCCGGGCACGAGTCATGCCAAGCTTTCTCAGCCTCAGCCAGGCTCGCCAACTCAACGTCGGATATCTGTGGATTATTTAAAATGATACCGACGAGGGACAGCGAGCTGTAGGCGGAAGACAAGAAAGCAGGTAATGCCACACTGGACGATGAGCGAACACCCAAGCCACCGAAACGAACAGGGAGAACCGCTTGAGACCACGAAGCAGAATCAAAATTAATATTGAGAACTTTGGATAGAGTAGCCTGGAGAGAATTGTCAATGGACGCGAGAATCGACGGACATTTCCAAACAGGACAACTACGGAGGAGATACATGAATTTTGGGGTAAATAAACAGAATCGAATAATAAAAAGGGCCATGTGAGGATTTATCTGAAAAAGCAGGTCAGATGTACTATTGAATAAATTTAATTTACAGTTTATGACCGGATTGATTGATTCATCGAAAATGGGTGAGCCAAAAGTGTGAGAGATGAATTTGAATGGACCGAAATATTAAGCAGAACCGCTAAAAGTTTAAGTTTAAAGTTTGTTAAAATCTCGATTTTCTTTTCTGAAGAAAGATGACTCGGTAAATAAATTTCGCATTTTGTGAAGTTTAAAGAGAGCCAAATATGGAAAAATTTTGAAATGATTTGATTTGAAAACAGTTAAAGCGTCTCCACCCAGAGAACCATCGTCTAGATACCAACGATTAAATTTTGAATTTAGATTAGAGATGATGGGGTGAATGGCTAAGCTAAAAATGGCAAATTACAAATTATTTCTTCATCTAAGCTTATGACTTTAAACGGTGAAAAAATAAAAATAAAAAAATATATATATAAAATGACAATTTTCACTTCATTTTCCGTACAATTTTGTACTGTTGTTTGAGCGTAACCTTTGTTACATTTTACAAATGCACAAGGCATTGTTAATCCGTTAGTGAAATTTACATAGTCAATGATTGCATCTCCATTCGTGAGTTTTGTGGGAATTATTACCCTTTGTTCCATACGTGGTTGAATTTTTAAAGTTAACAAAGTATTCGAAAATTGAAGACGTATTTTTGTATTAGGCGTTAATAAAATTTCATTTTCCAAATCAAGTTTAACATTTAATTTCTTTAATAAATCAATGCCCAACAAAACATCAAAATCTTTACTGATATCATATATGTAAAATTTATGTAAATTCTTCTCATTAAATATGCCGAACAGTGGTATTTTTACTACCATATTATGCGAGCTAATGGCATGCGTCGTTATAACGTCAAATGATTCAACTTCTTTATAATTTTCATAATGTTTATTCATTACGTTATGATTTAGAAAACATCGAGTGCTACCGGTATCAATGAGTAATTTTAATGGTAATTCCGGTATTATTTTGTAGGGTAAGAAAGAGTTTTTCATGGCTGTTGGTTGAGTTTTTGAGGCTTGGACTTGAAAATTCTGCGATGTCGTCTGTAATATTTCTTCACGAAAATTATTTTCTTTATTAGGTTGCATATTATTTTGAACACTGTGATAATTTACATTATTATTAGGCGGATTATTTCTCGGTGAGTTATTTCCATTATTAGGTCTTGTATAGTTTTGCGGTCTATTCTATGTTGGTCTATTAGGGAAATTTTGATTAGGTCTCATAGGCTCATATTGTCGGTGTCGGTTTGGCCTGTAGAAATTATTATGTTGCCCTTGGTAATGGTATGCCCTATTATAATTAGGATTATAGTTTCTTGGATTATAAGTACTTGGACCTGGTTTATAATATCGCGGCGATTGATCCTGATTTCTAGGCTTAAATCTTTTATTATGAGGTAGATTTGGTTGTAAGACTCGATTTTGAAAGTAATGTTCGTTAAAGTTAGCCTGTTGCATGGCATACCGTAATGCTTGTTCTAACGTTTGTGGTTCTTTCACTAGAATGGCTCGTAATATGACTTCAGGAATATTGTATAAAATTTTTTGTAATGCAAGTTTATCGTAAATTTTCATTTTAATTGCCATTTCACTTTCGTCACCATTTTCTGCGATTTTACTAAATAATTGATTTTTAATGGCCTGAATTCGAGCTGAGAATAGATTGAATTTTTCTCCGTGTTTAATTTTCAAGTTTTTCAATTTAGTTTCTAAATGTTGTTCCGTACGCTGATCTCCATAATGTTAAACTAACAATTGTTTTAACTTTTCCCAATCTTTTGCTAAATAATCGTATTCACTTACTAAACCAGCTGCTTCACCGATTAACTTTGAAGTTATCATTTGTAATATATATACTTGTTTGATTTTCCCTATAATATTTTAACACACCATCACTTTTTCTCAAGAATTTCGTTAATTGTTTCGCGTTACCATCATAAGTTGGTATGACGGCTATCATTTCGCTTAACGAAGGCTTTTGCGAGTTTTGAGTACTCTGAGCACTTGGAATGCCTAGAGGAGGCATAGTTGGATAATGTTGAGAATATTCAGGTGGAATTTCTGGTTGACACGGAGTATAACGTCCAGCATCGTCAGACTCTTCGCCATTATTCGATACGTGCGATGGGTTATTTTGGATACAAAGATTAGCTTGTAATTGATCCGTTAAATTATCTGCTGACATTGCTCGTCTCTCCGTAGCCTGTAACAATAAATCCATTATTATTATTATTATTATTATTTTTCAAAAATCTATTTGTTCAACCTGGACACCGAACCTGTTAGATGCCGAAACTATAAATTTTATAATAAATATTGAATACGCGCGATTTGCACAGTTACAATCAATTAATGCACACGGATGATTCCTTAAATCATGTACAATTTTTATAAGAATCACTATACTCTGATCAGGTAATAAAAGTGTATAAGTCCCCTTTATCATTAATTAACCTACGCGCAGGATTTACATTTAATTCACAAAATAAACTTTAAGTATACGGTTTGGTAAGGAACGAATGATTGATTTCGCTCTTATGGATCCTCCCGATTCCGTTAACTTCCTCTCTATGGTAAAGTCGCTTGGCGTGGTAGATGATAAAGCGATGCAGTTCTAGTTGTATCAATTTATGTAGGGTCGATTTTCCAATAAGTTCTTGATAGAAGAGAACTCGCAGGGCAAAAGAACAAAAGAAGGCGGGCCACTTACTTCAGTGTCTTGATTCTGTGATGTTTATTTTTTAAGTTATGTAATTAAACAACTGTTTCCAAACAAAAGGCTTTATTCATAAAACCTTGGTCCTTATTTCTACATAAACTAAACTAGGCAAGGGGGTTCTAACCCTCGGTAGGACTTAAGCCTATGGTTTTAAGTAACAGGGTTTTAACTAACGCTTGATCGATAACGCCCGTCAGGTGTTAAGTATCTAATAAAAATTCTGTTCCCTTTTGGGGAAAGTGATAAAATTAAGTAGACTCAGCTGCCGGGTTCCTAGCCGGGACGGCACGGCCTCGGGGCACGCGACCGCGGCTCCAGACAGACCTCGCGTACGCTTACGCCGGTACTAAACGCCTCCTAGGGGAATAGGACATAAAATTAGTAACGGTGTAGGCCCCGTCGGGAAATAGGGGGAGATTAGCGTGCCCTCGATATGGGGCAGGTCCCGGGATCCAGAAGGGCCCCTAAAGTCAGGTACAAGAGGAACAGGGCAGAAAGGGCCCGCTAGGGGTTATAATTTTACTCAAACTCGACAACTATCTTTAACTCTAATAGGGATAGCTCGTACCACTTGGAGGAACTCGCCCAGCGACGGTCAATAGAAGACGACTGCCAACTCCGGACACGAATGGTACCGCGTCACGCCGGCACGTGGACACCGGAACTGAAAGAGGAAATAAATGATAGTTTTACGGGTTCTGATTTAAGGTAAACGGACTCCTAGTCACTGCTGCAGAACGTGAAACACTCACCTGAGGACTGCAAGCGCAGGACACGTACAATTACGTATGATACAGCGGGCCGCGACCGCGTGGCGTCCGGTCCGGGTAAGATATCTCAAATTGTATATGATTTGATACGCTGGACAGCTGAAACTGAACACCACGTTAAGCATGACACTATTATGCGCATCACGAGCTCGAAAACTCCCAAAGAGACACTCACCATTAATTTCTAGTAACCAACAGTTAAAATGGCGGTTTACAAGCGCCTTGAAGAACGTAAAAATGCTACAACCTCTCACCGATTTACTTAACTCATCTGTCACGAGCGAGTTGCCAACGCCTGCCATCTCCCGGTGGCCATGGGTAACAGTTCGAGCTAGATGCGCCCCTCTCGAGCGAACTAAGACTCCCGTAATAGCGGTACGAATAAAGAAAAAACAACTAGGACGATTCAGAGAAAACCGGGGAACGGTAAGATAATTATAATATTAATTTCGAAGAAGAAAATCATTACAACGGTTATGCGACGACTCACCTATTCCTGGACTTTGTTTCATGTCCCAGGCAACACCGAGTCCTGTCACCGCCATAGACTCGCGCCGGTGTGCTTAGCCGTGGCCAGAGCCAATCATACGGACGGCGTACCGGCTGAATCACCTTCCGCACGAATGCCGATAGTCGGCCAGGTTAGCCAACTTAGCCTGAATCGATTTGACGTTTCGGAAATGACAGGACGAATGGTATTGCACCCTGCCTTCATTTGACAAGCAAATGACAGCGGTGTTAGAATCAAAACATTAACTCATGCAAACAACCGATTTAATTGTAAAAGTATACTAATTACCAGCTTCCGCTACTGAATACTTATCCCAGATGGACAGGAACTCCATGAGTGTGGTTTTGCAGTGATAATTTACCTAACCGCAAGCAAGGGAACAATGAGGAATGTGGAAAATGGTGAGCGTTAGATTATAACCATTACAATTCACCTGGAGATCTTCGGAATATCCTACCGGCTGCGCCAGAAAAGTCGTACACGGGAGCTCTTCTCAATTTGATGAATTTACGAAGTGATAATCACCGCTGGATCTCGGGATTATGTAGTTAATCTTCAGGTAGTTGGTTAAATTGATATATTGGAAACTTAGAACTGCTCGGAGAGAGAAGCAAGTACGGAATGAATGCTGAGGAGACGCAGCTCCCCTTTTATACGATTTTGCACAATGAATCAGTTAGAAATCCCGATAACATGCGTAACACTTTCAAGAACACATAGGTCGAATCTGTCATCGTAAAGTATTGATTTTATTACCTTTACGTGCTTTCTACAATCTTTGCTCTGGTTATGGGGATTAGTCAAATGAGCCATTGGTAATTAGAATATACGCTTGTTGTTCTAAATAGTTGCATATGATTTTAGGGTTCCGTATCTACATATTTAGTAAGTAGGTACAGTCAGTAATGTCTCAAGAATATGTAGCGGTGACCTTATTACGATAGCATAAGTGCGTTTGGTACATATTTTTGAGACGTTGAATGTACCCATACTTTTTTTCACTCGACTGTACCCAGCTACTTTGATATATGGTACCTGCTATATAAATATAAAAAATAATACCTACTTAAATAAAACATTTTCTATAAACGTTATAGGTAAAGTAGGTAAGTAATAAACACATATTTGAACTAAAATACTATTAAAAAATTATATTAATGAAAATAAATTACCGTGCTCATAACTTATGTGAAGGTTTTATCCTTGGTGCTGTTCTTGCGCGTCTTAGCCAATTCGAAGACTTTTCCTTTTAAAGCGGGGAAAGTTTCAGTTATCTCGACATATGATCCTGTATACAGGTGTTCAAAATCTTTTTGTAGAGTCTGCCCAGCGAATCGTGTCACATAAAAAGCCCGGCAAATTCAAAAAATCTTTAGCTGGTAACACATCGTACAGTGCGAAAAATAAGCTTTGATACTTGATATTAAAATTTATTTTAATAATTATGTTTGAATGTGTGAATTTCATACAAATGTTGTTCCTGTCACTTTATTTAATTAACTAGGTACGACTTGTAATACGAGCCCTTTTTATATTAGGTTTTTTATGTTATATTAGGTATTTACCACCAAATTTATGAAATTAATTGGTAAGTCGGCCGCCTTGATTTTGTGTTTCCTTATTTGAAACGAAAAATACTAAAATATATTAGTTAATGTATCTGAAATACTCAGGTTATCACGAGATAAATTAATCATAAATTCGTGGTAAACAGGCATCGAAAACAGTTTTCTAATCAATTCAATTAATGTGGCAGGAATGAAGTTTTGTATAAGAGATTAACAATGACATATCACCTTAAAGTGCAATAAAATAAAAACAGGGTAATTTTTTTAACACTTTATTCTCATCTTACATATCAAGAGTCATAATCAAAGTCAGATTCGAGAAATTCAATGCCTGATAAAGAATTATCACTTTTGTTTAGGAAAATACACTGCTAATCTAGTCTGGCAACATTGGCCAATATCTTATACAGTAACTCATTCATACATCCTTTACCTTTTTCCATTCATTCATTCAAAAGTTCAGACTTTTCACTTTTGCTCTTCCTGAACTTGCTGTTAGCACGCTCTCCGTGAAAACTTCCAAAATCTGCATAAAATTTGAGTTCTTTTGTCTGCCTTAAGCATTAATTAAATTCAGAAGACTTATGTGACGTGCATACTGACGGACAAGGTGTATTTTCAAATATATTCTGAAGACAAGCGGCGCCGCTCAACGTGGGAAATTTCGGATAAGTACTGAAAGCAACACACCTACACCCGACTGGACGCAAGGTACCATATTTCGATTTCACTGTTTACAAACTACTGTTTGCAAACTACTGTTTTAGGGAAATGTCTCCTGTTTTTCCTCAGTGTTCCAACAAGATGCGTCTCTCTATTTAACAGCTTTCTTGCCAATTCGACATTTGTGTACCAATTATCTGTGAACAGAGTGTGTCCTTTGTCGAGCAAGTCATTACACAGTTCCATAACTACATTTGTAGGTGTAGTGTTAATTTCGTCATTCTGTTTGCCAGCATAAATGTTAATTTTATAGGTGTAACCTGGCAATGTACATAATTTAAATAGTTTTACTCCATATTTATGACGCTTTTGTTTGTTATACTGACGAAAGATTATGCGTCCTCGAAAAGGCACAACACTCTCGTCAATACATAAATCCTCACCAGGTATATAGTTTTCCTTAAAATTGTGATTCATTACATTCAATAAATTTCTTACCCGGTGTAAGCGATCAGCTTTGTTCTCCTCATCTTGTTCTGAAAAATGTAGCATTTGAAGCAATATCTCAAACCGATTACGGGACATAACGGTTCTTGGCAAATTTTGTCCCGTAATTTCATCTTTGGACCAGTAGTCTGATATTTTAGGTAATCTGACTATGCCCATAAATAAAACCAAACCAAAGAATTTTTTTATTTCGACTAGGTTAGTAGGCGCCCAGTTCCGAATGCGTGCACATTTTGTAGCTTCTTGTGAGTTAAGTATTTTAGCAATTGCAAAGTTATTAGTGTTTTTCACTATTTCATTCAAAACATCATCCGTTACCAAAAGCGCATAAAATTCTGCTGGGGATTTGTTAGTCATAAGCCTGCGAACATGTAATGGTGCACCAGGAATTTCGGTAAAAGCTATCAATTGGCGTTGGTTACCTTTGGGATCGGTCCACGTCGAGGGTGGTGAACTCTCCGCTAAATCTTGAATGGCACGATTAATTTCAGTTTCACTTGACTCACTTTCTGATAAGATGATTCGACGCCGTCTTGGTCGCAAAAGTTGAACGTTGTCGTCTTCATCAGAGCTTATTTGAAAGCTTTGGTTAAGGAGAGTAATTTCTATATTATCTATTCGAGACAGGTCTTCTTGGCTAATCTCAAAGTCATCGAAATCCATCGTTACGACGTAAACTTACAAAGACGATCTACGTTATAATATAACTATAAACATCTGATTACTGCGCAACGAAGTAACAGCGACTAGCCGGAGCGCAAGTACGCGCGATGTGCGTGAGCGGCGCGGACGCGGGCGGGTGGGCGTAACCGCGCCCGCGCGGCCCCCTGTAACAGATTCCCGGTATTCCTTGCGCAGAGGCCGTGTCGGACAATGGTGGGTGACGCTTATTAACAGTTGTAATTGGTATACAATGTTGCTTGTGAGAATTAAAACATGTTTTATGACGTCAAATATATCCCTTAAACCAATAAAACACACTGATGAAATTTGGCAAAATTATACATTTTTGGCTGGCTCCAGATGAAAAGAGGGTGTCAACCACCATTGTCCGACGCGGCGTTGAACGTGTTTAACCTTCTCTTTCAATTCTCTTGCTAACTTTTCAATAGTTAGTTTAATGTTTTGGTTATCCACGCCAGCTACAAATAAAATATAGAATTAGTAAGCATAAAAACCAACAATCCTTAAGTAATATATTTGTAAACAAAAATTTCTAAGAAAAGAATCAAAGTGGTTTGACAAAAACTTACCGGACGCTAGAATGATTTCGTCTAATATTCGTTTCTTTTCCACTAGTCTCTCATTTTCGGCACTTTTAACCTGGTGGTGGTTTGAGATCATTGTAAATAACATGCTTCGAACGCTGCTTTTAATCGGTTTAGCCATTGTAACACAATATAACTTCCGTGACAAATGCAGTGAGACGATATTTTTAGGTTATTATTCAAACAACTACACGCCTAGTTTGACAGTTGAAATTGTTGCCATATAAAGAATTCGGTAAAATTGCTTGTGACACGATTCGCTGGGCAGACTCTAGCTGTGAACAAACAAAATAATGATTAGTAAGTAGGAACTTATCATAATTAAAAAGAAAAAAAATGGTTGTGTTTTGGCTTATCAAGGCATGAAACTACTAGTAAGAAATATGAATTGTAGACTATTTAAAAACTTTTTTTTATTATTTTCTGTTTAAAATTCATTCTTGCCATTTAAATGATTCTCACTTGAAAAAATAACTACTGTACAATTCTCATCATCGTTATGAACAAAATAATAAGAATTAAATACATAACATGTTATAAAAATGTAACTCGACAGAAAATAACCCTTAGGTTTTCTAAGTGCCGTGTACTCGCCAAAGTATTGGGCTATTGTTAATTCTTTAGACTTATTTAGTCTTGCTTGTGTGGTTTCTTCCCATTTGTGTTCTACTGCTGTCCAAGTCTCAGTAGAATTCTTGAGCCACAAAAAGTTTTCTTCAGAGTCTTCCTCATCATCATTGACCGTCTGTTAAACGTGTCCGTCTGGTAAACGTAAGCTTAGAGCTGGTGATCGCGAAGACTCAGAAGATCCTGAAATTCAACGGCGCTTCTCCACTACTCCGGAATTTCTATACTTTCGCTTGAGATTATGAATTTGATCTGGTAATTTACCAGCCAATCTTGTAATAATACCACGTGTAGATTCTACAATTTTGGTGTGAAAGTATACGGAAGGCTTTTCCTGGGGAAATACACGGACAATTGCACGTGCCCAACTAGCATAGACAGAATACGCGCGGGAGTATGCGTAATGCATTTTCCTACCGACAAAAAAAAATTAGGTTAGGTCAAGTTAGGTTATGTTAGACCACGGTCACTATTTGCACTGCATTGGGAGGGAGTCCTCGGCGACGTGCCACCATTGCGGCGACGACGACGATACTGCCCAACACACACTTGAGGTGTGCAGTGGTTGGGACCCGGAGCGCCAGGCGTTTGTGGCGGAGATCGGTAGAAGCGACCTCTCGCTTTCCAGCGTCGTGTTCGTGTCGTCCATGCCTGGAGAGCGAGGAGGCCTGGCAGGCGGTTGCCTCCTTTCACCTCCTTTTGAATTCGGGTCCAAAAAAACACTGTGCTTTGAGTAAATGGGGAACATCAAAAAGTGGTATTATGTGTTTATTTTATTTATTTATTTATTTATACTTATTGTGAAACAAACAGTCATACAAAGACAAAGTTACAAATATTTTACATGCTTAAATATAGACCTATAGTTTCCAAAACAAATATGAGAAATGTACTATCATTACCGCAATTCTCATACATGTGTAAAACATAATAATTAAATATCACATCACACTAATAGTAATGTATACAACTATATTCTATATCTTACCCCAAAAACTTGTGTAACCATTTTGTGCCATCACAATATCCATTTCAAAAGTAAATCAAAATTAACATCTCAAACGAAGCAAAGTACCTAGCATAGTATATTCACTATTTATTAATTATTTGCCTTAAAAACATTCTTTAATGAGTCTATGTTACAGTTGAATATGTCTATATCCATAAGTTTCTTATTATTGTTATAAAGTGTACATGCACGGTTGATAAACATGTTCTTACAATATTTTGTTCTACTACGTGGGATGGAAAAAAGATGTTTATATTTGTTACGACATTGGCGTTCCTTAGTACCTGGAACTCTAAATTGAATGTCTTTCGGCAAGTCAGGGGCATCGATACGATTGTTAATTATTTTATACAACAAAACTGAATCAACGCAGTCACTTCGGGATTCAAGGGATTGCATTTTATGACGATTCAATGATTTGATATAATCTATGTATTCATTACCACATTTAAAGTCAAGTTATTTTACAATTTTTTTTTGTAGTCTTTCTATCCTGTTGACATGAATTTCATAATGAGGTTTCCATACTGCACAAGCAAACTCAAGCCAACTACGCACGTAACTATTATAAAGTACCTTGAGAGTCAGTGTACTTTTAAAAGGTTTACCGACTCGCAGAATCATGCCCAATTGCTTAAAGGATTTACCTAAGATGGAGTCGATATGGGGCACAAAAGACAATTTGTCGTCCATAATGACGCCAAGGTCACGGATCTCTTCAACTTTTACCAGATCTTTGCTGCACAATTTGTAATTATAGTTTGATGGTTTATTTTTTCTTGTAAAGCTTATTGTACTGCACTTATCCGGGTTAAGAAATAGATTATTCTGTCTACAGAAAGCCTCAAAGTTATATAAATCACGTTGTAACAATTCACAATCAGCATCACTACGAATAATTCTATAAATTTTGGCGTCATCTGCATAAAGAAGGATATTAGAGTGTGAGAGAGATTTAACGATATCATTTATGTAAATAATAAACAATAGAGGTCCCAAATGGGAACCTTGAGGGACACCAGAAGTTATAATTTTACTATGAGAGGTAAACCCTGATACTACTACGGACTGCGTGCGATTTTCGACGTAAGACTTAATCCAACGAAACAAATCACCGTGTATACCGATTCCCCAAAGCTTACATAATAAGGTATAGTGACAAATTTTATCAAATGCCTTGATCGTTAATTACTATAACCTCATTACGCCAATCTTTTTATTTTTTCGTAAAATAAGCTTTATCATCCGATATTAGGCTTTTCATCTTTGGCCGCCGACAGTTGCAATACCTTTAAACAGTAGATTGTACCTACTGGCTGTTTAATGCTTTTTTTAATACCTTTTACCATAAAAACCAACACATTGTCACAGTATAGGTATTGGTCTTGCGGAGAGGAATTAAACCATAAACAACAAGTACAGACGTTTATTAGGAACGCTAAACTGTGAGCAAGCAAGAGACTAGAGGGTCGTAGGTTCTAAGCACTTGAGTGGGATTCGCTTTCTCCGGGCAGACACTGCCCTGGATTCAGGAGACCGTAGGACGCGCTGCGGGCGTTGCAGGTGGATCTCCAGAGACGCTGCTGACTTGCAGGGCTGAGACCAGGGTGCTTCAGGGCTCAGAGTGTGCTGGTGGTGTAGAGCCAAGTGGTGGAGACTGCAGTTCCGTTCGGCGGTTAACCCCGACTTGGTTGCCCTGGAATTTGGTTAATGTCAGCAGGGGCCCATACAATTGCTCTGTCCACCGGCCCAACGTCCATAACGGTCCCTGACCATAGGTCCGAATTTAAACGCTGGCTGTGTGGCAGAGCAATCATACGGAATTTACAAAAAGAGAAAGATGAAGCTAAATGTAATACAAAAGAATAAAATGATTTATTGAAAATGAAAACTGTTCTTTTTTTTTGAAATTTAAATTTGAACTAACTGAAACTGCCTAACGGTCTAAGAAGTTTAAACATAATTTACAATAAATGCAGACCGTTGGAGTTAGCTAGGTGAAGAAACAGGAGATAGTAATAGAATAATTTTGTAGATAGAAAGCTAGAAATAAACAAATAAAATTAGACAAGGTAAAATGTTGATATTTGCTTTTGGAGAGAACTTACCAATAAACGGGCAGAGTATCCACAGGATTATTATATGGTAGGTGTACTGTTTTTAGATAGCTGTGTTCAGATTCAAAATGTGCCGAATTTTTGGCGGCACTGGGTTTTAAAGGCTTAATTAAGTCACGCCCCTCGAGATAACGCTAACCGTAATTTGTGTTATGTGGTTTGACAGTTCGTGCCACAGAGAAGACACTGCGCAACAAAACGATGTACTTAATTTATTTAGCTTTCCTCATTATTTAATTAATTAAATATTAAGGAAAGACAAGAGCTCAGATTTTGTCCGTATTTACTTAATTATATTAAATAGATACGCCCAAAAATCATAGCAGCGGTAAGTTTGATAATAGCGCCATCTAGTGCTCGCGGGGTGAGGCTCGTTGCATTGAATCGAACTAACTTCGCTAAGGATATCGGTAATTACGTCCAAAAAACAGCAAAAAATGATATTGATTGTCCCAATTGCATTGTGACAACATGATTGGCGAAATATGCCGTCTTGTCGTTATTGCCATAATCTTCGAACCCAACAAGATCGTCTGTGTGAATATAAAAATGTAAATGAGGTGAAATTGACATTTTAGCAAAGATCAAATTTTACACAGACGATGTTGCGGTAACATTTGTGAAACTGTTGTCTTTAATTCTTTAAAAATAATTTCATTGATACCCCGAGACAGTTTTATTTGAGCCATTATTGACTTTAACACCTTTCGCGAACGTAAGATGTTTACACATAAGTTTGTGTGCTTTATATACTTGTTGTTTATATGCTTTTGGACTTTTTTTGAAAATGGAATGTGATACATTTTTTCCTTCAGTATGAATCTGTGTCCTTTCTTTTTCTTTTGCCCTTCCTGAAATTGTAACCGGGTAGAATGTGTCAGACATGATCTGCGTCAATTTTTCGAAATGACTCTGTCCATTCATCTTAACTTGTCGAAGACGTAATTTGTAATTTTTAACTTTCAAGCGCAGTGTTCTTATTTAATTTTTATTCTTCCTCTTTTTTTAAGTACAACTTAATCGTTTGTTTTTCAGGAGATACTCGAACGTTTTATCAGAGGTAGGAACGGGACCATGATAAAGCGGCAGAAGATAAAGCAATAATAATTCATAATCATAAATATGTACTTAAAACATAAGTAAAATATATAACACATAAAAAGTATGAAACCAAATAAAAAAGGATAGGTCGAGCAACAAATAAAGATTGCCACGCCGTACCTTGCAAAGTGACCATAGCTCTCTTGAGACGCATCAGTCCTATAATTGTTGCGATAAGCCAAATACCGTGCATTTACTTAAGCGATCCTTAGTGAATTGCGACTTTTGCATCGAGTGCTTAACTCCAGCTGCATCAGTGAAATCACCAATGCCTGACAGCCAACTGGCTGCTCCGGCGGCTAGCATGGGGTCATAGTTATCGACGAAGCCTATTAACCGCATTTGGTCAAGGGTGGCTGTACCCCTAGCCTCGACGATCTTAGCGAGGCGATGCCATAACAGGATGTTATGGTAATATGCATGCAAGGATGCGGGGATTAGCTTCCCATAAGCTTTGTCGTGTTCCACGATAGCTTTATATTCCTCTTCCACAAGTGACACATAGCCAGAAGCATCAGGTTCAAAGCTGCGGGCGGGTGTTGTTTGAGACAATCCGTGTTCTCCGTCGATGACGAGCGCGTCCTTCCATAGTGGATCGTTTGTTAATTGAGTAGTTGTCGTTGAAATTTTGATCGGGACTGGAAGACTGTTTGGCTCGAGTTTCGACTTAGGGCGGAGGAACTTAGATTTTCTCTTCTCCACATTTTTGTTTGAAGCCTTGGGTACGTCAGTGGCTTGGGGGGATGCCATC
Organism: Archips crataeganus; assembly: GCA_947859365.1. Taxonomy (NCBI): domain Eukaryota; kingdom Metazoa; phylum Arthropoda; class Insecta; order Lepidoptera; family Tortricidae; genus Archips; species Archips crataeganus. The sequence goes on from OX402064.1 coordinate 10,305,980, forward strand.
ACGGCGAACCTTTACTTAAAACTAATTTTATTGGTCTATTTATTTATTTATTTCCTTTTCAATCACTCATTACTTACAGCTTGCCCATAAAGAGTAGAAATTAAATGAGGACGCCACCATCGTTCGTATGGTAACACAAATACTGCGACCCGAATGGGCTTGATAGTAGTAAGTTGTCATATAAATATAAGTTATGAGACCTATTTTGCTACAGTACATTGAAATAGGAATAGGAAAATTAAAGATTTATTAATCAGATCAGATTAATTAAAATCAGAGCCACTGTTCTCACTACTTTCACTGCTATCATCAGCTAAATTAATTACAAGTTTATCTATTTGTTCGCAGAGAATTCTTCCTCTTTCATAGTATTCTTTTTCAATTTTTTCCATAATGCTTGCAGCTGTTTTTCCACATATCAGCTGTTATCTGGCTGAAGGCTTTTTCCGTGATTTTTTTTATGTCCGTTGACGCTACATTTTGTTGAGCCACTTTTTGTTTAGCCCAAATAAGCTCAATGGGATTTAAATCACAGTGGTAGGTAAGGCGGGGAACCTTACCTCTTCATGACCATGCTCTCCTAATAACTCATCAATATCATAAACGGGCTCAGGCTTGTGTTTTTTGACGATTTCCAATAAAGATGGTTTTCTCAAAGTAGGGTCGAATGTAATGTCGTTTTCCAATTGCCAAAGTTTGATGTCATTGACGCGAGTAGCCGATGTTGGGGCTTTATTTTTCACAACACTATGGTAAGGGGCGTTGTCCATTACGATGATGGAAGGCTCATTTAAATTTGGAATGAGTTTTTCTGTCCCCCATTTTTTAAAGTTGTTGGCATTCATTTCTGAATGGTAATCTTCTTTTTTATTTGCACCACTAAATATTAACAAAGCATTAGGCACAAATCCATCGGCACTTTCTGCATGGACTATAATCCACCGTTTTTTACCCTTTGAGACATCCTGCTGCACACCCTTAATTTTTAAAGATTGCCAGCAATTGGTTACTTTATATGATGAATGTATATAGCTCTCATCCAGATAATTTTTTTTTCTTGTAATTCTTCAGGCAGATTTCGGTTTTCCATCATAACTCGTAAGTATTTCTCTCTCTTAGCGGCTATATTTGTTTTTTTCGATCAGCGACTCTCTGTTTGAAGAGCATTCTTTAAAGGATAATCCTATGGAATGCAAGTGTTGCCTGAATTTTTCAAGTCCACATTGAATACCCAATTCCTGTTTTGCACTCGCTAATAATTTTCTTGTGGTTGGCACTTCCTTGCGTACTGTGTAGTAGAATTGTACTATTTGACGAATGACGCATACGGTAAAGTCGTCTATTTCAATTTTCGGACGGCCTTTCCTGTTTTTCGCTAGAGTGCCAAATTTCAATTTCCCATTATTATTTTGAACTTCATCCACTATACCTTTGGTGCAATTGGGAATTTAATAACAAACAGCATTTATAAAGTTGTTTGGGATAGTAGGGATATGAGGTAATTTAAAAATAAAACTAATGTGAAAAGTAATAGTAGATTGTACAACAAGAGCATAAAATGAGCCATTTTACCCAAAACGCTCAATAGCCACCCGCGCCGGTACGGCGAGGGTGGATAGACACGTCGAGGGGAAAATGTGTTTAATGCTCGAGTTTAACACTCTGCTTTTTCACTTCGATTGCGAGGAAATTAAATAGCAATGTTCAAATAATAATGCAGGTTGATTTTATGGTAAATAACTATATTTTTGAATTACAACATTTTTTACATGCCGTCTTGAAAGAACATTATTTCGGAAGAGAAGAAGCCATTACAGCGAGAAAAAACAGTGTTGCCAGTTTATAATTATATTAAGTGGCTGCCACACAAAATTTACTTTTATGTTTAATTATTTATTAAACATAGTTGGGCCAGGGCCGAAGTGCAAAATTGTATGCAAGATATAGTTCAGTATAATACACTTAACTAAATTTAAGAATCTATAAGATAAAGAAAAGCAGCTACACAATGCTGATTTTACCAAGTGAACAAGAAGATATTATACATGCCTGTGTCCCTACGACATAGTCTTGGGATCGGACTAACATAAACCACTAGACACAGGTCACTAAATGCTACTCTGACCACTCAGTACACAATAAATTCAAAGACCTATAAGATAAAGAAACTCAACTATACAATGTTGAATTTAACCAATCAAAAATATATTAGATGGTGTCTGTGTATAGCCCTACGACATAGTCTTGGGATCAAGTTATTATAAACCACTATACACAGGTTAACACACTTATCATTCTCTAGGAATAGAGAAATTAGAATCGATTAACTATTGGTAAAGGACATAACTTTCTAAATGACCTTTCATATGTTTTGTTATTCATTTTCACTACAGCTACCCTGACCTTACCATCTGGTCCAGGTATCGTCTTAATAATCCTTGCCATTGGCCATGATAATGGTGGAGTATGATCACTGCGAACAATGACTAGGTCTCGTACCTGTAAGTTAGGAGGTATTTGTTTCCATTTTGGCCCACTTTGTAGTTGTGTAAGATAATCCCTCGACCAGACCTTCCAGAAGTCTTGTTTAATTTTACTTAACATATTCCAAAATTTAAGTCGATTAATAGCTTTATCTGACAAATCAATTTCAGGGTAGTTCATCATTGCTGTGCCAATGAGGAAGTGGCCAGGCGTAAGGTATTCATAACATGATGTATCGGAGCTTAAGGGTAGCAAGGGCCTCGAATTTAAAATTGCTTCAATTTCAGTAATGACCGTATATAAGCCTTCAAAGGTTAATGCAATATTTCCGACTGTTCTTTTAAAATGATGTTTAAAACTCTTGACACCAGCCTCCCATAAGCCTCCGAACTCCGGAGCATAACTCGGGATGAATTTAAATTCAATATAATTGGACAGACAGTAACTTTGAACTTCATCCATGTGAGTTTCAGATTTAAAAAGTTCGTACAATGCTCTTAATACATTTGAGGCTCCTTTGAAAGTCTTAGCATTGTCACAGAAAATTTTAACAGGCATACCTCGCCTGGCCTTAAATCTTTTGAGGCATGCTAAAAAAGCCTCTGTAGTCAGATCACTAACAAGTTCCATGTGAACAGCTTTGGTCGTGAAACAAACAAAAAGTGCTACATAACCTTTGGTTATTATTGGTTTTCTCATCCGCGATACCTTCACACTAAATGGCCCGCAAAAATCGACGCCAACAACATGAAATGGTCTAACAGCATCAAGTCTTTCCTGTGGTAACGAGCCCATCAGCTGCTGAGCAGCCTTCGCCTTCATCTTAGCACAAGGAATGCATTGCTTTACCACCTTTTTAACTTGACATATGCCATTAATGAGTCGATTAATAGCTTTATCTGACAAATCAATTTCAAGGTACGAATGATATGCGCCCAGAAAACCTGTGCATCCAAAGACAGTGGGACGATATTTTGTGCAAACAAACCAACGCCTCATTAATACAGAATGCCTCCGGAGCTGACCTAGCCCGCCTCAAGGCCACAGCAACTCCAGAATCAGGAGCCTGGTTACACGCCCTTCCATCACCTCAACTTGGCACTATGCTGGACAACAATACCCTGCGTGTAGCCACCGCCCTGAGACTGGGTTGCAAGGTTTGTGAGCCACACCGGTGCATTTGTGGTTCGATGGTAGAAAATAATGGACGTCATGGCCTTAGTTGCCAACGCTCTGCCGGACGATTCTCCCGCCATCAAACCATAAACCAAATTCTGCCCCGGGCGATGGTCTCTATAAATATACCCTGCCTTCTGGAACCCCCTGGACTAAGTCGCACTGACGGCAAACGTCCGGATGGCCTGACGTTGGTGCCATGGCGAAAAGGTCGTTGCCTGCTGTGGGACGCCACCTGTGTTTGTACTTTTGCACAAAGCCACATTGAAAGTACGACCAGGTCGGCAGGATCCGCAGCAGAATTCGCCGCTAAATTAAAACATACCAAATACGCCGCACTAAGTCAGACTACGAGTTCATTCCATTTGCTGTCGAAATTGCTGGTCCTTGGGGCGAAGAGGCAAAGGCGCTGTTGAGGGAGCTAGGCCGCCGGCTACGTGACCGCGGAGTCGATCCCCGCTCTGGGTCGTTCCTGGTGCAGCAGATTTCCATAGCAATACAACGAGGCAACGCTGCCAGTGCTATGTGAACATTTTCCCCCGGTACGACCCAAAGCGGTTATATTAGTTAGGGTTTTTCTCTTTTTTGTAAATATATGATTGTAAATATTAGTTAGGTTTTCCTCTTTTTTGTAAATATATGTTTGTAAATATTTAAGTTATGATTGTATATTTTTCAAACACAATTGTATTGTTTATTGAATAAATTATTTCAAGGTAGTTCATCATTGCTGTGCCAATAGTGGGATAAATAATAATGCAGGTTGATTTTATCGTAAATTTGACAGGAATTGGGATGCTGGCTGCTCTAGCTGCCCCCTCATGATCCCAAATCTCTTTGATAGACCGCATTTTCTTTAAAATGTCTGTTAGTATTATTTTTATTGCCAATACCTACTATGTTACATGGTTGGCTTATGGGATTTAATCCCAACCTTTTTACAAGTGATGTAGTGGCAAATGAAGCTTGGCTCCCACAGTCAAGCAATGCCTTCACATAAAATGTTTGACAGTGACAATCTGTCAGTTTCACCTTAATAGTTGGTAATAATACATTTTTTGTGGGAACATTGGCCTCATCAATGCTTCTATGCAAAAGGGTATTGTGCTTTGCTTTGCAAATTTGACATATAAATTTGAATTTACATTGGCCTTCGTGGCCTTTTAAGCATGTGTGACATAACTTTTTACTTTCAACAAATTTAATACGATCCTCAATAGCGGATGTTAACATGTTAAACGTTAGCGGATAAAAACAGGACAGCTATAAATGGCATGGTTTACACCTTGACAATATAGGCAAACATATTCCTTTTTTGTGACAACATTTGTCACTTTATTTGAAAAATATTTTTTGGGATCACCACTAGTGTTATTTGTAACACTAGCAGTATTAGTACAATCTTCAAGGGCTATAGCGCGCCTTTCCAAGAAATTAATAAGTTCTGTCATCGTTGGCAAAACATCCATGTTCCTTTCAAGTTGAAAGGCACGGTTTGTATACTGATCTAACTTTCTAGTCAATAATGAAATGAGAATCATGTCCCATTGATCAACAGGCTGCTTTAAATTTTTTAATGCATATAATTGCTGTTGAACTTCTGAAATGAATGCTCTTATGGAGCTTGCAGTACCTTTCTGCATTTGAGGCAAGTCTAAAATAATATTGATGTGATTTGATATTACCCGAGATTTGTTATCAAACCGTTTCCTAAGGAGTGCCAAAGCTTCAGGATATGACTCATTCACCATAGGCAGGTTTATTATTACTGACAATGCATCACCTACTAGATATTTACGCAGGTAAAATAGTTTTTGTATATCTGACAAGCTCTTATTTTTATCAATGACTGCCATAAATAGGTCCATGAAGGGTCGGTATTTGGTGAAATCTTTACCATCATAGGATGCTATGTCAATATTAGGCAGCTTTATGCTGCAATTATTGTCACTGGAAGAACATTGTTCAACCTTTCGCCGACCCGCCATGGCCTGCTTTAACATGGCAGCAGCATGAAAGTATTTTTTCTCTACCTCTGAAATGTATTACTGTCATTATCATCAAGGCACAAAATGTCCAAATTAATGTCTTCATAATATTTAAGATTACTTACAAGTTCTTGTAACCTTGCCTCTAACATTTCGAAGCTGGCTTCAGCAAGCGACGCTGTATCGTTAACGAAAGTCTCGTTACGCGTAAACTTCGCCTTTATTTGTCCGCGCTTTGCTCTTAAACGCTTAAGCTCTTCCATTTTTACGATAAACTTCACTATTTTCACTAAAAAACCCGCGAAAACATAACGAAAACACTTCACTTTCAACTGAATCTCTTGATCGGATCGCAGATGATCTGAGCTGTCACTGTCAAATGTCAATGTGACACAGAACCGAAGTGACGTTACGTCAACGTCAGCCTACAGTTGAAATTACCGCGAAACCCTTTTGCCTTCTTGGCTTATAGTTTACAGTCGTAGGTATGTACCTATATATAGACAGGTACTGAACACTTGTAAAATGTTGAAATATGGGTTCAAATGTATGGAATTTGACCGTTTCTTACCAGGAACACTCTGGAACCACACTCTGGAGCACTTTATGCATAGGATGACTGCTCAGAAAGCGAAAATATGACAAATTTGCTGTCGAAATACCGCTATGGCCGGCACGTTGAAACACGCTCGCGCACTTTTGTTTCTTATCAGGAACACTCTGGAACCACACTCTGGAGCACTTCATGCATAGGATGACTGCTCAGAAAGCGAAAATATAACAAATTTGGCGTCGAAATACCGCTATGGCCGGCACGTTGAAACACGCTCGCGCACTTTTATTCGTATTGACGAAAACGCCATCGCAACTAAGTATTGATAAAGCTCGAAGGACCACAAACCTGCATGTTCAAATAATAATGCAGGTTGATTTTATAGTAAATAACTATATTTTTGAATTACAACATTTTTTACATGCCGTCTTGAAAGAACATTATTTCGGAAGAGAAGAAGCCATTACAGCGAGAACAAACAGTGTTGCCAGTTTATAATTATATTAAGTGGCTGCCACACAAAATTGACTTTTATGTTTAATTATTTATTAAACAAGCAACAGTGAAAACAATTGTTCACTTACTATGTTCCTTTTATTTTTCATGCATTACTATATAATTATGTTTTTTTAGGTTTATTGATTTATTTTGATTGATTTGGTTGATTTTTAGTTTTATATTTATAAATTAAAAAATATAAAAAAAATAGATGAAATCTTTTTTATGTGGCTGTTGACACCTGATTACCTTGGTCTTAGCTTAGACGAAGATTTTACTTTATGCACTAGACTGCAGAGGTTCCCAAACTCTTTTGTTTCATAGACCACTTTCAAAATTTTAGCAGCTACATTACTACCAATTTCTAAATCTCGAAAAAAAAAAGTGAAGATTAGATCTATCTATGAACTGAAACAATTACTTTGCTTTGGTCGCGGGTGAGCAAAGTAACTGTTTCAGTTCATTAATATGGACCTCCGCAAAGTAACGCCTGATTCAATAAATTAGATCTATCTATGGAAACTTGCGTTGAGACTGTTTCAACGACGAATTAACAGCTTTCGAAAAAAAGGTTAGAATTGATTGCTTGATAGTATTTGATAATAAAGCCGACTAAACAAATTTTCAATTAAATTTTAATTGATTGTGCTGTGTGAGTGCATGTCAAAAAAGCAAAGTTGGCCAATCGAACAAGTGACTCCATCCAACTTTATTTTTTTGAAATCTACAGTGACTCAGCACAAGAACCAATCAATTCTCACAAATTTTATTTAGAAAACGTCCCATTCGGAGTATTAAAAAGAAATATAGTATATTTCCTTGTGTTGTAGGTATTTATTCAAATATATAAATTATTACACTATTAATTATTATTTTTATAACAGTCGTAATATAATCAAAATTAAACACTTAACGTAATGTACCTTCTACAATGGTATAATATAATATAATTTAATTTTAATGAGAGGGATGTACTTGATGGATAGACCGCAAATTATCAATATTTTGCTTAAATTTTGAAAGGAATAACCGTAAATCTCCCCGTTCTGTTATATTATATTCAATCTGCTCCTTTTTTACAAGCATTTTCAGGAACCAACTTCATTTTGAAAGGAGACTTCTGATTCGGCAGATGTTACTTGCATCGGTGATGTCTTGTGTAGCATTTGATTTGGTTGGAAAATGGCAGTCAATGCCAATCCGGTTCCGGCTAAAGTCTGAACTTTTTTTGCAACGGCAGTTTTACAATTATCAATATCAATTGATTCCACTGATACAGGATTTTGAGATAGTGGAGCTTCGGTTTCATCAACATGTGAAGATTTCTCAATTGTCTCTAATAGTATTTGACTCTCATTTTGAGCAATATTTCTAGCACTCGCTTTATGACCCCGACGTTGAACTTTTTTCCCAGCAATGTGTTGAAATTCTTCAAGGGAATCTAATAAAACTTGAGTCTGAAGCGGAGTAACAGCAGCGGTAGATTGGAGTTTTTCTATTGATTCTATGGACCCGGTAGTTTGACGTCTAGTTTCATTATCACTTTCATCAAGAAATGCTAGAATTTCATCCTCAGTTGATCCTGGGTCTTTAAATGGTGTTAATGAGGATGCGGTAAGCACGCGACCGCAAAGTATGGAGAAAATTGGAAGAGACCTATACTCAACAGTGGGTAGAAAAAAGTTGAAAAATAAGAAGAAGAATGAGAACCGAACCGTAGGTTGAGGAAACGCAACCTACGGTTCGAATAACTTGTGGAAGAAATCAGATCAGCTGGTAATTAATCGTCGAAGAAATCGTGGTCTTCAAATACATTCCTGTTCACTGGGCAGATCCCAGTTTTACGCGAAAACCGTTAATAGCCAACTCCGCACGTTGGGCTTTTATATAGGCACGACCAAATAGTTCAGCAATGTCGTACAGTACGGCTCACGTAAAAAGAGCGCTGAGTGACAGTGGAGGGGATGTGTTTGCGCAGGGGTACCGTCGCGCACGAAAATACTCGCTATAATATTGTATAATCATGTCATGTTTATTATAGAACAATATTAGCTTCTTTAATAGAAGAGTTTCTATTTTATTTTTATATTTACAAAACACAAAGTATAAACGAAACGTGTATTCAATATCAACTAAAATATTAAGTTTGTAACAGGTAAGAATTAAAAATACAGTTTTTTTTAGATATTTTTTATTTCTCAATAAATTAACAAAAAATCAAGGTAGGGGCGACACGCCTTCCATTAAATCGTCGTGAGTCACATGGAGCCCCGATGACGACGCGGTGTTGGTGCTAATAGATGGAACTGCATCATCATTATCGTCTTCAGTTGAGCTGCTAACATTTAAATCGCTCTCGGAATCATCATCATCATCATCAACTCGAACGACAAATGTTTCCGTCATATCGTCCACCACATGATCATTTTTTCTGTATTCTTCTTCGATATCTTTTACTTTGGTACACAATTTTTCCCATTCTCTCTGTCCCATTGAATTCACTTTTTCATTGACGAGTTCTGTCACGCGGGTAATGTTCCAACTCACATTTTTACTGGCCACATAGCCTTTGATTTGTGACCATGCCATCTCAATGGGATTAAGATCCGGATGGTATGGGGGCAAGCGAAGGGCAGAATGTCCATTTTCAGTTAAAATCTTGTCAATACGAAATGTTTTGAAGCGATCTTTATTTTTTTTAATCAAAGCATACAACTCCGGTTTCAGCATTGTCTCACTAAATTGTATTCCTTTTTGAGTTAACCAAGTCTGCATGTCTGCTTTTCTATTATTTGATGTTGGTGCTGCGTCAAGTTGCTTGTTGTGGTACGATGCATTGTCAACAACTACTACTGCATTAGTAGGTAAATTAGGTATAAGCTGAGTTTGAAGCCACTTATAATAATTTTCGAAATTCATGTTATCATGGTAATCGCCAGATTTCGTGCCAGCTTTGAATGTCAATAAAGCATTTGGCACAAAACCAATTTCGCCACCTGCGTGCACTATGACCAACCGGCTTCCTTTCGATATTGGTTTTTTTACGCCTTTGCTAGAACCATCAGACCAAGAATGGTGTGACGCATGAGAGCTATCGACATATGATTCGTCCGTATATATGATAGGTCTTCCTTCTTCTCTATATTTTTTAATTTTTTGGAGATACTGTATTCTTTGAAGTCTGATTTGCGATTGCTCAATCAAAAGTTTTCTATTATTTTCAGTTCTCTTCCATTTGAACCCTAATTCCTTTATGATTCGCTTTAGACTAGCTCTTGATCCTTGGAAATTTATATCGCTCATTAATTTGTTTCTCAATTTATCTATAGTCGGCAATTCTTTTTGAGTAATATGAAAATTGTGGATAGCTCGTTTAATTACACCTTGATCAAAATTATCAATGTCTGTTATGGGTTTATTTCTTACCCTTTTATTTTTTCCGGGTGTGCGAAAAACAGCTAAAAATTCCGAACTTTTCGCGTTATTAACAATTCGTCTCACTGTAGCCACGGAAGATTTAGTGGCCTCAGCAGTCCGTTGCATACATTGTTTTAAATTTGTTGCGGCACCACTATCAGCTTCTTTTTTCATGAAACAATAAACATCATAGATCATTTTCCGTTCCCTTCTATGCAAAACCATCGTGCTAAACACTTTGTGCGCGAAACTGTACTTTGGGAGCGAAAGGAGCGTGGACTCGGTGCGGAAAGCAAAGGTCGACTGCCGAACCAATAGCGCGACGGCACAGCCAAGCGGCGTGTGTCCCCTCCCCGCGCCTCACGTCTTTCCACCCGTTTGGTCGGTTAATTGCTCACTGCGCAGGTATATCGCCAGCGCTCTTTTTACGTGAGCCGAACTATAGTGTGTTGCAGCTTGAGATTTGTGGCGCATCCACTGACGAATTTATTCAGTCAAGTATTTTATTAAAGGGCAAGGGGGGTATGTACGATTAAGTGGCTGCATTTTATGACTTGAATGTGGGTGGAGGCAATGATAAAAGTTGAACATTGTTTTCTCGTGCCAAATCAATCAATTTAATATTACGCGTATGGGTAACCAGTGGCGGATTAAGAGTATCCGAGGCCCTAAGCACAGAGCCTGTGTAGGCCCTCTATTGCTTAAATGGAAATGGAAGGAATGGAATGGAAGGTAGAAAGTATAAAATGAAAGTTCATCAAAATAGAAAGTGTAGTAGGTATAATTTAAAACTTAAAACATTTTTTTCCTTGCCTTAATCAGAGCAAACTCCGAGATTACATCGTCGAAATTTATCTGACGAAGTACGGTCTGCCTCAATACACATTAATGCTAAAGAATTAAGCTTGTCTGGACGGATTTTTGTTCTTTGTGGGTTTTTTAATCTTTTTAGTTGTGAGAAGGATCGTTCAGCAGAGCCGTTAGTAATCCCAAACTAAATACAAACTGAAATATAGATGCACAGAAAAAACCCCAGAAAAAAGACCAATGCTGGGAATCGAACCCAGGTCCTCAGCGTTCCGTGCTGCGTGCTTACCCCTACACCATCACTGGTCTAGAAGTTAGCGACGAATCTTTCCCATACATCGTACACTTCAGTCTGTTATAATCACATTAGGCAGTGATAAAGCGCATCTATGTTAATGCCCTCTACCGAGAGACTTCAACACTCCTTCGGAGCTACCCGCTCACCTGGACCAAGAGATGGCGCTACTAGGCCAACTTTTACAAGTTAAGTTACTTAACTTTTAGGTTGAGCTTGTTCTCCCTTGTTAAAGGCGTACCCGCAGTTATGCAAAATCCAGAACCCGCTAATAATGAAGCGAAGCCAGCGCGCCGTCGCGGACGCAAGAAACCATCAGCGTCAGCGACCCCAGCGCCAGTTCAAGCAGCGCCAGCCCCAGAAGTGCCAAAGCACGTCGTCGAACGCCCACCGCCAAAGATCATGTCTACAATTCCACAGCCAAAGAAATTATCTACTCAAGCATCAGAATTGACCAATGACATCTTATGGAAGGAGGGCCTCGTACTCGATGGAGAGGTAGGCCTCGTGAACACGCGCCCCATCCGTGAGTTTCATCCGGACGCAGCCGGCTTTGAGTCGTTGTTAGAGGAGGAGTATAAAGCGATATCCGATGTCGATAAGGCCTTTGTCAAGGCCATACCACAATCCGTCTACAATCACTTCCACCATGTGCTTTATTGGTATAGATTATCAATGCAAGCCGTGGCCAACGGAGTGTCATCTCGTGCGCAGGAGCAGTTGATCAATGTTATCAACTCCCATGACGTAAGTGTCCCCTCAGGCGCCGCCGCATACCTTGCAGGCCTTGGCGATTTTGAGGACGTGACTGGCGTCCGCCACAAACTGACGTCGATTGAGCCCAACGATTATGGGCATTTCGGACGAGCGACAGCGCAGACTCACAATGAATATGAGACGCTACCCGCCCCCGCTATATCACTCCAACGTGTGCTAGAAGACCCACAATCCAAAATTCAGAATCAGCAAGCAGTAAGGTGACTAGCGATAAATCGCGGCATTTTCGTCGCTTGCTAGCTTTCGACCAATCACAGATAAGATTATGATGTGTGATTGGTCGGAAGGGGAAAAATAGCTCACGCGCGTTAAAACGCCGCAATTTATCGTTAGTCACGCTCTATTGTGAATCCACCTGTAGCAGGCATGCGCCGACGCGACGTGCCTCCGATTCAGCACTGACGCACCACGTGTGTTGGCAATACCAACAAATTAATATGGAAATAATTTTATCCTTAAGACTGGCAACACTAAATGTCTCTTCTCTTGCTCGGCTCCATCAATCTCTGTAACATGTCGTTCCGCAATTAAATTTATTTTTACCATCTTACTGCCTTTCCATCATAATTAGAATCAGTGCCCTATAATATTTATAGTCTGCCTCACAACGTGTTTACATATAGTGAATCACATTTGCAATAGGCAATTCAAATTCAAACTTCAAACTTTTTTGTCTGACAGAATTTACAGTTCTTCTGTTTCTTACACGAACTTTAGTCACCTAGCTAGGTGAGATATAGTTTCAATAAGCATTTCTATAATTAAATTAGTAATCAGTGATTCCTGGTTTTCTTTGGAGCCTCTGGCTGCTGTTTTTTTAACTCAATCGTAGGTAAAAATGTTCTTCCTCTTCCGTGATGAAAGGATGAGTGATATGTTTGCGGACCGACGTCAGGAGCGGTTTAAATGATCAAGACTAACTTGTACTAGCACTTGATTTTATTATAAATTCACGATACTAAACTTGGTTAGTTACAAATTAAGACTACTTCGAACGGTGGATGAGAATAGAATGACTCCTGAGACTACGGGGACCCTTATATACCATGTAGGCTTGAATCTTTATCATATTTGCATAATTAGTGTGACCATCGGATTAGAAACGGTCGTAAAATAGTTTGTTGCGTGAAATTGGAAAAGTCCTTTGGAATCACGTAAACTATAAAATTAGAAAACAAAATATGAATATGATAATGCAACATTGTGTTACATTATAGGGTCACAAGGTCTCTTAGGTAGCATACTTAACTCCTCCCTCCTTAGAGTAAAATTATATGAAAGATAATTTTAGCTTAGGTATATTCTATCATTACAATATGTATGTCCTTATTCTAAAACAATATTGAAGTTATCTTATGATTAACAATTTTTTTTTTGTTTTTCACTTAAAGTTCACTATTTCTTAAAACCGAAAGGGTTCTATATTGCCTTATTATTCACTTTGCACTTGACACTTTATCACTGTATGACACGTTGGTTTAATATGCTAATCATTCGAGACAGTGACGAGATTTAATGTCCCTGGCCAGTTAACCAATCTGATCACTGTGCCTTAATGATACTAGCACATATTATCGGTGCTTCTTCAGTTGCTTGAAAAATGTTTCTCTTCTTGGTGATACTGATATAACAGGAAAGAAAGGATAGGACAGGATGTACATCGAGTTTAAGCGTATTAATCCTATATCTTAATCTAAGTACATATGTTAATTATTGCACTCATTTTTTTATACTTATTCTAAAGAAGAATGTTACATTAATCCATTCATTATACAGTTTCTGTTTCTTATTCGAAAAATTAAATTATTATTTTCGAGAACTTTTTGTTTTCATTTATTCTCATTTCTTTTATTATTTTGAATCAATTGGAAATGTCTATAAATTTGGTCTTCTGACGTTTTTGATCGGAACCTTAGTTTCTCGATTCCTAATCGTTACTGGAACTACATTTCGATCGATGGTATCCCTAACTTCTGCCTTCTCATAACGAGGTTTGTCTTTTGACTTTCTTTTATTTACTAATTTAGAAAAAATTATGTCTCCTGTCTCGAGACTTGTAGAGGGAATGTTAACTTTTGATTTTAATTTTTCTCTTATATTTTCCTTATGTTCTATCATTTTTTGGGCTAAATGCTTATAAAGGATTTTAGTGCGCTTGGCATGATCCTTTAACAACTGTTGCATATATTGCTGTTGGAAATTTATATCAAACGTGCTTCTTGACTACGTGTGTCCAAAAACTACTTCAAATGGAGTTAATTCAGTCGCAGAATGAATTGAATTATTATATGCTAAGATTGCATAATTCATTACTGTTGAAATATCCGTGAATTTATGTTCATATTTGGCTAATCTATATATTTCAATTATGGTGCTATGAAATCTTTCGATTAAGCCTATTGAATTTGGATTGTTCGGTGTACCGATATGTAAATCTATTTTGTATAGTGACAAAGTTTCTTTTACTAAAGCGTTATTAAATTCAGAACCTGGATCAGAATTTATTTTCATTGGGGTTCCATAATATGAAAAATATTTAATTAATGCTTTTACTACTTCTGATGTAGACCTATTTGATATTTCTATCGCTTGACCTAATTCACTAAAAGCGTCTATTAATGTTAAATATGCTTTTCCTTCTATCGAAAATAAATTTATGAAAAGTTCTTCAAAGGGTTTGCTTTGAGTTTGAGTTAACTGTATTAACGGTTTTAAAGGGTGTCTATCGTATTTCATACGTTTGCATAGCTCACAGGCTCCAATTACTGCTGAAGTTGTTTCTAACATACTAGGCCAGTAATAATTTATTTTTAATTTAGATAGGGTTTCTTTTATTCCACGATGAGAAGTTTTTCCTTCGTGATATTTTTGAATTAAATCCTTTTGAATATCCTCGTTTTTCTATATACTGTACACGTTCGGTGCATTCGATAAATTTCACAGAACCTTTCTCAAACAATTGCTGAGTTATTATATCAAATTGTTGTCGGTGATTATTGTCTTCAAAGTATACGTAATATTTTTTGTTGCTTAAAATATTTTCTTTAAGAAATTCTTTTAAAATTTCGGGATTATCTAAAGGTAAATGGACTTCTATGACTTTTTGATTTTGACGAGACTTATCTTTGATTGATATTTCGTCGTTGAACCATTTAAAAAATAATATTTGATTTGGTTTTGTATCGATTGCTTCGTTAATTGTGGGTATATTTGATTGCGTGAAGAAACTTTCCTCTAAATCGTCATCATCTATTTCTGAAGCTGTCATTGTTTCTTCATTCCAATTTTTTGTATCTAAATTATTTAATTTAATTCGAGATAATGCGTCAGCGTTTGTATTTTGTTTTCCGCTACGATACGTTCTTTCGAAATTATATTCCTGAAGTCTTAATCTCCATCTTTTTAACTTGCTATTCGGTTCTTTTAGTGAATAGAGCCATGCTAGAGGACGGTGATCGGTGTAAATATAAAGTTTTTGTCCATATAAATATGGTCGGAAATACTTTACGGCCCATACAACTGCTAAGAGTTCCTTTTCAATAGCGCTATACTTTGTTTCCGCAAGCGACAATGCTCGACTGGCGTAAGCGATTGGCTTATCACTCTGAATTGTTCCTTGAGATAATACAGCTCCTAATGCTACGTTAGAGGCATCGGTTGTAAGAATAAAAGGTTTGTTAGAATCAGGATATTGTAAAAGTGGGGCATTAACAAGTAAGGTTTTACAAGTTTCAAATGATTTAATGTAATCGTCCTTAAGTTCGATTGTTGATCCCTTCTTAAGACAATTTGTCATTGGCTTGGTTATTTACTTATTTTTGCAAAGTTGCAAAGTCTTTAATAAATCTTCGATAATAACTTAGTAATCCAATAAAATTTTTAATCTCGCGTTGTGTTTTAGGTATGGGGTATTTAAGAATTGCTTCGATTTTATCGTTGTTTGGCTTTAGTCCTTCTTTTGTGATGGTATGACCAAGATAAAAAACTTCTTTTCGCAAAAATTCAGATTTATCTAATTGTATTTTTAGATTAGAATTTCTTAATTGATCAAATACTTTCTTTAATTTGAACAAGTGTTCCTCAAGTGTAGGCGAATAAATTATTATATCGTCCGAGTATACTAAACAATGAATTCCTTGTAATCCTCGTAAAACGTTGTCCATTGTTCTTTGAAAAGTGGCAGGGGCAGTTTTTAATCCAAATGGCATTCTGATAAATTCATAATGTCCAAATTGAGTGCTAAAAGCAGTTTTTGGTCTCGAGTATAATTTCGTTTAACCGTCGATAGTCAACTACCATTCTAAATTTTTGCTCACCTGATGCATCCATTTTCTTTGGTACGAGGTGTACTGGTGCGCTCCAAGGAGAATAACTTGGTTGTATAACGTTATCTTTTAAACGTTTTTCTACCTGGTTCCTGATTTCTCGAGATTGTGAAGGTGGTTGCCTGTATGGTTTAATATAGATAGGATCATTATTTTTCGTTCTTATTTCATGTTTCACCTCATTAGTAAAACTTAATGGAATACCCTCATGGTAAAATATGTCTTTATAGTCGAAACAGAGATTAATAATGCTACGTTTTTCTTCTTCGTTCATATGTTCTGTACGAAGTTTTCCTCAATTTTCGGTTAGTAATTTATTAATTATTTTGTCACTTTCGTAATATTGATATAAATGATTCAGATTACAAGTTTTATTTTCCAAAATCGTTACTTTAAAAGGTTTACATATTTTAAGAGTAAAATCCGTGCCTGAAGTATTTTGTATAATCGTACAAGCATATCCATCATTACATGTTACCAATGCTCTTGGCATTCGTAAATCTGTGTTAAATTCAGTATACTCTAATATACCTTCTCCATTTTGAATATCGGTGGGAACTCTAACTTTTTGTTCTGATCTAGCGTTTATTTCGATAATTTCCAATGGATTTATCTGCTCTTGATATGAAATTGGAATTTTGACAAGTGGTGTTATTAATGCTTGTTCTTGAATGTTTATGACTGCATTTAATTTTCTTAGCAAATTAATTCCTATAAGACCATCGTAAAAATCACCTATGTCGAAAACATAAAACTTATGGTAAAAATCGACCTTGAATATCTTGAAAACTGGAACAGTTATTGTTTCATTGTGGTGGCTTATCGCATATGCGCTTACAACTTGAAATGATTCCGTTAGCTTACTCTCACGAAAGAACGTGTTTGTTAATTTGTTGCTAACAAAGGACCTTGTGCTACCGGTGTCGATCATAAATTTAGCGTTATATTCTGGAATATTAATGTAGGGTAACTTATTCATTGTTTCTTTACCGTTTGCGAGGCCATTATCTGAAAATTTGTAGGATTTGCCAGTGACTCGTCCGAATTTATATTGACATTAGGACGTGCATTTGATGTCGAAGGAGTTGGTTGTGCTTCATTCCTTTGGTAATGAGGAGTAAATTGTCTTGTAAATGGTAAATTTGTTTGAGGGTTTGTGTTAAACCGAGTATAATTATTTTGCGTTTGATATCTAGGTGTTGAGAAGAATGTATTCCCTGGCGTTCTATAGGCCATTTGATTTTGGTTTGGTGCGGAGTTACCGAACCTTATGAAATTGGGTCTAATGAAATTATTTTTATAGTTTTGGTTAGGCCTTATGTTTCTTTGCTGATGGATGTTAGGATGTTTAATTTGTGTTTTAGTATTTAAGTTATTATTTCTTAACTTATACTGATCATTAAAATTTGTTTCCTCTATAACTCGTTGTAATGCTTCTTCTAAGCTACTAGGGTTTTTAAGACGAACTACTTTCATTAATCCCTTAGGCAAATTATATAAAAATACATTCAGCGAAATATGATTGTATATATTACGGCCAGTGGCGGATTTACAGTCCTGGCCGCTCTAGGCCCCAGCCCATGTGCCGCCCCTTTCTCAGCACCCATCATTATAGACTAGATACATAATTCATCAATTAATTTTATTCCCACTTTTGATTCAGAAAATTGTTTAACTGAAAGCTAACTAAAGCTAGTTTGTAATATTTTCCGAGGTTTTAGGGATGATTGGACATTTAAATAAAACATTTAAAACGGTTTTAGGTTTTGTTTTTAATAAAATAAATGTTAATGTGTTACAAAACTCGTCTGCACTTAAGCGCAGCAAAATCATTAATTAGATCTTCGCAATCCAATTTGTTTAAATAATCAGCTTCTATGTTAAGCAAAGCAAGATCGTTTAATCTCTGCTCCGTCATTGTTGTGCGTAAATAGTTTTTAACTCTGCGCAAACAAGAAAACGATCTTTCTCCTGTACAGTTACTGGCAGGTGTACACACACACATACGAAGAGCAATATCCACGTTTGGGTAAATGGTTTGAAGACCTTCGGTTCGTAACCATTTCAACAAACTGACTGCACTCTTTCGCTCCTCATTTTTTATGCTGCAGTGAGAACGAAAATGAAGACATTCTTCTGTAAAATTATCTTCTAAGTCAGTAGAATAAATCATTTGCAATGCCTTGGCCTTATCTTCGACTTCTGAGGTACTTAGATTCGTCAGGTTGGTAATAAAGTAAAATTTATTGTAGAGTAATTTATAAGCATCCCGACGAATTTTCAGTTCTTCTGACAATGTATCAATTACTAGCAAAAAAGTACTTATTCTAAAATTATCACGGCCATTTTTTTGTTGCATCTCTTCGCCTGTATTTGTCTCACCAGGAAGCAGCTTACGCTTTCGATTGCGTCGAAAATCTTTTTCATATTCGTGTACGAACGACAGTTTTTTCGCTTTTTTTTCGAAATCATCAAAATTCTCTCTTGTTTCGCCAACAAAATGTATTAAAGCCTCGTACAGTTCTATGACAATGGTAATGTCAATTTCCACACTCTGAAGTTTTTTACTTGTGGCGTTAATGCGATCTAGTAAACATCCCCAAAAAACAACCATGAGGGCCGTTTCAAAACGTTCCAGTTTCAAACGAATACCTCTTGCTTCGCATATAACGGTTCTCTTCTGTTGTGTGTCGTTTTCGATGGTGACTAGCGCTTTATGGATTTCATTCCAAGATTCGCGTAAACTTTTGCATGCGTCTGCACGAGCTGACCAACGAGTCGTTGATAGACTTTTGACAGTGAAATGGGTTTGAAGGAGTTCCCAACGCTGAGTTGACGCTGCAAAGAAATTGTATAACTCTTGGAGTAGAGAAAAAAACAAACAAGCTTCTTGACTGCTTTCAGCTGCACATTCACCTACTAAATTAAGCGAGTGTGCTGAACAGGGAACATAGTCGGCAAGGCGTGAAATTTCCTTTATTTTAGCTTGCAGGCCGTTGTATATGCCTGACATGTTAGCTGCGTTGTCATACGATTGCCCGCGGCAGTTTAAAATGTCAATTCCCAATTCAGTTAAAGTTGAGGTAACAGCATCTGCCATTTGTTGTGATTTGTGGCCTGTGTTTGGAATAAACTTGAGGAACCGCTCTACAGGTGATCCATTAGGCAGGACATATCTGATTACATAAGTGAGCTGGTCTACGTGAGATATATCCGGTGTCGAGTCAATGATCAGAGAAAAATATTTTGCTGTTAATATTTCCATTACAATTGTCTCCAAAACTTTGTTTCCCATAAGTCGAATGAATTCTTCGCATGTTGTTGAAGAAAGATAACTCGTAAATCCTGAGCCTGGATTTCCATAACGTGTAATGTATTTGGCTAAGAACGGATCGAACTCAGCGATAAGCTCTAAGGACATCAAATAATTGCCATTGTGGATTGATCCAAATCTTTCGTTGTGTCCTCTGAAAGGCAAACCACGTGATGCAAGCGCTTTTACGCATGCAACTACTCTTTTCAGAATGTTTTTCCAGTAATTTATTTCTTCATCTAATTGCATTGTTAATGCGTGGTCAATGCGACCTAACACGTTGCTTCGTTCTTTCATATGCAGAACAGATAATTTGTGAGTAGGCGAATTCTCATGAGTTGACACTCGATGATATGAATTTTTCCAGTCATTGAAACCTTCTTTTTTGTCGAACTGGCTCTCCCCGCCATTAAAAAGCAGACAAGGACCACAAAAAACACATCCAGTACTTTTAGAATAAATTAGCCACTTTCGCGGAACTTTTTCACCATTTAGAAGTTGACGTTCGAATAAATGTCTCGACAACTGTCGCGCTTTATCTTTGTAAATGCGCTCACTCTTAGGAAAATCATTCTGGATGTTTTGATTGGCTCCGTTCTTACAAATGAGATCACGCATGAACTCGTCGATTGTCCATTTAGCTGGATCGTCGCTGATTTCGTAGAGCTCCTGGTCCGGAGGATTGGGCTGCACTCCTACTCCTGTCACTCCTGGTACTAGAGGAACATCTTCGGCTTGTTCTTTGGATATACTTGCCACATCGATCAAAGTATTTTTACTTGAAAACACTGCAGAATCATAAGTTGACGGAGCGCCACTACTACTTGGAACGTCGTGTATTGGATCAATTATAGGATATTTAATATCTGTAGCTGTAGACGGTTTTCCAAAGAAATCGTCTAATTTCCGTGTTTTTTGAATCGTATTCTTTTGTTTGTCTTCTTTTTCTTTCGCTCGCTTGCGATACTCTGCCCCACTTAATCTTACCCTTTTCTTTCCGTCCATATTTAACTATGCAACACAAAGTTTTTACGTGTGCGTGAGATAATTACAAATATTTAAATTAACAGGTATAATAATATAGCAGTACGTACACGTCGCGTCGCGAATGTTATTACCAAATTAGTAAAAAACTTAATCCATAAACAAATACGCGAGAGTGCGCGGGGCGCGGCGCGGACAGCGCGCGTGGCTAAGTCGATCTTGACGGCAGATCGATCCCGAATTGAATGAATGAGTGCGCGGCGCGGCCGGCGCGCGCGGCGTCGCGCGCATGCGCCGTGAGTGGCGCAGGCGATGAAAACCATAATGGCGGCACGGTTGCTAGGCGACCGAGCGTTGCCAGGTAACCGTGCAGTATGGCGGCGAACATCGCGAGCAACAGGGTACCGTTAACACGGCGATGGGTTTCGCGCGTTACACTTGTTATTTTAATGACGTGATGTTTTTTGTATGATATATTAATTTATTTAATTTAATAATGTTGTATGAGTCGTACAGAAAATTAACGTCCGTAAAAAAATGTATATGCTAGTTTCTTTTCACGTGTGTAAGTAATGAAATGACGGTGCCGGCCAGAAGGATTTGCATCTTACATATTGAAACAAATACAAATATGACTCGGTATCACTTCTTATGTTCTTTACCTACATAATGATAACATAAAAAAAGGATTATTTTATATCTGCTGAGAAGAAGCGCCGCAAGAAACTACAGCAGTTTATTCTTTTTTTTTAAATCATATTTATACAGAGTAAATAAATAAATGACAATAATTGTTTGTATGTTACTCGATATCTCCGAGAACCGTGAGCAGATTTTCAAATTTTTTTTATCGAATGGGTATAACTCCGAGTTGGTCTCGTTGGCACTAAATCTGGATCTGATGATGGGACCTTGGAGAAATCGAGGGAACTCTTCAAATGTTATAGGGACATGTACAGCGCTTTCGGTAATGAACTTAAATTATGATGAACACCACAAATGGCCACTAGAACTTTACTTAAATCTTTTAGTGCGGGTTTTTATTGGACTTGGTTTTATTTATTTTTTAAAGTTAATAATTATTTTTGGCACGATTTGCCGCCCTTAATATCTGGCCGCCCTAGGCCCGGGCCTACTGGGCCTTAGGGCAAATCCGCCACTGATTATTCCTTACACTTTCATCAGAATTACTATTGACTTTCGAAAATAGACTACTTCTAACCGTTTGAATTCTAGTGCATAACTCTAAGAATGATTCACCTGGTTTAATGACTAAAGACTCTAATTCCACCAATAAACAGTCTTCGGTTCGTTGATCTCCAAAATGTTGATGTTTTTTTAAGGTCAGGCCATGTATTAATATGGTCACTTTCACTAATCAGTGCGGCTGCCTTGCCGGTTAACCTTGACGTAATAACTTGTAACACAAATTGACTTTGAACTAGGCTTTCGTTGTTTCCTCCAAAGTTATTAATTATGTATTCGCATTTTTTAATGAATAAATTTAATAGTCTTTGATCTCCGTCAAATAATGGAATTAATTTTAAAATTTCACCGGGAATAGTTGTAACTATGCTTGCTTCTTGTACGGGTATGACACTAGGTTCAGCTACATTAGGGTTATTCTCGTTAGATCCCATCATTTTTTTTTATTTAATGTTTTTAGGGTTATAAAAAGTTGACCAACGAAATACGTCTAAATTTGGTAAATATATTATTTTAAGAATAAAAATAATGCTGTCAGACCAATTAAAAGATTTATGATTACAGTTTTGACTATGACCAATAAAATTGAATCTTATCTTAAAATAAAATATATAATATTTACTATTCCTCATGTATCGACTACTAACTTTCTTGGCATTAAAGTGACACTTCACTATATATGAGCATACGAACACAATATGAGAATAATTCAGAGATTTTCTCTATAATTTGATTAATTAAGTCGATTATCGCTCTTAAAATTTGCCTAGTGCCTGTTGCATCTAAAGGCTGAATATTCGCTTGATTCGGATTATTGTTCGTATTTGCACTGAACAAATTATTATAATTATTCGAATTCATTAACACTTAAATCTATCTTTGTGCCTTACAACGGGTGATCAGCCTCGAGCTCGAACAACAAAGAGTTAATTGATATTTTGTTTCGTTAAAATACAGATCTATGAACGATCACTAAATATTTTAACTGCAAAATATAGATCTAGAAACTATCATTTTTTGTAAATACAGGTAGTTTGGGTGATCTATGAACGATCAAAACTTAATAACTAATAAATATTCTTTAAAGTTGTACAAATATAAAATATAAAATGTCATCAAAAATTAATACACAGTTATGTAGTCTTGTACGGCGGGAATTTTCTGGGCCTCTTCTTGTAATAATGATGTCAACGGCAATTTGGTGTGAATTTATTGGGTACCTCCCATTTGTTCTATGGAACTGTGACGTCATAGAACTGTTAACATTTTTCTTTCCCAGCAGTTCCATGGTAGAACTATTGAGACAAAAAATGTGCTATTTGTTCTATAGAACTAGAAGCACTTTAAGTTTCCCATCAGTCCTATGGAACTGTGACGTCATAGAACTGTTAACATTTTTCTTTCCCAACAGTTCCATGGTAGAACTATTGAGACAAAAAATGTGTTATTTGTTCTATAGAACTAGAAGCACCTCAAGTTTCCCATCAGTCCCATGGAACTATGACGTCATAGAACTGTTGCGATATTTTTTTTCCCAGCAGTTCCATAGTAGAACTGTTGAAACAAAAAATATTTTTTTAGTTCCATAGAATAGTTGCTCTTGACATAAATTTCAATTAAAAATAAAAACTGTAAACTCAAATGAACTTAATTTAATGTGATTAGAGAACAATTAAGGTCACCTGAGGTAATTGCGTACCAGTTTTTTTGTTTTTTTTTTTATCTTTTTTTAATCTCAAATTGTGAAATATGTATCAAGTTTTTTGAAGTACTGTTTGGATCTGTGCTTTATACAAGTCTTTAACAATAAATTTTCCGAAGAAACTTTTTTGCTGCACCATTATTAAAGAATATACAAGCATTTTTTTAAAAACCGGGTTTTTAGACGCTTTTACCTCAATTTGGGAAAATGCATCTTTTTTAAATAATTGAGTATCAATTGTGATTAGGCCTCTAAAACTCCATGGCACGAGTTCGCAATACAATATTCTAGAAGGTATTATTAATAAAAGGAACCAAGAACCGCGAATAATCAGCCGAGAACAAAAATAGTATAATTACGTAAAATGAGTCTTCATTTGCAAGGCGCATTTATCCAAAGCAGAAACCAGATGTTGCAAACATTTTTTAACCTACTTCAAAAAAAGGAGGAGGTTCTCAGTTTGTCGTTTCTTGTACTTGGTTTAATTTTTATCTTCTATACCTTACCTTGTAGTACCTTGACTGACTGACTGACTGACACACAACGAACAGCCTAAACTACTAGTAGTCCTAAACTGCTACTAGTGCTAGACTTGAAATAAAAGAAAGAAAGAAGAAGAAAGAAAGAAGACATTTATAAAAAATAAGTATTTATTTTGGATTGGTTAGTTGAAAGACAAATCAAAATAAGCGGGTACCTACATTATTACATACCCGTTACCGCAGCAACTCGCAGCAGAAACATATAAAATTCAGATGTACTCGTGAGTATAAGTATCTGAATTTCAAATGTTGCTTATTTAACATTTTGTTCACAATTTAAAAAAAATTCAAAATTCTTTATTCACATAAAATATGGTACAATAGATGATAAATTAACAATTCCAGTGCAGAAACATATTTTGCTACATAATAGCATGCATAACCTTAAAACTAGACTTATAATTACCTAGATACATTCTTTTTAATCTTACATAAAAACTTATAAGGAAGGGTACGCGATTGTCCGGCTCCGATTTGATTAATTTTGATATAATGTTAGAGAGTAGTCTAAAATAACAGACCCATTTTTTATTAGCTGCCCAAACTCAACCTAAATATTTTGAGAAAATTGTCCTTCAGATTACTGAAACGTGACTAAATCCGCTAATTTCTATAGATTTTTTTTTCAAGCAAGTTCAAATTATTACCAAATATTTACTCATTATTTTACCAGTAATAATTTACAATTTACTTGAAAAAATAATTCTATAGAAGTTAGCGGGTTTAGTCACTTTTCAGTACATTGAAGGAATTTCTCGAAATAGATTGAGTTTGGGCAGTTAAAAAAATATGTGGGTCTGCTATTTTAGACTACATAATACTCTAACGTAATATAAAAATAAATTAAATCAGAGTCGGACACTTGGGTACCTTTACTTGTTAGATAATCTGCATTGTTGGATTGGTTCCCTAACATAGGTAAGTATACACTTTGCCATACAAATTGCATGGTAAAGTGAATTTATTTATTTTAGGGAACCGACTGTACTTTGGAAATCATTCCTTTGGAATATAAAAAACGAGATCGAAATATAATTAACGATTGAAATACAGATCACTCTTAGTTAAGCAAGTATACTTCTAAAACCAACATAAAAAAAAACATTTAAAATCAACATAATTACGTACCATAATTATGACCAACCATTATGTCACTGAAAATAGTGAATCTAAAATTTGTAACATTCAAACTTTAACAATAATCAACATACAATTGAACTTGAAACTAATACTTACCTTTTTTTTAAATATATTTGTAAAGTCGATTATTGAGACTATTGTTGTTATCGAAAGAAATAGTATAGTTAAGTGGTGTAAACAAATTATTACCTATTGCTTTAATTTATAAAGTCGATTAACGAGACTGTTTTTGTGATCGAAACAATAATTTTAGTTAGTGGTGTCAACAAAATGTTTACCTAGGTATTGTTTTAATATATAAATTCTATTATTGAGACTGTTGTTGCGCTCAAAACAATTAGTTTAGTTAGCTGTGTAAACAAACGATTACCTATTATTTTAATATATAAAATTAAAGGCATTACAACTATACAGTTTTATTTATTCTCATATTTTTTTATAGTCGCCTTAATGTCATAATAAGAATCCCTTAAATTATCTTCTGGAACATTTTCTAAATTTTCTCTTATTAGAACAGCAATTATATTTCGTCTGCATTTGCAGCAACACATTTCTGTAATCGAGCATTGCGTTGCTGTGTCCACTGTAGTTTTTTTTACTAAATTCCGTTCTTGCATTTTGTTTTTGAGATCTGTATGCATTTTCGAAGTAGATGGACGGCTTAAAACT
The DNA here is from genome assembly GCA_947859365.1 of Archips crataeganus. Classification (NCBI taxonomy): domain Eukaryota; kingdom Metazoa; phylum Arthropoda; class Insecta; order Lepidoptera; family Tortricidae; genus Archips; species Archips crataeganus. The sequence continues at coordinate 10,331,856 of OX402064.1, forward strand.
GTAGGAATGCTAGAGTTTCGACCTGAAAAAAATATGATTTTAGTACAAAGTACCGATATTATTTTGCAAAAATGCCTGTAAATAAGCTAAAGGCAAAGGTTCATGCTCTTTATTTAAAGCTTTAGCGTCACTTCACTGAGCCTGATACCTAAAGGCATACAATAAATTATCTACCGCTAAATCAGTGTTGCAGAAATCAGAATCAGAATCAGTTTTGACTATCGATCGTTGACTTCGTAAACAATTCAAGATATCGATATTACTACCGATAGTATCGCCACATTATGTCAATACTATCGATACTATCGATTGTACCGATAGTGATTTATAAGCAATACTATTGATAATGGCAATACTATCGATAGTGCCGATAGTTTTGTACAATCGATAGTACAAAACTATCGACACTATCGATAGTACAAAACTATCGACACTATCGATAGTATCGATTGTATTGTACATAAAACTATCGACAGTATCGATAATATTGCCACTATCAATAGTATGGCTAATAAATCACTTTCGATACTATCGATAGTATTGACACGTGGCGATATTATCGATAGACTATCGATACTATTGGTTTAGTCATAGTCTATCGATAGACTATCGATAGTCTATCGATATTGGACTATAGATAGGCAACACTACGCTAAATTTATAAATATTATTATATTCTAAGTAAGATTATTGTCAGGCTGTGATCTCTTAGTTCCTTCAGGTTCGTATGAAACTGGCGAGGTTTGAATTATAACCGCGAAAGAAAGAGCGAGCACCGAGATAGGTACCTATTTTAAGTAAATTATTATATAACACTTAAAAGCCTTAAGAGAGGAGTAAAGAGCTCTCAGTCTGCATAACTCTGACGATATTACAGAAACCAAAATATATATTCACGTTTCAAAGCTTGCTTAATACATTGCTTTAGTTCGTCATCAATTTTGTGCGATTCCATTTAAAAAAAAAACACAATTGTCGTCACAAGATTTATGCCACTTTGACACCCAGCCGCTATCACCAATGAGCTGTAGGTACTGTATGTAAACAATAAAGGTACTGTATAAATGTAAGTGACTTCGAGAACAATTAAATACGCAACGTCAATACAACTCCACCGCACTTAATTGACTGCACCCGGACCCGACTCGATCTTCAATGTAAATAGGTAAAATGCCGCCATGAAATAGCAATCGTTTGCCTTAGTGCGTGAAAAAGAGACAAGAAAGGGGTAACCCTATTAAATGGTAAGTGGTTAAATAATCAAGTTATCTACAACCAACAACAACGGAAACCATGTAGAATACGGGTAACCTTACTCAAAACGGTTTCCGTAATGATAGTCCGATAAGTTTACCATATCATAGAATATTAGTATAGATTGCGACAATGTGGAAAACACATTCTTTCATTGCGAGTTACATTGCATGTTACATTTCGTAAGTATGTACCCGGCTTTACATAATTTAAATACTTGTCGCAATATAAAAACATGAAAAACGTATTAAAACTATCAAAACCAAATTATCACGAAAATGGTTATTGACCACTGACATTGGGGCAAATGCGTTGCACTGACGCAATAACCTCAAAAATACTGACGCATTTAGCAAAGATTCATAAATAGGTTAAAAAAATTTTAAATAGAAATAATTTTAAGAAAATAGCATTTTTACGCAAATTATAATTCAGACATGTGAACCAACTAAAACTGGTCATGTTTAACTTAAATGAACACCAAAAAACCTAAAAAAAATGAGGATGCGAATAGATTTTGTTTACTTACGTACGTTTCATAGTAAAAAATACAAAAGCTAGTGACAATTGACATATTTCAAAATGTCTATGAGACCAATGGCCATTTACCAGCATGTAGTCTGCAAACATTGAATTTTTAAAACATCTTTAGTATATAACAAACTTCGACTTCGACTTCGGCTTTGCGTACAAACTCCTTTGTTACCCTCTTAAGAAGTATTGATTATTATTATTTTACTAAACTTTTTTGGCTATAACAGCTCTTTTATCGTAAATATAGTAAACTGAGAAAATTTTTAGACAGCAAATCTGTACCATTTATTTATTTTTTAATTTGAACATTATTTTGAAATATCGAGTGAACCACACCACTAAAATTTCCCATTTTATATCTCTGACGTCACATGCGGTCTCATATTTAAGACGACGGCGTAGTATGTAATGATTGTTATTGAGGATACAATGACTTAATAGGGGTTGCCGTTGTACTTCGATAAGCATCGCTTTATCGATTTAAATATCTACTTAGTATAAAAACACAATAACATTTTAAGGCATTTATTTAAAACCAAAAAAAAAAATTAATACCATCCTTCTGGCTTACAAACAAATAAAAATTCTTTTATTTACTTAGTTCACCCTGACTCACTGTCGCAACGAAAATAATTAGTACAATCAAGGATGATATAGACTGGATTGGCAGTCGCCGTAGTACGGATCGGCCGCGGTTTTTGTAGTTCGATTATTAAATCTAGATGGAGCTGAAATATAGTCAGAGGCTTTGAAGGCAAAACAATAAGACTACAGATGTTTCATATTACGACAAATGTATTATTTTTCAATTGCGTAATAATACATTTGTAGTGATATGAAATATCTGTAGTCTTATTGTTTCGCCTTCAAAGCCTCTGGCTATATTTCAGCGCCATCTAGATTTAATAATCGAACTACAAAAACCGCGGCCGATCCGTACTATGGCGACTGCCAATCCAGTCTATATCAGCCTTGGTACAATACACCTAATGTAATAACAATAAATAGGTTTTGTTTCAGACATGATCTTTCTGGAACCTTGTGTGTATTATAATGAATGGTTAATTATTATTTTATAAGTTAAAGCTGTAAGGATAAAATTTTTACAACTTAATTTGCCATTGCCTATCTTCTGTGATTTATTCTTCGAAATGTTGCCGGAGTGTGAGGTACAGTCGGTTCCCTAACATAAGTATCCACTTTTCTATACAGTTAGTATGGAAAAGTGGATACTTAAGTTAGGGAACCGACCCTACTAACAGAAGATGAAGAAATTATATTAACAGAGAGATATAGATGTTGTATGAAGCCACGCGAATATGGAAATCATAATCATACAGCTAGAAGACGTTTTCTGTAAATATTGTACAGGACAATGTTATATTAAATGTGGACACGGTGAAATTTGTGCTTGTCAGTCATATGCCCAAGCAAAATATGGCACATTAAAGAGATAATTTTGATTAAAACAATATTTTTACTTTTATTTATTTTTGACTATTCGGTCTGGCCTAGTGGTTAGGGGCATGGTAGGGACTCTGCCTATGAAGCCGATGGTCCTGGGTTCGAATCCCAGTAAGGGAATTTATTTGTGTGATTAGCACGGATTTTTGTATGGATTTTTAAGTATGGAAAAACAATTGAAAATACATGTATGCCATATCTAATTTATACAACCGTTATGGAAGATAACAAAATATAACACCAAAGATATTGAAAATTAATTGTTGGTCTTTGTTGCCTCTTCCGCGCTTGCTCAGTGACTGAATAATCGTACGTGAACATGGTCTGGAAATGTTAAAAAAAAAAATAGTTCCCCAGTAAATTGCAGGCTCATGCGGGCACTTTTAAACCTAGAAGCGAAGAGACTGAAGTCAGTTGCCAAAAATTTTAGTACTATTGGTGGAAAGCGGACGAGTGAATAAATAAATGAATTAATTATTTATTAAAAAAAGTAATTTGTGCATAAAAAGTTCTATTGAAATGTCCCCAATTATTAACTGCCTTTGCGTATCTTCGATGAAGCGATCTCTATTTATTATTTTCATCCTGCGTTTATTTTTGGACTTTTGCGAGTTTAAAATTTTTGACGCTTGAGTATTATAAAACTTTGCATCTTGTTCTAACTTTATCAAAAACAGGAGCAACTGTGCGGGTTTTTTTTTTTAAACTGCCTCTAAACTGGTGATGCCATGACTCCACTGCATTCGTAGTTCTATGTTGTAAGCCAAAGCAGCTCAAACTGTGTCGCATGTCATTTTTCATCCAAAAGTTGGTCATGTACGTTATAAACGTTCTCAAATTATCGTCAACTATAGTTACGGATTGGATATACGCCCATCCTTCTTCAATTCTATCACTGGGTAAGAGTGGTAGAGTGCAACACAAGCCAACAATCAATTTTAAACTAACATCTTTGGTTAAATTTAATTTTTTTCTTTCTTCCACAATGCCTGTGTAAAGTGGAAATAGCATCCATGGTGTTTTGCTCTCGGAAATATGTCTTTTATAGCTGCTATTGCAGCCATTTCAAAATCAGTTACAAATGTTGAAGGCTCCAAGTCGGGGAACTCCGATTTAATGAGCTCCAGAATGCTTTTATATGTTTCCTTTGTTTTATCAGTTACTAAACTGTAAATTAAGGGAATGATATTCGTGGAATCTTCAGTACTTCCTAAATCTCCATGAATGGTGTATAGTTGTACAAATGGCTTCGGACAGACTTCGAAAGTTCCGTCACAGAAGTAATTTTTAATCGAATTATCTCTTATAAGTTGCTTTGCCTTTTCGGAGCAAAACATAATAATGCGTTTGTCGGAATCTTTATAATCAGTTAACAAAAAATTTGAAAACTGCGAGGGTACTTCTACTTCTAAGGCATCTCCACTACACAATCTCTCAACTTGTGCTTCCTGATTACGTTTCCGGTACATTGTTGACTTTATTCCATTAAAAGTCGGTATTTTACTGACAAACGGTATACCATCGTCTTCGAGCGAAGCTACTGTCTTTTTATATATTGCCGGTATTGTGTCTTCGCCACGGATTGCCTCTGCCATACAAGCCGCGAAAGCTACTTTAACTGCCTTTTCATCTTCAGTGAGCTTACAGTTTTCAGCTGAGTGCTGTTTGATTTTTATGATTTTTTTTTCGGACTGCAATTAATAAATACAAAATAAATATCAGGGGACGATCTCACACAAATTGACCTAGTCCCAAACTAAGCTCTAGGCTTTTACTATGGTTGCTAGGTAACTATAATAATAATCATTGGTTGACCAAAGGTTGACCCATAAAATACGTAAGTGACAAAAAAAGAAATGTTGTCAATACTCACTAATGAAATCGTTATACTGCCAACGCATTTTTTTGTTTTGTATTTACTGCAACGCCAAATAGTATTTCCGGAACCATAGGTCGTTTGTTTATAATAGTCACACCTATCAAGCTCCAGTACGTGACCACGACCTCGTTTTAAAAGCAATATATCTTCGAATTTATAATTAGTCGAATCGCTTTCCATTTTAGAATGTTCCTTCTTCGCACTTCGGAAAATAAATTACACTATGCAGGAATTGGCATATTCAGTCATCAAGTGTCATTATCTATATATGGCCAGTACCTACCTACTTCGACTCCATCAATGGTATCAATACTTCTTATAATATTTTGTATTTAATTGTTGTGAATTGTTCTCTAATCACATTAAATTAAGTTCATTTGAGTTTACAGTTTTTATTTTTATTTGAAATTTATGTCAAGAGCAACTATTCTATGGAACTAAAAAAATATTTTTTGTTTCAATAGTTCTACTATGGAACTGCTGGGAAAAAAAATATCGCAACAGTTCTATGACGTCATAGTTCCATGGGACTGATGGGAAACTTGAGGTGCTTCTAGTTCTATAGAACAAATAGCACATTTTTTGTCACAATAGTTCTACCATGGAACTGTTGGGAAAAAAAATATGTTAACAGTTCTATGACGTCACAGTTCCATAGGACTGATGGGAAACTTGAGGTGCTTCTAGTTCTATAGAACAAATAGCACATTTTTTGTCTCAATAGTTCTACCATGGAACTGCTGGGAAAGAAAAATGTTAACAGTTCTATGACGTCACAGTTCCATAGAACAAATGGGAGGTACCCAATTTATTTATTTTATTATTAAATATATTATGTATATGTCATACAAATTGTCTAGGAAACAATACAAAAAAGTCAATTTTACAAAAAAAAAAAAAAAGAAATTCAGTCAAATAAACCCACGCTCCTAGTCGCTTCTGGCGCAAAGGTGCCCATAACACTTGCGGCATTTCCGCGCTGGATCGCCAAGGAAAGCCTTTGCCTCAGAAACGATTCGGAGCGGGGATCTTCACCCCTCTGCCTAAGACGACGGCCTATGTCCTGCACACGCCGTCTCGCGTCCTGCCCCCAGCAACCCGCCGTTTCCACCGCCAATGGGACAAAATGGTACCCCTGCCCCAAAGGGGCATACTTCTGCCGCTTCATTGCCGCCTGAAATTCGGCCGCAGCTCCAGCCGTGCGAGCAGTGCGGCCGACGTGGGAAGCGGCGAAGGTGCTGACACACGTAGCGTCCCACACCAAACACCGCCCCCTTTCCCACGGCACTAAGGTCAGTCCGTCGGGCCGTTTCCCGTCAGTGCGACTGAGGCCTGGCGGCTCAAGCACAGACGGAACGCCCGCTGACCTGAGAGCTCGCTGAACAATATCATTCAGGGCATGGTGTCGCGGGTGCCTGCCGGTAAATCGGCGACAACTCAGCGCATGGTGGCCGTCCGCCCCCACCATGGTACCACAAATGCAAACATGAGGCCGACACACCTCGCAGCCCAGGCGGAGAGCAACAGCCACGCGCACCGAGTCACCGTCGAGCAAAGTGCCCAGTTGCGGTGAAGGCAACGCATGCAACCACGCTCCTGATTCCGGCCGAGATATAGCCGATCAATAGTGGCCTTACACCCAACATCATCCCACGCGCGTTGGACCTTGGGGCTCACCGGCACTACCGCCCCCGGATTGAGAGCCGACCACGCCGCCAAGGCATCGGCCACGTACGGTACGCTTACCCTGTCACCATTCAACAATAGAATATTAGTTACCAGGTCCGCTACCCCGTGCGCCGATGCCAAGAAAGCCGGTATGCTAACGTCCCGCAGGCGTCGCACCCCAATACCCCCGTGCCGGATTGGCAGTGTTGCTTGTGTCCACTGGGACTCGTCCAGAGAGACATTAACGATTGACTCCATTGTGGTCTTTATAACGGCGTCAAAAGCGTCTATATCATCGGGATACAGCCACGCCGGAGCCGTCCGCAAAAGGTAGGTAAGTTTCGGAACAGCAAAACACTTCTGCATTAAAACCAGAGCTACGTGTGGATTAATATTTTTGAGACGTTCGCTGGCAAGTTGGAGGAGATCCCGCCGAGCATGAAGAGCCTCGGGAACTGCAAATGCAAAAATAGGTGCACCAAGCAAGGAAAAGGAGTCTGCGCCAAGTTCCTTGAACCCCGGAAGCAACGACGAGAAAAAAGGGAAGCAAGAACTCGCCTCCAGGCCACAAGGGAAGAACTCGCACTTGGCCGCGTTCACCTCCAGCCCCAAATCCCTCAGACGCGGCAGCAAGACGAGCAAATCCCGCTCCACCTCCTCTGGACTACCCCCAATGGTACCATCATCGAGGTACCATATGTTAAGAGGAGATTGTAGCTCAGTAATTGCTTTCTGGATAGCGAGGCTGAAGACGAGCGGTCCAAGAGGATCTCCCTGCTGAGCACCTACTTGGGAAAGAATAAGCTCAGAACCAAGGAATAGATTACAAGGCTTGTGGTACACTTGATGAAGGAAAGGATAAAGTGCAGGAATATTCTCCATTACTTCGTTGAGCAGGATGTCTCTCTCCAACGTATTAAACGCATTTTTCACATCCAGTTTTATTATAATACTGCGCGCATTCTCTGGCTCCAATGCAAAAGTGCGCACAGCATGAATCGCCGCCTCACACCCTAAACGCGACCCAAACCCCAACTGATGCGGCTGAAGGTAGGAAGTCATACGTTCCCTCACGGCACGACACCCAAGTTTGGCCACGAGCCGGCGAAAAACGCTTCCCACAGCGATGGGTCTCACCCCACCCTCCTTCTTCTTCAGGGCGCAAAGAGTAGCTCCATACAAATAGGGACACACCTGGGGATTCAATTTCCCGCTCAACAAGAAGTTGCACAGTTTGGTTAGTGCCTCCAACAGACGCACCCCACTATCTCCCGCCGAGCTAGACGTCAACTCCTTCAAAATGGCTGGTCGAATGCCATCCAGACCCGCAGCGGAGCCGCAGTGAAAAGAGCTGATCGCTAGGGCCACTTCCTCCACACCAACCGATAAGGCTGGGATACCATGATCCGGTTCCGGCGGGGAAAAAAGAGGACGGGATGGAGACGGGTGCTTTGATTGCAATGCCGCTAAAGTCTCCGGACCCAATGGGGCGATTGAATCCTCACTCATTATTAATCGGACCGCTCCCCTCAAGTCGCCCTCATGGACTTTGGCCTCGATCGTCTTCGTAATTGAATGTGATCGGGAGGCCGCCGTACAACCATCGGACGATACCTGAGAGAAAGCATTTATATTGGCCTTTACTTTAGATGTTAGAGACCCCGCACTGGAGTCCTCCGGAGTTTTTAAGGCTCTGTACGAAAAGGCCAGCAGTGAGCACCACTCATTTACCCCATTGGTAGCAATGCAACTATTAATGATACTACCTAATTTACTAGCTGCCAAACACCTAGCAGCTTTCGGAATATGCCGAAGAACGCGTACCGACCCCTTAAATGTGGCAAGATCCTCCAGAGTACACGTATTCGACTGTGAGCTCTGTACTGGTTGCACAGTAACGATATCAACAGGCCCAGCGACGGCGGCACGGACGGGTTGTGACAGAGACCGGGGGACCTCTTTATGCATACGCGAAATATGTACCTTAAGACCGCGCGATGAAAACACACGCCACGAGCCAAAGCAGTGAGGGCACGTCGACCCAGACGTAGATGGGGTACTCATACTTAAACTATAGATATTTAACTAGATTTTCAACAAGAAAATAAAATTTAAAAAACTAGAATAAAAATGTTTCAATTAATCACAAGTTCTAGACCCTAGAGTAGGTAAACAAATTAGTAGTACATAATACAAAGAACCAAATTACAAATTGAATAAAACAAATGCAAATAAAATAAAAAAATACACTAAATTGATTAATAAATTGAAAAAATTGCGTTGGCGTAGATACAAGCCGTTGACTAGAAACTTTAATTTGGTAGCGAAGAAAAGTAAACAATCTTGACTGTGAAAGTGACAGTGGCAGTCAGCAGCTCAAACAGTGACGGCTGGAGTCGGCGCATAGCACGCTTTCGGGCTGAGCATGTGCAGCGTGCGCCGTTGCCTAGCAACACTCCGGCGATCTTGTTGACAAAAATCTTTTGATTCACCACACATAAAAATCACTTTTGAAACACCAAATTATGAACTTGTCGTTGTTGCCCATATGTGTGTGGATAGAGAGGGAAGTGAGGCAGACGAAAATAGTGAATAAAGGGGCGACGGGAATGGAGAAAGTCGGAAAAGTTATTTTAAAATACGGAGCTAATTATGTCAAGTTGAAAGCTTTCTAATTTAAAGTAAAGCTTAAAAAGTAAGCTGTGCCTGCCATGTGGTTTTCACCTGCCCATCTGGTTCAGGCGACGACCGCGTAGGCGAGGCTGCCCATAGATGATGAAGTTTGGGCTAGCCCGGCGAGGTGATCTAAATTAGTCAAGGCAGAGAACAAAGGTACGTCAAGGGCGGGGTCATACTGCGGCGCATGGCATTATCCCCCAGGCCACCCCGATGCCCCCCACACATGACCTCTCTAGGCCTCACCGCACATGTTTTTAGCTAGTTGTGGTTGGAGGTTAGACGTTAAGCGGTGGGTTTACTTCTCAACATAGAGAACCCCATCGCACATACTGATATTGACTTTTAGCGAGCACCAACTTAGAAGCCAGCACTTCAGCAGTGGTAGCATCAACCGCCAAATCGTTCTTGGAGGCAATCACCCGCACGGCTTCGTCAAAGGTCATCCTGCCACTCAATTGACGGAGAAACCCTTGCTTCCTAATGAGCGATAGGCCCCCATAGAGCTTCTGAGCCTGCTCGGAAAAGCCGCCAAGGACCAAGCTCGAACGAAGATCCTTAAACTTGTTCATATCCAGATTTTTATGATCCATCACAAGCTGGACGGCTGCAGGAAATTCCGTTAAAACGGGCTCAGCGCTAGAGGAAAAAGGCACAGGATTTATTTGCTTGACCGGGGAGCTGGTTTCATCCCACACCGGTAAGGGCGGCATTTGGATGTAAGCACTACCTATGAACCAGAAAAGGCTTCGCTTCTGGACCACGAAGTACTCGCCAGCCTCATCGGAGAGCTTCTCATAGCCCAAGGCTCGCAGCACCATTTTGGCCATTCTCCTCTCGGTTTTGGTAAAACAACCGGGTTCTGCAGTATCATCGTCGGAATCGGTGGACGACCCGACGGTCTTCTCAGAAGGGACGATGGTCCAATCGGTGCCGCGTTCGAAGTCTGGCAAAAACACCTGTGCTATAGTAGCCGTCTTGGCGGTCCGTTTGCGATAGTTGACGATGCAACCACTATTCATACTGCGGAGATAGGTGTAGATCTCGCTCAGGCTATTTACTACATCCATACGGTGCCATTCACTGCATCGGTCCAGCTTGACAGCGGCCAAAGTGGTGAAGCGGGACATTTGGCGCGTTAGGATGGGCCATTGTTGCGTGACTTGCGCGGATACTTCAGCCAATCCGGTTATGTTCAGACGCTCGTAGACATCATCTACATCATGGCGAAAACGGCCAGCCGAGGCAGTCGTGTAAGACGCTGGCAAGTCGCAATCGTCACGCTCTTTAAGCATCAACTCGGAGGCTGCGCCGCATGAGCCTATCAAGTCATCAGCAACCTTGTACAGAGGTTTATTATGTTGGACAACCTCAAAGAGACCGGGCTTGTTCCTAAAAACCACTCCGTATCGCTCCTTGAGGCGATCCTCATAATTGTAGAGATTCACTCTGTAGACCTGCATCAGAGCTTTCATATCGCGGTTTTGTAGGGCTTGCTTGGTAAAATCGTCACTAATCAGCACGGACAAAAGAGCTATTTCCTCGGGCGTCGCAAAATTATTATTATTATCAATTATTTTATTATTATTATCAATTTACAATTATTATAAAGGTCAGAGTACAAGCGATTTGGAGCTAGTGTCTCTGCCTTGAGATGTCGGAGTGAACTAACTTACTTAACTCCATTGGTTCGCTTTTATACAAACAGCATGTCTTCTAATGACATGTGAAAAGTACTCCATTACTTATTGCTAATTGGTTTAAACATTAACTACTTCCTTAGGATTATACACAATTACTAATTGATTCAGTCATTAGCTGTTTCCTATTACTTATTACTAATTGATTTAGACATTAAGATAAGGATATACTTTAATCAGTTCCTTTTACTTTCAAAAGAGATTACATTCAAAAGGGATTACATTTTAATTAGTTTCACAACAATACATGTCTATAGGAAAATACCAGTGAATAATAGGGTTGCGTGTTATGGTGATGCATGCCTTGCAGCGTCATCTCTTAACTCCTCCCCCCTTAAGAGAGAACCAAGGGTATAACTTGTTGTGCCCGTGTTCTCATTGTTGTTGCGTTTCTCTGCGCATTTATGATAAATGGAGCATCCTATGAGACAGAGCAGGATTCCCATTGCAATTACAGTCCAAATACTAGGTATCCAAAAGTGATGTGTGTTATTCAGATTTTGGGTTTTGTCCAATGGTTTTAGACGAATTTTTAGGTCTTCAACTGTTTGTTGTGCATTACCCTTTTTCTCTTGAAGATTCATCTGCATTTGCTGAACTTCTTCCTCAAATAAGGCTTTTGCTTTTGCAATAACTCTGGTTTGGGTGTTAGACATTGATAATTCACAGTTGGGTTCCAGGTATAACTTGTATGATCCTTTGATCACTTCATATTGCGTTTCCTCGCATTTAATTGTGATTCGTTGAGCTTCTTTGGAATACAGTAAGAATAGTCCATCGCCTACGGTCACCATAGCCTCTTGTTCCTTTTGTGTGTTTGCGATGCAGGTGTGGTTGGTCTTCATATGTAGTGCCTGGTGTATACAATCAGGAGCTTTTACAGCGTCTTTCCACCAGATGTGTTTGCAAATCATCGTCTTTTGTTTTCTTTTGCATTGATCGGTGTTCGGATAGGCGTACCAAGAGTTCTTTATCAGAATAATAGGATTTAGGATTTCAAGGATTTGTCCTTCAGGATTGGGAAAAGGTATTATTTTATATGCTGTAGACGACGCGTACACACACTGAGAGAAAAATACTGTCAATCTAACAAGAAAACTTTAACGGCACACAGCCCACATTGTAACTTTGCTAATAAGTACACGTTTTTATTGTGGCCATTTCACATTGTCAATTTTACAACCTATATAAAATGTTTTGTTGAATACACAAATTTTAATTTCTAATAACAACGTTGCCAATTCCACAATAACTAAACGTTTTGTTAAATACACAAAATTTACATTTCTAATGACAAGTTGTCAATTTCACAATAATTAACCGTTTTGTTAAATACACAAAGTTTACATTTCTAACGACAAGTTGTCAATTTCACAATAATTAACCGTTTTATTATTATTATATAGTTCATGTATTGTTGTCAATCTAACAACAGAAATGTTGTCGTTTTGACAGCAGAGCTGTGTCACTGTAGCAATGTTTTCGGCCGAACATTGTGAGACCTACATCTACTGTTGTCACTCTGACAACAGAAATGTTGTCGTTTTGACAGCAGAGCTGTGTCACTGTAGCAATGTGTTCGGCCGAACATTGTGAGACCTACATCTATTATTGTCACTCTGGCAACAGAAATGTTGTCGTTTTGACAGCAGAGCTGTGTCACTGTAGCAAAGTGTTCGGCCGAACATTGTGAGATTTACATCTATTATTGTCACTCTGGCAACAGAAATGTTGTCGTTTTGACAGCAGAGCTGTGAGTAGGGTGTTTGTGCCGGTTCTGGCCCAGCGGAGGACGGAGGAAAGGCCAGTTCCAAAAAAATCCGCTATGTAAATTCGTAGGTGGCGCCACTGGCGCGTTAGCTAGATCAGTGGAGTAGAAGTTCCAAAAAAATCCGCTAGTGCCGATGGCGGCGCCACTAGCGCGTTAGCTAGATCGGTGGAGTAGAAGTTCCAAAAAAAACCGCTAGTGCTGATGGCGGCGCCACTGGCGCGTTAGCGCGTTAGCTTGATCGATAGTGTAGTAGTTCCAAAATGAACCGCTAGTGCTGATGGCAGCGCCACTGTTGCGTTACAGTTGACGGGGGCGCGGGCTGGGGCGCGAGCGGGCCGGGAGGGCGGGTCGGTAGGTGATGTCGATGGTCGCTGCCGAGGTAGCGGTGGTAGGGGACTTTAATACGATTTAATGTGATAATAATGTCGTGGACGCTTGCGAGGCTCGTCAGATGTCGTCGGTCAAAGGTGGGCGCGAGGGGTGTCGTGAACGCTTGCGGAGTCACCTGCAGCGGCGGCGGCGGCGGCGGGGTCGGGGGTGCAGACGTATAGTAATCGCATATTATCTGCTTTATCAAGAGCTCGAGCTGTTGCAAGTAGCAGTATTATGATGCTATTTTGGAGACTCACCATATCTACTTACATGACGATTCACTAGGTGTGCGTGTGTTTAAGGGGGACAGTGTGAGTGAAAAAAAAAAAAACATTTATCTATATTTAATCATTTATTAATACAACTACAACCATCATAACCGTCTAAACAAAACGTATTATAGTTATAAAAGGATAGGTAGAGACGTGCAAACCTTAAACTCTAAACCACCTAACAAACTAAAATGGTGGAAAGGTAAAGTACAGCTCGCATTTGCAGACATATACACACAATGAGCTAGTTAAAAAAAAGATCTACATCAACGTTCGCAAAGTTATAGCTAATATAGTTGACATCAATTACAACCAGAGCAGTAAGCTAAACTATCTTAAAACTAAAATAATGGAAAGGTAAAGTACAACTTACATTCACATAGACATATACACACAATGAGACAGTTAAAAAACGAGTTGCATTAACGTTCCTATAAATTTGCGACTATTACAACCAGAGCGGTGGGTATTATTAAATAGGTAGAGGTGTGCGAACCTTAGACTCAAAACCCCCTTACAAACTAGAATGATTGAAAGGTAAAGTACAACCTACATTCGCAAAGACATAAACGCACAATGAGTTAGTTAAAAAACGGTCAGCATTAATGACCTCTACAAATCAAATAGTACACCTACTTTGAATGAGAGTTATCGATGAAAGTTGTCGTAATCACGTTATGACTCGTACCGAGGAAAGGAATGGAGCTTATCGCTAGAATATATGTAGAGAGTTACTGCGCCGACTTCTACGATTGGTGAGCTACAGCCTCTTCATACATTACAAGAAAGATAAGGTGTTCTTAAATGGATTTTAAAGATCCTCACTCCTGAAATAACAGAGAGGTTTAACTCTACTTTAAAAAGAATGTTGGATAAGAACACATTTTGAAAAGGATTTCTTCAAGCTCATGAACTACGCTGTATTCGGTAAAACTATGGAGAACGTCGATAAAAGGATCGATGTTAAACTCTGCAATAGGTGGGAAACTGAAGAGACTAAAACTAAATGTAAATATGGCCTTGAGCAATATATATCTCAACCCAAATGCTGTCAACACAGTCACGGAAGTGTCCCCAGTCAAACCTGCCAAAATATGATAAACCGATTTATGTCGTTTTTGCAGTACTAGAGCTAAGTAAAACGCTAATGTACGACTCTCATTATGATTACATGCTTTCTAAATCGAGGACGGTGATCGTACGCATTACTGTCGGATTCGTGGATGCTTGTGAGGGTTCACACCTACTTTAAATGTAAGTCATCGATGAAAGTTATCGTAATCACGTTATGACTCATACCGAGGAAAGGAATGGAGTTTATCACTGAAATATATGTAGAGAGTTACTGCGCTGACTTCTACGATTGGTGAGCTACAGCCTCTTCATACATTACAGTGGGAATAAGGAAGTTAGCGGTTGGATGTTGAAAGAGGTTCTATACATGGAAGCCAATATAAACAAATATGCACCGCTCAAAGGATCGAGCTATATACCGCTACCACGCTTAGATTTAGAAAAAAAAAAAAAAAAGGTGTCGGAAGTATGCTAGATTCACTCACCATCAATAAGTGTTTGCATAGCCTAAACTGAATAAAGATATTGATTAATGTTAAAAAAACGAGAATCACACCTAACCAGAGGCACGCTACCTTCAAGAAGTATAAAGGATAAAAAAATCCTAAACGCTAGAGCGAATCGAGTTCCTCGAAATTAAATCGATAGTTAAACGTTTTACCGAGGATGGGAATCAGTAGCTTTTAACGTCTTACCGCTGATGGACGTGGAGCTTATCGCTGGAATATATGTAGAGAGTTACTGCGCCGACTTCTACGATTGGTGAGCTACAGCCTCTTCATACATTACAAGAAAGACAGGGTGTTCTTAAATAGATTTTAGAGATCCTCACTCCCGAAATATTAGAGAGGTTTAACTCTACTTTAAAAAGAATGTTGGTTAAGAACACATTTGAAAAGGATTTCTTCAAATTGATGAATAACGCGGTGTTCGGCAAGACGTTAGAGAATGTGGACAAGAGGGTCGATGTTAGGGTTATAAGTAGTTGGGAGAGTCAAGGTAAACGATTGGGAGCAAGAGCGCTTATAAGTCGATTAAACTACCATAGCTCGACTGTAATCGAAGAGAATCTTGTTATTATACAAATGAAGCGTAATAGCGTAAATACACCTCCGCTGAACGTAGTTTTTTAATTTATCTATTTTAAATTTTTATTTTTTTAAACCGTAGAGACTATACATCTCTAGACGTTTAGGTTAAGTATTTAACTGAGGGATTTTATACATCCCTACAAAATAATCGTATTTGTTTTTCATTTAGAATCGTATTTTTAGTTTTTAGTTTTATTTTATTTTCTGTATTAGTGATTAAGAACTTGTTTTTTGAAAAAATGACTTTCTACCAAGTTTCTTGCGACGCATTCTTCTTGGCAATGATGGTCTTTCCGAAAGCGCTGGTAGATTCAAAAAGACGTGTAAAAGTGCCCTTTGCAGCCTATTTGCTGAATAAATATTTGAATTTTGAATTTTATAATTTTATGATAAACCGATTTATGTCGGTTTTTGTGTGTTAGAATTAAGTAAAACCCTAATGTATGAATTTCACTATAATTATATGTTATCTAAATCGTGGACGGTGATCGAACGCATTACTGTTGGATTCGTGGATGCTTGTGGGGGTTCACACCTACTTTGAATGCAAGTCATCGATGAAAGTTATCGTAATCACGTTATGACTCATACTGAGGAAAGGAATGGAGTTTATCACTGAAATATATGTAGAGAATTACTGCGCTGACTTCTACGATTGGTGAGCTACAGCCTCTTCATACATTACAAGAAAGATAAGGCGTTCTTAAATAGATTTTTGAGATCCTCACTCCTGAAATATCAGAGAGGTTTAGATGGTATACGGGGATCACTCCTAACCATAGTCACGCTACCTTCAAGAAGTATATAGGATAAAAAAAATATCCTTAGCGTTAGAGCGAATCGAGTTCCTTGACATTAAATCGATAGTTTAACGTCTTACCGAGGACGGGAATCGATAGCTTTTAACGTCTTACCGCTGACGGGGATGGAGCTTATCACCGAAATGGGAAAAGAAGAAGCGTCTCCGAACAACATAGACCAGAACCACCGCGATAGAATAATCTGCAGAGCTCATTGAGGATGAGAAGTCTTGGCGCATTGAGCATGACTATGCTCAGCAACATAGATGGAAAATTTTTGAAGATGAAAGTGTAAAAGGCAATTAAAGCAACTACCCATAACACACACAGCGTATCTACTGTGCTAAAAAAGAAAATATAGTCTGTGTAAAATACTTTGAATGTAAATTATTGTAATCTGTTTAAAAAAAAATATACTCTGTTGAGTTTCTTGTCGGATTCTTCTCAACAGAGGTTTTCCGAACCGGTGGTAGATTCTTTCGACATTCATAAGTGCTTGTAAAGCCTAAATTGAATAAAGATATTTTGACTTTGACTTTGACTTTAACACACAAACATATACCATGCAGCTTCGCATATTACATTCATTGTGATTATGATAGTAAGCTATCAAAGTTCATGTCATATCGTGGGGAGGACTGCGTAGAAAAATTTGCGGAAAGTCTTTATCAAGACGCTAAGACTATAAGCAGGGTATTAGCTACAGTACTACCATCTGCAGGCAGTAGTGTTAATAAGGTTTTCGATAATAGTTTACCGTGTCACATCTGTAAGAAGCCATTTAAAGAAAACGAGGTTTATGTGATTGATCATTACCATCTTACGGACGCGGTTAGAGGTAGAGCGCATAACTCATGCAATCTAAACTATAAACTTCCTAAATTTATACTGGTTATTTTCCACAATTTAAGCGGTTATGATGGGCATTTATTCATCAAGGAACTGAGCAAATCGGAAGGTAAAATACATTACATCCTCCATAACAAAGAAAAATACATATCCTTTAACAAAAATTGTTGGGAAGGTTACTTTGAGATTCATCGATTCGTATATCAGTATTGCTTGCAAGAGCATGATATTGTTCATATTACTAGAGTAAAATTTCGGTTATGATGAAGGCTATAGAAAATATGTTCATAAAACGCAATTTTCTGAAGAAACTGAAAGTGGAAAAGCTTTTTTTCATCAAACTACCTTCAAATACTATAAGCACACTCATGTTAATTTGATCATTTCCATGTTAACTAAGGTATTCACTGTACGGCAGCTCAATTTTAGCGGAGCCTGATTATAAATCCATTAGAAAAATAAATCCCTATACCGATTTTATTCAAACTTTAGTAATCAGATACATTAATTTACAGCATTTTAAGTATTTAGTGTAAACTAGATTGTTTTAGCGCAGTAGGTGTGCTATTCGATTTTGTAGAGACCGTTTTACCGCAAATCGTTTTAATCAACTTCATAAAAGGTGAAGGTTCTACACTCACCGCCCGGTTTTATTTCGGATGTCAAAATCCGCCATTATTTAACGAATAAACTTACTCCAACATGTGACGTATAACATTTTCCGCCTATGTCTTAGGGAATAACGCTGATATTTTTGTCGGATTTGAAATTTAAATAAAACACAGAAATATATTGCAATTTTAATAATCAAAAATGAAATATTTATACAATTTTGTAACAAAACCCAATAGTTTCTGGCTAAATCAACTACAAAATAAAAGCATATAGGCCTATGAAAATAAAAAATCAAAGTTAATGTCTTATGAGATCATTCCGTTTTAAAACTAGCCTAATATTCGTTGTACTTACTTAATTGCATTAACAAGTACTGAAATGAGAAATCATGTATGAGTAGAATCATCATTCATCATCTTGACTCATTTGAAACCGCACGTCCATGCAGTAAAGAATTGAAAAAGAATGATATTTACTTAGTAGGTATTATTCTTGATTTACAAAGGTTAATAAAATCTTTTGTCATCAGAAATAGGAATAGGTGATGAGTATGCATTTTTAAGTACTACAGACACACCACCACGGCCTCTTGTTTCCTTGCGAAGAACTAAAGTTTTGTAATCTTCTTCGAAGTTGTAAGTATTTGTACCGCATTAAGTTTGACTCATCTACATCATCTTTTTATTGCATATATTTTTGTCCAGTTCTTGTTTTTAACCTTTTGACCGCCAGCGTCGGCTATAGGCGACAGTAAGGTAATACAAAATTAAACCTACCCGCATCCGCATAAGAATCAATTTTGTTCCTAACAAAAATGATGCGTGGCGGTCAAAAGGTTGCTCCTTAAAATCAATTATTTATCATGTTTTGCTTACAATCAATCACCATAATATAAGGTTTATCTCTTGTCTTAGCCCATCTTATTAATAACTTCTTCCTGCGTAATATTGATTTATTTTCACCAGCTCTTTCAATCACTGAATGTACAAAATTACATTATGTTTTAATTCTCTCTGAAATGTCCGACTTTTGTTTTGATAATTGGCCACATACAACCATTGTTTTGCCCTGTCACCAAGTTCCCAAAATCTTTTTGTTTTGTTGTCGTTCTGTTTCTTAGAATTTTGTTGCACATCTTTTCTTCAACAGTTTTTTCTCTTTTTGAACAGTAACTTTGACTAAGGTTTTTAAGTTTCTTCCTCTTTATTAGCTCCTCCACTCGTCTTGTCTTCGAGGACGCTTTTAAATATTATATTCGTGATCAATACTGCAGCAGCTGGTGATGGTGATTAGTGATATCCACAGATTCCACGGATGGACACTTGAAATAATCACGATCACGTTGTCAGAAAAAAGGATAATTACATTTGCTGTGTTTGTTCAAAGGAGACGGTAGAGTATTATCAATAGCTGATGGATCAGGCGTCACAGGACTTTGAACAGAAGATAATATTTGTGAATTATTGGTGGCAGGTATAAATGACACGGAAGGTTTTCTATTTAGCTTTAAACTACCTAGCGGCTAGCGGTGAGGAACTTATACATTAAGTGCAGTGGTGCTATCAGCAGCCGATTGATCAGAAATCACAGTAGACAAGACTTGTAAATCATTAGTGGCAGGAGTAAATAGCAGGGGAGAGATTGAATCTTGGTGTATACTAACTGAGGGCGGGCAACTTATTTCATTAACCGGGGACATAGTTTCTATAGTCATGTACGCATTTTTATTAAGGACATGAGATTAATCCGTAGTAGCGGTTTTTGTTGTGTCTTTTGTGTTCAGTTGGCACTTTTCTATTGTTGAATGAAGCTCTTTTTAATGGTTCACATCAGAGAAAACTTCATCCCATATGTCACGCATTTCTTCATAGACGATTACAGCACCTGGCGGCAAAGGCGAAGAAGGACAACCGTCTGAAAAACATGTTAGCTTACTAAAGTACCTATGTAGCAAGTACTAAAGTACCTAGTTATAGTTGGAGTAAGTACTAAAAAATGCAAACGCGAACTTATCTCTTTAAAATAAACAGCAAGTTATTGAAAAAGCCAGGTATTTTTTTTTTATTTCTCGTGACAAGTCCTTCCTTGTTTTAGTACGAAACCCTAAAAATTTAACTAAATAATACTTAAAATCCATTACATTCAATTGAACAACGACGGATATGAAAACACGTCCGATCGATAACGATGGTTTTACATATCCGACTACTGTTTATCCGAAGAACACTGTAGGTATATAACATACGCCAACAATACCTCCCCAAGACAAAGTCGTATTTTTTCATCCGTCACAAAAATAAAACTATTACGGGGTGAAATATTTTGAACCAAGCATTAATAAATATCATTTCAAATAACCGCTAAATAGAAAAAGAGTCATTACTATCTTACAATTTTCAACTGCGTGGAATAAAGGCGGTTTTAACATTTCGTCGTTTTTATTTACGTAAAGCTACAAAAGCAATTTTACAAGAAACTTTTAACTTTATTACTAAATAAAAAGAATCAAACTTACCCGTAGTATCCGATGGGCACTCATCCTCAAAAGTAACACGTTTCTTTATATTAAAGTTATAGTTTTCCTTGTCATGTTCCGCTGCATGAATATTGCCATTTTTCACTAATTCAATTATTTTTCTTGACCTACTTGAACCCATTTTAGCTTTTATTGAACAAAACACTATTATAAAAGGAAACAGTCATATAAACTTGCGTTAAATACCAACATTTCTGTTAAAAAAGCACTAAATATCATTACGCGCTCAAAGTGATGTGTCTTTGCCTAGAACAAGGACGTATCTGCGAGTACGCCGGGCAGAGAAAAGGGGGCGGTGGTAGGAATATGCATGGTACAACGACGGGATGTCAAACGCGTCTATGTTCTAAGACCAAAAATCAAATCCGTCGGTATTCAAACTCAATAATCTTGTAAATAGCTAAAAAATAATGAAAATAAAAATGTACGCTTATAAATTACAACGTTTTAGGGAAGATTTTGAAAAAAAACTATTTTTGAAGATTTGTTGGAACCGTCGTTGTTCTACGATCATGACGATATGAAAAACGGGGAAAACTATCGCTATATAACCGCATACTTCTTGAGTATAATGGAGATACAAGTTTTTGTATATCGTTACGTTATAGTACATTACTGCAGCGGCCGCGAAATAGGGGATTGCCGGCCGAGTAGTTATAGATGGCCGAGTGTTAACGAGGCCATCTAGAGATACGAGGCCGGCAATCCCTGTTCGTGGCCAAGGCTTGTATAGAGTTTTTCTCAAACATGCATCATCATCATCATCATCATCGTCATCGTCGTCGTCGTCGTCACCATCATCATCACCATCACCACCATCACCATCACCATCACCATCACCAACAACATCATCAACATCCATTAACATCCATCAACATCCATCAACATCCGTCAACATCCATGAACAAGAACATCCATCAACATCCATCCATCCATCCATCCATCAACATCCATCAACAACCATCAACATCCATCAACATCCATCAACATCCAACAACATCCATCAACATCCATCAACATACATCAACATCCATCAACCAACATCCATCAACATCCATCAACATCCATCAACCAACATCCATCAACATCCATCAACCAACATCCATCAACATCCATCAACCAACATCCATCAACATCCATCAACATCCATCAACATCCATCAACATCCATCCATCCATCCATCCATCAACATCCATCCATCCGTCCGTCCGTCCGTCCGTCCATCCGTCCGTCCATCCATCCATCCACGTCGACCACGTCGACCTATTAAACGTCATGGTGCTGTGTCACATAAAACAATAGACGATCACTTTGCTGGCCTTGGCCAGCAATGTTGTATGAAATTCCATTATTGACCTCTCGTCTAGCCGCACCTGCAACGTGACAGTTCGTGGCGTATTTTAAGGAACATAACCTCAATATTTCATAGCATGTTTGAGAAAAAACATTTATGATCATTACTCTGATATCATATGTTAAACTACTACTCTCCATCTGCAGACGGCGTGGTGGAGAGTAGTAGTTTAACATATGATACCAGAGTAATGATCATAAATGTTTTAACGCTCAATATACAAAAACTTGCATCTCCATTATACTCTAACAGTATGCGGTTATAGTAATAGTTTTAGAATATTAGATACATCTTATACTTACTCTGCGCGCAAGCCCCTCAATCATATGATGATTAATAAGTGGAGGAAATCTGAAATAAAATTATTCATTTTTTTTAACTATCAACTACATATCACTTTTAGAATAGATAAACGGTCGATGAAACAGGGTGAAACTCTAACGTAAACATAAAGTTAATTGATTATAATACTCACTTTATATGATGTTGATGAAATATATAGGTGCGTACTTTTTTCATTTTCAAGAACCTGATTCGCTCTAATGCTCGGGATATTTTTTAGATCTGATATACTTCTTGAAGGCGGTATACCGCTGGTTAGGAGTGATCCTTGTATGCCATCTAAACCTCTCTGATATTTCGGGGGTGAGGATCTCTAAAATCCATTTAAGAACACCTTGTCTTTCTTGTAATGTATAAAGAGGCTGTAGCTCACCCTCTTGTAAATGCAAATGTAAGTAATCTTCTTGTTCACGTTCTCCATAGTTCGATCAGGAGTTTCTCGCGACTAAGTATTTTTTTTACTAACGTTATATTTTCTAAAAAATCACAATGAGGGAAACGTAATGGTAGTAACACAACGGGACTGCAGTATGATATGGAACTGTGTAAAGAACTAACCAGTTTTTGTATGGAGTGTTATCAGGATGTTAGCAGCGGGGAGAACGGGATGCTCGTGGGCGGTCGGAGTGCGAGCACTTATCAGTTCTAACAATACAAGTTATTTTAACATTGATATGTTTACCAATGCACTCCAACTAGCTTATAATTTAAATACTCTCTATTATTAAAGTAAAACACTAGCTCGAGAGTAATGATACCAACTGCTCTCAGCAACTGACCGGGATAACGAATAGATATCTCCCTCCTGCTACCTTACACTACATACCTACCTGATATTAACTCACACCTGAACTTATTATATTTACCTACCGCCATTCCATCGTTACTTGAGACCGCTAAAAAGTCTAGAAATTAGTAGCTTCACAACTTTTCAGCTGATAATAATGATCACGCTTAACGATTTTTTACTTCTCACACACTCATTCTTATCAACATGTTTCAATTTCCAGCCAGCCAACGCTCGATGAAATAATAGAGAGGTTATGAGTTTTAAGTGTGGGCACCGCCCCTAACAGCTGCTGCGCACTTTAACTGCTTTAATAGCTGCTAATACACTTTAACAGCTGCTTTAATGACTGCTGCACACTTTAACAGCTGCTTTAACGACTGCTGTAAACTTAAACAGCTGCTTTAATGACTGCTGCACACTTTAACAGCTGCTTTAATGACTGCTGTACACTTAAACAGCTGCTTTAATGACTGCTGTACACTTTAACCATCCCTGCTGTAGTTGGAGTTTAACTGACTATTAACAGATCACTGTAAACTGTTTGGGTAGCTTTTAGTAGCTCCGGGAACCCAACTAAAACAGCGTTATCGAAAGGACCCTAAAAAGTTCGCTGTTTTTGTACTTGATTCATATCTACTTCCTCCGCATACTCTCTTATCACCCGTTAAACATTTGAAGGGTTTTTATACTGAGTTGAAATTTTTAGTATTTTTAAAAATGTAAAGCTCCTATGAACACCTTTTCTGATGCGGATGGTTGTTAAGGGTAGACTCTCTGATACTTTTGATTAAGTCTACATACTCAGCAGCATCTAGTTTTAGGTCATTCGTATAAATTGCATGTATCTAAGTTAGTAACTTTAGGTAAAGCAGTTAAATAAATAATTTAAATATGCAGATCGTCATACAAAAAAAAAACGTGATTTTTCACTCCTTTTTATAGAGTCTGACTCACACTTACCTGGGGTTTATGCATAGGGTAAAACCCTGTTAAGAGATGGTAGCTAACCTTAATTTTATAATAGGTAGGTACTTGGGTGATGGTATAACGCATTTTTTTAACTAGTCTTATCAAAGCGGTTGTTATTGTGCGAGCAACATATTCTTATCACTAGTCAGTGCTAAAATTAGGTATGGAGTATAAATTAAAAACTTTTTTATGTATAACATAATTTTATTATAAACATCTTAAACTAAATATTATACCAACTTAATACATAATTTAATTATACAAAACTTGGTTTTATCTAATTTTATATAATAAAAAACATAAGTATACTTATAACAAACATAACTTTAGCGCTAGGTGGTGGTAGCGTTACTATATTTTCAGAAAATTTAGCTGTTATACAGTTAAATAAAACTAAAGTTATCTATGATAAACCAATTTATGTCGGTTTTTGTGTGTTAGAATTAAGTAACAATTTCATTATGATTATATGAAACCTAAATAGGAGTAGGTGGATCGGTAAAAAGTTTGTAATATTCTTCTATCAATTTGTTCCCCCATGCAAGCGTTTCATGTGGGACGTCGGGGATGGTGAAGCGCTTATCATCGTAGTTATGTAAGGCTATCTTGTTGAGAGTCTGGGAGTAGAGTTGATGCGCTTTACTTCGTATTACACACATCGCGCGGTGTTGTATAGAGTCTGACTCATTCACACAATTGTAAAAGTCTTTACCGGATATGGTCTTAGCTATAACACTTTTCTTTATCCCCTTAATTTTCTTTATCTCATCATCATCATGCTTTCGAATATAGTAACATTTTGATCTTATTCCTATAAACTCCTTAATCATTGTACCAGAGCACTCGTCCTTAAACATCCCCACCACCTTTTTATTGACTAACGGTAAGTTGTAAATGTTTTCGGGTGGGAGGTCTGAGGTGTCGAATCTCAAAGCTAGATCCGGTCGGATATCGCTATAAAAATCATCGGTGCGAATGTTGTATATAAATGAATCAGTATCCGTATATAATAATTGAATATTGTTTGCAAAATTAGATAACATATAATTATAGTGAAATTCATACATTAGGGTTTTACTTAATTCTAACACACAAAAACCGACATAAATCGGCTTATCATATTTAACTCGGTTTCGCTTCATCTGTATAATTGACAAGTCTTCGCTGATTATAGAACAACTATGAAAATTTAAACGGCTTATAAGCGCTCTTGCTCCCAATCGTTTACCTTGACTCTCCCAACTACTTATAACCCTAACATCAACCCTCTTATCCACGTTCTCCATGGTTTTTCCAAATACAGCATTGTTCATGAGTTTAAAAAAATCTTTATCAAATGAGTTAGTCGCCAGCATGCGTTGGTTAGTGTTAAGGTCAATGTAGGGTTTAAGCCATGGTTCTTGAGTGAACTTAAGAACGCGATGAATTTTTTTAATAATTAAGCCATGTCTTACAGCTTGCTGCAAATTTATATAATGAATAATATAGTTAGTTTTATCCTCTAATGTTGCTAGTAATTTACATGTATTGCTTCTACTTATTGAAGGAGTCTTATTCTCAGGACAGAATGGGAGATCGTTATGTAAATTGTGTAAGTGGGAGGGATATTCGATATCCGCTTCAAGTATGTACCCCGTAGCGGCGTTAGAAGGGATTTCCATAACATTAAATTTTTCAATGTCCTCCTCAGAAAGCCAGCGGAAATCTTTAAGCGGCATGGGTTGACTCATCGCCCAACCGTACTCTAAATAAACTATGTAATTGGAGGGTTGGGATGGATCATAATCGCTTGTAAATTTATTATTAGCCATAGAATATTTGCCGCTACACTGACTCAACCCCCCTCTTATCCCTCCTGAAATGAGTCGTACCGTCTCATAGTCGGTGAGCAGCTCGAGCTCAACTTTTGTCGTGCTCAGCATCGCGTCCCAACTTAAACCTGGTGCTGTGTAATAATGGACCGGGTCTAACTGATACGTCGCAAGACATACATCGCGAAAATTTTCGAAAACATCTGCCAACAGCATAACGTCCGTCTTTAAATATAGATCGCTGTACTCGCCTAAGGTTTTGACGTTAAATGTGTTCCACACCTCTTGAGCATGTTGGTACTGCTCGTCTGAAATACCTAAACTGTTTAGCTTGTTGTAGAAAGCGTCCTGCGGCGGAAGTGAGGTTTCCTCTAGTCTACTAAAACAGTCTATATAATCATAGGGGAACACACCCTTTCTCATCAGCAGCTGTAAATTGCATTCATTACTATGCTGGGCTTTCGTCTCTCTAAATTGCTGCGGTGCAAGATTAGCGGCGAGTTTATCGAGACCGGACGCAAGGAATCTGAATGAGTCTATGAACCTAATGTCAAAGTTCAATCCCCCATGTTTTAGCGATGTAATAGAAATAAAATTTTCCTTATTTTTAGGTAGAATATTTACATTGCGATCTTGCAATTCCCTAATTATAAAATGAGAGTCATAACCGCTCATATTATGAATTAATATCGGTATTATAGGTTTAATTTTAAAGTTTAAATTACATTTATTATGAGCCACCCCCCTGAACGCTCCCGTCAAATGGTCGTGATCGCGTACGCGATCGTCTTGTAATTGCTCTCCACAAATATGACAATTTATCTCAGTATAAAACAAGCTCTCCTGCTCAGGTGTTAATGGTGTCATAGGTACAATTTGAGATATTCTATCTGCGAAGGGGGCTAGCTCTAACTCTAGAGATTTAAGAAATTCTTCAGCACACCGCTCACCGCGATACGTCACATACTTAGATAGCTTATCATCATAACAACATTTAATGTAGTAACCATAGCTGTAAGGTATGTGCAGTTGGTAATCCCATGTATAGGAGGTTGAACTGCTCGGCTCGCAGCCGCTAATGGGGGATAGTAAAGCTTCAAAGTCTGCGTACACTACGACCGGTGCTCGCATACGGTTTTTAAAATTTTTAAATTTAAGAATATTATCCTCCGGCGTGGGAAGTATTATTTTAACATGCGCACAGCCCTGTTTAGTATGATTTAACAATTTATTTTCATCTGTGAATGTTAGCAGACAACTGTCGCATATATGCATTCTATGAGCGTGAGATGATTGCTGACCGCTCATTAAACGTGATAAATTTTTTATCCAACAGTAGTGCGATTTCTCTCCATCCTCGATGAGCAGTAGGTTGATGTGTCTATCGCGCTTCCGCTGGGTGTGGTATATCGGCCCCGCGATCGTCTTATTCCCGCCGCAGCAAATCTCAAAGACGTTAATGCTAATGTTATTCAACTCCTCGAATCGCATCACATCCGCCAGTGTTATGGGGAAGTTCACACCTTTGGTGTTGAGCACTTTGCTGTAGTGGGGGTATGACGTCACCCGGTCAACCTTTTTGTCCGCAGGATATAACGCACTAGTCACAGCCCACGCGAAGCAGGCTTGATCTTGATTTTTCACGTTCACACAGGCGTGTTTGAGTTGAATCCACTTTGGTAAGGGTACGTACGATGATCCTTTGAGTGGAACATACTTATTTATGTTGACCTCTAAATAAAGTATCTGCGTTAGTGCCCACCCGCTGTCACGTTCTTGAAACTCATCAGCCTTGGCGTTAATCTCTTCGGTGAACGAATTATAAATCGCCTCCATATCATGACTGTCACCCTCGAGCGGGATCACCTTGTTGCGAGTGTTGAAGGACTTAATCTCCATCACTTGACTCTGCTCCCCATCATCCATCTTCACCCATTTCATGTATTCGGCAAAAAGCTCTAGGTTCACCTTTACGGCAGCCTCCACTTCCTGGATTTTCCTATTAATAAGACTCGTAACACGCTGTTTAACCATCTGCAAAAAGTCTTGAGGTGTTAGCGCAGTCTTCTCACCGCGCACTCTGTAGGTTGTGATGCGGGATTTGTATGCGGTGCGTATAATTTGCACGTACTCATCCTCATGATGGACGCACGCTTTATTCTTATGTTCAGCGCTACGGAGGTGCGCATGCAGTGATTTCACGTCTACCTCGCATACATCGCACCTCACTTTCTTGCTAGACGGTCCACCATCACCCTCACAACTGCGCTTACGTGCGCATGTATGGCGTGCGAGGGTATCTGATCGCGAAAACATTTTGTTGCAGCTAGGGCATTTAACCTTAAACTTCTGTTGACCCACCATCTTACAATAGCCCAAGTGACGCTTCAGATTGTCCTCCCTCGTGAAAACCGTGTTGCAATATTCACAAGCAAACATTTTAACTTATTTTTTATTGAAATAGAGTGTGCTGAAATAGGTGTTAATACCTCGAGAAGTCTTAAAGAACTGCGGAGGAGTTATGATAATGTGAGCTTATATACCTTCACCCCCACCCCTCACCTTAACCTTAAAGAAATAACGCTATTGGTCTAGGATTATTTAAGCTCGATGTCTATTGGTTGGAGATAAGAGGTCGCATGCGGTCTTTCATGTAACCACATCCTGCTGTTGTCCTATCTCTTCCTGTGACCTAGCTTGAAGAAGCTTACCTAATATCACATTTTGTTGCATCATATCTTGAGTTGTATTCACATTTACCTAGCGCGCTGTATCAGTATACGAGTAAAATCGCGTTAAACTCGGATGTGAATGCAGCTTTTGTTTTTTTCCGACCAAGCACATCCGACTGCTCTTATCACATCCTGTATGAATCTGAGGCGTGTGAATGTTGTGTTGTGTAATATTTCTAGATTATTCCACTCCTTTAAAATATCTTAAATAGGGGATTGGTTGAACGTTTATTTATAATTAAAATCAATTTACGCTTCAGCTGCAGATAATTATTCTGCATAAAGACGGTTATGATGGTTGTAGTTGTATTAATAAATGATTAAATATAGATAAATGTTTTTTCACTCGCACTGTCCCCCTTAAACACACGCACACCTAGTGAATCGTCATGTAAGTAGATATGGTGAGTCTCCAAAATAGCATCATAATACTGCTACTTGCAACAGCTCGAGCTCTTGATAAAGCAGATAATATGCGATTACTATACGTCTGCACCCCCGACCATCGACATCACCTACCGACCCGCCCTCCCCGGCCCGCTCGCGCCCCAGCCCGCGCCCCAGCCCGCGCCCCCGTCAACTGTTAAACTCAGCAACACAACTACAACAACAACAACAATACGGCATCGGCGCGCATTTTGGAACTACTACTACTTCATCGATCTAGCTAACGCGCGCTAGTGATGCCATCTGTAAATTATCATAGCGGATCTTTTTGGAACTATCGATCGAGCTAACGCAACAGTGGCGCTGCCATCAGCACTAGCGGTTCATTTTGGAACTACTACACTATCGATCAAGCTAAAGCAACAGTGGCGCTGCCATCAGCACTAGCGGATTTTTTTGAAACTACTACTCCATCGATCTAGCTAGCGCACCAGCAGTGACGCCATCTACGAATTACATAGCGGATTTTTTTGGAACTACTACACTATCGATCAAGCTAACGCGCCAGTGGCGCCGCCATCAGCACTAGCGGTTTTTTTTGGAACTTCTACTCCACCGATCTAGCTAACGCGCTAGTGGCGCCGCCATCGGCACTAGCGGATTTTTTTGGAACTTCTACTCCACTGATCTAGCTAACGCGCCAGTGGCGCCACCTACGAATTTACATAGCGGATTTTTTTGGAACTGGCCTTTCCTCCGTCCTCCGCTGGGCCAGAACCGGCACAAACACTCTACTCATCTCTTATGCTTTTATTTACTAGGCTTTGATTAGATATGTTATTTTGAATGCATAACGGTGACTCGATATTTTGCTTAGTAGTCGAAGTTGAGGGTAGTTCTTGTTCTAGACTGTTATCGTTAAATCGATTAAGTAAATAATGATCTAAACCCATCGGACCACTATTACAAGTATTTGTGTAACTAGAGAAGATCGGGACCAGGGCAGGGGAGCTGCTTTCCCGAGAGTTGAATCGATGCTCGAAGGTTCGAAGGGGGATTTCTCCAATAAGACACTTGCTGTGGTACTAGTACTGGTTTATTATATTGGACCAAAACCAACTTATAATAATTTACTGACTACTTAAGAGTTACTGCTCTTAACACAGGATGGAGGATAGAATGATTTGACTGGGGCTGAGGCTGGATTATATACCCAATTCCCCACCAGAAAGGATCGTGCCTAATCTCCCAATAGAACTTGTGTAACAAATTAATATTGTTACGGAAGATGCGAAATTAGGAACGGTCGTAAAATATTAAGTATGCATAATATGGCATGCAACCTTAAAATCACGTAGAGACAAGGTTACGGTTATTAATAATTGATAAGCGAAAAAGAGGCTTCATTCCAACATTGTGACACAATGTTAGAACTGATTAGAAATAGTTACATTGTATGAGCAGGTTACCTAACTCCTCCCCTGTTAAGAGTGAAATTATCTGAAGGATAATTTTACTTATTTTACAAATTAACCTATGGATTACATGGTTACATATTTTACACAAAATTATATATTATGATTATTCATAATATTAATAAAATTCTTAAAGTAAAAACGTTGTTTTATTGTCTTTCCTGTATTCACCTGAAGTTCACTTTTATGATCACTTTAAACACTTAAGTTCCACTTTGCAGTATATTGTTCGCACTTGTGTTTGGAATAAATATACCAATCATCTGGGACAAAGACGAGATTTTCCTAGGCCTGTTAAAGAATCTTGTCTATGTGCCATAATGATATTTGCATATTCTTGCGTGATCCATGTTATCGTGTCTTCTTTGGTCTCGAGTAAGGGATGTGGAAAGGAATGGGAAAGGATAATATCTTAAAATTACTTCTTAACAACATAACAAGGGTAACATTTTCCACCTATTCAATTTACATAATATACTTATATTTTTACATTAATATACAATTTATAATTTGAACCATATTCATCGTTAATATATCATTTATAACAATTTTTACACATTCAAAATAATATTTCATTAACAGTTGGTATTGGTAATTGTTTATTTATTCCAGTGAATTTTACTTTTTATTCGGACGTTTAACATTTTTAATTGGAACGTTAGTATCACGATTCCTTATTTTTATGGGTATCACATTTCTATAAGGGATATCCCGGACTTCTGCTTTTTCGTATCGTGGTTTATCTTTTCCTTTTCGTTTGTTCACTAATTTGGAGAAGATTATGTCTCCTTTTTCAAAACTTGTAGATGGAAATTCTGCATCTAAACTTAATTTGCTTCTGACATTTTCTTTATGTTCTAACATTTTTTCTGACAAGTGTTTGTAAAGTACCTTTGTTCGTTTCGCATGATCTTTTAATAACTGTTGCATATATTGGTGGTTAAAGTTTATATCAAATGGACTTCTAGTTTGCGTATGTCCAAAAACTACTTCAAAAGGTGTTAGTCCTGTTGCAGAATGGATCGAATGATTATAAGCCATTATAGCGTAAGTCATGACTGATGATACGTCTGTAAACTTTTGTTCGTATTTAGCTAGTCGATAAATCTCTATTATGGTACTATGAAATCTTTCGATAATGCCCATTGAGTTAGGATTATTAGTGGTTCCGATATGTAAGTCTATTTTATATAAAGAAAGAGTTTCCTTTACTAAAGCATTATTAAATTCTGAACCTGGGTCTGAGTTTAACTTCATTGGTGTTCCATAATATGAAAAATATTTGATTAATGCTTTTACGACTTCTGAAGTTGATCTATTGGAAATTTCAATTGCTTGTCCAAGTTTACTAAATGCGTCTATTATTGTCAGAAAAGTTTTTCCTTCTATAGAAAATAAATCAATGAAAAGTTCTTCAAAAGGTTTATTTTGAGTTTGAGTTAATTCAATTAATGGTTTTAAAGGATGTCTATCATATTTCATTTTTTTACATAGTTCGCATGCTCCAATGACTGCTGAAATGGTTTCTAACATATTAGGCCAGAAATAATTGCGCTTCATTCTCGATAGGGTTTCCTTAATTCCTCTATGCGATGTTTTACCTTCGTGGTGTTTTATTATTAAATCCTTTTGTTCTTCTTCATTCTCTACGTAAACTACTCGTTCTGTGCATTCAATAAATGTAACAGATCCTTTTTCAAATAGCTTTTCTATAATTGATTCAAATTGTTGTCGGTGATTAGGGTCTTCAAAGTAAAGAAAATATTTTTTGTTATTAAGGATGCGTTCTTTCAAAAAATCTTGTATAAGTTGTGGGTTATATAAAGGTAAATGAACTTCTAGAATCTTTTGATTTTTACGTGAAATTTCTTTAATCGACATTTCGTCTTTAAACCATTTGTAGATTATTATCTGATTTGGTTTAGTGTCAATTGCTTCGTTAATTGTAGGAATAATTTGTTGATTAATATCAGTAGGGTATTCGTTATCATCTTCATCTTCTGAGGCACTTATTGTCCTTTCGTCGTCTGATTGTTCTCTAGTTGTTTCTGAGTTTAAGTTATGTAATACTATTCTAGACAAAGCATCGGCATTAGTATTCTGTTTACCGCTTCGATAAGTTATTTCAAAATTATACTCTTGCAATCTTAGTCTCCATCTAGTTAGTTTGCTGTTCGGTTCTTTTAATGAGTAAAGCCATGCTAAAGGTCGATGATCAGTGTATATGTAAAACTTCTGACCATACAAATAAGGTCTGAAATATTTCACTGCCCATATAACAGCTAAGAGTTCCTTTTCAATAGCGCTATACTTAGTTTCTGCTTGCGATAATGTTCGACTTGCGTAGGCTATTGGCTTATCGGTGCCTATTGTGCCTTGAGATAAAACGGCACCTAACGCTATATTAGAAGCATCCGTTGTAAGTATGAATGGTTTGTCAAAATCTGGATACTGCAAAAGGGGTGCGTTGACTAATAAAGTTTTACATGTTTCGAACGACTTGACGTATTCGTCATTCATCTCTATTCTTGAGCCCTTTTTTAAGCAATTTGTTAGAGGTTTTGTTATTTTGGCAAAGTCTTTTATAAATCTGCGATAATAACTGGCAAGTCCTAAGAAGCTTTTTATCTCACGTTGGGTTTTAGGTATTGGATATTTTAGTACCGCATTGATCTTGTCATTATTCGGCTTAAGACCCTCTTTCGTAATTGTATGTCCTAAATACAGTACTTCTTTTCTGAGAAATTCAGATTTGTCTAATTGTATTTTCAAATTGGATTTCCTTAATTGTTCAAAAATCATTTTTAATTTTGATATATGCTCTTCAAGTGTCGATGAGTATATAATAATATCATCTAGATAAACTAAACAGTGAATTCCTTGTAATCCTCGCAGTATATTATCCATTGTTCTCTGAAAAGTAGCAGGAGCTGTTTTTAAACCAAATGGCATCCTTGTGAACTCATAATGACCGAATTGAGTACTAAAAGCCGTTTTTGGTCTGTCTGATTCAGCTACTTCTATCTGATGGTATCCACTTGCTAGATCAAGGGTTGTGAAATATATACTGTTTCCTAGTTTATCAAATATGTCGCTAATGTTCGGTAATGGATATTTATCATCCATTGTAATTTCATTTAGTCGTCTGTAATCGACTACCATTCTAAATTTTTGTTCACCAGTAGCGTCGATTTTTTTTGGTACGAGATGTACAGGTGCGCTCCATGGAGAATGGCTTGCTTGCACTACATTGTCTCTTAGTAATTTTTCAACTTGATTTTTAATTTCATGAGATTGAGAAGGTGGTTGTCTATAGGGTTTAATGTATATTGGATCGTTATTTTTTGTCCTAATTTGATGTTTTACGTCATTAGTGAAACTTAAGGGGATGTCTTCATTGTAAAATATATCTCTATAATCGAAACAGAGGTTTATGATTTCCCGTTTTTCTTCTTCGTTCATGTGATCTGTCCTAAGTTTTTGTAAGTTTTCAATCAATAATTGGTTGGTCTTTTTATCAGAGTGAAAATTTTGATACAAGCTGTTGAAATTGGGGTTTTTATTTTCAAAGGTCGTCGTCTTAAAAGGACTTAATATTTTCAGTGTAAAATCCGTGTCTGAGGCATTTTGTATTACTGTATGAGCATATCCATTGTTACAATTTACTAATGCTCTTGGCATTCGTACATTGGCATTAAATTCAGTATATTCTAATATACCTTCTCCGTTTTGAAGATCCGTGGGAACCTTAACCTTTTGCTCTGTTCTCGCGTTTATTTCAATTATGTTTAATGGTGTCATTTGATGTTGATATAAAATTGGAATTTTAATAAATGGTGTTACTAATATTTGTTTT
Organism: Archips crataeganus; assembly: GCA_947859365.1. Taxonomy (NCBI): domain Eukaryota; kingdom Metazoa; phylum Arthropoda; class Insecta; order Lepidoptera; family Tortricidae; genus Archips; species Archips crataeganus. Next base: position 10,366,127 of record OX402064.1, read on the forward strand.
TTAATGTCGACAGTGGCGTTTAAACGTTTTAACAAATCAATTCCTATTAAGCCGTCATAAAAGTCACCTATGTCATAAACGTAAAATTTATGGTAAAGCTTGACTTTAAATATTTCGAAGACTGGAATTGTTAATGTCTCATTGTGATAGCTTATCGCATGGGTGCTGACTACTTCGAATGACTCGGTCGACTTGTTAGTGACAAAGTAAGTATTTGCTATTTTGTTACTAACGAATGATCTAGTACTGCCCGTGTCTATCATAAATTTTGAATTAATTTCGGGAATAATAATATAAGGAAGTGTGTTTAAGCTCTCCTTTGATTGTTCGAGGCCTTTATTTGAAAATTTTGTGAAGGACCGGCAATTGGTTCTTCTGTTAAATTAACGTTTGGGTTAACTCCAGATGTTGTAGGAAAAACGTTATTTTGACCTTGATTTCTGTAACCTCGGTTCATGAAAGATGTATTAAATGGTGGTCTTTGAGAACTCTGACCGTATTGTCTGCTATAGTTTAAATTATTGAACGGGCGTACATTATACCGATTATTAGGTTGGTAACGCGGAGTTGTCGGGTTGTAAAATGAATTTCCTTGTGGTCTGGGAACGAAATTAGCCATGTTATTTTGAGGTCTTACAAAATTAGGTTGTCTGTATTGATGATTTTGATAATAGTTAGGTTTATTATTCCTTTGAGTTTGATTGATTGGATTTTTATTAACCATCCTATTATTCAGGTTATTATTTCGCAACTTGTATTGATCATTGAAATTAGTTTCTTCGAGAACTCTCTGTAATGCTTCTTCTAAATTTGTTGGGTTTTTCAATCGAATTATTCTCATTAATCCCTTTGGTAGATTATATAGAAATACGTTTAATGAAATGTGGTTATAAATGTTATGGCGACTGTTCCTTAGAACTTCGTCGGGATTACTATTAACTTTAGAAAATAGACTACTCCGTAGCGTCTGTATTCTAGCACACAAATCTAGAAATGATTCGCCTGGTTTTATTGTTATGGACTCTAATTCCATTAGCAAACAGTCTTCGGTCCTTTGGTCGCCGAAGTGTTGTGTCAATGTAACTTTAAGTTCAGGCCATGTATTTATGTGGTCACTCTCGCTTATGAGGGCGGCTGCTTTTCCCGTTAGCCTCGACGTAATCACTTGTAACACATACTGACCTTGAATCGGGTTAGTATTATTTCCGCCAAAGTTATTAATTATGTATTCACATTTTTTAATGAATAAATTTAAGAGCCTTTGATCTCCATCAAATGAGGGAACTAGTTGTATAATTTCCATAGGAATAGCCGTAATAACTTCAGTTGGGGATAAATTATTAGGTTCCGATGCACTTACATTGTGGAAATCAGGATTGTTCTCAATTATAGGTGCATTGGTAGATGCAGATGCAATAAAATCAGTAGTAGTGTTCGGCATTTTAATGTTTTAGATTATTTGGATTGTAATAAATTGTCCAATGGTAAACGTCTAAATTAGCTAAATGAATTAGTTTTAACACGAAAACAATGTTATCGGAAAAAGAACTGGAAGAATATTTAGTACAATTACCAACTGTTTTACAATTATCGTATTTGATAATAAAATAGATAGTATTGCCAATCCGTTTAGTTTCAACAATCAATTTTCTTCTCATTAAAAATTAATTTCACTATAAATAAGCATACGCACACAGTATGAAAATAATTCAGATATTTTCTCTATAATTTGATTTATGAGCTCTATAATTGCTCTTAATATAAGTCTGGTGCTTGCTGGTTCATGAGCTTGTAAATTAGGATTGGGTTGATTATTCGTATTTTGATTATTCGAATCTTGATTAATATTAAACAAATTATTAAATTGGTTCGGATTCGGATTCATTAACACTTATACTAATCTCTGTGCCTTACAACGGGTGATCAGCCTCGAGTGCGACAACAAAGAATCTTAACTAAAATATTTTGCCTTTTCTTTAATGGTCAAAATACCGATCTAGAAACGATCATTTTTAAATAATACACAGGTAGGTGTGAAAGATCTAGAAACGATCTTGTTTAAAACTAATTAGCTATTTTGCAATTGCTTAATTATTAAAATTGCACGCGGCGGCCTTTTTTTTTATTTTGTCTAGACTATTATTTTTTCTAGATTATATTATTTCGCAATGCTAAGATTTTGCTTGCGGCGGCCTTATTTTCCTTTTTTTGTACCTGGTGCTCAGGTTTAATATACACAATAAAATTACAAAAATAATACAATAAAATTATACAATAGAATTACACAATCGCATAAAATATTATAAGTAGTGCATGCATGAATAAATATAATAAGGGGTTTGGTAAGGAAGGAAAAGTGACGTTTAATTCACTATCTGGATCCTCCCGATTCTATCCTCGAATGTCGGGATTGTCCTCCTTATTAGCTTGAGCGTCGATGTCAAATTTCTCAAATTTATATTGAGTGGTAGATTCGTTGACTCCTTAATCCTTGAAAGGTAATACGATGCTTCGTACGGTTCCGTAGTGTAGTTCAGAAGATAATGGAATTCAGACTTCACTTACTGAGTGCGGTTTTCAAACCGTTTATGATGCGTCGCGGAGTACTGAAGAATCCTACCGGCTGCGCCAGAGAAGATCGGGACCAGGGCAGGGGAGCTGCTTTCCCGAGAGTTGAATCGATGCTCGAAGGTTCGAAGGGGGATTTCTCCAATAAGACACTTGCTGTGGTACTAGTACTGGTTTATTATATTGGACCAAAACCAACTTATAATAATTTACTGACTACTTAAGAGTTACTGCTCTTAACACAGGATGGAGGATAGAATGATTTGACTGGGGCTGAGGCTGGATTATATACCCAATTCCCCACCAGAAAGGATCGTGCCTAATCTCCCAATAGAACTTGTGTAACAAATTAATATTGTTACGGAAGATGCGAAATTAGGAACGGTCGTAAAATATTAAGTATGCATAATATGGCATGCAACCTTAAAATCACGTAGAGACAAGGTTACGGTTATTAATAATTGATAAGCGAAAAAGAGGCTTCATTCCAACATTGTGACACAATGTTAGAACTGATTAGAAATAGTTACATTGTATGAGCAGGTTACCTAACTAACTATTCATAAGATGTGCTCCTCTTTTTCGGTTGACTTAATCAAAATCATTTACTATAGATGCTTGCTTCATGTTATTAAATTCCGTACGAAACACCTGCCAATCTTCCTTTGTAACATATTGATTTTTAATGTTACGGATCTCCTCACGTAACAATAGGACATCTTTTAATAAACGAGTTGGGTCAATGTGATCAAAAGTTACTGGAGGCAGTTTATGTAGGTCCCGAGCTACAAAAATTGGTAAATCCTCATGATCAATTCCTTTAATTAAATCAATTATGTCGTCTATATCTCGAAGTTTCTTGCCCTTATGACATCTTTCATTTTTGGAAAGTAATATTGTCTTTTTAATTTATTATAAGTTTCATTTATTCCTCTATGACTGGTTTTACCGTCGTGATATTTCAATATTATATCCTTTTGTTCATCTTCATTTGATAGAACTGTAACTCGTTTAGTACATTCAATAAATGGTACTGATTTTTTAACAGTTTTATTACTGTATTACTAAATGCTTCTTTTATTTGTGGTGAGCTGAAGTAAATAAAGTACTTTTTACTGGGGTTTAGTTGTTCTCTAATAAAAGTTTCGATCAACTCGGGATCTAATGACAAAAATACGTCTAAAACTTTTCCTTTACTTACAGTTTTGATTTCATCTCTGTACCAATGCGTCAATAAAATTTGATTTGGTTTAATATCAACAGCTTCATGTAATATGGGTATAATTGATTCCTTATCCGAACTGTCTATTTCGGCATAAACAATGTCGTTTTCGTCCTCAGATGCACTCAAAGTTATTTCTGATAAATCATCTGGGATTTGCTCTTGGTTAGAAGTTGATGGTATGTTCATATAAACAGGGTCTGAGCTATTAATTTCATCATTATTTTGAACTGTTAATGTATTTAATTGAATCCTTGATAAGGCATCAGTGTTTGTATTTTGTTTCCCTTGTTTGAAAATGATTTCAAAATCATATTCTTGTAATCTTAAACGCCAACGGGTTAGTTTACTATTCGGTTCTTTAAGTGAATATAACCATGCTAAGGGTCTATGATCGGTATAGATTTGAAACTTCTTTCCATATAAGTAAGGTCTGAAATGTCTCACTCCCCATAATACTGCTAATAGTTCCTTTTCTATAGTACTATATTTCTGTTCCGTAGAGTTTAACGTACGGCTCGCATAAGCTATGGGTTTGTCACTACCTATATTTCCTTGGGAGAGAACTGCGCCCAAAGCTATATTTGAAGCATCTGTTGTTAGAATAAATGGTTTATTAAAATCAGGATATTGTAAGATCGGTGCATTCGTTAACAATGTTTTACAGGTTTCAAATGCATTATGAATTCTTTAGATGATTCTACCTTTTGTCCCTTTTTCAGCATTTGGGTCATTGGCTTCGTTATTTTGGCGAAATCAGGAATAAATTTTCTATAGTATCCTATTAATCAGAGAAAGCTTTTTATTTCTTTAACGGTTTTAGGAAGAGGATAATTTATGACAGCATTTATTTTGTCTTCATTTGGTTTAAGACCATTTTTTGTAATTTTATGACCTAAATACAGTACTTCTTTTCTCAAGAATTCCGACTTGTTTAACTGGACCTTTAAATTAGCTTTTCTGAGAGTTTTAAATACTTCTTTAAGTCGCGTTATATGTTCCGGAAATGTCTCGGAAAATATAATAATATCGTCAAGACAAATCAAACAGTGAATGCCGTGAATACCTCTAAGTATGTTATCCATGGCTCTCTGAAACGTAGCAGGTGCAGTTTTTAATCCAAATGGCATACGTTTGAATTCGTAATGGCCATTTACTGTGCTAAAGGCACTTTTTGCTTGATCGTCTTGATTAATTTCTATCTGATGGTATCCAGAAGCTAAATCCAAAGTTGTGAAGTAGGTGCTTTTTCCTAATTTGTCAAAGATATCCGTTATGTTAGGTAATGGGTACTTGTCATCTATGGTGATCTCATTTAATTTTCTATAATCAATTACCATTCTATATTTTTGTTCATTGGTGGCATCTTTTTTCTTGGGTATAATGTGAACTGGTGCGCTCCAGGGAGAGAATGATGGTTGTATTATATCTGCCTTTAATAATTGGTCCACTTGATTTTTTATTTCAGCCGTTTGACTAGGAGATTGGCGGTATGAACGTACATATATTGGTGTGTAATTTTTTGTCCTTATGTGATGTTTTATTTCGTGTGTAAAGGACAAGGGAATTTCTTCATGGAAGAATAAATCCCTATATTCATAACACAATTCAGTTATAGCGTCCTTCTCTTCCTGATTCATGTGGTCAGTTCGTAGTTTTTCTAAATTTTGAACAAGTAATTCATCATAATTAACAGAGTTTTTTGATCATCAGTATTTATGTCGAAGGGTGAAAAAATATCGATTTGTTGATCTTTCTCCGTAGAATTTCGGACTGTTGTTTGAGCGAACCCTTTGTTACATTTTGTCAGTGCACAAGGCATTGTTAATCCATTTGTGAAATTTACAAAATCAATTATTCCTTCGCCGTCAATAAGCGGTTCAACGGTTGTCAATAATGTATTTCTTTTTTTTCCTTATTTTTGTACAATAAAGAGTTTACATACATACATACATACATAAGCTTTGTGGGAATTATGACCCTTTGTTCCGTACGCGGTTGAATTTTTAAGGTCAGTAAGGGTATTTTAATGGTTTTAGTATTCGAAAATTCAATAGGTATTTTTGTTTTAGAGGTCCATAGTATTTCGTTTTCTAAATCAAGTGTAACATTTAACCTTTTTAACAAGTCAATGCCTATAAAGCCATCAAATTCCTGACTCACATCATAAATGAAAAATTTATGCATAATGTCTGGTTCATTGAATATTTCAAATAGCGGTATTTTTACGATCACATTGTGAGTGCTAATCGCATGTGTTATTACGTCGAATGGTTCAATTTCCTTCTGATTATGATAATATTTATTCATGATATTCGTGCTTAAGAAACAACGAGTACTACCGGTGTCAATAAGCAACTTTAACTGCAATTCCGGTATTCTTATGTATGGTAAGTATGATGTTTTTATTTCTTTTGACTTTCGGAGGCTTCGACTTGAAAATTTTGCGATGTTGAAGGTAATGGATTTTCATGAAAATTCGACGCTGTCTTTAATTGATGGTTATGAATTGTATGATAATTCATGTTATTAGGTGAGTCATTCCTTGGTAGAACGTTATGATTATTCACATTACTTCGTGAATTATTTTTAAACATAGGTGAGGGATTATTATAATTTGGGTTATTCGAGGGATTATTCCTTGGTGTATAGTTTGGTCTAAAAGAGTTTTGTGGTCTGTTTCTAGGTGCAAATGCTGGCCTATTTTGATAATTTTGATTTGGTATTACTTGACCATTACTTTGATTCGGCCTGAAGGAAGTATTCGATTGGCCTGGATGTGTCGTCCTATAATAGTTAGGATTATGGGTCCTTGATCCCCTATAATTATTAGCCCCGTAATGATAAAATCGCGTGTTTGGTTCCGGATTTCTAGGTTTAAACGATCTATTCTGAGGTAGATGTGATTGTATAGGTCGATTTTCGTAATAATACGCGTCGAAATTAGCCTGTTGCATAGCATATTTTAATGCTTGTTCTAACGTGTGAGGTTCTTTTATTTGAACCGCTTGTAAAAGTTTTTCGGGAATGCTAAAGAGAAACCTTTCTAAAGCCATCTTATCATAAATTTTCATTTTAACTGCTATTGTTACTTCATCGTGATTTTCTGCTAATTTGCCAAACAATTGGTTTTTAATGGATTGGATTCTCGCACAAAATTGGTGTAATTTTTCTCCCGGTTTAAATTTTAGGTTTTTTAATTTTGTTTCTAAATGTTGTTCAGTACGCGGATCTCCAAAATGTTGAATTAATAATTGTTTTAGTCTGGGCCAGTCTTTAGCCAGATAATCGTATTCGCTTACTAATTCTGCTGCCTTGCCTGATAATCGTGAAGTTATCACTTCCAATACATACGAATAACGATCCTCAGTATTATTATAATGTTGTAGCACGTAATCACTTTTTCTAATGAATCTATTTAATTCTCTTGAATTGCCATCATATGTGGGTATAATGGCCACCATTTCACTCAACGAAGGCAAAGACGAATTACTTTGGGGAGGAATACCTAAAGGAGGCATGGCGACATGTTGAGCTGAACTAGGCGGAGAATATGGTCGGTAAGGAGAATACCGTCCCGCTAGTCCCGCTACATCTAGCCCTTCTTCGTCATTATCCTCCTGCTCGATTGATGGGTTATTTTGTAATTGATAAGCCATATTATCTTCCTGTCTCTCAGTAGCCTGCACTAATAGATCCATGAGAACGAGAAGCCGAAATTAATATTTATTATTTTCAATTAAAATTCAATTTGCTCTATTTTTATACCGATTTGGTCGAAAACTGTAAAATATATTATTTTAATTATAAAAATCGAATACACCACTCTATTTGGTTCCGATAAATCACAACAAGAAGCTCCTAATCTTTTTACAATTTTAAAGGTGTTAGAGAGGTTGCTTTTTCTCCACCATAAGGATCCTCCCGATCCTGCAGCGTCTCCTCTATTGTCTCTGAGCTGCCCAAATTGTAGTGCTTCCAACTGTTTTTTTTTTTTTGTATGTAGGAGCTCTTTTTCCGATTAAATCTTGATAGATTAGATCTCACAGGATAAAAATGCTGGTCACTTACTCAGTCAAATCTTCTTTGTTCACCTGGAGTCTTCGGAAATCCTACCGGCTGCGCCATTTTCATACATTTTCAACATTTTTTACTATTTCTTTTATTTCCATAGGTGTGTATTTGATTTTATACTATTACTTTGTATTAACTAATTAACATAATATTGTCATGAATGCTCCCCATCCCTTAGGCATCTTTGCCCCCCGGGAATATGTTCGGTGCAACCGAACACCGTTTTGACGTCAGTCAGTGGCGGCTCCCGCCTTTTTACGTATTTTAGTGCTCTTTACGGTATTGTCGCGACCGGGTGCATTCATAACATTACTTTACATTTTTATAACAATTAAATCGAAGTATTTAGACAGTGCCAGTGTTTTACTCAACAACTAACATAATAAACGCCACTCCCCGAACATATCCTATATATATAAAATGGGAATGGGGTATTGTAAAAGAAATAGTAAAAAATGTTACAAAGAATCTTCGTTAAATTCAATTCTTCGAAAGATCGGTTGTCCTTTGTTCGTCTCTAAGTGTTTCATCTCTGTCTCTTCGTCGCTGATGTTAACTCGAGCGCTGTCGCTATGGGTGCCGCTGTGGGAGCTTTCCAACTACGACGAACACGTCGCCAGGCTGTCATTACACCCGCCAGTATCATTACCGCCACTACGCAATAAATTAAGGTGTAGTGGTGAACATCATGATATGAAACTCTAGTTTCGTAGGTCTCATCTTGTTTCATAATCTTCAATTTTTCGTCGATCTCGTTGAGTAGCCGGATACGTTCTTGCTGGGAACCATACCATAAATGGTGGGAATGACGCCCCTTCCAATAGCACATGATGAGCCCCAGAAAGACCATAAGTAGAAACCAAGAAGCTTTTGTGGACTCCATTTTCCTTGGTGATTGGCATCTTGCTATGTCCCAATCTTAATTCGTTGAGCCGCAGTGCATATACTGCAAACATGTCAAGATACGGACCCATTGTACCATACCAATCATCGGCTTCCTTGTCCCCAAAATTCTTGTATTCGAGTCCATTCGCCTTAGTGATTTTCACCCATTCAGTAGTCATTTTTTTCGGTATCAAGAGGAAAGTCTTTTCCCTTATAATGAACCTTGAAAGCTGTGGTTTTCGTCTTGTTCATCATGTTAGTCTCTTCAGCTCCTTCTATCTTCTTCGCTTTTTGCCTGTTTGTGTTATGCAGAGTGAATATAATGCTCACAACGTGATTTCCCACAGTTATGTTGTTTAATAAAGGGTCTTTGGGTAATGCTTTACCTTCTGGATCGACTTCCATAGTTCCTCGAGCTTCATGTAATGTATCAATAATTGAGGAGTACATTTCAACTATTGATTTTAAACAATTATACTTCAAAGTGGAATTCAAGTCAATCTTTGGCTTCTTTGCGTCTTCAACAATTTGTTGAGTGTCAGGGTCTACTATTATATCCTCTGCTTTCCTCTTTTGAGCGGTTGTTCCAGAAGTTCCTGCCATTGTCAAGGTATTGCAATGTTTTATTTGTATTCCCAGTGTTACTTTAATGTAAGGAGTAGTGGTAGAGCCATGTTGTAGCTAGCCGCTGCATCACGAATGGGCCGGCTCGTCCGGGGCAGTACCACCCTCTCACAGAACACCGACGTGAAGCAGCAGTACTCCTGCTGCGTTTCGTACGGGCAGTGAGAGCGCCGGGGGCCCAATACCTCTCCCCCTCCCCTATTCCCTCTCCTTTTCCCAGGGCCGACAACGCACTGGCATCGTGTAAAGCGCTGCGGGTGTCTATGGACAGTGGTGATCATTTAACATCAGGTGACCCACTAGTTCGTTTGTCTGGCCTTTCTAACATAAAAAAAAACCTGCTGGAAGCGGCAGATGGGGTTTCAGCACGGGATGTGGTTAATAAAGTAGAAACTCCACGAAGTTGGTGTACTGATATAATATATTAAACACAACTGTTCGGAGAGAGGAAGTGCTACAGAATCATTCAGGAGTACGCAGCTCCTGCTTTTATATGCAAAAGTATTGTCGTTAACATATTCGTCACCCTTTTCTTAATAAGCTTAACGGATACAAATCACGTATTTCTGATAACGGTGTTCATAAAGTATAAGTTATTGCTTGAACGTGATCCGGTGACAATAGTTCAGCAGGATATTGGTTTACGACCATACAGTTAGATTAGGTGTGACTAATTATGCATGTCTAACTTAACAATGTTGCGAATTTTTAGGGTTTCGTACATATTTGCTGTGGTTCCTTAACTACCTACCTTATTTATGTCATTAATCAACAAAGAAAAATAAAATGACGGGCCGAATCTCCTTAGAATCTAATCGGCGCACCGAGTTGATTCGGTAACTCGAGTGCAAACAAACTCGAGTCAAATTTTTTTTCACTCGAATACGAGTTTAACAAATTCACTCGAGTCACTCGAGTAAAAAACGGCTCGAGTCGCATCACTAACACGTATACGCGGCGGGCGGCGACCACAGAGAGGAACGCAGTGTTGCTACATGTAATATCTTCCCTTTTTTGAAAAGAAAGTCGAAGATTCCAGGGGATTCTAATTTCTTAATTTTGTTGGCTAAAATATCGAGTAGCTATGGCCATGAAATCTTTCACATAATATATAGAAACGAAACGAATATTTCAAACTGACAGCTATGACATTGACAGTTTGACACGACAGTTGACAGTTCAAGTCTTCTCTCTTCGTTATAATTAGATTATAATTGGACATAGTTTATTTTATAAAAATAAATATTTATATTTAATTATATGAGATCTTTAGGAACAAGATACATTATTTTATGTATAGCTACAATGTGATATTTGAAGCTGACTTTTTTTGATGTAGTTAATGAGCCAGTTCGCTATAATAATTATCAAAGTCATCAGAACAATATGTCGGAGTAGTTGTGAGTAGTTGTGGTGGATGAGGCGACGGAGCAATAAATATACTTGAATTTGAATTTGAATTTGGAGTTGGAAGTCGAGGAGGCCGAACTGGAGGCTGAGGCGGCGGAGTTGGCGGCTGAGGCGACGGAGTTGGCGGCTGAGGAGACGGTGTTGATGGCTGAGAAGATGGCGCTGAGCTCGTTAAGCTGTTGCTTGGTTGTACATAATTTTGCGCGTAATACCCATAGTTGTTGTTGTTGTTGTTGTGTTTAGGGCCGACAACACACTGGTATTGCGTAAGGCGTTGCGAGTGTCTATGGACAGTGGGGTGTACTTTCGTTTGGCAAATTACGTTTCCCAAACTGATTCATTTGGCAAATGTTTCATTTCCCAAATGTTTATTTTTTCTGAAACTGTAAACTATTCAGGATATATTTCAGGACTATTTTGTAGATAAGGTTTTTATTTTTTTGAAAGGGAAGAGGGCCTGTGGTCGGGAAAAAATCCCTACGAACGAATGGGGAGAACACCCAGACAGTGTCCGACTCGCACGGACTAAAAAAACCCGGCCACAGGTCTTACAACCCTTAAGATTAATTACCGCAGATTTCAAATTCTGCGCTTAAGTCTTTTAAAGCTAAAATTTACTGTATTAAAAATAAACAAGTATATTCAACGTGTTAGTGATTAAATTAAATTAAAATCCCAATTTCATCCCCCATCGTCGTTCACAATCCACCCTAGGATCGATGGGGAATGGAACTGGGACTGAGAGACACCTAAACTAAACTTACAACTAAAAGCGACGGTAAAAACATTTCCAAGTTAGTTACTTAAAACTAAGTTTACGGTACCGAGACCAAGTCAGATCTGTCATCTTTTCGTAGTAATATTCTTTTTACTACCTTTTTTCCTTCAACAATTTATCTTTTGTAACACCATTCTTTTTACCACAATATCTTTAAATAATCTTTTCTCTCTGTAATTTATCTTTTCTTATTAACTTGATAGGACAGACCAACTGGCCCCGGATTAACATTAAATACAAGGATGCATCTCAATCTCAACTATATAATAATAAAATTTTAATCAAGACTCTGGTAAGCTCCTGAAGAACCATAAAAGCCGATGATTAAGCCCGTTATTTTTGAATAACACTTGGAACGTACCAAAATTTCGAATTAACAGAAAGTTTTCACTAAATTTGCTCAGGAAATAAGCGGTATAATAACATCAACAGCTGACCGGTAGACGTCAACGGGACTGTCATTGTCACAGAGTAGCGAAACGTCACAAATTAAACGTTCAGAAACGTGTGGAATGCGTTTAAGAAGACCGCTTTAACCGTTCGTTGCACCGTTCGATCAACTGTTTCTGATGTCTTACTGTCATTGGAGTCGGCCGGGCAGTGACAGCTGACTTTCTGTGGAGTGTTGCTAGCCGCAAATTAAAACTTTTGTGTGGCCATTGCTGGTGTACTTTTGCAGGTCCACTGACATATGAGCGAAGCGGATATATTTACACGAGCATACGGACATCACTGCGTTACTACACCGTGCTACGCCTCGTTGATTATTTGCGTTATTCATCCTTATTTGAGTGCATTTCATGATGGTTAGGGCGAACAGCGCCGAATTGATATGCCATGCATGTACAGGGGAGCTTGCGGTTGGTGAGGAGTACCTGCAATGTATGGTGATGACTTGCGGGAAGCTGTACCATCGCCTGTGTACTAGCCAAAACCTTTCTATGCAGGAAAAGGACTCATGGGTGTGCCCCGAATGGTGTATCGGTTATAAAAAAGGTGGACGTAATTGTGACACCCCCGTCGGTACACCTGTTACCATCAAAAATATTGTATGTCGGAACAGGAGCGGAGGGACTATAAGTATTAAGTAAATGTCAACTAAATTTAAACTGATAAAAAGATCGCCCCCAAAAAGATAATAAAGTTAAGAGCAATCAATATCAATTCAAAATAACAATAACGAAATAAAGTATTCAGGGGTTTCCGCAATTGCTGATCCCCAACGCCACTAACTCAGAAGGAGATAGGCCACCGGCCACGCCCCCAACGAATAGCGCCGCACAAACTAGTACCGCGCTACTCGAGTGAGCGAACCGGGAAAAGACAAGTGGGTTCCGTACGGTTAAAAAATTTTGAAATGACGTAAAAATTTAAATCAATAAGCTAGATAAATGGGTTCCATATAACAGAATAATACACAGAAAAAATGAAAAGAATTAAATTTTTAGTTAATTGAATCAAATGTCAGAATTGAATAAAGGCCACAGATAGTGTAAATATTAAAACAAAAATTTGGGCGTAAATCAAAGAATTACAACGCCCAATTCCCCTGAAAATTAAAATTTTCAAAAACTCTAAAAGAAAGCTAATTGGAAAAGGTTCCAAGTAACTAAAATTCAAAAAACAAAGACTATTAAAACACCCAGGATAAAAATTTGACTGTAAATCATTAGCTTTTAACCCCCCGAAACCCCCCGAAAGCGCAAAATATCAAAAACTAAAAAGAATACCTAATTAGCCAAAGTTCCATCTAAGAAAAACACGAAATTTACGAGAAATCAACACTAAAATGATAACAGTATGACTATAAATCAATGGCTTTCATCCCCCCGAAGCCCTCCAACACCCAAAAATACCAAAAACTTCAATAGATACCTAATTGGAAAAAGTTCCAACTACCAATCCAATCAGATTAAGGTAACTAAGTGTCTTAAAAGCTTCAAAAGGGTCTAGAATGATGATTTATATTTAAGTTGATCCAATTAAACTGTAATTTTAATTTATTTTTATTTATTTAAATTAAAAATAAAAACTATTAAAACACCCCAAAATAAAAATTTCACCGTAAATCATTAGACTTTAACCCCCCGAAACCCCCCGAAAACTCAAAATATCAGAAACTAAAAAGAAAACCTAATTAGCCAAAGTTCTATCTAAGAGAAGCACAAAATTTACGAGAAATGACAATATAATGATAACAGAATGACTATAAATCAGTGGCTCTCCTCCCCCCCAAGCCCTCCGACGTTTAAAAACTTCAAAAATTCCAAAAGATTCCAAATTGGAAAAAATTCCAACTACCAATCTATTCAGAATAAGCCAACAAAATGTCTTAAAAGTTTCAAAAAGGGGTCTAGAATGATATGGGCTCCCTATCACACCCGGTCTGGCGTCAGTCAGGGTTCTATACTGGGTCCATTCCTCTTCGGGATTATGGTCAATGATCTTGAATCTGTAGTTTGGAACGCAAAGTGTCTTATTTATGCTGATGATATTAAGTTGGTGTACGGGGTTCAGGAAGCTGCTGACTGTGCGTCGTTGCAGGATGACATCGCCTCGGTTCTGCGGTGGAGTTTTGACAACAAGCTTTATTTCAATACAGCTAAGTGCTGTGTGTGCTCTTTTGGTCGCGCTTGCATCCCCGTGCTCAACCAGTATCTGCTAGGGGATGAGCCCATTCACAGAGTATTCTCGGTCAAAGATCTGGGTGTTTTATTTGATTCGCGTCTTACGTTCCATGATCATATAAGGGAACTTGCCGCTGCCTGTTTTCGTAAACTTGGATTTGTTTTTCGTAGCGTCAGAGACTTTCGTGATCATGGAGCTATAAAAGTCTTGTATAATGCCTTGGTAAGAAGCAAGCTGGAAGCGTCGGCCATTGTTTGGAATCCATACGAAACCACTTATACCCTACTTTTGGAGAAGGTTCAAAAAGCCTTCTTAAGGATCTTTTATAAAAAGGTGTATGGATACTACCCTTATTTATACCCCTCTAAATTCCTTCTTGGCACTTTGGGTTTCAATTCCTTGGAGGTCAGGCGCAATTTTAGTCTCCTTACTTTTGCGTGTCGAGTTTTGCGAGGGGATGCAGATTGTCTCGAGCTTGTAGAGCAATTGGTAAGATTATCGGTCCCAGAAGTACCCAAGATAACTTTGAGACCACGTATGCGCTCCCTGCTGGCGGTGCCGGCGTCGCGCACCGTGTCGCGCAGAAACTCGCCGCTGCCGCGTGCTCTGACGATGCTCAACGCGCTCCTGGCGTCGCAGCCGGAGTGTGATATATTTGCAGGGTGTTGGGCTACCGTGTGTCGCCATTGCCTGGCGTTTTGTGAGATGATGGATGACAGGCAAACTAGTGTTCCTACTTGATTCCTTTCCTTTATTTTTTACTATTTTACTTTTTTTGCTTTTGTGTTTTTTATTTTGTTTGTTTTTTTTTTTATGTTTTTATGTAGTTTCACAGTGCATTAGTGTAATTACTGTAATGCTGTGTAAATAAATAAATAAATAAATAATAATAACTAACAAGAATAAGTCCCAGCTTCGCCCCCCTATCGCTGCTCCAATCCTTACTAGGATCGACGGAGGACAAAGCTGGGACCATTAGATTAGACTAACCTACGAGGGGCGTTCAATATAAAATGAGAATGAGATGCAAACTCTTTCAATATTAGGAAATTAAATACTGGCCGGTAAAGCTAATCTATCTAGCTGATTGCTATGAAAAAAAAAATTGTCTTTTGTTTAAAAAAAAATACGGTAATTTCTTTGCAATGCTATTGAGTACGTTAGCGAAAATGGAGAAAATTTAACTGCGCGCCGTTATCAAAACTTGTGTTTGAAAAATTTTTCTACGGACTAAGTCAATGTAGATTTGCGGGACACTTTAGGGTCTAATGCTCCTCCGTATTCGACAGTCGCACGTTGGTGCGCCGAATTTAGACATGGAAGAACATCCACCATGGATGACCCCCGCTACTGCAATAACTGAAGAAATTGTGAAAAAAGTTGAAAACTCAGTTTTGGTGGATCGTCGTGTCACGGTTCGTTTTATTGCTGAAAATGTAAAAATTTCAACGGGGAGCGTGCATAATATTTTACATGAACGCTTGGGTATGAAAAAGGTATCTGCGCGTTGGGTACCAAGAATGCTTACTGACACGCAAAAACAAACTAGAGTCGAGATTTGTCAAGAAGCTTTGGACCTGATACAGCAAGACCGGGAACTTTATTTGGCGCGATTTATAACAATGGACGAAACATGGCTCCATCATTACGACCCTGAAACGAAACTGCAGTCTATGACATGGAAAAGGCCATCGTCTCCAACTCCGAAGAAATTCAAGGTGGGCCCATCTGCCGGTAAGGTCATGGGCTCTGTTTTTTGGGATGGTAAAGGGGTATTAATGATTGAGTATCTCAAACATGGAGCCACTATTACGGGCACTTTATACGCCAAACAAATAGCAAGATTGCGCAATGAGATCCGCGAAAAACGGCGAGGTAAACCCTCGAAAGTTGTGCTGTTCCACCAGGACAATGCCCCGGCACACAAGTCCATCGTTGCAATGGCTGCAATTCGTGATGCTGGGTTCAATATCCTTAAGCATCCTCTGTATTCACCAAATCTCGCTCCCAGTGATTTCTACCTATTTCCGAGATTGAAACAATACCCGAGAGGCCAGAAATTTGAAGACGACGACGCGGTAGTCGCTGCAGTACAAGATTTTGTAAGTACTCAAGATGAGACCTTTTTAAAAAAAAAAATTTATGTTTAGAAAAAAGATATAATAAGTGTATTATGCTAAAAGGTGACTATGTTGAAAAATAAAATTACATTTAGTAAAAGTTGTTTATAACATACTCATTCTCACTTTTTATTGAACACCCCTAGTAAGCTTACAACTAACCAGACGGTCGAGAAAAAACCAACACTACATATCTAATTAACAAACCCTAAAAACCCTAACAATCCTAACAGGAAAAGATTAGATCAGCAACCAGACCCGGAAGAAACGGCCGTGAGAGAGAAGGGCAACACAAATTACAATAAATAAAAAAAAATCCAGTGAAGTCCTATAAATAAACCATTTAATGTCAAATAAAATCCTAAACAAAAGCAAAAGGGCAAAAAATATATAAAAATGTAAATGGAATTAAAACGGTCACAATAGAAAATAATTAAAACAAAAACTAACTCTAAAGCAAAAGGGCTCGGTACAGTACAAACACAACAATAAAGACTACAACACAACAAAATATAACACTAAGAATTCTACAACTAAAGCAAAAAGGCCCAATTAAATAAAAATGTCAACAGCAATAATAATGTCATAACTAATTTAGAAAATAACAGTGTAAGAATTCTAAAATGTACATTAAAACAAATAAAGTCAAACTAGGAATCCCCGTCTCTTCGCATATTTGTAACGTGTTGGAAAAAAGGGTAAAATCCCCACGCTACAAAAAAAGAAGTGAAAACTATGAAAACTGGAAAAAACGAAATGAAAATGGGAAATGTAGGGAAATTTGGATCAGGAAGTAAAATGCAGAAATGGGTAAATAATTTAGGGTTTATTCCGTAGTTAAATCACATGAACACATACACTTTATGTAAAACATTGAAAACCAGAGCATAAAAAATCAGGGTCGGTTCGTGCTTATGGTAGGACTGAATTATAACTAAATATGTATGTGCTAATACTAAAGTCCCTACAATATGTTATACCACCATTTGTGTGTAAATTACTGGAAACTTACTTTTAAAAGATAAAATCAGTTACCGGAATGTGTGGGAATTAGGGCCCACCTCATGGAAACAGGGCGTGGCTCCACGCCGGGAACTCCCTGCGGTTTCCTCCGGCCGTGGTCTCGGGAGCCTCGTCGTCCTGCCTCTGCTACCACGACGTGTTGCCCCGCAGCTACACAGTTGAGGTCATGCCAACCAGTATCACCGCTCTCATGCCTTGCTCATGCTCTCACTCGTGGAGGAAATATTGAGATGAGGCAAAGGATTTAAGAATGAAGTGGTGAATTCCCCAAATGTAGCATTAATTGTTATTCTTGAAAGGTGTTATGGAAAAGCAATCATTGCCAATTGTCTTGAAAATCTCTTGAAACAAACTCTTGCAAATGAAGATCATCAAATAATCTCTTGTAAATGAAGATCATCAAATAATCTCTTGTAAATGAAGATCATCCCCTCCAGCCTGAAAGCGAAGGAAACAAAGTCTTAGACACAGAATGGAAAAGGTGGAGCATGAAAGGGCGTGCTCACACCATAAAAATACGATCAAAGACTCGGAAGGAAGGAAAAAAATAGGAAAGCAATGCGAGAACACTCACCGCAACACGTTGGAATCGTGACAAAAATTACATGCTGGACCCGCCAACCCGCCGATCTTCGATCGCCATTCAAGTCTTCTTCGGACTTCAACTTTAAATTAAATGTATAAATTTAGATCTTGCGTCCGCGTCGCTTCAGCTCGCAAATAGGAAAGAGCGTCTCACGCCGGAGCATTTCTAATGACAGCTCCGTTCTGTCAGCCCGGAATCTAACCGTTTTGGCCAACAAGACGTTTCTGACAGAAAATTGGCAATATTGTTTATAATTACAAAGATATATGAAATGCAATATGGAATATTATTTTGAATCTGAAACGAAACTTAAGGAAAATAAAATGCACAACCTGTGTGATTAAACTTTCGAATTGTCAGAAATACCTCATTGTGAAAAGTTAATATCACTGGCTACACCAGATGTTAAAAGACGAAGGACGAATAAGGAGCCTCTGTGGCTCGCCCAATCACGTCACGGGAACGAACCAATGACGATGTAAAATGTTTAAAGCGATAAGCGCGAAAGTTTAAATGTGGAACACTTTTCATAGTGCCGCGAAATTTAAATTGTAAATGCGAAAAACGCAACGTTACATATTCGACCCATTTGATATCGCCACTTTCCGCATAACAGATCTAATAAACTTCACAAAAATGTCCCTAACAAGGTTGTCCCCCAGCAGCACCCCCAACGTGCCCTCAGCTATCACCATCCCCATCCCGTGCTCTCACTCCAACCTATCCCTGGAAAATCTGGGGCAGACCGTCAATACGTGGCTGACGGTCTCCTTAGACTCGCCGTCGCAAACACAAAACGGGGACGGAGCAAGTCTGAACCTATGGAGGTACTGCCTTAGACCCCCGTGCCCTGTAAGAACTTGTGCCAAAATTTTATCAGTGTGTACCTTCCCCAAAATCTTCCTTGCCTGCCTGACATCACTGAAGAAGAGCTTAGTCCCAGCGCCAGTCGTTGCCTCATTGTAGATGTTCTGCCAAGCATCAACAGTTTTGAGTCTGGTGGATCGCTTCGCGAAGGACATCGGGAAGCGGTCATATGCGGGCGGGTCCAAATTGTGCAATGCCGCATCGTTCGCCAAAGCGTCGGCCCTCTCATTACCACGAATACCGACATGCGCCCTGACCCAGAAGAACTTCACCTCCAAAACCCCCTCCAGGGCCAATCTCACCTTGTCCTGGATTCGTCCAGCAATAGGATTCGTTGTGTGCGGACACGCAATGGCCTGCAGTGAGGATCGAGAATCACTGACGACACCGACACTTGTTCCCTCTTCCAACGCATGATCGATGGCCACCATCTCCTCCTGAAAAACAGTGCCGTAGAATTTCAGGTTAAAACCCCTACTGCACCTCTCCGCACCGTCCTTCCAGACAGAGACAGCCCCCCCAACTCGTCCCGCAATTTTGCTCCCATCCGTGTTACAGATAACTACCCCATCCTCGGCGAGCAGGGCCTCCTCCTGGGTGTTGATTAGGCCAAAACCGAGCTCCACCCGGTCCGCCGGATGCGGCAAATCAGCCAAACTCCTCTTCCCCTGGAGCTCTCCATCTATCAGCCCCTCCACCGGTCTCCCCCTCTTGATTTCGTAGACCTTAAAGTTTTCCTTGGCCCTAAGACGCAGAGGGAGAATACCAGCCAAGAGCACTCCCTGAGACTTTGCAATTTTCAGGGCAAATATCCTGGATATCCTGTCTAGTTTTTTCCGCACATGGACCCTGTCCAAAACCGTCCCCCAGGCCCCCACCCCATACAGAATAGTAGGCTCCACGACAGTGGTGTATATGGTACGAATGATGTCAGAGTTCAGCCCCCACTGGGCCTTGGCCATTCTGGCCACCGCACCATACACCCCCACAGCCCTGCCCGTAACCTTCTCAAGGTGCCTGCCAAAACCCAGGTGACGTTCAATAGTCAGTCCCAACAGAGTCAGCTCCTCAACGACGTCGATGCGCGTACCCTGCAGCCAAAAAATGGGGGTCGCATACTTCAGCTTCCTTGTGATCAGCAACGCCTGGGTCTTCTGCACCGCGAACCTGAGACAACTCCTGTCGCCCCAGGCCTCGATCACCCTCAGTGCGGTGTAAACAATGTCCTCGAGTTCCGGCCCCGTGTCCGCCTCCGCAACAACAACAATGTCATCGGCAAAAGCCTGAATCTCCGCATCCAAGGAATCCACCTCCCGCAGAAGCGGGTCGAGCTGCACGTTCCACAAGAGGGGCCCCCTATCGAGCCCTGGATGCAGCCTCGCGTAGTACTCGCCTTCAAGCTCTGTCCCATATACTGCAGGGTCACCGACCGGTCCTCCAGGTAACTGAGGTCAAGGATAAATAAAAACAAAAGATTCAATAAATTTATTTATTTCAGTCCACACCCAAGGCCCCAGCCCAGAAAATGGCTTATAAAACAATTCCCAGCAACACAGGCTGAACTTAGCAAATTCCCGAAAACTGAAAGATCTTTAAAAACGCCCAAAAAGCCTCCTGCACGCTATTTAAACTCAAAACTGGACTTAATAAAATTTTTACCCAAAATCAGGACTTAGAAAAATTTTGACTACTGGACTTAAAAAATTTACAAAAATTTTTGAGAGAAAATTTTCAAAAAAATTTGAGAAAAAATTTTAAACGCTTAAAAAGCCTCCCCCAGGTTGTTTCGACTTTAACGAAATCAAAGAAACTTATTCCCAAAATTAGGACTCAGAATAATTTTAGCATGAAATGGTCACCAATAAGGACACATACACCGGATTACTGGACTTAGCAAATTTCCGAAAAAACTAAAAATTTTGAAAACGCTCAAAAAGCCTTCCTGCACGTTATTTAAACTCAAAAATGGACTAAATATTTTTTTTATTTTTTACCCATTTTTTTTTTTTTTTTTTGTGTTGTAGATTAGGTTAGGTTAGGGTTGTTTTACAACAATCCTAAAAAGTTTACAGTTTCAGAAAAAATAAACATTTGGGAAATGAAACATTTGCCAAGTGAATCAGTTTGGGAAACGTAATTTGCGAAGCATTAGTAAACCACACATACAAGTCAGCCGACGACGCAGACGATTCAGTTAGAACCTCAAAAGCTTTTTTCAGCATAAGCGAATCTTCTTCGGAATTTATCTTTCTCTTTTTCTTCACTCTCTGGCTATCTGGGGCTTTGTACATTCTTGGCGGTTCATCTTCTTTTTCAGTATTAGCTTGACTAGTTATTGTTATTCCTCAGTTAGTATAGTTTGTTTGCGCTGTTGGTATCTAAAAATGTTCTTCCTCTTCTCGTGATGAAAGGATGAGTGATGTGTTTGCGGACCGTCGTCTGGACCAGTTTTAAATAATTAAGACTGACTTGTACGAGCACTTGATTTTAATATAATTTCACAATACTAAACTTAGTTAGTTACGAGTTAAGACTACTTCGAATGGTGGAGGAGACTAGAATGAATCCTGAGACTACGGAGACCCTTATATACCATGTAGGCTTGAATCTTTATCATAATTGCCTAATTGGTGTGACCATCGGATAAGGAACGGTCATAAAATAGTTTGTTGCGTAATTTGCGTAAAATTGTAAGAGTCCTTTGAAATCACGTAGAACTATAAAATTAGATAACGAAATATGAATAAGCTAAATGCAACATTGTGTTGCATTGTAGGGTCACAAGGTCTCTTAAATCATAAATCATTTATTTGCATAAAACATGGTACATATTTTGTGGCATGGAAGAAAGTAAGTTTTACATGTTTTGTCACTATATGACGTACAAATTTAATTTTACAAATAAGTATATATTTTAATCTTAATAATGTTAATTAATCTATTTATTTAAGTTACACTGTAAGTAGGTACAATTATATTATTATGTTCTAATCTAAATAAATAGTCAACTAGGTATAAATTATATTGTGCATGTCAAAATAGTAAAATAATAAAACAACAAATTTCAACAGACAATAAATTCAAAATTTTAGAATTCTAGTAACCACGCCCAATTTGGTTACGTTTTAAAAATTAATTTAACGAGTAAAAACATTCATTTCGGTGGCAGTGAGAGAGCTTAAGTTTAAACTCCTTTGTGGGCAGACCTTTAAAATTGGCCTTAGGTACAACTAAGTTATCCGGATATCGAGTATTAAAAGTGTAAACATCTCCAATTTTTTTAAACAGTTCATGGTGTGTTTTTACAAACATATATGCTTCCAAAATATATAGTGATGGAACTGTCAGTAATTTCAGACTTTTGAACAAAGGTCTACAGGATACATACTAGGGGCGTTCAATAAAAAGTGAGAATGAGTATGTTATAAACAACTTTTACTAAATGTCATTTCATTTTTCGACATAGTCACCTTTTAGCATAATACACTTATTAAATCTTTTCTCTAAACTTAAAATTTAATTTTTAAAAAAGGTCTCATCTTGAGTACTGAAAAAATCTTGTACTGCAGCGACTACCGCGTCGTAGTATTCTGTATTATCGTATAGGCCAATCCATAAGCACATTTTACTAAGGCTGAGGGCATGCGTACACCTTCATAAAATTCGACAAGGTTTAAAATGCCCTCTTCGTTAAGTAAACTGGTTGGAACGCTAACCTTTTGTTCCGTTCAAGGTTCCAACGTGATCGTCACAAACGGATTTGTAACAATTGTGACAGCTGTTTCTTGTGAATTGTAGTAGATGGGAATTTTTACAGTTGATGTTACTAAGAGTTTATTCTTGATGTCAATGACCGCTTGTAACTTCTTTAACCCTTTACCTACGGGGCCTCAAAAGCTAAGTCACCGTGCAATACGGGCTGATTTTGACGATAGGCGGCGGTGTGACATTGTTTCACTTACCTATATTTTCAAAACTGTTGCAGCTACAGACTTGAAATTTCACATACACATTCATTATTCTATGCAGATTTGATAACTAGTCACATTTTTTACTCACAATCACTAATTTATCATATTTCACCCTTAATATTTCACTAAGAAACTGAATAATTTAGAGTTACTACCACTGTTTTTTAACGGTTTCACCTGATTAATATCTTGTTTATAGTATATTGGACATATTAAATTACCAAAATCATTATTACTACTAGTAAATTACATAAAAATCAACAATTAATGTGATATAAAAACACGTCTGCAGTTTGAAATAATAGTGATGTGCGTATATCGATACGATGGTCGATATTTTCCACAGATTAAATAAGAGTAATAGAAATGTTATCTTTTATATTTCCTTGTGCTTTCAAAGGTTTTACTAATTAGTAGACTAGAAAAAAAATCCTTTTTTAGTAAAATCATGGCAATGACCCATTTGTTTGAGAAACTAAACCTAGTAGCGGCTTTCTGGCCAAATAGGCACTCGCGCTTTTTGCTCGTATCACATTCTTATTTTTTTTATGTAAGGTTCTATAATAGATTGATTCAGGCGTTACTTTTGACCCCTCAATAACTCAAAATCTATTTGACTTAAAACATGAAATTTGGTGTATGTATTAAAACCCTTCAGATCAACTAAGCCCCAAATTTCACAAGTATAGGTGGAACGGTTACCTATAGAGATATTAACATCTAAAAATCGGCATTTTTACCACTGACTGACTGACTGACTGACTAATAATCAAAAACCTAACCCACTTCCAGGTGACCTAGAAAAGTGAAATTTGACATCCAGCTGAGTAATTGTTAAATTTCCGACCCTACTACTAGACATACTTTATTTTGGGTAGTTAGGTATTATCTTCATACGTTCAATTCTTCATGTAAAATAAAACGGATCAAATTGAAATATTATATTTTTGGAAGATTACATCATTATGGTACTTTTTTGCAGTTTCATGAGACTTCTTTGAGTCAAAAAATAGTATAAAACAAAAAAAGAATGCATCAAAGTACTCACCGGCCTCACAGCTATGACAACTCGATAAAATATAAGACAACACTAATCGTCGCCATTTTGTAAAAAATAATCTGCACTTATGCAGTACGGGTGTCAACCATAGTTGTCAGTAAAAAAGCGGAAATTTCAAACCTATATTTACTACAGAGCCATCTATCAAAATATTGTGGAAATTTTTCTTTGCATCTACACTAATCTAACTGTATAATTTAGCAGTTAATACCAAGGCATAAAAGGTCTAGATTAGCTAAAATATTTTTTTAAATCTTACCCGTTCTCGATCAACTAGAGTTGTCACCCGTATTGCAGCGATGCAGGCCCAAAACAACTCTGGTTGTCACCCGTAGGTAAAGGGTTAACAGGTCAATACCAAATAATCCATCGTATCAGTAGTCGATATCATACACATAAAATTTGTCAACATTAAATAATTTGAATATTGGTATGTCAACGACTTGATCGTGTTGACTCAAGGCATGCGTGCTTATTATGTCAAATAATTCATATTTTTTATGGTCATTATAATATTGATTGGTGATTTTATTACCTAAGAATGACCTTGGGCTACCAGTATCTATTAATAGTTTTGTTTGCTTCTATTTCTGGTGTAATTATGAATGCTAGAGAATTTATGTCGGTTGTACTTATATTGTGGGGTTTATTTCCGAGGCAGTGATCTGAAAATTTGGAGTATTTTGTTCTCAATTTTCATTTGACGACATTGCAGTTTGTTGTGTGTTTTCAGCATGCGTGTTATAATTCGTGTTGTTTTTGTTGTCTAGGCTGCACTGAGGGATTTGGAAATTGATTTCGGTTGTTCGAAAATCTGCGGTTAAACCATGGTTGGGGTCCAGCTGGTCTAGTTAGCGTATTTGAAGGAAACCCTTGTGCATTTTGTGGTTGATAATTTGGCTATTGGAAATTACAATTAAAAGTAGGATTAAATCTTGAGTTGAAGTTTGGATTTTGACGTGGAAAATAATTGAAGGGACGCGAGTTGGTGTTATAATTTGGAGATGAGTTTTTTGGGCTAAAGTTTTTACCTTGGGGATTGTTGGTTTGAGGAGATTTGGAATGTGAATCATTCCTAAGCGCATATTGCTTTTGAAAGTTTGTTTCTTCGGTCACAGTTTGTAAGGCTTGTTCTAGAGTATTTGGTTGTTTAAATCGAACGATACGAAGGAGATGTTGAGGCAAATTGTATAAAAATACTTGTCATGCTTTATGACTATAAATAGATATCTTTGTTTGTCTTGTCGCATAGTCGTTGCTAGCGATAATTTTTGCAAAGAGGTTACATTTGACCGACTGCATTCTATTATAAAAATCTAAATAAGATTCATTGGGTTTAATTTTTAATTGTTCCAATTCAAATATAAGACATTCTTCAGATTTCTGATCTCCGAAGTGCTGAATCAATATTTCTTTTAAAGAACTCCATTCAACAGAAGCATAGTCAAGCTCACTTATTAGAGTGGCTGCCCTGCCAGTACTGGTATTTTTTTGTATAACGAAAAGATTTTCCGTCGTGGTGATTTGGCCTAACATTGCATAAAATAAAAATAATAAAAAAAAAAAATATATATATTTCAGGCAGAACCCATATTACAAAATATAAAATTAAAATAGTGAAAAATTTAAGCAAGTCAAAAGAAACAAATTAAATGAAATTAAAATAATAACAATTAAAATTACAAAAAAGGAAAATTATAATTGCGCGGCACTGAGTGAAGATCGTCACTTAATTTGACCAGTGACGATCTCCACCCAGTACTTTGTCATAGGGCAGTCCAGGCGGGCAGCAAACATATTCAGAATGATATTGGAACTGCCGCGCACTCTGTTCAGCAGAGACGCGACTCTCTTCCGTCTGATGGCGTGGAAGCCGTCAGTGCGCGCCTCTGCGAACATACCCGACGCGCTACAGCGTCTTGGCAGTTTCATCATCATCCTGAATACGTTATTATACTGGACCCTTATGGCATTATAAGTTCGCTGCGCATGACTCACCCACAGGCTGCCGGTGTAAAAGGTTTGGCAAAACGCTTTGAATAAGGTGATCTTCACCTCCCTTGTACACCGAGCAAATCTGCAGCCGATCATGTTGCCTCGCACAGACAGGGCCCTCCTCTCCCGCTCTATGTCCAGATCATCCCTTAAATCTGCCGTGACCATATGCCCCAGGTACTTGAACTGGTCTACCACCTTTAGAGCAACGCCGCCCAACACCACCTGAGGTACAACTGTCGGGTTAAATTTATTTGCTTTAAATATCAGCATTTCACTCTTTTTTGAGTTGTACCTCAGGCCATGCTGCTCGGCATAGCTCTCACACCTTCCGACCAGTTGCCTGATTGCATTGATGGAGGGGCCCAGCAGCACCATGTCATCAGCGTAACTAATGTTATTGACACTAACGCCATCAATATGACATCCCACATGCATGCTGCTGAGCTCCTCGATCAATTGGTTCACATATAGATTGAACAGAATAGGCGACGACAACCCCCCTGCCTGACACCACACCCAAGTTTGTACTCACCAGACATTGTGTTCACCCATCTAACCTGATTGACCTGATTGCTATACCAGTATTTCAAAAGTGACACACATTCTGCTGGCACAGTCGTACAGCTTAGTTTCTTCCACAATAGATGGTAAGCAACCAGGTCAAACGCCTTAGACAAGTCCAAGAAGCACGCATATACCGGTGTTTTTCTGTCCCTGTAATACCCGACAGTCCGCTTAAGACACATAACAGCCATTTCTGTGGACAACCCAGATCTAAATCCAAATTGCGCATCGTGTAGTTTTATGTGTTTCTTAAGCTGTTCATTAAGCAGACTATCAAGCACCTTCGAGACAATAGTAGCCAGTGATATGGGTCTGTAGTTTGCGATGTCAGACACGTCCCCCGTTCTGTTCTTTACTATGGGCACAACAACTGTCCTCATGAGATGATCCGGTAGGTATGCATGTTGCAGGCACAGCGTGAAAAACGTAGCCAACACTCGGGGAAGATGGACTCCAGCATATTTAAGATGTTCAATGCTGAGGCCATCATGGCCCGGAGACTTGCCACGCTGCATACCCCTAATGACCGCTGCCACATCCTTGGCAGTGAATTCAATGGTACCGTCTCCAACAGTGGGCCCAGCACTGAATACATCTTGTTGTCCACTTACTAGCGGTGATTTTACTGTGAACAACTCTCTAAAATTGTTGGCTATGTCCCTGAAATCACACACACCACCAATGCTCACAGGGACACCGGGTGCCACGTTAAGTTTCTTGGTATTCTTCCAGAAGCTCTTAAAGTCCTTTGCCGAATGGTTCATTGATAGGATGTCTCATAAACATATTCCCATTTTTTAATAAATAAATTAAGCTTCTTGGAATTTCCATCAAATGGTGGAACAACATCCATCAACTCTCTAATGACGGAACGAAATTCCGCTCCTAAGCCCACATCTCTATTTGTAAGTGTGATAGGTAATTCTTCACGTGGTGAGGAATTTTGTCTCACGTTCATCGGGTAGTTGTCAATTACGTCATGTCCCAATTCACTGCGAGTGACAAAACTACTGTAAGAGGGCAGACTAGGGTGATTTCCTGGTCGGTTTTGAATTTCTACCCTATCCTCGGTTAACGGAGGCATTTCTTGTTGCTCCTGATATTGC
This sequence comes from Archips crataeganus, assembly GCA_947859365.1. NCBI lineage: Eukaryota > Metazoa > Arthropoda > Insecta > Lepidoptera > Tortricidae > Archips > Archips crataeganus. The sequence goes on from OX402064.1 coordinate 10,393,611, forward strand.
GAATATTGCGATCTACTTTCAGGTACTCTGTGAGCTTCCGCTTGTTCTATGTATTGTTCGCCCGGTTCCTGAGGTGGTGTATCAGGTTGATAAGAAGTATGGGCTCAAGACTCCTGTATACGTTCAGCGAGTTTCTGTACAATTTGATACGTTGCACGCGCGACTTCTCGTTGGGCCGTATGTTTAACTTGCCCTACGGCTTGTTGGACGTGCCCTATTTTCCTATGAGCTCGTAATGCTGCATCCGTTAACTCGTTAAGAAATTCGTTTTAATATTATATTTAGCCAATAAGATTACGCAAACTAATTTAAAAAAAAAAACTTTTAATAATTATAAAAAAAAATCCTTAATTTTTGCAGGTTACAATTTATAAACGTTTTTCTTAAACATTAATACTCTATTTTCTGAATGAAGCGATTTTTGCTTAATATTTACACATTAGCAATTTTGATCAGGTTTGCTTGGAACCAATATATTCACACAATAGCAATTTTGCCCAGGTTTGCCTTAACCTATACATTCATACTTTTATTAAATTTTTCTTTTATTGTTGTATAATTTGTTATAATTGGATTACTTTATTCCAATTGGATTGCTGCGCAGCTTTTATTATGTATAACGAAAATTCATATAAGCGTATATATAATACGCGAAGTAAAACATTGTTATTAAACAAGTTTAAAAATATTTCCCTATTGCACTCATGTCAAAGCTAGAGAATGTTTGATAAGGAAGGTTAACGATTTTTCTTCGTCTATAGAGCCTCCCGATTCTATTCCCAAATCGGCTAGTCTTCAACTTTAAGACATTTTGTTGATCTTATTATTCTCCTCTTAATTCAAGAAATAAAATGCAACTTTTCGTAAAGATGACTTCCTTGGAGATTTTCGGAGTTACCTTCCGAAAAAGCTGCAGAGGAGTATCCCACCGCTGCCACCAATTAAGTTCTCGTAGGGTTTTTTGAAGATGTAAGCGTAGTTGTTTAACTACCCTTAGAGGTGCCTGTCTGGGAGTCCAGTAAATACACGTTCGGTAGTTAATTAATGTTTAATGTATCACACAACACGTAAGTATATGGAATACACAGAGATAGAGATAACCAGGCGGGCGGAGCCGGGTGCGCGGGATAGTCGCGTGTTTATTATCGAGGCTAGTAACCGACTGCCGGCCGAGTGCCCGCGTCCGCCTGGCTTGGTAGGAAATGCTGACAACGTACAATGAAACAGGGCTGCCACAGATACTCCCCCCTTTTTTAAAAAAAAAAAAAATTTTTGCTACAATAGAAAAGAAAATAATGAAAATGTTTTATATTTTGTTTCACAATACTAAATTGCTAGCGGAACCCCAATGAATACAATGTTATCGAAACGCTGATGCGTCATTCTGTGTGCCAGCCCGTGTTTATGCTAAGTAATACAATAATAATACGTCTTATCGCTACGCTGTAAAACTTAAGTTGTTTTAATTTATGTAGTGACAAAAGTAAATGCTCTTAAATAGGAAATAAGAATTGTAACCTCTTTGTCGAGAAAGAAATAATTCATGGTAAACAATAATCTAAAAATTGAAGAAAAATTGGAAAGTGTGGGAAAACTTTTAAGTGACCATGCATACGCGCTAGCTCCCGTTTCAGCCACGTTACATGATATAAGAGTGAAATGAAAATTGCCATGAAGTTTTTACGTTTTCCCTTGGCTCCCTTAGTCGCCTTTTACGACACCCACGGGTTAAAACGGGTCTGCCCTATTCTTACAGCCGGGGACAGCGCAGCGATTACAACTTACTGTTAGCCCTAGAAAATAGCACTTTAATAAACGGGAGCTTGTGCTCTGGACGCTGCCGTATTTACGGCGGGCGGTAACTTATTGACTGCATTCTCCAACCACTTATTAGCACGGTTTTTACACTTCATCATGATGAAATAACACAGAATCAATAGTAATACGCCTCCGCATATCATTAGTCCAACTCCGACATAGTTGAGTTTGTTTTCAACCTGACTCGATATATTCTTAACTGTTGCTATCGCTACCGCGTCGTGAGAGTCCTTGCTTTCTTCCTTGCTTTGGCCCCAACCCATTTTATTCGATAAAATTTAGTGAAAAGAGAGAAAAAAAATTTTTCAGCAATGTAAACTGTTAGCTGCTTCTGACTGTGTCAGCTTTGGCCAACCAAGTGCAACCAATGTTTAATGGCCCAAATATAGCATTACAAAACACTTTACCAAACTGTTTCTGACTGTGGTTGGTTTCTTAATAATCTTGAGATCTAAATTATTGCTAAGGAAAACGATGACTCTCATGACTTCGCTGAATTGTGCTCTACTTCACCGTTACCGAGTTCACAGTAAACGTATTTGTTCAGTATCACAATAAAATGTTTTGCCTACCTATTTTGTTTTATTTTACTAAACACTGCATTACTGTTCTGTTTCTGTTTACTGTGTCCTATTTATTGCTTAAGTCGCTGAATTACTCTCAGATATTGTGCTGCGAGTGCAGGCCTCCTCTCGCCACGAGAGGGTTTTTTATAATTACCTACTTAATTTGAAATGCGGGGCCCATGTTTCAGGGCCCGTCCTTACACTCTTAACCTACATTGAAATATATATCTGGGGAATGCATAAAATAAATATAAAGATGGTAGCCGCCGTGCGGGGCCTACTCTGCAATATTTAATTTAACTCCTGACAGTATCCCCGCACGGGGCGCCGATATTGAAACGCAATAGAAAGCGTGCCTATGGTTAAAACTTACTTTAAGATGCGAGGGACTTAATTATCAATCAGATACCTAACCGGTCTGTTTACAACTCGACCTCTGCGTGTAGTACGTATCACTGGAGGTGCCGGGAGAGGAACGTTTTGCGGTGACAGGGGAGTGAATGTAGTGAGTTGCGATGTGGGTCGGCTCTCATCCTCCTGGGTGCTGCAACCGATTAAGAAAGCTGGTTTGAGTCTATCTATTGAAACCTCCACCTGTTTGTTTGGCAGCTGTAACTTGAAAAATTTCTTATTTCTAGTGATGATTTTGAATGGGCCATCGTAGTTTGGAGTTAACGGTCGCCTCACCGCATCGTTCCGGATGAAAACATGTGAGCAAGTGTCGAGGTCTTTATGGACGAATATTTTCCTGTACTCCCTGTTCCTCACTGGGATTGGTTTAATGTTTCTTATTGTTTCCCTTAATTTTTCTACATAGGAGTACTGGTCGATATTAGTGATTGGCGTGCTCGTATAGAAATCTCCCGGAAGCCTGATCACTTGCCCATATGTCATCTCTGCTGCACTTACCTCGTTGTCCGTTCTACCTGCTGCTCTTAACCCTAACAAAACGGTTGGGAGTTCCTCGAGCCACGAGTCGTTGTCTATGAGCCTTGCTGTTAATGCTACTTTCATCGATCTATGCCAACGCTCTATAATCCCGTTGCTCATGGGGTGGTAGCTCGTGGTACGTATTCTTGTAACTCCCAACAATTTCATGAGTCCGGCGAACAATTCGCTTTCGAACTGTCTCCCTTGGTCCGTGGTTATATATAACGGTGCTCCGAATCTACACACCCAGCTTTCGTACAAGGCTCTTGCTACTGTTTCCGCCGTCATATCCCTTATGGGTACCGCTTCTGGCCAACGTGTGCCTCTGTCTATCATTGTGACTAAATACCTATGCCCTAACTCTGTTGTTGGTAAAGGACCTACCAAATCGACGTGCACGTGCTCGAATCTACCTACGTTATGAAATTGCCCTAGATCCGAAACAACGTGACGGCTTACCTTAGAACGCTGACACTCTATACATTGTCTTGCCCATACGCCGGCGTCCTTGTTTATCCCCGGCCAATAGAATCTTTGAGTTAACATTTTCCTAGAAGTTCTAATGCCCGGGTGGCTTATGTTGTGTACTGAGTCAAACACTTGTTTCCTAAAGCTTGTAGGTACAAAAGGACGCGGTGTACCGGTGGTCGTTTCGCAATAAATTACTTTATTTGAGCCAGGTAGCGCCAATGTCGCAAAACGTGACTCTGAACTAGGCGATTGTGTTATTTGCGCGTCATGCGATTGCGCCGTTGCTAATTCGTCGAAATCGACCACCGTTGGGCATGTTATTGTTTCCACGCGCGATAGCGCGTCAGCAACTACGTTCTGCGTACCTTCTATGTGCCTAATACTGCTTACGAATTCGCTTATAAATATAAGTTGTCTAGCCCTTTTAGGCGTTTCGTTAGCTGTGCCTACTTTTTGTAGTGCAAAAGTTAACGGTTTATGGTCCGTATAAACGATTAGTTCCCTGCCTTCTATCAGGTACCTAAAGTGGACAATGGACATGTAAATGGCTGTTAACTCCCTATCGAACGTGCTATATTTTCTCTCTGCGTCAGTAAAATTTTTAGAAAAATACCCCAAAGGTTTCCACACGTTATTGATTCTCTGCTGTAGTACACCTCCTGCCGAGGTGTTTGACGCGTCTGTCATCAATGCGAGCGGTACATCCGCAAGTGGATATGACAAAGTAACGGCGCGTTTTAAGCCCTCCTTACTTTGTGCGAAAGCTGCGTTTGCTTCTTCGTCCCACTGTATTTTTGTTAGGTCATTTTTCTTAGAATTATGTAAGAACTTGTTCAAATGTTTCTGCGCGTCGGCGGCCTGTATAATGTGAGCGCGATAGAAATTTACCATGCCAAGAAAACGTCTAAGTTGTTCAACGTTTTCCGGCTTAGGAAAATTTGTGATGGCTTTGACTTTGTCTTTCAAAGGCGTGAGTCCTGCCACTGAAACTTCATAACCTAAAAATTGGACCGATTTCTGACCAAATTTGCATTTGTGTAGGTTAATAGTAATGCCAAATTTTTGAAAAATTTCTAAAACTTTTTCTAAATGTTCCCTATGAGCATTGCTCGTTTCCGAAGCGATTATGATGTCATCTATGTAACAAAAAAGGGAAGATTTAGCTCCGCATTTATCGACAAAGGTTTCTGACTCTTGTAAAATAGAGTTCATAAACCTTTGGAATGTTTGTGCCGCGTTCCTTAGACCAAAAATCATACGTGGGAATTCAAACAGGCCGAAAGGGGTAATTATGGCCGTTTTCTCGATGTCCTCGGGAGCCATTTCGATCACGTGGTACGCTCTATTAATATCTAGAGTGGAGAAAATGTTCTTACCTGCCATTCCGTATGTGAAGTCCTGTAGCCTGGGAATGGGGTAACGGTCTGGTTTGGTTACCGCGTTCAGACGTCTGTAGTCCCCACACGTCCGGATCTGCCCGTCCGTTTTGGGCACGACGTGTAGCGGACTGGCCCACGGACTGCTGCTTGGCCTGCAGATGCCCAGTTCCTGCATCACACGAAATTCCTCCTTGACCTTCTCATACCTATGAGGTGGTAACGGCCTTGCCCGCGCGTATACCGGCGGTCCTGTCGTCTCTATGTGATGTTTGACTGAATGTTTAGCTGGAATTTTGAAATTTATTAATTTGGTTGTGTCTGGGTAGCGCTCTAAAATGTCGCGGAAAGGATGGGATGATTGGACAGTGTTAATTGATTGTCCGGCACGCACCAGTGAACCGTGTACACATGATTTTACATTCATATCAACTAACCTTTTTCTACGTAAATCTACAGCTAAATTATTAGTCCTTAAAAAATCGGCTCCGAGGATCGGTTGCTTGACGTCACATACCACAAATGTCCACACCAATGTCCTATCTAACCCAATGTCCAGCTCGAACGACGTTGTACCGTAGGTCTTTATTTCTGTGTTATTTGCTGCATACAGTTTATAATCACACTTTACGTTACGTTTGCCGGCACTGACCTTGTTCGCGGGTATTACGGATACGTTGGCGCCGGTGTCTACTAAGAAAGATATGCCGTTTCTTCGATCTTGGATGCAAAGGCGGTGGTTGTCTAAAATCGACGCGCCCCCCACTGCCGCTACAGGGTGCGTCGGTTTTAGTTTTCCTGCCTTCTTTGCCAGCTCGTTGGGCCTCGCTGCTGCTGCGCACTTAGATGGGGAGGTGGTGGTCTGCTTCTCCATCCGCAGGGTTGTTGGCAGTTCCTCGCGAACTTTCCAAATCGCCGATGGTATGCACACAGCCTGATCCGTTGCTGCTGCTGTGGAGGTCTGAACGGTGTTGGGGCTCCTCTTCCTCCTGACCAGTTCGCTCCTGGTCTCTCCTGACCTCTGATTTGTTGTACCTCACTTCGCAGCTGTTCAAAATTCTCCGTCATTTTCTTTATTTCATGAATCAGGCCCTTATCCTTCGTATCTTCCTTCACTTCCGCTATCACCCCCTGCTTGATGGTTTGGTGTACTTTGTCTGCGATCGCTCCCAGCTTTTCCTCGTCTAACTGTTCGTGTGCTACCAGCGCCGTCCTTACGGGTGTGGGCAATCTTCTTAACCATAACATCTTGATTGTGGTTGCTGCTACTCCAGCGCTTTTTCCTGCTTCAGCCATTCGCCTGTATAGCTGAGATGGCCTCTGCTCTCCGATGTGCAACTCATCCATGAGCTTGTTGAATTGCGTGTCCGGCGACTCCTGGAATTCACTGATCAGCCTGGCTTTTAATGCTTCATAACTCTTCTGCGTGTCGTCTAGCAGGTCGCTGATGTGGACTAATTCTTCCTTCCCAAGTTTGCCAATCACCAGGTCAAACTTGGTGTCCTGACCGACCTTTTGTGGCGTGATTATGGCCTCGAATTGCGCGAACCATAATCTCGGCAGCTCCTTCCAAAAAGGGGCTATTCTGCTGGCCACACTAATTGAGTGCAGGTGAGCCGAGCTTTCTCCCTCGTGGTCACTCATTATTACTGCACGTTTATTCTTTGTTCGACACGAATCCACGGCGTTTGATCGCGGCCGGATGCGCGTAGTTTGATATCACCGCCTGGTTAATTTAGTTTGCACGTGTTCTAAAACGGGGTCACCACTTTAACTACCCTTAGAGGTGCCTGTCTGGGAGTCCAGTAAATACACGTTCGGTAGTTAATTAATGTTTAATGTATCACACAACACGTAAGTATATGGAATACACAGAGATAGAGATAACCAGGCGGGCGGAGCCGGGTGCGCGGGATAGTCGCGTGTTTATTATCGAGGCTAGTAACCGACTGCCGGCCGAGTGCCCGCGTCCGCCTGGCTTGGTAGGAAATGCTGACAACGTACAATGAAACAGGGCTGCCACAGTTGCTTGATCGAATACTGCGTTCGGGTTGCTGCCACTACTTCTCGTTGGTGAGGAAATAAATCAAAATACTTTTACTGGATCACTGAGTTTAATCAAAGTTCGTGAAGACAAGTTGGTACTATCACTGGTGTGGTTCGGAATAGAATCATCTTGGAGTCGCAGCTCCAAGGCTTTTATACTAAGTTTTGGACGTGCTTTATCTTGTAGAAAATTATTGTAATTTCTTTTATGTTAGTTGGGACTTGACCTATTCACCAGTCTATCGCGCTTGCAATTTCAGTGCTTCCTCTTTTACCATTTGTTTCATTCCATGTTGTGCAGTAAGCTTCATTTGGACGTTTGGCTGTATGGATCGTGTAATTTTGCACATTCAATTTTCTTGTGTAGTAACTTTACTACAAGTTAGTGGCGTGGGTATATACTTATATACAATGTGTGTGTGCAATGTTGACTGCATGTCAGCCGTCACTACAAGATAAGTGTCATCGTTGAAAGACCTCTGTTTATCTGCTTCTTTAGCTGCTTGCGCTGTATTTTTTCGAGCAATGTGTGCGTGCATCGTACTCATCTTTTAAATTTTCTTTTTGACCTGCTGTATTATACTGCGTACATGTCAAGCATAGATCCTTCTTCGGAGTAAAAAAAGACAAAGTAAACTTTGACCCAAAAATGTTTTTACACCATCTGATGCCATTTTGTCCTTGTACAAATGAAACATTTTCGCGATACTCTGTTTACTGTCTAGTTATTGCCTTTTTGACTTTTTCCTACAGTAATGGGAAAATGGTACAATTCAGTTGCAGACAGCATGTCGAATTCGTGTATTTGTAATGATTTTTCGTAAGTGGTTTTGGGTAACTTGATCCGTTTTAATAAAAGACAGACGAAAGGAGCCGGTTATGTACCCAATGTCTTTCGTGTTTTTCCAGTCATTACGCCATATAAGCAGTTGATCCAACAGAGAATTTTTGAGTCAGGAATATCCCGAGCTTCTGACGATAGATGATTCATTCCTGTAATATCTCATGACTTTGCCTTTCAAAAAGAAATGAACATCAGCATGAGTTGGAAGAGTGAATGATACTCCGGTTGATTTTTGACTATGACAAGATAATCGTTTTAATATTTTCTTAAAGTACCAGACTGATGAAATAAATGCAGCAATACTAAACATTATTAATATAACTTGTGTAGAGTAAAAACCGACATCATTTATAATTATAAACATATAGGTGCTGCATGTGGTAATAATGATAATAATGCCGATTTTCTTCCAAGCAAAATAGATGATTGATAAAGCAATAACAGCTGCAAATCCAATAGTTACGTAATTCCAGATGGACATTGATTTGGATGTGCAGTCAATCCTAGGTACGTCACGATTTATTTCCTTAATTCAATAATCTATCAATATTCGCCTGAGAGATATTTCTGAGGATTGTGAGTGGATATTTGATTTGATCATGAAATCTGCTGTTGTTGCTGAAAGGTCACGAGCAAGTTGGTGATCATTATTGACTAGTGTCCATTCTTAAATCTTTCTTGTGTCATGTTATTAATGTAATTTCCGTGCTCTAATAATTCTTTATTAATGACTTCCACATTACTAATCAATTTCCCAGTCTGTGATGTTTATTTTTTATTTTATGTAATTAAACAGTTGTTTCCAAACAAAAGGCTTTATTCATAAAATCTTGGTCCTTATTTATACTTAAACTAAACTAGACAAGGGGGTTTTAACCCTCGGTAGGACTTAAGCCTATGGTTTTAAGTAACAGGGTTTTAACTAACGCTTGATCGATAACGCCCGTCAGGTGTTAAGTATCTAATAAAAATTCTGTTCCCTTTTGGGAAAGTGATAAAATTAAGTAGACTCAGCTGCCGGGTTCCAAGCCGGGATGGCACGGCCTCGGGGCACGCGACCGCGGCTCCAGACCGACCTCGCGTACGCTTACGCCGGTACTAAACGCCTCCTAGGGGAATAGGACATAAAATTAGTAACGGTGTAGGCCCCGTCGGGAAATAGGGGGAGATTAGCGTGCCCTCGATATGGGGCAGGGCCCGGGATCCAGAAGGGACCCTAAAGGCAGGTTCTTCAATATACTTTACCTTCCTGCATAGCTTGGCCCAAATCCCGGTCACCCATTTGTGAAACTTTTTGTTTAATAAGCTCTATACACGTATTAAGATTCCATTTTACATTTTTGCTTGCTACATATTGCTTGATAGCGGACCATGCCATCTCAATGGGATTGAGGTCTGGGTGGTATGGCGGTAGTCTTAGCACTTGGTGATTTTCTTCTGCTAGGATTCGGTCTATGGAAAATGTTTTAACTTAATACATAATAATTATATTAATCTAATAAAGTCTGTACCAACTCACTTGTCATATTATAAATGTGAAAGTTTGTGAAGATGTTTGGAGGTTTGGATGTTGGTTACTCAATCATGCAAAATGTGTTTACAGCCATTTTTTGTTAGACTGAAAATACAAGGCAAATAAAGCATCGGTACGATAGCAAGACGGCAATAAGCTATTTATAATGCGGGCGAAACCACGGGTTAATGCTAGTTCTTACATATATTGAAAAGAAGATACTTACGAGATTTTATGTACTCTACCGTGGGACGCATACACTGCTTGAAAATTCTGCATGTTTAAGGGTGAGGCCACACGAGCGCAATTTTGTGAGTCGTATGTTTTGTGAGACAATGTATGGCCCAACCGAAATTCTGCCGCTCACAACTCACAAAATTACGCTCGTGTGGCCTCACCCTAAACCAGTACAGAGTCGGTACATAGACATCGTCAGAAGAACAACCACTTTTAGTGGATTGCTTTATTTTGGTCAATGTAGTCGTATTCTTAGCGCTAGTCATTTCATTTCTACATGAACTACAATTCCATTTTTGTTTAGTTTCGGTGGGCATAATAAAAAAGCGTTTTACGCTGACGTTTGTGAAATTCAAATCGTAGATACCGGTTCATTTAATACATTTGAGAAATTACCTTCTTGGAATAATGGTTTTACATTTTTTACACGTTGATGGTTTTGTAGCACTTCGACTCGTCTTTATTTTATTTTTAATGTCTTCTTCAGTAACCTCCAAGTTTAACACTAATTAGAGATTTAATAGAGTTCGCCCGTATTGTCCTATCTTTGTATTCGTAGAGTTTGTGGTTCCAAAGGCATTGGTGGTTTTTAAAATTCTCCAAAAACAGCAACGCATTTTGCTCGTTCCACTTGAACACCATTTTGCCGCGACGTTTGACGTGACGTCCGTCTGCTACAGTGCCTCTACCATGAGTTTGCACTGGTTTCCGTGACCGTACTCGCTAGCGACGGCGTGGGTTATTTGTATGGAGAATTGTACAGCGCCTTTAGCGGTCACTTACGGAAGTACAATTCTCCATACAAATCATTTACGCAGTCGCTATCGAGTACGGTCATTGTAAACTCATGGTAGTGGTACAGGGTTCGAGACAAAATGGCCGACCGAATCCGAGTGAACGTTCTCTCTGTGTTCAGACTGTTCATTTTTCTTTCATTCGGAGAGGAATGAATGATGCCGAATAAACCGATCCAACATCGCTGGATCGGTTCATTAATGAATTCATTCGGCACCTTTGTTTAACTTTGTGTTCAGATCTGTTATTTCGAGTGAAAAATGCCGAATGAAAGACAGAAAGAAACGAAAAATAAACCGTCTGATACTACCTTTACTGGTAAAGAGTTAGAAGTTGTAGGTGGTTCTTCAGCATATTCCACTTCATTGGAAGTTGAAGGTACTGGTGAATGTAATTCATCATGTTCATGTTGTAAAACTTCTCCTGGATTGTTGGTTGTATTCAATATTTTTTCACGGTGTTTTTTCTTCGCCGTCTTCACGTTCTTGTTGATAGAGTTGAGGGACCGCGGCATTATTCATATCGCCTCCTTAAAGTATTTTTTTGCTTTAAACATTACTTAGGTATCTATATTATTAAACAACTTTGGAAAAAGCCGTGGTAACCTATGAGTTTTTCGGGAAACATCGCGAGGAAACCTGCAAGCACCGGCGAAGCAGTTCAATGGTGTGTGTGAAGTTCCCAATCCGCACTGGGCTCGCATGGGAACTAGCTCAAGCCCTCTCATTCTGCGAGGTGGCCTGTGCCCAGCATACAGGTTGTCCCCAAACTCACATGCGATAATTCACTGGGGTATATATAGGTAACTAACTAACAACTTACCCCAAGAAACATGGGACGTAAGACCAAAAAAGATGTTGGTAAACTGTATCAGCTGACCAGTATAGAGTTACAACCCATGTTCCTTGGGCAAAGTTGTTAGTTAGCTTCTTATAAGATAAGATAAGATAAGATAAATTTATTAAAAATTTGATTTTTACAGAAATAACTTAAATAGGTACAAAGTTTCCTTATAAATCTAAGTAACTAACTCATGAGCCCGAACTAGGAAATCCTGTGTTTCGGACTGGAAGAACTAAAATATTAACTTTAAATAAATAGTCAAACACACTGTGAAAAATGCAAGTCAAGAATTCTGTCAAATACAATATAAATATAATTTAACCACAAAAAGTACTTAACCTAAAATTAAAAAGTAATAACAAAAGAAAGGCAGCAAAAACTATCTACTTTACAACGAATAATGATTTCTCTGTATCTTCGTACGACATGTTTTGTAGTGTTTCTAGGAGATTTTTTTTGCATTTATTAATATTAAGGGGATAAATGTGCGAAACTGCATTTAATCTATTATAGAGAAGTGGTCGGTCCCAAGAAAACAAAAAACTTGTGCGTATAAGCAAATTTGGGTCTTATTTTTTGTGAGCAAACTATGTCCTTTCGTCTTTTATCCGTTAGATCCGTGTTATAGGGTAGTGCTGCGTGCTGCTTTTGTAAAACTTTGCGTTGTTTTGAGTTGTTGATTATAGTATATCTACAAAAACCTAACAAAATGAGTGATGTTCAAGTGATGAAGTCGACAATAACATGGAATTAATTCCGCCCGATATTTAAAGTAAGGCGCAAACCGCGCAAAATAATCTTTTGCTATCAATAAGTATCTCGAGAAATTTGTTTTTATTTTACAATTTTGTGTTATTAATTGCCTATTTTCTCACAAATGTATTGTAAAACGTCGTATGATACACGGTTGGCAAGGTTTTACAAACTCGTGACGATGAAAACCCTCGCCGTGCGGCTCGGGTTTATCACTCGTCAACTCATTTGTAAAACCATACTTACCAACCTTGTATCACAAATAACTATTAAGGGGGCACCAAGCTTCTAGCGCCAATCGATTTTACGTATTCTATATGCACTAGAGTCCAATCCCCACTGGGCCCGGGTGGGAACTACGGCCCAAGCCCTCTCATTCTGAGAGGAGGCCTGTGCCCTGCAGTGGGACGTACATAGGCTGGGATGATGCTGCACTCGTGTATGTGTGCGTTCAATGCATTTTTATTGAGAGTGTTTTTATAGTATTGAAGAGATCTTTGAGCGGGACAATTGCACAAGCTAAAGATATTTACACGTATAGTGAATTTATTTTTATATAATAAAAGAAATTGTTATGTGTTATGTTATGTTCTATTGATTTCCCTGTATGGTGTTGGGTTTAGAATTATACTTCTCCATTTCTTCCGTGAATTACGTAAGAAGCGACAGGGATAAGCGATAGCGATAAGGATATTTCCTTAGTAAGGTATATTGTATTGTAACCGATAACTAGGCTTGGGTAACCTATCGATGTTTAGAAACTCCTTTACTCGAATTTCACTTATCCGAAAACGGTTCACCGACTTTTTAAAATCCATATGTTTCGTTTTTCCACAACTTCACAATGCCACGGATTCATTTAATCACAGTTTTATTTGCCAACAAATTCAAAATCCCGAATTACATTAATCCATTTTTTTATTTGCCAACCTAATCAGTTGCCATATTTTCATAATCTAAATGTAACGAAAAGCCGAAAGTATGTTTTTATTATCTACCTAACCTAACATCAGTGTTTTAGCAGCGAGCGAAGCGAGCGAGCAAGACGGTTCGGAGCGGAAGCGACTCGGATAGATTAGGTTCAAAGGCTAATGCGGGAGCGTAGCGGAGCGAAGCTCCCGCATTAGCCTTTGGTGTTAGTTATTTTTTTTATAACCACCTACAAAACCCCCTACCCACATAGCAAACTCAATAAAATATTTGGGCAACATTAAACAACAAAATGAATATTACGCTCCACACATAATTTTATGGTCGCCTTTTGTACCCCTGACCTTTGCGGAATAATAATTTTGCGGAATAAATATATATTTGGCAAATGATCCTACGGAATTTCATGCAGTTGGATTTTGAATCATTTGGCAAATAAAAAAATGGATTTTAAAACATTTGGCAAAAGAAAATATGGTAAATAAAATTTCGGACAAACAATCATTTGGAAAATGAAAAAAACGAGTTTCGTTTTCGGAATTTTCATATTCGGAAATGAGCTTTTCGAGAATATGATAGGTAACCCTAGGCTTGGCTAGCAACCTGTGACTCTCTTTTGCATCTAAACTTAAAATTGCCAGAAGTGGCCCCGAAACGTGAATGTAATGTTTTGTGAGCTCTGCCTACCCCCTTTGGAAATACAGGCGCAGTGTTGCCATATTCATATTATGTAAATCCGTAGGTCCAGGCGAAAAAATCCGTAGAATTCCGTAAATCACTTGAAGAAAAATCCGTAGATATACGGATTTTTTTTAATTAGGTATATTCGACTGCACTTGAACCTTTAAATGCTATTCAAAATTAGATTAGAGTCTGGCTAAAGTAAATTGGCAATAAAAAATCGACAAAAATTAAAAAAAAATTAGCAATCTATTCTGACAAGGAAGAAATTTTCTATTCATATGCTTCGGTTTCCCGTTCATTCCGTTCCGTTTTGTTCATTTTTGCTAGTTGTCAGCGAAACTAGTAGGTAAATATAAAAAAATGACGCTAGTCTGAAATTCCGTAGATTAGCCAAGCATTTCCGTAGGTCTGGGCACAAGGTCTAAAATCCGTAGATCTACGGATTTTTCCGTAGATCTGGCATCGCTGTACAGGCGTGATTTTATGTTTGCATGTGTACATGTGTATTGTATGTATGTAGAGATGGGTTGGTGCTGGTCCTGAAGAGGTATGACTCGTAGCTCTGGATCGCCGACTGGAACGGAGCTCGAAGCGCGATTATTTCAGTCAACGTCGTGGTAGACTTTCTTAGAGGGTTTTTTAAATACTTTGTTCGGTATAGAATGAAATAAATTATTCAATACAAACTTAGGTTTTTTATTTTACCTTTAGTTTTACAATTAGACGTTAACACTAGTAAGGCGGAGGATAGAATGGTCCTCTGGTTTTGTGCTTAACTATTTATACGCGGAGTCCGCCATTTTCCTGGTTTCAGTACTGGTGGGGTGACAAGTACAGTCGAGTTCACCAATATCTGTATCGCCAACCTTTCATAAATATCTATACATAGACCTTATGTTACCGTAATAAGGTCTATGTATAGATATTTATGAAAGATTGGCTGTACAGATATTGGTGAACTCGACTGTACATGGAAAACTGCGTAGATAAGCAAAGTCGTAAAATTGTGCCTTATCCATATTAATGGGCACCGGAACTTCTTAGGCCGGCTACGCTTGTGACACGTATTTGTTAATTTATTGCTGAATCTAATGAGGATTCTATTGAAGATTACTACTTTTTAACTACTTTGTGATCATAAGTCATTTTCTAATGGGACAATTTTGATAAGTCGATATAATAAAATGAAATAAAGTTAATACTTTATGACTTTTTTTTTGATAAGGCTACAATGTCACCAGATTGCGTCAGCGAACCGCGTCCTGGTCCTTAAGGGCTAGCTTATAGTTATAGGGTTAAGGGTCATACATAACTCCTTCCCCCTTAGAGTAAAATTACCTAATTAATGTTAAACAAGTAGGTTATTTTACGATACTTAAGGTCTATCGTATTGTTTAAAACACGAAGTTCATCTGATTCACTTGAACACTATTTAGCACTGTGAACTTTTAATCACTTTCACTTCGAAGGTCCATATCTGTGTGAGACATGCTAATCATCTGAACACATGAACAAGAACTTTGCGTCGTAAAAAGTTTCTTATTGATGTGCCATGACATTTTTGCATGATGATTTCCATAAATGTGGTTGTCTTGCTTTTGTGTTCGTAGATCTTTAATCCAACTTGACATTAACAATAGTCCAGATCATGAAGTTGCTGCAGGTTTTCATGGTCCAAGCTCATTGCTCAATGGTAGGAAGGAAATGTGTCTTCTGTGACTTCTTTGTACTTCTTTTTTCAGAATAAGGATAGGGTTTTATAAGGGATTTTAAAGGATTAGGTACAATTATAATTGTTAAT
Source organism: Archips crataeganus (assembly GCA_947859365.1). Classification (NCBI taxonomy): domain Eukaryota; kingdom Metazoa; phylum Arthropoda; class Insecta; order Lepidoptera; family Tortricidae; genus Archips; species Archips crataeganus. The sequence goes on from OX402064.1 coordinate 10,409,218, forward strand.
CTAACTTACTTTAACCATCACCAGTTTTACACTGATATAATTATCGTCTAATACATTTTAAAGCGTAAGTTAATCGTTAATATGAATTATGTATACCTAATATTATTATTATTTCTTTTTTTTTTTTGATTAATGGTGTACCGTCAAACACGCCAAGTTTGCCCACTTTTTTGAGAAAAACTGTATTTTTTCAAGTTTTTTGTATGAAGTCCCAGACACATTTGTGTATCTGTGGCAACTCTGAGATCATGTGCATGCATTGATTTATCAAAATCTAAAATTAGTAGAAGTTTTCTCTATCATATCACCAATCAAGAGGGCGGGCAAAATAATCTGGACTTTTAGCCAACATTGCCCACGTTGATTTTTAGCAAATTATGGACCTTATACAGATGACATAAACACCAATGAAAGTATTTTGGCAATGAAGGCGATCGACCCAAAAATTAACTCAATATCATTATTACTTTCCTAATAAAATGAGTGGGCAATGTTAGCCTGTCATTTTTCCTCTTCTCCATACAAACGGCATGTAACGATGTAAAAGTGTTAGGGTTGTCAAATTTGGATTTAAAAAAAATTAACATTAATTTGCACAAAGTCCGTAAGTAGGTAAGTATTAAAACAGTTTTTAAGACGCAAATTTGTTTATTACAATTAAATAACATAATATCAAAATCGAATCAACATTTTTAAAATCTTTTCTAACATAATTGAGATCAACCAGCACTCGGCATGAGTAAATTAAACAAAAACATGTATCTACCTACTTAAGGTAACCAATCACAAATACTGTAATTAATAGAAATATCGTAAACTAAACAAAAAATGAAATATTGAGAGATTTATAAAAAATCTACTTAGGTTTAATAGAATCAAATCAGAGATCAAAGTTTTCACTAGTGACTAATGTCTACTGTGTATTGAAAAATGACTACCTAAGTCATTTTTCAATTCTACAATTACCTTTTATTATTGATAATTGCAACTAGCCTAATTATTACACGATGCATAATCTTTTTATATCTATTAATAAAGTCATTTTTCAATTCTACAATTACCTTTTATTGTTGATAATTGCAACTAGCCTAATTATAACACGATGCATAATCTTTTTATATCTATTAATTAAAATTATTTTCGAAGAATAGTCTAAAACAAATCACAGTCAAACTTATTTTACATTTTGCTCATTTCAACATTCAAAGAAAGTTCAAGGGGTAAACTTTTATTGAATGTTGAAACGGCTAAAATCTACTTCTATAGGTACATTAAATACAATTAAAGAAATGGAGCACCTATCTAATCATTGGCCCAGCTCAGATCAAACTGTTCTAAAATTAATAACGCTAACCTAGTGTTCTTAACAGTTAGGCATACATTTTGACAATTATCTTAAATCTTTTTTACCAAATAATCAAATTATTCTTTGGAAATGTACTCTTAATCTAATTAGGTACTTCACTTATTAAAATTAACTCATTGCAGTGTTCAAAGAAAGTTAAACGGGTAAACTTTTATTGTATGTTGAAATTACTGAAATCTACTTTAAATACAATTTGACCACGTCGCGTAATCGTTGGCTCGGGTAAAACAGTTACAACATCGTCTAAATTTTTCATGGTGCACATGTCATCAACTGTGGGGTATGTAAATGTCGTTCCTGTATCACATTTAGATTCCTTAACTTTTCGTACAAATTTAACTTGAGGATTCACACCATCAATCGACAAAACTTTACCCACAAAATGTTTCAAACTCTTTTTTGTACGGAACTGAGCAATAATCCAGTCGTTTTCTCTAAGTTTTTCCTGATTTTCAGAAAAATATTCAATATCATGTAATCCAAAGGGGATCATTGAATTTGTGGAGTCAAAATTTTCCTTTTCTTCTTGTTCGCGCAAGGATTCCGCTATATAATAATCATTTAATGTTTCGTATTCAGAATCATCTGTGTCAGCCGTTATAACCTCATTGCCTGCAGATATTGAGCTCGACACGCTATCGTATCTTTTATTCCTTCTTTTGACTGATGAAGTATGTCCTTGGGGTGACTTTTTTTCGACTTCTTCCTTTCTCTTAATTTTCTTATTTTTTCTAGTCTGTTCCTTCTTTACATTTTTCGTTTGTTTCTTCGTTTGTTTCTTTTTCTTCTCTTGCAGGCATTCATGTAAATCAGTTTTATGTGTAGCAATAAACGGTGTATTTTCTGTCTTACCAGAAGCTTTTTTTAAAAAAACAACGTCAGTCGTTGGTGTTCCCGCTTTAATAAGCACATTGGAAAGTACGATAATTTTATTTTTCTTAGCAGGACTATATTTCACGGAGCTTTTTTTATCTTTTCGTACTCTTAATGTGTTTTTGGTACTACTTGTAGAAACTTTGAACTGTGAAAGATCAGTAGGTGTCGATGTTGCTGTATCAATACGCAATGATTTGCCCAAACAGGAATTAATTACAATGATACACTGTTTGCTCAGGCTGTCAGGGATAGAACTATCCTGATACTGAGCAATACTGAAAGTGTCTTTCAAGTGGTAGTCTTGGTCATAATTTGTATCATTGCTTGAACAAATATCAGTAGTTTCTTCTACATAAAGGCCAGTACGTTCATCTAAATATAAAGATTCATCGCTTCTTTTTTGTATATTTGCCACATTAGCGGATTTCTTTTTTGTCTTTTTATTGCCAGAATCAACATTTAAATCGGAAACGGTCACTGATTTTCCCGGCTCGCAATTATTTTTTTTACTCCTCTGTACTTGTAATGGCCTCTGCGCTCTGGTATCTTTTAAATATTCCACTAGTACTTGATCGATTCCATACGACAGTATTTCCTCCTGTATTTCCGGAATCTTTTTGTGAACTTCTTGCGGATTCATTGGATATATTCCCGATGCCCTAAAGCCACTTACTATGATCGTTGTCTCCGTCATACGAATTGCTTCAGTTAATTCACAAAGCAATTTCGGAAAATGTTTTTTGTTTAATGTGGTTTGGGTCGGATTTTTGAGCTTGTACTGGTACAAAATTTTACGCCAGCACCTTTTCAAAGGCGCAAAAAATGCAACATCTAGCGGTTGCGTAAGATGTGTTGATCTTGGAGGGATGAAAACAAACTTGATGTCATGTTGCTCGCATAAATCAATCACCTTGACGCTCAAATGGCTGGATAAATTATCGCAAATTACAACGTTTGTCCCTGTAGTTTCTTTTGCCCACGGAAGAATGATTGTTTCGAAGTAATTCTCAAACATAGTGCTGTCAAACCACCCTGACTTAGTACAATTGTATCTCGTTTCTGGTGGTCCTCCATTAACCCATTCTGAGTACAAATTTTTAGCTTTATATACAACATATAAAGGAAGGCATCTGCCGCTTGCGGTGGCCGTAAACATGAGAGATATGTTTCCTTTGCTGGAATTTACTATCCTTTCTGGATACTTTACCCCCCTTCGAAAAATGCTCTTACAAGAGCCAGGGTCATCCGACAGGTTGGTTTCATCGAAATTGACAATGTTTTCAGCTGGTATGTCTTTCAATGTCGCACTTAAATTATTAAAGTAGTCGACTATGTCTTGAGCGCCTTTTTCAGCTCTCGCCTTTGAAATATTTTGAGTACTCCTCAAAGTCAATTCGTCAGCATGCCTTGCCAAAAAGCTCTGGACCCATGCATCACCAGGAATTTTATTCTTGAAAATATGATTTCGTGAGTTTTTTTTCAAGTATTCGTGAACCAATAACTTCAGATCTAGTTTTGTAAGTGGGGAGCCAAAATTGCTAGAAGTTTGCAAGACTTTTACAATTTTATCCTCTTCTTCAGCTGTTAAAGCGGTAGGATGTCCGACGGACTTCGTGTGTACTTGCTTTAGTTTATTTACTATAGTCCGCCTTGGGATACCAAACTGTCGTTCGGCATCTCTTGAAGAAATTTGACCTGATTGAACAGTTTCACATGCAAGCATTAACATTTCTTCAGAGTAATTTTTATACATCCTGGACCCAAGTTCCCGCCTTGACTTTCTTTTTCTAATACGAGATTTGTGTTTGTTTTTCTGAAATACAAAAAATCTAGTTAGTTTAACGTGGTAAATAAGATAACAAAACCATTAATTGTGACGTTCCATAGCAAAAGGGTTATTATGATAGTTACGCATAGATCTATAAACTACATTATATAGGCTATCTAAAATAAGAATAAAAACATGACGCTAAGTGTCATACTTTTTTTAAATCATAATACCTACGTATCTCAAAATGCACTTTTAAGAAAATAGGTAGCTAAAGAAGATTGAAACTCATTTAAAGTATGTTCCAGATAGAATTCACATGGATGATAGCAGATTATGAATCCTGAGGTGTTCTTCTTTTGAAAACAATCAAAGATTTTTCAATTCCACCACTAGTTACAAAAATGTTGTCTTTTAGAGCAAGGCGCTGATAGTAAGAAATTATGAAAAATGGCAATCTGGGAACTATCATTGAATATTTTGTTATTTTTATCATACTATGTGCTAGGAAATATTTTAGTCTACACTATAGATTGAAAATAAAAAGAAAAAACAAACGCTATCAATTTTTTTTATTTAATATCGAAAAAAATATAATTTTTTCCTAGCCACGAATAAATTCTACGATTTGTGTCTCTGATTTTTTATATAGAGCTTGGACTCAAAAAGGTAATACTTGTTGGTACCTACAGGGTTTTACTTTATTCCTGTACTATCCGAAACCAAGTGACAGTACTCATGAAACTGAACAACTTTCCGCAAGGAACATGGGTCGAAATATGAAATAAAATTTTGGTCTCTTCATACCTAACTCTCTGCCAGCTGATCGGATGTTAGTATGCAGAGACCAAAATTTATTTCATATTTCGACCCATGTTTGACTTTAAATGTAAAGTTCGATTCTTCTCACTGAAATGATCTAATTTTGTTTTGTTACATTAAAAAAAATTTTTTTAGATAATTTATTAGACCTCAAAGTTAAATCGTTAAGTCAGTGTATTGGAAATGGCAATACTATCGTTATCTCGTAGTACGAGGGTGACGTGACATTATTCATTTGACATTTGAAGTATCTTATAGATAAACATTTATGAGTATGCTGTCAATTTAGTATTGGATTGCGTACATTGAAAATAACATTTAACTTGTATGAGAAAAATCAAATTAACATTAAAGATATTTTTAAAAAGTTGCAGAACAAATGATGCTCAGTTAGGAGAGCAGAATTAAGCCCTACATTTAAGGTGGAAGCGCACGCTTTAGGTGCGAAATTCAAACTTTTTACAGTTTTTAATTTATTGTGGGTAAACGGTGTAACTGTTTAACTTCATATGGTATTTGCGCTTGTAAAACAGTGTCCTTTATTTTATTGTGTAAAATTTTTTAAGAATAAAACTATTAGCTTGAAATAAAAGTTGTCAAAACGTTGAAAGTCCGAATTTCTATGTTTGACAACTTTTATATCAAGCTAACAGTTTTATTCTTAAAAAACTTTACACAATAATATAAAGAACACTGTTTTACAACCGCAAGTACCATAATGAAGTTAAACAGTTACACCGTTTACACACAATAAATTAAAACCTGTAAAAATTTTGAATTTCGCGCCTAGAGCGTGCCGTTCCACCTTAAAGACCCATGTTCAGAGACACCCCGCAGAAATACTCAAACATACAAAAGAAACCAAGTTACAAAAATACGTCTAGTCTTATACTTTATCAATATAGAATACACGAAAAAAATGTTGATTGTGAAGCATTTTATTAAATTGATATCTCCGTAAGTATCTAGAAAACTAAGTGCCATTATGCCGGATTCACATTTATTCCAGTAGACCGTTCCAGTAGCATTACATTACATTGCCGCGTGCGATGGATCAGTTGACATCGTTACCCCCGCAATATTATGCTACTGGAACAATTTTACTGGAATAATGTGAACCGGGCATAAGGACCCTTTTGCTATATGAAACGTCACATTTTTCTCGAAATAAAACATTTTTTTCTACTTACCAATCTACCTACTTGAAACTTTAAAAAAAAAAGAAAATGTGCCAACCCTAAGCGTTTTTTGCCGGCGGGCAATGTTGACACTCATACAGCTAAACTTCACTGGATAATTTTGCCCATCATCATAACTTTTGTTATATACGAGTTACAGTACGAAACAATCATCAAAATACTCAGCACATCGTTTTACATTACATACAATCGATAAAATTTACCTGTGTATTCGCCATGACGCACAATTGACTACTAAATTTCGTCAGTAATCGGCCCGCAAAAATATACTCCGTCCTCGTCGAGCGCCGATAGGTTACTGAATGAAGTCAGGAGCACACGCGCTACTCCGTATTGCCACAGGTATAGTTTATTATCTACCAATGTCATGAATGTTGCCATAATTATGTAACTTTTTTTAACATTAGTAGATTTCCTTAGAAATAGTGTTTTGGGCAAAATATACCCTGGTGGCAAAGTTGGAGTGTTTTACGGTACTTCTTATAGCGTACATTTTCCCGTATTATAATCCTTTATTTTAGGTAACTCTTTCCTTATGTGAAAGTTTTGTCAAGTGAGAGATGTGTCAATTATAGTTTTTATTTATTTTTAATTCAATTTGCTTAAGATCGTCTTACATTTTTGACAGGTACTTTCGTGGTTCGTCCTTTTATTTCAACAGGGACAACATTACGAGTTGTTTGATCAATGATCTTAGCAGGTTCATATCGAGGTTTATCTTTTCCCTTACGTCTATTGACTAATTTGGTGTAAATTATATCGTCAATGTTAAAACTTGTACCAGGGTCTTCTGGTTTTCGATGTACGATCTTTTCTTTATGAGCTATAATTTTATGGGTCAAATGGTCGTATAAAAACTTAGTTATTTTTGCATGATCTCTTATCATTTGTTGATAGAGTTATTTATCGTAATCTATGTCGAAAATACTTCTACTTTCAGTATGTCCTAGCACTACTTCGAAAGGAGTAAGCTCTGTTGCGGAGTGAATAGTGTTATTATATGCCATAATAGCGTAAGTCATGACTGTAGAAGCGTCAGACGTCTTTTGTTGGTAACGAGCTAAGCGATAAATTTCGATTATTGTGCTGTGAAATCTTTCTACAATTGCCATTGATGATGGGTTATTTGGAGTTCCAATATGAAATTCAATTTAGTACAAAGCCATAGTTTCTTTTATCAATGCGTTGTTAAATTCTGATCCGGGATCGCTATTTATTTTATGCGGAACACCATAAAGTGAAAAGTATTTTAACAATGCTTTGACTACTTCCGGGGTTGACCAATTTTGTATTTCTAGAGCTTGTCCAAGTTTGCTTAACGCGTCTACGATAGTAAGATACATTTTTCCTTCTATAGAGAATAGATCGATAAAAATTTCTTCGAAAGGTTTATGTTGAGTTTGTATTAATTGCATTCTAGGTTTAAATGGATGTCGGTCATATTTCATGCGTTTGCATAAATCGCAATTCCCTATTACAGCTGATGCTATTTCTCTCATTTTGGGTCAGTAGTAGTTTCTACGAAGTTTAGATACTGTTTCTTTAATACCTCTATGACAAGTTTTTCCTTCGTGGTACTGTAATATTAATTTCTTTTGTTCATCTTCATCGATTATGACTGATACTCTTTTTGTGCAAATTATAAAGTCAACGTCTTCAAATAGTTGAGGGGCAACATTAAAGAAAATGTGTTTTAAGTCGTCATGCATAAAATAGATATAATATCTTTTTTTTTTATTTATAGTTGTCCTTTAAAAATTGTTTCATTATCTCGGGGTCGGTTGGAAGATTAACTTCTAGAATTTTGCAGTTTTCGCGCGTTGAGATTATAATATCGTAATCCTTTCTAAACTATTTGTTAAAAATAATTTGATTAGATTTGACGTCAACCGGATCGTCAATTATTTCAAAAGGGGATATATCAGTGTCATCGAAATTATTTTCCAAATCGGAATCAATGTCAGAAGCTGTCATTGTCTCTTCCTCGGATCCTACTGAAATTTCATCGTCTGAGTCTATATTAACTTCTATGGAATTTTCGGATTGATTGTCTTTATGTCATTCACTTCGTTTGTTGTAATTATGATCTTTTCTTGAAGTTTATTAAGTGGAATTCTGGATAAAGCATCTGCATTTGTATTTTGTTTACCACTTTTATAAATTATCTCAAAATCATATTCTTGAAGTCTTAATCTCCATCTAGTTAATTTGCTGTTGGGTTCTTTTAATGAATATAACCAAGCCAATGGGCGATGATCCGTATAAATAGTGAATTTACGACCGTATAAGTAGGGTCTAAAATATCTAACTGACCATATTACTGCTAATAATTCTTTCTCTATAGCGCTATACTTTGATTCTGCTTCGTTCAAAGTTCTACTAGCATAAGCAATTGGTTTATCTTGACCTATAATACCTTGTGAGAGTACAGCTCCCAATGCTTGATTTGAAGCATCCGTGGTAAGAATAAATGGTTTTGTAAAGTCTGGGTATTGTAGAAGCGGGGCATTAATTAATAAAGATTTACAAGTCTCAAAAGATTTTGTCATCATCATCATCATCATCATCAGCCTATAACAGTCCACTGCTGGACATAGGCCTCCTCCAATGAGCGCCATTGCGCCCTGTCCTCGGCTAGACGCATCCAGCTTCTACCAGCAGCCTTCCGCAGATCGTCACTCCACCTGGCCGGAGGGCGTCCTACACTACGTTTGCCAAGACGCGGTCTCCACTCAAGAACTCGTTTACTCCAACGGTTGTCGGTTCTTCGACAAATATGACCAGCCCACTGCCACTTCAACTTGCTAATTCTCTGAGCTATGTCGATGACCTTAGTTCTGTGTCGGATATCCTCGTTGCGGATTCTATCTTTCAGAGAAACTCCGAGCATAGCTCGTTCCATAGCTCGCTGAGCGACCTTGAACTGGTGGATTAGCCGTACTGTGAGTGTCCACGTTTCAGCTCCGTATGTCATGACGGGTAGGACGCACTGGTTGAAAACTTTCGTTTTCAGACATTGCGGTATGGATGACGAGAAAACTTGACGCAATTTTCCGAATGCTGCCCAGCCCAGCTGAATCCTCCGCTTGGCTTCCTTCTCAAAATTGTTTCTACCTAGCTGCAAAATTTGCCCCAGGTATGTGTACTCCGAAACAAACAAAACAAATGTTGGACGACCTAGCATCAGCCTCACGGCGGATAGGCCTCGGTATGAATGTGGATAAGACCAAAATTATGGTTAACGACCGCATTGATCCGCGGCCCGTCATCGTCAATGGAAACCTTCTTGAAAGATTTTGTAGTCTTCGTTAATTATAAATTTACAATTTTTCTTTAGTATTGTCGTCATTGGTTTTGTAATTTTAGCAAAGTCCTTAATAAATCGTCGATAATATCCTACTAATCCTAAAAATGATTTTATTTCTTTCTGAGTTTTAGGGATCGGGTAGTTTAGTACTGCCTTTATTTTGTCGTTATTGGGTTTTAATCCTTCTTTAGTGATCGTATGTCCAAGATACAAAACGCTTTTTCTAAGAAATTCAGACTTATCTAGTTGTACTTTTAAGTTAGCTTTTTGCAGAACATTGAAGATTTTTCTTAGTTTCGCTAGATGTTCCTCAAGCGTACTTGAAAAAATAATGATGTCGACTAAGTAAATTAAGCAATGAGTGCCTTGCAAACCACGTAGAATATTATCCATTGCGCGTTGAAAAGTTGCAGGTGCGGTTTTTAGACCGAAGGGCATCCTGCTAAACTCATAGTGACCAAATTGGGTACTAAATGCTGTTTTAGGTCTGTCTTGTGGATCGACTTCAATTTGATGGTAACCGCTAGCTAAGTCCAGGGTGCTAAAATAAATGCTTTTTCCTAATTTATCAAATAAGTCGCTAATATTTGGAATAGGATATTTGTCATCGAGTGTTATCTCGTTGAGTTTTCGATAATCTAAAACCATTCTAAACTTTGATCCTCCAGATGCATCTGCCTTTTTGGGTACTAAATGTACTGGAGCACTCCATGGAGAGTGACTAGGCTGGATTATGTTATCTTGTAATAATTTTTGTACTTGCGCTTTTATTTCTTGTGTTTGGACAGGAGGTTGTCTGTACGGTTTTATGTAAATAGGGTCTTCATTTCTTGTCCTAATTCTGTGCTTAACGTCGTTTGTAAATGTCAAAGGGATATTTTCGTTATAAAATATATCTCTGAACTCAAAACAAATGTTACAAATCATTTCCTGCTCCTCTGGATTCATGTGATCCATCTTAAGTTTTGATAGGTTTTCTATGAGAACTTCATTGGTTCGACCATTGTTATAAATATAATTTGAATGTATTTTATTAACCTTAAAAGGTGCTATGATTTCAATTGTAATGTGTTGAGCAGTTCCATTTTGTATTGTTACAACTGCATTTCCGTTTTCTGTATTTATGATACTACGAGGCATTTGAACGCCAACGCAAAATTGCGTGGAGTCAATAATTCCTGTTCCGTTCGGTAAATCGGTAGGAACTTCAACTCTATGCTCCGAGTAAGGCTCTAATTTAATAAAAAAAAAACTATAATATAATTTATTTACACATATTCTATATAAATTAGAAATATACATTAGGAAGTAATAACAGATAAAAATGGAAACTAATAAATTAGTAAACTATGAAAAAAAAATGTCAAGTCAGTCTGTCAGTCGGAGTGTGGTAGGGCAGCACCATCATCAAAGCCAAACAGCTTCGCTGCTGGCTTCCATTTATGTCGGGTGCCTCGAATGCACATGCTAGTCGCTCTAAATATAGAAGTTATTATCCGAGCTCTTAGCCAGCCCAAGACGCAAGACAAAGAGCGGTCCCAGCGAGATGCAAGTGCTTCCCCGAGGTGTTTCACAAAGGTGGCCATTTGTGGTGCAAAGACTCCATCTACGGAGGTGACAAGGGGTGTAAATGTGGCATGACGCAGCTCGCAGGCATTGGCATATTTGTTTTGCTTTTCCGATTCGGCAGATTTTAAGACAGAAGCAACAGGGCGTGAGATGTAAGAAGGAGCGTCGGTGTCTACGACACGGATATCGAATAACGCCTCCCTCTGGGCAACCCACACACAGGCTCTAATTTAATTGGCTACTTTCCTAACTAGTCAGTCTTTTAGATTATCAAAAAATATTGGACACGTATTTTTTATTTTGTCAATTAAACAAAAAATTACGAAGATATGGCGCGTTGAAGTTTCGCGTGACGTCACTTGTTCCTACACTTTGTATGAGCGTTTTAGGAACAAGTGACGTCACGCCTCGTCACGCGGAATTTCAACGCGCCATATCTTCGTCATTTTTTGTTTAATCGTCAAAAGAAAAATTACGTGTGTAATATTTTTTGATAATGTAAAATACGGACTAATAAGAATTATTCTTTTTTTACCTAGGAAACATCCCTATTATATGATTTTTTATGGTACTATTTATTTTAAATAAAATTGGTAAAGTCACTTCTGGTGTTCTTAAAATTTTATTTTCAAAGCCAACTGATGCGTTTAAAATTGTAAGTAAGTCTATTCCTATTAATCCGTCGTAGAATTTATATACATCAAAAATATAAAATTTACAGTAAAGGTTAACACGAAAAATTTTGAATATCGGCATACAAATAATTTCTTCATGTCGGCTAGTAGCGTGCGTACTCACTACTTCGAACGGTTCTTTCTGTTTAAAATGCGTGAAGTATTTGTTTGCAATTTTGTTGCTTATGAATGAACGAGTGCTCCCGGTGTCGATCATTAGTTTTACTTTCAGTTCTGGTATTTCAATGTAGGGCAACGTTTGTATGTTATCGTTTAGACATTTCTGTTGTTCGAGGCACGTACGAGAAAATTTGCTATTTCTGGGGTAGGCAATTCCGTCTCGGTTTGATAGGATTGTTGCGAACTAGTTGAGGGATTTAAACCCGTTATTTGGTTTAAGTTCGTGTTTCTTGTATTAAAATTGTCTCTAGCGGGACGAATATTATTTTGGTAGAATCCCAAGTAGCACAGTTAGCCTTAAAAAAGATCACTTTAGGTATAACTCGGAACTTCATGACTTAATAAACAGTTAATATGGTTCAACCGGGAACTTAGAGCTGCGTAATACGCATTAGTCTGTATAACAGCATCATAAAAGTGGAAACAGATACTATTGTTACGGGATCAGAGTTAGTGCAGATGTGAAAAATGCCTTCTTACAGTCTTTTTGCATTGGTTGCTTAAGAGCATTTTAGTGGTAGTAAAATATGATAATTGCTGTTTAAAGGCGTAGAATTATACCACTGAAATGCTAGCGTCTTTAAGTGTCACTGTGAACTACCGTACAACCAACAGTTTTAGAGTAGTGTGATTTAACACAAAAAGTTCCACATTGGTTCGCCACAGATCTGTTATAAGCCTCTTTTTCAAAGCTGTTAAAAGGTATTTTATTAACACATGTGAACACCAAAGGTATTTCGAGATCCTTCTTTAACTCAGAAATGCAGTATTTGGCTGTGAAATATACCAATATATTGTTTTAGTCTGCATAAAAGAACTCTTTACATATATTATAACGCACGAAGCTGCAATCAGGTTTATGTTAGTCAATTGTTAATTCTTAAACGGCCATTTCAATAGTTGTTGGCGTACATGGGTACTTAAATAATACAAAATGCTAAAAAAAACTTGGAAAATTAAAGCAAGATCAGGTGGAGTAAGGAGAAAAGTATTGAAGGAATATTTGACCATTATAAATTCTGATAAAAACCAACCTACAACCAACAAGATAGAACCGACAATAAGTTCTTGCAAAGATCAAAGTGCGACAGTTCATATTTCAAAAGGTGGTTCCGTATATAATATAAATAATATGCCGAGTTCTATAAATACCGAGAAAGACGAATGTGAAAATCAATCTAGATGCTCCAGTGAAGATCATTATCATAGTGCGATAATACATTTTTCTGAAGAGGGTTCCGTACAATATAGAAACTACGATAATGTCGATTGTTCTATTCTTGATGATGAGTCTTATATTACACCTACACCAGCTAGCTCCTGCTCCGATGAGAGTGACACAAACGATGATTTAGCTGAGTACAACAAACAGACAGTCTTTCGTAAGAAAATAAGAATCTGGGCCGCTGAAAAGCAGATTAGTCATGCAGCTCTAAAGGATCTGGCAGCCATTATGAACGAATTTATTCCCCAGATATTACCAAAAGATCCGAGATCAATTTTAGCTACTCCGAGGGAAATAAATATAAAATTAATAGAAGGGGGTGAATATTGGTACAACGGAATAGCTAAGCCTTTATTAAAAATACTGGAAAATTGGGCTGATGTCCCAGAGGAAATTGCGTTAAATATAAATTTTGATGGGCTACCGATTTTCAAAAGCGCCAAGCATGAATTTTGGCCAATTTTATGTAATATCTTCGAAAATCAGAGGACACAACCATTTATTATTGGAATTTATTTTGGAGTGGGTAAACCTAAAAATTTAGGTGCTTATTTAGAAGATTTTATAAATGAAATGAAAATATTACTGGAAGTGGGAATTAAAATCCCACAAACTGATCAGAAAATTAAAATTAATATTAGATGTTTTATTTGTGACTCACCTGCAAGGGCTTATATTAAGGGTGAGTAAGTTTTTTAATAATTTATGTAGTGAACCAAATGGCATTTATTTACATTTATACTTATAACACTGATTTTACACACTCTCTCTCTCTCGACAATAAGTACATCTCATTTTACTCCACAACTAACCATTCTCAGTCTTGTCAATAATATGCGCGTCAAGGTTAAAATAGAGCATTCTGGTTTAACCAGTCGGTAAGAAATTTTATTCGTCTTCTTTTTTTCAGGTGTTTGTAACTTTAATGGGAAACATGGTTGCTTAAAGTGCGTAATCGTTGGTGAATACTCGCACAGTTCTCACACTGTTGTATTTCCCAACACAAGGTGTCTTGAGAGAACCAATGATGGATTTAGAAATAAACTTTATGGGGCACACCACAAAACTGACTCCCCGCTACTTACTCTCCCGATTGATATGGTGAAGGATTTTCCAGTCAGTGATTCACTGCACCTTATTGATTTGGGTATTATGAAACGATTATTAGTGGGTTGGCGGGATGGAAATTTCGGAAAACGCATAACTAAATGGCGTGCGAGTGACATTGAAAAAGTTACACAATTTTTAAAGCGATGTGTTTTGCCTTCCGAAGTGCATAGAGCGGTACGAGGCTTAGATACCCTAGCATATTGGAAAGCTTCAGAGTTTCGAGCTTTTTTCTATTATCTGAGTATTGTAATACTACATGAAGTTTTGAGTCCTGGTGCATATTGTCACTTTTTGATGCTGTATTGCAGCATTACAATTTGTTCTAGCGAAAACTACCGACCGATGCTTCCACTTGCAGAACAACTGCTGAGATATTTTGTAGAGCATTATAAAGATTTTTATGGCGCTGATTATGTCACGAGCAAGTAAATTTACTTCATGTTGCCAAGGAGGTAGAAAATTTTGGAACTTTACATTCTTTCAATGCATATCCGTTCGAAAACAAATTATACACGATAAAGAGGATGCTAAGAATGGGCCAAAAACCTTTGCAACAAGTAGCAAAACGGCTAGCAGAAAACATTGTAGAAGAGACAAGGACAGACTTAACTGTGAAAGAATCTGAATATCCGTTTATACTGGAACATCAAAAGCTAAAAAAAGTTCTTCATTTTGAACATTTTAAACTTTCAGCACAAAGAAAAAACCGTTATTTTTTAACAGTTGATAATGAAATTATTGAAATCAATCGCATAATTAATGTGACAACAATTAATTGTTTTAAACTGAATAACATGGAAGATGTATTTGTAAATCCTATAAAGTCCTCTCGTCTAGATATATACAAATGCAAAATTGTACCAAATGTACACCGCATTGAGGTCGTGTTAAGCCCAGTAAAAATAAAATGTAAATTAGTAAGCGTTGAACGTGAACTTTACCAATATTTTATACCTTTATTACATACATTATCATAGGCCTATTGTTTTGTTTCGCCGTAGTTAAGGAATAAAAAGCTGTAATTCTTTATATTTTTTTATTTCTCAATTCCACAAAATTTTACTTGAAAATCATACATGACTATGTAGTGTAACAATTGCGATTAAGAAAAAAAACCTACTTCTCATCATAGTTATAAAAAAAAAATGTAACTCTAACTAACTCAGTCTCTCTTAACTTCTTATCATAATCATAAAACTGTCAAAATAAATAATACTCTTTTAACTAAATCAGTCTCTCTTAACTTCTTATCATAATCATAAAACTGTCAAAATAAATTTAACTTTTTCTTTTAACTAAATCAGTCTCTCTTAACTTCTTATCATAATCATAAAACTGTCAAAATAAATTTAACTCTTTCTTTTACTTAAATCAGTCTCTCTTAACTTCTTATCATAATCATAAAACTGTCAAAATAAATTTAACTTTTTCTTTTAACTAAATCAGTCTCTCTTAACTTCTTATCATAATCATAAAACTGTCAAAATAAATTATACTCTTAACTTTAATTAACTCAGTCGTGAGAGTCAGAATGGCGGGTGTACCTTCACAATTATATAAAATAACTATAACAAAAAAAAATAGAACATTTAAAAAAAATTAGTAGGAACATTGTTTGGACAACAGCATTCGTCAGCGGTCAATAAGTTCTTGGTAAACTGGCATACACCCGCTATCCTTACAGTCAGGACGGCGGGTGTAACTCCACAGTATAATAACTTTATGTACTGGGAGGTACAATTATTTTAAAAGTAGGTACTAAATAATAGGTTTTAAGTACATATTTTTAGTATATTTGTTTTATATATTTGTGAAGGTACAACCGCCATTATTACTCTCACACTCGGGACTCTTCATTTAAAACTTATACATTAGTATGTAGTAGAACATGCAGACTTGAAGAAAAAAAATAAAAATAATAAAATAAAAAAATTTTTTTTTTTACAAAAAGCATAAAATATGAATTTTTAAACATAAATTAACGTTTACATGAAATAATAAGTCAAAAATCATTCTAAAATATTTTTTAAACGTGAGAAGTAAGGCTGGAAACAGTGCTCAACCGACGGTCAGCGCTGACATTGGTTAGATACGTCCAATGTTACTTTTCATTGATATAGCTACGTCCAACCGCTGTCAGCGCTGGCCGTCGGTCAAGCACTGTTTTCAGCCTTACATTTACTATCTAATCTTAGATAGGATAATAATAAAACTATAGTATGTACAGTCAACCAATTTGATACCTTGGCCACTATAGAACCTTGTCGCGTTAACTACTAGATAATTAGAACGTCAGTGCGGGTCAAAGGATTTTTTTTCGATCACAACATGCAGTAAACGTGGAGTTTAAATAACCATTTTCAATCCATGACATGAGAAGAAAACGAAGTTTTGACAGACGGACAGTGACAATTCAAGTTTTTAATTCATAAGCAAAACTCCTTTCTTACTCATTATCGTTGACACATGTTCGCAAAGATCATGTTGTCATGAATCATGAGTCATGATAACATGTCATTCATCACGCAATAATCGCTGTCGTAGGACATAAACAAATTGATTCCTTATGACATGGTTCGAAAGTGGCCTAGGAATCAAATCAAATTGGTTGACAGTACATACATAAACTTGTACTTATTAATAAAATTGATTCATTACTGAAGCAACAAGAAAGATATTCGTAGTAAATCCTTAATATTGCAGGGCAGGTCAGCCGGGGCCCGGGGTAACAAATAGACACTTTAGTTTAATTTAATTACTAAAATAGGTAACATGATCAATACAAAAATCGCATAAAAACGTTAAAAAATTCTAATTTATACTAAATTACTTAAATAACTGTGATAGCGACTGTTGTGACAAATAACTAGTACTTAGAACTTACTATTTTAACAGGTGAATAATTATAAAATTTGACGTTTGATTTGCCTCTACCTGTAATGAAGGCCAATAGTGTTAAATTCCTAGGTGTACAACTGGATACCCAGTTGCGCTGGTCAAGTCATGTAACCTTGCTAAAAAAACGATTGGCCAGCGCTTGTTACGCTTTAAAAAATCTATCTAAAATGCTGAACACTTCTGCACTTAGGTCAGTTTATTTTGCATACTTTGAAAGTATATTAAGGTATGGTCTTGAGGTTTGGGGTAATAGCGTGTACATAGAGTCAGTTCTGATTTTACAAAAAAAGGCTATTAGGCACATCGAAAGAGCAAAGCCTCTTGAACACTGTCGTCCTCTCTTTGTAAAACATGGGATACTAACTGTGATAGCCCTGTATATATATCTGGTATGTATTTTTATTTACAAAAATAAGTTTAGATTCGTACGTAAGAGTAATAATATTAATAATAGGCCACGTAGACTGGAATGTAATTTTGACATCAAACTACCTAATTCTAAAAACTATTTACAATTTAAAAGGAGTATTGAATTTAATGGAATAAAAATCTATAATAATTTGAATGATGACATAAAGAAATGTAATAATGTATGCGAATTTTCCAAGAAATTAAAATCTTTTTTACTTGTACGACCATTTTACAGTCTGAAAGAATATTTTGAAAAATTGTATGAATAGACATTTTTATTATTAGTTATTGTATTGTAAGAAATAAGAAAGTATTTATTTAGAGTAAAAGCGTTTGCATAATCAGTATCCAGTGGGCCCCAAACTAGGCTGATAGAATAAGACTTTTGCGTGCCATATTGTGGCGGAGCATGCATTCATGTAACTGTATCTAACTACATGACTATATTAGCACCTGTGTATGTTCCAGCAAAATAAATTCATTTCATTTCATTTCAAAATGGCAGTTTTATTCCACAGTTACAGTGTTCCTTTATCGCCAGAGATTAAAAACTTGTGCATTTGTTACTTAGGGTACACTATCTACATCCAAAAAAATCGGCCAAATGAGTTTTTTTTTTTCAAACAAAAATTTTTGTCAAGAAAGGCGAATGTCTTTTGTGGCGAAAAAGTAACAACTTGCATTTATCATTGTTCAAAACTAACACAAATCTTCATTTTCTATTTTATTATCAGCATTCTCTGTGTGCTCTGCATTATCTGTCTCATTTTCAGTAATGTTCTCATTGATTTCGTTTATTGGTTGATCACGATTTTCATTTATTAGCTCCTTTGATTGATCGCCGTGTGGAGGTTGAGTATCATTACTGTTAGTTGCTATTTGACGAGTTCTTTTAGAAGAAGTTCGAACGTTTTTCATAGCCTTCCGCTTCATATTTTTTATACTTGAAGGCCGGTTTTTTATACTTGAAGCAATTTACCGCGTAGCTGTTCACGCAAGTATATTTAATTTGTAGAGTCATATTTTCCATGTAGTATTTGTTTGTTAGTTATTTATCTCAAAAGCAAAAATTCCTTGTAACGTTTCACCTAGTCGCGTTTTGTCGCGGCAGAACAAAATCTCCATAGTTTTTTATACTTGAAGCAATTTACCGCGTAGCTGTTCACGTAAGTATATTTAATTTGTAGAGTCATATTTTCCGTGTAGTATTTTTTTCTTTGACCCGATGATTGATGTTTTTTTTTAAACGCATCGTAGTTATAGGTAGTTCAATTTCTAAAGCCGAGTTTAGACCTGCAAAAAAAATCGTGCAAGTTGCATTAGATTGCGGCGCTTGATTGAGCATTTCAATCTCGGTTGCTTTAGGGCCTCGCAATGTAATGCAACTTGCACGAGTTTTCTTGCAGGTCTAAACTCGGCTTTAGAGGCTATCAAACTCATTGGAATATTATCTTTATTACTAATACTTAATAGACAATACTCTGTCATTTATGATAGTCAATATTTTACATTTTTAGGATGCGATTTCAAATTACTACAGTACATAGTAATTTTAAGACCGCTTTTGTGGCTGGTTTAGATTTTACAACTCATTTATTGGTCTAATTTATTGAATCAGGCGTTACTTTGCGGAGGTCCATATTAATGAACTAAAACAATTACTTTGCTCACCCGCGACCTAAGGTCAAACCTAAGGAGCAAAGTAATTGTTTTAGTTCATTTATTGGTCCTTGTGATGAGCAAGATTTTAGGATTTAATTAGATTTTGATTAAATTTTAAACTTGTACCAAATTGAATTCACTTAGATAAAACATTGCTTTCAATAAAAAATAGGTTCATCAAGTTACATATCATCATCATCATCATCATCCCAGCCTAAGTACGTCCCACTGTAGGCCACAGACCGCCTCTCAGAATGAAAGGGCTTGGGCCGTAGTTCTCACGCGCGCCCAGTGCGGATTGGGAACTTCACAGACACCATTGAATTTCTTCGCAGGTGTATACAGATTTCCTCGCGATGTTTTCCTTCGGCGTAAAGATCATGTTGAATTTCAAATGTAAGTTAAGTTACATCTAAAAAAATTTAAATCAACCCTAAAAATCACTACCTAATCTTTATGAATTTGGTGCTTCAGCGCGAGCCAGCAGGAGTGATAGAACCCCAATAGATGTATGTAAGTACATACATAGGTAGTTAGGTTGATATTGTTATGGAGTAATTTCGGTGGCCAACTGTTCCTCACCAGTTGCAATTCATGAAATGGTGATTTCTAAGAGAACATTCACAAGTTATTTTCGTGGTTTTTTTACAGTCAATATTTTTTTTATCACGGACTAAATCAGTCTTAAAATCTAAACCGGCAACAGAAACGGTATTAAAATAAGTATACGGTTTATTCAGAGGGCCTATCTATTATCACATGTAGTAATTTGGAATGGTTACTCAGAAATGTAATTCATTCAGGGCTGGGGTGCTATAAACACCTCAGCATTAGGCTGCGTATCCACCGGAGCTGTGCGAGAATGCGTTGCGAGGGACGTGTTTGTCATGAACCAATAGAAACACTTCATTTAAAAGGTCCTAAGGGAATGAAATGTTTCTATTGGTTCATGACAAACACATCCCTCGCAACGCATCCTCGCACATCTCTGCTGGAAACGCAGCCTTATGCTGAGCCAGTGTCCCATTTACAACCGCAATGACACATTTTTCTTTATTTTTCGTGTTTGTCTTTTGTTTTGTAAAATATTGATGATGATAAATAATAATAATAAATAAATATCACGGAACAATGCACACCAATTGACCTAGTTCCAAAGTAAGCTAAGCATAGCTTGTGTTATGGGTACAGTCGAGCTCTCCAATATCTGTACAGCCAACCGTTCATAAATATCTGTACATAGACCTTATTACCGTAACATAAGGTTCATGTTTATATATTTATGAACGGTTGGCTGTACAGATATTGGAGAACTCGACTGTACAAGGCAACGGATAAACATACTTATATAGATAGATACATACTTAAATACCAGCGTTAAATACATGTATACACACCCAAGACCTGAAAACAAATATTCGTATTATTCATACAAATATCTGCCCCGACGCGAGAATCGAACCCGGGACCTCAAGCTTCGTAGTCAGGTTCTCTACCTACTAGGCCATCTGGTCGTCGATGATGAGTCTTGTGTTGTTGTAATGAAATGAAATGAAATGAAATGAAATGAAATGAAATATTTATTTGCTCTAGACATGGTAAAATGGTCTTATAAAATAGTTCTAATGTGCTATGACATGTCTAGCCAGATACATTGGCATGCAAAACATTGTCTTATATTCTAAAAAGGATTTATTTAGCTGAAATATTTACATTTTTAATGTTGAAACCTAGGTTAAATACAGTTTATTTAAAAATTTAATTAAGGTTTAGTGTCAATTTGGCAGTGGAATAATTTTATTTGTATTTTTTATTGTAAGTATTCTTTAATTGAATAAAATGCTTTATCCTTAAGCCATTGAAATAATTTAAATCTAAATTTGTTCCGGGGCAACTCAGATATGCTCTTAGGTAGCCTATTAAAAATTCGTATTGCCATTGGGACACAGTTTCTGCGATATAAGTGTGTGTTAGTTTTGGGGTAAATTAATTTTTCCGGGAATCTTGTATTAAAATTACATATTTGGTCTTTCCTTTTGAAGTAGTATGGATATGATTTGACGAAGTTGCATATTTCAAAAATGTATTTTATTGTAAATAAATGTATTTTCTTTCTTTAATTTTTTATCAAAATGGTAGGGTTTGTGTTCGGCAATATCGGATGGTCTTACTATGACGTTTCGTAATTACACAAAGCTGTATTTACACGACAGTAGTGAAACGGTACGGTTACCTCGAAATGTACATTTTGGTAAAAGTAGCGATTTTTGACTTTACACTTTATATACCTACGGCAGATTAGTATCTGTAAGACTGGTTTTGGTACATAAAATGACGAGATCTATAAGAATTTCACACAGACGAACGGATACTTTTTAGGGTTCCGTAGTCAACTAGGAACCCTTATAGATCGCCATGTCTGTCCGTCTGTCTGTCTGTCTGTCTGTCTGTCCGCGGCTAAGCTCAGAGACTGTTAGTACTAGAATGCTGTAATTTGGCATGAATATATATATCAGTCACGCCGACAAAGTGATTACATAAAAAAAATAAAAATTTTTTTTAGGGTAACCTCCCATAGACGTAAAGTGGGGGTGATTTTTTTTTCTCCACTAACCCTATAGTGTGGGGTATCATTGGATAGGTATTTGAAAATAAATATGAGTTTTCTAAAACCATTTTTTTATAAAATGAATATTTTCGGAGATATTCACTCCGAAAGTTAAAAAAAAAATGTGTCCCCCTCTAACTTTTGAACCGCACGTCAACCACACATTAATAAAGTTTGCAAAGATTTTTTCGTACCTGCTACGGAACCCTATCTTGGGCGTGTCCGACACGCTCTTGGCCGGTTTTTGGTAATTTGAATGATCTACGGGCGACTGGACTGAGTTACCAACTTACCACCGTTATGGTCCTTGTGCCCTTGAACTATTTGAAGATAGCTTGTTTGTTTGGCTCACACTTCGTAAAATGGCTTTTTAGGGTTCCGGAGCCAAAATGGGCAAAACGGAACAGTTTCGTCATGTCTGTGTGTCTGTCTGTCTGTCTGTCCGTCCGTCTGTCTGTCTGTCCGCAGCTTAACGCAGTGGCTATTTGTGCTATAAAGCTAAAAACCTTCCATAGACGTAAAGTGGGGGTGATTTCTTTTTTCTCGTCTAACTTTAGTGTGGGGTATCGTTGGATAGGTTGGATTCGTTTGCGAAATATTAGTGCTTACATTTTAGCGATTTTTAATGAACTGTTTTAAAACCTTGTAAGGAGATACGGAACCCTTCATGTACGAGTTCGACCGACTCTCACTTGATCGCTTTTTTTTTAAATGCAGCTTCAGGGTTTTTGTTTTAGTTTAAAATTAATTTGCAATAGGTACTTCCCTAAAATTAGCTCAATTTGTGCAACCTTGCATCTTACCTAACGTCCCAGTTTGTTTTATGACTAGTTTTAAGCCTTGCCTCAAGTCTTAACATAATTATTAGTACATTACTGCAGCGGCCGCGAAATAGGGGATTGCCGGCCGAGTAGTAATAGATGGCCGAGTGTTAACGAGGCCATCTAGAGATACGAGGCCGGCAATCCCTGTTCGTGGCCAAGGCTTGTATAGTGCTTTTCTCAAATAAATCCAAGGAAATGACACGAATGTTCAACTTATATATTCATATTTAATTCAAATTGTTTTTTTTTTGATTCCCGCCAAAATATTTTTTTTCCAGCAATTTATTTGTAAGCTGTTCCAGTTAATGTTTTTGACGCAAAATCTTGAGATGATTTATATTTATTAAAAAATTACAACCTTATTAATTGGTTATTTTAATAAATTGTTAACAATAAACGCCAATCCTTCTTTATTTTATTAAATCTAGCCAAGTAAGATATTAAAAAGTAAATTCACAAACTAAATTTTTCTTAATTGGCAGTATGTCATTGATAGTCAATAAAAGAAAATACGACCCACTAAAACAAAAGACAATCTCTTTGCTGGCCTTGGCCAGCAATGTTTGTATGAAATTCCATTATTGTCGTCTAATTTGAAATTAGAACGAATCTTCCTCAACTGCTATACAATGGCATACTTCATGTCCTATTGTCACGACTATAAGGACCACATTTCCTTGGATGTTTGAGAAAAATTACTTATATAGCTATTATAATTGCAGAATTAAGCACTTACCAATAAACTATTGACCTTCTGTTTTCGGCTTAAGTACTTAATTTGCCTATATTTCGATAAACAATTATTTTTCTTTTTTTTGCACTGACACTGTAACTTTTGTTCGCTTTATGCACTTGAGTGGCTGTAAAATTTCAGCTGTGAGGTGTCGACGGACTCGAATGCTACAACGTGACGTGTGGGGCGGTCAAGGCCACGGCTGCCACCAGCGACGTGAATTCTCGTCGCGGCTACTGAAGTTGCAAGTAAGCTGGTTTGCCGATTTTAACTTTATAAAATTTAACGTGGGTAGCTGTTGTTTTCAATAATAAGTCATACTTGTACCTACAACCAACAATGCAATTAAACATGGTTGATACAAAGAAAGTTGCTCCACTTGCAGAGCTAATAAAGTAACCAAACTTAGTTCTATGGGAAGTCAAGTTATCAGTTTTAATAATTATTTAAACTCAAAATTGATGAACTGAAACAATCACTTTGCTCACCCGCGACCTTACGATAGTTAAGTTTATGTAAAAAATGCGTGTTCATGCAGTTCCTCCACCTCCACACGGTACGAACACACACAAATCACACAAACCCAATCATCACCACCACCAAACTACACTGACGCGTTTCGAGCTCAACCAGAGCTCATCTTCAGAGTTGGTACCACAACCGTACGCTATTATTATTATTATTATTTAATTTTTATTTCGGGCTGCATAGGCCCATATAAAAAATACCTTAAAGACTAACAGACATATTTATATTATAACTACCAAATGTTAGACAAACATTTACACGTACGTTTGTACATACGTGTGTGGTGTTGTTTTGAGCCTTTTTCTGGGGCTTTTCTGTGCTTCCATGTTTCAGTTTGTATTTAGTATGAAATGTATGGATTTCACAGGATGACCTTAAAAGTAATATAAAATGAAGTTGAAAAATAAAAAAAATACAATAACCCTTCCTTCTTCGCAGTCGCGTAAAAAGATACTTCATATCACACTTGTTAAAAGTTGGCTTAGTAGTGACATCTCTTGTTCGGGTGAGCGAGTAGTTCCGAAGGAGTGTTGAAGTCTCTCGATGAGGGTATAGATGCGCTGTATGATTGATACATCGCACATTTCAGTCTGTTAAATAATCACCTTTTGCAGTGAGACCGTATCACTGAAGAAGGTGATTATTTAACAGACTGCAATATGCGATGTATGGGAAAAATTCGAGTCTAAACTCCTGACCAGTGGTGGTGTAGGGGAATAGCACGCGGCACGGAATGCTGAGGACCTGGGTTCGATTCCCAGCATTGGTCTTTTTTCTGGGGTTTTTTTTCTGTGCTTCTATGTTTAAGTTTGTATTTAGTGCCAAAAAGGATAGAGAAACTAACAGTAACAAGTGAAAATAAACGGATCACTCACGTCTTAAAACGAGTTTAACTCGACATGTTTCGGGCTAATCCGTAGCCCTTCCTCTCGGAGTCGCACGTCACGGCGGCTGCCAAACGTGCACTGCGTGCTAACGCCCTGTTCGCGCGGCTACTCGACGCAACTGACAGCGACACACAACTACCCCCGTTTTCATCATCACTTTTATTGTCATTGTCAAATGTAAAGTAAAACTTTATTTCTTATTTTTATAATTTTAATGTGTTTGTACCCCGAATCGTGGTTTCCACGTGACAGGCATTGCCTAGTGTGGGACCAACGGTAATCGTTTTTGTAAAGACATCTTCTTTTAATAAACTATTTTTATTTTTATTTATTTATTTATTTGTATGTAGTTAATTATAGTTTTACACTTGTTACTGTCAATATTTCATATCAATTTCTATTTAACGTAAAGAAAGCAAATTAATGTAGGTAAAAGTAATATAGTAAATTTATATATAAATGATATAAACAAATTTATATTGCATAATTTACTTTATGCATAAGACACAAAATTATAAACTTTCGCTGACCAGTCAAATTATAAACTAGGTTGTGTCAAGTACTTTTTGGACTCTAAGAGCGCGCGCAGACAAAGAGCGGTCTGGAATTCTGAGTTTGGTGTTCAGAGTTCTGTGTTTTGACCACTCGAGAGTTCCGTTCGCCTGCTGTGTGCATTACCTTAAGAGACTCAGTACATTTGAAAGAACGCAGAACTCGGAACTCAGAACTCCAGACCGCTCTCTTTAAGTTTTTGTAAATAAATGTAGAGTATATGTGTCTACAAAACACACAAAGCATGCACAGTTTGACTCTGACCCCCAAAACAATCCCAAAATCAATACACTGAAAAATGAGCTTTGGATCCCACCTGTAATGCTCATGGCCACACAAAGAAGATTATGTGATTCCAACGATGATCCTCTTGGCAGCCAACATATTAACAGAATTGATGTACAGTCAAGGTCATATATATGTACATTGTATATTTCCAAGGTGTTACAAATATCTATAACTCTATGCCATTAACCGCAAGGTTGATGTTCACACAATATTTGATGCAATGACTGTATAGATATTTATGCCTTCAACTTAGATTATTTATGTAGCCTTCAACTGTATCATATCAGAAAATTATTCCACCGGGGAAATTACTTTATTCGCATAGTTGCAAGGCTCGGCATGTTTCTTGTCCGAATTTGTTTTAACCCAAATCTTTCTGAACCATACAAATCTATTTTAAAATAATACACTAGCAACTAATTGAGCTGATACATGTATATCACTGCACTTGTATTTTGAGTCGCACTTGTTTTGAGGCGCACTTATTGCAAGCTCGGGGAGTTCATTCCACAAAATTGCTAAATTTTCTTCTTCTGTTTTGATGTTGATTGTTACTTTCTCTTTTCTTGTTTTGAGTACCTACTCCTCTGACATGCAGCTTTCCCACACAAGTACAGCTTCTTCAATCTGCAGCCGTTGTGATACAACATAACTTTTAAGAGTTTGGATTGAAATATTTGCTTCTATTGCACCTACTTTCCTGCCTAATAAACTGATGCGCAATTTCTAGTCCTTCTAATTCTGTATTTCAGCAGTGGATAGCCAGCAGCTCAGGTTTGGCGTTATCTTCTTGGGTCGGGCAGCAGGGCAAAGCGGTGTGTTCGTAGAAGATGGTAAATGAGCAGTATGCAGTTAGTATGCAGTTGAAGAGAGTCGTTTTCTATTTTTATTTAATACAATCTCAATACAATCATTAAGTATTTTCACAAAAATGTCACTAGTCTGTCGACTGTCTGTCACTGAAGGAAGGCACTGACACTGACTGAAGCAAAAGCACACACAACTACACATATGTTTATGTGTACATTATTATATCGCAACGTGTCCAAGATGGCGATTTGTCAAGCTTTGTTTCATGTTAAAATATTTTCAATTATCACTGCAATCCGAGTTTTGTGGATACATGTTGTCGACTCAAAAAAAATATTTTTTATTCTTTTGTAACTGAAGACAGATTTTAAACAAATCCGCCTTACTTCAATTTTATTATTGGGATCAGCTTGAGATAAGAAAATACCATACCAAAACCTCAAACGTTACTTATCGCATTCTCATCCCAATTTGACACAAGAAACGACAAAAAATGACAGCTTACGAAGTCCAATCCTATCCACATTTTGGTACCTGCCGAATAGACAACATAACGCTACGTCGCACTCGGCTCTCGGGGATTCGGGGGTTTTAGTTTTTCTTATTTATGAGTTAAATTGTAATGGTTTGATATTCCCGCATTGACAAAGTAATTATTAGAGAGTTCTTTATATGTTTGACAGAAAACGCGACCTCAATCGCTCTGTTTTCTAAAAAACTTTGACAGCTGCCAATAATTCCCCTACAATGATGACGAGGCTTCCCGAATAGGAAAATAAAGCTCATCCCAATCTCAGCCCAAACCTGTCGCAAACCAGTGCTTTTTGGCGTTCCTGAATAGGAATCCTATCCCAATCCTCGCTCAAACGATTCCGTTACCGATCGCAAACCGTTTTGGGCCAGTCCTGAATCGAGCCCCTGAGCGTTAACTAGTTCTTGGAATTATTCCTCTTCCTTTGGACAGCAACGTTTGCTTTCAAATTTATTTGGTTGCTAGATCCGTTTCTTCCTTTAAGTCCTTGAAAGGGCACGGTGTACACTGAATATAATGTTGTAACTCACAGTTTTTTCACCGAGGAATGAGATCCTACCGGCTGCGCCAGAGATGGGTTGGTGCTGGTCCTGAAGAGGTATGACTCGTAGCTCTGGATCGCCGACTGGAACGGAGCTCGAAGCGCGATTATTTCAGTCAACGTCGTGGTAGACTTTCTTAGAGGGTTTTTTAAATACTTTGTTCGGTATAGAATGAAATAAATTATTCAATACAAACTTAGGTTTTTTATTTTACCTTTAGTTTTACAATTAGACGTTGTAACGCCTAAAAATTTGAGTCGGCGTTTATGTTGTATTTCTACTGTACAGAGATTAATTAGTCATACTGAAGTCTCATTTGATGCACAGTCTCTGCGTGGTGACTTTTGCCAGGGGACCCCTACTTGCTCCTTTGTGGATTCCGCGTTTCCAGGCTGCGATCGACACCGGGTCGGCAAGCCTACAACATCGTATATAAGACGTACTTACCAGGGTTTCGCCGTATGGGGCGATGACCGCTGTGTATGGAGACGCGGCCTGACACCCCGTTATGGATTATCACTTCCTCGGTCATCCTTCTATTACACAAAACACACGTAAGACTCGGATGCGCAGGACCCGAATGCTGGCGGCCAGGGCATGATGACTCACGCAATTTCGCCACTAGGCGACCTCGCCGGGGAATTACGCGTCACATTTCGACTGTGTACAACTTTAACCACTAATTTCTGTGCATTTCTCGTTGAATAAACATAATATTATGCGAGCTCCACTGCGCAATCAATGTTGTTTGGCAGCGGTCACGTTTGACAGGTGTCAGTCAAAACGTTCGGTAACCGGTTCTGAGGCCCACACGCCGCGCGACGTACACTGATTTCCGAACGGGCGCGCGAATGCCGTGTGCGGCGGGGTTTAGATGCCGACTGATTCGTGCCTGGCAACATTGCTGACGCGCAGCAGGCCTTTCACTTTTTTCGTGGCAAATGGCTGATGCAATCCTCGGAGCGGATTAAATTTCCTAAAGAGAGTTTATTTGGTGTTCTAGGGAGGTGATTCCTACACAGGGAAATTCCACGATGCCTGATTGCTAACCTCAGTTAAGGGCAAAGGTGAGCATTGAATATTTCAAGTTGTGTTATAATGCCGCATGTACTTAGCGGCGTCCCGTGACTAAGTCACCTTGTTTGTTTTAGATTCCATTCCTCCCGGCATGTAACTAAATAGTCTCACTTCGAGCTTCGCGCTTCTGAGCCAAAAGGCCATTTTTCACATCCTACTTAACTTCTCAACTCCTTGAGATGCCCAACCGGTAAGTTTTATTACAATCATAAAAAACGTAAACCCACGCCGACGCGTTAGATTGACGACTTGTATCTAAGGGTGTATTTTGTTCATTGCAGGGCAATGTGTCAAAACTCCGTGGTCACGCGTATAAAGGCTATTCCCACCGTCCGTCCTAACCTCTCATAGTGCCTACTGGTGAGTTTGTTGACCTCCACGGACATGACCCCCACACTTAAGGTTTGTGTTTATAAACTAGTTTCTAAAGGTGAATTTGCATTAATTACAGGGCGAGACATCCACACTCCGCTGCCCCGAGTATAAAGGCTTCTTAAATTCTTAAAACGCCCGACTGGTAAGTACCTCAACTCCTATAAACGAGATCGCCCGGCCCAACGCCAAGGGTTAAAGATTTAGACCTGAAAGTTCGTCTTGATCATTTCAGGGCGTCAAGGGCTACCCCAGCGCGTCAAGGGCTACCCCAGCATGTTAAGGGCTGACCCCGAACTCAAGGAGCTTCCCCTGTTCTACGAGGCCGGAGGTATCCAGTGACCGAGAGGACGACACGGAGCACCCGGTGTTCGCTACAGGAGTGGGTGATCTGCCCGTGGTTTGTCCAAGCAGTCGTTCACCGCTGGAGGTAACCGTCGACATTACTCGCTGTCTCAGAAGGATATCTGAAGTATCTCAGTGTGCTGTGGTTTCCCTGCACAAGGACGCGCGCGAAGGCGAATCTATACCTTCGCTTATCTTCTCTTCGAACGCTTATCACTCATGTAACTAATCCCCATATCTCGTGTATGCCAAGCGCCTCTTTCGTTTCACTGTTCTAGGAAGGGGACGCTCTTCCTGGAAATACTGATTCTGTTTAGTTGTTTTTAAATCGAGACAATAATATTGGGTACATTTTAACTATTACCATGAAATGTTTTTTTTTTTTTAGAAAAGTGTAACATTGGCGGGAAGTTGGTGTAACCTTAAGGCCTCTGCCCTTTAATAGATTTAAATACCCGCACCAATGCAAAAACTGACTTCTTAAGGTTTAGATAAACTGTAACTTTCGTTTCTTTGCATGTAACCTAAAGAGGTTGAAACTTTTCAACCTGTTTCTTTGTTATGACTGGCTTGTTGAAGTAAGAGTGAGTTGACTCACAAAAAGTACGTAATAAATACTCATGAGAACTAGGCAGTAGTTTACTTTGTCTCTCTCACACCATCCTGTTTGCGGCGGTCACTCTCTTTACGGCGCCCAATACTTCTACCTATAGTGACCGGCCCTCGAGCCAAATCGAACACGCCCCTGACAGTCTCACAGCCTGGGTAAAATAAAGTATTACAACGTTAACACTAGTAAGGCGGAGGATAGAATGGTCCTCTGGTTTTGTGCTTAACTATTTATACGCGGAGTCCGCCATTTTCCTGGTTTCAGTACTGGTGGGGTGACAAGTACATGGAAAACTGCGTAGATAAGCAAAGTCGTAAAATTGTACCTTATCCATATTAATGGGCACCGGAACTTATTAGGCCGGCTACGCTTGTGACACGTATTTGTTAATTTATTGCTGAATCTAATGAGGATTCTATTGAAGATTACTACTTTTTAACTACTTTGTGATCATAAGTCATTTTATATTGGGACAATTTTGATAAGTCGATATAATAAAATGAAATAAAATTAATACTTTATGACTTTGTTTTTGATAAGGCTACAATGTCACGAGATTGCGTCAGCGAACCGCGTCCTGGTCCTTAAGGGCTAGCTTATAGTTATAGCGTTAAGGGTCATACATAACTATGTATATATATTTTGTTGTTATTTTGCAATTATCTCTGTTGGTATTTACAATTCAATACAATACAAATATCCTTTATTGAACACCAAAACAGTACCTACAGAAAAAATAATAAAAATAAAAATTTATGATGTAAAATAAGGTAAGTATTACGTTTACCTGTAATACATTTTAATAACAATAATAATAAGTAATATGTAAAACTAACTTAAAATAGCTAAACAGAAATTAAAAACTAAAAATTATTATCTAAATTTGGACCCTTAGGTAGGGTGCCCATCACGCAGGCAGCATTCCCACGTTGAATTGCTATAGCAAGTCTTTGTGCGAGAAAGCTGCCTGCGCGAGGGTCACCTGTTGCCTCTCTCAGGCGCTTGCTTAGAGCTCCGTAGAGCCTTCGTGCGCCCTTGCCCCACGATCCGAGTGTCTCGACACCGAATGCGACGAACTCGTACTGGGCGCCGAGACACTCGTATTTAATGGCCTTGAGCCGTTCTCGGGTGTCGGCCGCTGCACCGGCACGTCTGCTCGAAATGTTGTTTTATAATGGTGTTATGCTCTCCTGTACTTTTATTAAATCAGGATATAATGAAACAAAGACGTAATTGCGTTTCTCTGTAAAAACGACATTTTAAGTTAGTTTTAGTTATGTTAATTTTATACTTAGTCCCTGTTTTTATACCTTATTTTATAATAAATAGATCAAAGTAGTAATATGTTATAATGTAATATAATTTTTAAGATAAGCAATTTTTAAATTCAAACACAATTATTTATTAGGTATTATTATTAACTGGAAGAGATCCCTTTAAGGGATAAGTTCGTCTTTGTACATCTGTTGCTCTTTTTAAGTTAATTTTATGTTTTATGTGAATACAACAAAGAGTTTTACATACATACAACTATAGTGAGGATACTATAACGAAATGTATTCTTTTATAATACCCGCTTCTTTTAACTCATCAATAATAGATACAATTTAATTGTCATGGTTAGTGTTACCAGCACTTTTAGATGCAATTAATAACTTTAGTCTTTCAATTAATTCATTTGGATCATCCCAATAAACATAATCTGTATTAATCTTGTACTTTTTTAATTTAGGTAAACTACCACCAATTTTCGGTTTCGTCGACTGTTCAGAAAATAGAGGTTTAATGATCTGTCGGTATTTTAATCCTTTATCACCTTTTAATCATGTTTCAATAATGACATTTTAATTAGTTTTATAATATCGGCTTGCATCTCAAACAGAAATGTTTCCGGAGCGTGATACTCGACCCCCAGTGTAGGGCATAATCGATATGCAGCAATTCTGTTTCTAAATGCGGTTCCGATTATATTAACATTTTCAAATTCAGTGTTCAATAAACAATTAGATTTGTGCAAGTTCGTTCGTAAATGAAATCGGTATTTGTTGTTAGGTATTTCAATCTGACATTTATCACATCTCATAAAAATATTACTGGATAACTCAAGGTTAGTCGTTAAAGCAGAAAACAAAATAAAAATATATACGAGTATATACATATTGTAATGTCCTTTATTCATAAATTTATTTGATACATAGCTAATCATATTAAATAAAAATACACACACACATTAATTTTATTGATAATGCGTTATTTATAATGTATACATCAAAATGAATAACAATTGAATACAATCATTTAATTAATAGGTGTCAATAATAGTTGGTTACGAATGTATATTTAGAAAAAGAAAAAAAAAAGAGAGAATAACATGACGCTTGACATTTAAATTGATTAATAACGTACAGTATTTAATGCATCGAAACGAACGACTTGCGAATGAAAAAATTTGCAATAGCCAGGTGTATAATTAATTATCAATTAGTTCCTTACGAACGTGGGAGTACAGGTTCTTTACTCTGAACGAGTAGCAACAACGAAGTTGGCTAAATGTTGCCAAGCGTCAGTATTGTCATCGGTCTGGTTTTTAATAGTTGCTACAGATTGACGCCATCTATTGACCGGCAACACCTTCTCAATCGTAACGAAGTGATCCGAAAGAGAACCAAAGTTATCGACATCCCACCGCATCAGCACGCTGAAGTGGCAATGGGCAGGCCACATAACCCGAAGAACCGATAACCGTTGGGGTAGACGAGTTCTTGAGTGGAGACCACGGATTGGCAAACGTAGCGTGGGACGTCCTCAGACTCGGTGGAGCGATGATCTTCGCAAGGCGGCTGGCAACAGCTGGATGAGAGTGGCCGAGGATCGTGCTCAGTGGCGTGCCATGGGAGAGGCCTATGTCCAGCAGTGGACGAACATAGGCTGATGATGATGATGATGATGATGATGATGACCTTCTCAATCTCACCACACTTATATATTTTTAGGTCTATGTAGTGCGATCCGGTTTTTGAGGGATGGACCTGTCGCGAATAACCATTAGATAACCTTCTTGTTATATATGATTGTAATTTACCAGGAGCTGGTTTTGAGGATGGGGCCTGCGGCTCATCACTGTCGCTGCCAAGAAGCTTGTTCGCATTGGATTGATGCGGTTTGGCTGCGATAGGATTTATTTTCACTCTCTTTTTTTCATGACTCGAGGTTGCCGAAGTCGGGATAACACTTCTTTTTCTTCTCAGCCGATAACTGCGGCGCGACGACTGTTCATCTTCCGAACTCGATGATAAAGGTTAGTCGAATGGAATGATGCGATCTGAAAAACCTGATTTTTGATGGCTTTAAAAGTGCAATTGAAATGCTGTAGGTGTTATAAAAATCACTTTTACAACTTTCTCTCGGCGGTGCTGTAACAGTGAATCGATATCTTTTATATAACACTTTAGTTTATACTACGTCTCAATGGTCCGCCAAATATAGTTACAACCGACCATAATAATTAGTTATATGCATAGTAATCATTTTTACGTTTGTTGCTAGTAGCAAGGTAAAATAGTGTAGTACGTTGATATGGGGACCTTCGCAAAGTAACGCCTGAATCAATCAAATATTTAGAACTGATAGCAATACAATTCAAGCTATACTTAACTTATGGCTTTGATGGAAGTGCCGTCTCTTAAAACGTAGTGATTACTTGCTCAGTGCCTCTGGGAATGTCTTCGCCATCGGTCAATCCTCTCATTTCACGGGCGCGTTCGAGTAAACCATATGATTTTTCGATAAGATCAATACCATATTTTATTGCTATTAATTGATAATTTGGTGTTAAAAACTTCTACTTCGACTAAAATACATATTCCTAGTAATGAACATCTTCCGAGATGCTTGGTATAATAATTAATCGCATTTAAAGTGAATCTAGTTGGTCTACTCAAACGTGGTGCAACAAAGTTTCTGAACGAATTTTCAACTCGTGAAATTAATAATATTTTTGTAAATGGAATGAGTTCCTTCCAATCCATTAGATTTGTCCCATAATATGTGCCTAACTTAGTTGATAGTTATAGGTATGTAGTGGTAGTGTGTTGTATCTATAGTGGTGGCAGTTTTTAACTTTTTTGTTCTAGATTGGTTGTGGCTGGTATTCTACCGAACACGGACAGCTCTACCGTACTTGACCAAAGGTCGTCTGGCAGTGTCTTAGCCAACCTCGACATTGGCGGAATCATCGCACCGTTCGATGAGGCCATTATTATCCTAAAAATTGAATTGAATTGAAATGGAATGAGAAATACCTAATTGTCGAATTTCGGGAAAGTGATATCATCATAGCCAGGGGCGCACTTTCGCGATCATTTTGATATATTAGTCCTGTAGGTTTCGGTTTGTGGTAATCAAGATCTCGGCACACACATGCCAACAAAACAAACAATATTTAATGTCTTGTTGTAGCTTCTAGGAAACTAAAGACGGAACAGTCAAGGGCAAAAATATGTATACACTTTAGTACCTTGTCACTTTAACCACTTTGACAGTTCATATATGGCAGTTCAAATATGACGAAAATAGACAAGGTACTAAAGTGTATACATATTTTTGCCCTTGACTGTACCTGCGGTCTGAATTGTGTGAGATCAAATAGTGTTGACGATTAATTAGCTAAGCCTTTTGGTGTGAAATGTGTTTTTCCGGACTTGCGGCAGTGTTAAAG
Source organism: Archips crataeganus (assembly GCA_947859365.1). NCBI lineage: Eukaryota > Metazoa > Arthropoda > Insecta > Lepidoptera > Tortricidae > Archips > Archips crataeganus. The sequence continues at coordinate 10,443,710 of OX402064.1, forward strand.
TTTACCATAAATTCTAACCTATAAAAGTATGGTAAGGCGTGTTAATACACGACACCTCTTTTTTGTTGGAGGAGGAACTACTACTATTTGATCTCTTTGAGTAGCAGCACTAGCAGTAGCAGCCCTGGAAGTTGAAGGTTGTGCTAAGTCACGGACGTCTTCAGTGCGACTGCTAGTCCCTGGATTTTCTTCCTCAATCAATGATGTGTATGTTCCAATATGCTTTAATTTCAAATGATTTCTGAGATTTGCTGTGGTAGATTTGTAACTTAAATTTTCTTGGCACGAATGACACTGAGCTTTCTTATTAATAACATCCTTGTCATAATGCGACCACAGAGCACTAGCATTTCTACGCGACGCTGACATCGTGAAAAAGTACTATTTACAATCTAATGGAATTAGTCTTCACTTCAAGTTTTCCAAAATTATTAAAACTAAACTTTAACTTTAATAATATAATAAATGACAATATTTAGACGTCCTAGTGGTTAGAGAACCTGACTACGAAGCTTGAGGTCCCGGGTCCGATTCCCGTGTCGGGGCAGATATTTGTATGAAAAATACGAATATTTGTTCTCGGGTCTTGGCTGTTTAATATGTATTTAAGTATGTATCTATCTATATAAGTATGTTTATCCGTTGCCTAGTACCCATTACACAATTTTTATGGATAGCTTTTACTTTCAAGTGATCCCAGGCGGCTTGACTATTTTTTTTGGTAGAGTTATGTTGTCTTGTACGGCGGGACTTTTTCTGGGCGTCTTCTTGTAATAATGATGTCAACGGCAATTCGGTGTGAATTTTTTGATTATTATTATTAATTTACAATTATTATAAAGGTCAGAGTACAAGCGATTTGGAGCTAGTATATCTGCCTTGAGATGTCGGAGCGAACTAACTTACTTAACTCGATTGGTCCGCTTTTATACAAACAGCATGTCTTCTATTGACATGGGAAAAGTACACAATTACTTATTGCTAATTGGTTTAAACATTAACTACTTCCTTAGGATTATACACAATCACTAATTGATTCAGTCATTAGCTGTTTCCTATTACTTATTACTAATTGGTTTAGACATTAAGATAAGGATATATTCTATCCGTTCCATTTACATTCAAAAGAGATTACATTTTAATTAGTTTTACGACAATACATGTCTATAGAAAAAATACTAGTCTAGGGAATAATAGGGTTACGTGTTATGGTGATGCATGCCTTGCAGCGTCATCTCTTAACTCCTCCCCCTTTAAGAGAGAACTAAGGGTATAACTTGTTGTGCCCATGTTCTCATTGTTGTTGCGTTTTTTTGCGCATTTATGATAAATGGAGCATCCCATGAGACAGAGCAGGATTCACATTGCAATTACAGTCCAAATACTAGGTATCCAAAAGTGGTGTGTGATATTCAGATTTCGGGTTTTGTCCAATGGTTTTAGATGAATTTCTAGGTCTTCAACTGTTTGTTGTGCATTACCATTTTTCTCTTGAAGATTCATTTGCATTTGCTGAACTTCTCCCTCAAATAAGGCTTTAGCTTTTGCAATAACTCTGGTTTGAGTGTTAGACATTGATAATTCACAGTTGGGTTCCAGGTATAACTTGTACGATCCTTTGATCACTTCATATTGCGTTTCCTGGCATTTAATTGTGATTCGTTGAGCTTCTTTGGAATAAAGTAAGAATAGTCCATCGCCTACGGTCACCATAGCCTCTTGTTCCTCTTGTGTGTTTGCGATGCAGGTATGGTTGGTCTTCAGATGCAGAGCCTGGTGTGTATCAGGAGCTTTTACAGCGTCTTTCCACCAGATGTGTTTGCAAATCATCATTTTTTGTTTTCTTTTGCATTTATCGGTGTTCGGATAGGCGTACCAAGAGTTCTTTATCAGAATAATAGGATTTAGGATTTCAAGGACTTGTCCTTCAGGATTGGGAAAAGGTATTATTTTATATGCATTAACTCCCTAGTTCTGGCTTGTCCCAATTCTGGACCGCCAGCATCTCCAAGAACCTCTCCGTGTCCGGCTCCCCTGGAACCCAGACCTGCATCCTACTCTGCTCAACCTTCCTCACATTAATCTGGTGTCCGTCAATCACACCGAAGGACCGACTCAAGAGCCACTCCCTTGACTCCGCCGAAACTGGTGTCACCAGGAAAAATCTCACCGACACCAGTCCCGACGTCGCGAACTGGGGAGCCCTCGAACCAGTCCTTCCCTCCCAGATGGTCATGACCTCCACCTTAAACATGTGGGTCAGCGCTTTCCGAATGAGTTTCGCCAGAGATTCATCTACCGAAACCCCATCCTCCCGGTAGACAGCCACAGCGAGATCGCGGTTGGCTTTCGCCACACTCCGCGTTCCCTCTGCAGCCGCCCCACCCGGATGATGACGCTTCGGCGGAGGCCTCTCCGACTGCCCTCCCTCATCTGTACCCTGTCTTTTAAGCTTCTGTCCGGGAGTGGGGCCCTTCTCTGGTCCACTCGCCCCCACCCATTCTCGCACTATTCTCTCTAGCCTCCTAACCATTATCGCCTTCCTCTTCTCCGACTTCGATCGGTACCGCTGGAAGGAGTTCTCCCTATCATCCGGTTCATCCTCCTTCACAGCAGCCACCTCCATCGGCGAGGGCGATCGTGGCAAGCTATCTTCCTCAGCTATTTTTAGGCCTCCCAGCTGTAGATGGACATCTGGGGGTGCCCTGCTCGGTCCCGGTGTTGGCTCCGGTCTCCTTTCTTTTTTCCCTGCCCTTGTTGCAGGTGCGGAAAGTTTTTTAGCCTCCATACTCATTTTTTGTAAAGAAAATCTGTGTGGGAAGAAATAATTAATGAAGGTGGCAGTGCTCCCGTACCACCCCCCAGCTACATTTACCATACGCAGTGAGCGCCACCTCCCCTGCGCATAGTGGTTCCCGACAGCGATTATGCCGAGTAGGCTCGCAAGCCCGGCGCGAGCAGCCCCTATACCGCATATTTAGCTGCGGTCTGGATGCAGTGGCGTTCTGTTTCCCCCAAGGACCTCGCTCCTGAGGTCCAAGGATTCCGTTTCCCGCACACCTCTCCATCCCACAGCTCCGTTCCTGGTTCCGAGAGGCGTTTGATCTGCCCCAAGTACGTCGCTAGTGACGCCCCGAGGCTTCCCGCACATTCCCCCTTCCCCATCACGGACACAGCACAGGTCCTGCCCCCCCACCCCTCGACCGCTTGCGAGCCCAATTCACACCAACCCCCCGCTGCCCACAGCCGGCTGTGAGGGTCTCCGGCACGTCCCCCCACCACTGACCCTGGGGTTTTTTTTTTAGGGGCGCGCTGCTATACCAGGATGACCCCGATATGTCAGCGCGACCAGTGCACTCCTCTTTTATCCGGGCTTGTGACCGGCTCCATACCAGACCCCGACCTGCCGCAAGCGGTAGTCAATGATCCGTTATCGAGGCAGAGTTTTTTTTTTGTGTTTTAATGGAAGGAAAACTTCCAGGATTTTAGCTTTTTCTTTAGATCTATCTATAATTTTAATTTCTTCTTTGTGCCATTGAGTTAAAATCAATTGATTGGATTTTAGATCTATCGCTTCATGCAAGACTGGGATCACTGATCGATCTTCGTTATTGTTATCGAAATCTTGTATATCTAAATTTTCATCTTCCGAAGCGCTCATTGTGGCTTCTGAAATATTGTCACTAGTATCCAAAGGTACATAAGATGTTGATGGTTGTTCATCATATGTGTTTCCAACAATCAATGTGTTTAATTGAATCCTCGATAGGGCGTCTGCGTTAGTGTTTTGTTTTCCGTTTTTGAAGATAATATCAAAATCATACTCTTGTAATCTTAGACTCCAACGTGTCAGTTTGCTATTAGGCTCTTTGAGCGAGTAAAGCCACGCCAATGGCCTATGATCAGTGTATATGGTGAATTTCTTCCCATATAAATATGGTCGGAAATGTTTCACGGCCCATAGAACAGCTAGCAATTCTTTCTCGATGGTACTATACCTTTGCTTAGTAGAGTTTAAGGTTCTGCTGGCATATGCTATAGGTTTATCGTTATTAACAGATCCTTGGGATAAGACAGCTCCTAGGGCAACGTTTGAAGCATCCGTCGTTAGTAAGAACGGTTTTTCAAAGTCAGGGTATTGCAACAGAGGGGCATTTGTCAGAAGGCTTTTACAGGTTTCAAACGAATCTTCTAATTCTTTAGTAATTAGGAAATTTTTACCCTTGCGTAATAAAGATGTCATCGGTTTGGTAATTTTGGCAAAGTCTGGAATGAATCGTCTGTAATAACCCATCAATCCTAAGAATGATTTTATTTCCTTGGTGTTTTTGGGGATAGGATATTTCAATACGACGCTGATTTTCTCGTCATTGGGTTTCAAACCTTCTTTGGTTATTACATGTCCTAAATAAAGGACTTCCTTTCTTAGGAATTCCGATTTATCAAGTTGTATCTTTAAGTTGGAATTTCGCAGAGTTTCGAATACTCGTTTTAATTTATTTATGTGCTCTGAAAGTGTTGCAGAAAAGATTATGATATCATCCAAATAAGTGAGACAATGGATTCCTTGTATTCCTTTTAATATATTATCCATTGCCCTCTGAAATGTAGCGGGTGCGGTTTTGACGAAAAATGGCATTCTCGAGAATTCGTAGTGCCCAAATTGGGTGCTGAACGCCGTTTTTGGTTGATCTTCTTCATTTACTTCTATTTGGTGGTAACCCGAAGCCAAATCTAAAGTTGTAAATTATATGCTTTGACCTAGTTTGTCAAATATGTCATTAATATTTGGTAACGGATATTTATCATCGATAGTGATTTCGTTCAATTTTCTATAATCGATAACCATTCGATATTTCGGTATGTTAGTAGCGTCTAACTTTTTGGGTACTATATGGACGGGTGCACTCCAAGGAGAATAAGATGGTTTAATTATATTGTTCTGAAGCAGTTTCTCTACTTGATTCTTGACTTCTAAAGCCTGAGTCGGCGATTGTCTATAAGGTCTTATGTAAATTGGTGTATCATTTTTAGTTCTTATAAAGTGTTTGACTTCGTGCGCAAATGTCAATGGGATATCTTCATGATAGAATACGTCTCGATATTCGTAACAGATTTTAGAAATTAATTCTCTTTCTTCGTCGTTCATGTGGTTTGTCCGTAATTTGTTCAAGTTTTCCGTTAACAGTTAATCATTGGTGGAATGATTAATATTTCCCAGTGTCAAATTCTCACAAACTTCCACTTTGAATGGTTTAAGTACAATAATTTCTATTTCCCTTTCAGTTGTGTTTTGGATAGTGGTTTGAGCATATCCATTTTGACATTGTAATATAGCGCATGGCATTCGCACCCCTTTACAAAGTTCGATTTCTTCAACAATTCCTTCGCCAGATATGATTTCCGTCGGAATCAACACTCTTTACTCTGCACGTGGTGGAATCGATAAGGTAACGATAGGCACCTTTATGTTTTGGGTTGTCGAAAATTTTATTGGCATTATTACGTTAGGCGTCTTCAAAATTTCTCTTTTTAGATCTATCATAGCATTATATTTCTTGAGGAAGTAATTAAACCGTCATACATTTTGTCAACATCGTAAACATAAAATTTATGCGCGAAATTTTCTTTAAATATCTTAAATATTGGAATTGTTACGACGAGGTTATGTGTGCTGACTGCGTGTGTGGTAACTATGTTAAACGGTTCATTAATTTTACGATCCTTAAAATAATCATCGGTTTTATTGATACTTAAGAATGAACGTGTGCTACCGGTGTCTAATAGTAATTTTGCTCTGATCTCGGGGACATAGATGTATGGTAAGAATGATTCTTTTATTTCCTTTGTTGACTCGTTGAGGCCTACACTTGAAAATTTGGTTCTTCAGTTTGTGAGTTGTTTGATTGGTTGTGGCGAAAATTGTTTGCTCCGTTTTGCGTTCTAGGTTCGCTGTGATAATTTAATGACGTATCACGGCTTGTGCCGGGTGTATTATAACTTTGAAAAGTCGGCCTGTTATTGCCGTTATTTGGCCTTGGAATTGGATTTGGTCTGTTTTGCCAATTTTGTCCAGTTCCGTACGAATATCAGTTCTGCCGATTAGAATTTTGAGTCGAGGGAGTCAAATTAAATCTGTTAGCGTTTTGATTGGTAGGGGTCGAATTGAATCGATTTGTGTTTTGATCCGAGGAGAAGGGTTCGAATTGAATCGGTTATAATTTTGGTATGATGTAGTTGGATTATGAAATTGTGCTCTTTGAAAATAATTGTTAGGTCTCATATTGATCGGGTTGTGCGGTATAAATTGTCGGAATCTTTGATTTTGAGGTAGATTTTGTTTCGGTTGTATAGTGTTACGCGTATTGTTACGGTTGATCTCGTTCCGCATTTTATACTGCTTTTCGAAGTTCGTTTCCTCGACCACCATTTCTAATGCCTGTTCTAAATTGCTGGGTTGTTTGAGGCGTATTATTCGCAACAAGTGTTGCGGTAAATTGTAAAGGAAAACGTTAAGTGCCGTATTATTGTAGATCGACATTTTAGTATTACGCGTCTGTATGTCCGAGTTAGCGGAAATTTTTGAAAATAATTGACTTCTTGCCGATTGCACGCGCGAGCCGAATTCGAGGTAAGATTCGCCATTTCTTATATTCATAGATTCTAGTTCCAGAATCAGATACGCTTCTGATTTTTGGTCTCCAAAGTGTTGTAAAAGAAGTGATTTTAATAAATTCCAATCGTGTAGGACGTATTCGTTTTCACTAACAATTGCGGCGGCTCTACCCGTGAATCGAGATGTAATTATCTCCAGTACGTCGGTATATCTTTCAGTAGTACTATTTCCGAATCGGTTAATTGCATATTCACACTTTCTGATAAAAAGGTTCAGATGTTTCAAATCTCCTTCAAATATTGGTATGAGAGCTAGCACTTCGTGGCTAATTCTTGGACTTGCTGTATAATTAATGGTATGAATTGGTTCTCCTAGGGGAGGTAAAGTCTGATTAAAATTTTCGTTTTCTGGCAATACTGCCTCTAAGCCTTGCGATTCAATCGGTGAATACGAAGACGGTTCGGCTTCTTCTTCTCTAATGGTTTCTATTTGCGCTGGTTGCACGTGTGCCGTTGAATGTCTCGACACGGTTTGTGCTGTTCCGCGCTGAGTGGCTTGCATAATTTGATGTATTGGAATTCCTGCGGCGCCTGCTGCGGCTTGTGCCAAGAAATTCATTTAGTAATCAAATTCTATCAGTTGTACGCGAACAATATTTTCAGTTTTAAAATATGTTAATTTAATTAGAATATATTGAGAGCAAGTGAAATATTTCTTGGTTCGATGGCAACGCTTACCCTTTGGTGTTAATTATTTTTTTATAACCACCTCCAAAACATAGCAAACTCAATAAAATATTTGGGCAACATTAAACAACAAAATGAATATTATGATCCACACATAATTGTATGGTCGCCTTTTGTACCCCTGACCTTTGCGGAATAATAATTTTGCGGAATAAATATATATTTGGCAAATGATCCTACGGAATTTCATGCAGTTGGATTTTGAATCATTTGGCAAATAAAAAAATGGATTTTAAAACATTTGGCAAAAGAAAATATGGTAAATAAATTTTCGGACAAACAATAATTTGGAAAATGAAAAAAAGGAGTTTCGTTTTCGGAATTTTAATATTCGGAAATGAGCTTTTCGAGAATATGATAGGTAACCTATGTCACCATATGGATCCTCCCAATTCTGCGGCCTCTCTCTCGGTATTAATTTTTCAGGAAATGTCTTCAGAGTTTCAGGCAAATTCTCCAATAGTTTTGAATTTTTGCAGGATCGTTCTAATGCTTTAGCAGTTCTTGAAAGAACAGGACTCTCAGAGTGGGTAGTTGAATTAGCTAGTCACTTACTTGATCGTAACTTTTCAGTTACCCTTCAGGAATCCTTCAGTAATCCTACCGACTGCGCCAATCACGCCGCCTGCCGGGCACGTGATCTATTGGATCACTCTTGACTGAATTAAACTCTTCGATTCAATGTGGAGATGATTAAAAGTCGAACTGGGTGTTAGCAGTGGCGTGCCTAGGGTATCAGACTATAGCAAGCCGAGAGATATGTTTTAGTATTTTTTATCATTTAATGTAGGTAAATCCATCTTGTTGCCGCTCTTCAATCTTCAGTTTGGACGAGCTTACCAAAGCGCACTGAAGGCATGCTATCAACAGATAGAATTTTACAGACATATCAGCAACTACATACCTTCGGTGGCTTTGAGAAAAGCCGTTTGATTTGTTTGAGAAAATGAAATTTAGGTTCAACTTCTTACTCTTGCTTTGCCTGTGAGAGAGAGTGAGAGGAACAATAAGTTAAATGAAGTATACAAGAAAGTTTAGTATCTACTTAATTATTTTTTATTTCGATGTTTGTTTTTAAATAATTTATTGAATCAGGCGTTACTTTGCGGAGGTCCATATTAATGAAAAATGAAATGTCGCGGGTGAGCAAAGTAATTGTTTTAGTTCGTTTGTTTTTAATTTAATTTTGAATGTAAATGATACTATAATATTAATTGTGTTAATTGAATAAATTTATTTATATTTCTTAATTATTTATATTCTAAATCGAATCGTCTATTTTTTTTAAGAAATGAGTTAATTACGTCAGAGTAAAATGTTGGTGATCGTTTTAACTCTACCAACAACTGTTTTTCAATAGATATCATTGATAATTCGGAGAGACGCTCTTGACCCTGAGTATTTCTCAGATACGTATGAATACGCTTAAGAGACGAAAAAGCACGTTCCGCTGAAGAAGTTGTAGCTGGAATAGTAACAACAAGATTGGCCAGCTTTAACAGCTGAGTAAAAGCATATTCAAGACTATTCTCATTAATAAAATCAATGAGTTCGAAAACATTACGATCTTTTAATTCAGGGGAGGAATACAAACAAATCAATTGTTTTTAAAATTTGTTTGTCGAAATGGCTTGCGTAAAAGTCGAACAATGAATCGAATGCCTCTGTAGGAAAGTCTGAGCGGTAATTCTCGAATTTTTTGTTGTTGAACAACTGAAAAAACTTTAATTTAAAAATTTCGGAATATCGATCATTGATTTCGGCAAATATGTTATCGATTACTTGAACATAAAGTCGTTTATATTCTGTTTGAGCACAGCCTACGTTGCGTCTCAAACGAGGAGCAGAGTAGTTTTGCAAGGTGTCATTATAAATTTTATCGAATTCAGACTGAAATTCGACGCGCAACCACGATTGAAACTGTTTTATTTTGTTACTACAATAACCGACATCAACTTGTGATTTTTGTAGAATATTGTACATGCAGTCAGATTTTTCAAATATCCGGTGGAAAATTGAGAGAAAGAAATTTACATTAAACGATCGCAAGGTGTTTTCAAAATTCTCTGCAGCTAGTATCGTATCCCCGTCCCAGTCCTGCGGATTATCACACATGTCAGTAAACAACGCAATGAGATTATTTTTTTGTTCATAAACTGTGTTTACAAGTCGTGACATGTACGTCCAACGAGTTGCGGGAGCATTGGGCAATTTTTTTGTACAGTGCGTATTGTAGAAAGCAGCTCGTTTAGTACTGTGACTAAAAAAGTTACACAAAGACTGAAGGGCTGAAAAAAACGAACTGACCTCCCCAATTCTGTTGCATGATTTAGACAACACCAAGGCTAAAACGTGTGCATTACACCAAATGTACATTGCTTGTGGACATACTTCTTTTACTTTTTGTTGGACACCATTTCGTACACCAGACATTACACTAGCACCGTCATAACTTTGTGCTACCAATTTTTCCGCGCACTCATGTTTATTGAGTAATTCCAGAACGATATTAGAAAGTACGTCTGCAGTGCGACTTTCAGACACATTGATATACCCCAAAAAACGGTCATGAATTTCGTTCCCAAAATAATACCTGAGAATCAAGCACAATTGTTCTCTGTGACTGACGTCAGGAGTTTCGTCAATAATAATTGAAACGAATTTTGTTACTTTGACTTCGGATTCAATACGAGTTTTCATCACATCGGCTACGGCATGAATAATGTCATTTTGAATTTTGTTGGACAAATAACTGACACCCTGTTTATTGCTTTGTTGTAATTGTTGCATATGTTTCTCTAAAACAATATCATATTTTGACAACAATGAAACGAGTTCTAGAAAATTCCCTCTATTTGACGAAGATTCGGTTTCATCGTGTCCTCGAAAAGGTAGCTCTTGTTGGGCTAGATGGCAAACAACATCAACTAAACGCTGAAAAACACTTCGATTATGATCTACTTTTAAATTGTGTCTGGTAATCTCTTCCGACAATTGTCGAGATAAACAAGTTTCTATTCGTTGTTTACCAAAATTATGAAAAGATATAACAGCGTTCAAATGCTTTTGTGTATTTTGATGTCTTTTCGTAGAGTTTGTTAAATTATTTAAGTCGTCAAACCCTGTCGAGTTCCAAACGTTTTTATCGTTGGAGAAGAAAATACAGTACCAACAAAATAATTTGTTGATATGAGAGCAACCGGCTATCCATCGAGTTTTATACACTGACCTGTTAAATTTCCTTTTGTGAGACTTACTAGTCTGTGAAATACACAAGTCAGGAGTCGGCTTTTGGGACGCAATGAGATCTTTCTTTTCAATAAAACTTAATGTATTTACCTTTCCATCTGCTATTAATTCTTTTATACACAAGTCCACACAAGGGACAATTTGGTCCGTTTCCGAACTCATTCTCTCTCACAAGCACCGCACTTTACACCGCACTAAAACCAGAATGCTAATTACTTATTTGTTTTTGAAATATAATTGCATCAAATCACAACGCTACGGCCCACGGATCGAAATAAACAATCATGAAGTTAGAAGTTATTCATCTCGCCCGCGCACTCGCGTCGCGTTGTTACCAAACGCACAAACTTCACACCGTAAGCCAGATTCAAAACCGCAAAGAAAGTGCTATATATGCAGCTAAACATAGATATTTGCAAAACTAACTTTTTCCTAAGTATGAAGAGAGCGTTTGGAAGCCCCGTAAAAGCCCACGAGAGCGAGCGAGATGTCATGCTATTTACAACGTACGCCACTATAGCCGCGTCGTATAGACTCGCCGCGCCGCCGCCGGTCGCAATCAGCGCCACTGGCCGTGCCGCGGATTACTTATGCAATTCAGTATTTTACGTAAAATAAAGCGCGCTAAATTATTAAAGTGATTTTATTAGAACTTTTTTTTTCGTTTGTACGTTGTTCGGTTTATAAGGCAAGCCCGGCTTTTGGGCTTCTATGTAAGGATCGCCACTGGGTGTTAGGTTTTATATTGAATTACACTGATGGTTAGTAGTACAACTATACGGAGAGAGGAGGTGCAGCAGAATGATCTTAGGAGACGCAGCTCCAGTTTATATATGCTTCTTATGCTTGGTATTTTCTTAGTCACCCCTCTACTAATTGGCGTAACCAGCTCAAGAACACGGATTGACCATAAATGTCATCGTAAAAATATGAAGTTATTGTCGTTACGTGATCCATGAATTAGTCCGCTCTCGCATTAGGATTAGTCAAATGAGGTGTTACTAATTATACAATGGAAAACAATGTTGCAACTGTTTGTGGTTCCGTGACTAACTAGCTTTCTATCTATCTCTAAGGATTTTATTTTCCTAGGAGATAACTGTTTTTTTTTTTAACAGTTATCTGTAAGGCTAACTATCCAACGTAGTATTTTTTAAATACTTTTTTACATTTAAAATTAAATACAAACGTACAAATGAACGTATTTTTTTTCGTAACTTAACTTAAGACATGAAATTAAAACAAAAGTAAATTGAAATTAAAATTCTTCTTGTCATAAAAATAAAATATTAATAAGAATAAGGGCATATTTTTTCTAACTTCAAGAGGATCGCAAGCGGCTGCTAATAGAACTGCTACAGCGTTGCGTGCCGCTCCTCTTAAAGCTGAACCAATTCTAATTAAGTTCTTCGTTGGCGAGTACGACGAACTGGTATTTTGATACATTCTTTTAAAAATAAGCCAATCCGTCGCCTGACCGTCGAAGATAGGTAAAGGGACACTCACCCTAGGGGCCCGCGACGCTCCGGAGGCAGCGACCTCGGCGATCGCTTCAGCAAGGCGTATAGTGTCTGATTTAGAACTATTATTCTTATTAATGTTACAACATTTGAACATGTGTGGTTGTGTACCTAACTGACAGTGATTGTTTAGTGTATCTTGAGCAGCTGGGTTGGTAGGCATCCGTTCGCGGTCATGCACCTCCGTACGCAGCCCTCCGGGGGCTGAATGTGGCACGGTGGCAGGGTGCATGCCAGCGCCGTTGGCGTGTGAATGCACACACGCGCCTCCAGCAGTCAAGGCTGGCGCGGTGACAGGGAGTGTGCCACCTCTGGGCGCCGTCGTTACTTTGGGTGCACTGTACACATAAGGCAAACAATTAATAACTGTAGGTAACGAATGAGGCAAGGCTGTGCTTACGTAGGGCAGTGAAGTGCTGTCACATAGGTTGTGAGTCTGATGCAGGTGACAATCCAGTTCCCGTTGTTGTAGCGCAGACAAGGCGACGTCTAAGGGCGCCGCAACCATCACGTCCGTATAAGGCTCTGAAGGCACGGGTAAGGTGACGGGTGCGTGCGACGTCGTTTGGTCTTGCGACGTTGTAGCATGGAAGGGAATCTGATTAGCAATGGTACGTTCGTTACGATCTAACCACTCACCGACAACTGACCGGAAACTAGAACGCCGGCTGCCACTGGCCTCTGCCTCTAATGCGGCAATTCTGGCGCGGTGCTCTGCCTCCGCTACGGCTCGCTCTGCGACGAGCGCGCGCTCGCGTTCCTCACGCTCCGCGACAAGAGCTCGCTCACGTCCGGCGTTCTCTAAATCTGTGACGCGTCGCAGATGCTCTGCCTCTGCGGCGAGGATGCGAGCTTGGATTGTAGACGAAGACGAATTCGTAGATGCATTTTTATCACTTGGTTCACTGCACTGCTTCTTAGCCTTACTTCTTGTAAACATTTTAAAATTCTTCACTTCTGACACCAAAAATGTTAATGAAAAGATGTTTCTAGTTTAAATCTTTTAATCACACTGACTGTCAATAGGACATAAAAATATTAAAAAAATACAATTCTAAACTTAAAAGTAAAGTCGCCAGAGTTAGCAACAACATCTTATCAGTGATATATTCATATAGAATTATAGATCGCTTAACGTGATCCTTTATTAGTTGTTGCATATAATGCTGATTAAAGTTTAAATCAAATGTACTTCTCGTATCGGTATGAGCGAATAATACTGTTACGAGCCGTAGGGTTCGTTAGATAGATAATACGCCTTTAACGTAAAACTAATTTAATTGAACAAAAAGGAATCTCTTTGAACACTAAACTTAATCGCTTAAATCACTTTGATCTCTCTTCAATGTTTATCTCTCGGTATCTCTTCGGGAACTCTCTCTGTCGGATCCATGTCTGCCTTTATATAGTCCAGTGAATCGGTCCACAAAGTTCGAGAGCATTTCAGCTAGAACTCTCTGGCACATACGTCTAGAATATTCCGGAAACAGGATCATCTGTCTGTCTCTTTCACGAGTACGTTATGCTATCTCGCTCGCACACTTTCTAGAATCTTCCGGAAACAAGATCATCTGTCTCTTTCACACATATAGGCTATCCTTGTCACACTCATTCTAGAATGTTCCGGAAACAAGATCGTCTGTCTCTTTCACACGTAGGCTATCCTTGTCACACACCTTCTAGAATGTTCCAGAGACAGGTGGACTGTAACTTGGCCTGAAACGGCCTGAAACGGGTTTTCAGGAAATGGTGTCATGTGATGTGACAATTAGTGTCCTGAAACGGCCTGAAAACATGTTTCAGCCTGCTGAAAATAATGCTAACTTGGGGTAATTTCTGATTTACCGTTATGTGTTAGGACTTCCTCCAGAACGGCCTGAAATCAGATTTCAGCCTGCTGAAAACGACTGGAAGTGGTACTAATTTCATAAAAATGTTTTTGTGGGTTTCTCGTTGACCCATCTCCGTAACAATACTATTAATGGTGTAAAACCAGTGACAAAATGTATACTATTATTGTATGACATTATAGCATATGTCATTACGTCAGCTGCGTCTGTAAATTTTCTTTCATATTTTGCTAGTCTATAGATTTCAATTAGGGTACTATGAAATCTTTCTATTAATCCCATTGATTCAGGATTATTGGGTGTTCCTATATGTAAATCAATTTTATACAATTGTAATAATTATTTTATTAATGCATTATTAAATTCTGATCCGGGATCACAACTAATTTTAAAAGGTGAACGGTATAATGAAAAGTATTTTATTAAAGCTTTGACTACTTCTGGTGTTGATCGATTTTGAATTGGTATTGATTGACCAAATTGACTAAATGCGTCTATTAAGGTCAAGTATAGGATTCCGTCTATTTTAAATAAATCCATAAAAAGTTCTTCAAAGAGTTTAGTTTGCGTTTGTGTTAATTCTATTAATGGTTTTAACGGTCTTCTATCATACCTCATTATTTTGCATACTTCACATGTGTTTAAAATAGCTGTAATTGTTTCTTTCATTTTAGGCCAGTAGTATAATCTTTTGAGTTTACTATAAGTTTACGATGGCTTGTTATTCCTTCATGATATTTGAGAATAAGATCTCTTTGTTGATCTTCATTCATAATTACAGTTATTCGCTTTGTACATTCTATAAATGGATTTTTGCTTTTATCAAATAGATCATGCGTGACTTGGTTAAATAATTGTTTTATTTCATCGTTATCAAAGAATATAAAATATTTCTTATGCATTTCAATATTGTCCTCAATAAAATCTTTAATGCGGTCATAATTTAAAGGTAAGAATATTTTCAAAATTTTAAATTTTTGTTTTGAAATGTCTGTTATCTTTATAGAGTCGTTATACCATCGGTGTATGATTAATTGATTTAGCTTTACGTCAACTGCCTCATGTAAAACAGGTATAAAGGATGTTTCTTCATCATCGCTTTAAAATTCTCTGATGTCTAAGGTTTCATCTTCGGAAGCACTTAATGTGACTTCTGAGATATTATCTTCATTATCGATTTGATGCGATGTCGATGGTTGATTATTATCATCTTGTACATTTAATGCATTCAATTGGATTCGTGAAAGAGCGTCGGCATTACTATTTTGTTTGCCGTTTTTATAGATAATATCAAAATCGTATTCTTGTAATCTTAATCTCCACCTAGTTAATTTACTGTTGGGTTCTTTGAAGGAATATAACCATACTAATGGTCGATGATCTGTAAATATGGTAAATTTCTTTCCATAGAGATATGGTCTAAAATATTTTACTGCCCAAAGTACAGTTAATAGTTCTTTTTCTATTGTACTGTATCTTTGTTCGGCTGAGTTTAACGTTCTGCTAGCATATGCAACGGGTTTGTCCTTGCCTATTGATTTTTGTGACAATACGGCTCCTAAGGCAATGTTAGATGCATCAGTGGTAAGTACGAAGGGTTTGTTAAAGTTGGGGTATTGCAAAAGGGGTGCGTTGGTTAATAAAGTTTTACTTGTTTCGAACGCTTCCATGAATTCTTTTGTTATTTCGAATTTAAGGTTCTTTTTAATAGTTGTGTCATGTGTTTAGTTAGTTTCGCGAAGTCGGGAATGAAACGTCTATAATATCCAATTAATCCCAAGAATGATTTTATTTCTTTTGTGTTAGTGGGTAATGGATATTTCAATACGGCTTTTACTTTTTCATTCATTGTATGCCCCAAGTATAATACTTCTTTCTTGAGAAATTCCGATTTATCTAATTGGATTTTTAAATTGGCTTGCCTTAATGTTTGAAATACTTTACGTAATCGGTTTATATGTTCCGATAGGGTTGATGAAAATATAATTATGTCGTCTAGATAGATCAGACAATGGGTTCCCTGTAGTCCTTTGAGAATGCTATCCATTGCTCTTTGAAATGTAGCAGGCGCTGTTTTTAGGCCAAAGGGCTCTTTTGAATTCGTAGTGACCGAATTGGGTATTAAACGCTGTTTTAGGTTGGTCTTTCTCACTTACTTCAATTTGGTGGTATCCAGATGCTAGATCTAAGGTTGTGAAATAGCAACTGTTACCTAATTTATCGAGTATGTCGTTAACATTCGGTAAGGGATATTTATCGTCAATTGTTATTTCATTCAATTTTCGATAGTCAATAACCATATGATATTTCTGGACATTAGAAGCGTCTAATTTTTTTGGAATAATGTGGTCAGGGGCTCCCCAGGGGGAAAAAGAAGGTTTAATTATGTTTTTTTCTAATTAATAACTTTTCCACTTGGTTTTTTATTTCAGTCACTTGTGCTGGTGATTGTCGATAAGGACGAACATAAATTGGTTTCTCATCGTTAGTGCGAATTAAGTGTTTAACTTCGTGGGTGAATGTTAGAGGAATATCCTCGTGATAAAATATATCTTTGTAATCACGGCATAAACTTTTGATTAACATCTTTTCTTCCGAATTCATGTGTTTAGTTCTCAATTTGGTAAGGTTTTCTATCAGTAAGTCATCTTGCATTGAATAATTAAAATGGCAGAATACTTGCTCGTTTCTTGAGTTTACTTGAAAAGGTTTGAAAATTTTGATTTTTACTTCTTCCTCGGTTAGATTAACAATAGTTGTTTGTGCGAATCCATTTTCGCATGACAAAAGGGCACAAGGCATGCGTACGCCTTTACTCAATTCCATATCGTCGATGATTCCTTCTCCTGATAAAATACTAGTTGGTATTATGACACGTTGTTCCGTTCTTGGTTTTATTTTATGAATAATGTTATTATGGGCACTTTCAGTGGCGTGCCTAGGGTATCAGACTATAGCAAGCCGAGAGATATGTTTTAGTATTTTTTATCATTTAATGTAGGTAAATCCATCTTGTTGCCGCTCTTCAATCTTCAGTTTGGACGAGCTTACCAAAGCGCACTGAAGGCATGCTATCACTAGATAGAATTTTACAGACATATCAGCAACTACATACCTTCGGTGGCTTTGAGAAAAGCCGTTTGATTTGTTTGAGAAAATGAAATTTAGGTTCAACTTCTTACTCTTGCTTTGCCTGTGAGAGAGAGTGAGAGGAACAATAAGTTAAATGAAGTATACAAGAAAGTTTAGTATCTACTTAATTATTTTTTATTTCGATGTTTGTTTTTAAATAATTTATTGAATCAGGCGTTACTTTGCGGAGGTCCATATTAATGAAAAATGAAATGTCGCGGGTGAGCAAAGTAATTGTTTTAGTTCGTTTGTTTTTAATTTAATTTTGAATGTAAATGATACTATAATATTAATTGTGTTAATTGAATAAATTTATTTATATTTCTTAATTATTTATATTCTAAATCGAATCGTCTATTTTTTTTAAGAAATGAGTTAATTACGTCAGAGTAAAATGTTGGTGATCGTTTTAACTCTACCAACAACTGTTTTTCAATAGATATCATTGATAATTCGGAGAGACGCTCTTGACCCTGAGTATTTCTCAGATACGTATGAATACGCTTAAGAGACGAAAAAGCACGTTCCGCTGAAGAAGTTGTAGCTGGAATAGTAACAACAAGATTGGCCAGCTTTAACAGCTGAGTAAAAGCATATTCAAGACTATTCTCATTAATAAAATCAATGAGTTCGAAAACATTACGATCTTTTAATTCAGGGGAGGAATACAAACAAATCAATTGTTTTTAAAATTTGTTTGTCGAAATGGCTTGCGTAAAAGTCGAACAATGAATCGAATGCCTCTGTAGGAAAGTCTGAGCGGTAATTCTCGAATTTTTTGTTGTTGAACAACTGAAAAAACTTTAATTTAAAAATTTCGGAATATCGATCATTGATTTCGGCAAATATGTTATCGATTACTTGAACATAAAGTCGTTTATATTCTGTTTGAGCACAGCCTACGTTGCGTCTCAAACGAGGAGCAGAGTAGTTTTGCAAGGTGTCATTATAAATTTTATCGAATTCAGACTGAAATTCGACGCGCAACCACGATTGAAACTGTTTTATTTTGTTACTACAATAACCGACATCAACTTGTGATTTTTGTAGAATATTGTACATGCAGTCAGATTTTTCAAATATCCGGTGGAAAATTGAGAGAAAGAAATTTACATTAAACGATCGCAAGGTGTTTTCAAAATTCTCTGCAGCTAGTATCGTATCCCCGTCCCAGTCCTGCGGATTATCACACATGTCAGTAAACAACGCAATGAGATTATTTTTTTGTTCATAAACTGTGTTTACAAGTCGTGACATGTACGTCCAACGAGTTGCGGGAGCATTGGGCAATTTTTTTGTACAGTGCGTATTGTAGAAAGCAGCTCGTTTAGTACTGTGACTAAAAAAGTTACACAAAGACTGAAGGGCTGAAAAAAACGAACTGACCTCCCCAATTCTGTTGCATGATTTAGACAACACCAAGGCTAAAACGTGTGCATTACACCAAATGTACATTGCTTGTGGACATACTTCTTTTACTTTTTGTTGGACACCATTTCGTACACCAGACATTACACTAGCACCGTCATAACTTTGTGCTACCAATTTTTCCGCGCACTCATGTTTATTGAGTAATTCCAGAACGATATTAGAAAGTACGTCTGCAGTGCGACTTTCAGACACATTGATATACCCCAAAAAACGGTCATGAATTTCGTTCCCAAAATAATACCTGAGAATCAAGCACAATTGTTCTCTGTGACTGACGTCAGGAGTTTCGTCAATAATAATTGAAACGAATTTTGTTACTTTGACTTCGGATTCAATACGAGTTTTCATCACATCGGCTACGGCATGAATAATGCCATTTTGAATTTTGTTGGACAAATAACTGACACCCTGTTTATTGCTTTGTTGTAATTGTTGCATATGTTTCTCTAAAACAATATCATATTTTGACAACAATGAAACGAGTTCTAGAAAATTCCCTCTATTTGACGAAGATTCGGTTTCATCGTGTCCTCGAAAAGGTAGCTCTTGTTGGGCTAGATGGCAAACAACATCAACTAAACGCTGAAAAACACTTCGATTATGATCTACTTTTAAATTGTGTCTGGTAATCTCTTCCGACAATTGTCGAGATAAACAAGTTTCTATTCGTTGTTTACCAAAATTATGAAAAGATATAACAGCGTTCAAATGCTTTTGTGTATTTTGATGTCTTTTCGTAGAGTTTGTTAAATTATTTAAGTCGTCAAACCCTGTCGAGTTCCAAACGTTTTTATCGTTGGAGAAGAAAATACAGTACCAACAAAATAATTTGTTGATATGAGAGCAACCGGCTATCCATCGAGTTTTATACACTGACCTGTTAAATTTCCTTTTGTGAGACTTACTAGTCTGTGAAATACACAAGTCAGGAGTCGGCTTTTGGGACGCAATGAGATCTTTCTTTTCAATAAAACTTAATGTATTTACCTTTCCATCTGCTATTAATTCTTTTATACACAAGTCCACACAAGGGACAATTTGGTCCGTTTCCGAACTCATTCTCTCTCACAAGCACCGCACTTTACACCGCACTAAAACCAGAATACTAATTACTTATTTGTTTTTGAAATATAATTGCATCAAATCACAACGCTACGGCCCACGGATCGAAATAAACAATCATGAAGTTAGAAGTTATTCATCTCGCCCGCGCACTCGCGTCGCGTTGTTACCAAACGCACAAACTTCACACCGTAAGCCAGATTCAAAACCGCAAAGAAAGTGCTATATATGCAGCTAAACATAGATATTTGCAAAACTAACTTTTTCCTAAGTATGAAGAGAGCGTTTGGAAGCCCCGTAAAAGCCCACGAGAGCGAGCGAGATGTCATGCTATTTACAACGTACGCCACTATAGCCGCGTCGTATAGACTCGCCGCGCCGCCGCCGGTCGCAATCAGCGCCACTGGCCGTGCCGCGGATTACTTATGCAATTCAGTATTTTACGTAAAATAAAGCGCGCTAAATTATTAAAGTGATTTTATTAGAACTTTTTTTTTCGTTTGTACGTTGTTCGGTTTATAAGGCAAGCCCGGCTTTTGGGCTTCTATGTAAGGATCGCCACTGGGCACTTTCACTTGTTTCGTGTGACAAAATTTTAAAGGTATTTTTACTTTCGATGTGGTCAATGATCCATTTTTAAGGTCGATGTTTGAATTCAATTTGGTTAATAAATCAACTCCTATTAATCCGTCGTATGACTCATCTACGTCGTATGCATAAAATTTATGTAAAAATTGTTCTTTAAATATGTTAAATAGCGGTATTTTTACGACTTCTTTATGGGTGCTTATCGCGTGTGTGGTGATGACTCTTAAGTAATAATAATATAATCAACAAACACTTTAACCAGCATAAAAGCATCGAACCGTTAGATGTCATCACCACACACGCGATAAGCACCCATAAAGAAGTCGTAAATTAAGAATGATCGCGTACTGCCCGTGTCTATTAATAATTTTGCAGGAATGTCTGGTATTATTATGTAGGGTAAATAGGATGTTGAGGGTTTGATTTCCTCTGGTTGGTCGACGAGGCTTCGACTTGAAAATTCTGGGCATTATTAGGGCTTGGATTTTCTTGACGAAAATTACCTCTATTCTGACGTGTTCTTGAATTATATTGCGGGATCATTCCAGTGTGATAATTAACGTTATTTAAGTTATTTTGTCTTGCAGGATTTTGCAGTTGCCAGGAATTATTTGTTGGATAGTTCCTAGGAGTAAGTAAAATTTTGATTTGATTGAAATCCTGGGTTTTGGCGGTTCGTATAATTATTAAAAGGTCTTGGACCGACATTCGGGCGATAATTCGGGTTAGAGGTTCCTGCGCCGTAATTGATTCGCTGATTTGGGTTAAAGTTCGCTCTATTTTTTGGAGTAAATGGCGTTCCAAAGTTTACTCTTTGAATGGAATAATTTCGACGCGTAAATTGATTGCTTATATTTTGTAATTCCAAGGATAAATAATCCTCCGTTTTATTATCAGAGAAATTTTGAGTCAGTAATTTCTTTAATAAGGTCCAATCGTGTAAAACGTAATCGTTCTCACTGGCTAAATCAGCTGCCTTGCCTATTAGCTTGGCAGTTATTGCCTTTAAAATATTTATGTAACGGTCTTCTGAATTACTGGAATATTTTTGTATTATATTATATAATCACACTTGTGAAATATGAAAACAGCAGCCAGAGGTCCGAAGGAAACCAGGAGAATGACTTTGGACTAATTTAATTAAAATAAAATACTTATTACAGAAGTTAAGCCTAAGTGGGTTGACAGTTGTTCGATGCGAGAACAGAAAGTGCCTCCGTTTACCATTGCCTTAACTAGGTAAACGCGAGTCACGTCCCGTTGATGCGTTGCCTCACGTAGTGGTAGGCGTCGAATCACGTAGGGGCAGCCGGCGTAAGCTAATTTTCAATACATGCTCGCTCGGCGGCTCTCCCCGTAGCACACGGCGTATATATACGTAACACCTCCACCCGTAGATCAGCAATTATTTTCCCACGTTTAGTGAAAAAATTGCTGGCATTTCATCCCTGGGCTGACCTAGTTCGGGCACTTCCGAATCCTTGTAGCTTAACTGGTGACCTGGGGTTATTTCCGCGGCGGTTTTAAGTTTGCATACCCATATTCTGTATTTCTGGCCCAGTATCACTATAGCGAGTGCACATGCACCGGTTATTGCAACATAGAAGGGTAAAGTTGTGTGATATAGTGCGCTCGATTGGCTCGAGTCAATTTTTAAAGGAGTCTCGGCTGTAATCTTGCTCTGGATGCTGTGAAGCCCTCTTAGGTCAATGGATTTTAAGTTAACATGTGCGGGGATAGTAGCTTGACTCATCGCGTCACCCGGAATTTCAGCAAGTTTCAAAGGCTGGCCCTGCACTATATCGTTGTCGTTCATGATGGTAAATTCCGAGGTTCGGAGGCAGCAGTGAAGTGGAATAGTGACCAAGTAACTTCCCTGCAACGAACTATAATCTTCCCTTTGGCAGGTTAGTTGTACTCTTGTTGGTTGAGGGAAAGAGACAACAAAATGTCGATCATCGAGTCTTTCCATAGCAGGTTTCGTAAGTTGCACCGTTACAACTGGACAGGATTTCTGTAACTCCTGATTCATTATTAGTCGCTGTATGCAGTCAGATGTAGTACGAAGCTGGAGACTGGTTTCTCTCTTGCAGAGGTAACTGTGACTAAGCCTCGGGCATTCTGCCTCCATGTACACGAATGAATTCCCGTGTGTTGCTATAAAAGGATAGGAAGGGATGAGGGCTCGTTGGTCCTTGTTAGGAACGACAGATAATCTATACAGATCATACGTATCGACTGAAACTATGGGAAACTGTAAGATTATGACTATTTGCTTATCATTATAATAGAAGCCCGGTTGTATAATATCATAAAATTCTCTAAGCTCTAAATCTAAAATCCTATCTCTACCGTATAATAATTTTAACCTATCTACCATTCCCTTGAGAACCTTTATGGGTATCATAGAATGGTGAGTGCTTGACGCGCGTATAAAAGCTAAGCAATTCTCTATTCTCATTAACTCTTGTCCTAAATCTTCTACATTTCTGCTTATAATGTCCAAGAGTTGAGCAAACTTTGCATACTTTATTAAACTGTTCTCCCTATAGGCGTTACTTTCCAATATTAATTCTAATGTGCCGTTAATTTTCTTTTGATTTTCCAGTATTATATTTAAAATAATATTGTGGTGATTTATCCAATCTTTATTGAGGCTCACATGGTTATTGAATTCCGATACCATCTTATCCTGATTTAACTGCAAATTCCTGATTAAGTTATTATAATTTACCGCATCCGTCTGGTCAAGGTTACCGGTTACACTTTTAATTACCGAACCGAGTCCGTCTATAAGACCTCTTTTAGCTCGAGCGGGTTCCAGCGAACGTAGCTGTACTAAAATCAAATTCAAGTTATTCAGGAGATAGTCAATCTGGTTCTCGAATAAAAGGTGGGTGTCATTACTAAGTCGTGTTTTGAAAGTCTGTAAGTCCTTAGAAAGTAAGTCTATCTTGTCCTCAATGAAGTCGAGCTGGATATACTGCAGGAAGGTATGGTGATGGGTAGTAAGCCTCATAGGTCCGAGTTTATAAGGTAGTAGCCCTGGTCCGTTAGCTAGACTTTCGAGCTTTATCTCCAGGGCGTCCATCAGGGGGACCGTCAGCAGCAAAAGAATCCTGCAACAATTGCGCATTTTTAGGGATGCGTTTCACTCGCGCTTTGGCTACCGGTCCGCGCTTTTTAGAAGTATATATGTGAATAGGAAGGTCAGCTAATACGGTGTCCTGGGTATATCGCGGGGCTGTTTTCTGCCGGCTGGCTAAAGGGTTCTTAATAAAAACCTGTTGCTGAGGGGTATATTCCACCTCTGGTTCGCGGTTTTTATTCCTGTTCTCTATCATATTGGTACGATTGGTGAGGGAGGTCTCGTTAATGATGTCGTATACCTGCTTCATCTGTGCTCTATGGTTCTCAACATATTGTTGTAAAAGTCGTTCTGTATAGTCGGTGTCAAGTGGGTTTCTTGGGTCAAAGTGTCCGTTTACTAGATCGAAAGGGCGGCATTTCGTAAAACTGTGGACAGAACTATTGTAAGCAATAAGTGCGTACGGCATAAGGTTAACGATCGACTCGTCCTTTCGTTTTAACTTTAGAATGCGGAGGTGCTCAAGTATTGTAGAGTGGAAACGCTCTATAATGCCATTATCATTAGGTGAATGGGGTAAGACTCTGTGGTGATTAATCTTATGGAAACGAACAAATTCTGCGAAAATCTGGTTAGTGAACTCTGTACCATTGTCGGTAACTATGGTCAAGGGGACTCCGTGATGAGTACAGTATTGCAAGAGGGCTTGGAGGATACTGATAGCAGTGCCATCACGTAGGTGATAAGCCTGACCGTACTTCGTAAAAACATCCATGAAAGTAATGTACTTTTCACTATGCACTGTGAATAGGTCCATGTGGACAGTTCCGAAAGGTTTGGACGCTGGGGGTACTATGTTGAACTTAGGCCTTATTGGGTGTCTATCGTATTTACTTTGGCCACAAACTGTGCACTCATTTATATACTTGGTTACGTGGTCCTTCATTTTGGGCCAATAAAATTTCTGCGAGAGGGATAGATAGCTCTCGGTGATGCCACGGTGGTTAGTCTTTCCATCGTGGTACTTTGAGATAATTTCTTGCTGCCTAAGATAATCCCTAACGTTCTCAAGTTCTTTCTTAGTTAACATAAGGTTAAGGGTGGAGCTTCTAAATTTATCTTGAATTATGGGGATAATTTTGAACATAGCTAAGGGTGGTTGTATTAAGAGGCCCGTCCTGACCTTGGGGTTCACATATTCCCTAATTGCATTTACTACGTCAGCTTCTAAGTTAGACTGGGATATTTGAACTGTTATACGAGTATGGGTGTCAAATGGCTTTGTTACGGTCGGTTTCTTTTTCACGTTCCCAGGTAGCAATTTGACGGATCAGTGACGTCTTTTTTAAGTCTTTTTTGACGTAAATGACGTCAAACACAGACGTCATTTTATCCTTGAGAGGACGTCCACATGTCACAGCCTGAAAACGTCATATTAAAAGACTATAGTGACGTCTTCTGAAGGTTAATTTTAACCCAATTTCAACGTCAATCCAAGGCATTTTCAGGAAGTGAAATTAACGTAATATTAACGTCATTTTAGGAGGACGTGTCTAATACCCTCTAATGACGTCATAAGTTTCGTTCTAGAGACGTCTTCAGGAACGGCATTTTAACGTAATATTGACGTCATTTTAAGAGGACGTATCTAGTACCCTCTAATGACGTCATAAGTTTCGTCCTAGAGACGTGAGCAGAACTGGCATTTTAACGTAATATCAACGTCATTTTAGGAGGACGTGTCTAGTACCCTCTAATGACGTCATAAGTTTCGTCCTAGAGACGTGAGCAGGACTGGCATTTTAACGTAATATTAACGTCATTTTAGGAGGACGTGTCTAGTACCCTCTAATGACGTCATAAGTTTCGTCCTAGAGACGTCAGCAGGACTGGCATTTTAACGTAATATTAACGTCATTTTAGGAGGACGTGTCTAGTACCCTCTAATGACGTCATAAGTTTTGTCCTCAAGACGTCTTCAGGAACGGCATTTTAACGTAATATTAACGTCATTTTAGGAGGACGTGTCTAGTACCCTCTAATGACGTCATAAGTTTTGTCCTCAAGACGTCTTCAGGAACGGCATTTTAACGTAATATTAACGTCATTTTAGGAGGACGTGTCTAGTACCCTCTAATGACGTCATAAGTTTCGTCCTAGAGACGTCTTCAGGAACGGCATTTTAACGTAATATTAACGTCATTTTAGGAGGACGTGTCTAGTACCCTCTAATGACGTCATAAGTTTCGTCCTAGAGACGTCTTCAGGAACGGCATTTTAACGTAATATTAACGTCATTTTAGGAGGACGTGTCTAGTACCCGCTAATGACGTCTGAAGTTACAGCCTTGAGGCTGTAGCTCCCGCTCAGGATGCTATATATAGGGACTTCACAAAAAAACAAGAACATAATATTAAAAAAAACTATTCTATATTGTCATTGAACAATTAACAAAAATTTAGATTTGATTTGGTTACGGCGTTAAAACTGGACCAATAATAATTAGAGGACAGATTTAGCTATGCCCCTGTTTTCCTTTTTTTGTTTATATGAGGGATTCTTTTCTGATGTGTGTCTGAAAATGACGTTGAAATTGGGTAATTTTTTCAGTTTTTGAAAGCTCATATTTCTTATGTTTATTTTATTGAAATATGGAAAAAAACGAAACATAGGGGCATAGCTGTGGTAGATACAGATTACACAGTAAAAAAAGTTTTGCTCTTAAGCCATTTATCCAGGGAGGAAACAGGGGACTACGTTTGTATGGAGATATGGTGCGCATCGTATCCTCTTAATATGCACCCTGGTAGGGCATAACCATAGTAATATTTTATCTAACTTAAATAACTAAACACTTTGACATTTTAAATTTTACATGAACTTAAAACTACGGCCGGCAGTCTCAAAAATTTAAATTATAGTAACAACTTGTCTTGTAATGAAATTATTATGGCACTATGTAATTAAACTTAGGTAGGTATCTAAGACAATCTAAATGTTACTTAATAAAGTAAGCTATTATCACAAAATGATATCCTTTTGTCAAAAAAATACATACAAATTAATTCAATTCAATTCTGTTATACTTACCTATTATTATTTCTTAGACAGGGTGTGCCCGAGCAATCCGACAAATTTTCACCACGCATTCCTGAGGCCATATGGAGTAATAAATGTCATCTAATCCTAGGTCGAATTATGCTGTTTTTGAGATCTTTATGAAAAAAAGTTGCTATGAAAGAAGCGGAGGTGCAAACATTATGTATTAATTTGAATGAAAAAATAAAAAAGTTAAAGAGCATAATACGACCAAGGTTCTCTTAAACATTTATTACTCCATACGGCCTCAGGAATGCGTGGTTAATTTTTGTCGGATCGTTCAGGCAAACGGTGTATTATGTCCACGTGCTACAGTTATAATCTTAGTGCCATCGCAAGTACAGTAAAGGAAACTGATTCGCGTACCTCTATTTTTAGGGTCGTCCCTAACCAACTAACCCCCTGACACTAACTCCTACCCGGTGGGAACCTCTCTGAAACACTAAAAACGTTACCTTCGCTTCGTTTGACCTTTTTTTCGTTTGTCCGAATCAGGGATGTTGCGGATATTCGCATCCACAACCGCGGAACTTCCGCATCAACCAATCCATCCGCAAAAATCAATGCGGAGCTAGTTTTTTGAATCTCCCGGCCTGACATAAGTTAGGTACCTACTGTTTCCAAGAACAACCGTTGGACGCCGTACAATTTCTCGTGTCTGGTGAATCCGCATTTGCGCAAGGAGGCGGTCAAAAGCTTTACCGTCTTTCACGGGCGGCCAATAAATAAATAAATAATAAATAAATATTAGGGGACAATCTTACACAAATCGACCTAGTCCCAAACTAAGCAAAGCTTGTACTATGGGTACTAGACGACGATAAACATACTTAAATAGATAAATAAATACTTAAATACATAGAAAACATCCATAACTCAGGAATAAATATTCATGCTCATCACACAAATAAATGCCCTTACCGGGATTTGAACCCAGGACCTCTTGCTTCGTAGGCAGGGTCACTCCAACTAGGCTAAAGCGGTCGTTAAGAGGGTACAATGGCTGAGAGACTTTTGAGAAATAGGTATTTTAATGAAATGTCGCTGTCTCGCCCGAACCCCTCCGTGTCAGTACAGCGAGAGCGGGACAACTGCAGCTCATACCGTTAATAGGCGCGTAAAATTGATCAAAACAGCATTTCGTAATCCCCTGTTTTCTTCTCGAAAACTGGACCAATAAAATTATTTTTTTCAAATATAATTAGAGGATAGATTTAACTATGCCCCTACGTTTTCCTTTTTTTGTTTATATGAGGGATTCTTTTCTGATGAGTGTCTGAAAATGACGTTGAAATTGGGCAATTTTTTCAGTTTTTGAAAGCTCACATTTCTTATGTTAATTGAAATATGGAAAAAAACGAAACCTAGGGGCATAGCTGTGGTAGATACAGATTACACAGTAAAAAAAATTTGGCTTTAAAGCCATTATCCAGGGAGGAAACAGGGGATTACGTTTGTATGGAGAAATGGTGCGCATCGTATCCTCTTAAACTTCGCAACGCCGAGGCGTGAGCCACTTATTTTGTAAAAACGACAAACGACCGCTTTAGCCTAGTTGGTAGTGACTCTGCCTACGAAGCAAGAGGTCCTGGGTTCAAATCCCGGTAAGGGCATTTATTTGTGTGATGAGCACGAATATATTTGTACCTGAGTTATGGATGTTTTCTATGTATTTAAGTATTTATTTATCTATTTAAGTATGTTTATCGTCGTCTAGTACCCATAGTACAAGCTTTGCTTAGTTTGGGACTAGGTCGATTTGTGTAAGAAGATTGTCCCATAATATTTATTTATTTATTTAAAAAAAAAAAAAAAATTCCAATTACTCGTGTCTGGTGAATCTGCATTTGCAAGGAGGCGGTCAAAAGCTTTCCCTTGTTTCACGGGTGGCCAATAAACTTCGCAACGCCGAGGCGTGAGCCACTTATTTTGTACAATTGACACTGTCCCACCATCCTTCTCCAAAAACTGAACAATGCTGTACATGATCAAAATACAAAACCGAACGGAAATGAAGCTGATAAAAGCGTGTTTTATCAGTAGTATTAGCTCAATGGTTTTATCAAACTAGTCACTAAGTATTAAGTACGCAGAAAGAAATAACTACTTATAAGTATAAGCGCGGGAAGCGGGCGCGTCAAGGGCGCGTCATCGAGTGCGTCGGCGATTTTTTTTTACATTTTCAAAAATTCGTTGTACCTTGCGTCACTTCCAAATCCTCAGATTAAGAAATTGGAGCATCTGTATTCTGTACTCTGTAGGGCTCACTGAACATCCCCTCTGATAATCTGACGCGCTCGAGTAAATCTATTTTTTTTTTGTTTTCGCCCAGTGGCGGATTTACCCTAAGGCCCGGTAGGCCCGGGCCTAGGGCGGCCAGATTTAGGGGCGGCCGCAATCATGTCAAAAAACTTATTATGGCGTATTTTTCTAAATCTATTGAGATTAAAGTTGGCAATAAAGTAATTTCATTATGAAATCTATATGGTGGATGCTGAGAAAGGGGCGGCTGATGGCTTGGGGCCTAGGGCGGCCGAGACTGGAAATCCGCCACTGTTTTCGCCCCTTCCGCATAGCCACACCCACCACGCAAATCGTCAGATTAATACATATTTCGTATATCAGTGACATGTTGGCGCATGAAAAATATCAATATCTGACACGCTTGAGTATGTCGACTGTTTTTTTTTACAACTTCGAAAATCTGTAGACGCTTCCCCCACCGCTAAAAGTGATAACTTTATAAGACCTTATATTCTTCTTATCATTTAATCTAATAGGTTTCCGCGACGCTCGAGTAAATCCACATTTAGCATCATGGGCTTCCTAACTATAACAACAAAAAATATTATATTGAGCACTTCCGAAAACTTAAGTTACTCAATTGCAAGTATTGCAATAAAATGGATTCCACTCCACCACGTCACGCAGAAATTATACGTTGAAATATTAAAAGTTTATTTATTTTTTAATAAAAACGACTAAAAATTAATATTTGATGGTTTTTTTATATACGTGAACTCGCATCCGCATCTGCGGATGTGAGCCTTCATTAATCCGCATCCACATCCGCGGATGTGAAAAAATCGGTATCCGCAACATCTCTGGTACTGTAAATAATTCAGGATTTATTTCAGGACCATCGTGTAGAACCCTTAGTAGGATAGGTTAGGTTTGTTTTTATAAAAATCCTGAAATACTTACAGAAAAATGCTTTCGGACAAACGAAAAAAACTTGAAAAGAGAAAATGGTGAAACGTTTTTAATGTTTCAGATAGCTTACCCTACCCGGTGGCTAGAGCACCATAGGAAAACTAAGATTCGATGAAGACAGTCAGACACAAAATTCTCAAAATTAAAAGTGAGGTTTAACGCCACTGCATGCATACCATTTATAAATAAGTTATGACCAGTGCTCTGCCTGCTTCGAGGACACAGATGTGACGCCTCTGGTGCTAGTTATGAACCGGCTATCTTACTCTCCACCGAGGTCACAGCGGTAGAAGCGCTGCGGCCTAGCGGTTGGATT
Source organism: Archips crataeganus (assembly GCA_947859365.1). Lineage (NCBI taxonomy): Eukaryota > Metazoa > Arthropoda > Insecta > Lepidoptera > Tortricidae > Archips > Archips crataeganus. Next base: position 10,473,620 of record OX402064.1, read on the forward strand.
AGTGAGTAAGATGGTGGTAGCCACCCGGACGGGCCTTGCACGAGACCCTACCACCAGCTTCACCAATGGCGTTTACCAGTCGGAAGACAAGACGAAAGCTCCAAACTGAGCTAAACCCATCACTGTGTCGTATTTACTAATCATATCAAACTTATGGCTTTCATGTTCGATAAGAGATATTCATCAGAACACTACTAGCAGAATAGTAACTATGGAATAGTGTGGATAGTGAAAACCTATCCCCAACCTTTTATAATAAAATAGAATAATCACCATTGTTTGAAAGATAAGCTCTCAAGTGGATTCTATAACTAAGCTTATTATATTAATCATCCACATTACGCATTGAGCATTGGAAAACAAATAAATGCATTATTGCCTTCGTTAGGAATCATAATACATTTACTTACAAAATCTTCTAATGGAATTATATTAAAGTCAGAGAGATTTGAAACAATATAAACACTATTAACTTTAGAATCATATGGGTAAGTATAATAGGAATCATAATTAATAAATTCTTTGCCATAAATGAACACAGACTCTTTGTTATTTGAAATACATTTTAAGATATTGTGTATTTCAAAAACTTTGTTATTTACATAACAGTAACAATCTTTTTTGCGATGTTCATATACGTACACTGAAAAACCTTTGTAAAACAGTTTTTTAAAGCATTCGTATTTATTGTTACTGATAGGAACTGGCCCGGATCTGTTACAGTAAAAGACAGATGTTTCAACATCTGCAGAATAATTTTTCGTAACTAATTCAATTTCTCTTAATCGTTTCGCTATTTGTTGCAAAGGCTTATTAGGCGACCTAACCAGACGTTTCAAAGCACCTAGATAATTTTCGAACGGGAAGGCTGAATAATTATCTAAAGCACCATATAGTTCTACATCATCACAAATGTGGCATAGCATATGCACATTATATATTAAAAATTGTATGCCATACACAGTTTTGGAATGATTTATAAACATTGTTAACAATTCGTTCGCTAATGTTGTTCCAATTTTTTCAATGTGTTTGGTTGAACAAAGAATGGTAATGGCACAGTGAAATAATAAGAAGTTTTTAAAAAGAGACTTTGGAAGGACATCTTTCAACACAATTGGTCCAGTATATAAAAGAAACGTCCGAAATTCTGTAGCTTTCCAGCGAGAAAGTTCATTCAACCCCCGTGGGCGTCTATTAAATTCAATTGGTATAAATTCAGCACAGTAAAGTAATTTTTCTGTTATCATATTTACTGAACGACTGGGAATACGAACTGATAAGTTACCACCCACCCATATATTCAACAATTTTCTCATGACACCCAGACAGACCGCATGCATGTAATCAATTGGAAATATTTTAACTAAATCTATTGGAAGATTCACTAGTGGCGTAACGCCTACGTGATGTTCCTCATCAGATTGTGTGCGAAACTGTGTATTTGTCCTTTTACTTGCAGTGATGCTTTTATAAATGACTCTACCTAGGACATACTCTCCTGGTTCAACACATTTATCACAACTCGAATAGCCACCGTGGGATTTCGTACATTTAATAAAAGCTTTTGCTGGCGCATCACAGATAAAACTGTGCACCTTTACAACATAATGTATTCCTTCAAAATCAAACCCATTCTTAAGTAGCATATCCAGTTCTGAAACAAATGGTTCCAAAAATCGACATAAAGGTGTAGGTTTTGTGTGCCCACTGAACAATGTTATTACAAACGGCTTTGTACCAGTACAATTTTTGATTAGTGCTAAAATAGGCCATAGCTGCGTGTTGGTACTTTTGAACAGGGGCAGGCCATCCACATTGAAAGATAAAGGTATTTCTTTTAAATTATTTTTCTTTAATAATTCAATTTGATTTTTTAATTGGTTTAAAAGACCTAAATGTAGTATTTCACCAGAGTCTAACAAAGTTGTATTTAAATGCATTGGGGTTTTCAACAAAGTTCTGCTATCCTTTGGTAAATTGGGACAAAATGGAGAAATAATTTTTAAAAGACTATCAATGGCATTGTGTGGGATACTATGTTGCACAGTGGCCCAGTGCCTTAATTGAGACGGCAAATCATGAATAATTTCAGAGGAAAGATTTTGTACTACGGGTGGTGTTACTTGATCACCAGATAATTCCAGTTCAACCTCAGGGGCAACTAAGACATCACATTGGCTATCACTTTTAGTGCTGTTTCCATTAGAAACAGTCATGGCTGTCAAATCTGATAAAGTTGTTGTTGATATTGGAGCCTTAAAACTGTGGCTCGATGTAGATGGTGAATTATCAATAGTTTGTAATGAGATGCATGGATTATAAGTGCTGTTATGTATTTCTTTTAAAAAACTATCCTTATCCTCTTTAAGCCTTCGCAACATTTGACGCCGACCAACCTCAAGACGAGTTTTCCGTTTCCTTTCAGACATCTCAAGAAAAAAGAAAACTATGTTATAATTATTGACTGTTGAAAAAAAAACCTAATCGTACTGGGACGTCGGACGGGATAATCTCTTTTTTTCCCTCTCGGGTGCGTGTTTTAGCCAGACCTTGATGCAGTCTTCAATGTCCTTCTCCGTAGTCGTCGGAGTTGAGATTTTAATCGCTTCTGTAAAAGAAAATACCATATTTACTATTTAAACAGCAGTACCATTATTATGGGGAGAACTGAGAAACCGAACTTTCGGTCGGACACTAGACATTTTTGGTAGGAAAATTATTGATGCATGTAATTTTTACATCTGTGTGAAGTGTATTCAAATAGGTAGGTAACACACAATTACTTTCATTCACTCATTCAATCCATTTGTGCCATCTCGTGTGAATCGACCTGTACCTTCTTTTAATACACTATCAGCGGATGCAATAATAGCTATTTATGTTACAAGGGCGGTAGATAAGCAAATTCAAACATAGGGATATTTAAAACCCCCGGCAAAGCCCAGGGATTGCTGTATCGCTCGTGTAAAGGAATAGATAGGATAGGAGATGCTGTGTGGGAGCGCTGCTGGGACAGTAACCGTCGGCTCCAACCACGGGAAATGGGCTGAATGACTGTGTAAAACGGTCGGCAGCCCGCCTGACTCAGCAAGGCGTCCCCATACATCACCATCATCATCATCATCATCGCTCGTGTAACAATACTACGTTTTTCATCACACTTGCCAGGAAGTGCAAAAAAATGTAACTAATTCCTGCTCTACACTTAACCGCGAATCGCGCGTATAATCTTTGTTGCAGGTTACGCATTACTTACGAGCAAGTGTGATGAAACATGAAACAGCTCTCAGTTCATATGGAAGTAATAAAAATATTGTACATACCAATAACAGCAGCACAAAGCATCAGTTGCGAGAAAGGTTTCTTATTTGTGCGTTTTCCGTAATAATTAAATTCCGCAGCAAAACCATCAGTTAAAAGATATTTAAGAACTCTTGACACTTTAAATGACAAGTCTCGGCCTCCAATTCTTTTCAAGTATTCAATCTATAAAAATAAAACTATTAATAAGTGAGCAAAGATGAATATATGGAACACATGTATAGTATATGGTATACACCACAAAAAAAAACAAGGGAAAATAAAATTTTGAAAAATCATTTTATTTAGGATAACCTTGTATGTATGTCTTTCCAGGTGGCGTACAAAATTTAATGGATATCGGGTGGGTAATAATCGGGTTGAGTACGGAACCCTACACTGCGCGTAGTCCGACACGCACTTGGCCGGTTTTCAGTGTGTTATAGTTACAGTAGTATAATTAATTAAAATAGTTCCTTGAAGGATTTGATTTTTCAAAATTTTTTAAGGTTTAATTTAATGTAACAATTTTTTTTTAAAACATTTAAATTAATAACTAAACTTACCAAATTGACACGTTTTTCATTGTCTTTCAGTAACAACTCACACTGGTTTAAATTGTCTGTTGATTTCAACGGAAATTTATAATCATCATTCAGCGCTCCTGGGCACTCTTTTTCGTTTAAAATTCTTAATATATCATCATTCTGTTTTTTAATATGACAAAGAAGAGATACAACTTTGTCTTCGAATGCTGTAAAATTAGAAATTACTGTTAATACAATTAATGATAGGCAATTAAAATGGTTATTTTATTTGTGATACGAGGTTGGTAAGTAAGTTTCTACAAATGAGTTGACGAGTGATAAACCCGAGCTGCCAGGCGAGGGTTTTCATCGTCACAAGTTTGTAAAACCTTAAACAAGTTAGCTATGAAGTATCTTTTTTTGTACTTATTTTTTCAACTTCATTTTTTTATTACTTTTACGGTCATCCCGTGAAATCATACATTTCGTACTAAATACAAACTGAAATATAGATGCACAGAAAAAACCCCAGAAAAAAGACCAATGCTGGGAATCGAACCCAGGTCCTCAGCATTCCGTGCCGCGTGCCATACCCCTACACCACCACTGGTCTAGAGATTAGACACGAATCTTTCCTATACATCATACATTTCAATCTGCTAAATCATCACCTTATGCAGTGACAAGCGCACATCTATGTTACACCCTCATCGAGAGATTTTAACACTCCTTCGGAACTAACCGCTCACCTGGACAAGAGATGGCGCTACTGTGCAACTTTAAACAAGTTAGCTATGAAGTATCTTTTTTTGTACTTATTTTTTTTTTTTCAACTTCATTTTTTTATTACTTTTACGGTCATCCCGTGAAATCATACATTTCGTACTAAATACAAACTGAAATATAGATGCACAGAAAAAACCCCAGAAAAAAGACCAATGCTGGGAATCGAACCCAGGTCCTCAGCATTCCGTGCCGCGTGCCATACCCCTACACCACCACTGGTCTAGAGATTAGACACGAATCTTTCCTATACATCATACATTTCAATCTGCTAAATCATCACCTTATGCAGTGACAAGCGCACATCTATGTTACACCCTCATCGAGAGATTTTAACACTCCTTCGGAACTAACCGCTCACCTGGACAAGAGATGACCGTAAAAGTAATAAAAAAATGAAGTTGAAAAAATAAGTACAAAAAAGATACTTCATAGCTAACTTGTTTAAAGTTGCACAGTAGCGCCATCTCTTGTCCAGGTGAGCGGTTAGTTCCGAAGGAGTGTTAAAATCTCTCGATGAGGGTGTAACATAGATGTGCGCTTGTCACTGCATAAGGTGATGATTTAGCAGATTGAAATGTATGATGTATAGGAAAGATTCGTGTCTAATCTCTAGACCAGTGGTGGTGTAGGGGTATGGCACGCGGCACGGAATGCTGAGGACCTGGGTTCGATTCCCAGCATTGGTCTTTTTTCTGGGGTTTTTTCTGTGCATCTATATTTCAGTTTGTATTTAGTACGAAATGTATGATTTCACGGGATGACCGTAAAAGTAATAAAAAAATGAAGTTGAAAAAATAAGTACAAAAAAAGATACTTCATAGCTAACTTGTTTAAAGTTGCACAGTAGCGCCATCTCTTGTCCAGGTGAGCGGTTAGTTCCGAAGGAGTGTTAAAATCTCTCGATGAGGGTGTAACATAGATGTGCGCTTGTCACTGCATAAGGTGATGATTTAGCAGATTGAAATGTATGATGTATAGGAAAGATTCGTGTCTAATCTCTAGACCAGTGGTGGTGTAGGGGTATGGCACGCGGCACGGAATGCTGAGGACCTGGGTTCGATTCCCAGCATTGGTCTTTTTTCTGGGGTTTTTTCTGTGCATCTATATTTCAGTTTGTATTTAGTACGAAATGTTTGTAAAACCTTGCTAACCGCGTATCGTACGCAAGGGCGGATCCAGCTTTGGCGCCAGGGGGGGGTCAAATAGTCGTGGTCAAGTCACCAGGAAGTTATAATTTGACTTTACGGACTCACGCACGAAGGGTTCCGTACAATTATCTATAAAAATCACGTTTGTTGTATGGGAGCCCCCGTTAAATATTTTTTTTATTTTAATTTAATGATTTATTTTTAAAGTCAATATACAATTAAATAATCTGTGAATATTTCAAGTGTCTACCTGTTGCCGTTATCAATATCGAGCAAAAACTTGCAAAAAAAATCATGTTTGTTGTATGGGAGCCCCCTTAAATATTTATTTTATTCCATTTTTTAGTATTTGTTGTTATAGCGGCAACGAAAATACATCATCTGTGATAATTTCAACTCTCTAGCTATCCCGGTTCCCGAGATACAGCCTGGTGACAGACGGACGGACGGACAGACAGCGGAGCCTCAGTAATAGGGTTTCCGTTTTTACCCTTTGGGTACGAAACCCTAAAAATCACGTTTTTTTTTCGAACGGACTGTTGCTCAGACGGCTTTTACAGCTCTGCTTACTGGAGAGAGGGCGAGCTGCCAGACGGGCAGCTCAGCTAGGGTTATATTTACTTAGCATGCCAAAGGGCGCTCCTATTGAGTCACATTTTTTGTATGGGAACCCCCTTAATTATTTATTTTATTCTGGTTCTTAGCATTTGTTGTTATAGCGGCAACAGAAATACATCATCTGTGAAAATTTCAACTGTCTAGCTATTTCTATGTCTAGTCTAGGTTCATGAGATACAGCCTGGTGACAGACAGACGGACAGAGAAGTCTTAGTAATAGGGTAGGGTAGGGTTTCCGTTTTTTTTTTTGGGTACAGAACCCTAAAAATGAGATTTAAATTCATGGACTTAATACCTAACTAGGACTGAGTACTAACTTTTATTAGTCAATCAAAAGTGACCCATATTACCAAGCCATACAGTTTAATAATGGCAACTAGAGACAGCGGTCCAAGAGATTACATACAAACTAGAGAAACTAGTGCGTTGTGTCACACTCGCACCATTACTTGACCACCCTAGTTAAAACGAGATGCAAACCACTAGTTATTTTTTTATACGGCCTCACTTTTTTGTTGCAGTACTCAGTCCTGGTTAGATATTAAGTCCACATTTAAATTAATATTTTTTTTGAAATAAATTTAGGATGTTGCGTTTTTGACTCATTTTAAAAAAAGATAAGAAACATGATAACTCAAAAATGGTTCACTTCTGCATAATAGATAGATAGGATATAGAATAGGATATAGGATTGTAGATAGGATATTTTGCTGAAAGGAGACTTTATTGCATTCAAAGATTTTCTTTAACTTGCTTACTTTGTCTGGGAATCAAACCGGCCAAATGTGAAAAAGAAATAGGTATGATAGCTTACTTTCTCGACATGCTGGTGGTGGTGGTTTGTCAGCAGAAATATTGTTGTCAACTGTTTCAAGATGGTCGAGGCTGGGATCTGGAATATCTGGAATATCTGTAATGGGCAACAAATTCATAAATAATTCGGATGAGGAATTGCATCCAATAAATCTTTATATATTTATTTAGAGTCCTCCTGGTGCTTCATCAACAGTTCCATTTCACCATATAGATAGATTAAAAGACTATAAGAGCCACTTGAGTTTCATCGGTAAAAAGTTTCCATACAAAGGCTTAGGGAAAAAGTAATGAACTTTAAAAAAAATCACAAAATGGGAAAAATTGGTGCATAAAGTAGTCCTTCCCATGGTGACTATGAATGTATGACTGTGACTACTTTCTTTTGACTGACCTTGAAATTGCATTCTCATCCAAACTACATAATTCTGTTTCAAGTTTCAAGGGTCAGAGTATAGCAATTTTATGTCTATTTTGATGTGTTCTATACAATAGAAGTAAAATAAATACTAACCATGTAAAATAAAAAAAATACAAAAGTCCCAGACCCTTGCTATACCCCAACCTCAAGTTAATAATATAAAGCTTGTAAAAATTAGTGTTAGTCAATCATAGGTACTCACATTGTTTCCTTGGGGTCAAATGATTATCTTGTTTTAAATCTGCAAAAATATATAAATAAAGATCAGTCACATGCAAAAAGTTCATTATTGACTCACATGCTTCTGCAACTAGAGTTGCATTAATTAAGTTGCTTTTGTTTTTAGCATCTTTTGACTGCAATCAATACCATCACCAAATTTCAAATCAATAGCATTAGTAATAGCTTATTTTACTATTATTAAATCAGCTTTTAAACAAAAGAAAAACGAAATCAAAGTCAGTCCATCCTTCAGACAGGTATGATGCCACAGACAGACACCAATACACAGACCAACATCAAACTTATAGCATCCTCCTTTTTTTGCATCCGGGTTTAAAAATACTTAATTCCCATAGGTAAACTTATAAGACATGCTTGCTAGCTTGATTGCATACTTGCTTTCTTGCATGCTTGTTAGCTTGCACGCCGCTGTGCATTCTTGCCCACTAATGATAAATGTCTATAAATAGGTTTCCAAAACAAACACAATCTGGCATCTGCTGTTCATTTGAGTGAAGTTACAGGCAAAAGCTAGTCTCTTTACAATATTTTTTATGGTATTGGAAATATTGGATTGTAAAAGACCAAATGAAGCAGAAGTTTTAAATAATGTAATGGTGCGTGTTCTGCATGAACAGTTATCTCATTATTTTAACATACCTACAGGTATTTACTTACAAGACAAAAAATTTTTCTTGAGAGGGGGCGGGCCCACGTGATTGTCAGCGTCTTCTTCATCACTCGTCGTACTTTTTCTAGGTTTTTGAATCTTTCGTTTGGGTCGTTTGGGTGTTTCGTCCTCAGTTTCCGTGGCCAAATCGGACGTAACCTCAACCCGTTTCAGTTTCGCTTTGGCTTTTTCTAAGTTATCTATGAAACAACACCAGTTTTATACCATGCACAAACAACAAAAGAACAGCACACAGGGGAAACGAATAAAACACAAACATTGTTAAAACACATAAGAGGTACCTACCTGTTTCCAAGAACAGCCGTTGGATGCCGTACAATTTCCAATTACTCGTGTCTGGTGAATCTGCATTTGCAAGGAGGCGGTCAAAAGCTTTCCCTTGTTTCACGGGTGGCCAATAAACTTCACAACGCCGAGGCGTGAGCCACTTATTTTGTACAATTGACACTGTCCCACCATCCTCCTCCAAAAACTGAACAATGCTGTACATGGTCAAAATAGGTACAAAACCGAACAGAAATGAAGCTAATAAAAATTTTAATTTTATCAAACTAGAGTCTAAGTAGTTACAAACAACGGACGCACGCACGCACGCAGAAAGAATTAACTACTTAATACTTATAATAAGATTAATAAGCAATAAGCGCGGGAAGCGGGCGCGCCGGTCGTCGACTACGTGCGAGTGTTGCCAGGTCTAATTTGAAAAAAATAGAAGACAAGGTACGTACAAAAAAAGGAGACAGGTACAGAATATTTTTTTTAATAAAAAAATAAAACAGACTCCAAAAACCATTAAAATAATTTTCTACCAGTTTATTCGTCGTTATAGTCGTCTACCTCACCAACAAACTATATATTGGGGCTTCTATCTATCACTCCTGTTGGCTCGTGCTGAGGCACCGACTTCAAACTGATAGAAAATTAATTTATTTTAAAGGTTTTTCGAGTCGGTTTTATTTTTATACTAAATTTTTTTTCGCTTTTTAGTGACTAAATTATACTTTCTGAATGTCTACTTGACTTGGTGTCAAAAATGCCAAAATTGCTATGGTGTGCTTATAAAATATGAGGGTTGACCTCGATTTCTCTAGGATCCCATCTTCAGATCCTGATTTGGTGACAATGGAAGCACCTTGGAATTTTGAAAATCGGTCCACAATTGGCGGAATAATCGCATAACAAACATACAAAAAAAAATAACACAGACGAATTGAGAACCTACTCCTTTTTTTGAAGTCGGTTAAAAACAGTAGATGCTGAATTTACCTTCAAACATAAGAAACGATCTTTTTTTACTCGACTGCGCAACGCTAAGAAGGGTAATGTGTTTATCAGTCTATATGTATGAATGTTTGTTCCTTTGTGGCGCTCTAAAGAACGAACGCTTGGGACGATGTTAAAAAACGATACGTCATTAGATTTGTCTTGATGACACGCGCGAGCAGGGTTGCCACCTTTAGGGGAAAAAAAATCGGGACAAATCGAGCATCCACCAGAGACGTTCGGAGTCTAAGGAAAATGAAACTTTATTTTGTGTTTTTATTACTTTTTTATTATTTTTTATTGCATAACTAATACAAAAATGACGTAGAATTATTAAACGAGCCTCTTTTAATAATTAATTAACTAATTTACTATTAATAATAATAATGTGGGTATCTATTTTATATAATTATTTTTTCCATACGTATTTTATGTTGCTACGAGACGCTTTTAATAATTCCACGTCATTTTTGTATTTAGTTATAAAGTCTGAACAAGAGATATTAATATTTAATGAAATTAGCAGTTCCGCTTTTATTAAATCAACTGAGCAACGATTTCTGATATTAGACCATTTCATGGTCATTAGTGAAAATACGCGCTCAACATATGCATTTGAAGGAGGTATACTCAAAGCACGAGATACAACACTAAATAAAGCGTTCAACTTTTGCTCCTTTGCGACTTTAAATACTTGGACCCATTTTTGATCAACGCTTTGCTTTTGCTCGATCTGTGGTAGTATATTCTTCACCATACTGAAGTCTTCAAATAACTCGTCCGTAGAAAATCCTACTTCAGAATCGAATCCCATAATTGAAGCAGCATCACAAAGTTCTACAAAATTTAAATTCCCATCAAGCGACAATGGTTCCAATTTTTTTAGGGGATTCGATTCATCAAAATCAAAGCGGTTTTGAAGATAATCCAGCGCATTTTCATAAAATTCCTTGAAATCCGATATACATTGTTCATACACTGTTTTTTCTGCACGGTGCCGGGCAATACGCAAATGGGATCCATAAAATTTTTCATTCAATCTTGTCTTTAGGCTTTCTGCCACATCTGCCACAGTTTTGTATAGTTGGGTCGAACTAGTTGACATATTTTGCAACACCAAACTTGCCTTCTCAAACACTGTGCAAATATTGGCACAAAAACTTAAGTACAAGAACGTCTTGCCGAACATGTACGATTCTACGTCGCTCTCATCGTCTGTTGTTATACAAAGCAATGTCTTTAAAGCTTTTGGACATTCATTGCCTATGGATATAAAGTAAGAAATGATGGCAGGATAAACCTTCAAAATCTTTTGTATTGCAGTACCCAACGAAATCCATCTTGTTGTTACGTGTTTGTTGATCTCAGTCCATTCCAGTTCCGCAAATGTTACAAATTCCTTTAAACTCTCCCTCCTCAACGCAGAAGATGAGAAATGGCTGTAAATTTTCAATATAACTGTTTCCACATCAAGGTTTAATTTGTTCATTGCATGCTTGAATGTATTATTCAAAACGTGAGCTAGACATCCTGCTTTCATAATATTTGGATTTTTATCCTTTAGCAAGGTAAACGCCGATCTATTTTTTCCAAAATTAGCATTTGTGTTATCTGCACTAAATGCCGAAACACATGCTACATCCAAATCAAATTTTGAAAGCGTGTTTAGAATCGCATCGCTTATAGCATCAGCTGTTTCAAATGGACATTCAAAAAAATCTAGTAGTCGTGTTTGACACCCGTCTTCACGTGAAAAATGTTGAATGCAAATAGGATACATTTTACGGTTTCCTTTATTAGACGTATCCGTAGCGACACTGAAATAAACTTTACGAGATTCATCAAGACCACAAGTTTTGAGAGCTGTGACTGCAATTTCTTCAGCTTTAGGACCGAGTACTTCTTTAACTAAACTTTCAGATTTTGTCCTGCCACAAGATATTTTTTTTGCGATAGCTGAATCGGGTAATATCTGAGGAAGCAATTTCATACCGCAGTCTGTGGATGAATATGATAAATTGTGTTTAACACAATGGAATGTTTGTGTTAATTCAGCAAGAGTTATCATATTAGTTTCTGCTGAATTAGTTTTTGAGAAGAAAGTGGTCATTAAGTTAGATTTGGTAGTCGATAGTTGCTTCTTTTTATGTTCGTTTCCATTTGCGTGATGTTTAATGTCGCTTAATCCACCGTGAGTTATGGAAAAATCTTTATTACATATCTGGCATCGTGCACAAAAAACTGAATTAGCCTTGGATAACCATGAATTGCTTTTTAACCATTCATCACGAAATTTGCATAAGCGCGAAAAATGCCGCAAACGGCCACAAACCCAACATACACACCAAATCACCAATGCAACAAAATTGCAATAAAACACTGACCGCTTGACTTAAAATATTAATAGAATACGTAAACTCAGATACTTACATAATGTTTTTCAAGACTCGTATAGTTTCAACTCAGCAAATGAATTTTTTTCACTATCAACGAAGAAAGAAACTCGCCGCAAAGCACTACCAAGTGTGTGTCTGCCACAGATTACTTAATGGAATGCGCGCGCGGGAGGAGGCGAAGACGCGCAACGCTATACATACGGCGCGCGACAGATGGCGCGGTGGCGCGTAACTGAGTTGACAGTTGAGTGAGTGAATGAATTGATTGAGCCTATCGCATATTGTCAAAAATCGGGACAAAATCGATAGGTAGCCGGGACGCGGGACAATGTCTTCGAAATCGGGACGGTCCCGACAAAATCGGGACGGGTGGCAACTCTGCGCGCGAGTGTCACTAGCTATATGAAATTGTTGAAAAAAAACGAAATGGCGGATTTCATGCGCTTTAATGTGGCAGCTGAAAAAAAATTTTTTTTTCAATACTCTCGAATGGGTATCAAAATAAAGAGCTTTAAAAGGCGGGTACAATAATATATATTACATACATCTGTAAGTAATAAAACACGAGATCCGCCATAATGCTTTTATTTCATATCGTCTGTCCCTCTCTAACACATTACGTTAACCCTATATAAACTAATCTTCTCTTTCATTCATCGCTCAAACTCACTATTCATACGTCTCTGTCTTACATCAATAAAATCACGCATTCTGTCTCTTTCGCACCCTGACGTTCCTATTAAGTATCGCCTTACATGCCCTCTGAAATATATATATACAAAAATCTTTTTGTATATTTATATTTCACTAACCTTACATGTCCTAGCATTAAACAAAGTATTTTAAGCCAAATACCTTACTGTCTAACGCTAACGTTTGAAATTAAAGCAAATTTTTAAGTTATGTATTTTACTTTTACTCTTTAACTTTAATTTTGATTCTTTTACACTATTTTAGTAGGTACTGTTTCTATATGCTTCTAAATTATACTTAATTACAAGAGATTTGCTTTAACTTCAACTCATTACAATTTACAATGTATATCACTAAGAGTAAATAACAAAAAAAAAATTTTAGCTCTAAGTTTAGCTCTAAGTTAAGTTAACATAGTTAAGTTACTGTTATACAAATTAAAAAGAGATGTATACTTGAAAACAATACAGAGTTTACTTGAAATACTGTTGTTTTTATTTTAAATTTTTCCTTATCTACATGTTTAACTTTTAATGGATTTTAATTGCAGTATCTTATTTAAACTGTTTTTACAATATTTTATGTAATTTAAGATTTAACTTATTTATACATACATAGATTGACTTTACTTTTTACTGAGCTGCAATGGCTAATTTATTTATACAATGCTATTTATAGATTTATGTAATCTATTTATTATATAGGTAATATTTTATTAGTTAAGTATTTATTTTTTATACAACTTTAGTATGTTATTTTTATGTCTTTAAGGTATATCTATGTAGTTATGAGTCTAGCTTACAATGGTTATAGCTTTCAAAAATAAAATATTATGTTTTCCTTTGGTAACATAGTATTTTAGTTGAATTAAGTACTTATAATTATTTTATAATGACTGTAACATATGATTTTAGCTATGTTAGGTATCTATTTACTTAGTACATAGTATGAATAAAAGTTATGTTCACTAATAAACTTCAAATGGAATGATTTTAGTTATCTATTTACCTCAATACATAGTACAAATGTATAAAAAAAAATATGTTTACTAATAAACTTTATATGTAATGAACTATAGTAAAAGTATAGTTGTGTATAAACTAATTAAGTAGGTACATTAATCAAAGTATGAATTTGGTACATTAGTAACGCGACCTCGTGACGTCACGAATTTCTTGTATTGTCCGGGTGTATTGTCATGTCCTTGGTCATCATCATCATCATCATCAATATGGTTGTGGCAGGTCTGAATGTTACTGGTGCCGTCATCTGTGTGGTCATCATAATTCTGGTCTGGGCAGGTGTGGTTGTCTCTGGTGCTGTCATCTCCTTGGTCATCAATGGGAATGCTGTTTACTGTGCTGTTGTCACATAGAATAAGATCTGAAATTAAGTCAAGATTATGCGGGTTGTTTAGAATTTTTAGGAATTGAACATGGACTATTTTCTTTTTCTCTGGCTTCTGTATGTCTTGAATCTCATAACAAACTGAACCGACTCTTCGAATAACTTTAAATGGTCCTTTATATCTCGGAGTAAGTTTGTTATCTGTTGGTTTATACCATTCATATAGTACATAGCTGCCTTCAGTTATATTATGTTGTAATCTTCTTAGGTCGAAATTTTTCTTGTTGTATTCATGTATATTGTTTATGTTTTGTAAGGCTGTTTTTCTTGCATTTGTTAAAAATTCTAATTGATGAGCTCTGTCAATGTCTTCTATGATTGTTCCGAAATGTATCTCATTAGGTGGTATTCTAGGATGGTATCCAAACATTAAATAAAATGGTGAATGTCCTGTGGTCTTCTGTTTTGAAATATTTATGGCTAATATTGCCTTTGGTAACAGTTTATCCCAATCTGTGTTATTATTCAATGCAAACTTGGTCAATGTAGAAATAATATTGGCATTTGCCCTTTCAACTAAGCCGTTACTTTGTGCTGTATATGGGGTGGTAGTTATGTGTTCTATACCATATTTTGAGAAAAAATTCTGTGTCAATTGGCTGGTAAAACATGGTGCGCCATCAGATATATAGGTCAATGGTGGGCCATATATATGAATGAGGTCATTTTCTATAATTTCAATTACACTCTGTGCTGACAATGTGCATGTAGGCTTTGCAAATATATACCGTGTCGCATGATCTATGTGTACAAATATGTATAGGTTACCTGATGCTGTTGGTGGTAGTGCCACAATATGATCGGATGAAACGACTTGCATTGGTGTATTGGGTATCGGTCGTTGCCCCATTTTTCCGTATGTTAATTTGGTACGTCGGTTAACTTTTGCACAGGTAATACATGCTGAAGTATATGCTTTCACATCCTTACGAAGTGTTCTCCACCAGTATTTACTTCTAATCTTAGTCATTGTTGTGCTGAAATCCAAATGCCCATTCTCGTCATGTGCTATTTTAATGATGGATGTTCTGAGACTCTGTGGAACTACAATTTTCTTGTTGTTCATTATTTCTTCTTTGTTAATGTGTAATAAAATGCCATCTTCTAGTCTGAATGAATCTTGTATTTGTTTTAAATGTTGTGTGGTTTTTTCTTTGGCCAACTTAGTTTTAACTTGCTGTATGAACTGATCTTTGTCTTGGGCTAACTTTAACTTTTCTGAATTACTGCTGACAATCATTAAACATATTTCATTTAAAGGATATCGAGATAAATGGTCTGCAACTGCGTTTTGCTTGCCTGGTCGATGTAATGGTGTAAAATTAAAAGGTGCCAAGTCTATGACATACCTTGCAAATTTTCTATTTAATTTTGCCTTGTTAATGATGTATGCTGTCGAATAACTGTCAGTTATTAACTTAAATTCCATGCCCAATAGGTAAATTCTGAATTTGTTTACAATTGCCCAATGTACTGCTGTCACTTCAAGTTCATTGATATGGTATCGTGTTTCTGTATCTTTGAGACATCGGCTTGCATATTCTATAACCTTCTTTTCTCCGTTTTGTATTTGAAATAAACATGCGCCCATTCCCTGGTAACTACTGTCAGTTTCTACTATTGTTTCTGCATTTTGTTGGAAGTTGGTTAAAACTGGCGCAGTTGTCACAAGTTTCTTTAATGTCAAAAATGCGTTTTGTTGTTCTTCTGAAAGTGTCACTTGTTTATTTTTAATTTTGTCTTGTTTATTTGTTTGGTTTATGGGTTGCATTTCTGATTTATTTTTCTTTAATAATGCTTGCAGTGGTTGTGCTATTAACGCATAATTTTGAATAAATTTTCTAAATGTTCCTGTAAATCCTAAAAATGATCGAATTTCTGTGATCGTTGATAAAGTTTTGTATTGGTCAACTGCAGCTGTTCGCTTTGGATCCATTTTTTCTTCCTTGTGACCAATGATTTTTCCGAATAATGGAATTTCTGTGTTGATAAAAATACATTTTTCTTTGTTAAGTTTTAAATTTTTTTTTCTTGTCAGGTCAAATACTTGTTTTAATATCTGAATGAAATCTTCAAAATCTGATGAGCCTCCGGTGATATCATCAAAATATGCTCTTACCCCCTTGTCATACAAACTTCCATAGGTCGATTTTATGACTTTTGACATTATTGACGGTCCTCCAACAAGTCCAAACATGACTCGCATGAACTCCACATGGTAATCTTGTGTCACTACAGCTGTTTTAAAAATATCTTGCTCTCTGATGCAAATATTATGGTATGCATGATAAATATCTAATTTAAACTTGTATACAAACTGGGAAATAGTTGTTATAATGTCATCCATTCGTTCAATTGGTTGTGCATCTAAAATAGTGACTGGGTTTATGGTTCTAGAATAATCTACAACTGGCCTGTATGGTGTTGTGTTATGAAATGGTTGTTCAACAACAAACATAGGTGCGGCATATGGTGAATTTGAAAATCTGCATATCTTTTGATCCAGCCATTTTTCTATTGTTTGTTTTAAAAATAAGCGCTCAGGTTCTGGCAATCTGTATGGTTTGCAACTTATAGGTTTATCATGCTTTAAATTTATCTCAAGCTCAAAATCTGGGAATTTTCCTATATCATTTTCACTATTTTTAAAAATATCTTCATACTCTGAGACTAACTTCATGACTTTAGATTTATTTTCGTGAGAAATTTCTTGAATAGCAATGTTATTACTTATGCAGCAGGCAATCGAAGCACATTCTTTGTTAGTTGATGGGAAATATTCAGTATGTGTTGGCGTTACAATACATATTTTGCCATCAGGTTCATGTATTATGCGGGCATACACAGCATATTGCCAATCTTTACCAATTATCATTGGCACTGGTAAATTGTCACAGACAGCGATTTGAGGCATAACATAGTCAATTTTTCCTACCTGTATTCTTGCAGACAGCCATCCAATTGGTGTAAATATGTTTCCTGCAACCTTGTAGTTTCCTTTATCCCAAGGGTATACTTCTGTATCTTGAGGTAATACATTTTTGTCTATAATTGTGATAACAGATCCTGAATCTGGAAGTGCATTCAATTTCAAAGACCCATTTATTATAATTGGTATTAAAGTTATGTTTGGTCTGTCATTTTGTATACAGCCAACTTGCTTGTGAAAAGATGTTTTGTTGTTATTAAATCCTGTACTTGTAGATGGTTGTTGTTTAACAAAATTTTGCTCAGCTGGTTTGGTCTTCACATTTGAATTTGAATTGACATTTAAATTTGTGGGGTTTCCTGGAAATTTACAATCATAAGACACATGACCTTTCATTCTGCATCGGTAACATATTTGTTCATTTTTCTTGTCTGTTGACGGGTTAAATTTGGGTATATATTTGTTGTGTTTAGGTTGCTCCATGACATTATTACTAGCGGTACTAGTACTTACGGTCTCAGTTCGGTAAAACTTATCCTTAGGTATGATCTTTCTTATGTTGTCGAGCGCAGTAGCGTGTGCTAGCAGTTCTTCCACATTGGTACAGCAATGCGTTGCCAATGGAATTGACCAACGCGTATCATAAATGCCCTCTAGGATCAATGAAACCTTGTCAACTTCTGGAATTAAACATGGTGATTTAGTAAATATTGCATTTTTACTGTAAATATACTCGGTGATTGTTTCCGTGTTTCTTAGCGTTCTTTTAGCTTGATACGTAATGAATTCTGCAAATGACATCTTTAACGAGAAACGCTCACATAGTTTACCTTTCCAATCGTGCCAATTTACAATACTTTTACCTACAGCTCTGTTCCAATCGTTTGCCGGACCTCTCAGTCTCATTGCAGCATTGACTAGCATTAAATTTTCTGACCAATTTGCCAAACCTCCAATTCTTTCTACCTGTTTTACCCATTCTGATGCATTTTCCGTTTTATTGCCACCAAATAACGGAATAGCCTGGCTTGTATCCGTCGTTGAAAAGACTTGTATTTTAGATTGCATGGGATTTGCCATTTGTTGCAAGATTATAGATTGAGTTTGCAATATTTGCAATAAAGTTTGATCAAAATTTGACGTACCTGTTGATGGATTGTTTGTTACCTCATCGTGTTGTAGTTGTTGTAATTGAATCTGAAGATTTTTAAGTTCAAGTTGTTCCGACATGCGTTTGGTGCGCTCCATTTTGTAGTCATCCAAAATACCATTTTCAAGCTTTGTGACGTTATCTTGGTGAAGTCTGTTCACCAATTCGGCCTTGTTACCACTTGTAGGCAAATATCGTGTCTTGAGTTCTTCTTTAAGCTGTATAATCGTAAAACGATCGAGATCTTCTATGTTCGTCGATTCCATGATGATGTGGATATTCTAAGTAGGGACGTATGTTCGTAATTTAGCTGAAATAAAACGTATTTCGCGTGCACTGATTGATTATGAAACGTATAATCAATACTTTTTACTTTTTTAACGTATTCTACTACCGAATTATAAAAGATTACTTTTTTCCCGATTTTTCTCCGTAGCGCCATGTAAGTAATAAAACACGAGATCCGCCATAATGCTTTTATTTCATATCGTCTGTCCCTCTCTAACACATTACGTTAACCCTATATAAACTAATCTTCTCTTTCATTCATCGCTCAAACTCACTATTCATACGTCTCTGTCTTACATCAATAAAATCACGCATTCTGTCTCTTTCGCACCCTGACGTTCCTATTAAGTATCGCCTTACACATCTATTCTATATGATTGAAAAAAGTTTGGAGTGACAAATCAAAGAAAACACAAAAACTTTCCTACATACTGAGTATGTCAATCACCGGCACCAATATTATGATGAAACAAGCCACTCAAAAACATCTGATCAATACGCTCTAACGGCCACACGAATAGTTGCGTTACATATTTTTTCTACTCGTTGATTTTAATCTGTCAATTATGTGTTTACAGACAAAATTGCAATCACATACTTTTTAATCTTGGATAGTCTATGGCACTTCGGACTCAACTATAATGATTATTATACAACGCTCTAGACGACTATAATAATTTCAAAATTAGAACTTAGTACTTCGATTGAGCATCGTGAGCGCTTAGTGGAACGCACCCAATGTAAAGTTGGAAATATATGGCAAATTTGCTTCCATTTGAACACACTAACTTTTTTCTTCTGTTACGTGATTGGTTAGTAATTGAAGTAATTGGCTACTCAGAAACAGTCTTATAATGACGTCTCATTAGTTCTTTTTTGTGCTACGAAAATTTTAAAGTTTTGTTTGTTATTTGACGCGAAATCGATGGTGTTAAATAAATAATAACAGACTCGAAACGACTCGAACCGATTGGAACAGACTCAAATCGACTCGAACCGACTTGAACGACTTTAATCGACTCAAACCGATTCGAATCAATTCGAACCGACTGTCGCGTACCTCTCCAGCAGGCGACCGCGGGGTGAAGGAGCAGCGGGGGGCGGCGGATTGGTTTTGACTTGACTGCTTGTCGGACGTGTGCGGTAGACGTACTTTATAGTAATAATTTATATTTCTTTGTAAAATATAGTATTAAACTCGTAATACAAGTACAAGAGTTTCTCTCAGCATCCACAAACCCAGGATAGCCCGCAAACATTGGTCTTCGAGCCGTACAACGAGTAAATCAGCGAGTAACTACGATTTAACTGTCCAGCTACCGTGGCGGTGTCTGTGCATTGCTACCGCGCAGTTAACTAATCGAAGTTAAATACTTAAATTCATCGAAGTCTACTGCGAAGAACGAGCCAAGCCGAGTCCATTAAAGTGAGCAAGAATAAAACAAGGAATATAAGAGGAAGAATCACAGGCCCAGGAGTACTAGAAATCCAGCTAAGTTTCCTTTTCCTACCCAATTCCATTCTTGTACTACACTTACCTATATACATCACGTCACACATTTACTTCATAATAAAAAACTACATTAACTATATTTACAATAAAAACTCGCAATAACTAATCACTAGGTACTTTAAAACATAACAATTTAATAGTTGTTTATTTTAACTACTACACAGCGCCAGCGCCTCACAAGTAACGGTACAATAGGTGCTAAGGTGTAATTTGTTTATGTTCGTCGTCAGTACTAGTTGACAGCGGACTCTAAATAAGTAAATACAATTAAATATTGCCATTACAAAGTGTAATTAAATCACAAATAAACTAAAAAGTGCAAATAAAACTACCTACTTAGTTCTAGTTACCTACTTAGTGCAGTGTGTAACATAGTTAGTGCCTGGTTTTTACCGTGTTTACCTAATTATTTAGACCAGCATAACCTACAAAGGTGTACCTAACTTAAGAGGTAAGAAATGTCTGAAGCAGAATTAAGAGAAAATATAAAACGTCGGGGTACGTGCAAGGCTCAGTTAACTAATTTTAATACCTATTTACGTGAATTACCGGACAAATTAACGGAACATCATAGATTTGAACTCGAGCTGCGCATATCAAGGTTAGAATCAGTATTTAACGAATATCATGAAGTTCAATTACAGATCGAATGTGCACAAGAAAACCCTGACGAACAATATAGCCAGCGAAATTCATTCGAAACTACTTATTACGGTAGTATCGCGCAGGCTCAACTGCTTCTCAGTAGATCCTGCCCAGCGGTGGGCGCCGCGGCTGGCCCTGCATCTCCCGACAAAAAGTGCAGCCCCGACCAGGTCGGTGTGAATGACGAGGTAAGGCAGACAAAGTTAAATATTAAGTTGCCCGAGATACATCTAAACAAGTTTGATGGTACGTACAGCCAATGGTTGGAGTTTAGGGATATGTACGAATCAATGATTCACAATGACACAAGCCTATCCGATATTACTAAATTTCATTACCTAAGATCATACTTGGATGGCAGCGCTGCCCTTGTCATAAAATCTATTGAATTCTGTGCATCAAATTATAAGGCTGCATGGGAGCTGGTATGCGATAGGTACAATAACAAACGTTTATTGATTTCTAATCACGTTAAGGCGTTATTCAATGTTTTTCCGATACAAAAAGAAACGTCCTTTCAACTACGCAGATTAAATGACACTTTCATTAAAAATCTAAAATCACTTGAAATACTTAACGAGCCGACTGAACACTGGGACACGCTTTTAATATACATTTTTTGCACGAAATTAGATTCGCACACATTACTCGAATGGGAAAAATATAAGACTACATTACTGATCGATTCTGAGGATTTTAATGACCTAATTAAATTCATCAGAAAGCGTGCGGACTTACTAGAAATTCTCGAGCAAAGAAATGTCAGGCAAGACAAGCCGCGGAGCTTGTTAATTAACACGCCTAGTAATAAAACAATTATAAACGCGAATAAAACCAAGCTCTGTCCCGTGTGTCAGTCAAATGTACACAATATTTATAATTGTAAAATATTTTTAGAGTTGTCAACAAAGGACAGAGAAATTAAAGCACAAGACTTAAGTTTATGTTTGAATTGCCTACGTCACGGTCATGCAACTAGTAAGTGTCGTCTAAGCCCATGCAGAGTATGTAGAAAAAAACATAACACGATTCTGCACCCGGCGCGCTCGGCGATCGATAGCAGTGAGGCGGGCGCGAGCGCCGCTGCGCTAGCCGCGTCGGCGGCGCCCGCGCCTGCTGGCTCGCTGGCCGGCTCGGCCGGTCCGGTTAGCCTGGTCTGCGCGTCACCGCCGCGCCGGGGTTTGTTATCAACTGCTATTGTCGACGTTCGTTCAGCGCATAACGATTATTACTCGGCACGTATTATGTTGGATTCCGGCAGTACTTCCAATTTTATCACGCAAAAACTATGCGATGAACTGAACCTAGACACAAAAGACATATCTACATCCGTGACTGGTATAAATAACAATGTATCTGTGTCGAATAAAATATGTACGATACATATAAAATCGAAATTTTCTAATTTCTTTACTAATATCAGTTGCATCGTCATTCCCACGATTACAAGCCCTTGGCCAAGTGAGCCTATTAGTATTGATCATTTTAAAATACCTAAAGGCGTAAAATTAGCTGACCCAAACTTTTATAAAACGTCATGCATAGATATTTTACTAGGTAGCAACATATTTTGGGACTTACTAGGGTCTCAAAGAATTCAACTAGAAGATAGGCACTTAATTCTACATGAATCTAAACTAGGTTGGGTCTTAGGTGGCTCAATGTCGGGCACCACAGACATATGTGGTTTTTTACATACACAAAACAAAACTAATACACTGGTAAAAAATCATTCAGAAATAGATACAAGTTCATTACAAAATCAATTAGCAAAATTCTGGGAATTAGATTCAATAAATATCAACCAGTCTCCATGGACATTAGAAGAAATTGAATGTGAAAATAGCTTTGTACAAAACACGTCGCGCCTGTCTAACGGCCGATTTTCAGTCACGATTCCTTTGAAAGGTTCGCCTAACCTACTAGGTGATACATATTATTTAGCTAAACAAAGGTTTTGTTCCTTAGAACGAAAACTACAAAAGAATTTACAATTAAAGCAATCTTATCAGAAATTCATTCATGAATATTTGGCGTTGGGGCACATGAGTGAATCACACTTCGATAAATCACAAGTAGCCTATTTTGCTCCACATCATGCGGTGGTCAAGGTCAGCAGCCTCACTAGCAAGCTACGAGTCGTTTTTGATTGTTCAGCTAAGTCGTCATCTGGCTATTCTTTTAACGACCTACAACAAGTCGGTCCCACCATACAAGACGATTTATTTTCATTACTGACGCGATTTCGCCAGTACGACATCGCGTTAACCGCAGACGTAGAAAAAATGTATCGGCAGTGCGAGGTCAACCCGGCTCAGCGTTGCTTACAACAAATATTATGGAGGGATGACCCCACGCTGCCGATCAAAACGTTTTGCTTAAATACAGTGACGTATGGCACGTCGTCAGCTGCTTTCCTTGCCATTCGCTGTTTACGCCAATTATCCATAGAATGCACCGATCCTACTGTAAAAGAAATCATTGCTAAGGATTTCTATGTGGACGATCTCATTACAGGAGCGTCTTCGATAGAGGGCGCTACTAAAATTTATACTAAACTGACAGACACACTCAACAGTGCTTGTTTTCCATTACGAAAGTGGAGATCAAACGACACTGCGGTACTTCAAAACATAGCGAACGACAAAATCGCTAGTGGCGAGGGAAACCTAGACCTATGTCCCGAGCATAGCTCTAAGGTTTTAGGTGTGGATTGGGACAGCACGTCCGATGACTTGTGTATCACAGTCAGCATCGATGCTATGGGTCCAGTAACGAAGCGAAACATCTTATCCACAATTTCCAAAATATTTGACCCTTTAGGCTTGGTCTCCCCTACAATATTAGAAGCCAAGGTTATGATGCAGAAGCTGTGGCTACACAAGCTGTCATGGGATGACCTAATTCCAGATGACATAAGAGACGTGTGGCTGGCATTTGTGGGGACGTTGCCTTATCTTAATGAAGTGAAGGTTCCTAGACACGTGAGTTGCCGCGCTCCCATTGACTTGCAGCTGCACATTTTTGTGGACGCGTCTGAAGTGGCTTACGGCGCCTGTGCCTATATTCGTTCAATTGACACATGTGGCAATACAACCATAAATCTGCTATGTGCCAAGGGTAAGGTAGCTCCACTTAAACCGTTGACCACCCCTCGCCTAGAATTATGCGGCGCACTACTTGGCGCTCAGTTACTAGATAAAATACTTAAGTCAATGAGATTAAAATTTAACAGTTGTTTTCTTTGGTCTGATTCAACAATCGTGCTGGGTTGTTTGGGTATGCCTCCTGGCAAACTTCAAACCTTTGTCCGTAACAGAATTGCAGAAATACAGTCCATTTGCTCTAATTTTGCTTGGAGACATGTCCCAACCAACGAAAATCCCGCAGACCACATATCACGTGGACTGACGGCCAGTGCAATAATACAAAACAAATTATGGTGGAACGGTCCACATTTTCTGTCTATGCCAGAAAATTCATGGCCTAAGATTCAAACAAAATTTACAGCTTCAGACCTGCCTGAAGTCAAATCGCACAACGCATGTCTCGTTGTCGATACTAGCAGCCACGATCTTTTCCCATTTAGCAAGTTTTCCGATCTGAAGCATTTACAGCGCACTGTTGCTTACATTATTCGCTTCATCCATAACGCACGTTTCAAATCGAATAAACATATAGGACCGCTTAGCGCGAACGAATTAGACATCGCGCTAAAGAAAATAGTAGTCATTGCGCAGAAAGAATCTTTTCCTGAGGAATACGCAAAAATCCAAGCGGGAAATCGTATCACTAAATCGCAGCTGCTATCGCTAAATCCTTATGTTGACACGAATGATTTTAACTTGCTGAAGGTAGGCGGGCGTTTGGTAAATTCCGAATATGAATATGATAAGGTTCACCCGATACTTCTCGGTAAAAAACATCAATTAACGAAGTTAATATTTGAAAGCCGGCACAAAGCTCTCATGCACGCTGGCCCTCAGCATTTACTATATTCTCTAAGGGAATCTTACTGGCCAATAGGTGGTCGTGACATAGCGCGAACAATCACGCGTCAATGCGTAACGTGCCGTCGTTTCGGCGGTCGTACCATAACTCCAATCATGGGCAACCTACCAAAACAAAGAGTTCAGCCAGGTTTTCCGTTTTTGGTCACTAGCGTAGATTACGCTGGACCTTTAATGATGGCTAATCGCAGAGGGCGTGGTTGTCGCTTCATTAAAGTCTATCTTTGCATATTTGTCTGCTGTAAAACTAAAGCCATTCACATCGAGCTGGTAGGGGATTTGAGCTCGGCTAATTTCATTTCAGCACTGAAACGGTTCATTGCGCGCAGAGGAAAGCCTACAGACCTCTACTGCGATAATGGTTCTAACTTTATAGGCGCAAATCGCGAACTCCGATCTTTTATAGAGGAAAATTCGGTAGACATTACAAATTCAATGACGTCAGAGTCAATCAGTTTCCATTTCTTGCCTCCATACGCGCCACATTTTGGTGGTTTGCACGAGGCTGGCGTTAAGTCCATTAAGCACCATTTGCGCCGCGTACTAGGGCTGGCGCACCTAACCTACGAGGACCTAAACACCACACTCACACAAATAGAGGCACTACTAAATTCCCGACCCTTGACCCCACTTAGCACGAATCTAAATGATTTTCTACCTCTGACACCCGGGCATTTCCTTATTGGAAGAAGCATGACAGCAATCCCTGAGCCAGACCTCACGTCGCGCGTCAACTTAGCAAACAGATACCTGAAGATTCAGCAGCTGCGGCAGCACTTTTGGGCGAGGTGGCAGTTGGAGTACATCAGTGAGCTGCAAACCCGCACAAAGTGGAAACAATCTTCACACGAAGAGCTGGCTGTCGGAACCCTCGTTGTTATTAAGGACAAACAGCTGCCGCCAATCAAATGGCTACTAGGAAGAGTAGAGAGGGTATTTCCAGGAAGGGATGGCGTCAAGAGGGTCGCCGAAATTAAGACTGCTACTGGGCTACTGCGTCGAGATTTCGGCAACATCTGTCCTCTCCCTGTAGAGGCCTAATATTTTTTTTTTTTTTATCTTGAAGACAAAACTTCAAGGTCCGGCGGCATGTCGCGTACCTCTCCAGCAGGCGACCGCGGGGTGAAGGAGCAGCGGGGGGCGGCGGATTGGTTTTGACTTGACTGCTTGTCGGACGTGTGCGGTAGACGTACTTTATAGTAATAATTTATATTTCTTTGTAAAATATAGTATTAAACTCGTAATACAAGTACAAGAGTTTCTCTCAGCATCCACAAACCCAGGATAGCCCGCAAACACCGACTTTAATCGGTTCGAACCGACTTTAATCGACTCGAATCGACTTGAATCGACTCGAACCGACTCGAACCGATTCAAACCGATTCGAACCGACTTTAATCGATTTGAACCGACTTAAATCGATTGGAATCGACTTGAATCAACTCGAACCGACGCGAAACGATTCGAACCGACTCGAATCGACTCGAACTGACTTTAATCGACTCGAATCGACTCAAACCGATTCGAACCGATTCGAACCGATTCAAACCGACTTGAACCGATTCGAACCGACTTTAATCGACTCGAATCGACTCGAACCGATTCAAATCGATTCGAACCGATTCGAACCGACTTTAATCGACTCGAATCGATTCGAACCGACTCGAACCGACTCAAATCAACTCGAACCGACTTTAATTGACTCGAATCGACTCGAATCGACCCGAACCGATTCAAACCGACTCGAACCGACTCTAACCGACTCGAAACGACTCGGACCGACTGTCTTATATGGGTTGTTTTATTTGTTTTAATTCATAAGTGGAAGGTACTATTTTCAAACTTAACCCAATGTACTTTACAAAAGGTTAAGTATGTAGGTACCTTGATAGACGATGATGATGATGACTCGTAGAAAAAGTATTGTATACACTAGTTACATAATTAGCTCTTACTCGACTTTAAGAGCCTTCATTATGCAACGATTGTATAAAATACTATTTGAGTGCCTTGTTTCATCATTATATTGGTGCCGGTGACTGTAGTATAATTATAATGAATAATATTGTGAATTTATTTATTTATCTATCTAAAAATACGAATGCGAACTAAAAAGTATGAAATAAAAAAACCCGACCGCGTAAAAAACTAAAAAGAACAAAAACAAGTCTATAAGTCTCGAAAACTAAACTATTGAAATGTTTTTATGATTGACACCTATGTACATTAAATATATAATAAATCCTAATGCGGAATATAGCGAGTTGAACAGTCGGGACCCATTAAAAATCGAGACCTGCTCAAAAAATCCCAGTAATGGGTTCCGACTGTTCAACTCGCCAGCCCTGAGCTTGTGGTCAGCCACCCGGGCCCCTCCGGCCCAGTCCGACTCTGCAACTCGCTATATACCCTCGCTATTTTGTTTTTTTTTTCTAATTTTTATTTAAAAAAAACTAAAGATGTAAATAAGTATAAGGTAGACTAATTACTATTGTAACTGTGCGATTCCCAAGTCATTATAGTTATTTTTAGAAATAAAGACTTCTATTATCGATACAAATCACTACATGTTGGTAGGTAATAAATCACTACAATATGTTGGTTGGTAGGAAAGCAGGTTTTTTCAGCGATGGTTCTTAGACAAATGTTTTATCAAAAGCGGTTCAGCCGTTTTTAAGATAATAAACTTTGAAATGACAATGTCGAGGCTTTTCCAACTTTTTGTTGGTTATTTTATTGCATTTATACTACTACTAGCTATTGCCCGCGACTTCATTTGCCAATAATTCTTCTATCGCGCAGCCGCAGGATCTATAGATTTTTCCGGGGTAAAAACTATCCTATTATTTATTATGTACTTCAAATATGATGTATTCAAAATTTCATGGAAATCGGTTCAGTACTTTAGGCGTGAAAACGGAGCAAGTAAACAAACAAAGAAACACATTCGTATTTCTTATATTAATCAGAAACACAATTAATGAAATCCAATTAAAATTTATTTTCACCTCACTAGCTCGGAAAGCCCTTTTTGTTTGTTTGACATCTATTGAGAAAATCGCTTTTTATCCACATGTGAAGAAAGAGTTTTGACATTTGAAGGCAGCTTAAGTGATATTTGACAGCTAACAAAACGTAAAACGTTATTAGTGCTGAATTTTTAACATCACAATTAATGAATTGCATCGAGTAAAAAACACTAAATACAGTCTTACAACTTTATTTTAATTCATAAATATCAGCATACAACATTAACCTTCATTCTTGTTGAAAAACGGATAAAATGTTATGACAGTCCAAGTAAACAAAACGCAACCGAAATAATAAAAAAAAACTTAAGTCAAAACTTTTCAATTAAGCCGTCAACGTTAAATAGTGGCATGTTTTTCTATTATTTTGTTATTAAAAATGAGTGATTCGAGTGACGGAGACGTATTAACACCTGTGGAATTACGAGAAAAACCGTGCAAAATGCGGAATTAAGCTTATTGCCTGAAAAATCCCGTTAAAGATACATGAAAGCGTTTGACCTTTTCAATACATGAAGACAAAAAAGGTGCAATAACCTTATTTTCCTCGCTGTAGTGAGGTGAAAAGTTTTGTGTTATACACGGGTGAAAAGTTATTTTACGTCTCGTGTGTTGAAACACTCGCTATCGAAAGGATTCTATTTTTGAACCACTCGCTTCGCTCGTGGTCAATCATTGGATCCTTTCGATAGCTCGTGTTTCAAATGAACACTCGCAGGTAAAATACAACTTTCCCCCCTTGTATAACAAATAACTATTTTTTGTGCAAAACCCATCCTTCTCACGCAGTTCGGATAAACAATAAATTAAAAGACAACATTAAAATAAACAGTAGATTTTGGGTCAATAACAGTTGAACAGTAGACGTAGGCTCAAAAAAACAGGTTTCCTGTAAATACAGTAGACCTGGCAAGTGGCAACACTTGGGAGTCGACTGGCCGACACCATTGTTACAGAGGGCAGCACGGCAGGAATCAAATAATAATATAGCGCAGCACATGGACTTAATACCTAACCAGGACTGAGTACTGCGACAAAAAAGTGAGGCCGTAAATAAATAACTAGAGAATTGCATCTCGTTCTAATTTGGGTGATCAAGTAATGGTGCGAGTGGGACACAATTCTCTAGTTTCTCTAGTTTGTATGTAATCTCTCGGACCGCTGTCTCTAGTTGCCATTAGTAAACTGTATAGCTTGGTAATATGGGTCACTTTTGATTGACTAATAAAAGTTAGTTCTCAGTCCTGGTTAGGTATTAAGTCCATGGCGCAGCATCAATCTCGCGGCTTTCGAGCTAATTGCCGTCACTCGTGGCCGTTATAATATTTTGAATCCCGAGAAAGAAAGAGAAAGAACGTGACGCGACCGGAGACGCGATCACGGACGCGATGTTTTTTTTAATTTTATTTTTATGGCCTGGTTTCATAGACCTTTAAGCCTCAACTTTATTGGAACCGAATTGCAGATTTTAGTTTGACACTATTATATTTTTTTTTTTTTTTTTTTTTATACTTGTAAATTGGGTTATAGTTTTCAGTGTTCTTTAAGCGAGGTTTAGACTTGCAACAATAATCGTGCAAGTTGCATTACATCGCGAGCCCGTAAGACTGTGTTCAGAGTGCTTAGTATAAGTTTTACCTCACCAAAATACTTCTCGATCGCGTTTACGTAAAAAAATCAATTACTATGGAAACATGGACAGCGTCTCCGCGCGCGCGCGCCCATGTTTCCATAGAATTGAAATTTTTACGTAAACGCGATCGAAAAGTATTTTGGTGATGTAAAACTTATGCTAAGCACTCAGTACGCTTAGTATAAGTTTTACTTCACCAAAATATTTGTCGATCGCGTTTACGTAAAAAAATCAATTACTAGGGAAACTTGGACAGCGCCTCCGCGGCCGCGCGTCCATGTTTCCATAGAATTGAAATTTTTACGTAAACGCGATCGACAAGTATTTTAGTGAAGTAAAACTTATACTAAGCACTCAGACCAAACCGACTGTCGGCCGCCGAATGTGAGCGCGCGTTACGCAGTTTATTGTATTTCCATACATATTCACTTTTTCGTTCACACCAAACCGACATTTACTCTGCTGCACTATCTATACGGAGTCTTGATAGGACTTGATCGCGCGTGGTGTACCTAAAATGGACGTAAGTACGACGTCCAATATGCGACGAATACGGTACGTCCAGCTAGTGACCTTCCATTGACGTAAGTACGACGTCCATTATGCGACGAATATGGTACATCCAGTTCCTGACATAAAATTGACGTAAGTACGACATCCATTGTGTGACGAATATGGTACGTCCAGTTCCTGACCTAAAATTGACGTAAGTACGACGTCCATTGTGCGACGAATATGGTACGTCCAGCTACTGACCTGAAATGGACGTAAGTACGACGCCCATTGTGCGACGAATATGGTACGTACAGCTACTGACCGTAAATTGACGTAAGAACGACGTCTATTATGCGACAAATATGGTACGTCCAGTTCCTGACCTGAAATTGACGTAAGTACGACGTCCAATATGCGACGAATACGGTACGTCCAGCTAGTGACCTTCCATTGACGTAAGTACGACATCCATTGTGTGACGAATATGGTACGTCCAGCTCCTGACCTTCAATTGACGTAAGTACGACGTCCATTGTGCGACAAATATGGTACGTCCAGTTCCTGACCTAAAACTGACGTAAGTACGACATCCATTGTGTGACGAATACGGTACGTCCAGCTCCTGACCTTCAATTGACGTAAGTACGACGTCCATTGTGCGACAAATATGGTACGTCCAGTTCCTGACCTAAAACTGACGTAAGTACGACGTCCATTGTGCGACGAATATGGTACGTCCAGCTACTGACCTGAAATGGACGTAAGTACGACGCCCATTGTGCGACGAATATGGTACGTACAGCTACTGACCGTAAATTGACGTAAAGTACGACGTCCAATATGCGATGAATAAGGTACGTCCAGCTATTGACCTTCAATCGACGTAAGTACGACGTCCATTGTGTGACGAAAATGGTACGTCCAGCCACTGACCTAAAATGGACGTAAGTACGACGTCCAATATGCGACGAATACGGTACGTTCAGCTATTGACCTTCAATTGACGTAAGTGCAACGTCCACTGTGCGACGAATATGGTACGTCCAGCTCCTGACCTAAAACTGACGTAAGTACGACGTCAATTATGCGATGAATACGGTACGTCCAGATTCTGACCTATAATCGACGTAAGTTCGACGTCCGTTATGGGACGCATACGGTACGTCCAGATTCTGACCTAAAATTGACGTTAGTACGACGTCCACTTTTTGACCTGACTTTAAATGTACGTCACTATAACGTCAGCTTTGGACGAAATTTTGACCGACCTTAATATGACCAATGACGGACGTCGCCTATACGTCGTTGACGTCACCTTGCTACCTGGGTTATCCACTATTGTCAGGATTACTTGCCTATGAAATCTGTTAAGGGGGTCATCGGTAATTGGGACTTCTAGTATAGGGTTTTCTTGACTTGTGTGCGCTGTTGCTGTAGAAGAATTAGCTAAGGCCGGGGGATTTTCCGTAGGAGTGGGTAAAATTGAACATAATTCGTCAAAGACTTGGGATCCAACTTCCTCATTATGGATCTCTATTCGGGATAGGGCGTCTGCATATTAGTATTGGATTTACCTTTTTTGTAGACTACTGTAAAGTCGTATTCACTCAGTCGCAGTCGCCATCTAGTCAGTCGAGAATTGGGTTCCCTAAGACTCATCATCCACAGAAGAGGTTTGTGGTCCGTAAGAATCTTGAACTTTCTGCCAAAAATATAAGGGCGGAAATATTTTGTAGCCCAGACTATTGCTAATAACTCCTTTTCTATGGTGCTGTAGTTAATTTCGCTTTCGTTAAGAGTGCGTGACGCATAACATATTGGTCTGTCTGATCCTATAGGTCCCTGGGACAATATGGCACCTATGGCAAAGTTGGATGCGTCTGTGGTAAGTAGGAATTCCTTATTAAAATCTGGATATTGCAGGACGGGGTCATTGGTGAGCAAGGTTTTACATTTTTCGAAACAGTTGGTATAATCACTATCCCAAGTTATCCTTTTCCCCTTCTTTAGACAGTTTGTAAATGGCTTCGTGATTCGGGCGAAGTCGGGAATGAATTTTCGGTAATAACCGAGAAGACCTAAAAATTGTTTTATCTCCTTGGGTGTTTTCGGGATGGGGTACCTCTGTATGGCGGAAATTTTTCCAGGGTTCGGTTTGATGCCATCTCTACTAATGATGTGCCCCAGATACGCAGTCTCAAGTTTTAAGAACTCAGACTTGTCCATCTGGATCTTGAAGTTGGAATCTCTTAATCTCTGGAATACCCTTTCAAGGTTAATCATATGTTCCTGGAGGGATGTGCTGAAAACTATTATATCGTCCAAGTAGACAAGGCAAATTTCGTTTTGGAGACCTCTCAGAACGTTATCCATTACACGCTGAAAGGTAGAGGGTGAATTTTTCAACCCCATGGGCATCCGTAGGAACTCAAAATGTCCATGTTCGACGTTAAACGCTGTCTTAGGAATATCTTGGGGGTCCATTTCAACCTGGTAAAATCCACTAGCAAGGTCTAGTGTGGTGAAATATTGGCACCTTCCTAATTTGTCAAGGACGTCGGCAATATTAGGAATGGGGTATTTGTCATCTATGGTCTTGTCATTTAATTTCCTAAAGTCAACTACGAGTCGCCATTTCCGTTCGCCTGTAGCGTCAAGTTTCTTGGGTACAATCCAAATTGGAGAGCTCCAAGCAGAGTCGGAAGGTCGTATTATTCCCTGCTCCAACATTTTAGAAATTTGGTCCCTTACTTCTTGTCGGTGTATAAAAGGATAACGGTAACTTTTTGTATAAACCGGCAGCTCATCCATAGTCCTAATACGGTGTTTAATTTTGTTAGTAAAAGTCAGCTGCTCACCTTCAATATAAAATACGTCAGCGTAACGAGAACAAAGTAACTTCAAGTTAGCACTTTCCTCGTCATTCAAATGGTCAGTACGGAGTCGAGAGATTACGTCACGCGCACGCGTCACTAACTCAGTGCGATTGCACTCGATATTACAGAGCTCTGCCTGCGCTGGCTGGTCGACGTAGAATATCACGTCGTTTGGAGATGGGTTCTGTACTTCTAAATAACCACGGTTATTCTCAACTACGGTGATACATTCATGGACCATGCAATTGCTAAGGGTTTGTTCCCTTACCAGGACCTCGCCATCCGAAGTGTTAATAGGGACTCTAATTATTTTTGAAGTTCCAGCGGGGATAATTTCCTCATAATAGTTGACGTTACAAGAGTTATACATATGAATCGGGTTACTAGAATGTCGGGTCAATAGAATTTTATTTTTGAGGTCAATTTTAGCCTCCCATCTTGTGAGCAAATCCAGTCCTATTAAACCATCAAAATAGTCATGAAAACGGTAAATGAATAGCTTAATGTCGTCCGTGTCATTTAGTTCATTGAAACAAGGTAACGTTATAGAGTAGTCGTTTCTACTAACTGCGTGAACGTTGGTAACTTCAAACGGGTCATAATTAAGAGGTCTGTCGGGGAAATACAGTTTAACTGCATAAGGGCTAATAAACGACTGGTTAGCGCCAGTATCTACTAAAAATTTTAAAGGAGGGTTGGAAATTTGGATATAAGGTAACTGTCTCTGGGACTGCAGATTTATCTCTATTTTGGCCTTCGTGACTTCCGGTCTAACCGAAAAGAATCATCATCATCGTTAGTACTAGTTTGGCCTTGTTCAGTCAGCTGATCGTCCGTAGTCGGTTCTGCGTAATGTGCGGGGTCATCATACTCGATAAAATTCATAGAGTCAGCATAGCTCGCGTACTCCGGTTCATTATAGTAATAATCGTAATATGGATCTAGGGCATCAGGTGTACATTCATTCAAGTGCATTTCCTGTGATCTAAAATAATTTTGATTTGGATTAGGCATCACCTTAGGGGTAAATGCTTGAACACCACTCATGGGCTTGGGGGTAGAATTAAATTGCGGAGGGTTGTTACGGGGCGGCAATCGGAAAACATTACTTCTCGGGTTGTAGTTAGGTGGCAACGCACGGAACATCTGCTGGGTTCTCGTAGGCATACGATTCTGTCCCTGTTGCTGGACAGGGTTAAATCTGAATGGTTGGGGTGCAGGTTGTAATGGCCTGGGTAAAGCAGGGGCCTGCCAAAGTGGCCTTTGAAGTGGAAGGTTTGGACGGGGCGGAATATATCCCATACTAGAAAAAGGCATGGTAACCTTAGGAACTGGCGAGGCCTTTGGTGGATCGCTGCGCTGTTGTAAATATAACACATTTAATTCCTCTTGAACGAATTCCAGGGCTTTTTCCAAAGTATCGGGGCGCATACACCTTATGCGGGACCCTAAGGGTTCTTTAAGGCCTCGGGTAAAGGCTTGGGTGGCCACCTTCTTATATAACATTCTCTTAGCCTCTATTGTAGTACTTACGCTTTCGTGCAGAGAAATATAGGTCATTAAAGTACTAAGTAACGTCTGACAATGCTCGTAAAACTCCTGAGGTGTTTTATTACCCTGGCAAGCATTAGAGAGGTCACTATATAAAGCGGTCTCGTCTCTCTGGTCCGAAAAATTATTAATTAAAGCAGTTCGAATACCAATCCAGTTATCAGGGATACCATTGGAATTAATAGTACATGCGGCTGTGCCGGTAATTTTATTTAAAATTCCATTAAGAAGGCACAAATTGGCTAAATCACTACCTGGCGTAGCACTTAAATAAGTATGAACTATCTGATCGCAAATTTTAATAAACCTAGTAAGAATATTAGGTTCCCATCGAATTCTGGGACCAGGCGGAGTGCCTTATAAATCGTTTCCGAATCGTGGGGCATTTCGCTAGTTTGGGAAAGGGTATCTAAATTCAGGTCAAAATCTAATTCTAAGTCGCTTAAGTTCCTATTTAAATCTAGTCTTGTCCCGCGAGCCTGACTCGATGCAGGTTCCCGGGATCCCGAGTTTTTGGGATGGAAAATTTTGGAAAGAGAAAAAAAAAATAAAAAATTAAGGACTAGGGATTAAGGACTAAGGAAGCAAGCAACACGAGAACGATTCAGGTGTACTCACATATGCTTCATTCCTGGTTTTCGTCGCGAATCGATTGCTAGATTCACCTCTTGAACTGCAGCTCGTAGATTCTGGATACTCGGCAGCGGTGCTTGACAGCGACCCGGGTGGCTCAGGAACTCAAAAATCTTGATTTTGAAGGTTTCGGTGCCCGTTCGCGACCCGCGAGTAACCTATCGACTGCGCCAAATATGAAAACAGCAGCCAGAGGTCCGAAGGAAACCAGGAGAATGACTTTGGACTAATTTAATTAAAATAAAATACTTATTACAGAAGTTAAGCCTAAGTGGGTTGACAGTTGTTCGATGCGAGAACAGAAAGTGCCTCCGTTTACCATTGCCTTAACTAGGTAAACGCGAGTCACGTCCCGTTGATGCGTTGCCTCACTTAGTGGTAGGCGTCGAATCACGTAGGGGCAGCCGGCGTAAGCTAATTTTCAATACATGCTCGCTCGGCGGCTCTCCCCGTAGCACACGGCGTATATATACGTAACATGTGAATAAACAAATTTAGTTGTTTTGAATTACCGCCAAATTTTGGAAGTAATCCTAGCGTTTCGCTTAATGGTACGACAGGTGGCTCTACGACATTATGAGTAGGAATGCCTAATGGTGGTGGTTGCATAGCTGCAGGCAAAGGATATGTCACGTGTGCTTGATTATGTAGATTGGAATAAGAACCTGTTGATTGTTCCCTATTTCCATCACCATACGGAGTTTCTAACGGAGAATAAGAGGGTGGTTCCTCTAGATCTAGCTGAGTCTCGATTTCATTATTGCGTCTAGCCTCCATTTCTGCTACTTGCGTCAAATATTCCATAAATTTATTTAGTTAAAATTGGATGCCATATCAAGCAAATTAATTATAATTATTTAAAAAAAATATATATATTTATATATGTATTTTTTTATATATGAGTACTCTGCACCTATCACGCTTAAACCCTTTTTATTCTGGTATTTTGTACCAAATTTTAAACACCATCAATGTATTGAATTTTGAATAACAATAATTCGTATAGAAAATAACGCAATATTCGCGTTGCAACAATTGTTCAATAAAATTTTATTTCGCTTTGTGAAAATTCAATTTATTTTTATTTTTTATAATGTAATCTAGTAGTAGCGCACTACACACACAGATATACACACACACACAAATTTTGCTTATTTCCCTAGCACTTATTGTGAATATTATAGGGATTTAGGCGGGGTTTTGGTAAGGAAGGAAAAGTTTTTAAAGACTTTATGGATCCTCCCGATTCTGCAGTTGCTCCAAATATATGTCTCCAAAGTGTAGTCTTGTTTAGACAAGAGAAATTGTCTGTTGTAGGATCGTTTCTCAGCGTTTAGCAAATCTTGAAAGAACAGGACTCAGTTGGGTGAACAGAATGGCTTGTCACTTACTCAGTTTCTTCTTTGTCACCTGGATGAGAAGTCCTTGAGATCCTACCGGCTGCGCCAGTCAAATCGTCGGCCGTGGCTGGCAGGAGATTTGACAAGTACTCGGAGACAGGCGTCGCGTTGATCCGGATTTGCAGGTTGCGTACTCGGTGAATAATAACTCAATATATGACTGATTAAGTGAAGTTTTATTTTAAGAGTAATTACTAATCAGTTACTAATCAACTACAGACTTCTTCGGAGACGAACTACAGAAAGATCTCGGAGGGGCTGAGGGACTGCTTTTATACTGCTCTGTCAAGGATACACGTGTTTCCAGAAAATATATGAAACTACGCAGCAACACAATCGGCCATCAAAAGCTCGTAAAAAGTATCGCTACGTGTTTAACACAATCGTTTTACCCTGAACAGAGATTAGGCTAATGAGCCATGCGTAACCTTTAGAAATAAAATATTAATAAATGCAACAATGTTATACTTTGTCGCTTGATTAGGTAATGTATAGGCAGGTCCCTTAACTAGCTACAATCAACAACTTAGTTAGGGTATTTAGAAAAATTAATAATGATCATAACTCAATTCAGACTAGGCATAGAAGTATCATGAATGCTTGCTACAGCCCGTGCGAGTACGTCGTAGTCCTCATCATACTCGTTGCTCCGTCCAGTCACTATCGTCTTGCGATTACGCAGATCATATAACCTTAAAACTAACTTAATCTATCACTTTCATGCAAGTGTCCGACTGTCTCTTCTTCGGGAAAGGGAAAGGATTAGCCCTAAGTTCGGGGAGGGAGTTAGGGGTTCACCGTACCCACTTAACACCTCAGAATGTTCCCCCTTCTTCCATACGCGCCTGGAGCCCACTCGGAAGGACCCACAAACCGCGGCACCGTGTGAAGGTTTCTCGTCCAAATTGCCCGAGGTTAGGTATACCAAATTCTATTAAATTGCTCGAGATTTACAGCAAATTCGAATAGACAAAACCAAAGTCTCACACTTTTTATTTTATTTTCGAAGCACATTCCGATACACGCTGTTTGGGTCCGAACACTCGTTGTCTGTGTAATAATTCTGGAGGTATCGATATACCTTCTCCACCCGTTCGTTGTCCTGGTCAAACCTGGCTAGAAGCGCCTCAACTAGATCCTGTATATCGACCAAGGCCGCTGCCGAAGTGAACCATCTGAGTTTAGCACGGATAGCACCTTTCAATGTGGATGCCATATTGAGTGGTACCAACAAAAACAAGAAATTAATTAATTAAATTCAATTGCCTCTTAAAATATTTGTACCCAATTAAGGGATTAATTAAAAACAAAATTTAATTAATTACCTGTGAGTATCGGAGTTACCCATATACTTTGTATGACTAACTTTCGTGACTAAAAGGTAATTAATTAAATTTTGTTTTTAATTATTCCCGTAATTGGGTACAAATATTTTGAAAACCCAATTTAATCAATTTAGTTAATCAGCTATGCCATCAGTCTTGCAGTGAGCAGCTTCATACAATTTTGAAGCAGTGAGCCGTCCCTGCCGAATACATATAATGCCAATATTTACTATTAACCTGATTTGCTGTTTCTTGGTTTATTGTTTCTATAACATCTTTGCCTATTTTGTGATCTAAAGTGTCTTTAAAATATTCAAAATCATAATTGCTTTCCTTTTCAAAAAAATCTACAGACATGTCATAGAGATTAAAAGTAGTTTTTTTTATGTTTTTTTTTTTTTAAATTAGTTATTAGTGAACCTTTTGCATCTCTTTGCACACATTGTTGATAAAAAGTTTGTAAAATTGTAGCATCTCTTGGAGCCATCTTATTTTTTTAACATTTTTGTTTCTGCCAAAACATGATTGGTTCGTTCACTTGCCAAAGTAGGCTAATCCAGAAGTATTGTGTAGGTGCGCAGAAAGGATCACAACTCTGCTTTTCAAGCAAAAATAAAAGCAGTAAAGAATGCTTGCAGCCACCTTAAAAAGAAGAGGTTGGTATAAATAACTGATTAATTCGAGAAGGTTAAATTGGAAACATCCTGCCTATCTTTTTATTTTTGTAAGTTAAAAATAATACAAAAAAAAACCTATAAAAAACTATGGTTAAAAATGGACTTTTTTTAAATCAATCAAAAGTTACGCAAGGATAGATAATAAATAGATTTTACCTGCAGAAGGTGCACAATCAGAACAGTTAGACTCTAAGATTTCGGCATTTAGTTTCCCTTATTTTGGTTACTGTATATGACTTTTGTGTCCTATGCTCTGGTACAATGCTGGCTTTGACAATACTGATTCCCAAGCTTCTCTGCACTTCCACATATCCCACAGCTGAGGACAAGGAACTATCCCGTGATAACCTAAAAAGGGGGGAAAACAAATTTGACTGCAATAAATATTTGATTAGGTATCAAAATAAAGATGTTATTCAGTCAGTAATGGATTTTCGTGATGACAAGTTCCACATTGGGCGGCAACTGTAAATCCTGCTGCATATACATGCGAAGGGCGCACTGACCAGCCCCACACAATTTCAAAAACAAATACTTTTTAAAAGCTTCTGGTAATGGTAATTTAAAAATGTCTGTTGTTGTACATTCCATCAAAAGTAATAAATAGGTACTTACAATCAGCGTCAACAAAGAATAAAATCCGCGCTCTCCTGATGTTAGTGCCCCAACTTGCCGAGTACCTTTTCTTGTCACTATTCTGTCTGGTTTTTGGACAGTTGTTATCCCGGTTCATCGATGTTGTTAATATTTTGAGGTTCGAAACCATCCCTGTTCAGTACTTTTTCCAAATTATCGAAAAATGTATTCACATTTGCGCGGTTGAAACTGGTAGCACGTGAAAGACTGGCGCCTTGAGCACATCGGATAGACAGTTCGGGGTTTCTCTTTAAGAAAGCCGAAAACCAGTCCGCGCCAGCCATTTTCTCACGATCCCACGAATCTGGCTTTTTCACGTCGTGTTTAACCGCTAGCGCTAGGTCATAAGCAAGTCTTCGGACTTCTTTTGGGCTAAGGCCAAAATATATATCTGCGGTTTTTATGATATATTTCGCCATTACCTGTTCCTGCTGCTCTGAAAAAACTTTCGTTGATGGATTATGAGGATTCTCCATCTTTTTTGTTTTGTATCTTAGCAGGGATACGTGGCAGAGATCGAACATTAATGCTGCTTTTCTAATAGATGTACCTTTTAGTATTTCTTCGTACGCTTGCTCGTAGAGCAATAGATCTTTTGTACAGTTTTTCGATCTCTTTTTCTCGGCATCTGTAGATAAAATAAGAGGATACTTAAGTTAAAAAATACTAAACTGCGATTTTTAATTTCGTGGAATTCTGAAATTTCTTAGTGTTACTAGGCAAAAAATATTTCCCGAAAATAACGAGTTAAAACAAAAACTAGAAAATACAGAGCAGAAATTCCTTAGTATACACATTAAAATCGGACATAATGTAATAAATCATTAATTAATACGTAGTTAGAATATTTTTTGATCTAACTGTTCAGACGTAATAAAATATTTAACCCTTTTATGAGTAAAAAATAAATTGTCTCGGGTATCATTGCAATGATTGACATATATTGCAAACTTTCGGACTTAAATTATAATTAATAGTTATGTATTAAGTTTCAATCGTCGTCTCAAGAGGTTTCTAATTTAAAATTTCATAGACAAGGTACACACTTAAATAATTAAAACCATCAAATATCATTCTTCTCTCAAAACAATATTAAAGTCATTCGGCTTCTGTCTTGAATGTTCGAATGTGCTCGCTCTCCTGTTTCCGTATTGTTTTTGTCGTTTTCGTTGATTGATATTATTATTTCCTTGAAATGTTTTTGTTTTTTGAAAGAAAGAAAGAAAGAAAAACATTTATTCGTGACAAAAGAAAAAAAAAAAACAAATACAAAAAGAGAAATCGGAAACAGATACTTAATAAATATTGTCACGAAATGGTCCCAACTCAGCATGATGTCGGCCTTGCAGCCGACGCTGGTCTTCCGTTGGAACCAATCCGACAATTAAAAATTGGCAACAGCAATAACACAGTAACAAACTAAATAATAATACATACACACATCTGAAAATATACAACACAAAACACGACTAACATGATAACAATACAAAATAAAAAACAATAAAAAGTACGACACAGAATGCATAACCCCGACTGCCTTTGCCCCTTTTTAAAGGAGCAAAACGAAGGACATCAATAACATCAATCAATTGCGCAACTAACGTTTAGCGTAGCGTGGGCACGAGGCTAGGGCCTAGGGACAGATTATAATCCCGTAACCCTTAAATAATACAAAATAAAACGCGTAAATGGAAAGAAAAAAACTACCTATCTATCTATTTGCGAATCAACACTACCACTACACGCAGCAGTAGTGTTATAGTGAAAATAAAGCCATACTAGTGCAGTGGTAACCAAATAAACAAAACAACGCACATGGCAGCGCCGACATTGGACGCGAACAAGAGGCACAGGCCGTACAGGTATGTTGCACTAGTTATTATTACATTACTAACCTAAAAATAAAACAAACAGTAAAAAATTACTTGTAGAAAATTACTTGTAGTCATCCTCATCTCATCACTATTTACATCATTATTTTGTTCCATAAGTTAATTACATTATATCGTACGTTTTGCAGGTTCCCCGGTGGCCATGGTAACAAACAAAGAGCAACTAGATTAAACAAACACAACTAAATAGACCAAACGAAACGAGGCAAAGCCACAGGCAACATGCACAGCAATGCAGATGGAGCGCAAAACAAAAGGTTTGTAGATATTTTATGACCCATAATTAAGCCAACTATATGTGTACTAAACACCTATAATATGCAAAATTAACCTAAATCAAGTTATATGCAGCTAGTGTCATGAATCAGCATTTCCTGTCTTTGCTGATGCTCATTCATGTGTTTTTTAAGTTTCATTCTAAAGCCACATATACTTTTCAGGTTCCTGATTGGCGGTGGGATGTTATTCCAGCATTTAGTGGCAACATATCGGAAACTACCCCGGAAGGCAGCTGAAGCATGACTTTGTGTCAACAGCTGCACACTGCACTGCCGAGCCCCACGCACTTTGTGGCCAGAAGACCAGGACAACTTTTCAAAAAGATACGGTGGGGATTTATGTTTTAATACTCCAAACAGGAGGCATGCAAGGTGCAGTTTGCGCCTGTGTTGCATTTTAAGAATATTATATTTATTTAAAAATGGAGTGACATGGGCCCTCAGTGGAATACTAAAACAAAAACGTGCACAAGCATTTTGCACTCGCTGAACAAGTCTCTTGGTCTTTGCAAGAAGGCGTGGACCATACACTGTGTCCACATAGTTCAACTTAGATA
Source organism: Archips crataeganus (assembly GCA_947859365.1). NCBI lineage: Eukaryota > Metazoa > Arthropoda > Insecta > Lepidoptera > Tortricidae > Archips > Archips crataeganus. The sequence continues at coordinate 10,515,425 of OX402064.1, forward strand.
AAATAAGGGTCTCCACTAGCTGAATGCGCAAGCTTTCGCTTATAAATGGCCTAATTCTATACAGGATTTTAAGTTTATAGAAGCAACTTCTAACTGACCCTGCAATATGCTTCTCATAACGCAATCCACAGTCCATATGAAGACCCAGGTTACGTGCTTCATACACACGCTCGATGGGTTCACCCATCATTGTAACTTGAGTGAGACTTGTGCAATCAAGGTCAGCTACCAGTTGCTTACTGCCAAAAATTAGGTATTTGGTCTTGTCAGGATTGAGTAACAAAGAGTTCTCCGCTGCCCAAGCAGCAATGCCAGTGAGATCTACATTAAGCTTATCTATGGTACTGTTGATCGCTGATGGCTTACATGAGATGTAAACTTGAATGTCATCTGCATAAATATGATACTTGCAGTATTTAATACGAGTCTGTATGTCAGCAGTAAATAAAATAAACAGAATCGGTCCAAGGATCGATCCCTGTGGCACTCCTTGAGTGAGATGTGCCTTGTCAGATGTTTGAAAGGAACCATCATCATGACACAACTTCACATACTGATAGCGTTTGTTAAGGTAACTGTCAAACCATCTCAATGCATTACTATCAAAACCATAGTAGCTTAACTTGGACAATAGCATATCAATATTTAGACAATCAAACGCCCTTGAAAAGTCCAACAATACCAGTAAAGTACACATTCCTTTATCCTGTGCGCACAAAATGTTGTCAGTTACGTCAAGTAGAGCAGTCGCTGTGCTTCGTCCCTTCCTAAAGCCAGACTGGACATCTGGCAAAACATTGTTACCCTCCAAATAATTGGTCAATTGCATGCACACAGTCTTTTCGATTATCTTGGATAAACATGGCAATATACTGATCGGTCTAAGTTCTTTCAGCTCAATTGGATTTGAGACCTTGGGCAAAGGACGTACGATTGCCAGTTTCCAGATGTCAGGGAAAGTCGATGTTAGTAAGGAAGTATTAATTATATCCCTAATTATGTCAACAGTGCATGGTAATGTCAATTTTAACATGTTTACACTAATTCCATCACAACCTTCAGCATTAGAATGTAACGTATTTATAATTTTAATAATTTGATCTGTACTGACTAGTTCCAAATGAAAAACTGAGTCACTAAACCTATGAAATTCAAAATAAGTCAATTGAGAAATGGTAACTTTAGAGGCAATGGGTAAATTAAGAAAATGTCTATTTATAGCATTAGGATTATTGAAACATGTAGGTAGTTCTTTGTTATCATTAGGCAATATATTAGATTTAAGATTTTTCCACAGTAACTTAGGTTTATGTATATAATTATTGATATTAATTATGATAATTTTGCTATGTGTTATGTTTTTTAAAGAGGACTAATATCATTATGAACTGTCTCACACGAACCATGAATACACGAATGTCAAAACCTATGAAATAATAATATAGACTAATAACTTCTTATAGTAAAAGCTCTCCTTCACTATATTTATAATTAGTAATGTGCCTATTTTATTATGTTTCTAAAATAATAAATAGATTTAAAATGAAAAAAGGTTTGTTGCCTCTGGAACGTCAAAATCTGGCATTTGTCAGAATTCCACGAAATTAAAAATCGTAGTTTAGGGAGTTTATTATTGACAAATTAGTATGTAGATTAGTTTTATCTTTGTATTTTAAATATTTCCGTCTCTAAATAAAACTGTTACAGTGTTGGGTATTACATTGAACCTAATATGAATATTTAAAAAAATGATATTATTCTCTGGAGTCATTTGTAACACGGGGTTAAATGTAACGTTACTAATGACCCCGGAGGCTAAGTTACTATTGTCCTCACACACCCAAAATCACATAAATTGCAAAAATCTTGGTTCCTATACCTAACAGATACCCACACTGTGGCACATTTGAAACGTCGATTCCTAACAAGTCATCATTCAGCAACAGTTTTAACACTAGCGTAATATAATAGTTCGTAAAAATACAAAATGTTAATCGTGAATACTTACGTTGATCGCTTCAAAACAGAAATGTGCATCTGACACGTCCGTCTCGCGTCGCGTCGAGCGGCCGACTGGTGAGCAGGTCGGGACAGGTTTAAGCCATGCTCGTGTATACACATACACATCCGTATTTCGGTGTAGTTGTAGAATTATAGCCTACGTTACTATTGCCCCGTGTTACTTTTCTCCCCGGTCTACCCTACTTAAATAACAACAAATAATGTAAACAAAAAGTTTTCATTGTGATTGAGCATAGACTTAAAAGGCGAAAGATCAATTGCATTATATAAACATCGATATCAAGAAGGTCGATAAAAAAAAAACCGGCCAAGTGCGAGTCGGACTCGCGCACCGAGGGTTCCGTGTAAATTTATATGTATCTATGAACATCCAGTCTTAGCAGACCCCTGCTCCTAAGCAAAGTGTGCGTATTGTGGGATCATTGTAGCTTGGTTACTGATATAGACAGATAGAGAAAAAAAATTATGCTTTTCGTAATTATTCCTTTATCTGTGCTATAATACCTTGCCTCGTACCAAATTTCAAGATTCTGAGTTCACGGGAAGTACCCTGTAGATTTTGATTCCCTTGCGAGTAGTTGCGAGTTTGAAAATATGCGGCTTAAATTGCTGTTTCTTTTGATTGCGTTGATATAGAAGTTTGATTTTGTTACAGCTTAAAGGTATTATACAAGACAAGACGGAGTATCTCCACATGAGGCGGTACAGAGACACGCGTGCTCAGCGCGACTGTCTTCGGGTCGGGGGTTCAGTTTACCAGGGAGCCCAAAAGTTTAGGTATCTTGGCTGTACTATTACCGATACACACACAAGAGAGGAGGAAATAAAAATACGCATTCAAAATACTCTGCGGTGTAGTGCAGCCCTCCACAAGGTGCTTGGTGTCCAAGCTTCTCAGTAAAGGTACAAAACTCCGTATCTATAAGACCGTCATAAGACCTATTCTTATGTACGGGTGCGAGGCTTGGACTCTAACCCAGAAGGAAGAGTACCAGCTTCTGGTGACGGAACGTAGGATTTTTCGGAAGATCCTGGGACCCGTTAGAAGAGACGATAACACCTGGAGGATCCGCAAGAATGCCGAGATTGAGGAGCTGGTGGCTGAGCCTAATATAATCGGAGAATTTAAATCTCACAGGCTTCGGTGGCTCGGCCACTTGCTGAGAATGGGGGAGGATCGAGGGGTCAAGAGGGCATATTTGGGACGCCCAACTGGACGTCGTCCGGTTGGTCGGCCGAAGTATCGCTGGGCTGATGCTGTGGAGGCGGATCTGCGACAGCTTCAGGCCGGTAATTGGCGTGACATTGCGCAGGATCGGGCTGAGTGGCGTGCTCTCGTTTCGGAGGCCAAGACTCACTTTGGGTCACTGAGCCAAACTAGTTAGTTAGTTAGTTAAAGGTATTATAGACCTGAGTATTTGATATGAATTTCAATTCAATACCTCTACGCGTTCATGAGGAAAAGAATAGTAACTTTAAATTTATTAAAAATATTTTTTTTATATGATGTGACTAAAAATTTACGGTTTTCGCAATTTTTCCTTTATCTGTGCTATAATACCTTGCTACGTACCAAATTTCAATATTCTGAGTTCACGAGAAGTACCCTGTAGGTTTTGATTCCCTTGCAAGTGTCGAAAATTTGCGGCATAAATAGATTGGTTACTGATATAGACAGACAGACAAAAAACTAGCTTTTCGCAATTTTTCCTTTATCTAATAAATAAATAAATAAATAAATATCACGGGACAATTCACACCAATTGACCTAGTCCCAAAGTAAGCTTGGAAAGCTTGTGTTATGGGTACTACTAGGCAAAAGTCTTGAAGCACCGGGGCAATGCGGGCAAGCTACCCTGACGGGGCTACCCATAACTAGAGGAAGACCCCTTCTTCCCTTGGACAGTATGTTAATAATAAAATAAATAACCCATGACAACAATATCAAATCTAGCCAGGAGGAAAATAATCATACTCGTTACAAAAATCCATAATAATTAAGTACCTACATGTCAAAACATAACCAAAAATAATAATTACGCATGTCAAAATAAAAATAAAATGCCTAAAAACTAGTAGGTAAAAAAAAAACACAATGCTAAGGAGAAACTGGTTTACATGTAGCAATTACAAGAAGAATCCACAAACACAATTATTTAAATATAATAATGTCCACTCACTGATCTGGCCCGCCGAGTGCTCCAATCCATGACGATAGTTTAAACGCTTTTGAACACTAACCTGGCACACTGAGCAATGTGATCCATATAATAATTCACTGATAATTAGCGTACTATATTCCTAACAGGCACAGAAGTAACACCACACCAGAAACAGGTAAATAGGTACACGATACCGGACACCCATCCACTCCGTTGAATCGATCTCTGCACCAAGAAACTCCACTTCCCGCAATTATCACCCCAATCTCGTGCAAAATTCCAAACAATCTTTCCGTCCGATCGTTATCGTAGCACAGGACCTCAGCTGACCAAAGCGACGGGTAGACGCGGCGAGAAATGAAACTCGTTCCCACCTCTCAACAACAGCCTTTCCCTCACAATAAAATGCACTTTGAACTCCAACTTATCATTAAAACGATACTTAGGACACCTGATGATATTTCTATTATAAAAATAAGACATGGTTCTCGGGATACATATATTAAAAGTAATTAAATGCGGAGCCCGATTATATCCGTGTTACGGCTACCCGTAGAAGCCATCAAAGCCAAAGCAAAGCAAAGCGCAAAGTCCCAAAAGTAAGTCACACTTAGGGGGGGGGGGGGGGTGTCAAGCGATCTGTGACACTAGAACAAAATAATGGCGATTTTCATAGTAATAAGTGTGACAAAGGGGGGGGAGGGGTCCAAATTGATCGAATTTGGTCCGAGTTGGCGCCCAACGTAAATGACTAGATCTAAATGGAACAGTTTAAGCAAGGAAGCCAAGAAAGAAACACACCAAATGGCTTCAATTTACTCTTGAAAAGTTCGAGGAACTACTTAGTCGCTTGCCCTCATATACGACAACAAATATACATTTTACCCGTTGTACATTTAATTACAACGGTGAACGCGATCATAACAAAGTAGGTGAATTTATTATGGGTATATCAATTTATAAACAAATTGAGGGTATATCCGACGAAGACGCAATAACAGGGCTGCCTTTGTTATTAAAAGATAACGCAAGTACGTGGTGGACGGGAATTCGCACAGAAATAAAAACCTGGCCAAGCTGCATTAAGTGAAATACGCTCAGCATTTGCACCTAAACTTCAACTGTATGAAGTGTACCTTCGACTATTCGAAGATCAACAAGGCGACCGGGAACCAATTGATAACTTTTTATGCAGAAAAAGAGCATTACTCGGGATGTTACCGCCAAAGCGTCATAAAGAAGAAGAACAAATAGACCTTGTGTACCGGTTATTGAAAATAGACGTGAAAAAGAAAATAGCCCGAACAGACGTCAAAAACCATGCCGACTTGATCGATAAGGCGCGTCATTTCGAAGCACTGGAGAAGAGCGTAAAACCTCAACCGTCGACATCGAGAGCAGCCGAAGTACCGTCGACCCAATTCTCCAAGAAACGTGTAGTGAGATGTCTATTTCACAAACTTAAAGACACACAATCGATAACTGTAGAATAATACAGGTCCAGTTACTTAAGGCGGGCGTAAAAAATACCATAACTGCGGATGCTGCTCAAGCTAACAAATCGTCGTCTTCTACGCTATCCAAACCTTCAGCAAACATTACGTGCTATGGGTGTGGTGTCCAGAAGTATTTCGAAGTAATTGCTCGATCTTTAAAACAGAAGATAGCCCGCCAAAAGCTGTACACTTCTACGCATACTACCCTACGGTACAAAATATAGCCAAAGTACCAACCATTGAAATAAAATTTAACGGTATAATGGGCCACGCACACATCGATACAGCTGCTCGAACAAGCATTGCAGGCAACAAGCTCTAAGAGTTGATGAAGGAAGCGGGATTAATCAGCACGACGTACACAACGCAAGTGAACCTAGCTGATGATGGTTCATCCAAATTTTAGTCACAGTCATGGGCGTACCCAGGTTCTGGGCCAGGGGGGGGCTAATCAGATTTTTTATAAGCTAGGTGCTTAAAAAAAATTAAATTAAAATAGATATATTTTATATAAATTCTTTAATTAGGTTATACATTGGCTATTTGAAAAATAACTTGCGTGGGTCTTCAGCAAAACGATTTATGACGTCTTCCGTGAAAGAATCGCTCATACCTTTAACAAATTTTCTGTGGACACTGAGCATACAAAGCCCATTTAATCTATCTTCGGTCATTGTCGATCTTAACCACGTTTTTACACGTCTAAGTGTGCTGAACGACCTTTCAATTGTAGCAGTTGAATAAGGCATTGCCAGCAACATTTCTAGGGCTATCTTCACCTTCGGGTAAAAACAATCTGCTTCTTGTATTAACTCCGCTATTCCAATACTTTCAAAATCCTGCTGCGGCTTATTTATCCAAAAAGTGCGCCATAGTTCGGCTTCAAATGTAATTCCTTCTAATTCATAAAAATCAGATACTTCCTCCATACATTTTTGTAATTTAGGAACTGTAATTTTAATTATCTGAGTAGGGTGTAACAATGAAAGAGCAAACGCTGGTGAATGCTGTTTGCTAAATCTTGCCTCTAATGAAGATGACAAAGAATCCAAATAAGGCACGTATAACGAGCGACGAAAATACTCGCTTAGGGAAGCAGCTGGTTGATTTGCCCTATGTTGTTGGCGGCTTGCTGTTCTTGGTAAACGTAGCTCAATGTTCAAAGCCATAGCGATTTCTTCAGCTGATTTGATTAAATCTACGCTCCCTTCTTCCGCGGAACGCCGGTGTTCTGCAACTGCAGTAGTTATTGTTTGTATATGTTCTGCACATCTTAATATGTCCAGCGTTTTAGATTGCAATATGTTTGCGACGGGTTGCAGCATAGAATTATATTTGTCTATAATACATAGAGCAAATATAAATGTGGTTTGGCTGACAGCAGATAGTAACTGGAAAGCTACTTTCCTTGTCGCAGAATTACCTTCCCGAGAAAGTTTTTCTAAACCTTCTGCAATTTCGACAAAATGTTTTTTAAACATCGAAATACTTTGGTATTTATGGGACCATCTTGTTTGACACAGCAATGGTATTTTTGGATCATATTTTTGACGCAAAACCGATTCCCTGAAAAAATTTATCGTATCTTTTACGGTTCCAATGCAGTTGCGGATCTCAGAAACATTATTTAAATCGTTTACAACCAGGTTTAATTTGTGGCAGGCGCAGTGAAAATATAAACCCTTTTTATAAGTTTCTCTTAATATTTTTTGGACTCCACCATCTTTTCCCGCCATAGTAGCACATCCATCATAGCCCTGTCCCACGCATTTATTGGCGTCAATATTGAGCGTATTAATAAATCTATTAATTTCAGCCGCTATCGTTTGGGCATCCATTTTTTCTAACTCCACAAAACCCATAAATTCTTCTTTGACATTTTTTTCCTTTTGATCGTAATATCGAAAACCTAATGATAGTTGTTCCTTACCCGATATATCTGCTGATTCATCAGCCAAAATACTGTAAGCACTTGCGGCTCTAATATTATCTACCAGTTTTTCTCTTATTAAGATACCGCATATGTTTAATATTTCATTTTGGATTTTCGGGGACGTATATTGAGCATTCTTTTGACCCTTCTCTAAATGTTGCCGCAAATTCTCATCACCAGATTTTATTCTTAATTGAAGCAGATCTTGAAAAACGCCGTCATCTTTTTCTTTTCCTCTCAATGGCAAATCATGTGTTCCACAAAAAACTACTGTACTGATTATAGGTTGCAATGCATTTCTATTATCTTCAATAATTTTTTCGTGGCCTGTTTGCAAAGCAAGTCGTACGTTTGTTTTAATGTTGCTAAAAGAATTGGCAGACGCACTCGACTCTTTGTGCCATTGAGTATCTACATGCGCTTTACAATAAATATGTATATCTTTATACTTAGTAAATGGTCGCACAATTAGAGATCCCTGTACACCACGTGCAACTTTCGGCGGAAATAAAACACAAAACAAACAAAACGCACCTTTCAATCTCTTTGAGTAAACAAGCCATGGTTTGTACATTTCCAACCAAGAGTGGTTAAATTTGCGTTTTAAATGTGTAGCATCACCAGCAAAATCATAAGTTTCTGGAGGTACCCAGCATCGCTTTAACATTTCCATTCGCTTTTCGTTTGTCAACACGAAAGACCGTCCAACCCATCGACCGATATCGTTTTCATGAGAATTTTCTCCATCATCCAGAATGGACGTAGATGTAGATGCACGAGTTTCAGAAGCTACCTCATTAACAATATTACAAGAATTTGTGGTTTCCGGTTCTAAATCTTGCGTGATTACAAATGAGTTACACGTTTTATTATTAGCAGAATAAGATTATTGGTGCTGAATCCACCTCACTAGACTGCGGCAACTGCTTATTGCAGCTGGTATCGTCATCCTCTGTGCTTGTTATTTTCCTTTTTTTTGCTGCAAAAATGAAATACAGTACACGGTAATGAAGCTACAAAAATGCCTATTAATTAAGTCAAATTTACATTACGAAACTAGTTGCGTGAAACTATAGAAATTTGACGTGTAAGTAAACGTTCAGCTTTACAATGCTTGCGTTAGTATCAAATATCGGGGTGACCGAGCCTGGGCTCGGTGTTTTTTGTTTAATAACGCCATCTATTGGCAACCTGAGTCCACACTCACTACCAATAGATGGCGTTACTTGTACACAGCACACACTAAAAAAAAATCTTTTTCATTTTCATATAAAATATAAAAAAAAAATTTAATATAAAAATGAACGACCAACAGATCAGAAACAAAAAAAAATAAAAAAAAAGAAACTGGTCTCTCCGGGATCGAACTCCGACCTCCTGACTCCGCCGTCGCGGTCTTCTCCATTGAACTATCATGAACTTGTAAAAAGTCTCCAAATTTACTTACGTATTCTACCGACATTCTGACAGTTTTTTATTTTGTCTCAAAACACAGTTAAAAATGATTTTATTAAAATGAAACCTAGCTAGATCGATTTTTCACCCCCGAAACCTTCCGCATACCAAATTTCAAGGAAATCGTTGGAGCCGTTTCCGAGATCCTGATTATATAGAAATATAGAAAAATACAAGAATTGCTCGTTTAAAGTATTAGGTGGATTGACATAAGTAACTAAATACGTTTGCAGCGTCAAATTCTAAAATAAAATAGGTACCTATAGGTTATTATCAAAAAAAGTAAGAGTAGATAAACACGAAATCCTATAAATAATTGTGATTTAATATAATAAAATAAAACAATCACACACTCATTAAGTAAATAAGTAATAGAAAATACTTACCAAAAAAGTTCCGAATATCCATTTTCATTCAACGTTTTATTATTGTTCTGTTCAACAGAATATAAATAGAAATACATATAGGTATTTACTTAATTATATCACAATACTATAACTCAGTAACAAAATCTTATTTATTTTTTAATTTATCCAAAACTCGTTGAGCACTTTGAAAACAACAACATTTCAAACAAATGCAAGCCTCTCGCTAGTCTCGCTCGTACCTACTCTCTCCCGATTTCGCGGCACTCGATGTCGCTCGGTTAGGTTCGGTAATATTCGTGTCGTGCAGGCGCGGGCGGGCCTCGCGGCGCCGCTGCAAGCGAGCTGTCGTAGGTATCTAACGAACGCGCCGCGTGTAATTTATTGTATCGCAAAGAAATGGCGAAAAATGCGTTTATTAATATTTATGTACAATAAAAGTACTAGATAAGATACATAATTAGTAGGGACGTCAACATTATCCAGGGGGGGGCAGCTGCCCCCCCCTGCCCCACCCTGCGTACGCCCATGGTCACAGTGGATATTACCAAGGGGAATAGAGTACTGCCGATCAATTTTACAGTATTTCCAGACGCAGATACCCGAACACTTTTGGGAATTGATTTCCTGCAGGATAACGGCATTATACTAGAATTGGGTCAAAGAGTGTGGTATTTTGCGGATCAACCTGACACGAAATATGACTACATCCGTGTACAAAATAAACTCACAAGAATTAATGTCAACTGAACTGGTGAATGATGCCACACGTATTGAAGATTCACTACCTGATTTCTTAGCCTGGGCAATAAATTAAAAATTTTGTCACCAATTCCTCACAGCCTGCCAGGATCCAGCCTGGATCGAAACGTCGAACCACCGGAACAGAGGGAATGAAAGCTGTTAAAACTGGAAGCGCCGCCTCCACCTTTCACCCTCGTGAACCACGTGGCATTGAAGACACGCGTCCTAAAGATCCTCGCATTACTTATATCCCAATAAATCCTTAACAAATATATTCTATGGATATTTCTTTACAACCCCTGTTTCTTTCTTCTTTCTTATCTTCTTATCATATTTAGAAAGTGCAGAGAAATTATGCAAGACCATTAAATTAACCCATGAGTTGCGATAGGTTTTCATGATCATGATCATGCTTGCAGGATAGGCTGAAATAGAATGAAGTAGTGTTAGAAGCGTGCAGAAACACAAAAATGCGGTGATAGGAAGTGATAAGGTTTTGGTTATTTCATAGCGACTTATACTCATACTCATACTCATTTATTCATTGCAACCATGGTATTTACAAAATGTTCTTAATTCTAGCCAGTAGGTACAAACATGGATCCTACTAGGGCGTAGCAACATTCATATATTTTTAAGTATCTATTGTTATTAAACGCATATATATTTAAGTATTACATTGTTATATGTCATTCAATAAGTGTGAATCCCAAAGAATTCACTATTCGATGAACTCCTGTAGGGAATATGGGGATTTGTCTATGATTATTACGTAAATATGAAAACCAGTGGTATAGAAACACACTCAAAACAAACTATTGCGTCATATTTTACATGTTGATAATCCCATCTAGATTTATTGCGTCATATTTTACCTGTTGTTAATCCGATCTAGATTTATTTCCGTGATTTTTCCACGTTTGAGTCATATTTTCTACATGACAAACTTGCATCAATCATTCCGTGTTCATGTCGATGTTTTGTACTGATTTTCTTAATATAACTCAAGCAATAAATAGGTCTTGCGCATACATCCGCCATTATATTTCACTTGAATTTTACTAATTATTGCGTAGGAGTTGAATTTTCAGTTAATTTTAACACGTTAACGTGTTTGATAAGTTATTTATCATTTTTGAATGTCCATTAAATGGACATGTTTTTAAGCTAGTAAGCTAAACAGTGGTCGTGTAATTTTTTTTTTTCCACTGTGATAGATCAAATCTTGACCAATGTTTAGGAGAATGTTTTATCGTTTCACTGTAATACACACTTTGTTAGTTTAGAAGTTATTCAAGCATGAAAAATAGTAAAAACGATACCTACATTTTCACTGCGATTTGCGCCGTCAAAAACCAATCTTGAACAGTGCGTCAAAGCAACTATCGTGACTATCGATACTGCCAACTTTAAAATAAAACTTTATAGGCGCGTTCAGAAATAAAAATATTCGAGTTTGAAAATAAAACCAAGTTAATATCAATGTAACCCCGAGATTCAAAGTAACCCCAGTTTACGGTACGTTACTTACGGCTCTGGTTTCGCGACTTTTTGATTCTTTTCCTTAGCATAGCTTGTCACAGTTGCCAGCCTCACAAAAATCTGGTTTTCAGTTCATTATTCCACTGGCTTGGTATACTACTTAATAGAAATTCACACTCGCTACCTACCCAGTAAGAAAATGGATAAATTCGTCCGCCGCTTGCCATCAAAACCTAATTTTAAAATGATGGATCATGAAAAAACACAGCCGCCCACTCCAACTATTCGCGATGAGTTATCTGACTCCAACCCAACTTCCAAACCAAACAAGAACATCCTGCAAGTAGTTCTGCTGCTAACAAAGAAATAAAAACAGTACAGCTCGATAATGAGAGCCAGACAAAGAGTCTTTAGTTGAAGAACCACCCGCTAAAAAAAAAACAGGTCTATAAATTCAATGATGACTGGCTTTTGGTATCGTCTGTTAGCAAATGGCTAGAAAAGAAGAAGTAAAAGATAAAGAACCGGCTGCGTTCTGTAAATTGTGTAAAGTCTCAATTTCTAATCACAAACCTGTATTGGAAAGACACATGACAACCACAAAACACCAAACAAATGCTAATGCTATACAGCACACTAAAGACATTGGTGACCTAATAAAAAAAACTGCTTATGCTAGCAAGTATCAAGCAAGACGGGAAGAAATAAAATGCACTGCATTCTTGGCTGAACATAATCTGCTGTTATCTTTGGCTGATTCTCTTGTCCCATTCATACGTAGCACATTTTCGGATTCGACGATTGCACAAGAAATGTCTTTAGATCTTACTAAAACCACTAACGTTCTCACTAAAATTGTAGCGCCAGCTTGTAGAACCGAGCTGATACAGCACTTAAAAACTCCTGGAAATTTCTTCAGTTTTTGATTGACGAAACAACTATGTATCTACAAAAAAATAATGCGCGCTTTCCGTGATATTTTTCAACAACGAAACTGTAGAAACAAGATTTTCGGATTTGTGTGAAACCGACTCGGGTAAAGAATAGAATAGAATAGAATAGAATTTCATTTATTGCCACAACATAAAATACAATATAGAAATTTATTACATAATTAATTAATATAAACTATACTGACACTGACTGCTTATCCACTATATAATAAATTGTCTTCTCTTAACTAGGTTAGCTGGAAGAGATCCCTTTTTAGGGATAAGCTCGCCTTTGCTCTCCTCTCTGTGTACTTGTATTTTTATTTTTATGTGCAATAAAGAGTTACATACATACATACATATAAAAAAAACTAAACTTAATTTTAACACTATTCCATCAGTTGTGGCCTTCGATCAACAAATTGTTGATTTAAGGTTGTGGCAAAGGGGATGCACTCAGCGTATGCTGCGAGTCAGGTATGATTTATGTGAGACCATGGTACATCGTCTAAAGAATAACGCAATTCAATTTTAACAAAAAAGTCGATGAATTGCCGTTGCACCTAAATAATCCTAACCTAATCAATAACCACTTTATTAACGCTCCCTCTGGGCCTCAAATTGTTTTATCTGACTTAACTTTTTTCGAGTTCCACCGTTATGGGACCGCTATATTTTCTTTGAAACCAGTTGATGAGTCCACAGTTCTAAGGATTTTGAAATCGTTCACAAGCAATGCTCTTGGTGCCGATGGTATCTCTATGAATATGGTGATGATGACTTTGCCCGGCACTCTAAATATCATTACAAAAATAGTGAACCAATCAATTAGAACTAGTACTTTTCCCTCGGTTTGGAAGTCTGCCATTGTTAAACCTATCCCAAAAAATTCAAATCCCACTGATTTTAGCGACTTACGACCCATCAGCATCTTATGCTTCATGTCTCAGATTGTGGAAAAAGTTGTATGCTCCCAAGTGACCGAATACCTTGAAGCCAATGATATTTTACCCCTAAAACAGTCGGGGTTCAGAAAGTCCCGTAGTACAGCTACTACCCTTTTAGATGTTATCGATGACCTTCTAGTCGCAAGGGATAGGGCGGAGGTAGCCTTGCTGGTGCTGTTGGACTTCTCGCGTGCGTTTGACACTATCGATATAGCACTGGTTTTATCTAAACTGTCCTATTATGGGTTCGATTCTGACACAGTGAAATGGTTTTTAAGTTATCTGAGTGATCGGTCGCAGCGGGTTGAGCTGCCTAATGCTGGGGGTGGTACTAATCTCTCTGAGTTGACTTCGATAAGATGCGGTGTCCCACAGGGCTCCATTTTAGGTCCAATTTTATTTATTCTTTATACGTCTGACATCATCAAGTGTTTCGAATTTTGCAACTATCACATGTACGCAGATGATACCCAGATTTTTAAAACGTTTAAGCCTTCTGACACCCTTAGAGCAGTCGATGAGATTAATCAAGATTTGGAGCGCGTCAGGGGATGGTCTTCGCGAAACGGCTTGATTCTCAATCCAGTGAAATCTAAATATCTCATTTCGTAATCCCCAGTTTTCTTCTCGAAAACTGGACCAATAAAATTATTTTTTTTCAAAAATAATTAGAGGACAGATTTAGCTATGCCCCTATGTTTTCCTTTTTTTGTTTATGTGAGTGATTCTTTTCTGATGAGTGTCTGAAAATGACGTTGAATTTTTTCAGTTTTGGAAAGCTCATATTTCTTATGTTAATTGAAATATGGAAAAAAAACGAAACATAGGGGCATAGCTATGGTAGATACAGATTACACAGTAAAAAAAATTTGGCTCTAAATCCATTATCCAGGGAGGAAACAGGGGATTACGTTTGTATGGAGAAATGGTGCGCATCGTTACCTCTTAAGTTGGCTTAGATTTGGTTTCGATTTTGACCCTAGGGGGTCGCTAAAATACTTTTAGTTGTAAATGGGTTGCGTATTCAAAAAGATTGAAATACTCTGCGTTAGGCTATCTTGTAGTATCTAGCTTGGTTTGGGACTTTTTGTATTGATAATGGGAAACAAACAAACATTTTAAGAGTATTTAAAATTTAGATAATACAAAAGCTAAAGTAGTTTCCACTAGTGAATTATAACATTTGACACTATATCGATAGTTTGGTAACACTTATAACTGACACGGGTGAAAAAATGGGGCATATGAAGTGAAAATAATAATCACATTCGACTCCATGTCACACATTAGTGAAACTCATTTCAAATTCATCTTCGACGCAAAAACGAATAAAGAAATAAAGTATCATACCACTTCATATACTCGCTTTTTCAAGTATGATCAGAGGGTCTATGTAACCAATAATAACAAGCTATGTCACCATTATAGGTTATTTTGGCCTCAAAAATCATAGCGTACCTACTAATTTAGTACAGTAAGCGATTGATACGGTCGCAGTGTCTCAAGTTAAGCCTTCGAAACAGTTGTCACCTTTTCGAAAAAAAAATCGGGACAGTCGAATGGTTATCTTATCACTAATTATCAGAGACTGTCAGTATGCTTAGTATAAGTTTTACTTCACCAAAATACTTCTCGATCGCGTTTACGTAAAAATTTCAATTCTATGGAAATATGGACGCGCGGCCGCGGTGGCGTTGTCCATGTTTCCCTAGTAATTGATTTTAATACGTAAACGCGATCGAGAAGTATTTTGGTGAAGTAAAACTTATACTAAGCGTACAGTATGCTTAGTACTTATAAGTTTTACTTCATCAAATACTTCTCGATCGCGTTTACATTAAAATATACACCGTGAAATTTTAGTGGTTGTTTTCCCGAAACGAGGTGATTTAGTTTCGATTGTACAATCGATTTATGTCTCATGGGACGAAGGGGCAGATTGAGAAAACTTGTAGTACTGACGTTCGTTTGACGCTTGGTTCAGAATTGTTGGAGCGGTTTTCTGTTGCCCGCAACCTTGGTCTCTTTTTGGACGAGGGATTGCGTTTTGAACAACAGGGCTTGAGGCGACAAGACAATGTTTCTATCGGTTAAGTATATTGTATCAGGTTCGAGATCATCTCAACACTGACCTTAGAATCAGGCTCTGTGAATCATTAATCTTGTCCAAGCTTAATTATGTTGACATTGTTATGAGTGGCTGCTTACTGGCACGTTCCAAGTCTCTTCTGCAACGTGTCCAGAATGCTTGTGCTCGATTTTGTTTCTCAATCCCTCCTAGGACGCATGTGTCACCTTACCTTGACCAAAGTAATTTACTTAGAATGGATGCCAGGCGCTCTCTTCACCTGGCTAGTCTACTCTTGGGCGTTGTGAACTTCCAGCGGCCACGGTATTTGTTTGAGAGGCTCATCATTTCTCGGCGCGTGGTTAGGGCTGCCACTAGATTGATATTTCCTAAGCATTGTACGGCTGCTTTTCGTGGTAGCTTCCGTTATGCTGCCACGAAATGTTGGAACAATATTCCACCACCAATAAGGAATTCAAGTACGATTGGTTCTTTCAAATTTAAATTCAAAAAGTATTTGCTGGATGTGCAAAAAAAAAATCACACTCTGTCAGTCCGTGCAGTGCTACATCCTTCTAATGATATGCAATAGTATATAATGTTGTGTAGGTATTTTTGTATATATATGATGTAATATTGTTATTTTATTTTGCACCACACCTTTTGCTTGGCGCCCTTCACTTTAGTTTAAAACAAATGCTTAGGCCTAGCTAGAGATGGTACCCGGGATGGTACCCAGTGATGAGTTTATAGAGGGGTCTCCTCCTTCCCTTGTCTTGAACTCGAAGAACTCGTAGCGCTAGCGTGCTTGGTCAGCAATTGTTGGAGTGAACTCGGTTGATGATTTGAGTTTTCGAAATAAATATACTTTATAAATTAAATTGGTTTTTTATTTAACCAGCAAAGACACGTATTACAATTATTAAGTTAACACTTAGTTCACCGAGATGGAGGATAGAATGGCGTCCTCTCGGTGAGCTCTCCTATTTAAAGGGCTACTGTTGCTTAGTGGTGGGGAGCATGAAAACTTCATCTTATTCTAGAAAATACCATAGCTAACAAAGGGTAATAAAAATTGTAGATAAAATATTAATGGGACCCGTGACTAAATAGGCTCGCTATGTTATCGTCACGTACAAACTGATTAATTGATTTTGTACGCGATAACTAGGCGGAAAATGTGTTGCAACTTATTACTTTGTTACTTTGTTGCTGAACAAGGGTTGTCGAAAAGGACTAATAAAATTATTAATTTATTGCTTGTAAAATAGCTCGTACAATCATTGATTTGTCAAAAACTCATTAAATTATTAGTTTTAATGGTTTGTTATTTATAGATCATGCGTAGTATTGCCAAAGTCACATACGGGTACTAAGTACTTGATCAGAGCATGATGTCATACCATAACTCCTCCCCCCTTAGAGTAAAATTATCTAATCGACTATGTTAGTCGGTTAGGTAATTTTGCAACTTCATATATCTATAATATTAAAATTATTACTTAGTTTTATTTCTAAAAACTAAATGTTACACTTGTTACTAACTTAATATTAAATTCTTAACTGTCCAATAATTGTCTCAATCTTTAACTTTGTTCACTTGACCACTGGAAGTTCACTTTTTAGCTTTTTAGTCACTAAACACTTTTTTTTCACTTTCACCTTGATGTTATATTATGTGGTATGTTTTATGCCAATTAACTTAGCACACCAATAAGTACTTAGTCTTGAATAAAGTACTTGATCCGTGTGCCATGTATTTCGCATGACACGGTGGGTTTTCTTCTCTTTCGTGTTTCTCAGCATGTGGATTGTGTCGTTCCGAGCATTGTCAAAGGATGATCTCATGACATACTGCAGGTAATCATAAGAAACATCAATTGCTCAATCACTCGAAGGACTAATGTGACTTCAGGTCTTTTATCCTGTCCTTTGAGTTATGATGGATCTTCAGGACATGGGTAGAAATGGTAAGGATTGGGAACAATTTTTTTTTTTTTTAGTAAGTTATAATTAAATGTTACAATACAAATAAGTTTAAATTAAAATCTAAGTTATTCACGCGCACCTTGTGCGAGCTCGCGAAGCACACTAAATATGAGTCGACGCAACGCGTTACAAAGTTTCCTTATTATGAAATGCAGAAATGGTTCAGTACGTCTTTATTGTTCCGCCTGACCTCGAATGCATTGTGAATAACTTGCGAAAATACAATGTATGAGAGAGAGAGAGAGAGAGAGAGAGAGAGAGAGAGAGAGATGTTTATTTACACATATTCGATACACAGGAAATACATTTGACAGGAAAAGATACAAATAAAAATCATCGAATAGTATAAATTGGGCCCCACTCAGCATAATGTTGCGGCAAGCCGCAACGCTGTTTTTCAGTGGGACCCATTTAAAAACTAAACACAAAAAAAAAACAACACATTGTGAAGACACGAACGCCAGCGGAAAATGTAGTTCGCAACAAAAACCTATATAGGTATACAAACCGGAAGTATGTATGGCAACACTTGATCAGTTTAATCGTATCAGAACCATTAAACCGCAACAAATTACGCCAAAGATTATTCTGGCTACTGTAGTGAATTATCAGCAATTTCACAAATTTTGATATTGTGACGCATTCACTCAACCTTCGATAAAACAAACTTAAAAACAACAAAACATTCTAAAGACTTAAGGTTATGGTTGGTTATATATGAATCACTTAGCTAAGTTCTTAGCTAACAGTTAGTTTAGTTTTACTTTATAAAGAAATATTAGATAGTTAATCTTAATACGATTTAGTGCAAATGCGTGAACACAAATTTATGTTTATTCAATTATGTATTTTTCATACATTTTATAACGTATATTTTCCCGCAAGTATGACAAAATCATACATTTAATCGAACTATAATTAAATTTAAATTATGTGTCGGTTTTACGTCTTTTCGTAGGGCGTTTTACATTCCTTAAGGGTACTTTAGTAGTACGACCTCTGATCTCTACAGAGATAACGTTATGCTCTGTTTCACCTACTACCCTAGCTGTTTCGTATCTAGGTTTATCTTTTCCTTTGCGTTTGTTAACTAATTTTGTATAAATTATTTCTCCTGTGTCGAAACTAGTACTTGGTTCCTCAGGTTTTCGACTAATTATTTTTTCCTCTTGGGTCATCATTTTGTTAGTTAAATATTCGTATAATGTTTTAGTTCTTTTAGCGTGTTCGCGTACCATTTGTTGATGGAATTGTTTATCGAATTCAAGGTCAAATGAATTTCTGCTTTCCGTATGACCTAAGATTATTTCAAATGGGGTGAGTCCCGTTGTTGAGTGAATAGTATTGTTATATGCGATTATAGCGTACGTCATGACACTTGAGGCGTCAGATGTCTTATGTTGGTAACGTGCTATTCGATATATTTCGATAATCGTACTATGAAAACGTTCTACTATACCCACCGAATTTGGGTTATTCGGGGTTCCAATATGCAAATCGATTTTATATAAAGTCATTAATTCTTTCATTAATGCATTATTAAATTCTGAACCAGGGTCACAACTTATTTTATTTGCGATCCCATACATTGAATAGTATTTCAGAAGTGCTTTGACAACTTCTGGCGTGGATCTATTTTGGATTTCCACGGCTTGTCCTAGTTTGCTGAAGGCATCGACTAGAGTTAAGTATAATTGTCCTTCAATTGAGAATAAATCCATGAATATTTCTTCAAATGGTTTATGCTGTGTTTGAGTTAATTGAATTCTGGGTCTCAATGGGTGTCTGTCATATTTCATTCGTTTACATAGATCGCAACTTCCTATCACGGCTGAGACTGTTTCACTCATTTTAGGCCAATAATAATTTCTAGAAAGTTTAGCTAATGTTTCTTTAGTTCCTCTATGACAAGTTTTTCCTTCATGATACTGCAAAATTAATTTCTTTTGTTCCTCTTCGTTATCTATTATTGTCACTCGTTTGTTGCATACAATAAAGGTAACGTTATCAAATAGTTGAGAGGCAACGTCAAAAAATATTTCTTTTAGATCATTATAAGTGAAATAAACGTAATATTTTCTATTATTTTTAATATATTCTCTCAAAAATTGTCTCATTACTTCAGGGTCAGAAGGAAGACTAACTTCATAAATTTTATTATTTCCACGAGTTGATTCTGTGACTACATAATTTTTTCTAAACCATTTATCAAAAATTATTTGGTTTGGTTTGATGTCAATTGGGTCGTCAATAACTTCGAAAGGTGGAATATCTGATATGTCTAGATTTTCTAAATCAGATTCCATTTCATCAACACTTAAGGATTCAATTGAAAGATTCTCTTCAGAGTCTGCAATAGCCGTAAAAGAGTCGTCAGATTGTGCGTCATCTGGTTGATTAATTGCATTCGTTTGGTCTGTCATTGTTAAGGTATTGATACGTTCAGATAATTTATTTAATAAAATTCTTGATAGTGCGTCTGCATTTAAATTTTGTTTTCCGCTTTTGTAAATGATTTCAAAGTC
Source organism: Archips crataeganus (assembly GCA_947859365.1). Classification (NCBI taxonomy): domain Eukaryota; kingdom Metazoa; phylum Arthropoda; class Insecta; order Lepidoptera; family Tortricidae; genus Archips; species Archips crataeganus. The sequence continues at coordinate 10,535,545 of OX402064.1, forward strand.
ATATTCTTGGAGTCTGAGTCTCCATCTAGTTAATTTACTATTCGGTTCTTTCAATTAGTATAGCCAGGCTAAAGGACGATGATCGGTATAAATGGTAAATTTATGACCGTATAAATAAGGTCTGAAATATTTTACTGCCCATACTACGGCTAAAAGTTCCTTTTCAATTGCACTATATTTTGACTCGGCTGCATTGAGTGTCCTACTTGCATAGGCAATGGGTTTGTCTTGTCCGATTTTTCCTTGCGATAATACTGATCCTAATGCTATATTTGACGCGTCCGTTGTTAAAACAAAAGGTTTGGTAAAGTCTGGGAATTGTAAAAGTGGGGCATTTATTAATAAAGATTTACATGTTTCGAATGACTGACGAAACTCGTCGCTGATTTGAAATTTAGAATTTTTCTTTAGAAGTAATGTCATTGGTTTTGTTATTTTTGCGAAATCTTTAATAAAACGTCTGTAATAACCTACAAGACCTAAAAATGATTTTATTTCTTTTTGGTTTCTTGGTATTGGATATTGCTTAACTGCCTTAATTTTATCGTCATTGGGTTTTAGACCTTCTTTATTTATTGTATGTCCAAGGTATAAAACACTTTTACGCAAAAATTCTGACTTGTCTAATTGTACCTTTAAGTTGGCGTTCCGTAGTACATTAAAAATTTTTCTTAGTTTTAAGACATGCTCGTCAAGCGTGCTTGAGAAAATAATTATGTCATCTAAATAGATAAGGCATTGGGTTCCCTGTAAACCACGTAATATGTTATCCATTGCTCTTTGGAATGTGGCTGGTGCTGTTTTTAATCCAAAGGGCATTCTACTGAATTCATAGTGTCCGAACTGAGTACTAAATGCAGTTTTGGGACGATCTTGTGGGTCAACTTCTATTTGATGATAACCACTGGCCAAATCAAGGGTTGTAAAATAAATGCTTTTTCCCAATTTGTCGAATAAATCGCTTATATTAGGGATTGGGTATTTGTCATCTAACGTTATCTCGTTTAACTTTCTGTAATCAATAACCATTCTAAATTTATTTTCTCCCGAAGCGTCTGCCTTTTTAGGTACTAAGTGAACAGGGGCACTCCACGGGGAGTGGCTGGGTTGAATAATATTGTCTTTAAGTAATTTTTCAACTTGTTCTTTAATTTCCTGGGTTTGAGCTGGTGGTTGCCTATATGGTTTTATATATATTGGGTCTTCGTTCTTTGTTCGAATTATGTGCTTAACTTCGTTGGTAAAAGTTAATGGGATTTCTTCGTGATAAAATATGTCTCGATATTCATGACATATCCCGAAAATTGCTTGCTTTTCTTCAGAATTCATGTGGTCAATTCTGAGTTTTGTTAAGTTATCTAAAAGCATTTGATCTATATGGTCGTTACTGAAATAATTAGAAAATATTTTATTTTCTTTAATCGGTGTTATTTGAAAGGGATTAATTATATCGATCGTTATCTGCTCATTGGTGGAGTTACTTATTTCTACCGGAGCAGTTCCATTATTAATATTGATAATAGCGCGGGGCATTTGCACACCCGGACAAAATTCTGTGAATTCGATTATCCCTCTACCGCTTTGTAAGTTTGTAGGGATTTCAGTTTTTAATTTTGTATGAGGCTCAAGTTGTATAATATTAGTTTTTATTGGGTTGTTATAACAGATAGGCAAAGTAGTCTTTTTGGTAGTTAAAATTTGCTTTTCTAGAATAATTGAAGCGCCTAAAAGTTTTAATAGGTCTATCCCAATTAAACCGTCGTAAAATTCATCTACGTCGTACACATAGAATTTACATTTAAAGTTTTCCTGAAAGATTTTAAATATTTTTATGCATACAACTTCTTCATGTTGGCTTACTGCATGGGTGCTCACAACTTCAAATGGCTCTTTGTATATACTATTTTTAAAGTATTCATTTGCAAGTTTGTTGCTAATGAATGAACGAGTGCTACCGGTGTCGATCATAAATTTCGCTTTTAGTTCAGGTACTACAATGTAAGGTAAAGTTGGTAAGTTATCGTTTACACATGTGGCATTCTTGAGGCACGTACACGAAAATTTGCAGCTTGCGGTAAATTCTCGATTTCGTTTCTAGATTGTTGAGGACCTGCGCTGGTTGAAGGAGTTTCATTTTTGATACGGTTTAAGTTCGTATTACGATTAATAAAATTACGGTTTTCATTTCGTTCGATCGGACGATTTGATTGATAGTTAGGCCTAGTTTGGTGTTGGAAATTATTTCCGTTGTTTGGGAAACGCGATTGAAAAACGGGTCTGTTCAGTTGATTTGCCCAAGAGGGTCTGTTTGGTTGATTTGCCCAAGAGGGTCTGTTCGGTTGATATGTTACACGATTTTGCGGTGCGTTAAAATTATTTGTCCGCACAAAAGGCTTTTGAATATTAATTTGAGGTTTTTTAAAGGCAACTTGTTTATGTGTATTATTTCTTAATTTATATTGTTCGTCAAAGTTTTCGTCCTCTAACACGACTTGTAACGCTTCTTCCAGAGTGGAAGGCTGTTTCAAACGTACCGTGCGCATAAGACCTTTTGGTAAGTTATATAGGAATACATTTAAAGAAATGTGATTATAGATTTGCATTCGACCATTTTTATCGGTTTCGTTTGGAAGTTGGTTTATTTTTGCAATTAGATTGCTACGAATTAATTGGATTCTATTGCATAATTCCAAAAATGTTTCGTTAGGTTTCATGACTACACCTTCTAATTCCATTAAAATACAGTCTTCTGTGCGACTGTCGCCAAAATGCTGTAACAAGAGATTTTTAAATTCCGGCCACTTAGTAATATGTTCGTTTTCGCTGATTATTGCGGCGGCTTTTCCTGTTAAACGCGAAGTTATTGCATGCATTACGTATTCTTGCTGAGCTTCGTTATTTAAATCACCACCAAAATTAGAGATTATGTAATCTCCTTTTCTCAAAAATAAATTGAGAGTGCGTTTATCGCCATCGAATAATGGAAGCAATTTCAACATTTCACTCGGTATGACCGTAATTACTGGATCAATATTTTCCGGAATATCTGTTATTTTGCTAGAATCTGGTTGAGCAGTTTCAGTTGCAACTTTACTAGGAGCCATTTTTGTATCGCTAGTTTTTACTGCGCGGCCTGCTGTAAGCCATCGACATCATCGCAGAGTCTAGAATGCTGCAAATGCAAGGAAATGTACCACACCATGTGTGTTAACTTAGGTGACCCAAAGAAAATATCGGGCAATTTTAAACAAGGCTGGGTTTGTCCGGCGTGCCACGGTAAAGCCCCCAAAACGGGAAACTCCAATACACCGGTACGCACCTTGGGTACAGTGGACAATCTGGATGCGAACGTAACGGCGCGCACACAGGGCCGTAAAGCGGCCATGGCACAGTCTTCATCCCCATCGTCTAGCCCCGTCTATGACTCACTGACTGCACTTACGACGGAAATTAAACTGCTGCGTGCCGATATGAGTGAGGTCAAAGAACAGTTATAAAACCTCTCAGCGGGTGTGGGTCACTGTTCGTCGCGCCTGGATGTGCTGGAGGCGGCGCTGGCCCGCTCGGATGCCCAAATAAATAGAATAGAGAGCCAGGAGTACGAAATCGCCTGCCTAAAGCAGAATATCAACGTTCTTGAAGAACAATTAAATGTACAGGATCAGCTTTCCCTGCGTAATGATATAGAAATCATAATGAAAGCACACATCATATTGTGCTTACGATTGCAAATAAAATCGGCTTGAACATGGGCGAGTCTGATCTTGACTTCGTGGCGCGGGTTGGTCCGCGCCGAGACGATGGCAAGCTGGCAGAAACTGGAAAGGTGCCTCGACCTTTGGTGGTCAGGTTCATAAGAAATAACAATCGAAAAGAATTCCTGAAGGCGGGTAGATCAAGACGAAACATTACATCGAAGGAAGTTGAAATAGCAGGTCCCTCGCAGAAACTATTTTTTAATGAACGCCTAACTAAGTCAAACCGAGGGTTATTTCGTGATGCACGTATGCGGAAGGACAGCGCAGGCTTCAAATACTGCTGGACATTTAACGGAGTCATACTGGTCCGCAAGCGTGAGGGTGCTAAGCCTATTATCATTCTCAACGCTGCTGATCTTGATAAGTGTTTCGCTGAACATCCGCCGAGAGAATTCGCCGGCGAAACACCTACTAATTCGACTGACATCCCGCGCACAAATGATGCCGATGATTCTGCCGTTGTCGCCGAGTCTTCGGAGCGGTCGGCGAGTGATCATTGAATACCTACAAAAGAAATTCGGCCTATTGTTTATTGTAATCTACTACTTTTTTGTTAATCCTTGCATGTTCTTCGTTTGTTGCAATCGTGCAGTGCAGTTAGTTACCATTATATCTTTCTTTGTACTTAATATACCACACATCCTGTTCAAAGCTATAGTGCGATCATACACATACACACACATATGCGTGAACATTTTTCAATGCAGGCAATCAAATACACCTCTGTCACACTTAATAACGTCAGGGACAAAGTTTATCTCTTGGAATGACGACTTTTCGGCAGGCCTTCAATTCATCTCGCCTTTTAATCAACTAAATAATGGCGTTACATGACATCGCAGAAGAACTAGATGAGTCAATTAACATTAAATGCCGTTTTTCCAAAACAATAGAACAGTGTAAGGAAGTCTTAACCTCTGATTTTAATTTTAAAATCTTAACATTAAATATCAGAAGTTTACAGAGAAATTTCAATTCCTTTGAGGTCACTCTCAAGCGCCTAAATATTACCTACGACGTAATTATTCTTACAGAGTGTTGGTTGAGGGAGGGTTCCATTATAGACCAACTTCCTGGGTATCAATCATTCAATACCGCAAAATACATTAACAAAAGCGGAGGGGTCGTGGCTTATGTGAGAGAGTCACTCACGGTCTCTTTTATTGAACCAGCCATCGAGGATGCCAACTGCCTTTGTTTGGATGTAGCCGGAGAAGTTCTTGTCTTGGGTATATATAGGTCACCTTCATTTGTTGATGTTAATAGCTTTTTAAGTTCCTTGGATGCTGTCTTGAATAATGCTAGAGCTAAACAAGTTGTGGTTGCAGGTGATATTAACATCGATATTCTGGGAGCTACCGGTAACAATTATGCTGATTACTTGTGTCTCATGAGTGGTCACGGCCTTCTTCCGGCTATCACATTGCCAACAAGAGGGGACGCTTGCCTAGATCACATTTTCTTACAAAACAATGCACGGCCCCTAGGTGTTGTGTGTAACTGCTCAATTTCAAACCATGACATGGCTATGGAAGGCCTCCACATACAAAAGAGCATAGTTGGCAAGTGTGATCGCTGGGTCTTAAAGACGGACTTTTCGAAAGTAGCACAAGAATTGAGCTCAGTTGATTGGACTCAGGTCACTGACTGCTCTGAAGTAAATGTTGCATCTGCTATTTTCAATTCATTTTTATCGTCAGCTATTCAAAACAACTCTAAAATGGTCAGAATAAGCCGAAATAAATTTAATATAAAGCCCTGGATTACTCCAGGCCTTATCAGGTGTTTAAAACAGAGAGATAAATTACACAACCAGGCTAGGGCTTCACCGGAGGATCTAGTCTTACGAAAAATTTATACCCGTTACAGAAATTTCTGCAATAATCTTCTTTATAACGTTAAAACTCAGTACTACAGCAAGCAGTTTACGGAATGCAATAATAATCCTCGTAAGATGTGGAAACTGGTAAAAAAGGTTTGTGTAAACCGAGGTAAGGCTAGTGTTCCTGATGAGCTAACCAAAATTGCAGACACTGAAAAAAAATCCCTTGATCTTTGCAATCTACATTTTTCCAAGGCGGGTGAGACATTGGCGGCTCGGATTTTGTCGAGGCTCTTGGAGTCACAGTCTTCGCTAGCAGACAAATTTCTTTCCAATGAAATTTCAACAAACTCATTCTTTATGACCCCTACTGACGTCTATGAAGTTGACAAACTCATAAAGCAGCTCAAAGTGGAGAGTTCTCCAGGTTATGATGGCTGCAAACCACTACTTATTAAGGAGGTAAAAGATATAATCTTGGAGCCGCTTACCCATCTCTGTAATATTAGCCTTGAAAGTGGCTGCTTCCCTGATTGTTGGAAATTGGCACTGGCCATACCAATACACAAGGCTGGTCCTAAAGACTCCCCTTCGAACTATCGTCCTATTTCCCTTCTCTGTGTCTTCTCTAAAATTCTAGAAAAGCTGGTTAATAATCGCCTTAATCAATACCTGGAGAAATTTGCTTTAATATCGAAAAACCAATTTGGTTTTAGACCCGGTAAGTCCACGGAAGACGCTGCTGTGCTACTCGTAAACTCAATCTCTGGTCACCTGGATAGTGGTAAAAAGTGTCTCGGTGTCTTTTTAGACTTGGCTAAGGCTTTTGATACTGTCTCGGTTAATATCTTGCTCCGGAAAATGCATGCGATGGGAATACGGGGCTCAGCCCTAGATTGGTTCAGCAGTTACCTAACTGGAAGATGCCAGTCGGTGAAATGTGGGCAGATTGTCAGCGACACCCTCCCAGTTTCTTATGGCGTGCCTCAGGGAAGCATCCTCGGACCCACCCTCTTTGTCATTTACATCAATGATCTGTTACAGCGACAATTGCCAAACTCTGAAATTATTTGCTATGCTGATGACACTGCGGTAATATTTAGTGGAAAAACATGGACGAAAACCTATCGCAATGCTAATAGAGGACTGTCGATAATTGCTGAGTGGCTGGACTGTAATTTGCTTACGTTGAATGTTGACAAAACTCACTACATCCCTTTCACAAAGAACGTAACCACGTGTCCGACTGATGAGTTCTCTCTTGCTCTCCATACATGTGGGAATACAGATTCTCCTTGCTCCTGCAGTCATATTCTCAGACGCACATCTGTCAAATACCTAGGGATTACGATTGATAGACATCTTTCTTTCAAGGAATATATTCATAGTCTTGCAGGGAGAGTCAGGAAAATCATTTTCATTGTTAGGGGACTGAGGGGATGTGCACCTGCCAATGTTCTATACACCGTGTACTATGCACTGTGTCAGTCCATCATCTAGTATTGCGTTTGTGTCTGGGGTAGCGCCTGCAAGACTTTTCTATTGGAGGTGGAAAGGGCTCAACGGGCGGTTATTAAAGTCATGCTCAGGAAACGTTTCCGCTTCCCCACAGACGCTCTTTATAAAGAAAGCCGGTTGCTTAGGGTTCGACAATTATTAATATTAAGAGCAGTTGTACGTACTCACAGTACAGTGTTGAAGTCCGCGCTCCACGACCAACTATTGGAAAGACGAACCTATAAGGTTCCAGTCCCTAGGGTTAGATCTGCGTTTGCGAGAAGATCGCCGAGGTTCATACACCCCTTCATCTATAACGCAGTCTGCAAAAGTGTGAACATAAAGTATGCGCCCACCTTAAAAGCGAAGCGGGTAACTAGGAATTGGCTAAATTCACTGACATTCCTTCAAACGGAAGCCATTCTCACTATTTGTTCCTAGGACACACACACACGCACACACACACACACACACACACACACACACACACACTCACACACAAACACACACACACATACACACAAGCACACACACACTTTCGTTTCTCGATTATATTAATTACGTGTGAAGGTTTCGCTAGTCTTTGTTTTTATTTTATTAGTTCATTGATTTTTATTTTTTATTATTTTTATTGTATTCCTGTCTTTGCTCAGTTTGTATTAAATCATGTGTATCTTACCTGGTTTAAGTGTATCATACTTCATACATGTATATAAATAAAAATGTACTATGTTATCCAACTCAACGGGTCCCAAGATACAGGCTCAGCCTAGTTTGGGGTCCACCGGATACTGCTTCATGTAAATTTTTAGTTTGTGTAATAAATATTTTTTCTTCTTATTACTAATACTAACACATCTCAAAGTTGCATAGATCATATGATAACGAACATGACTGGTATAAAGAGTAATACATATAATCTGGGGCTTTCAGATCATAAAGCACAAATCAAATCATACATATGCCACTAAATAAAAAACAAATATTTAAAAAACTCTACGTGCTCAAAAGAGACTATAGCCAAGAAAATGTAAGTAAATTTGTGCAATGTATGGAAAATTTATGCTTTGAGGATGTTTACAAAAAATACGACACTAATTTTATATTTGTTAAAAAAACCTCTCATTTAACAACTGCAAGGCCTGCGGATAACTTTCATTACTTTCATTATCAAGTGGGAGGTTTTTTATCAAGTCATACGGCTCTTCTTTGACAAAAAATCGGAGGAAATACAACCGCTGTACATTATCTAGCGACTTGTCATTGTGAATTACTGACGTAAATATTTGTATGAAGGCTACATAATCCGAATATTCGCCCGTAAAGGTCGGTATGTTAATGTTAGGTAATTTTACTCTAGGTTTACTAGTGCAACCAAACTCCAAGGCACTATATTAAGCAACAGACCGCCTTTTTTGTTTTATATGCTGGTTAAACACTGCTAAACAATGAAAATACTTATTTTCTACCTCAGAGTAATCTTCTTTGTCCTCCGAATCTAGGGCTTCCAATCCCGCACCCCATGCTCGATCCCGGTATTGGCGGGAGTTGGAATTCAAATCCCGCGGGATCCCGGTATTGGCGGGATCCCGCATATAATTATTAAAAATATTATGTGAAGCAAATAAAACAATAAATTAATCAAATTAAATCAACGTAATTTCACTTTAATTAACGTTAAATGAGATCAATCAAATTACACTTCAATTACTGAGATCAAATATAAAAATACAATCAAGTACAATAGAAGAAAACAGTTTCAGCTGAATGATAAATAATTATTTAGTTTCTGTCATATTTTTTTTATCATTCAATTGGAAATGTTTGCGAAGAAAACATAGCATATATAAAGTGTCGTCTGCCAAACTGCAGCGTATTTTAGAGGCAATATAGCCAGCAGCAGAGAATGCTCTTTCAGATTCCACACTAGTCGGTGGTATTCCTTTTAAAGAATTATATGTAAATGTGAGATATTTCCCCATTGACCCTCCGGACTCATAAAGAGTAATTTCTTTTTTTATGATGGATTCGAGACTGTTAGCTCGAGATGGTGACGGGCAAATTACATTACATGCTGATGATATAGTTAACTCCAACTCTTCTTGTAAAGTAAGATCAGGACTAGATGGCGAAACTTCTTCACAGTTGTTTGTCCCTTGAAGAAGACCTTTCTCGTCATTGCTCTCCGTCTCAGGTGAATTTAGAATGCCGAACTTCATTCTCATGACGAATTCTTGAATTTGTTTTCGAAGTACATTTTTCGATGGAAGACAGAATGTTTCATCGTCATTTGACGCACAATAATTACACGGATTTTGAAGGTACATCAAAAGTGCATTCAAATTTGTTCGTCGTTGTAAAATCCGGCGGCGCAAACATAAAGCTAGTTCTGAAGCTAAGGCTGAATTATTGTCTTCCAGCTTTTTAATCATGAATTTTAGCGTAGCCTCAGCGGTAATCAGGGTCGCATCTTGACGACAAAGTACTTCGACAGCAAGTTTCACCGGCTTCAGGATATTTTCTAAATTCACTAATGCATCAAATTCATGTTGTAAAAATCTGTACTCAATGTTCGCACTAAGACCCAGGTCAATTAAGGTTTTAGCAATGCACGATTTTAGTTTGTTAAATTTTTCAACCATCACAGCTAAACTACTCCATCTTGTCTTACAATCTCCATCTAACTCAATTTTCCGTCCAAATTCGTTCTTGACGTATTTTTGTAGCACGTCATTTTTAGTGGGTGAACATTTAAACATACGTACAATTTTTCGAACCTTATTGATAATATCTTTAAAATCAGGTATTAATTCTCCTTCTTCACACCCAACTTCAACCGTAAATCCACGATTTTCACTTATATTTGGCCTGCCGTCGTTGTCATTTGATTCAGCCTCAGAATTGTCAAGTATATCATCATCAATTGGTTCTTGTCGAATAGACTCATTTTTTTTATAAAGTACGTCTAATATTCCTAGTTGCAAACCATGAGCGTAACACAGTTGTTGAAATGCAGGGACCAAACTACCGGTTTTAACCATAACTGAGGCTCCATCAGTTGTAATTGCTACAATATCTTCATCTAAGTCAATTTCAAATTTCTTTAATGTATTTCTTAAAGTCTCTACGCAAACGGTTGCTGGCATACTTCCAAAAATACGAGTAAGTCCTAAATTCCAAAACAAAGCACGATCATTTGCGTAGGTATGTGCGTTGATGTTTAGATACCGCCTGTTACTTGAAGATGTCCACTCGTCAAAAGTAAGCGAGAAACGGTGGCCAGTTTCTTTCAATTGCGACAATTCATTGACAACTTTCATACGAAGAGTCATACCGTAATTCATAACCATCATTCGAATAGTTGTTGACGATCGTGGCAGAAGGAAGCCTTTAGCTTTAAACAATTCTCGTAAATCTTCTGAGGTGACGAAAACACTCAAAGGAAATCCGTCCTTTGCAGTCATACGTGCAACCCTTTCTTCCATTGAATTTTCACTGTTTTGGATTGGAAAATGTTGGGTAATTTTCGTCCTCTTTGAAGGCGACGGTAATTCTGGAGATAACATGGACAAATTTGCACTCACACTTGATGACGATAGAGCATTTTCGGGTACTTTTTTGTTTAAGTCCTCTATTTGATGCTTGGCTTTTAAATGCACGTGTAATCCTTTCGTGGACCTAGCAGTGGTTTTGATAACAGTTTTGCAACGTTTACATTTCGCAGATAATCCATCTTCAGATTTAAGAAAATGTTCCCAAACAAACGAATTACTCGCAAAAGAACTATATTTCACTGTACTGGACATTTTAATGTTTAATTATAGTATAACTGCACCAATACACTTTAATAATATACTGGAAAAGTAATAATTTAAGTATTTATCAATTTTTCGCGCGAATATTTGTTAGCAGTTGTAAGAAGCATAGACAAATGACAATCGTTCGCATCACATCTCTCCCCCCCGCCCCCGCATTGAGACGTACGGCTGCGACACGCCGAGCCGTGCCGCGCTAGCAGTCAGTAGTCTCAGTAGCCGACCGTTCGCGGTCGTGAATGGTCGTGCGCATGCTTTTTTACAGTCCCGCAAATCGAGCGGAATCCCGCACACGTAATCCCGCAGCACGCGGGACTAAAAAATGATGCGGGATCCCGGAATACCGAGATCTCGGTATTGCGGGATTGGAAGCCCTATCCGAATCTAATGACAAGATTTGCTTGTTACAAAATCCTCGTATTCTATAAATGCGTCACGTAATCTATCACGCTTCGCAATTAACCCTTCAGGATGGCAAATCTCCACATTAGATTGATCAGACACGAAAGAAAATAATCTTGTAATCGTACCTTTAATATAACCGCGTTTTGCGATTAAATCTTTAGCCTCCATTGTACTATTCGTACTGTACTTATTACAGTAATAATGTTATATCACAATAAGCGCTGACTATTACAAAAATACAAAATTTTAGCACACAAAACCACGCGGCACGACAAAATGGCGAATTCGCTCCTCTGTTGTAAGACTCACGCGTCGAGTAGGGAAGGAAGGGACGCGACGCGCGCGACGCCGTCAATAGTGCCAACTTTCGCAGATGCTCGCGCGCTCGACGAACCAATCAAAATAAAGACTTCTCTCCTCTTACTTAAGTTGAAACTGGAACATATTTTCTGGTTTTCTTTCTTGATATGAAATGAAGAATTTTATTTTCGCAGTAATTTAACTGTACTTGAATAATATGAGATGTAGGAATAAATTATGCTGAAATATTTTTTCTTCGTTGCTCGCTCACATTTTTCGCTTCAAATCTGAGATGTGGTAATTGCACAGTACCTATCGCTTGCACTTCTTGCAAGTTGCAGATTTTCGCCGTGATTGATGTGTCTTACTCGTTTTCCCCGTCAGTATCGCTTGCAATTGTAGATTCGCAGTTTTGAGTCTCGGTATGATTCGCTCGGTGAATACTCGCAGCAATCTTGACTTACTTGACGGTGAGAATGGACCAATGTTTGGAGCGTGGACTGTAGATTTTCGTAACTTCTTAACGAAAGATTGATGTTCACTGAGTTTATTATTGATACCAAACTAAAAACACTTTACAATTTATGCAAGGATGAAAAATATGTATTATATGTTAGACACGAGCACAATCGCCCTTGCGACCACCATAGGTAGCGGAAACAAGACAGAAAAAAGTTCTGCCAACATTATACAGTTAAACTTTGTATTGCCAGCAACAGGGCTTATGTAACTAATCTTCACGAATTACAGCAAAATGAAGGACTTCATTTAGCCAATAAATTAATTAAGCAAATTATGAAAGTGCGATTAGGAGCACAGAACTTTAACAACTCTGTAGCTGAAGCGATTCAGTTTTGCGATAAAGTTCTTTCTCCATTTGCCTCAATTGTCTTCTTCACAAGCCACCGTCGAATTTATTAAAAACATAGATATTTTATTTGATATTATTAACAGCCGCTTTTAAAAAACCAATGAACACATAATATAAATGACAGAATCAGTTCTTGGCAAAATTGAAAATTATTTAATTGGTATAAAGTTATATGGGCAAACAGTACAACAAACAGAAAAATTGGATTCATAGGGTTCCTCATTTGTCTAAAAAGCTTAAAATCTATTTATCAGAAATATATAGCGTCTGGGGCTTTGTTCCGATGTACAAATTGAGTCAGGATCACTTGGAGTGTTTTTTTAGTTCTGACCGCGCGAATGGCGGTTTTAACAATAACCCCACTGCAATGCAATTCGAAAGTGCGTACAAGCGTCTTATTATACACGGTGAAATCAAGCATCTTGCTCCTGATAATTGTATACCTCATGAAGATATAAACATGATGTGAACCTTCAGTGATGCTCGGCATGAAACAAAACTTAATTTACTAAGCTCGCCGAACCCAATATAACTGATGAACTAGATAGCGTGATTGACGACGATCACGATTATTTAACATAAGGTTAAGAATTTATGTTAACGAAGTAATTGCATACATTGGTGGCTTCATAGTTAGAAAGTTGAGAAAATCTCTTAAATGTGAAGACTGACTTGTTTCTCTCGTCACAGAAAAAATATTTGGGAATTATTGAAAAAAAAAGACAAAGACAAAGACAAAAGATGTTTTCAAAGTACAAGTGAAAACGCCGAAAAAATATTTCGGCGCCGATCGAACCAAGGTTTAAAATTTTTTGCTCAATGAGTAAGATTTTTCAAAATAATCATTTCGATTCACAGTCTCTAATAGGCAATCACAGAAGTTTACTAATTAAAGCCATAGCAATGCATTACTTTGAAACACGCATTCACCATGCCAGTAAAGAACGTTTCGCACCACAGCAAAGAATACGAAATAAATGTACGTAAATACTAATGTATGTAAATACTAAATTAGTACTGTTTCAAGGGCAATAAAAACATTTTCAGCTCGTCAGATGTTTTATTTACGAAAATAATCATATACCGAAACTAAGATTTAAAAGCGAAAAAGTTCGGTGAGCAGACGTAACTACTAATAAAAATAAATAATATTTGAAAATAATCATGTAGACACCTCTAATCAACTTATATTCGCAGCGGCATATTAGGGTAAGTAATTCCCTTTTGTATACAGGGTGTTAAAGAAATTGTACTTGAAATACGGCCAGTACGGCAGAACGGCAATTTCATAGGTAAAGACCCATTATTTGATGCTAAGGAATATTTAAAATACGGAACATACTATTCGGGGTAATAAACACCGTAAGGAGGGTAGCCCTAACAATTCATCTGACTCGATTTTTGTCCCTTACAGCGGCACGCTAAACAAGAGTCTATGAACATGTAACGCCAAAAAATTCGAGTTGACATTTATTTCCTATTTCTACTGGCCGAGAGGTTATTTGGTAATATTAATGTCTCACTTTTCTAGCAGTCTCAGTCTTGTGGCCTTTGTTAAAGAACCCTGTCAGATATAGCAACACTTGTCGCTCTCACCTCTTCTCTCTCTCTCTCTCTCTCTCGCTCGCTCGCTCTCAAAGCATGGCCGACACGAGGCGAGGCTCAGCCAATGTATTTGACAATAATAAATAGCTTCTCATTAAATAATCTTTTAATGAAGACCTACCTAACATGGTGTCAGAAGTAAACTGAATAAGTACACAATGGATGAAGATAAGCAGTCTGTCGACAATTCAGAAGATGGTCAAGTTCAAGATGGCGAAGGTAAAACCGCGTGCTATTCAACGACAGGACGCTCTCTGGGTTCTACTTCTGGGCTTAAACCCTTAGACCTGAGATCCAATAATATGCCGTACGCTTGGAAAAGTTGGCATACTCAACTTATTATATACCTGAGGGCAAACAATTTGGACACTGCAAATGACCAGAGAAAAGTGGCAATCTTGCTCCATTACATAGGCACAGACGCTTTAACAATCTTCTACTCCTTTGACGTCGACATCGACAAGATCACATTTAAAGAGCTCGCAGAAAGATTCACTAATCACTTCACGCCGCAAGTGAACATAACAATGGAACGCCACAAGCTATTTAACCGCCGCCAAGGTCCTCAAGAATCAATAGACGACTACATTACAGACCTGAGGAACATAAGTAAACAATGCGACTTCAAGTCATTGCACGACGATCTACTCCGTGACATATTCAGCTTAAACCTCAACTCGAACAATCAGTACATTAAAGAACGCATTCTTACAAACAAGCCAGAAACATTAATGGATGCAGTCAAGCTAGCCAAACAATTAGAAACGACCAGACAGCAAGCAAAAACGCTGCAAGAAACCTCTTTCGTAGGCCGGGTTGAATACAACACCTCAAGCACTCCTCACAGACCAAGACCAAGACAGCCAAGCAGAGGTAGTTCATCTTCACGCCGTCAACACTCCAACAGCCAGAAGAAAGAAGACACTTGTACCAGATGTGGACAAATTCATCGGTTTAGATGTCCCGCCAAAGGTGTCAAATGTAAAAAATGTGGTAAATACAATCATTTTGCACAGGTTTGTCGCAATAGACAGGTATCTGAAATAGACACTGAACCGTACAGTGACTCAACGTTATTCCTGGGCACAATCTTAGTCAACAATGTAAACTCAGATGCTTGGAGGACAGATTTAATTGTCAATAACACTAATGTCAATTTCATGTTAGATACAGGTGCAGATACCAACATATTATCAAGAAGTACATTCAATAAATTAAATATCCCTAAAAGTGCACTAACAAAAAGTACATACAGACTCTCCACATACAGTGGTGAAGCCATACCCACCATAGGTCAATGTACTTTGCCAGTATGCCACAAGAATCAAACGCATAATGTAATCTTTCATATAGTAGAGATCAATGGACAAGACATAATAGGTAGACACTCCTGCAAAGCACTTAAATTGATCAAAAGAATACATAAAGTCGAGATAAATACTGTTGATAGTGATAGTATTATGTCTGCTAATAGTGATTTATTCCAGGGTCTAGGATGTCTAAAAGACTTCAGTTGTGACTTGAAGCTCAAGCCCGACGCAACACCGTCTGTGGATGCATGTAGAAGGGTACCATTCAGCCTGAAAGAAACACTCAAGGCCGAGCTAGATCAACTTGAAAAATCTGGAGTTATTTGTCGTGTCGAAGAGCCAACCCAGTGGGTGAGTTCACTAGTCCTAACATCTAAAAAAAATGGCAAATTAAGACTTTGCATAGATCCCCGTAAGCTTAACCAAGCCATCATGAGACCTCATTTCCAATTTCCAACCCTAGATGAGATAAAAACAGATCTTGCTGGTGCAAAATTCTTTAGGGAGACCGGGGCTAAAAGTTACCGAGGTAAGTTGTTCCGAGTGAAATAACTCCGCGAGAGAAAGAGATGACAATATTAAGTAAATACGTCGTGAAATGGAACGCCACAGCGCATCGATGGCAGCCATCTTGAACGGGCCAGTGGCGCCCGGAACATCGGACTGACAGTACATGCGTCACTGGATCACGTAAGTAAATATTTTCGTATTTGGTATTTTTGGTCTATCTCATGAGTTTTAACGATTAGCCTTGAGTATTACAGTGATTGAATGTAAGGATGTGTCTGTTGTCTTGGCATACTATGCGTTAATTGCCTATTTTTCGTAACTTAACCTATACATTGCATTTTATTCGACACGTGTTGTTGGGGTTAGATGTTCCATCTTTTGGGGGCACGTTGTGACCTCGGAACAACTTACCCCAACTCCATTGTACAACATTAGAGTATTAATGTTGTTATTTTTCTTTTGTAGAATGCGGACTTATACCCGAAAATCAACAAGAGGTTCAGTGTCAAAGGAGTTGATGCAAAAAGCAGCAGATGCAGTTATAAAAGAAGGCAGAAAAATAAAAACTGTTGCCAAAGAATTGGATATTTGTCATATGACTTTATACAGATTTGTCAAAAAGCTAAGATCTGGAGAAGAAAATATCGCGATTGGCTACAAAAAAATAAGATTGGTCTTTAATGAAGAACAGGAAGATAAGTTAGCAGAATATTTGTTGAAATGTGCTTCGATTTTCTTTGGTCTTCTGCCAGAAGAAGTCAAGAAGTTAGCATACGAATGTGCACTGAAATTCAATACTCCCAATATTCCACCATCTTGGCACACAAATGGTAAAGCTGGCCCAGACTGGCTGACTGGTTTTTTAAAAAGAAATCCCCACTTGTCAGTTAGAGCACCAGAGTCAACAAGTGCCAGCAGGGCGACATCTTTCAACAGACACAATGTCAACGAATTCTTTACAAAACTGAGCACAGTGTTGGATAAATATAAATTTCCACCTTCAAGAATATACAATTTAGATGAAACGGGCGTTACGACAGTTCTAAAACCGAGAAAAATCATTGCCAAGAAGGGAATTAAGCAAGTTGGAGCCATAGTATCTGCTGAAAGAGGGACATTAGTTACAGTAGAAATGGCTGTAAATGCATTAGGTCATGCAGTTCCTCCCATGTTTATTTTCCCAAGGCTTAAGTACAAGGATCTGTTTATAAAAAGTGGGCCACCGGAATCTATCGGCGCTGGAAACAGTTCCGGATGGATGACCAGTGCTGCAAACTCTCCTGAATTTTCAGGAGATTACATGATTTTTATGGTCGTCTCCTGATCTACTGATTTATTTTTTGGATTCTGCAAAATCTCCTGATTTTTGATAATTTTTGGAACATACGACTGTAAGTACTATTTTTTTTAATATATGTGGCAATTTAAGAACGTTTAGGTATCCGTTTCCTGTTTCCTTTGTTAATTTTATGTCATCATCATCAGTGGCCTGTCAACCGAACGATTGGCGAATGAAACGGAACGTTTTTCTAATTTGCGCATAAATAAGTTTCTCGTGCTCATTGCTCAGCGGCTGAAAGTGAGACTGACTCTGACTCTGACTGAGACGTCAAACGAATGGCATAATGAATGAAACGGACCGTTTCTTTTCCTTAGTTTCGTTCGCGTCGCGTTTTTGCAATAAAACGAATGTAATGTTATATTAGTCAGTTAAGTTTAGTTTCAATTAGTGAGTAAATTTGTGTGCTATTCAGCCATTACTAAAGTAATTAAAGGAAAGGTGAGAAAACGGAAAGGACTGCTTGAATTGCTTGTTTGCTAATAAAATATCATGGCCAGTACGGAGAAAAAGAAAAAATATATGCAGAACTTTAAGGATGAGTGGATGCAAATGGAAGTGTATAAGGGGTGGCTCTTAGCTAGCACCAAAGGAAATTTGTATGCATACTGCAAGTGGTGCAGGTGCGACATTTCTGTTGCTAACTCTGGAAAGCCAGAGTTAGATCGCCATCGTAATACAAAGAAACATATTGACAGTTCAAACACATTTTCATCTCAAAGAACATTGTTTCAATCGTTTCCGTCAACATCAACATCAACGACGACTTTAACGAATCAAGTAAAAGAAGCAGAAATTCGATTAGTTTCATACATAATTGAACATAATTTGCCATTTGCTTCAATTGAACATTTGCCCAAACTTATAACAGCATTATGTCCAGATTCTGAAGTAGCCAAAAATATATCCTTAAGCCGCACTAAAGCAACCTTCATAGCTAAAAATGTTTTGGGCAAATATAGCAAAGAAATGCTTATTGAACACATGCAAAATGAAAATTTTTCTATCATGATTGATGAGTCTACGGACAAAGGAGACCTCAAACATTTATGTATTGTGGTCAGAATTTTGATTAATAATGAAGTCTGTGATTATTTTTATAATTTAATACCTATTCAAGGGGCATCAGCTAATGATTTATTCACACATATCACAACTTGCTTTGAAAATGATGCTATCCCATGGAGAATAAATTTAGTAGGTTTTGGATCAGACGGAGCAAATAATTTAATGGGAATACATCACTCGGTGAGCACTCTCTTGAGAGATCAAATTCCTAATATATTTATCATAAAGTGTATATGTCACTCCTTTGCACTGTGTGCATCCTATGCATGTGACAAACTTCCACAAATGGTTGAAGATCTTGTCAAAGATGTATACAACTACATCCATTCTAGTCCAAAGAGGGCAGGAGAATTAAAAAAATTTCAAAGCCTCCTACAAATTAAGCCACACAAACTCCTTCATCCTAGCCAAACTAGGTGGCTTTCTCTTCATGCAGCTGTAGCAAGGATTATAGAACAATTTGATGCCCTAAAACTATATTTTGCTGATGTGGTTGCCAATGAGCCATCTGGAAATGCCAAACAAATTCTGACTCATCTGAACAATCCATATATAAAATTATATCTCTTATTCTTAGATTTCATTCTGCCACACTTCAATAATTTAAATAAACTCATGCAATCTGAAAGCCTGCAAGTCCACCATTTAAGAAAAAATGTTGTGACGCTAGTAAGGACCATCTTAGAATTTTACATGAAGAGATCATATCTGATTGACAAAGATATAGAACTAGTCAACTATAAAAATCCCCATAACTTTGTGGAGCTGCGGGATTTGTACATGGGAGTGAAAGTTATGTCTTTAGTTCCCCAATACCCAGAAACTGACATCAAAGCTTTTAAGCTTAAGGTGCTTGACTTCTACATAGAAGGTATAAGTCAAATATACAAAAGATTCCCATTCGCAAATCCCATACTAAAATACATAGAAATCTTGGACCCAAAAACTGTTACTGAAAAAAAACACATTACTCTGGCACCAATTCTGACACACCTGCCCAACATCATTCAGGAAGCAAACTGGCAAAAAGTAGATGATGAGTGGAGATTGCTGCAAAATGCCCCACTAGATTTCTCACAGCCAATCACAAAATTTTGGAAATCCGTGGGTGAGGAAAAGATTGGAAATGACTTAGCCTTTCCTACACTAACAAAGTTGGTCAAAACTCTTCTGGTATTTCCTCATTCCAGTGCAGCAGTGGAGAGAGTGTTTTCTGTGATAAATTTAAATAAAACTAAACACACAGCACAAAAACACACTGTGGAATTTTACACAGCAAAAGGCTTTATGATAAGTGTGAATGCTATTCCCACACTGTAACCAAAGAAATGCTTGCTAAATTTAATAAGAATATGTATGAAGATGATGAGTGATGGATGGATGACTGATGACAGTTAAAATAATGTTCCTATGTCAGAATTTGTAACTAATGATTAAAATATATATATATATATATATATGTATATATATATATATAATAAGCCAATTGTTCTAACAGCCTACTTGTTATTTCTAACACATTATAATGCCTGGTTGGTGGGGAACTGTGCCTTATTAATTATAACACGCATGGTTTTTCTGTTTGCACCTATACAAAATATGGTAACTCAAGTTTTACAATTTTCCTGCTTTTTTTTACTATCTCCTGATTTTTAGGGCCATAATCTCCTTGTTTGTTACAGGTGGGAGTTTGCAGCACTGTGGATGACGGCTAAGGAGTTCCTGATTTATATGGATCATTTTATCAAACATACTAAACCATCACCTACAGATCCAATTTTGTTGCTGCTTGATAATCACCAATCACACATCGATATCAATGTGGTGGAAAAAGCGAAATCCAACTCCATTATAATGCTCTCATTCCCACCTCATTGCACACATCGCTTACAGCCATTGGATGTTGGAGTGAATGCACCTTTCAAAAACTACTGCGCAAAGGCACAGGACAATTGGCTACGTAATAACCCTGGCAAGACTATGTCGATATATGAGATCCCAGAAATTGTTAGATACGCGCTGCCACTTGCCGTAACTCCCATAAACGTAATGAGTGCATTTAGAAAAGCTGGCATTTGGCCGTATGACCCCAACGTTTTTACAGACGATGACTATGCTCCGTCGTATGTTACTGATCGTCCTTTAGCTTCAATAAATGCATCAGATGTGTCTTCAGGCGTTTCGGGTGACATCATCACGAATGATTCAGCCACAGTATCAGAAACTGTTACTAGAATAGATAGCATCATCGTTGATATAGCATCTGAAACTGCTAACAATATTACGGACGATAGACAAATCATTGATGAACCAGGACCATCAGGCGTTGTTAATCTGCCTGCATCTTCTGGTTTCACTGAAGAACAACTAGGAAATCGAGTGCCTTTCTCTCCAGAAGCAGTTCGTCCTTTTCCAAAGGCACCGCCAAGGATTGGAACAAACAAAAGACGTCTTAGAAAATCTGCTGTTTTAACTGACACTCCAGAAAAGCAAGCCTTAGCAGAAGAACAAAGCAAGAAAAGGAAAGTTAGTATCAACAATAAAGGAATGAGTAAAAATAAAGGAAAAGGGAAGGGTAAAGCAAAGCAGGGAAATAATACTGGAAAAGGAAAAGGCATTGGAAAGGGGAAGTCCGTTAAACGACAGGTTTTACAAAAGAGTGATGAAAGTTCTGAGAATGAAGAAGACAGTAAAAATAAAGGAAAAGGGAAGGGTAAAGCAAAGCAGGGAAATAATACTGGAAAAGGAAAAGGCATTGGAAAGGGGAAGTCCGTTAAACGACAGGTTTTACAAAAGAGTGATGAAAGTTCTGAGAATGAAGAAGACAGTTTAGAATATTATTGTTTAGTATGCTGTGACAGTTTCTCTAAGTCAAGTTCCGGAGAAGAATGGATTCAATGTCAAGAATGCAAGAACTGGGCTCATTCCAAATGTAGACAGAATCAAAACTTATTAACCTACATATGCCCAAACTGTGATTCTGATATATCTTCTGATGAATAATTATAAGATTTATAAGTATTTTTGTTTTCTGCCTATGACGGCAATTATGTTTGTTATTTTAGCCTAATACGAGGCAATATGATGAAAGACTGAACTAATTATCAAGGCTGATTAGCTACAAGTTAATTGATAAGCTGATTATTACTAAGTAAATGGTTACTAAATGTTTAAGTACAAATTATAGTTACTTGTTATAACATACAATATGTTTACTTGACGATTCGTACAATTTTGTTGATTATTATATAAATAAACAGACTTGATTAATCATTTATTGTTTTTTATTTTACAAATGATTACTGTAGCAGGTATGGTAACAATTTACCCCGGCGTGTTAACAATTTACCCCAAAGCGGGGTAAATTGTTACTATCCGACTAAACACATTCAAAAATTAATAACAAAATAATCTTATAAAATATGACTCAAATAACTATCTTAATATAATTGTGACTTTGTAGGTTGATTATGATTACATGGTATTAATATTAGACTAAATTTTTCATAATGAAATTTGCGGTTATCTAAAAATCGGAACTTTTAGCCCCGGTCTCCCCTACTCTGGATGCTAACAAAGGGTTTTGGATGCTCAAACTGTCGGATAAATCCTCGAAACTCTGTACTTTCATAACGCCTTTCGGACGCTATAGATTTATTCGTTTACCATATGGTATAAATGCGGCACCAGAAATTTTCTATATGGAAATGGTAAAGCGATTTGGTGACATTAAAGGCGTCAAGATCATGATGGACGATTTCCTTATCTATGGTAAGACTCTGGAAGAGCACAATGACACACTAAAAAAGGTCTTAGATAGGGCTCGAGACATAAATATAAGATATAACAAGGACAAATCTGTCATATGCACAAATGAAGTCAAATATTTAGGGCATATCTTTAGCGCAAATGGTGTAAGGGTAGACCAGTCAAAAGTGGAGGCAATCTGTAAAATGCCAAACCCAACTAGCATTAATGACCTTCGTAGATTCATGGGCATGGTCAACTACCTAAGTCCCTTCATACCCAACCTGTCAAAAGAAACCAGCCACCTCCGAACATTATTGTCCAAACATAATGAATGGCACTGGTCAGATCAGCATGAAACTGAGTTCTGTAATATTAAAAAGCTCATAAGCACTACCCCAGTTCTCACATACTATGACCCCAATAAAGCAATCACTTTATCAGTTGATGCCTCTAAGGATGCTTTAGGAGCTGTAATTTCACATGACAGTCAACCAATTGCTTATGCCTCTGCCAGTTTAACTAAATGCCAACAACAATACTCCCAAATTGAAAAAGAATTATTAGCAATTCTTTTTGGTTGCTCCCGATTCCATCAATACATTTATGGTAGGCCTGCAACAGTGGAATCAGACCACAAACCACTGATTACTCTATTCAAGAAAGCCTTATATGACATTCCTGCTAGACTGCAGAGAATCATGCTACGCATACAACCATATGATCTTAATGTTACATACAAACCAGGACGCTATCTTTTCATTGCCGACACCTTGTCTCGAGCACCCTTGAATGAATATACTTTGATAGACCTACAGAAAGATATAGACCTACATGTCAATCTCATATTGTCAAATTTGTCTGTCACTGAGGAAAAACTTAACGAAATTAAAGATTTAACATGTAAGGATCCTGGTCTTAGCCAAATTATGCAATACTGTCAAAATGGTTGGCCTGAACATAAACAGTCAGTTGGACAATATATCAAACCATTCTTTCCGCTAAAAGACAAATTAAATGTCATGGACAACATACTGTTTATGTCAGACAAGATTGTCATTCCTGAGTCATTGAGAGAACATGTACTAAAATTAGCTCACGAAGGACACCAAGGGATTAATAGCTGTATACGATTGGCTAAGTCTACTGTATACTGGCCAAATATGTCTAATGATATTGAAAAATACGTTAGTCAATGTCATACTTGTCTCACTTACCGTAGAAACAACAGCAAAGAGCCTATTATACACCATGAGTACAAGAATATACCATGGAATAAAGTGGGTATAGACATATTTGAATTTGATAACCTAAAGTACCTAACAGTTGTGGATTACCACTCCAAGTTTGTAGAATTAGCTCTATTAAATTCATTAGATGCAAAAACCATAATTAACCACTTAAAGTCAATCTTTGCCAGACATGGAATACCTGGATACATGGTATCAGATAATGGCCCGCCTTTCTCAAGTGTTGAATTTAAGCAATTTACTAAAGACTGGGAAATTAAATTTAATACTTCAAGCCCGTACTTAAGCAGATCAAATGGCATGATCGAAAGAACAATTGGTTCAATTAAACACTTGTTAAAAAAATGTAAAGCAGATAATACAGATCCTTACCTGGCTCTGCTTATGTACAGGAATACACCTAAGAAGTCAGGATTCTCACCTGCACAAATTTGTATGTCTAGAAACTTAAGAACAAAAATACCAGTTCTAGATTCGCAGCTGTCACCTAAACTAGTGGATATTGAGTTGCTTAAAGATAATATTGAAAAGCAAAGGTCACATTCAACTGTTTATTATAACAAACATACCAAGCCTTTACCAAATGTTCATAAAGGTGATACTGTATACTTCAAACATAAACCTAATAGTGTATGGATTCCTGGTAAAATCTCGGAGACCAGCAGCGAGCCGCGTAGTTTTGTTATACATTCCCCTCAAGGAGACTTCCGACGATCCCGTCAACACATTCTCAAACCCGTTGCTCACGCCGAGGTGTTACCTGGAAATATAAACAATAATATTAATAACACAACAAATCAAAATGTAAATGTCCCTAACCCTAGCACTAGTGACCGAACTGTAATGACACGGTCTGGCCGAGTTGTTAAACCGCCAGCTCGTTATGATGATTATGTTTAATCTTAATTATTACTTGTATTGCCGAGTTAATAAAATAATCTCATGTTGATTAAAATAAATAACATTAATTTATAGGTTAAGATGTCAAGTTGTCATCAATGTCAAAGTGTTTGACAACTGCGTTTCGTTCCAAAATTGTAAAGATTTCATGACCTAAATACTAAGGATTTTGCCAACTACTTTAACAATAATTGTAATATTATACAAACTTTATACTTACAGTTCTATGGGTCCTGGAATCTACTTGTTTCATTTAAAAGAGGGAAGATGTCAGATATAGCAACACTTGTCGCTCTCACCTCTTCTCTCTCTCTCTCTCTCTCTCGCTCGCTCGCTCTCAAAGCATGGCCGACACGAGGCGAGGCTCAGCCAATGTATTTGACAATAATAAATAGCTTCTCATTAAATAATCTTTTAATGAAGACCTACCTAACAAACCCCTACTGTCCCTTTCGTAAATATGATGTTACAGAGGTCACAAACCTCTAGCGATCTTAAGGCGTACTGTCTCGCGTTTCACATGTACTTACAATCGCCGGCATGTAGCTCATAGCTAGCGGAGGAATTCAGACTGTCTTTCTGATGTAAATTAAGGAGTCATTCGTCTTCTTTCTATCACACAAAACATCTGTAAACTACACGGACACGAATGACGCAGTTGCCGGCTCGTTTCATCATTATTTCTCACACTGGCGACGCGGCTGTTTACTCTCGCCTGAGGAAAGGCGCCTCACACTTCGATTATGGACCACTATAATTACTAATTTCGTCGTATTTCTTATTAAACCTATACTAACACACGCAAAACCGGCAACGTAAATAAACTGACACGCCATTCGCAGTTGTTACGTTTGACAGATCGTATGTTTCGTTCGGAAAGAATTTGACGTTCCAGCAAGTCGTTTCGGCGCGAATGCGGTGTAAAGGGCGGTATGGCAGGTTGCGCGCGAGCGGAGTTTGGATGTATGGAAGTCGTCCGTGCGCCGGCCTGGCCGATTCTCGGCGTCGCCTTTGACTTGACCTTTGCGGAGAAAATGGCTGATGCAAGATTCGTGTTTTAACTAGGTTATTGAAAAAAGGCTGTCTGTTGGTTTAGTAAAGTGGTTCCTATCTAGAAAAACGTTCTACAATGCTCGATTACTAACCTACGTTAAAGACAAAGATCCTATTTCCCACTGGCATGGGATTAAAAACTGCCACACTTCTACGCTCAGCGGTCCCGAGCAAAAAGGCCATTTTCGCCGTCCTTATAACTTCTTAACTTTTTGTGATGCCCGACCGGGCGATGCACCAAAACTCCGCGATCCCGAGTAAAAAGGCCATTCCCTTCGTCCGTCCTAACTTCTTGTAACACCTACTGGGCGATCCACCCACACTCCGCGGTCTCACGCCTTTCTAACTTCTTAGAACGCCCGACTGGGCTCCAAGGGCTACCCCAGAACTCCAAGGGCTATCCCAGAACTCCAAGGGCTACCCCATAACTCCAAGGGATACCCCGTGATCTCCGAGGCCGGAGATACCCCGGGATCGAGTGGACGGTGCGGAGTATCCGGTGATCGTTGAGGCCAGGGTGGCCGGCGAACGGTTTGCCCGTGTAGTCGTTCCCCGCTGGAGGTAATCGTCGGTGTTGCCGCTGTCTCCGGAGAACTTCTTGAGGACCTCGGTGTGCTGTGGTTACCCTGCACAAGGATGCCCATGGAGGCGAATCGATATATCTTCTCTTTTCTTTTTCTTACTGTTAAACGCTTATCGCCTGTGTAACTAATCCACATATCTCGTGTACGTCAAGCGCCTCTTTAGTTTCACTTTTTTAGGAAGGGGACGCCCTCACTAGAACTACTGGTTTTATTCAGTTTTAAATCTAGACAACGATACTGGGTACATTTTAACTATTACTATAAAATGACTCCTGTGTTTAAATTTTAGATAAAGTGTAACATTGGCGGGAAGTTGGTGTAACCTTGAGGCCCCTTCCCTTAGGTAGCTGTGAACACCGGGTTAATTAATTTCAAAAACTAAATTTTAAGGTTTAGATAAACTGTAACCTATATTTTACTGCATGTATCCAAAAGAGGTTGAAACGTTTTCAACCCCGCTTCCTGTTGCGACTGACTTTGTACATTGAAAGTGAACTACCTCACGAATAATGAAGCAATAAATACTCATGAGAACGAGATAGTCGTTTACTTCATCTCACTCACACCATCCTGTTTGTGGCGGTCACTTACTTTTCGGCGCCCAACACTCCTAACTAAAGTGACTGGCCCTTAAGCCGAATCGAACGCGCCCCTGATGGTCTCACTGCCTGGGCAAAATAAAGTGTTACAAACGTAGTGTATTTATAAGTCTATGGTTTTACACCTTTTTCAGCATTAGCTGACGTAAGTACATCGGTGTGGGCTACATGCTAAAAGCAGGAAGAAATTTAAAAAGTATTTTTCCCAATCTTTTGCACACCACATGTTTGGCTCATGGTTTAAATAGAGTGGCTGAACTAGTCAGAAACCTCTATCCAAATGTGAATGCGTTAATCTCAAATGTTAAGAACACTTTTCGGAAATCTCCAAAAAGAATACAAAAGTTTAAAGACATGCTTCCCGGAGTGCCTTTACCACCCCGACCAACAATTCGGTGGGGAATCTGGACAGAAGCTGCGACATATTATAGCAAACATTATGACGAAGTAAAACGTGTTCTAAATACATTCAGCTGCTCTGAAGGCCGGAGAATTATAGAAGGAAAAAGGGTTTTTAGTAATGTAAATATAAGAAGCGACTTAAATTTTATAGCAAATTATTTAATGACTATCCCAAATGCTATCAAAAAACTACAGGACAATCCATCAGCGATAGTTTAAAAATAGTTCATAAAACCTATCAAGATGTTTCCAAATTAAACTTGAGTGTAAAAGGAAAAAGGTTTTAATAACCTGAAGTTGGTGTTGAAACACACTAAAAATTATAAATGAATTTTTGAACGGCAAAGAAATAGAACTTCAATCGCAAGCTTCTCGTGCATCAATTGATTCCTTCAAAAAATTTAAATATGCACCAATTACAACTGTCGACGTGGAAAGATCGTTCAGTTCAATGAAATGGATATTTACATTTACAGCAAGACGCCGCAGTTTAACTGTTCCAAATATAGAACAAATATTAATAGTTTACTCTGAAATCGTTTATCGTGCAATCGTGCAATTAGTCGAGATCGAGCCGCGCCATTGTGACGCCGCGCGTAGTAAGCTCGCTCCCGCGCATACTCGCCCGGCGCTCGCGCCGCATAGCGACATCGTTTGTTTTCTGTTAACCTAGTGACTAAGTTTCTGTTCCAAAGTGTTTTCCACTACTCCATAGCTTTGCATATGTATGTATGTATGTATGTATGTAAAACTCTTTATTGTACATAAAACATGAAAATAACTAGTTAACAAGAGATACAGATGTACAAAGGCGAACTTATCCCTTAAAGGGCGCATATTATAGTAAAGTCCGAATACCTACACCTCTGAGTTCTCATTTTCTGCCTGCCGGCAGTGGCGCACCCCTTTTACGTAGTACCCAGACCACAGATTACTTAATAGTTACTTCGTAACTGTTAAAATCTATTTTTTAACATCACAACATTAATATTTTTAATGTATTTTAATGTGGCAACATTCACTCTCTTGGCTTCCGACAATTACACGAAGTAGCACGTATCACAGTTTTTTATTTATAATAATTAACAGAACACAGTATAGAGCCCAAGTAGCTGAAATCTTAACATGGTCCTTCAGCGGTAATCCTGTGAAAAGTGATTTTAAGTGCTTCGGAGTCAAGGTGCATCAAAAATTTGGGTGAGAACAGTCCACCGCCATAATTGTAATCGTGCAAGGTTACGCCGCCATTGCTCCGCCCGCATCGCATACGCACAGCACAGCGCAGGCGCGCAGTGCAGCCAACCTCGCAGCGAGCGCTAGCGTCGGTCGGTCGCTCAGAACAATAACTAAAGCATAGAATACGGATTAAAATAAAAACCAATTATTATAGTGCGTTGCTTCTTACTCCAGTGCACTAAAACGATAAGTTAAAGAGAGACAAACATAAGAATTTGTTGTTATGTTTCTGCCCTTGTAACCAGCCCAAACGTCAAACTTGGTTCCTTTACGTCACTTGGTACCGTTAAATGACGCCGATTTAAAGAGTCAAATTTGTTATCGAATGACTTGTGTGCTAAGTGTCAACTTAACTTCTCTGTATGTACATCTGATGCGCAAGTGACACTTCGACTATTTGCCAATCTTTTGCTTTTTATTGTTAATTTATTAAATAACGAATATTGGTAAAGCAAATTACTTAAAGTGTATCAAGTGAAAGTACAAAATGTCTTGTGCAGTGCCAGGATGTAAATCTAATGCGTCCAGAAAACAAAATGATGATGTGTTAATAAGTTACCATCGGTAAGTGGTTTTGTTTTTTTAATCAGTATCAGAGTCGAAAAATATATTGAGAGTTTGTTCAATAAAATAACACAGTTATTGAATTCTGTTTGATAAAGATTTCCCTATATTTACATATTATTTCAAGTAACATATAATAACAGTATAGGTTATCGTAGTGATGTGCCTATAGTTTCGACTTAACTGTCAACCGATATTAAATTAAAATCTATAGATGTAATTAAATTGTTTAATTCTTTCAGTTTTCCGAAAAGGATTGAATTTAAAAAAAAATGGCTAGAGGCTATCAAAAAACCAGAGTGGACCCCTGATAATAGACGAATCTTCGAATTTTCGAAAAACTAGCGGACGATTGTTTAGAACAAGACATAGCGTTTGGCGATGATCACCGACATTCATTAATCAAAGCGATTGCACATTATTATTTGTTTGTTAGAATTCATTACATAACGAAATCCCTCACAGTTCCAGTGGATAAAATAAGGAATTTTCTTACGAAAACCATATTGTTTAAAGGTCAATAGTTTGATTATTGTATGCCAATGCTAATAAATTATCATAAGTAAAACTGCTATTTTATTTCATTAGTACTACTAACTGGATGGAATTATTGAATGTTCAAAGAGTATTCTATTCTATCCCACCCTAAAAACACTTCTGCTCAAGCACTTATAAAATTAGACTAAGTTCCGGACACAAACAAATACTAAAAACAGAATAAAATTAATACTTAAGGGGGCTCCCATAGAACAAACGTAATTTTTTCGCCGTTTTTTGCTAATGTCTAATGAATGTTGTATAGATGGTACGAAACCCTTCGTGCGCGAGTCCGACTCGCACTTGGCCGGTTTTTCATTAATACAAGTTTTTTTTAAATTAATAATGAGGAGTAGTTTAATTAATGTATGCTACTAAAAATAAACAATTTTTTATTTCCTTAACAATTCTCACCAAAACATGGTGATAACGAGATAATTATAATGATATTTGTTTAATATATATTTATATCCACGACCGTCGACCTATCCTCCAACTCATAAAAAATATCGATTGAAGACTAAACATGACGGCTTGTTCCCTACACTATCGAAAAATATATATGTATAATTGAAAGCGCTTTGTATAGGTTACCCTAGTACGGAACAGACAGACGACTGTCTCGTGACAGCATCTTTGTCTCTCTTTAACTTAGCGTTTTAGTGCACTGGAGTAAGAAGCAACGCACTATAATAATTGGTTTTTATTTTAATCCGTATTCTATGCTTTAGTTATTGTTCTGAGGTCGGTCGAGCTGTCAACGTCACCGTCCGTCAGGCAACTGACAGATGCAATACGCACCGGCACCGCGCGCAATTCTCTTCACAGTTTCCGAACGCGCTTTTCACTTGTGAAGTTGGCAAGCATGTGTGTGTGTTCTGTGGCCCTAAAAAATTAAAATTAAATTCTTCGTTTCCTGTTCTGTCTTCAGTCTGTACTAACCACAAAATTTTTCTTCGGTCAGCCATTTTGTGCAACGCACGCAAATTAAAACTTGAGCTGTTACAAATATAGCTAGCTTTCCATGTGTGACAAATTGTGTGCCGTCTAACATCTTTTAACAGCAAACTCGTTACAATATTATCATGGACGAGGCGACATTAAAGAAAATGGTCGCGCGACGAGGCGCGCTCAAGGGCGTGTTGACCCGAATAAGGCACAAAATAGACGCCCGCCTTGGAGACACGACCACAGAAATGCTGGAGTTGCTGGTGGAAAAGGCAATAAAGACATTTGGTGAGTTTGAAAACGTGACGCTAGACATAGGAGACGACGAGGATCCGAGCGCCACAGAATCCTGTTTCTACGATTGCGTTGCCGCTTTAAAGGCGCTCATAAATTCTAAAACCGTAGAAAACAATCGCAATCAACTTTATAATGATCTGCCAATAGATATCAGAAATCAAAATTCTTTAAATATGTTCAAGAAGCTGCTTAAAAATTATGTTTACGAAACAATTGATATTTCATAGCACCTTTTGTAATAAAAATCAAGAGCATATAACTTTTTAGTATTGCATAAATGTAATAAGTATGTTACTACCTATCTTAGATTAGATTAATATTATGTTACTTGCATGTTACTTGTTACTACTATCTTAGATTAATTATTATGTATAGCTTGTAAGTTCTCATTTAAGTGAACATGTACTTTTGTTCTTATGAGAATAAATTCTTTAAACCGAAACCGAAACCGGAATCAACGTGCCAACAGCAACAGCACCGTCTCAATGTCAAAATTAAAGCTGCCTGATATTCAGTTGCAACCATTTGATGGTAAATACATAGATTACAAACCTTTCATAGAAATGTTCAACGCGTTAGTGCACAACGACAGAGGAATCGACGACATACAAAAGTTCTTCTACCTGAGAAGTTTTCTTAAAGGTGAAGCCTACGATTTAATAAAAAATCTTCCTGTAATAGGGTCAAGCTATAGTGAAGCGTTGACAATATTATGTAAACGTTATGACAATAAGCACAAAATGGTCCATGAGCATATCTCTGGCCTTTTTGATTTGCCATGTATAAATAAATCTAACGTTTCAGCCCTTCGCTCCTTGATTTCTGTAACAAATCAGCACTTAGCTGCATTGAAAAACTTAGGTGAATCCATAGATACGTGGGACAGCATACTTGTCTGCCTGCTTGCAAGAAAACTAGATCCTGTGACAAGTAGGGCATATCACATAGAACGTATCAACTCTGTCCGACCAACATTTAATGATTTTATTACATTTCTTGAAGATCGAGCTCTCGCTTTGGAGAATAGTGAGACCAAGGACATCAGTAGGTAGTAATTGTATGTGCTGGATCACCTCACCTCGCTTCGCTCGGTTCGGCGATCCATGCACATACAATTACTGTGTGCACAGATCTGTTACTTGCGTACACAAGCGGCGAACTGTCGCTCGGTTCGGCGATCCATGCACATACAATTACTTTGTGCACCGATCTGTTACTTGCGTACACAAGCGGCGAACTGTCGCTCGGTTCGGCGATCCATGCACATACAATTACTGTGTGCACAGATCTGTTACTTGCGTACACAAGCGGCGAACTGTCGCTCGGTTCGGTTATCCATGCACATACAATTACTAAGCGGACAGATCTGTTACTTACGTACCCAAGTGGCGAAACCAATATACTTCGTTTTGGGGACTCACTGTTGCTCGGTTCGGTTATCCATTTTCTGTATCAATCGCTGTTGTCATACATTGGCATTTGCCGTCTCCAATTATAATTGCGCTCTAAAATAACTTTACTGATCTTCTGTATCATTGTAGCGAACTACTAAAAATTTTAATTTAAATAAAATAGCAAAACGCTCTTTTTTTTCCCTCGCAGAGCGCTTTGAGCTCCGTTTTTTTCATTTTCTTTTTTTTATCAGCACTCTGCGAGGACTATACGATAAAATGATGGAGTCGAATTTCCTTATTTCCTTATTTGCCTTATTTCCTTTAAACCTCGACCGTTGCAATCATTCATCAATACTTCCAGAGTGGCCAGTTCTGTACTCTATCAATGGTTTGAGAGCGCAAGACAGAGGTGTCGTCAAGTTATTAATACTAATAACCGTTCGACAATGTAGTGATAAACGTCTTCGTATTTATAGTTCTATCTTATAAAATATCGTTAGCGCGATGTACGTTTTAACGATTTTAAAGATAAATAAAAGGAAAAAGAATTAATAATTAGCTTGTGTATTAATCGAAGTTTGCAACACGTCTTGGTTACAGTTGGAAAAACGTCGTGTTGCGAACTATTTAGCCACTTTGAGTGTTAGTACTATTTGACGCTGACTGTACCTACCTAAAAGGTCAATGTAATCACAAAATCATTCGAACAACCTAATAATCTGCCTTACATAAATTAAATAATATTTTTTTCGATTAAAACAAATCACATCACTTCTCCTACACAGGCTTCCTCAAACAAAAATAACAAGTTCTTTTATTTACACTAAGTAAGAAAACAAAACATTTTTTATTGGTCCTCAAAAACACTTATAGCCATAAACCACACTAAGTAACATCGGCTCAACAACGAAATCTTTTTTATTTCTTAAAATTACAAAAAAGAATAATCAATATAAAATAAAGAAACAAAAAAAATCCCTCAAAAACTACTAAAAACTACGCTAAATAACATCACCTTAACAATGTCTTTGCTATTTCGTAAAATCAAAAACTAAGAAACAATCTTAATTATGTAAAGTAGGCACCTAGTAACATTTACTTTTTCTCAAAAACGTTTTTTACACAAGCCATTAATAACTAACTTAACATAAACTTTTCAAATAATATTAAATGTTAATAACTGTTTCTTAGAGCAAAAATATATGATTAGGTTTTTTAAAAAAAAACTTTTCTAACTTGTTACCCAAGAGGTGAGTGTAATCGCAAAAACTTTCTTACAACATAATATACTACCTAATTTATTTTTCTATTAAAAACCATTTGACTATCATTTTCAGGTAAATTATACGTTACAGGCTTCATCAAAGAAAAACAACAGGTCTTTTATCGAAACTAATTAAGGAAACAAAACATTTTTACAGTCCCTCAAAAACTCTTCTAGCCATAAACCATACCAAATAACATCACTTTAACAACGAGAAATGTTTTATTTCGTAAACCTAAGAAACAAGCTTAATATGTAAAGTACGCAACTAGCAACACGTTATGTTTTTTCTCAAAAACGTTTCGTACAAAAAATATTACTTACATAATAACATCTCAAATAAAATCGTAACAAAAAATAGAAACTTAGATATTATTTAGTAAATAACATAAATGAATATAAATCTGATTTTTTTTCCCTTAGGTCATCAGTATTTGTGAAATCACAGAAGAACGAAAAACCTTAAGAAACTATTAAAAACCATTTGACTATCATTTTCAGGTAAATTATACGTTACAGGCTTCATCAAAGAAAAACAACAGGCCTTTTATCGAAACTAATTAAGGAAAAAAAACATTTTTACAGTCCCTCAAAAACTCTTCTAGCCATAAACCATGGATAACATCACTTTAACAACGAGATCTGTTTTATTTCGTAAACCTAAGAAACAAGCTTAATATGTAAAGTACGCAACTAGCAACTCGTTATGTTTTTTTCAAAAACGTTTCGTACAAAAAATATTACTTACATAATAACATCTCAAATAAAATCGTAACAAAAAATAGAAACTTAGATATTATTTAGTAACATAAATGAATATAAATGTTTTTTTTTCCCTTAGGTCATCAGTATTTGTGAAATCACAGAAGAACGAAAAACCTTAAGAAACCTTAATAAATCAAGAACTCTTTATAAAAATAAAACACATTATTTGGTACTTAAGAGATAAGTGCAATAACAAAATCTTTCCTGCAACATAATGAACATAACACTTAATTATGATAAACTTTTCAAGTAAAAAAAACCACATCACTATCGTTTTTCAGGTAATATACTTTCGAGGCTTTCTCTTTTTGAATCAAATTTACCTTTTTGACGATTGAAGCAATGGGCACTAAATCGATATCTAATTTTCTTTGGACTACGAACTTCACGGACTCAAATGGACTATTGACAGTTTTCAAAAATTTTACCTTGTAATAATTTTCTTCGTCCTTTAATTCAATATCCTGAACAAATCCAATATAATGTTTCCAGGTTTTTCTTACGAAATATCTGACAATAATGCTATCATTTATGTTTAAAATTAATTTATTCTGCTCATTTTCTCCACTCTCAGTCGCTTTTCTGTCTTCTTTATCTACATTTGGTTCCTTGTTGTTACTTTGGTCTTCTTCTAAATTCTCAACTGTATTTTTTTCATTTAAGTATGTTATGTCCATTTCTTTACATTGGACTGCCTCTTTAATGTCTATTTCTCCAATATCGGTCCGTATTTTCTTACTTTCGTCTCCTTTTGTATTTACAATCTTAATTTTGTCTTTTTCTACTTCTTTTAAAGTCTTTGTATTTGTAATCTCTTCTTTGGCATGGTTTTTAATTTCGTTCTTGTTATCAGTCTTCACTTTGCTATTGTCAGTCTTCATATTGTCATTATTAATACTTATTTTGTCAATTACGGTGTTTTCTTTTTTAAATATACTGCTCTCTCCTAAATCATAACTTACAGTATTTTCCGGAATGTTTCTTACTTGTGACAATATTGTCACAGGGACATTCTCATTCTAGGGAATATTTTCCTTAGTTTCACAGAATCGTTTTGGCCTTAATTCTTCGTTTTCACAAAGCATTTTTCTCTTATTATCATGGTTTGTGTTGGTGTCAGTACTTGGATTTTTTAGTATGACTACGGATAACAGAGTTACTTTCTTGCTTGGATTAATTTTTGGCCTCAGGACACCCGTTTTTTCATCAAGTTCAATGGGTAGATCATTGTGATCGTTGTTAAAATCTAGACTCATGGAATCATCAGAAAAATAAGCCGTAGCGTCGCTTTCCGCGTACTCAATATTATTACTATTGTCGTCTTCTTCGGTTGATGAACTGATACGCCTTTGCTTCATTTTCCTGCAGTTTTTTGAACTTTTAACATTCTCGTGTTTCTTACTCTGTTTGTGTTTATTTGTCTTTTCTTCATTTGTGTTAGTTATAGGGGGAAAGCTATGATATAAAGGTGAGTGACATTCGCAGCTGCCTCTAGGAACTCCACAGAAACAGCTGAGATCTCTGTATTTGAGTTTCAGCTTTTCTGTTGTAATCAGCTGATGAATTTTCATTGTTTGTGGCAAAGGAGTAAGCTTCGCATGTAAAGGGAGGATGTTGAGAGATGAAATATAAAATAGTTTGATACTATTGTTATCCGATTTCAGAACGTCAAATGCTGTTTCAGCGTTTGGAATGTCTTTTCCCTGAGCTATTTTGGAATCTAGGGTTCGTTTGATGACACCCCCGATACCATCTGCGGCACCTTTACCATGAGCAGCTTCGAAGAATGACCAAGTGCCATAACTAAACCCGTATTCGTAGACTTTTTCACTAAACAAGTAAAAGTTCTTTTTTTGGCGATACTGGGTCGTTGGGCCGTCAGAGAAAAAGTGAAGAATGCAAATGTTGGGGTAATTCCTTTTTATGTGTCGCAAAACGGGATCAAGGTGGGCCCATATTGCCTCTGGGTTGTGTTGATTGTCGGGGAAATTGAACAAAAAGAAATGGGTTTCTGCTCTCCTTTGATGTATATAACCCCCGTGTGTAGGGTAATCTGTTCCTTTATAAAATGCATAGCCTGTATTTCTTTATGATATTTACATGTAAAATTTTCTGAGAAGTCAATGTGGATACATGCTTCTTCGTCTGTTAAATTATTGATACTTTCTTTGTATTTTTTATATTGATAATAGAAATTAAATATGTGTGTTTTAAATTTTTTAATTTCTGTTCTAAATACCTCAAGTAAGTCTTGCAAAGTACCCTCTTTTTTGATCTTTATCATTTTTTTAATTTTCTTCTTTTCTCCTTGCTTTTCGTATTCCTGTTCTTTTAGTACCCAAGAAAACCAGCTGGCTTCATCTGATAGTTTTTGAGTTTCAACATTTAATTTGATTTCCGAACACGCGTTGCATTTATTATACATGCAATCTTTTGAGTTGAAATCACATACTAAATCTGCTGTAACTTCATTTAGATTGTCAGTCTCCAGAATTTTAAGAGATTTTAGTTCATCAACCAGAAATTGCATGTTGGAATGTTTAATGCACGCGCAACTCTCACAGTCCTTAATTTTTGGAGAAAGTACGTAGAACGGGCGGTACTTCTTGAAAGTACTGAAACTTATTGGAGCCTCTTCCGCGATAAATTTTTTATGAAGTATACTCAGTTTGTCTAGCAAATATCTCTTCTGGCGTGTGGTTTTTTTATAGGTTCGGTATTCTTTTTTGCCCGCAGTGGTGCGGCTAACATCATCTCTGTTAAAAAAACATTCCATTTTCTTTCGCAAGGAATCGGTTTTGATCTTCTGCTCACGGTACTTTTTGAAATTACTTTTGAATCCAAGAGAAGTTCTTAATTTTGTTTTATACTTATATTTTTTAACAATATCGCTGTCCAAAACATTTCTCAAGATTTTTTTTTCGGCATTGTTTGCAGTTTGGAATTGTAATTTTAATGACTCTGTTAGTATATCGTGTTCAAGTATTTTTTTTTTAATTTCTTCTTTTTTTGGAGTTTCAACGTCAGGTATAATATTATTTATGAACTCTGTTACTTTTTTCCTCGGTGTTATTTCTTCTGACCCTTGTGTATGTGTTTCATTTTTAGTGGCTAATTTGGTTAGCACATCTTCATAGTCTTTCTGCATTTTGTCAATTTTCTTTTGTTGTCTGGATATTTTTTTTATTAGACTTTGGAAGCCTTTAGTCAATCTGTCTAATTTTGAACGTATTTGTGTATTTTCTCGTTTCAGCCTGTATTCCAAGCGGCGTTCCATATTACGGAAACTTACTGTGTCATCATCATCTTGTTTTGGATTCGGAGCTTGCGACTTTTCTTTTTCCCGATCTGCTTTCCACTTTTCTCTTAATGCATGTTTCTTCTCTTCAGTATAAGTACTTTTTTTTTTTGCATATTGTTTAGCTGACCTTTCTCTCCCCTTTTTTTGTAATTGTTCATATTTCGCAGGATTTTCATTTTTTAGCTTCTCGCGATATTTTTTTTGTTTTTCTGCTGGAGTCAACGGCATCTGTGACAATTTATTTATTAATTTGTATTTAGGATAACAACAGCCACGGATCTTAATTTAAGAACATAATTGGTAATCTATGATATCATAGTGGAAATGCTCAAAACAGAGCTACAACTAGGTGGACAGGTACTATCGCCCCAAGCGCCAGATAACCACCTTAAAGGCCCAGTTTGCGTGCAGTGGCTAAACATCTGTCCATAACAATCCATAGCAATAAACATCAACGGCTGCAAGCAAATTTGTTTATGTTCATAATTTATGTTCCTATCTATAAAGTAATCTATAAATAATGCCATCTTACATCTAAGTACGAAACTAATGTGACGCTAGCATGCTTACGTATCTATAAAAGTAAGTATGTTAAAATAATGCCATCTTACATCTAAGTACGAAACTAATTGCGACACTTGCATGCTTCTTCGATAAGTTTGTACTTATTTATAACGTGATGCTATTTCGTTGCCAGCCCGGAAGATGACACCATGTTAAGTCTTGTATTAATAACCTACCTAACTCTATTTTTAACGTATTACCAGGCCTCATGCATGCCATGTACTTACGCGCGATATTTACCTACCGCGGGGACCATCTGCTACGATCGAAATTTCAGTAGGTTGTCACAAGCGCGCGCCGACGCACGTTCATTCGTGTTCCACGGAAAAAATATGCCGCCTGGACTTTTATAAGTGAAAATGGTGAAACAGGGGCAAACTTTAATATGACTATGCTAGAATTAATAGCTAATATAACAATTTGGAAGTTCGTATCGTGTTGTCCCTCTTACTCTTCTATAAAAAGCTATAAGCGTGAGCGGGATGGCACGATGCGAAGTTCGAAAGTTGACCGTCGTATCTAGTATAACGTTAGGGTACTGTGAGCATGGCAATGTGTTCTGCGCATTACAATAAATATCCTTTTTTGTTAGGATTCCAGAGCTAAAATGGCAAAAACGGAACCTTTATAGTTTCGCCATGACCGTCTGTCCCTTTGTCCGTCCGTGGCTTAGCTTAGGGAATATTAGTGCTAGAAAGTTTGCATGGATATAATATATAGCAATTATCCCGACAAAATGGTAAAACAACATGTAGAGAAAAAAAAAAATCTAAACTGCCAGCCCTTGTCACTGTCGGCACGCACACATTCTTAAGGAGACGGAGTAGTATAATCTGTGGCTACAATCGCGGTAAGTACCAAGATTTTGTACGGGATGCAGTATCTGTTACGAAGTAACTATTAAGTAATCTGTGGTATTACACTTGAGATAAAGACTGTTTCCCTCTTGACAAATCGCTTCAAATCATCAGAACAATTAATAGTCAAAAGTAATTATTTATCTTGTATCTCAATATCAGTAAGCTCATATGATGTAATGATCAATTGTAACAATAAAGCTGCGCGATAGATGGCGTTAGGCATCGAGTGGTTTACTGAAATATGGCAAAAACTTTAAATATAATTTATTTACTTACCTAAATTCCAATTGTTTGTAACACAAAGTTGAAACAAACATAGTCGGGTAAGGCCGTATATTTTGCCACTTTTTAAAAAAAAAAATGTCCTGAGTTTTCACTGAATTATAAAAAAAAAAATTCTTAGTAGATTTTAATGTAAGTAAACCTATTGTGTTATGTAATTACTTAACTCTTAGGATGTGTTTTTTATCTTAATGTAAGTTGTATAGTTTAAAAAATACAATCAATTCAATTTAGCATATCCCTCAAAATTAGCCAAAAACACGCTGTCTTTACGGTTCGGCCCAACACTTAACACCACAAAACTTTTTTTTTTCTATGGGAAGTCTGTTTACTAAACACTTTTTCAAATATTTAAAAGTTCAGCAACTGCGTCGTTGTTTCAAACGATTTAAAATAAGCGTTTTTCATTGATTTATCCCAATTTAAACATTTGTCCTTAGATTTTTGCTTATACGTAACTTTTTATATACGTTACCAGAATTTCGGTTGTAAGTATTTAAAACAGCGTTGGTAGTAAATTTGTACACGGCGTTGGCAACACCAAAGTAACCACTCAAAGTAAAAAAAAAAAAGACGCCATCTTGTTGTCTGTGGATCGTATCAAAGGTGCACGCGTCTGTTTCGCAGCGGAGATTTTCAATGAAAATTGTCAATTTAAAAGGTAAATAACAGTTTTTATTACACACAGTTTATGTAGTACTTTCCGTAAGTGAGTAATAAGAGCCTGGAAATGTGGTTTTGTTGGAAATTCGTCCCGATTGTAATATTTTTGTCTACTTATAACCTTGAAAATCGCACTTCTACGTAACTTCTACGTAACTTCTGCGTTATTGGTAACGTAGCAAAGTAACTTACGTAACGTCGAAACATTGTAAAGGTTCGTATATAATGGTAAATTTATACTTTTCTATTTGCATTGCAAAATTAAACTTTAAAATAACTTAGATGTACCTAACTAAGCAGGTAAGTACTTAAGATATTCTCAAGGTTTCATTTTATGTGTACTATACGTAGGCACTTGTTCAAGATTGGTGAGTTATTAGTTATCAGTGAATGGGGTATTACATTTAAAACGGATCACTCACATTTATAAGCCGAGTATAGACCTGACTTGTTTCGGACTAATTCCTAGTCCATCCTCTGGGAGCGCACGACTCGACGACTGTCGCACGTATACTCCGTACGTGCGTGTGATAGTCGTCGAGTCGTCCGTTTAAAATTGAATAATGTGTTTGAGTTTCACGGTAGATTTTGTGAGAGTGAGTGGGGTCGGAGTTTTTTTTGAGGAAAAGATGTATTTAAAAAGACATTCTTTCAGAATTATTTGGAGCAAAAATAAATAGAAAAAAAATAGTAAGATTTAAAAGCGAAAAAGTTTCCGGGTAAATAACAGTTTAATAAAATAAATAATAAAATAAATAATATTAGAAAAAAATTGTATTTTATTTTCTATTTCTTTTTCTTAAATCGATGTACTGAAAGCATACGATAAATATTCATTGCTTTACTCGAACCACCTATTTATTCTTTAGTTATAATCGTAATAGGTACTTATATTATATACTCATATTTTAAACGTACCATCGCAACAGACGCCAGATACCCATTTTCAAAACAAATTTGCTTGCAGCCGTTGATGTTTATTGCTATGGATTGTTATGGACAGATGTTTAGCCACTGCACGCAAACTGGGCCTTTAAGGTGGTTATCTGGCGCTTGGGGCAGTGTTGCCAGATCTCCTGATTTTACAGGAGATCTCCTGGATTTAAGGTGTTGCTCCTGTTCTCCTGTTTTTATTTTTCAATCTCCTGGATTTTAGAAGTTCACTTGTATAATTAACCATACTACTACAAAGTTTTGAAAGTGAGTGCAAGACAGCCTTAAATTGCTTAAATTTATTTTTATTATATTGATCCACGTATTGTAACATATTCCTTTCATGTACCTTTGAACCTTAGTAAGGAAACACTTCCTTTGCAGATGAGACCTATTATAATAAAGAATTTGTACCTAAAAGTTTTACCGATTGTATTGTTTCCTTTCTTTTGTACAATAAAGAGTTTACATACATACATACATAAAATTCCAAAAAGGATAAAAATAATTGGTGCTTATATAGTCTTTTGGTAAGCCAATTAGTCTATTGTAGCTTCCATATTCAGAGACTTCTAATGGTTACTTAAGTTAAATAGATATTTTATATGAGCTGTCGGTGATAGGATTTAAGTTCCTTTTAATCACTAAATTACTTTGAGTTATGCAGTTAGAGAAATTGGATTGGTGGATTTTTATAGCTTGTTACTTTAAATAAATTACCTAAGTTAAACAAAGTTAATATTATATTTTTACTTTTAAGAAAATTTATGTAGTTGAAAAACAATATTCATCCTTTGTAGTCAGTGAAAATGTTAAAAATAAATCATAAATTCAGTAACCTAGGGAATATAATAAATAAAACAGGCTTCCATAAATGTTTTACGAGGTAATTTTTTTCTCCTGTTTTTATTTCAAATATCCTGTTTTTTACGACATCCTCCATCCTGTATTTTTCAAATTGGATCTGGCAACACTGAACATAATCTACTCTACCTACATACGTTCCACTGCAAGGCACAGGCCTCCTCTCGGAAAGAAAGGGCTTGGAGCGTAATTCCTACACAAGCGCAGCGCATATTGATCTGATTTCGACCTCAGTGAACAAAGCAACCAATCTGATGCCCTCTCTATTATGCACGTAACTATAAAGAGGTAAATAAATAAAAAAAGGCTTAGGTATTGCTGAAAGTTTATTGAGAAACTAAGTTAATTAATATTAGTTACTTCAAACAACGCATGTATAGCATGATATGAATTATAGCGATATAGGTGACATCTTATGCACGATTTACAAATATTTTCAATTTCTTTTCAATATTCGTTTGTATTTGTACTAGTAGTCTTTAGCACTTCTGTAACAATATGTTGACATGATTTTAATTAAATGAGACCGTAAAATAAATACTTTATCTACCTATTCTTAAAAATAACACTTGTTAAAACTAATCACGATTTGTAATGCACACACGCGCGCATACGTAGATACATACATTAAAATCACCGAGAACCCCATTTTTTCTTTAAATGTTGAAGATTAATTAAATGTTCCCTCATGTTATCCAAAAATTTTAGGCAGCAGCCGATATTAAAATTACAATATACATCATTTTCAAATTTTC
Source organism: Archips crataeganus (assembly GCA_947859365.1). Taxonomy (NCBI): domain Eukaryota; kingdom Metazoa; phylum Arthropoda; class Insecta; order Lepidoptera; family Tortricidae; genus Archips; species Archips crataeganus. Next base: position 10,577,607 of record OX402064.1, read on the forward strand.
TTTTCATGCTCATGAACTTCCCCTTTTCGTTTTCAATTTGGATGTAGCCCTCGTTCTCCGCCATGTATGTGAGACATCGGCAGTGGCAGTAGAGAAACGCATGGCAACGAAGACATGCAACGCCATCGAGTTGAGTATCTGGGCACTCGAAGCATTCAAGCGGGCAGCAGTAATTAACCATTTTGATTTTTTTTGCACGATGCAGTTGACCTGATACGCGTGTTGTTCACTATTTGAATAACTCTGATGTGCTATGAATGATTTTATTTATACTGTAGGACTACACAATAGGTATTTCATAATTTGTATTTATCTATAACGATGAAGTTCTTCGTAAATATGTTATTTTTTTTACTATAGTTTTAGTTTTTTTACTAAATCATGGAAAGCTCAGCTTATATAAGATAAGGCTAAGATTCATTTGCAAGTCTGAAGTAAACAGATCTAGGCTCAAGTTATGCTAGTTAACAATACCTTGGTCCATTATAAAAAGAACAGAGTCATACTTTAATTGGTTATAATATTATTTTTACGACTGACTACTGTAAAATGCTCTCGGCTTAATGAATGCTGGATAACTCCTATCAAAACTAGAACATTCCAACATACAATGAACTTTGTTTAGTCATCACAATGTTGAGAGAGTACATAGGACTTCCTTATAGGATTTTCGGATCGATTTAAGTTTTGTAAGGCAATTTTGCAACTAATGCGTTTCCGTTTTGGAAGGCTAGGGCTTGTTTATAATGAAGTAATGATTAGCGCCTTTAAAGATAATGTGTATAAGGGTTAAATTTGTTCAGCTGTTAATTTAATTAATATTTCTTACTCTAAATCATCTATGCATTTGCCGCTATAATCAAGCCTTTAGAATATTGGGGTATAAAAAAGGCTGTCGCTCATTGTGCGTTACCATTTGCTGCACAGATTTCAGATTTATTAAGTAGTAAGTACTCGTAGTCAGTGTAAGTGACCGTAAGTTTGTGTATCTATACAGAAGGAGAACAACAACAAGGGAAAATGTAAGTTATGTATGTACTTAGTTTCTTTACTCAGTCACTAGGTATATTCTTTTTTTTTCTTTGTATTATGTGTATGTACTTAATTTCTAGGGTTACGTGACCAAAGTGTCCGTCCATCTGTCTGTCCAACTGTCATCATACACAGCCGTATCTCATGAACCGTGACTATACTAAGACTCCACTGTCCGTCCGTCTGTCTGTCCATCTGTCACCATACACAGCCGTATCTCATGAACCGAGATAGTTAGAAAGTTGGCATTTACACAGATGATTTTTCTTTTCAGGCCTGGTTGGTCCATTAACCCACTTTGGGAGGACGAAATAGACGATTATTTGAAGACGACGTTTGACAAGCCGCCCACTCCTGTGTCTTCGCAATCTTCAGTCCAGCAGGCTGCACCTATGCCTGCGTCCTCTACTTCTAAGAAAACGACAGACAAGAAAAAATCTGCATCGACTGAACCTGCGAAGAAACGCACTTCTAAAAAACCGAAGACGTCAGTCGCTCCGCCAAATGAGTTGGCATTAAGCAGTTCAGATTCCGAAGATGACGCTATCCCGTTTACGCAGCCGCCAGTGAAGCGTAAACGTCCTGCCCAGGACTTACAATCTGAGGTATGTAAACTAAAAATTGTATTTACCTAGTACTTTCTTATTAGGCACTTGATTCCCAGCAGAGGTCGGGAATGTATCATTGTTGACAATCATAATAGGATGTGCCTTTCAAAACAATCGATTCAATTTATTTCTTATCCGAATTGAATTGCATTTTAAGTTCCTTGGTATTTGACTTATTATTATGCGAACCTAGTATCTTCATGAAGTCGGGCCAGTTGATCTTACTACATTTTTTTTTAAAAAGAGTTAATCCCTGAATTCTATAGAACAACTATACCTACTACTATATTTTTTTATATGGTTGTCTAGGATACGTCGCTTGGGAGCGTTATCGCTACACTACCTGCCTAATAATGATCATTGAGTATTAATTTATTTTTTCTTTCCGCAGGAGGAAGCTTTAATTGGCAAGGCGCGGAAGACAGCGCGGGCAGCGACATTGAGAAGCTTTTTGACTCAGCGCGGATCATCGGGATTTACAACGCAGAGGGATCCTACCAAGACAGGAGAATATTTTATCGAGCTCCGAGTTTACAACAGTCACGAAGCGGAGCGCTTACCAGCGGATGAGCGTTGGAAATACGCGCTTAATACATTAAAGTTAGCCAATGACACTAATACACCAGTGTGGAGGGCTGTGTCGAAATTAGTACAAGCTGGGAAGGAAGATTTTCGACACATTCAACCAATAATGTACCCAAGCGCTCAGTAGGTAATCTTGCGGTATTAGGTACCTAATTAAGTTGATCGACATTACCAGCATTATCGATAAAGTGTACCTACTTAATATATAATCTTGTATTCGCATTTTTTGATTAGTATTTAACCCTGTCCCATATTAAAGGTACCAATAATAGTAAGGTATTTACTTATATTTTTTGTATTTTTTTATTTAAACCTTCAAAAATTGATAGAATAAAATAAGTAAATTCAGTAAGAAATATCACTAACGATTTTTTGCTAATTGGAAGAGTTCATACATAGTAAAACTAAAATGTTTTGCGATGAGTGCAAAGTTCATGTTTCTAACTTAACATCACATAAAAAGAGCAACCTTCATAAATCAAACTGTCTAATAAATACCCAGTTTGATAATGTGCAGGTAATTGCAACCGCATTTAAAAATAGAATTAGAAGTTATAGAGTAAACTCTATTTCAGATGATGTACATTTAACTCCTGAACAGTTCCTAAAAAGTATTTCGAAATCAGTATTTAACTTAGTAAAAATATCTCTAGAAAAACATATAGCATTGAAAATAAATTTTGAGCTTTTTGTATCATACACTCAGCCAAAAAATAACGAAAAATCGTTTAATACACATTACTTTCCAATTTTTCAAAATACTGATATACTTTCGCTATATTCTAAATATATTGACAACCTTGCAAATAAGTGTGCAGAGTTTGAACTTTCAGAATCTGGCTGGGCAATTAACTCAATCAGCCATTTGGAAATAAACATAAACAAATACAATCCGCTCAGAGGCGGATCATATATTACTTTGCCGGCTAAAATTCGCAATACTGAGTCTTGTATAAACATACGAAACAAGGACGATTTTTGTTTTTTATGGTGTATCATTGCACATATGTACCCTGCAAGTTGTAATACAAACAGAGTTTCATCATATCCGCACTTTAAAAATATTCTCAATATTAAAGGCATGTCTTTTCCGCCAACCCTTGATGACTTGAAATTATTTGAAAAAAATAATCCGAACATATCAATTCGTTTATGGTTTGGGGAAAAATAATGATGTTTCAGGACCTTTATACAAGTCATTAAAAAAAAGTTGACTCATGTAAACTTATTACTTATCGATCAAAATGGAAGGTCCCATTATTGTTTGATTAAAGATTTTGAAAAGCTTGTGCATAAGCAACTTACTAAAAATACATCTAAAATCCATTTATGTGAGGAATGTTTCATTTACTTTAATACGGAACAAAAACTTTTGTCCCATAATTGTGAAAGAGTAAAAACAATTTTGCCTGAGCCAAACAGTAAACTGTCATTTAGCCATGTTGAAAGGACGCAAAGAGTACCTATAGTAATTTATGGGGATTTTGAAAGTTTGCTTCTAGAATATTCAGATAAAAGTAAGTCCGAACACGTAGAAAATATACAAGTACATGAAGCAACTTGTTTTGCTTACTACATTTGTTGTCACTCCAAACCAGAACTAAATGAGTATGTTTCATATCGTGGTCCAAATTGCGCAAAAAAATTTATAGAAAGTATCTCCGAAGACGTTGTAAGGTTAAATCAGTTATTGACAGATAGCAAAATAATGCAACCTTTATCAGTTGAAGAAGAATCTTCATTAAAAAATGCTACCGTTTGTCACATTTGCAGAGCTTCTTTTAAATCTGATGTATGTATTGTGGCAGATCATGACCATTTCACTGGTAAATATCGGGGCCCTAGTCACAATACTTTTAATTTGAATGCAAAATCTTGCCAGTTCATACCTATACTTTTTCACAATTTTTCTGGTTATGATTGTCATTTATTTATTACTGAACTATCTAATACAATTGGTCGCATAAGTTTAATTCCTAAAACAAAAGAAAAATACATATCAATTACCAAATTTATACCAATCGATGATCAAAAGGCAGCACAGTTAAAATTTATTGATTCATTCAACTTTTTAAATTCTAGTTTAGACCAATTGGCTAGCACATTGCACCCCAGTGACTTCGTAAATATGAAAAAATTTTTTACTAACCATTATCAATTTCAATTGGTTCGTAAGAAAGGAATTTATTGTTACGATTATATAGACTCGCAGGAGAGATACGATGAAACCGAACTGCCTGACCGAACCTTTTTCTATAACAAATTAACCTCCGAAAATGTTACAAAGGAAAATTATGAACATGCAAAAGCAGTATGGAATGAATTTAAAATAAAAAACTTGGGTGAATATACTGATCTATACTTAAAATGTGATGTATTATTACTGTGTGATATTTTTGAAAAATTTAGGTGTATGAGTTTAACTTATTACAATTTAGATCCTTGTCATTACGTCTCATCTCCAGCGTTAAGTTGTGTAGTACAAATTACTACAACATAACCTTAAACTCAATACCGATTTTGACATGTCAATATTTACATGAATAACATGTTTTGGAATAAGACATATGTACTCACGTGTAGCTAAACTCTTAATCTAACGAGTAACAGGCATATTCCAGGCCTTCAGTAGCTATAGGAGTTGAATTCACCACAGAAACTCCATGTGTTATCGCAAACTTTCACAAGCACTTCCTCACTAAACTATCTTACTCCCAACCACATGCGATACACCAATTTCATCGCCGGGACATAAGCTACACACTTATTATCACTGTTTTACACAACAAAACGTATTTCAGTAAATTTCAGACGCGGAACTGTCATAAATTTATTTTTCAAACGAGACGGTATCCTTTTATTAGAAAAGTTAGACACCTGTCAAAAACCATTCCATTTAGCGAAATATGCGTTCCCTAACGGCGCACATTGACAACGGCGCGTCATGCTAATTTAAGACAGCATCCCGCCGCGGAGCGTAATAAGGAACTGGCGCAGGAGTTTCCCGAGTGAAACGTCAGTGTTGGCACTAGTTATGGGTCGTTGCGTGATTTTCAGATAACGTAACGTAACCGTTGTTGGTATTCGCAAACGTTTGCGACAACTATCTATTTCCATAACTATCTATTTTGTCTAAACCGAGCGCTTGCCGCTTAGGCATGTTGGTCAACGTACCTCAACACGTTATAGACGCGATTGCTAAATTAATTACTACTACAACTACAGCAATAATATAAAGTGAACTTCCCTTCATACTTTTTCCAGGCTTAGGACTGGCTGTATAAGTGTATGTACCTATACGATACACCAAGGAAAAGAAAGAGTAAAACTAATAGTACAGGCGTATTTAGAAGTTCATTTTATGTACATTTAATTAATCATAAAATCATATTATTATTTACATAATTTTAAACCGTTATGGGTATTTATTTACACTTTATGTTTATGTACACTTTACACTTTTAATTAAAATTTTGTCATTCATAGTTTTTTTTTTACTTTTTTTTGTTTTTTTTTTTGTAGTTGCTTAGAACTTTTTTATTTTTTTTAGGTACAATTTCTTTTAAATACTTTTTTATTTACAATTTGTCATTCACGTTGATGAACATAATTTGGCTTACTTTTTTATGGTCCAGCCTTGAGCGACGATCACTAATTAGAAGCCCGGCTTTGCTGAATATTCGTTCACAAGGAACTGATGTCGCCACTATGTTCCCATATTCTCGAAATATTTTGGCAAGGTTTGGATACTTTTGCGAGTGATTTTTCCACCAATCTACTTGGCAACTCCATTTCCCATCTGCAGTGTGCAAGGGTAACATGTCCTCTTCTAAGTATAGGTCGACTTCTTGAATTGCTTTTGAGATTGGAGTGCCTCGTTGTTGTGGCTTATTAGCACCGATAATCTCATTTAAAATGGCAAACGGGGACCATTTGTTTTCTTCCTGAGTGTGAGACTGAGATGTACTCGGTGTTGGTATAGAATCACGAGTTTGCTCTCTTATTAAAGATGCAACCAGATCCACCACTTTCTTTTTTGTTTTGGCAGCCTCGCCCTGGTCCATAAATCCAGATGTTTTGTAACGTGGATCGAGGAAAGTACACGTCGAGAATGTCCCACTTTTCGAAACATTCGCGAATCGCTTTTCAAGACCTTCCTTGAGTTTTAGAGCAACTGTGACTGCAGGGCTGACTACTGTTTCGTCAGTACATTTGGTGATATCGTCGTCTAGCATCAATCTTTCACACGTTGTTATCAAGCATATAGTTATAACTATAATTGAACTGCCTGTGACGTATTGTTCTCCACTCATCGCTGATGTAATGTCGTCGAAAGGCTTTAAGACTTTAGTAAGTTGAGAGATTAGAGTCCACTCTTCTACTGTTATCACCGGTAACAACTTATCTAATACTGCCATTGTAGCTTTGACGGCAGAGCTGAGTTCAGTGAACCGATTTAACATATGAAATGTTGAATTCCACCTTGTAGGTACGTCCTGAATTAATTTTTTTGGAATTGCATTCTCATTTTCCTGTTTTTGATATTTTAATAACTTTTCTGTTGCCTGAGGACTTTTCCTAAAATATGTTACAACGGTCTTTACTTTTTCGATGAGATCCGCAACAGTGCCGAATGAATTCTGGACAATTAAATTTAATGTATGCCCGTAACAGCCATAGTGTTTCCACCCGAGGTCATCAATGGCTTTAACGACGTTAGCCGCATTGTCGCTGACTACGAAGTTAATTTTTCCAATAAGTCCCCATTCTGCAACCGTTGACCTTAAATATTCTTGAATATTATAACTAGTATGCCGGTCGCTAAAATGGTCACATGCTAAAAGAATAGATTGCATGTTAAAGTGTTGTGTAATGAAATGACCGGTTACCGCTATATAGCTCTCGTTTGCCCTAGATGTCCATAAATCTAGTGTTAAGCAAATTTTTAGTAGCTCTGTTTCAGAAAGCAATTGTTTTACTTTTTCTTTCACTATCTCATATGCCATAGGAATTAAAGTGGAAGATAGGTGTTTTCTTGATGGTAATTCATATCCTGGAATCCATTTTACGAAGTTTTTAAAGCACTTCTCCTCTACAAGGCTGAAGGGTTGAAATCCTTCAGTGAAAAGTCTTAATAAATCGGAATTAATGCGCGCTTTTTGATCCTTGGATATTTTTTTTGGAACATAGCCAACATAGGTATCAATCCGTTCTTGCGCCTTTCTAACAGGTAGGCGCCAACCTGGTAACGATGCAGACGGCGTAGCTATAGCCACTGTGGCTGTGGCCGCGTGCGGCGGTGGCTGCTCATTTACCGTATTCTCGTCTGAGCGTGAGCTGGTACCGGCTACAGCGGGTATTAAAGCCGTTTGCTGATTTTGGTTTGCACGCGGTTGCTGACTTGCGCTCTGCGATTCGGAACGATTTCCGTTTTTATTAGCTAATTGTTCATTGGCTACACGTCCATAGGCTTCAATGTGCCGATTACGCAGATGTGTTTTTAAATTTCCGGTTGTAGTTTTAAAACTTATAAAACTATGACAAATGTTACACTTCGCTTTTTTTGTAGAGTCCTGTCTTTCGAAGTAATCCCATAACACACTATTATTTACACGTGACATTTTTTTTACCAAAAATTACACGGATCTCAAGAATAAACTATTTACAAATACAATTAATATATAATATTTACACAAAGAAAGTTCGCCGCTTGAGCGTCTCAAATGTTTTGTAAACTATAAAATGCGACTATAAAATGTTTTGTGTTGAAGAAACACAGCACTGAGTTCAATTACACAGAATATTTACAATTTGCACATTTATGGATGATAAATTAAATTGTCCATTTATTAAATTACTACATTAAATAGCGTTTACTGCCTAACGATCACTTACACTTACATTCAATCACTCATCAATTTTCGATGACCCGTTATCGCGAAAGGCAATAGTTCACTGAATAATATTGGGCTAAAATTAGTAAAAATATAAACAAATGCAAAACCATTTCTCCGGTCAAGGTCGTAATTTCGCGCGCTCGAGCATCTTTATTGAAAATCAAAATAATATAAACCTAATTACCTTAACCTTAAGACGCATTACAAGCTGTCAGTATTTGTTTATACCGTTGTGCAATACCAAAAAACGCTTCATGCGAAAGAACTGAAATGTAGTTATCTCGCTTTTACCTGTGGTCTGTGCGTGATACTTCGTTTCATTCGCACGTAACGTAACGCACACAACCACAACGGTCTGCGTTTAGCGCTGTATGCGTGCGTGTGGCGTTGTGTAATCGCGAGCTGAACTATAGAACACATACAGCGGCCGAATAGATAGTTTTGGAAATAGATAGTTTTAAAATATCGCCATAACGTTGTCGCTGTCAAAACTGAATAACCGTTGTGATAATTTATTGAATCAGGCGTTACTTTGCGGAGGTCCATATTAATGAACTAAAACAATTACTTTGCTCACCCGCGACCTTACAATAGTTACGTTTATGCAAGAAATGTGCGTTCATGCAGTTCCTCCACCTCCACACTGTACGAACACACACAAATCACATAAACCCAACCATCACCACCACCAAGCTACACTGACGCGTTTCGAACTCAACCAGAGCTCATCTTCAGAGTTACCACAACCGTATGCTATGCTACCAAACGTTAAACTAACAAACCAAAACAAATGTTTTAACTTGTCACTGTAACTTCTCAAGTACCCACTTTATTTTTCTTATTCTCAAACTACCCCACAAAAATTAACTTTTATTGACATATTTAAAACTACCTTGAATTTTTTTTTGTTTATTTATTTATAAGGCATATTTAATTAATACTAACTGTTCAAATTCGACCCAAGCCGCAGTAAAGGAGAAGATACTAAATTTACCTGTTCATTAATAATAGACCCCATAGTGTTGTACCTAATTATTTCCATGCATTCCAGAGCATCCAGACGCAACCCCTTGCCGCAATAATGTAACACTTCATAAGAATCTGAATCTAACAAAACATTTGCAAAACATTTGTTGGAATCAAATCATTCATTGTTAGATTCAGATTCTTATGAAGTGTTACATTATTGCGGCAAGGGGTTGCGTCTGGATGCTCTGGAATGCATGGAAATAATTAGGTACAACACTATGGGGTCTATTATTAATGAACAGGTAAATTTAGTATCTTCTCCTTTACTGCGGCTTGGGTCGAATTTGAACAGTTAGTATTAATTAAATATGCCTTATAAATAAATAAACAAAAAAAATTCAAGGTAGTTTTAAATATGTCAATAAAAGTTAATTTTTGTGGGGTAGTTTGAGAATAAGAAAAATAAAGTGGGTACTTGAGAAGTTACAGTGACAAGTTAAAACATTTGTTTTGGTTTGTTAGTTTAACGTTTGGTAGCATAGCATACGGTTGTGGTAACTCTGAAGATGAGCTCTGGTTGAGTTCGAAACGCGTCAGTGTAGCTTGGTGGTGGTGATGGTTGGGTTTATGTGATTTGTGTGTGTTCGTACAGTGTGGAGGTGGAGGAACTGCATGAACGCACATTTCTTGCATAAACGTAACTATTGTAAGGTCGCGGGTGAGCAAAGTAATTGTTTTAGTTCGTTGTGATAACTATCTATGTTGAATAACGCCCACTCCTAGTTGGCACGGCTCTCCTCGCGAGCTCACGTAATGCATTTTTATCGCGCGCGTTTGACATTCCGAACCCGCATGTAAACAATCGGACAAAAACATCACGCCCGCGCATACCGCGTCGGTCCGAACGTCTTGGCAGGCCGTTGCGGTCGCTTTGTAATGTGCCGTGGATTGTAGTATCGCCACAAATACAGTGTTAAACGCGAGTTGTGCCGAGTAGTGACGTTCGCGGTGTGAGAGCGCCGCCGCACTCATTCTTCGTAGGCCCCGGCTGAGAGGGCGGCCGGGTGCATTCGTGCGACGCCAAGAAGATTTCAACGCCCTTCATCACCCCTGCTACGCGCCGAGCCTGAATGCCGCGCCCTATTTGCAACGCGAGCCGCGCGTGACCGCGCTCGCTTTTGATTGCCCGAAGGCTCAGGCTTAGAGGCGGCCTGATGCGTTTACGCGAAGCCAAGGGTGCGTCAACGCCTTACTTCACCCCCGTCGCGCGCCGCGGCTGACCGCGCGCGCCTCGGTTCCCGTAGGCTCAGGATTCTGGCGTGCAGATCCTGCAGTACATAGTGCGATGCCAAGGGCTTCATGCCTGCCCGCGCACTGCACCCCGCACTAACCATCACCGTGGTCATCGGGCGCAGCCTCCGGTTTCCCCCCCGGGCCTCACCTAGCTACTGGCTAGTTGGGTTCGACGGCCTGAGGGTCCCCGAACATACTCCGCAGGCTACGGCCTCCGTAGCCTAGCGTGATTCACCCGTCATCGTCGAGGTAGTCCCGAAGATCCCGTAAGTGCACTAACTTTTATTTATCCACTGGCCAGTGCGAGCGTGAATTTGCCCACGCTTTAAAATCAGTGCGCGTTACCAAACGTATTCTAATAAGAGGTCATTCCTAACTCGAACGTACCGTTCTTCGTCACACAATTTATGTTATGAAATTGTTGCAATCTATGAAATTGTTTTTATCGTTGCATGTTGGTAAAACAATACAATGTTAATTTAAATTGGCCTTTGTATCATTTCGCTGTCTGCCCTAATCACCCCAACATAAGCACAACCGGCTACGGCCCTTGAAGTAAAGGTCTTTTAGGAAGCCGCTGAACCTATCTGAGCAACTTCTAGTTTGTAACCAAAAGAAATGTAACCATCTGCCAGTGAAGTGAGGAGTAAGTAAGTACCTCAGATCATACAAACAAGGGAGATATGCCCTGCTACGCTAATTGTACGAGTCCAGATGTCTCCAAATGTCTCCCACTTCTTTCACTAACACAAAAGCAATAACTGTCAATACAAGCAAGTTAGCTATGAAGTATCTTTTTTTGTACTTATTTTTCAACTTCATTTTTTTATTACTTTTACGGTCATCCCGTGAAATCATATATTTCGTACTAAATACAAACTGAAATATAGATGCACAGAAAAAACCCCAGAAAAAAGACCAATGCTGGGAATCGAACCCAGGTCCTCAGCATTCCGTGCCGCGTGCCATACCCCTACACCACCACTGGTCTAGAGATTAGACACGAATCTTTCCTATACATCATACATTTCAATCTGCTAAATCATCACCTTATGCAGTGACAAACGCACATCTATGTTACACCCTCATCGAGAGATTTTAACACTCCTTCGGAACTAACCGCTCACCTGGACAAGAGATGGCGCTACTGTGCAACTTTAAACAAGTTAGCTATGAAGTATCTTTTTTTGTACTTATTTTTCAACTTCATTTTTTTATTACTTTTACGGTCATCCCGTGAAATCATACATTTCGTACTAAATACAAACTGAAATATAGATGCACAGAAAAAACCCCAGAAAAAAGACCAATGCTGGGAATCGAACCCAGGTCCTCAGCATTCCGTGCCGCGTGCCATACCCCTACACCACCACTGGTCTAGAGATTAGACACGAATCTTTCCTATACATCATACATTTCAATCTGCTAAATCATCACCTTATGCAGTGACAAACGCACATCTATGTTACACCCTCATCGAGAGATTTTAACACTCCTTCGGAACTAACCGCTCACCTGGACAAGAGATGGCGCTACTGTGCAACTTTAAACAAGTTAGCTATGAAGTATCTTTTTTTGTACTTATTTTTCAACTTCATTTTTTTATTACTTTTACGGTCATCCCGTGAAATCATACATTTCGTACTAAATACAAACTGAAATATAGATGCACAGAAAAAACCCCAGAAAAAAGACCAATGCTGGGAATCGAACCCAGGTCCTCAGCATTCCGTGCCGCGTGCCATACCCCTACACCACCACTGGTCTAGAGATTAGACACGAATCTTTCCTATACATCATACATTTCAATCTGCTAAATCATCACCTTATGCAGTGACAAACGCACATCTATGTTACACCCTCATCGAGAGATTTTAACACTCCTTCGGAACTAACCGCTCACCTGGACAAGAGATGGCGCTACTGTGCAACTTTAAACAAGTTAGCTATGAAGTATCTTTTTTTGTACTTATTTTTCAACTTCATTTTTTTATTACTTTTACGGTCATCCCGTGAAATCATACATTTCGTACTAAATACAAACTGAAATATAGATGCACAGAAGAAGAAGTGGTGTAGGGGTATGGCACGCGGCACGGAATGCTGAGGACCTGGGTTCGATTCCCAGCATTGGTCTTTTTTCTGGGGTTTTTTCTGTGCATCTATATTTCAGTTTGTATTTAGTACGAAATGTATGATTTCACGGGATGACCGTAAAAGTAATAAAAAAATGAAGTTGAAAAATAAGTACAAAAAAAGATACTTCATAGCTAACTTGTTTAAAGTTGCACAGTAGCGCCATCTCTTGTCCAGGTGAGCGGTTAGTTCCGAAGGAGTGTTAAAATCTCTCGATGAGGGTGTAACATAGATGTGCGTTTGTCACTGCATAAGGTGATGATTTAGCAGATTGAAATGTATGATGTATAGGAAAGATTCGTGTCTAATCTCTAGACCAGTGGTGGTGTAGGGGTATGGCACGCGGCACGGAATGCTGAGGACCTGGGTTCGATTCCCAGCATTGGTCTTTTTTCTGGGGTTTTTTCTGTGCATCTATATTTCAGTTTGTATTTAGTACGAAATGTGTCAATACAAGGTCAATACGGCATACAAAGTCGTGTTTCCCACGCACACTTAAAACATTGCGACAATACTAGCAAAGTCACTAATAGTGCACATGCAAAAAAAGGGCGGGGCATCTTTCTGTAGCTATGGATTCCAATTACAAACACATGTACAACTAGAGTTGCGAAATTGTAGTCGATTAATAACATCGAACAATTTAAAAAAAAGTCTCAAACTAAAACCCGACCCATCCTCCAGGGAATCAGAGACATACCGTCCGGCCTTTTGCCATCATCCCGCGCAATGCCATTTGGTTCTAATATTGACGTCACGTTTATGGTGGCAAGAGACCGGCGGATAATATCATTTAGCGCAGCGTGTCGGGAAAAGCGGCCACCACTTTTTTGGCAGGAAAGCCCATGGTGGCCCATTTCTTAAAATAATATTTATTGAAATAAAAGCACCGACTTGCACTTAACCGATTTTTAAAATTCATAATAGGTATCTTTTGAATGGAATGTCCGATTTGAATAATTCAAAAAGTAATCTACACTACAGGAATTGAAACATTCTTGAATGTGCAATGATTTATTTGGACAAGGAATAATATAAAGGTATCAAATAAATTTTAAATTAATTAAATAAATAAATTGTTACTTGTTATTCACTGGCCAGTGAAATGCAAATATTTATTCAACACTTGGCGCTTGGATAATTTTGGTGTTGCATTTTTGGTTAAATAATGAAGTCGAACGTTCAAATATTTCTCCATCACTGCTTTTATAAGCATTATTAAATGATTATTCATTGGTGATTGGCTGTATTGATGAAAATTGTTTTTTTTAAAAAGATACATGCCAATGAAATGTGGTAAGGATTTCAACATTAGCTCCTGCTTGATATTTTTTGACGCAATTTTTATTTTGCCACTCGAAAGAATAGACGCTTTTATTATTATTTCCATCCGCTTGCATATTATTATAACGTCCTTAGACGGAAATAAAAGGCCACCTTTATCCTTCAATTTTGTAAACTGAAGGTCTTTGTCATCATCTGTTTCAGCAATCAAACCACCACAGCATGTATCACACTTCAATATTTTCAGCAGGCGATGAACTACAAATCCTGCAATGTATGACACCACCTGGCTACTAAAATCTGTAATGTCTTGTATGAGTGTGCTGATTTCCTCATCAAATATGGCTTGTTCATACAAGAACGTCATCTCATCTTCATCATTACTTTCATCCAACTTACTTGGTTCAATCGAGAGATTTATATTTTTGACAGCAGAGGAGTTGGTCAAAAAAGAAACTTCCTCCAGAGAAGTACAGTTACCCTGGTCGAAATTTCTAAGCTCCGACTTTACTAACAACTTCTTGTATATAGCTTGTAATTGGCGCGCCGTTGGGTTCGTGCTGCATCCGCCATGAGCTCTTATATTCCCAAACATAAGCTCCAAGTGATCTTGGCTGATCTTATAAACTGGAACGTACTTTAAGTGTTGCTCTTTTTCAACGTGATGGATATAAAATGCCTTAAGGCTTTCTATACACACTAGAAAACCCATAAATCCAGTTTTTCTTGGTGTATTGATGAGTTTTGTACCATTAGAAAGCTTTACACATGTAAGATACCGTTTTGCCTTTTCTAGGACTTCAAATACCTTGTCTTTATTACCTGGGCATATTGGTTTTTTATAATGAAGTTGGGCCATATGTCTTGAGTTTAATACATCAAACAGGTTATTGACAGTTCTTAAATATTCGATGGTGCCATCTACATCATCAAAACCATCTATTTGAAGTTCACAACAAAACTTCAGGGCATCTGCGACGCTGTTGCTAAATAATTGCGATGCCAAACGAACTTTCATTTTTTGGTTCTTAAAATAAATGTGACCTTTTCGGAGTTTGTTTGCTAGGTGTAGTTTTTCTTTGTCCTGAATGTCGTTTAAGTTTTTTAGATGATTCCATTTTACGTATCTATTTGTAGTATCCATAAAGCACCCATAAGCTTCGAAAGCATTTCTCAGTAACTTAAGCATATGGCATGGATCGAGAAATATATATACTGGTTGATGGGTTATGGGGTGTTCGAAACTGGTTTTAAGGTTATCAACGTTAAAACAACATCCCAGTATCTTAGCCATGGTTATGTTGGCTGGACAGCCATCAAATGTCATCGAGGTGACTTGGATACCAGTATCTTCAAGTAATTCTAAACACTGCAGGACAAGATTGGACCGCTGTTCCCCTGTGACACCGTCAACTAGATAATAACCGACTGGTACTTTCCAGGCTCCATTAATTGCGGTTACTAAAAATACCAGGGCTTTTTTGGCTTCGGGTAAACAGTCGCCTTCTCCGGATGATCTCGATATATCGACATACCCGTGCATGTGGTTACCGTCCCATTCCACTCGCTGTTTGATAGCCATTTCGTCTATAACTAAATTACACAATAATTTGTGTTTAGTGCAAGAAGCTCTAATTTTTATTGCTTTTAATGATTCTTGCGTGAACCCAGGCTGAGCATCAATGGATTGATACCATTTTTTTATTGTGCGGACATGAGGTAGAGCTGTTTGGAATGTTTTCCGTACATAAGCGTATGCTTTCGGCGAGTAAAAGTGAAGAGTACTTGCGAAAACTCTTAAAGCAGGAGAATACTTTTTGTTCGTACTTTGACCTGATAAAATGTTTGTCTCATAACGCTTTATAAGGTCTTTAACTCCAAGGTTTTCTAATTGCGTAACGTGATCAGCACTAAGGATTTTTTTTTCTTTGAGAGTTTCCAGAATGACTTTTAAATCAACAATTTTTTTTTTGATAGCGACTTGTCTTTTTTTGAAGCCTTTTAATTTGAGATTTTTGTTTTTTTATGACTTTCTCTTGCACGTAAATCACCTGGCGTAATTTGCGCTTGCGAGGTGATTCGTTGTTTTCATTTTTGTTTGCTTCTGGGTTCTCAAACTGAGTTTCCATTAAGCATTCGGACGGAACAGTCTGTAAATATTTTAATTATTAGTATTGTTATTAATCTATACAATAATAATATAATTCAGATGTATGGGATGTCAACGTGATATTAGTAGCACAAAGTAGTACATGATTAAAATTTTCTTGACTGTACATATGTTGACATTATGCCGTATAGCTACACCATAGTTTCTAAAAAAATATGAAGGCCATGAGAGTGCCTACTTTTTTAAGTTTACGTTAGGCTTAGTTTAGGTTTATAAGGAAGAGATACGCAGAAAACATTTTTTTCGGGTACCTATTATTAGATCTACTCAGCTACTCACTAGATCAGGTTCAGTTTTATCTTGTTCAGAATAATTGAACACTTCGGATGTGGAAGATTCCTTATGATCGGTCAACATCATCCGTAATTTTAATGTTGGAATTGAGAATTCGAAGAGCCGACGAATTTTTTTTAATGGTTGAAAGCACTTTGACTCAAAGTGGGTAGAGCATATTGTGCTAGTTTTCGTTGGAAACCAGTTGGGATTCCGTCCAGTAGCTTTTATCCATCGTTCTTTAATATAAGCGTCCTTTGGATACCTAAAATTTAAAAATTCAATCAAGACAAAGTCAGATAAAACTTTAAATTTAACTTAAAAAATTCTAAAAGTGGCCCTGAAATGTAAATATTGTCATGGTTCTGTTTTCTGAGTTTCGTTTTGTGTGCTCTGCCTATTCTCTTTAGCAATATAGGCTAGATGTTGTGTATTTATAAAACTTGTTAATACGCGTGAAAACAAGGTTTATATGTATTTCAATTATAAAGTAAATGAACTAATATAAAAATAATTCATTTTATTAAACACAATGTTTTCCTACCCTTTTCGTATAAAAATATCGACACCTAAGCACACCACCGCGTGATGTATCACATCACTACTTCACGGAAGCTAGCAGCGGACGCACTTCGACTCGAATGTGTTGTGAAAGTATCTTCGTTCGACTCATCCATTGCGCTGTTAGACTAGCCTATTCAGCAATCGAATTGTACAGAGCAAGCAATGGTTTTTGTTTCTATTGAAATTATTTGATGTATTACGAGACCATGTTAAAAATAATACGAAATCATTTTTACTGTTTATTATAGAAAAAACAATTATATTGAAGTACTTACGTGTGAAACGATATTCCATCTTTCACATAATTCACTTTACTGCTGGTATTTTTGCAAACAATTACGGAACAACGCGGCATTTCGACAAAAATTTTGAGAAGTGAAGCTGTCCCGAACTGATATTCGACTAATGACAGAAACTCGCATTAAGCCTCTTTGAGGCCAGATGCGTTCGCACGTGCCACGCCCCCTTGGCATATCTCCCTTGTTTGTATGATCTGAGGTAAGTACCTAATCCAATTATACCAACCCGCTTCACGACAGTTGGGATGCCATGTTGTTATATACAAAAATTAAACTTGATTTGATTTCTGATAGTGAAATGTATCTAATGATAGAAAAAGGCATTAGAGGTGGTCTTGCTCAGTGTTTTCTAAGACATGCAATCGCAAATAATAAATATTTATCAGATTACAATGACAGTGAAACAAGTACATTTTTAATTTACTTAGATTGTGTAAATTTGTATGGTTTTGCTATGCTTCAATACCTTCCCACCAACAATTTTGAATTTTTAAGCAATGAGGAAATAGAAAGTTTTAATACCGAAAGTGTCAGTTGTAGCAGCCCTCGTGGATACATACTAGAAGTAGATCTTGAATACCCGCAAGAATTACACGACAATCACTCTGATTTGCCATTTGCGCCTGAAAAATATGTGCCTCCAAGCAAAACAACTGTTAAACTGATAGCAAATTTGCACAATAAGTATAAGTATGTTATACATTATGTACACTTAAAAGAATGCCTGAATAATAATTTAAAATTATTGAAAATACATCGTATTTTAGCTTTTGATCAATCAACATTTTTAGAACCTTATATAAAATTAAATACGCAACTTAGACAAACAGCTAAATCCGAATTCGAAAAAAAATTTTTCAAGAAACAGGTGAACAGCATTTATGGAAATACTATTCAAAACAAAAGAAATCAAGTTGATGTCAAACTGGTCAATGTTTGGAAAGATGTTTCAAATAAAACAAACAAATTTTGTGGTGCAGAAAAGTAGTGCTCCAAATTTTAAGAGTTTGTCAGTTTTCTCTGAAAATCTTGTAGCCATTCAAATGCAACAATCTAAAATCGTTTTAGATATGCCCATATATATTGGATTTACTGTGCTAGAGCTGGCTAAAAGTCATTTATACCATTTTCATTATTCCGTTATGAAAAATAGGTATCATCAAAATATTCATCTATGTTATACAGACACTGATAGTCTTTTGTATTTCATTAATACTAACGACTTTTATGAGGATATGAGAGAAATGCTTGAATATTTTGATACAAGTAACTTTGAGGCTAATAATATTTACCAAATGCCTATAGCAAATATGAAAGTTCCTGGGTATTTTAAAGACGAAATGGGTGGCAAAGTGATATCGGAATTTATCGGACTACGGGCCAAATTGTACTGCATTAACACAGAGGCAGAGTCTTTAAAGAAAGCAAAAGGGGTAAAGAAGTGTGTGACTAAAAAACTTAATATGAAAAAATACAAAAAATGTTTGTATAATAATGCGGATTTAAGAGACAACATGTGTATTATTAAGTCTAAAAACCATAAAGTTTTTACTCAGAAAATAAACAAATTAGTTTTAAGTAAAAGTGATGATAAACGCCAATTAATAGACGGCGCAGTTAGAACTTTACCGTGGGGACACTATGGTAATATATTATGATTTTAATGAAAAATTTAGTATTATTATATCAGTAAAACCATATTATTTTATAATTTTATTTTTACGTAAGAATCTGATAACTCCTAGATTTTAAGTTAAAAGGTATAATTAAATAAATGAATATTACTTTGATACTGAATTGAGTTGTTTTTCCTTTACTTTCCTGTTCCTATCGTATTATCTGTCTAGGCAACAAAAGTGTATTTGACGGCTGCTAATATTAGTACTTCCATTAGTTCTAAAACATATTTTCAGCTCTCAAATTATCTGTGCTCCCTGAACAGATTTCACCCAGGTAAGGTAGTAAAAATAAAAATCAATTTTGCTTTAACAACTAGATTATTTTTTATAATTATTATTATTATTACATTATTGCTACATACAGGCTATTCACTTTTCATCCAGTCTTTTTAATATTCTTGTTAACACGTATTCAGTAGAGTCTAACACTTCGTCAAATGGATCACACACAAGATATTGAGCACTTACATCACGATTAGCATCTCCATCGTTCTGAGCTTCAATGTTTATATTTATTAAGTATCGTCCTTTACGATTGCCATTTTTTATAACATAAGACGAATGCTTCTTCGTCTGATCTTTCATTGCAGTTTTCTTAGGCTTATTTTTTGTCACTTTTTGTATTGCTGTTGCTGTTTGCTGTTTTTTTTCTACTTTTTCCAACCACCCATCGACATCCATGCACCCATGCAGTCCCGCGTCATGCAAAAGGGGACTCGTGTTACTTACATCGTCTAGACTATTTTGAGACATTAAATCGCCAATAACGTTAGCAGCCATCATCTGAAATAAAATCAGTGAATAAATAAACAAAAAAAAAAACAAACAGACAAACACAACACCAATCAAACATCAAACACATCAAACAATGTAAAAAAGTATAACACATGTCTTTTCTTACCCGTTGAAATTAGCTAAGTCATATGAGAAAACGATTAGTTCTTAGCCCCAGCAACGACCGTGCCACAAAGCTGAGTATCGAGGAATGACAAGATCAAACTCGTCCCACTAGCGCTGTCTCATATTTATATTGTATAGATATTTTCTTGTTAGGAAATGCGTAATTTGATTCCTTTCCAAAATAAGTTGAGTAACATGATTGGCATTAATTTATAGTACAAGATTTTATGAATTAATTAACAGAAAGCAAAATGAGGTTAACGAAACAACATGTGTCAATAGAAATCGCTAAAATTAATGTTGGATCATGTTGTAGTAAAATTAAGCACAGTGTACTTTTACCCAACTCTATTCGATGTATTATATGTGGACCTTCAAATTGCGGTAAAACCAATATTATGCTTAGTTTATTACTACATGAAAATGGGTTGAAATTTCAAAATGTCTACCTGTATTCTAATACTGCTTTCCAACCAAAATATCGCTTTCTCAAAGATGTCCTTTCGAAAGTACCTGGTATAAAACTGTTCATGTTCCAATATGAAAAAGACATTATCTCTCCTAATGATGCTTTAGAAAATTCAATTTTCATCTTTGATGATGTAGTTTGTGAACCTCAAAGTAATATCCGTAACTATTTCTCTATCCACTCACTTGCTTCTGGTAACAAGGGCTACCAACTTCATACGCCCACAAATTGCTTTTGGTAGCCGGAGCTACCAAGCGAGGTTCCTGGGATTTATATTTTTTTATCTCTGGAGGGCTCCACAGATGTGGTCTAAATCGTCTTTAAAGCATAGACGACTAACATAGAAACTTTAAAAAAAATACACAGCCAATTAGATAGAATCAAAATATTTTTTATCTATGTTACTTTGCAAGGTGTCGGAATCGTGAGTTGCCGAAAAAGTTCACAGTGTTTTAAAAATGCCGTAAGTACTCAATTTCATCTATTTATATTAGTATTATACATCAAACTATTCAGTATTTAATGGATGATCAGATTAATGCTATATTTTAATCCTATTTTGTACAGACAAAGATAAAATCTCACTTCAAATAAGTTTAAGAGTAATAATTTGACGTGGTTAGAGATTGAAATACCTATTATTCCTAAGATTATCAAGTATTTCCTGGATAACTTAGTAATAATATAGTTGAAGTATTAAGCTTTATATTTAAACAATAAAGTGTTTAAAATCTACTGTATATTACACAGGATTAGCAACGAAACATGTGACGACAATTGTAAGTACAAGTGTGTGACTAGAGCTACCGAAAGCCAATCCGCTCTTCGCTATAGGTAGTTCGTAAGGCATGGGGTACACACGGCTCATGTCATCCAATGATGACTTGGATTTGTGATGTTTTCATTGAATAGCTACTAGTACTGAGTTTTGGCAATGGCATTTGTTACTTCTGTATTTCTTTAAATTTAATATTTTATGTTAAGATATGCACAACTAATATACCTACTTATTGCCATATATTTTTTGTAAATAATGAGTAAAAATGAAAGACTGGACGGGAAAATAACTTTCAAAGGAATTATTTCTGAGCGACGAACCGTTAATTTCAGTTGTGGCTCACTTTTTACAAATAATAAAAAATATATAACCATGCCTTTATTATTTATTCTTATGCCATGCCTTTGGTTTGGGACTGGGACTCTATGTTTTCTTTTTTCTTTTATGGAATAATTTGGTTGACGAGAAAGCATTGCACGAATTTTTTTCTGGGGAACTGTTATGCTTATTTACTCTTAGGTTTTAACATTATTTTAAACAGACCAGCAAACAGAGGACGAGGACGAGGACGAGGACGTGGGCGAGGAAAAGGCAAAACAGTGCCAAAGGAACTATTTCCCCCACTGGAAAAAACTATACCTTCACCGCCAATTCCGGGACCCAGTACCAGGTTAGTTAGACGGCCGGATAGATTAGTTGTTAGAGAACCTGACTACGAAGCTTGAGGTCCTGGGCTCGATCCCCGGTCGGGGCAGATATTTGTGTGAAAAATACGAATTTTTGTGCTCGAGTCTTGGATGTTTGATATGTATTTAAGTATGTATTTATCTATAAAGTATGTTTATCCGTTGACTAGTACCCATAGTACAAGCTTTGCTTAATTTGGGACTAGGTCAATTGGTGTGAATTGTCCCGAGATATTTATTTATTTATTTATTAGATACACTTCCCATAAAATATGCTATCCTATCTCTCCTCTCCTAATGTATTGTATTTTTTTTGTACCTTTTTCTATTTTGTCCATTATGTAGTGTTCAATAAAGTGTTCTTGTATTGTATTGTATAATGAAAATTTGTATGGATGTTTGTATTTCAATCACGTTTATACGCTTGAAAGGATTTGGATGAAATTAAGCACACAGATAGTCCCATATCCTGTTTTTTTTTCATAGGACTTATGAAGAAGAGAAGCATCTTGTTCTGAAGGCTGTCGCTGATACAACAAAAAGAATTCGCGACCTACCTATTGACACGCGAAATGTTTATGTTGGGATGAAACGAGAGAAGCAACTAGAGCGATTTCTTTTGCCCGATGCCCCCCCTCGGAAGCAAACCAGGTAGTAAGTCTTACATAGCTATATGTATAATACTACAGTAAAAACGGAACCGTATTAAACCTAAAGAATTGTGTTTCAGGAAACAATCGCCGAAACGATCCTCGTGCAGGTTGATGGATGGTACTCCATTAACCCCTCCAGCTCAAAAATTGAGGCCATGGGAGATTTCGTAAGAGCAACTTTAGTATCTACAGTCATTTACATAATACATATATATTCGACATACATAATACACACATACATCATCATATATGTTTGATTAGCTTTTGCTCGTCCTTTATCGCTTTTCTCTCGACAACTATTAAAATTTTCAGAGACTATAGTTTTTATTCTGAATACATAGGATAGTTTTTGTATCCAGAATATTTATCCAGTGTGTGTTCTAATTTTCATAGAAATAAGTCCAGCCATTTAGGTGTGATTAAAACAACCAAAGATTCACACTTCACATTTATCACACTGTTGTCACACTGGAGATTTATACTCTCGTATTTTTCCATGCAGAGATGATCAACAAAACTCTGAAAACATCGAGAATACACCTCACCAGACGCAGTATGATTGCGGTACTCCCACAAGGTGAAAAATATTTTAGAATGCTGTTTTTTATTGAAAGTGACTATAACTTGTAACTATGAAAGTATAAATAAATACTTAACTTTTGCAGCACGGTGAGTTTGGACAGCGTTGTGGAAGTTCCAGGTTACTCACCATTGCGTGTAGATTGGAGTACGGGTAATCTAAGTAAGTGCTTTAACTTTTACTAATGAGCACATGAATAATATATAATATATGTATTTGTTTATTAACTTAAATTATTTTTAGGAACGTCACAAGTTCAACCTGCAACACCTATAGCCACCACCCCGAAGTCGATGCCGTCATCGGTAGTTTCTACGCCATCCCACCAGTCCCCTAAGTCAAATCATGGTAAGTCTACAAGACAAAATAGTATAAGTACATTATTTGTTTAATGTTTACTTAATTGCACTTTTTTAATAATGGTTTTTTTTATTATTACAGGTGTTTTAAAAGAAGTAAATTTTGGCAAACCTAAGATAAAACCAGCTCAATCCAAAAAACAAGTTATTTCTGGGTTAAGTAGGTAAATAGATATCTAACCATTCATAAGTTGAATAATATTGACACGGAAGGTAATTTCCGGTTTTACGAGCACGCATAAGTGAACTTTTTGATTTTAGATTATGGAACAATGAAAGCCGATGATATCTTTGAGAACTGGTGTAAACAATTAGAAGCTGAAAGCGACAACGACGATAGCGAAGATGATTGTGAGAGGCCAGCTCCTGTAGATAAAGCTAATTTCGATGAAGCTATTTTACCACCGAATATGGGAGAAGAGGCTCGGCAATGGCTACAAAACGAAGACGCAGAAGCTGACCGGACAATACAAAACATGTTACCGATTGACCACTTAACTTTTGACTGGAGCTGCGACCACGACAAATTTTCTGGAAAACGTGAAAAATTTACTGCTTCATCTGGACCAACGTTTACCATTGATGATGATACGACCCCGCTGGACATTTTTAGAAAATTTTTTGATGACGACTTACTGGACCTAATCGTGAGACAGACGAATAAATACTCGAACTTACACATAGACAGGATAACAACTGAAAATTCAAGAATGCTTGAATGGAAAAATACTGATAGGGAGGAGGTATTTATTTTTCTAGCTATACTAATTCTACAAGGTTTAGCTCCGCTAAGCGTAGAAAGTGATTACTGGAGAGAAAATGGCTACCTTACTCTAAAATATTTTAAAGACTTGATGACTTACAACCGATTTACTTTGATGAAACGACTTATACATTTTTCGGACAATATGACTGACTTAACAGGACTCTCAAGTTCCCAGCGCAAACTCCGGAAAATATCGCCTGTACTGGATCACCTGAATAAAAAATTCAGCAGTCTATATTTTCCGGGACAAAATATAGCTATAGATGAATCGATTCTTAAGTGGCACGGACGGTTGTCATTTGTTCAAAAAATAACCACAAAAGCCGCAAAAGCAGGCATTAAAAGCTATGAACTATGCGAATCAGAAACGGGCTACTTATGGAGCTTTTTCGTATATACCGGCAAAGGAGACAAGACAGACATAGACAATACAACTGACGACCACCACGACGACAAGGACACAGATACTGACCAAATAATAAATTTGACTGACGACGATGACCAAAGACCGACGACTTCTGCATTTTCGTTGCCACCACCTCCATCAAACGCCACAGCCCAAATAGTTAACATTTTGGCCAAACCGTTGCTTGGGAAGGGGTATACGCTAATAATGGATAATTTTTACAACTCTCCATTATTAGCGAGATACCTCAAATCCCAGAAAACAGATTGTTTTGGGACACTCCGTATAAATAGAGAGTTTGTCCCTCAGTCAATCAAACATTTGGCCAAGAGCGAAATGCGGGTTGGAGAGATGGCCCAAAGTTTTAGCCGAGATGTTGCGGTTACAATGTGGCGTGATACCAATATTGTATCTATGCTGTCGACGTATCACGAAGGTGAGGTGGGCGGAAAGGAAAAATATGGCAAGTACAAGTATAAACCAAAAATAGTCCTGGACTATAATCAAGCCATGGGGGGCGTGGATAAGAAAGATCAGCTTCTTTCCGCCCACCCGTTGGAAAGGTCGAGAAACTTAGTGTGGTATAAAAAAGTATTCCGGCGCCTTTTAAATGTGACGATACATCATATTTAAAACCCGGAATACTACCACAACAAATCGTGGTTTCCGACAACGCCTGGCCGATGGAATAATTAAGGCTTATATGCCATCTCGGGTGCAGCGCACTTTACAAGTGAAACCAAAGTCCATAATCCAATACCCAGGTGGACAAAGCCGATCCATACTACAGGGCAATCATTTCATCGGCAAGGGTGTGACAAAAAATAACCGATGTGTGTGGTGCCGACAATCGCGCTCGAAATATGTCTGTAAGCAATGCCAGGTAACTCTTTGCTTAGAGATATGTTTTGAAGAATACCATACTAAACATTAATTAATTTCGCAATCCCATTCTGATAGCGGCTTAGTAACAGCATGATACAAAAACGCCAACAAAAAGAAAAGTTAATAGTAGATGGTTCAACAAGGGAGAAAAATAACCAATATCACACGAGGTTACTTGACACCCGAGCACAGCGAGGGTGGCAATATTTCGAGGGTGATATTAGTGTTTTTCCCGAGTTAAACACTCTACTTTTCATTTCGGCTACAAGGAAAGTAAGAAAATATAAGTATAAATAAATAAAAATGTCTAAACCGGTCAATATGATCGTTGTAAAATATTTCAATGGAGTTTATTGTTAAAAAATAATTAATTTAACAAAATTTAGAATGTTCAACATAATAATCAATGAAAACAGTAGATAAAGTAAGTATTTTAGTAAATTTATTTATAAAATATGTAAATAACCAATTTGAACCAAGGAGTTAAGCTGTATAGATAGGCTGTACATATAACGTTGTCGTTTGCCGTGTTTTTTTTCTTTTCATTTTTTTACTTTTCTTTACTAAATAAGAAACTAATGTAAATAAATAATTTAATTTAATAATATTTCACTGGCATTATAAAATTTGTAATACGATTAATTAAAAAAAAAACTCAATACTTAATTATTCCATGTATATGCCGTAATGCTTGGCTGAATGCGTATGTGTTCCATTGACAGCCAATGCCTTTATTTTTTTAATTCATATCTACCCTAGGGAAGCAAATAATAGTTATCCTCCCGTATGTCAGATATGATTTGCCTCACTTTCCGAGTATGAGAGATGAAAAAATTATTATGCACTAGCTGTTACCCGCGACTTCGTCTGCGAAGAATTATCAAGTTTATCATTATCCCGCGGAAACTATGCAGATTTCCCGAAAAAAAAAGAGCGGTGTCAGTTGACCGCTAAAGTCAACAGCAGTTAGTCCCCCGACACCACTATTTTTTTTCGGGAAATCTGTTTTTTTTTTTAAATCCGTTGTATATTTTTGTATATATTTTTTAATAAAACTTGTTCTCGATCAAACCTTTTGTTTCACTTCCTAAACTCGACAAAAGGTAACAGCAAAATAAAAACATATTATGGGTATAAAATTTCCTTGACTTTCTTTTTATAGATAGAATCCTATCAAAACATAAATGTGAATTGCGAATCAAGTTTAATATTATGATATATGCCTTGATTGTTGACTTTATCGACAGAAGAAGTGAGATTTAAATGGGTGCGAAGTGCCAAGGTGCCAAGTTCAATGGTCAGTCCTGAAATTTATTTATAACAATATAAAATAATTTATTGAATCAGACGTTACTTTGCGGAGGTCCATATTAATGAACTAAAACAATTAAAAAACGCGAACGCGAACGAAACGCGTCAGTGTAGCTTGGTGGTGGTGATGGTTGTGTTTATGTGATTTGTGTGTGTTCGTACAGTGTGGAGGTGGAGGAACTGCATGAACACACATTTCTTGCATAAACGTAACTATTGTAAGGTCGCGGGTGAGCAAAGTAATTGTTTTAGTTCATCAAAATAAAATACTTTATAACAACTTAAAATATAATTTCTTCAACTTAGGATAATACATTTAAGCCTAAGGTCTGACTTGGCTAGTTCTCATATACGAATTATTATTAAGTGCCTACTAAAACAGTCACGGAAGAGCCTTATGTTCGATGGCTAGTTTCTACCAGCAAGCCAAATGTTCGGAAGAATAAAATAAGAATTTACAGCTTTAAAACTTAAGAAGGCTATAATATAGTTCGTATATGAAAACTAGCCAAGTCCGACCTTAAGCTTCAATATAATTATCCTAAGTTATAAGAAGAAATGATATTTTAAGTTGTTATAAAATATTTTCTATTAATATAAATAAATTTCAGGACTGACCATTGAACTTAGCACCTTGGCACTTGGCAGCCATTTAAATCTCACTTCTTTTGTCGTTAAAGTCAACAATCAAGGCATATATCATAATATTGATCTTGGTTCTCATTTCACATTTATGTTTTGATGGGATATCATTACTTTGTGTACAGAAATACTTTAATTTAAAAATTATAACAATAAAAAAATTACTAGTTTCTGATTTATTCCTTTGCATTCACCCAACTATCTGGATGCCAAATTTGAACTTTCTTGGTCATATGGAACTGGGTTAGAATTTTGATCTATTTATTTATTTATTCATCAATAAAAATTACAGCATGACAGTATAAAACCAATGCGCTGTAAAATTAAAAAAAAATACAAAATAAAACTTAAATAACTATTTAGGGATTTTTGAAAGACGTCTTCGTCGCTTCCCTAAAACGACGGAACACCACACCCTCTGGCCAGAAGTCGGAGCGCAGGAACATCTGCTGGTGCTTGGCAGACACTTGGAGCCTAAATGAGCTGAAGTTGTTAGCCCTTTGAGACTCGAGCGGGTAGATGAACATAGATAGATGAGTCAGTGATAAAAATGTCAATTTTTGGATGTTAATATCTAAATAACCGTTTGAAGTGTGTTTATGAAATTTGGAGCACATATGCATCTCGTAAATCTCAATAAATGAAAATATTATTTATTTTATTAGCAGTACGGCTGCTCACCGAATCTAAGATTATTAAAAGCGAAAAAGTTTTTCGGGTGCGCCGGTGGGATTTGAACCCACGTCTCCTGGGTATGCGCCCCAACGGGTGTTCTACCAATTGAACAACGTCGCATCCAACCAATTAATGAGCCAAATTTGACATGTTTATGTGAAATAGTTTTTGAGTTATGAGGGGGTCAAAAGTGGCTCCAAATGGTTCGGGTAACATTACACACGGTGCTGCTTGCCAGTTCTGTTAGCTTGAACTTGGCTTGACACGCTGCCGCGTGTCTAGATACGCCACAATACATAAATTGGCTGCATGGGAAGAAGTTGTTTATTTTCAATAATTTTGCTCCGCCCGGGACGCTATGTAGGAATATAGCTGCATAATTTTATATTGAATTAATATTAAAAAACAAAACATAAAAACATGGCCTACTTACTTCATTCCCTCTTTTGGGGGAACAAAATAAACTTTTTTGAACAAATGGAGTAATTTTTTATTAAGTTATATGCGATAGCTAAGTTTAGTAATACAATCACCGATAAATTAGTCATGGCTGCGCGGCATGGAAAACGACACTAGCAAAAATGTTTTTTTTTTTATTGGGTATTCTGATTATTCAACCAAAATAAAATAAATAAACCTATCTCCTATCTTCATTACATGGTTCGTACAGACTCGTTCGTTCGTTCAGACTAAAGCTCTCAGCTCCACCGCGCCTGTATTTTTTTTATTCATTAATTACCTACCTACCTACACCTACTTTAAAATAATTACAAATTTGTCTCGCAGACAACTTTCAAGTAACAAGTAAGTGTCCGAAACGTATATCTATTCATCTTTCTATTTTTATGCTCAAAACAAATTCATAAGTTACCGCGGGTGGCGCAGACAAAGATTTATTTAATAAGTAATAGCATTTTTACATAAATAATAAATATTTCTTACTTAATTAATAATTTCGAAAGAAACCATTTTTAAATTTTTATTTGCAAAATTAAACCATTTAACGAACACACTACTTATCATTAAATAATTATCTAGTTTGAACTTGCAAAACTATGCCATCTAACGAAAATAATATTCCGGCAAATACCTAATTAATTTCTTACCTTGATAATATCACTGCATTTATTTGTCTAGCCGCGCGCCGAATGTGCCTCCGACCTAATTGGAAGCCATCTTTGTTTTTTATACTTAGTGCCGGCTGCGCCCGCGTCACCAGTATGACGTAAATACCGTAACGGTTGTTTATTTGCGATGAAAAAGTGTAATTTTGTGTATTAATCGTACTTTAATTACTTATCATGTTCATGTGGTTGTAAAGTGAATGTTATGGTGTATTTTATAACGTGTTAATGTGGTTTCAAGGTTATTTCTGTTGTTGTTGATCGATCGAACAAAACTTTGTAGGTATGTAAATCCATTTTCTTTTTCTTGTGTTATTATTGTAGTAATTACGTTGACAATGGACAAAAAACACATTCTACTTATGGAATATTAGTGTACAATGCTATTTATGACTATATTTCGGTGCTTTTGAATCTAAATTGTCCATAAAAAAATAATAAAGCTGTAGCATTGTTTCGCCGCGTTTTGCAATACTTCCGAATTTTATACCCATTTGAAATACTTTTTTACTCGAGATTTTAAACCGACACATATATTATTTGGTATCAAATAAAAGGCTATTTAATTTACTTTGAATTAAACATAAAAAAAGGATATGTTACCGCTTTTGATTTTTAGTAAAAAATAGATTTCTACTTAGTATTCAACTTTTAACAGTGTTTTCAATTTTGTGTATTTTTCATTATTATTTTTGATATGATAACCCGTAAAAAAAAGTCCAAAATCTAATTCTCTGTTTCTTTAGCTTTATTGTGTAAAAAATTCATAGCAAATAATTCAGTAAAACCAAAGTTACCAATTATTTAATAAAACATAACAACGCGCCGTCGTGTGTACGAAAAGTCAAAGCAATTTGGGCTAGGTTTTGTTGGAATCGCAAGCAAGTGAGTGGCTATGGGCAGACATAAAGGCATAGACTGTTTTTATTTAACCCAGACCTACTCTAAAACACCGAAACAGTTAATACGAGATAACGCCAATTTTTTGATTATTTTTAAGCAAGATGATATAAATTTAAAACATATATACTATGAACATGTTAGTTCAGACATCAGTTGGGAAATTTTCAAATCATTAGCCACAAATATTTGGAAAGATCTATTTGCATGTTTAGTAATTAACAAAGATTGTGAATTGAATAATGGAAGATACAGAAAATCTTTCGATGTTTATGTTAACTTTTGAATAAACAGACAGAGTAAAAACAGCACACACCATTCTAGATATTACTAAAAATTAGATGTGTTGTGTGTGTTTATCAAATAAAACAAACAATGGAAACGGAATTAAAATCACAGTTAGTTAAATCCGTTCAAAATATAAAAAACAAATTAAAACAAATGCGTCAGGATGAAGAAGATTATGAGATAAAAAATAAAAAAATGTTTAAACCATTGATTGACCCGTTAAAAACCTTAATATTGAAAAGTCGTGAAGGACAGAAGTGTAACGACGACAACTTAACTCTTGATATGCACCCAGATTTAAAAAATAAACAAAATAACGACGTAATACAGCAGTGTAAAACTCCTACCAACTTACGAAACTACGTAGCAAAAAGTCCTCAAATACATGACAATACCCTAAAAGTCCCTAGTGAATCATTCGGAGTGAGAAATGATGGAGAAAGTTTAATGATAGGAAATTCTCCAATTACGATAAAATCGCATGGGGAAAATTCCCCCCACAAAATGACAATGTTGAATCTGCCAGACAAAAGTTATGAGTTAACACCTGGACTCCATGAACTGTTGTTCCAAAGTAAACCAAATTCGAGCATCATAGATGAAAAAGTAAATTGATTTACAAAGATATTCTTATTTAGACGACCAGATGGCCTAGTGGTTAGAGAACCTGACTATGAAGCTCGAGGTTCCGGGTTCGATTCCCGTGTCAGGGCAGATATTTCTATGAAAAATACGAATGTTTGTTCTCGGGTCTTGGGTGTTTAATATGTATTTAAGTATGTATCTATCTATATAAGTATGTTTATCCGTTGCCTAGTACCCATAACACAAGCTTTCCTAGCTTACTTTTGGACTAGGTCAATTGGTGTGAATTGTCCCGTGATATTTATTTTTATTTTATTCTGATTCACACAAATGCGCATAAGAGAGGCTTTAGCCCGAATGGTCAAATACAAGGTAATTCAGGCGCGAAATATTGTAATTTTATTAAACCATTATTTAACGATTCTAGCCAGAAACAAGGCGGTAACTTGCCAACTTTAAAAACATATAAATCCGACACAGATTTTGTTTACTGGGACGATCCTAACGAGTTAATCGATAGATTAAAAATTTTGATTGCCTCGAAAAATGCTGGCAACACTAATCACGATAATGAAATAATTTCAATCATAGAAGAACTAAAAGAAGCAGGTGTAATAAAAGAATAAAAGGATAGCAAAAACTTATTTTCTGTTTAGTCTTTAAAGATTTATCGAAGATGAATGTTGATAAATTTGGACATCATGTATTTAAACGGCAAAAAGTAAATCAGTATTTAGAACATCCAATGACTTTATTGAATTATACTGAAGATTATGTCGATTTTAAAAATAAAATTATTAGACATATTGGAAAACCTGTTAATCCTGAGGACGGAGCTACCAAAAAATATGTCGATGATATTATGGAGGATGTGTCTAAAAGAATTAAGTTAATTTCACAAAACTTGGCTCAGCTAGATACAGAAATAAATAGTATAAAGCAAAGTATAAATTCAGTTTCGCAAAAAAGTAAATACAAGAAATGAGTAAAGAAGTTATAGTTACTGAAATACATAAACAAGCAAGAAAAAACTTTCCTCGCAGACATGTGGTAATGCGTGATATAGACGACTTGTGGCAAGCTGACCTTATTGATATGCAAAGTGTTTCAAACGTAAATTGCAACCATAAGTATATATTAGCAGTAATCGATACTTTTTCAAAATTTGCTTGGGTATGTCCATTGAAACAAAAAGGTACACCTGACGCAAGCGTTTCAAGATTTATTGAGAAAACATCGTATTCCGAAAAATTTGCAGACTGATTTGGGAACTGAATTTTATAACAAAAACTTAAAATCATTACTTGACCAATATAACATAAACCATTATTCAACATATTCGACAAAAAAAGCATCGATAGTTGAAAGGTTCATTAGGACCTTTAAGAACAAACTATATAAACAATTTAGTTTACAAGGCAGCTATAAATGGGTTAATAATACGCTTTCAAAAGTAATAAATGATTACAATTATAATCTCAGTTCTCAACTCAGTAATTTCCCTATCTGACCAATAACGGATACAGTCCATTTTAGTCCTTATAGGTTCATTATTAATGAATGGAATATCATAACCCAAAACCCATGTTAAAATGGTATCATCATTGGTAAGCAACTGCCAGTTATCATAATATTATCTAGCTAAGCTACCTGCATGTACCTCCGTTAACGACAGCGTGTTGATCTCGACTGTTGGTACTTCGAAGCTGGGCGTCACTGGTGATACTGCTGCTGGTGGTCCCGTGGTGGCCCGCCTCTTGCTCTGTTCTCTCTCTGAGGCAACTTCTGAGAGTTCTGAAGGGTCTGAGCCCTTCCAGTTTAAATTCGATTTAAATGAATTGCTGGCCTTCGTAGGTTGCTTTTTGGCTGTAACCGGGTTGGCTTACAAGTTTCGTTCCAGGGCTTTTGCTGATTTCAGACGTTCACTCAAATTCTCGCCGAAGAGGTATGTGACGTGACGTCTACTGTGACGTTAGTAACTGGTTTCTTAACAGAAAAAGTCGACGAAAGCGAGGAGGCGAGGAAGGAGGGTTTAAGGCGAAGTGTCGCCTGACAAAGTTGTCATTGTGATTCATGTTGCATAGGATCTTTGCAGAGTCATTGATGTCCTGTATGCGTTTGACACTATTTAAGGTGCTCTTGATAATTTCCGTCGACATGGAACCCATACATGATAAGACCTGGCCGACCAAATTTTGTCGGTATTCAAATTTTTTATCACGTTTGAGTGTATTCTCGGACAATGCTGCAACAGGATTAAGTTTACGCGCTATGGCCATTGGAAAGTTTCCTGGTGTTCGATACTCATTGATCAACTTCGGCAAATTTTCTTTGGTAATTCCTTGTTTCAGATCATTGTTCTATCTATTGACTAACTCTTGTCTTATATGAATTCTTTAGGCAAAATATCCTCCAGGACTGGAACTTCTGAAATTGTACACCATTTCATAATTAGCTTTTTTGTGTTGTCAGCAACTATCCAATAACTTAGTGGCCTTAAATGGCTATGGGTAGAATTCTATCCCATATAATTTAACATACTGGTTTAGTCTAGCCTCTAAATGAACTAGCTCTATGATACATAATATTCAATCATTAATAAATTACACTCAATTTTATGAAAATTTTATTGCGCTATAATGTCTAGGTCTTGTCTGCCCTCTCGTGGCAGCTCTATAATAATGTAGACCCTTATCACCTAGGTGAAATAATTAAGTGTATCAGTATATTTGTTATGTTTGCCCTCACGTGACAACTCTAAATAACAAAAGCCAGATAAATTGTACAGGTAACCAACCGGATCCTCATTTATGTTCTTCATAGTTGTTTCGATTAGCACATCTTGGGAAACTACTAAAAGTCCAAGAGCTTGTCTATTTTCTTTGAAACTTTTTAAACTTTGAATAGCTCCACCCCACCTCGTCTTGGAATTAAGTTTCAAAGATTTGGCACTATTGCCGTACAAGTTTTTTTGTTTCTTCTTGAAACAAGCTGGGACGCGACTCCTTTTTTTACCCGACTGCGAAGAAGGAAGGGTTATATATAAATTTTATTACCTTTTTGCAGTCCTGTAATGTGCTTCTTAGAGAACCTTTTTTGGCAATGTCCTGGAAAAATAGGTTAAAAGTGTTTGCAGCGCAACCAACGCAAGATATATTTTCAAACGTTACCTCAATAATTCGCCAGGCAGCGCGCATATTGGAAGCATTATCTGTTATAAAGTTATAACACACACAAAGCGTCTACTCCCAATTTCTTCAATGACAGATTCGATTTGCTCGGCTAAAAATTGTGAGTACCGGGAATAATGCTTTTAAAAAATACGGGGTCTGGTGTGGTGATTAAAAAGTTTAAAACAGATTTTCCTTTGATATTCGTCCACCCATCAACAACTAAGCCTAAGGCTTTGGCACTAGCGACTTTATTTTCTATTCCTTCCTTGACTCGGATATATTCAGCTTCAAGTAAATTTCCCGATATGGAATTTCGGGTAGGCATTTCATAATCCGGGCAAGCAATTTTAAAAGCCTCCTGCCAATATTTTGAGCCTTACATGGACAGCGGCATTCCGGATGCATAAATGGCACGTGCAAATGCAGTTTCTAACTTTTCATTGCGTGTCGGAGACTTCTCAGGAATCTCGGCTATTGCTGCATGTATATTGGAAGAATAAGCGGGTGGAGATATAGTATCCAGAGAGAGCGTAATTGCGTTTAAATGTGTTGCGTGTACTTCAGCCGGGATTGTACAGTCACGAGCTTTAATTTGGGACCCACTTAAGGTTGACAGTCCTGTCAGATTGTATAGGAATTCAAAGGATACTTTTTCGAAATGGGTCCCAAAGTAAAGCACGCGACCGTACTTGGTGTATGCATTAAAAGGCTTGCGCTAGATTGTGAATTTAAAGCGGAAGATCTACCGGCAGAAAATAAATTTCTGATATCAGATGGAATATAACGACATTTTAGCATATGTTCCGTCATGTTAGTAGCATTTGGACTTTTAAATTTACTTTGGCAATAATTACATGAAACGACTTGTCTCCCTTCCACCTCATCGTTTCTTTCAAAGTATTCCCATACGTTTGATTTTTGCTGTGGCATTTTTAGCTATCTGAAAAATGAAAAAAATATTCTATACCTAGGAGAGAAATTAGAAAACAAGTCTTTTGTTTTAATTTAAAAATGTTTTCATTTTTACTAGCTTTTTCCCGCGACTCTGTCTGCAAATAATTCGTTTATCGCTATCCCGCGGGAACTTTCCTGGGATAAAAACTTTCATATGTCTTTTCAGGGTATCAAACTATCTCCGTACCAAATTTAATCTACATCGATTCAGCGGTTATCGATTCCCCATTCAAACTTCATAATAGTTAAGCATTTAACGAGCATAAGTATTATATTAATGGTATTAGATTAGGGTTGCCATAAGTGTGGGGACTCAGACCGGGACATTTAAAGAAAAACTAGTAAAGGTAGAAAAAAATAAACTTTTATTACAGCAATAGGTTTAGTCCTTGCCTAAACACAAAACAACTTTTAACACAGCCATTCAATGCCGGCGAGTTTTTTACTTTTTTTTTTAGGGTTTTCTATTTGTTGGCGTTTTTCGCTATATTGGTGAAAATGCACATTATCGGCTACGAGCGCAGCGTGTAGCATGCGCTGCCGCTAGGTATATTACTGTTTACCAAGTCCAGCCCTCTATTAAATTACTATGATTTTTAAACCGGGACAATTTGCTTATCGGCCGGGACGCCGGGACACCATGCTTCAAACCGGGACATGTCCCGGCGTACCGGGACGTATGGCAACCCTATATTAGATGTATATCTATAGCACCCATTGTAACTAACGAATAATGGATCCGAGTATTAGAGTTTTGGGGCGAAATAAAAGTATTTTCAATGGAATTAATAATATGAATAACTTTATTTTATTTTAATTTGCACTTAGAAGTATACGTCCGCCTTACACGGTCTTGTCGCGGTAAGTAAGAACAAAGGGCTGTGTTTCAAAGCTAGTAAGTCGATATATATATCACATAGGTACGTAGCTACATAACAACGGTATCTAGAGCAGAGATGGATATTAATTTTTGTATTAACAGTTAATTCCAACACGCCCCCTCAAAAATTAATCTCTACTTAACTAGTCCTTTGATTGAAGATTTAATCGCTATCGCATCGCTGACGCAGTCAGTACGACGAACATTTGTATGTGACATAAACCTTACTTTATTATTTGACGGATCGTATTACTTCCAAGTGTGGTCTGGGAGTAATGTATACAATATTATGGTCCAACATTTGTTGCTTTGGATTAGGGAAAACCCAGAAAAACCTAATCAGACCATTTCATTTAAAATTAATGAAATTGTACTTATAAATAAACTTATTCTAGGCCCATATCTTTCCTCATTTGTATAAACTTCACTGCTGGTAATGGCTTTGTCAAAACATCAGCCAATTGGTTACCTGTGGAAATATAGTTTAATTTAATTATATTTTTATTAATCTGCTCTCTTGAGAAGTGATATTTTATATTTATGTGTTTTGACCTTTTGTGATGAGTTGGATTATTAGCTATACTAATGCAGCCGTTGTTATCCTCATAAATAGTAATGGGCTTAGTTAATTTTAAGTTAATACTTTCTGCCAGAGACTTTAGCCATAATGCTTCTTTGACAGCTTCATACAAAGCCATATATTCGGCTTCAGTTGATGAGGCTGCTACTGATGTTTGTCTCTTTGTACACCATGTTATGGTACATTGGTCAAATAATTTAAATAAATATCCGGTAGTGCTTTTCATGTCATTATAATCATGGCCACCCCAATCAGAATCCACATATCCACAGAGAATATTTTCACATTTATTTCGCGTATATGTTAACTTCAAATCAATGGTGCCTTTAAGATATCTTAGTACTCGTTTTAAGCATTGCCACAACTCTTTACTATTGTTGCTCGTATAGCGGCTTAGAATATTAACAGAAGTACTTAAATCCGGCCGTGTACAAAGCATAACATACATTAAACAACCTATCAGGTTTCGGCACGGTGCGTCATACTTCTTATCAGAGTTCAGAGCTTCATAGTTCAATTTTATTTCTGTTGGAGTGCTTATAGGGCTGCACTCACTCATGTTAAATTTATTCAGAATTGTTTTAATATATGCACTTTGGTCTAGAGTTATTTTATTTAAGCACCTGGTTATTTTAATACCAATAAAGAATTTGATATCTTTTAAGTCTGTCATTTCAAATTTGCTCCTTAAATAATTTTTGAAATTACACATAGTCTGAATGTCAGCACATACTATAACCAAATCATCAACATAAAGAATGACATATATATTTTTTGTTATGTCTTCTTTATCTAAAATATATATACACCTATCAACTGGTGAATTTATAAATCCCTTCTGTTTCAGAGATTGTTCAAATACTTCGTACCAACATCTTGCAGCCTGTTTCAAACCGTATAAAGCTTTATTTAATTTACATACATAATTATCCTTACTATGTACACCCTCAGGAATTTTCATATATATTTCTTCCTTTAGTGTACCGTTTAAGAACGCTGTCTTCACGTCCATATGATGAATTAATAAATCATTTTGATTCGCAAAACTGATAATAAACCGAAAACTAGCTATCCTAGCAACTGGTGCAAAAGTCTCATTGTAGTCGGTGAGATATTCTTGACTGAAACCTCTAGCAACGAGACGAGCTTTATATCTTAAAGGTTTGCCAAAACCGTCATTTTTAATGGTAAAAATCCATTTACAGTCGACGATATTTTTATTTTTTGGTTTTGGTACTAAACTCCATGTATTGTTTCTTTTAAGATAATCTAATTCATTCTTAACTGCTTTTTCCCACTGTGATCTATCACTTAGAGTTTTTATTTCATGCAATGATTTGGGTACTGCACTTGTGACTGACTGTGCACTATATATATCGTAGTCATATTCATTATAGGATATAGGGTGACGAGTTTTAAGTCTATCACTCCGTCGTAGTACTGATGTTTCAGTAGATGTGTTCTGATTTTTGTTTATTAAAACACTATCAGACTCGAACACGGATTCACTCTGTATTTCATTACTAATTTTGCGAATTTTGCATGAACTGCATTGTTCACCAGATATAAAATTATCTGATTTAGGGTCATTTGTATCATGAGACTTACTAGACACTGATTTCGATACAAAGTCACTATCAGTTTTGTCTTGGGAATCTTTAATGTTAATCCCTTCAGGTCTCTGTGTAGGCCTGGTTTCGATGAAATTAGTCTCATCAATAACAACATCCCTTACAGTTTCAAATTTTTCGCGATCTGTGTTCCATACTTTGTAGCCATTGGGTTCATACCCTACCAATATTACTTTCCATGACTTTTCATCAAATTTACTCTTATTGGTTTTATTATGAACATACACAGTTGAGCCAAAAACCCTGAGATTTTTAATGTTAGGCTTTCGATCATGCCATAACTCATATGGTGTTTTTGTATGTTGTAAGGCTTTTGTTGGTGTAATGTTTATTAAATGGACAGCAGTCAAAACTGCTTCTCCCCAGAATCATTTTTCCATTTTAGTGCCATGTATCATAGAAAGAAAGAAGAAAGAAAGAAAGAAGACATTTATTCACTTTTAGCACGAGCCTTTTCGGTAATCGTACGAACCATACGTTCGGCTACACCATTTAACTGTGGAGTTCTAGGTACCGTCAAGTGATAACTAATTCCTTTTTCTATGCAATAGTTTTTCATTTCGGTAGATAAATATTCTCCACCGTTATCAGTATAAAGATTTACTATTTTTAAATTAAATTTTGTTTCACTTTTTGCTACATAGTCCTTAAATGCCGAGAACACTTCTGATTTATGAGTTAACAGATACACAACACAATAATGTGTCCATTGATCAACAAATAAAACAAAATAATTTTTGTTGTCAACTGTGGAGGGGGTTATTGGCCCACAAACATCTGAATGCACTATAAAAAGCGGTCGTTTTATATAACTTTTATCTTTCGCTTTATTAAAAGGTAGCCGAGTCTGTTTCCCATTTATACATGCTTCGCATAAACTATCATTTGCAAACACTGATTTAATTTGATCCACATCTTCAATCATTTTGTGGTTTTTTTAGTTCTAGGAATTTATTTTTACTGATATGTCCTAAGCGTTGATGCCACAATTTATAATTATCTTTATTGGCATGACAAGGCTGGGAAACAGCCTGACTTATTGTTGCAGGAACCTTTAAATCTATAGCAACCAGATTATTTAAAGACTTACCTGTCATGATGGTTTTACCTTCCTTTGTAATGCGAGTGCCTTTTTGATCAAAGATTACCTCAAAACCAGCCTGTTGCATTTTTGATACAGACAGCAGATTATATGGCACCTCGCAACAGAACAGCACGTCATCCAGAATTCCTTGAACACCTATATTGCTGATAACATTTATTTTACCTCTTTTAGTTGCTGAAATAAAATGGTTATTTTTAGCGATTGAAATTTTTACTGGAGTTGGTAGATTTTCATAGCTGTTAAAAAGGTCATCCCTTTTGATAATATGATCAGACGCTCCAGAGTCTAATAAAAACGTCACATTGTCTGAATTATTCTCCATTTGGTATTCTCCAGTCATGAATGCAAATCCAGAAAAGTCTGAGGAATGTGATGTCGATTCCTGTTGTAAAGCAACAGTTTGAACTTGTCTTCTTCTATCTGGAATATTTTTTTGATCATTCATTCTTTTAAAGTAATAGCAATCCTGTTTTATATGTCCCTTTCGTCCACAGTGATGACATTTCATGTGTTGAGATCTCTTCCCTTTGAATGTTCTATGTTGCAAGTTGTGTTTATGTGAATAGTTTCTTTGTTTTAGTGGGTCATGTTTCTTCGTTTTATGTTTTTGTTCGACATGTAGTACTTTAAGCGTTGTGTCATTACCTTCATTTTTCAGCTTCATTTCATGATCTAATAGTCTTTTAGTTTTAAACCTAAAAGTTTCTTTCTCATGGCCATTTGTGTGGCTAAACTTTTTCTTTCGTAGAGGGCATCAAAATTTTGAAATATGGTTTTTGCAGCAATATCTTCATTGACAAACCCCAAATAAGCATCGGATAAATATTCAACAATTATGCTTTTGGCAACCCTATTGTTTTGTTCCCACTCAGCGGATCGCCTTACTGGAATGTCGCCGTCGATAACGCCGATAACGTTTATTTCGGACAGTAGAGATCGCACTCTAAATTTCCACACACTGTATTTTTCACCATTGAATGGCTTAATGTTTCGTTTTAATTTTGAATGGTCCATTGTTCACTAATTGTTCATATAACACAACACAAAGAAAGGAAAAATTCAAGTTTAGTTCACTTTCACGTTTTACATCACTGGGCCCATAACCTATTAGAGGTTTGGGGGCGAAATAAAAGTATTTTCAATGGAATTAATAATATGAATAACTTTATTTTATTTTAATTTGCACTTAGAAGTATACGTCCGCCTTACACGGTCTTGTCGCGGTAAGTAAGAACAAAGGGCTGTGTTTCAAAGCTAGTAAGTCGATATATATATCACATAGGTACGTAGCTACATAACAACGGTATCTAGAGCAGAGATGGATATTAATTTTTGTATTAACAGTTAATTCCAACACCGAGTTATCTGAATTATTAGATTTACCTATTATTATTATTATTAGTACTAAAATGTTTCCAAAAATATCAATTTTAGATAATTAATACTTATTTACGCTTTGACCTTTCCTCATTAGGTATTTATAAAAATAAAAATTGTAGTATTTAGTATTACAATATTTATTTACAACACAATACTTATATATTATATATGTACAACTATCCTAGACTAAAAAAAGTATATACAATAAGAAAAAAGACACAAAACTATAAAATAATGTTCATTGCAAACGCAAACTTTCTCGTTCGAAAATATTCCCTCTGAATCCGAATTATTCTGGAAAACTTGCGAGGGGTAATGTGGGCGTGGGTGAAAATTGCTCCAGGGGGAGTAGGGATCTGGTCTTATACCTACTACGAAACTTGATTTCCGAGCGTTCCGTTCACGCTTAAAGTATTAAACACGAGTTAAAGGAACGGCACCACTGCCGGATTTAGGGGAGAGCAACCGGGGCGAAAGCCGGGGCCTCCACAATAGTGACTTCGGAAAAAAAAAAAAACAAAATTCCGACTAGTAAAAGGTTTGAAATTTGACTACTAGGTTCATTGTTCGTACTAGGGGTGTACATCGTCATTGGACGTGTACTCGTGTCGGTAAAATTTCGATTAGGCATTTGGTTGTGTATGTGAAGTAGTGTATGGTGTTTACCGTTACACGATCTACACATACTAGCGCGACAATTCGGTAATAAATGGTTGGAACCTAGACAGTTCAAACAAAATCGTAGTTTGCGGACTATGGATGCTCGATCATTTGGGGTTTTCGATAGGAAATTTGGGCATTGGTTAATGTAATGGTTACTTTTACATAAAGGACACTGGTTTGGCTTGTGCGTGTTATGTGTGGATGTTACCTTGAGGTTGTTTGAGGACGTGGTTACCAAGGTCCTCCTGCTGGTGCTCGAATGAGGGTCGCTCCCCCCTCCTGCCTCCAGCAGATCGGCTCTTGTGCGCAGGAATGTTTTAAAATCCTGTAACGAAGGCAATTTTCTTGAATCTATTTTTTCTTCCCATTTGATTTGCATGGGCTTTTCTAATTTGGAAATCATAAAAAATATCACAATAACATCCCAGTCCTCTGTAGGTACATTTAATGATTTTAACGTTCGAATATGCTTATTAATGTTATCGAGTAAGCCTCTGAGGCCCCGGGCCGTTGAAGGCACCGTGTCGATGTTGAACAAAGCTCGTAAATGGTTAAACACTAGAAGTCTAGGGTTATTATACCTCTCGCAAAGCATCTGCCACGCGATCACGTAGCTATCGTTCGTGTATTCCAGTGAGCTTATAACCTCAATTGCACTACCTTGAAGGCATCCGCGTAGGTATTTGTACTTTAAAATGGGTTTTAGTGAACTTTGGTTAACTAGCGCGTCGAAGGTATCACGGAATTCTAACCACTGCTTTATATCACCGTTAAACGTGGGCAAATTAATGTCAAGAAACTTACATTCGCGATTGTCAGCCGTAGCTGGCTCCCGTTTCGGGGTGGCGTGCAGCGGCGACGGCGTGGTCTGCGCGCTACCGCTCGGCTGCGCGTTTTGCCCTTTTACTAGGGGCGTTCAATAAAAAGTGAGAATGAGTATGTTATAAACAACTTTTACTAAATGTAATTTTATTTTCGACATAGTCACCTTTTAGCATAATACACTTAGTATATCTTTTTTCTAAACTTAAAATTCCATTTTTAAAAAAGGTCTCATCTTGAGTACTTAAAAAATCTAGTACTGCAGCGACTACCGCGTCGTCGTCTTCAAATTTCTGGCCTCTCAGGTATTGTTTCAATCTCGGAAGTAGGTAGAAATCACTGGGAGCGAGATCTGGTGAATACGGAGGATGCTGAAGGATATCGAACCCAGCATCACGAATTGCAGCCATTGCAACGGCGGACTTGTGTGCCGGAGCATTGTCCTGGTGGAACAGCACAACTTTCGAGAGTTTACCTAGCCGTTTTTCGCGGATCTCATTGCGCAATGTTGCTATTTGTTTGGCGTATAAAGTGCCCGTAATAGTGGCTCCGTGCTCGAGATACTCAATCATTAATACCCCTTTACCATCCCAAAAAACAGAGCCCATGACCTTACCGGCAGATGGGCTCACCTTGAATTTCTTCGGAGTTGGAGATGATGGCCTTTTCCATGTCATAGACTGCAGTTTCGTTTCAGGGTCGTAATGATGGAGCCATGTTTCGTCCATTGTTATAAATCGCGCCAAAAAAAGTTCCCGGTCTTGCTGCATCAGGTTCAAAGCTTCTTGACAAATCTCTAGTCTAGTTTGTTTT
This sequence comes from Archips crataeganus, assembly GCA_947859365.1. Taxonomy (NCBI): domain Eukaryota; kingdom Metazoa; phylum Arthropoda; class Insecta; order Lepidoptera; family Tortricidae; genus Archips; species Archips crataeganus. The sequence goes on from OX402064.1 coordinate 10,620,404, forward strand.
TGCGTGTCAGTAAGCATTCTTGGTACCCAACGCGCAGATACCTTTTTCATACCCAAGCGTTCATGTAAAATATTATGCACGCTCCCCGTTGAAATCTTTACATTTTCAGCAATAAAACGAACTGTGACACGACGATCCGCCAAAACTGAGTTTTCGACTTTTTTCACAATTTCTTCAGTTACTGCTGTAGTAGGGCGTCCGGAGCGGGGGTCGTCCATTGTCGATGTTCTTCCACGTCTAAATTCGGCGCACCAACGTGCGACTGTCGAATACGGAGGAGCATTAGACCCTAAAGTCCAAATCCAAATTGACTTGGTCCGTAGATAAAATTTTCAAATACAAGTATTCGATAACGGCGCGCAATTCAATTTTCTCCATTTTCGCTAACGTACTCAATAGCATTGCAAAGAAATTACCGTATATTTTTTTAAACAAGAGACAGTTAGTTTTTTTTTTCATAGCAATCAGCTAGATAGATTAGCTTTACCGGCCAGTATTTCATTTCGTAATATTACAAGAGTTTGCATCTCACGCAATTGAACGCCCCTCGTATGTGTTTAGCTCGAGAATATAAGCGTAATATTCTTTTTCAAATTCCTCGCGCTCGTTCGCTTGGATTTCACAATCGGTACAAATTAATTCGATTTGATCCTGTATGGTTTCAAATTCAGAAAATGTGGTAGGTAAATGCTGAACGCGTGATTCTAGTTCTAATAAAGTCTCCGCCTTAATATTCTGGACCTGTACAGTATCAAGAAATTTTTTAAACATCGTTAATTTTCGTTTCTTAGTGCCACGTTTTATCTTTAATTCTCGCAATTCCACGTGCTCAAGCCCTCTGGCCTCGGTAATTGAATCTTCAGAATCGGACATGTTGATAATTACTTTCAATAATTGATTAACTGTAGCTATCGAATGCTATTACAGACGCAAAATTAAAGTAAGGAATTCAGAAATTGGGAAAAATTGGAGGGAAAATGCCAGCCCACTTGCCTTTTCTCCTCGTCTTCGGTATTTCAGCGTGATGCTCTGCTCGGTTGTAGGTGGGCAGCGTTGTTCCGCTGCTGGTTTGGTGGTCGGAGGTGCTACCACGTGGCGTGTCGGCCACGTGCCGCTTCCCAGATTCGTCGGCGTGCCGGTGAGAATTCGTCACCGCACGTTACCGTAACACGATGTACTCCACCGTATCAGCGTGGACTCCCTGCTTTGCCTTTCCTAGGTGCTGGTGATGTCCACGTGGCGCGTGCTGCGCTGCGTCCTCTTCCCCGTGCTCGCGCGGTCTTGGGCAGCTTGACTGCTGCTTGTTACGCTGCTGGATGCGTAACTCTTGATCTCTGGAGCCGCGAGGATGATTTTTCTGTCTAGGGGTCACCACATGCAAAATTGGTAGGTCTGGGAAAATAAAAATGGTGGATTAGTTGTGCCGACCGTCGCCGTCGGTGGTAGCGAAAAAGAGGAATTTATTTCTATAAAACTTGCCTTAAATACTAAATAACAGCGCCATCTCTGGGATGGCTTATGGAACTATTTACGTAGATTATTGACAAAGCACAGGATCCTAAAGGCTGTTATACAATTCGAGAAGTTCCATCAGGTTTGGTTAGATGGTGCTTACTTAAGTCTATAGTTAAATTAATAAATTTAACACTAGTTAACAGATTTTTTTTTCGCTACATACATACATACTTTGTACATACATGATTATATTGTTCTTAAATATTAACAGAAATCATTGATCTATATTTGTTCACTCCAAGCAGGCAATCAGTAAAATATCAAAATCTTAAATGGCATCCGAAAATGATTCTTGAATCGGCAACGCGCGCACTAGAATCATTGAAATCATTCGTGGAATCCAAACGAAATGATTTTGATAAATACGAGGAAGCAGCCAAAGAAATACCTATCTCATACTGACCAATACGTACATACAATCACGCACCAGAAAGAGAAATGTGAGGTTGAACCCGCTCGATTACGGGAAAGCACAAGACGCAAATCTGTCACCCAAGGAGAAATACAAAGTTGTTATTTTCAACCGCACAAGATGATGTAAATGATCTTATCCGGTTCGAACTAATTTAATTTTGTCATCACCGGAGTCACCATTGAGTCAGACATCAGAGAACAGTCCTCCTGAGTTCATCAATGGGCCAGAAATTAGTGATATTCCTTCACCTAATATAAGGTAGAGTGATGAATCTCAAAGGAGTTTGTCATTGAAGAGACCAGTCTCAGGTAATAAAAAACCTGACATAGGAGACATTTACGAATTGATGAAGAATAATAATGATTTCAGACGAGAAAGGCATCAATTCAAGCGGGACATGGACTAAACCGATTTGTTCTTTTTAAGTATGAGTAAGGCAGTCAAGTCGCTACCAATGCTCGAGCAAACAAAAATTAAGTTAGATTATTTCGCAGAAATTCGTCAGATTTCTAAAACGGAACAAGTGTTGAACACACCCATTAATATAACGTCGCAAAAAATAATTTCGCCTCCGTCCGTCCGTCCGTCCGTCCGTCCGTCCGTCCATCCATCCATCCTGTAACCTTACAGACGTCAATCTGTAATGTTCCACCTTATGTGAACATAGTTTAACTTATTTTTTTATATCAAATTAAATTATTTCATACTCAAAGTAGACTATTGAATTATTAATTTATTAAAAATAAGCATTTCATTACTAAAGTATCCGAATGCGAAAGTATTCGAACGACAAGTCAATAATTTACGATACACGTGCGGCCTTCGAGCTGAAGAAAGTGTAGCCAACGTAAACCTTGAAGTTACGCATGTCAGCGCGAGTATCAAAGGAAGGGTGACCAGCATCTCGTATAAATACCGAAAGGTTGGGCGATTTTGGCCTTGTAAGATAACAATGGCCACTGAGAATATTGAGATTACCTTGTTCCAGGTTTTACTACTGCACTGAAATTATGGTACGTTGCCACATGGCTGGTTTTAGCTGACCAATCACGTTCTATGTTTTCATTAGAATCCATCTATATTTGATTTTTAGAAAGGCCAAAGTTATTCCCCATTAGATCGGAATACTCTGACTTTATGGTATAGTTAAATATGAAAATTAAAAATAACTTATTTTACAAAATAAGATTATTTCATACACAAATAGGGCAAATTAACTATTAATTTTGTCAATAACGAACTTATCATATCCATTTCGACTCTTTCATTGTGAGAGGAGACCTGTGTAGGCGTGTATGGGATTCATTCTGAGGAGAGGCCTGTGTCCTGATGATGATGATGATGATAAAACATTTTATTACTAAGTGTTCAGACCGAACATTCATTCAATGCATTCGATGTATGTAGTTCATTCGAGTCATTCACTCTCTTCCATCTTATTCTCTTACCATCTACAAGTGCTCTGTAAAATAATATTATTTAAAATTCAATAAACCCACGTTCAAGCTACAAAATGTGGTTTATTTTATGTTAAAAACATAATGGTGCCGAAACAAATAAAAGTTCGCGTATAAAACCGTGTTTGACAAAAAAAATTGTGGCTTCAAAGACTCTGTGTCCCGAGCGGCGTGGAGAAGTTGCAACTCAAGCATCGGTCTACGTATTGTGTTCAAAAAGTGTTCCTAAACATAATAAAGCCAAAATAAATCTAAATTCCTAAATTCTGCGCCAATCCTAGCGAAAAAAGTGAAAAATATTCATACAAAAATTGCAAAATTCAAATTCAACGTTCGCCATCTTGAAAATTTTCGACAGCCTTCTACCCATCAAGAACAGTGTCGAGCCCTAGCGGTGAAACTTAGAACAAAAGACCGTATGACAGACTGAAAGAACAAATTCAACGAACTTTTCACTCACTCGTTCAAGAATCGTTCTTCTGCCTTCTCTGTGGCAAGGAACGAAACGTCAGTCAAGCTGAAAAGTCATTCGCATTCTTGTTTGTTTACATATTGGCTTGAGTTTGTTTTCAACGGAAAATGGCAGGAGACCGAAGAAAATCAAAAGGAAATGCAGAATTTGTCGAGACTGATGTGAAAATCAAAAAGCTCATTGCTCAAATGGCTCAATGTAAAGGTGCGCTGACAAAAACGGAAAGATTTATAAACGAACAACCGGAATTATTTTTAGACAAAGAATCAGTCCAAATTAGATTAAAACAACTAGAAAACAATCTACAGAAATACAGTGACTTCGCAGTGGAACTAAGCGTTCTCACAGATAAAACTTCGGAGGAGGATTTTGCGGCCGAAGAATTCGAAGAAAAAAGCATAGAAATGATCTGCACGCTCCAGAAAATGTTATCGTCCTTATCGTCGGAGACGTCACAGGAAGTTAAACCGACGGCAAGTTCTAGTGGCAGTGGCATGCGCTTACCTGAAATTGATATCCCGACTTTTGATGGCAAGGACTATGCCAAATACCAGACGTTCCTGGAGTTATTTGATGCCGTAATTGACTCCAACGGTAAACTGAAACCTGTGCAGAAGCTCTTCTACTTCAAGAAATATTTGAAAGGTGAAGCTTCATCTCTTATAGAGGGGCTTCCATTGTCAGGTGACACATATACTAGAGCTAGGGAATTGTTAAAATGTAGATATGATAATAGGTTTTTAGTTGTAACAAAACACATTCAATCCCTAATTGACAGCCCTAGCATAATAAAGGGTACTGCCCATAACCTTAGGGAACTGGTTGCTAATTCACGTCAACACCTCAGTGCATTAAAATCTTTGGGTCAACCCACGGAGCACTGGGATTTAATTGTTTTGACAATTTTATTACGGAAGGTTGATCAGTTCTCATGCAGAGCCTTTCATGGAGAAAGAGACAACACGAAGTTGCCAAACATTGAGGACTTCTTCTCATTTGTGGAAAGGAGAGCCAGCAGCTTCGAGGAGAGCCAGCAAAGTGAAGGTAAGTCTTCCCTTCCCTTTGCCAATAAAAATAATAGGGTGTCCAACATTGCCAATATCATTTCATGCAAGTGTTGCCAATCAACATCCCATAAATTATTTCAATGCCCAGTTTACGCAACCAAATCAGTCAGTGAAAGACTTGTGTTGGTAAACAAAAATAATTTGTGCCAAATTTGTTTGGGCATGCACAAAGGCAAGTGTCATTTTCATTTCAAATGTTCAATATGTAACAGCAAGGTTCATAATACACTACTACATTGTGAGGAAAAATCAGATGGCACAAATTGTCATGCTAAATCTGACCACAATACAGTAATTCTGCCCACTATCACGGCAAAAGTGTTCCGCCAAGATGGTAAATCTTTTATTGTCGCGAGAGGCTTAATAGACAGTGGGAGCCAAGTGTCATTTATCACAAATAACCTTACCAATGCCTTAGATTTGACACTTGACAAAAATAATAGAAATATTTCAACTTTAGGGGGTCAAACTAAGCACTCCTCAAAATCTGCAAATGTCAAATTTCAGTCACTTCAATCAAATTACCACTGTAATGTGACATGTTCGGTAGTGGATAAAATTACCACACAGCTACCTCAGCTCAAAATAGATAAAACAATGGTCACAATTCCAGAATCTGTCAAATTGGCAGACAATGATTGGTTTAACCCTGGAAATATTTCTTTTTTACTATCAGCTGACATATTCTTCAAAATACTGATGCCAAGCAAAACCAAACTCGAAGGTACCAATCTGTACCTAGTTGGAACTGAGTTTGGTTCAATTTTGTCTGGTGACGTTCCGTGCTCTAGTGCTTCTCTAGACTGCAATCATGTGGCTTTGCATATATCTACTAATGACAGTGTTGATCACCTCTTAAAAAAGTTTTGGGAAGCTGAAATGGTCCCTCAAATCAAATCAGAGGTTACATCAAAGCAGGATTCCTGTGAAGCCGAATTTAGGCACTCGGTACAGCTAGTCGACAAAAAGTTACAGGTCTCCCTTCCCCTTGAGCAACCATTAGATCAACTCAATCTAGGTAGTACCTTTGCCGTTGCAGCTAAAACACTCAATTGCATTCAAAAGCGCCTTGCTAAGGATGAGCAATTATATAAAAGATATAATGACTTCCTTTTCCAATTTGTAGAACTTGGTCATGCAAAGGTTTTACCCCTTACCAGTTCAAATAAAAATAAATTATATTTCATGCAGCACTTGCCTGTCATCAAAGAGGATAGAAAAACTACAAAGCTAAGAGTAGTTTTTAATGACAACACAAGAGCTGGCAAACAGTACAACAGCCTCAATGATGTTCTGCTCAATGGCCCTACAATTCAAAAAGATTTGTTTGAGATTTTAATTTCATTCAGAGCTCATAAATTTGTAATGGTAGCAGACATACAACACATGTATAGAGCTGTATTAATAGATCCCAAATTTCATCATCTACAAAATATTCTTTGGAGAAATAATTCAGGCGAACTAATAGTTATTCAATTACAGACCGTGACGTATGGACTCAAAAGCTCCAGCTTCCTGGCAACGAGGTGTCTCGAGGAACTTGCAGTCAGATATGGAACAGAGTTTCCTGAAGCTGCGGAGGTAATCCGGTCAGCTATGTATGTCGACGACGCACTCTTCGGAGCAAATTCAATCAAAGATGCCATCCAGGTAAGAGACCAGTTTATCTCTCTTCTCGGACATGCTGGCTTTCAGTTGCATAAATGGGCAGCAAATGATCCTCAACTTCTGTCTGGCATTCCCAAGGAAAAATGCTATTTCAATGAAGAAGAAATCGGCATGGGAACTGAATTAAAAACCTTAGGCATATCATATGACACAAGTCAAGATATTTTCAAAATGAGCTGTCCTACAAAGGAGGTATTGTCGTGGGATAAAAGATCCATTTTAAGTGTCATTGGTTCATTTTTTGATCCGCTAGGAATAGTAGGCCCTGTCATTGTCAGAGCCAAAGAATTTTTACAAAAGGTGTGGATAGAAAACCTGGAATGGGATTCACCCTTACCAGCTCCATTGCTAAAGGCTTGGAAGGTATTTTATGAGCATTTAATTGCAATGCCAACAATTTCAATCTCTAGGTATATAAATGTGGCATCAGAAAGCGGTACTCAAAGTTTACAGATGTTAGGGTACTGTGATGCATCTAATATTGCTTATGGCTGTTGCATTTATGTAAGGACAATTAAAGATAATAGGGCAACCACAACGTTGTTATGTTCAAAATCCAGGATTGCTCCAATAAAAAATACCTTGACAATGCCTAGGTTAGAGCTAAATGGAGCGTTATTGTTAGCAAAACTATATTGTAAAGTTAAGTCTATTTATGCGAAAATTAACTATGATGCAGTATACTTATTTTCTGATTCACAAGTAGTCCTATGTTGGCTGAAGTCAGAAAAAAGCAATATACCCGCCTATGTAAAAAATAGAGTTAGTGTAATTAATTCTCTCACAGGAAGTTGTAAATGGTCTCACATAGATGGACTCAATAATCCAGCAGATTGTTTATCTCGTGGGTGTGATCCCACAGAACTGTCAAATAACACCTTATGGTGGCATGGACCACCAGAGTTGGCTAACCATAAATTCCAACCAGTTGAATGTGAGGCATCTATGTGTAATCATCTAACTTGTGAGCATGAGTCTATTGTTGGATTACCTGTTGTATCAAATGAGTCTGATACACAAATATTTGAGAAGTATTCCTCATGGACTAAACTACAAAGGGTGGTAGCATGGATTTTGCGCTTCTACCACAATTGTAAAAATAAATTAAAGGTTAAGGCGCATTTATCAATTGCTGAAATTAATAATTCAACATATAAAATAATCTCAGCAATTCAGAAAAAATATTTTGCAAAGGAAATTGAATGCATCTTAAATAACATACCAATTAAGTCCAACTTTAAAAGTTTAACACCCTTTTTAGAAGGTAACAATGTATTAAGAGCCACAGGTAGGCTACAAAATGCAATTTTTGTAAACAGCAAATGTATATTTTTATGTTTTTGTATTTGCAATGTACATCACAACTATTCATTGAAGTAAAAGTAATAGTGTAGGTTTATTGTATAATTTTTTAATACAATTAAATTTAAATAGGTTGTAACCCGTCCCCGGGAATATGTTCAGACCGAACATTCATTCAATGCATTCGATGTATGTAGTTCATTCGAGTCATTCACTCTCTTCCATCTTATTCTCTTACCATCTACAAGTGCTCTGTAAAATAATATTATTTAAAATTCAATAAACCCACGTTCAAGCTACAAAATGTGGTTTATTTTATGTTAAAAACACTAAGAAAATTAAAATAAGATCACTGGCAACACTTACTGACTCGGACAAGAATATAATTTACGATACACGTGCTGAAGGGAATGTAGCCAATGTAAACTTGGAAGTTAGAGTAGCCAGCGTCAGTGTAGAAAATGTAACTTTTGACGCCAACGAAGCTAGGATATTAGTATAAAAGGGGAGCGAGACGTGGGAAGAGGATCACTTTATTTTGCTACGAGTTCGGGAAAGGTTCTCTCTGAATCATTAGGTATTAATTGGTGTCGAAATTGTGTTGTGGGGTTTAATTATTTCTTGTGTTAATTATAAGGGGTATTTCTGTGTGAATTTCGGGCTTTGTATATTTTATCGTCAGAAACCTGCGATTCGATGTTCATTGCCAGAAATTTGTATATTTGTTTAATTAATATATAAATTGGGGTTTAATGGGATTTTGTGGGTTTAATATAAAGTTTTGCTTAAGTTGTAGTAGAGGAGAACCTAACCGGGCTTCGACTAAGTATAAGTCGGGTTCTAGAGTGTGCTACTCGGGTCATCTTGCGATGTTAACGACAGATTAGCACTCCCTGGAAGCGTTTAAGTGTAGTATACCGCCTATTGGAGAAGGGTGGGGGTCTGTATTATAACTCAAGAGTCGGACCTAATTTCTCCCTAGGTGTTGAAGGGTTTGAAGCACCACAACCGGTGTTTTAACCTCATCAATGTCTAGTCCGCTTATCTATTTATATATATATTACACTCTGGTATTCATCTAACCCAATCCCCTCAGATGGGTGCCAGAAGCACACAGGTATAGAGGATAAAAGCTGAGTTAACCTGCTCAAACGTAGGATTAGTTTCGGATAGGCCCTCTCTTATCAGTTGGAGAGGGGCCCCGCGGTAATTGTAAATGTGAAATCCGGATTCCTAGCTTGCCAATTTCGTGTAGAATAGATGGTTAGTTTAGCTGTTAGGATAGGATTATAGGGAGTAGAGGTTATTACTATTTAACTAAATGTTGTTCTTCGGCATACTATTTGACGATGGAGGAGAGGGTTAGGTTTATCTGACTGACTTATCGAAGTCTGAGACTTTGATAATTTACTTACTCTACATATCCCTAATACTTACGCTAACGCTAAAGATTTCAGGGTTTGCTTTCATCCATATGTCCTATATTAAAAGCTCTGGCAGCTGCAAATGAGTGGGTCAAAAATAAAACTCAACAAACTCACTATAAATTTTATACAGAATTTTGTTGAAAGTAGAATCTCCTTCGAAGTCGGCAGTCGTCCCTGGTGAAATAGCCTTGGATTGTCTGGTCCTGTGATGGCTAGTTATACTTACTAAATCTAAATGGTAAAAGACTTACCAAATAATTATATTACAAACTGTCATTCCGACTATATCTAAGGCAGATGCAAGTTAGTGGTTTACTGGTACCAAAGGATCTGGTAACTACTCAATAGTCATTATGATAAACCATCAAAGTCTACAGTTACTACTGAAGTTTGGATAGCTATTGTAGAGGCAATGTGATCACAGGTTGAATCCAAGGACGGCCACAGGCTGTAACTAACTTCCCTTTGAATTGTCCTCTCGTTTACATAATGTAAAGCACTTATTACTTAACCAAGGAAAAGGTACTTAGAATGCTCCTTCAGGGCTAATGTGGAGGGGGCCTGTCCATGTTAGGGACGTGGGGCCACTTTCAGAGACGGGGAGAGAGTCTCTGGACACAGCCACGAAATAAAATACCTTTTACCTAACGAACATATCATAGACTATTGACATATGACCTTATGAAACTGTAGGCAATTTATAATCTCCATTTATTCATCATTAACATACCTTCATTATAACTTTAAGCTATAGAACTGTAGGCAACCGTCATTCTCATTTATTCATCACTAACATATCTTTATTATAAACTCAAATTATATGACTATAGGAAATTATCTACTCCATTTATTCATTATAAACTTAAAATTAGATGAAAATGAGCTACTTTTTCCAAGCTATACTAAACGTACTAAAGGGTTATTCTTTACGGGCACAACTGGGATTTTTATTCTAGACCGCTAGCGATCACTTGGCCAATTTTGTGACGTAAACAAGGTAAATCAGCTTGAGTTAGGAGCTAGGTATTTTTGAGGACCCATTCGTAGGCATACGCAGATTTATAGTTAGATATATAGATAGGTTAACATACATATAGACAAGTATACATATAGGCATACATAGGTACTACAGGAAGATAGGCTTCATACGAAGGCAGATGTACATAAGCGTATACATAAGTTTTAATACGTAGGTAACGGTAGGATATCTAGTTAGGGTAGAAAGAATAGAAGGGTAGGACGGGGGGGTGATACAATTTGGAGCCAAAGTGACCAGGATGTATGGCTTTCATAATTATCACTCTTATTTATTGCATTTTACTATGCTTAGGTGAGATATTTATCTTTTTATTAGGTCCACAAATAACCATAGCATCTTTGTTACCAAGTCAAATTCATTCATGTTACATTGCTTGTAGGAATAATATAAAGTTGATTTTGCCTTGTTTAGGTCAAAATGTTGTTGTAATGGATTGTCTTGTGACGGTTGGTTACAGCAACACTTTGTTGCGGTGAAAAAAGGAAGGTATGATTTGGAATTAGGGGCTCATAGTCATATTATTGTTCAATTGCGGACAGCTGAGGTTTTCTTATCGGGCGCGGCGCTCCTTGCATCCTACGATCTGAAAAAATAAAAAAGTGAATTTTAACAATTATAAAAAAAAAAAAAAACAGCGATTAGTTAAAAGGTTTGAGTTAGTGTGATTAAATTAAATACAGTGATTTGTTGATTGACTAATCAAATAGTGTAGTGTATAGTGAGAGAACAATGGTTCGACCAAAGGAACTTAGTAGGTCTAAGAGGGCGCCGGTTCGTTATAGAGATCGTGAAGATCAAAATACTGAATCGGAAAGTGTTCCGGAAACAAGGGAAGAATTGATAGATTAAATAGAATTGGAAAGTCAGAGTCAAGAACCAGGCCCCCCACTGCCGAAACGAAGGAAGGTTGTAAGGCGTGTGGTAACCGTACCTTCCGAACTTAGCAAGATGTATACATTTCTTAAACGAACTGTGGGGGCTTTGACGAACAAAGTCAATGCTTTAAGTGAGGAAATGAAATCCGCGTCGGCCGTAAATTCTGTTAATACGACGAGGCAAAGTGAAGAGGAAGAAATAGTGCTGACTAGCAGTGTGCCTGTGAACCCAGATAACAGCTTGCCTGAAAGAGACAAGGTTCCATCTACGGAAGAACTCCAATATATTACTTATAACATTCGGAACGTCAATTTCGAGAAGCCAAAATTTAGCGGGAGAGGGGCAATGCAACCTGTGACCTTCTTAGAAGACTTGGATTCTTACTTAAGGAAGACTAAGAGTGAGGGAGGCGAGTTAGATAGAATCCAAGATTGCTTAACAAACGAAGCGCGGGACTGGGCCCGAGTCTACTGTGAAAGATGGAGTAGCGTGGAAGAATTTAAGAAGGACTTCTTAGCGACATATTGGGGGGAGACAGAGCAAAATAGACTACGTAGGGAAATAGTACAGGGAAACTGGAATAAGAACGAAACGCCTAGCATGTTAGGTCATTTTTTGAAAATATCAGGAAAGGCGAAAATGTTAACCCATCAAATTCCCGAAAGCCAGCTTATTTCGGACGTCATCCGACATTACCCCAAATATGTACAACAGAATTGGGCTGCCTCGAAAGTTACCACGATAATCCAGATGGCTGAATTTTTGAGGAACATGGATGACATAAATAAACAGGAGGCCCATGTGTACACACAGCCCACCTTGTCCACATCCCGTCTAAACGAAAAAAGAAAAGAAAACCAACAAGCATATCGTCAGTGGCAGAAGCCTGTACAAGCTAAAACAGTAAATCAGACTGAAATTGTTAATGATAATGTTTTAAACTAAAGTGTTCCCGAATCAACCTCAATTATAGGGAACATAGCTTTACAGATTATGGTAAAGATGGGCTGGGAACCGGGCCAAGTCTAGGAAAAACCATTAAAGGTATTAAAGTACCTATTGCGGTGAAATTATTAGCTCAAAAAGAATATGAGGGTTTGGGCTATAAGAATAGTGTAGAAAAGGAATTAAATGTCGAAAACAGTATTATTAACTTATTAAAATTGAAAGTAGAGCGTGAACCGGTTCATATCGATAATTTAGCATTGAAAACAGTATTCGAGGAAGACACTCCCGATAAATTTAATGAGCAAATATTTAAATCAGAAATTTTAGTGCAAATTTTTGAATGTGAGCTTATCGGGTTACTTGATACGGGTAGTGACATCACATGCATATCAGAGGAACTGTGGGATTCCTTATTAACAAAACATCCTGATATACCAGTAATGAAAATAAAGCCTTTTCATATAAGAACTGCGGTGGGTCATAAAAGTGTCGAGATTCGGAAAATAGCACTTTTACCTCTGAAGATAGGTATTTTTGAAAAGGATGTAGGATTTTTAGTAGTGCCCATGTTGAGCAGTCCTTTGATCTTAGGATTTGATTGGATGAAGGATAACGAAGTCATAATAAATCTAAAAAATAATGATAGTGGCATATTGCTTGAACAGGGAAACAAAAAACAAATTTATCGATTTTATGATAGGGACAATAAAGAATTAACAACTGAAGGTACCAAATCGATTTCTGAGGGGGTTAATGAAAATGATATTAATGAATCAATAAAATATAAGACTGGAGTTGATTTAAATCATATGGATAGATGTAAATTAGATAAGTTGATTAAGAAATATGACAAATTATTTAGTAATAATTTAGGTAGAGCTAATTGTTATGAACATGTGATCAAAATGGAGAATCAAACGGCCATAGTGAAAAGATCTTACCCCGTCCCTTACGCATATAGACCAAAGATTGAAAATAAATTAAAAGAAATGGAAGAGCAAGGCATAATTACCAGGACATCAACTCCATATTGCTCGCCATTGACTTTCACACTAAAACGGGATGGGACAATTAGAGTGCTCTTAGACGCAAGAGAAATAAATAAGTACATGGTTGCAGAAACAGAAAAGCCAACCATGCAAGTTGATATTCTAAATTCATTCCACGGGGTAAATTATATCAGTGTAATAGATCTGAACAACGCGTACTTCCAAATACCAATTTCGGAAGACAGTAAAAAGTATACGGGGTTTACATTTAACGGGAAATCATTTGTTTATAATGTTTTACCACAAGGACTGAAAACGTCCGTCGGTAGTTTCAGCAGGGCGATGGACACCATATTGGGGCACGATGTCAAGGATTTCTGCGTTTACTATCTGGATGATCTTGCAGTATTAACTTCTGGCACCTTAGATGAACATCTGGAACACATAAACGTAGTGTTAGGAAAATTAGAAAAAGCAGGGTTAACATGTAATGTAGAAAAATGTAGATTCTTGTGCAAGGAAGTACACATGTTAGGTTACATTATATCTACTGCAGGATTAAGAACAGATCCTGAAAAAATTAAAGCAATACAAGATTTCCCGGCACCAAGAAAATTAAAACAATTGGCTACTTTCCTAACTAGTCAGTCTTTTAGATTATCAAAAAACATTGGACACGTATTTTTTATTTTGTCAATTAAACAAAAAATTACGAAGATATGGCGCGTTGAAGTTTCGCGTGACGTCACTTGTTCCTACACTTTGTATGAGCGTTTTAGGAACAAGTGACGTCACGCCTCGTCACGCGGAACTTCAACGCGCCATATCTTCGTCATTTTTTGTTTAATTGTCAAAAGAAAAATTACGTGTCTAATATTTTTTGATAATGTAAAATACGGACTAATAAGAATTATTATTTTTTTACCTAGGAAACATCCCTATTAAGAGCTTTCTTGGGCTTGTGTAATTTTTATAGGAGATTTGTTCCAAACTATAGTGAAAATACACGGCCTTTATATGATCTATTAAAGAAAAACGTTCCGTGGCATTGGGGTGCCTTACAACAACAAGCTTTTGACAATTTCAAATCCAGTTTTATTAAAGTAATTCAGTTACATCATCCTGATTTTAGTAAACCATTCTACTTGCAAACTGACAGTTCAATGATAGGATCAGCTGGGGTTCTGTATCAATTAGATAATAATGGCGACATGAAAATATTAGGCTTTCATAGCAGGGCATTGCGGGGGGCACAACTACATTGGACTATATCTGAGCTTGAGTTTTACTCTGTTATATGTTGCTTAGAGAAATTTGAAACCTATCTGAGAGGATCTAAAGTAATCATTCAAACGGACCACAAGGCTCTGACATTCGTGAAAAATTGGAGGCTATATAATGCGAAAGTAACCAGATGGATTCATTACTTGGAGCAGTTTCAGTATGAAGTCCAGCACATAAAAGGGACGCAAAACGTCATTGCTGATGTGTTATCTAGGTATCCTCCCGAAGGAGAGTTGTTACAGGAAGAAAAGACTAAATTACCTGAAATTTTATACATGGAAAGTTCTGTAAATAAAAATCTACTTTTAAAATTAAGAGACATGTCTCGATTACAACAAGAGGACTCCGAAATTAAACAGATAATTCAGCATTTACAGGATAAAATCCAATCAAGCCAATTAACTAAAATAGAACAGAAATGTACCTTAGAAAATGGCATATTATATTTTACTCCAAATAATAGTAAGAGGGGAGTCATCTATTTACCAGAGGCATTGAGAAAAGAATTAATACATCAAATACATGAAGAAATGGGGCATCAAGGAATGTATAAAATGATTAAATACATTAAGGATAGATTTTACTGGAAAGGAATAACTAAATTAGTTAAGTCAATCGTTAGAACTTGTCATGATTGTCAAATCACAAAAAGTATCACAGCAAAAACGGTAGGTCCTTGTCAATCAATAGTAACAAAAGACATAGGAGACCTAGTAATGGTTGATTTATATGGTCCCTTGCCAACAGGCCAGTTTGGGATGAACCACATATTCGTAGTACAAGATTCGTTCAGTAAATTTGTCAAATTTTATGCCTTAAAGAAAGCCACAGCGAGCTCAGTATTAGGAAAAATGAGAAAATTCTTTGAAATAATCACACCAAAAGCTATTATGTCAGATAACGGGTCACAGTTTGTGTCTAAACTTTGGGTTGATAATATGGCTGATGCTAAAATTAAATTAATTAGAACCACAGTCGTAAACCCTCGGCCGAACATTGTGGAAAGAGTTAACAAAGAACTAGGAAGACTGTTCAGAACTTATTGTAGGACAAATCATAAAGGTTGGGTGGCAGTATTACCTAAATTGGAAGAGCTATATAATAATACATTCCACGAATGTATGAAATTTACTCCCTGTGAAATCATGTATGGACAATCGACCACTATGTCATTTGATAATGAGATTTCAAAAGATAATAGTGTGGATGTGACACAAATTAGAGAAGACGCCCGGAAAAATCTAACGAAAGCAAGCCAAATTCGTCAGAATAAGTTTAATCAACGATATCGACTCATAGAATTTCAAATAGGTGACTTGGTTAAGATAAGGAAATTGAATAAATCTGACGCCAAACGCAAAATTACAAAGAAGTTCGCGCCTTTATACGAAGGTCCATATTCAGTGGCAGCAGTGCCCTATCGGAATGTTTATGTATTAATGGATCCTAAGACTGGAAAAATTAGGGGAAAATTCAATACCATACACTTATCAAGATATTATAAGTAATTATAACTGAGGTTGATTCGGGACACTATTTGATTTTAAATTGTAATTATATACTAGTATAGGTTTGATTGTGATAAAGAATGTCTATATTAGATTGTAATTAAATACTAGTACTAGGTTTGATTGTAGTAAAGAATGTCTAAATGATTAACAATAATGATAATAAAAAAAAAAAATCATATAGGATAATAAGAGTGTTAATCTGACTGAACATATAAAGAAATATATAAGCAACTGGCTGGAGGCAGAACACCATTGAGTTATTTGGAACACCTGTTTTTAATAACATCCAAAATTACACCCTACACAGGTGTATGAGCAATACAGTTCTTTTATTGTTATTATTATTTTTAACTAGTATTGAAAAAAAAAAAATTACCATTATGGACCATAATGAGACATTAAGGCTGCAAATTGTCAAAATAGTAGCCGATTACAGTATTATTAAGAGTACCTATGATTGTATAAAGAAAAGAGAGAATTGGGACAAATAAAGATTACCTAGTTTTGTATAGAATCAGTTGGGCAGTGGGAGGACTCGGTTTTAGTTAATTAAATATAATTGTTCACTGGCAATTAAACGTAATTACAACCAAAGGATACTCTAAGCAATAAATACAATGAACATTGTAGATTAACTAAAGCCGGAGGGGTTGGCAAGGCGGTCCTTCTAGTAATGAAATAAAATTTGTTCCTTTTTTTTTTTGTTATATAGGATAATTAATAGGTAAGATAGATAGGTAATAGTTACCTGAGTGAGACGATGATCCACTGTGGTTGTGGCATCAGGAAGGGAAGTGTGTAGACTGTAGAAGCGAGGTTTGCGACTATGCAACTGGGCTCTGTTCACCTGAAATTGATTTTAGTATGGTTATAAATAAATCCATAATGTTGAAGGCAAATAATTTCAATTAAGGATACAAAATATCAAAGAATCAGAAAACAGTGAAAATAATTGGAAGAAAAACATGTATTATATATTACCATTTAAAGAAAGCTCTCAATGATGCTCGGGACTCGGAGATAAGAAATAAAAAAAAACTCAGCGCTGAAACATTGGGAAGAATAAGCATCAAAATCTGGTTATAACCTGTTTACTACAAATAATAGGTTGAATACATAATTACATTCATGTTGAATTTAGGTTTGGAGAAAATAGATTGCATCATTCTAGAATATAGTGGTATTAGATTAATCCACAAATTGATAACTCCTTGGAGTAAGTGCCGCATCACAAACATACATAATTATACATGTCATTTAAATAAAACAACCAGGAAATGTCCAATCTACTAACTAGAATGATGGTGCAAAATGTCAAGATATTATCAGATAATAATAATATTAGCTAATTGTACTTGTGCTTTTCTATCAAAATAAATGGAACAATAACAAAAAAATAAAAGGGATTTGGCTGTTGAATGTACATCTGGAGATAGTTAATGTTAAAATGGACTGCTAACCAATCCTATTACGACGATAGACATTGATATATGCATAAATTGTGTACGAAATGAAGATTTATTTCATCAGGATCACTGTTAAACAAATGTAACAACTACAGGGAAAATAAACAAGGTACTTACTTGATCGAATAAACAGCAAACAAATTCTTCTGCGTCGTTGTAATTTTGGCGGAGTGATCGATAATTTTCGGATGATACCGGTGGTGACACTACGTGATAGTTCTCTTAAGAAAACAGTATATAACTCGTGTTGCACCTTATATACATTAACACAATACAATACGGTACGTACTAATACATTGGACGCCGAATGAAACAAACAGAAAAAAAAAATGCATATCACTACTATTGCGTTGCGTATGCGCCATATTTGTTGAATGTTGATTGATAGGCACGCACGAAACGGAAACGAGTGTTGTGTTGCCATACCATAAAAATAATATTTACTTGTCCTTTACCTAGTCCTGTGATTTTTGGGTCGTGGGGTTTGATGCCATACAGACCGTACCGTTGTATTATAAAATTAATATTTATTCTATTGCAACATTTCTTACAAAATAATGTTGGAAATTTTTTTATATCCTGTTGAGGTGCAGCAATTTAATTCTTCGCTGATTATTAAATACTTTACTTATTCATATTATTATTTTACATACAAGTTTATCGTAAAGCCTAAATCTAAAAGGTGTCGCTCAATATAAGTATGTAATGGGTCTGACTAATTAGACCGGGTATCTCACATCAAGTCTATGGGTTGGTATGGGAGTGCACACACTTAGCGCTGCAACTCCCAGGATACAAATACGCATAACACAAATAAATCGCCATACGGCTAAATTGCTCGTACGCGAACAACTAATTTGGACGTAGAAAAATTTTATTTTAAAAGGTAATTCGGAACAAAATGTAAAATAATGAATGATTTATGATATTGCTTATGGCAAGCGAAAAATTTTCTTTTTGGTAAATTCAAACTGTCAAAGAGCGTAGCGGAGAAAAATAATAGAATGAGATCTGATCTTTTCCAAAAATAGAATGAGGATGTTAGATTAGTTAGTTAACTAAATTAGAAGCTATAGGGACAGTAATGGGATTCTTGGGCCATTAAAGTTTAATGCAATTATAGAAATACAAACACGGCAAGGTTAGAAATATAGTTGTTATAAAATTGAATTCTGTTTTGCAATGGGGGTATTGTGAGGTTGGATTTATATACGGCTGCCCAGGTATTTAATGACTGCGTAAACTTTCATAGCATCAGGAGAACACGGCAATTACATCGTTAGACTTTTAGCTTGCATTTTGGCATAAACCTGCGAAACCCACCAATTTAAACTATCTACTAAACGATCTCACAATAATCCTGTAGGCATTTCTTGTGTAGAGTGGTCAAGACATGGAGCAAGCTGCCGGAACATGTAGTCTCAGCCCTGAATGTTAATCAGTTGAAGGACGATTGGACCAACACATTGGCAGGACAAGGAGTGCTTGACCGGGGAACAGCTGGATACAGACACCTATCAGTTGCCCTCAACTGCTTACCTAATAATATAAATAATAATAATAATAAACTTTACCTATGTCAGATTAAGAAATATTAAAGCCAGGCAAGTGAATGACTAACAAAAACAGAACAAAACATGAAGTATCCAGTCAATTGGTCAAAATAGAACTAGGTAAATCAATTCAGCTGGGTACGGGATATACCCAAATAAAGAATATTGTGGTTAGCTAAAGTAAAGTGTGGACAACAAGATGACTTAAGTGAATGCTCAAATGATCAATATTTAGACTATCAGCTGCTAAAAATCCATGGAAAATTTTATGGGAAAACCTTAGGAGATCATAGTAACTGATATTACAAGGAAAACAAATGATTTAATCAACTAAGAATCAACAATAATAATTTTAAATAATTCAAAAATATCAACAGAATAAGAATTGCTAAAAATGATCATACACCTAATTTTGTAGATTCTGGTCCGCCTGTAGGAGAAAGAGAGAACGATTTATTCATAGGAGAAATGCATAATAAAAAAATAAAAATAAAAATAATAATAAAAAAAAAATATTGACTTGTAAGTTTACTCACATTAGATGGGGAATCTAACAAAGAAGAGAACAACAGGTCTGGGCTGCCTTCATTATAATTATTTCCGTCAGGGGGGATGGAGCTAGGGTATTAATTAGGTCTAGTAGATCGTTAGTTGTGGAATTTGGAGATAGGGTATTTATTGGCATGGCTGGCCAAGGGGAAGGGGTAAACATTGGCGTAGTTGGCTGAGGAGATGGGCTTAAGGTGTTAATTAGATTAGTTAAATCATTAGATGTGGAGTTTGGGGAAGGGGTAAACATTGGCGTAGCTGGCTGGGGAGATGGAGTCAGAATATTGGGGAAGAGGTCAATAATTGAGGGGTTTGGGGAGGGGGTGGTTGTTGGCATGGCTAGATGGGCTGTGGAGTTCGAAGAAGGGGTGATTGCTGGTATGGCTGGATGAGTTGTGGAATTGAAAGAAAGGGTGATTGTTGACATATCTAAATGGGTAGAGGGGTTTGGGGAGGGGATGGTTATTGGCATGGCTAGATGGGCTGTGGAGTTCGAAGAAGGGGTGATTGCTGGTATGGCTGGATGAGTTGTGGAATTGAAAGAAAGGGTAATTGTTGACATATCTAAATGGGTAGAGGGGTTTGGGGAGGGGATGGTTGTTGGCATGGCTAGATGGGCAGTGGGGATTGCAGGAGGGGTTATTGAACTTATTGTTGGCATGGCTAATTGAGTTGTGGGGTTTGGATTAGGGGTGATTATTGCCAAGCGGTATGAATGAAGTTGTAGCAGAGACCTAAAACCAAAAACAAAACAAAAAAGATATAAATATATATATGTAGTTTTCCTTTGCTGGACCTATAATGAATAGAATTAATGCCAGTTTGGTGTCTGAGCATTAAAAGGGTATATAAAGAGCCTTCACTGGAGGTAGATGTTGTGAGCCTAAGCTTAAACTTAGCATGTCATAAGATTTTAACTTTAGCTTTAGCTTAAATAATGATTGTCTGTTTCAGTCAAAGACATAATAAAGAAAAAAAAAAGATAATGATAATAGACTAAGAGGGAAATTAGCTTAGCTATAGGTTTACTTGGGTATTAATTAATTTATAGAACCTGACGGGGAATTATTGTAGATAGATTATAATGGATAATGATGGTTTGCTAATATCTATATGACTAGTCACTAACATACTAATAATTTTACAGACTACTTGGATTGGCCAGATGGCCAGTCTGATAGGTCACATCTTGCAACTGCTTTTGGACGGATTCAGTACTTGAGATGGCTAGGAGGAGGCTGATGTGCATGTGTGAATTGGGTGGCTATGCTGATGTAGAGGAGTAGTTGATGGAAGGAATTCGTATCGAAATATTGGTTATTAAAAGCCATCGATTGACGATAGACTCAATACATATTATAAATAATATTTAATTGTATAAGTAAAGTCTAACTATAACTATGATAAGACTATAACATGGTTGTTTTCTCGTAAAGAAAAGGCTATGCTTGTATCATGAAAGGTTCAACCTACCGGAGGCATGTTTTCCCTTTTGTTTTTCTGGGTTTTCCGCCTTAACTGTTGTTGGTAGCTTTTAGTCATCCTTTTGAGGTTGGTCGATAAACGTACAAATACATATATTTCTTCCTTCGCTAGGTCACTGGTGAATGTCTCGTTGATCAAGTACAGTATCAAAAAAGCCAAGGCTCGTTACCTGCAATTCGTGATCTGGTACTCCTGGGCGGCCACTCCTGAAGGTCCTTGTCTTCCTTGAGGCACATATAACCAGCACAGCCACAAATGCGAATTAATTTGAATAAAATCAGCGGATCGGAGCTCAACGTGTGTAGCGGTTGCAAAAACGAATGGCGCCCGGGGTTCACACAACAGGAGCGCCTATTACAGGTTTATACGCGACCCGCGAAATTACAAATAAAGAAACCTTAGATGATTTAACACAACAAGATCAACGAATTTTACTTATTTAAATAATATTGATAAATGGCGTAACCATTCTCCCCCCCTTGAAAGGATCCCTTTCAAAAGTACTTAACTCTCTACCTAAATTGAACCTTATCGCTTAATCATACGAGCAAACTTATAATATAAACCTCCACCTTGCATTTTGTTATTATCTAACTTAACATAAAATATTATCTAGATAGAGTTGCAATAGCAATACTCACTGTTGTGATGGTAAAGGACAAAGTTTGACAACCGGTCTCTGATATAGACCCGATTTTGTTTTTACCAAAGCAACGCGTACAACACCGTCCGTGCCCTTAAAGGTTTTAACTATAAGACCAAGAGGCCATTGTAGTGGCATTAAATTGTCCTGCATCACAACAACTACCATGCCTTCCCGCACAGGAAAGGCAGGAGTGTTCCACTTCTGCCGAGCCTGCAATGTATGCAGGTATTCGCCACGCCAACGCTTCCAAAAGGACCTCACTAATTGGTCCAAGAGTTCATATCTTTTAAGAAGATTGGGGGGAGACTCTAATCTGTCTGATGCTGGGAGGAGTTGCAGCGGCGCAGTATTTAAAAAATGCGCTGGGGTTAAAGCCTCGGGCTCCGATGGATTGGAACTTAAAACAGTTAATGGCCGAGAATTCAACAAACACTCTATTTGCGTGAGAACGGTCGACAGTTCCTCAAAGGTTAAGATTTGAGCTCCAATCACCTTGTACAGATGGGATTTAATGCATTTTATATTGCTTTCCCAGCAGCCACCGAAGTGGGGCGCATTAGGTGGGATAAGCTTCCACTGAATTCTATGCTCAGAAAGTTCTTCCTTCCAGACTACGTCGTACTCCTTTTCTAAGAAGTCGTAAAGCTCTCGCAAATAAGACCTAGCCCCTAAATAATTGGACCCATGGTCGGTATACATGCATTGCACGGGGCCTCTACGCGAGAGGAAGCGCTTAAAAGCTGCCAAAAAGCAAACCGTGCTCATCTCGCTCGTCAGTTCAATGTGAACGCAGCGCGTCGTGAGGCAAGTGAACAAGCACACGTACGTCTTACGACTCCTAATCCCTCTACCGCGGTACGGGGTCACATAGAAAGGTCCGGCAAAATCACTGCCTGTATGAAGGAACGCCTTTCGAACTTCCTTGACTCGTGCCTCTGGTAGGTCTGCCATGATAGGTGACGGTGAGCGAGGTTTAAACCTAAAGCATATGTTACATTTTGAAATAATTGATCTAATTCTGTTTCTAGCGGCAAGAATCCAATATTTTGTCCGCAATATTGCCATTAATAATTCAGGTCCGGTGTGCAAGTTTTTATTGTGACAGTTAATTATGAGCATCTCGACTATATGGTCCTTAGCGGGAAGCAACACCGGGTGTTTATAATTATAATCCTCGTCAGAGTTAGCCAATCTTCCGCCTACGCGTATAATATTATCCTTTAAAAAGGGTCTTAACTTGTTGACTGCCTTGGAACATGGCTTGTCCTCCTTTATATTTTTCAAGTCTGTGCCAAAATGTACAGATTGTACCGCGCGAACTACTTCATTTTCCGCGACCTCCATATCAGAGCTGGTGATCAACCCACGGGGTAGTTTTTTAATGAATTTGAAAATGTAGCACACAACTCGTAAGAACTTAATCCACAACGAAAATCTTTTGGACAGATTATAAAGGAAGGGCTCGCTAGGGGTAACCGTAACGAGCGCGACAGGTTTCAATTCTGGGATATCCACGTCATTGTTAGCCGTGAAAGGCTTAATAGGCCAATCAGCCTTGGGAAGCGATGCCCATGGGGGTCCATGAAGCCATAATGGATGGTTCGCTAACTGAGCCGGCGTTAGTCCACGCGATAGGCAGTCGCTTGGGTTTTCCTTACCACTTATGTGATAAAAATGGTCAGGATTTAAATTTTCATGTATCTTCGAGATACGATTGGCGACAAAAGTGTGCCATCTGTGTGGAGAGGAATGAATCCAATCCAATGTTACTGTGGAGTCCGAAAAAGCATATATCGACTCAATGGCATAACGAGGCGCATACGTGTCCGTCACGCGTTTTATTAATTGCGAAAGAACCAACGCTGCGCAGAGCTCAAGCCTTGCGAGGGATATTACCTTGAGGGGTGCTACCTTAGACTTGGCGCAAACCAAGGTAATCTTACTGTCACCTTTTGAATTTGTCACATGGAGGTACACGACTCCACCGTAAGCACCTTGGCTCGCGTCGGCGAAACCAAGAACACTAACAGAACACTGATCAACAACGCCAATGTGACGAGGAAAATCTATGTTTGAGATCAGTGGTAATTCTTTTTGGAATTGCGACCAAAGGCGAGTTATGCGTTGGGGAGGCATATCGTCCCAGTCCAGTTTCAGAGTCCACAGCTCTTTTATCAACAATTTTGCGTAAAGTATTACGGGGGCCACGAGCCCTAGGACGTCAAATAGACGAGCGATACAAGACAAGATGTTTCTCTTAGTGCAAGGTCGGTCATCAGATACGACCTTGAACGCAAACACGTCACTATTTGGATGCCAGCAAAGCCCTAGAATCTTCAAGGTGTCAGTCTTATCAAACTCGACACTCTGCGCTAATCGATAGTCCTCAGGGATTTGCTGAAGTACTTCCTTGCAATTACTAGACCATTTGACTAATTGAAAGTCTCCAGCCTCAAATAATTGTACCAACTCTTGCGAAGCGTCAACAGCTTGCTCCAGATGCATGACAGAGCTCGCAATATCATCCATGTAAATATCTCTTTTTACTATTTCACAAGCGATTGGGAAACGCGGGCTCTCATCATCTGTCAACCGGGATATAGTTCGCAGTGCCAGATATGGACTACACCGAAGTCCAAAGGTAACGCGGTTAAATTCAAATATCTGTATGGGATCATCAGGATGGAAACGATATAATATACGTTGGAAGCGGCGATCTTCCTCGCGGACCTCGATCCTTAAATACATTTGTTTGACATCAGCCGAAAGGGCAATAGCAAAAAGTCTGAGATTTAGTAAAATCGTAAAAAGGTCTCTCTGCAGATTAGGGCCTGCGTGCAATAAATCATTTAATGAATACCCGCTGTGTGATTTCGCACTGGCATCCAACACAGGTCTTACCTTAGTGCTAGCCTTGTCTTCACGCACAACAGCGTGATGCGGTATATAATAACCAGGATTGTTTTGCGCATTTGCCTCTGGCACTGGCGTTAAATAGGATTTTTCAATATAATCCTTGATGACGTCATCATACAATGCCTTTAAATTAGGTTGCGCGGAGAACTTGCGCTCCAAACATAAAAATCTGCGTTTCGCGACATCGTGAGAATTGCCAAGCAGATCTGGGCTATTTTTGAATGGTAGTGCCACCTTATATTTACCCGAGGGATCGCGAGTAGTTGTCGCTACGTAAAAGTCTTCACAATGTTTGTCATCAATATTCAAACACGTTTTATTTTCAATATTCTCTATTTCCCAAAATTTTCTCACTAATGACTCCACTTCACACGTTGCGGTGGAACACAACGCAAGCGACGCGGCGGGCGGGGTGCACGCGGGCGCTTCTCCGAGAATTATATAACCTAGCACGGTCTCCAGCGCGTCGGGAGAACCGGGCGGGCTCACTATCTTACCGGGAAGTAACATTTCAGCGAATAGGTTTACTCCAATTAACAGATCGATTTCACCAGGTACGCTCCAGGTATCGTCGGCTAATGGTATATCGACACTCCCTACGTAATCCAGTGTATCGGTCAGATACACAGTTATACGACTAGGCCATTTTCGGAACCTACGCATACTAATCTACCTGATAAATTCATAAAATTATTTAAAAAGTTATTCTAACACATTTTTTCCGAAAAGTATAACTATGTAATTTGATCCGTTGCTAGAAAACGCCCAATGTATTACTAAATATCTGCCTGTTATTCAAACCTACGCGGGGAATCCCTGAGCGGGTGGAGTGTAAATGCCTGTTGGCCACTTTTACGCGGACATGAAACGGAATGCGCGCGCGCTCGCTACTAATAAATGTTTTCGAAAATGTCGGGTAGAAGATACAAATTCTTGTCAAAACTCAAAGCAGATGCAATCAACAACAATAAAAAACTGTCACATAAATATGATTCATCAGGACCACGAAGATGTAAGTATTTTAATTTATTTTTTCCACACTTTTTGCATGTCCTAAGTAGTACTAGTAGTAGTAGTAGTACTTTGTAACTAACCACATACACACTTATGCGGCGAGAATCAACCGTTTTTGTTCGGTTATCTGTAAGTTTACACATTTTTACGTCGCATTTTTTGATAGACTTTTGGAATAAGTGTATTTTTATCTTTGGAAAAAGTAAATTAATATCCACGTTAATATCGACTTTAACATTTTTAGGGTTCCGTACCCAAAGGGTAAAAACGGGACCCTATTACTGAGGCTCCGCTGTCCGTCCGTATGTCCGTCTGTCCGTCCGTCTGTCCGTCTGTCACCAGGCTGTATCTCATGACCCGTGATAGCTAGACAGTTGAAATTTTCAAAGATGATGTATTTTGGTTGCCGCTATAACAGCAAATACTAAAAAGCAAAATAAAATAAATATTTAAGGGGCTTCCATACAACAAACGTGATTTTTTTGCTCGTTTTTGCTCGATATTGATAACGCGTAACGGCAACAGGTAGACGCTTGAAATATTCACAGAACATTAAGTTATATATTCACTTTAAAAATAAATAATTAAATTAAAATAAAATAATTATTTAAGGGGGGCTCCCATACTACAGATATGAATTTTTTTGCCGTTTTTATAGATAATGGTACGGAACCCTTCGTGCGCGAGTCCAACTCGCACTTGGCCGGTTTTACATGTGTAATTATTGATTTGTTAATTGGAAATATGTAATTAAGACATGCGAAAAAAACAAATATGCATGTGAAAAAGATAAATGCTTAAGAGGGTACGATGGGCACCATTTCTCCATACAAACGTAATCCTCTGTTTCCTCCCTGGATAATGGCTTTAGAGCGAATTTTTTTTACTGTGTAATCTGTATCTACCACAGCTATGCCCCTATGTTTCGTTTTTTTCCATATTTCTATTAACATAAGAAATATGAGCTTTCAAAAACTGAAAAAATTGCCCAATTTCAACGTCATTTTCAGACACTCATCAGAAAAGAATCCTTGATATAAACAAAAAAAGGAAAACATAGGGGCATAGCTAAATCTGTCCTCTAATAATTTTTGAAAAAAATAATTTTATTGGTCCAGTTTTCGAGAAGAAAACAGGGGATTACGAAATGCTGTTTTGATCAATTTTACGCGCCTAATAACGGTCTGAGCTGCAGTTGTCCCGCTCTCGCTGTACTGACACGGAGGGGTTCGGGCGAGACAGCGACATTTCATTAAAATACCTATTTCTCAAAAGTCTCTCAGCCATCGTACCCTCTTAAAGCCAGCTTTCAGCTCAACTTTATTATTGAGAATTATTAATATTTTTTCATGACTATTTTCTTCTAATATTTATGACTAATTTACCATGGAAAACTTTCTTATTATAGGGGCTTATAATTCATTTACACAAATATAAAAATAGTAATATTTAGAAAGTTTTCTATTGTAAATAATTGAAAAAACACAACTTAATGATTATCAAAACACGTTCTTCGTCAGTCTATACTTTTAAATATATACATTTAAAAAAATATTTTTTCAGCTGAATCACCTGTCCGTTACTCTTAAAATTTCACTGAAAATTATGCTCACCTACTCGAAAGAGCAATAGCAGATAGTATTGAAGACATTTGTTTCAAAACCGGTGATGATAACGTCATGGAGCAGCAAAATGATGGTAGTCGTTCTTTAGCGACTTCTTGTATGCCATCTCAAACTTCAGGCGATACCAGTGGGTTGCAATTGCAAGATGATGAATAGTAATATAGGAATTTGTCACAAAAACAAGAAAACGCTAGCATGGTTCCTCCTGATCAATCATCTCAAGAGGCTTTCAATAAATGTCAGAATGTTTCAGAATCTCAAGACCCAGAATCAGTCAAATCACCTGAAAAGTATTCTACTTCGGACCAGCATGAAAATCTAGGTACTAAATGTGAAAATGCCTCTTCAATCATTTTGCCCAAAATTTATAATAATGCTTTGCAAAATCTTGCAATACTGAAAATTTTCATGAAGTATCTTTGGCGTTACATCAGTCTCCTAACTTCTTAACATTTTTAGCTGAGCAAAATATCCAGTTGGACAATACAGATTTACCAGTACCCACGGATTCAGAAGCATGTTTACAGGATGTTAATTCATTTCCCCCACACGATCAAAGTATGAAATCATTTAACTCAATAAATACGAATTTCATCCAAGAAGTTACATCGTTGGAAAGTTCTCCTTCTAATCAACCACTTTCGAGTTCTTTCGACCCAAATTTTGCCGCAAGTTCTCCACAATCTCGTTTCTTGACACAATTCAATTCTAGTGAAGCTGAGCACTCTCATGTGTGATACGCCTAAGTAGGTATGTCACCTTTTATTGCTCAGCAAATTAATGAAATACACAATGCAAATTCACCAGAATTAATTTCCCCAGCTACAGCAGACTCGCATGCAATAGGGATGTTGACACCACCAATCAACTGACGTACTTTTTATGAGCTGTCAAAACACATTTCTCCCATAGAGTTTGAATGGCAATAGCAACATATGACGTCACTTGTTCGCATACTCAATTGACTAACTATTTATTTGTTTTAAAGCAACAAAAAATCTAATTTTGCAGTTAATCGAAAATTAATCTGGGTTTCAGGGCTAAAATAAAGCGTTTTTTTACTGGAGTTGTGTCTTCGAATTATTTTTTAATGGTGTCAACATCCCTATTTCGTCATCTCTGCATGAAGAATGAAATCAGTCTCAAAATTTAGTTTTAGGCAGTCCGTCTGAACAGCTTCAGCCCCAAAGTAGAAAACGGAAAAATAAGTCCCCTAGACCAGAGAAGGGTAAAATAAGAACACGCCGTGAGGACTTGTGGATTGATACAATGCGTAAAAAGGCAAAAAACAGTGGAATACAATATAAAGAAGATCATGGTATTCATTAAAAGTTTTTTTATGTCCTTCTTTTATTGAATTTACCTATTCCATGTTCAGATTTTGTTAATAGTCATAATCTAATATATAAAAATCTCGTGTCACGGTGTTTGTTACCGAACTATTCCGAAACGGCTCGACCGATTTTTATGAAACTTTTTCTCCATACTCGGTAGGTCTGAGAATAGGTCGTAGGCTATTTTTTATACCCCTAGGTGATATAAGTATGGCAAAACAACGTTTGCCGGGTCAGCTAGTTATCATATAAAATCCCAAAACAGCACGTTTCTCAACAAAAGCAAACGTGTGTTATTAAATTACAGATCTATACAAATATTATAATTATGTATGTGACAGTTACAAATAAAAAAAAATAATGATAAAAACTTAACATAAATTAGAAGTATAACAGTACAAATAGGCAGGGGAAACAAAAGTTTACATCTAAAAATGATGTACCTGCCACTTACATATTTTATTTTATAGAATACAACCGAACATAAATGAGTAACTGACAGTTACAGGGATTTACTTTGATGGGCGAGACCAAGTAAATATGTATATATGCCACTCAGAGGAATTTCATCGCGTCAGTTTGCACGGTATAATTGTGTACTCCCCAATAGCACATTTTACTATGGGTACACTTATGCAAAAAACTAAATTTACCACTTACAGACTTCATCTCGGGAATCTAATATGAATATTTTCTCAATTAGTGCAAAGAACAAATGCTTATCTGGTAGATACAGTCTTTTTCTACGTGAATTCATCTCATACGTATCACTTACAGAAATAAGGCACATAACTTTACGACGAATAAGTGTGTATGAGTCAGTTAAATTTTTTGGCTCAAAATTTACTAACAAGTATAAATGTAGAAGTGCATTAAATAAAAAACTACCAAAGATAAAAAATAATAAAAAATACACACAATAGTAAACCATAATTTAAAGTTATATGCCAATTTTTACACCTCTAGCTTTAAAGCACAAAGAGAAATTACGATTTCAATGTTCTTAAAATCTTTAAAGCGTTCTGCTGTAAACTTTGGTTTTTGCAGATACACTGGATTACGTAGGGAGTGTCGATATGTTTTATTTGGTCAATCAAAGAAGCGTTCACATGACAAGTCGGCAAGGAGCAGGTTATTTGATTTAGCACTATGGCCTCAATATTGAATTTGCCATAAGCATTAAAACGCGATTTAAATTCTACATGTACTGACCCCTTAACCACTTGCGAAGCCCCACCTATTCCTTTAACTACAATAGGTGTGCTGCGGTGAATATTCAGTCCTAACCTCGAGCAGCATTTAGCTGTAATACAATGTTTCTGTGAGCCAGGGTCCAGTAGACAGCGGACAACAACATCCCTGCCATCACGGCCGGTCGCGTACACTTGAGCAGTAGCTAACACCTCCGTAGAGCGCGTGTGTCGCGGCGCGAGCGCATCACAATTATTCGGCAACAAACTACAAGTAGCGCTGTTAATTACGGTAGGCAAAGGTGAATTATTTACGTCCTCATCGGTATAAAGCTCTTCACTAACTGCTACGTTTGCAGCCAAAGCATTTTGATCATCAGATTGAATGGCATTGTTGTCCTTACCAAAATGAAGTAATGTGTGATGTTTAGCATTACATTTATGGCAGGATGATTGCGAGTTACATTTAAACGTTGTGTGTTGCGAGCTCAAACAATTAGAACACCAACGATTATCTCTTACAATGTTAAACCTATCATAAGGTGTTAGTGCTAAGAATTGGTTGCATTTATAAAGGTGCGAGTGCGAAGTATCCTTGCACAAGGAACATGGACTACCATTGTAACCAGGTGCGGATGCGGATGCGAGTGCGGGTGCGGATGTGGGTGCGGGTGCGAGTGCGGGTGCGGGTGCGAGTGCGGGTGCGGGTGCGGGTGCGGTATTAGCCGAAAAATGTACGCGCGGCGCGCGAGCGGGAGGCGGCGGGTCATTCCGAGCGCCAGCAAAAATACCAGCGCGCGGATTAGTGCGATATAATATTTTAACATGTTCGCGAACAAATTTCACAAACTCATCGTAGTTCGGCATATCACTACTGCTTCTAATCGATGATTCATAACTCTTAGCGGTATCAACATCTATAAGTTTTAAACCCAGGTGAACAAAAATAAATCCACTTAAATCACTTATTTTAAGTTGTTTTAATGCGGCTATTGCGGATGCATATTGATCTATGGTGCGTTCTAAGTTCACTGCCGAAGGACCATTAATTTGTTTTAAAGAAAACAATTGATTTAAATATGATGTCGCTAATGCGCGTTTATCTTGGTACTTATCGATAAGCGCCTGCCAAACTATCTTGTAGTTCTCGGCCGCTGGCACGATACCCGCGCATACGCTTCGGGCCCGGCCTGACAGGTGGCTCAATAAATGATGAATGCGTTCCGAGTCTTCCAACCCTTTATTATCATGGATAACTCGTTTAAAAGTCTCATAAAAAAACGGGAAATTTTGTATGTCACCATCAAAGGTGGGAAGATCAATTGGCGGTACTTTTATATTATTGGATTTGTCGGCGACAGCGGCCGCGGCCGCCTGTGCCGACGTCGATGCGGTGGATTTGTCTACCGCTGCGAGTGTGGATTTCACTGGGTAAAACATATCGTCAAACGCGGTTAATGATTGGTAATTAACTGTAAAATTCTCCTCTAATTCTAGGCTCAATAAATTAATATTGTCAACTATCGTTATATAATCTGAGCGGAGTTGGTCTAATTGACGCGCCTTTAAAACAAATAATTCGATATTTTTGCTACTTTTTAAATTGCCAGCCAAGTGAAAAGTTGACTGCAGTTGTGAGAAAAACAAAGCGCGCTTCGCTTCGTATAATTTCAATTTATTAGAAGCGGCAGCTTTAGCTATGTTTTCCTCGTCAGGCATTTTTAATAGTTAAGTGTGTCTCTGTTGACTTAATTGACCAAGTCAGAAAAAACATGAACACAAGTTGCAGCCTTATTAACCTGCTGCGTTATGGATAAGTAGGTACTAGGTATGATAGATAAAATGTTGACAAACAAAGGATGCGGGCGGGCGAACACATGCAACACAACAGCTGATCGACTGACCTAATTAGCGTTAGTAAATATTAAAACTTATTTTTGTAAACAAACACACACGTTAAGTGAACGGAATTCAATAAATAGCGTTTGGGTAAATTAGCAGATGAGCAGATGTATTTCGCTTTAATAAGTAAATCCGTTAATCAATTAAATTAAATACTAGTTGTACACAAAAGTTCAAGCGCAATTTAAGGTAATAAAAGTGGGTAAGTGTGTATAACTACCGCGGCGCGTAATACTACTGCCCTGCTGCCAGCGTAATTTACAAAACCTAATAAGTTTATGTAACGAAATAATGTTATTTTTAATAGTATATATTAATTATATATAAACTATGGTTATTAATGACAACTTTTACGACAAAATGTCTATTTTTGTTCGAGGTAACGACAATGGTTTTCAACCTAATGACCGCCTTAAAGCTAACGAGATAAGGTTCAATTTCGGTTTAGCGGTAAATTCAACGAGACTAAATTGTATTTGAAAATTATTATAAAAAATATTCCAAATAGCAATCCCGGTTCGTAGGATCAATTCTATGGTCGATAAACGTACAAATACATATATTTCTTCCTTCGCTAGGTCACTGGTGAATGTCTCGTTGATCAAGTACAGTATCAAAAAAGCCAAGGCTCGTTACCTGCAATTCGTGATCTGGTACTCCTGGGCGGCCACTCCTGAAGGTCCTTGTCTTCCTTGAGGCACATATAACCAGCACAGCCACAAATGCGAATTAATTTGAATAAAATCAGCGGATCGGAGCTCAACGTGTGTAGCGGTTGCAAAAACGAATGGCGCCCGGGGTTCACACAACAGGAGCGCCTATTACAGGTTTATACGCGACCCGCGAAATTACAAATAAAGAAACCTTAGATGATTTGACACAACAAGATCAACGAATTTTACTTATTTAAATAATATTGATAAATGGCGTAACCAGAGGTCCTTCATGAAGATTGGATGAGATGAGACTAGGTTTAAATCCTTGAGGAGGTCCTCTTGGCATTTTTTCCTGTATTTAGGTTGCCTACTACAGGGGTCCGTTGGGTCAACCAAACATCTATATTTATTAATTAATTTCGCGAATGATTCATTTGCCATTTTGGGAAGTAAAGTGGGATAGCCGGTAGGTGATTGTCAAGTTAAATTTGCGAGGGAAAGGAAAGGTGAAAGATAGTGACAGGGTTGCGATTATAAAAAAAAAAAGATTGTTGTTACGGTATAAATATCAAATTATGAGTTCACTTTAAATTTGGAAAATGATAATAATACTGATCAAATGAGTTGCAACATGAGGCAAAAGAAAATAATGATGGAACATTGGGGTAAGAAAAATATATGTGGGCGTGTGTTTTGCTGGTGGGAATTTGTATCACTCAAATTGTAAAAAAAAAAATATATATATTAATAATAATAATAATAATAAAAAAAAAAATAGTTTCGAGAAAGATAATAAAATATTATTCCAGTGTCAGGGTGGTGTGAAAGAGCGGAGGTATGAGAGGTGGAAATGATGGGGTTAGTCGATTAATAACAACAGTATGAATGAGCGAATGAGGAAGAATGTAAGAGGGTGTGTGAACGGGATGAATGAACAAGCTGAGTATCGTGTGGGAAAGTGGCCTTGATATTGAAATTTTGTTTAACTTATTAATATTTGGACTGGAACATACACTCCACAAAGAAAGAACATGGGTGTAGGAGTTAGGAGTAAGCCATAGAAAAAAAAATATGGCATCATGCAGTTAAGCGCCACCTATGAAACTTTCTCACTTCAACACAACATAAGACTAAAACGTACACGTGACAATTTTGAAGCGTGATATTGTATTATCTCTATAAATAATGGAAATATAACCCACTCCATTGTAATGATTCATATCATTGCTCAATAGCACTTGAATTAATGAATATACGCCAGTATATTTTTACGGAAGGTAACAGTGCCTACGTAGAAGATGGAATTTATCAAATTCCTATTGCAATTTTATCGGATATACTCCGAAGTAATAGACAAAATACTACTTTGATATCACAATAAATCAAAAACTGGGAGTAAGACGAAAGAGGGTCAGGGACTAGAGTACATTGCTAAAATTTACCTCTTTGAACGTCGGTGTGGAACTTTGTTTTACGGGGGGGCACATTTGTGAATGATTATGATCGTTATAGGCAGATGCAAGATCTGGTCACTAGCTTTTGTGTATGAACCTAGAAGGTCTCATTTCCCTTACTGCGACAATAGTTCCTCGTGGGGCCTTTTCATCATTATTCTAGTCATCGAGATCTGGTCGTTGGTCCTTAAGTAACTTTATTCTTGGTTGAATGTATACGAATTAAATACAATATGACGTTACGTTGTTGTTGCAACATGCACCAAGCTAGGAGTGATGTTTCAGGGGGGGAAGGTTGGATTACGCTGCTGGGATTGACTGTCAAAGCAATGGTTATGGGCGTCGACGTCTGGCATTGTCTCTAGAAGGGACACATAGGTGACCGACTTAAGTCGACAGAGGCAGATGCAAGATTGTGTCCGTCACGAAAATGTGTGGTACCAGTATGGGCGGGGTGGAACTAGCACACCCACCTTCCCTGTTGAGATAAGAGTCATTCGTGTAGCCCTTTAAACGTCATACTGGCATGTGAGACTTGACCATTTGCTCCTTGAGTGATGTCACTCTTACGTTTGGTTTAAAAACACACCTCACACAAGTTTTGCCTGAAGAAAGAAGGAGAGGCAATAATAGAAGGGAAAAATGTTAATAAGTTTAAGGATAGATGATGTTTTAATTTAATTTCAAATTCTACTTCAGCTAAATACTTGTCCGCTTTCATAGAATTTGGGGGGCAAATTGTAACCTTACAGACGTCAATCTGTAATGTTCCACCTTATGTGAACATAGTTTAACTTATTTTTTTATATCAAATTAAATTATTTCATACTCAAAGTAGACTATTGAATTATTAATTTATTAAAAATAAGCATTTCATTACTAAAGTATCCGAATGCGAAAGTATTCGAACGACAAGTCAATAATTTACGATACACGTGCGGCCTTCGAGCTGAAGAAAGTGTAGCCAACGTAAACCTTGAAGTTACGCATGTCAGCGCGAGTATCAAAGGAAGGGTGACCAGCATCTCGTATAAATACCGAAAGGTTGGGCGATTTTGGCCTTGTAAGATAACAATGGCCACTGAGAATATTGAGATTACCTTGTTCCAGGTTTTACTACTGCACTGAAATTATGGTACGTTGCCACATGGCTGGTTTTAGCTGACCAATCACGTTCTATGTTTTCATTAGAATCCATCTATATTTGATTTTTAGAAAGGCCAAAGTTATTCCCCATTAGATCGGAATACTCTGACTTTATGGTATAGTTAAATATGAAAATTAAAAATAACTTATTTTACAAAATAAGATTATTTCATACACAAATAGGGCAAATTAACTATTAATTTTGTCAATAACGAACTTATCATATCCATTTCGACTCTTTCATTGTGAGAGGAGACCTGTGTAGGCGTGCATGGGATTCATTCTGAGGAGAGGCCTGTGTCCTGATGATGATGATGATGATAAAACATTTTATTACTAAGAAAATTAATATAATAAATATAATTAATATAATTAATAAAAATTACTTAGTAATAAAATGTGTTGCCAGTGGGCAACACTTACTGACTCCGACAAGAATATAATTTACGATACACGTGCTGAAGGGAATGTAGCCAATGTAAACTTGGAAGTTAGAGTAGCCAGCGTCAGTGTAGAAAATGTAACTTTTGACGCCAACGAAGCTAGGATTTTAGTATAAAAGGGGAGCGAGACGTGGGAAGAGGATCACTTTATTTTGCTACGAGTTCGGGAAAGGTTCTCTCTGAATCATTAGGTATTAATTGGTGTCGAAATTGTGTTGTGGGGTTTAATTATTTCTTGTGTTAATTATAAGGGGTATTTCTGTGTGAATTTCGGGCTTTGTATATTTTATCGTCAGAAACCTGCGATTCGATGTTCATTGCCAGAAATTTGTATATTTGTTTAATTAATATATAAATTGGGGTTTAATGGGATTTTGTGGGTTTAATATAAAGTTTTGCTTAAGTTGTAGTAGAGGAGAACCTAACCGGGCTTCGACTAAGTATAAGTCGGGTTCTAGAGTGTGCTACTCGGGTCATCTTGCGATGTTAACGACAGATTAGCACTCCCTGGAAGCGTTTAAGTGTAGTATACCACCTATTGGAGAAGGGTGGGGGTCTGTATTATAACTCAAGAGTCGGACCTAATTTCTCCCTAGGTGTTGAAGGGTTTGAAGCACCACAACCGGTGTTTTAACCTCATCAATGTCTAGTCCGCTTATCTATTTATATATATATATTACACTCTGGTATTCATCTAACCCAATCCCCTCAGATGGGTGCCAGAAGCACACAGGTATAGAGGATAGAAGCTGAGTTAACCTGCTCAAACTGCATGCATTAGTTTCGGATAGGCCCTCTCTTATCAGTTGGAGAGGGGCCCCGCGGTAATAGGCTACTTTCCTAACTAGTCAGTCTTTTAGATTATCAAAAAATATTGGACACGTATTTTTTATTTTGTCAATTAAACAAAAAATTACGAAGATATGGCGCGTTGAAGTTTCGCGTGACGTCACTTGTTCCTACACTTTGTATGAGCGTTTTAGGAACAAGTGACGTCACGCCTCGTCACGCGGAAGTTCAACGCGCCATATCTTCGTCATTTTTTGTTTAATTGACAAAAGAAAAATTACGTGTCTAATATTTTTTGATAATGTAAAATACGGACTAATAAGAATTATTATTTTTTTACCTAGGAAACATCCCTATTGTAAATGTGGAATCCGGATTCCTAGCTTGCCAATTTCGTGTAGAATAGATGGTTAGTTTAGCTGTTAGGATAGGATTATAGGGAGTAGAGGTTATTACTATTTAACTAAATGTTGTTCTTCGGCATACTATTTGACGAT
Source organism: Archips crataeganus (assembly GCA_947859365.1). Lineage (NCBI taxonomy): Eukaryota > Metazoa > Arthropoda > Insecta > Lepidoptera > Tortricidae > Archips > Archips crataeganus. The sequence goes on from OX402064.1 coordinate 10,657,039, forward strand.
GGAGGAGAGGGTTAGGTTTATCTGACTGACTTATCGAAGTCTGAGACTTTGAGTTTGAGTTTGTTAGGAGCTAGGTATTTTTGAGGACCCATTCGTAGGCATACGCAGATTTATAGTTAGATATATAGATAGGTTAACATACATATAGACAAGTATACATATAGGCATACATAGGTACTACAGGAAGATAGGCTTCATACGAAGGCAGATGTACATAAGCGTATACATAAGTTTTAATACGTAGGTAACGGTAGGATATCTAGTTAGGGTAGAAAGAATAGAAGGGTAGTACGGGGGGGTGATACAATCCATCCATCCATCCATCCATCCATCCATCCATCCATCCATCCATCCATCCATCCATCCATCCATCCATCCATCCATCCATCCATCCATCCATCCATCCATCCCATCCATTCAAATTCAAATTCAAATTCAAATTTCTTTATTGCATAAAATGTGGTAAGTACATAAATGGTCTCAAAGATATTTGAAAGGCGCACACATTTTACCAGTACTTGGCATGCAACATGGAGAGCAGAGGAGATAAATTACGACATGCTAAAAGATATGTATAACTTAGACAAAACAACAAAAATACAGCAATAACAGCTTCCTGATTCACACACATAGGTAATCAACTTAATGTCAAGTACAATAATTAAAATTAATTAATTAAAATTTACATCATCAGATACATCACAAAACATTCTCAGACACACCTTAAATCACATTATAATATCAAGCAAAACAATCAATATCATTTATAAATAATTAAAATAATCAAAATATTCGTCAACAGAATAAAAACATTCTTGGACCAACCAGTTTTTTAGGTTTTGTTTTTGTTTAAACATATTGACTGGTAGTTCTCTAATGCTACTCTGTAAGGAATTAAATATTTTAATAGACATACAATATGTGTTTTTGCCGTACAATTTAGTTTTTTTAGCGGGAACAACAAGACGTGTTGGGTATCTCGTATTGAATCTGCATATATCCTTATTTGTTTTGTATAACTCAGGGTGATTTTTAACTAATAAACATGCCTCATAAATGTACATGCTCGGCACTGTCATAAGTTTCAAATTTCTATATAATGGTCTACAGGAAGTCATTATGTCTACATTGCATATAGCCCTTACGCACTGTTTTTGTGCAATAAGGGCTCGTTTTGCATGACTTGAATTACCCCAAAGAAGGATACCATATTTAAGCCTTGAGCAAACATAGCCATGATAAGCCTGCAATGCCGTGGCTTTGGTGCTGATCTGTGTCAGCTTCCACAGCGCATACGCAAACGAATTTACTTTTTGACAAACCTTGTCAATATGCCCCTTCCAAGAAAATTCATCATCGAGACATATACCCAAGAAAGTAGTTTCACGTGTTTCAGTTAGAACATGGTCTGCAAAGGTTACAGTATTGGAACAAGTACAAATTAAAAAAAAATAGAAAAGTAAATCGCACTAGTTCGCAAAAACGAACTTTGCGCACGCAATACAGCCAAAAAAAGGACACTTTTTGACCAACTGTATTGAAAAAGAATTAACAATGCCATAATGGTCATGATCTGTAAAGACAATCATCCTTTTTCATTAGTTGAACATAAAGGTTTCAAGAATCTTCTGACAGTAACGGCACCTCATTATAAGATTCCTAGCAGAACCTCTGTGACACGCTGGTTAAATGAAAAGTACGATGCATTATCAACAGTTATGGCAAATAAATTATGCTGTGTAGAAGATCTTACTTTAACAAGTGACATTTGGTCAGATCTACAAATGAGAAGTTACCTAGGTGTACCTGCTCACTTTGGCATCGGAATTGAATTTCATTCCGTAACTTTGGTTGTCTTCTACTTAGATGAAAGACAAACTTCCGAATACATTACACAAATGCTCACTAAAACATGTGAAGAGTGGGGATTTAATACTGATAAAGTCACAGCAGTAGTAACCGATAATGCTGCAAATATGGTGAAGGCTGCCGAAATTGCATTTGAAAGCGACTAAGGATAAATATTGCAAATAAAAAATAAAAAATAAAAATTTATAAATACCTATTGCTCAAGTAGCAAAGTCATTCCATACTAAAAAAAACGGTCCCCCGAAGGAAAGTAAAGACAGACTTCTAGTCTAGACAAATTAATGCCAGAAAACTGTAGCTTACTGAAAGCACCAAAATTAAATCCCGAAATCATGGCGTCGATTAGTGACAATGCAGTAAACAGGGACAGGAAAAATAGAACTAGAGCAAAACCAACTAGGCATTGGGTTGACCATCCTGAGCACCTCATTGTCGTCTTTGATAAACAGTGACCAGATGCTGTATTGTCTAACGCTTCTGAAGCTTGCCTTCGCTTTCACCCTCTCATTCTGTCATCATTTTATACCGTTTGACAGAAAGAAATAGTCTCTCTAGTAGTAGAAGGCAAGCGTCAGAAGTGTTAAACAATAAGCCTGCAGGTAGACAGACTGAACCTTATATCGGTTATCATTTATTATAAACTAGCTGATGTCCGCGGCTTCGCCCCCTTGTATTTTTCTTAAATTTATTTCATAAGAAGCCTTCTTCTGACAATAACAAACGAAACAAACAAAGAATTATACAATTTAGTGCAGTCGATCGGATGTTATGCGCATACAAACATTTCGGTGATTCATTTTCATTTATATAGATGAAGTTCTGAGTCCGTTTTTTTTTTTAAGTTAGAAAGGCCAGACGAACTAGTGGGTCACCTGATGTTAAATGATCACCACTGTCCATAGACACCCGCAGCGCTTTACGCGATGCCAGTGCGTTGTCGGCCCTAAAAGAAAGGGAACAGGGGAAGGGGGTGAGGGAGGGGGAGAGGGAAGGGGTGAGGTATTGGGCCCCCGGCACTCTCACTGGCCGTACGAAACGCAAGCAGGATTACTGCTGCTTCACGCCGGTGTTCTGTGAGAGGGTGGTACTGCCCCGGACGAGCCATTTCAAAGATTTACTGATTAAAGATATTGGGAAGAGTCCTTTTGCAATCCACCTCGAGCACGTGCAATATTCAGCGGCTTGGCGACGTTCCTGACAGATAACCGCCCCAAGAACCCGCGTGTCTTGCAATTAAATCTCAAGCATGTGCAATATTAGGCGGTTTAGGGACGTTCCTGAAAGAAAAACCAGCCCTGCGAACCCGCGTGTCTTGCAAACAATCTCAAGCACGCGCAATATATCCAGTGGTTTGGCGATTTTTCTACGTAAGAAACACCCTAACTAGACACCATCGTCTTCAGACGCGAGCATCAAAGCAATAAATTCATCAAAATAAAATTCTATCTTCGAGCCTTCAACATCAAAATCCCTCAACATCCAGCATTGTGTGAAACTGGCAACATTCGGCACAATAACATCGCGAGCTTCGGTTGGCATCCTTGGCAAAGCGCAAGAGTCACGCCGTTTCGGACAGCCGGGACTAGGACGAAAAATACTAATTGCAGTTTGTGTAAGTGGAATAGACAGCGAATCATTCAGTTCATTCAACTTCATTCGGTCATTTTTAGAGACTTTAATTTCTGTATTTGTAAGTTGTAAGATGCCAACGCAAGCCGAACGCCGTGTCAAGTCAAGTAATTTTTCACTCGCCATATCGCCATCTTGTTTCTTTCGTTCGTCCTAAAGACAATAAATTAATTTATGTTTAAGTTCCTTCAAAAAGTGTTTCTGTATTTAGTGTTAGTACTTAGAAATGGAAACTGAATGCGACCTAAAAGAGTGCATTGCGGCTAGGGGCCGTGCAAAGGCCTCCATAACACGTCTCAAAAAATCGTTCAACCAAGACGCGCTCCTTAATTCGCAATTAGAATTAATATTAGTAAAAAGGGAAAGATTAAGTACAGCGTATACTGAGTATGAGCGTCTGTCGGCGCGTAAACTGCACTGAACTCGGAACCGGAAAAAACTGACAATGCGGACGAGGAGATCGAAGACAATTACTTGTATCTACTGTCGCAACTCGATGCAATCATCAACATAATGCGATCCAAACAAGGTAATAAACCCGCCGCCCGATACCAAACCGTCAACGGGTCCGGACAAAATTAAATTGCCAAGCGTAGTCATACGCTTTCACCGGTAAGTACACAGAATATTACGAGTTCCTGAGTATGTTCACAGCAATGATTCATACTGAATCTTCTTTTTCATCACTGCAAAAGCTGTACTATTTAAAAGGCTTTTTGAGTGGCGAACCGCTAGCCTTAATTAATAACCTCCCTCTACAAGATGATAGCTACCCTGAAGCACTAAGACTTCTTAAGGAACGATACGACAATAAAGTGCGAATTACACACGAGCATATTGGTGTACTACTCGATATGCCTGCAATAAATCGGTCAAATGTCACTAACTTGCGTGCATTTCTTTCAGTTGTCAAGCAGAACCTAGCTGCTTTAAAAAATCTAGGCGAGATGATCGACACCTGGGACTCTATCATCATATGTATCCTGTGAAGGAAACTTGACACAATGACATATCGAGCATTTCAGATGGAGCGAGACAATACAATTCCTCCCACGGTAAAAGAGTTCATTGACTTCATCGAGAAGCGTGCATTGGCCATCGAGAACACTGACTGCAACGTCCAAAAGGTGCAATCGCAACGTCTAGCCAGCTTAATCCTTTAGCTACACAGAGACATCAATTCGCCGCCTGCATTTACTGTAATTCAACTGAACATAAATTATTTAAGTGCCAGAGTTTTAAGATCGCTGCAATTAACAAACGCTTGGAGTTTGCATCAACTAACAATCTGTGCAACGTTTGTCTGTCCCAACACAAGCTTTTTGGCGTTGTTTTAACGCCGATTTTAAGGTTGCCATGATATTATACACATCTATCACTGTGATGATATTACCCTCAAGTTGTTTGACGGCCTTGTTTAAGTTATGTAAAATGTGGCTTGCAATGTTTAAGTATGATTTGATTTTAATTTCTCCTTCAGTTTCATTAATCAACAAAATATTTTGGATATGCATAGGACAAAATCCCCATATAAACTTTTAAAATAGTTATTTATTGCAGTCCAGTTTAATAATATATTATCCACACAAGCTAGCAATGAGAGCCATCTTGTTCCAAAATGCCGTTTTAATTCATGCCATTCGCCTTCAACAGCAGCAACAAAATTTTTAAGTTCTTCTCTTCGGCAAGCAGACACAGAAAAATGACTGTATATTATTAAAATTATATTTTCAACATCACAGCTTAAAAATCCCATTGCATGCTTAACAGTAGTATGAACTATATGTGCATGGCAATTACCCTTCATTAAGTGAGGAGCTATATTTTCAAAGTTTCTAAATAGGGAATGGTGAATACCAAAGTTTGCATTTGTATGGACTGCACTCAAGTCAGACACTCTATCAAAAGAAAGTTTGTGCTGAGAAAGTGATTTGCTTATAGCCTCAAACATCCCATCTGCTTATTCATTAGAATTTTCATAGAAATCTAATAATTTATTTTGAATTCCATTTTCAACATCAAAGTACTGGACAACTAAAGGAAATAGCTTTATATTTTTCCTATTAAAGAAAAGAAGAAAAAAAGAAAGAAGACATTTATTCACTTTTACAATTATAATTAGTATAGTAAAAATGGCCTCCCCAAACCGCATGCGTAAGGACTGACCGAAATATAGTATTTTTGCGTACTATATATTCGCCGACTTCAGTTAAATGTTACTGGAAGAAGTCAACTCTTTTAGGTGATTAATAGAGATTTAAAATAGCTTACAGCCAGTGTAGTTTATTATATACCTATCATTATTTACAGGTATTGGAACTACATTGAAGTTCATCAAAGCCAAGGATTTTGCTCAAAATAACAAGATCACAGAAATACCTAATAACGACGTCTTTATTGACAAAATTGTGCAAAAAATAAATGATCTTGTACTTGATTGTCAGCTTTCAGCCTACTTTAAAGAAAAATCAGAGGTACAAAATTTATCTATGCATAACCTTATCTTATATGTACTTCTAAGGCAATGAAAATTTAAGTTTAGAATCGTTTTTAAATTATTGCATAACTGAAATGACAGATGAAAGATGCCAACTTGTCGAATCAGCAACCAAGGCGCAAAGCCAGTTCAGAACTTAGGTTTGAAATAGTAAGGGCGAGTAACTGCATCGAAAGCTCATGAAGCTGCTCAATGCCGCACACAAAATGGAACTCTTGTTGAGGAAATATTTAGGGCTAAGCTTTTGATTGAAACTGATGCGATGAAAAGAGGGAAAGTCTTGGAAGAAATTGTGAGAAAAGAAGTGGAAATAAAAAAAATTGAATAAACCCTCTGGACTTTATCTCATTGCAATTTATCCATTTTTTGGAGCATCGCCAGACGGAGTAACTGAGACTCACGATAAAGAAATAAAGTGTCTATCAAAAGCTGCAACGGTTAATAAATATTACAAAGATGGATCATTAGGTAAGCAATATTTAGCACAAGTACAGACCCAGATGCTCTTAACAGGAAAAGAAAAAGGTTTTTTTTGTGTTTTACATGCAGACTTTGAGGTGTCAAAAGAAGTGGATGTTTACGAAGTTTTATACGATAAAAGCTACTGTCAGAATTTTTTTGTTAAAATTAGTAAGTTTTGGAAGGAGTGTGTTTTTGATATTCAGAAATAAATTGGTATATGAAAGAGTCTCACAGACGGGCTGTAAAGAAAAATAAAACTGAAACTGAACAGGGCGCCACAAAAACCAAAAAATGGACGTTTGAAGATGAAATGAGTTTTCTACTGCCGCATTACAAAGAAAGAGAAACGATCTCATCTATTACAAATACAATCAGTTTTGAAGATGATGAAGATTCATTTTTATCTAACTTGCTAAATGATTCTGATTCACCGAGTTCCACGAATAACGCTCAAAATCTTAATCAGCCTAATCTACACGTCGAGACTCCTGAGTCTACTGTTTCTGCAGTTGTGCGTCCAGAGTCCTCAGCATCTTCAGTTACACCCAATCTTCCGAAAGCCGCAAAAAAGCAGACTGTTGAAAATAATTCTGCATCAGCTGTTTTAACACGTTCACTGCGGTAAGAGGCACAAAAAGCCCCATGCGTAGCCGAAACCCTGTGCGGGAGCGAAAATAGTGTACTTTCGTACGGTGCGGGGAGGGTATCTTGGCCAATCGTGAGAGTAGGACAGAGACAAATATTGTTTTCTGTATAGCTCTTAAATTTTGATAATATGGCATACTTAGTTTACGTGAGGGGCACATTGGACCTCTGCCGCACTGAATGATTTTTTTTTCATTTCAGTGCGGGAAGGGGTCCAACAGACCTTCGACCCATCACAGACCCCATCCGCACTGAATGTGTACCCTTGTCAACGACAGTGTTGTGCTGCACATGAACGACGATAGACGATTGTTTTAATTACCTCCTAGGTGTTGTTTGTGTTTGTTTCGAAGAATTTTTGAAGAAAAATGAGTGCACCATCAAAGAGGAGCAAAAAGAAACTGGATTTTTTATTCAGCTCGGATGAAGAAAACAATACTGAAGGATTAAGGTATCAAAAAGTGTACCAAGTGAGTAAAAATTTAGATAATAATGTGACCGGCATGTACACAAACAATACGTGTTTTGATTCGGATAGTGACGATAGTATTTTTAACCTAAAACGTCGTAAGGCGAAAAACATACATATTGATAGAATACGTCAAAATCAGTCTGCAAATCAAGTTGATTCGTCATTATGTTCTTCACCTGATTCAGTTTTAATGAGCCCAAGTGGTAACACCTTTCGTAACTTAAAGAATGCATCAGTTCGTCCAGTCCAAACACCAACTCGAAACCGATTGAGTTCGAATAAAAACGTGTATTTATCCCCTACCCATGGCAGTCCATCTACCAGTCGACAGCCATCACTTAGATTACAAGCTGTGAAGTCTACTCGACAACGAAACTCTGAAAGAGGTTCTTCTCCGGGGACGGATTCTTTAAAAGGTTTATATACTGACAGTCGCTGTAGCTCGATAGGTAATATTTCATGCACGAATCTGATGCCAGAACTAGACATAACATTAAATGAGGAAAATATTCAGAAACTTTTGAGAACGCCATCTACAAAAAATAAATACATGACACAAAATGAAAATGATACCAACTTAGTCACACAATCTCAAGAAAATTTACAAACATGTCAATCTACACATGACCAAAATGAAACTGATGACACGACATGCAAGGCACAAAATGAGGATATGTCACATGTTGAGACAGATATACTACCTACTGAACAGAATAAATTGGCTAATGCTTCTGATAATAACTTTACTCTTACACCTGTTGAAAACGAAGCAGTAGAAGCCGTATTCAATTCATCCGACAATGTTGATACCACAACTGAATCTGACTCCGAAGCCAATTCAGTATCATGCGACTATGATTCTAGTGACACATCTGAGGGTGAAGATCAAACGAGTGGTCAAGTGGATACTAATGACAATAGTAACAATCTCGACGATGGTAATGAATGGCAGGATATTTCAGATTATAATCAAGATTTCGGCGAGTTTACGTCAAAATATACTGTAAATATTCCCATTGCTGATAAAACACCGGAAGACATTTACCGTTTGTTTCTGACAGATGAAATAATAAACACGATAGTAGATGAAACTAATAATTATGCTGAAAAACACATTCAAGACAATAAATCAAAAACTAAATCAAAATCACGCGTCAAAGCTTGGAAAATAACAAACTCTGAGGAAATTTTAGGTTTTATTGGAGTTCTATTAGTAATGGGTATGAATAAAGTTCCCCATATAAATGAGTACTGGTCGAAAAATATTATGTATAGAAATGAATACATATGTTCCGTCATGCCTAGAGACCGTTTTTTACTATTACTAAAGTTTTGGCATTTTAACAACATATCAGCGGAGGACAGTACTGATAAATTGCAAAAAATAAGAAAAATATATAATTTACTCGTAGATCAGTTCAAAACAGTTGTAACACCAGGAAAATATTTGGTTATAGATGAGTCTATGAAGCTTTGCTAAGCTTACTTTGGAACTAGGTCAATTGGTGTGAATTGTCCCATGATATTTATTTATTATTTATTTATTTATGATCCCATGGAGGGGTAGACTAAAATTTCGCCAATACATAAAAAATAAAAGCCACAAGTACGGAGTCAAACTCTATAAACTGTGTACACCCGAAGGTTATACATCTAATATACTGATATATACAGGAAAGGGCGAAAATGGACGTGAAAAGAATCATGGTCAGGAAAAGGTTCTAAAGCTTATTAAAGATCTCGATAACAGCGGTCGAATAGTCATAGCTGACAACTTCTATAATTCAGTAGGTCTTGCTGAAGAACTTATCAAAAAGAAAACGTTCGTTTGCGGAACATTAAGACAAAACAGAAAAGGTCTGCCAAAATCTGTTACATCTACAAAGTTGAAAAAAGGACAAATAATTGGAAAAATGAACCGGCAAGGAGTTAAGGTTATCAAATGGATGGACAAAAGACCCGTACTCATGATAAGCACATGCTGTGATCATGATACAAAGATTGTGAATACCGGCAGAATGAAATTCAACAATGAGGAAATTAAGAAGCCACTTTGTATATTAACTTACAATGATACGAAAAAAGGTATCGATTACTCTGATCAAATGAGTTCTTATTATACGCCACTGAAGCGAGGACTGAAATGGTAAGTAACAAATAGTATTTTTATTTAATCATAGTTTGTATATTATATTTGTTTGTTTAGGTTTAGTTTATAATTTTCATATACGAAGTTTTTGACATAATCAAATCAATCTTTATTATTTAGTTTTGTTGAAAACGGTAAGTAAAGTGTTATACCTACTGTCGTTTTCATAGTGATTTGATTACTTATTATTTATATCATTAAGGTCACTTATTCTCTATACAATAATAAAGATTGTTAAAAACGTCAAAATTTCAAAAAAATATTAAAAATAAGTAAACAAATAATAAATTAATTGTTAAAAATGTCATTCGTTTGGGTGGAGGACGGTGGTGTGTTTTGTTGGTGGCTAATTTAGCTTTGATAATGATCCCGTAGAGGGATCAAAATGCGTAAGCGTTTGGTGTGGCGGTGGTTATATTGGGTCTGTGTATCTTATGTGTGGATTTATGTAGCAAGGAGTCTGGAGGTGTTGGACAAAAAACACATTTATGTCACAAAGTTCACTATTTGCACAAGTGCGAACGCGGCGCGCGCATGTGTGTTCGTGTATGTGTGTGTGTGTGTGTGTGTGTGTGTGTGTGTGTGTGAGTGTGTGAGTGCCTGTGTGTGTGTGTGTGAGTGTGTGAGTGCCTGTGTGTGTGTGTGTGAGTGTGTGTGTGTGTGTGTGAGTGTGTGTGTACATGTTTACATTGTGTATAAATACGAGACTTTGTACATAAATTACACCGTGAGACTCACCAAATACTTAAATGATTTGTTACGTTAACCCGGCCACCAGTACACGGCCAGTTAAAGCCAGGGGAAGACGTAAAATATACAATTCTGTAAAATGCACTATCGGCAATCGCATGGTTATGGTTTCGTGTTATCAGTTAAAGCTAGTTTAAGGCTTGAAGGCTAGTAACATTACACGTATGTTGCTGAAAACACACAAATAATAAGCCTTAAATGACTTCGAGGCTTAAGCTTAGCGAGGCTCAAATTTACTCTCACATAAGCATGCGTGTGTAATGTGTGTGCATATGTATGTCCATGTGATTGGCTGTGTATATGGGTGGCTGTGCATGTGGGTTTTCATTTTCAGGTACCGCAAAGTCATGATAGAGTTACTGCTAGGAACTGCATTGGTCAACTCGTGGATTGTATATAATTCTGCCCAAGAACAAAATATCTCCAAGAAGAAGTTTACTGAGATGATCATAACTGCTTTAGCAAAAAAACTAATGAGCCCTGCAGGTTTGTAGTAGTACCCTACCTTATTATTACATGTATCTAATAAAATAATATACACATATACTTACTAAGTGCCAATAATTACTATACTAAACGGGACTTATCACGCAATTAATATTTATTTACCTCGACGTTTCGGCCACATTGCAGCAGCCGTGGTCACGAGTTCACAGGAGAGAGAGAGAGAGAGAGAGAGAGTTGCTGCAATGTGGCCGAAACGTCGAGGTAAATAAATATTAATTGCGTGATAAGTCCCGTTTAGTATGGTAATTATGAGTGAATACCACGAAAGTTTAAAACAGTATATTGTAAGTGCCAATGTTTTAAACGAAGCTACATTAGCAAACACAAATAAAATAAAAATGTGTAGTGCAGTGTATTGTATATGATTTTAGGAAAAAAATAATTAAGTAGATACTCATAACATCTTAAGCTTCCATTTTAGAAATATGACTAACAAGAATCTGCCGTTCTGTTGCTTTAATAAATTATTGGCTTTTGTCCTCGATTTTGTCGAAAACAGTGCAATTTCTCTAGAAAAAGTATCAGAAAGCCATTTCCAGATACATTGATGTATGTTTTGTAAAGATCGGTTGATTGTATGAGCTGTGATGGCGTAACCAACAGACAAACTGACGGACGAACAACCTTACTTCCCCATTAGTATTATTACTATAGATTTTATATCTTTTTTTTTCATTTCAGATGAGCGGGCGAGAAAAATTGTTCATACCTTGGAAAAATCTGAAAAAAAACTAAAATGTAACGGCTGTTACAGCAAATTAAGAAAAACCATCACCAGTAAGGAGGCAAATAAGAAATGTAAAAAAATTAAAACGCGATGCCTGGAATGCAAACAACAGTTATGTTTACAGTGCTTTAATGAAAATCATTCGAAGTAAAAAAATGTATACACTTTTCCATTTATTCTGTCAAGTAGGCACGACGGCTCTTTGAGAGACCCGTGTTTTCAGATTATTATAATTAAAACAAATAAATCACTGTTCACAACAGTTTTTATTTTTCTGTGAAGTGAGTGAGAATATGTTTTGTGTGATGTCCATACAAATTTCTTTGGGCAAACGTATTATCATAATTACTAAACTAAACGGGACTTATCACGTAATAAAAATTTATTGCGTGATAAGTCCCGTTAATTTTAGTAATTATGAGTGAAAATCACGAAAGTTTATAACAGTATAAACGTATTATCACTCGACAATATAATAAGCGTTTCCCATCCCTAATGAAGCTAAAGTCAGTCAATTCAGTGCGGCAAAAGGTCTAAAAGACCCCATATTTTGAATATTTTTTTAAAAATAGTTCTGGTAGTCCGAGACCGGGGCGAAGCCAGAATCATATTGCCTGACAGATGTAGATTGCTTAGGTATAAGTTTGTATGCTGTACGGTAAACCGCCATGGAAAAATATCCAGTTTTTTTTTTCTTGCGTGGTGGGGCACAATGGACCTAATGCCGCACTGAAGTTTTTATAGGGTAGGGGCTCTTAGGACCTACTAACGCACCAAAATAACAAACATGTAAACCAGTCTCGCAGCCAACGTGTTAATGAAATATTTACCTAATTGGTGTGAAGAAAAGACAAAGAAGAGGATGATATAGATATATACTTCAAGAGCATTGCGGCTACAGTAAAAAAAATCGGAAAAAAAATCGGAAAATTCATACTTGCCATGTCATGCCATGTCCGTATTTCTGCATTTTAAATCCCAATTCGAATATTTACCTCTGTCTTGACAGGTATATTAGCCTTCTTTCACACTTATTGGAGCTTAATACTTATCGACTTAAACACATCCTAAACATAGTATATCCAGATTAGGAGATCCCGATTTTATTGTATTATTTTTCTTAAGATTTTACATTATCAAACAAAGTAACAAAACCGAGCCCTCTCTCAAATCCAGCATACTTCCTACGCATAAAATAAAGCGTACTTACCTGGTTATTTACCAGATAGATAAATAACATCCCACCTTATATCACAACACAAACACTTCACAAAATGCCCATTATCACTAAAACAAATAACACCCCTAGCTAAATATTTTACCCTATTTCGCACCAATTTTATAATCCGCGGAAATCTAAAATCAAACTGAAACTAATTAGAACCTACCTAGCTACACTCGCGGCTAGTTTCAAACCGTCACGAATTTGACTACGGAGTTTGAAACAGTGCAACAGATAAGCCTGCCATCATATTTTCCATTTGTATCAAAAACAAACAGAAAATTCCCCAAACGTAGCTCTCAAAGAAAATACACACAAACAGAATTTCGACCAAAACAGAACACAATTTGGTGGTTCTGCTTCAATCAATCTCCCTGATCGCGTGCAATCCCCCCAAAAGCAACCCGTAAGGCGGACAAATCCATGATATACTAGATTCCTTTAGTAAAAATTAATTATGCAAAAATTATGAGAAATAACGATGAGATCCTGTCCCGGAAACAACATCTCACCATTAACCATTGCATAACCAAGAACTGGAAAGAACCCCGGTAGCTCTCAACAGCCTCAGCTATACAATATAGAAAAAATAGGTATATGCAACAAAAATCAAGCATAGATTTGTCACCAAGCAGGGATTTAGGCTATATCTGAAGCACATACCTGAGCTCCGTCGAGCAGCATTTCTTCCAGGTTCCGAAGACTAAAACTTCCAGTAAAAAAGAAAGAACTTTTTCGAAATGCCGTGCGCATCCCCTTTTATACCCTTCCCTGACTATCCCCTCCTTTTCAGGCTGTATTTTCCCAATTGCATCCAGGATTTCCCAAAACGCAAAAATAAAGTATATATGGAATAAACCCACTCGGTGTGGCCAGCTTCATACCCCCAAACTAAAAATTTCCACACAAATAATTGTACCTACTTGTGAATTTACTTATGTCCAATATTACTGTTTTATAGCAAAATAAACAGCCTATATAATAGAAAAAATATTAATTAATGTTTATTATTTAAAATTATCTCATTTTCACTATGAATTCTGATTTATTGTGAAATATATCACGCCAATTATTGTTATATTATGTTTTAGTATTATTTAATGTTCCGTTAAGTGCAAAAATAAATATCGATTCATATCAAAACCTTAATTCGAAGACACAAAAGCTATTGGACACACCCACATTCCCATACTCTGATTGTTTATCTGATAGATATTTAAATTCATTAATTATAGCAATACTTGACAAATGGACTATTCAACACAAAACAATGTTCCGTTCTGTTTCAGCAGTCTCTAAGGCCAAAATGCTCAACAATACAATCATGAAAACTCTTCAGATTTATTACATTAGTACAAAACAGCGTTGCAGAACCATTGATAGCCTCCCCTTCGACAGTTGACCCCAAAAACCATTCAGGACATCGACATTACTATCAATGTATCATAGTATCAATATTATTGAAAACATCAATAGTATCAATAATGATTTATAAGAAATACCATAAATAATGGCTATACTAGTACAAAACTAAAACAAGTACTTGATTATTTCCTCAGTTTGTACTATTTTAAGCAAATTTATTAAGTTAATCAAATTAAAACCGTCAGGCAAACATATAAATTCTCCCTGAAAATCGGGTATAAACACCTGTGGCCACACTTAACAAACAGAAAAAAATTGATAGATTTACTCTTATTGGTCGAAGCTCCCCCTCTAAAAATGTGATTGGTGAAATTGGACTATTTACTAAAGTAATTGGTTAGTTTTAACAGGCTGGGAACATTTACAAACCAAACTTTCATTCACTCATTCGGTCTCTCATTCACTAACATTATTTGAATTTGAAATATTTATTATATCTTAAAAATAGTGAATTTTACTAAATTAAAGACGAATATTTTTAATTGAATGAACCTCTATAGTGACAGGTGACAGCTTAAAATCATTTCACTCAAACAATTCGTACCTCAATGCGTACATAAAATGTCATCGGGATTTCAGTGACAAATTAATATCAAATACAATTTTATCACAATTAATGTGTTATTTTGACTAGTTAAGGATGTTATCTAACTAGAACAAGCATTACTTTAATGTGAAATGCTTTAATTACTTCAAAAATGATATGTCAAAGCAAGGTAAGGTTATGTCCTTTTCAGATCGTTTTTATATGATTATTTTCTAAAATAAAAGTTATTTTTCCAATAAAGCACACATTTCTAATGTAAAATGCAAGTCGTTATTAATAAATTATAACCATTTTATATTTCAGATAATACTAAGAAAATTATTAAGCAAAAGCAAATACTGTCATAGACCATTTTTACACTATGACTGGAACTCAGAATATTCTCCATGGATCGACATAATTTTACTCCTATAATTGTTCACAGCAGTCCCAGGTAAGAATTCAATAGGAATTTTGCAATTCCAAACCAAGGTGATTATATTAATTAACATAGTTAATTTGGCCTATATGGGAAATTTTCAAACGCTAATTTCACCTTATTAAATTAATTATGTGAGGTAATCTTTATTAAACTATAGTGATTGGACTGCAAATAGATCAGATTTATAACATATTCAATAAAATAGGCTCAATCATAAAAAATATTAGCTTCGGCAAAATTTGACTATTGTTAAATTTTGACTTTGGTAACTGACTAAATTCTATGGATTATCCTAAACTATTTATTCCAAAAATATACTAAATTAGACTAGGAGGAATAGATTCTACATAGATTTTGACTATAAACATTAAAATTTAATTATTTTAGTTGATTCAAAATTTTCAATTCCCCGCACCAAAATCTCTAAACTGACTGACTGCTTATTCTGACCTTTTGAAGTTAAAAGTCTGAACCAAACTAACTTATTCTGTATCTAAACCAATATTATAATGAGATCTAACCAAATACACTTTGATCTAGGTAGTATTTTAAACAAAAAATGGAAAATTCAGAATTAATTTGACGCATACTTTTGTTTCAGAAATATTTTGACTCTATACTATGAATACTACATCAGGGTCACTAACAATACCAATATCATCCGGCAACGGAAGAAATTCAAAACTGAAGACGGATTTTAGTGAAAAATTCAAGAAAATATGGAAGTATTCAGTGTAAACCAGTTATTGAGCAGCCTCCATCAATATTTCAAGTAATTTAGTTGAGTTTGTGCTAGAATATCAATGTAGAAGCTTATTAGTGATTGTGGTTGTAGTTTTTGCCTATAAAACACGAAAAGGAGAATAAATATTATATACTAAATCAAAGATTTTCATTTACTTAATTAACAGCGCCATCTATTGGTGAGTAGCGGAAGTAAACCCTATAATCAATAAAACTACCTATCTACACCTGCATACTAGTTCATCCGAATCTCACTAGATGTCACTAAACTGTCGCCAACAGAGTCGTCTATAATCGGCTAGTGAAACAACTTACCAATCTGAATGTTATGCAATAAGTGCTTTAGAAGGAAAAAAGCGTAGTGTCGCCACTCGACCAAAGATGTCACTAAAATTGACTCATATTTTTATCGTGTTTGTAATTATTAATATTTAATTTAATTAGTTAAATATAACCGTATTTAATTGAAATGATCTATATATTTATTGAAAATGTAAACGAGAAAATTAAATGTCCTACTAACTGCGCTTAATAGAGTAGTAATGTAATAAATATGGCAATTATATGGATCAGTCTGTTACAAGGTTAGCGACGAATCTTTCCCATACATCGTACATTTCAGTCTGTTATAATCACCTTATGCAGTGATAAAGCGCGCATCTATGACCGTAAAAGTAATAAAAAATGAAGTTGAAAAAATAAATACAAAAAGATACTTCATACCTAACTTGTTAAATATACCATATTACGACATGTTAAAGCATGTTCTACTTTGAGGAAAGATTAATTATTTTGCTTTGTAGAAATAATCCTTATTTTGCTAAACCCTTACTTTGTCCCTAATTCCGTGCTAAAATTTGGTTCTTGATCTTTCTGACTTGATAACCGTAGCAACATCCGAAGAATACATAGAATATCAAAGACGATTTGATCAGGAAAAAAAAAGATAAAATGGGGAAAACCGAACAAAGAGAAAAGGATCGAGAAAGCAAAAAGAACAATCAAAAACAAAAAAGGTTTAGAAAGAAAGAAAAAGGAGCTCAAAAAAACTTGAAGATGACGATATACGTGAAGATTTAACTAAACAAAAGCAAAGAGGATAATAGGGAAAACTAAGAAATGGAATTCATAAGTCCAATCACAGGCGATTTTGTGGTAGTGAACTATGAAGGCGAAAAGTTTCCTGGGCAAGTACTAAAAATGTATGAAAAAAAGAGTGAGAATCCAAAATAGGTACGTCGTCAAAACCACGACCATGAGCGGTTTTGTGAATGGAAGGGTCAATTGGCGTTGGCCCGATAAGGACGACATTTTTAGATTATGACGCTAAAGACATACGAAAAAAAAAATATCCACCGGTTCCAGTAAACAAAAGAGGCGTCTTTTCTGTACCTGATCTAAACTAGGGCTGCCAACCGAGAGCGACCGCAGCGAGCCGTTCGCTTTCTACGACTCTGCGTGCGACTCAGCAAGCGGAACGATCTTATGCGAGGACGCCGGAACCATCCCACATCTAGAACGCGACAGCAAATCGTATCCGAATGACCCACAGTGACTCTAATCGACGAAGAGTTGGCACGCACCAGTACTAATGGAAATGCGGGGCAAAGCGCTACAACCGACCTGCCACACTGTCGCCGCGTGTCCATCACGGTGCAAGGACGTGGCGACGCCCACAAGGTCACCGCGCGCACTAAGTATTGAGCGCTCGGTGATCCACCATCAGCAGCTGAGCGGGGACGCGATCCGCTTCCCACATCTACGGAGACTCGAAGAGGCGTGCTACGACGAAGCGACTCCGCGCCTTCTCATTGGCGCGGACAACTGGCACCTTATAATCGGCCGCAAGGCGCGGACGGGCAAGCGACGGCAGCCAGCAGCGGTCATTTACGGGGCAATGCTCCGGGCCATCCAAGCGAGCGGAGGCACAGAAGAAGTGCTCTACGTATACAAAAACAGCGATGCAACAACCGAAGAATTAGTGAAGAAACTCTTTGCGATCGACGCGCTCGGCGTGTCGCTGGGAACGAAGACGCGCCCAGCGGACGAGCGCGCGATAAAAATCTTCGAAGACACACGGCGACCACTATGCGGTCGGGTTGCCGTGGAAAACCGACGAGATAACGACACCGGCGAGCTACGCGACGGCTCTGCAACGACTGCGGGACGTCGAAATGAATACGCAGCTCAAATCCACAACTTGATGGGAAAGGGTACATCTATGAGCCACTGGACGCCGAGGACGGCGACTAGTGATGAGTCCCTCACTCGTGAGGTACCTCGTTTGAGTTCCTCATCGCGACAAAATCCTCATTTTCTATCACGAGGCGCGAGCACAGAGTACGAGGCGCGAGGTGCGAGCACAGCTAACGAGGCGCGAGGCGCGAGCACAGATAACTCACTATACGAAGCGGCAACGATGCGCGCGCCTCGCTACTCACTTTGTTGTATCATGGGTCTTAAACACAATGTAATAAGTGTGTATGAGACAGATATAGTACACACCGTCTGTCTCACTCGTAAAAAGAAAAAGTGTCATGGCGAATTGTTATCTGTTGATGGAAGATGTTCTGAGTGCTAATTAAAAGTTTAAAGAAGATTAAGCCTATATTTCATTTAAATTTCATCTGGTTATGGGCCCAGGCCACTAACTAGAACGGGAAAATAAATATATGCTGAAGGAAAATACTGTGGTGCAAAAACGAAAACCGGCAGCGTGCGCGTGGTAGCCATTTTGAGGTTAAGTCGGGAAGGAATTTACTTGTTCGGAATATTTGAACAAGGCAGGAAAGCCCACAGGAAGGAAGACAAAGATGGAGTCAATACACAACAGTCAATGTTTAAAACTGGAAGGTTCCAGGAATTGGAATATATGGAAGTTCCAAACGTCCGTAGTACTGCGGGGTCAAGGTCTTTACAAAATAGTGGACGGAACTACGGTCAAACCTGAGGATGAAGAACAACGCGGTCGTTGGGAAGCTCAAGATGCGAAAGCCCAAACGCTGTTGGTTACAAGAATGTCTGAAGAAGTCATGTTGCACATCATCTCGTGTGACACCTCTGCGAGTATGTGGCGAAAATTACTAAGTGTTTATGAACAGAAATCTGAAACGAGCATTCATATCGTACAACAACGCTTCTTCCAATTTAAGTATGATGAAAGTTCAGATATGTCTGTGTTTTTATCAAAAATACAGGAGATGCAGAACCAACTGAAACAGCTCGGCGAAGACATATCTGACAAGTTTGTCATAACAAAGATTCTGATGTCTTTACCGGAGGATTATAAGCATTTTGTCTCTGCATGGGAATCTGCTCCAGATGATAAGCAGACGTTCGACAATCTAGTCGCAAGATTATTAATAGAAGAAGAGAGAATTAAAGAAAAAGGCGGGAGTGCGCAATCATCGGCAGCGTTTGTGGCTAAGAAAATAGACAAGAAAACTGTGAAATGCTTTAAGTGTAATAAACTCGGACATTTCCAAAGTGAGTGCAGGTATAATAATACGAACAATTTTCGTAATTACAATAATCAGCGTCCGGAACTGAGATGCTTTTATTGTAATAAAGTAGGATATTTAAAAAGTCAGTGCCGCTATAAAAAGGACAAAGAAAGTAACGCATTTGTGGTCATGAACGAAAACAGTGGTTTTAGACATTTCAATAAAACATAATGGCTGGTGGACTCTGGTGCAAGTGAGCATATGTGCTGCGATTTCGATCTGTTCACTTCATACTCCGCCGTAAAAAATAAATCTGTGATTGTAGGAAACGGAACGCAAATTAGTGTCAAGGGCTGCGGACAGGTGGCAGTGCAAGTGTGGAACAGTAATGAATGGATTGACACTACCATAGATAACGTGCTTTATGTTCCCGAACTGAAAACAAATTTGTTTTCTGTGAACTGCGCAACAAGTAGAGGCTATATTATTATGACAGGGGAAACTGAATGTAAGTTTTACAAAGAAAACAAAGTGATGGCTGTAGCGGAGCGAAATGGAAGCATGTATTACTTGAACTTTCGCTATTTTAATACATGCATAGCGAACGTTGCAAATGTTAAGCGTTCAGATCTGCGTGAATGGCATGAAAGGATGGCACACCAGAACATGTTATATGTGAAAGACGTGCTGAAGAAGAATAATGTTGACGTTAATACACCTCAAGTGTCCGACTCACCGACATGCGAGAGTTGTATGAAGGGCAAAATTCACCGTCTGCCTTATCCTAAAAGTGAAAACGTCAGCTCAAAGACTTGTGAAATAATTCATGCGGACACATGCGGCCCGATGGAAGAGACATCCATTGGAGGTTCCAGATACTTCGTCGTGTTTAAGGACGATTTTTCAAAATACAGGAAAGTGTTCTTTGTAAAAAGAAAAGATGAAATTAAATTGTGTATAAAGAATTTCATTGCTCAGGCCGAATACGAAACAGGAAACCAGGTAAAGATATTCCGTAGTGACAATGGAACTGAATTCGTAAATAATGAGGTGCGAGAACTGTTCCTGGCAAAGGGAATAGTACATCAAACGTCGGTGATTTATACGCCGGAACAAAATGGTCGCGCCGAACGAGAAAATCGTATTTTAGTAGAAGCGGCCAGAACAATGATATGTGCAAAGGACTTACCTATTAAACTGTGGGCAGAGAGTGTAAATACAGCTGCCTATGTAATTAACAGAACTGGGAAAAGCTCAATTAATGGAAAAACTCCATTTGAATTATGGACAAATAGAACATTTGACATTAATAACCTGAAAGTATTTGGTACTTCAGTATATGTCCATATACCAAAAGAAAAAAGGCACAAGTGGGACCCGAAAGCGGTGGTGGTGACCATAAAGCCAGAGGCAAATATAACCTACCTGGCGGCCTTACAGAAGGTCACCACATCGTTAAAACTGGCGGATGTGGGGGTTGAAAGCGTGAGGTTTCGGAAATCGGCCACTGGGGCTCGCCTCATCGAAGTCCCTGGGGCGGGCAGCGATCGTATCGCTGATGATCTGGCCCAAAAGATCGAAGGAATAATTGGAGATGTGGCCACCGTCCACCGACCAGTAAAGACGGCTGATCTCCGGGTTACCGGCTTTGACGAGTCGGTTACACCGGAGTGCGTAAGAACGGCTGTGGTACAGAAAGGCGGCTGTACCACTGAACATGTAAAGGTGGGCCCAATCAGGCTTCTACACAACGGCACAGGGTCCGTCCTGATAAGATGCCCGGTGACTGCCGCCAACGCCCTCATCAAGGCGGGCAGAATCCTGATAGGATGGTCAGCTGCACAGGTAAAGGCCCTGGAGCTCCAACCTATACGTTGCTACCGGTGTCTAGGCACAGGACACACCAGAGCGTTGTGTCCATCTCTGGTGGATAGGGGGCACCTGTGTTTCCGCTGCTCAAGACCGGGACACAAATCTGGGGAATGCCAAGCTGAGCCCTTCTGTAGTGTGTGCTGGTCCTTGAAGCGCCCAGCGGGGCACGTGATGGGGGGAAAGGCGTGTGCGCCCCCCCAGACTAAGGGCCGAAGCGAGCCACAAAGGGTCGCAAGAGATCGGGCGACCACGCCAAGGTCAATAGTGGGAAATAATATAGATCTCTAAATGGCAGCACACCGACATTTAGAGATCCTACAATGCAACCTAAATCACTCCGCTCGCGCCCAAGACTTGCTTATGCAAGTTATGGCGGAGTGGGGGTTGGCTCTTGCCGTCGTCGCTGAGCCGTACTTCGTCTCCCCCCAGTTAAACTGGGTTTGGGGCGACAGATGGCAGGGTTGCAATTGTGGTGCCGGCTGTAGGGGACCTCCCGCCCCTTGTCAAATTGGAAGACGGTCCAGGCTATGTGGCGGTTAAATGAGGTCTCCCCTAACCGGCCGCTGTTCGAGTTTGAGGGCTACCTAGAGGGGCTGGGAAGAGTCATTGGAAGGTGTACCCCGGCGCAAATAACTGTGATGGGGGATCTCAACGCCAAGAGCGCGGCGTGGGGTTCCCCACACACTGACCCTAAAGGAGCGGCTCTCCAAGACTGGGCGCTTGCTATATGGGCCTCCATGTGATCAACCAGGGAACTGTCAACACGTGCGTGCGAAGGCAAGGGGGCTCCATTGTAGACATAACGTTTGCGACCCCTGCCCTAGCCGCACGAGTTGTGGATTGGAGGGTCCTCGAGGAGGTGGAGACCCTCTCTGATCATTTGTATATCCGGATGGGGGTGTCCAGTTCACCACCAGTGTCGCAGCCGCCCAGGCGGAGAGGTGCTGGCCACAGATTCCCGGCTGCGGCAGAGGAAGCCGCCATTATTGAAGCGTGGTGCGACCCTACATCGGCAACAGCGGGAGCCGAAGTCAAGGCGGCTCGATTCCGCGAGTCATTGACTGCGGTGTGCGACGCGGCTATGCCTCGGGTGAGGAAATTCCCGGCAAAGCAGAGCGTTTACTGGTGGTCGGAGGAAATCGCGGCTCTCCGGCTAACCAGTAACAGCGCACGGGCGGCTTACACGCGTTGCAGGCGTAGGCGGTCGCACACCCTAGAAGAGGAGGAGCTCGCCCATAGGGAGCTAAAAGAGGCCAAAGAGGCCCTCCAATTGGCCATCATCAGGGCAAAGGATGCAGCTCACGAGGAGTTCCTGGCGACACTGAACAGGGATCCATGGGGGAGACCATATAAAATGGTCAGGAATAAGATCAAGCGCGCCCCCCCCATGGATAGCCAACTGGAGTGGACGCTATGGTCTTAGCGTTAACCCAACAAAAACTCAGGTTATTATAGTCGGCAGTTTACATTTTATTTCCAGAGTAAATTTTATTAATCTGCCGCCTATATTTTTTATGGTATCCTGATACCTTTCTCGGTTAAAGTAAAAAACTTGGGTGTTTTCATGGACCAGTCATTGGCGTGGGCGCCCCAAGTTAATGAGGTTAGCAGGAAGATGTTTGCTGCTGTGGGGTCTCTGAGGCGGCTTCGCAACTTTCTCCCGCTCGCTACCAAGATTGCGTTGGCTAATTCTCTCCTTCTTCCTATTTTAGATTACGCCGATGTTTCCTATTTAGATCTTACAGAGGAGCAATTGAATAAGCTTGAGCGTATCCAAAATGTCTGTATTCGGTTCATATTTGGTTTGCGGAAGTATGACCACGTTTCCTACTATCGCGCCCATCTCAAGTGGCTCCCCATCCGTTTTCGCCGTAATACTCACATTCTTTCTCTTCTGTACAGCATACTCTTCAATCCTGCAACTCCTCAATATCTTCAAGAGCGTTTTATGTTTATGTCCTCTATTCGCTCTGCACAAAATTTTCTTCTTACTGTTCCTCCTTCTTCCTCCAAATTCTATCATAACTCCTTTACTATGACCGCCATTCGTCTTTGGAATTCTCTTCCTTTGTCGTTAAGGCAAGGAAAATCCCTTCCCATTTTTAAAAACCTTCTAAAGGCTCACTATTTGTCACTAACGTAATCCTCGCTCTTTGACCCTTCTTTATTCTTTTTCTTTTTTGTTTAAGTATATTGTTTCTTTAATTTCCTTTTTAAATCCTTTTCTCACATGCGGCCTTTTGACATTTTTTTCCATTGATATTTTGTATTAAGTATATGTAGTGTATAAGTATTATATTGAATGTATTTGTTTATTTATATAATTTATATTATATTTGTATTGTTTTTATTGTTTGTTGTCTATTAAGTAATACTGCGTTTCTCTTGTCTGTTATTTCTGCCACCTACATTCGTCTGTTCATATTTATTAATTTCTGAGTAATTGGTTGTCTGGAAGAGATCGCTTTTTAGCGATAAGACCGCTTATTGTCTACCTGAATTTTTATTTTTGTAATGTCACTGTACTGTTTTTGGTGATCAATAAAGAATATTTGTATTGTATTGTATTGATTCCATGGAGCCGGAACTCCTGGACAGAGTGGTGGAGGCCCTTTTCCCGCCGGCGCCAGCTTTTGCTCCCCCGAGGATGTCGGCCCCCTCGGAGGACCAAAACGAGCCCAACGACTCTGTCCCTGACATAACCGAGGACGAGATGGTGGGTATGGTCGACCGCCTAAGGCGCAACAAGAAGGCCCCGGGCCCGGATGGCGTCCCGGCAAGGGTGATCCCGCTAGCCCTGGAGCACCTGGGGGAGCGTCTCAAGGACCTCCTCGACGAGTGCCTTGAGATAGGTTGCTTCCCCAAGGTGTGGAAGGAGGGACGCCTTTGCCTGTTGCGCAAGGAGGGCCGCCCGGCAGACTCCCCTTCTGGCCACCGGCCTTTGGTGTTGCTGGATGCTTCCGGGAAGATGTTTGAGAGGGTGATAGCTTCCCGGATCATCCGGCATTTACACGACGTGGGCCCAGACATATCGGAGCGTCAGTTTGGGTTCCGGGCCGGAAGGGGCACTCTGGACGCAATCCAGGCCCTAAAGGCCTTCTATGACCTTGCGTCGGGCAGGGGGGAGGGTGTCGTAGCGGTGTCTCTGGACATAGCCAACGCGTTCGGCACTCTTCCCTACACCGTTATCAAGGAGGCTCTGCGGTATCATCGAATACCGCAGTATCTGCAGAGGATCGTAGGGCACTACCTTGAGGACAGGGTAGTGCTCTACGATCGCAAGGGGCAGCACATGGCCAGGCCCATGAGTTGCGGGGTGCCACAGGGGTCGGTTATGGGGCCCCTCTTATGGAACCTCGGCTTTGACTGGGCCATAAGAGGGGTTCAGCTTCCCTGCATGGCCACCATCTGTTATGCCGATGACACGCTGGTGGTCGTGCGGGGAAGCGAACTGCGGGAAGCCCTTCGCAGGGCAGCGGCTGCGGCCGAACTAGTGGTTGACCGCATCCGCATGCTGGGGCTGAAGGTGGCGGTGTCGAAAACCGAGGCGATGGTGTTCGGAGGTCGTGGCTGGCGGGTGCCGGCGGGCACCATAGTCAGCATCGGGGGGGAATCTGTCCGGGTCAAGGCCAACATTAAGTATCTTGGCCTTGTCCTGGACAGAAAGTGGGATTTTACGGAACATTTTACCCGACTTGCTCCCCGGCTGGTGGGTGCCGCGTCGGCGCTCGGCAAATTACTGCCCAACGTGGGGGGTCCCAGAGGCGCTGTGCGGCGGCTCTTTGCCGGCGTCGTTCGGAGCATGGCGCTCTATGGCGCACCGATATGGGCGAGCCGGCTGACAGAGCGCAACAAAGCCCTGCTCCGTCGGCCGCAGAGGGTATGCGCCATAAGGGTGGTCAGGGCCTATGTCACTGTGGCGCACATGGCGGCCTGCGTCTTCGCCAGTACACCGCCCTGGGACATAGACGCCCAGACGGTGTCCGAGACCTACTGGTCCCGTAGGGAGGCACTACAAAGAGGGGACACGACGGCTCCCAGAGAGCTAGCCAATGCTCGCAGAATGGTGGAGCGTCGCACGAGAGATCGCTGGAAGGGTGACCTGGGGGACTGCCGCTATGGAACGCGCACCATAGCCGCACTCCTCCCGTCACTCGACCAGTGGATCGAGAGGGGGTTTGGCGCCCTAACGTTCCGGATGGTGCAGATAATGACCGGACATGGTTGTTTCGGTCATTATCTGCACCGCATTGGAAGGGAGTCCTCTGCGACGTGCCACCATTGTGGCGACGACGACGACACCGCCCAGCATACACTGGAGGTGTGCAGTGGCTGGGACCCGGAGCGCCAGGCGCTTGTGGCGGTAATAGGGAGAAGCGACCTCTCGCTCTCCAGCGTCGTGTCGGCCATGCTGGAGAGCGAGGAGGCCTGGCAGGCGGTCGCCTCCTTTTGCGAGACGGTAATCTCGCAAAAGGAGGCCGCGGAACGGGAGCGCGAGGGCGACGCCCTCGCGCCCCTGTTCCGGCGCAGACGGAGAGGGGTAAGGCGGAGGCGATTTGCCGCCCGTCATATCCCCCAGTAGGACCAGCGGGTGAGGGGCGGGGATCCCTTGCCCGCATTGCACGGTCCCACATGTCTGGAGGAGGGGTTGAAACGCTGCAACTCCTCCCTCATTTGGAGCGGGTAGCCCTGGCGTAAGCTGGGGCAGCCGGGAGGCGTCGTTTTGGTGAAATCCTTGGGATCCCACGGCGCCTACCAACCTCGGCAAGAGGGTCAGCGTCGGAGTGGTTTTAGTGGGTATGCTCTCCTGTCCCCTTCTCGTTAGGAGAAGAGGACCGGAGAGAGAGCCCCACATAACCTAAACTGGGTCTCCCCGGGCCCGAGGGTACACGTAATGTGTTTCCACTCCGTGAACAAAAAAAAAAAAAAAGGGGAAAACGAGTTACTCCCTCATCCTCATTTAAAAAGCAAGAGTTACACAACGCTAACGGCGATGCCTTCAACCAGTGGGCGCGCGGCCTGGCGGCCGTGGCGGCGCTACGCTTAAACCGACCACCGCTACGAGCTACACGCTTTCGTGGACGCGAGCGAGAGTGCCTACGCCGTAGCGGCCTACCTTAGAACGACCGATGCTGCCGGGGCGGTGACCGCGACTTTAGTTGCAGGAAGAGCCAAGGTCGCCCTCCTGCGGCAGCAGAGCATCCCTCGAATGGAGCTGCAGGCGATCATCATTGGGGCCCGTTTAGTGGCTACGATTGTCGCCGAGCAGCGACTCGCCATGGAGCGCGTCGTCCAGTGGAGTGACTCACGAACGGTGCTATCGTGGGTCCGGGACGACGCCAAGCGATATACTTACGCCATTCGTGGCGCACCGCCTCGCCGAGATCGCCGCGTTGACTCAGCCCGAGCAATGGCGCTGGGTACCGACTCAGGCGAACCCAGCTGACGACGCGACGCGGGCGGACAGTGCCCGCGCGATCGCCGCCACCGACCGGTGGTTCACCGGGCCCGGTTTCCTGCGACTGCCCGAGGACCGGTGGCCGCAAGAGCAGGAACCTCCGAATGTGCGCGTAAACGATCTGAAATGCAGTGATGTGCGCGTAAACGATCTTAAATTCAGTGATGTGCGCGTAAACGATCTTAAATTCAGTGATGTGCGCGTAAACGATCTTAAATTCAGTGATGTGCTCGAAAACGTACTAAAAATCAATGCGTTCGATGATAAAAACAGTGAAACCGCGAGTGGGCATTTGTCACAGTTAAAACGATTCTCGAATTTCGAAAGGCTCATAAGAGCTACGGCGCGAGTGTTGGTGTTCGTCGCGAAGTGCCGGGATCGCGCTAGTGAAAGTGCGCTCTCGTTAGAGCTAGTGCGACGAGCGGAGCACCTCTGGTACCAGAAGTGCCAGAGTGACGACTTTGCGGAGGAAATCCGCCTCCTCCGAAGCGGGGGAATACTACAAGGAAAATCAAATCACATAATAACAAATACACCGCTATACAAGTTAATGTTGGGCACGGCAGAATGACATCAGCAGTGGCATCAGCTACTGGACAGAATAAACAGAGAAGGAACCGATTTCATATTCATTTCCGAGCCATATTTGCCCCCCGGCTCCAATAACTTCAAGACCCCTCTGGGAATCTGGGATACACCACCTTTCAGTATCCCACCACCGACCTACCTCCCAGTGCCGCCCTCCTTGTTAAAGATAGCGGTATCAGCACCCTCGGTATCACAAAGTTCTCAGGACCCAACATTGCAACAGTCCTAACTGTGCGCCAGCTATTCATCCTATACATCATCCTTGATCAGCACAAATCCGCCCCTTACAACCGCAGTATCTCATACAAAAGGCGGTCAGACATAGTATTTAAGACGCCACTCCCTAGGCATGCTTTCATGCGTAAATCCGAAGGGATTCTTGACCCCTATCTCTTCAACAAAATTAATAGACTCCATAATATCTATGAACTTAACTACAATAGTTGTAAAACCAAACTAGCAGAGTGGCTACAATCATTATCCTATGTAGAAACCGACAACCTTTTGACTCTAGTTTCGTAATCTATTCAATTATTTAAGCCGTAGATACTTACTTTACTTATTTTATTCTAAGTTTAAATAACAGTTAAATATGTAATCTGGTAATTATCTAAACTTTTAGGACCATTATTTTTTGCCTAAGATACAGGCTACTTATGTATCCTAGTTCAGGCATTATATTGTATTTTAGTAGTGACCTGTTAGTCTTCTTGTAGAAGGCGTAAAGGCGGTTAGACGCTAAAGTACGCTAAAGTACTTAGTAATGTAAAGTACCTAGCTAATACGTAGCGTTGCCAACAATAGATCGAACTATCGATAGTATCGGCAATACTATCGTGACCTCGAAAAATAGTCACAATATCGATAGGCCTATCGATAGTATCTTTAGTATCGATAGTAATTTCAGACCAATACTATTGATAGACATCAATACTATGGATACTATCGACACTTAGTATCCTCAACCATACATCATCATCATCATCATACTCAACCAGTACCTAACTACGAGTTACTTACTTTGTAGTACTTAGTATCGATACCATCGATAGTATCAATACTATTGAAAAGCAATACTATCGATAGTATCGATAGAATCGATACTATTGAAAGCAATACTATCGATAGTATCGATAGTATTGATGCCTATCAATAGTATTGGTCTGAAATTACTATCGATAATATCGATACTATTGATATTATCGATACTATCGATAGGCCTATCGATATTGTGACTATTTTTCAAGGTCGACTATCGATAGTCAAACTATCGATAGTTATGCAACGCTACTAATACGTAACATAGATTAAGTAAAGTGCATACTAATAATTATAACTATGTACTAAAACTATTTAAATAAATGAACTGAATTGAATTGAATCATAACTTTCCAAAAGTAGCTGTTGTAATGGAACGTAGATTAGCATAAGAAAATAGAGGATTGTATCTGTGGTCAGAGAATAAAGGACATGGCTGATACAAACACTTGGTTTTGTTATGATTAATTCTCGGACACGTTACTACATGGTGGCAGCGGTGTTAAATTCATTTATATTAAGAAAAAGCGAAAATGGACAGCCAGGAAGGTAAAGCAAAATCGGAGCGGAGGCCGCTGAATGTTAAGCCGCCGGGTGAACTTTCGTTCGAAGCGATGGATTGGAAAAAATGGCGGAGTAGATTTACTCGCTATATTCGCAGCTTATCAAATATAACGGCCTAACTCAAAATTGCTCTTATTTCAGTAGAACGATATGAAAAAAAAACAAATTTTATTTCAAAATTATCTGAAGAGCAAATGAGAAAGTTTAGGATTAAGGTGTTATTATTACTTGAAGACATTCATTCTGAACAACCACACCAACCACAACAATTATCAATACAGCATTCAGAACAATACAGAAACTATTTGCCATGCCAACACAACAGTTACAAGACTACCTAAAGGAACAACTATTCCCCAATTTCTTCTGTAGAATCTAATTCATACACCGCATTTCAAAGAATTTTAGTAAACAATTTTTAAAGAATTTTAGTAATTTTCTTAATATTATCTTCTATGTTCAGTTGAGATAATGAATGTCTATACACATAAGACACGGTCGCTTTAACTTCATGTTTGAACTGCCATACGAAATTAGCATAGGGCATACAGCGACAAAGTAATAAAGTGTACACATTTGTTACCTGGACTGCACACATACGCACACGCATGTTTTTATAAGTTTACAAAAGCTTACTCGAGTCCGCGAACTTTGCGAGCCCCTTAAATAGCCTATTTCAATTTTATAAAAATATAATAATACAGATATTTATTTAAATAATAACTTACCTCAAAATTATAAGTATCCTTTCTTCTGGGCTGACACATTCGCATCGCAGTATTTTGTTTTTGTATCATTGCTCCAATAAGTGAAACTAAATTTTGGTAAGTATTTTTAATCGTGCTCGGGCAAGGAAATTGAAACTGTCGGCAAAACACAAATTACAGAGACTGCAATTTGCTGAAACATATCTAAACCACGATTTCACAAAGGTAATATTTACCCATAAAAAGCTTTTAAGTCGTCAGAAAACGGGCGAATAACGTTGTGGGGGATAAATAAAACTCGTTACGACGAACGTAACATTATCGAAAAGACGAAAACAGGTCAAGTCGAAGAATATCCGAAGGAGTCGGGGGATGGATGTGTGTGTTGTGTGTGTGTGGTAGTGGTCCTGGAGAGTTTATTGATATTGGTGGGAGATTCAATAGTGAAGGCTATGGCAGATACTTAACGATGTTTAGATGCCGGCAGTAGAAATCGTGTTTCCAGGTGAGAGGCCTATACTGTTTATTCAAGACAATTGTTCAATCCACAAAGCACGTATCTGCCAAGCTTGGCTCCGAGAAACTAGTGAACGTGTGTTGGAAATCAGTCAGTCCCTAGAAGCGATCCAAATCATGATAGAGTATTTAAAATCCGTCCAGTTGTTGATACTTTGAACACAATGTACAGCAAAATCTTACTGGAGCAACAGCTTTGTGTGGATGAACAAACGTGCTCGACCAAAGCTCGAAATACACTCAAAAGATATAACCCCAACAAACCCCACAAATGGGGCTATAACATTTTCGTTTTGAGTGGTGTTTCCGGTTTTGCTTATAAGACTGAAATATAAACTGGCACAGAGAACACTGTTAACCAGGGCGAGCCAGATTTGGGAGCCTCATTCAAAACTACTAAACTACTAAAACTACTTTACCTCTTTGCTACTGCTAGAATATTTAGCTAAGCAAGGTATTCTCGCTCTTGGGACAATTAGAAGAAACAGGATTCCAGACTGCAAACTTTCGTCAGAGAAGGTGTTCAAAAATAAGTGTGAGTACGGCAGATGAGAGTTTGGTAAACCAAATAGATGGTAAACCATACCATACCACCCACCCTTAGACGTGTACGTCACCACCGGTAGGCCCGGGAGAGCAGCCCCGCTTGATCCAAGCAACATCGACCCGGCCACAGACTGAAACTTTGGTAAGGCTGACTTTGACTCACTTTATGACTTTATTTCCAAGTTAGATTGGACTAAGGTCCTAGCGGAAAAGGACGTTAATAAAGCGGTCGAAAAATTATACGATCAGTTGTGTGATTGCTTTAATAAATGTGTACCACGGAAAAAACGAAGCAATAAAGTTACTAGAAGATATCCGACCTGGTTTACTAGTGACATCATTCACGACCTCAGGATCAAAAGTACACTACATAAGAAGTGGAAAACCACCCGTGATCCAAATGTGTATCAATCATATAGTAACATCAGGGCTGATATCAAGCGAAGAGTTGCCTTAGTATATAAGACTATGTTGAAAATATACAGAAAAATATCAAGAACAATCCCCACACCTTCTGGGGTCATATTTCTAATTTACAAACCAAGGGCGGGTTTGAACCAATTGGGAATGTCTAAAAAAAATTAACAGTGGTTTTATATATTTTTTTGTATAGAAAAGTCAATTATAAGAAACTGATTTCAATATTTTGTCATTTAGTTCAGTACTTTTTTCAAAATTAATTATTTAAACTATTTTGGTTGATGACGTCAGATTGTAATTGAGGGCTCCCACACTGCCAAATTTCTAAATCTATCTAAATGCGTACGATAAGGCAACCCCTTTAATTATTTTTTGCGTGGTGGTACACTGTAACTAGTGTCACTTTACTGGCGCTGTCAAAGTGCTAGATGTCAGGCAGCGGGTCCTAATCAAACTTCGTAGTATAATCCACGCGTAAATTGTGAAGAATTCTGACCACACAGAATAAAGTACGACTTGGACCGGCCACGCAATTTACACCAATGCCAAATGAAGGTCATCGCTTATTTGTTAAGTAATAAATAAAAATAAAAAAAAAATATTATATATATTTTTATTTTATTTTTTTATTTATGTAATAAATTCATTACATAATATTAAAATTAAATAACTACAGAAAACGAGTTAAAAAGCATTTATCTCGAAATGGTTTTCGATTTACTATTGCAAAAAAATAGACATCCCCAATTATTACTTACAATGGTCAAAAACATAGTGGGCAAGCGGCTGCTGGTGCATTTTCAGATTACTTCAGAAGCGTATTTCTACATCACACCCCATCATTGAACGCTAATCGAACATGTACCTCAGCGAATCGTCGACTGGTTGCCATAACAAGTTTTTCAACCCATGATGTCGTTCGTGGTATCGATAAACTGAAACCAAATAGCTCTGTCGGTCCTGACAACGTCCCTCCATACATTATTAAAGCTTTTAAAAACGAGTTATCGCCTGTGTTGGCACATATTTTCAACCTTGCTCTTCTGACAGGCAAGTACCCGGAGCGGTGGACGGCATGCATATGAGTGGCATCAAAAAGAGCATATGTTAAAATATTAAACTAGGTTTTTTTTAACTAAAACATCTATAAATCTGTTTTAGGTAATGACAGCAGGAAACGCTGGAAATGCATGAGAGATTACTATCAAAGAATTAAGCGCAAAAATAAATTACCAACCGGATCAGCAGCCGGCAGTAAATCAAAAAAATGGTCTTTACTTGAAGACTGAGTCTTTTGGAAAATAACGCACTGAAAGAATTACTATATGTAATATAGAGAACTAATGATACTAATAATGATAGCAAAAACGAAGTATCAAATTATGATAAAACCTGTTCCAATAACGAGAAAGATATTAACGTGGCACCTAATGAAATAGAAATGAATAGCGAAGGGACAAGTAGAACAGGAAGGGTCAGTGCGCCGACGAGTGCAACAGAGGTTAACGTTGAAGTAACGGCCGGTGATGAGGAACAAAACAAAAAAGCAAAAAGATCTAGTGGGAGCGTATTGAAAAAAAAAGAAACAGAGCCAGAATAGTTTTAACGGTTCATGCAACGAACTGGAAAGTTAACTGACATGCAACGGTGCGTATAAAATGGTGGGGATAAGAGTATAAAGAGAAAATAAATTGTAAAAAAGGATCAGTAATGTTTATCCGCTCGACGTATTACTACCATATCTTGACTAGTGCAGAAGGAGTTGAAAAGTGGTTACAAGAAAGGAATATAATAAACAATGAAGGCCAAGAGGATCAAGACCAGCAACGACTGGGAGCCGGACTCGCCCGAGTCGCCGACGAACAGTCAAACGAGTACTTACAACTTTTATGGGGATCAGACATCAACACCGAAGACCTCACCGGCAACATATTCTCGCAAGTAGATGAAGCTCGTAGACCAGCAAATAGTAGCAACGTACCTGATGGAGGAATCGAAAGCAGTCCAATCTTCGTTCGGCCCGCTCATTACGTCTTACGGAAAAGCCCTTGGAAGTTATTCTGTGACCATCAATCGGGATGTCGGACACGAAGAAGACACTGGCACATTGTGTATATCTCTAGATCTAAACAGTGGGGATATAACAGCGAGCTTGGACGTATTATTCGAACCAGCCAACACAAATGCGAGAGCATTACATGCCTCGCTTGTCTGGTGCTGTATCTTTCTTTCAACAGTGGCCGTTCAATCATTAAAAACGTTCTCACCCGAGACGATTACAGCCATTGCCGGTATCCGTTTCATAGCGTGGAAGATATCCACAAGAGAAGAACCCCGGAAGGAATTCACGATCCTGACGCCGAAGGGAGAGCTGGAACATTTGCAGAACAAGGCGATGCATCTACCGTGGGGCAGCAAGGAATGGGTCAAGGAGCTAGTGAGTCCGATGCAATGCTACATACAGAAGGAGGACGGGGAATGGAGCGTGAACAAGCATTCGCTAATTTTGGAGAGGAACCGGCGCCGGACACAAGACGACACGGAATTAACACCAGCCGAAATCCAGGCAGTGATTATCTCACCAATGGCAAACTTGTTCTATTGTTTGTGGATGAGAGGTGTTTTACAGCGGGAGACGGAGAAAGAGTACTTGCGCAAACGCCTGAGGGGATCGAGTTTATGTTTGCCCGCAACGCAGGGGAGCGAATCAAAACCGCAACAAATATCGCAAAAATTCTGGTATTTCAAGAAACGTTAAAAAAGAGAATGGAACGTGCAAAGAAATTTCAACTCAAGGCCGATCCTGACGTACAGAACGAAGAGCTCATTGACAATCACTTGGCGAAATTAAAGTTGCTATTGGAAGACAATGGAATTGACACATGTGTTTGCTACAAAAACATTTAAACACATAACTAACCAGATGGGAAAGAAGAACAATTTATATTTTCATGGTCCCCCTTCCACGGGAAAGACAATGATAATGGAATCTCTGTGTGACGTAAACTTTAACATATCAAGATTGACGGGACTAACACCAAACAGTCAATTTAATTTTGCGTCCGTATATAACACACACGCGTGTTTCATGGATGAGTGTAAATTAACCGACAACCAATTCGAGCAATGGAAGTTACTTGCTGGCGGAAGCAAAATGGACACGGACATAAAGTACAAGGACCGATTGATGGTTGTCGACTGCCGTTTATACACGGCATCCAATCACCAACTGGGACTATATGTACAGACTGAAGGAGCAGCAAAGGTCATACAAGAAAGAACAACACAATTTGACTTTTTCAAACCAGTCAAAGATTACTTTTACTGCTCAGTGTTTGTATGGGAAAAACTCTGGAAGAGCTTATAGCATGGTAGTATAACGTTAACCTGCTAAACATTACTGATCACAAAACGAACATGCAACCACCGAAGTAGTCAACATAATTAGAATGTAATCACTTGTACATATTCATAAGTTAGTTTAAGGACCAAAAATAAACGTCGCCGGACGTGACGACTGACTTCTTCAACGTGACTGGGGTGTGGGGGGGTGTTGGTTTGGCGAGGGGAGCCCAAAGGCAGAGGGCCGCTGGGTGAACCTTGCTAGCCAACGGGCCTTCGGGCCCTAAGAGGGCGGTGTCTGGCCTTCGGGCCGATGCCTTTTTGAGGGGGGCTAGCCCAAGCTGAGTACCTGTCCTCATTAGACAGGGAAAGGTGAGGGAGAGCCCTATCGGGCGGAGGGCGAAAAAATCCGGCACCAGCGGGGGAGGGCAGGGAGAACCGAGCCCGCGCCAAACGGTGTCAGTGAGCGGCCCCATCCCGGGGTGGTCAGTGGGCGTTGCGGTGTCTCTTATTCTCCCGCGGCGTTCACAATGACAAATAAGGGAATCCGTGTGGTCGTTAGTGGGTATGCCTGTTGAGAGGAGAGCCCCACTTACTCCCCGTTTCCCTGAACGGGGAGATGCATAAGGTACATTTTCCACACAAAAAAAAAATGTTAGTTTAGGTTAGGTTGCGGCCAGCGCGACCTCCACAGTAAGTAGCCGCACTACCGGAATGGACGTCACCCGGTAGTGCAAACCCTTCGTTCCATTCTCGTGGGTACAAAAATGAATTGTGAAAATTAAACCCCCCCCCCCCAACAAATCTTTTTGCCTTCCGAAGGAAGTGGCGTGTCTCATGTCGCAACCGGAGGAAGAGGC
Source organism: Archips crataeganus (assembly GCA_947859365.1). Taxonomy (NCBI): domain Eukaryota; kingdom Metazoa; phylum Arthropoda; class Insecta; order Lepidoptera; family Tortricidae; genus Archips; species Archips crataeganus. Next base: position 10,692,459 of record OX402064.1, read on the forward strand.
CGAGAGGGCCATTGTCCGAGCTACGGACACGGCGTACTCAAAGAAGGAGAGAGGGTAGCCGTCCAGCCTAAGCATGGCATTGGAGACGGAGCTGCCAAATACAAGCGATGAAGCAGGCGATAGTGGTGCTCCAGAGGACAAGGGCGATGAAGAAGGGAGATGCAGCCCAGTGCTGGTCACTTCTAGAAGAGGCTCCCACATTGAGAGTTCCGGGAGCCCGCGGACGGAAGCGGACACGGTGGAGGCCAACTTCAAGGTCCCTGTACCTTATGGGTCCCAGATTCAGGCTGGAGCCCTTTGCCTGGAATATCCCAAGCCTCGCAGACCACAAGTCACAGAGAGGAAGGAAGGGGGAAAAGAGGAGGTTCGTCCCCCCGACAGTCGAGATCGGAGTCCGGTTTACTCCGTTCACTGCTCGGACTGTTCCGACTCAAAGGACAATGAAGGGCAGATGATAATAGAAACGGAGTTGCCGGAGATTTTCATCGATGAAGCCCCATTATCGAGGTCAAACCCTGGCTCGGTCGACCTGACTGAGTCCCCCGGAGAAAGAGAGGCAGACGCGCGATCCCTGTGGAACCCGTTAGGCTCGGGGTTCGCCCTTAGATTCCCTCCTGGGACTTCTAAAAAGCGGCTCCACAGGGAAAGCTACGCTGAGGAGACAGTACCAGCCGTAGCCCCTAAGGTGGGCTCCGCGCTGAGAGGTCGCAGTAAGCGCCCGATGGGTGCCCACAGTTACCCCAAGACGGCAAGGGAGCAGCTAGCTGGGGGCTATGAGACCGAGGGGGAGGAGACTGGAAAGGTGGATGCTGACCCTATATACCAGCCAACCTACAGGAAGATAGTGGTCTCGGAGATGACCGAGACGCTTTCGGACAGTGAGGTCCACAGTGCCCCACCCGCTAAAACAGTGGAGGCTTTTGCTGCGGAGGCCCTACTGAACGTGACCAAAATCCAAGGCCAGGTCAAAAAGTGTGGCCACATAAAGGGCACTGTATGGAGTGAAATAAACCATGCCGCACAAGGAGTGATTGATGCAGTGGAAGGGCTACGCACGATCACTCCGAAGAAGGAGCAGCGCAGACTCCGCGCTGACAACGCTCGGCTTTCGAGGGAGCTAGAACTGGTACGCGCGGAGTTGCGTGCCTTTAAGAAGGCTTACTCGGAGTCCCAGAAGAGCTTGGCTGTGATCCCAAGAGAAACCCAACTGAGCTCCTTGGAGGAGGTTCTCAAGGAGACAATGGAGGGGATTAGGCGCGACCTCCAAATATCCCTGGGCGGGATGTTAAACGCCCGCCTAGGGGAGTTGGAGGCACGACTCCCGCCGGAACCGGTCCTAAGACCCCCGCTTGCGGCTGACAGGCGCCAGGAGCCCCCGCCTCGCCCAAGGGCCCAGCCGAACCTGGCTGCAGGGGCAATTCGCAACCCTCAGCCCCAGACAAAACCGACCGTCCCTATCCCCCAGCCTCAAACGGGAAAGAGGGCCGAGGTACCTTTGAAGAGTGGGCCTCAAAAAAGGCCCACGCCGAAACCTGGACCTCAAGTCCAGAGTGAACCAGAGGCTGGTCCCAGCCGGCGGGAGCCTGTGGCCCCCGAGAACGAGGACACCACCCCATGGTCCCAGGTCCTCCGAAGGAAGAGGCGGAAGGGGAACGCTTCCTCGCAGCCGCCCAAGACGCCCAAGGCCCCAGCCGCACGTGATAAGGCACTCCCGCCGAAGCCGAAGGAGGCCAGAGTCGTGGTCCCCCGCACTGCAGCGATAGTGATATCGCCGCGCGAGGGAGCCAATAACATCATAGAAGTCTTGGCGAAAGCGAAGGCTGCCATCAGGCTGCCAGAATTTGGCCTAGAGTCAGTCAAACTCAGGACGACTATGACCGGCTCCAGAATGTTGGAAGTGGGTGGTGAGCAGCCCGAAATATCCGCGGATCTCCTAGCGGTAAGGCTGCGAGAGGTGATTGGGGACCTAGCGGAGATCACGCGGCCCACGAAGCTCGTGGACCTGAAGGTCTCAGGCCTAAATGAGTTGGTGGGGCGCAAGGAACTCTCTGCCGCGATGGCAAGGGTGGGGGGCATGCGTCCCCGAACAAATAAGAGAGAGAGAGAGTGAAAGATGTTTATTTACACATATTCGATACACAGGAAATACATTTGACAGGAAAAGATACAAATAAAAATCATCGAATAGTATAAATAAAGGCTCGGCTCGGCCTTGGTGCGGTGCCCAGCTGTGGCCGCAAAGGCCATCGTCACCGCCGGGAAGATCCCGGTAGGGTGGACGGTGGTCACGGTCAAGCCGATGGAGGCCCTGCCCTTGCGGTGTTATAAATGCATGGCGCTGGGCCACACCAGGGCCCTCTGCCCATCGGAAGCGGAGTACGGCTCAAAATGCTTCCGATGTGGCGCTGAGGGCCACCTGACGGCAACTTGCGTGGCTGTGCCTAAGTGCGCAGTCTGTGCGAAGGCTGGCCGCCCAGACGGCCACAGAATGGGGGGATCAAATTGTATCCCCCCAACGGTTAAGGGTAGGGCCCCAACGACCAGGCCCCAACCTGACTGTGGCCGCAAGGCCAGAGAGGAGCCCAGTATGCAGGTGTCCTAATGCCGGCACACCGACACTATGACCTTCTCCAGGGGAATCTAAACCACTCCGCGCGCGCACAGGACCTTTTCGTCCAAATAAATTATTAAATATTCGTGCTATTTCGTAATAGCAACGTACCTGATGGAGGAATCGAAAGCAGTCCAATCGTCATTCGGCCCGCTCATTACGTCTTACGGAAAAGCCCTTGGAAGTTATTCTGTGACCATCAATCGGGATGTGGGACACGAAGAAGACACTGGCACACTGTGTATATCTCTAGATCTAAACAGTGGGGATATAACAGCGAGCTTGGACGTATTATTCGAACCAGCCAACACAACTGCGAGAGCATTACATGCCTCGTTTGTCTGGTGCAGTATCTTTCTTCCAACAGTGGCCGTTCAGTCATTAAAAACGTTCTCACCCGAGACGATTACAGCCATTGCCGGTATCCGTTTCATAGCGTGGAAGATATCCACAAGAGAAGAACCCCGGAAGGAATTCACGATCCTGACGCCGAAGGGAGAGCTGGAACATTTGCAGAACAAGGCGATGCATCTACCGTGGGGCAGCAAGGAATGGGTCAAGGAGCTAGTGAGTCCGATGCAATGCTACATACAGAAGGAGGACGGGGAATGGAGCGTGAACAAGCATTCGCTAATTTTGGAGAGGAACCGGCGCCGGACACAAGACGACACGGAATTAACACCAGCCGAAATCCAGGCAGTGATTATCTCACCAATGGCAAACTTGTTCTGTTGTTTGTGGATGAGAGGTGTTTTACAGCGGGAGACGGAGAAAGAGTACTTGCGCAAACGCTTAGGGGATCGAGTTTATGTTTGCCCGCAACGCAGGGGAGCGAATCAAAACCGCAACAAATATCGCAAAAATTCTGGTATTTCAAGAAACGTTAAAAAAGAGAATGGAACGTGCAAAGAAATTTCAACACAAGGCCGATCCCGACGTACAGAACGAAGAGCTCATTGACAATCACTTGGCGAAATTAAAGTTGCTATTGGAAGACAATGGAATTGACACATGTGAGTTTGCTACAAAAACATTTAAACACATAACTAACCAGATGGGAAAGAAGAACAATTTATATTTTCATGGTCCCCCTTCCACGGGAAAGACAATGATAATGGAATCTCTGTGTGACGTAAACTTTAACATATCAAGATTGACGGGACTAACACCAAACAGTCAATTTAATTTTGCGTCCGTATATAACACAAACGCGTGTTTCATGGATGAGTGTAAATTAACAGACAACCAATTCGAGCAATGGAAGTTACTTGCTGGCGGAAGCAAAATGGACACGGACATAAAGTACCAAAACCAGTCAAAGATTACTTTTACTGCTCAGTGTTTGTATGGGAAAAACTCTGGAAGAGCTATAGCAGTAGACCAACATCGGAAATCCTAAAAGAAATCTTAAACCGCAGGATACCAGCCGCTCCACAGACTAAATGGAATTATAATACACAGACAGTTATAAACGACAACTTAGAGGCCCTGAAAGAGTGTATGCATTGCAAGCAATCATGGAATGGCCAAACAGTGATTCGAACACATTCTACCACGCTCAATCGCTCCTTTCATACTTAAATAATGACGACTTCCAGTATTGGCTTCATTTCTTCGCAACACTGATGCCTCATTGTGAAATGCTGTTTAAATTTTTACAGATCCGATCTTTTGACTCTATAAAAGGTACGAATTCGGCAAATTTGAAAAAACAGTTAGTGACTTACGTAACAGCGCCGCCGCCTTCGCCCGCGGAAAAACGCCGGCCGAATAATGTCAGACATTCGGCAATGCGTAAAGACATATGTGAAGTAGTAAGAATGCAAATAAAGGACAGATTTATGTATACGGATCATCTATTGGCGTCAAAACTTTTTTTTAATAACAATTTTGAGAACTACAACCGAAACTTTCCGGAAGAAGAATTCAAAAATGTGGATAAGACATGATTTTTTGGAAAACCCAAAACTTAAAAACGAGCTAGTTATTAACAGCAGGGAGGATTTCCATAACGCTGATGGTGCGATAGCTTTACTGCAAAACTTTATAGAGTTCAACCTAGAGACAGTTTTTTGCTGAAAGTATTAAAATTAATTTGTACAATACCGATGACCTCGGTAGAAAGTGAGCGCTGTTTTTCCAGCTTAAATAAAGTGAAAACTTTTACCCGTACAATAGCATGACACAGGACCGTTTAAGGGCCTACCGAGCTTTTCGCGCTAATCGATTTTGGGTGAGCGATTTCGGGCGTGAGGGAGGCACGATGGCTCAAGATAGTTTTGTTGGACTGCGCGTGTTTTTGGTTATTTATTACTAAATTTTATTAACATTCAAAAAGTCATGACCTGCCGTGCAGTATTAGCGTCGTACTACTACGAATTTATTTTATTTTTTAGAGATGACTTTGGATTTTTTCGATCGAGCGAACTATAAGTAATCGTGTTTCGAAAAAAACTTTTCACTAGAGTGAACCCTCAAATATCTTACACATGAATTTCAAGACTATAGCTTTACTTTATGATACAGCACGAGATTAAATGAATGCAATAAATGCGCCAAAAAACACGGGTTGTGCATGATATCAATAGAAAAACGGCTGATTAATCAGATTATTGCATAAGTTGATAAAAAATGCTATGCAATAGCTTTATTTTGTATGTCTTGAAGATACCAAGATGTATTATCACAATCGTGTTTCATTAGGTATTTAAAAAAAAAACATGCTACATTCATTAAGACAAATCAAATTAAATCAGATCACGAAAATCAAATTCAACCACTATGGCGAACAAACTGCGGCATACTTAGTGCCTAGACTAATTAACATTATAAAAGGCACCTCACTTCATTAGAAAAGGCAAATCTCAAACTGAACTTGTCAAAGTGTAGTTTCTTACAAAATGTCATAAACTACCTTGGTTTTGAAATCAGTTCTCTAGGCATGCGACCAGGCATGACAAAAATTGAAAGCGTAATTGATTTCCCGCGCCCTGAAAATGTGCACGGTGCACGACAGTTTTTAGGGCTTGTTTGTGAGCTATTTTAGGAAATTTATATAGGGTTTCGCACAACTAGCACATCCCATTACTAAACTTCTTAAAAATAATGCCACGGGGGAGTGGTCAATGGATCAGGATGAATCATTTAATTCCCTAAAAACCAAACTCACCGAACGTCCTGTTCTGACCATTTACGACCCCTCAGCAGAAACGGAACTCCACACGGACGTTAGCAAGATAGGTGTGGGCGGGGTATTATTACAGCTTACCGAAGGAAGTGGAGGTTCCTTTCGTCCTGTGGCGTACTATAGCCGCCAGACTACACCGGAGGAAAAGAACTTCCACTCCTAGGAGTTGGAGACGTTGGCTGTGATTTGCGGTCTTAAGAAAATTTATTATGCATTAATGTCAAATTCGGATGGGCAGCATTCGGGAAGCTCCATAACATCTTTTCGTCCAAAATACCCCCAAAACAAAAGTCTTCAATCAGTGTGTGTTGCCAGTGATGACATATGGATCCGAGACGTGGTGCTTCACTATGGGCCTGATGAATAGGCTCAGAGTCGCTCAACGAGCTATGGAGAGGGCTATGCTCGGAGTTTCTCTACGGGATCGAATCAGAAACGAGGAGATCCGTAGAAGAACTGGGGTTACCGACATAGCAAAACGGATAAGCTCGTTGAAATGGCAATGGGCAGGCCATATAGCACGCAGAACAGATGGCCGTTGGGGCCCAACAGTTCTAGAATGGAGACCGCGGACTGGCAAGCGCAGCGTGGGACGTCCACCAACGAGATGGACGGACGATTTGGTGAAGGCCGCAGGTTCAGGGTGGATGCACATCGCTTCCAATCGTAATGATTGGGCATCAATGAGGGAGGCCTATGTCCAGCAGTGGACGTCCTGCGGCTGAAATGCTGATGATGATGAATGTCAAATTCGTTTAAAAAAAAACTGAATTTTTACTTAGTTTCTGCTGGTAAGAGGTTCCATTACGTCACTCATTTTGAAAATGATTTAGAAAAAAAATAGACATGTTACAACTCTTCTAAAACTTTATTATTTTTTTCATTGATCGATAGGGTCAATCAGAACGATCAAATCTCTGTAAAAACCATGACATCACTGACATGGGCGGACGCTTTTGACGGAGGCGAACCCAAGCTAAGTACCTGCTCTGTCCCGGGAACTGTCTGTTGCCGGGAACGTGGGCATTTGCGGAAGCCACGAGGAGTAAACCTCTTTAAGCAATCCGACACCAGCGGGGGAGGCCGGGGAGTGCCGAGCCCGCATTGCACGGTGTCGACAGAGGAGCCCCATCCCGGGGCGGCCAGTGGGCGTTGCGGTGACACATTTTGCTCCCGTGGCGTTCACAATGGCAACGAGGGAATCCATACGGTTTTTAGTGGGTAGGCCCCTTGGGAAGAGCCCCACATACCCTCTGTTTCCCCGAACAGAGACGAATGCATAAGGCGCATTTTCCGCACCAAAAAAAAAAAGTATTGGACAGTTTGCTTGAGAAACAACTAAATAAACATCTTAATTGCATGATGCGCAATTTGGCTTTAGACCAGGTTTGTCCACCGAAACCGCAATACTGTGTCTCAAGCATACTGTCCAATATTACACAGACAGGAACACACCTGTGTACGCATGCTTCCTGGACCTGTCGAAAGCTTTCGACTAAACAACACGTAAAAGGAAATGTGCGTGAAGTTATCGCAGAAGTGCAAAATTTCTTGCCTGCGTTCAAAATTCATTCCTACAACTGGAAAGAACAACTACGTCAATACAGAGATTGTGTCAATAACATAAAAGATGATGAATTCGTCATTTTGTGACTTTCTGAAAATTTTCAATTCAAATTGTGAAATATTGATAGAACTTTTAAATTATAATGATCAGTGTTTCTTCATAAAATAACATAAAAGGAAAAATGGATGGCAGTCCCTTCAACCGGAACGGGCTAACGCGGCGCAGCCCGCCGCCCGCAGCCTCGCCCGCACCACCTGTGCCCGCCCCGCAGGTAGACGACCTTCCCGAATTAGTTGCTACTTCCCAGATCCAAAACTGGATGAGTGCCATCAAGCAGTACCGGAATGAGGTGTGCACTGTTTCATCTTAAGGTAAATTGAACACTGACCAGAAGCTGAGGATTAGTAATCTGTGCCGTAACGTGGGACATGTGACGTCTCAGTTGGCCGTGCAGTATCAATCTTTGAAACAGAAAACCATTCAAGCCCACATGTCCCTTCAAGCCCTTAAAGAAAATAATGATCTATCGCAAAGACTTCTAGACCTCAAAAATAGCATCGAAGAGTCTTCAAAACCGGATATGGGAGCAGTTTCTTTCGCCGACATGGTCAAAAAAAGCCCAGACAATTATATTAAGCCCATCAAGACAAGCTCTGTAGCTATCTTCCCTATTGATAAGGTAAAGACGAGCGAAGAGACTATAAAACTCTCGTTCAACAGATCATCCAACCAGTGCAAATGAAGCTGCATATAAGAGGTTTGCGCAAAACAAAAAACGGCGGTGTTATCATCAGCACCGACACCAAAGCTGACATCGAGAAGCCTAACCAATCAGCACAACTGACTACGCCTAGCAGATTCAGACCCAGGCGTTACCCTTCTCCACCCCATGAGGCCTACGCCTCGGATAGAAGGGAGTGGTAAAGCCCGGGCACTCGAGGAGGTTTCCGACATCGCACCCCGAAACTGTCCAATACCTAGCCAATTATAGTTCCCAGGGAGATGGGTCTATAGTTGCTAATACTAGAGGCGTCACCACTCTTATTCTTTATGATAGGCACTACCACTGCTTTCATTAAATCACAAGGTAAATATTATTTACCTCAATATGTCATTTGCCTCAAGATTTTAGAAACTTATGTAACTTATATAAAATATATAAGGAAACACAGCAAAACCAAAATAGTGAATTCCTCGGAGAAAAAGTTTTTAAAACTATTTTTAGCACTGATTACAATATATCGTTCCATGTTCCTCGAAAGGATAAAAACATAAAGCGTATAAAATACGAAAATGATAAAACCGAAGAATTTAAAAGCGAAAAACAGATTCATTTGAAAGACAAAGAAGAAACTTATGCTCGATTTAAAGTTCATCAAGAAGCAAATAAACATGATTCCACAGTACTATGCGTAACTTTTGACCTGCAAAAGGTCCTAAATACCCCATATGGGCAAAGTATGCTGCTCTACATACTTAATAATAATAGCCGAAAACTGGCTGTTGTCTAATAATCTTACCTTTTACGAATCACAAACTAAAGAAGGTTTTTGCTACACCTGGAATGACATGCAAGGTAAACGTGGTGCCAATGCCAAAGAAGTATGCACAATTGGGCTCGGGGGGCGGAATTTGGGCTTGACTATTCCACTTACTCATTTTCTGAGGCCGGGCACGGTAATTCACGGTAATTTCCAAATCGGTTCATAAATGACGGAGTTCTGAGGTAAAACACATTCAAAAAAAAAAGAACACAACCGAATTGAGAACCTCCTCCTTTCTTTGAAGTCGGTTAAAAAGTAAAGATATTTTATGGGATATGTCGTTACTTGGTCAAGATTAAATTCCCTCGTGGTTAGGTTATTAGTTATAACTGTCGAATATTAATCGATCTCAGTGAAATCCAGAAAATAGAATATCTCTCACCTATTAACTCTTCTCCTACCTCGTATTCTGTAGTGAATGAAACACTGATCATGGCCAATGAAATTGCAGAACAATCAAATGTAACCAAGATAAGGTTATTGTAACATATGGTTTAGCTATTGCTAAAATGGCAATGCAAATCCAAGAGAAAGAACATCCAAAATTTGATAATGTTTTTATCAATTTGGGTGCGTTTCACATGCAGATGGCATTTTTCAATGCTATAGGGAAATTCATGGAAGGATTGTGGCCCTGTATCGATGGTACTTTAAATGATGCGGCACCGATTACATAGAGGTAGTAATGAATCTTGTTCATCAACTAGAAAGCATTGGAAAAACTGTAGATGTTAAAGAAGTAGCGGAATTGTTACTTAGTGGATTACCGCAAGACTATGATGCCCTTGTGTCTAATTTAGAAAGCGCTTGTATGACTAAGAAGTCATCCAGTGAGCTAGTACGCACCAGGTTGCTTCAAGAAGAGTCCAGAAAAGCTTGTTCAAGTGAAAATGTTCCTGCGTCTGGATCTGCATCCGTGTCGAAAAACGGTTCCGCACGCTCAATCATATGCAATTACTGCAAGCGCCCCGGACACATCTCAGCCAAATGTTTTCGACGGAAGCGGGATAAGAAGAACAAAGAAAACACGACTTCTAGTTTCTGCGCTCCTGCGTTCTTAGCCCGTGAACAAGGATGGTTTATTGACAGCGGCGCATCAACACATATGTGTAATTCCAAAGACTTATTTATAAATTTAAATAAATGTAACAGTCATCATAAAATTACAATAGCTAATAACACCCAACTCCAGTGTGAGGGTGTGGGTGATGTTGAATTGAACACAGCGGTAAGGAAAATTAATGATGTGTATTTTGTTCCGCAGCTTTCAACAAATTTGTTATCAGTCGTAAATTAGTACAATCTGGGTTCACAGTCACTTTTAATAGAGAGGGTTGTAAAATATTTAATGTGTGCAAGATGCTGGGTCAACCTGTTGCTTCAGCCACTAATTGTAAAGGCATTTATAAGTTAGATCAGGGATGTAAATGTAATTTTTCGCTACAGGAACACTCTACGCTCCTCTGATCTCCAGGCAGATGTTATGCCTGGGGACCGAAGTCCAATGGATGAAAGTTGGAAGTTGTATTTATGCAGCCGAGTTGAGAAACTTCGATAGCGCGATGCAGGATTGTAGAAATTAGTTTCTTATGTGATGACTAGATGGCGCTAGTAGTCGCTACATTAGCCCCCCTTTTAGACCGGAGGTCGATACGAATTGCAGTGGAGTGCAGTCTGTGCGTCATGTGGGCGCTTGCAAGGGCCAGTCGCTCAGAGCCTCGTCGGCGAGCATTGTTGTTCCTCTGCTACTTGTAGATGCATGCCTGTTGCGTGAATGCTCGGAGCCTTGTTGGCGAGCGTTGGTTGATTGATTGGCAAGTGGAAGTAGTGGGAGGAGGATTTTTGCGAACTGTAGACACCAGGCAGATAATAGATACATGCTAATGGTGCACAGTGCGGTGAGTATGGCTTGCTGTGAGAATGCGTCATCGTCTTGTGTGTGTGTCTGAAGGCTGCGATTTTGTCTAATGTCGTGGGTCGCCAATTTGGGGGTAGGCTGTAATAGAGAGATCTCTCTCCAGGCAGATATTATGCCTGGGGACCGAAGTCCAATGGATGAACGTTGGAAGTTGTACGAGGGGCCTTCTATATAAAGTGAGAATGAGATGCAAACTCTTTCAATTATTAGGAAATTAAATACTGGCCGGTAAAGCTAATCTATCTAGCTGATTGCTATGAAAAAAAAGTAAACTGTCTTTTGTTTAAAAAAAAATACGGTAATTTCTTTGCAATGCTATTGAGTACGTTAGCGAAAATGGAGAAAATTGAACTGCGCGCCGTTATCAAATACTTGTGTTTGAAAAATTTTTCTACGGACCAAGTCAATTTAGATTTGCGGGACACTTTAGGGTCTAATGCTCCTCCGTATTCGACAGTCGCACGTTGGTGCGCCGAATTTAGACATGGAAGAACATCGACCATGGACGACCCCCGCTACGGACGCCCTACTACTGCAATAACTGAAGAAATTGTGAAAAAAGTTGAAAACTCAGTTTTGGCGGATCGTCGTGTCACAGTTAGTTTTATTGCTGAAAATGTAAAGATTTCAACGGGGAGCGTGCATAATATTTTACATGAACGCTTGGGTATGAAAAAGGTATCTGCGTGTTGGGTACCAAACATGCTTACTGACACGCAAAAACAAACTAGAGTCGGGATTTGTCAAGAAGCTTTGGACCTGATACAGCAAGACCGGGAACTTTTTTTGGCGCGATTTATAACAATGGACGAAACATGGCTCCATCATTACGATCCTGAAACGAAACTGCAGTCTATGACATGGAAAAGGCCATCATCTCCAACAAATTCAAGGTGGGCCCATCTGCCGGTAAGGTCATGGGCTCTGTTTTTTGGGATGGTAAAGGGGTATTAATGATTGAGTATCTCAAACATGGAGCCACTATTACGGGCACTTTATACGCCAAACAAATAGCAACATTGCGCAATGAGATCCGCGAAAAACGGCGAGGTAAACTCTCGAAAGTTGTGCTGTTCCACCAGGACAATGCCCTGGCACACAAGTCCATCGTTGCAATGGCTGCAATTCGTGATGCTGGGTTCAATATCCTTAAGCATCCTCTGTATTCACCAGATCTCGCTCCCAGTGATTTCTACCTATTTCCGAGATTGAAACAATACCCGAGAGGCCAGAAATTTGAAGACGACGACGCGGTAGTCGCTGCAATACAAGATTTTTTAAGTACCCAAGATGAGACCTTTTTTAAAAATGAAATTTTAAATTTAGAAAAATTATATAATAAGTGTATTATGCTAAAAGGTGACTATGTCGAAAAATAAAATTACATTTAGTAAAAGTTGTTTATAACATACTCATTCTCACTTTTTATTGAACACCTAGTATTTATGCAGCCGAGTTGAGAAACTTCGATAGCGCGATGCAGGATTGTAGAAATTAGTTTCTTACGTGATGACTAGATGGCGCTAGTAGTCGCTACACAGCCATACCTAAATTTCCCCTTATATCAGATGGGGATTCCAGTAACTACAACAGGATCCACCAACTTCATCCATACAAAAACGAAGGCATCAGCGTTGAGAAAATATAATGCCGTATCATTTATTGGTTAACTTCTGCAGTAAATTGACAAAATTGCAGTCTGATACACATTATCCAATAAAGTATAGAAAACGTATGACAAAAAATGTTATAATGAGCCTTAGATCAGCAGTTCTTAAAGCTATAGCGAAGAACAAAAGTGATGAACGCCCTGAAGTCCAAAAACTTTTCGATAACATTAATTTAGCACATAACCATGCTTTTGGTGACCATTCGCAATGGAAATCTTATTTTTGCGAAGCAAAAGACGAAGTACAACCAATAGAGAGAGAGAGAGAGAGAGAGAGAGAGAGAGAGAGATGATTATTTACACATATTCGATACACAGGAAATACATTTGTCAGGAAAATATACTAATAAAAATCATCGAATAGTATAACTAGGCCCCACTCAGCATAATGTTGCGGCAAGCCGCAACGCTGTTTTTCAGTAGGACCCATTTAAAAACTAAACACAAAAAAAAAACAACACATTGTGATGACACGAACGCCAGCGGAAAGTGTAGTTCGCAACAAAACCTACATATGTACAAAACGGAAGTATGTATGTTTTAATGTTTATGTTTTAATGTTTTAATGTTTGTGTATGGCAACACTTGATCAGTTTAATCGTATCTGAACCATTAAACCGCAACAAATTACGCCAAGGATTATTTAATAGCTGATGACTTTTTCACAAACTCGTTATGGCAACGAATCTGTCTTCTGACGCAAAATCTGGCTGCACACGCTCAAAGTCTTATTCACGATGTTGATAGCAACATTGTAGAGCGATATCACAGCATAGTAGCCAAAAAAAGGGATTTCGCGGCTATATAAACATATTACACTAAATAGCCCAACGGGGAATTAAAAATGATAGCAGAAAGAAGATTTAAAAAAAGGACTTTAAATAAGAAATATCATTTACATCATCATCATCATCATCACCACCATCAACGACCATCATCGTCACCATCACTAACAATCATCATCATCATCTTCATCATCATCACCATCAACCATCATCAACCATCATCACCATCCATTATTATCTTATTATCACTATTGTTCGGTTTTCAACCTTGATAGGAAAATACACCTCTCTGTGTATTCCTTCAGAAATACTCTTCTGACCTGTCAAGGGGACAGTTCCACATCTATCGAGTTTCGGTCGGCACGCGCCTAGTGCTTCTGCGCAGTATAAAATACTAAAAGTACGGTTTTCGGGCTATATCGGATTTATAAACACATACACACACCCATACACCAACTCAAAAGTGGATCGAGCTGAAGAGCGCCGTGGAAGCGAGCTGGGCCCAGCGAGAAGCGACGCAGTGAAAGCCAGGATACTCGTCATGCAGACGAATGGAACGACGGGAGTAATTTCCCTGATAACCTTCGATCATTTTTGGTAGCAGAGCGTGGTTTATTTCGGTTTATTTTGGTTATTTCGGTCGGATTGACCATATTTCATCTTCGAACAAAGGATTTTATACCTACCTTCGAATTTCAATTCGGTTTATATTTTTGATAGTGGGTTGGTAACTTGGGTGTATTCGAGTTCGTGGTAATAAACGCTGTCAGTAATGGCAGTTCGGATTTAATTTGATCTATGGTGTCACTTGAATTTGACGTTTGACGTTTGACAACTCTTACTTATCACTCACTTGTCTTGATCTACTGGTTTTGTTTTGTTTTGGTTTGTCGGTGTTTAATTTACGGTTTAAATAAGTGTTTAAGTGAAATGGTGAAGTGAATAAGTGAATTTCAATTTGCGTAATACGCGTAACATTCGGTGTTTACTGTTTGATAAGTTATATACGGATTTAATTACTTATTTTGGTGAGTAAGTTGATAAACATTACGATGTCGTTGAAATATAATTTCTCGGTATTTAAAGTTAAATTACAATGGTTGATCGATAGTGCGGACCTTATTACGCGATCAGAGCACGCGGGTCGATTGAAAATGCGCCTGTTAACGGTAAATACGGAATTTTTAAAATTTGAAGAGGCGTTTCAACGTATAATCGAACTTTCCGATACGGACGTACCTGCCCAGGCAGAAATTCTTGCTGCATGTCGCCTTGAGTATACGCGCGGCTTAGAGGCTTTCGATAAGCTAATGGAGGCGAATTTCCAATATAAACAAGCAATGGATAGTTCAGATAGTAAGTCAGATTCAAGTCGAATGGAGTCGGATGGACTGTTATCTCGGTTGCCCACATTACAATTACCGTCCTTTGCTGGGGCTATGGACCAATGGGTAGGATTTAATAATCTATTTGATAGTTTGGTGGATTCACGTTCGGACTTATCGGGGGCTCAAAAGTTGGCCTATCTTATGTCGTGCCTCTCCGGGGAGGCTTGGGGTTTGATCCAACATTTGCGGATATCGGATGAAGGTTACCAAATTGCGAGGGAACTTTTAATTAAAAGGTATCAAAATACCCGTCGGCCGGCAGACGTGCATGTGGACCAGATCCTTAACCTGCCGTCCGTGTCTCACAAACTTATCGGTCTGCGGGCACAGTTTCTCAATCCAATCATTATGGCAGTCAACTCACTGGAGCGTCTCGGTTTTCCTGTCATTGAGTGGTCATTTCTACTTGTCCATATATGTCTGGCAAAATTGCCTACTAATCTAAGGACACGATTTGAGCAAAAATGTGGGAATGAAGCGGATAACATCCCAACATTTTCGGATTTACAGGAATTTCTTGAGGTAGAATGTCGGTTATTGGAGTGTGCCAGGGCTGACCCTGTGCATCATCACCACCATCAACGACCATCATCGTCACCATCACTAACAATCATCATCATCATCTTCATCATCATCACCATCAACCATCATCAACCATCATCACCATCCATTATTATCTTATTATCACTATTGTTCGGTTTTCAACCTTGATAGGAAAATACACCTCTCTGTGTATTCCTTCAGAAATACTCTTCTGACCTGTCAAGGGGACAGTTCCACATCTATCGAGTTTCGGTCGGCACGCGCCTAGTGCTTCTGCGCAGTATAAAATACTAAAAGTACGGTTTTCGGGCTATATCGGATTTATAAACACATACACACACCCATACACCAACTCAAAAGTGGATCGAGCTGAAGAGCGCCGTGGAAGCGAGCTGGGCCCAGCGAGAAGCGACGCAGTGAAAGCCAGGTACACTTTCTTCACATTATTATATATATGTATTTATGCCTACTCCACTCTGCCTAGCGTAGATCTATACAACTATCATCAGTCATCACCATCACTATTACCATTATCATCATCATCCTCTCACCATCATTATCATCACATCATAATCACCGTCATTTCATTATCACCATTATCATCATTTTTGAGAAAAGCACTATACAAGCTTCGACCAGCAATGCCATCCTGGCCTCGTATCACTGATGGCCTCACCTAGCGGTTCGGCCATCAAACTTCTGCTCATCCAGGATGGCTTACTTACTGGTATTTGCAGTAATGTACTATTACGTGTTTTGCATTGGACAGTAATATATAAATTCATGTTTCAAAATTGTTTTATTGTCCGGCTCGGACAGTTATATATAGCGGCAACCGAAATACATCATCCGTGAAAATTTAAACTGTCTAGCTATCACTGAATTGGCGTGAAACTGTGCAGGGTCGGGCTAAGTGGCGTGCTCTCGTTTCGGAGGCAAAGACTCATTTTGGGTCACTGAGCCAAACTAGTTAGTTAGCCATCACGGTTCATGTGATACAGCCTGGCTAGTGACAGATAGACAGACAGACAGACGGACGGACAGACGCACAGCGAAGTCTCAGTAATAGGGTCCCGTTTTTACCATGTGGGTACGTAACATTAAAAAATAAAAACTGACTGATTATAATAACGTTTTCTTTATTATTCCCTCAAAACATGATCCTTGTAAGGAAGTTTCGGTTTCGGCCGAAACTGAGACCGTTGCCGAAATTCGGATTCGGTTTCGGTCGGACACTGTTCTTAAGAAATTGTCTTCAATTATACCCGAACACAAAAAAAATATTTTGACAAAATTTGGCAAAGTAATAAGATTAATAAATAAGAGTAATTCAAAGAAAAACAGTTCAAGAAATACTCTTTAAGCCAAATCTCTAACTGCTAATTGTGATCTCAAGAACTTGTGTTTTTTTTAGTAAATAAGAAAATTGGTGATATAACAATTAGGCTATTAATACTATTTTGATAATTACTTACATTTGCATAATACATTTATGAAAAATTCGTATGCGTATCTATTTTGTACGAGCATTCTGGGACCCATGGTCCATTTCCTCGAATGTCCATTTTCCTGGAATGTCCATTTTCTCGAATGTCCAGTCACTATATGTCCAATTCCCCGAACGTCCAATTTTCTGAACACATAATCGCGAACTAGTTTGGATATCATTAAAATAATAATAAGAACTGCATGCTGCATACGACTACCTACTAGTAGAGGAGACGTGAAAGATCGACCTTCACCGATCTGTTAATTCGATGAGACATATTTTTTATCAAATATAATTTAGAAACAAATATGCCTATGATAACTTGCCTATCGAAAAGTGTTCATAGATTTTTTTTTTGTTTTATTGTGGAGTGCCTTTAGCCATCTTCCAGCTCCATCATCAGACCCTGGTTACCATCTGGGTTCAAAGTACTCGTCAAAATCCTTAAAATTAGGATTAGGACTCGTTTTGCATGTTTTATGAAATGTTCTTTGCTTGAAATAAACAGCTTTAAATTTAAATTTTTTTTTTTTTTTTTAAGAAAACGACACAATCCCATCGAGTTTGGACTCGTTTGATTCGTCTTGACGAGTACTTTGATCCCAGATGGTAACCAGGGTCTGATGATGGAGCTGGAAGATGGCTAAAGGCACTCAACAATAAAACAAAAAAAAATACCTATGAAAACTTTTCGATAGGCAAGTTATCATAGGCATATTTGTTTATAAATGATATTTGATAAAAAATATGTCTCATCGATTTCAGACTAAATACAAACTGAAATATAGATGCACAGAAAAAACCCCAGAAAAAAGACCAATGCTGGGAATCGAACCCAGGTCCTCAGCGTTCCGTGCTGCGTGCTTATCCCTACACCATCACTGGTCTAGAAGTTAGCGACGAATCTTTCCCATACATCGTACACTTCAGTCTGTTATAATCACATTAGGCAGTGATAAAGCGCATCTATGTTAATGCCCTCTACCGAGAGACTTCAACACTCCTTCGGAGCTACCCGCTCACCTGGACCAAGAGATGGCGCTACTAGGCCAACTTTTACAAGTTAAATATGAAGTATCTTTTTCTATTTATTTTTTTATTTTCTTCAACTTCATTTTTTTTATTATTACTTTTTCGGGTAGCTCCGAAGGAGTGTTGAAGTCTCTCGGTAGAGGGCATTAACATAGATGCGCTTTATCACTGCCTAATGTGATTATAACAGACTGAAGTGTACGATGTATGGGAAAGATAAGCACGCAGCACGGAACGCTGAGGACCTGGGTTCGATTCCCAGCATTGGTCTTTTTTCTGGGGTTTTTTCTGTGCATCTATATTTCAGTTTGTATTTAGTTTGAAATATATGGTTTCACGGGATGACCGTACAAGTAATAAAAAAAAAAAAATGAAGTTGAACAAAATAAAAAAATAAATAGAAAAAGATACTTCATACTTAACATGTCTCATCGAGTTAACAGATCGGTGAAGGTCGATCTTCAGCGGCTCTTAGACCATACCTATTACTAACTCTTTAGATTTCAATGTCATGATACTGGCCATTTGATGATAATAATTAAAGATAAAATTGAGGAAGGGTGGTCTGCAATTGAAGAGAATGCACCCCAAACGTTGAATGGAAAACTTTTTCAGAAGTATGTTAAAGACCAGTGGCTAAAAAAAAAAACCGGCCAAGAGCGTGTCGGACACGCACAAGGTAGGGTTCCGTAGCCATTACAAAAAAATCAAGTAATATTTTTCTAAGGATTTCGTATGTGTAAGGAATCATCCAAGTTCAGGTATGTTTACCTTAGGCTACTATTTACTCTTAAACTACAAATAATTTCCAAGCAATCTTAGCCGCTATAATTTTCCTATAATATTGATATATGTAAATTTTTTCAAATTTTTCCACCTAACAGTTTAGATTTTAGAGGGGGGGGGGGCGCTCGATTTTAATGAAATTTTTCACTTTAAAGTTGAATATTTCGCAAACAGATCACTGAATAGAAAAATCATGTTAGCAACCCCGCAATGGTTTTAAAAGACCTATCCAACGATACCCCACACTATAGGATTAGTCGAGAAAAAAAAATCACCCCCCTTTACGTCTATGGGAGGTACCCTAAAAAAAATATTTTTTTATTTTTTATTTTACCACTTTGTTGGCGTGACTGATATGTATATTCATGCCAAATTACAGCTTTCTAGTACTAACGATCTCTGAGCTTAGCCGCGGACAGACAGACAGACAGACGGACAGACATGGCGAAACTATAAGGGTTCCTAGTTGACTACGGAACCCTAATGACACCGAAAATATTAAGCTGTGCACATGAAGCTCAAAATCGAACAAACAATTCTTTGATTCAAGGCCAATTGACATAGCATTTGATAAGAAATATTTAAAACTTTTCAAAACTTTTGAGAAGTATTCATGTAAAAATACAACCTAAAGCTTTTTTGAAGAAGATTATACATTTACGGCTTGTATTTAAGAAATAATGAATTAAAAGGGGACAATTTTTATAACAGTACAGGTACGTAGTGATGTACTCGTACACTCGACAAAAAAGAACACTGATCCGCTATCGAACTATGTCAAATTGACGCTATACATTGTTCGCAGGAACTGTCTTTTAATTTTATTATAACTCATTCGCCGCGATGGGCCAGCAGATTATTTAGTTATCTTTTAGCCATTTTCAAAGGTAACATAATTAGTGCCTACTTCAATAAACGATGAGTGAGTACGGTGTACCTACATATTTATTTTGTGACAATTTTTTTTATTTTTTTTAATAAGTCGCCAGAGGGGCCAAAGACGCGAAGTCTTTGCTATTTTTTACTTTAGGGTAGGAAGAGTGACTTGTGCTCGGGAAAAATCCCTTCGGACGAACTGGGAATGGAGGGCCCAGACAGTGTCCGACTTGCACGGACTAAAAAACCCGGTCACAAGTCCCCTTCTCTATTGATTATTAATACAAAAAACGTGTGCTTTATATTTTGAGGAGGGGAGGGGTAGGGAGGGGACTTATTCTACCCACTGTGTCCTGCCTCAGCCATTTGCTGGAAGGCCGGGAGAGGAGCATGCATTCTCCCGCTGGGCACTGGGGGGTGCTTAGGTCGGTCTTTTATGTTTTTACCCGTTGGTTTATTCCTTGACCGACCCTCGCCTTTGTGACAATTTGTCCCAACTCTGCTTATCAAATTCTAGTCGATTTTCCAGGTATCGTCATGTCGAGGGATCTCGTACTTAATATGACTGCAGGGCAGAGATCGATACCGGTATTAATTAAAATCGAAAATATCTTTCTTATTTTGCAACAATTCCTTGATATTTTCGATTTTAATTTATTTTTGCTTGAAAATAACACCAGTATAATGATCCCTGCATCCAGGTGATCCAGGAGATAAAAAAATTGCCCGTGGTTCACCCATGTGATGATGATTCAAACAATCAAACTTATTGTCAGTGAAAAATTGAGGTAGATATAGATACGGGAAACTGGACTTTAGGGGAATTGGTCGTTTGGGGAACTGGACGTTAGAGGATTGGACGTTAGAGGATTGGACGTTTGGGGAACTGGACGTTAGAGGATTGGACGTTAGGGGAACTGGACGTTACAGGCCAGAACCTGTAAGAGTAACAGCAGAAATATGCTACGCTACGTTTCTATGGAAGCTAATTAGTTATATTTTCATACTAAAATTATGAAAACTTCCTACGTGTGTCTATTTGTCACTGAAGACTGACATAAAGTGCCTTATTTAATTGATAATTACGAAATACGATTATTAATAAGTAAAGAGTCAACACAATTCCTCCCTTTTGTATACTTTTTTGTATCTTGAAGTTACCAGAAAAGACGAAAGAGGCGCAAAGCTACAAAATCATTTCAAAAGTGTTTTGATTTTCTGTCTGATGAAGAGCAGCAAGATTTTTCCGCAGGGAGTTCAGATGTCTGGACTTGCAGTGACTCAAGCTTGTCTAGCGACGACGAACAAAAAAAAAAAGAAGCGAAATAATGTGCAGAACAAACAAAATAAAGAAAAAACTACAATATTGCCGGATGCTGAAGTTACTATAAAGAAAAGAAATCGACTCATAATGTAGTCAAAATAAATAATAGTACATTACTGCAGCGGCCGCGAAATAGGGGATTGCCGGCCGAGTAGTAATAGATGGCCGAGTGTTAACGAGGCCATCTAGAGATACGAGGCCGGCAATCCCTGTTCGTGGCCAAGGCTTGTATAGTGCTTTTCTCAAATAAATCCCAGGAAATGACACGAATGTTCAACTTATATATTCATATTTAATTCAAATTGTTTTTTTTTTGATTCCCGCCAAAATATTTTTTTTCCAGGAATTTATTTGTAAGCTGTTCCAGTTAATGTTTTTGACGCAAAATCTTGAGATGATTTATATTTATTAAAAAATGATGACCTTATTAATTGGTTATTTTAATAAATTGTTAACAATAAACGCCAATCCTTATTTATTTTATTAAATCTAGCCAAGTAAGATATTAAAAAGTAAATTCACAAACTAAATTTTTCTTAATTGGCAGTATGTCATTGATAGTCAATAAAAGAAAATACGACCCACTAAAACAAAAGACAATCTCTTTGCTGGCCTTGGCCAGCAATGTTTGTATGAAATTCCATTATTGTCGTCTAATTTGAAATTAGAACGAATCTTCCTCAACTGCTATACAATGGCATACTTCGTGTTCTATTGTCACGACTATAAGGACCACATTTCCTTGGATGTTTGAGAAAAATTAATAAAAGCGAAGGAAAACAATACGTTACAGGAAAAGGAAAAGTAATCCAAGCAAAGTCAATTAAAGAAAACCCTTGTATTCCTGGAAAATGTAAACGACGTTGTTTTCAAATAAGTGAAGGACGGAGGAGGAGTGATTTCACATATTATTGGAGTCTTGATGTTCAAAGACGACGTGATTGGTTGATTCGTTGTGCGCGTGTCAACGCTATAAGAAGAAAGAGAATGGACTCTAACAGAAGAAAATTGACGGTTGATTATTTTATTAATGACGGTGAAGACCACAAAAAAGTATGCCAAAAATTCTTACTTTATACTTTGGATATTACACAAAGAAATTTAAATTAAACTGTTGCAGGTTTATGCATTGCTCCGCTGAAGTCAAGGTCACTCTTTTCAGAGCTTACTGTACGTCCTTTTATACAAGCAGCCTGTGGGCGGACTTCACATAGAAACAGTACAATGCTCTGAGAGTGCAATTTAATAACGCATTTAGGGTGCTGCTGGGGCGGCCTCGGTTTTGCAGTGCATCGGGGATGTTCGCGGACGCGCGTGTAGATTGCTTCCACGCCACCATGCGCAAGTAGGGCTTGCACTATCCGGTAACTTTTGACTATCCAGATATTTCGGATATGTAAAATCTCTGTATCCGGATATCCGGTTTTTTCGGATAATTTGAATAATTTTCCAAATATTAAAAAAAAAACGCTAATATAATTTATAAATTGTTCAATCAACTTAAAAATGAGTGTTTTTAATAAATTTAACCAAAATTGTCTGATAAGGACTTAATAATAATTATTTGTCACTTTAATGAGTGAAGTTAATTTGAAAAATATGTAAACAATGATGGGTAAGTATGTATTACAATACCGAAGTACGAAAGACCGAATGTATTAAAAAAAATATATATTAGGGGACAATCTTACACAAATCGACCTAGTCCCAAACTAAGCAAAGCTTGTGCTATGGGTACTAGAGGACGATAAACATACTTATATAGATAAATAAATACTTAAATACATAGAAAACATCCATAACTCAGGAACAAATATTCGTGCTCATCACACAAATAAATGCCCTTACCGGGATTTGAACCTAGGACCTCTTGCTTCGTAGGCAGGGTCACTACCAACTAGGCTAAAGCGGTCGTTAAAACATCGAATGGGTCAAAAGACCGACACGATTTTTTTCTGAAACCGTAAACTTTTCAGAATTTATTAAAACGGCATCATACAAAACACAGAACCCATTAGGTTAGGTTAGGTTTGTTTTATAACAATCTTAAAAAGTTAACGGTTTCAGAAAAAAATCGTGTCGGTCTTTTGACCCATTCGATGTTTTAATACATTCGGTCTTTCGTACTTCGGTATTGTAATTACATACCCACAATGATCATAATCATCATCATCATCATCCGCCTATGTTCGTCCACTGCTGGACATAGGCCTCTCCCACGGCACGCCACTGAGCACGATCCTCGGCCACTCTCATCCAGCTCTTGCCAGCCGCCTTACGAAGATCATCGCTCCACCGAGTCTGAGGACGTCCTACGCTACGTTTGCCGATCCGTGGTCTCCACTGAAGAACTCGTCTACCCCAACGGTTATCATATCAGTTCTTCGGGTTATATGGCCAGCCCATTGCCACTTCAGCGTGGTAATGCGGTGGGCTATGTCGACAACTTTGGTTCTCTGTCGGATCACTTCGTAACGAATTCGATCTTTCAGAGAAACTCCGAGCATAGCCCTTTCCATAGCACGTTGAGCAACTTTAAATTTGTAGACCAGCCCTAAAGTGAATGTCCATGCTTCGGCACCGTATATCATGACAGGTAGGACGCACTGATTGAAGTCTTTCGTCTTTAGACTCTGTGGAATCGGCGATGTGAAGACTTGACGCATTTTCCCATACGCTGCCCATCCCAGCTGTATTCTTCTGTTCGCCTCTTTCTCGGAGTTGTTTTTACCCAACTGCATAGTTTGCCCGAGGTAAACATACTTCTTAACCATCTCGAGAATATTGCCTTGAACTGAAATTGGTTCCGGATGTGCATATTTATTGAACATAACCTTGGTTTTATCCAGGTTCATCCGAAGACCTACGCGTTGAGAAGAATCAGCTAGGCCATTCAACATATGTTGCAAATCTTGCAGCGTTTCCGTCACGATGACGATATTATCATCTGCAAATCGCAAGTGTGAGAGGTACTCGCCATTTATGTTAATGCCGCGCCCCTTCCAGTCCAGCGTCTTGAATATATCCTCCAATGCATTTGTGAAGAATTTGGGGGTTATAACGTCCCCTTATCTCACACCACGATGCAAGTCTTGAGTTCACTGAGTAACCAAAGCACTGTACTTTTAGACACCCTAAAGTGTTCACAAAAATCTACTTCGTCCCAAAAATCTAGCTGCGAGATATCTCTCACAACACAGTATTAAAATTTCTCGAATTATATCAAATGCATTCCTGTATTTGGAATCCCCAAAATTAAACGCATAAAAATAGACAATGCGTCAACGATGCGTGGAATTATATTAAATGTAAATTGGGTGTTACATGCACCATTAAAGATTTGAAAAAAAAAAGGAATCTTTAATGTCTGCGTACAGATCACGTAAGACCAAAATCAAGAAATCTGAAAGATCGGGATCTGGCGCTGCTGACGTATACCAACCTACTTGGTTTGCTTATTCATTGATGGACAGTTGGTTGGGATCCATTTATAGCTGCAACGCTACTATAAATACTGAGACCGAGGTAAGTAATAAAACATTGGTTTATAAAATTATTCTTTACTAGCTTTTGCCCGCGACACCGTCCGCGTGGAATTAGTTTGAAGTAATTTGGGCAGCTTATTTTTTTTTACCCAAATTTGCTTTTTCATCAATTACGGCACTCCTTAGTTCCTCGATATAAAAAAAATTACCCCCCCCCCCAGAGCCCCCCCCGCACACCCGCGTACACAGTCACCACCGTACTCCCAAGTCAAGCGTACCTATAGAAGTTTTACCTCAAAAACCCCCGATTTTGAAACATTCTTCCGCTCCGCTCCTATTGGTGTTAGCGTGATGTTATATAGCTTATGTCCTTTCTCAGGCTCTAGACTATCTGTGTACCAAATTTCATTTAAATCGGTTTAGTAGTTTTAGCGTGAAAGCGAGACAGACAGACAGACGGAGTTACTTTCGCATTTATAATATAATATTAGGAAGGCTAATCTTCATCGCTTTTGAACTTCGTTTATATTTTGTTGACCGCTGCGTGCGTGGCGTGGTTCATCGCAACAGGTTCATCGACGGCGCGTGAAACAACATGGCGTCTGGAAATGCCGATGCATTCCAAAGTATCAAGCCGTGTTCCTATGCTCCTTTCGATCGGCTTGAAGGTGTGAGCAATTTCTGCGTATGGAAACATTATATTATTATGAAGAATGCGCTTGTAATAGATGGACTTTGGAGTTGCGTTGAGGGAACCACGGGAGGCGCAATCGAAGCTATAAGTGACCAGCGTGCTTTAGCTCGCATAAATTTGTCGCTCAAAGCATCGTGCATTCAGTACGTGAGAAATGCTAAGACTTCAAAAGAAGCCTGGGACGCAATATGCAAGGTAAATAAATAAATAAATAATAAATAAATATTAGGGGACAATCTTACACAAATCGACCTAGTCCCAAACTAAGCAAAGCTTGTACTATGGGTACTAGACGACGATAAACATACTTATATAGATAAATAAATACTTAAATACATAGAAAACATCCATAACTCAGGAACAAATATCCGTGCTCATCACACAAATAAATGCCCTTACCGGGATTTGAACCCAGGACCTCTTGCTTCGTAGGCAGGGTCACTACCAACTAGGCTAAAGCGGTCGTTTAGGTTTTTGAAGACAAAGGATTTTATAGAAGAGTTATGCTGCTGAGGCAGCATCATCAAGTTCCTGTAACTTCAATAATATGAACGAGGAAATTCAGTACATAATGACTCTTGTGCACCAACTTAGTGATATTGGGAGGTCCATTAACGACTCAGAGATAGCCGAGCTGTTGCTGTCTGGGCTCCCGCAGGAATTCGATGTTTTGGTGAGTAGCTTGGAAACAGCTTCAATCACTGATAGACTTGATAGTGAAATGGTGAGGACTAGACTTCTCCAGGAAGATCATCGTAGGAAAAATAGTGAAATATCTGATGATTTGGCTCACTTTTCGAAGCGCAAGGTTCCGTCTTGCAATTTTTGTCACAAACCTGGGCACATGAAATCGAGATGTTTTAAGTTGAAGAAGAGTAACAAGAGAAAATATGACCATAATGAGGCTTTGATAGTCACTTCTTCTGCAAAATGTTTGCTTCGCAATACGGACTGAATCTTGGACTCGGGTGCAACAAAACACATGTGTAGAGACGGGCGGTGCCCCATGAAATTTCGACAAACTATTCGTCGAATTTCATTTAATCGAAAACGATATTTCGAATATTTAATACTTATATTTTCTCTTGGAGTAATTTAATTTCATCGACTAGTAATTACATATTAAAACAATTGTAAGAACAACAGTACAAGGATTATTATTTGCTTAAAAAAAATACATTTCATCAACTATTCATGAGACAGAACAACTAAATATCGCTGTTTATTTCATCGATGTATTATTATAAAAACACTTTTATTTCATAGTTAGTCGATTACAATACGATTAAAATTATGAAAAGTGGTTAAGAACACAACTAATGCCTAATTTACCCGATAACAGCGTTGTTGTTATAGATAACGCTTCTTACCACAACAAATTTGTTGAAAGGCCACCTAATAGCAATACTCGAAAGGCGGACATGACCGAATGGTTAACAAGACACGATATTCCTTTTACACCTGATAACAAAAAACCGGAACTGTATAGCGTAATACAACGCCACAAAGAACACTTCAGCGTTTTTCGAGTGGATAAAGTTTTGGCTGAAAATGGACATACAGCAATACGACTGCCTCCATATCACCCAGACTTTAATCCCATAGAAAATATATGGGCACAGTTAAAAGGCTATGTCGCCTCCAAAAATGTCGAAATGAAGTCAGTGAAAAAACTGCTTATGGAAAAAATTTAAATGTTAGGACCCGAAGAAGGGACGAAAGTCTGTAATCATGCAATAAAGTGTGAAGATGAGTTCTTAACAGAAGAAGAGAAATTAGATGTGTTTAGCGAGCGTTTTAAAATTTATGTAAATGATTCAGATAGTGATAGTGAGTAATTTAGCAAGTCGGTTTATGTCTGTGTACGTGTAGAGTAGGGAATAAATAGAAGATCTCTAAAAAACAGCGTACTTCATGTTTTGGAAAGAATTTCATTGTTTTAGTGATGTAAATATTGTATTATAATTGTAAAACCAATATGTACTGGAAAACTGTGTTCCTTATTTTTAACCGACTTCAAAAAAGGAGGAGGTTCTCAATTCGATATGAATGTTTTTTTGTATGTAGATATTTTATAACATTTCTAGAGGACACGTGAACCGATTTACAAAACTCTTTTTGTATTTGATAGGGTACACTTCCGAGATGGTTCCATGTAAATTTTATCAAAATCGGTCAAGCAGTTTATGAAATATCAACAAAAATCGCATGAAGACGGCTTTTAAAATTTTTATTTGGTGATTATTATCAATTATTAATCCGACGTAATATCGTACTGTTACTTACATCAAATAGTAACATATTGCCTTGTATATGTATTTTTTTATATATTGTATACAAGTATAGCTTCAGTAAATAATTAATGTTCAAATTCATGTCGCTTCTGCATAATAAATTTCTTAGGTCTACCGGTTAGTAATGTCATCTTGGCAGGTGCTATACATTGCGTTTATGATAGTTCAAATTGAATGCTACCTAAAAGAAATCGCGGTAATGTATTTCGTGTCATTTCAGTCTCCGGATTTAGGCGATGACACCAAAGAAAAGCCGAATCGTTAACTGGTTTTAATCGTATTGTACATATTATAACAATATATTCTACTAGTTTTAGTGATAACTTGTAATTTATTATTGTGCATAAAATGACAGGTACTTTAAGACAAAAAATAAAAATACACAGATAAGTAAATCTCGTTTTATTACAGCGAGCGAGCGAAGCGAGCGAGCAAGACGGGTCGGAGCGGAAGCGACTCAGATAGGTTAGGTTCAAAGGCTAATGCGGGAGTGTAGCGTAGCGAAGCTCCCGCATTAGCCTTTGGTGTTAGGTATTTTTTTTTATGACCACCCTGAAAGACTTTCTTTATAAAAAACAACTGAAATTATTAGTGTTTCATTGATTACTAAACAAATTAATATCTACCCACATCCGTGACATCCGTCCGCGAGCATATTGCGTTTCGTTCCTCACATACACCGTGAAATTTTAGTGGTTGTTTTCCCGCAGCAGGGTGGTTGTCCCTCAGTAGTACTATCGAATCATAGAGTCAAACTTGAAATATAACAGTTTTTTATTTCAAAAATTTTAAAAAATAATCGTCCGACTCGCTTGATCGAGAAACAATAGTAATCACTAGACGTACTATGTACTTGTTTTAACGCACGCGCCGCTGTCAAGTCAAACGCGGTACAAAGAGACCGCCGACCAGGGGGGGCACACTTACATATATCACACTTTTCATGCGACTACAGCGATCTCTGGTTGTTTGGTAAAGAACTAAATTAGCGGCCATCTTGGTTGACTTGTCAAACTTGTCAGTTGTCATTCATTGGCCATGGCCATGGCGTACTAAATTGTACGGTCAAGGACTTTAATTGATAGGCCACTTGCCAATGTTCGTATTTTAGCCGTATAGTGCAAATCGGGTTTAGCCGCTTATACTTCGTATATGCTGATTTGAATTAGACGGCTAAAATACGAATAGTGGCAATTAGCCTATCAATTAAAATTACGCGTAATTATAGCTGTACATCACTACCAACATATACATATAGATAGGTATACATCTATAGATACGTCACATTAGTTCTTCACCAGGGCGTAGGGCAGCAGCACCTTCCATACATGCATATTTGACCATAGAGTTGCCACTCTTGTTCATATAATATTACAATACTCTTTGCCGCCCACCCTCTCCAAGCCGGCGCAGGGGAGGGGCGTTACCCACCGACCGAGAGCGACCGGCGACCGACAACCGACAACCTGGCCAGTTAGTTTGTGGTTGTATCGCGTCGCGTCGCGAGCGCAGCGCGGCGAGCGTTACACGCGCAATCGGAGTTCGCACGCACGCAACTATGGATCGTCACTACACTACCGTTTGAGAGGCTACCTACCGTTTACCGCGAAACTGTGCCGCGAAACATCCTCATGCTGTATGATTTCCATTCTAGATAAGAAACTAGAAGTTAGGTCTAATTGAAACTCAATTCTCCCCATAATAATGATACTGCTGTTTAAATAGTAAATATGGTATTTTCTTTTACAGAAGCGATTAAAATCTCAACTCCGACGACTACGGAGAAGGACATAGAAGACTGCATCAAGGTCTAGCTAAACACGCACCCGAGAGGGAAACATAAAAAGAGATTATCCCGTCCAACGTCCCAGTACGATTAGGTTTTTTTTTCAACAGTCAATAATTATTACAGTAAAATTACATAAAGTTTACCACCGACAGATGGTTGTTTGCCTTCATTTCATATTCAACTTTAACGACCTACAAATAAAGCCATTTTTAGAATACTGTTACCCACGTTTGCAGATTTTGTAATAACTACTTTATTTGTATTGTGTTAAAGTTGGAAATGAAATGAAGGCAAGCAATCTGTCAGTGGTAAACTAAAAGTAAAAGTATTGTACATAGTTTTCTTTTTTCAACAGTCAATTATTTTGACATATTGGGTTTGACCACTCATCCCTGTGCAGTTCTAGGACGCGTCAGTGGTTAAATCGGTCTTGAGATGTCTGAAAGGAAACGGAAATCTCGTCTTGAGGTTGGTCGGCGTCAAATGCTGCGAAGGCTTAAAGAGGATAAGGATAGTTTTCTAAAAGAAATACATAACAGTACTTATAATCCATGCATCTCATTACAAACTATTGATAATTCACCATCTACATCAAGCCACAGTTTTAAGACTCCAGTATCAACAACTTTATCAGATTTGACAGCCATGAGTGTTTCTAATGGAAACAGCACTAAAAGTGATAGCCAATGTGAAATCTTAGTTGCCCATGAGGTTGAACTGGAATTATCTGGTGATCAAATAACACCACCCGTAGTACAGTCGAGTTCTCCAATATCTGTACAGCCAACCTTTCATAAATATATAAACATGAACCTTATGTTACGGTAATAAGGTCTATGTACAGATATTTATGAACGGTTGGCTGTGCAGATATTGGAGAACTCGACTGTACAAAATCTTTCCTCTGAAATTATTCATGATTTGCCGTCTCAATTAAGGCACTGGGCCACTGTGCAACATAGTATCCCACACAATGCCATTGATAGCCTTTTAAAAATCATTTCTCATTTTGTCCCAATTTACCGAAGGATAGCAGAACTTTGTTGAAAACCCCATTGCATTTAAATACAAGTTTGTTAGACTCTGGTGAAATACTACATTTAGGTCTTTTAAACCAATCAAAAAATCAAATAGAATTATTAAAGAAAAATAATTTAAAAGAAATACCTTTATCTTTCAATGTGGATGGCCTGCCCCTGTTCAAAAGTACCAACACGCAGCTAAAGGGATAGGCAGAGCACATGAAACTCCTTTACATTATATTAAAATATAATAATAATATAATATTTAGCCTTTATTTTTATATATGTAGTACCTTTATAGGAGTCCCGCCACGCACCGGAAGGCGCGGCATGGGCAGGCCCCCTATAAGGTGGACCAACGACCTGGTGAAGGTCGCGGGAGTCCACTGGATGAATTCCCATGAATTAGCGTAGGCACTTTAATTAAAAGTATTAAAACACACTTTAATTTTTATATTTATTTATTCGTACATACTTGGACAATATGAAATGACGCGATGACGGTACAAATACACAACTTAAAAAAACTAAAGTGACACCTAAAATAAACAAACCTAACCTAACCTAACCACTGGTACCAACAGCTAGAGATGAAGGTAAATTAATTCGCTTATTTCAACTAGGCATTGGGTAAAACATACGCCATTCTGTCTTAAAAAGGGACTCTGCCATCCCCATTGAAGTATTGTGTCAGAATATTTCTGACTTGCTTCCCATCATTCGAAGGTCTTTGAATATTTCTGTCCAGAGGTGTTAATTCATTCGTTGCCTAACGCCAAGTTCCGTTAACGAACGTATATCCAAGTCTTCTCTATCAATACTTGTAGTGGTCAGGTATGTTTTAGATTTGTTTCTCAAGAAATTGTGCAAAGCACAACTTGCCATTACAACGGCATCTGTGTTTTCGAGGCTTAGATTAAATGGCTGTCGGAAAACTCTCAAACGAGATGCAAGTATGCCAATTGCGTTTTCGACAACTCGCCTTGCTCGATTGCTGAATATTGTTTGTTCATTTGTACCGTTCCTCTGGGGAAACGGTTTCATAACGTGCTTGTCTAGAACAAAAGCGCTGTCGCTTAAAAAAACATATGGCACCGATATATCTGTTCCTGGAAGGCAGTACGATTCAGGTATACGCAATTCATTGTTATTAAGTTTCGCATAAAATGACGTATTATTAAATATGCCTCCATCGGACTAGAGATGTGTAGCTCACGAATGATATAATCAAAAGATAATATATCATTTAATTTAATTCAATCACTCTTTATATCAGTTCAAATCCAAATGTATCATTAGCTCTCGCTCTCGGGCACAGACTCGCTCACTGCGAGCGATAACGAATACAATATTCCTTCTCACTCTTTCATAGGATCGAGGCACATATTCGCCATTTCGTCAGTGTAGGAGCATAGCAACGCGTTCGTTCACTATAAAATGACCCCAAGCGTCAACTTTATGTCTTACAACTTAAGGTCGAAATTGTATTGGAATTTGTTGATGTAAGCTGGTTTGTAATTTCAGTTTAAATGTGGTTGAATTTCTTTTAGAAGACGTGTTAAACGAAGAGCGTTTTTATTGCGTAGCAATATGGCTCAAAAATAAATGCAGGCATTCATTGTTACCGCGAAAATAATTTTATTATTTTTTAAATGAATTCCTAGAAAAGGAAGAGTGAATTAGTAAAAAAATGCAACTTGTCTTCAGTTTAATTTTGAACTTGGCACTAGTTCGACTTAATTGAGTATTAACGTAGTTTTCAATACATACGTCTAGTATTTAAAAATAGCTAGGACTAGATACTTTTGAGTGCTTGTGAATGCATATAAACAATTATTGGTAAAGCCAAATAATTAGTTTATAATTTCGCGCGCTTTTATTGCGCCTTCTACATACGTGTAGATCTTATATTACAGCTCGCGCGATAAGAGTTTGGCTTTGACCGTTATTGCGCAGAAATCAGAAATTGGGTATCAACGGGCAATTAGCGGGGTGCGGGGCGGGTGTGTAGGCGCACGTGGTGCTCTGATTGGCGCTCCAGTCGTTCCCTGCCTCTCGCATCGATACGACGTACCGCGCACTCCTGTTGTACAATCACGTTCACAAGTGAATTGCTATTTTCGTTAATTGTTTATTGTTGTCGATTGTTATTATTTGTTGAGTTTGTTTGTTTAAGTTTGTCAGTTAAGTTTTTTTTGTTAAATATTAAAAAGTGATTTGAAAATGCGTAAAAAAAACATTGTTTTAAAAAGGCAAGCACGGAAAATGATATATGACGTGAATTGCTTTTTAAAGAAAGAAGCTGACGAATGTATCGATTCATTGAAGCAAATTCGAAGTCAGATTGAGGAAGTTGCTACTTTACTCAGTCAGTCGGAGAATAACCAAACTATACAGACTATGCAGGTAATGAAAACGGAAACTGTTTCTAAATTAAATTGTGTAGTCAGTAAATTAGCTCAAATTCAAAAACGGACTTCGGAGGCCACTAAGACTTCAATTGGCACTGTAAAAAATATCGCAAATCAAGCCAAGAGTTCCGATTTGTTAATTACTTTCAGAACACCTGGAAAAAAACGTCCCAGAGCTAAACCAGTTACCAATATTGTTAATTTTGACCAAGGTGTTATAAAAAGATGTATACACAATTTTCACAAGACCAATAATGAACTTCCCACCATTGGGAAACTAAAAAAGAAACTTGAGGAAGATATAAACTTTAAAGGGTCAGAAACAAGTCTTCGTGTAATTGTAAAGGAGTTAGGATTTCGCTGGAAAAAAACAGAAAACAACGTAAATTACTAATAGAAACATCGAATATCCGATTACAACGCATTGAATATTTAAGAAAAATAAGAAAATATCGACAAGAAGGAAGACCCATTGTTTACACAGATGAATCCTACGTAGATTCATCGCACTCAACAACCAAAGCCTTGGAGCGATGGCCCTACGGAAGGACTAAAAAAACCCATTTCTAAAGGACAACGAGTCGTGATAGTCCACGCAGGATCTGAAGCTGGGTTTATACCAAATGCTTTATTACGAGACATGAATTACGAGAATTATGAAAAATGGCTTAGGACACAATTAATTCCCAACCTACCACCCAATTCTGTAGTGGTTGTCGACAACGCCTCATACCACAATAAACAATGGGATTTAGCACCGTCCTCCAATACCAAAAAAGCCGATATGCAGAATTGGCTAACTGATAAAGGCATACAATATGATTCAACAATGCTCAAGCCACAATTGTACAACTTGATAAAAGCTAATAAAGAAAGATTTAAAACTTTTTCAATAGATCAAATTTTAGCAGAAGCAAACCATAGCATATTGAGATTACCGCCTTACCATCCAGACCTCAACCCTATAGAAATGGCATGGGCTACTATTAAACAATATGTAGCTAGCAAAAATGTTAAATGGAATTTACAAGAATGTACCAAACTTATCAAAGAAAAAGTATCCTTAATGGGTGCCCAGGAATGGGAAAAAATATGTAAAAAGGTAAAAGATATAGAAGAAGAGTACGCCAAGAGTGACCATGTAGTTGATTTACTTACTGAGCAATTTATAATTCGCGTCGATGATAGTTCCGAAGACGATGATTCTGATGATGGTTATGAAGATGATGATGATGATGACAACTGCGACCGAGGAAGCCCTGAACCCGGACCCTCAACAAGCAAAAGACGTTGCACAATTTCATGTCGCGGCAGCACCACTGGACCATGCGGTGATTTCATAGTTTTTAATGTTAACTTTTTTTAAATTACATTTTGGTGTAGTAGTTTCACCCCCTTTTGGGGTTGCAGATTATCCAGGGACACACTGTATTTAATAATTATTTTAAGTTTTCTTTTGTTTGTATGTACCAATTTTACATGTATCTTGGAATAAATAATTTTATTAAAAAACAATTATTTAGAATTTTCATCGCTGTCTCTGTAAACTTTAAAAGGAAATAAACATTTTATATAAGTAAAATAACTATCAATAGTTTTAATAAATGAAGAAGTTTATCTATTTCGTATTATTTTCTAGCATTATTACCACTGTACATGAATTTTGACCCTCTCAAATATCCGACCTGGTACATAAAAAAGGAAAAGTATTGTGTGCGTGACAGTACCCCATGCGCAGTAATCCCCTCCACCCGAAGGTCAAAGCCAAACTCTTATCGCGCGAGCTGTACTTCAAATTTGGTTAGGTTGGCAGTCAGTATAACTCCTATATCCTATGTCCCTTTCCGTCCCTGCACGCCTACATATCTTCTATCGCGCGCGACACAAGCGCGCCCTGATTGGCTGATTTAAACGCGGCTCACTGCGCGCCGGCCAACTTGAAGAGTGCTAGCGAGATACCGACACGCGCATGAGCTTGCCGCTGTAAAAATATTATAATTCAGGACTTTTCCAACGTTTGGAGTCTCTCGATTCGTCGTGAGTGTTCATTAGTGAAAGAAGCTGTGGTGGTCACCTTTTTTAGACTTTTTACGAACATTTGGTGCTGTCTTGTGGTGTGACGGGCAACGCCCTACTGGATTGTTCTGGTCCGCTCCATCCTTGGACGCTGGATCGTGGAACCTGGACCTCGTGCTCTGGGAGCTTCGCAAGGATCCTAAAGGTAGGCGTGCTTTTCCATTTAACTGACTGCCAACGTAGATTGTCTGCCATACACATTTTAAATACAGTCCACTTTCGCTGGTGGCTATTCCTCCATACCTTCACTCCAGGTCGTATAAAAACCTTCGTTTCTTTGTACCTCGCTTTAGGTGACTCTCGCTAGATTCCGCGCTAACAATTATAGTGTAAATAATACCTAGTTTATTATAAATTGTAAATACTTAATAGTTTATTAGAAAGTGTAAACGACATTTAATTAGAATTAAGCAGTGTAAATATATTAACTGTAAAATAAAAAAATGGAAACAGCTACAGCTTGCCAAAGAAAAAGAAGTGCAGTTTGGAATCATTTCAATCAAAAAGAACTCAAAAAGGTAAAGTGTAATTATTGCGCCAGCATTTTGTCATTACCGAGCGGCAATACTGGCAACCTAAGTAGGCACTTGAACGTGAAACACGCCACAATACAGCTAATTCCGGACAGGCAGGAGAGTCTTCATGTTCATGCAGAAATTTATCAAGAAACACACTTAAGTGACACCCCGCAAGGTCCTCCGCAACCGTCCAGTAGTACAAGTACCACAAGCACAAGAATCTTTCCAACGGTACCGTCGCGTGCTTTAATATGGGACCCATTTCGAAAAATATCCTTTGAATTCCTCTACAATATGACAGGACTGTCAACCTTCAGTGGGTCCCAAATTAAAGCTCGTGACTGTACAACAAAGCATAAAAGATTATGCGCAAAGCTCAAAACCAGTAACACCTCGGCGAGCAGAATTATTTGACGAACAACTTGTGCGCATGATTGCCAAAGGATACTACTACCCCTTTAGTATGGTGGAGGACGAGGAATTTAAAAAACTGGTATTTTTATTATGTCCCGGTTACAAGCTGCCAACAAGAAAAACTCTATCTGAGAGCTTACTTTTAAAAATGTACAATAAACAGGTAGATAGCGTTAAGGAAAAAATGAAAGGGGCCAGTGCGTTTTGCCTAACCACAGACGGTTGGACCTCCTGCAATAACGATAGTTATCTAGCGGTAACTGCTCACTACCTAAAGTCGACTGCAGCCGAGACAAAATTGGAGTCCAGCATGATAGGATGCGTCAAATACAACGACAGGCACACCAGTGAAAACTTGGCTGAATTCTTGGAAAATGTAATAAAGGACTGGAACATTAGAAGGTCGTGTCACTGCAATAGCCAGTGACAACGCAGCTAACATCACTGCGGCTATTAAAAAAAAATGGAAACAAATTCCTTGTTTCGCTCACAGCTTGAACTTGTGTGTGCAATCGGCGCTGAAACATTTATTTACAACGATTAATAAGGTCAAAAGCGTTGTGGAATATTTCAAAAGAAGCACACAAGCCATGCAAAAATTAAGTGTTATGCAAAGGCAATTAAATTTACCACAACTTAAATTAAAACAAGACGTAACAACAAGATGGAATTCCACTTACGATATGCTGCATCGCATACTTATGCGATGCATAAGCATAAAAGATGCGGTTATTGCTACTCTTGCTTTAACTCGCTGTGACCTATCGCTAATTGATTATGATTGGGCAGTCATAGAAGCGGCCGTCCCAATCCTGCAGTTGTTTTTCCACGTTACTGCTGAGATAAGTGGTGAAAAGCAGGTGACTTTATCAAATGTTGCTATTTACACAATTATGCTTAATGATATAAAACAAAAATTAAAAATCCTACAAACTGCCTGAAATAAATCTTCTCGTGGAAACTTTGGAAAAAGAACTGGAAAAGCGATTTGGCACGATAGAGTGCAACGACCTGATCGCAGAATCAACGATCCTTGATCCACGTTTTAAGAACAGAGGTTTTAAAGATAAAAGGGTATATGATATGGCTATAAACCACTTGAAATTAAAAATAGACAGTCAAAGGAATCCTTACGCTGCATCGCACTCATTAACATTGCCAGGACCATCTAACGCAACGCCTGCAGAAGCGTGTAGTATTAACGCTTCTGCTACTACTTCTAGGCCTTTGCCAAAGATTCCATCTATTTGGGACAGATTTGATCAGGAGGTTGCCCAATTAACACCTGAACATCCAACTGCAGCCGGAATCGTAGAACTTGAAAAATATTTACAAGAACCAATTTTACCACGCACGCAAGATCCCCTGCAATGGTGGCACGCAAGGAAGGATATATATTCAATGCTTTTTAATTACATAAAAAGAAGACTGCATCTGATCGCCACTTCCGTCCCATGTGAACGCATATTTTCAAAAGCTGGATATACTATAAATGAACGCCGCGCAAGGCTTACGTCAAAAAAAGTGTCGCAACTTTTATTTGTCAGTTGCAACTCGGACTAAAAATGTAAATATTGTAAATTATAAAAAACGTGTACATAATTAATCAAGAAATCAAATGGAAATATGTAAATAGCTACAGACTTCTAAATACGCCAACCCAACGTAGAAATCAGATTAAATTTCTTACTAACTAGTAGTGCATTTTGTACTAACTAGTAAGAAATTTAACATACAGGGTGTTACATTGAACGTAATACAACTCTTGTTTTTTAATTACGTCTCCCTGATGCTAAACGCCTCTACTAGGTCTCGTGTTGTTAAAGTCATTTTAATTAATTAATATTGCTGTTTAAAATTTTCTTATTTTTTTGGTCTCATCGTGGTTACCCTAATTAGAGAGTTAAAAAAAAAAAGTTTGAATTTACTTTTGTAGTGAACACTCACCTTTTTGCTTACGGTTGATAATGTATGAGTAAAATTCGTTCTGACACATTACTGAAGTTATTTGTCATAACAAACCAGCATTTCGTTTGATTCTTTATTGTCGCAGTTCAATTTTAAACAGAAGTCATGCCTCCTGCTTATCCGTTTACTAATATTCAGCGATTAGTGATGGTAGAACTTTATTTCACATCGCAGAGTACGATGAGGGCACAAGAACTATTTCACGAGCGATACCCGGAAAGTCCAATCCCCACTCGTCAATTGATCAACACAAGTGTACAGAATTTGAGAGACTATGGACAGATTACGGTCCCATCTCATGCCCAAGGTAAAGGCCGACGTCCAAGGTACTCAGGGGTTTTTAGAACACGAGAACTTAGGTATTTTATCCGCCACCCAGAAGCCAGCACCAGAGAAGCCGCGGCACGATTTGGTACAACCCACATTTTTATTTGAAGACTTTTGAATGCCGAAGGATTACACCCGTTTCACTTTCAACGGGTGCAAGATATTGTTTTAGCAGATTATCCCAGTATTGTAATCTAGTAATTGCTGAAGTACGTTTGAACTTAACAGTTAATGTTCCTTTCTAATAATAAATTATTTTAAACAGATATCACTTGTTGCTCCTTATCATTTGTTTTGATCTTAGATTAGAATGATTACAGATACACTGATAACTGATAACAAAGCTTGAGGAATAGATACGTCAAGTAAACGTGACGTCATGATGGGTGACCACACTAGAAGATTTTAATTTCTTTATTCATGTAGCAAATAAGCAAAAGTTAATTCAATCAATCAATTCGTGCATTTTGTTCTCAGTCGTTAACTGAGCCGGAATTACTTAATTTGTATTACGTTCAATGTAACACCCTGTAGATATTGCTTACATACAAAATGAGTATAATTTAATTATTATATTTTACGCTTTCAATGATCATAGCTTAATTTTAAAAAAGAAGTGAAATGCAATCCAAAAAGGTTGACAGTCCTAAGCCTGCATAAAGTATGAAGGGAAATTCGGTAACTATCTTTAATTTTCCTTAGATTGGATGATGCGAGCGACGCAATGACGGCTGATAAAGTATTGTTGTTAAGCATTGATCATAACCTTAACCTGTTAACAATAGAACAAATTTGAGTCACTGTCTGTACGTACGCATCGCATACATACGCACGCCACGCGTCTTTAAATGAGCGAGAGCGAGTGAAAGAAAGTCATTGAGAAAATAGATGAGCGAGCATTGAGCAATAATACAATAATATTAAGTTTCTTTGGACGAGCTAATGATATAGTGAGCGAAATGAGTGATACATATCTCGGTGAGCGAATGATACAATATCAATCTTTTCTTTTATATGATTGGTTTAGCACATCTCTACATCGGACTGACTCCCGTTTGACCCTGTATGAACATACATAAATTCGTAATTTGCATTTACGATCGCGAATAACACTACACTGAATGTCCCTTATAGTTATAATAAAGAGAGCCACTATTTGGCGGTTTTATTATTAAAATATGTTTCCCGTCCGTACAACCTATACAATTATTGAAATGCCATTGTGTTTCAAACAACTGCGCAGCTAGTTTCCATTCTTCTTCCGTTGATGGTAGCTGTAAAAAAAATATACTTATATTCACATTGCTGTTTAAAAATTAATACTTATATTTGTTTATTTTTGTTTCAGGATCGACAGGTTGATTGCAAGAAAAAAGAAACGAAAGATCACAAATGAAAGGGACATAGAATCAAAAAAGGAGCATTGATTGATGCAGCACACAATTTACTGCGAAATGACAATGAAACAAATCCATTCGGACTATATGTGGGGAAAAAGATGGACGAAATAGTACCTGGTTCGCAGCGAGATCTCGCCGAGAAACGAATATCAGATGTTCTGTTTTTTGCCAAATCGAATCGGTTAACTTTTGATACGAAAATTGAAATATCTCCAGCCCAACAATTCCATCCCATTCCGACGCAATACACTCCACATAACCAATATTTCGTACCCTCTCCTTAACAATGCTCATCCTCATCCTCATCACACAGTTCCTCAAATTTACATCAAATTCAGTCCCCCCTAACACGCAACCACTAGCCACCGCCTCCTCCCGCTCTACACATCTCTCATCCAGTTATTTCTCCTCCTCTACATTCTCCTATTAATAATAATAATAATAATAAATCGTTTATTGGGTAAAACAAAAATTTTTTTACAATGGTATGATGGTGTCATTCAATGTCTTTCTTCTCCTGACCAAGATAATAATCAATCTCGTGATTCCTCTGATTCAGTGACCTCTCCTCCCTAAACTTCTCCGGTTTTCATTCAGTCGCCACCTTCGTCCTCCCATACTTTACATAATCCTCTATCTTCACAACACACAGCCAACACCACCCATACTACTGCCGTGGCCATGCATTCCCGAGATGAAGATAACCATGTAATTTATGAAGAGGAACCGGCAGAAATACTCAAACAAATGTTAATTTTTAGGTAACTGAAATAAATCTAGATACCTAGTTACAAATCAATTTAATTTAATGAATATTAACGGAGGACCTAATTATTTTTTCTTAAGTATGACATCTACTTTGGTTTATAAACAGAAATAAATAGTAATTACTCATTTACCTTGATTGTTTTCTTCAAAACCTTATAGATTGCCCAGCAGGTTTCAGGAATAATTTCCGACAGCAATTGATGTGACACTATCGAACTGAATCTTAAATCCCTGTAGTCTCTTCCAGTTGCTAAAAATCTGAGTGTGGCTATAAGCCTTTCTTCAGCAGATACAGCTGGTCTCATGTTTGTATCATTTTTAGTAATTAGTGGTCTCACCATATCCAATAATTCATAAAAACATTCTTTATCCATTCTAAGAAAATTGTGAATGTCGTCGAAATCGAGCAGATTCATTACATTTAAGTGACTCGAAGTGAGTCGTTCCTTCAACCACCGCTTCATCCGAATTCTTTTCTTTTTTTTTCATCGATTGCACACAAAAGAGCAAAACAAGCTCCAACTTTTTGAAATTTCGACAAATAAGGAGCCATAGCGTTTATAGGAGTTTTGCGCACGACGTTAGCACAAGCGCTTCAAGCACACTGAAGTTTGGGGCTTGTTTTAAACCATGTAGACAGCAGCGCTTCTGCCGCGCTTCTACCGAGGTCACCTGGCAGAAACTGTGGTAGAATGCCGTCTGGTGCATGCTTAAGCAACCCAATTTTCCTTCATTGAACTGGCCCATGGGGCGCCGCCTTGTATAAAGTTTTCCTGGTTCTGACAGTAAAGTCAGAGTCGCGGAAATAAGGATGGCAAAATTGGCAAATAATAAAACTTATACCCGTTCTTAAAAAAATATTTGCCCATTACCTTTTAATGAGTACGTGATGTTAAATAATTAAGTTACAATTTTATTTTATTTCTTGTCAGCCTTGCCCGGCCAACTTATGTTCAGACCAATCCCTGGTCGTGTTACCACTTCCACAACTACCAGAACGTACCGCAGAATTGGCGTGCTAACAGGAACACGTGCGTTCAGGGCGGCTTTGATGGGCTACTGACTTATACGCCCTTTAAGTCTGCCGTTTCTGAGCGAAACGCAGCTGTGCTCCTATGCCTCGAGAAGTTCAAAAGAGCTTAGATCAACCTTTTACAACGACACATTTCGCCTTAGTCGTGAATTGTTCGAAATCGTTCACTCCCAACTAAAGGAACAAAGCAGGTATGCTATGTCCAAGCTGCCTCTTGGAGTCAATGGTAGTGTAGCGCAACAAACTATCTGGATGATGGACAGCGACAATCCAGGAAGCCACTACATCCAACATATTGATGCTCTTGGCCAGCTGGCATCGCGTACGATGCTACCAACTCGAATTGCTGCCGCTGCAAAAGTGTTCTGCTATAGAGCACTAAAACGTGAGGTAGAGATAGATGGGATAATGTTTAAGATTAGAAATATTATTGTTTTGTACCATAAGTTAATATAAAATTTAGATGTCATGTGAATGAATGAATGATGAAGGATGAATGGGTGTGTGCCTGAACCCATAAGGGTATTTTGCACCAGCTTTGATTATTCTACCAAGAAGAAGGTTGTGATAAGTTTTTTTTTAGTAAAAGCTGCCTCCTCTATAGCTGAAGAAACAATAATGAAAATTGAAAAGCTGACACAAGATCAGTCTCACACCAAATAATGGTTTGAGTAATTTGAGTTGCGATATGGATGGATTACTGCATCAGCCTATGATGTTAGTAAATGCAAGACCCAAGATGGATGTTTAATTGCACAAATTATGGGAGGTAAACTATCTGATACACCTGCAATGAAACGTGAAAGAAAGTTAGAAGATGCTGTTCGCAAAATAATAGAGGTGAAAGTTGGAGTTAAGATAAGAAAAAATAAAAAGGACTAAAAAGTTATTAAGGAATAAAAAGGTTTATGAGAGAAGAAGCTCTTTCAGAGCAACCATCAACATCATGTGATGTCTCTTCTTTGAGTTCAGGACAGAGTAAATTTGATTTTAAAACAAAGTGTTTTTTTTGCACAGAAACGTATGACTAAGAGGCGGAGAGAAAAAAAACCATGTTCTAAGCGTCGAACCATT
This sequence comes from Archips crataeganus, assembly GCA_947859365.1. Classification (NCBI taxonomy): domain Eukaryota; kingdom Metazoa; phylum Arthropoda; class Insecta; order Lepidoptera; family Tortricidae; genus Archips; species Archips crataeganus. Next base: position 10,734,451 of record OX402064.1, read on the forward strand.
GTTAAAGTTTGTACGACTACGTTTCACAATTTCGTGGGCAGGAAAGAAGGGACGAGTGAGGTGACGACGTAGTAAGACGTATCTGCACACTTGGGGATCTACACGCAGCAGATGCAATATATCACGAGAATTTTTACAAAAAATTAACGCTTGCCACTCTATCTTCAAAAAGAAAATGTAGACGCCCCATTGATGAAGGGGTTTCAGAAGCAATGAACGAAATCTACGATTACATTGAAGGAAACAATAGCTGCCATTTTTCTTTATACGATTTGTTGGAACAGATTCCGGGAGAAAATTGAAAATTGTACTAAAAGCAGCTGAGATTATCTTGGAAGATATTGAATCCGTGGGTTACGACAAGTGCTTATCCTCCTTTAGCTAGCTTCTGCAGGGAGACTGAAGAGAGTTCCCCGTTCTCAAAGGCCTCCCTCTCTTGTCATCCGCCACAAGAAGACTTGGGAGCGTGTGTCTCAACATGCGTACGAGCGCAACTTAAACTATCTTAAGGACGTCAACGCGTCAGACGGCATTCACGTGTCCACTCAGGACTCAGACTCTTTTAGACACTTGTCTAAATTTCTGACTGATCAGGGTCAGGAATTAGGCTCCTTGACGCTCCTTCCAGGAAGGAAGCCGCACATTTAACACCCCAGAGGACCGAACCCATCAGCCAGAGGGGCGACCAAAGGGTCGGGGACAGCGCTGTCTCCCGTGGGGGAACACCGACATACCGCAAGTGGATGGACCCGACGCCAGTCAGGAGGTGGTGCCTGGTCTAGACCGCTAGGTTCCAAATCTCAGGGCCCAACGCCCCCTCGCCCTCCTCCCGCGTCAAAGTCGAAGTCCCCAGATGTCTTCGTGAACATCTCACTGGTCTGTAATCTGGTCAATGCTATCAATACACGGCCGTAGCTAGGGAGGGGGGGGGGCTACCTTGAAATCACAATGCCCTACCTTAAAAATACCAAAAACTAGGATAAAATATTATAGTTAAATTGTATGATTTCGCGATGGATATACGGGCTTCTTTGAAAAAAAAAACGAAGAGTTGAAGAGCAAATTGACCACGAAGAACCTCACTGCTCAAAACAGGTGGAAGCACAAAATACATTCGCTACTCCTAGTTCCATGGCAACAGGTTGGTCAACACATGTTGATAATGTTAGCTATGAGTAGGTAGATATTAGGGTATCTAGATACAAATGAGATATCTAGATCCCCTAATATCCACTATTCAAGAAGTGAATTACCTACATCTATTCAAACACTGATTTTACAGTCATTCAATGCCCAATATCTACTATTGAAGAAGTCAATTACATCTATTAAAATACTGATCTTACATGTATTCAAGGCGAAAACTTATATTTTATTCAATTATTCATCTCATTTTTTTGTATTGAAAAGTAATTCCATATCTATGCGAAAACTCATTACCAACTTAACTTTATACTAAATACGTTTAGATAATTTGATTAGTATGTTCGTGTTATCTATTCATTTTATTACAGTTACTTAAGTATAATTAAGTGGAGAGCCTTGGGTGAGGCCTATGTCCAGCAGTGGACGTCTCTCGACTGACATGATGATGATAATGATGTTAATGAATTATAAAGAAAATATTCGAACAACTCGTCTTTCATATTATCTATTTAAGAATCTTTAGTTATTAATCAACAATTATTTAACTGTATTGTAAATTGTAATGCATTGCAATAAGAAATCGTATCGCATGTGTTTCACATCAGCACTTGATGATAAATACACATCAGAGACTAAAGTCTTGTTGTTATGTAGGTATAAAATGCAATGTAAGCATTCCACGTTTGGAAGCGTGCTGCATTCCTTATCAAGTTATCATTGTTTAGTTATGTTATGGCACCATTGTAGGTACCTATAGAGCCAGTATGTTAAAAGGTTTTGTTGAGCTATTGGTACAGCGATAGATTAACTATGCATGTTTAACGAGTGCCTATGAGCCCCGGTTCGATTCCGGCCGGCACCCAAATTTGATATGGCTGAATATGATATGACATATTAATTAATTATGAGCTTCTGTGGCTAAGGATATGAATAAATGAACAAAAATTATATATCAGATATTATTTATTTACAGAAAGAAAAAATAGTTACAATTTAATATTACAATTGACTATTACAATATTGTATAATTATTGCTCGAGCCCGCCGATATGGAGCCCTCAATCTTATCTAAAACGTCACGTGTCGCCTCGTACACATTGTCTAAAAGCATATTTTTCACGACGTATTGTGCGCATAGCTCTGCATTACAATTACACATTTGGTCCCCATTTTCTATTCGGTCACCATTAAATATCTCGATTTTTATTATTTTTGAGGCACCATCCCGATGCGGTTTTTTGATAAATGAGTAGACTGGGGGTTCTGCTCTTCTTTTAAGTCCCAGGCGGCGTTCAGCTGCAGGTTTTCTTTGTGCTGCAGCGTCCGGTATAAAGTTGAAAAGATGTTCCGATGTATCCTAAAATGGAAAGAAATCATTTTAATTAATAAACAGCTTTTTTCAATGAAATCTCTGATAAAATAATGGTTAGGAAATGTCCATTAATCCGTCAGTTGGGGATAACCTATTAAGAATCTATTTATGCCTCTAAAACAGCACCGTGCCTGACTGACTCACAGACAACGTACATCCTAAACCACTGGAGCTAGATAGAGACTTGAAATTTGGTAGACATATACCTCGCGTATCATTGAGGTAAATACCCTACTAACTAGAGAACTAGCATATTTTTTTTTCACGAGGCGAAGCCGCGCTAGTGGCTTATTGCTTCTATGTGTATTCTAATAGAATTAAAATTATAATTATAAACACTTTAATAAATAGGTGTATATATTTACTTAGAGCAATTTATAAACTATTGACTTAAACAAGTATAATTTTAAGCAGAAATTATTTAGGTACTTACCGACATTTCGTAAGAAGACTGCTCACTTTTAAAATGATTTTAACACTGATTTGACCCGTAAATCAGGGGTTTATATATTTGACCAGAATTGTGTCGTTAAAGTTCAAAATAGATTATTTATGGGATATGAAATCAATAATTCAAATAAGGAAAGTCATTATGGAGCGTTCCGCGACAGGAGTAAGTTGATTCCGTCTGTGTTTACATTCACACATAAAATTATAAGGTTTGTCTGTCCGTTCAATACAATATTAGGGCGTACATATGTATACGAGTGGGTCTTATTCCATAACAAATAAGCCCGATACTAAGTGTTAAATAATATTACTAAGCGGAGACACGGGAAAATTCTAGTATATCGAATGCTTAGAGCCCGTTCACACAGCTTCAAGTTTTGTCGGATCTACTAACTATCGGAGTGCAAAACCGGATAGCGTGTTCACATGGCTGTCCGGTTTGTAGGATCGTTCGCCCCCGGATACAAGTATTAAAATACTGTTACCACTAAATCGGATCCGCAATTTTATCGAACGATCGGACCGATTTGTGGCCGCAAATCGGATGACACATTTTCAGGATCCGTTTTATTGCCGGATGTAACCGTATGCTTGTGTGAACGCGTGCATTGAAATACTGTTACCACTAAATCGGATCCGCAGTTTTATCGAACGACCGGACCGATTTGTGGCCGCAAATCGGATGACACATTTTCAGGATCCTTTTTATTGCCGGATTTAACCGTATGCTTGTGTGAACGCGTGCATTGAAATACTGTTACCACTAAATCGGATCCTACAAAACGGTTCCCGCAAAGAATCGAATGTCTCCGTGTGAACGGGCTCTTACTTGGGAGCACAAAGTAATAATATGGCTCTGGCGTATATGTGATGTCTTATGCACTAGGAAATAGATTTGAAAATAACACCAAATAGTGTTATGAATTTTCATTACACTGCGTTTCTTTTCTGGATGTATGCTGACACTGCTGACAGTGCTTCTTTGCATTGTACCTTCAACACAAATATGGAAATTCGTGACGTGGATTGGGCTCTATATAAACTAGCATTCGGGATTCAACACCATTACACAGATCTCCATCCTACGGGACACTAACAAAGTGCAGCTCCAGAATCTACCCAGGAAAACCCATTCTACTGACATGTAAGTAAATTTATCTTATTCTTTGATTTGAAACCACTGATCGATTCGAATAGATCCTTTACTTCAAGACATTAGTGATAAATGCTGACTCTTTTTTAAATTACTGATCATTTATTCTATATTGAACATCTATTAACAATAATGATCATCTATAAATTCAATCAATGTTTTATTCGATTAATACATTATTTCATTTAGTTCACACAGTTTGTGTTGAGTGAAATTATTTATTCTATGATGATGATGATGATGATGATGATGATTGATCATTTAACTCTAACTGTAATCACCATTTAGCTTAAAATATAAGCTAGCAATCATAATATTTTTATAATGGTCTTAAAAGTTGACTGGAAGAGATCGGTCTGAAGTGATAAGGCCGCCTATTGTTTTCCTTGAAAAATGTTCCCTGTGTACTTGTTTTCTGTATTACTTACTATGTGGCGTACAATAAAGTGTCATTGTATTGTATTGTAATTGGTCGTCATTTACTCGAGGTGATTGAATTTAGTGATTAAGTACGACACCTCAGATAGCCGATAAGTCATTAAAACGTTTTGGTTAGTTCAACAGCATTCTACCTATTTTAATTATTGGAATGCATTATTCATGCATTTTTTTACTATTAATTAAAATGTAGCTTGTAAAGTTTCTTTGTATGTGTGCTAATTTAATAAATATTTGATTTTCAGGTCGAATGCAGAGCAACTATTCGCTTCTGACAGTGAGTGTGAAGCAGTGCAGCCCAAGCCCAAGAAAGCATCCAGCAAGCGTATGAGGGCCATGAGTACTGAGCGTTGCACGCCTACGGCTTCGACTTTAGGTGGGAAGACCAGCGAGGCACGTGGCGCCAAGAAAAATAAGACCACCGTTATCAAACCCATCTCTGATGTTATGAAGCCATCGATGTCAGACTTGTTCGGAAGTGATAGTGACGAAGACGACGGCACGGTTCCATCCGAACCAAAGAAGGGTACACCTATTTACTCTTATATGACAAGAAGGCTAGCAAACGGTACTTCTCGTCAAACAAACGAAACCAAAACAGGATCTCATTACATAGAGCTTAAAGTCTATTCGTGTAATGAGATTCAAAATATACAACCCATGAATAGGTGGCGGCATAGTGTCGTGACTATTAAAAATAGAACTAACACTGGCACAGAGGCTTGGTCCCATCTCACTGAGTTTATTGCTGCCACGCGAAAAGAGTTCAAGCTTTGCCCACCAACTTTTACTAGTAATTATTATTGAGCCATTCCAAAATGTATTAATTATTACCTACATTTAATTCAGTTTAGTAAACGTTTAGTATTTGAGTTTCTAGGTATAATTATTAAAAAATGTTTTAACTGAATACATATTTTGTGTTAAACTGTAACCATATACCGAAATATGAATAAATAAATATGTACTTATTACTTTATTTGCCTTCATTTTACTTTACAGCTATATCCTGTGAGCCCCAGGTGATTCGGTGTGAAACATGTAATGTTGAAGTTCCAGAAAAAAAGTATCAATATCATATGAGAACAAATATACATAAAAAGAATTGTTTGTTAAAGACTGAATTTAAAAATATTAACATTATTGGAACTGCATTTAAGAACAGAATTGTGGCTTATCGCATAAACCCCGAACAGGAAGTCGAGAACCTCACACCCGAGGCGTTCCTGTGCCACTGCAAAAGTGATGTTTTTAAAGTTATAAATTTATCATTACAAAAACACACCTGCTTAAAATTGAATTTAGAACTGTTTGCTTATTTTGTGTTACCGCAGTCAGAAACACAGCAGTTAAAATCGTTCAGTACAAAGTTTGATTGTGTCTTTAACAATACTGATATTAATGAGTTATATTTGAATGCTTTAGAAACATTTAAACAAAAACTTTCAGAATTTGAACATTGCGAATCTGGGTGGTCTCTTCTTTCAGTAAGCCATTTAGAATTAAATATAAATAAATATTGCCCCATGAGAGGTGGTACATTCATAGAGCTGCCATCAGTTGTCAAAAATAGTAAAAGTTGTTTGAATATACAGAATAAAGACGAGCACTGCTTTTTATGGAGTATTGTAGCAGCATTATTTCCTGCCAAGAGTAATGTATGCAAAACAAGTTCATATCCTCACTATTCAACTGTCCTTAAAACAGACGGTATGACTTTTCCTCCATCGTGCAAAGATATTCAATTGTTTGAGGCTTCTAATGATATCAGTATTAACATTTATGGATTAAGCACACAGAGTTCAGTAACTGGTCCATTATATTTATCTAAAAATCAGAAAAATAAACACGTCAATTTATTATACTTTGAAAATGGAATTAAAGGTCATTACTGCCTCATTAAAGATCTCATACGTTTAGTACGACGTCAGATTAGTAAATCTAAAGGAAAAATGTACATGTGCGAGAAATGTCTCCAGTTTTTCTCTTCCGAAATTAAATATACAGCACATGATTGCTCCCAAGTTTTGACAGTCTTACCTGAAAAAAATAGTACAATCGGATTTAAGCATTTTGAGAGACTACAAAAAATCAATTTCGTTATATACGCTGATTTCGAAAGCTTATTAGTTAATTGTGCAGAGAATAGTACTGGAAATACTCGAAAATTAAAAGTTCATCAACCTTCATGTTTTGCATATTATGTTTGCTGTTCACATGACCCGAGCTTAAACAAGTTCGTTTCCTACAGGGGTTCGGATTGTGTTGAAGTCTTTATTGAAAGATTAATTGAAGATGCGAAATGTATTCATAAGATATTAAGTGTCAAGAATCCTATGATGCCTTTAACCAAAGAACAAGAAATTAGTTATTAGAATGCCACAATGTGTCATATTTGTGGTCATCTATTATTCGATGACAAGGTTCGCGATCACGACCACGTTTCTTCAGAATATAGAGGGCCCGCTCATTCACATTGTAATTTAATGCTGCGAGTGTGTCCATTCATACCTGTGGTTTTTCATAATTTAACTAACTATGACTCGCACTTGTTTATTAGAGAATTAGCGAAATACAATGGTCCAGTTACAATTATACCAAAAACTAAAGAAAAATACCTCACAATTACCAAATACATAGACATAAAAAACTGTACACGTCCACTGCAAATTAAATTTATAGATTCATTTCAGTTTTTGAGCACAAGTTTAGACTTGTTAAGTAAAAATTTGTCTGATAGAGATTTTATACATTTATCTAAGAATTTTGAAAACACGCATCTGCATTTATTAAAATCTAAAGGTATTTATCCGTATGATTACATGGACTCTTGGGAAAAATACGAAGAAACTGAACTACCTTTTAAAAAGCATTTTTTCAATAATTTGAAAATGGAGGACATAAGTGATGCGAAATTTCATCATGCGCAATCGGTTTGGAATACATTTAATATTAATAATCTCGGTAAATATACCGACTTGTACCTTAAATGTGATGTTTTACTGTTATGTGATGTATTTGAAAATTTCAGAAACTTGAGCTTAAAGCGGCTTGGGTCGAATTTGAACAGTTAGTATTAATTAAATATGCCTTATAAATAAATAAACAAAAAAAAAAAAAATCAAGGTAGTTTTATAATATGTCAATAAAAGTTAATTTTTGTGGGGTAGTTTGAGAATAAGAAAAATAAAGTGGGTACTTGAGAAGTTACAGTGACAAGTTAAAACATTTGTTTTGGTTTGTTAGTTTAACATTTGGTAGCATAGCATACGGTTGTGGTAACTCTGAAGATGAGCTCTGGTTGAGTTCGAAACGCGTCAGTGTAGCTTGGTGGTGGTGATGGTTGGGTTTATGTGATTTGTGTGTGTTCGTACAGTGTGGAGGTGGAGGAACTGAATGAACGCACATTTCTTGCATAAACGTAACTATTGTAAGGTCGCGGGTGAGCAAAGTAATTGTTTTAGTTCATTAATATGGACCTCCGCAAAGTAACGCCTGATTCAATAAATTATTTAAAATCGGCATGCGTAGCCGTACAGGCACGTTTATATCATTAATTAACTAAACAGCATCGTTTAGCTGTTCAAAACATTTGGTTCAATCAACAATGTAAACATTTAAATGTTGTACCTAATTATATTAAATTCCGTTGTTATAGTACTAGTATAGCTGCTAAAATTGCAATGGAAAGGGCGAGGAAAATATGGTTAAGTGAAGAGTCGCGTAGTTGGTTCCGTGTTAGAGATAATTTAAAATTACATCTCAAAGTATTGCAGTCTGAACTTACTTTTAAGTTACATAAAATTGAATTCGATCGTTTGGATGAAAAAGCCCGGTTTTTTGCTTTAGTAGACGCTCATAAAAAGTATTTGACTCAGTGTAAAAAGTTACGTTGGCTTACAGGACGACGAACAGAATCTTTTTCTTCTTTGAACAATAATTATCGAGGTTCTACTAACGGTCATAATTTCTACCCTCGCTTTAAAAATCTTACTAATGTGGAATTTTTGGACAATGAGAATCAGTTATTGGAAAAAGGTTTAAAATATAATCTACCCACTAAATTTAGTCAAAAAATAGTGGAAGGTTTGGCAGTAGATTCTGAGGTTGCTATTACAAGTAACTGTGGTGATTTTGAAACAAAAGTGTTAGTGGCAAATACACTTAAAAATACCAATTCCACAGAGTGTATTGTCAATATAACCGAATTAAATTCTTTGAGATCTATTCAGGAGAAAGTGTATGATAATGATTTAGTGGTGACAAAGGCAGACAAAGGAAATTGTATTGTTTTATTGGATAGGTATCAATATAATCGGAAAGTTTTAGATATCGTTCAAGGGGACGGTTTTACAGTTTTACGTAAGGACCCTACAATTACATTTCACAAAGATCTAAAGAGACTAATAAAGGGTTCTTTGTTTGCCTTTGAAACCGAACAACAAAAGAATTTTGTAATTCTCATGAATCCGCAGGCGCCAATTCTATATGGATTACCTAAAATTCATAAAGATGATGTGCCTGTTCGTCCAGTTGTCTCATACGTGAGTGCTCCAGCATATAAATTGGCGAAGAAATTAAATAGTATTATTCGTGTGAAGGCTTCCTTTAAACCTTCTTATAGTTTAAAAAATGGTTTAGATTTGGTTAGTAAAATTAAGGACATCAGCATACCGCCGAATGCAACGTTGCTTTCTTTGGATGTAGACAGTTTATTTACTAACGTACCATATAGTGAGACACTAGAAATTCTAAAAGACCACTTAGAAAGGAAGCGGTTGCATCCGGGTGAAGTTTGTGAATTAATAGATTTGGTAACTTTATGCATGAAACAAAATTATTTCCGGTTCAATGGTCTTTATTACTTACAGAGTGATGGTTTAGCTATGGGTTCACCTCTGAGTCCTTTAATGGCAGATATATTTATGGATCATTTTGAGAATCAGTATATTGTGGGTAATAGTAATATTGTGTACTATTTTAGGTATGTCGATGATTTGATCCTATGCTGGAGAGGGAGTATGAGACAGCTTGACGTGTTTATTAATGGTTTGAATAACAAGCACGTAAAGATAAGGTTCAAAAAAGAATTGGAGGAAAATTGTTCGTTGAACTTTTTGGATTTAACGATTTCAAAATTAAATGGTAAACATCAATTTAAAATATACCGTAAGCCCACGTACACAGATGCTGTTATACCAGCATCTTCTAATCATCCGTGGCAGCATAAACTGGCTGCTTTCCATTGTTATGTTAATAGATTGTTGACTGTGCCTCTTTCTAAGGAACATTTTGATTTAGAGTTGAGTACTATTTATCAGATAGCGATCTCAAATGGTTATACAAAATCAATGGTAGATAGTTTAGTTCAAAAGAAGCAGGCACGGTTAGTAAATAGCATGCTTTACGCTGCGTTACCTTCTCAGTCTACTAACAAATATAGATCTAGCATCTCTTACGTTGGGGGGTTGTCTGATAAGATTTATGGCATTTTAAAATCAAACAATATTAATGTTGCCTTTAAGACTAACAACTCTTTGTACTCTAGGCTATGTAACCACAAAGAACAGGTAGATAAGGGAACTAGATCGGGGGTATACAAGCTTACTTGTAATGACTGCAATGGGATATACGTAGGACAGACAGGCCGAAGATTTAATACTAGATTTAAAGAGCATGTTTCGGCATATAGGAATGAACATCCAGATAGATCGAATTTTGCAAAACAGTAGTATAAAATTGGTGAACCTGGATCACAGGAGATCCAAGTTCACCAATTTTATTCTAGATCTTCTATTCAAAAACTCATATATTCGAATACAGTAATCTATTCAATAAACGACATTTCAAATAGGTTATCTATTCAAAAACATTCTTGTTAATTATAATAAGCCGCTTTTAAACTCAATGCCTCTATTAATAAAATTAGGTACTTATTAACTTAATAAATTTACAGTTATCAGTTAACTAGAAATAAAAATCTGGATATTTTCAATAAAACAAGGATTTTTAATACAAACTCATTTTATTTACATATTACCATCAATTGAGTCATGTATCTTATTAATTAAATCTTTCGTTTGTCTATAAATATCATCCATAATTAATGATTTTGCGACATATTGAGCACATAGTTCTGCATCGCACTCGCACATATCGTTGGTTCCCTGGAACTTATCGACGTCATGAATCTCTATTCGGATGACTTTCACACCGCGAGCAGGTTTCTTCACAATGGAAAGCAGTGATGATGTAGCCTTTCGTGTCCTTTTTCGGGATCCATCATCTTGATTTTTTGGATGAGTATTTGGTTGAGTTATCTTGTCAGGTATGAAATTGAAAAGGTCTTCAGATCCCTGAAAGTTAAACACAATGCGTATTACATATTTATATAACTATAACTAGCTTCGTCTACGACTTCATCTATGTGAGACTTCATTTATCGCTATCTCAGATAAAAAGCAAACTATATCCTTTCTGTAACTTGAAAACATTATGCAAAGTTTCATGAGGATCGGTTAAGTAGTTAAGGTGTGAAAACGTAACAAAGGAACAAACTCACTTTATCACAGCTTTATTGATAATTGTATTATTTTAAAACAAATACTTACTGAAAGCGACATCATTGATTTGTGGTAATTTTAGGGTATAGATAAAAGACGTGCTTCGAGTCTGAAATCCAGGGAGTGTATAATTTAAATTATTTTATAATTTTAATTTCCCTGCTTCTTACTATATTTTACTCTAGCAAATAAGATTCAAAATCGAGCTAATTATTTTTCTTACACCTACATTATTAAAGTTTACATTCATATGCTCCAGAAAAGGAAAGGTGACAGACGACTCCGCGTCGGACCGGCGCCGCGAGCCGGAGGCATCATCATATTACGTAATGATTACTTTGTTCGTCTGTATATTGTATGGTACCCATCGCTTATAATCACACGAGTAAACTCGAGTGTAAAGCCTGTAGCAAAAAGCGGCTTACGTTGCATTTATGATAAAGTTTTTTAACAAACGATATTGATCCTTATTCGTTTAAGAAAAAAGAAGTTGGTTTTGTAAAACTTTTGTTTATTACGCACACACATACCTTTTAGTTAAGGATAAAATTGGGAGTTAGCAATTTCCACACGAATGCAGGTGTACAGATATGTGCATACATTCAAACGTTTGATTGCATATAATTATCGATGAAAATAAACTTTGCTCAGTTTAAACATAGATAGTAGTGTCTCTCTTGGTGGTGAAAGTGGAAAGTGGAAAAGTGTTTTGTGAACAATTACTTATTCGGGTGAGTTATGTTATTTCTTATTTCAAACAACTTTATCATCCTCTCTATTTTTAGATCTCATAGAAATGCAGTCAAGGTTGTTGAGCGCTAAGCACCTTAGTTTATAAGAGCACTAGAATTGAAGTCTAGGGAGTGTGCGGGTTCGATTCCTGAATTAAGGAAAAATAATATAGTTTCCTTTACATTATTTTTTATGGTTTTTCATCATGTATATTAAACACGCTATTCGAATTTATCACTTTTAAAGAACATTATAATAACATTGATTATTTTTCTAAAGCCTCAATTTATTTATTTTACAACATTTAGGTAGATACTTCATCTCAATTAAATATAGTATACTCTGAAACCAAAGTTTTATTTAAAAATAAATCAATTTCATTAAACGCTTTTTATTATTTTTTTTATACCTCATCAAAATGCAGTCTAGGTTGTTGAGCGCTTAGCACCTTAGTCAATAAGAGCACTAGAAGTGAAGCCTAGGGAGAGTGCAGGTTCGATTCCCGCCCTGTGGAAAAATAATTATGGTTTCCTCTACGTTATTTTTTGTGGTTTATCATCATGTATATTAAACGCACTATTCGAATTTATCACTTTTAAAGAACATTCATACTAACATTGATTAATTTTCTAAAGCCTTAATTTATTTATTTTACAACATTTAGGTAGATACTTCATCTCAATTAAATATAGCATACTCTAAAACTAAGGTTTTATTTTAAAATAAATCAATTTAACTATACGCTCTTTTATTATTATTTTTTATATTTTTTTTATGGCGTTCGCTAAAGATTATTTGTTCTTGTTATAAATTAGGTACTATGCAAGGGTGAATAGATTATTGTGTGTTTTACTTAAAACTTGATCGCTAATCAAGCTTTCTAAAATAATGTTGACTTACTGTTTACTTATTAAGCATTTATTACATTTCAGATTTCATTCATTCAGCCCCTCGTTTGGAGAATACTACACTTTACTTCAGGAAACTACTAAGAAATCTAAAATGTAAGTAATTTGAGTGATCGTTTAGTCTAGTAGTTTACCTAATAGCGGATCCACATTCACAGCGGCGTGAAGAGTTGTGAAGGGGGCATGAACGTGAATGTGGATGGTTTTCACACCTGTTCCTGTTTCACGAGTTTGTAGCTGTTCTCGGCCTCGACTCGGTTTCGGGGTCGCTTCAAAGGGTTCGCGGTCGTGAACCGCGAACGCTTTTCAGATTCATGTCGTGAATGCAACGATCATGCGAGAAGTGGTGGTGTATGAGCGTTGAGCGATGTATCCACCATTCTAAAGAATTAATTTTAAAAAGAAATCAACTTAATAGACGCTTTGTTTAGTTGTTTATAGTTATTGTGGTATTCGATTAAGAGTATTCGTTGTTGTTGTTGTTGTTGTTGTACATTTATATGCAAGACTGAATAGATTATTGCGCATTTTATTTATTTATTAAATAATTTTGACTTACTGTTTACTTATATAAGCATTAATTACATTTCAGATTTTATCTATTCGACCTCGTTTGGAGAATACCGCAGACTTCTTCAGAAAACTACTAAGAAATCTAAAATGTAAGTACTTTTCCGATATATTCGAGTGATCGTTTATTCTAGTAGTTTGAGAAAGCGTCTATGTAAGATGTGACCCCATTCTAGAAAACTGTATAGTAAAAATAGTTTGACATAAATCTCATCACCAAAAGCGTAGTAGGTATTCATCTTATCTCACATCTCCACTTTACATACGCACCCACCCACTACTGGTGGGTGCTGCTGGGTTGCAGCATTATTACTCATGTTGTTTTATATAAACTATTCTTAGTCAACGTTCCAATCTTAGTTAAACATATTTAAAAGCTATAAAATTATTTTTTCAGGTCCCATAAATGTGAGTCGGCTTCATCATCATCATCGAGTTCAAGCAGCTCGTCATCTTCTTCATCTTCGGATGAAGAAATGACTGTAGTTGCTGCACCCACAATCGAGAAGAAGAGCACAAAGAAACGTCGTCATGATGAGAGCAGCTTCCTCGCCCCGTCTACAAGCATGGCTCCAGTGCAGGAATTACTACAACCATCGCGACAGCTCCAACAGGAGACTTTGAAGAAAAAACATAAAAAAGATAAAAGCTCAAAGAAGTCTTCAGGAAAAACCCGCGATGGAAAAAATAAACAAGAAAACTTGATTAAAAAGCCGAGACCAGAAAAGATTATCGAAAAATCTAAGAACGAGAAAGAAGTGAACGTATGCAAGAAGAGGGCCACTGCTAGCGACTTATTTGGAGGTGGTGATGATATCAATGGTAAAGATACTAAGAACTCTTTATATTCGTACATTACACGACGGCTAGGGAATGGTTATTCAAAGCAGTCGTATGATGATAAGAATGGAAACCATTACGTGGAACTGAAAATATACAATTGCGACGACATTGAAAAGGTTTCACCAATGAATCGTTGGAGGCATGCGATTGTTGCTCTTAAAAACAGAACGAACACAGATACACCGGCATGGGGCTTGTTGTCTCAATATTTGACTGCAGTTCGTGAAGAATTTTCAGATTGCCCCTCAACCTTTCTTAATTCTTACTATTAAACTAATACTCATTTTGAAATATATTCATTTACTTTAGTGTTTTAATTAACCGCTATAATTAACTATAGGTACTCGTATACTAATGTAATGTTTTTAAGTAAATAAATACTCTATCTATATAATGAGTTCCTAATATGCCTTTTTATTTACAGCTACATCAAACACCATGTCTATGCCATTGAATTCACACCAAAATCGAGATCTTATTGAATGTGATAAATGCTTGATAATATTACCGAGAAGTAAATATCATTATCATAAGAGAACAAATTTACATAAGTCTAATTGTTTATTGAGAACTGAGTTTGAAAATATTCAAATTATATCAACAGCATTTAAAAAGAGAATTACAACATATCGTTTAAATCCTAAGCTCAAATATTTAACTCCTGAAGCATTTCTCTATGACAATTTGATTGAAATCATGAAACTTATTAAAATGACATTAATGAAAAATAATTGTATAAAAATAAATCTAGAATTATATGCTCATTTCATTCTACCTGATGTGGGTGAAAAGCAGCTTAAGTCTTTTAATACCAAGTATGATGTCATTCTATCAAGCAGCAATTTAAAAGAGTGGTGTTCAAAAATGGTTGATGTAATGAAGGAAAAACTTACCGAATTTGAATGCTCTCAATCTGGTTGGACCTTTCATTCAGTAAATCACTTGGAAATAAATATAAACAAATACTGTCCTATGAGAGGAGGCACTTATTTACCATTACCGCAAATAGTAAAAAACACGAAAAGTTGTATAAATATTCAGAATAACGATGTATGCTGTTTTCTATGGTCTATTGTAGCGGGTTTATATCCAGCCAATATGAACGTATGTAGAACATCTTCTTACCCACATTATTCTGAAGTACTTAATATTGAAGGTATGTCTTTTCCTCCATCATATAATGATATAAAACTATTTGAAAAAAATAACTCCAATATCAGCATAAACATATATGGCTTAGATAAATACTCCGTAGTCACAGGACCTTTGTATCACACGCAATTAAAAAAAAATGAACACATAAATTTACTTTATTTCGAAAAGTCAGGAAAAGGTCATTATTGTTTAATAAAGGATATAATTCGTTTAGTTCGACGTCAAGTTACAGCTCACAAGGGAAAAATGTATTTTTGTGATGCATGTTTACAATTCTTCTCATCTGAAAACAAGTGTGAGAAGCATTTGTGCTCTAAAGTTTTATCTGTTTTACCTGAACCAAATAATACATTACAATTTGAAAACTTTGAAAGACAAGAAAAAATGAACTTCATTATTTATGCTGACTTTGAGAGTCTATTATTAAATTATTCTAAAAGCATCTCAGAAAACACCCATACTCTGAAAATACATGAACCATCGTGCTTTGGTTATTATATATGTTGTTCTCATGATGAATCCTTAAACAAATACGTTAGCTATAGAGGTCCTGATTGCGTTAAAGTGTTTGTAAAAGAATTAACAAAAGATGTTATTCAGATTAGTCAAGTTTTAAAAACCAAGAAGCCAATGATGTCGTTAACCAAAGAGCAAGAGATTAATTTTGAAAATGCTACGATCTGTCATATTTGTAAATTCTTCTTAGTAGGTGATAAAGTTGCTGATCATGATCACATAACATCTCAATACAGAGGTGCTGCGCATTCACTCTGCAACTTAAAATATCGTGTGTGTCGCTTCATACCTATAGTTTTACATAATTTGTGTGGTTATGATAGTCACTTTTTTATTGAAGAACTGAGCAAGTATGGGGACATACAAATTATCCCAAAATCAAAAGAAAAGTATTTATGTATTAAAACAACATTAAAAGATCTTGATGTTCAGATGAAATTTATAGATTCATATCAATTTTTAAGCTCGAGTTTAGATGATATCTCTAATACTCTGAATAAAAATGAGTTTATTCACTTATCAAAAGCTTTCCATGATAAAGAGTTATTTAATTTGATGCGACAAAAAGGCATTTATCCATATGATTATATGGATTCTTGGGAAAAGTATGAAGAAAAAAGTCTCCCAGGCATAGAATTATTCTTCAATAATTTAAAATTAGAACATATTAGCGATGATGACTACTTAAGAGCACAAAAAGTTTGGAACAAATTTGATATTAAAACTTTAGGTGAATATACAGACTTATATTTAAAATCTGATGTATTATTGCTTTGTGATGTTTTCGAAAACTTTAGAAATACTAGTTTGCATTATTATAATCTTGATCCTGCTTACTATGTGACTTCACCCGGCTTAAGCTGGGATGCAATGCTCCTGTATACAAAAGTACAGCTTGATCTAATAAGTGATTTAGAAATATATGAATTCATTGAAAAAGGAATTCGAGGGGGCTTAGCTCAATGTTCTTTGCGACATGCGAAAGCAAACAATAAATATCTACCAGATTATGATGTAACGATACCATCTACATTTTTGATTTATCTTGATTGTAACAATCTTTATGGATATGCTATGATGCAAAAAATGCCTATATCAGAGTTTAGTTTCTTGCATGAAGATTACGTGAACTCATTTAATGTGTTGACTAAGCGAGATGATGATGAATATGGTTATATTTTAGAAGTTGACTTGAGTTATCCAGATCACTTGCATGATACTCATGCTGACTTACCATTTGCACCTGAAAAATATATTCCACAAGGAGGAAAGACTTCTAAACTCATAGCTAATTTGTATGATAAGCATAAATATGTGATACATTATGTTCACCTAAAAGAATGCATAAAACAAGGACTTGAACTGAAAAAAATACATCGCATTTTGTGCTTTCGTCAGGACAATTTTTTGAAAAAGTACATAGAGCTTAATACCACTCGACGACAAGCTACTAAGTCTGCTTTTCAAAGCTCCTATTTTAAGCTTCTAAATAATGCTATTTTTGGGAAAACTATAGAAAACAAGCGAAAACAAGTGAATGTGAAACTAATTAGAACTTGGAATGATGTTGAGAATAAAACAAATAAACGTCTTGGAGCCTGCCAATTAATCGCGAAACCAAATTTAAAGAGTATTTCTATTTTTTCAGAAAATTTTGTGGCTATTCAGTTACACCATGAAAAAGTGAAATTAGATAGACCAATATACATTGGGTTTACAGTTCTAGAATTAGCTAGAAATCATTTATACAAGTTCCACTACAATTTTATTAAGAATCAATATAATCAGAATGCCAAATTATGTTACACAGATACAGACAGTTTGCTTTATTCAATAGAAACGAATGATTTTTATTTTGATATGAAAAAAAATATTAAACAGTTTGACACAAGCAACTTTCGCACTAGCAATCCATTCAACATGCCTAGATTAAATGCAAAAGTACCAGGTCTTTTTAAAGATGAAGTGGCTGAAGATGTGATATCAGAATTTGTAGGACTGAGAGCTAAGCTTTACTGCATTAAGACACTTAAATCAAAAATAACGAAGGCGAAAGGTGTTTCAAAACCAATTACAAATAGATTAGAGCTTTCTCATTACAATCATACATTGACTACTAATACAAAGTTGAGAAGTGAAATGAATATGATAAAATCAATACGACATACATTGTACTCACAAAAAGTAAATAAATTGGTGCTTGATAGATCGGATGATAAAAGACAAATACTTGAAAACCAAGTAAATACTTTACCATGGGGTCATTATAGCAGGATCTTTTAAATAAATCTGAAAGTTATATGTTGTTTACACATATTGTTGCAGTAGTAAATAAAAAATAGAAGAAATATGTTAATTTACTAAGAAACTAATAAGCAGTATTATAGAAATGTAAAATTAATACGTTAGGACTAAGAAAGCATTGATCTTATTTTTATAAGAAAAATACACTGTACATTAATTTAAGTTTATATACCCAATAAAGTTTTGAATTTTTACTTTTCTTTTATTTTCTTAGAATTTTACATTTTTATCATCTTTATTTTATTCAGACATATCCTATATAAAGCATTGCAATGTTTTACTTGAGTCATATTCATGATGAAATTCGTTAAACATACACAAAGTCTGGAAGTAAATAATATAAAAGTAGAAAATGAAACGCAAAAAGTAAAGCATAGTACATTATTCCCTAATACCATTCGTTGCATCATATGTGGTCCCTCAAACTGTGGTAAAACAAATATTATGTTAAATTTATTGTTACATGAAAATGGTCTAAGATTTAAGCATATTTATTTATATTCAAAGACAGCCTTTCAACCTAAATATCGCTTTCTTCAGCGTGTAATAGAGACAATTCCAGATGCTAATTTTTTTATATTTTACAACAATAATGAAGTCGTTCATCCGAATGATGCTTTGTCAAATTCAATCATGATTTTCGATGATGTTGCTTGCGAAAATCAAGTAAATATCCGGAATTACTTTTCTATGGGAAGACATAGAAAAATTGATTGTTTTTATTTATCCCAAACGTATTCAAAAATCCCAAAACAACTACTAAGAGATAATGTTAATCTTTTGGTTGTGTTTAGACAAGATGATACTAATTTAAAACATATATACAATGAACATGTAAACACAGACATAGATTGGATAAAATTTAAAAAGCTGTGTTCTATTATTTGGTGTGATCAATATAGCTTTTTATTAATAAATAAAGATTGCGAAATAAATAAAGGTAGATATAGACGAGGATTTGACACGTTTGTTTACTTTTGAGTTTATCATTATATAAGCATTTCTATTCGACTAACACCTCACTTAAAATCAAGTGTTTGTATTAAACGGTTTTTCGTTAACGTTGCTAAAATGGATAAAAATATAAAAAATCAACTCATTAAATCAGTGAATAATATAAAAAATAAAATAAAAAAGATTCAGAATGAAGAACACGAGACCAATATACAATTGAAAAAAGTTTTTAAACCCATAACAGACCCCTTAGCAAGCCTAGTTAAAATAAATGGGAACCCAGCTTTTAACACATCCGACATAGATAAAAATAATACGTCCTTGGGTTTAAATTCTTCCATGGGATATGAAAAGTTTAAAGATCCAATTGATGATAATACGTCTGTGAGTTTAAATTCTTCCATGGGATATGAAAAGTTTAGAGATCTAATTGGTAATGAGTCTGCTCAGCATTCAGAATATTTCGAATATCCTAATAACGATACTCTTATTTTAAATGAAGATGAAAAAAAAACACAAAAACAAAATAATGACACTCTTTTATCCCTGAAAAAAGACGACATGCTTGACATATATGAAAATATGAACGTACCATTTGGGATTCGGAGAACTAACAAAAAACTAATGATGGGAAATGCAGATGTTAAATTATCTTATATAAATAATCAGTCAAATAAGGAAAAAAAATACGTAATTACCATCAATAATAAAAATTACGAATTAACAGCGGGTTTGAAGGAGCTTTTGATGCGCAATAAACCTGATCTTAAGCTTGTAACTGAAGAAGACAAAACTGAATACAAGGAAATGCTTATCAGCACGAGCGCACACAAACGGGACTATGACCCGAACGGGCAATTAAAAGGAGACAAAGGATTAAAATACGGTACTATTATCAAACCTTTATTTTCCCAACTAAACGAGCGCAATATAGAATCTTCTGAAGAGCTAGCGGAATTAAAAACAGGTGGAAACTTACCCGAATTGAAACAGTACAAAAGTAATACTGATTATATTTATTGGGATGATCCAAATGAACTGATAGAAAGGTTGAAACTTTTAATTGCATCCAAAAATGCTGGTAATACCAACCATGATAATGAAATTATATCAATTATTGAAGAGTTAAAAGAAGCTGGTATTATAAAAGAATAAAATTCACTAAAAGAGTAACATTGTGCTCAGTATTGAAAACCGTATTAGACATGAGCATGGAAAAAATAAAATTAAAAAACAAACACTGGTAATTGTAACACGAAATTAAATGAGACCTCTACTTCGAATAGGCTTTTATTACGTGATACTGTCAATCAAGAGGGTATCGATACAATTGTAAAAGATTGTGTGAATAAAGTGGAATATCTTAACAAGCTAAATTTAACTTACTGTATCGCATAAAGAAAGTTGAAAAAGACATTAGAAACAAAGATTTAGAAGAAAACTTGAACAAGCATTATGAGCAAATCAGACGTCGTAAATGAAATTCATAAAAATGTTAGAGTGAATTTCCCTCGGAGAAGTGTAATATTAAGAGATATAGACGATCTATGGCAAGCTGATTTAATAGATATGCAAGCCTTCTCCAAACTGAATGGTGGTTATAAATATATACTGGTGATTATCGATTGTTTTTCAAAATATGCTTGGGTATTTCCAGTCAAACAGAAAACTAAAGAAAATATATCTAAAATATTTCATACATTGTTAGCAAATGGCCGTATACCAAAAAATTTACAAACAGATATGGGTAAAGAATTTTATAACGATAAGTTTAAAAAAGTTTGCGAAAAGTATAACATCAACCACTATTCAACATATTCTACCAAAAAAGCGTCAATCGTTGAGAGACTTATAAGAACTCTGAAAGCTAATTTGTACAAGACGTTTAGTTTGAAAGGAAATTATAAATGGATCGATGGAACTCTTGATAAGAAAGTTTATGAGTACAATCACACTTTTCATAGAACAATAGGTCAACCACCAGCTGCAGTCGATCATAGTAACAAAGAAGACGTATTACAAAGATACATTAACAATTTATTATCTAAGAAGATACCGAATTGCAAAAGGTTTAATGTTGGAGATTTCGTTAGAGTCAGCAAATATAAAGGCTGCTTCGGAAAAGGGTATACACCTAATTGGTCAACAGAAATATTTAAGATAACGAAAGTTCAACATACTAATCCTACAACATATTTATTAAAAGACTCAAGATCTAGACCCGTTTTAGGAGCTTTTTATGCACAAGAAATTCAGAAAACTTCAAATCCTGAAATTTACCTTGTTGAAAAAGTTTTGAAAAGTAAAGGAAACAAGGTATATGTTAAATGGTTAGGTCTTCCATCAAGTGAGAACAGCTGGATTGATAAAACAAATCGCTTGTAACCATTTAAAAACTATTGAATATGTATAAATAACCTATTTATTTATTCATTTAGTCATTTCTATGTAGCTCTTTACACAATAAAGACGGCTTATATAAAAAATATATTTTACCTATATTTTGAAAATGAAATCCATACAAGATAATCCTGATAAATTAAATAAGAAAGTAAAAATTGTATCCGGAACTAAATCGAAAACAGGAAGCGGTCTAAAGAAAACTTTCAGTAAAATTGTTTCTCACACTAAAAAACATATCAGTAATTTGAAGCCAAAATGCAAGAAGATGTTAATGGAACTAGCTTACGCAGCCGCTCAAGAGTTGGCTTCAGACTTGCCCATACAATTACCGAGAGTGATACCTGTACCCAAAACTGGTGGATTCCTACCATTGATTCCTATTTTTGCCGGCTTATCTGCTGCAGGCAGTTTAGCGGGAGGTGTTGCTGGAATAAGTAAAGCTGTTAATCATTATAAATCTGCTATAAAGCAGCTAGCTGAATTAAAAAGACATAATATGAAAATGAAGGGAATGTGTATTGGAAAAGGATTGCATCTGAAACCGTACAAAGGTGGTTTAGGAATTTACATTTCAAATGAAAAAAACTAAAGGCTAGGCTACCTAACAGAGCATTAACTAATAACGATATATTAAAACATGCGAAAAATATTCCATATTTTCGTGGTGTATTTATGAGAGATGAATTACCAGAAGAACCATGGTCAATGGAATGTGGTGTGATCAATTTAGATTCGTCTAAAAATTCTGGTACTCATTGGGTAGCCTATGGAAAAATTAAAGATTACATTGAATATTTTGATAGTTATGGTAATTTAAAACCATCGAAAGAATTCATAGAATACGTGGGAGCGCACATTCATTATAATTATACTAATTTACAAAAAAAACATTTATTTAACTGTGGACATTTATGTTTAAAATTTCTGAAGTCATTTTGGATAACTAACTCGAAACTAATAAAATGAGATGTTTAACCAGTACAGCACACTCTTAGATGGAGCGTGTTCTGAATAGGGCATTAAGTAAATATTAAATAAAAAAATCTACACACCTATTTGTGGAAATCAATATGTACGTTTTCAATAAAAACATCATTACTAGTCAAAAACCTAATATTCATCTCCCATCGTTCAAAGGAAGAAGACGATTAAGTGCGATAAAGAATATTACTAAAAGTAATAAGATCTTTCTGAATTCTCTTGGCTTCAAAGTAAAATAAAAATTGAAAATGCTACAAATTACGGACCTCCCACAACAAGACAATTCAATTGAAAGCTATGAGATCCACAGCTACAATCCGTACAACCATAGCTTTAAAGAAAACGATGAAATCAGAATACCCATTAATCAGCAAGACGTTTATGTATTACCATCTGCAAGTTCCATTTACATTGAAGGTTACGCAGGTGTATACGAACTAGATGCAGAAGGGAAAAAAATATTTAAGGACATTAATTTTACAAATAACCCCATTTTATTTTTATTTAAGGATATAAGGTATGAATTGAATGGTGTTGAAATAGATCGAATTAAAAATTCTGGAATTACAACAACGATGAAATCTCTTATCTCAATGAATGAAGGTGAGAGTAAAAGTGCTGCATTGTGGGGTTGGGATTTCAACGGATTCACTCAAAAGCATGGTCATTTCTCTGTCATAATTCCGCTAAATAAAGTACTAGGATTCGCAGAAGATTATAATAAAATTCTCGTCAATTGTAGGCATGAGCTTATTCTACATAGAAGTAATTCAGTTTTGAATAGCATCCTAACTGATAATAGTAACATTATTGAAGTAGACATACAGAAAGTTCAGTGGCGTGTGCCACATGTTCGAGTTTCAGATCGTAATAGATTATTACTGCTTAAGTATTTGGAAAAGGATCGTCCCATACAACTAGCTTTCCGAAATTGGGATTTATATGAATATCCACTTTTACCTAGAGCAACAAAACATTCATGGTCTGTCAAAACTGCTTCTCAGTTAGAAAAACCAAGATATGTTATATTCGGGCTACAAACTGATAGAAAATTGACTAAAACAAGAAGTTCATCACTGTTCGATCATTGTAATATAACAAATGTCAAATTATTTTTGAACTCACAATACTTTCCTTATGATTCACTAAATTTAAATTTTAGTAAAGAGAAGTTTAGTATATTATACGAAATGTATGCAAATTTTCGTCAGTCGTATTATGGCACCAGCATTGATCCTCTGCTAAATCTAAAAACATTTGGAAAAAATGCTCCACTCTTTGTCATTGATTGCTCAAGACAAAACGATTCACTAAAAACTGGGCCAGTTGATGTTCGTTTAGAAATTGAGTCTTCAGAAGATATACCTCATAATACGACAGCATACTGTTTGATTATAAACGATCGTCTTATCGAGTATAAACCTTTGAGTAACATAGTTCGAAAAATATCATGAAGGTGGTTTTGGATGTTCAAGGATTTAAAAACGAAAACAATCAATTTATAGCAAAAGAAATAGCGATTATTCACAAGAAGAGTATTCTTGTGTTGCTGATTAAACCACCCTATCCATTTTATAATTTGACAAAAAAAGAACGCTTACAAGTTTCGTGGATTGAAAGAAATAGAGGAATATTATGGAATGAAGGATTTGTACCATACTTTAATTATAATCATTTGATAGTAGATTTCTGTAAAAATAAACGAGTTTATACAAAAGGTAGCGAAAAAGTACAGTGGGTGAAGGAGTTATTAGAAAGTGAAAGTGTATATAATTTAGAAGATTTTAACTGTCCTAGTTTACAAACGCTTTGTAAAAAATATGCAATGTCGTCTAATATTCAATCTTGTATATATCATAATAATGTTTGTGCCTTTAAAAATGCATGCTGTATGAATAAGTGGTGTAAAGAAAGTAATTTTTTTACATAATAAATAAAATAAATTATGTGTACTTACTTAATCCTTGTTTACTTTCCTCCTAAAGTTAAGAATAATCCATAAAAGCGAGTTGATGAATTATGCCTATCGCACTTGAATTTAATCACAGGAGAAGTTACATCAGACTAAGTGATATTAAATTGATTATTAATAATTAAATAAAATAGAAATCATTATATCTGCCTCTTTCTCTGCTATCATTTTAAACAATTGTTCAGACTAAAGAGTATATAAACACTAAAAAAATATCAGAACCCTCACTACGATCTTCGATAAACAAACGCAAACTTTAGAACCACAACAACATACGGAACAGCCTCAACAACAGCAGTCACAACAACAGCAGTCACAACAATAACAACAACAGTCGTCGTTACAACAACATTGGATGAAACAGCACCAACAACAGCTCGAAGTTTACCAAAACGAGTCTTATTAAGATGATGTCTAAAAGGTTATTTTTAAATTATATAGAATCGGATGAGATTTTAAAAAGGTGGCGTACACCATTACCTTTAAAATTATTTAATAACAGAGTGAATGAACTACTTTTTCGTGTGTATCATAACGAGCAAGAAGCTTATGAAATATTTGAGCTGTCTAACACTCAGCTTTTAAAAGATATTTGGAATAATTTTACTATGTTATTGGAAGAACCTTATGGAGATGTTAATGTAAATTTTGAAAAATGGATTATGTTAATTAAGCTATTACCATCTAAGTGTTTCAAAGGAGTTGATAATTCAGATGATGATATCATTGTTAACAAAATCATTAATTTGATTATAATCGCAGTCAGTGATTACTTAGTTGAATAGATTAAGATTTTAAGTTCCAGTTTACTGATAACCATAATTTTTTTAATAGAGGTATTGCGTTTAAAAGATACATGACTCAATTGATGGTAATATGTAAATAAAATGAGTTTGTATTAAAAATCCTTGTTTTATTGAAAAGATCCAGATTTTTATTTCTAGTTAACTGATAACTGTAATTTTATTAAGTTAATAAGTACCTAATTTTATTAATAGAGGCATTGAGTTTAAAAGTGGCTTATTATAATAAACAAGAATGTTTTTGAATAGATAACCTATTTGTAATGTCGTTTATTGAATAGATTACTGTATTCGAATATATGAGTTTTTGAATAGAAGATCTACTATAAAATTGGTGAACTTGGATCTCCTGTGATCCAGGTTCACCAATTTTATACTACTCAAAACATTTGTTGGAATCAAATCATTCATTGTTAGATTCAGATTCTTATGAAGTGTTACATTATTGCGGCAAGGGGTTGCGTCTGGATGCTCTGGAATGCATGGAAATAATTAGGTACAACACTATGGGGTCTATTATTAATGAACAGGTAAATTTAGTATCTTCTCCTTTACTGCGGCTTGGGTCGAATTTGAACAGTTAGTATTAATTAAATATGCCTTATAAATAAATAAACAAAAAAAAAAATCAAGGTAGTTTTATAATATGTCAATAAAAGTTAATTTTTGTGGGGTAGTTTGAGAATAAGAAAAATAAAGTGGGTACTTGAGAAGTTACAGTGACAAGTTAAAACATTTGTTTTGGTTTGTTAGTTTAACATTTGGTAGCATAGCATACGGTTGTGGTAACTCTGAAGATGAGCTCTGGTTGAGTTCGAAACGCGTCAGTGTAGCTTGGTGGTGGTGATGGTTGGGTTTATGTGATTTGTGTGTGTTCGTACAGTGTGGAGGTGGAGGAACTGCATGAACGCACATTTCTTGCATAAACGTAACTATTGTAAGGTCGCGGGTGAGCAAAGTAATTGTTTTAGTTTATTAATATGGACCTCCGCAAAGTAACGCCTGATTCAATAAACCAATAATAAATATTTACCAGAATTTGATGATTTCAAACCGTCATCGTATTTGATATATTTAGATTGTAATAATTTGTACGGGCATGCGATGACTAAAAGCTTACCTCATTCAGAATTTAAATTTTTAAATAAATATGAAATTGAAAAGTTTAATATTTTCACAGTATCTGAAAATGGAGACACTGGTTTTATTTTGGAAGTGGATCTAGAATATCCTGAAAACTTGCACGACTTACACTGTGATTTACCCTTCGCTCCGGAGAAATTTATTCCTCCTGGAGGGAAATCTCCGAAATTAATAGCAAGTTTGTATGATAAATATAACTATGTTATTCACTTTGTTCACTTGAAAGAAATTTTGAGAAACGGCTTAATCTTAAGAAAAATTCATCGTATACTAAGCTTTAGACAGTCGAATTTTCTACAGAAATACATCGATTTGAATACGAATCTTCGGCAAGCCTCCGTGTCTGTTTTTGAAAAAGACTTTTTTAAGCTCATGAATAATGCGATTTTTGGTAAAACTATTGAAAACCGACGCAAACAAGTAGATGTTAAATTGATCACAATTTGGAACGATACAGATAATGCTACAAAAAAGAGAATTGGTGCCGAAACACTTATCTCTCGCCCTAATCTAAAAAATATTTCAGTGTTCTCCGAGAATTTTCTAGCTGCTCAATTTACTCCAGAAAAGATTGTGCTCGACAAACCTATCTATATTGGGTTTTCAGTTTTAGAATACGCAAAAGAGCATCTATACAAATTTCATTATGACTTTATGAAAAGGATATATAGTCAGAATGCAAAACTTTGTTACACAGACACTGATAGCCTTCTTTATTTAATATTCACGGAGGATGTTTACCGAGATATTAAGAATAATTTGAGTGAATTTGATACTAGTAACTTTTATTTAAATAATCCTTACAGGATTGAAAGGGTGAATGCAAAAATCCCCGGCTTATTTAAAGACGAACTTGGAGGTGACGTCATTACAGAATTTGCAGGTCTTAGAGCAAAGCTGTATTCCTTGAATAGTGTTAAAACACGACTCAATAAAGCCAAAGGTGTTTCTAAATGCATAACTAAGAACCTTACTTTAACACAATATAAAGACTCATTATTCAATGCCAAACATTTAAAATGTAAAATGAATTTAATTAAGTCAATCAAACATGTACTATACTCACAGGAGCTTAATAAGACTATTAAATAGTGCTGATGATAAAAGGCAGATTCTTCCAAATAAAATCAATACATTACCTTGGGGCCATTACAAAACAATATTTTAATTAGTTGTTAATCGCATCTTTGCGATATTTATACATTATTGCCAGTGTGGGCATCATTATTATTCAAAAATAATATGTATTAATACATTTTATTTATTCTTATTTGTAAAGTGTGTTTTGTTATTTCTAAGATTATTAATATTATAATTTGTACTAAAAGCAAATAAAGAAATTTCTACACTTATGTAATCTTCTTTATTTTGTGTTAATCGTTTTAAATTCCTGTCAGATAGACGACTATATAAAGGCTAGAAATATGCCACTCCTTCTCAGTTCACGATGAAGTTCGTTAAACAAACTCAAACTTTAGAAGTAAATAATATTAAAGTAAACAACGACACTGAAAAAGTAAAGCATAGCTTGCTGTTGCCAAATACAATCCGCTGCATAATATGCGGTCCTTCTAATTGCGGTAAAACAAACGTTATGTTAAATTTATTGTTACATGAAAATGGTTTAAAGTTTAAATATATATATTTGTACTCTAAGACATCATTTCAACCAAAGTATATTTTTTTAAGACAAGTTATCGAAGGTGTTCCGAGAGGAGGACTGTTTTTATTTAATGAAAGCAAAGAAGTTCTTCATCCGAACGAAGCTTTGACAAATTCCGTTATGATTTTCGATGATGTCGCATGTGAAAACCAAATTAATATTCGTAATTATTTTGCAATGGGGAGACATAGGCAGATAGACTGTTTTTATCTATCACAAACTTATTCGAAAATACCGAAACAATTGCTCAGAGATAATGTCAATGTGTTAATTATTTTCAAACAGGATGACACAAATTTAAGACATATATACAATGAACATGTAAACACAGATTTAGATTGGCTTAAATTTAAGCAGCTTTGTGCTGGTATATGGCGAGATCAATTCAGTTTTTTATTAATTAATAAAGATTGTGCGATAAATAAAGGAAGATATAGACGAGGATTTGACACATTTATTCACTTTTAATTTTTATATTTAAAGCAATTTACTATTTTCAATATCTCACTTGAAGTCGAGTGTTCACATCAAACGGTGGACGTTGCAATACGTTAGTACAATGGAAATGGATTTAAAAGAACAACTCATTAAATCAGTGAAAAATATAAAGAAAAAAATAAAAATGATTCAATGTGATGAAGATGAAGCTAATCTTAAATACAAAAAAGTATTTAAACCTATTACAGATCCTCTAGAAACATTGATCAACAATCGAAAGGCTATTAACATGGATTTTCACATGACAACCCAAACGGATAAAACTAATGCAAATGATGACTTGAACTCCTCTAGAGACGATAAACAATTTAAAGATTTAATTATTAACGCAGATTCTAAACCGCAAAAGGCTATCCCTGCTTTTAACATGCCAGCCAAAACAGATAAAACTAATGCTGACTTGAACTCCTCTAAAGACTATGAAAATTTTATAGACATAATTAACGCAGATTCTAATCTGCATTCAGAATATTATGAATATGCAAATGATAACCATAAAAGTTCTCTAAATGAAATTGACAGTCGCGATACTCTTTTATCTCTGCAAAAGGAAGACATGATGAACATATATGAAGATTTTAATGTACCATTCGGGATTCATAGTAAAAATAATAAACTCATGATGGGAAATAGTGTTGTATGTTTATCTTCGATAAATAATGCTTCTCAAACAGGAAAAAAATACATGATTACCATTAACAATAAAACATATGAATTAACCGCTGGGTTGAAAGAGCTTTTAATGCGCAACAAACCCAATCTTAACATTGTAACTGAAAAAGACAAAACTGATTACAAAGAAATGTTAATGAACACTAATGCACACAAACGGGATTTTGACCCGAACGGGCAATTAAAAGGTGACAAAGGATTAAAATACTGCACAATCATCAAACCTTTCTTTTCGCAAATAAATAACAATAATAAAGATGTGCTACAACAGTTACCGGAACTAAAAATCGGGGGACACTTGCCTGAGTTAAAACAGTATAAAAAAAACACTGATTATATTTATTGGGATGATCCAAATGAACTGATTGAAAGACTGAAACTCTTAATTGCATCTAAAAACGCTGGCAACAACAATCATGATAGTGAAATTATATCAATTATTGAAGAGTTAAAGGAAGCTGGTATTATAAAATAATGAAATCCATGTAATATAATCATTATGCATTGTAATGTAAGAAACGTAAGACATGAATCTCGAGAAAAAAGAAAATACTTATATTGATAGTTGTAAAGCAGGAGCAAACAAAGTCCCAGGTAAACCCGAGTTATTTGAACTTTTTAGTAAAGAGTATGTTGATAAAAATGTTCAGAAGAATTCTGACAAACTAGTAGATTTAGAAAAGCTGTTTCTAACCTTAACTAATCGCATAAAAAATATTGAAAAAACAATTTCTTTAAAGGAACTCGAAGGAAATTTGAACAAGCATTATGAGCAAAGCCGACGTCGTTAATGAAATTCATAAGAACGTTAGAGTGAACTTCCCCCGGAGAAGTGTATTGTTAAAAGATATAGATGACCTTTGGCAAGCAGATTTGATAGATATGCAGGCTTTATCTAAATTTAACGCGGGATACAAATACATATTGGTGATTATCGATTGTTTCTCAAAATATGCTTGGGCATTTCCACTCAAACAAAAAACTAAAGAAATCGTTTGTAAAGAATTTAAAACATTGTTCACGAAGGGGCGTTATCCGAAGAATTTACAAACAGATATGGCTAAAGAATTTTATAATTATGTATTTAAAAAAGAAATTGAAAAGTATAAAATTAATCATTACTCTACATATTCAACAAAAAAAGCCTCAATTGTAGAAAGACTTATAAGAACTCTCAAAACTAGCCTATACAAAGAGTTTAGCTTAAAAGGGAATTATAAATGGATTGATGGAACCCTTGAAGATAAAGTTTATAAATATAATCACACCTTTCATAGAACAGTAGGAAAACCACCGGCTGCAATTAATCATAACAATAAAGAAATTATATTACAAAGATACATTAACAATTCACTACGTAAGAAAGTATTGACTCGTAACAGATTTGTAGTAGGAGATTTTGTAAGAATAAGTAAATTTAAAGGATGTTTTGAAAAAGGGTTTACACCTAATTGGTCTACTGAAATATTCAAAATAACAAAAGTTCAGCATACTAACCCTACTACATATTTATTAGAAGACGCAAAGTCAAGACCAATTTTAGGAGCATTCTATGGGCAAGAAATTCAGAAAACTGCACACCCTGAGGTATATCTTGTTGAAAAAGTTTTGAAAAGCAAAGGCAACAGAGTATATGTTAAGTGGCTAGGTCTTCCGTCAAGTGAGAACAGCTGGATTGATAAATCAAATCGTTTGTAATCGTAAGATACTGTGCCTATAAATAAGCTATTTACATTTCATGTCATCATTTGCATTTAGATGTTTACCGAACAAAGACCGCTTTTAATAAAGTATTTTGCTTCACCAATATTACTGAAAATGAAACGCACACAAGATCATGCCGGTAAGGCCAGTGCGAAGAGAAAAGGCGATTTACCAACCGTTCAGAAAAGCGGAGCTGGTTTGAAAAAAACCTTCAGCAATATTATTTCGCATACTAAAAAACAAATCCGTAATCTGAAACCAAAATGCAAGAAAATGTTAATAGAATTAGCATACGCAGCTGCTCAAGAATTGGCTTCTGAGTTACCCGTACCATTACCGAGAGTGATACCTGTACCTAAAACCGGCGGATTTCTGCCATTGATTCCTATTTTTGCTGGATTGTCTGCTACAGGAAGTCTAGCCGGAGGTGTTGCTGGTATTACCAAAGCTGTCAATAATTACAAGTCGGCCAAAAACCAACTAGCAGAATTAAAAAGACGTAATATGAAAATAGAGCCAATGTGTATTGGAAAAGGATTACATCTTAAACCGTACAAGAGTGGTTTGGGAATTTATGTTTCAAATAAAAAAAACTAGATAGCGGGCTACCCAATAGAGCATTAACTAATATGGATATTATAAAGCACTCGAAAAGAATTCCTCATTTTCGTGGTGTATTTATGAGAGACGAATTACCAGACGCACCATGGTCGATAGAATGTGGTGTGATCAATTTAGATTCTTCTAAAAATTCTGGCACTCACTGGGTAGCTTATGGAAAAATTAAAGATTATATTGAATATTTTGATAGTTACGGTAACTTAAAACCACCGAAAGAATTTATAAATTATGTGGGACCACACATTCATTACAATTATGGCAATTTGCAAGGAAACCATTTATATAACTGTGGACATTTATGTTTAAAATTTCTAAAATCATTTTGGAAAAGTAAATTCTTATAATATAAATAAATAAATAAATAAACAATAACTTTATTATGCAATAGCCGCATATTAATAAAATGAAATGTTAAACCCGTGAGGCACATTCCTTCACGATCATTGTACAGAATTGGGTGTAAAATATATCATAATTAAAGCTCTTTGCCTCATATTAAAACAATATGTACGTTTTTAATAAAAGCTTCGCGAATGCACAAAAGAACAGTATTCAACTTCCAGCATTCAAAGGAAGAAGACGCTTCAGAACAACAAAGAAAATAAGTAAAACTAATAAAAACTTCCTTTATTCTCTCGGTTTTGAAGTAATACCTAAACAAAATGCTGCAAATATCCGACCCACCACAACAAGATAATTCTATTGAAAGCTATGAAATCCATACTTACAATCCCTACAATGACGGCTTTAAAGAAAACGATGAAATCAGAATACCTATTCATCAGCAAGACGTTTACGTATTACCATCTGCGAGTTCCATTTATATTGAAGGGTATGCAAGTGTATTTGAAGTAGATGCAGCCGGAAACAAAAAAGAAAAAGAAATCAATTTTTCGAATAATCCAATATTGTTTTTATTTCAAAACATAAGATACGAACTAAATGGTGTTGAAATAGATCATATTAAAAATACTGGAATCACAACCACCATTAAATCTCTCATCTCAATGAATGAAGGAGAAAGTAAAAGTGCGAAACTGTGGGGTTGGGATTTAAATGGGTCCAAGCAAAAAGATGGTCATTTCTCTGCTATTATACCCCTGAATAAAGTACTAGGATTTGCGGAAGATTACAATAAAATTCTCATCAATTGTAGGCATGAACTTATACTTCACCGAAGTAATTCAGTTTTAAATAGTGTTATAACTGACAAAAATGATCATGTTTCGATAGACATACAAAAAATTCAATGGCGTGTGCCACATGTAAGAGTTTCAGATCGTAATAGATTATTACTACTTAAGAATCTAGAAAAGGATAAATCCATACAACTAGCTTTCCGAAATTGGGATTTATATGAATATCCTCTTTTACCTAAAACAACAAAACACTCATGGTCAGTAAAAACCGCTTCTCAGTTAGAAAAACCAAGATATGTTATATTTGGTCTGCAGACTAATAGAAAACTGAACAAATTAGAGAGTTCATCCGTGTTTGATCATTGTAATATAACAAATGTCAAATTGTTTTTAAATTCACAATACTTTCCTTATGATTCACTTAATTTGAAATTTGATCAAGATAAGTATAGTATATTATACGAAATGTATGCTAATTTTCGTCAGTCGTATTACAACACGAGCATCGATCCCTTGCTTATGTTGAATACATTCGGGAAAAAAGCTCCACTTTTCGTTATTGACTGTTCAAGACAAAATGATACACTGAAAACCGGGCCAGTGGACGTTCGTTTAGAAATCGAATCTTCAAAAGATATACCCGATAATACAACAGCCTACTGTTTGATCATAAACGATCGTCTTATAGAGTATAGACCATTAAGTAACATCGTTCGAAAATTATCATGAACATGATTCTGGATGTTCAAGGTTTTAAAAACGAAAACAATAAATTTATACCGAAAGAAATAGCAATTATTTGCAAGAAGAGTGTGCTCGTGTTGTTGATTAAACCACCATATCCATTTTATTATTTAACAAAGAAAGAACGTTTACAAGTTTCATGGCTAGAAAAAAATAGGGGAATATTATGGAATGAAGGATATGTGCCGTACTGTAGTTATAAGAGCTTGTTATTAGACTTCTGTAAAAATAAACGAATTTATACAAAAGGATGTGAAAAAGTACTGTGGGTAAAGGAGATAACAGAAAGTGATGATGTTTATAATTTAGAAGATACAAATTGTCCTAATTTAGAAATACTTAGCAACAAATATTCAATGTCATCGGATATTCAGAATTGTATTTACCATACAAATATATGTGCTTTTAAAAATGTATCGTATTTAAATAAGTGGTGTATAGATAATAATGTTTTTATGTAATAAACAAATTCAATCCATAAATATTGCTTTATTTTCATCGATAAGCTTCTTCTTCTTCTTCTCTTTTTTAAGTTGATACACTCTTGACAGAATGATTGTGGACGTCAGTTGAGGATTGATATCCTTCATAACGACTTTCTTAGGAAAATAGTGTGGCTAAGAACCTTTAATTGATGGTAAACAATTAAAATGGATATCAAAATTGGGAGTATCGTCCAAGTTTTCATTCATAAATGGCAGCTAAATGGTTGTCATGAAGTCAAAATAATAAATGGTGAACACTATAGTGGTATGTTAATAACACCAAGTTATTTTCAGACTAGGCGTTTGCGAATTTATTATACAGGCTTACAAGTAACTGCGCAAGTAATTAGAAAAGATAAATGTTTTGTAGACTTGGTGCCTTATGACAGAAAATTAATATATTTATGAAGAACTGAATACAAAATACCTACTATACAGCCCACAGTATAAATACTGTATTCGTTATAAAATTGATTCATTCACATAGTAGCAATACGTGTATCAGGTCAACTCCATCGTTATATACAAACAAATCAAAATGGTTAATTTCTGCTGCTCGCTTAAATGCTTCGAGTCCCTAGATACTCAAGTCGATGGTGTTGCGTGTCTTCGTTGCCATGCGTTTATTGTCATTGTCGATGTGTAACATATATGGCGGAGAACGAAGGCTACATCGAAATCAAAAATGAAATGGAAAAGTTTAGGAGCATGAAACGAAAATTTGATATTTGGATAAGATGCGTGATCATAAAATTCGTCTAGAACAGTTAAAGAAAGCATGGAACTAGTCTCTGTGATTTTAATGTCTTTCTATGAAGTGTTATTTTAATACCTAATAATAATAATAATAATAATAATGATAATAATCACCACGAACCCGAGACCTCCAGGGGTACACATACACACATGCGCTTATACACACACTCACACACAGTTACACACCCACCCCGCCTCTAGTTTGCCTTTGTTGGTTGCCTAGAGTGGAGCGCAAGAGCTAAATGCTCGAAGGATGGATGTGTTTGGCCGTAAGTGGCGAGTTGGCATTTTGAAGTTTAAAGTCCAGGGACACCTCTCCATCCTTAGCCGTTCACACCAATGTTGCCGCCTCGTTGCCCCGAGCGGGCAATAGTTTGAGGGGCCCATTTAGTGAACAGCGAGTCACCGCCTACCAAAAGTTCAGTTTATGAGATATTGAAATGGTAGGTGTCCGTTATCTCACTCCATAGCCCGGTAATCCTGTCCACAACATCCCAACCCCATAGCCAATTCCATGTCACTTCCTACCTGGCAATAGTTCGGCAACTGTGGGGGACTGTCCGCTAGCACATCCTCATGGTGTATTAGGGGATAGACCTCCATAGTTGCGCCCATCTCATTTATATTATATGGTACCAAAGGCCTCTTCATGTTGGCTTCGGCCCCATGTATGCCTTTCAAATGACCGGGTCCCCATGGGCCCGTGATCGGAAATCCGTACCAACATGATAATAAATTTAAGACTAAAATAATTATTGTTTTATTATAATCAGGTGACAAAATCGTACGTTGCTATAGTTTAAATCTTCCCAAGTGAATTTTTCGCTTCAAGCCCTTATCTTTCAAAACAAACGGTATCGTCATACTATTAAGGTTCAAATTTAATGTTATGGCTCGAAGCGAAAAATTCGCCTGGGAAGATTTATACTATACTTCCCCTCATACTCTTACAGAACAACTTAGTTCACAATGAATAGAGCCGTTTGAAGAGCTTATAATTAAAGGGATTTAGAATGAGTCTTTAAATAAACAACATATCTCTTATGAATAAATGCCAGACCGCTTTGAAGATGAGAATTTGTAATGAATTTTGAATGACTGCAAAATCAGTTTTTGAATAGATGTAGGTATTTCACTTTTTGAATAGTGGATATTAGGGGATCTAGATATCTCATTTGTATCTAGATACCCTAATATCTACCTACTGCTATGGTATTCCTTCTGATATTGCACAAATCGGAGAACCAATAAAACAAGTTGTTTTAGACACATATCCAAAACAACATAACAGGGCCTTTGTTTCAGATTGGTTCAAGCGTTATAAATGGTTTGTATTGTATTGTATTTCTTTATTTGCATTAAATGTGGTTAACAATAGATCTTGAATAATTTTATAGGATCACACATTTAGCTGAATTACAGCATGCAAAATGTACACAAAAAAATCTTTCAGCATGCAACGTCTAAAAAAAAAAATTATTACGGCTTGCTTATCTACACAATTTCATAAAATTGCATGGTTGCAATATTCTGCCGAGAAATATGCTGCTTTTTGCTATCCATGCCAGCAATTTTTATCTCATGGAAGCAAACAGACTTCGTACACTTCCACAGGATTTAGAATCTGGAAAAATGCCACTGATTCTAAAACTAATTTTCCAAACCATGAAAAATCAATTTCTCATATTCAAGCTATGTCCATGTGGCAGGAGAAACTACAAAGAATATCTATCTACATCTAGCAGTGTTGAAACGTTAATAAGTCAAAAATTATTAGAAAAATATGCGTATTACGTGAAGTCTATCACTGAAGTATTACAATTTCTAATTGTCAACGAATTAGCTTTGCGTGGAAATTATAATTTGGAAGAAGAAAAAGAACAAGGATTATTTCAGAATTTGTTTGAATACAAATGTATGAAAGATCCAAATTTGAACGAGGTTCTAACTAATATACCATAAAACGCAACATATCGTTCACCTGAAATTCAAGCAATGGTTCAAGCAGTACAAAGTTCCATTGTCAAAGATATTAATGAATCTGACGTGAAATGGTTTACTCTAATGGAAGATGGGACGATAACCGCGAAAATATTGCATTAGCAATACATCACGTCAAGGATGGTGTCGTCAATGACTCGTTGCTGATGGCTAAGACTACTGAAAACCTTGATGCAGCTACTTTCACGGAATTAACGTTAAATACCCTTACGGAAAATAACATAGACCCCTCTTGTGTGCTTAGCCAATGCTATGATGGCGCAAGTGTAATGAGTGGGAAAGTTTCAGGAGTTGCGACTAGAACAGAAAATAAATTGGGCCGAAAAATTCCGTACGTCCACTGCTATAACCATCGCTTGCACTTAAAAGTCGTCAGGACTATCTCAGAAACGACTTTCATTCGCTTATTTTTTGACCAATGTATTATGTTACATGAATTCTTTCATCATGGCAAAATAGCTGCTTTATATGGTGGAAAAAGGATTGGCCGACTCCGTGAACAACGCTGGTCTGGACATTTGGCAGTTACAAAAGTTGTATACGATAATTATTCATCGATTATGCAGACTTTGAAAGAAATTAAAAATGCCAGATTAGACTATTTTTAATTATAATAATAAGTTTGCAAAAACAATATGATCTAAATGGTATTTTTGGTTGTATCTATATAGGTACTCGTAACATGCCACCCAACAATTAATTATTACCCCACTTTCACTCAGACGTGGATCTCTACATCCAAATCTGGAAGTTCAACCATCTTGTTCGCTTGTTCATCATTGAGGATTTAAATAGTATGTATGATGTAATGAACTCTTTATCGTACGTAAATCATGAAAATTAACAGTTAAAAAGAGAAATAGATGTACAAAGGCGAACTTTTCCCTTAAAGGGATCTCTTCCAGTTAACCTTTGAACGATTCGATTAGTTCTTAGATCCATGCTCATGCTGTCACAGAAATTATTTGTCTACGAATAGCTATTGAATTCAATCACTGATGATTGATTTAGGAGCAAGTGCTTCGAGGGCAGAAAATTCAGGAAAAGTATAATCAGGACTTCCATCATCATTTCGGAGGACCTCGTCATCAAATTTTGTTGCACATCGTTGATGTGTATACCTATGATTACGAAACTAGAGAAGGCCATAAAGTGCACTCTTTTTGTATCATTGCCTCCTCTAATTTTCATCAGCCAGCAGCAATTTGGGTCCACTTGGATCCGATTTTAAAGTTGATAAGGTCGGATTTTCTTTGTGTCGATACTGTGCACTTCTTTCCAGACGGACCAAGCACGTAGTATAGGCAAGAACATTTTTTTTTATTTGATATGCACAAAGTTGTTCGTGACGTGACATGACGTGGTCCTTTTTCAAAGCTGGCCATGGAAAAGGGCTAGCTGATAGAATTGGGGGTTTTTTAAAAATAACTGCGGATAAAATGTTGCAAATGGTCGATGTACAACAGTTTTACAACAAGTTGAGCAATGCCAGTAAAATTAAATTGTTTTTAACTGACGAGAAAGTCATAATTGACCATCAGAAAGCCCTTCCAAGATATATTCCAAGACTCCTAGGAACTCTCAAAGTTTGGTAAAGGAATAACGGCGATATCATCATAAACAAAGTGTCAAATCATATGCCCAAAAAACTGCTTTCTGACTAATACCCAATCTCCACACAGAAAATCTGCTAAATCTTGTTGGGGCCTCAGTATTGCCCCACAGCTATTCGCGACGCAACGTGCCTGTTTGGTCATGCGATGTTTTACTGAAAATTTGGTTTATTTGAGTACGACAGCAGAAAATTATCAACAGGCTAAGTTTATTGTGTTATTTCTCATAGTTGTATACCTATTTTATTTAATGTCGAAAACATATATTTTAATCATTATTTAAGCCCTAACCTTAACATTACGGAATTGGCAGGTTTACCCACTTATTATTTTATTTCCATACGAATATAGCAGTTTATCGATTTAACCTTGGTATACATTGTACTGCTCAAAGCATTTAAAATATTTTTTTTTTCAACTTTAACTAGGTGCTTATTAAATATTTTTTACATCATTATATTATAAATGACACTTACTTTCTCTTTTTCAGAATGTCTCGTCTCGGGGGAAAAAAATAGTAAGTAGCCTTGGCTACAGATGCCAAATAAGAGGATACACAGGATACACTTACCTGAAAATGTAATGTAGTTCCAAAGATAGACTATAATGGGAATAAAAGAATACACGTTTTAGACGATATTCAAATACGGCATTCAGAATTAAGGGAGTTTATACCAAGCCCTTCAGATTTCAAGACGAACCTTTATCATGACGTAGCTAATTTTATTATTACAGAAAATGCAGATACAATTTGTTCCCAAACAAACCATTCCTTGACCTCTGACAACATAAATTGTTCTGATAATATGCAACAAAAATTCCAGCAATAGTCCACTTATTCGCATAGATCTTTCGCCAGCTAAGCGAAAACGAGTCCCATTTGACGGCGGCACATGATAACTTCAAGTGAAGTAGGCTGTCTGCGCGAAATCATTCAACTTTTGCAACCCTTTGAAAGATTGACAAAAGAAATTTGTGGACAAAATTATATTACAGTGAGTAAAGTCATTCCTCTTGTAAGCTGCTTACAGGGCATGCTAGAAAAATAGGGTCCATATTGGGTTCGCTAAAGTTCATCACCCGAAATTGATTTTCCTAACGATTTGTACTCCTAATGATCACTGTTCCTAAAGTTTTGTTTCCTACAATTTATTTTACTGTTAACGTAGTCTATAACACTCAGTTTTCCGAAACTTAATTTTCCTAACGATTTGTACTCCTAATGATCACTGTTCCTAAAGTTTTGTTTCCTAAAGTTTTCGTTCCTACAATTTATTTTACTATTAACGTACTCTATAAGACTCAGTTTTCCGAAAATTTACTTTCATAATGATCACTGTTCCTAAAATTTTGTTTCCCAAAGTTTTCATTCCTGCAATTTATTTTACTATTAACGTAGTCCATAACACTCGGTTTCCGAAAATTTTAAGTAATAACTTCACTGTTGAAACTTTATGTATTACTCCTACAATTTTTTTTTCATAACATTCTTAATAATAAAGTATTTTTAACCGACTTCAAAAAAGGAGGAGGTTCTCAATTCGGTTGTATGTTCTTTTTTTTTTTTTTTTAACGTGTGTTACCTCAGAACTCCGTCATTTATGAACCGATTTGGAAAATTCTTTCGTTGTTTGAAAGCATATGCTTCAAGGTTGGTCCCGTTGTTACCGGAATCCAGTTCTGATGATGGGATCCATGAGGAATTGAAGGAACTCTTCAAAAGTTCAAGGGAAATGTAAAGCGATTTTAGTATTTTCAGTGACAAATCGAGCATTTGCATTCATAAAGTGTCATTTGGTAAACTAGATCTGATGAAGAAGACCGCAGATGGCCAACGGAACTCCTCAACGGGTCAAATCTTGCAAGTTGAATTTGACTCACTTCCCGGTTTCTGATTGATTTCATATTTTACATGCATGTGTAAATCAGGTGACAATGCAATATTATTGTGACATGGAGCTAATCTGATGATGGAGTTGGAAGGTGGCCATAGAAACTCTGTAATAAAACAACACAACCCCGTCGAGTTTGGGTTCATTTGAAACGTCTTGACGAGCACTTTGATCCCAGATGGTAAACAGGGTCTGATGATGGAGCTGGAAGGTGGCCAAAGTTACTCCATAAAGTAACGGCACTTACCCCATCGAGTACGGACTCATTTGACTCGTCTCAACGAGTACTTTGGTCCTAGATGGTAACCAGGGTCTGACAATGAAGTTGGATGGTGACCATAAGAACTCCGTAGTAAAACGACATAACCCCATCAAGTTTGGTCTCGTTTGATTCGTCTTGATAAGTACTTTGGTAACCAGAGGCAAAAAGTACAGTCAGTAAAGAGTGCCAGTCCAGGCCATTAGCAACAATTAAAAAGAAAAAAATAAAAATTTTTAAATAAAAAATAAAACCGCCTTCAAAAAACACCCAAAAAAAACTTGGAAATAAAAAAATTTAAATAAAAAATAAAACCTCCTTCAAAAAACCCCCAAAAAAACATAAAATAATAATTGATTGAACCGACCACAATAAGCATGAAAATATCTTTCTACTAATCTGTTTGAAGTTGGTGCCTCAGCACGAGCCAGCAGGAGTGTAGAAGCCCTATAATAGGTATGTAGGTAAGTTAGATTACTAGGTCCACTCCTGCTGGCTCGTGCTGAGGCACCAACTTCAAACAGATTAGTAGAAAGATATTTTCATGCTTATTGTGGTCGGTTCAATCAATTATTATTTTATGTTTTTTTGGGGGTTTTTTGAAGGAGGTTTTATTTTTTATTTAAATTTTTTTATAATATTATTACTCCTGTTATTAATAGGTAGGTAGTGCCGTTTTAAAAATCATTCAATGTTATGCAGTTTGTAATATTTATGATTCTTATTTGAGGGTATGCACTACTTACGGTACCGATACGATACTGTATATATTTTGATGCATTATATTTTATGATTTTCGGCATTTCAACTGTATTGATTTACCTAATGGAAATAATCATTTTCTGTGCTGTTACAAAAAAAAATACCTAACACCGAAGGCTAAGGCGGGAGCTACGCTACGCTTCGCTCCCGCCTTAGCCTTCTGAACCTAACCTATCCGAGTCGCTTCTGCCCTAAAAGGTCTTGCTCGCTCGCTTCGCTCGCTCGCTGCCAGTGAGGTACCGATTAAGGTTTACGAAAGGGTGTAAAAAATGATATGATGATGAATAATAGTGTAAAAGATGGTTATGTTGAGAAAATATATGAAAACAAATAGTAGTATGATATGTTTATTGCAACGGACATTATGAAGTTAAATGTATAATAATATTAAATTTTATGAATAAAAACAAATCTACATAAAAAAGATATGATGTTGAATAATAGTGTAAAAGTTGGTTATGTTGAGAAAATATAGGAAAACAAATAGTAGTATGATAGATGTTTATTGCAACAGACATTATGAAGTTTAATGTATATAATGTTAAATTTTATGAATAAAAACAAATCTACATAAAATAGATATGATGATGAATAATAGTGTAAAAGATGGTTATGTTGAGAAAATATAGGAAAACAAATAGTAGTATGATAGATGTTTATTGCAACGGACATTATGAAGTTGAATGATTAGGGATTCAGAACGTTAGGAACAGAGTAGTTATGAGTAGTGATTATTAGGATGTAAATTTTTAGGAACATTTTCGGAAATCCGATAATCGACGTTAAAAAATTAGTTCAACTTTGGCGCACCCAGAAAAATATTCACCATCATTTGAAAGAACCTTCTCATTAAAAGCAGAAATTGTAAAGGAAGTTTCAAAGAGATTTGACAAACTAGAGCAATGTTCATCGTTTTACTATTGCTACGGCCTTGGATCCTCGTTTCAAGGTAATTCATTTTAAAAATGCTGTTGCGAAGGGAAAAGTCATTGGCGCGGCCGCCGCCGCCATGCATTAACACATTCGACCTAGTAGCCGAAACGACCAACACGTGTGCCTTGAATCATTCTTGTAAAAATACTTTATTATACGTATTAAAAAAGTACCATCTTTAATTTGGCTTATGTACGAGTCTTTAAGCTACGCTTCGGATATCGCGCCGCGCACTTGGAGAAGATTCTCGAGCGTCGCTGCGCCGGAGCAAGAAATCGCGCCGCGCTCACGTACAGAGAAGATTATTGAACATCGCTGCGCCGGAGCAAGACATCGCGCCGTCACCACATCACTGCGGCACCTGCTTCGACCATCCTACCAAGGGGAGTGCCGTGAGCTTGCTTACCTATCTATCCTTTCTTTATTCCACCTTAGTTTGAGCATATAAGGGCGATAGCACTTCTTATATACGCGTGTGGAACCTGAGCCCTTCTTGTATTCTACCTACCTTCATTTTACATCGGTCATCCTTTATAATCATTAAGCTGGTACATTCCTTCATCCTTTCGCATTTCATCATCTTATCGCAGGTGGTAGGACCTTGTACAGGGTCCGCCCGGATTGCTACCACCATCTTACTCGCCAATCCCGTCCAGTGTTGCAAAAGTTCCCGATTTATCGGGAGAACTACCGATTTCGGTTCTTCCCTCCCGATATCCCGATTTAGCGGTCCCGTCTACCGATTTTCTATATTTCGAAATAAAGTGACGAAACAGTATTTTTAAGAGGACAACGTTAAAGGTAACCTGGTATCATTAAAACAATGCACGGCGATTCCCCAAAACTTCACGCACAGCCATTCAATAATGTAGTAGGGTAGACCGGGGACAATTGAAACACGTTATGATTGAAACATCTTCATTTTCTCGAATACTATAGTACCTACGAACGGTACGCGGCGCTCGAACGTAGCTCGGACTGGTCCGAACCTGTCTTCAGTAGCGCGCGCACCGGCGAGCGATATAGTCGTGTTGCGGAGCCTTTTTCGATTTTCAGACTCAAAAGTAAGTATATACATCGTCTTTCCTTGTGTTACAATTAATAAATCTTCTTTATTTGCGTATATACTTA
Source organism: Archips crataeganus (assembly GCA_947859365.1). Classification (NCBI taxonomy): domain Eukaryota; kingdom Metazoa; phylum Arthropoda; class Insecta; order Lepidoptera; family Tortricidae; genus Archips; species Archips crataeganus. Next base: position 10,777,730 of record OX402064.1, read on the forward strand.
AAAGGTGTCGTATTCTGTAGTTATTAGTGAGTATTTATATTTAATGTGACTAGTAAAAATTTAGATTTAAGTTACTTATTTTTGACCTTGAAGTAGAAGGTGTCTCATGGGTACATTTGAAACAACTGGTCTGGTGACGGTTGAAACGTTTCAATCGTCCTGTTGTTTCAAACGTCCCCAACTTTAGATATTTACTACCGGCTTTTATTACCCGACTGCGCGAAGCAAAAAGGAGGGTAGTCTGGTTACAGTCTATGTTGTAAATATATAGGGTGGAAATATCGAACGCCATATGGAGGGCAACTACTTAAAATATTGGAAACAGTACATTCTATAAAAAGGAGACATTCCTTTATTTTTTTAAAACAAAAAATAATACATTTATGGTATTTTGAAAAATCGCTTGTCTTAGTCGGGACTCGAACCCGGTCAAGTGCGACAAAAATAACATGACGTATTTTATGATGCAGATCGATAGGGTTACTGATAAGATGCATTCTAAATTTGTAGCATACACAGTCAAAATAACACAAAGCCATGAAAACTAACAATTACGTACTTAATTTTCAACCGACGAAAACAAAAGGAGGAGGTTCTCAAGTCGTGGCGTATACATATATATTTTTTTTTTTCCGTTTTTAACCGTCCCGTGAATTTTTTGAAAATAATAAATAAGGCATTTATGAATTTAAAAAAAAATGCCTGCCTTGAGGATAAAATAAAAGTAAGTTTCCTTATACAATTTGATATTTCCAATGTTTAAGGTACCTGTGGTCTATTTCTCGTGATGGGTGAAAACAAAATAAACAATTAAATGTTAGTTTTCACGGCCTTCGGTTATTTTGATTGTGTATGATAATTAGAGACAAACGGACCTAGTCAGTAACCCTTTCGATCTGCATCATAAAATACCTCATGTTATTTTTGTCACATTTGACCAGGTTCAAGTCCCGGCTAAGAAAAGCAATTTTTCAAAAATTCATAAATGCAATAGTTTTTACATTAAAAAAATAAAGGAATGTCTCCTTTATATAAAATATGCTATTTCCAATATTTAAAGTAGTTGTCCTCCATGTGGCGTTCGATCTTTGCATCCTGTATATGTATGTATGTGACCGAAAATCATATGTTCCACTCTAGCTCCTAATCTATTGGATTGATTTTAATAAATGGGGTGTCATATGATTCGTCAAAACCGTGCGAGTGTCATTGGCTATATAAATTTTATAAGGCTGCGTCATACTAGTCGCCAGTCGGGTTTTAGTTTTTAAACGTTAGGTTAGGTTATTTAACTTATAACGTTCGTATTAAGTAAGTTTTCCGTTTCGAAATTTGGCGACCATTTTTCAAGCTCTTGCTGGCATCCAATTGAGCTGAAATTTGGCATAGGTACTTCAAAGCATATAAGCTCGGTGATAATTCAATGATATGAAACAATCGAGCTGGTCTGATGATAGAGACGCAACGCAAAGGTTTGTTCTACCATCTCCTGGTCTAAAAATAGTTGAAATTCGCTTTGGCATTTAGTTAGACGTCGTGCAAAATAAATTTTTCTCGTGTATACATACTGAATTATATATGATGTTAATGATTTATACTGTTTCAGATGCCTAGAAAACGAAAACATGTCACAGATCGAAATACCAAAGATATATTTTCATATCAGCTGGCATACGAAGAAGTTTTAAATGGTAAATCCACCACCACCACAGACCGAAGCGTTTTCGTTGCCGTCGCGCGCGCGCCCCGCGCTTCGGTCTGTGGTAGCCTTTGAATGCTTGAATGTTTAGTTTTTAGGGTTCCGTAGTCAGATAGTTTTATGTTAGAATGATATGTTTTTCTTTTTTTATAATAATTATATAATTTGTGTCTGTTTTGTGTGGCCTTCCGTGATGTTGCTGTAGGTACTGTGGCCCGGCGGAAGACCAGTGCTGGTTTTTAACTAGCAACATGCTGAGCCGGGTCCCTTTTTGTAGCAGCACTAATATGTACATTTCTATGTCTATGTCTATACGTATGTTTGTACTCTTATTTTTGCCTGTGTATGTGTTATTGTTGTTATAAAATAAATGTTTTTCTTTCTTTCTTTCTTTCAAATCTCTAAGGAAGGCTGCAGCCATGTTCAATTTAGACCACGTCTCACTGGGGCGATACAAAAAGAAGAGAGAAGGTATGTCAGATAATACACTGGTTGATTCTATAACGATGGGATATAATTCCGCCAAAAAAGTGTTTACGTCTTTTCAAGAAGCCGAGATCGCCAATTACGCTGTGAAGTCAGCAAACATTTATTTTGGTCTATCCACAAAAGATCTAAGGCAATTGGCTTTTGATTTAGCTGTCCGATATAATATAGCAAAGCCACCTTCATGGGACAGAGACGGTATTGCAGGTGCAGAATGGCTCAGAGGATTTTTAGACCGGCATCCTGAATTGTCGGTTAGGTGTGCCCAAGCTACAAGTTTGGCACGAGCGACGAGCTTCAATAAACACAACGTTGGAGAATTTTTTGAAAATTTGTATGTTGTCTTGGATCGTCACAAATTCGAACCAAAAGACATTTATAATGTCGACGAAACCGGTGTTACAACTGTGCAGAAACCAAAAAGTGTTGTAACCAAACGAGGAACACGACAAGTGGGTGCGATGACCTCAGCAGAACGAGGGAGTCTTGTAACTGTCACAGTAGCTGTAAACGCTATCGGCAACTCGATACCACCGATGTTCACATTCCCGCGTGTGAATTACCAAAATCATTTCATAAGAGATGGCCCTATTGGTTGTATTGGCACCGCAAATAAATCTTTATTGTATTCTTGCGACACTTTACAAGTTACAGTAACTCGTCATTACAACACAAGGTAGTTATGGTATGACATCATGCTCTGATCAAGTACTTAGTACCCGTATGTGACTTTGGCAATACTACGCATGATCTATAAATAACAAACCATTAAAACTAATAATTTAATGAGTTTTTGACAAATCAATGATTGTGCGAGCTATTTGACAAGCAATAAATCAATAATTTTATTAGTCCTTTTCGACAACCCTTGTTCAGCAACAAAGTAACAAAGTAATAAGTTGCAACACATTTTCCGCCTAGTTATCGCGTACAAAATCAATAAATCAGTTTGTACGTGACGATAACATAGCGAGCCTATTTAGTCACGGGTCCCATTAATATTTTATCTACAATTTTTATTACCCTTTGTTAGCTATGGTATTTTCTAGAATAAGATGAAGTTTTCATGCTCCCCACCACTAAGCAACAGTGGCCCTTTAAATAGGAGAGCTCACCGAGAGGACGCCATTCTATCCTCCATCTCGGTGAACTAAGTGTTAACTTAATAATTGTAATACGTGTCTTTGCTGGTTAAATAAAAAACCAATTTAATTTATAAAGTATATTTATTTCGAAAACTCAAATCATCAACCGAGTTCACTCCAACAATTGCTGACCAAGCACGCTAGCGCTACGAGTTCTTCGAGTTCAAGACAAGGGAAGGAGGAGACCCCTCTATAAACTCATCACTGGGTACCATCCCGGGTACTATTACTATCTATGTATATGTATGTATGTAAATTATTTATTGCACAACAAACAAAAAAAAACGACAAATAGTGATAAATACAGTAATGTACAAAGGCAAATTATCAAAAATAATGTATATCTCGAAAATTAGGCTTTATCCAGCAATTTTTATATTACTTTTTTGTCCAAATAGGCACTAGAATCGTTGGTTAAAATCTCTCGGTTCTCGGGTTACTCGTTTCCCACCGTGTATAGGAGGGGTATAGGTATACGTACGTATGCATGTCATCCCTTTCCATATTTTTTTTTAAAAAGGCATTGGGTACGTTACTTACGACTCTGGTTTCGCGACTTTTTGATCCTTTTCCTTAGCATAGCTTGTCAGAGTTGCCAGCCACACAAAAATCTAATTCTTAGTGTAGAAAATATCGATGGCATTTTTGTTGTTTTCAGTTCATTATTCCACTGGCTTGGTATACTACTTAAATATAAATTCTCACTCACTACCTCCCCAGTAAGAAAATGGATAAATTCGTCCGCCGCTTGCCATCAAAACCTAATTTTAAAATGATGGCTCATGAAAAAACACAGCCACCCACTTCAACTATTTGCGATGACTTATCTGACTCCACCCCAACTTCCAAACCAAACTCAAACACAAAACCATCTTCTTCAAAAACAAAAACGGTTCCAGAACATCCTGCAACTAGTTCTACTGCTAACAGAGAATTAGAAACAGTACAGCTCGATAATGAGCCAGAGCCAGACAAAGAGTCTTTAGTTGAAGAACCACCCGCTAAAAAAAGAAAACAGATCTATAAATTCAATGACGACTGGCTTTTGGTATCGTCATTTAGCAAATGGCTAGAAAAGAAAGAAGAAAAAGATAAAGAACCGGCTGCGTTCTGTAAATTGTGTGAAGTCTCAATTGCTAATCACAAACCTGTATTGGAAAGACACATGACAACCACAAAACACCAAACAAATGCTAATGCTATACAGCACACTAAACACATTGGTGACCTATTTAAAAAAAATGCTGATGCTAGCAAGTATCAAGCAAGACGGGCAGAAATAAAATGCACTGCATTCCTGGCTGAACATAATCTGCCGTTATCTTTGGCTGATTCTCTTGTCCCGTTCATACGTAACACATTTTCGGATTCGACGATTGCACAAGAAATGTCTTTAGGTCGTACTAAAGCCACTAATGTTCTCACTAAAATTGTAGCGCCAGCTTGTAGAACCGAGCTGATACAGCACTTAAAAACTCCTGGAAATTTCTTCAGTTTAGTAATGGACGAAACAACTGATGTATCTACAAAAAAACAATGCGCGCTTTCCGTGATATTTTTCAACAACGAAACTGTAGAAACAAGATTTTTTGATTTGTATGAAACCGACTCGGGTAAAGCTGATGATTTATGTGAGGCCATGGTACACCGTCTAAAGAATAACGCAATTCCTCTAAAAAACGTTGTCGGATTTGCGTCTGATACGACCAATACCATGGTTGGGCAGCATAACTCAGTTTTCAGCCACTTGAAAGAGAGCATACCGGATATTACCTGTGTAAAATGCAGCTGCCATATGATACACTTAGTGGCATCAAAAGCGTGCTCTAAACTTCCAAGCTCGATAGAAGACCTTTTAAGACAGATTGGAGCACACTTCAGCTGAAGCTCTAAAAGAGTAAGCCGTCTTCGAGAGTGCCAAGAGTTTTACGGAGTGGAAATTCATAAAATATTGAGCCCAGCTAATACCCGATGGCTTTCTCTGAAAGCCTGTGTTGATCGCACGCTCGAGCAGTACGTGGTCCTAACCGAGTATTTTCGCTTAGAGATGTTCGAAGATGGTACAACCGCTAACGTTCGTATTTACGAAGGTCTGGACAATAAACTGACAAAAGTGTACCTCGAATTTCTATTATACATATTAGAGTTCCTAACCGATTTCAACAAATTATTCCAAACCGACAAACCGCTTCTTCACTGCTTGAAGCCGGAAATAGAAAAGTTAATCCGATCAATTGCATCTAATTACATGCAATTAAACCACGTAAAAAAACGTTAAACCGTTACTCATTGATCACGCCAACCCGGGTCACTTTATGCCTCTCGTAAAGATATATCTCGGAGTACTGGCACAAGATTCTGTGATTCAGATCTTACAAAACCAACCTACAGCATTAACTAATGTGACTAACCTGAGAAAGCACTGCCTTACATTCTATATAGAATTGATCAAACAAATTAAAGACAGATTTGATTTTAGTGATCCTGTATTTGAAACCATATCCATACTGGACCCAAAAGTGGCACAATCGTTCGAACGAAAAGATTTAAATGAAGTTTTAAAGAGATATCCAGTTTTGAAAACTGTTGTGGACGAGCCAGCTCTAAACAAAGAATGGCGAGAGCATGCTCTGCTGGATCATGAGACATTGAAACTAGACCCAACATTAACGGCCACCAACTACTGGAATACGGTTTTCAAATTACGAAACATGAACCAAGACCTTCTGTTTCCCAACCTAAAGAAAGTTATTTGCCTACTTCTAGTCCTTCCCTTTTCAAACGCTTCGGTCGAACGAATATTTAGCCAGCTGAAACTTATCAAAACTGATAATCGTAATAGATTAAACACAGACACTATAGCGGCTCTCATGATGACCAAACAAAGTATCAAAGATTCGATTAAATACGAACCGCCGAAATCACTACTCACCAGCAGCAACTGGAAATTTAAACAATAAATATTCCCACTAATTTTTTTTTTTTTTCTTAACATTGGTATCCTGGGCTAACAAAAGGTTGGTGAAGGCTTTTGTAATCATGCATGACCAGGACCCAATTGCATAACAAAGTACAACTTATTTCACAAGCGGAACTCCCTTTCTAGGTAATATAACTGAAGCCAGAGTTCCGCTTGTAATATTAGTTGTACTTTGCTATGCAATTGGGCTTTGGTTGTAGAATAAATATTCCCACTATTTTTTTTTTCTTAACATCGATATTCTGGACTAACAAAAGGTTGGTGAAGGCTTTTGTAATCATGCATGGCTTGTTTGTAGAATTAGTAACATAATTAATTTATTATTTTAGTTTCAACTGACAATTATGATATTATGTTTTTTTTTTTCAGATTATGATCTTATTTCATTCAACCACAATTACGATTTAAGTACTACGAGTGAGCAGGATTTCTCTCGCGTTCATTGCGAAAGAGAGCTATAGAAGCTGTGTATGAGTGAGTTGAGTAAAAAAATGCTTATGTACCTTTTTGTCCCAAAATGTACCTTTTCAGCGCTTTATATGTGCCTTTAGGGAACTCAGTTGTGGCAACACTGCGCCTGAGGCCCGTCAGCCCAGACTTCGCGACCTCGCCGGCCAGGGCTGAGGAGCCCCAGGGAATTCTCCATGTTTTCTTTATAACCGCCTGGCGGACTTCGAGCCCCCTAGCGAACTACATCTGCCTACGTGTCTCCGTGTCTACGCGTCATGCGATTACACCAGTGAGTGCGTTCTATAATACCCTATGGCCATAGCGGAAACGCGTTTTAACTTTCAACTTTAACGTCTTGACTGCCCGAGCAGTATCCGTCTCGCGTAGCCTAAGACTTTCTTATAAACAAGGGTGACCCTAGCTGATGTGACTTTTAGTTTTTATCCCGTGGACTTGCTTGGTGGGTGCAGCCCCTCGGGTTCTTTTGCGTGGATGCACGCTGGTCTGCGCTTGCCCCGCGCTTTCTCTGCGCTTGATAATCCCGAACCCGAGGCGGCCGCCCTCGCCAACCAAGGCCACGGCCTTACCTAGGTTTTAAGGAAACACATGTTCCACTGCGGTCTCGCCGCCATGTAATACCGTTAGGGTTTTATTCAAATCTAATACAGTTCTTCGATTAGATTTAATTGTTTTTCTTGTTGACTGAGTGACACCATATACCCCAAGCTACACGGTCCTTGATCTAAAGGTTCAAGCGAAACGAGAGATATCCGGCAACTTCTGTGCTGAAGTAAGTATCAACAGTAATAGCACTCTTTCAAAAATAACTGTCCGTGTGTAAAAGAAAGAATCCATTTTTGCCGTTGCTACGGTCGCCACCGGCCGTAGCGAAGAGCCTATCAAGACACCACATTCCCCACTTTAAATCTTTTTCTTTATTTTTTTTTTTTACACACGACACCTCTTTAACACGTTCACTGCGGTAAGAGGCACAAAAAGCCCCATGCGTAGCCGAAACCCTGTGCGGGAGCGAAAATAGTGTACTTTCGTACGGTGCGGGGAGGGTATCTTGGCCAATCGTGAGAGTAGGACAGAGACAAATATTGTTTTCTGTATAGCTCTTAAATTTTGATAATATGGCATACTTAGTTTACGTGAGGGGCACATTGGACCTCTGCCGCACTGAATGATTTTTTTTTAATTTCAGTGCGGGAAGGGGTCCAACAGACCTTCGACCCATCACAGACCCCATCCGCACTGAATGTGTACCCTTGTCAACGACAGTGTTGTGCTGCACATGAACGACGATAGACGATTGTTTTAATTACCTCCTAGGTGTTGTTTGTGTTTGTTTCGAAGAATTTTTGAAGAAAAATGAGTGCACCATCAAAGAGGAGCAAAAAGAAACTGGATTTTTTATTCAGCTCGGATGAAGAAAACAATACTGAAGGATTAAGGTATCAAAAAGTGTACCAAGTGAGTAAAAATTTAGATAATAATGTGACCGGCATGTACACAAACAATACGTGTTTTGATTCGGATAGTGACGATAGTATTTTTAACCTAAAACGTCGTAAGGCGAAAAACATACATATTGATAGAATACGTCAAAATCAGTCTGCAAATCAAGTTGATTCGTCATTATGTTCTTCACCTGATTCAGTTTTAATGAGCCCAAGTGGTAACACCTTTCGTAACTTAAAGAATGCATCAGTTCGTCCAGTCCAAACACCAACTCGAAACCGATTGAGTTCGAATAAAAACGTGTATTTGTCCCCTACCCATGGCAGTCCATCTACCAGTCGACAGCCATCACTTAGATTACAAGCTGTGAAGTCTACTCGACAACGAAACTCTGAAAGAGGTTCTTCTCCGGGGACGGATTCTTTAAAAGGTTTATATACTGACAGTCGCTGTAGCTCGATAGGTAATATTTCATGCACGAATCTGATGCCAGAACTAGACATAACATTAAATGAGGAAAATATTCAGAAACTTTTGAGAACGCCATCTACAAAAAATAAATACATGACACAAAATGAAAATGATACCAACTTAGTCACACAATCTCAAGAAAATTTACAAACATGTCAATCTACACATGACCAAAATGAAACTGATGACACGACATGCAAGGCACAAAATGAGGATATGTCACATGTTGAGACAGATATACTACCTACTGAACAGAATAAATTGGCTAATGCTTCTGATAATAACTTTACTCTTACACCTGTTGAAAACGAAGCAGTAGAAGCCGTATTCAATTCATCCGACAATGTTGATACCACAACTGAATCTGACTCCGAAGCCAATTCAGTATCATGCGACTATGATTCTAGTGACACATCTGAGGGTGAAGATCAAACGAGTGGTCAAGTGGATACTAATGACAATAGTAACAATCTCGACGATGGTAATGAATGGCAGGATATTTCAGATTATAATCAAGATTTCGGCGAGTTTACGTCAAAATATACTGTAAATATTCCCATTGCTGATAAAACACCGGAAGACATTTACCGTTTGTTTCTGACAGATGAAATAATAAACACGATAGTAGATGAAACTAATAATTATGCTGAAAAACACATTCAAGACAATAAATCAAAAACTAAATCAAAATCACGCGTCAAAGCTTGGAAAATAACAAACTCTGAGGAAATTTTAGGTTTTATTGGAGTTCTATTAGTAATGGGTATGAATAAAGTTCCCCATATAAATGAGTACTGGTCGAAAAATATTATGTATAGAAATGAATACATATGTTCCGTCATGCCTAGAGACCGTTTTTTACTATTACTAAAGTTTTGGCATTTTAACAACATATCAGCGGAGGACAGTACTGATAAATTGCAAAAAATAAGAAAAATATATAATTTACTCGTAGATCAGTTCAAAACAGTTGTAACACCAGGAAAATATTTGGTTATAGATGAGTCTATGATCCCATGGAGGGGTAGACTAAAATTTCGCCAATACATAAAAAATAAAAGCCACAAGTACGGAGTCAAACTCTATAAATTGTGTACACCCGAAGGTTATACATCTAATATACTGATATATACAGGAAAGGGCGAAAATGGACGTGAAAAGAATCATGGTCAGGAAACGGTTCTAAAGCTTATTAAAGATCTCGATAACAGCGGTCGAATAGTCATAGCTGACAACTTCTATAATTCAGTAGGTCTTGCTGAAGAACTTATCAAAAAGAAAACGTTCGTTTGCGGAACATTAAGACAAAACAGAAAAGGTCTGCCAAAATCTGTTACATCTACAAAGTTGAAAAAAGGACAAATAATTGGAAAAATGAACCGGCAAGGAGTTAAGGTTATCAAATGGATGGACAAAAGACCCGTACTCATGATAAGCACATGCTGTGATCATGATACAAAGATTGTGAATACCGGCAGAATGAAATTCAACAATGAGGAAATTAAGAAGCCACTTTGTATATTAACTTACAATGATACGAAAAAAGGTATCGATTACTCTGATCAAATGAGTTCTTATTATACGCCACTGAAGCGAGGACTGAAATGGTAAGTAACAAATAGTATTTTTATTTAATCATAGTTTGTATATTATATTTGTTTGTTTAGGTTTAGTTTATAATTTTCATATACGAAGTTTTTGACATAATCAAATCAATCTTTATTATTTAGTTTTGTTGAAAACGGTAAGTAAAGTGTTATACCTACTGTCGTTTTCATAGTGATTTGATTACTTATTATTTATATCATTAAGGTCACTTATTCTCTATACAATAATAAAGATTGTTAAAAACGTCAAAATTTCAAAAAAATATTAAAAATAAGTAAACAAATAATAAATTAATTGTTAAAAATGTCATTCGTTTGGGTGGAGGACGGTGGTGTGTTTTGTTGGTGGCTAATTTAGCTTTGATAATGATCCCGTAGAGGGATCAAAATGCGTAAGCGTTTGGTGTGGCGGTGGTTGTATTGGGTCTGTGTATCTTATGTGTGGATTTATGTAGCAAGGAGTCCGGAGGTGTTGGACAAAAAACACATTTATGTCACAAAGTTCACTATTTGCACAAGTGCGAACGCGGCGCGCGCATGTGTGTTCGTGTATGTGTGTGTGTGTGTGTGTGTGTGTGTGTGTGTGTGTGAGTGCCTGTGTGTGTGTGAGTGTGTGTGTGTGTGTGTGTGTGAGTGTGTGTGTACATGTTTACATTGTGTATAAATACGAGACTTTGTACATAAATTACACCGTGAGACTCACCAAATACTTAAATGATTTGTTACGTTAACCCGGCCACCAGTACACGGCCAGTTAAAGCCAGGGGAAGACGTAAAATATACAATTCGGTAAAATGCACTATCGGCAATCGCATGGTTATGGTTTCGTGTTATCAGTTAAAGCTAGTTTAAGGCTTGAAGGCTAGTAACATTACACGTATGTTGCTGAAAACACACAAATAATAAGCCTTAAATGACTTCGAGGCTTAAGCTTAGCGAGGCTCAAATTTACTCTCACATAAGCATGCGTGTGTAATGTGTGTGCATATGTATGTCCATGTGATTGGCTGTGTATATGGGTGGCTGTGCATGTGGGTTTTCATTTTCAGGTACCGCAAAGTCATGATAGAGTTACTGCTAGGAACTGCATTGGTCAACTCGTGGATTGTATATAATTCTGCCCAAGAACAAAATATCTCCAAGAAGAAGTTTACTGAGATGATCATAACTGCTTTAGCAAAAAAACTAATGAGCCCTGCAGGTTTGTAGTAGTACCCTACCTTATTATTACATGTATCTAATAAAATAATATACACATATACTTACTAAGTGCCAATAATTACTATACTAAACGGGACTTATCACGCAATTAATATTTATTTACCTCGACGTTTCGGCCACATTGCAGCAGCCGTGGTCACGAGTTCACAGGAGAGAGAGAGAGAGAGAGAGAGAGTTGCTGCAATGTGGCCGAAACGTCGAGGTAAATAAATATTAATTGCGTGATAAGTCCCGTTTAGTATGGTAATTATGAGTGAATACCACGAAAGTTTAAAACAGTATATTGTAAGTGCCAATGTTTTAAACGAAGCTACATTAGCAAACACAAATAAAATAAAAATGTGTAGTGCAGTGTATTGTATATGATTTTAGGAAAAAATTAATTAAGTAGATACTCATAACATCTTAAGCTTCCATTTTAGAAATATGACTAACAAGAATCTGCCGTTCTGTTGCTTTAATAAATTATTGGCTTTTGTCCTCGATTTTGTCGAAAACAGTGCAATTTCTCTAGAAAAAGTATCAGAAAGCCATTTCCAGATACATTGATGTATGTTTTGTAAAGATCGGTTGATTGTATGAGCTGTGATGGCGTAACCAACAGACAAACTGACGGACGAACAACCTTACTTCCCCATTAGTATTATTACTATAGATTTTATATCTTTTTTTTTCATTTCAGATGAGCGGGCGAGAAAAATTGTTCATACCTTGGAAAAATCTGAAAAAAAACTAAAATGTAACGGCTGTTACAGCAAATTAAGAAAAACCATCACCAGTAAGGAGGCAAATAAGAAATGTAAAAAAATTAAAACGCGATGCCTGGAATGCAAACAACAGTTATGTTTACAGTGCTTTAATGAAAATCATTCGAAGTAAAAAAATGTATACACTTTTCCATTTATTCTGTCAAGTAGGCACGACGGCTCTTTGAGAGACCCGTGTTTTCAGATTATTATAATTAAAACAAATAAATCACTGTTCACAACAGTTTTTATTTTTCTGTGAAGTGAGTGAGAATATGTTTTGTGTGATGTCCATACAAATTTCTTTGGGCAAACGTATTATCATAATTACTAAACTAAACGGGACTTATCACGTAATAAAAATTTATTGCGTGATAAGTCCCGTTAATTTTAGTAATTATGAGTGAAAATCACGAAAGTTTATAACAGTATAAACGTATTATCACTCGACAATATAATAAGCGTTTCCCATCCCTAATGAAGCTAAAGTCAGTCAATTCAGTGCGGCAAAAGGTCTAAAAGACCCCATATTTTGAATATTTTTTTAAAAATAGTTCTGGTAGTCCGAGACCGGGGCGAAGCCAGAATCATATTGCCTGACAGATGTAGATTGCTTAGGTATAAGTTTGTATGCTGTACGGTAAACCGCCATGGAAAAATATCCAGTTTTTTTTTTCTTGCGTGGTGGGGCACAATGGACCTAATGCCGCACTGAAGTTTTTATAGGGTAGGGGCTCTTAGGACCTACTAACGCACCAAAATAACAAACATGTAAACCAGTCTCGCAGCCAACGTGTTAAAAATAATTAAAGCTGCCTACGTACTTCTTCGCCTGCCCAGCCTAAAGCCAATTTCAATTAACGATATAATTATGCAACTTCTTGTTTTAACTATCTCCGTTTTCTTTTACTGCATGAATATTTAACCTCTAAAATCATTCTCCGGATTCTCCCTACTTCACCGCTTGCTTACGCTCGGAACTTAACACATTCAGTGCCGGGAACGCCACATGGGAGTTCTCCGTTCGTAGGCAGTTTTCGCTACAAAGCGGAAAAACGCTGCTACGGGCTACGAGCGTAGCGCGTAGCAATACGTGGCAGCGAATGTGATAAACACTCCATAACATAAACATTCCATTTGTACACGCATTTCCGTGAGAATTCTCGCACGAGCATCGAATCGGGAGCGGGCGATAGCTCTCCGCGCTGAGCCGTCCGCGCCCTTCATACCTACCCAGGTAGCAAGGTGACGTCAACGACGTGTAGGCGACGTCCGTCATTGGTCTTATTAAGGTCGGTCAAAATTTCGTCCAAAGCTGACGTTATTGTGACGTACATTTAACTGCGCTGCATGTGGTACCAAAACCTGATACCCAAAATGAGGGTTAAATACTGCACCCAAGTTTTTAGCCAGAATGTTGGTGTCACTATGGGATATATGGCAGGTTCGTGAAGTTACCTAGATACTACTCCACACTTATATTTTATTTGCCCACAATATCTACTTCTTATTTATTTTTAGGGTTCCGTACCTCAAAAGGAAAAACGGAACCCTTATAAGATCACTTTGTTGTCCGTCTGTCTGTCAAAACCCTTTTTCTCAGGAACGCGTAGAGGTATGAAGCTGAAATTCATACCAAATACTCAGGTCTACTGTCCCTTGGAGCTGTGAAAAAATCAAACTTCTAAGCCAAAGCAAACAAAAAATACAGCAAGATACAGCCGTTTATTAGTTCAGCCATGCAGCAACAAAAAAGTCGAATCTTACTGTACTGTATCATCGAACACAGCTCATCAACCAGCAGCTATATGGGCGCATCTTAATCCTGTTTTAAAGGACATCAGGAGTTCTTATCCCGCTATTACAACCATCCACTTTTTTACTAATGGGCCATTCAGTCAGTACCGGCAGAAACAAAACTTTCATCTCAGCTCGACCCCAACATTTGACCATGGGTTTCATGCTATGTCCTGGTCATTCTTTGAGGCTGATCACGGAAAAGGTCCAGCGGATTAGGGGGTCACAAAACCGGTTTCACCGAATTCGAAAAAACCGGTTAAACCGGGTTTGCAGCTATTTTTCAAAACCGGGTTCTTGAACCGAACCGGTCGAACCACCTCTGAGAATGACTTCGTATTCTAGCTCTGCTTTTTGAAGTATATTTAATGGGGTATGCCATATTAAAATAAAATTAAAAAAAATTCAAGTGAAAAGTTTGACCGAAAGGGTGTGAGTGTTGCGATGACACAAAAATTGATTTAAAAGCGTTATAATTAGTTGCTAGGTATGTGGATAGCGCTGTAATTTGAGAAACCGCTAAAAATTTAAACCGTTAGATTTTATTAATAATGTGGGTAGTACCCAATTTGAAAATTCTAGAATGCACTAACTATTCGCGCCCTAAGCATCCACGTACTAAACAAGTGCAATAAAATCAGCCGTGATAACAATCTCTTTGAAAAGCCGCAATAAAAACGCTGCCCAGCAATTGGTATTTAGTTAATTTAATAAGTTTTAAAATTTGTGGAATGATGTAAAATTAATAAGGCGGTGGGTAGACACACTATTCAGAATATTCTAGCACAGATTTACAGAGAGGCTAGGATAACCGCGTACTAGCAACTGCAAAAATCAGCCCTACACTACAACAAAACAGAAGCTACCAACACCAACGAAAACTAAAAAATACTAAGGCCTTGTACCTAGCGCGTTCAACTCTTTAAAAAAAATCCGCTAGTGGGGCGCCATTTGTCACGTTTATATGTGACAAATTCAGATTTTAAATCGTAAAAAATCAATACTAATACCAACCATCTCTTTTACGATCATGACCAGCCTAATCAATCTTCTGAGGAAGCCATCTTCTTCAAGCAAATCTTCACCCTCCATAACATCTGAGGAGACTCCTGATCATAAGCCATGTCCTGCCTCTCTCTCCGTCAAAGTTCAACTCAGTATTGAGGGGAAATTACCGGTGTCATGTACATCCAATCTATTGAACGCATTGGTTTCATCATGAATCCTTGACACCTTCCATGAGCGACCAGACATGACAGCACTTATGAAACCATTAGCATGCTTCCTTCGCAAGGCTATGCATGATTGCATGACCGTCCACATCTTAAATGACGGTATCTCTGAAATGATGACAGTTAGTCTCAACCTAAAATTGGTAACTATGATGTCAACCGTCTATCTGGACTCACTATCCTTTTCAAAGAGGGGGGATATGAATTGGGAGATTCATTATCCTCCGGATGAGGCTTTAGCCTCACTATTAATATTTGACATCTTTGTTAACCCTTGCCCTCCAGCATTAAAGGATCAAGCAAGAGGAGCCGGACACTTCACCATCCCTCACTATCCAGCCCATGTGAGTGCATTCTTTGATGTCATCTCCTCCCGGATTAAGAACTCAAAATTATTTCTCCCTGGAACCTCCATGGACGTGACCCTTCTCCAACAAAAGAAGAAAGATCCCCCCATTAGGATGATTTCACATTCAAGTGTAATGATATCATATCAAACAGATCCTGAATGTTCAGCCCCCCCTCCATATAACCCACAAGCTCCTCTTTTAGATATCTGACACCTAGTTCCAGAGGATCATCACATTAATATTATAAAAAACCAATCAAAATTATACTATAATACAATCTCAATTCTCAGAAAAATGAGGACCCAACCGCACCCCCCTGCACTTCTCTTCGTTCCAATACTAATTATTGCCATTCAGGGCCAATCCTTAATAATTGATTTCCCACTCACCCCAACCAATCACACAAATTATACAGCTCATCCTCTCAGTACAGTCATCATCTACCAAGAAAATGCTACTATTTACTACAAGAGTTACCCCGTAGGACCAGACTGTAGTAAACTGTTAGACACTGATGAGCACATCATCCCTGTCACTGTGTCTTTATGGAAGATGGACACTGAGAAGCCCTCCTTCACCGCTATCCTGATCTGGGAGGAAGAGGTTCATACTATATGTACCTTTTCCTTTTGGGGATCAAAAACATACCTTGAAACATCAATCAATTTGTCACCGGTCAAACAGAATTTCCCAGAGGACAAGATTAACACTATTTTGATGAAACCTCTAGATGAGGCTGTAGAGGTTCATGAAATTGAAGATAATATGAAATATTACTGTTACTACTGTCGTAATAACTATCCGAACACTTATTACCGTCTTATGGCCAAAAAGATAAACATCTTCAGATACCCTGACGGATCAATGAAATCCCCTTCTGGGAATTGGAGGGAGGTCAGTGAGGGGATATACACAGATGGGCTACGCATGTTGAGGATCCCTTACTCCCTGATTTCTAGACACCTGTCAATTTACAATTGCACATGTTAGAGCGGGTGTGATGACTAGATCCCTAGATAACAACTTGATAGTATCTATACCCTCCACTCGCCAGCAATTCTCCCTCTCTCCTGATAGAGGAGTATTAAATTGTTCCCTCCAACACATGACATACCAAATCCACCACACACTTGGTGGATATCTTATATCTCTATCTGGAGATAATATAAATCATAAGTCTAACCTTTGGGATTTAAATTTCAAACAAGACATCTCCTCTTCTGTCATGATCCCCACATTTAAGGATCCTGTAGCTTCTTCCCTTTCAAAAATGAGAGGCAAGAGGAATACGTCCACTTTTAAACTATTTTCATCTGATCTCCGTGTGGATCTGGTTTACTCCCAGCTTCGCTTTGAACAAGCCTCAATTATAAAGCAGATCAACACGAATATCGTGATGATCCAAAAGGCCATCTGTGAGTCAATCCAACAAAAGTGGTCATTACTACAACCCCCAAATCTCGCTAATAAAATAGCCGCTTACTATGAGGGCAAGCCTTTTGGTATAGGGGAATATGTTGACGGATCCTACAAAATTACACAAACTCGCAAATCAATCAATCAATTTTACATTAACTTTCCCCTCAATGTGTCCCATGGTATGTTTCAAGTTGTGAAGAAAACCACGAGAGCCAAGTGTTGGGCAGAGCCGGTCACAGGGCACTTATTTGAAACACCCTTCTTGACCCACTATTCAGCACTGGCATCCTGGTTACCAGGACAAAATGGGAGTGGCATAAACCCTATTACCGGGGAAGTTGTAACCACCGACTCCAGTGTAGATCGTTTACATCTGCTCCAACAGATCTCAGCCTCTAACCCAGGGGTTCTATATAGCCAAAGGGAGGGAGCTATCAGGCTCTAATGAAGAAAGAACTTATTACGCCACATCACCACACCCTTCCCCTCCTTCTAATGATTTCTTTGACTTCAGAGATTGGAGAATCCCTCTTTACCATATTGCCCTTTCTCTGGCAGGAGGAATGATATTTTTGTTATTAGGACCGCATTTTTGGAAGCTGATTAATTTTTGTCTAAGATTAGGGGAGAAAAAGTTAGAAGAGACTCTCTATGAGAATGATTTAGACTTGCACCCCCTGAAAGGACTTTAAGGATTGACTCAAATTATTATAAAAAAAAAAAAAAATTGTCACGTTTATATGTGACAAAGGTAGATTTTAGTGGGAGATGATGGAAAACAAGATTAAAAAAAATACAACAATTTATTATAAAAAAACTATGCTCCGGCTAGGTCGCGGGTAATAGATTTAAGTCGAGTTGAACGCACTGAATCTAGATTTTAAGGTACAGAACCCCGAATGGGTTCACTTCCCTGGCCGTCGTTCTCGCCGCCGACGATGTCTTCAGGTCGAACCCGGAAGTCCGGAATCACGGGCTGCAGTCCCGGATCGGCTGTTCGGCAGGGCAGCGGTAGGGTTGGCTCAGGTTAGACCCCTAGACTTGCTCCCTGAGAAATCCGAAATTGGCCGTTCATAAAATGTTCGATGTCGGATTTGTGACTGCGACATCGGGATATTTTGAAGACATTTGTTTTTGCTGGATCATTGCGGTTATGGGTTAAGTGAACCCCAAGCACTAATTAGTGATCCTTGATGTGGCAGTCACAAACAAAATCAGCGTTTTAAAAGCGTAGATAGGAAGCGTAACAGAATTACATTAATATACAATTAATGGGCTAAAAGCATTGTGATGTAGTTATTGCAAAGTTGTTCTAGTTCAATGAAATCTATAGAATTACAATAGTACATTACTGCAGCGGCCGCGAAATAGGGGATTGCCGGCCGAGTAGTTATAGATGGCCGAGTGTTAACGAGGCCATCTAGAGATACGAGGCCGGCAATCCCTGTTCGTGGCCAAGGCTTGTATAGAGTTTTTCTCAAACATGCATCATCATCATCACCACCATCATCACCGCCATCATCATCACCATCACCATCATCATCACCATCACCATCACCAACAACATCATCAACATCCATCAACATCCGTCAACATCCATGAACAAGAACATCCATCAACATCCATCCATCCATCCATCCATCAACAACCATCAACATCCATCAACATCCATCAACATCCAACAACATCCATCAACATCCATCAACATACATCAACATCCATCAACCAACATCCATCAACATCCATCAACATCCATCAACAACCATCCATCAACATCCATCAACATCCATCAACCAACATCCATCAACCAACATCCATCAACATCCATCAACATCCATCAACCAACATCCATCAACATCCATCAACATCCATCAACCAACATCCATCAACATCCATCAACATCCATCAACATCCATCCATCCATCCATCCATCAACATCCATCCATCCCTCCCTCCGTCCGTCCGTCCGTCCGTCCATCCGTCCATCCGTCCGTCCATCCATCCATCCACGTCGACCTATTAAACGTCATGGTGCTGTGTCACATAAAACAATAGACGATCACTTTGCTGGCCTTGGCCAGCAATGTTGTATGAAATTCCATTATTGACCTCTCGTCTAGCCGCACCTGCAACGTGACAGTTCGTGGCGTATTTTAAGGAACATAACGTCAATATTTCATAGCATGTTTGAGAAAAATAATATATTATATCAAAAAGACTAAGCAATCTTAAGATTGCTAAGAAAAAAAAAAAAAATAGAAAAAGATACTTCATACTTAACTTGCAATCTTAAGAGTTTTAATTTAACTGCATTAATATTTTAATTATGAAGGTACTTCGGCTTTCTGGCACATTCGATAGTAAATAATATCACCAGGTTTTATTGAACGGCTAGACTTAATAAAGCGGCTGAGATTATTAAAATCAGGAACGCTGTTGAAAATAGAAATTAAGATTCCCTATGTTGATAAAGTAAACCGACCAACTTAGCCGGAATCAAAAATATTAATTTCAAATAATATAGTACGCATTTAATCTTAACAAATATTAACAACTATTTTAAATTTGTAGCAATAAATGTTTATCAAAAATTTATAATTAATATTTGTAACTTGAGGGTAGCGTGATAATCTAGACTAGACGGGCGCAAGCACTACGACGCGTAGTTTACAAGCAGTGCCGTTACGTAGATGGAATGATCTCACTAGATGAATTATTAAAACTAAAGAAGCACACAAAAACATGCAATGCGAATTTACAATTGTAGCTAGAACTGTTTGTTTATAAGAGGATAAAATATTATCGCAACACTCACCCGAATCGGGGAAACACTTCACATGTATTTAGTTTAGTAACTGAATTAGATTAATTAAAATTTCGAGAATAACTTGGTAGCAGATAACTTATTTTTTTGGTAAGTGCTTTGGTTATGTGTTTGTTGGTAGCTGCTGCAAGGCTGAATGATTTGCTCCGCTCCTGTCGCAAACAAATCGCCTCGCATCACCGTTATTATTCTTTGGTGTGACGTAGTTTAGGGTTCGGCCGCCCGGTTTATCTGATACAAAAACGTTGCGCGCGTTTGGCAAGTATTGTAAATATTTATTTTATTAGTTTGTTATATTTTTAAGTAAAAATTCTAGTACAATTGTTTATTCTTTTTTGTATTCTTAGCAATTAGAATATTAAGTTATTTGTAGAAATAAAATAACTTATTATTTTTTTGTTTCACTTATTTTTGAGTTTTTCGGTATTTTATGAATAATAACATTAATTTAGTATTAGAAAAAAGGAAACCCGTTACATAACCCCCCTTTCAGGTTAGGATTTTTACTTATAAAAATCCACTATCTCTTTTATTTTACTCACTAGTTATACTAATACTCTAGTAAACCTCGCAACTATCAAAATCCCTTAACTGTTCGTACATCACGCATTCAAAGTAGCAGTAACACTTTCAACGTGTTATTGCGACCTTACAGACAGAGTATGTATTTTAAGTTACAATACTATACTCTCGTATAACTATTGAAAGATGTTCAAGTTCAGTCTAGTGATCAATTCTCATGATTTTGATTAATTAATAGATTCTTTTTTTAGTCTGTAAAACCCGGCATTTACTATCTGGTAGGAGATAGCAAACAAAAATTAGACTTTATAGACTAGCCTTTTTAAAGCTAGTAAACCCTGGCGTCCACTATCTGGTAGGAGACAGTAAACAAAAAAATGTATTTCATAGACCCCCTTTTTAAGCTAGAAAAATTATGCATCTACTATCTGGTAGAAGATAGCAAGCAAAACAATATTTTAGTAGATATTGTCTTAGGATAATCCCTCATGAGACTAATTGATCAAAAGACAATGAGTGTAGAGATAGTAACGTTATCATATAATTTTAGAACATTATTAGTGTTTTTAGTATTTGTAATTTATTAATTTAAAATCCTTGACATGCCAGTCACCTATGTTATTTCCATTCATATCTTCGAGTTCGTAGACTAAATTAGATTTTTTTGTGACAATTTTACATTTCGTGTATTTAGGGGCAAGTTTTTTAGAGAACCTATTGTCCTTGTTACTTTGAAAGAAAGTCTTCTTCCAGATTACGTCTTTACGACACATATTATAGTGGTTACAGTTACGAGAGTGAGATTTTAGCATAGACGATTGGACCTTTTCAAAATAGTTTCGTAAGTAACCCAAATTTTCTGCATATACCTCCCTGGGTGTGAAAATCATGTCGTGGCTAGCGTCTGAGTCGATATAATGAGAACCACAAGCTACCAATTCTCTACCGTAAACTAAGAAAGAAGGTGTGAATCCTGTAACTTCATTGACGGATGAGTTGATGGCAAATTGGATTTTGGTAATGTTAGTATCCCACGATTTATGATCATTTTCGATAAATGCAGATACGGCGGTCATGGCCGTTTTATTGTAACGTTCAACGCTGTTCACTTGAGGTGAATATTTTGGCGTGTAATTTACATTCGGAATGTTATATTTTGAAAATAATTGTTTAAGTATATTACTTGTGAACTGTTTGCCATTGTCCATTAAAATAGTACTAGGGATACCGTGCACAAGAAAAACGTTATCCTCAAGAATTGTAGCTATAATCTCACTTGTTGCACGTCGAATTGGAAAAACTAAACAGTATTTACTAAAGCAACAAGTCACCACGAACAAATAAGTATTTTGTTTTCTTGAAGGAGGTAGCGGTCCTACAAGATCCATGCTAAGCATTTGGAATGGACGGCAACAGTCTTTAGGACGGCCCATCATACCCAGAGTAGCATGATTAGGATGCTTGTGAGCATTGCAAACGTCACACTTTGTAATGAAATTTGAGACATCACGATGCATGTCGGGCCAGAAATATTTTAAGCACAGCCGCTTAAATGTTTTAAAAATTCCAAAGTGACCAGAAGTGGGTTCAGAATGATTTTTAGCTATAATCTCAGTTCTGTGTTCAAGAGGTATTACCTCTTTCCACTCGAACTCTCTTGTAAGCGGATTCAGACTCTTTTTATGTCGATATAGTTTATTTCCAGTGACTTTGTAGTCTACGAATGACGTAGGGGAATTCTGAGAACCATTATAGATATTTAAGTACCATGGGTCTTTAGTGATATGAGCGACGTTAGAGTTGACTTGACTATCGTTAATAGTGGCTATAGGGACTGAACGCGAAAGACTATCAGGTACGACGTTTTCAGAACCTCGGCGATGTCTGATTTCTAGGTTAAATGCTGACATCCGAACACCCCAACGGGCTAAACGACCTGTGGGATTGTTGATGTTAAAGAACCATTTCAAGGACGAGTGATCAGTGAAAACGACTGTCTTTTTACCATTTTCTAAATAGCATCTCCAGTGTTCAATAGCAATTAAAACGGCTAGGGCTTCTCGCTCGGTAGCGCTGTAATTTCGTTCTTTACTAGAGAGAGATTTGCTCATATACGCAATAACCTTTTCCTCACCATTGATAACCTGGGTTAACGTTAACACTGCGCCAATTCCAAAGTCACTGGCATCGGTATGTACTTGAAAAGGTTGGGAGTAGTCCGGACAAGATAGAACAGGCGATGAGATTAGACATTCTTTAAGAGTACGAAAGGCTTTGTCTGCCTCAGGAGACCAACGAAAAGGTGGTGAAGTCTTAGCTTGGGAAGTTAATTTATTGAGTGGAGCAGCTATTGAGCTGAAATTCGTTATGAACCTACGGTACCATGAAGCTGTACCAATAAACCGGCGAACTTTTTTTCGGTTGGTAGGCGTAGGGTAATTAATAATAGCTTCAATTTTATCTGGGTCTGGCTGAAGGCCGTTAGAATTTACAACGTAGCCTAAGTACTTAAGTTGTTTTTTGAAGAAATTGCACTTTTTGAAACTAATTGTTAGGTTTGCAGATTTCAGTTTTTCAAAAACGCGAACTAGTAGGGATATGTGTTGCTCAAAAGTCGGAGAAACAATAATAATATCATCTATGTAGACAAAAACCTTATGTTCAAATTCGGGGCCATAAAAAAGCATGTCAACTAACCGTTGCTGTGTCGCTGGTGCATTAGTTAAACCAAACGGCATTGATTTAAATTGAAAACTACCTCTAGATGGAATATAGAAAGCCGTCTTACATTTATCTTCGTCTTTAATGGGGATTTGCCAAAAGCTTTTTGATAGATCTAAACTGGAAAGATATTTCGCATCAAGCAAGTTATCGAGTATCTCAGAAATATATGGTATACTAAACGCGTCTTTAGTGGTGACAGCATTGAGCTTGCGACTATCTAAACAAAATCTGAGTTCTCCATTTTTCTTAGGTGTTAGCAGTACAGGCGAAGACCACGGACTTTCGCAAGGTTCAACAACGTCCTCCCGTAGCATTTCATCTAATTGTTCCACCAGAATACGCTGCTTTTCAGGGGACATCCTATAGTACCGCTGACGAATGGGAACTGCGTCTCCAGTGTCAATATTATGAGTTATTAGAGAGGTACGTCCTAGACCACGTTGTTCGTATGAAATTTCCCGAAATTGTGATATAATGAGGTCGGCAGTAACCCTTTGTTCCGCGGATAGATGATCATAATCGCAAACATGCATGTTAGGTTTCGTTGAAAGAGTGTCTAGCGTGTAATCATTTTTAGAGATGATTACCGAATTAAGTTTTTAGGAAATAGACCAAATATTCTCCAAAAATCCATACCCAAGATTAAAGAATTATTTATTTCAGGAACTATGTAGACTTTAAGTATATGTATTTGATTTAGAAAAGTTATTGGTAATTGTACCGTGCCAATACTTTCTAACTTTTGACCACCAGCAGCAACAAAATTTAATGGTTCATCTTTTTCAAGTATGAAACCGGCCTCTAAGACACGTTCGTGATAATTATTACCTAGAATGGTAACGCTAGAACCTGTATCGAGTAATCCATTTATAGTATTACCATTAATGTCTACAGAAACATATGGCCTATTTTGAAGAGTCTTAGATTTATTTTGTATATTGTGGATTGGAGTTACCGAATAGCATGCGAAAAATTTTGATATAAAATTAAGCCATGATTTCCATTCTGTTTTGTTAAGTTTACTATTAATTTGGTCGCTAGCCATCGATTTACTGCAATCCACAAAATTTAGTTTTTTGAAGTGCCTGGTTTAGGGTTGCATCTCATGCAATCGGGATATCGAATGCCCTTCATACCACACTTAAAGCAAATGAGAAAGTGTGGTTGTCTGCACTCTCTAAGAGAATGAGAATTACTACGGCACCTAGGGCAGTACTTGTTTTGAGTACGCGGTACATGATTAGAATGATTAGACGTAGCATGAACAGCGTTGATAGGGTTAGGCTTCTCTTGCGTTGGTTTAGTAACATTGTAATTGTTTGTTTGCATAGTTAGGCTGATTATAGTTATTATTATAGTTTTTGAATTTAGAATAGTTATTTATCTGTGAATTATTCCTGCTATTGTTATAGCTATTAACTTTATGTTGTTTAGTATAGGCAAATTCAGGCGCTAAAGTTTCAGACGTAACTCTAGGAGGTTCGTGAAATAGCGATTGACGTGAATGAATGCTTTCAAAGTTAGAACAGATTCTCTTCAGTGAGTCGAGGTCAGATATATCCGGATGCGCGGCAAGAGTACTGGCATAACACGGTCTTATATTGTGGAGAATAATTTCTAATTTATCCTGCTCGCTTAACGGTTTAGACAGTATTGAAAACATACCGTGCATAATCGATAAATATATGGAAATATTCTCTAGTTCACCCTGAGTACGTGATCTAATCTCTGCTGAAAGCCGATAGTCGTAGTCTCTTTGGCCGAAATCCTGTTTAAGCAAAACTACAACCTCATCCCAAGTCTTAACCTTCTCTCTAACACAGCGAAACCAGTGCAAAGCATCATCAGTAAAAATTTCGTACGCGAATTTCAACAGTCTTTCTTTTTCGATGTTCCTAGCATACACAAATTCATCAACTCTTTGAATGAATGACAGGACACAGGTTTTACCAGAGTACTTTAATTTAGCTAAATCTGAATTTAAATTTCGATCGCAAGTGATAGGTGCAATATCAGGCTCAGTAGGAGAATCGGAAGCTGAATGTGGTTTCATAGTTAAAATGTCTTTGTATTGATTGTTAAATGAATTACAGTTATATCTATAGTGATCCGCTAAACTAGCATCAACATTTGAAATTCTATTAGCCCTGTGGTATATATGATGAAGAAGATTTTCTGCACGTAAGAACAAGTTCTTATCGAAACGATTCTTTAATGAAGCAATCATGGTTTGGGATTTCTGCAGACTTTCTTTCACAGCAACAAGGTCAACTGAAGGATCAAGATGAGATTCCAGAATGTCCTCCGCGGGTGTGGACAATTTAACTATTTGACTACGTAATTCTTGAATTGAACAAAACCGAGGTTTCGATTTTTTCGGTTTTGTTGTACGTGACGTGCGCAAGCGTCTCGTGCCATCGGGTTTTAAATTGCTTTCGACCAGGAGGTTAACCGTCGTTGATTCAAACTTTGAAACGGACAATTTTCTAATTGATATCATAAAAGTGGAGATGGCTTTGTACGAAAATGGTTGTGTCAAGGGAAAAATCTTTTACAGGCGTACAGTAACTTACTGAAAGTAGCTCCTACGAGTTTCGAGTCTGAAAGAGTATTCTCTTCAGCCGGCTACTTGTGTAATCATTTAAGATCGTCGCTGAGTGATGTGAAAGTAGCGAAAACTACGCACTGAAATTCCACTGCAGTCTTTCCACTTCGGTGGGAGTAGGGGGCAAATATCTTTGCATACCGTTGTACTGTACTACGTGGACACCGTGACGGGTTTAGTGTCATGCCTAAATCAATGTGCATTATTAGCCAATGCCTAAATCACGCACGATGCTTCTGCAATATGGGCCCATATAATACCTGTACTGAACGTGGCAAAAGATTCATTTTTTGTCCGACTCCTCTTTAAGTCAATACAGAAACAGATTCATCTATACATATAAAATCCTTTGTCCTGACTGACGGATCAACGCACAGCCTAAACCGCTGATCGTAGAGACCTGAAACTTGGAGGGTGTGTTCTTTGTATGACGTAGGCATCCGCTAAGAAAGGATTTTCCGTAGTTCTACTTCTAAGGGGGTAAAAAAGGGGAGCAAAGTTTGTATGAGACATCGTGATTCCTTGGTCCAATCCACTTCAAATTTTGCATAAACATTCTTTAACAGAATTGATGGAAGACGTGTTTCGTATTTTATTGAAATTCATCCCTTGACGGGGTCAAAAAGTAGTAGAAAGTTATTTTGGGGGTGATTTGCTTCGAAGTTGATATCAATACTCCTTAGTGCTTTTGATTTAAATTACATTTTATTTTGACACATGTTTGAATACTCGATCCGAAGACACGGCTTCATAGGAACGTAGAGTTCGAAATTTGAAATGGTAAGGTGAATACTCGATCCGAAGACACGGCTTCATAGGAACGTAGAGTTCGAAATTTGAAATGGTAAGGACTAGACATCTTGGTTAAGCCGCGTTTTCACTTAGTGTTCTAAACAAACATTTGTTTAGAGCAAATATGATTGCGGTTTTGCCGATGTTCGCTCAAAATAGAAAATGTCCGTTTTCATTCAATGAGGAAAGAGAACAGTTGTTTATAACAAAATCGTAAACAAAGATCGGAGACCCACCGAACACGTATAATGTCGAGCGAATGCACAGTATGCTTAGTATAAGTTTTTACTTCACCAAAATACTTCTCGATCGCGTTTACGTAAAAAATTCAATTACTAGGGAAAGATGGACAGCGTCTCCGCGCGCGCACTTCCATGTTTCCATAGAATTGAAATTTTTACGTTAACGCGATCGAGAAGTATTGAAGTGAAGGAAAACTTATACTAAGCATACTGAGCAACCGCTCGCTCGCCACAGACGTCGTTTTCACTGGATGAATGAGTGAGCGAGCCGCGTCCAGTACGCTTAGTATAAGTTTTACTTCACCAAAATACTTCTCGATCGCGTTTACGTAAAAAAGTCAATTACTAGGGAAACATGGACAGCGCCTCCGCGGCCGCGCGTCCATGTTTTCATAGAATTGAATTTTTTACGTAAACGCGATCGAGAAGTATTTTGGTGAAGTAAAACTTATACTAAGCGTACAGCCGATTATCACTGAATAAACACGTTCGCTCGCTCAGAACTGTTCAGAACACTTAGGGCTGATTTTTCAATCATTGAATAAATATTATCTGATGGATAACGTGTAAAGCGGCTAAATTGTAGCGTCATGCATACAGTGTGCAACTGACGCAGTGCTGTCAGTCAACTTATTTAGTCAACTTATTCTATAATTTAACCAGTTGATGACATTTATGCGTTTATTGAAAAATCAGCCCTCAGTGAAAACGCAGCTTTATAAAACATACGAAAAAAAAAACAATATTTAAATCGGTTTAGAATTCGAAATTTCAATTTTATTTGTTCTTGGATATTTGAATGAAAAACTTATCTTATACCTTACTTAGCGAATATTTGCGATTGCTGTATAATTTGTTTGGAAGTTCGTTGTCACTATTTCATTACAATATTTTAAGTGTAATTAATTTCATTTCATCTGTGTGTCTATTTTTAAAAATGGGAGCTGAGGTGGTTAACATCAATGGGAAATTAATAAACCTTACTGTTGTACCAATAGTGGGGGATGGCGCATGCCTTTTCCGCACGTTTTCATATTTGTTGTACGGCACACAAGAACGCTCAATGGATATTCGTCAAGAAATTGTGCGACATGTGACGAATAATTGGGATGAATTTGCTGTTATGTCTCATGACCGTCATGGCAACAATCATGGGACAAAAGAAGAGTATACATTAGATATGTTACAACACTCTACATATGGCAGTTTCTGCGAGTTAGTTGCAGCCGGTCAAATATACACATTTGTATTTGAAGTGTATCGAAATGGCAACCTATATGCCAAATTTGGTACAGAAGACCAACCTATCAAAAGGTTACGTTTTTCCCAAGATCTTTCTAATGGTCACTTTGATGCCTACGCTGATGCCAATAGTGATAATAACACTGATGAGCGTCCAATAGCGAAAAAACGACGCATTGAAAAAGTTGTATCTCCGACGTTTACTCAACCTTCACCAATTTGTAATGCTGTGCAAGACTTTCATTCGCCAACTTACACAATTATTGGATCTGAATGTGAGTCAGACTTATTTTCTTCTTTGTCCAAGAATAATTGCATAGAATCTCCAACATTCACTTTCCAAGAGTCAGTCCAAAATGAAATTAGTTTGACAAATAAGTCGCAAGAAAATAAGGCGAAAAAACGACGCATTGAAAAAGTTGTATCTCCGACGTTTACTCAACCTTCACCAATTTGTAATGCTGTGCAAGACTTTCATTCGCCAACTTACACAATTATTGGATCTGAATGTGAGTCAGACTTAATTTCTTCTTTGTCCATGAATAATTGCATAGAATCTCCAATATTCACTTTCCAAGAGTCAGTCCAAAATGAAATTAGTTTGACAAATAAGTCGCAAGAAAATAAGGCGAAGAAACGCAGGGCTAGGTTTTCCAATGTGGTCAGAAAATTGCAACTTAAAGATGCAAGAAAAAAATATAATCAAAACGAACCTTCTAATCATCGTAAACATGCAGCTAATTATCAGAAAAAACACCCCGAAGTTCACAGAGTAAAACAGTTACGATATGAACGAAATCAAGAAGGACAGCGAGTTGAAAGACGTTTACGACCTTGGAATTCTAAAGCCTTTTCTGGACTGAGTTATGATAGTAACATACCGTACTATAGTGATAATACTGTTGTTTTGGGACCGATGAACATCGAATGCAAGTGGTGTAAAACTCTCAAGTACAAAGATGAACCTGTGGGTATGTGCTGCGATTCCGGAAAGGTCCAGCTCGAACCTTTGCAAAAGCTTCCAGATCTTCTTTACTGTTTGATAAAAAATTTCCACCCTCAGCATGATCACTTCGTGGCTGGCATAAGGCATTATAATAGTTGTTTTCAAATGACCTCATTTGGAAGTAAAAAGATAATACAGGATAGTTTTATGCCTACATTCAAAGTGCAGGGCCAGGTGTATCATTTGATTGGAAGTTTGCTTCCGCCACCCCAGAATGAACCACAGTTCTTACAGATATATTTTGTTGGTGAGGACGATAGAGAAGTTCAATTGAGATGCAATAATTTTCTTTACGTAAAACCTTGCTTGGTAAGGCAATTACAAGAAATGCTACATACTCATAATGTATACGTAAGAGAGTTAAAACTAGCCCTTGACAAAGTATCTGCTACGCAAAATACATTTATAGTTGTTATAAATGCTGAAAGAAAGCCTACTAATGGCCACAGTGGACGGTATAATCAACCTACGTCAAATGAAGTTGCTGTAGTTATTGTTGGACAGGAATTTTCTAAGCGAGATATTGTAATTGAGAGCCATGATAACACATTGCATCGTATAAGTGAAATCCATCGCTCATACGATGCATTACAGTACCCACTTTTGTTTTGCTACGGCGAGGATGGATACTCCATTTCTATACCCCAGTGCGATCCTAAGACCAAACAACCGCTTAAAAAAATGGTATCAGCTGCAAGTTTTTATTCTTACCGTATAATGATTAGGAAAGGAGAAGATAATCATCTGCTATATTTCCGTTCGCTGTTTAGCCAGTTTTTAGTCGACATGTTTTCAAAAATCGAGACGGAAAGGTTGAGTTATATTAGGAACAATCAGGCGCAGCTTAGAGCGGACAGTTATATACACTTGCAAGATGCAATAGGGAGACAGGACGTTGATGCTGATCAGCTGGGTCAAAAGGTGGTGCTGCCTTCTTCTTTTACTGGGGGGCCACGCTATATGCATGCGCGGACACAAGACGCCATGACGTATGTGCGTCACTACGGTCGTCCCGATTTCTTTATAACATTTACTTGCAATCCTCGATGGGATGAAATCACGGAGATGCTTTTACCTGGGCAAAAATGTTATGATAGACACGACATAATAGCCAGGGTTTTTCACCTCAAAGTTAAAAAAATAATGGCACTTCTAACTAAAGGAAAAATATTTGGAGAGGTACGTTGTTTCATGTTCTCTACCGAATGGCAGAAACGAGGTCTGCCTCACATACACATATTGTTGTGGATGGTTAACCGCATTTCGCCGGACATGGTGGATAAACTTATATGTGCTGAGATACCAAATCCAAATGAAGATCCTATTTTATACGACATAATTAAAAACAATATGATACACGGTCCGTGTGGGAACCTTAATAATAATTCTCCCTGCATGAAAGATAATAAATGTAGCAAAAAATATCCCCGACAATTTTTAAGAGATACACAGACAGGTGACGATGGTTATCCACAGTACAGAAGACGGTCTCCAACCGACGGTGGCTTCACGCTTAAATTAAAAGACATTGAAATAGACAACAGGTGGGTGGTCCCCTATAATAAGGTTCTGTCACGAACATTTAAGGCACATATTAATGTAGAATTTTGCAATTCTGTTAAATCGATAAAGTACATTTGTAAATACATTAATAAAGGCAGTGATCAGGCGGCTTTCGTGCTAGAAAACAAAAAGGACGAAGTTAAATTATATGAGAGTGGGCGTTATTTGAGTAGTTCGGAGGCAGTTTGGAGGATTTTAGGGTTTTCCATACATGAAAGATTTCCCGCAGTCATACATTTAGCTGTACACCTTGAAAATGGCCAACGAATCTATTTTAATTCCGATAACCTCGCCCAAAAAGTTAATAGCCCACCAAAAACGACACTGTTAGCATTTTTTGATTTATGTCAAACAGATGATTTTGCTAAAACCCTTCTATATGCGGAAGTACCTTCATATTTTGTGTGGCAAAAAAATAAATTTGTGAGAAGGAAAAGAGGAAAACCCGTAGATGGCTGGCCAGGAATAATGAAAGACCACGCCCTAGGTAGAGTGTACACGGTTCACCCAAATAACACCGAGTGTTACCATCTTCGATTACTTCTGCACGAGGTTAGGGGTCCATCATCCTTCGATGACTTGAAGACTATCAACGGTGTCCTCCAACCAACTTTTCAATTAACTTGCATGAAACTTGGCTTGCTAGAGGATGACAAACATTGGGATTCTGCCTTAGAGGAAGCAGCCTTATGCGAGTCACCCTTTAAAATACGTGAACTTTTTTCTATAATGCTGGCATTCTGTCAGATTACAGACGCACTAAGTCTTTGGGTAAAATACAGGAATAACCTATCAGAAGACTACAAACGACAAGTGGAAAGGCTTTCTGGCATTATAGATGAACATTTAGCTGATGAAATCTACAATAAATGCCTGATCACAATAGGAGAAGCTGTATTGGCATTAGGAGGACAAAGCCTCCAGCAGTACGGGTTGCCTCAGCCTCAAAATTCTGAAGGCTTACACAATAACCGGGACTACCTCAAGGAAACGAGTTACGATGTCAATTACTTAGCAGAAGTGGTGTCAAGTAGTGAAGGCTCTTTAACCAATGAACAAAGACATATATACTATAAAATACTTTCCAGTATCGGCGCAGGTGTAGGTGATATCTTTTTTTTGGATGCTCCTGGTGGAACAGGCAAGACTTTTCTATTAAATTTACTGTTGGCCAAAGTGAGAAGCAATCGTGATATTGCCTTAGCGGTCGCATCGTCCGGAATTGCTGCCACGTTGCTGGAAGGAGGTAAAACTGCACACTCGGCGTTTAAACTTCCTCTCGATTTGATACAAACCGAAACTCCACTTTGCAATATACCCAAACAAAGTAATATGGCAGAAGTACTCCGCAAAACGAAATTAAATGTTTGGGATGAGAGTACTATGGCTCATAAAGGGGGTTTTGAAGCCCTAAATAAATCTTTAAAAGATATTAGAAATAATAATTGTCAAATGGGAGGGGTTACTGTATTGTTAGCAGGCGATTTCCGTCAGACTTTACCAGTAGTTCCCAGAGGAACGCGAGCGGACGAAGTTAAAGCGTGCTTGAAGCGGTCTCATTTGTGGCCTTCAGTGACAAAACTGACCCTAACCTTAAATATGAGAGTCCATCTGAGGCGAGATGTTACTGCCGGACAGTTCTCAGACCTGTTGCTTAAAATAGGAAATGGTGATTTCCCGGAACTGAATAATAATATAATTCTCCCTGCAGAGTTATGTACAATTGTTTCCACTGTAGAAGAGCTTATAGCTAAAATTTACCCAAACATTAATAATATTCACGATAAACCTGCAGAATGGTTATGCGAGCGTGCCATCCTAGCATCAAAAAACGAACAAGCCTCAATCATAAATGAAATACTTTTGAGATCATTCGAAGGGGTCGAATATCAATATAAATCCATCGATTCAGTGATAAACAACGATGATGCCATTCATTATCCGGTCGAGTTCCTGAACACATTGAAGCCTCCCGGTCTCCCGACTCACATATTAAAATTGAGAGTTGGCGCGCCAATTATGTTGCTGCGCAATATAAATCCACCAAAATTATGCAATGGCACCAGATTGCAAGTGAAAACATTGCATCGTAATGTAATCGAGGCAATTATACTGGCCGGTTGTTCTCGAGGAGAGTCTGTATTTATTCCAAGGATCCATCAAATTACCCCTTCGAATTCAAGAGAGTGCAGTTTCCCATCAAAGTCTGCTTCGCAATGACCATAAACAAAGCTCAAGGTCAAACTCTTAAGGTAGCGGGAGTGGACTTGAGGGAAAGCTGCTTCTCCCACGGCCAGTTGTATGTAGCATGCTCCAGAGTAACCGCACAGAGTAGCCTGGTGATTCTAGCACCCGAAGGAAAAACAAAAAATATTGTTTACAAAGAAATACTGCGGTAGGTGTAGTATTTCAATAAAATTTCGTTTGAAAAAGATTATACCCCCGTGTACCTTTCTTTCACCAGATCAAAGGCCGAGCTTCGTGTTCATAAAATATAATAAAATTTCATTTCATTTTCATGTTTATTTAACCTTTAAATCCCTACACTATAGTAAAAATTAATATATTTTATAAGTATTCATACATTTGAACATAATAATCAAAGTATATTTATTTTTAAATTATCACAATACTAGCTGCTGCCCGCGACTCCGTCTGCGAAGAGTTCGTTTATCGCTATCCCGCGGGAACTAGGTATGCAATTTTCCAGGATAAAAAGTATTCTATATGTTAATCCAGACTATAAACTATCTGTGTGCCAAATTTCATCAGAATCCGTCAAACCGTTTTAGCGTGAAAGAGTAACAAACATCCATCCATACTTACAAACTTTCGCGTTAGTAAGATAAAATACAATTCATTAAATGCTGTCAGTCACACAAAGGCGCCCAATTCACTAGCTGCATTGCCACGTTGAACCGCGATGGACAACAAAACAAAACGAATAATAACAAAACGCGATGGATAACAAAATTAATAACGAAAAAAAAAACAATTAAAAATCCTATTAGAATCATTTTTTACTTCTACGCGGACGAAGTCGCGGGCAAAAGCTAGTATTTTATATGATAACAAGATTGCAACAAGTAATTCCAACCCTAAATTTAGTGACATGGCAGTACCAAGAAGTGGGACACGGGAAAGGGGCCCCAGACGAAAGAGAACAGCAGACAGCCATGTAAAGTTTGGCGGTGAGGTGGGACCTTTGAAGACTTCGAGAAGGTATTCCGAAAAGAAATAGCAAATATCCTAAAGCAACACTGTATTTATGTAATAAACAATTTGAATTTGAATTTGGATATAGAATTACTCGTGATTCCAGGGGATGTAGTTAACCGAAAGAAGTTTCCTGCAAAGGTTCCCGGCTTTAAAGGAACTACTAAGGTCCATCAAGCAATATGGTCTTCGTCATTGCCACTCTGCGTTGCATTAAGAAGCCTCAGCTGTTTCAGCTGTCAATACAGCCACTCGCCATGTGAACATGGAAAGCATGTCCATCTGTTCAACATGTTCAAGATGCCCTGGATTTTGACATTAATGTCGAAAATGGATCTACCCTTGAGATAGACACTCCTACAGTTTTCAACAATATTGATGATAACATGATATTAAACGAATTCGATGGCACCATGTTCTAAGACTCCTTCCCAATTTTATTAGTCTCCGTTGATAAGGAAAAATCTAACGTGAAAATATTGTCAAATGTACTTGTGATGATGGTGACTCTCCCCACATACACCATCACCACAACCGAGGCACGCAGCCCGGTCCGGAATCGAACGGGCGACCCAGCGGAAGGTTACACGCGCTGCGCTGGTCGGCCGTTAGCACGCAGCGTTGTAGCCGCACGTTACTCGACGCACGCATCGCGCACGTAGCAGCTGCACTCCTATAAAAAGGCGCCGAGCGCGCAGATCCGGGTGCAGTCTTATACCTCCAGTCTTACGTGATACAGTACGGTCCGAGTTCTGCGGACCGTCCTCTCGGCGGACGAGGTATTGGATTGCGCGCCCCCTGCCCTACCCTCCCTACTCACTCCTGCCTCCTCCGGATATTGCACGGCCGGGTCTGACCACGCCGAGTGGTTGAAGGAATCCACCTGGTGGAAGGCGGCCGGGTCTTACCACGCCGACGCCATCAGTTGACCCCCAGGGGAGTGCGGTCGGCGGAAATCAAATCGTACCCCCGCGGTATCCCCCTTTGTCTAGAGCGGCCGGCGGAAACCACGCCGTACCGTCAAAGGTTACCTCCTTCACAAGCGCGGCCGGCGGAAACCACGCCGTGCTGTGAGGGACCCCACTCGTTCCCGTAGAGACCCCGAATAGGCGCGGGAACCTCTACCTACCTTATGAGTTTTGGCTGTTTTGGTTTCTTTAAAAATAGCCTGGCGTCCGAATTTTTATTTTTGATTTGTAGATTAACCTACCATTTTATTTGTGTAGGTACTTTCACACAATAACAAAAACTATTGCCATGTGTCAGTAAATCCTATTTAACAAAATATATTACACCAATTTCAACAATTCCTTCTTTCTTTACACCAAAAAATTATAGCTGCAAATGCATAGTTTGTGTTTCCTATGAAAATAGCAGCAAAGCGGAGAAAGCCAATATGCAATAGAGTTTTGTTATCCATCATAAGGATAAAGAGTTAGAGCTGGAAAAAAAATAGGCAAGAACAAAGTTAGTCCACATTATACTGTAGCCTGTTATGACTTACAAGCAGCTTTTACAACACCAAGACTGCCCTCATAAGGCAATTGGCAGTATCTCATTTTTAGACATTTAGAGTAAATTGAGAAAATATGAAAATTGATTTCACGTCGCACTATGGGCCGAAAGCCCGATCTAGCTGGAAAAAATTATTTTACACTCTTAATCAGTTCTAACGGGTGTGTTTGTCTAAATAGACGAAAATTAAAAATAATTGTCTTTTTTGTGCAAATATTAATGCAAAAATAAAAATCCAGTGTAAATTGATTTTTATTTTGATTGATTCAGTGTGATTGATTGATTGAGTGTATACAAAGGTATAGGAATAATAACTACGGCAAAAGAGATCAACTAAAATTGGGTGTTACATTTTTAACAGAAACGAAACATTATTACAAATGGGACAAGTATTAAGTAAATATTACAAGTGCGAGTCGGAGTCGCGCACGAAGGGTTCCGTACCATTATCTATAAAAACGACATTAACACCAATTTGTCACCGTTTGTCGTATGGGAGCCCCCTTAAATATTTGTTTTACTACAGATGAGGATAGTGCCGTTCCTTGTCCAACAGAACCTGAATCCAGCGCTGCGTGATTGTAACCTAGCTTCACGAAATAACCGGCGTTTTGACATCGTCAGTCGTTCGTTAACATATAGTTTCCTTGAGGGGCCGCCAACTTCAATTGACGTCGAGGTTAAATTCTGCCTTCTTTTAGCTGCTTTCAGAAATTCAATCTTTTTCGCGTACCGGACGAATTTAACAACCAACGGCCTAGGCAGGCTGCTGTCATTTGTCGATGGCTTCTTAGGGCCAGCTCTGGTAACACCGTCTATGTCAGCATCTGTCAAGGAGACTCCCATCTTCTGTGCAGTGGTGAGCACTATATGTACCTTGCCTTCATTAGGGAATTCATTTATGCCAACAATTTCTACCTCGTTGCTTAGACGACCTTGTGCTTGAGCTTCGAGTTGATCTTCAAGCTGCGACACCCTTTGCCGTAGAGCCTCGTTTTCTATTTCACGACCAAGGAGCAATTTTATTTGCTTGTCAAATTCCGCACAGCGACTCTCACACCTGTCCAAACGCTCCGTGCACTGCGCAAATGATAACGTAAGAGCTTGCAGGTGCTCATTCGTTTTATATATATCCTGCCGCATTAATATAATCTCTGTAGTAAGTGATGACAGTGCATTATTATGGTCCATGCTTACTGCCTGTCCTGCGCCCTGCCCTGCAAGCACCGGAGTTATTTTCTTATTTTGTGGACGCGTCCTAACATTATCACATGCACAAGCACTGGACTCGTCAGTCGAGATAGACGCACGCACCGGGGTGTTAGAATTCCCTTTCTTTGGCAATTTACTCAGGCAAGCTGGGCAGGTCCAGTCCTTGATATTATCACTTAGCTTCCGTGGCTCGAGCACATTTACACATAAATGGTGATATACATCAGAACATTTAGTGCACTGCATATGCTGTGCAGTTGTAATTGACTTGCAGCAGCCCGCACAATTTATAGACATAATTATTTTGCGTTAATTCTTTCGAGTTATCAATAATGATAAATAAAGTGGGTATAGCTACACGCGAGAGGCAAATCGTGGCAAATCGTGCGAGACACCGGCCGCCCGTACTTTGTCCGTAAGCAGTAGGTCTCAGTCACTGGTCGATGTTGCGCGAGCGTCCACCGCACTAGACACTGGAGTTAAGTATAAATCCCGTAAGGCAGGGGTCTTGTACACTGGTTACGTACTACGTTCTGCGTGCAGGCGTCATCTGTTCGGAGTTGCACTCCGCACCAGGGGGGGCACACTTACATATATCACACTTTTCATGCGACTACAGCGATCTCTGGTTGTTTGGTAAAGAACTAAATTAGCGGCCATCTTGGTTGACTTGTCAAACTTGTCAGTTGTCATTCATCGGCCATGGCCATGGCGTACCAAATTGTACGGTCAAGGACTTTAATTCATAGGCCACTTGCCAATGTTCGTATTTTAGCCGTATAGTGCAAATCGGGTTTAGCCGCTTAATACTTCGTATATGCTGATTTGAATTAGACGGCTAAAATACGAATAGTGGTAATTAGCCTATCAATTAAAATTACGCGTAATTATAGCTGTACATCACTACCAACATATACATATAGATAGGTATACATCTATAGATACGTCACATTAGTTCTTCACCAGGGCGTAAGGCAGCAGCACCTTCCATACATGCATATTTGACCATAGAGTTGCCACTCTTGTTCACATAATATTACAATACTCTTTGCTCCGCACTCAAAGCGTTTAACCCTTAATTTGTCACCGACAAGAATACTGGACATTCTAAAAAAATAAATCTACACGTAATATTAAAAAATGGAGTTTTTTTTTAAGTAGACTAAATTAATTAAATGCTAATATTATTTCACCAAAAAAATTTATCAAGCCGGTGGGAACGCTAAGTGTTCGTCAGTGGCCGCCAAGATGCAGAGGAGGAAGGTCGCGTCTAGCGGGCTCCCGGTAAGTGGATTTTTTTTCTTATTTTTGTATGAAATTGTTATGAGTTATTGCCATTGTGATATTAAGTAATAATTAAAAAACATATTTCACTATACTTGACATTATGAACACGTTCTGTTTGTGTGTTTAACGTTTGCAAAGTATAACGTCCATTATACTTCCCGTTGCCAACTACGCAACGTTTTAACTTGCTTTTGCTACGTCCAGCATTCTTCCCGTTGCCAACTGCACAACGTTTTAACTTGCTTTTGCTATGTCCAGCATACTTCCTAATGCCAATGATGTAGTTTTTTTATAAACTTCTGTCATGTCCAGTATAATGCACTTTGCCAAATATGAGTAAAGTGAAATAAAAACTACTTTTATAAGTTTAACCGGTATATTCGTCACCACTTTGAAAAAATCTCGCATCTCAAATCAATACGTCAACAAAATTAAACCTTGACCATAAAGTCATAAAGTACACTAATAAAAATTATCCATTTTGAGATACGAGTTTGTTTAAAAGTAGTGACGATATGTGTGTATGTGTGTGTCTGTGTGTATGTGTGTGTCTGTGTGTAGGTCTGTCTGTCTGTTTATGGCAACGTAGCTCTTAAACGAGTGAACCGATTGAATGTTTTTTTTATTTATTTAAATACAAGTTTTCTAGCGGTCATTCTTAGCAAGATTTCAAAATCGGTTGAGCCATTTTTGAAATATTGGACTTTGAAATGATCGACAAAGCCACAAAAAAACCTGTAAGCTACCTGTAAGTTCTGTAGTTACGTATAGAAATGGGTAATTAATTATTAAATCGTTTGGTCTCAGGTCATCCACAACTTTTCGAGAGGCCGAAAACTTGTCGGATTGATTCCACGAATCAATGCAATATCAGATATAGACAGTTCTAGTTCAGATGAAGAAGAAATACGACAGTTTAGAAGAAATAGCACTTCTTCAGACGCTCCTACTATTAATTCCTCATTGGAACGACTCAATTTACTTGGAGAAGATTCTGACAAAGATACATATACAAACCAAAGTAATAACTGTGAAGTAAATCTTCTATCACCTATAATAAGAGAGGTTATACCACTTAATGGGGAAATCAATTACGAGAATATACCCAGTCTGTCGTCTATTCCATTATTGGCATCTCCTGCTACACCTTCCGCATCACATGTGGTAACACCTGCCGTTTCTTTGCCTTCTGTGCTTTCGCCTGCCTTGCCATCGCCTGTTGTGCAGCTTTTGTCCAGAGTGCCCACAACAAGATCTAAGCGAAAAGCAAATACTGTCGTCAATATTCCAAAAAAAAAAAAGGAAAATCCAAGCACCTGTCAACTATGAATGGAAAAAAGGGACACTGAAGTCAAAAGCTCAGATAGCACCCAATGAATTTGTATTTGTGATGGATGAAAAGTCACCGTTGGATTACTTTAGTAAATATTTTTCAGAAGATATATTGCAAGACATTGTTATGAATACAAATCTGTACTCAGTCCAGTGCACAGGGAAATCTATTAATCTGACGGAAGATGAACTAAAAGACTTTATTTCTATTCTCTTGATAATGGGACTGGTATCTATGCCTTCGTACGTGGATTATTGGTCAAATAAAATGCTATACTCGGCAGTAGCAGAAATTATGTCTCTCAAAAGGTTCCAACAAATAAGAAGATATCTCCATTTTGCAGACAATTTGAGCACCGACACAGACAGATATTATAAGGTAAGGCCATTCATAGAAAAAGTTAGGCAAAATTGTCTACGAACCGAAGAGGAGATGCGTTACAGCATTGATGAGATGACCATTCCTTATAAAGGTAAAAAAGGCTGGTATTCGCAAACAGTATAACCCAATGAAACCTGACAAGTGGGGTTTTAAATGTATTGTACGTGCAGGAATGTCAGGCATAGTGTACGATTTTCTATTGTATGGAGGTGATGACACATTTAGATTCATACAATTTTCCGAGGAGGAGGAACATTTAACGCTTGGAGCTAAAATGGTTCTCGCACTTTGCAAAACCATACAGACACGTGCCTGTGTTGTCTATTTTGACAACTATTTTGCAACCCTGGACCTCGGAAAACACTTGAGAGATACTTATGGAATATTTAGTTTGGGTACTATCAGACAAAACCGACTAAAAGGTTGTGAGAAGCTCCTGATGAGCGATAAAGAAATTAAAAAAAAGGAAGAGGCACATTTAGTCAGTTGGTAGATAACAACCACAACCTAGCTGTAGTAAAGTGGTTGGACAACAAAGTTGTCACTTTAGTTAGCTCATATACCGATGCTAATCCTGTCCAAAAAATTAAAAGGTACTGTAAAGAAGAAAAAGCGAAAATTGATGTGGACTGCCCGCAGCTAGTCAAACACTACAACCAACATATGGGTGGAGTTGATCTCTGTGATATGTTGATTGCCTTGTACAGAACGACATTCAAAAGTCGACGGTGGTACACTGGTATATTCACACAAATGTTGGATATCTGCGTAAATAATGGCTGGCTATTATATCGTAGAAATTGCAATCGTTTAGGAAATAGTCACACCAATCTGAAGACATTTAGATTCACGCTGGCAAAGGAGCTACAACAAAATTCAAGGATTCAAAAGACACAAAATGTAAACCTTACATCAAATGATTATGTCCTAATAATTCTTGATCCTGTCAAACCCCGACCAGAAGATTCTGTGCGTTACGATAGTGTTGGTCACTGGCAAGACTTCATGACTTACGGGTGGTGCAAATATTGTAAAAGTAACACAAAGTGTAAGCTGAGGCTTTGCTGTGTTCGTAAGAGAAATTGTTTCTATAAATTTCATAATAAGTAATGTAGAGTCTTTGTTATTAATTACAAGAGCGGTATGATAAGTTAGACTTTTTTTTGGCAATGAAGGCGTCTTTTTTTTTCAATTATTTCCTTTTTCGTATGATTATTTTCAAAGTAGAAGTATACTAAACTTATTATCATTCCGCTATTGTAAATAAAAGATTTGTCTATTGTGCTCATTTAAAAAGACTGACTTGGTCCAAAAAGTATTGTTAAAGAAAATTTATAGGTAGTATAATAAGTAAATAAAATAATATAAAAATGATCTCATGATACTTGTTATGGTCAGAAAATTGTTATTATTTTAATTTTTTAGTAATTTTTTCTCGACAGAAAATTTAAAAATAAGCTGAATGTAACTATTGCAATTTTGTTGATTGTTTAGTTTTTCAAATAAATATTTTTACATTTTGTGTACTTTTGTTTGATTAAAAACAAATAATCAGCAAACTACATATCTTTGGCAATGGCCAGTATACTAGACATTGAAACAATCGTCCTGTTCTCTGCCAAGTTGGCAACGTCCAGCATACTTGACATACGTTTTTCTGAAAACTATAGACATTTGATTTTTTTTACTATTTTTACCGAGTATATGACAACATAATTACCCCAAAAAACTATAATTCTAACCTTATTTCGATATTTTTATTCCTTGCCAAATTAAGGGTTAATGTCTCAAAATTCTTTAAAACAGTTCAAGCCCAACAATCAATCTGATAGGCTCGTTCTTATATCTGAGCTATAGGCCGAGTGTTCCACGGTCCAATGCATAGTGATCATATATATTAATAATATACTATAAGGGTATAACTATCAGCCAATGCCCGAATGATAGAGAACGGCATAAAACCAATGTTGGCCAATGTTATTTCTAATATATCAGTGTTGGATCTCATCCAATATTTTGTTGAGTTGAAATTTGACAGCGAACAAATGATCACTACCAAAACTGGTAAGCTGTTTAAATTTCAATCTAGAACTCTTTGAAAAATACCAGATTCTTAAACTGAAAACATTCAAAAGTACATTTCTGACGCAAATGCGATGCATGTGTGTGTTGGAAATCCAACCACCATATTATAATATTGGATGGTGAATTAATTCTAACAGATTGTGGTGGTAACATATTGCCATTTGGCAGTTTGGGTGTGAAGAAGCAACAAAATTACCGTGGCTACAAGCTAAAGTATATAATATTTGACTGCATGATGATCAAAGACAAAGATATTAAATCTGTCCCACTGTAGGAACGCAGGCATCGCCTTTGTCCAAATGAATACATACATACATTATATTTTCTCGGCTTGTAGGGCCAGACATTGAAAAATATCCAATTCAAGAGAAATATGAGGGTTTTATGATAAAACATATTGATTCTACCTATATACCCAACTCCCAACATAATTGGTACAAATATATACTAGGAAACGAGCCTATCAACTTGCTAATTGTTGGTGTGATATTGGGTAAAAAAAACACTTCATTCATCGGGTCCTATATGTGTGATGATGGATATTCTATATTGTCCAAGTTTGATAGTCCCCAATAACTCACAAGTTCCTTATCAAAGGGCATACTTTTCCTTATGAGGGTGATGCTGTCCATCCAACCATAGAAAAATCCATTAGTCCTTAAAATACAACTTTAATTTATTAACCTCAAGAATATGTCATCCTAATTAACATACAAAAATAAATCCACTATATTCTCCAGTTGAGGTACTTTGTGAAGAATACAGACATGTGGAAAGAAAAAGTGGTAGTCTTTGACCATTAGTCGGACACCTAATAAGCTAATAAAAAAATTACAGAACAAGCAAAATATGCCTTAACTAGAAATCATTGTGAAACAAAACCAACACCACGGTTGCATTAATGAACTACTCGCTGCCCTCGCTGGGTTCATTATTTTGGTTTGACACCACAAAAGTCATTGTAAATGACAATTTTCAACGAACTTGGGATGGGCTAATTTTTTCCCCACATATTTCAATCACTCAAGTCAACAGGGTGACCATTTTTTGGTAGATTTCTACCATCTGGGCAGCGAAATATTATGCATTAAATGAAAAAAATTGTTTTTTTTTTTTATTTTATTGTCTTGTTTCCGTCCCTATGGAGACAATAGAAAAAAAAAAAGATTTTTTTCATTTAATGCAAAATATTTCACCGCCCAGATGGTAGAAATCTACCAAAAATGGTCACAGTACAAGTCAACCAACGCCTATCGATATAAAAACGTTGCTTAGATCAGTTAAGACACTTTGGAAACACATATTTCTAACCTTCGAATTAAAATTACCATGAGACACCGACAATTATTAAAATAAGATCCACGAACACAACCCTTAACATTTACGGCAGGTTACCCGTTCGATTCAACCTTGAGACAGAACCGAGGTTAGATTCGAAAGACTGGCATATCTCGATTACTAATATGCGAGTGACCCGTAAAACTCATTTCATATTTCTAACACAAACATGTCCATCACAACAAACAAAAGAACACGTGTCTAAAACAAGCACTGCACAATTGATTCACAATGTAATAAAGATGTCTTTTTGGAGAAAGTAACCAGAGACACAGAATTGCTAGGAACTACAATCAATCAACAATCCTTTTGTTCTGAAAAGCCAATCCAACCACGGGAAAAACGATGCTCAAATCGAGCGAGAGTAGGATTCGAGAGCAATAGATAGAAATAACTGAAAAAAATTGAATAGAATAGCTAAGCTATGATGCCTATGACGGAGCTATGAAGCAGCAGCAAACAGAAGTTGACTGACAAGTGAGTGTTGCCAGATGCCGTAATACAAAAAGCGGGAGCTGCGCCTGCAAAACGCGGATTTTTTAATTAAAATGCGGATTTGCCCAGCAGTGGGACATATAATAGGCTAAAAAAATCGACATCTTAATCCACTACCCCGACATTAGCGCAATAGCGCGCAAGTGTGATTAGTACAACTAGTGCTTCCGATGCGTTGTAAACGTTCGGCTGTTTCGTTCCTTTCCTTCGATGTTTTGAATTGACAAGATTTTATATTTCTAAGGCTATAATTTTATTCGTTCTCTGTATTCGGTTTGGAAAGAGAAAGACTCTGATAGTTTTAAATTTTCACTAGGATTATTAATTAATTTATAAGATTTTTTAAGATGTGCTTATTCTAAAAGGGCATAACTCCAAAACTACCACACAATAGATCCCTTACTTTTGTCTAGTCTCTATTAAAGAAAAGTGATGACGTAAATTTGACGTTGAGGTTGTTATCAAATTTAAAATTATTACAGTTCTTTTTCCTGGTGAAAAGGGCAAAGGGATCATATCTATTCTATGGTAGTATTGCTAAATTCAGATAAGTTTTTTTAATTTCTTGTATTCTTTTTTAATATGGAGAAATAAATTATAATAAATACAGGGTTATTTGTAATTCACTGACATCCTCTTAACCCTGAATTCCTATCACTCAAACAAATGTTAAGTTATGACAAAAGCCGTAAAACAAAAAACATTTGTTTAAGTGGTAGGAGTTTAGGGTTAAAAGGATGCTAGTGAATTACAAATAACCCTGTATTTTTCCGTGTTTGGGAGGCAAAACTCTTTCGATTCCTGTAGTAATTACCAGGCATTGAAAAAAATGAAATCTCGTCAATTTACCAGTTTTTCCACGAGCAAGTGGTAACATTTAAAAATTGTTCGTGTATATATTAAAAAAATAAATTGCATGCAGTTCCTCCGCGCGGAAGAACTGAAACTTCGTTATGTGGAAATGAAAAAGGCACTTATACATCAATATGAACCTTATTGCAATAACTTAAAGAACTAAATTTACTTATGTATCTATATGTGTTTAAATTACTCACTAGATGGCGCTTTTATCAAGTCTCATACATTTGCACAGACAGTATGAGTTCTGCATCGTACTGTCGAAGTTTTTAACATCCGTTAGTACATATACAATGCGAGATTGCTTCGTCAGTACATATACTAATGCTTTCATACCCCCTCCATGGTAGCGCTAAACGTTTAAGAGGATACGATGGCTAATAGACTTTTGAGAATTAGGTATTTTAATGAAATTCGCTGTCTCGCCCGAACCCCTCCGTGTCAGTACAGCGAGAGCGGGACAACTGCAGCTCAGACCGTTAATAGGCGCGTAAAATTGATGAAAACAGCATTTCGTAGTCCCCTGTTTTCTTCTCGAAAACTG
Organism: Archips crataeganus; assembly: GCA_947859365.1. Lineage (NCBI taxonomy): Eukaryota > Metazoa > Arthropoda > Insecta > Lepidoptera > Tortricidae > Archips > Archips crataeganus. The sequence continues at coordinate 10,822,581 of OX402064.1, forward strand.
GACCAATAAAATTATTTTTTTCAAAAATAATTAGAGGACAAATTTAGCAATGCCCATATTTTTTCCTTTTTTCGTTTATAAGAGGGGTTCTTTTCTGATGAGTGTCGGAAAATGACGTTTAAATTGGGCAATTTTTTCAGTTTTTGAAAGCTCATATTTCTTATGTTAATTGAAATATGGAAAAAACGAAACATAGGGGCATAGCTGTGGTAGATACAGATTACACAGTAAAAAAAATTTGGCTCTAAAGCCATTATTCAGGGAGGAAACACGGGACTACGTTTTTATGGAGAAATGGTGCGCATCGTATCCTCTTAAAGCAACCTTGTTGGAAGTCGCATTAGAAGTTTCACTTCAAAAAAGCGGATCCACGTTAGCTTAACGCGGATAGCGGGGCCAGTGGCAAAAACGCGGGTAAAAAACGGAAAAGCGGGGTGTCTGGCAACACTGAGCGGGAGCGTGAGCGAGCGGGACAAACAAGAGCTGGCCCTATACTACGAAGCGCGAAATTCGAACTTCGTTTCATGCCGTTCCGCTCACGCTAATGGTATTTATTACGAGAGTGAGAGGGACTTCGAATTTCGTAGTAACCCCCCAGGACTGACTCGTCTGGCCGGCTCGACTCGCATAGTGTTGCCGCTTAATTTTATTAATAACAAGCTACTCGCCCCGGCTTCGCAAGGGTGTACTACTAATTTAAGAAAAAACGACATTTTCTCTCATACATACCTTCTCTCAATAGCTACTAACTAACACAACCACAACAAAAACGTATTAGGGCGCATTCAAATTTGCGGCAAAGTGCCGCGCGGAGGCAGCGCGTCTGCAGCGCTGCGGCCGCGCTGCTGTCGCTAGGTTTGATACCTGGGAATCGTAGTGTTGTACATGTACTATCGCCCCAAGCGCCAGATAACCACCTTAAAGGCCCAGTTTGCGTGCAGTGGCTAGACATCTGTCCATAACAATTCCATAGCAATAAACATCAACGGCTGCAAGCAAATTTGTTTTGAAAATGGGTATCTGGTGTCTGGGGCGATGGTACATACAGCATACATAAGTTTCACGATGGACTCTGACGAAGAAACACTGCTGCGCAACGCGGGTGTAGCGCTGCAACCGCGCGTTTTTTTTTACACGCTTTATATTATTATTTATATGGATTTACAAAGCAGCGTTAGCAGCGCGGCCGCAGCGCTGCAGACGCGCTGCCTCCGCGCGGCACTTTTCCGCAACCGCAAATTTGAATGCGCCCTTAAGGTGCTGATACATTTGAGCATTCACTTGTAAGGGTATGCGCGCACGAGCAACTTTGTCTCCGCGACTATTTTATCAAGTCTATGGGTTAGTATGGAAGTGCGCACACTTAGCGCTGCGACTCCCAGGATACAAATACACAGACTTGATAAAATAGTCGCGGAGACAAAGTTGCTCGTGCGCGCATACCCTAACAGAACAGCGAGCATTCGCCGTTTTTAACTTTGTTCGTGTGATGCTCGCTAAAATGCTTCTTTTATTTTGTGATTTTACCTGTAATGTAACATTCGCTATATGCTCATTACAAGCGAATGCTCAAGTGTATCAGCACCTTTAGACAAATAGGTGCAGGTAGAGCTATGTAGTTGCGAAGTTATCGCGAACGTAAGTACTTACATTTTCTGCAGTTGATTATCTGCTAGACATATATGGTGATAATAGTAGATTGTACACCAAGGGGATAAAGCACTGCATTATGTCACGGGCGCGATATTGAATCCTGAGCGTATCGAGGGAGTCTAGATTTAACTCCGTACCCATTTTCAAAACAAATTTGCCGGTGACACGCACGCTGAGCACCAGCACCAGCACCAGCAGCAGCACGGGCTGCGCCGCCGCGACCAGCACGTGCACGAGCTGCGCGCCGGCCTGCACGCCGGGCGATTTTGAAATTAGACTTTAAGTGCATACCAATAAGAACTACGAGAAGTGAGAATCACATTACTGCCCGGCGGGTTATAATGAAATTCAGTACAACATTACTGCCCGGCGAAAACCAAGGGCTATAATGACTTACTTTGAGAGAGGTTTGCATGATATATAATAAGGCATTGTCGAGCAGGTGGTGTGAAAATTATTTTTCTCAAACATGCTATGAAATATTGACATTATGTTCCTTATAATACGCCACGAAGTGTCACGTTGCAGGTGCGGCTAGACGAGAGGTCAATAATGGAATTTCATACAACATTGCTGGCCAAGGCCAGCAAAGTGATCGTCTATTGTTTCATGTGACACAGCACCATGACGATTACAGGTCTATGGCATCATAGCATTTTAGCCATTAAAAAAAAACTATAAGCAATATTTGCGTTTTGGTTCTATGACATTCTGCCACTACGCTTTTTTAAGGTATGGTAAGATGATGATGATGATGATGATGATGATGATGGTGGTGGTGATGGTGATGGTGATGGTGATGGTGATGATGATGGTGGTAATGGTGATGATGATGGTGGTGGTGATGGTGGGTGATGATGATGATGGTGGTGGTGATGATGATGATGATGATGATGATGATGATGGTGATGATGGTGATGATGATGGTGATGATGATGGTGATGATGGTGATGATGATGGTGGTGGTGATGATGATGATGATGATGGTGATGGTGATGATGGTGTGGTGATGATGGTGTGATGATGATGGTGGTGATGATGATGATGATGATGGTGGTGGTGATGATTATGGTGGTGGTGGGTGATGATGATGATGATGATGATGATGATGGTGGTGGTGATGATGATGATGATGATGATGGTGATGATGGTGTGATGATGATGGTGGTGATGATGATGATGATGGTGGTGGTGATGATGATGGTGGTAGTGGGTGATGGTGATGATGATGATGGTGATGATGGGTGATGATGATGATGATGATGATGATGATGATGATGATGATGATGATGATGATGCATGTTTGAGAAAAACTTTATACAAGCCTTGGCCACGAACAGGGATTGCCGGCCTCGTATCTCTAGATGGCCTCGCTAACACTCGGCCATCTATAACTACTCGGCCGGCAATCCCCTATTTCGCGGCCGCTGCAGTAATGTACTATTTCTCAAACATGCTATGTAATGAACTAAAACAATTACTTTGCTCACCCGCGACCTTACAATAGTTACGTTTATGCAAGAAATGTGCGTTCATGCAGTTCCTCCACCTCCACACTGTACGAACACACACAAATCACATAAACCCAACCATCACCACCACCAAGCTACACTGACGCGTTTCGAACCCAACCAGAGCTCATCTTCAGAGTTACCACAACCGTATGCTATGCTACCAAACGTTAAACTAACAAACCAAAACAAATGTTTTAACTTGTCACTGTAACTTCTCAAGTACCCACCCAAGTGTCCACAGTGGAGGAACTGCATGAACGCACATTTCTTGCATAAACGTAACTATTGTAAGGTCGCGGGTGAGCAAAGTAATTGTTTTAGTTCATTAATATGGACCTCCGCAAAGTAACGCCTGATTCAATAAATTATGCTATGTAATGTTTACGTTGTGTTCCAAATAATAGGCCGGGACGTATCACGTTGCGGGCGCGGTTAGACAACTGGTATGTAATGGATTTTCATACAAAATTGCAGGCCTTGGCCGGCAATGCGATCGTCTATTGTTTCATGTGATACAGCACCTTGACGTTTATAGGTCTATGGCATCATAGCAATTAGCCATTTAAAAAAAAACTATAAGCAATTAACGACCGCTTTAGCCTAGTTGGTAGTGACCCTGCCTACGAAGCAAGAGGTCCTGGGTTCGAATCCCGGTAAGGGCATTTATTTGTGTGATGAGCACGAATATTTGTTCCTGAGTTATGGATGTTTTCTATGTATTTAAGTATTTATTTATCTATATAAGTATGTTTATCGTCGTCTAGTACCCATAGTACAAGCTTTGCTTAGTTTTGGACTAGGTCGATTTGTGTAAGATTGTCCCCTAATATTTATTTATTTATTTATTTGCGTTTTGGTTCATTATGATATTCTGCCACTACGCTTATTTAATAATAAGGTAATGGTGATCTGCCTAGAGAAATATTTCACCATCAACATCACCATCACCATCATCATCATCATCGTCATCATCACCATCATCCATCATCATCGTCATCGTCATCATCATCACCATCATCATCGTCATCGTCATCATCATCATCATCATCATCATCATCGTCATCATCATCGGCATCGTGGTCATCATCATCGGCATCGTGATCATCATCACCATCATCATCGTCATCACCATCATCATCATCGGCATCGTCATCCATCACCATCATCATCGTCATCATCATCATCATCATCGTAATCATCATCATCATGATGCCGACGATGATGATGATGATGATGATGATGGTGCATGTTTGAGAAAAGCACTAAGCCTCGGCCGGAACAGGGGTTACTTACCGCCGGAACTTAGATACTCGGCCGGCAACCCCTTACGTCCCGGCCTCTGCAGTAATGTACTAATTAATGCACTTCATGGAGATAAGAGTGAATACCCTCTTCAGATAAAGCCCCCCCTCTCACCCTCTCCATTACCCTCTTCATTATGATAAAGTAACTGATAATAAAATAGATACATAAATTGTAATCGCAACCCGTGTCTCAGCACTATGGTGGTATCGTAGCGAAAAATAATTACCCACCGTACCACTGGGGTATGGGCGGTGGTACGGTGGGTCAGAAGGGTTTCAATCGACGAAATCGACTCGACTATGCAGCGTTCTGGAAGCTTTGCAAGATAAGATTTTACTAGAGATTTTTTGATATCTACTTTTGTTTGCTGACCAGAATTTAAATAAAAATCTGCGTAAAAACGCGTGATTGCACTAATCGTGTGCTTCGAAAGGTATCAAATTACTGGTGGAATAAAAAAACTTGTTTAGGAGGATCAAGTTTTAATTGTCAAATCATATCAAATAATGTTTTACACCAAAACTTGAGTTAATAAAATACAAATACAGTCAGAAATAAAATATTTGCACGTGTAACTATAGCACACACGATTTACTGTATTTTTTGTATCAAGAAACTGTATTACAATCGAAATGCATTCAGAATACCATATAAAAAAACCTTTCTATGAAGTCCAACAACAAATTTAACAATAATAAACAATTTGATTCCACTTGTTTCATACTTACAACTAAATATAATATTGTAGTAGTAATATCAACTAATCTTAAGACCAGAGTTTGGACGGATAAAGAAACATAATACCTAAATTATATTACTGAAAAAAGATACTACCTTTTTAAGTAGTAAATCTGAGTCTACTGCGCTTGTTTTTCTCTACAAAACTCAAAAATATGCAAATAACGTCTACACAAAAGTTGTGGCATTAATATTACATAGTTATAAACTCATTCCACTTTTAATTTCATAGTTATGTGTAGAGGAAAATGCAGAACAGCCACTTTTTATTTAGCGTATTTTTAGGTTTTGGAATAACAGTCGCTGTGGACCTAGTTTTATATTGCAAGGCATAGCTAAACCGTTTAAATGACTCCTCGCCCGCGGGGTATAGAGGCGCGGGGGTAGACGACAAAGGGGGCCGAGAGAGGTGCCGGCAGGCACACGAGGCGCGCTCTCCGCCCGCACCTCTATCGGCCCCCTTTGTCGTCATACCCCCAGCCCCTGTATGTACCGCGCGGGAGAGGACTCATTTAAACGGTTTAGCTATAATAATGACTAAGGATAAGGCGACGGACGCAAGGCACGTTTCACAAACATTGTTGTAGGTACCTAAGGCACATTTTGCTAGAAAATTGTAGAAATCTGGTTCTATTGCTTGGCCTCGTAGCTGAACGATGTGAGACTTTAACATTTGGTAGTCAAATTTTTTCAAGGTGGTTATTACTGTAAGTGTATGAAATGTATTGGTTGCAAAGGTTTCACTCTTACTGCCTTAACTCGCCATTTATTGCATAAACCTCTAGGTTTTATTTTGTAGTGGCTTAATAATGTATAATACACCTATGTAACTACCCATTACATATATCGAATAAGTCAAAAAAACAGTCTCCGAAGCCTTAACTCAGAAGTATTTAACATGGACTTAAGCATGCATCCTTTTCGCACACGCTAATTGGTTTGAAGGAGATATATGCTATGTCCGTGGCGAAATGCAACTTTTGAAGCCTATTGAACGATACTGGTATTAAATGGGTCATCATTGACATACCAAGGTTGCAGCCAAGCTCTAAAAGGGTTTCGAATTTTATAACAACTTGAAAACGAAACATAAATATAGCATCCTATATTAATAATGTGATGGTCTTGTAACAAGCCTGGTGGGTTTATTTATTTTAGGAATGTATATTTACAATACTGCGTATAAACTTAACTTAGGACTAATTTATAAGTATTCATGTTTATCATATTGCAACTAAACTTAACATTAAAATGTAAATATAAAATGAATTGCATGCAAATATACAACAAGCGTTATATGTATAAAACATTCTCTCATATCAACACTTTGTGCTGGTAGTTATAATAATATTTACAATGTGTAGAATAATAATATGTATTGATAAAGAACTTGGTTCAAGGACAATATACACGTGATTTTATTGTAAAAATGTAAAATAAAAAATTATATACTCTTATTTAAATTTCCAATCAAGATTGGACTTGCCGCGATCTAATAATACTATGTAAAAAATAAGTAATCTAAAATTGTGTTCTGAGATATGCAGAGACTCATAATTAATTTAAAGGTGCTAAAATAAAACTATACATGTCACAAAAGAGGTGTGCGATGTGTTTAGAAAATTGCTCATAAATATTTATAATTATTTGTAAGGTCAAAGTAACTTTATCAAAACCAACTGAGATTTCTAGATCTCAATAGCCGAGTCTCCACTGAGGAAACTGCCTCGCGAGGCAGCCATTTTCGGCGCGATTTTGAACCTTGTGTCGAACAAAACTTTTCCTCATGCGCTAGCCTCGCGAGGCAGCTCGCTCAGTGGGGACCCATCTAATGCCTTTATTGCCTCGAGTTAAATTAAAACAAATGTATACATGTCACAATCCACTAAACATATACTACCAACTATATGTATGTTAACACGTTACTCCAGTCAGTTAAGTAATGTGAAATTGTAAACATAGATATTGCAAGTATTGCTGTAAGCAAATGTGACGCACCTACAAATATTTTCCAAAATATACAAGATAGCCTTAAGATAGCATAACTCCCACTATTATATTTATTACAAGACGAATAAAGGCATTTCGTGATTTCTTAAACTTTAAAAAACACATTACTACGTCTAGAAAGACGTCCAGAAGGACATATCTGAAAAAGATCTTATATGTTTGTAAAGAGTTCTTTAAAATTGGTCAATTGTTGTGAGATTCACATTGTATTATCTTATTTTATTATTTTTAATGATATAAAATGACTATGTTGATCCCTAAAGGCGATGAGAACCAAATACAGATTATTAATATTTATAACCTTTACATACAGTTTGTAAGTAAAGTGGAGTATGATGGAATGTCATACTTTTTATTAACTTTTGGTACTTTTTTGGGTCAATCTAAAATTAGATTAAATATCAAATAATTTAAGATGAACCAAACGTAAAAAAGTACAAAAAAGTTAATAAAAGACACCAACACACATCATCATACTCCACTTGGCCATCAACCAGTGTCAGCATTGCTCTTCATTAAGTTACATACTGTAGTAATGCCTGAAAAGTTTCTGCTCATAGATAACTGGCTAAAGTTTAAGAACCATGTCTTCATATTATGGAAAATCGGACATAAACAGCGATATGTTTTTTGGTTGGATCAGATTTAGCAATTTATCTCGTCGCTTTCGGTCACTTCAACGTGCCTTTTGTTTCTACTCAATTTACCTACTTAACACATTTCCCTTAAATTAATGTTCGCAAATACATGTTCAGTGCTAAAGCTACGTATAATCGCTGTGAACTGTCTTGAAGATTTTCTCTAACTCACATTTTCACAGAGATGTCATTTAGTACATACAACCTTGTTAAAGCACAGTATTATACACCCAGTAATCACAAATAAGTTTAGTTTTTAATTTAATTTAATTTAATTTATTTTGTTTATTGTAAATATTTCAATCTGTTAAGTAGTTTTAGGTGATTACGATTAGATGATACTATTATTTGTGATTGCTTATGTTAACAAATAAGTTTTGTTAAAATACAAATCTATATAAATAAAAATGAATCACCGAAATGTTTGTACGCGCATAACTTCCGATCGACTGCAGTCGAATTTGGTGCACCAAATTAGATATTTTTTTTTTGTTGCGTTTGTTACTGTCAGGAGAAGGTTTTTATGAAAGAAATTTTAGAAAAAATAGAACGGAGGCGAAGCCGCGGGGTATCAGCTAGTATATAATAAATAATAGATTTACACCGGACTTTAACTTTAACGTATGTACCAAATTTTAAGTTCAAGTCTTTCCGACCTCAGCCGACAAACAAAGAAACAAATAAATAGGTGAATAAATAAACAAAGTGCAGTAAAATAAAAGTTTTTAAAACGCATCGAATTGGCAACATAGTTACTCGTTAAGTCAACTTAAGTCTTGTGCGTTGTTTATAACTTAACTTTCTGGATTTAATCGTATCAAAGATTAACAATTGGCTAAGTAAAGTTTTGAAGAGGTGCTAATTATATTTTTTTTCGACAGTCGGCGTTCTGGAGATCGTGAAACTGCAGCTGCTTTATTTTTATCTCCTATTGTTTACTGGAAATATTTTTTTAAGTGTTCGAGATGACATTTGTGAGATTTTACGGCTGACAAGCGGTTCGTGCTCAGTACTAAGAAGAAATAGAAAAAAAAACGAAGTCAACTGTCACTTCTGTCAATGTCAAATCGTTTGCGTTTCGTTTGCTTTGCGGTTTGGTGTGCTCGGTGTGATTTTTGGACTATTTTTATCGACCTCCGCATAAAATCCGGACTTTCAATTTTATCGCATTTCTCTACGACCTATGCACGTTAATTGGATCACGATTGAATACTTTCGATCACTATTTTGGAACTGCTTCTTGGACATCGCAAAGCAAACGAAACGCAAACGGTTAGATTTCATTTGACATTGACAGAAGCGACAGTTGACTTCGTTTTTTTTTCTATTTCTTCTTAGTACTGAGCACGAACCGCTTGTCAGCCGTAAAATCTCACAAATGTCATCTCGAACACTTAAAAAAATATTTCCAATAAATAAAAGGAGATAAAAATAAAACAGCTGCAGCTTCTTAGTGTTGAAGTCGACCACTGTCGAAAAAAAATATAATTAGCACCTCTTCAAAAAACTTTACTTAGCCAATTGTACAGAGATGAGAGCTGTAAAAAGTGAGTTATAGTAAGTACAGGATATTCACAGACGATCACTATCGCGGTCAACTGATATCGCCTTAAAGCCGGCGCAGACCAATGCGTGTGCGTGTCACGTCACGCACCAGTTGTACCTAATAAATTAAACTGTAAGAAATATGGCGCACATGGTGTGCCATTATTCTTACAGTTTCATTCATTACAACTAGTGCGTGACACGCAGACGCAGCTGGTCTGCACCGGCCTTTAGTTTCCACGTCGTATTCGAACTAAACTTTCACAAAACAGACAAACGGCAAATTAACACATACACATAATTTTTAGTTAAATTGTATCTAAGCACTATACCTCAGTGCTGTGCGTCTGTATACGCACTTTCTTCTGACTGCCGTTTCTGTTGAGGGTAGGTGAATGGCCCGAGTAGCCGGGGTTGTGTATGCCCAAGCCTCCTGGTTCGCCCTCCCTGGGGCGTGGTTTCTTTAGTGAGGAGCGGAGGGGTGATCTGGTGATTGTGCTAGCGTCGGACATGCCTGTGAGTGTCGTGGCTGTCGTGTTCATAGAAGCTACGCTGCCGTGGCCGTTCGTGCTGTACGGCTTGCCGGATGCGTCTGTCATCGATATGCCTGGAATCAGGAGAATTTTCTGTTATTTAACGTATGTATGTACAAAAGAAGCCAGAATATGGAAGATTTTCTGATCACAGGAGGCTCTCAGTGATGGTAATAATAATAATTACCCATTCAATGTTATAAGCAGGCTACCTACAATTAGGAGCATACTAGTAAAAAAGTCAAGTCAAACCTCAAGTTTATCGTAAGTCATTATTTTACTTTGTATAATTAATTCAATTGTTCAAATTTAATAAATTATATTTTTAAACAGCAAATACTACTGTTATAGCAAAAAAATGTTTCCAATTCATTTAAGAATGCTGTGTTTTTGTAGATTATCTACTAAATGTGGCACTTTGGCACCTACCTAAGTAGATCTCAACTCTCTTGCAACGAAATTGACAAACACGCATATTCTTAAAGTTTAATTAGGCTCCCATTTTCGCTGGGATTAAATACAAGTATATCAAATAAATTGTACCCTGAACCGTAACGGGTTTGTGACTACACTAAAAAATACTGGCTAGTTAAAGTTAGCTCAACAATCTAGTGACGTACCGCGGCCCTCCTTGAAGCCGGGGTTGTTGATGGTGGTCGCATTGTCCCCGAGGGGGTCGGTGGGGTCGCCGCCAGAGCGCCGCGAGAACAGAGCGTCGTACACCGACATTATGAACAGCAGCGAGTTTATCACTATACACACTATCTGAAATGACATGAAGAATACATTTAATTGAAAAACATATCTTTTCCAGATATTGATGTGACTATCGTCAAGGGGGTTTCACTCCGCAGTTTAGGTATCACAGAAATAATAATAAAGAGGATAGAAATGCCTTAGTTGCTATTTTCTTCCGGAACTCGTGTCGCTGTTTCATCCCCTCTACTTACTGTGTTAATGCACACATGCAAAAGACCGGAACCGTACTACGCAATCACGCACACAATTACTAATATTTTTGCTTACAAACAATTATGAACCTTACACCTTAGAGATAGCGTTGAATAACACTCAACGTAAGTCATACCCACATTTACACAACGGCGCCATTTATTGGCCGCGTCGGCATTATGTCTGTACTAGTCATAACCTGTTTGTTTGTCCGTACCACGAACTTTTGTGCAAGACGGAAGGGTTATCAAAAATTACTTTACATTGCTGCGTATAATTCAAAACGACCTGCGTTTTTATGGGCATGAGTAGCAATGGTATATGAAGTTTCGTGTTAATAACGTGTAAACCAATATTTCATAATGAAATATTTTCTCAAGTTGTATTTTGATATAAACCGCATTATTACATTAAATTAATACATACCAATGAAATGTAATCCCCTTATTAGTGTAATTACACAGTGTGGACGAGTTTCCGCAATTGCTAATGCTGCAAAACACCATTATAAAGCACTTGTTGTCATACCCACGTTTCAAATAGCACTGAGCCACAAGTCGCGCGCTTGTGACCTACGAGTCACAAGCGCGGCGCCAAGGTCACGCGTCTAAGGCACTTCTATCCTCTTTATTATTATTTCTGTGTTAGGTATGTTCGGCCGGCGCGCCTCCCGGGCAGGTGTATGGCAGTAGGTGGTCGCTCGGCTTTCGGCTAGCACAATAAGTTTCAATTTCGCGTGCAAGCAGTTAACGGTCGTAAGAGTAGGCAAATTTTTATACCCAAAGCCCAAAGTTGGCTTTTTCTCGAGAGTGGTCCTTCTGTACGCTAGTACTATTAGAAATTAGAAAGTAGTAACAGTAAACAAATTAAAAGCGTGATTAAAAGATATTTTATGAGAGATATATTTGAGAGGGAAGGGACGGATGCGCACTCAGACTTAGGTTATATGTAAGTTAAAACAAAAAAACTGCATGCATGGGAAATCATGATTTATATAATAAATTTACTATCTACTCGTATTGTATAATTAGGCTAATTACGCGTGAGCAACTCAGTCTTTCGCTAACCGAGGCCACGCAAAATCCTTAAAATTAGGATTAGGACTCGTTTTGCATGTTTTATGAAATGTTCTTTGCTTGAAATAAACAGCTTTAAATTTTTTTTATTTTTTTTTATTAGTTATTCTGTGCTATCGTTAGCAGAATTTTATGGGTTCACAACTGCAAAGATGACTTCAAAGTGAAAGCACACTTAGACATATGACTTTGTCAAATTATTTTGTATGGGGACAAACATGCCTCCATACAAAATGTCTCAACATAGTTGCTGAAGATGTTGACTTATTTTATTGTACTCTGAGTGAGTTCACAAAGGTTGCATTATTTAAGATATCTTACTGTAATTAAGTTTAATTTAAATTGTAATATTTGGCTACATTATCGCATTAGGCAACGCCTGTAATGATAATTGTTTAAATGTTTGAATAAATAAATAAATAAATAAATGTTAAACATACTACATGTGATTATTTAAAAGCGAAAACACTCACTTTTTCACTTTTTTCTCACTTTTTCGCTTTTAAATAATCTTAGATCGGTGAGCAGCCGTACTGCTAATAAAATAAATAATACTACATGTGATGGTAGGAGAACTGATGGCCGTTGGGCCTAACTAGTTCTTGACTGGGCCCATGTACCGGAAGACACAGCGTGGGTAGACCCCCCTCCCACATGGTAAATAATAATAAATAAATATAAAAATAAATAAATATCACGGGACAATTCACACCAATTGACCTAGTCCCAAAGTAAGCTAGGCAAGCTTGTGTTATGGGTACCAGGCAACGGATAAGCATACTTATATATATAGATAGATACATACTATACATATTAAACACCCAAGACCCCAGAACAAACATTCGTATTTTTCATACAAATATCTGCCCCAAGACGGGAATCGAACCCGGGACCTCAAGCTTCATAGTCAGGTTCTCTAACCAGAAGAATATATTTATTGACCAACCAATGAAGTTACACAGTGCACTAAATTACAAAATACACAATGTTACTTAAATGATAGAGCATCTATCTGACATACAGCGGCTTTCGCACTAGACTCTGGGTCTGTATTGCGAGTACCAATATACGGGGTGCTAACAAATTAGGTAACAATATTTCTATGGCTTACTCTTCTCATCAAAGCAACTCACTTTTAATCTAACAACTATTTAAAATCTGAAATAAAAAAAAATCTCGATTTTCCATTACTAAAACAGTACTTAATCCATTGGATGGATATGTATGAAAAGTATGCGTTTTTTTTTTAAATTTTGAATATTGGTTTGAGTGAAAGTGATTTGTTTTGATGAGTAAATTACGCCCTGGAAATATTGGTACTTAATTTATTAGTACCTTATATACGTGGACGTCTTTCGGCTGATGATGGTGATGCTGAACGACAGGCAATTGCAAGGGACTGAGCGAGCTGCGTTGATGATGATGATGATAATAGTCATGATCACGACTTACCTGGACATAAAAAGCCTCTCCTCTCGTGACGTAAAAACCTCGGTCATCGCCCTGGACCGCGAAGAGACCGGCTGCTGCTATAGACAGCAACGCTGGAATAAAATATAGTAACTTTTAATGTTTTATTTAGACTGTTAACCTGGAATATGCGGTTCGGTCTAAGATCTTTTCCATATCACATAGCATAGCCGACTAGGAGTAGTATAGTTGACCAGGTAAATGCTTTACCATTTTTTGTGACGGTTCCTACAGCTGAATAAAAACAATAAGGCTGACTGTCACATTGAATTGTAAGTAAGTGAAATTAGCCTTTGATGTTTTAAGCCAAACTGATATTGAACCTTAGGTAAAGGAATTCCGTGGTCGACTGTACGAGTAAAATATTGTATTAGTAGTCTCAGAATGTAAATCAAATAAAATGCCACAATCATGGGGCAGACTCAGACTGACACTAATCGATGCTTATAGTGGAGTGGCACATTGTGGTAGTTGCACAGAAGTAATAAAAAGAAGAATAATAATGTGACCGCGCATATGGCTAAAAAGCCATTATGTATTGTCTCAGCTCAGTCTGCAAGGAATTTAACCGCGGAAAAAATGGATTATTCTCATTACAGTGTAGAAATGTTGGTTCAAAAAGGATTAAGTTTCAGTCTCAGAGACTGTTAGTACTGGAAAGCTATAATTTGGCATGAATATATATATCAGTCATGCCGACAAAGTGATTGAATAAAAAAAAATAAAAAAAATTTTTTTAGGGTACCTCCCATAGACGTAAAGTGGGGGTGATTTTTTTTTCTCGGCTAACCCTATAGTGTGGGGTATCGTTGGATAGGTCTTTTAAAACCATTGCGAGTACCGTAATCTATTAATAATCCAAGAAAACACGAAAACAGTGCTTATTAATAGCGGGAGAGGTTTTCAGTGGCTAAATCGATTGTGGAACGATTTATTTGAAATACGGCCATTATACTTGCCATATCATTATAGTGCATGCAATGCTACTTTTGAATTGCCCTAACAATATGGGGATTCAAAAGAGTCTGTAGAATTTTTAGGCCCGTTTAAAAAAACTTAGAATCAGGGGTCGTATTGTCTAACTCAATCGGAATCACAATCGTTTCTTCCACTTCTTTGTGTCTCACGGTACTTTGTGTCGCTTTTATTGGTTTCTAGGTGGTTTGAGCGGTTATTTTTTGTGACAAGACAAGACTCTATAGAATAACATAGTATACACCGTGAAATTTTAGTGATTGTTTTCCCGAAACGAGGTGATTTAGTTTCAATTGTACAATCGATTTATAATAACTATTTTGACTAGAGTCAAAAATCCAATTGTGAAAAACGAAAGTCGAAAATTACCGCAAACCAATAGTAACGCTTCGTTGGTACAAGTAGAGTACGATCGTGCGATAGGTTAGGTACCAACGAAGCGTTACTATTGGTTTGTGGTCATTTTCTACTTTCGTTTTTCACAATTGGATTTTTGACTCTAGTCAAAATAGTAATTATAAATCGATTTTACAATCGAAACTAAATCACCTCGTTTCGGGAAAACAACCACTAAAATTTCACGGTGTATATACAAAAACAGTACAGTCTCGAGTAAGGAAAGGAAGTTCTTATGGGTATCGAGAATACCAACACGTTAGTCACCGCTGTGGCTGTGACGTAAAATTACGTGAGCTTGATGCCTTAACTTTCTAGACTTTAGCATCATGTGTCACAGTCATAAAAAAACACGTATATTAGGTGGCCTTTACTGCAAATTGATTGAAATTTGATACTGCAAATTGTATCCCATAAACTGCGCATCCAACAGAACTAGATGAGTATTTATCTATAGGGTGTGCGAAAAAAAATTTATTCCACCGTAAGATTTTGGGTGAATCAGCTTTTTCTTGCCATCAATTGCTATGGTTACACAAATTTTGTATCCTAGACCTATTTTTCTATGAAACAGTATGAAGATGGTCACTTGGACAACCGGACACAGAGTAAACAACACAAAAAAGTTCATTCCTTAGCCGGTTTTGTACATTATGGGTTCCTAGCCAATAGACGCGACGAAGTCTCTGCGCGCTCGTGACGAAATCGTTGCGCATTCGCGGCGAACTCGCTACGCGTTCGTTTCGCTTATAAATCGTCCGCAAATAGCCAGTGTGATAAGGTTCTTAGGGCTACTACGAAATTCGAAGTTCGTATCATACTGTCTCTCTCTCTTCTATTAAATACAATTAGCAAGGGCGGGACGGCACTTACCGGCTAACAGCGCCAGCGCCAGTTTGACCATCACGAGGTGTGTGTACTTTAGGCCGACGCGCTCCTTCGAGGAGATCATTGCGAGCTGGAGTACAGAGAGTACGCAGAACACGCCGAGGATCGAGGTGCCTATCGCCCCGACCACACCCGCTATGTGGACTGCCGCTGGAATGAGAAAATGATTTATTGAGTTTTTATCGATTAATAATAATAATAATGATAAAATCTTTATTTCGAACAGCACTGGTCTCTAGATGTTAGTAACAATTATGCACTTAATGTTAGTAATCTAATCATTGAAAAGATGTCAAAATTAAAAAATAACAAAATAATAATGGGCTATAAAAAAGAATATATATTAACTAGCTGTTGCCTGCGACTTTGTCTACGAAGAATACTTTTAACACAATTCCACGGGAAATATACAAAAAAGCGAGAAATATAAAAGTATCATGCGTTAATACAGGGTGTTACAAAATTACCCGTAATAACTGAAGGGTACGGAAGTACTCCAGTAAAGAATTAAAGTAGTATATATTTTTTTTAGAAAAAAAAGAACAGCGCGCAAAATTACAGTTTTATTTACTGTTCATGGGGTTTCAGGCTTTAGGGGTTACTTTGTAACAGCCTGTATAATCCAACATATAAACTATCTGTGCTAAATTTCATCAAAATCCGTTGAGCTGTTCTTGTGCGATGGAGCAACAAACATACAAACATTTTCATTTATACCTAAGTTAGTTTAGTAAGATTGCATTGAATTTAAATATCCAGCTTCCACTTGTTTGTTTCCACCTGCTACGATCCTGACATACATCTTTCGCTTCCACAACACTCATTAGTTTTTTCATACATGCTCGCCGGTTTCGGGTACTCTTACCCGTATGCTTAGTATAAGTTTTACTTCACCAAAATACTTCTCGATCGCGTTTACGTAAAAATTTCAATTCTATGGAAACATAGACGCGCGGCCGCGGAGGCGCTGTCCATGTTTCCCTAGTAATTGATTTTTTTACGTATACGCGTTCGAGAAGTATTTTGGTGAAGTAAAACTTATACTAAGCGTACTGTACCTCTACCATGAGTTTACACTAGTTTTCAGTGACCGTACTCGCTAGCGACGGCGTAAATGATTTGTATGGAGAATTGTACTTCCGTAAGTGACCGCTAGAGGCGCTGTACAAATCTCCATACAAATAATTTATGCCGTCGCTAGCGAGTACGGTCACGTAAACTCATGGTAGAGGTACTGACCCTTCTTCAAGACATCCTCAATCTGATCATGGAATGTCCTTCTTGGTCTCCCTCTTCCTACAATTCCATCTATACTCGCCTTATGCATCTCTTTCGTAATTATTCCTTCATCCATCCTCTCCACATGCCCAAGGTAACCAATTTAACATTCCTTTCTCTATACGAGTCAAAACATCATCTTTCATGCCACAACGTTCCCTTATTAGACTATTCCTCATTCGGTCACTCAAGTTCACACCAATCACACTCCTCAATGCTCTCATTTGCACAGCATTTATCCTACTTTAATTTAATTACTTAATTGTTCTAAAACTGTCCAATCCACAAAAAAAATCAAACATTTGCTTAACAGTAGACATTGGCACAAATTTGCGTCAACGCACGGTAGTCTACCAATTCAAATAAGTCTTCAAGACTTAACATTTATGAGAGTAGAGATGTTGATTTGAGAGGGTACATACAGGCGACGGAGGCAACTTTTTCTCACTTAAATCTTTCACATTACAAATGGCCACATAAATATTCACACTACTGCAACGTAATTTTTTTAACTCTTAACTCACAAAGTCACAGTTTTCACTCTTTTTTATTTAATGAAAGCTTGAAATTGGCGAACCCGACAGCTGAGTGACAAAGCCTGACTGACTCGACGCGAAAATACTTTCCTAACTCACTTTGTTTCACAGACCGGCCACTTAATGTATGAACATGGGTTGCTAAATATTTTACATAAACCTTAAACTGCTAGCTGTAACAATTATTATAATGGCACAGCCAGTGTAAAAAAGTTCTAGCACCATTTTGACGACTTGTTTGCAATTAAACATTTCTGCAAAATATGAGAAACAACAAAAAAACAAACTCAGTTTTATAGGTTAAGTATGAAGTATCTTTTTCTATTTATTTTTTTATTTTCTTCAACTTCATTTTTTATTACTTTTACGGTCATCCCGTGAAACCATATATTTCAAACTAAATACAAACTGAAATATAGATGCACAAAAAAAACCCCAGAAAAAAGACCAATGCTGGGAATCGAACCCTAACTTCTAGACCAGTGATGGTGTAGGGGTAAGCACGCAGCACGGAACGCTGAGGACCTGGGTTCGATTCCCAGCATTGGTCTTTTTTCTGGGTTTTTTTCTGTGCATCTATATTTCAGTTTGTATTTAGTTTTTTTTTTCAGTTTTATAGGTTAAACTGAATTTTATCTGTGGTTTAATAATTATTTGACTTATGATGTTGGTAGTTATGCGTCATTTAAAACCGTGACTAATAATAGTCATAACATCAAGAAATTACTTAAAAAGTAATTATACTGGTACCATGATTTTTACTCATCATTATATTGTTTATGAGTATGCTGGTAATAAATAGTTATGATTTGATCACTAACCATTAAAAATAATGTGATATACTGATATTATATAGTTCCTGTATAAAAGAAGCTAAATTATCTCCCTTAAATTGAACGAGATATTGCTTGGGATAGTGCAAAATCCACTTATCTACCATGCGTAAATACCGTGTATCTGCACTACATGAAGTTTTACAGGGGATGGTTGGTCATATTTAATTTATTTTAAAGAATTAGGAGTTAAAATTGGAAATTGGCTAAATTTGTCAGATACGCGGAGTTATCCAATGTCAGTTAAGCTGATTTGAACTATCGCCCTACGATATCTTATAATACCATTTGATTAAACCTAAAACCATAAGGTTTATATGTGCCTGTTCATTTTTGTACAATAAAGTACCTATTTATAAATACATATCAGCTACATTTCGTTTATCAACGTAAAAATCAGAAATGATAACGTGTTGTCTGGAATATACATAATTAATTAATTTATATATACGAACAAGGAAAATTTGTCCAAGTTCAAAATGTGTGCGTGCTTTAAAAAGAGGATAATGTGAGTACATATTTGGGTCACATTTCAAGGCTGCCCAGTGCCCATAGTGTTTACATGCTTCAGGTCATTTGCGACAGTTGTCAGCGCACTAATGTTGTGTAATTTAGAGCAAGCATAAGTTATACTGGATTTGCATGAAAATTACATAACGTGTAATGGACACTGAGTTCACTATCTCCATGTTTCGTGTATGTTTAAGTGTGCAAAACCACGAGACATGTTGTTGCTTTTCAAAACTATGAAATCTTACAATTTTAATACCAGCTACTAAGTAGAAGATTAAAAAAACCGGTGTATTACGACGTGTTTAAGGTTATCAGTCATCAGAGTGATTATTTGCACATTTTCGAATGTTGGCACTTAAATGAGGGTTTCTGTGGCACGCTATTATTTAAAAGTTGGCGCCAATTATATTGAGGTCCTTTGACAACTTGAACATTTGTTTCACTCACGTTTGGGATTGCTTCATAACAAAATTAGCTGTTTCGCGCGACTCCGTCTGCGAAGAATTTGTTTATCCCGCGGGAACTGCAATATTCTGGGATAAAATCTATCCCAGGTCCTTCCTAGGATCTCCATACTAAATGTGTCGTCATGATTCAGCGGTTCATGGCCGGCGCAGACCAGATGCGTGTGCATCTCACGCACGGCACACCATGTGCACGCATCTAGTGCGCCATTATTCTTACAGTTTAATTTATTACAACTGGTGCGTGTGAGTAACGTGCGTGACACGCACACGCATCTGGTCTGCGCCGGCCTTTAAGCGTGAAGAAATAACAGATAGACACTTTCGCATTTATAATAAGTGGTATAAGTAAGGATGAGTCAATCCCAAGTAAGACTGTAACGTCAAACAAACCTCACGAAACTGTTGTATAACTGGCTAATCAAAATATTTAAACTTATTATTCTTTTATATGCATTGTATTCTATCTGATGTACTTATGTCACTTCAATAAACAAACATAACATACATAACATATGTTTGTTGCAACATACATAACGAGCTTGGGCAGCTAAAAGCTGATCATAATTAACATTGATTGATATTTGATTGTATTAAATAAATTGATTGAATAAATATGTTATTGTTGATAAAATATACTTATTGTTATAAACAAAGTCTAATACAACATTCGTTATCAGCACGAAACTCTATTTTTAACTGAGTATTACTTATAAAAACTATATATTCTTATTAAAAAGTGAATCTACTAGTTTTTTCCTGTATGTGCATTTATAAATTATGAAAATCTGTAAAAATTTTCAATAGTTCACGAAGATATTTTCATATTATTTTTGTTGACATCGAACAGCTGTGCGTGTATCATGTCAAATAATTCGATTACTGGTATAAAACCACTTATAAACAGAGACGGTTATTCCGTATGGAAATTCAAAATGCGTATGTACCTTATGCATGAAGAGTTATGGGAGACGATCATCGGATATTCTGAAGGTAGTAAAATTTCTACTGAGATAAAATCACGTAACGATCAAAAGGCGTTATCGAAAATATGTCTCACTTTAGATGGTATGGCAATAACTCATGTGAGGTCATGCAAAACAGCCAAGGAAGCTTGGGATGCTCTTTCGTCCACTTACGAGGACAAAGCTTTAGGGCGACGTATAAGCCTCGAACGGAAACTCTACAGGTACTGTCTTGATGATTTTGATTCCAACATAGAGACGTACATAAATGCTATCATGTCAACTGTGCAAGATTTAGCCGACATTGGCAAAATTATAGAAGATGCTTCAATAGCTGCGATTCTTCTTGGAGGTTTAAGTCCTCAGTATGTACCTTTAGTAATGGCTTTGGAAAATTCCAACATAGACATTACAGTGGATCTAATTAAGACCAAATTATTGAATGAACTGAATAAACCAGCTATAGATAACCCAGATACTGCTCTTCGTACACGAATGAACCAGTACAAACCTTCTACATCCAAATCGAAGAAACCTATTGTGTGTTAAGACTGCATGGAGCCAGGACATAAGCGTCCAGATTGTCCCCATAAAAAGGATAAGAAGAAGAGACCCGTAAATCACAAAAATTCTCTATGTGCACTGAATGTCAATGACGGATTAGAGCGTGATAAATGGTTTATTGATTCTGGAGCTTCAGCACACATGACGTCACGAGCTGATTGGATGAATAATGTGAAAAGTTCGTCTATTGGGACTGTAACTATTGCAAATGGAGATGTACTGCCCAGTAAAGGCATTGGAGATATTTCTATCACCACTTGCGGTCAGAATACTGATATAAAGAAGATTACTGATGTGGTTCATGTACCGAATTTGAATTCTAATCTTATTTCAGTGAAGAAGGCAGTAGATAAAGGTTTTAGCGTAGTTTTTGATAGAACTGGTTGTAATTTTTATGATTCTGATGTTTTTACTTGTAGGTACAGGTGATGTAATTTTACATGGTTCTATATGTGGTGGACTGTATTCTCTAGATTGTACGGTCAACCCAACGACTCAATTATCCGCATTTGAGACGCACTCTGATGTTTCTAGCTTCAAGCTCTGGCATAGACGTCTAGGTCATTTATGCCGCATCGGAATGGATCAACTGAGGAAGGGACACGCAGTGGGCGTGGACTACTCAGAAGTCGATAAGGAACCATGTATCCCCTGCATTGAAGGTAAGCAGAATAGGAAACCTTTTAAGAAAGTTTCACATAAAAGATCAACTTCTGTTCTGGAACTTATTCATTCAGATATTTGTGGACCCTTGTCTGAAACTTCATTTCAAGGCAATAAGTATATTTTATTTTTTATAGATGATTTTTCTCGTATGACTTTTGTATTCTTTATTCCTTCAAAAGCGGAAGTAAAGAACAAGTTTTGTATTTTCCAGTCCAGAGTAGAGCGGGAAACAGGAGCAAAGATTAAGATATTGAAGAGCGATAATGGAAAAGAATATGTTAATGCTGAATTTTCGAGATATTTACAAAATGAAGGAATTCAACATCAAACAACAGTTCCCTACAGTCCTCAGCAAAATTCTATTGCAGAAAGAACAAATCGTTCAATCATGGAGAAAGTAAGATCAATGCAGTTCTCTTTCTCCGGCTTATTGGCAAGATGCTGCAGAGATGGCTGTATATCTCAAAAATAGGTCTCCTCACCGTGCTCTCGAAGGCAAGACGGCGTACGAGAAATGGTATGCTAAAATACCAAATCTTTCTCATCTGCGTGTTTTCGGATGTAGAGCATTTATCCATGTCCCTGATTGTAATCGGAAGAAACTGGATATGAAAGCATCAGAACATATTTTCGTTGGATATTCAGAAGATCCTTGAAGTTATTATTTCAGAGATATTAGATATCCCAGAAGACTTGTGAAAAGCAGAGATGTTACTTTCTTTGAATGTGATTTTCAAGATTTGAAAGTAAAGACAACTTGTAAGTCTGATAATGATTTGACCGAATCAGCAGTTGTACCTCTATTGCTAAGTTCGCAAGTAAACTCGTCGAATAGTTCAGATAGTCGAACACCTGTCACAAGCGCTGTCATCGAAGATGAACAGATTCAACCTGATATTGAACATGTATCAGAAGACGTTCAGCCTGATATTAATTTCGTAGAGCAATGGCATAACGCTGTTACTCCAAATATGTCAGTTCAACCTGTTATTGCGTCTACATCATATGAAATTGAAACTGATACTGATTTCGTAGAACCAAGGTACAATTTGAGACCCAGAAAACCTAATTCTGCTGCCAATTGTGTATGCATATGCAAACTTCAACCCCTCAGCTGAAGGATGAACCTACAACTTATACACAGGCTGTGAATGCAGAAGATAGAGATAAATGGTATCAAGCTATGCAAGATGAATATCAGTCACTGCTTGAAAAACAAACTTGGGTTCTCGTTGACAGACCAGATAAGAAAGTCATACCTTGCAAATGGATCTACAAGCTGAAGAAAAATGCGCATGGTGACGTTATTAAATATAAAGCTAGACTAGTCGCGAAAGGATTTAACCAAGTTTATGGTATTGACTACTTGGAAACTTTCTCTCCAGTCGTCCGAAACTCTTCTTTACGCATGTTGTTCGCGTTGGCTGCGGAAGAGGGAATGAAAATGCATCATTTAGACGTTGATACGACATTTTTAAATGGATTTTTAGAGGAAGAAGTCAGCCGGAAGGATTTTTAAAACCTGGTCAAGAAGATATGGTATGTTTACTGAAACGATCGCTTTATGGCCTCAAACAGGCTTCGCGAGCATGGTATAAAAAGTTGACCGAAATTTTACAATGCATAGGTTTTAACCAAACTCTTTCGGAAGCATGTATTTATACTAAAAAGTTTGGTAACGAGTTAATAATACTCGCTTTCCATGTCGATGACATTGTCATTTTGTACAAAGAGAATAAAACGCTAAATACTGTCATATCTGACTTACGGAATTATTTTAGTCTGAAAGTGATTGGCAAACTTAGTTATTATTTAGGTTTAAATATAAATTGCAAACCTAATGAGATTAAAATATCTCAAGAAAGTTATATTCGAGATTTGCTGCAAAAATATCACATGACGGACTGTAAGAGCGTGCCTACGCCGTTGGAAACTAAAAAGTTTCTACCAAGTGAGAAGAGTAACGTAAGTGAATCCTATCCGTATCAGTAATTGATAGGCTCACTCAATTTTCTGGCCGTTAATACTCGTCCAGACATAGCTTTTGCTACATCATATTTAAGTCAATTTAATACTAAATATGATAAAAGTCATTGGAAGGCGGCAAAACGTGTATTGCAATATTTGAAAGGCACTATCGATTTGGGCATTACTTACAGGAAAGACGGTGGATGTTTAATTGGCTACGCGGATGCAGATTGGGCCAATTGTCCTATGGATCGTCGTTCATACACTGGATTCTACTTTTCTATGGCCGGGGGAGCCATTTCATGGGAAAGTAAAAAGCAAACCACCATTGCCCTGTCGTCCAGCGAAGCGGAATATATGAGTTTGTCCAGTGCGGGTAGAGAGGCTGTATTTCTGAGACGCCTGATGTGTGAACTTACTGGTAAGTCAACCGTCGTTACTATTTACAATGATTCACAGTCTGCCCAGAAGTTGGCATTGAATACGGTTCACCACAATAGGACCAAGCACATTGACACGAGATTTCATTTTATACGAGATTTATTATCTAAAAATGTTATTAGTGTCGTATATATTAATACTTTAGAGATGTGGGCTGATGTACTAACTAAGCCATTGGCTCGTATCAAGCATCAGAATTGTATAAAAGGAATAGGTTTATGTTTATAATCTTGTTTTGATTACGGGGGAGTATGTTGTATAACTGGCTAATCAAAATATTTAAACTTATTATTCTTTTATATATATTGTATTCTATCGGATGTACTTATGTCACTTCAATAAACAAAGTCTAATACAACAGAAACTAACGCCATTTAGCGATATTCTACCCGACAGAAAGCCGGGTATGTATTACAATACCGAAGTACGAAAGACAGAATGTATTAAAACATCGAATGGGTCAAAAGACCGACACGATTCTTTTCTGAAACCGTAAACTTCTCACAATTTTTTAAAACGGCATCATACAGAACCCATTACGTTAGGTTAGGTTTGTTTTATAACAATTTTAAAAAGTTTACGGTTTCAGAAAAAAATCGTGTCGGTCTTTTGACCCATTCGATGTTTTAATACATTCGGTCTTTCGTACTTCGGTATTGTAATACATACCCCAGAAAACCCTATACGTGTTGCACAAAAAAATCCATTACTAAGATGTTAAATTATAACGGGGAACTTAAATTTCTATACAAAGTGCCGTTGTTTTCACTATACTCTGTCTATTTAACAGAGTTAGTATAGTACTAGAAAACAGAGAATGCACGTAATTGGTCAGCGATAAGGACTATGCACCGGCACAAGATAGGTTTACATGCCTGTCAAAATTTAGTCAACATCTGTCTCTCGTACGGTGCGGACGCTTTCAAGTGCTTATATTTGGTTACTAATTTTTACCTGGCTCGTTTATTGATTAATAGATGAATAAACATGACATGACAATGTCAGTTATCAATAAGTTAAATATTTGAGGTGCCACTAACTACAAACCAAAATCACGAGATATATTACGAATATTCCATCAAACTGCATGTAAGCCAGCCGAGCCCGCCATCGACGTGCGATTGTTGACGCCCACTGACAGTTTCTTGTCCCTTTCATTTGCATACAAAAGTGCAACAGAGAGAACGCTTTGCTAACTCTGTTAAATAGACAGGGTATAGTTATTTTAGTATTAGATTATTGTTATACAAGAAGAGAGTCGACTAGACTTAAGACTAATACAACTCTTCCCATCATCTATCCTACAAAGGGTTATAACCAAGAAATACACCGTGAAATTTTAGTGGTTGTTTTCCCGAAACGAGGTTATTTAGTATCGATTGTACAATTTTATAATTACTATTTTGACTAGAGTCAAAAATCCAATTGTGAAAAACGAATGTCGAAAATGACCGGTCATTTTCGACTTTCGTTTTTCACAATTGGATTTTTGACTCTAGTCAAAATAGTAATTATAAATAGATTGTACAATCGATACTAAATCACCTCGTTTCGGGAAAACAACCACTAAAATTTCACGGTGTATATTAGGTATACTCCAAAAATAAGAATGTTCGATTTGGCATACCAAATACCTCTGAGCCACCGAAAACGTTATAACAAAGTATCACGTTTCAGATTATACGAAAGGCATTCCGTGCCTGTCGTTAAAATTAAATGATCTGTAATCATTATACCATAGTGTATATGTTGTACTAGGTACTTCAAAAGGCTTTGAATATTTAGGAAGATAAATATAGCAATCATCACATAAAAACATTAAAATTAATAGTAAATATCTTCACATATACATAATAATAATAATAATAACTACTCCTGATAATGGTACTCCTGGACACTGCGCGGATAGTCAAGTGCTCTAACCACTGGGCCATCTGGCCGTCTAAACATACAACACACGTATAAAAGAAAAACGTGACTGACTGATTGACTGGACACCACACAGCCTAAACCACTAGTGCTAAAGTTTTAAAATTTGGCAGTCACGTGCCTTGAGTATCATAGAGGTGCACTAAAAAGAGATTCTTCTAAATTCCCTCAGGATAGAAAACTTTCGTATTCTTCCACGTTAGCGAAGGTGCTGGCATAAGCTGGTCTGCTGATTTGAAATAATACGTCAATTAAGAAAAAACTAACATCATTTACTTCATAACCCTACGAAGGCAGTCGGCTAATGCTATAGCATGACGGAAAAATAGCGGTCAAAGAGACAATGGCGCATAGCGTGACATTGAAAACGTCAGTCATAAAGTAATTGTCCATTATCTCTAAAGATATGCCGTGACAGAGGAAAAATATGAAACGACTGGGATACCTACTAGGGGCGTTCAATAAAAAGTGAGAATGAGTATGTTATAAACAACTTTTACTAAATGTCATTTTATTTTTCGACATAGTCACCTTTTAGCATAATACACTTAGTATATCTTTTTTCTAAACTTAAAATTCCATTTTTAAAAAAGGTCTCATCTTGAGTACTTAAAAAATCTTGTACTGCAGCGACTACCGCGTCGTCGTCTTCAAATTTCTGGCCTCTCAGGTATTGTTTCAATCTCGGAAATAGGTAGAAATCACTGGGAGCGAGATCTGGTGAATACGAAAGATGCTTAAGGATATCGAACCCAGCATCACGAATTGCAGCCATTGCAATGGCGGACTTGTGTGCCGGGGCATTGTCCTGGTGGAACAGCACAACTTTCGAGAGTTTACCTCGCCGTTTTTCGCGGATCTCATTGCGCAATGTTGCTATTTGTTTTGGCGTATAATGTGCCCGTAATAGTGGCTCCATGCTCGAGATACTCAATCATTAATACCCCTTTACCATCCCAAAAAACAGAGCCCATGACCTTACCGGCAGATGGGCTCACCTTGAATTTCTTCGGAGTTGGAGATGATGGCCTTTTCCATGTCATAGACTGCAGTTTCGTTTCTGGGTCGTAATGATGGAGCCATGTTTCGTCCATTGTTATAAATCGCGCCAAAAAAAGTTCCCGGTCTTACTGCATCATCAGGTTCAAAGCTTCTTGACAAATCTCTAGTCTAGTTTGTTTTTGCGTGTCAGTAAGCATTCTTGGTACCCAACGCGCAGATACCTTTTTCATACCCAAGCGTTCATGTAAAATATTATGTACGCTCCCCGTTGAAATCTTTACATTTTCAGCAATAAAACGAACCGTGATACGACGATCCGCCAAAACTGAGTTTTCGACTTTTTTCACAATTTCTTCAGTTACTGCTGTAGTAGGGCGTCCGGAGCGGGGATCGTCCATTGTCGATGTTCTTCCACGTCTAAATACGGCGCACCAACTTGCGACTGTCGAATACGGAGGAGCATTAGACCCTAAAGTGTCCCGCAAATCCAAATTGACTTGGTCCGTAGAAAAATTTTTCAAACACATGTATTTGATAACGGCGCGCAGTTCAATTTTCTCCATTTTCGCTAACGTACTCAATAGCATTGCAAAGAAATTACCGTATATTTTTTTAAACAAAAGACAGTTAGTTTTTTTTTTCATAGCAATCAGCTAGATAGATTAGCTTTACCGGCCAGTATTTAATTTCGTAATATTAAAAGAGTTTCCATCTCATTCTCACTTTATATTGAACGCCCCTCGTAAATGATTAATGGAAATGAGTTCTAGAAGGTGTAGAATATACAAACGTAACTAAACCTTAGACCTAAATAAGTCATCCACATCATCGTCATCATCATTTTTTCTAGCGCATATACGTTCAACTGCTGCGCAAGAGGCTCGCAGAATGCTACTAGGGCTTGGGTTGTCCGTCTCACGCCGGTCCAGTGCGCATTAGGAATTTCACACATATCATGAATTGGTTCGCAGATGCAGGCCCTATACTACGAAGCGCGAAATTCGAACTTCGTTTCATGCCGTTCCGCTCACGCTAATGGTATTTATTACGAGAGTGAGAGGGACCGCACAATCCGAACTTCGAACTTCGAATTTCGTAGTAACCCCCCAGGTTTGCTGGCGATGATTTTCTTAACCGTAAAGATCGTTGTAAAGTTAAAATGTAATTGCAGAGAGGTGCAAGGTTGGATAGAACCCACAATCATTTGCATTAAGTTACCGCAGCTTTTCTAACGTAGGTAACATTTGTAAGTTTGCATTTTCTTTACTTTTGGACCGCAATCCGCACTGGGCCCGCGTGGGAACTAAAACCCAAGCACTCTCATTCTGTGCCCTATAGTGGTATACAGGCTTGGATGATGATGATGGTGACTTATAAGTCATTAACTTTAGTGTAAACGATATTTTTCTAGGTAGGTATATTCTTAGTAGAATCCTATTATTTTAGGCATTTACAACGACTATATCAATTTAATCGGAATTTTAATGCATTCGACCACAATACTAATCGCGTGCCGCTAAATCGAAACGGTGAAGTCACGTTTGACAGAAACTGGTTTCGAATTATTTGGCTATAACATGCAGATACAAGATAATGCAGTGCAGATGGTACAGTTGATATTATTTGATAACGATCAGTTTCGCCTTGGTCCTTATTATTTTATTGAAGAAATTGACTTAAAGACGAGTAAGCCTTCGTAGGAGTTGAACAGTTTAGTTTGCTTCGTCCAGTAGAAGTTTTGTATATAGACTCTGGCCAGATGCTTTAGTTCCTACCGATAGTCATATTTTTATCTTTTATTGAGCGTTGTGAAGTAGGTACGAGGGGCGTTCAATATAAAGTGAGAATGAGATGCAAATTCTTTCAATATTAGGAAATTAAATACTGGCCGGTAAAGCTTATCTATCTAGCTGATTGCTATGAAAAAAAAAGTAACTGTCTTTTGTTTAAAAAAAAATACGGTAATTTCTTTGCAATGCTATTGAGTACGTTAGCGAAAATGGAGAAAATTTAACTGCGCGCCGTTATCAAATACTTGTGTTTGAAAAATTTTTCTACGGACCAAGTCAATTTAGATTTGCGGGACACTTTAGGGTCTAATGCTCCTCCGTATTCGACAGTCGCACGTTGGTGCGTCGAATTTAGACATGGAAGAACATCGACCATGGACGACCCCCGCTCCGGACGCCCTACTACTGCAATAACTGAAGAAATTGTGAAAAAAGTTGAAAACTCAGTTTTGGCGGATCGTCGTGTCACGGTTCGTTTTATTGCTGAAAATGTAAAGATTTCAACGGGGAGCGTGCATAATATTTTACATGAACGCTTGGGTATGAAAAAGGTATCTGCGCGTTGGGTACCAAGAATGCTCACTGACACGCAAAAACAAACTAGAGTCGAGATTTGTCAAGAAGCTTTGGACCTGATATAGCAAGACCGGGAACTTTTTTTGGCGTGATTTATAACAATGGGCGAAACATGGCTCCATCATTACGACCCTGAAACGAAACTGCAGTCTATGACATGGAAAAGGCCATCATCTCCAACTCCGAACAAATTCAAGGTGGGCCCATCTGCCGGTAAGGTCATGGCTCTGTTTTTTGGGATGGTAAAGGGGTATTAATGATTGAGTATCTCAAACATGGAGCCACTATTACGGGCACCTTATACGCCAAACAAATAGCAACATTGCGCAATGAGATCCGCGAAAAACGGCGAGGTAAACTCTCGAAAGTTGTGCTGTTCCACCAGGACAATGCCCCGGCACACAAGTCCATCGTTGCAATGGCTGCAATTCGTGATGCTGGGTTCAATATCCTTAAGCATCCTCTGTATTCACCAGATCTCGCTCCCAGTGATTTCTACCTATTTCCGAGATTGAAACAATACCCGAGAGGCCAGAAATTTGAAGACGACGTCGCGGTAGTCGCTGCAGTACAAGATTTTTTAAGTACTCAAGATGAGACCTTTTTTAAAAATGAAATTTTAAGTTTAGAAAAAAGATAGAATAAGTGTATTATGCTAAAGGGAGACTATGTCGAAAAATAAAATTACATTTAGTAAAAGTTATTTATAACATACTCATTCTCACTTTTTATTGAACACCCCTAGTATAAGCTAAACCAAAATCGTTTAACCTTTACCATATAAAATATAGAGCCGTGAAAATCCTGTTAAGCAGGCTCGAGTCCATGTGTTGGTTTTGCCACCCTCATGAAATCTCACTTCAGCTCATAAGGACTAGTCTACTCTAGCCTCCTGAGACCCAGAAAAATTATTGTGTAATTGAATAAGGAATCCTGTTGTTATTTAGTTAAAGTTCAAAGTCGATTTTGAAATATATACAAAAAATTGTACGCGGGGCCTAGGAGGCTAGAGTTAGTCCAAGAACGCTGTACTGACAATAACTTTGCCATAAAATTGCTTTGTATTTCATGGTCGGATAATGCTATACGTAAAGGTCTCAGATTTCAATTTCCCAAGGGAACTTGATATTATCTCTATGTATAAGGTGCTGTTAGAAGGAAACGCGATTGAGTAGTAAACCGATAGATATGCTTGTACTGATAACATAATTAGCATTATTGTTAAAACCGTTACCTACGCGATGGACGGCGCATTTCAATACTGATTTCATTGTGGATAAACCAGTTCTGTATGTGTATCTCTAGGTATAGTTGTACAGTACGTATGTTTGCATGTTACTTAGTGAACACGTCCGCTTCAATTGTCTCGTAATGTCAATGACAATTGCATGTTTAGTTTATGTCATACATATAAGCAGGATGAACTTAAAGTATGTGCAATTTAAACGTATGAAATTAGAGACAAAGGAGTAATGTAATCTTCTACACTTTTAATGTATCAACATGTAGATATGTAGAATGTCATGTCATTTTTACGTTTTAATTTTTCAATGTTTAGTCGACCAAGTAAACTCTTTACACTTTCTATGATCGTTGATTGCTACATCAGAAAAAACAACAAAGCTCATTGCATTGATTGCCACGTTAACTTCGCAGTGATACTACTCTTTTATGTTTTAAGCCGTATACAACTAAAATAGGACCGTAAAAAAGTAAAGTAATTTCATGTTCTTCAATTAATTTCTTAAAGTATAGTCAATCAAGTAAGCGATTTATCATTTTTTATGACAGTTCCTAAATCAGAAGAAAAACAGTAAGGTTTATTGTCACTTTGACTTGTAAGTGAAGTCCAAATCGCCTTTGATGTTTTAAGTCTTCTTCTTTCTTCATGTCTTTCATTGAACCTCAGGGTGGTAACGGAATTTTTTGGTCAACAATACACATTTGCGATATAAACTGAAACAGCAAAATACGTCTCTAGTTACTATTTCTCCTCTACCTGTCTACTTATATTCAAAATTAAGCGAAAATACGAAAGTTGATGTGTTTGCGGCACTTTCACATAAGCTATTCAACCAGCCGCATGTATTTTTGCATACAATGAATGCCTCACAAACGGAGCAGACTTACACCGCAAAGTTTAATGCTCAATGGCAGTGAATCAGAGATGCGCCACTTATTTCAAATATCATTAGACAATTGGCACGAACATACCTTGTATTTTACTCAACGCTGAGGGAATAGATAGGCACTGCCCAAATTTCAGCTAGATCAAAAGTACCAACCAGACAGTGTATTCATCTATTCCATCTACTCGTATATACCAATCTAAGTACCCAATATTAGATTTTCTTAAAATCACAACACACCGTTAATAACAATGCCTAAATAAAATTCGCCTATTAAAATTCGCCTATCGTAAAGCATGTAGGCAGGGTGTAAGTCATAAATAAGTGTGATCACTTTTGTATCTTGTCACTTTAACGTCATATCTGAAAAGCCATATGATATTATGTCGCGACTGAAAGCGACAAGGTGCAAAAGTGATCACTTATTTATGACGTTGACTGTACTTGATTGACAGAATTAAGAAACTGGGATTGTTCTTTTTACAAGCATTTATTTATTCTCACTTGGTCCTATGTCTCTGTTTACAAAAACTTATTTGGATCCACATTATGTTCTACATATAACATGTTTGTATAATTGATGATGACAATGAAATTATGTTTATGGATAGCCGTCGATAAATCACAAACAGCGAAACGGCATCCCGTCTGCGCTTTAACATTTATGGTTAAAATATTTAAACTATGTGTTAATGATAGATAGGATTGTAGTAGGCGCCGTGGGTGAGTAAGACGCAGTGAGCCTTCGCTGTCTTACTTCTACAAGAGATATTATCATTTGTATTTTTGCTATCTCTGCTCTAACTATAAACATGTAACTAATATCTAGTTTTTAAGTTTTTAATAAAACAATATGGATTAAATTTTTATTTATTTATTATTTAAACTAATTCCGGATAAATATGTATGATATTGATACATATTTAAATTGCTATTGATAGATAACTAAAGCCTTTTATTGTGTGGACATCATCATCGTTGTCATCGTTAGCCAAAAGATACCCACTGCTGGTCAATGTCCTCCTCCAAAGAACGCTAAAATTAACAGTCACGCCACCACACACACACCAGGTCACGGAACCAGAATGTACCAGTAATGGGCAAGGGTGTGTATGTTCTGCCTGGAGAGAGATCTCTTTATTGAGGTTTATCCCCACAAATACAATAATTTAAAACTGAGAATATTTTTCATATTTACTACACATTGAAAGCGATACATACAAACGCATTATATGCCCTGTGTTTAGCTGTGGCATCGTAATACTCGATTTCACAGGATTGCTTAAATGTTTACGTGACGTCAGTGATGATAAGAATGGCAAAGGTTGTGCACATTAACTGTAAGGCGTTGCGTTGCATCTATCTGGAGACATACTTAAATCACGCTTCTCTCTCACACTCCGGGTTACCTAAGAAAATGTTCACTGCACGCCACTGGTGCGCAAACGGAACCGTAACGTAACGAAAAACGTTAAGTATCAAGTATGGGCATAGATCTTTTTTGTACTCACAGGCGCCAAGGATTATTTAGCATTGATAAAAACTCCCACTATTGATTTTTTGCCACCATTTAATGAACATTCCATTCAGCGCGAAGTCACTAACTAGCTGATGGCAATCAATGAAATTAGCACCTAAAGGTTTTTCAAGAGGCCAGTACATAATTACTCAGAACGTCATGGTTTCAGTTAGTTGTAGCTATCGTTCCAGTTTTTATGAATGTCTTTGAACTATTGAGCCGTGCTATTGCAACAAAAACGTCTGCATTTCTTGTTATGAAAGAAAAAATGGTCAAGTGATCGGTGGCCATGTGGGTTCCGTACAAATTTTAACCTAGAAAAAAGAAGTTTGTACCCTATATTACATATTTCCCTATAGGTGGCAGGTGCAGTTAAAGTAGGACCTGAAATTATCGACCAGACCGTCCCGTACCCGACCCGACCGGTTACCTCGTAATTCAAACCCTCATGTAATTTGAATTATCAGGTCGTGCAGTATTGTCGTTTATTCCGGGTCAACAAATATGGGATCGTACACTGTCCCACGGTTTTTACACGAAAATACGCACTCAAATATTTTGATCGCATGAACTTGCAAACTTCGTTTTGTTTTATTTTGCAAGAGGGCATAGCCTTACTTAATGTCCCGCATTAGTTTCAACTTGATATACCCACGCGCTAATGAAAAAGAAGGATCTTGACAGACATATGAACGCCGAAGTAATCCTATAAGCAGCATGGACTAAGCGTGTTCTTTCTTTTTTCTAGATAAGGCTTGGACATACACAGAAGACATCATGGATACGGGAAGTTTAGGATCACTCTTAGACACGTTTTTGTCTAGCAGTGAACTGATATAAGACAAAAAACCGGCCAAGTGCGAGTCGGACTCGCGCACCGAGGGTTCCGCACAAATTTATATTTATCTATGAACATCCAGTCTTAGCAGACCCCTGCTCCTAAGCGAAATGTGCGCAGTGTGGGATCATTGTAGATTGGTTACTGATATAGACGGATAGAGAAAAAAAATTATGCTTTTCGCAATTTTTCCTTTATCTGTGCTATAAGACCTTGCTTCGAACCAAAATTCCAGATTCTGAGTTCACGGGAAGTACCCTGTCCTGTAGGTTTTGATTCCCTTGCGAGTTTCGAAAATTTGCGGAAATTTACGGCATAAACGACTGTAGGTATCTTTTGATTGCGTTGGCTTAGAAGTTTTATTTTTTCACAGCTCCAAGGGACAGTAGACCTGAGTATTTGATATAAATTTCAGCTTGATACCTCCACGCGTTCCTGAGAAAAAGGGTCTTGACAGACGGACGGACAATAAAGTGATCCTATAAGGGTTCCGTTTTTTCCTTTTGAGGTACGGAACCCTAATTATAGGAAAGCGATCATACCGTATATTCAAACAAGTACTTTACCATTTTTTCTGACAGTTCCTACATCAGAATACAAACAATAAGGCTGATTGTCACATGGACTTGTAAGTGAAAATAGTCTTTGATGTTTTAAGCACAAAGGCCAACCGATAGTTGATGGTTGGTAGTTGATTAAAATGGCATTGCACCTAAGGGTGGTAAAGGAAACTCTTGGTCGACTATACCATAAGCACCTGTCTATTAAAAGCCCCAGTGTAAGCTTACAAATTCCAGTCTTAACGGTACCCGTTTAACTTAATGTCTTAGTCGAGATTTTTTGCTAGAAAGTGGTTCTTAATGTAGGCAGCTCAGCTAAACGCGCTAAGCTAGCGCTGGAAAATGTAATTCGTTAGTCGTGACGTTTATCACGACTGCACTAGTATCACTAAAGCGCCATTTTGTAAATAAATGGAGGAAACGTATTTAGTTTTATAGATACAAAACAAACGTAGCAAATGCTAGACCGCATTTTTGCACGTCTGCTGTGAGTCACGCTTCATTCGATATCAATTGTAATTGCAGCATTGCATAGTAGGTACGCTTAATCAGTGCTGGCAAATTATGAACATATTAAGCATTTATTAATAAATTTTAACCGATGAATGTAGAGTTAATAACCGCAAATAATAAATAAAAGGGATCATCCTATCATCCATCATACAAAAAAAGTGTTTTTTGTATCATGGCATTGTCCGATGGCAGGGAACCCTTCGTGTGTGAGTATAGCTCGCACTTGGCTAGTATTATTTACCGCAGGTTTATTTTGGCTAGACTTAGATTAGATTTTTACATCGTGCAGGGAAAACGAACAAGTAGGCAAACATGGACATAAGCAATAAGCAACTGATCTCCCGCATCATCACCAGGAATGCTACGTTGTATTATGAAAACATAAATCTCTTATCTTCAAAGTTCCAAAGTTTTATCTATTAGGAAAAACTAACGCTGAGAGCTTACTCCTAACTATGATGATGAAACTTACGTAACTTCGTAACGCTTCGAGTTGGTGTTACCACTTACTATCGATAGTTTAACAATCGATAATTTCATCTGCAACATGTCACACTACTTAAGAGTCCTTTTCAAGTCTCGTGGTCGTGGCCATGGATAGACTAGAAAAGCATTATCAAAAATTTTCAATCACTGCGACCGCTGCGGGCGCGTGCTATTGATAATTCTAAAATACAACTCCATGTTTAATTTGACGTTTAATAACAATCACCATCACCCCCCGCCTCACACGTCCCACTGCAGGGCACAAGCCTCCTCTCAGATCTCAGATCTCAGTGCGGATTAGGAACTTCACACAGACCACTGAATTTCTTCTTGTATGCAGGTTTTCTGTTTTCCTTTACCGTAAAGTTCATGGTAGATTTCAAATATAATTTCGCACGTATATTCCGAATTCAGAGGTGCTAGCCCGGGTCCGAACCCTCGAGCTCGATCTCTCTGCTTGAGAGGCCATAGGTGAAATCACTAGAATACCACGGCTTTTTATAAAGGAAAGAACAATCTGATCTATATAAAAATGTTACAGCTCGCTAGGCACAATGCAGATGCCTGTAGTCAGACTCGTGCGCTGCATCTGATTAGATTAACCGACTGAGTGACTCACTGGCCTGCCCGCTGACGTTTGATGTCCCTGATCCATTAACATGACACAGTTGATTCAGGATCTAAATCAGACCATTGACAGGGTTGAACAGAACATAGAGACGTCGGTTGAAAAACGTTTTGATAGTCGTTACTTTATTCTCTTGCAAATTACCGACATTAACGGAGGAAGTAATCCTGGCCTCATACTACGAAATTCGATTTTCTAACTACGTATCGTACCACTCCGTTTACGATAACTTCGAATTTCTTAATAGCCCCCCTGAATCGCCCAACACCTACCTATATGGAGTTGTCATTTATTTATTTATTTAATTGTAAATCTCAAACGTTTTAGAAAAGTAAATACAGCTTAATTACAATGCTTTAGTGTCTCCCATGTACAATCATCATCATTAGGTTAAGTCGAATGAATGCATCTTATAGTATGTACGTAAATTCAAACGGATCGGTGGGATATTTATAATTTGGCCCTGAGGAGCAGACCTACATTATAATACTTTAATCAAGGGCATTACATAGCAGATGATGCCCTGTTTTAACTCTGAAGTGTACCTAACATTGTAAAGATATAAGCATATACATACATATAAGCATACAACTTGTACCTTTTACGTCTTACCTGTCTGAGATATCTAGGCAAAGAGTCCAGAAACTTGAGTTTTTGAACCTGTTATCACATAGGCGAGCATTAACAATTTTCATTTTAATTACCTCCTTAGTTTTTAAACGGGGTTAAACCGCGGGGCGGTTGTAAGCTAGTGTTATTGTGGCGTTCAATAAAGATTGTACGACGCGATTTTATTTATTTTCCTGTCCCTATAAGTGAAACATTAGGGTACGTTCACACGGAAAAATAAATGTGAACCGACAATGACATTCCGAATATGGTGAACTGTGTTGAGGTGAATCGTAATCTTTCGTCCACCTGTGTTTATTTAGTCGACTCTAGAATTAGTATGCGAACATTGTTTACTGCAGTTTCTGTATACGTCGGGCGAGTGTCGGACGAGGCGACTGTGAACAAATGACGACATTAGGATATAGCTAGGTAGGTATAATAGTTAATGTGCAGTAGATATAGACCATAGAGCTGTGTCAGTTGCATTGTAGTACTACATTGATCTTCGTAACTCTATTCAATTTTAAAAAGCTCGTATCTGCAGTTTCGTTCACTCCTTTCATGTTCTTGCCTCACGACACGGCCAGACTACAATCCGAATCCAAGAAGATTAATCGATTGGTCAGTTGATAATTGAAGTTGAATCGATGTAAATGATCAATCAAGAAACTGTTAAAGAAATATTGTTTGGCTGAAGATAGACGTATGTTTCTCCATTCATTTAACTAAAAGTTTTATCAAAAGCCCGGACTATAAACAAGGGGCCATCTATAAATTACGTCACACATTTAGGGGTTTCAAGCGATCTGTGACACTAGAACAAAATAATGGCGATTTTCATAGTAATAATTTGATCGAAATTGGTTTGACGTAATTTATGGATGGCCCCCAAGGCATAAGAGGTTACAAGATTTACGATTACCGCTAAAAAAAGTTGATAAAAGTGGGAAAATTTACGAGTGACTAGCTGCGTATCGCATTGCGATTTCCCACAAGAGCAATTATATACTTACAATGACATCGTTGTCTGTTTTTTAATTAGGAGGAAAATTAATTA
Organism: Archips crataeganus; assembly: GCA_947859365.1. Taxonomy (NCBI): domain Eukaryota; kingdom Metazoa; phylum Arthropoda; class Insecta; order Lepidoptera; family Tortricidae; genus Archips; species Archips crataeganus. The sequence continues at coordinate 10,860,140 of OX402064.1, forward strand.
GAACACGGCAAGAGATATCGTATTTACAGAGATATTTTTTCGATAAATTGTCCTTATTGTTTAGTTTGTATCCACCGTGGTGGTATTATAAGTTTAACACTGTATGTGTGTCTGTCTGCGGCATCGTAACTCCCAAATAAATGGACCGATACGGAACCGTTTTTTTACAGAAAACTTTTTGTCATGAAGTATTTTCGCTAAGATTTTCTAAAGTATCTAAGTCGATTTCAGCTTCTTTCGTCAGGAAGTGTATTCCTTATTCTTAAGTTTGTGTCCTTTGCCTGTAATCTTTGTGGTAGGTACTGTGAAAGCCATATCGGTAACATTGCGATTTTTCCTAAGCCTTAAATTTGTCAGAAATGGTTATGTACTCTTATTAATTGTACAGTACGAAAACATTCGTGAGTGGCTTCGTCATTTAATATATAGTAGCGACCCGCCCCGGCTTCGCACGGGTGTAATTATGCATGCATACATATAAACCTTCCTCTTGAATCACTCTATCTATTAAAAAAAAACTGCATCAAAATCCGTTGCGTAGTTTTAAAGATCTAAGCATACATAGGGACAGACAGACAGCGGGAAGCGACTTTGTTTTATACTATGTAGTGATAGTGCTTTCTTAAAAAAGTATTTTTATACAATATGGGCTTGCGTTTGACATCACCCCTGATGGATAGCGAAGATGAGGCCTACGATGGAGCACGCTTGCCTAGTAAATGCTCATTCTCCGTAGACTTGAAAGCGGCGGTGGCGGTATTTTTTATATTTTTGCCAACTCTACATTATGTTTAAGCCTACTCAATCCCCAACTGTAAACTTAGGATGCATGCCAAGGGAACAATGAAAGCATTGCCAGTTGGTAAGCGGTTTATGCGCACAATGACATTGTTTTAGCGTTACGTTAGCACGGACGTTCTGAAGCGCGGTGCTTCATTGCTTACGAATACAATACGTTCAAAATACGATGCGAGCAACTACAATTAATTTACATAATTTCTTTACCATAAATATGGAACATGTTCATCTAAATCCGTTCACCCGCGGCAACAGAAATACATCATCTGTGAAAATTTCAACTGTCTAACTATCACGGTTCGTCAGATTTAGCCTGGTGACAGACGGACAACGGAGTCTTAGTAATAGGGTCCCGTTTTACCTTTTGGGTATGGAACCCTAAAAAAAGGCAAAATATAAATCTCCATTCCGTGGGAATTTCGAGAAATTCTTTCTTGGTGTACGTGTCATACCTGATTTACACTCTCGCCTCGCGCCTCGCCTCGTCGTCTCGCTCCGGACGCGAGCCTCAAAATCAAGGCAAATCACGAGACGAGGCGCGAGGCGCGCCTGTTCACACTCTCGTCTCGTGGCTCGTCCCGCATTTCGTCTCGCCACTCGTACGCGAGTGTAAACCAGGTATCAAGGTAAATGTTTGCCAAATAGTCTCTAGCTCCAGTGGTTTAGGCTGTGTCTCGTCTGTCAATTAATCAGTCATAACACAATACATTTCATAGGTACGAATAGATATTAGGTAGTTAGTAGCTGAAGATTAAATCTACGGCGGCACTCTTGAAAAGCCGCTCTACATTGAATGCCTATGGACACGAAGTTGTAAGATGATGTTGAGTCAAATCTATTATCACATTACTCCCCGTCATACGAAAACGCCTCTAATCTCTTCATGCTCTTGGATAACTGAATAATGTGCTATTATTGTGTAAAGTGGCACGTGCGAGAGATCCCATACGACTCTCGACATTGTCGCACTTTCAAATAACACGTTCGTTTTTAACCGACGTGGTAAAAGGATTGTTTTAATTAAAATGCTTCTTCTGATATTCATTTTATGATATGGCACTTTCTTTCGTTCTTAGCTTGTCTATAGAAGCCTCAAGTTAGAGTCAGCTTTGAGCTCAAACAACAATGTGATCTGTTATTAGCTTTTCACGTATGACTTTTTTTTTAATCTCGTAAGACCCATCAGAATTTGAAACTTATGTCAATCACGAAAGTTGCAATTTGGTTCGACATATCTTCGAAACTTAAGACGGGGCTTTACGAGGTTAAGACATAGGGTGCAAAACGATTAAACATGTCGCCTGATGGTAAATGAGCGCTACTACCCATAGACACCCAGAACACCAGAGGTTTGCAGATACGTTGCCTAAAAGACTAAGATAGAATGCAAATTGTGCCAGTAGGTAATTTCACCGACTGTCTTACTCTCCTCGTCGGACATTACGGCACAAAGACTGCTCCTCAGCGAATTAGCGAGTACTTTCATCGATATAGAATACTATATCGATGAAAGTACTCGCTAATTCGCTAATTCGCTGATTCATCGATATAGAATACTATATCGATGAGTACATATGTCAAATTGCCTTGCGATCCTAAATAATTTATATGTTTATGGTTGTAGCTGTTACAAGTGATTGCTACTAGTAGTGTACATACAATTCTACTTGCGTAAAATATCAAGCCAAATAAATATAATCGTGGTTGACCTCTTGGCTGTTAATCTTAAAGAGGCATCAGCATGCCCTTAAGATATCTATTTTGAAAAGAATCCATGGAAGGTCACGATTCAAATGTACCGACTGTACGATACAAGCAAGCGTCATTTCATACCTAAAACGCTTTTTTATCCCTGCTGCAATCAAAGATATTAACGGAAATATTTCTATGACAGTAAACTTCTCAACCATATCATCGCAGACACAACATTTTTAAGAACATAAGCCTAAAGAAATAGCCGTGTAAGCCATTGCCGTCGATTTTGAAACAGTCTCAAACGAACCTCACAAGCCAGTGCCGTGGAAACTCGTCCAACCGATAAACAAAATGCGATCGCGTCAAAACTTCCACGTCCCGAGTTCACAAACAATCGCATTCTTGGAGAAACATTTAGATAAGCCGGCCACTAATTGCTCAACACGTTAATACTGTCAGCGGCGAAGGTGGTGGGAAAACTGACCGCGCAAGTCCGTAATGAGACTAGCCTAAAATTTGTTAAGGGATAGCTTTAATTAATAGCTTACATGCCACATATATTAGGCACTAGCCGTTGCTCACAACTTCGTCTGTGGCCTGTGGGAAGTTTACACGACACGTGTCCATACAACCTTACGTTACGTATACGGAATACATCATTAGGTGGTTAGTTTAGTTTCTCACTGATAAAGCTTTCTATCATCGTTCATCATCATCATTTCAGCCGAAAGACGTCCACTGCTGAACATAGGCCTCCCCCAAGGTTCGCGAAACAAGACAGTCCTGCGCCATCCGCATCCAACGCGTTCCCGCTACCTTATAAGCTTTCTATAGGTGAAAGAATTTTGGTTTTTGTGACAGGCTAGTTGGCGCTAGCACTTATAGTGAGGTTTGTTTAACAAATTTGACAGTTAGTCACGTTTGGGATTAATTTATAACTAAATGAGTTAATCGCAAGCAAGACTATAACGTCAAACCGACCCCACGATGTTAACGTCATCTAGATATATTCCACCTGTCAGAAAGCACAAAGCGTTTTCTCTCCTCCTTCATCAACCGCACAGCTAAGGAGTGGAATTCCCTGCCTGCTACTGTATTCCCTGTACACTACAATTTGGCCGCTTTCAAGACTAGGGTGAATGAGCATTTACTAGGCAAGCGTGCTCCATCGTAGGCATCATCTTCGCTTTCCATCAGGCGTGATTATCGTCAAATGCAAGCCTATATTGTATAAAAAAAAGCCTCATTGACATGTGTTTGACCACAATCACGCCTGATAGGACACGATAGTACATGAAAATGTAGTATAAGATGGAACACGCTTGTCTAGTGTTTAGGGAAGAAACTACTATAAATACCTACTAAGTTCTTCCTGGTCCATACACCAAAACCACTCAAAGCAGTGCTTGTGAATCTTAGTTTGTGTAAGTAGCAGGAAGTTCTGGAGAGTAATTCCCCGTTAGGTTGTTTTCTTGTGTCAATGTCATGTAATGACTGCATTCTCGACAGTCATATAAACGTCTTTAAGATAGTATCGCTCGTTAAATATAATTTAAAGCATGACATAACGCTTGTTGACATCGTGGCGCGACAACTATGGAATATGGTCATGCCAACCTGTATTTACTGATAGTACTGTCAACCAATTTGATTCCTGGGCCACTACAGAACTATGTCAAAATGAATCAATTTGTTTATCTTGCTGAGTGTTTTTGCGTGATGTATGTCATGATGACGAACTCGATCTTTGTGAACTTGTGTCAACAATAATGAATAGGAAAAGAGTTTGCTTGTGTATTGATAACTTGAATTGTCACTGGCCGTCTGTCATAACTTTTTTCCTCTTATGCTAAAGAGTGAAAACGATTAAATAGGCTCTTTACGTTTATTGCAAGTTGTGTTCGGAAAGTTTACAATGCTTTGGCCCGCACTGACGTTGTAATTGTCTAGTAGTTATTACGACAAGGTTCTATAGTGGCCTAGGAATCAAATTGGTTAACTGTACTTACCTATTACGAAAAATATTCAACGACATTAGAACTACGTAGCGTAGTCGTACATTAAATAAATACAGCAGGCTATGGTTACCAGTAGCATCTTTTATATTTATACTAGCTGGTGCCCGCTAATCCATTCATTTATCGCTATCCCGCGGGAACTATGTAATTTTTCGGGAAAAAACTAACCTATGTCCTTTCCAGGCTCTAAAACTATCACCATACCAATTTTATCCAAATGGGTTGAGCGGTTTAAGCGTGAAGAGGTAACAGACAGACAGACAGCGACACTTTCGCATTTATAATATTAGTGTGGATGAGAGAAGTGACCAAATATTTTTCGACATTGTATTGTGTGGATATAGAAAGAAGTATGACGGACGTTTGGTGCATGATACTATTGCAACAGACTTTCTGATAATTCATGATTTCCACAGAGCAAAATCAATACATGTTAAGTTACGTAAAGCTGCTTAGTTGTGGACAAATTCCCAGTGTCAGTATCAGCATCAGCCATTTTAAATCATTCTCTATCGTGATCATGAGATTATCTATATCGGATATCTTTGGAATATTTAATACTATTCCATGAAATCTTGAAGTTTAAATCTCGATGGCACCATCCCTCAGTGAAGTGAGGGTACTAAATAAATAAAATAAATAAATATCACGGGACAATTCACACCAATTGACCTAGTCCCAAAGTAAGCTAGGAAAGCTCGTGTCATGGGTACTAGGCAACGGATAAACATACTTATATAGATAGATACATACTAAATACATATTATTAAACACCCAAGACCCGAGAACAAACATTCGTATTTTTCATACAAATATCTGCCCCGACACGGGAATCGAACCCGAGACCTCAAGCTTCATAGTCAGGTTCTCTAACCACTAGGCCATCTGGTCGTCTAAACTCAACGAGATGTGGAGAGTTTTGTTGGTTAGGAAACCAAAAACAAACGCAACTAAACTTTCCCTTAACTAGCTAATTTAACAAACGAGACTAAGGCTCTATCGTGACGTGCCGTGGACATGCACGTCAGATATGTCAGGTGCTAATGAAAAGTATGAAACATCGGGCGTGCGGGGTCATGTTCCGAAATAGCCTAACTTGTTGATTAAACATGCAAATAAATAGGTGTGAGTTAATGAAAGCGACAATAACAATAACTAATGTCGTTCGTGTGAATTTGTTTGACGTAGTGAAGGTTGCGAAGACTTTCAACGGGTTTTGCGAATATATGGGTCATTTGTTACTGTCACTTTCATCAGGATTAATTTTACGGTTGATTTAATAAAATAAACTCTCATTTCGTACCTAAAATAAGGAGACAATTCGTTAGAAAGCCAGACGAAGCTGACTCATAGCCAATTCCAATCTTAGAATAAAATTCAGTTCGTGTTTTTCATTATTGGATTTATTTCGTATCTATGGCTGGCTCTACTCTACTTTGCTACATTACATCATACATAGCCATACATTAGCCAAAGATTAGGTAGGTACTCTAGGTACTTTGTATTGAGCATAGTATGGTGTGGTATGGTATTGGCTGGCCGTAGAAAACAATGTCTAATGAAAACACTTTTCTGAAAGTCAGATCCACAGACAATAAAAAGCAAAATTAAAATTTTTTAAAAACCCACGACGTTTAAAACGAAATTGAAAATGGATAAAATAATTTAAACCCCCCGACTTAAAGAATAGCATGTTGTTTTTTCTTATTTTTTTTTTTAGAACTGTATAACTTGGCCTCTTGCTCCTGTACGATCGAATAATCTTCAAAACTCCTCTTTTTTTCGTGTTAAACTTTAAAAGTTCTAACCCAAATCACCGTCAATAAATAGCTACTAGGGGCGTTCAATAAAAAGTGAGAATGAGTATGTTATAAACAACTTTTACTAAATGTCATTTTATTTTTCGACATAGTCACCTTTTAGCATAATACACTTAGTATATCTATTTCCTAAACTTAAAATTCCATTTTTAAAAAAGGTCTCATCTTGAGTACTTAAAAAATCTTGTACTGCAGCGACTACCGCGTCGTCGTCTTCAAATTTCTGGCCTCTCAGGTATTGTTTCAATCTAGGAAATAGGTAGAAATCACTGGGTGCGAGATCTGGTGGATACGGAGGATGCTTAAGGATATCGAACCCAGCATCACGAATTGCAGCCATTGCAACGGCGGACTTGTGTGCCGGGGCATTGTCCTGGTGGAACAGCACAACTTTCGAGAGTTTACCTCGCCGTTTTTCGCGGATCTCATTGCGCAATGTTGCTATTTGTTTGGCGTATAAAGTGCCCGTAATAGTGGCTCCATGCTCGAGATACTCAATCATTAATACCCCTTTACCATCCCAAAAAACAGAGCCCATGGCCTTACCGGCAGATGGGCTCACCTTGAATTTCTTCGGAGTTGGAGATGATGGCCTTTTCCATGTCATAGACTGCAGTTTCGTTTCTGGGTCGTAATGATGGAGCCATGTTTCGTCCATTGTTATAAATCGCGCCGAAAAAAGTTCCCGGTCTTGCTGCATCAGGTTCAAAGCTTCTTGACAAATCTCTAGTCTAGTTTGTTTTTGCGTGTCAGTAAGCATTCTTGGTACTGTACTGAACTCGTTATATAGGTATTATTTTTTTTTGAAAAAGTTTCAATAACAAACCTTGTTTAATGACACCGGTCGAAAAAAAAGAAATGGGAATTGACAAGAGGGATGTCGGAGAGGGAAAACGGGGATACCAAAATAATTTTATCCAAAAGGAGAAAAGTGATCCTTGGAATTGGATCCGCGATTGTGTGAGTGAAGTGTCGTGTGGTGTGTGTGTGTATTTTTCTACGGTTATTTCCTCATTCTTTCCACAAACGCGACGGCTTGAAATGACTATGAATTGCGGCGTTGGGAATTACGACAACGAAAACGTTATAAACAACAGTCGATTTATTTATCAATCATCATATAGCGAGACCGTATAGAGCTGAAGGAAAGGCTTCGCCTAGTCAAGGATAATTAAATTTGGTTTCCAAGAAAGCAGCATTGAGAACTGTCAACTTGATGTCTAATCTACGGGACATACGAGTGAATTTATAATAATAACAAACTTGTGATAATGTGTTTGGGATTAGATGACTATAACTCAGTGTCTATTGAATCGGGAGTGTTCTAATAATGAGAATTGTGTAGAGAATTAAATGGTGTATCAGTGTGAAGTACTGCCGTGAGTCCAAAATGATATTTCGCAGGCTAATTTAACTATTTTCAGAAATAGTGGGAGCCTAGAGGCGCGTGACGTCAACTGTCATGTGGAGTAGAAGAATAGAAGTCAGGAGTCTACGTCAAGGGTTGATGGAGTGAAGATCGAAAGGAATCATTTGACGCGTAAGTCAAAATACTGATGTCTTATTGGGGAACTATGGGGAATTTAGATAATGGAGTAGTGATGAATTACATACAAATATGACTGGGATCAAAGTGACGACTGGAAATTCAACAATAATTTATATTTTAAACCAAAGCATAATGGACTTATTTCCAGTATATTATTATATCCGTCATACGTCAGGCATTGGAACTATTGGACCAATATAATAGACATCGCAGGGATACATGATCTATGAAACCTCCTGAACCATATCAGGATTGAATAATGATTTTGATGCAATATTAATATATAATTTGTTTGACATGGATATCCATTCACTGGATATGACGGCGGGTTCCTGATTGGAGTTCTGCTGAGAGCTGCGAGATGCAGTAAGTTGTGAGGAGAGCTGCTGGAGTATGGAGATGCAGACTTCGGGGCTGTATGCTGGGAACGCGATGCGTTTGGACCATAATCTTAGCTAAGTGTCTTTATAATTTTATTTAACGTGTCAGTAGGAACTTATACGAATATTAAGAACTTCTATCAGCTATATCGGCCCTCCGTATATTTTAATCAAACGCGATCTTAACTTAAACCTACCGGGGTTGACTCTCGCGGCTAAACATTTATTGAAATCATACATATAGAACCAAATTACATAGTAAGATAGATGTTTAGGTCAACGGAATTTAAGGTTCAATTTTAAACAAGATTTTGATGACTGACAGTTAATGTCAAGATGAGTAATAGGGTTCTATTTTGCTAATACAAATAAACATGACAATAGGTTTAAATATTTAAATTTTAGAACAGGCCAATTGAATCTTTGTTTAAATAAATTAGAATGTCTATTGGCATTTGATATCGAGAAACCACTTTGGATTGAGCTACACAATGTTTTGAATTGATTTTATTTTTTATTGTCTTTTCTCTTGGAATTATTATTTAAATTTAAATCTTTTTGAAATCCGAAAGGAATTATCTTCGATAATTGACAGTGGATCTGAACAATATTCTGACTGAGAACCTTGAGCGTTTATGTTGTCATACCTTCGTCTTGAAGTAATATTTGAAGTGAATATTAACTGAGCTACTGAAGACCTTGTCTTGAGATAATAGTTGAATTAAATATTATCTGAACAACCGGAGATCTTGTAACCTACTGGGGAACCTATCTTCGATAATACCACAGAGTATTTAAACAGTGAAACAGTTGTACCTTCTTGGTAAGAACTCCCAGTATAATTTAATAGGGTTTATTATTATTTAACCTTGTGTTTTATTATGAATTTATTTTTGGGAAGTAATTGATCAATTACTGATAGAAATGGATAAACGGCCATATTATTACTGTTTATTACCTTTGTTGTGCTGTTATACAAGTCCATTTAGACTTATGGTGTATTGTATTATCTATTTTATTTGCTCCAGTGAAAGAATATCATTTTCAAAATTCATCCCTTGATTTTGGTATAAAATCTGTTAACCTATTAGAACCTAGAATGGGGTTTCATAATACTTGAGACTAAATTAAACCACTAATACTTACCAGTCCTCAATATTAACCTTGGATTTAGTCAGACCAGTATAGAGAAAGTATTTCACACACTTCTATCCGTACTATTACTCTGAGAGTGGGGAAGTGACAATACTGGTAGGCACAAATGCCAGTATAGTTACGACCGACCAAGTGGAATGGTCCTGATAGCACGCAGTTACACCATCACGTACCATAGTACAGACGATACAGTTGCGATGGCTAGGCTAAGCAACGGTTGATGTGAAGCTTTCATTATGCGGTCAGTAGATTACCAAAATTATTATTTGGGTGCGAGGATTGGCGATATACGTATGGTCTCCAAGGGTCAATTCTGCCTCTGGCGTGCTGAAGGTTGCCCCCTAGTGTTCGGTCTGACCAATCGGCACGTAGTGATTATGCGTAATCCAACGGGGTGTCTACTTACTCGCTCGGCAATAGGTGTCGTTAGTGAGGTTGCGGCTAAGGATAAAACGTCCCTAGAGGCGATCCGTGCAGAATTGGGTGTCTTAGGGAGGTACGTGGGGGGAGGCCAATTACTCGATCTGGGTTGTAGACCAAGTAATGGAGCGTCCTTCAGCTTACTCATACATTAATCGAAGTACCTTCTTATTATACTAGAGTCTAAGGGGGGGAACAGAAGTAGTCTCAAGTGAGTAGGGTAGTTACTCCGTGTAAATTTTAGGAGTAATAAAATCCTACCACAGGGGTAACTACATCCTTGTTTGTCCTCTTATTCATTTGGTGACCGATACATACGATCTATAGACGGGCGACATAGTTTGTTCTTCCCTCTTGAAATGGTCGTGGTAGGATCGAGGAAAAGTGACCAGTATGGAGACGAACTTTACTGGAAAGAGCGGGGAGAGGGCTCTTCCTTTACGATTATAAGACCATATTTCTATAGAATGTCTTCTGGGGCAAATAAATAATACTAATTATTAAACCTTTGTCCATTTCTGTCTGAGGATTTATATTTAAGAATTTATACATATATTCGCTATAATCTATCTATTTACATGAGTATGTAAAGTCTAATAGTTCACCTAGTTGTGAACCCCGGTCACTAGTATTATTTTAAAAGGATACCATAATGTAGGGAAATATATAATAAACAGACGATCACGCCAAAATAAATAAATATTATCGGAGCCTAAGGCTTAGCACAGTACCCAACGCGCAGATACCTTTTTCATACCCAAGCGTTCATGTAAAATATTATGCACGCTCCCCGTTGAAATCTTTACATTTTCAGCAATAAAACGAACTGTGACGCGACGATCCGCCAAAACTGAGTTTTCGACTTTTTTCACAATTTCTTCAGTTACTGCTGTAATAGGGCGTCCGGAGCGGGGGTCGTCCATTGTCGATGTTCTTCCACGTCTAAATTCGGCGCACCAATGTGCGACTGTCGAATACGGAGGAGCATTAGACCCTAAAGTGTCCCGCAAATCCAAATTGACTTGGTCCGTAGAAAAATTTTTCAAAGACAAGTGTTTGATAACGGCGCGCAGTTAAATTTTCTCCATTTTCGCTAACGTACTCAATAGCATTGCAAAGAAATTACCGTATATTTTTTTAAACAAAAGACAGTTAGTTTTTTTTTTCATAGCAATCAGCTAGATAGATTAGCTTTACCGGCCAGTATTTAATTTCGTATTATTAAAAGAGTTTGCATCTCATTCTCACTTTATATTGAACGCCCCTCGTAAATGTGAATAGTTATGTTGCAGTGGGTGCTACCGTCCTTTGACATAATAAATTAAGTTGATGGACTCGGCAGACAACTAGGTGCGGTTTATAGATTAAACATAAAGACGATCCAATTAGTTAAGTTTATTTGGGCAATACTCGTTGAAAATACGCAGGTTACCCAATACTTACTCACTGATATATTGCGCGATACATATTTTGTTTGAACAGCTATTCACATAAATAGTACCAGAATACTTGGCATACTTGAATGACTTCTACGAAAGAATAAGTAGTCGTAGTAAATCGCACCTCTATTGCAACAACGACGTTAATGCAAGTTTTGTGATTTTCGAGAAAATGCATTTGAAAATTTTATTTCACTGTAATCACCGTTTCCTATCATTAAGTAATTTTTTGAAAATTTTGCATTAACGTCGTTGTTGCAATAGAGGTGCGAAATATACAAAACTTTAAGACGGTATCTTGGTCACTATAACGCTACCTGCAAAGATTAATTAGATATACAACATTCCGGTCAGAAAGTTCTGTACACTTTCTTACCAAGAACTTACCACAACTTACATAAAGTTACTATCGTAAGCGAATTTCATTGTTATACCTAACACTTCTAAAAAAAACCATAGCGGTAATTTCTATCACGGATATACTCAAGACTCGGAAGTTTCATATTGATTGATGCATTGTTGTATTGAAGCTGTTTAACAATTGCCCTTTCGTTTTCAATTATTTATACGTCCAATAATTATGTGTTCAGAAATCCAATTCGTTCTGCATTAATATAATTCTATAGTCAACGAAAAGCGAAATAGTGTACTGGCTCCGGGATCGATATAAAGAAACAAAGGCGATATGCTAATGCAGTTGCCTTTCCCGTTTCTTTAATCGATTCCTTGACAACCGACATGGGACACCCCTGCGCTACAAAATATAGGTTACAAAAACCAACCCCCGTGTTAAGGGTTTGTTGGAACACAAAAGAAGTTAAAACGACGAGTAAATCTCACCAAACTTAATAAAGAAAAGCCAGTAATATTCTATTTATTTTACTATTCGCAATCTCATGTAAATGTTGATTGCAGCAAAAGGCTTCGCTAGAAAACCATCAATAATTGAACAAAGTATTTTTTCTAATCATTATGTTCCCGAACACATCATTGCTGTTTGCCAGCAGACCGTCAATAATGTTTCCAATAGTTTTCTATACGATGTCCTTGCCATATTTTAGACAGTAAAGTATGTCTATTGAAGCGTTATAGAATTACAAATGATTTACACACTTATGAATATTTGATCAGCGTGCTACTAGTTAACGCTATGAAAAACTATGCAAATGATAATGATGAAAAAATAATACAATTTTATTTATATGTGAAAGAGACGGGTACACGTGAAGTGGGTGCCTTAACAACAACAAAGGAAAGTGTACGGGGCGTTGTCTACTAATATAGGTCAGTGGTTACCGTTCAGTCAAAAGTAGATTTACGTTACCGAGGCATGACAGATGGGAGCTCATTAGACTAAAACACGAAACTGTCGGTATTTGGGAGACGCTTGATCTTATTTATTATAGTGAATTGAACCTTTTAGAATACAATTCACAGACTCTTTAGTACACCATATAGAAAATAATACAGAAAAACATGTGCTTACATGGATAAAAAATAAGACGCTTCGCTTTGAAGCGATATCTTCAAGGCAACCTTTTACAAGGGAAAGAAAACTAAGGAATGTATTACAGCAGGTGGTACAATTTAAAGCAAATATAAACAAACAAACAAAGATTACATAAAAACAACCATATATACAATACATATCATACTACATTACTAATATACCTACTATTACGAGGGGCGTTCAATATAAAGTGAGAATGAGATGCAAACTCTTTTAATATTACGAAATTAAATACTGGCCGTTAAAGCTAATCTATCTAGCTGATTGCTATGAAAAAAAAAAACTAACTGTCTTTCGTTTAAAAAAATATACAGTAATTTCTTTGCAATGCTATTGAGTACGTTAGCGAAAATGGAGAAAATTGAACTGCGCGCCGTTATCAAATACTTGTATTTGAAAAATTTTTCTACGGACCAAGTCAATTTGGATTTGCGGGACACTTTAGGGTCTAATGCTCCTCCGTATTCGACAGTCGCACGTTGGTGCGCCGAATTTAGACGTGGAAGAACATCGACAATGGACGACCCCCGCTCCGGACGCCCTACTACAGCAGTAACTGAAGAAATTGTGAAAAAAGTCGAAAACTCAGTTTTGGCGGATCGTTGTGTCACAGTTCGTTTTATTGCTGAAAATGTAAAGATTTCAACGGGGAGCGTGCATAATATTTTACATGAACGCTTGGGTATGAAAAAGGTATCTGCGCGTTGGGTACCAAGAATGCTTACTGACACGCAAAAACAAACTAGACTAGAGACTTGTCAAGAAGCTTTGAACCTGATGCAGCAAGACCGGGAACTTTTTTTGGCGCGATTTATAACAATGGACGAAACATGGCTCCATCGTTACGACCCTGAAACGAAACTGCAGTCTATGACATGGAAAAGGCCATCATCTCCAACTCCGAAGAAATTCAAGGTGAGCCCATCTGCCGGTAAGGTCATGGGCTCTGTTTTTTGGGATGGTAAAGGGGTATTAATGATTGAGTATCTCAAGCATGGAGCCACTATTACGGGCACTTTATACGCCAAACAAATAGCAACATTGCGCAATGAGATCCGCGAAAAACGGCGAGGTAAACTCTCGAAAGTTGTGCTGTTCCACCAGGACAATGCCCCGGCACACAAATCCGCCGTTGCAATGGCTGCAATTCGTGATGCTGGGTTCGATATCCTTAAGCATCCTCCGTATTCACCAGATCTCGCTCCCAGTGATTTCTACCTATTTCCGAGATTGAAACAATACCTGAGAGGCCAGAAATTTGAAGACGACGACGCGGTAGTCGCTGCAGTACAAGATTTTTTAAGTACTCAAGATGAGACCTTTTTTAAAAATGGAATTTTAAGTTTAGAAAAAAGATATACTAAGTGTATTATGCTAAAAGGTGACTATGTCGAAAAATAAAATGACATTTAGTAAAAGTTGTTTATAACATACTCATTCTCACTTTTTATTGAACGCCCCTAGTATCACACCGATTTTGTGTACCTATCTGTAAAGAGACTTGGAAAATTAAATTCGCTCCCGCCGTTTATTTACCCAGAATTCGATTAAGGGTTGTTCAGTACTTAAGTTCAAGGCCTGAGTGAATAGGCTGTTACCGAACCAGTGAGTTACATGTTTGGTCTCATCTGCGGTTACTGGTCAGTTTAAAATAAACACAAAATCGGCTTAAGTCTTAGCTAGATAATGTCACGCCACTCACTGGGAAACTTACAAATTAATTTCTGAGTCATTCATGTTAATTGTTTCGTGATTAAAATTGTAAGGGGAGGGAGCAATTATTATTTCTTAGGATTCTTTAATTTATGCTATTTCCGAAAGTACTCAAATTATTCAATGCGATGATATCACAAACGGGTATTTACGCACTTCTACCTTTTACCGATTTTTACAGTTACATAAATAACTAATTTGTAATTTTCTTATTTTTTTTTTTATTATTTTTTATTTACTTAGGTTTATTAGGGTTCCGTAGCCAAAATGCCAAAAACGGAACCCTTATAGACATGTTTCATCTAGAAAAGCAAATTCCATTAAAAAAAATATAAAAAACTGCTCTTAAAGTTAAAATGGGACAAATTAAAATAAATTAGGTAGAATTTCCTGCAATTGTTTTTAAATTTTTAGAAGCACATGAAAACTTGAGATCTACGAACAGACGCATTTGATGTTAGATCGAGAATAGCTCAAGGGTGGACATAATTATGTTTATACTAATACTGTTTCGTTAGCCTTGTGGTTTTCTTTCTTTCATCTCTATTGTTTGATATAATCGTATTGAATTTTAACGATCGTTCGTTGTGTGAAGCTGGGGGGCTACTACGAAATTTGATTTTAGAAAATTTTTATCGTGCCATCCCTTGCACTCTTCTGTTTAATACTATTAGCGTGTACGGCACGGCACGATATTCGAAAATCGAATTTCGTAGTATAAGACCCGTTCTTTGAAAGATCAGATTTGGTAAAACCTTTTGTAAAGATATTTTTACTAAGATTCTTGTCGAAAAATACCAACGAACCGCCCACGTTTTCTCAATTTATTATCAAGTCTTATGACAAAAATTGATGGTGGGCTGCATCGCGAAGGTTTAATGGAAGTATTTAAGTTAAATGTTGCGCTTAAGAACGGTAAAGTACAAAATAAATGTTACATGTTCAAGAAATATAAGTAAATAAGTTAAAAGTATTTTACAAAATGGTTTCAAATATCTTCAGACTCAAAAAAAGAAAAAATACTTTTTTAGGTGAATTAACGTTTTCTTACCACCCGTTGCTTTGGTTACACAAATTTTGTCTCCTGGGCAAATCGAGGACAGAGAAAACCACAAAAAAGTGGATTCATCCTATTACTTATTTATCTTAGGAGTAGCTTTCAAAAGGACATAGTTAGTATTTTAAACATGAAACTACCGTGAGACTCACTCATAGTGAAAATAAACGGATCACTCACGTCTTAAAACGAGTTTAACTCGACTGTTTCGGGCTAATCCGTAGCCCTTCCTCTCGGAGTCGCACGTCACGGCGGCTGCCAAACGTGCACTGCGTGCTAACGCCCTGGTCGCGCGGCTACCCGACGCAACTGACAGCGACACACAACTACCCCCGTTTTCATCATAATTTTTACTGTCATTGTCAAATGTAGGGTAGCACACAACACTAACCACATCACTTTGTAAAGGTTCGCTCACACTCACCGTTGACGCAGTACGAACATTCAACACTTTTCCAACTCGGGGGTACTGACCAACCACTATCCCGGTTAAAATTTGGATGACGACCAATCTCGATGGCTTCACGCACCTTCCGCGGAATGAAAAACTTTTCTCTCGCAAGTACGGAAGCCTTATCAAAACGGATGTAGTGCGTCGAGCCCGAGTCCATTGAGTGTTCGGCCACCGCAGACCCCTTGCTGTCTTGCTTTTTCATACTGCGTATGTGCTCCGATAACCTTGTGGAAACATTACGTCCAGTCTCTCCGATATAATCCTTGCCACAGGAACATGGAATTTCATATACTCCGGGACCACTAAAGGGCTCCCTATCCTTCAGTGAACGTACCAACTGCCTGAGCTGCACATGAGGACGGTAAATCGACTTGATGCTGTATATTCGGCGTAACAATTGCCCGATTTTATCCGTTACCCCCTTTATAAACCGGTTACTCTGCCTCACAGAAATAATAATAAAGAGGATAGAAGTGCCTTAGACGCGTGACCTTGGCGCCGCGCTTGTGACTCGTAGGTCACAAGCGCGCGACTTGTGGCTCAGTGCTATTTGAAACGTGGGTATGACAACAAGTGCTTTAAAATGGTGTTTTGCAGCATTAGCAATTGCGGAAACTCGTCCACACTGTGTAATTACACTAATAAGAGGATTACATTTCATTGGTATGTATTAATTTAATGTAATAATGCGGTTTATATCAAAATACAACTTGAGAAAATATTTCATTATGAAATATTGGTTTACACGTTATTAACACGGAACTTCATATACCATTGCTACTCATGCCCATAAAAACGCAGATCGTTTTGAATTATACGCAGCAATGTAAAGTAATTTTTGATAACCCTTCCGTCTTGCACAAAAGTTCGTGGTACGGACAAAAATACAGGTTACGACTAGTACAGACATAATGCCGACGCGGCCAATAAATGGCGCCGTTGTGTAAATGTGGGTATGACTTACGTTGAGTGTTATTCAACGCTATCTCTAAGGTGTAAGGTTCATAATTGTTTGTAAGCAAAAATTTTAGTGATTGTGTGCGTGATTGCGTAGTATGGTTCCGGTCTTTTGCATGTGTGCATTAACACAGTAAGTAGAGGGGATGAAGTAGCGACACGAGTTCCGGAAGAAAATAGGAACTAAGGCATTTCTATCCTCTTTATTATTATTTCTGTGCTCTGCCTCCAGTTGTGATCCACAATTTGTGGATTGCGAACTGGGTCACGTAAGACGTGTGTTGGAGAGCAATGGGTACAACTGGAGGCAGAGTAACCGGTTCCTGAACGTATCGGCTCATCAACGGCCAAGGGCGGCTGATAGGCTGCCGGTTGCCGGTATACTTGCCGTTTATAAATGGGGTAACGGATAAAATCGGGCAATTGTTACGCCGATGATACAGCATCAAGTCGATTTACCGTCCTCATATGCAGCTCAGGCAGTTGGTACGTTCACCGAAGGATAGGGAGCCCTTTAGTGGTCCCGGAGTATATAAAATTCCATGTTCCTGTGGCAAGGATTATATCGGAGAGACTGGACGTAATGTTTCCACAAGGTTATCGGAGCACATACGCAGTATGAAAAAGCAAGACAGCAAGGGGTCTGCGGTGGCCGAACACTCAATGGACTCGGGCTCGACGCACTACATCCGTTTTGATAAGGCTTCCGTACTTGCGAGAGAAAAGTTTTTCATTCCGCGGAAGGTGCGTGAAGCCATCGAGATTGGTCGTCATCCAAATTTTAACCGGGATAGTGGTTGGTCAGTCAGTACTTACCCCCGAGTTGGAAAACAGTGTTGAATGTTCGTACTGCGTCAACGGTGAGTGTGAGCGAACCTTTACAAAGTGATGTGGTTAGTGTTGTGTGCTACCCTACATTTGACAATGACAATAAAAGTGATGATGAAAACGGGGGTAGTTGTGTGTCGCTGTCAGTTGCGTCGAGTAGCCGCGCGACCAGGGCGTTAGCACGCAGTGCACGTTTGGCAGCCGCCGTGACGTGCGACTCCGAGAGGAAGGGCTACGGATTAGCCCGAAACATGACGAGTTAAACTCGTTTTAAGACGTGAGTGATCCGTTTATTTTCACTATACATAGTTAGTATATTTTATTTCGACAAAACATCGTATCAAGACTCTACCTTTACATACTTTTTCCAATCAATATAGTTAACCTTAAAAAAAAGAGTACTCACTCGAAGGTCTGAACTTGGAGACGTCGGCGCCACATTTTTCTCTGTTGTAGAGCAGTCTCTTGCAAATACGCCATGGCCCGAAATAGCCTTGGTCAAAGTTCGGATTTTCAACTGTCAACAAAAAAAAAACAAAATTCAAATTCAATAAGAACTTCAAAATATTTCGATATCAGGCTAGCTTTATACTACGAAATCCGATTTTCGAACTTCATCACGCTAAATAGTAGGTATTAAACACAAGAGTGAAAGGGATGGTACGATGTGAACTTCGAATTTCAAATTTCATAGTAGCTGCCGCCAGGATCGCAATTTGCATCATATCATATGCGTCGCGTACCAATGAGGGTTTTCTATGAGAGGCTATTTGGCGCTAGTATCGTCAGGTCCGTTTGACAACTTTGACATTTGTTGTATGGGTGTAACGTCAAATAGACCTTACGATACTAACGCCATCTAGCGATATTCCACCTGTCAGAAAACCCTCATTAATTGAGCTACTAAGCTAAGGACAAGTTGAATTGTTGAAACTTAAAATATTGTTTTAGTTAAAGATAAGATAAAGATAAAGATAAAGATATTATTATTTTATTTTAACGCATTAAATTACATTAAGTAAAAGTATTGCCGAATACCCATTTCTAGCAAGAACGGCCGGACTAATCGTCATATACGTAAAAGACAGTAACCTAAACTATAGTTATCAATTACTAGGTCTGGTCGAGCGGAAATTACCTTTTTTATTGTAATTTACCCTTGGCTGACCTTACCACACTTAAGGTAAAAGAGTCATTAATAATCCAGCTACATCGCCATCTCCAGTCTATATAGATATATTATTATAAGGCATGCAGAGGTCTCTTCTTAGAATGAGAAGCCTTAAGCTGCGGTTCTCACGCGGGTCCAGCGACAGTTTACAACGGTAAAAACACTTGAAGCTAAAAAATAAATCCTCCTAAGCAAAGTTTAAAATGTTAAACAGGCCATAGAACTACGATCGTTATCAGCATAAATTACTAACATGCCTACTAACAACAGTAAAGTTAATTTGGCATGGGCAAGCCATACGCACACATTACTTTGTTTGCCATTTACGTATAGTTGAATTAACCCATAAAACATCTTCGGTAAGTAGCGACCTTGCCAATTACCATATTACGCCATCTCAGTTATCACAACTGGCCGGTAAACAAGCAGGCTTTACTATTATTACGACGGAATGATGTCATTGATTTGATAATAGACCCTTTTTATATGTGTGGGTCATATAAAGAGTTTAGGTGTGGTATTATGTTGTAACAATATTTATCAACGACGAAGACTGCCTCGGAAAGTTGTTTGACAGCAAAGAAAACATAGCGTCCGTGTAGTCACAAACTCGCTCATTTTGGATACCAACTCTGTGTAAAAATAGATCCATTTAATGCATAAACAGGCCTAAACAGGCATCAGAGTGATACAATAATAATATATTTTGACGTTAAATGTCCAATAGCAAAACAACGTTGTATAGGTTTAATAAATTTTTAGTTTATCTTTTACATAATTTAAATTTTTAGTGTCGGTCTAATAAAGCTAAGTCTTTTTATTTTAACATAATACTGTATCTGCATCCTTTTTCGATAAATACGCGGGACTTTCGGTACTGGGTATAAACGAATAGATATTATGAGACATTACAACGCCGTCCTTATCAGAGGAGGGAAATCCTGTCTCTAATATTTAAGGTTGGTTTAGTTAGGATTTACGCAAATAAGGAAATGTTTTTATGTTAAATACTCAACACGTTCTTCTTGATTCCTACAATTAATAGGAAAGGTAGAGAGATCGTGACGTGACCCGTTGTTTATTTTTTAAACAGATGAAGATATTATTACGAACAAAAAGTAAAAAAGAAAACAGGTGTGTGTTTGTGATGTAATGACAATGACATGTTTATACCTCTATTAGATACATCGGAACAACTCGTAACTATAATACAAACACGTATCCGGAGTAATAAACAAAAAGCACCGTAATGATCTCTTTTGAACATTCCCGTATCCATTTGTCTCAATTACATCAAAATGCTATTTTTACCATCAACCGTACCAACAGAATAGGTCAAGATGAAAGATAAATCAGAACTGGCATTTACCGAAGGTTCTTCTATGAGGTTAACTAAAGATTTATGCATGAACAATAGTGTTCTATTGACAACTTGCCAGCAAACTTGTGAACAAGTCAAGTGGTGTATTATTATCATTCTAAATTTGAAGTTAGACGTGGCAAACATTAAACAAAAACTGTTGTTTAAAAAAAAAGTTTTCACATCAAACATTCTGTTATTTCATGGTAATCCAAAATAACAACAAAAATCATTAAGCCCCTCTATAAGTATGCATCTCTGCATACTTTGAGAAACAATATAAATACGTTTTTAATTTGTTTACATAACACAGCTATCAAGCGTATACCGTTGAAATATTTAAATAAATTAGTAGCATTTGAAAATGTCATGTTGCCTTAAGAGGGAACTGTAGAGAATCGTCACGACTTCCTATCCTCGTCCAAATTGAATTTGTACTATATTGCGAATTGGATGGCTCGCTAATTGTGTAACTAGGCTCAACTCATGTAGAACCTTTTATCACCTACAAATCCGGTGCGAGCGGATTTTGAAGTCACGACCTACTGTTTACATGCTTCGATTTTGACAAACGAGAGCACAGAAAATTAACACGCAAAATTCCTTAGCTCCCTTGAAATGTGCTAAAGGTATGGAGGGACCACAGCAACTGTAAGGAAAATCAAGCTATCTATAGTAACTTTCCTTTAGTTGAGTTTGAATTGATTGCAGGTTTATACAGAACAAAATTCTACATTTGTCAAGGAAATTAAATTAATTTCTTTGAGAAGGAAGTATCTTGTGCTGTTTTAATCGCCAAGTTGTTAGTCTTGTGGTTGAGAGGTCTAACGGAAAGCGAAGAGATTAAATGGAAACATTGTGTTAGTTAAACTAGTAAGTCAAGCTTTATTGCATTAGAATGACACACGACTTCCGTTGTGAGGTCAAAATGCCCTTTCATCGTCACATTTACACATCATTAACGACCCAAGGGATCAGTTAAGTCATGAGTCAATTAGCCTCATGACGACCGACTACTTCGTGACCGCCCAAATGTTGTTCAGCCTCTCACTTCTGCCAAATTGACTAGTAATTTTTACTATCAGTGAAACTTTCATTTGTAATCTAAATTCCAATCGTTGAACGATTTTAATTTAAAAACGGTTTCTTTGATGACTTTAGAATTTCAGATCAATGGTGTACCTATGACACCGCTACAAGGGGCAATGAGCATTTCTATGTCCCCGTTTCTTCTATTGAAGTTTGTAAGGCTATGGCTTTCTATAGGTTATGGGCCTTTGATAGTCGCAATATGCTTTAATCTTTGTTTAATAGTGCCTGTAGCGCACACGACGATCAAGCATCTGTCAGATGGAATCATGTTGGGTCTGACCTGGTTCCACTGGGTGAAATAACGGAGCACACCGTTAGTTTACTTAAAATATTGAATGCAATGAAATTGAAACTTAGTAAGTGTTATTACGCAACTTATTTAGGTAAAGACAATGGTTAACAATGTTTGCGTTTCATGGCTCCTTCAGTGTAACTGTTGATTCATTGAAGAAACAGAAACAATACGTCGTAAAGTGTTCAGCGATAAATTTTACGATTTCAGCCAACTCCAATGCACCGATAGCCTAGTTAAGTTGAGTGTAATGGCCTCACGCAAGAAAATTTACTATTAAAGATCTTTAATCACTTATTAACTGTTAAATATTCCCACTAGGTTCGCATTACTTATCTTAAAAATTTTGTAAAAAAATCGTGCATATGTTATTTCATCGGCAAGTTAATCCACCTGTTCAAATCTGTTTTCTTCCTTTACATTCTTTACAATCCAACGGTTGTTTGGAAAAGATCATTTCGCAGCGATAAGACCGCCCATTGTTTACTTTATAAATGGTCTCTAGATTTTACATTTCCCGTGTTATCCATTTCGTTTGTTGAATATTGACATGTTTGGTATCCTTTGCTTTTATTACTAAACGTACTAAAGGTAAATGTCATTTTGAACTGAATAATTATCCAAATAGCTGTAGTTTAAGAATGGATTACGATTACACCGTGCTTCTTAATAAAATGTAACAAATTGCCAGACTTGACACTTCATTTAGCATCAATGTCGTGGACAATGAAGATACTCCGTCTAATAGCAGAACAAAAAGCCCGTAAGAAAAAAGGCTTTTCTTGGGACCTTCATATCGCGCGCTGGCATCCCGAAGCGAGGTCAATGCCTGTCAGTCACAAAAAATGGCATTGTCATGTTGACCATTGATGGAACTCGATACGCGTTGGCAAACATCAACAACAGTTAGTCTATTATAAAACTGTGAGAGAAAATTTTGGATCAGCCAGATAACATTAAGTACCAAGTGGATTTGTTACACGAAGGCAGATGCGCAGGCACGATATGGAATTATGGAGCCTCATCCAGTTTATAGGGTTCTATATTTTAAGAAAACATCTATTGTTTAATTTCTATTCCAAAACACAGAAACGCCCTTGAAAAGCTCTGTAACAGTAAATATTAACTACTATGCATCACAATTTAGCCATGTACCCTTTTAAAAAAAAAGTTAAAGTTTAATTATTTTGTAATTTAATTAATAATAATAAATTAACACTTTTTTAAGGATTAATGATGGTTGTGTGTTGTAGATCAATAAACAAATTTCTAATACAATACAATACAATACAATACAATACAATGACTCTTTATTGTACACCACAAAAAATACAATACAGAAAAACAAGTACATGACAAAAAAGAAATAAGGTAAGCAATGGGCGGCCTTATCGCTTCGAAGCGATCTCTTCCAGGCAACCTTTAAAAAAGAAAGAAAGAAAGCAAGGAATGCATTACAGCAGGTGGTGCAATATACAATTTAATAAATAATAATAAAAAACAAACATTTTATTAAAACAACTGAAAACATCTAATAATACACATCATAAAACATACATAAATAAGTGATACACAATATACTTGTAAATAAATGGACACAATAATACAATTTTCAAGCACAGGATAAAAGATAGTGTTGCTTAAGCATAGATTTAAAAATGGGCAAAGATTTAGCACGCCGTAGGTCTATCGGTAGGGAGTTCCATAACCGAATAGCCTGGACAGTAAAAGAGTACACATAAAATTTAGAATTGGAAAGAGGGACAGTAAGAAGAAAGTTCTGAGAGCACCGAACAGAAGTAACATAGTTAAATCGCTCATTGAGGTAGCAGGGAGCTGCAGGATTAAAAAGAATGTCGTAGAGAAGATGTAGAATGTGTGAATTACGGCGAAGGCGGATTGGGAGCAACTTGAGCTGTGATCGAAAATAAGAAACATGATCGTACTTACGTAGACCAAATATGAACCGAATGCACAGATTTTGAATTCGCTCAAGTTTATTAAGATGCTCTTCTGAAAGATCAGGATAACAAATGTTAATAATAATTTAAAATGTAAACCATGAAGTTTTATTGTACTTATTTCAAAAACTGGCTCTTTCATGTCCACCTACTTAGTAATAAGTAACCTAATATTATCCTCTATTTATTTACTTATCAACTCAAAACTCTCATATTTTAAGAAATCACTAGCCTTTACACTCGGTTTCGCTCGCGCAGGTTCGGCAGTTGAAATAAAACTCCGCGATGTTACGAAGTTCCCATTAGAATTCGTAAAAATTAGGTACATTAAAATATGTTATGTAATATGTTGCATGAAAAATCCTTGTGAAAACTTTTATTTTATTTACAGATTTTTCCTTGTATTAATAAACATATAAGCTATTTTCGACCTTTGTACAATTTACACGGCCATAGTATTTAAATATTTTATCCTATATCTAACTACAAGCATACCTTTAAATCAAATCGAAAATACATATAACAAACCATGCCACAGCGATTCCTACCGTGTCTGATACGCATATCGTTGTTTTTTTGTATTTTGCTCAGACTTCAGAGCATTGTACGAAGGTATATAGGTCGTATATCATGTATGTTTAGGACCCGATAATATTCAACCCGTGTTCGGCCCACGCAAAAATATTTGCTTTAACGTGTGCCCGACGGCATTAATGAGGTTTAGAATCTTGTGGTATGTTTTGAGCTTTCTTAGCATCTTTTGATTTGATTACAGCTACCTTGCGAGAATATTGAACTATCCCGGAATAAAATAAAACTTATATTAATCTGGAAAAGCGTAACTTTCTTTCAGTAAAAGAATATTTAAAATCTGTTCAGTAATTCCGATGTTCCGAACAAGCTAAGTTTACCGCATTATTATACTAGTAAAAAATTGATAATCCATAAGAAATAAGTATATGTGTAGGCGATTATATCAAAGAATCTAAAAACGTATAGTTAAATTATTAAAACTCAAACAAATGATGTGCATAGCAAGGGTAAAATATAAAAGCTAATGATCGTTAGAGTTGTTGCAAATCAGGTCAATTATAAAGAAGCTTGTATTAAAAAAGATACAGTTATTAGCGTAGGTGTTAAAGAACTGTCGCGTAGAACCATGATAGATAGTAATCACTTCCTTGCACGAGGAGCTTGTTGAAAAGAGTTTAGACGTCATTACATTGAAGGGAAGGTCACTGATGCACAAATTAACAATGACCATTGATTTCTTTATTCCGTGTTCGTCAGACGAAGCAACCGAGGAACGATTTTTAATTTTACAACCAATTGGTATTAAGCAAAAGTATGAGCTTCATTTTAAATTGCTGAGGCCTCAATTTTCACTCAACTTCGACTTGATGACGGCAAACAACAACAAAATGTTTTATAAACTTTTATAAAAACAGCAATATACATACATTTTAAATTTCACAATGGCGTATTACAGGCACATTTCTCGCTCACGAAACATCGCAATTTGCATAGCTATAAAATAAACAGTCGAAAAACAGCCATAAGCCGTCGGAGCATCTCCCACAAGTTTGTCACAAAGGTTCTTGGGTCAATAACCCGTTTGGCGGGACCGGGCGAGCGTGGCACGTTTAAAAATGCATCGTGCTGTTGGATAATTATCTGGTGCTTTAATGGAGTAACCTTATTATGTTGCAATAATTGTTATAATTGGCTTTTCCGTAATTACTCAATTAATTAAACGTCCGATTAGTAGATGGTGTAAGTTCTAACGACGTTAATTAAGTTTGAGATTCTCGAGAAGGAGGTACAAGTGTTTCGCTTGCCTTTGTTGAGCCCCTATTTATAACGGGTTAAAAAGGTATGCCGTTCAGTTTTCAGAACTAATAATAGCTAAAAGTATTTATGGACACCTGTTTTGATTTGGTAAACTTGTCTAGTGTTCCTATGAATGCTAATTTACAGCAAATCCGATGCAAGAATCAGTATATCTGAGCGTTTCAACCGTCTCATTTATCTGGTCACATTTTTTAAGAAATGGCAGAAGATTCTGAACAGTTTCCAGTTATATGGTAGACGTACAGGACCTGTAATATATAACAGAAAGTCCCATCAAAATCTACAGCCTCTTGATTAATCCGGAACGCGACTATGAACCAAAACCACTATAATATACGATCCAATAAAGTTTACAAATAGAGCAACATGAATGATATTTCACAGTAATTTGCCTTGTAACTCAGCGGTTTCTAACAATCGTCTGTAAACTACGAAGACAAATGAAGTTCAGTATTGCAATTGCATTTAATCTCATCTTAGGGCTTAGAAAGGCAAGTAACAGTACACCGAGATATATACCGGAGCGCGGTTTGCCCTACTTTGTGTATGTTGTGGTGAGGGCACTAACTTCCGTTCTGTGGTATAGACAGGTAAGACTTTTTTAAATACAATGTGTTTCGACACACTTAGTTGACGTAGATAATTTTACATTTAACGATCATGATTATGCAGAAAAGAAAACCGACGTATCTACAGGGTGTTACAAAATTACCCGTAATAACTGAAGGGTATGGAAGTACTCCAGTAAAGAATTAAATTAGTATATGTTTTTTTTGGGATTGCGGGAGCTCGCCTTTGATAGGCAGCAGTGGAGCAAGAGAGGAGAGGCCTTTGCCCAGCAGTGGGACACAAAAATAGGCTAAATAAAAAATTTTTTTTTACAAAAAAAGGAACTGCGCGCAAAATTACACTTTTATTGACTGTTCATGGGGTTTCAGGATTAGGGGTTATTTTGTAACACTCTGTAGAAGGAAAACGAGCTAAGAATGAGAATCTTGACTATTGAAACCAAACTATGTTTACATTGATGACATTACATATTTTCAAAAGTGCGATCTAAGCTTGGATTTTCACGCATATGCTTTTGACGCAGACGACGTTATTAAGAAACTCATAGCGTAACCATTTGACCCACTTTTAAAAGTACGTTAAGGTGACAAGCAATTTCACCTACGCATATTGAGCTTACGAACTTACGTAGCCTCCGGTTTGGTTAGTAGTTCTCAAGTAAGTTAAAACTTATTGTTTTAGGGGTCAAGGGTTAGCGCAAAGTCAGTAACATTTGGTTGATTAAAAGAAAATTAAACATCTGACAGGCGATTACGTTACGGTAGGTATCAGAGGCTCAATTTCGTAACAGTTGTTCGTTGGTTCAAAGGCTTCTTTTTAGTTCACCCTTTAAGGTCGGCGCAGACCAGATGCGTGTGCGTGTCACACACCAGTTGTAATGAATTAAACTGTTAGAACGATGGTACAGCATGTGCAGTACGGATATAGTGTGCTATCCTTCCCACAGCTCCACTCACCACATCCGGGCTGCCCCGGCCTTTAAATTGAAATAAGGTATGTTGTCATTTTAAATGCTCTTTAGAACCATGGAACCGTTAGGTATAATCCAGAATTGTATTGAGCACACAGGCCTCCACCCACGCGGGCCCACTGCAGATTGGAAATTTCACACACTCACCCATTGAATTTCTTCATATGTGCAGGTTTCCTCACGATGTTTTCTAAATCTAAAGCTCATGGTAAATTTCAAATGATATTTCTTACGGGTGCAACCCTAGGTTCGAACCCACAACCTTCTGCTTGAGAGACCATAGGTCAAACCACTGCTTCCACGACTTTGCGTATTTTGGGTGTAATAAACTTAAATTAATAAAAAAACTTGTTAATGCATGCTTCTGTGCTATTAATGGGAAGTACTTACAAGAATATGTCTGCACTGAGAGAGCTATGCCAGAATCATCTGAAAGAATTAGTGTCAATCTAGTTGTGCAGCTAAATATGTGGTGATTAAATTAAAAATACATTACACTATGTACAAGACAGGTTTTAATTGGGATCATTATCATAATAAAGTGATATTATAATTGAAGACATGAGTGGATGAAGGGGGTATGTCACAAAAACATTATTTCGAGTAAATCGCAGTTAAAGGTTTTTACGTTGTTATTTTGTTTTTAAATTGAATAAGGTATTGTTACTTTTATAAAAATCAACCAAATAGCCTGATCTGTTGATTTTTTTTTAAACCTGGTAACCACTTCTAGAGTCATGTGCCTTTAGCATGTTCATTCACCAAGAACGTAACTTATTCTTGTACATAGTTCCTTCATGCACTGGGTTTAAAGCTGTTATAGTTTAAAAACATGAGAACTGAAGGCTTTGGGTGTTGCATTATGACTTAAAACCTTCATTTATGGCATAAAACCGAAAATGAAAAAAATGCGACATACCCCCTTCATCCACTCACGTCTTCAATTATGTGGATTGTGAAGTAACATAGCCTTCTCATACAAATAGTGACAATGGCTTCCGCCAACAAACAACTTTGTACAATTTTGCACAATTTTGATATACATGATTTCCCAAAACTTAATGATAACCTGGTACAGTCAAGGAAAGGGAATCACATACCAGGGTGGAAACTTTTCACAACCAATTTCACAACAATTTCTTTGGCAGATGTATGGAATGTCAACATGAGATTTGCAATGAAAAGTGGTATGTGATTCAGTTCCCTTGACTGTACCAGATGAGAGGTCAAGTTATACCAGTTCTGGAAGAAATAAGAAAAGATCCATGTCACTTAGTCAAGTGATAATAAATATTTTAGTATTAGATATTTTTGAAAAAATGTTTATTATCTCTCAACTAACAATAAGAAGCATGTCTTTTTTTATTTTGGAATTGTTATAATATAGCCCAGTATCTTTGAGGTTCGGGACACCTGTATGTTTCTGAGAACAAAAAATTTTAGATTTTGTTCTGTTTTCAAAAATATTGATTAATTCTAAACAGATAATAGCTGAAATAGTTTTGTATGAAAAAACAAAATTTTGTTAACAAATTTTACTATAGTGAATAATCACATACAATATGATAATGTCAATCCAATGTCATAGTTGGACTTAGTAATTCAAATTAAAAGTAAGTTAAGTATATTAATCATATCTCATTCGGATGACATGCATTTTATCATACGGTGGATTTGAAATGAAGTAAAATTAAAACAATACAGCAATATCAATAGAATTGTGAGTGCATTACAAGAACACAAATGAGTTTCTCAACATGAGCACACTAGCTTTTGCCGCAGACATAAAGCCTAGTCATATCTCTTTCTAATGAGTAGTAAATGTGAGAATGGAAAGGTTTATGAATGAAGTGGATGACATTTATGTATTAGGACTTTACATTTCTACTGGCCGATCATGTTTAGTTAAACAAGTTAGCTATGAAGTATCTTTTTTTTTTTTTTTTTTTTTGTACTTATTTTTTCAACTTCATTTTTTTTATTACTTTTACGGTCTCGATGAGGGTGTAACATAGATGTGCGCTTGTCACTGCATAAGGTGATGATTTAGCAGATTGAAATGTATGATGTATAGGAAAGATTCGTGTCTAATCTCTAGACCAGTGGTGGTGTAGGGGTATGGCACGCGGCACGGAATGCTGAGGACCTGGGTTCGATTCCCAGCATTGGTCTTTTTTCTGGGGTTTTTTCTGTGCATCTATATTTCAGTTTGTATTTAGTACGAAATACATGTTTAGTTAAATTATTCAAATCACGCATTATATACGCATACACATAATTTTTTACGCAAAATAGGCGCGTAAAAGACGTTGAGTTGCGGAAACTAGCCCGTTATTACCTATTATTATTCAAATCACCATTTTCACAGCTATTAAATGTATCTGCTGCAAGGCAACATGTGAGAATGACCAGTTTTGACAAAGGTTTAGGACAAGAAAGACAGATTGTCAGGTGTCATCCACTTAAATACAGCTCTTTACGTCTGCAAAAAACACTAGCGCACTCTATTTTAATATACAGGTATACTCACAACTGTAATAATATCCCCAAGTTGGGATGCCAACTGCTATGGCACCAACGACAAAACATATGAAACCAAAGACGACCACGGCTATAGAGTACGTAGCCTTGCCGCACGCCATGGCTGCATCTCAGCCAATCTCTGGTCCCCAGGACATCAGGAATGGCTTGTCACTATGTGACTTTGGGGGCTAACGGACATCTGTGAACAATATACTGTTTTAAACTTTTGTGATTTTCAGTCATAACAACCACCACGGCTGCTCCAATGTGGTCAAAACGTCGAGGTAAATATTGTTTGCATGATAAGTCCCATTTAGTATAATAATTATCTGTGAACAAGTTACCTTTATAGATAAAGTCAAGCTAGGTTTGTTATTCTGTTGTGCTATTGATATTAGCAGTAAATCTGATTTTGCTGGAGATTAAAAATGGTCTCACTGCTGATATCGTCTGATTTTTCCAAAGATGGAAATTCAGACTTACTGCTGATATTGATCACAAACAGAAGGATTGTGAGATTTTTATTATTCCTTATGCTTTTGTACAAGAATTTTTCAATCCCATTCATACTATGACTCTTTATAGGTTGTATATTTTTATAACACCTTGAGTCAAAGTAAGCAAGATCTCAATATAAATCCTTGATCTTTTCTAAACTAGAATTTATCGACGGAATGTGGTTTCACATTGTATATTGTCATTTCTATTTTTTGTTTCTCAGTTTTTTTTTCTGTAAATTCTTAACACTGGCCAGTACAATTATGCAGAAATTAAAATGGAATTTAAAAAGCTACAAAAATTACTTGGTCGAAAATAAAAACCAAAATTTGGGTATAGCAGCAATGCATGCACACAAACACAAAACCTATTTTGACGTTAATCAAGGCAATGTTAAAATCTAGCACAACACAGACCGGTTTTATAAAAGAATGGCAATAATCAAAACATCCATAGCCACTGTTGTAATAAGTGTAATAACAATCAGCCAGCCCAATATGTCAAAATATCTTATTAGAAAATCACATACCTACGATTCCTATAATACTCTTACAAGAATTCATAACAGTAAGTCTTAGCAGTAAGTATCAAAAAACAGTACAAACTTTTAATGAACGGCTTTGTACGCTATCAAATACAGTTATTTGATTGTAGTTACTTTTACTCACGTTTTCAATTAAGTCCGCTAAGAATTCGTCACACGAAGATCACTGAAGTATGCAATACAAGACAATTGAACTGAGGATGAATTCCGAAATCTATCAACATCTCTTTTTTACACGTTTGAACTGCACATGCAACTAAACACCTGTATTTTCACGTGAGCGCACACAAATTCACTCACGATTCAAAAAATTTAAGCCGCGACTGCGAGTACTGCGACACACCTTTATAAACACTACATTTAAAAATGAAAAACACGTACATGAATTAAAGTTTGCCTAACTTTTAATCGCGGGTGTAAATATTAGTGCTTTAAAACAATTTTTGTACGAACACACGGACGGCAGTAATTAAATTCTTTCGAAAATGCTCGGCGCACTGTGTATGCAAACCAAGCGACAAGCCACGGATATGGTCGGTAAATAAACTGGTTTTTTGAGTTGATTGAGTCCGAGTGAAACTTACGTTACCTGCCATGCTGCCACGACAGATATTTCCATCGGATTAAAGTATATGCTGTCTCACTTTACGCTTTCACATAGAAAGAGACAGAGCTAAACATGATCCAATGATTGACTGTCATTTTACATTCATTTGTAAAATCGGTATAAAAAGTTTTTTTTATTACTAATTTATTAAATTTGTTTTTTGGTTTGACTTTATTTAATAATTTTCATTCATAAATCGGGGACTTGATAAATGTTGCTAGCTCTATAAAATAAAATGTTAGGCATGACAGAAGGGAATACGTTTCATTCTACGATAACTTATTACATAGTTATTATAACGGTCATAACCGTCAAAAAAAAAATTTACTATTTAATATCACTGCTATGTCATCGTAAAGTCCAGTCCGATTTAAAAAACATATCTTGAATTACTATTATTTTAGCGATGACATTCTAATTACTGAATGCCAGGAAAACAAACAACCCTAAATAATCTTTCTGTCTAAGAAATCCCAACGAAACGATTAATTTACGCTCCAAGCAGGGGGGCTACTCCGAAATTCGAAAATCGAAGTTCGTATCGCATCGTCTTGCTCGCTCTTGTATTAAATACTATTAGCGTGAGAGGAATGGCACGATACGAAGTTCGAATTTTGCACTTCGTAGTATAAGGCCTGATTACTGCTTCCTGTAAAACCTTACGTTAGTAACGCCTGAATTTAAACATAATAATAAAAGTTAATAATCATGTAACAGATGGAATTTAACTGGGTTAAACCAAGCCGTTTGTTAAACGATAGAGTTGTACAGCATGTAGGTACTCGATAAAACATTAATCGAGCATTTGAATTTATCATTAATACCACTTTACGCCAAATTGTCTCAATAAAGATGTAGGTGGGTCAATCAACTTTTTTTTGTAAATTTCTATTTACTCCTTTACAAGTAACTGTGTAATCTCTGGTTAGTGAAACCATGATTTTGTAGTAATTAGATAAACTGTTTATCATACTGCGTATGTGAAAACCAAAAAAATAAGTATTTCTATGAAAAAATCCGGTCACCCAGGGGACATACCACTATTTTCATACAAATTTCGGGGACATCATTGTCCCCTGGGTCACCCACGAAATAAAAGCTAAACAAAATAAAATAAATATGGCAATTATACCACTATTGACTACAAAAATCTAGGGTTTTGAAAAGTATACTTTAAATAAGGAAAAATAATCAGTTTTTTAATTATTTCGGTTTTCATAGAAAGTAGCAGAAAATCGTTGACAAAAAAAAGTTGATTGACCCAGGTACCTACGTAAGTAAATGGAAATTCTAATTATCTTACCTAATAATAGCCCAACAGCAGCTGGGCAATCGGCAAATATTTGTCCTTAGAAACGAGTCCTTAGGTAGTTGCTGTATTTCGAGCAGCATCTGACTTTTGTACGTCGAAGCCATGGATGATGTTATAATTATACAGAAATATATTTAATTATGAAATTATCTACATAACTATATATATTTAGCTATTAGGTAGGTTATTAGATGGTGGATTATTGAAGAATATGTTTCTTAATTATCTGACCTAATTTTTGATGAAAAATCATGAATAATGAATGTATTTAGTAGGAAAAATAAATGTTTGCTCTGATTTTATATTGTTTTTTACTTAGAACGAAACCGTATTTTCTCGGGCTAGCAAGCTTTAGGTATTTTATTTGGGACTACTATTAGATCACTCAGTGTGAATTGTCCCGATTCGAATCATTCCGATTCGATTTATTTACACGACCTTTTTCTTTAAAATATTCATAATAACTTATAATATAGCATAAAAGATTGCAGTTTACATCAATTCAACTAACATAATTCCTTCAAAACAGCGATATCTTAAAACACAACACTAGTCTTGAGTTACTACTGCTCAATTGGTTAATATTAATATGAACTTCTCCAGACGTAACTCCGTAGGATTCATAGTAAGAGCATTGTTATAAATTGGGTCGTATTTATTTAAAAATCGAAAGTAAAAAATAACTCACGTTAATAGTAAAAAGGTCAATAATGTGTAAAAAGTCATTGTTTAGTTTGTGTATATTTTTGTATATTTGTTTGTGGGAATATGAAGCAGGTAAGTAACTCATAACTATTTCACTGCAGTTTTACTTGAGCACGTAATCTTATTGTATTTCCTTAAATTTAGTACGGATCACCGGCACCGTCTTTATTCTTCTTGTCATAAAAAAAATCAGCATTAGTTGAAATTAAAATCAGTAAAGCTTGTCAAATTTTTGATTAGGTACTTTATGAATTAATCAACACTTATTGTTTTTAGCTGCGGAAGTAAAAAACATGCGTGTAAGTAATGTTATAGTATTTTTTTTATGTTAATATTTTAAATTCAGAATCTATTAAGCAGTTATTTATACAGCAACTACAGAAATTGCACCAAGGGGGGGGGGGGAGGAGTTTACTCTTCCGTCTCCACTCTGTAGCTTAAAGTAAATTGATAAATTAAGCCTGTTTATTTTAGACGCCTGTCATGCACATGATTGTGTCAACACTGATAAACATCGTTGTTATTTTCAGGCGCTCGTTGTCCAATCGTGCAATGAAATGGATTGTTATTTCAACGAAACAATTTCCTGTACAGAAAAATGTGGTTGCGATAAAACTATGTATGTTGCTTAGGCGCTTTAAAATGAATTATGTGACCTATCAAATAATGCATTCCTCGTTATTGGCATAGTAATTTAACTAACTTTTATTGAGTAATAATCATTTGGCAAATGGCCAGTGATTTAACTAATTTGATTATATTTCGACTGTAAGCATGGCGAGTCATAGTCGAGTAATTATCTGGGTTCTTCCCCGCTCCGCTATAATTGTTTCTGATCAAATTAACCATTAATAGTAGATAATATTTTACTTACTGTGCTGCCTCTAAAATTGAAGTTATTTTTTCAGCCCTTACCGTTTCAATGTAACCACTGGAGAATGTGTGTTAAATTTGAAAACATTGATGATATCCTTAGCTGAGAAATACAAAACGCAAGGTACTTATTTAAAAGTCCCCGTCACCAATCATCTTAAGTAGCGGTTTTCTTAAACAAAGCTTTATTTACAGAGAAAAATCGCAAACGCACAGAAAGAATTTTCCAAGGAGTTATGGTGTCTGGCATAATAGTCGTTACATGGGCAAGCATGTGTCTATTTTTAGGATGTTTCTACTGCTGTCGGATAAGATACACGTAAGTTAATTAAAATAATTAGCGTATTTATTTTTACTACAACCGACACCGTATAAATAATAATGATAATAATAATAATAATAAGCAGTCAGTCAAAAGGCGTAGGGATATGACGACCTCATCGCCCGCTGGTGTTGTCGTGTCACCAGTGCAGTCAGTCATCGCAGGGCGGCTTGTGGCGAGCTGTTGGTGCGTAGCGACACCACGAACCCGAGACCTCCAGGGGTACACATACACACATGCGCTTATACACACACTCACACACAGTTACACACCCACCCCGCCTCTAGTTTGCCTTTGTTGGTCGCCTAGAGTGGAGCGCAAGAGCTAATGCTCGAAGGATGGATGTGTTTCCGTAAGTGGCGAGTTGGCATTTTGAAGTTT
Source organism: Archips crataeganus (assembly GCA_947859365.1). Lineage (NCBI taxonomy): Eukaryota > Metazoa > Arthropoda > Insecta > Lepidoptera > Tortricidae > Archips > Archips crataeganus. The sequence goes on from OX402064.1 coordinate 10,894,965, forward strand.
AAAGTCCAGGAACACCTCTCCATCCTTAGCCGTTCACACCAATGTTGCCGCCTCGTTGCCCCGAGTGGGCAATAGTTTGAGGGGCCCATTTAGTGAATGGCGAGTCACCGCCTACCAAAAGTTCAGTTTATGAGATATTGAAATGGTAGGTGTCCGTTATCTCACTCCATAGCCCGGTAATCCTGTCCACAACATCCCAACCCCATAGCCAATTCCATGTCGATTCCTACCTGGCAATAGATTGGCAACTGTGGAGGACTGTCCGCTAGCACATCCTCATGGTGTATTAGGGGATAGACCTCCATAGTTGCGCCCATCTCATTTATATTATATGGTACCAAAAGCCTCTTCATGTTGGCTTCGGCCCCATGAATGCCTTTCAAATGACCGGGTCCCCATGGGCCCGTGATCGGAAATCCGTACCAACATAATAATAATAATAAAGCCCTTTATTCTGAAATTAAATTAACATATACAATGCAGGTACTAAATAAAAAGATTGTTTATAAAAAATCCCTAATTTCAGTATGCCTTTTGGCATAGGCCTCCTCCAACGCCTTCCACTGACATCTGTCATTTGCAACCCTTTTCCAGTTTGGACCTACGGTCATCTTCAAGTCATCTTCCCATTTAATGATTGGTCTTCCCCGTTTTCTCTTCCCATCTCCAAGGTACCACTCGGTTATTGCCTTGGTCCATTTCCCTCTTATGTCTCGCATCATGTGACCATATAATAATATATAATATATATAATTATATATATAATTTATTGAATCAGGCGTTGCTTTGCGAAGGTCCATATTAATGAACTGAAACAATTACTTTGCTCACCCGCGACCTCACGATAGCACGTTTATGTTAAAAAATACGCGTTCATGCAGTTCCTCTACCTCCACACTGTATGAACACATACATATACACATACAAATCACACAAACCCAACTATCCATATCTATGTTTGGGGGTAGTTACAAATAGAGAGATCTCTCTCCAGGCAGATGTTATGCCTGGGGACCGAAGTCCAATGGATGAAAGTTAGAAGTTGTATTTATGCAGCCGAGTTGAGAAACTTCGATAGCGTGATGTAGGATTGTAGTAATTAGTTCCTTATGTGATGACTAGATGGCGCTAGTAGTCGCTACAACCACCACCGAACTACACTTACGCGTTTCGAACTCAACCATAGCTAGCACAGTGAACGGTTGCGGTACTTTGAGGATGCTCAAAGTACGCAACCGTTCACTGTGCTACCAAATGTTAAAATGAATGAACGGATGATGATGATGATGATGATATTAGTGTGTGTAATGTGTGTGTACTTATGTGTGGATGTTGTGTTGTGTGTTTTTTATATAAACGTAGCTATCGTGAGGTCGCGGGTGAGCAAAGTAATTGTTTCAGTTCACCGTATATGTGCCTAATTTTTTTTTAATTTTATTTATCAGAGATCATCAGCTAAGGAAAAGCGTAAAAGTCGTAGCAAAAAAGTTCAAGGAACATAATACTGCTAATAAAAAGAGATTCAAAGATGACAAAATTGAAGAGTTGGAGCCGTGCACAGCAGCGAAAGAAGCAATCTCTACTGTATGACACATAAATGTCATCAAATCACTATATTCTTCGACTATATTGAACAAAAAACATTAGCATAAAAAAAATCTTAATAGCTTTGATTTATACAAACATCATCATCATCATCCCAGGCTATATACGTTCCACTGCAGGGTACAGGACTTCTCTTAGAATAAGAGGGCTTGAGCCGTAGTTCCCACGTGAGCCCAGTGTGGATTGGGAACTTCACATACATGCATTACCTAATGATTACGAGTAGGTCTTCATCATAATGAATTAAAACGGAAGCAGTTCCGAAAATAGCTGGCTCTAATCATGCTTTTTGATTCTTTTACTAACGATCAAAGTCACGCTTTTTTTATTTTTCGTCAATAATAATAACAGTAGCAGAAGTAGTACCTTAATATAAATTTAACAAAAACTATTAGAAAACTTCTTTGCAAATTTGACCATCAAATTGTAACTAAAAAAATGCATAGTTTTGTCAAACGCTAAAATATTGTATAAGACCATCGATATTCATATTAGTTTACATTGAACTTTAATAGAAACAAACAAAATATGTAAAACAACTACATTGGAAAGAACTGGCATCATGATTCGAGGCCATGCTATTTTAGTATCCTTGCTCTCGTTCAGACTTCAGAGATTCGACTAAACATTTGAATTTTCGCGAATGTCATCTTACACTGTGTTGTAAAACTCTATTATATTCGTATCATTAATTATTATTATACCTTTGGGCAATTGTGCATTTACTTACTTCAGTAATTCAGAGTGACTGGCAATATGTATGAGGAGGCATACAGTAATAGTGCAGTGAAAATTTTATACATAAATTAAGTAGCATTATATCACATTTGAGGCGGTGTTGTGAGAGTTTAGAGTTTAATTGGGCGTTTATATAATCTATACATAAATATATAAATAAATGATGTATAAACAAGTTTTCAGTATATTAGTTCTTATCAGTGCCTGCTTTGTCCGTACATGTAAGTCAAATAAAACTTGTAATTTCTATGCAATGTAACAAAGTTTGTTTTCAACAATACACCTTATTTTTATATTTTTGAGTTAATTGCTATTTTACGTTTTCTAGATGCAGATCAATCAGTGGATGGAAAAGCAGTAGTAAGATAACGTTTTCGCTGTTATGCTTAATTTTTCTATTCTTTAAATTCTAGCAACTCAATCAAGCCATTAATACTTACTTTTATTCTTTTTAACATTGTTTTTTGTGTGTGTAACTTAGCATGTAGCCCATGTAGGCATGTATGAAACTGACAATTAATCAAATCTTCTAATGGTTGTATTGAGCTAAAATTTGGCAGGTAAGTACCTATGTAGTTATAATCAATCATTATGCAATAATAAGGCTTATCAATAAAAAAGCGTTTATTAAAAATGAAAATCATGTCAAAAACTTATTTGTATTGTTTTGTACATGTTTACTTTCAGACGACTTGCGGAGAAGTGGGAGACTGTTTGACAGTTGACACCAATTGCAAAGAGAAATGCGGTTGTGATAAAACAATGTACGTATAAATTACTGTTTGCTTTTCTACTTTATGTCTTAAGACGTCTAGGTTATCCCTGAGTCGATTACCTTTATTTAGTAGGTACCTACCGCTTATTTTTAATTTCGTGTAAATCACTACTTACTATTGTTTACTTTCAGCCCTACCTTTTACGACAATGGAACCCAAGAATGCGTAATAAACATTAAATTGCTGATTTTATCCTTAAACGAAAAGTATAATACTGAAGGTAAGAAACGATCCCTGCAGTTAACTAATAACTGTATACGCTATACGCCAAGATTTAAGTTTTTTAAATCCAAATTTTTACAGATTACGATACGTCATTGGAAGATGATATGGCAAGTATGTTGCTTGCTCTCTGCAATAAGTACTCTGCATTGCCGTTCTAGATCAAAATACCTAGTTAATTATGGATGTGCCCTTTTCCTCTCTTGGCTTTAGTAATCGTAAACTACCTAAATGTTTTTTTTTAATTGTAATTGTTCAAATCCTGCATTTTCTAAAACGGGAATTCGTGACGTGTTCTACCAAGTCACACGAGCGTTAAAGAAATGAACAAGTTTTCATGGAACTTGAGGAGTTGAAAATCCCTTCTGCCTCTGTATTATCAAACTTAGTACCTATACGCTTAAATATCGCTTGAGTGACTAGAAAAAAACCTTATTTGCCTCCCATACTGTAATAAGTATACACCGTGAAATTTTAGTGGTTGTTTTCCCGAAACGAGGTGATTTAGTATTGATTGTACAATCGATTTATAATTACTATTTTGACTAGAGTCAAAAATCCAATTGTGAAAAACGAAAGTCGAAAATGACCGCAAACCAATAGTAACGCTTCGTTGGTACAAGTAGCGTACGATCGTACGTACGATAGGTTAGGTACCAACGAAGCGTTACTATTGGTTTGCGGTCATTTTCGACTTTCGTTTTTCACAATTGGATTTTTGACTCTAGTCAAAATAGTAATTATAAATCGATGGTACAATCGAAACTAAATCACCTCGTTTCGGAAAAACAACCACTAAAATTTCACGGTGTATATTCTGAATTTTACTTGTAGCAGAAATAGATGAGCTTAAACTTACTTGACTGTCATAAATACTGTTCATAAAATCATATAGGTACTTAAGAAAATTAGTAATCTTTTTCATTTTCTTCAACCACAATTTTTCTTATAATAGATAAGTTTATTTGTTTTATTTCAGGTAGAATTCGAGCTGAAGCTGACAAAATATTTCAAGGGATTATCGTTGCAGCTTTGCTGTTTATCTCATGTGCAAGCATCTGCGTATTTACTGCCTGTATTTATTGCTGCAGAATCAATTATGAGTGAGATATATATTTTTTAATTATTTCAGATATAAATCAAGCCTCTAGAATCTTTTTCTTCTAATTCATTAACATTCTAATATATTATTTTCAGAGATTACCAGCTTAAGAAAAGTATTAAAGAACTAGCGAAGAAGATAGGAGCAAAGCCGCCGCTGAATAAACCTACTGTAAAGCCTACGACAAAACCAATTTCAGAAAGTTGCAATGTAGTAGTAGAAGATGCCGGAGTTTTCTGTGTTTGAATTAAAGCATTGATTATTATAGTTGCAGAAACTTTATTATGCTGTATTATCCTGTCCTTGTTCTTCATTCAAAACAAAACCTGAAAAATGTTTTTTTGTACTTGTGCTTTCAGGACAAAAGTCCAAGCTAAGTTTGTTTTGCTGGAACGGAACGTTTTTATAATATTTTACATGTGACAACACCCAAAGTTTCCTGTCGCGTGTTGGTATTATACTCGGTTGTACGAGTACGATACGTACGATATTATTATTAATATTTACAAGCCGTTTCCGTTAGTTCATTCATAGTTTTTTAGATTTACTTGGACTGGACGGAAATTATCCTGGAAATTTTGCTATATAAATTAATTAATTTTCTATTTCATTAGCAGTATATACCTATGCGTAAGTACTTTTTCTGTAGCGTGTGTTTTTATTATCGATCCAAATACTTAAAAACAAGTGCGAATCCGATGTTTATTTATGATTGTTTTTGTTTCCTGTAGTTTCTAATTAAAAATTTCTTAAACTTAACTTATTTTACAGTTGGAGCTACGGTTTTGAGGCAGATTAGAATGACAGACGTAAGCTTATTGGACACAGTTATTATGACTTTAGGTGTTCTTATAACCATGACCCTTTTGAGCTGCCTTTGCTGTGTTTGTATGAAATTAAGGTAAGATTTTTTAATTGACTATTTACATCATCTTCACCATCATCATCATCATTTCAGCCGAGACTATGTATGTACATACATATAAAGGTATGTACTTAGATTATTGATGTAGGTGCTCGGTTAATTCTATATGAATTCCCGCCATTAATAATGCGCATCTTTTGTTTAAAAATACTTTCATAGAGAAGTTGTTCTATATAAAACAGATATATTTTGCTCAGAGTTCAAATACTTGAACATTTAATGCAAGTATGGTATTTAACATTATCATTGGGTGACAGACAATTAACTATTAAATTTGCTTACCTAGATAATTTTCTGTGTTGCAACCAAATTGTTGTATTGTATGAATAACTATACCCTGTCTATTTAACATAGTTAGCAAAGCGTTCTCTCTGTTGCACTTTTGTATGCAAATGAAAGGGACAAGAAACTGTCAGTGGCCGTCAACAATTGCATGTTGATGGTGGGGCCCGGCTTACATGCAGTTTGTTGGATTTTTTTCATCTCTCTCTTGCCATCTGACATTGAATTTTCTCAAGTAACAAAAGCTAAACGAGACAGGGAACCGGAAGCTTCAAACTTATTGACGTAAACCTTTGACAGAATTAAATAAGTTCTACTTACTAACAGTAAAGAGTATTTGCATTGTAATTGCCTATTTTAACAAAAATTAGTAACCAAAGATAAGCACTTGAAAGCATCCGCACCGTACGAGAGACAGATGTTGACTAAATTTTGACAGGCATGTAAACCTATCTTGTGCTGGTGCATCATCCTTATCGCTGACTAATTACATGCATTCTCTGTTTTCTAGTACTGACTCTGTTAAATAGACAGAGTATAATCAACAGATAATATGATCTAAATTTGTGACCTCCATCCTTATAACTTTCTTTTTAATATTACAGTGACCTGAGAATGAAGAGGTACATATTAAAAACAGCCGACCGGAAAGGAATTCAAGTAAACATAGACAAATTGGACCTGAAACATGTTACCCAGTCTCCACAAGCCAGCGAAATCTGTACAGTTATTATCCCTGATGTTGGTATTGTTTGTTAGCTTCAAATTTGATTTTGTCAGCCACTTACCTGAGTGCTTCTCTCTCATATACTATGGGATGACCAATCTTATGCCATATTGGCTTGCGGGAATGAGTTATAAGTATGCTACATGGACACAAAGCTCGACGTAATAGTACTTCTATGGTGGTATATTGTCCAGAGCAAAATAGTGTCAGTAAGGCTGACTTGCACAGACACGAGTTAATATATAACCCCACATTAAGTGCTAACCCAGGGTTAAAAAGTGTCAAAATGTATGGATCTGTCATCCTTAACCCAGTGTTAACCAGTTTAATTTCTAACCCTAGTCTGTGCAAGTGGCCCTAGTGTATTAAATGCTTACTGTGATTGGAATGTCAAAGAGCCTGTACAATACAGTAGCAGAATGAATGAAAGGAATCAACCAGGAAACTGTAGGAACACCAAAAATATGAATGGGTTTCTTGTTTCCTTCTACTGTGTTCTGTGTTCTGATACACAGGATTGAACAAAGATTATCATGCCACATAGACAACGGTCACATTAGTAGGGCGTAGAATGGTAAATAAACCCTGAAACTAATTCAGGAGGAGGGCTGTGCCCCTCCAATTCTACTACCCCGTGAAGGTTTCAAGGGAGGAGGGAATTAGAATAATTATTTATTATGAAGAAGTTTGGTTTCTTCATCATGGAGTATGTAAGCATCCCTGTATGTAGAACCAGCCTTTCAGTTGTACTTAGTAATTGAAAATGGATATGAATTATATTAATGTATTTTGTGTTACAACTATACAGTGGATACAGTATGTGAATGTATGAATATACTTGGTTGTATCCATTTTTACATGTTTCTATTTATCTTTCCATGTATGTAAAATTATTTAATTTGTATCCAATTTCATAGTGTTACATGAGCTAGTCAATTTTGTCAGTTAGACGTGACTATTATTTTGTTAAGTGTAGTTATAGATGTTTACTATTTAAGCAACTTGAATGCTAGTCAAGCAAGATTAAGTCGCAACTGTTAAGAGAGTTTATACTTGCTGAGCTGGCATGTTGCATTTTTGTTAGTTTTTCTCGATTATTCCATAAAAATTGAATGAAAATTAAAAATGTGGTGTATACGAATTGTTCTAATATGTAAGTTAATGTGTCTTCTGCAATAATTATTTGTGTTAGATTTTTATTTTCTTTAACAACTAACAAATTATTACCTAACGGTTTTTAAAGAAAATAAAAGTCTTATCACGAATAATTATTGCAGTAGACACATTAACTTATATATTAGAACAATTTGTATACACCACATTTTTAATTTTCATTCAATTTTTATGGAATAATCGAGAAAAACTAACAAAAATGCAACGTTTCCAGCTCAGCAGGTATAAACGCTCTTAAATAGTGGATAATTTACACCACTTGTAAAAATGTAGGCTCTGTGTTTAGCAGTATGTATTGTAGTAGTTCCAACAAAATTAGATTTCCAGTAATTTTTAGTCCAATAATAATTATAATAGTTACATTATATTGGAACCAAGTATTATTATGTACAGGATATATTCCACATAGATTAGGTATGTTTATTGATTTTTAAGATCTTTATTGATGCAGTCTTTTTGTTGTAGATGTTTAAAAAATATTGTCTGTTTAAGTAGAATAAGAATATAAATGTTTATATATAGATGTTGATAAGCAATAACATTTCAACCCACACAAACATCATTTTGAGAAAATGGCTGCTAAGATATTTTACTAGGGATAATAAACTAACGGATCCATGTCAGCTATTTTTTCCGTTTTTCGATTTTGTGAACGTGTTAAGTTACATAAATCGTTTTTATATAATGCAGAGGAAACCTCGAGTTGCACATACGAGGGGCGTTCAATATAAAGTGAGAATGAGATGCAAACTCTTTTAATATTACGAAATTAAATACTGGCCGGTAAAGCTAATCTATCTAGCTGATTGCTATGAAAAAAAAAACTAACTGTCTTTTGTTTAAAGAAATATACGGTAATTTCTTTGCAATGCTATTGAGTACGTTAGCGAAAATGGAGAAAATTGAACTGCGCGCCGTTATCAAATACTTGTGTTTGAAAAATTTTTCTACGGACCAAGTCAATTTGGATTTACGGGACACTTTAGGGTCTAATGCTCCTCCGTATTCGACAGTCGCACGTTGGTGCGCCGAATTTAGATGTGGAAGAACATCGACAATGGACTACCCCCGCTCTGGATGCCCTACTACAGCAGTAACTGAAGAAATTGTGAAAAAAGTCGAAAACTCAGTTTTGGCGGATCGTCGTGTCACGGTTCGTTTTATTGCTGAAAATGTAAAGATTTCAACGGGGAGCGTGCATAATATTTTACATGAACGCTTGGGTATGAAAAAGGTATCTGCGCGTTGGGTACCAAGAATGCTTACTGACACGCAAAAACAAACTAGACTAGAGATTTGTCAAGAAGCTTTGAACCTGATGCAGCAAGACCGGGAACTTTTTTTGGCGCGATTTATAACAATGGACGAAACATGGCTCCATCATTACGACCCAGAAACGAAACTGCAGTCTATGACATGGAAAAGGCCATCATCTCCAACTCCGAAGAAATTCAAGGTGAGCCCATCTGCCGGTAAGGTCATGGGCTCTGTTTTTTGGGATAGTAAAGTGGTATTAATGATTGAGTATCTCGAGCATGGAGCCACTATTACGGGCACATTATACGCCAAATAAATAGCAACATTGCGCAATGAGATCCGCGAAAAACGGCGAGGTAAACTCTCGAAAGTTGTGCTGTTCCACCAGGACAATGCCCCGGCACACAAGTCCGCCGTTGCAATGGCTGCAATTCGTGATGCTGGGTTCGATATCCTTAAGCATCCTCCGTATTCACCAGATCTCGCTCCCAGTGATTTCTACCTATTTCCGAGATTGAAACAATACCTGAGAGGCCAGAAATTTGAAGACGACGACGCGGTAGTCGCTGCAGTACAAGATTTTTTAAGTACTCAAGATGAGACCTTTTTTAAAAATGGAATTTTAAGTTTAGAAAAAAGATATACTAAGTGTATTATGCTAAAAGGTGACTATGTCGAAAAATAAAATGACATTTAGTAAAAGTTGTTTATAACATACTCATTCTCACTTTTTATTGAACGCCCCTAGTATAATTCGTATTCAAATCTCAATTTTAGATTTTTTGTGGGTTAACAAATAATTGCTTATCAGCATCCTGACATTTAGTAACTCAAACTTACTGTTTAGTGTCAAACTAGGTTATTACATAAACAAAAGCAATAATAACTTATATTTACAGATTTATGATCTACTAGTATGTAAGTCTGTATTTTGTGATGATATGTTTAGATCTGACTTAAGTATTTTAATCAAGAGAGATGCTATTACTGCACAAAATATATTGCGAGCAAATCTGTAGCATAGAATTTACCAGATTTAACTTTACTTTTTGAGCTCTACTCTTCTAGTAATTATAGATACTTAGATAGATATAATAGTGAGATACTGGCCTTGGTATTTTTATCGCTAAGGTAAGTACAGTGACGAATGCACTTTATCCATTTCCCAATAAATTTACTGTTAGAGACATTACAAATTTGGTGTCTATGACATTCACCTTATACTTTAAAAGAACTTGTCAATGTCTGTCTGTTTTTTAACTTATAAACTGTCAAATTAATAGCAAACAAGGTACTTAATCGATTAATGATTTATTTTGCTAAAATTACCTTGACATTTTGGCTACATCACATTATTTGTCTACTTCTAATTACGACCGCTGTAATATGGCCGACACGTCAAGGTAGTGTAGCTATATATTTAAGTACTGAGTTAGTTCCCGGAGATGCCCGGAGTGCTATATTAATTACGAGTGAAAATGGCGAAAGTTTAATATAATCTATTGATATTATTTTTCACTATGTGTACGTAAATATAGACTAAAAGAAAAGGGGTCACTTATATTATGGATCGCTATGTTTAAGCAAACAGCCTACTTGAAGTAGAGGATACATGCTTGTAAATCGTAAGTGTAAGTATATATAACAGCCTAAGCGTGGTTGGGCTAATGTGTTCTGACCGAGACCAATACAAAGATTTATGTCTATGTGCTAGAGCATGAACCTTTGCATCGGCCTAGGCCTATACTTCGTTTTTTTTTCATTAGAAATAGGGTGATCCTGATCAATCTTCATGGGTCTTTTTATTGAAAAAAGCTTTTAAAAAAATAGTAACTAAGTACTTATTACTTATGAAACCAAAATAATGTAAATGACCACAGCGGCGTAGCGTGGGTGTCAGCCACCCGGGGCGGAAGAAAATTTTGCCGCCCACTTGTATACATGCCTACTTCAAAAAATTTTACTTAGCCAATTTAAAAAACTACAATATGGAATTGTCCAAATATTTACAAAATATTTGCCGCCCCCTAAACGTGCCGCCCGGGGCGTGTCGCCCCCATCGCCCCCCCTACGCTACGCTACTGAATGACCATACCTATGCCCTTTGCTCATTGTTGCATATTTGCTCTGACTTATTTTTCAAAAGTGTTTTTCAATAAAAAGACCATGTATCGATCGCTTACTTTCTTTATAATGCTAAAAAAAAAAACGAAGCATAGAGGTCGGCAATCTGCAGCTTTCGATAAAAAGTTGCGACTTTCCAGTTCCATACGCAAAAAATCAATACTTAATTATGTTATTTTATTACTGAAACCCTTAAAAAATTGAGTGAGTACGAATATTGAAATGAAAATTTTTAGGAGCTTAGGAGAAGTAAATGTTGAACCATTTTTAATTTGTGTCTTTTGGCATTTTGTTTTAAAGATTGCCGATCTCTGGCCTAGGGTCTAAGGCCTATTATGTATGAGGTATGTATACAATTTTTTTGATACCATGCTTGTACCCAGGGTCAAATAAATTCTCGACTGTAGAATGTGTAAAAGTGGTCTTGTAAATCTTGTATGATTTAATAGTGTATGTACATGGGGTGTGGTATTGTGATTTGTTAACATTGATTCGGACATATGTGACGAATGTAAATGCCTACGAGTTTCGTAAAAGTACCTGTGTAAGTAAATAAAGAATGGGGGACGTTTTAAAGTACGACACCGCTAGTCAAATATTTAATTACTACCTAGAGACATTAATTTTAAGATTATTTTGTAAAATATTATGATACACGGGATGAAAGTTCTTGATTGATACGTTTGCGTTCAAGATGTTTATTGATTTTTATACCTACATGTCTATACCTACTTGAAAAGTAAACATGAATCTGTAAAATTGTCAACTGTTTAACTGTTTTGATAAATTCAATTTACATGGAGTATATATTTGTATTAAATATTTTACTAGTGTTTTCTCGGTCATTAATAAATTTTCGAACGTTTTGGAAATTCGTGGTGCTCGGTTACTACGTTTTTTTGAGTGCCAGGACTTTTTCATACATTTTAGTATAAAGAAAGAAACAGCGCACAAAGTCATTATACCAATATGATAGTGTCATTACATCAGGTATATATACCTAGTCGATTTTGAGACTATATCTAAAATCTAAGCTAGTTTCATTCATAATATCTACAATATTATTCTCATCAACTAAAGTACGATTTACTATTTTTACTACACATAAATTGTATTGTGTCGTCAAAAATAGGTACACAGTTTGTCAGTATTAAATAAGTGCATATAATTACGAAAAAATGGCCCACTAAATCCTCAACAGTAGTTGTATGTTATAGATTTAGACCAGTACACTACGAAATTATTTTAAGATTACTTACGTACCTATATAAACCTATTAAGGTACCTAGTCCTGAATAATACTGTAGTCTTTGTAGAATGATTGTAGATACTTGATTCGGAGCAGTTGAGCCTTAATATAATATTTATTGTCAATTTACAAACTAAGTAGTTATGTGTAATAAATAAACGAATAAGTCGTGAACGTAGAAGCGATAGTTCTAGTACTTTTTACATCGCAGTCGTTTCGCTGTAGAGTGCGACAGACAGTAATAAATAAGAAAAGGATAAAAAGGGAACTGAATTATTCTATGCTAATTGTTGCCATATTTGCATGTAGTGACCAAAATTTTAAAGTCAAGAAAAAGTGGTGCTCTCATTTAATTTCTGCTCTTTATTGTAGCACTATTTAGGGCGTCGCTACATTCGCCACCGCTCTTGGTTAGTTGATAACTGCGACCCGTTCTTGTATCATGCCGGAAACTGAATTGCTTTTATATCCATGGGGCCCTAAGGTATGGTCATGGTAGCCCAAAACCCCCTTATATATATGTAGATAGATCCGCCCCTGGACTACATTTACGCCTCGTATCAGGTCGGGTGGTGTCTGCTATGCTGCCAAACGCATGACTGATGTATTATTATGAGTATGTCTCATTGTCAGTAGTTAAAAATAAAATATCTGCATTTATGAATGTGTTTTAGTTCACACCATCATTTTTTTTTTCATTTCAACCGAAAGACGTCCACTGCTGAACATAGGCCTCCCCCAAAGTTCTACCCCTAGTTTACATAAAACTAGCTTTTATCCACGGCTTCGCTCGCATAAACCATGAGGTTTGACAATCGAATTGAAATTCGCGGGATTTCCTAGTAACTCCCCTGGAAATATAAGTAAATTGTGCTGTCATTCAGATTCTAGATCGGAAGTTATGCCTTGGTCACACGTACCGAGTAAACGGGCGAGACAGTGCTCTCGGCCGAGTACTCGGTGCGTATATACAAGCGCTGCCTTGTTTATACGCACCGAGTACTCGGCCGAGAGAGAGAGCATTGTCTCGCCCGTTTACTCTGCACGTGTGATCAAGGCAATACTTACCTGCCCTATTATAGTACCTATTGGTTTTGACTAAATATTTTGCGAGTGTCCAAACATGACAAGGAGACAGACAGTGACGAACAGCTAATCCTATAAGCTTTATAGGATCATTTCATTAAGTTTATGGGAAGAGGTTACAACAGATCTATCTCCAGGCCTGCCTGGGGACCGAGTCCCAAGGTAGAGTCGTTTTGAAAGTTGTGTTTGTGCATCCGAGGAAAGTTCAAACTCAGACACCACACCGAAGCAGTTCATCTGTTCGATGACTAGGTGGCGCTGAAGTTGCCACAAGTTGAGACCCCTCGTTTTTCCTTTTGAGGTACGGAACTATAAAATATAGTACCCTAGAATATATGATCATATGAATCCATCAGGCGCTACTCTATTTTTTTATTTTAACTAGGTAGTTGATTTAGTTGCGAGCTTTTCAGAATAGTGACGATATCACAGAATAACTAAACTAATAAGTAAGTATGATATGTAAGTTGGATGAAACGCAAGTACCTACTGTCAACATAAAAGCAAGGTCACAATAAAAGTTGGTATTAAAAATAAAATTCGTAACATAAACTTATTTCCTTCAGGTAAATACTTACGTTCTTACGAAATGAAAGCAAAAGCGTCCCACACTAACAGGGTTAGCGATAATGGAGAAAGGAGGAGGCCTGTGTCAACAAAATATATGATAAAGCCATCTCGAGATAGCTGCGACTGCGGTGTACGTGACGCCAATGTCAACAGATGCCCTATTTCATTACCGCAAATCAATAGTGTCATGCGGCATGCGGGGTCAATTGGAATAAGTGTGAGAGATTCTTTTCTATTATGTTTGGTCTTTAGAGTGATTTATTCGTTTGTTTATTTAGACCAGAGGCGCGTTTACACATTTGCTGCCAGCAGCCTATTTAAATTTTTCCCGCCTTTACTACACCGCAAATACCCTATTCGGCCTTTAACCCTTTAATGCATAGCGTGCCCAAAAAAAACGCTGCCTTTACTTTTATTACATTTCTTAATTTAAATATTGACAAAACTTCAAAACTTACTGCACAAGTTATAAGTTTTAAAATTTACTTAAAATATGTTTGAAAATGTACTTAAAGCTGCGTACGGACTGCGCGCACATTACCTACGCGTACTACGCGAGCCCGGGTACGCGTTCCCGGGTACGCGTGTCCTGGAACGCCATGTCCGTACTAGCAGCTACGCGTACAGTGTACGCGTACTTACTTAGCGTACGGACATGGCGTTGCAGGACACGCGTACCCGGGTACGCGTACCCGGGCTCGCGTAGGGTACGCGTAATGTGCGCGCAGTCCGTACGCAGCTTTAGACACAGCGTTGCCTTATAGTTTATAGGGTTAAATTGAAATAAGGTATGTTGTAATTTTAAATGGTCTTTAGAACCATGGAACCGTTAGGTATAATCCAGAATTGTCTTAAAGCGTATTTCAGCATCATCATCCCAGCCTATATACGTCCCACTGCAGGGCACAGGCCTCCTCTCAGAATCAGAGGGCATGGGCCGTAGTTCCCACGCGGGATCAGTGCGGATTGCGAACTTCACACACACCATTGAATTTCTTCACAGGTGTATCCAGGTTTCCTCACGATGTTTTCCTTCATCGTAAAGCTCATGGTAAGCTTCTTTTTTTTTCCAGAACTGTTAAAACTTAGCATCTCGCCTGGTACCAGGTTATCGTTGAGTTAAAAATGTTCTCGAGTAAGTTAACGCATAAAAAAAACTTAAAAAATAACGCTAATTTAGGAACTAAAGGTTGGTTTCAAGCTTTTTTATATGTAATTAATAAATAACATAAGTATCTACACAACATCTGCGCAAACCCATGGGTATCTAAAGAGACGGTATCATGTCAGTGTTGGAAGTATTATAAAGATTCGCCAATATTACGGGCAGCTAACAGCAAAGACAACACGGCATTTTATTACAAAGAGCCTTTGGTGCCGATATCTGTACTTTCACTAGAGGCTTAAGGGGACGAAGTTATGGTAGTAATTTCGTCTCTACTTTAAAAAAATCTCGTATTTCAAAATCGCTAGTCTGGCAAAGTGGACTTTACTTACTGTGTTTCAAGGATCAGTTTGTTTTAAAAATATTGATTTGTGCTTTTTTTGAAAATCATCATCATCATCATTTCAGCCGAAAGACGTCCACTGCTGAACATAGGCCTCCCCAAGGCTCGCCAAACAGATCGGCCCTGCGCCATCCGCATCCAATGCGTTCCCGCCACCCTCACCAGGTCGTCGCTCCATCTTGTTGGAGGCCTACCTACACTGCGTCTTCCGGTCCGCGGACGCCACTCGAGAACCTTTCGGCCCCATCGACCGTCAGGCCGGGGCCGCACTGGTAAGGCGACCAGCGACGCGACGCGAGGGCGACTAAATCAAACATAGTTCGAGTTATGTGAGCGGCCCCAGCGGCCGCAGCGGCGACGGCGACTAAATCAACTATGTTTGATTTAGTCGCCGTCGCGTCGCCTCGCTGGTCGCCTTACCAGTGCGGCCCCGGCCTTAGTCCTACGAGCGATGTGCCCTGCCCACTGCCACTTAAGTCTAGCGATTATTCTAGCTATGTTTATGCTTATATTGCTTATGTGTATGTTTTGAAAATATTAACGATTTATTGGTTGAAAATAATTTCACAGTACTTACAATGAAAGTAAGAACACGCAGAAAATCTAATTTAAAAATTTGTTGTGGTAGATTTATCCCAAAGTGAGAATACCCTGGATACTTAAGCCACGGTTTTTGTATACCTAGGTATTCAAATGTAAAATCTTACTTTAATAATTATAAACGCGAATCTTAGTAGGTAAGGATTAAGAACATTATCCTTAAGTTTTCATTACCATGTCTATACCTCAGAGATCTGAATTTTCACGGCAAAATATAAGACTGTCGCAATCAAGCTAGTGTTAGAACCAATTTTTTATCGATATTGATAGTTGTCCAATAGAAGAAAAAACGGTCCACTAAATAAAAAAACATAATGCCAGGTTTGTATAAAATTATATAGAGACAGATGCAATTTCTTCTTCGAAGTCTGCGTCAGTAGGTACACACAGCAGCACATGACATTTTATTTGGTTTGAGATAGTGATAGGAGTAGGTAGATAATCATTAATTTCTCAACATTCTCTGGGAGTAGCCTGTTTCGTTTATCACCTGACCTAAAATTCTGTATTAAATATGTTTTTTTTATTTAGTGGACCGTTTTTTCTTCTGTTGCACAACTATCGATATCCATAAAAAATTGGTTCTAACACTAGCTTGATTGCGACAGTCTTATATTTTGCCGTGATAATTCCGATCTCTGCTATACTTACCTACATATTAAAAATGCGACTTTAAACGTTATCCCAACTAAGGGAGACCCGTTTGGTTGTCCGATTATTTGATAGAAGTACCACACCGCGTATCTCGATTTTATTTGTATTTCCCAGCCAAACCCTAACGTCGAAAAGAGAGGATTTTACGAGCATTGCTGCCTTTATTTTAAGTGTTATACACCTAACCCGTGAGAGGTTTTCAATCCCGATTAAACCTTCTTAACCGAAGTTCCGCAATGGATCCGGGTAATTTATATGCAAATGCTAAATTAAGTTGTTGGAAACAAGCAGGGTGTTGAGAAGTTGGAGTTACTGGACTCGCATGGAAGGCCATCCCTACCCTTTTGGTTATACCTACTCTTAAAGGAATGTTGCAAATTGGGATGTCCCAATTTTTGACAACGTATAATAAATCGAAAACCGTTTGGAGAAATAGGCTTTGGGAAGCGTTTTCAGAAATCAGATTCCAAAAATATGATAAACTGAATTAAATAAAGAAAATTTAAGTAATGACCTTCATTTGACCCCTGCAGTGAATCGTCACAAAGGCAGATATAAAGCAGGTCTACACTCTAAAACAAATTGACAGTTTGAAATGTTGCTGTCCTGCTTATAATAGCAAAGAGTGACAAAGACAGAACTTTAATCACACGATGCGCACCTGGCTTTAAACAGTTGTCATTTATCGTAAAGTCCGAAATGTATAAGAGTATTTCCAATGTATTGTTACAAATTTAATTATTAAATTACTACATTCCAAGTAAACATAAAAGAATTTAAATATCAGATTTTAATAAAAAAATATCTATTTACTATCACACCATTATAAAAACAGGAATAATCGAAGCTAAAAGACGAGAAATAAATAAAACTATTTGTCATGGTTCATTTAGGACTCTAAGCCGTGCTTGTATTATTGACAGTGACAAGACAAATCAGTAGTGCCACAGATTATGTTTTGTACGACTTGAATTTTTCTAGGCAATGGAACGTGGCTCTCTCACTGTGACGTCATCCAACGTATTTCTTTTAAAAAAATTATAAAAAATTAAATACTCAACCAAATTCAAAATCGATTAAAATGGTATCTTAAAATATCCTATTCTTTCCAAAAAAAATATAAAAACTATAGGTTATTTTTTTTGTTGCATCCCAATTATCCTCAGTGTTTTCGCAGAAACATCATAATGAGATAGTAATTAAATTAACCATAAATTCTGTGTTTTACATCCACCCTTAGGGAACCTTTCGATGTTTAGAAAATTTTATTTCCGAAGGCTTAGAACCCTTTAGGTTAGGTTAGGGTCGTTTTATAAAAATCCTGAAATATTTACAGTTTCAGAAAAAAATGCATTCGGATAAATGAAGGATTCGGGAATTTAAATATTCGGAAAAAAATATTTCTAAATTTTGATAGGTAACCCCACCCTTATTTTAGTAGTAGTATGTTTTAGATAATATGTTTTGTCATAGTGAGATTTTCCAGGTGGTCCGTCTTCTGACTGCTTATTTGCTTATCATAAGTTAGTCTCTTTTTGTTTTGTTGTTTTGTATTTTTTTTTGTGTTTTATGTAGGTTGAAGAGAATCGATCGTTTCGGAACACCACTCTGCGCTCCAGAACTCGAATAGCCGACGTGGGAAAAAAGACCGCCAAGCTCAAATGGGATTGAGCCGGGCATGTGTGCCGGATGCATCCTCAAAGGAGGGCGCACTCAGCCACGTGGTGGGTGCCGCACGACGGTTACCGCCGGCGAGGCAGGCCCAGGCGCAGATGGCGAGACGACCTGGACGCAGAATTAAACGATTGACCAGATTTCGCTCAGGACAGGGAGCTGTGGAGGACCAGAGAGCAGGCCTTTGCCCAGCAGTGGGACACAATTATAGGCTAGTAAAAAAAAAAATGTAGGTACAATAAACTATTTACATACACACATACATATCATCATCATTATCATCCCAGCATAGGCTGATATATTTATATAGGTAGATATACGTCCTACTGCACGGCACAGGCCTCTCAGAATGAGAGGGCTTGGGCCGTAGTTCCCGCTCGGGCCCAGTGCGGATTGGGAACTTCACACACACCATTGAATTTCTTCGCAGGTGTATGCAGGTTTCCTCACGATGTTTTCCTTCACCGTACAAACCGTTTATTAACAAACGCATGGTTTACAAAATAAGATCACGCAAATAAGGTAAATGCCCAAGACAAGGTGTTTGTGCATGCTATTGCTATTAAATGCCTCCCTCCTCTACCTACAAGCTAAACCGTAGGTTTGCATATAGGCTTGAAAGATCTAAAAGAATTTAAAAGAAAAACTACATATAGGTTTTACAAGTTAAGGAGTAAAAGTCGACCAAAACTAGTTATTGAATATTTGTCACGTGTTAATAATATAATTTAACCCACAATCGGCCGGTTTTTAATGAAAAAAAAAATAGAATTTTAAAAACTTGTAAGACTTTGTAACTTTAAAGACCTTATGTTACAAGTTTATGTAATAAATGAATAGGTAACTGAATATTGAACATTTTGAATCCTGCACATTTCATTGTTGTATTTTATCGTGTTCAGCCTGAAAATAAACAACTTGCATGCTGTTAGGTAATGTACGGACCAGATAATTCATGCTCTCATGTAAATTTCCACAAGAACACGAATTATCAGTATCAGGTCGTAGGTAGGTTATTTACTGTCGTTCATTTTGCGTCGACAACAACATGCTGTGCATTTACCGCACTCCTAAAATTATTCATATTTATTCTTATATGTGCCTCAAATTGCTATTAATAGGCATCACAAGTGTCACCTCTCAACCAACGGAAATTACTTATTCACCGGGTCTCAAGGAAGTGTCGGGAAATGTCGCGAAATGCTAAAGTAATACGAAGTGTGACGTCATTTAATATTTCTCATCTTAGGCGACGTTGACATTATACTTCTATCAAGGATCTTCTATTACGTTTCTCAGAATAGATTTGAGTGGTTTAGAAAGATTTCTGCGGGCAAAGAGAATAGGGATTATGTCTTAGATTATTTATACACTAGATAAAGTGTCAGTAGCAAACATTGCGATACAAAACGTCCAAAAATCTATTTGACAGCTTCATATTACGATCGCGTTACGTCATTCATACTGAAGCGAGGAGCCAACTGTTGGCTTATATTTTTCGGGACGTTTTCATGCCGCCTAAGCTCTATCTAGTGTATAATAAATAATCTAAGGATTATGTATGACACAATCAAGCAACTGACTTACTTTTTATGAGCTGTCAAAACTGTCAAAAGACGACTATCCCTTAGGTTTTGTACGGCAATTGCTAAAAAAGGGTCCTGTAGAAAATACACAGTATAGGAAACGAAAGGGTCTCTCCTCTGGACATAAAATTAACGACTCCGAGTCATCAAACTCATTCATTCATTTAAATGGGCCGAAAGTTGGCCAGGCGTCCCACACGTCGAGGTAGACTTACTAAAAAGTATTGGCACAGGAGAGACGCGAAATGACCCTAAATAATGACGTCTCTTTTATGCTAGATCAATTACACGTTACGTTCACAGTTAACGGCTGCTATGAAGTAAAGCCTGACGCATGGCACGACTTTGAAGTTTCTGAATATTGACAATGTGAGCCATAGGAAAATAAATTCTATACATACTATGTACTCAGTCTATGTATACTTACTTGTTGCGTACGAATGACATAATAGCATTTTTTCCTAGAAACTTCAAAGTTTTGCAATGCATCAGTGCGTCAGTATTTACCTACATCATTCATAACGGCCGTTGTTGATTGTAGTCAGTTTTTTTATTCATTTTATTTACCAATGAATGATTTTTTTGATTCATGGTTGCAATGGCGGGAGATTGCTATTTGCACAGCAATAGAAACTCAATCGTTTCCCTCCAATAAATGAAATGCGGACGGCATCAAGCAATTTGTTTTCCACTGGGGGTTTATTCATGGCTCTAACTTGTTAACGAGTAATTTGGTGGTAGAAGGATTAAAGTGCTTGGCATGTTTGCTGATCCAATTTTGTCAGATCTTTTGCAAAAACAAAAATACAGGATGTTCACGGAAATTCACCTACTTTTATATTAATTATCAAGTAAATCAGTATAGCCAACATTCAAGTGTTATATTGTACGTCGACGTCAATTTATCTGTGTCACGTTTGTTTTATCATTCCATGTTCATTCATTCAGAACGACTCTCTCTCAACTTTTGAACCGCAACGGGTGCGCATCTCAATTTTATTGTAAAAATCGTTGTATTTTGATTTAAGTGTATAAGTAACTTGTGGTTCAGATTAGATTCAGTGAATCATCGCCATTGGTTTTCTTATCTATTATCTCACTCAATATCATCAACCAGTCAAACAAAGGGATTGCACTTCGAACCCGTCAATCCCTAGGTTTATATCATCAATACCAATAGCCCAGGAAGGGAATTCAATCAGGTAAATATCCCAAGAAGGTATTATCATCAAGTTCGGTATCAATATCATCAATACTTGGTGAGACCAAGCCATATTCAAACGTTTCTGGTGGCCCATGAGGGGGCTCTATCTCATCCACAGGATGAATCCTAAGTCGTGAACAGAAATTATTGTTTCTAACTCAGTTAATATTATTGCTGCGATAACAAACTAGTAAATAAATAGTGCACGGTGTGTTAGATTAAAATTTTGCATCATGAGTTGTTGAATAGGTATTTATTGTGTAACTATTGCATGATTTTGTTGGTAAACTTTAAGTACCTACTGCGGAATGGAGCATCGAGACAAACCACTCTGGTTTAACGATGGTCTTATATTATTGTTATGTATTTTTGATTTATCTCTGTAATAAATAAATAAATAATAATAATTGGGTAACATAATGCATTAACTCAATTGTTAAAATTAGTCTGATAAAATTTGGGATGAACTAAAACAATTACTTTGCTCACCCGCGACCTTACAATAGTTACGTTTATGCAAGAAATGTGCGTTCATGCATCCAGATAGATCGAATTTTGCAAAACATTTGTTGGAATCAAATCATTCATTGTTAGATTCAGATTCTTATTTATTTATTTATTTATTTATTTATTTATTTATTTCTTATGAAGTGTTACATTATTGCGGCAAGGGGTTGCGTCTGGATGCTCTGGAATGCATGGAAATAATTAGGTACAACACTATGGGGTCTATTATTAATGAACAGGTAAATTTAGTATCTTCTCCTTTACTGCGGCTTGGGTCGAATTTGAACAGTTGGTATTTTTTTTTTTTAATGAGTCGCCAGAGGGGCCAAAGACGCGAAGTCTTTGCTGTTTTTTACTTTAAGGATTAGAAGGGTGACTTGTGCTCGGGAAAAATCCCTTCGGACGAACTGGGAATGGAGGGCCCAGACAGTGTCCGACTTGCACGGACTAAAAAACCCGGTCACAAGTCCCCTTCTCTATTGGTTATCAAAACAAAAACGTGTGCTTTAAATTTTGAGGAGGGGAGGGGTAGGGAGGGGACTTAATCTACCCACAGTGACCTGCCTCAGCCATTTGCTGGAAGGCCGGGAGAGGAGCATGCATTCTCCCGCCGGGCACTGGGGGTGCTTAGGTCGGTCTTTTATGTTTTTACCCGTTGGTTACTTCCTTGACCGACCCTCGCCCGTTTCTGTACAATTACTTAGTCTTATTGGTTGGGTTGGTGGGATTTCCTGTCATATGCATTTATCTATAACTACGGGCTTCCTTTCTTTTGCCCTGCGATGGAAGGGTGGGTCGGAGATCTTTTGGACCCATTGTGTGGCTTTGGATGCCATCTTTTGGGTGGGGCTACCCTTTATGCCTGGTGGTTTTTTGGCATGCTGTGTGCTTTTTTGCGCCTGTCTCCTAGCGCTACCCTCTTTTCGTTTCCGCTTCCATCGATAGTTTTTCTGCTATAATAATACGGAGGGACGAGGAGTGCCCCCCGGACGGCTGGACGCCCCAGTGTCTTAAAGGGATCATGCGGAGCTCGGCAGACCCTTACCCCAGCCAATGCTGAAGGGCCAGAGAAGAAACTTTTAGTCTCGATTCTCTGTTTAGGCTTCCGCCGTTGCTCCCACGAGGTCCCCGCTGGGACTACCGGGTGCGTCCCCCGTCCGGAGCTCACCTGTCGTATGGGCGGGAGATGCATATGTCAGGAATTCTTAGATCTAATTATATACTAATAATATTATACAGAAACCAATATACAATTTAATAATTAAAAAGGTTTGACAATTTTTATATATACTGAAAACAGTGTCCAAGTCCAAGGAAAGCAAAAGAGAATGGTTTTATCGGGGGGCGGGAGAATTTGGGGAGTAGCCATCACAGGCGACTTCCTCAGAGCATGACGCACTCAGGATCACACCCAGCCAGAGGGGCTGGCTGCGGTCGTGAGCCCGCTCGGCGATCCAGACCGTGGAACTCGTCGAAATTCTTCCTGGCTGCATTCTTTTGAGCAAGGCATCTCGAGCTGAGCTCTACCCTGACCCCAGCCAGGTCCTTTTCGACCAGTTCCCGGTCTAGACCTTTCTCCGAGGCGAACCTGAAATAGATTCACTCCAAATGATCATCATCTCCGGAGAGGCCGCTATTCGCCAGGAAGACTCGACCCGCCACGTACGAATTTAGACCTATGGCGGCGTCCTTGTGATGCCTAAAATAAGCCAAGTGAAGCCTGGCCCTTTGGTAGACTTCATGTTTTGACAGGTAGCTGATGGCTATCCTGTCTGCAAAGTCGCCGTCATATTCCATGTGGTGCCTGTGTTCCTCGACAGCAGGGGGTGGTCCAGGGTTTCCCTCATTGGTGGTCGTATTAATCGACCTTACCATTTTCGGCTCCTGGAGGCTCCTGCCGTCGAAGGTCACGTCCCTAGTAGCCCTTAGGTCCTTAGTGATTTTCCTAGCTCTTCCTCCTGGGTGGATTCTGACCACTTCAGTGCCAGTTTCCAACCGGGTGGAGTCATCAGGGCTTACCTGGGAGGCCGAGTCGCGGACGAATTTAATCTCCCTTGGCTGATGTTTAATTTGACGGCGGCGGGGTGGTTGGGCCGATGACGACGATGACGACATTTCCTGCATAGGTGACAAAATGTTCTATATTTAATGAGAAGGATTGAAAGAAAATTTGGATTGAATGTGTGTGTGTGTGTGTGTGTATGCTATTTATTTCTAAGACATGCCACGCGAACCACTCTTTCCAGGAACTCTTTAGTGTGGTCTCTATTCTTGGCCGATCCAAGCAAATCACTCCAGGTCGAGCTATCTTGAGTTACCTTGACTCCTTGAACAGTTAGTATTAATTAAATATGCCTTATAAATAAATAAACAAAAAATTCAAGGTAGTTTTATAATATGTCAATAAAAGTTAATTTTTGTGGGGTAGTTTGAGAATAAGAAAAATAAAGTGGGTACTTGAGAAGTTACAGTGACAAGTTAAAACATTTGTTTTGGTTTGTTAGTTTAACATTTGGTAGCATAGCATACGGTTGTGGTAACTCTGAAGATGAGCTCTGGTTGAGTTCGAAACGCGTCAGTGTAGCTTGGTGGTGGTGATGGTTGGGTTTATGTGATTTGTGTGTGTTCGTACAGTGTGGAGGTGGAGGAACTGCATGAACGCACATTTCTTGCATAAACGTAACTATTGTAAGGTCGCGGGTGAGCAAAGTAATTGTTTTAGTTCATTAATATGGACCTCCGCAAAGTAACGCCTGATTCAATAAATTATTTAAAATTTGGGATGTTCATACTTAATTTGTTGAAATGAAATCACAAACCCAATGAATGGACACCTCGAATTTAATAAGACAAATTAAAGCAAATGAGTTGTTGCATTATATCATCCAACATCAACTGAGTTAGAAACAATTATTTCTGTTCAGGACTTAGGATTAATTCTGTATAGCCCAGGAAGCTCGAATGTCTACAAAATAAAAGTTGCGTATTATCTTGCTTGCGTATTATGTGAGGAGTCTTATGTGCCCTGGAGTGGGAGGTAATAGGCTGGGATGATGAA
This sequence comes from Archips crataeganus, assembly GCA_947859365.1. Classification (NCBI taxonomy): domain Eukaryota; kingdom Metazoa; phylum Arthropoda; class Insecta; order Lepidoptera; family Tortricidae; genus Archips; species Archips crataeganus. The sequence goes on from OX402064.1 coordinate 10,919,592, forward strand.
GGTGATAATAATAATTGTCCACTGTCCAGCATTCACCGAGTTATTATTATTACACTCGGGATGCTAAATTTATCTCGATATTCTACTTTGCTTTGAACAAATAAATAATTAGGTTAGCAAATAATTTACGTCGCAGCTCTATATTGTTAATATTGCCACGCAAAATGTATGGGAGAATCGGGTTTTGACGCCTCATAAAAAGTAAGTCAGTATTAAAGTATTGGTGATATCAAATACTCTATTAAATTAGCTAACTACAGCCACCCACGTGCTATCTAAAAAAAAACCGGCCAAGTGCGAGTCGGACTCGCGCACCAAGAGTTCCATCACTATCTATAAAAACGGCAAAAAAATCACATGTGTTGTATGGGAGCCCCCCTTAAATATTTGTTTTATTTTAATTTAATTATTCATTATTAAAGTGAGTATATAATAGGTATAACTAAATATTCTGTGAATATTTCAAGCGTCTACCTGTTGCCGTTATCAATATCGAGCAAAAACGAGCAAAAAAATCACGTTTGTTATATGGAGGCCCCCTAAATATTTATTTTATTCTTTTTTTTTTAGTATTTGTTGTTATAGCGCCAACCGAAATACATAAGAAAAAAAAACAAAAGAAATTAATCACTTCCCTTCAGCTAAGTGCTGAAAATTGATACGTTACATAAATAGTGTACGAGGTAGAAGTGTAGGAGTGTTTTATTACGGCCACGAGGCATTTATGAATGGAGCAGGCAACGCGTGTTTCCCCCTTCGCTAGAATAACCATTTCTATAATAATAATGTAATTTCGTATCATTTTTAACATAAGCTAATCTTAAATTTAGTTATAATTATTATTATGTACATACCCTTACAGGGCGTCATGGACTGTAATGTTGTAACACCCTCATTTTATATGTACATGATTTAAATATTTGGATGATACGTGAAAATGAAATCTTTAAATATGCATACAATTTGTCTAGGAAACAATACAAAAAAATCAATTTTACAAAAAAAAGAAAATCAGTCAAATAAACCCACGCTCCTAGTCGCTTCTGGCGCAAAGGTGCCCATAACACTTGCGGCATTTCCGCGCTGGATCGCCAAGGAAAGACTTTGCCTCAGAAACGATTCGGAGCGGGGATCTTCACCCCTCTGCCTAAGACGACGGCCTATGTCCTGCACAAGCCGTCTCGCGTCCTGCCCCCAGCAACCCGCCGTTTCCACCGCCAATGGGACAAAATGGTACCCCTGCCCCAAAGGGGCATACTTCTGCCGCTTCATTGCCGCCTGAAATTCGGCCGCAGCTCCAGCATGATTTAATAAATAAATAAATAAATGTCCGGTAATTTTTAGGGTTCCATACCCAAAGGGTGCCAACGGGCCCAGCGGGACCCTATTGCTGAGACCCGCGCTCTGTCTTTCTGTCTGTCCGTCCGTCTGTCACATGGCTTTAATGTCATGAACCGTAGGTAATTTGGCCGCTATAACAACAAATAATAAAAATAAAATAAAATAAAATATTAGAGTTAGGGCTGAATACGGCGTATGTTTTGATATACCTTAAAATTTGTACGGAACCCTCGGTGCATGATTCCGACTCGCACTTGGACAGTTTTTGAACTATGTCAGTGGCTAACATGCATAAGCCTTACCTAATGATAAGGCTGCGTTCAAACCAAACCGACTGTCGGCCGCCGAATGTGAGCGCGCGTTACGCAGTTTATTGTATTTCCATACATATTCACTTTTTCGTTCACACCAAACCGACAATACGCCATTACGCTATGCGTAGTCGCCGACATAAAATACCGTACAAAATAACGTTCACACTGGGGCTCACAGTGAGCCTGCTCACATTCGGCGGCCGACAGTCGGTTTGGTTTGAACGCAGCCTAAACGCCACGATCTGGATCTCGGAAATAAAATACTTTTTAAGGTTCCGTATCCGAATGGGACAAACGGAACCCTATTAATATCCTTCTGTTTGTCACAGAGCTGTATTTCAAGAACTGTAAAAAATAGATAGCTGGTCCCTATTTAATAAACGTGGTAGGTTACAAGTGACTATGACAATTCGAAATACAACGCTGCTTTAGAAGTTCCGTGTTCTACCGGGCTTTATATTCGTTACGCAATAGGGATGGTGACCGCCATTAAAAAATAATTCGAAGACACGACTCCAGTAAAAAAAACTTTTTTAGCCCTGAAACCAGATAATTTTCGATTAACTGCAAAATTAGATTTTTTGTTGCTTTAAAACAAATAAACAGTTAGTTGATTGAGTTGGCGAACAAGTGACGTTATAAGTTGCTATTGCCATTCAAACTATGGGAGAATTGTGTTTTGACAGCTCGTAAGAAGTACGCCAGTTGATTGGTGGTGTCAACATCCCTATTTAGACCAAATTGTCATTGCAAATTGCCGCTACAACAAACCAATAATAAAAAAACTTTTTAACATAAAATTAAACCGCCGAAAAAACTGAAAAGCAAAAAATAATACCTTTTTTGTTTGACCTTAATCTAGGTACCAGTTTGAAGTCGGTGCCTCAGCACTAGCCAGGAGGAGTGGACCTATAATCCACCGACTTCAAACTGGTACCTAGATTAAGGTCAAACAAAAAAGGTATTATTTTTGCTTTTCAGTTTTTTCGGCGGTTTAATTTTTTGTTAAAAAGTTTTTATTTTATACTTTTTTCCCATCCTTGGGGTAAATTTTTTTTTCCAAATTTATATAATAATAACTTCAAGGTATACCCTATCCAATAAAAAAGAATTATGAAAATCAGACTACTCTGTAAAAAGTTAGTCAATCATCCTCTGTTTTCCTACCCTTAGGGTAGGAATATTATTTCCAAATTTACATGGAACCATCCTTGAGGTATACGCTTTCCAATAAAAAAAGAATCATCAAAATCCGACTACTCTGTAATAAGTTATTCGTGGTCATATAGTAGAATCGGTAACTGAACAATCAATCATCCCCTGTTTTCCTACCCTCAGGGTAGAAATATTATTTCCAAATTGAAATGGGACCACCCTCGGGGTATACGCTTTCCAATAAAAAAAGAATCATCAAAATCGGACTACTATGTAAAAAGTTATGCGTGATCATACATAAAAAAAAAAAAAACAAATATACACGTCGAATTGAGAACCTCCTCCTTTTGTTTTCGTCGGTTGAAAATGAAATGAAGAATTCAGGGTCTGCGTCAGCTTTACTTAGAGGCAGGGATCTTTTAACACTCAATTTTTACAGGTCGTTTATAGCGTATCTCTTGATGTATGTATTTTGATAAAACTCTCGGTGCGCGATTCCGATTCGTTCCTATCATCATCATCATTTCAGCCGAAAGACGTCCACTGTTGAACATCTTTACCGCCTAAAAAAAAAAGTACAAAATTTCCTCGGGTTTTCTTCTAACAAAGTATATAAATGAAGATCACGATGTTATTTGTGGAAATTTTCATGGAAATTTCAATTGAAATGGTAGATCTATTGGTTAACGTGTGTGATGTGATGCCGGGGATAGAAGCTAGTATAAGTTAAAAGCAAATCCTGTCATAAGTGCTTTGTGATAACGGCATGAGATTTCCAATTTCCGTAGCTCTCAGCACTCTCATTTGGTTCCCAATCAACACTCTTCCAGTTATATTTATCTAACATAGCTTTTTGGATACCCTTATTTAGCTCTTATTTGTAAACGTGATTTAAAGATAGGTCAAATGACCTATCCACCTAACCCTATAGAGTAATATTACTGAATGGCTAACTGACTGAAAAACAAAGCTGTTGGATATAAAACCTCTACCAATTCAAGAGCTTTACCTCTTTACTATTGTAAACTGTCACTTGTGTCCCAGCTGACACATTCAAAATGCGAGCCGATCGCGCAAGTTCTCAGTAAACTATATTTATTATTTAAACAGTTTATTTTCATTTAATTTATCAGGTTATGGGCCCAGCACGCTTCCACTGCGAAAATAACCTAAACCACTGAGCTAGAGACTTGAAATTTGGCAGACACTTCTTCAGAATCATAGAGGTTATGGTATTTTTCGAAATGCCTACGGAATAGGGAATAAAAGGGGTATATATTTTAATTTGATTTAATACGATGACGTAAAGATCGCGGGGAAGCAGCTGTAGGAACCACTCGTCGTTGTGATCCTTGGAGAAAGCCCATGTTAAACAGTGGACGACTTTTGCTATGTTACTACAATCTAAATCAGTCTCCAAATCTACGGTAGCCGGTACTTCCTGGGCAAGCGTGCTCCATCTTAGGCTACATTCATTTGCTATTAGGCGTAATTGTGGTCAAACGCAAGTTGGTTTTGCATACTAAAAAAAATACAAAAGTGTAGATATAGACGCCCGACAACAGTAGCAAATAACAAAACAATAAGGTTAATTTATCTTGAAGAGAGAAGTGAAAAGGAATTGTTTTTGAAACAGTTCAAAAGCATTTTTAATATAATTGGTGCTTCCTCCTTGTAATCTCTGGAATGCCCGATGCTGGCAGACTTCTAACTTCGTTGAAACAAAATTAACAGAGCCGTAATGTTTTTGTTTTTGATGTTTTTTTGGGGTCCTGTAAATGGAGCAGAGTTTTAATTTAAAACGCTAAATACTTTTACAAAGTTAAATTGTTCATTTGTTTCGATTATAGGTAAGTTCAAAATAATAAAAGTTGAAAACTTTAACGGATCTGTATTAAGTTAGAATCATATTTTTTTTGTAGAGACCGTTATAATTATGGTGGACGAAGGATGAAGAAGAGAGCGAGAGAGAGAGAGAGAGAGAGAGAGAGAGAGAGAGAGAGAGAGAGAGAGAGAGAGAGAGAGAGAGAGAGAGAGAGAGAGAGGGAGAGAGAGAGAGAGAGAGTTCATAATGTCGTTTAGATACTACATTTCAAAAACTTGAATGTTTTTGCAAGTTGTTCCAGTAGTTGCGTCGATATATCGGAAGCTCATTTAAGGTGTTCGCGGTAGAAAATATGTGTACTTAAGGCCGTCCCCTATGCCGAATGACCTTCTTCTTCTTATTAATAATTATTTTTTTCAATTTTACCGATCTTCTCTAGGGGCGTGTTATGTCTAATTATCGTGTCACAGCGAAACCTTTCATGCAAACTTTAACAACCGGCGTTATAATGTCCAACTTTGTAAACTCCACCCAGAGTTCATTATTTCCCGCAGTTTGGCAAGACCTATATTTGATGTAGCAATATGAGTGAAGCTTCCGGGCAAAAGGTCCTGTTGATTGCAGGTCGTATTTTATATAACGCAATACCCGCTTCACGGAGCCGACGTAGGAAAAACTTTTGGGGTGGTTAGAAAGGATGCCATAAAATAAGGAACTTTTGGACTTGCTTGTGGCAGCAAAGTGACGCATTTGCTTGGTTTGCAGACTTCAAAGTAAGTTAGAAGTAACTAATAGTTTTAGAGGCTTCGCCCGAAATACCTTAACGAAGAACATTTACAAAAATTCTGCCGTCATGCAAAAAAAAATGATTATCTGACGCATTTATTCATCATTATCACAACCTATAAACATCCCACTGCAGGGCACAGGCCTTCTCTCAGAATGAAAGGGCGTGGGCCGTAGTACCCACGCGGGCCCAGTGCGGATTGGGAACCTCACACACACCACTGAATTTCTTCACAGGTGTATGCAGGTTTCACCGTAAAGCTAATGGTAAATTTCAAATGTAATTTTGCACGTAAATTCCGAAAAACCCAGAGGTGCGAGATTTGAACCCACGACCCTCTGCTTGAGAGGCCATAGGTCAAACCGCTAGGCCACCACGGCTACGTACATTACGCATTTATTACCAAAATCGAACTACATTTATATCTAGATGCGTCTTTTTTAACCCCCGACACAAAAAGAGGGGTGTTATAAGTTTGACCGCTATTTAATATGTGTGGGTGTGTGTGTGTGTCTGTCTGTGGCATCATATAGTCCTGAACGGGTGAACCGATTTGGATGCGGTTTTTTATTTGAAAGCAAATTGGTTCAACCGTTTAAAAGTTATCAGCTCTTTTGTTAGCTGCGGTAGGGATCTTAGACGCATGACTGGCATAATTTACATTATTTCCAAACATTATGTCTGACCAAATTATGTTGGGGGTTTTTAAAATTTGTATTTGTTGACTGATTCCGAATACGAATGTAATTCAGCTTTGAAAAAAGTGAGATACGTCTTTTTTCCGTATGATGGCAGAATTTAAAACCGATATACACGATTCTTGTTTCTATGGCAACTAAATAACTTTAATTTCAATACTAAATAAAAAAACCCGCCTGTATAACTCGCGTTTCCATGGGAATTCTTTGAAAATATATACCCTATGTCACTATCGGAACCACGACGAATCTAATGACACCTCACACTTAAAAATCCATTGAGCCGTTCAGGCTGCAGGGCGTGCCAAAGAATGATACCTACATAAAATTCATACTTTCGAAAAACATAACCCTCCTTCGGCAGTCGGGTGATAAATAAAGGTTTTAGAGATTGGCCTCTGGAACATTTTTAAAGCACAACGTTTGGTCTGACAAAGTAATCCTAATGAAGTTAATTCACCTTGAAAGCCAAAGTACCTATTTCAACGTTCTTTATATATATCCTATGTTTATCTCATATTACCGGGATACTGAGTATCATGTCTTAATCCAGATCTTTGTACGCCAAAATTTATCTAAATACATTCAGCCGTTATTGCGTAATTGAGTAATAAACATCCAAACCTCTTCACAAACTCTCTCATTTGTAATATTAGGATAGGGCGGTGTTATGTGGGTAGATATAAGAGATACCGCGGCTGCGCCCGCGTCTAGTCAGTTGGAATATACGTGTTAATACGAGTGGTTGCTGTTTAATTATTGTGTCTCCGGTGCCTCCCTCTGGCGAAAAGACCGGCGTCGACGCAAGATCTGCCGAGTTGGCGACGGCTGTGGTTGGGGCGTCGGACGCGCTTGCTCCCGGACCTTCGGCTCAGGCTCAGCCGGAGACATCTACGAAGCGCCCACGTAATAAAGTGGATTATCGGAAGTTTGTTTAGGTTTAGTTAACTATTATAATTTTTAGGAAATAAAGGCGGAGGGATGTTATGTGGGTAGATATAAGAGATACCGCGGCTGCGCCCGCGTCCAGTCAGTTGGAATATACGTGTTAATACGAGTGGTTGCTGTAATTATTGTGTCTCCGGTGCCTCCCTCTGGCGAAAATAACAGGCGGGATGTTAAAATAATATAGTTTGTATAATCTACTACCTAGTTGAATTCAACTAGTTAGATGACGATTTGTGATATACATTATTGTTTTGGTGCGCTTTATTTCGCGACATCGCTTAAAATATAATAAAATAGAAAGCAACATAGAACACCATAAATGGATCTTAAATATATAATACTTGTTTTAGTTTATTAGAATCCAACAACTATGAGAATGCCTCACGTAATAGGCAACATCGCGTTTTGGACTATCCGGCCATTGCTGATGACCCGATCAATATACTTACGTCACCAAGAAACTAGAAGCTCTCCGGTCGAAATCGTTTAATATTTCAGCGAGCCATTTTAAGAACGTGAAGTATTTCGGCGTCTCGTTGACTGACACCCATCGCGGTAATGGCCAATTTGTGTCGGCGCCATTCGCAAGCGTGCCTCAAAAATGTAATTTTGTCACTGTTTATTCTTTAGGGAATGCTAAACATCCTTCCAGATTAATTGATGTGACGGGGGAAGACGAGGGAATGTTGATTTTTGTCGTCCTGCTTAGTATAAATGGCCTTACTTATTCTAGAAAGTTGTTTGTTTAATTTATTTTTTCTGGGAGCATTACCGAATTCACGGGTGGCGGGCACAGCATGCGCACTAATATCTGATACATTATTTTAATTAGCCTGCTTTGGTGTCCCACTGCTGGGAAAAGGCCTCTCCTCTCTTGCTCCACTCTCGCCTATCAAACGTGAGCTTCTGCCTTCCCACGCGATAAATATCCAGGTCGTCCCTCCATCTCCACTTTCGTCTGCCTCTATTACGATATCAATCGCTATAGATCCATTCCGTGACAAGTTTGGCCCAACGTTCCGGGTTCATTTGACAGACATGTCCAGCCCAGTCCCACTTCAACTTGGCCTTCTTTACGCCCACGTCAACAATACGAGTCATAGAGCGCGGTCTTCGGACACCAACAATGCTTCGCTCCATATGATTAATATATACAATATGTCTTTAAATTTGTATTTCAAACACACTTTTTTAATGGGGTGCGTGTCGGATATCCTCGTGAGCAAAAGACTTGACATTCCCTTTGGAACCGTCCGGGAAGAAGAGCAGTGCTTGGGCTGGTGCACCCTGGGCACCCGCCAATGATTTCCTAGCCAATTACGAATACTCATTGGCCGATGGCTAATAACCCGAGACGGGAAGAGGGTGTAAAGAATTATTTTACCAAACAACGGGCGACACTGGCAAAATCAGTCAGTATATATTTAAGCTTACTCGTTCTAGTAACGCAAAGAAATGAAATGAACGGTTGCGGCGCGACTTGCGAAGCCTTGGATTGGGCTCGAGTTTGCCCGACAAAATAAAATGATTAGCAAGCGAACAATTGGAAAAGTGATGAGTTGATACGTGAAGCAATACTTCACTTTATGCGAGCGCACGGCGTAAAAACTTTTTCTATTCACAGATTAGTTAGTCAACCTGTAAATGAGCGAGTGTAAGTTTACTTTTAGTTTACCACTGACAGATTGCTTGCCTACATTTAATTTCCAACTTTATCACCCTACAAATAAAGTAGTTATTACAAAATCTGCAAACGTGGGTAACAGTATTCTAAAATTGGCTTTATTTGTAGGTCGTTAAAGTTGAATATGAAATGAAGGCAAACCATCTGTCAGTGATAAACTTTATGTACTTTTACTGTACGAAATGTATCTGACATCTGACATCTGACAGTGGAAAGGTAAAATCGCTAACGCGCCATTTATGATATATGATATGGCGCTTTAATGATTTCACCTTTCAACTGTCGTATGAATCAGGTGAACCATAAATACACGTAGGAGTTACTGAGCTAAATGAGCTAATAAGCTAAAACCGGAAGATACATAATCCCTCTTTTCAATCGAGTCACACATTTCACGTTTCTAATTGCTAGTTAGTATAAAATGTACGTAGCCGACTTATTATTATTCCTTCGAAATTATCTCTAAAGAAATAGGGTTTGATCAGCCTACCGCTTCTACCCTTCAGAGTAATTGTTTTCACCCACAATTTACTCGTGTAGTTTTGGGCTGCCGTAAAAAGTGACGAGTTCTCTCGGCCTCGTGCGGTTCGCAGTTTTAGTAGTTTGACCTTATCTCGGAGAAAAGCGTTCATTTTGATGTCCACTAAACGCAGTATTTTTGCTTTTGACGGGGCTTTTGGCTGCGAGGCAAAGACGGTTTTTGAACTTGTTGGGGAAGTTGGGGATCTTCGCACAAGTTCCCCTCTTTTGTAGTGTTATCTTAATTGTAGAAAATGCGAAGTTTACTTTTAAGACAGTTTAATAGCTTCTCGGGCTTTTACTGATTTCGTTTCTAAAGGCCGGCGCAGATCATACGTGTGCGTGTCACGCACCAGTTGTAATGAATGAAGCTGTAAGAAAGATGGCACACCATGTGCACGCACCTAGTGCGTCATCTTTCATACAGTTTTATTTATTACAACTGGTGCGTGTGCGTGACGTGACACGCACACGCATCGGGTCTGCGCCGGCCTTAAAAATAATGCCTCGAACATTAAACTCATTGACAAAAGTAGGCTTCGCCTTGGTATACCCCAAAGAGTATTGTAATATTATATGAACAAGAGTGGCAACTCTATGGTCAAATATGCATGTATGGAAGGTGCTGCTGCCCTACGCCCTGGTGAAGAACTAATGTGACGTATCTATAGATGTATACCTATCTATATGTATGTTGGTAGTGATGTACAGCTATAATTACGCGTAATTTTAATTGATAGGCTAATTGCCACTATTCGTATTTCAGCCGTCTAATTCAAATCAGCATATACGAAGTATAAGCGGCTAAACCCGATTTGCACTATACGGCTAAAATACGAACATTGGCAAGTGGCCTATCAATTAAAGTCCTTGACCGTACAATTTGGTACGCCATGGCCATGGCCGATGAATGACAACTGACAAGTTTGACAAGTCAACCAAGATGGCCGCTAATTTAGTTCTTTACCAAACAACCAGAGATCGCTGTAGTCGCATGAAAAGTGTGATATATGTAAGTGTGCCCCCCCTGGTATACCCAACAATACCAATAGGTACGTTTGTACGTTTTTATTCAAGGTAGTTTGGGGTTTGCCAGATATTCACCTTGTATATACAGGGTTATTTGTAATTCACTGACATCCTCTTAACCCTGAATTCCTATCACTCAAACAAATGTTTTTTGTTTTACGACTTTTTAAAATGAAGCACTTTTTTTCCCATACAGATACACAGACTATCGTAAAAATAAGAGGTAATCTAAAATTTTCAAAACGTTATTACACCAAAAATATTAAGTTATGACAAAAGCCGTAAAACAAAAAACATTTGTTTAAGTGGTAGGAGTTTAGGGTTAAAAGGATGCTAGTGAATTACAAATAACCCTGTATATTGCTGATGTATGTTTTTCGAAATAAATTTATTATTATTATTATTATTATACATCCCTGTAAAATCTAGTTTTCACAGTTATGTATAGAAACGTACATATTTTATCATTATTGTATCTATCTAGGTATACGTTTCTACGATATAATAATGATGAAATAGGTCCATTAACGCTGTGGTGGCCTAGTGGTTTGACCTATGGCCTCTCAAGCAGAGGGTCGGGGGTTCAGATCCTGGTTCGCACCTCTGAGTTTTTCGGAATTTATGTGCGAATTTACATTTGTAATTTACCATGAGCTTTACGGTGAAGGAAAACATCGTGAGGAAACCTGCGCCCACCTGCGAAGAAATTCAATGGTGTGTGTGAAGTTTTTAATCCGCACTGGGCCCGCGTGGCAACTACGGCCCAAGCCCTCTCATTCTGAGAAGAGGCATGTGCCCTGCAGTGAGACGTATACAGGATAAAACATTTAATTCAAATTTACACAGTAATTATAAAAATTAAAACTAAACTTAAACAGGATTATTTGTAATTCACCGACATCCTCTTAACCCTGAATTCCGATCACTCAAACAAATTTATTTTGTTTTACGACTTTTTAAAATGAAGCACTCTTTTCCCATACAAATACACAGAGTATTGTAAAAATAAGAGGTAATCTCCAATTTTCAAAACGTTATTACACCAAAAATATGAGGTTATGACAAAAACCGTAAAACAAAAAACATTTGTTTAAGTAGTAGGAGTTTAGGGTTAAAAGGATGCTAGTGAATTAAAAATAACCCTGTATAGGCTGGGATGATGGAGAGGTACGTTTCTATACAAGGGTATAGAAGCGTACCTCTCCAAAAAGGGTAATTTTTGGCTTTTAGATATTACTTATTAATAATGAAAGAACAGAAAAACGTAAAATGCACGGCGCGGCAACGTATACCTATCTGCACGTTTCACGTTTACGACGCCGTACCGTGGTCATGTGGCAGCTGTTACAAAAATATCCTTGCATATTTTATTAATTTTACTATTAACTATACTATCTATATTAAACAATTAATATTTTTCTAAGGATTTTGTAATTTGTACGGAATTTCCCAAGTAGGTATATTTCATAGCTTAGCCTGCTATTTACTCTTAAACAAAAAAATGTTTTGCTGTATATTTCAATTCACAACTTTGTCGGAGTAAATGCTATAAGTATATATGCAAAATTACAGCTTTCTAGCACTAATCGTCTCTAAGCTAAGCTGCGGACGGCCAGACGGACAGACAGACATGGCGAAAATACAAGGGTTTTTGCCATTTTGGCTACGGAACCCTAAAAATGGAATATTAACAACGAATAAACTTGCAGAATTTATAAGGTTGCTTGTAGAGATTTTGACCGGATTAGACATTCAGTTATGTAAGAAATGTAAAAAAAACAGTTTTTACTGTAAATTTAAAATCGATGCCATTGTTCCTAAAAACGGATTTACCTATCTCTTACAGTTTCTGACTTCGCCTTACTGATCCATTTGGATTGATCATCCGAGTAATATACATAGCTCGAAGAATCGCCAGACACTGCAGGGGGCAGGGCACATCGATCGTAGAACTGACAGCCGATGGGGCTGAAAGATTCTCGATTGGCGTCCACGGACCTTAAGACGTAGTGACGTAGGCCTCCAACAAGATGGAGCATTGACTTATATTTCACACGAAATACAAACTGAAACATGGATGCACAGAAAAACTCAGAAAAAGAGACCAGCGCTGGGAATCGAAGCCAGGTCCTCAGCATTCCGTGCTGCGTGCTAAACTCCTACACCACCACTGGCCAGGAGTTTAGACACAAAATTTTCCTATGCATCGCACATCTCAGCTTGCTTTTTAGTCACTTAGGCAGCGACACTAAAAAAATAACCAATCCAACAGATGCCTTACATCAGCTTTAAATGCAAGTTTGCAGAACCAACTGGAGGAGTTTAATAAAAACCTCGTATATTATTTAACCAATGTTTTTTATGAAACGTATCCCGACCCGATATGAGCTCATATTTTCACAGGGCGGGAACAGTTTAACAAAAAATACATTCAGAATTAAAAAACGGAAGTGGTCGATAAATCAGCGCGCGTTATTAGTTCCGCTCGCTATTCGATAGCGATAGATATTAGATATCGATGAGTTATGCGACGGTTAGTATTGCGCTTTATACGTGGTATTCTAGTGGTTTGAGCTATGCTATGGTCTCTCAAGCAGAGGGTCGTGAATTCTATCCCGGGCTGGCACTTCTAAGTTTTTCGAAATTTATGTCAGAAATTACATTTGAAATTTGCTATGGGCTTTACGGTGAAGAGAAAGTAATGATAAATAATCATCATATCATTTCAGCCGAAAGACGTCCACTGCTGAGCATAGGCCTCCCCCAAGGCTTGCCTAATAGATCGGTCCCGCGCCATCCGCATCCAACGCGATCTCACAACTTTAACCAGGTAGTCGCTTCATCTTACACAAACATATTACGGGACAATTCAGACTAATTGACCTAGTCCCAAAGTGAGCAAAACTTGTGTTATGGATACTAGGATAAACATACTTAAACAGACAGATACACGCATAAACACATATTTAACATCCAAGACTCGAGAACAGACATTCGCATTTTTCATACAAAGTATCTGACCTTGGATCGAACCCGAGACCTTAAGCTTCGTAGTCAGGTTCACTAACCACTGGGCTGGGGTCGTATTATGGTGTGTGTGAAGTTCCCAATGTTCCCAATACACATTCCGCGTCCGCGTGGGAACTACAACCCGAGCCCTCTCATGCTGAGAGGAGGCCTGTCCACAGCAGTGGGACGTATATAGCGTGGTATGATGATATTGATGATGTTCGGAGTTCGTCTGTGAAATCGAATCAGGAATGAAAGATCCGCAGAAAAACTAAAATAAGCGACCCGAAGAATTACCAAATTTAAGTGGCAGTGGGTGGAGGGCAATACTTGAAGAACGAATTGCGGTTGGAACCAATAAGTTCTTGAGTGGCGACCACTTACTGGAAAACGGAGTGTGGGTAGGCCCTTCACAAGGTAGTCCGATGACCCGGAGACGGATACAGGAGGCAGGGGGTTTTTTGTACGGTTTGCATTGCTTGGGGGCGCGCGCGACACCGCACTCAACTGCCTTCTTCCTCCTTATTCCCCTAAATTCAAGTCTAGGGTGAATGAGCATTTACTTGGCAAGCGTGCTCCATCGTAGGCCTCATTCTCGCTTTCCATCAGGGGTAATTGTGGTCAAACGCAAGCCAGTATTGTATAAAAAACCGGTTGTCTGTAAAGTCTGTTTACGGACGATAGTTTAACGTGACAACGTCATAACAAAACATTCAAAAAACAAAAATGAAACCAGGCGGTCACCCATCCAAGTACTGACCGCGCCCGACGTTGCTTACCTAACCTCGGTAATCGGACGAGAACCGGTGTTTTGTCAAATATCTTGAAAACGGTGCATCCTACGGCAAAATCAATGAAATTTTCATCCCCCTCAAACCCCGCCGCACCCCGCACCCCGCACCCCCATTAAAAATTACCCGAGCGCTAGTACTAAGATTGTACATCCTGGCGCGCGCTGCTCTCTTGTACATCCTGGCCTTCATTACTCTGTACGCGACATGTACGTTACATTACGTCATCCTTTTTCGTACGTGCAGCCGGCGTTCATCGATTTATTAGACGTTGTCACGTCAAAAAATGGATGGAAGCAGAACCGGTCACTGTGGCGTTGTTTGGGGGAATGCATGTCCAGCAATGGACGTCTTCCGGCTAACGATGATGATGAAGCAACGAAAAACTAAAGGCAAATCTGCTTATTAGTGCTTCGTGGTTCTACCTTCATTGGAATGCATGCAGCGACAAAAGAAATCCTTTCGTTATCAGAGTATCGGTGGCAAAGTTATGAATAATATTAACTTTAGCAAGGACACGGCAGGATGATAGTTTGTTTCATAAAACATGCTGTTGGAGGTCAGAATTTAAAACAGATATTGCTTTAGCTTAGCGTGTTCAGGCTTGCATTAATATTCTCTCACTTTTATAAATAATGTCGCATTTTGTTGACTTCTTAATCCTGAGCATCTACGAACTATTTATGAATAGTTTGTGTTAAAGATTTAATTTTTAGTTGTACATCAGTGGCGGGGCATGAAAATTTTTGCAAGTAAAGCCGGCGTAAAAAAAAAACGAAAAACCCCCTTTATCCTCTTCTTTTAAGTACAGTAATGAAAGAGAACGTTTGGTAACTTCGAAAGTTTAGTCATTCGTGTTGTTAGTACCCTTCGCCACTGTTGTACATACATTATTTTTTGCCGATTGTTGTTTTTGTTGACTTAGTGTACGTAAACCCTTTATAGTACAGGAATAAAGAAACAAACATAATTGACTGACGTTGCGACATGTACTAAAGTTAACTTATCCCTTTGACTGTATAGTCGACCAAGAAAATCCTTTCTCTACGCATGGTTCAGTGTCAGTTGCATGGGTTTAAACGTCAAAGCCCATTTTCACTGACAAGTCAATATAAAGGTATAAAATCAGATATCAAAAGCCATGGATATCTGATTTATTTTTCTTTTAAAGAAATGGTTACTTACCATAGTATTGTTTCAAACCGCTATATTTTAGTAGTGGTAGAGCCATGTTGTAGCTAGCCGCTGCATCACGAATGGGCCGGCTCGTCCGGGGCAGTACCACCCTCTCACAGAACACCGGCGTGAAGCAGCAGTAATCCTGCTTGCGTTTCGTACGGTCAGTGAGAGCGCCGGGGGCCCAATACCTCACCCCTTCCCTCTTCCCCTCCCTCACCCCCTTCCCCTGTTCCCTTTCCTTTAGGGCCGACAACACACTGGCATCGCGTAAAGCGCTGCGGGTGTCTATGGACAGTGGTGATCATTTAACATCAGGTGACCCATTAGTTCGTTTGTCTGGCCTTTCTAACATAAAAAAAAAAAAAAAAAAAAAAATATTAACTCAAAAAGTTGTTTAGGTGACTAGACATATCTTTCCGTGTACCCTTCATACGACAATAAGCCTTAATACTAACACTTGCGTTGTCATCTACGAATAATAATTCTGTAGAAGCGTAACTAAGCTGGTAAAAATGATTCCGCGAGATATGAACCGCGGCGGGCGGGGCTTAAAATATGAACCGCGCGGCGCGCCAGCTCGGCCGTGACTCTCGAGTTGTGCAGTCGCTCCGTAGAAAGTTTCCACTGAGTTTACTCTTCTTGAGAATTATTCGTTGGTTGTCACCCGCGACCTTACGATAGTTACTACGTTTATGTAAGAAATGCGTGAAGTAAAGTCAGTTCATTAATATGGACCTCCGCAAAGTAACGCCTGATTAAATTATTAAAAAAACGGGACAAAAAGGGAAAATTTATTTGTGCTATCTTAAATAATAATTAGTATCTTTATACCTTTGTGCTTTGTGCTTTCGATTCGTGGGCATCGCCTCCCGAACACACTTCATAACATCCACTACCGCTTCTCCTATATTACATTGTTTTGTCATTTCTGAGGCAAAACATTTTATCCTTGTTTATCTTTCATAAAAGGATGTATTTCCAATTCCCAGCGAACCACGGTTCTGATTGGAAAACTAAACTCACATCCTATTCCATTTCATGCGGTTAAAAAAAACCATGCAATCGAGGTTTCGGTCAGTGTTGTCACATACAATTTTGAAAAATTGGTAGAATAAAATGAAAATTTAGTAGGAATAGGTAGAACTGAAAATGAAAATAGGTAGATCTACCGTTTTAGTCAAATCAGTCCCTTTTATTGAAGAAAAATTCGTTAAAATGTTGAAAAGGATTTATTGACGCTTCTTTAACATGTTTTTGTAAAACAATTTCAAATGGTCGGAGTTAGGAACACAACTTTTAAAAACAAATCTTTGTCTGTGCCAGCAGACCCTCTAAAGTTTGGCAAGTTTTCATATTGTTTATGGACGAAAACAGCCTCTCAACATTCGCACTTCTATGAGGAAGTGGATAGAATCAAAGAAATTGTTTGCAACGGAAATGTTTTGAAAAAGAGGTAGATTTGAGGCCGCGGGTGGTAGATAGGTAGAACGGAGGCAAAATAGGTAGATCTACCAAAAAGTTGGTAGATGTGACAACACTGGTTTCGGTTGTCTTTTTGTGAAAAATTGAAGTGCTGCTCCGATATGACGTGTTTGGGGTTCCGTAGCCAAAATGGCAAAAACTGGACCCTTATAATTTCTCCATATCTGTCTGTCCGTCCGTCCGCAGCTTACCTTAGAGACTGTTAGTGCTAGAAAACTGTAATTTTACATGGATATATGTAGTAATTACCCCAACAAAGTGATAAAATAAAATGTAGAAAAAAATTTTTTTTAGTGTAGACGTAAAGTTCCGTACCCAAAGGGTAAAAACGGGACCCTATTACTAAGACTTCGTTGTCCGTCCGTCCGCTGTCCGTCGGTCACCCACCAGGCTGTATCTCAAGAACCGTGATAGCTAGACAGTTTAAATTTTCACAGATGATGTAACAAATAATAAAATAAAAAAAATATTCAAGGGGGCTCCCATACTGTTGTATACGTGATTTTTTTGCTCGTTTTTGCTCGATATTGATAACAACAACAGGTAGACGCTTGAAATACTCACAGAATATTTAGTTACATATTCGCTTTAAGAATAAATAATTAAATTCAAATAAAACAATTATTTTTGTAATGTAATAATTAAATTACAACAAACGTGTTATTTTGCCGTTTTTATAGAAAATGGTACGGATAATGTTCGTTTAAGTATAATATACCTGAAGCAAGTTGGATAAAAAAGTTCGTAAGAGCGCATTCACACTGCGCAAAATTCTTTCGTCTCTCAATATCCCCCTAGGAACGGCAGAATAAATTATTTATGGCCTAATATTTTGCACTTATTACCCATTATACCGTTGCCGAAGGGTGCCGCATAATAGAACTTTTATTACGCGCAATTTGTGCATTACGATGCCCATTTGGATGGAGGATTTTTTACTTAAGAGACATTAATATTTTCCTGATTTATAAGGGCGGTAAACATTTCAGCAACTCGTTATCTCTAATTCAGGGTTGCCACCTTTAGGGGAAAAAAAATCGGGACAAATCGAGCATCCACCAGAGACGTTCGGAGTCTAAGGAAAATGAAACTTTATTTTGTGTTTTTATTACTTTTTTTATTATTTTTTATTGCAAAAATCGGGACAAAATCGATAGGTAGCCGGGACAATGTCTTCGAAATCGGGACGGTCCCGACAAAATCGGGACGGGTGGCAACTCTGCTCTAATTACACAGGTTGAACTAGCTGTTTCGCATCAGTTCATTTGAATCCTGCGATAGAATTGACTCATAGTGAAATATACGGATAACTCACGTCTTTAACAGAGTTTTCATTTCTCATGCTCTTAAGAGCGTTTATACCTGCTGAGCTGGCAACGTTGCATTTTTGTTAGTTTTTCTCGATTATTCCATAAAAATTTAATGAAAATTTTAAATATGGTGTATGTATACGAATTGTTCTCATATATAAGTTAATGTGTCTACTGCAATAATTATTCGTGATATACTATTATTTTCTTTAAAAGCGAACAACATAACGGTTTTTCCTTCTCCAAAAATCGTCCGTCCATCTCGTTGGTGGACCTCCCACGCTGCGCTTGCCAGTCCGTGGTCTCCATTCTAGAACTTTTGGCCCCCATCGGCCAGACAGATTAGTACCTACTTTATCATTAATTTTGAAACACTACACTAAGTACGCAAATACTTTATCGTGTGTAAAAATGTCAACATATCAGCCAAAACACATCCACTGAGGGACAAAGGCCTCCCTCAAAGAGTTCCACAGCGATCGGTCCTGCGCTGCGCGCATCCAAGCGGTTTCTGCGACCTTTACCAAATCGTCCGTCCATCTTGTTGGGGGCTTCCTACGCCACGTCTTCCGGTTCGCGATCGTAGGTACCTCACTGTCTGGGTCTACGAGCACCCCCTGCCAAGTAAGCAATTTTAAAAATATTAAAAAAAAACAATACACAGAGTGTAACAAGTCTGTAATATTTAACACAAAATTTATCAAATACCTTTTTTCTTTTTTTTTTATATAAGAGGGGGAAAACGAACAGACGGGTCACCTGATGGGAGCGATCACCGTCGTCCATGGACACCCGCATCACGAGGGGCATCACAGGTGCGTTGCCGACGCTTTTAGGAATTGGTACGATTAAAAATTACATAGTAATAAAGTTTTTGATATTTCTATCTCACATAGATTAAATTATATCATAACACCATACTAAATCATCCAAAACTGCAGGCGAATAAAACAAATGTATTGAACTCGATTTACAAAGCGTCACCTCATCTAGAAAAGGAAATTTCACAATCAAAACGATGCATGTTTCGTTAAAGACAAAGAAACATTTTGGAACGTGCAATAAGCAATCAAATTTATTGTCGTCGTTAAATTTGTGAGGGATTGACGAATGTACGGAGACCTGGCACAGCAAACGAAGGCAATAAACCTTTGTAGCAGGTGTAAGTAAACTGCAGTTGGCTCCTACAGTTGGAAGCCTGCAGATAGCTCAGAAGATATTCATGGATTTAAAGCAAAAGAACACTTAACGAGCTGAAACAATTACTTTGCACACCCGCGACCTTACGGTATTTACGTTTATGTAAGAAACGTTGTTTCAGTTCATTAATATGGACCTCCGCAAAGTATTTAACGCCTGATTCTATAAATTATTTGATAGTACAGTTGTTAGGGCGAGACCAAATTAACGTAATTTTTTGAGTTGTGAATCGCGTGTTTTCGGTAGCGTAATTTATGCTGCATTCGGTTCTCTACAAAAGCCCAACTTATGCCACACGGCCGCGTAAAATGAGTTTTACAGAAATATGACTTTTGTATAAAACCAATCCAAACCAACCGTGATCGAATATACGCGACTCACAATTCAAAAAATTACGTTGTTTGGCCTCACCCTTATAAATAAGTGATTGGATTGTCGTAGTAAAGCTCGTTGGATAGTTCATGTGTTGAAGTAATATGCGAAGATAGCCAATATACTCACTTGTTCATTTATAAAAGTGAATGAGCATGAGCATTTACTATATTTCGTTTTTTTTTTTAGCATTAGAAAGAAGGTACCTAAGCAATCTTGGCGTGTCTTTATTGAAAAAACGCTCTTGAAAAATAAGTTACAGCTAATATGTAACAATTTGAAAGGAATAGTCATTTACTCATTTACACTCTTTTTGTTTCATAAGTAATAGTTATTCTTTTTTTTAAAAGCGTTTTACAATAAAAAGACTCGTCAAGACCTTATTTACCTTATTTCAAAATCCTAAAAAAAACGAAATATATACAAGTTTGGTTCATCGAAGACGTCATCTTAGTTTACGACATGATTTGTGGAAGTGGGCGGATTTACGAAACGCACCGTAAAAAGTGTAATAACTGGCAAAAGTGTGGAATAACTATCATCTTGATGATTTCGTGTAATATTCAGCGACGTAAAAAACGACAGCGGAAGTTGTTTGACAGTATGTAGTTTGCGCTGCTCTTACCTAAAGTAACTTTAGATTAAAAACTTGATTTTTGATTAGTTTGTCTCCACCGCTTAAATAGTGCTGAACTGCTGGATTATTTGTCACTAAGAACTTAGTTATTTTGTCTTTTTAGGGTTCCGTAGTCAACTAGGAACCCTTATAGTTTCGCCATGTCTGTCCGTCTGTCTGTCTGTCCGCGGCTAAGCTCAGAGATCGTTAGTACTAGAAAGCTGTAATTTGGCATGAATATACATATCAGTCACGCCAACAAAGTGGTAAAACAAAAAATAAAAAAATAATTTTTTTTAGGGTACCTCCCATAGACGTAAAGGGGGGGTGGTTTTTTTTTTCACGACTAATCCTATAGTGTGGGGTATCGTTGGATAGGTCTTTTAAAACCATTGTGGGGTTGCTAACATGATTTTTCTATTCAGTGATCTGTTTGCGAAATATTCAACTTTAAAGTGAAAATTTTCATTAAAATCGAGCGTCCCCCCCCCTCTAAAATCTAAACCTAAAAAATCTAAATCTAAAATGGTAGTAAATATATCAAATTTACTAGGAAAATTATAGCGGCTAAGATTGCTTGGAAATTATTTGTAGTTTAAGAGTAAATAGTAGCATAAGGTATAAAACATACCTAAACTTGGATGATTCCGTACACATACGAAATCCTTAGGAAAATATTACTTGATTTTTTCGTAATGGCTACGGAACCCTACCTTGGGCGTGTCCGACACGCTCTTGGCCGGTTTTTATTTTTTGTGTATCCGAAGGGTCTCTGTGTGGGCATACTGCCTTATTGTTACACTGTAACTGTCGGCGGGAACCTGTAATTGGCTTGCTGTATTTACTGTAATGTCTAAGATGTATATATAAGCTGTTGGTTCTCCATAAATAAATAAATAAATAAATAAATAAATAAATAAATAAATAAATAAATAAATAAATAAATAAATAAATAAATAAATAAATAAATAAATAAATAAAAACGCAGAGGTATTGATTGGTAGATTCTTTTGTCCAGAGGCCATGTTATAGGTAAATGCACTCAGAATCACAAATGATTTCTCCACATTTTTCTGAATGAGGGTGGAAAGAGATGGCAAATGCGATCGCGATAGCCTGCGCTTAGACTAAACGGCATCCGCTCCAGCAAACCACCAGATGCTGTGATGTAGCCATACAAATCTGCGACCAACGGCACTTTTAATTACTATGACCCACATCTCGTTAATCAAAGGCCGAGTCGCGATACCTAATGAGAACCGGATCTTGACGAAAACGTCTGTTGCCAGTTTATGAACAAAGAAATATTACATATGAAGTACTTATGATTGTTCCCCGCACCTGCATTTTTAGAACATAAAAACGTATTTTTGAAGTCAAAAAGTCAAAATCAATGTCAAAATATCTGTGTTTAATTTAGGCTATACTAACAAGCCCTTATGGGGGGAGGATCTACCACTGGAAAAACCCTGTTGAGAAGAATCCGGCAAGAAACACAACAAGGTAGATATATATTTTCAAACAGATCTAAGTGCAATGTTATTGAATTATATACATCTAAAGAATTTAACACTACTAAGTAATTAGGTTAGGTACAATTTAAACTCTCGTGAGAGATGATTTACTTAAACCAAAACTTAAACAGCGGCTTTAAGTAGAAGTCGGCAGCATTTAGGGGAATCAGCCACTTCTGAAGATCTTCCGAACAGACCGAAACTCGTGGGGTTAAGGGTCAAGTTATAATCATGAGTTGAGAAGTTAAATTTTTGTTCTGATAAGTTTGTACTGTTTACTAGTATTCATCTAGTGTTGTGTGCTATGTTTAGTCAGCATTATCATTTCACCCGAAAGGCGTCCACTGCTGAACATAGTCCTCTCCACGTCCTCCCCCAAGGCTCGCCAAACAGATCGGCCCCGAGCCATCCGCATCCAATGCGTTCCCGCCATCTTCACCAGGTCGTCGTTCCATCCCAGAAACTCCAAGCGTAGCCCTCTCCATCGCCCTATGAGTGACTTTGAGCTTTCTTATGAGGCCCATCGTTAGCGGCCACGTCTCAGTGCCATAATAAGTCATTACTGGCAACACACACTGGTCAAAGACTTTTGACTTGAGACACTGCGGTATATTGGATGACAAGATATTGCGGAGCTTCCCGAACGCTGCCCAGCCGAGTCTAATTCGTCGATGTTATTTTATTTTTAGTACTCTACATAAACTAGACCTAGGTTTTATCTAAAAATGAATCTGAAAAGCAAATTTGAAAGTACGAAGGATGTGTAGACGGTTTTTGAGATCCTTATAATAAATTTACGATTTTACTGAAAAACCCTTTGTTGTGTATGGCCATACGACTCTCTAGCACACGAATACATTAGCAAAAAAAAGTAAGAATTTATTTAATCAATATGGATTCTACTTTAATCGTATCTGCTTTGATACCCTGACATCCCAACTTCACGGGCCAGGTACAAAACTCAAGGGTATCTCCTAAATTCTATGAACTGTTAACTCAATTGAAAAGTTTGACAAATTGAATTTGCCGGCCCTTACTTTGGATATCAATTTCATGTAATCGATCGGTTCCGTACCTACGCTAAAAGGTTAAAATTACGCCCTTGCCGAATCTTTTTCCTGTTCTTTTGAGTTTATCTCTAAGCGCTTGGACGTAGGTAATATTGTATCCCTCTTTTTTTTGTTAGTTAGTTAGACATATCAAATTATTTAGGGATTTCGGAGGCGAAAATAGAAAGATCTCGAGAAAGTTGTAGGATAGTTTTTATCCAATAAACAAATACTTCGCAAACGGAGTCGCGGGCAACAGTTAGTTTAATAATAATAATAAAGCTAATGTTCAAAATCCGTCCAACCGTTTTATTGTAAAAGAAACAATACAGACTATTGCGAGTATACAGGTTGCTAACAAATTAGGTACCAATATCTACTCATCAAAACAAGTCACTTTTATTCGAACAACTCTTAAAAATTTGAAAAGAAATCTTGATTTTCCATTAGGTACTACACTATTAATCCGTTTGGCTGGATATCAATTCAATTCAATTCAATTCATTTATTTAAATAGTTTTAGTACATAGTAATAATTATTAGTAGGCACTTTACTTAATCTATGTTAGGTATTATATCTAGGTACTATACTAATGGCTCGACTTAAGCGTCTAACCGCCTCTACGCCTTCTACAAGAAGACTAACAGGTTACTACTAAAATATAATAATGCCTAAACTAGGATACATAAGTAGCCTGTATCTTAGGCAAAAAATAAAGGACCTTAAAGTTAACATAATAACCAGAATACAAATTTAACTGTTATTTGAACTTAGAAAAAAATAAAATATGAAAAGTAAGTAACTACGGCTTAAATAATAGGGATGTTTCCTAGGTAAAAAAATAATAATTCTTATTAGTCCGTATTTTACATTATCAAAAAATATTAGATGAAAAGTTTATGTTTTTTTTTAATTTTGAAAAGTTGTCTGAGTGAAAGTGACTTGTTTTGATGAGTAAGTTACGCCCTGGAAATATAGGTACCTAATTTATTAGCACCCTATATTTGAGATAATTTTAGTTATTTTTTTATCCATATACGACGATTTTAGTTATTGATTTAGACGACCAGATGGCCTAGTGGTTAGAGAACCTGACTACGAAGCTTGAGGTCCCGGGTTCGATTCCCGTGTCGGGGCAGATATTTGTATGAAAAATACGAATGTTTGTTCTCGGGTCTTGGGTGTTTAATATGTATTTAAGTATGTATCTATCTATATAAGTATGTTTATCCGTTGCCTTAGTACCCATAACACAAGCTTTACTTAGCTTACTTTGGGACTAGGTCAATTGGTGTGATTTGTCCCGTGATATTTATTTATATATTTATTTATATACTTTCTCTTTCTTATCTCTATAAACCTCGACAAACCCGAAATGTACAGGGTGTCCGAAGTCCTTGAACGCAGTCTGCCTTTTATTCTCGCGTCCAGTAAATCGCCGTACAAAGGCTAAGTGGCTCTTATGTAGCTCCAGGGCTGTCGACTAATGAAGTACTCGGAGTTGAGGATTTTTGAAATGCTAAGGTAGAAACATTACGGTAAGAAATCTTGGCGAAAAGGTTTGCGGAAATCTTTCGCGAACTCTAACGTTCTCTTTCTCATTCGTGTAATAAAAGTAGGGAAAACCGAATGCAAAAACGAGAAGACAATAAACTCATCTATTTATTAAGTATTAAATTTACAATCAATACACTGGAAAATTTCATTTAAAACATAACAGAAAAAGAAAACATGAAATGAAACATAAATTCATATAGTTTAGGTGAGTTAACTTCAATCCATCCATCGCTTCAGAAAACCTTAGACATTTGTGTGCCACAAACTTCGATCCGTTGACTCGCAAAAAGATCAAATTCGGTTGCCAAAGACATGAGCGGAGTCCTTGGTAATGCGAGCACACTATGGTTTCATGCTCTGCCAAGGTTTTCCGGGAGACTACGTACGACATTATCTGTGAAAAAGTTCCACTGTGTCACGATTCGGTTGGTTCTATAGTACAAAGAAGTCTTAGTCTTAAGTTACTTGTAAAACTTTAATGACCGAGGCACGTACGTGCGCTACCACTAAAACGAATTTAGGGTTGGCAACCCTAACAATAAAAGGTAGCAAGGCGGGTTTAAATAAATAAATCGTATGTAGTGGCAACAGAGTCCATTACGGCCCTAGATTGAGATTAAAGAAAAAATGGCCGTAACCGGCTTCCCTTACTTTGGTAGATTTTGTTTAGGGCTTCGTAAATTTGGACGTTTCTTTTTGGCTAAATTGAGGAAAGTGCGTGCGAAACGTTGTTTCCGTCTGTGATGAAGATGGAACTTCTTTTATGCCAGTACCAGTACTGTTACGATTGATTACCTGAAATTGCTGATTCCATGTAGAATAGAAGCCAGTTTTAAACAATGTGGGTATCACTTTATGACCAGACGCAAACGTCAAACGCAAAAGCAGATAT
This sequence comes from Archips crataeganus, assembly GCA_947859365.1. NCBI lineage: Eukaryota > Metazoa > Arthropoda > Insecta > Lepidoptera > Tortricidae > Archips > Archips crataeganus. The sequence goes on from OX402064.1 coordinate 10,944,864, forward strand.
CGAATAAAAATGTAATTTTTGGTGTTTGAATTTGATTATATTGTTATTAATACTATTTTAAATTAAGTCCCACTAACATTTTAGTCATAATTGATTACTTATGTAAAATATTATTTATTGAAAAGTCTGAATAAATAAACATTATTATGATGTAAACTGAAAGCTCTTTTTGTGGAAGTGGAGAAATCAATACCAATTAGTGTCCGACCGAAGTTTCGGTTTCGGTTTCGGTTTCGGCCAATTTCGGCCAAAAAAGTGATTTCGGCCGAGGTTTCGGTTTCGGCCAGAATCCGGCCGAAACCTTCGGCCGGGCCGAAATTACTTCGCGGCCTCTCGCGGCTCTCGCATCGGGAGCGCTCGGCTTAATTCGGACACGCTCGGCCGGGTAGGTATAGGTAATGCATCGGCGGCCGGCCCAGCTGGGACCAGCGACAGTAGTATGTATGAGTGTTGTTTATTTATTAAATTATTATTTACTTTTTAGAAGCTGTTTGGCGACCGCTTTAGCCTAGTTGGTAGTGACCCTGCCTACGAAGCAAGAGGTCCAGGGTTCGATCCCGGTAAGGGCATTTATTTGTGTGATGAGCACGAATATTTGTTCCTGAGTTATGGATGTTTTCTATGTATTTAAGTATTTATTTATCTATATAAGTATGTTTATCGTCGTCTAGTACCCATAGTACAAGCTTTGCTTAGTTTGGGACTAGGTCGATTTGTGTAAGATTGTCCCCTAATATTTATTTATTTTGTTTATTTTATTTGTTACTGCATTTTATGCTGTGATTAATGAACAATACGTTTGATATTAGGATTGTGAATTTAGTTTAGACGTGATAAGAATAGGTTGTTTGTTTTGAATAATATAATACCAATGCCAAGACATTTTTCATTAAAAATAAACGTTTTTTATTTTGTTTAACAAAAAAAGTAACTGTTCTCATATAAGAAATCCTTGCAATAACCTTTTCCTTACGATCTGTACAGTAATTTTGAATATTTTGTTTGATATGATACGTCTTCAAAAATTTCGGTTTCGGTTTCGGTTTCGGCCGAAATCAGAAAAAAACCGAATATTCGGTTTCGGTTTCGGTTTCGGCTAAAAATCGTGTTTCGGTCGGACACTAATACCAATACAGTGCTTCCCGTTGACACAGAATTACGTAATTTGGGGAGAAATAAAGCCTCTCAGCACAAGTAAAGGAAAAAGTCCGAAAATAACTGACTAAAAATAATTTTCTTTTTCATAGAAATTCTATGCAGTATAAAGTTTTTGGGAGGCTTTATATTTAGTTCTACAAAAATTACTAGTAAATGCATGAAACCGACACGTATTTAGGTATAGTAAGAAAAGGTTCGTCACTTTTCGACTCTCTGCCAACGAGTTAAGGTCGAAAAGTGACGAACCTTTTCTTACTCCGACTATACTTGGCCAGTTTATCTTTTCATCTTTAGTGTAGCGAAATTGAAAATATTATTGGGAGTAATGGCGGTCACAATTTGAATATCAAAGTGCAGAGGGTGGGAGCATAATACTTGGCGTGAAAATGAGCCACCGCGTACCTATACATATTCTAGTTTCATATATTTCGTATATGTATTCTGTCATAGTTTTGTCAAAGTGGCATTCCTGAAACAGTTTAATGACGATTGAAATTAATATTGTTATTTACTTACTTATGTTTATTATCTTATAAATATTTTAAATATGCTGCAATTAAAAACATTTAACCTACATTTGATCAATTAATAAAAATAATATAATACAAATAATAGGGATGTTGACGCCATTAAAAATAATTCGCAGACACGACTCCAGTAAAAAAACGCTTTATTTTAGCCCTGAAAACCAGACTAATTTTCGATTAACTGCAAAATTAGATTTTTTGTTGCTTTAAAACAAATAAAATACTACTACTACCACGTTGCTATTGTTATTCAAAAGCTATGGGAGAATTGTGTATTGACAGCTCATAAAAAGTACGTCAGTTGATTGGTGGTGTCAACATCCCTATTAAATAAAAACATTGGTTAGTTTCAGAAAATGGAGCATCAGATAAGTACCTAGTTCACAAACATAAGGGCGATTTTCTAATAGAAAATTATAATCATATCATACTGTATGTACATAATACTTACTCTATAAATCTTGTTCTATTATAATCCTTTTCATATAGCTTGAGTTCGGTGACATTTGTTTTTTTTTCCATTCCACGCCTTGAATGTTTTAGGCCAATACTTTATAAAAAAATATACTTGAATCCCGAAAGAATAAAAAAAATATATATCTCCACAGCTTAAAATATTTCGTAATAATTAATAATAAACACATATCACTTCAAAATATATTATTATGTTATAAAACTAAAAAGATAAATTTTAATCTCGTCATTTTTCATCGTGTAAAACGGAACTCAATTACAATTCCGTTCCCTTTTACACGATGAAAGTTGACGAGATTAAAATGTATCTTTTTAGTTTTCATCATCATCATCATCATCATCAGCCTATAACAGTCCACTGCTGGACATAGGCCTCCCCCAATGAGCGCCATTGCGCCCTGTCCTCGGCTAGACGCATCCAGCTTCTACCAGCAGCCTTTCGCAGATCGTCACTCCACCTGGCCGGAGGGCGTCCTACACTACGTTTGCCAAGACGCGGTCTCCACTCAAGAACTCGTTTATTCCAACGGTTGTCGGTTCTTCGACAAATATGACCAGCCCACTGCCACTTCAACTTGCTAATTCTCTGAGCTATGTCGATGACCTTAGTTCTGTGTCGGATATCCTCGTTGCGGATTCTATCTTTCAGAGAAACTCCGAGCATAGCTCGTTCCATAGCTCGCTGAGCGACCTTGAACTGGTGGATTAGCCGTACTGTGAGTGTCCACGTTTCAGCTCCGTATGTCATGACGGGTAAGACGCACTGGTTGAAAACTTTCGTTTTCAGACATTGCGGTATGGATGACGAGAAAACTTGACGCAATTTTCCGAATGCTGCCCAGCCCAGCTGAATCCTCCGCTTGGCTTCCTTCTCAAAATTGTTTCTACCTAGCTGCAAAATTTGCCCGAGGTATGTGTACTCCGAAACAACTTCAAGAAGGTTTCCATTGACGATGACGGGCCGCGGATCAATGCGGTCGTTAACCATAATTTTGGTCTTATCCACATTCATACCGAGGCCTATCCGACGTGAGGCTGATGCTAGGTCGTCCAACATTTGTTTCAGCTCCTCCAACGACTCCGCCATTAAGACTATGTCATCTGCGAATCGTAAGTGTGAGATGTACTCGCCGTTTATGTTTATGCCCATACCTTCCCAGTTCAGCGTCTTAAACATATCCTCCAACGCGCTTGAGAACAATTTCGGTGATATGACATCGCCTTGTCTCACTCCTCTGCGCAGTTGGATGGGTTTAGACTTCTGATCCTGTACTTGGACACTCATTGTGGCGGCTTCGTACAGACATCTCAATACTTCGATATAACGATAGTCTACTTGACATCGCTGTAAGGACTCCAGGACAGCCCAGGCTTCAACAGAGTCAAAAGCCTTCTCATAGTCCACAAACGCCAGACATAGAGGCTGATTATACTCTTCGGACTTCTGTATAATCTGCCGTACTATGTGTATGTGGTCCATGGTGCCAAATCCTCCTCGAAACCCGGCCTGCTCCGGTGGCTGAAACTCGTCAAGTTTCCTGGCGAGACGATTCGTAATAACTCTAGAGAACAGCTTATAGACATGGCTTAGGAGCGAGATAGGTCTGTAATTTTTAAGAAGGGTTTTGTCTCCCTTCTTAAAAAACAGAACAACCAAGCTCTTGTTCCACGCCTTTGGAGTTCTCCCGCAGTGAAGAGCGGAGTTGAAAAGGCTCTGCAGCTCCTGAATGAGGGGAGCTCCTCCCGCCTTCAGCAACTCTGAAGTAATTCCATCTTCACCGGGGGCTTTTCCATTCTTAAGCTGTCTCAGAGCCAGCACGATCTCGTCTTGGCTGATCTCTGGCAGTTCGTCGGTGTAGTGACGGGTTAGGGTGGCTCTCGAATCGTGGCGTTCACGCTGGGGGCAAGGGGCATGTGCAGCGTATAGTCGGCCATAGAAATCCTCGATCTCCGCAAAAATCTCCGGCTTCGACATAACGGTTCGACCATCGTGAGTTTTAAGCTTCGTCAGGTGGCTCCTTCCAAGCTGCTGAGTGAATACTTTGGACCCTCGGTTCCGCTCTATTGCCTCTTTAATGAGACGTGTGTTGAAGCTCCGAAGGTCACGCCGTATCATCTTCGCAATCCGCTTGTTTAGTTCCGACCTCTCTAACGAAGTGGCCTGAGTAGCTTCCCGTCTTTCTGCCATCAACCGAAGAGTCTCAGCCGAGAGCTTGGAATTCCTGCCTTTAGGCTGCGTTTGGCAGAATTTGATGCCCACATCCTTCTTTATTTAGTTTCACATCACTTTTTATTTAGTTTTATGACATAATAATATATTTTGAAGTGATATGTGTTTATTATTACGAAATATTTTAAGCTGTGGAGATATACTTTTTTTTATTCTTTCGGGATTCAAGTATATTTTTTTATTTGGTATTGGCCTGAAACATTCAAGGCGTGGAATGGAAAAAAACCAAACGTCACCGAACTCAAGCTACTTATATGAAAAGGATTATACCGTGTTGCGATTTTTTTGCGATGATCTGTTCGAGCTATGGTAATTAATGTCTTGGGAACTGCTCTAACAATATTTTTTATATAAACAAAGTTTATCTCCCAAATTGACTAAAAATTATAGAATAGTAACTATACAGCCCGGTATACATAAAATGTGAATAAGGAAATGTCAACATTTTCCGGACAAGCGTGGTGTCTCGCCATCTATCTTCGTGTCTGAGGGAGACAGAGTCATCTTAGCGTTTTAATGCAGACAAATGACTATGTTGACGACGCGTATATTATGTACTAGGAAGTATTTTGAACTAGTATTTTACCCGATCCGAGGACCGAGGAGAACCTGAAGGATGATTGAAAGTACGTTAGTATGCCCACTACTCACTTATTTCTAGAACTTGTTAACGGTTAAATATAATTACTTACAGCGCATAGTGGTCGTTAAATTCTTCTTGATTTCGAGATATTTTAGGATTAGGACGTTTTATTTGTCAAGAAAAAAATGTTGACGTCAACAATCTGGCAATGTGTTTACCCCTGACGCTGACTGTACTTTTTAAGAAAAACCTACCCGGTTTTTTGTTGCTCAGATTCTGTGCTTAAGTTTCTTTTGATAATTTACCCAATGGGTTTTAGCCCGTCGACGAAAAAATTACATAAATAGATTGATAACAAACAGTTTTCACGAGTTTGTATCTGTAATGTCATACTTGCACTTTTAACTTCCAACGTATCGCCTCATTTGAAGTAGGACTGGTTGAGTGTAAAAAAGAGGCTACTCTAGTAAACTCTTTTTCAAGTCATGTCCTGCCCAACACTAATTGAAACCTTTATGGCAATAATATAAGGTTTCGAACTATCAGGTCGTACATTATTGTCATTCATTCCGGGTCGTCAATTACAGGTCGTATTTTAACCGCACCCTAAGACCTACCTAGTATTTTCCATAGACTTACCTCAGCGGTATTTTCATACTAAGTATTTTTGTGGAAAAATACTCGTCCCATGTTAGGAAAGTAATTCACTTTAACATTCAGTTACATTGATCCGTGGATGATTAATAGCAACCACATAAAAGACCTTCATAATCAAAATACATATAAGAAAAGGTTGGCCTTTTCTGTTTTATGTTAAGGCTTTAATTACCATAGGATGATCTGTGCCTTTCTATTCGCTTTACAAATGGTCAAAGGACAGAATACGGGGTACTTTTCAATAGTTCTATACAACATTTGGAGCTGGACATTGACGTTGATATGTTTCAGGCGCAAGCAACACAGAAGAAACGTGGGAAGGGAGCGCGTTGCAGTCGCGGCGCCCCTTGAATCAGTTTTCATACTAAACGTATGGAAGCATCTCTGCTGTCTGTTTTGGATCGCGACGCTTCTATACATTTAGTATGAAAGCTAATTCAAGGGGCGTCGCGTTTACGACGCGCCCTCGTCCCACGTCTCTTCTGCGTGGTTTGCGGCTGCACGATTCTTAAGCCATATTCAAGCGTAAAATATCTGAACAGAAACTTGATTTGTATTTCTTCGTGAGAGAGGTCCTGACCATCGGTCTGGGCCGTTTCTGGTGCAAAGGTTGTCCATCGCGGTTCAGCGGGGCAATGCAGCTAGTGTGTTGGGCACATTTGCGCCTGGTATATACAATCCGGGGCGGTTTAGGGCCGGCGCTCACTGACGGCATGGCACGGCATGGCATTTTATTAGTATCAAGTTATTTTGAATCTTATTTCAATTAATTTAGAATTCATGTTACTTTATTTCGATACCACGATGCCGCGACGTGCCGAGCGATGACGCAACGCATAACCAATAAAGTAACATGAATTCTAAACTCATTGAAATAAAATTCAAAATAACTTGATAGTAATAAAATGCCATGCCGTGCCATGCCGTCAGTGAGCGCCGGCCCTTATTTGACGGACTTTTTATTTTATTGTATTTTGTGTGTACCTGACTCTGTGTATTACTTACTTTTAGATCCCGTTTTGTATTGCTCTTCTAAACTATTATTAATGTATATCTGTAGGTAATTCAAAATGCATTAAGCAACTTAATAGAACATTCCAACCAATTTTTTGTAAAAGTTCATAATTAGTAATAGTAAGAGTAATGTTGGTGTGCGTGCATGAATGCTGCGTAGGTATAATTGTAATAAATCGTCTAAAAAGCCCCACGGCTTTCCGGCTAAACTCGGAAAAACTCAGAAGTAAAAGAAAAAGAAAGAAAGACAGAAAAATATTTATTCGTGACATAATCTTAAATTAACACAGAAAAACGGTAACAGACACAACATTATCACGAAATGGTCCCAACTCAGCATGATGTCGGCCGTGAAGCTGACCCCGGCGAGCCCGGGCTCGAACCCACGACCCTCTGCTTAATAGGCCATAAGCCAAACCACTAGGCAGGACTAGGAATTTACGTGCGAAATTACATTTGAAATTTAGCATAACTTTTACGGTGCAGGCAAAACATCGCGAGGAAACCTGCACATACAGTATGTACGAAGAAATTCAATGGGCCCGCATAGGAACTACAACTCAAATCCTCTCATTCTGTGTGGAGACCTGTGCTCTTTAGTGGACGTATGATATAGGCTGGGATGATGATGATGACAATTGTAATTGTGTTTTAGACATGTCCATGTTATTCTTGTTAATTCCAAATTGTGCTGATGCTTAAAATATGTAGATGTACTTAACTGATTAATAAATAAACACCTTTTGGGTTCATTTTGTCCTTGGAGACATCAAATAACTTCACCGTCTCTCTTTGTTTATAAAATAAAAAGTTTTATAGTGGAAAAGCGTGTAAGTTACAATTTAATTTATATTAAAGTAGTGGTGTCGATAACCCCAAGAGACATACCGTTTAGTGTCAGTTTTTGGCCACTAAACTAAATGTGTCAAACGCGTTGGCGTTAAGAGATACTTTTAACGGAAGCAGACAGCGCCTCTAGCAGCACATGTGCGCAACAAATGATAAAAGAAGCGTGGCATCGGGTAGCTTATAAATATCCATCCAATAAACTAAGCCATATAGCGGTATCTTAATTAAAAATGTAAAATAAAAACCCTTAAAAAGGTTTTCTCTATCTCAGTTTTACCTGAAGTCATAAGAAAATTAGATCCCGCTAAAACTTTTAAAACAGCGAAGTATATTCAATCCAATAAATAAAACCAATCTGTAAAATAAAAAGAAACAATTTTTACAAAATTTTGATTTTCTCGAAACTCGTTTTCACTAGGATACCGCTTTTGCGCTTAGCACGGCAGTAAATGCGTCAAATTTGCGTTACAATTATATTTTCTATTCAACAAGGTTAATCGCACCAGCGATGTATAACAAACACTGCAAAACATAAACGAAGCGTGTGCCGTGTAACGACTGCAGTACCTCTACCATGAGTTTACACTAGTTTAAGAGACCGTACTCGCTAGCGACGGCGTAAATTATTTGTATGGAGAATTGTACAGCGCCTCTAGCGGTCACTTACGGAAGTACAATTCTCCATACAAATCATTTACGCTGTCGCTAGCGAGTACGGTCACTGTGAACTGTACCTCTACCATGAGTTACACTAGTTTGGGTTTGGTTTGTTAGTTTAACATTTGGTAGCATAGCATACGGTTGTGGTAACTCTGAAGATGAGCTCTGGTTGAGTTCGAAACGCGTCAGTGTAGCTTGGTGGTGGTGATGGTTGGGTTTATGTGATTTGTGTGTGTTCGTACAGTGTGGAGGTGGAGGAACTGCATGAACGCACATTTCTTGCATAAACGTAACTATTGTAAGGTCGCGGGTGAGCAAAGTAATTGTTTTAGTTCGGCAAAAAATGTGTATAACCCGAAAACGCTCATACGATCCCTTGAATCAAACGAATACTTAACAAGCGTAACATTATCAAACTTCTATTATTTATTACAAACACAGAAGCTAATTGCAGTAACGCGAGACACATCCAATTAAGCCAGTTATCCTCGGATCGGGTGGCGGAAATAACGAAATTCTACTAATATAAAATGTGGAAGTTTGTACGTTTGGTTTTTTTGTGGCTCAGTCATACTTTGGCGGTCAAGAAATTCGTTAACAATCCAATGTCAGTTCAACATCAACATCATCCCAGCCTATACACGTCCCACTGCAGGGCACAGGCCTCCTCTCAGAATGAAAGGGGTTGGGCCGCAGTTCCCACGCGGGCCCAGTGCGTATTGAGAACTTCACACACATCATCAATTTTTTTTGCAAGAGTGTGCAGGTTTCCTTACGGTGTTTTTCTCAAACGTAAACCTCATGGTAAATTTCAAATGTAATGTGTAATGTAATGTAATGTAATGTAATTTTGCACGTAAATTCCAAAAAACTGAGGTGGGAGCCCAGGCGCGAACCCACGACCCTCTTTAAAGGCCATAGGTATAGGCAACCACGGCTTTTTGTTACAATGTCAATTTACAGCTTAAAACATCAAGCCTTTTTACACTAACTTTGTTTACTTGTTTTTCTTCTGATGGAGAAACTATCATAAATAAATAAATAAATAAATAAATAAATATCACGGGACAATTCACACCAATTGACCTAGTCCCAAAGTAAGCTAAGTAAAGCTTGTGTTATGGGTACTAGGCAACGGATAAACATACTTATATAGATAGATACATACTTAAATACATATTAAACACCCAAGACCCGAGAACAAATATTCGTATTATTCATTCAAATATCTGCCCCGACGCGAGAATCGAACCCGGGACCTCAAGCTTCGTAGTCAGGTTCTCCATCTGGTCGTCTAAATAACTATAAATTAAAAATTTTAAAAACCACCAACGCAATTATGACACTCGTATGTTTGAACATTAAGTCAATGCCCGTTATGCGTCTAAGATCCCTTCCGCAGCTAACAAAAGAGCTGATAACTTTGAAACGGCTGCACCGATTTTGATGAAACATATCTAAGAACCATCGCCAAGAAACCTGATTTCTATTAAAAAACCGGCCAAGAGCGTGTCGGACACGCCCAAGGTAGGGTTCCGTAGCCATTACGAAAAAATCAAGTAATATTTTTCTAAGGATTTCGTATGTGTACGGAATCATCCAAGTTTAGGTATGATTTATACCTAAGGCTACTATTTACTCTTAAACTACAAATAATTTCCAAGCAATCTTAGCCGCTATAATTTCCCTAGTAAATTTGATATATTTACTACCCTTCTGAATTTTTTCAAATTTTTCCACCCAACAGTTTAGATTTTAGAGGGGGGGGACGGCCGATTTTAATGAAAATATTCACTTTAAAGTTGAATATTTCGCAAACAGATCACTGAATAGAAAAATCATGTTAGCAACTCCGCAATGATTTTAAAAGACCTATCCAACGATACCCCACACTATAGAGTTAGCCGAGAAAAAAAAATCACCCTACCCTTACCCTAAAAAATTTTTTTTTACTTTTTTTTATTCAATCACTTTGTCGGCGTGACTGATACACATATTCATGCCAAATTACAGCTTTCTAGTACTAACAGTCTCTGAGCTTAGCCGCGGACAGACAGACAGACAGACAGACAGACGGACAGACATGGCGAAACTATAAGGGTTCCTAGTTGACTACGGAACCCTAAAAAACCGCATCCTAATCGGTGCACGCGCGAGTTATGATGCCACAGACAGACAGACAGACATACACACACACATAGCGGTCAAACTTATAACACCCCTTTTTTGTGTCCGGGGTTAAAAATAGCCAAGTGCGAATCGGATTCTTCGTGACTATCATTATTAGCGACTTCGAATTTGGCGTGCAAGTAGGTGATTAAAACAGTAAAATCTAATTTTACTGTTTTCGAAAAATCCCACGGGATAAGGAAAAATTGGGATTTATGTATTCAATCCAATGGGACTTTATCTCCGTGACCATTCCTTTAGAATAATAGAGGTGCAGTAAAAAGGGATTATTGGAATTACTCGCGGGATGGATGGGATGGATGGAGTTGACCATACATTTTATTTGTGCGCGGACGAAGTCGCGGACAAAAGCTAGTTAAATCATATAATTCTTAATATTTTTTTATTATTACTGCAAACGACGTCGCGGGATAAACTCAGCAGAGAATAAAGGATGTAATTTGAATGTAAATCAAGACCTGCCATGTCTTCATTATACATTCAGTTGATCTTACATAATTAACTTACATGTACGCTTAGATTTAGATGGTACGAAGCTATTTTTGCGATGTAGGTAGACCTCCATTAAGATGGAGCGACGACCTGATTAAGGTACGCGTTGGATGCGGCTAGCGCAGGACCGATCTGTTTGGCGAGCCTTGGCGAGGCCTATGTTCAGCAGTCGACGTCTTTCGGCTGAAATGATGATGATGATGATGTTATTTTTAGTGGTACTCCCTGCGTTATACTTATTATGAAATATTTGTAAACAACTTAAATCATTTTTCATTATAGACACAAAATTCAAGTCAATCGTCAAGAAAACATTATTACTATAAAATTCACGATTAAGTATATCATAGACGTGGTTGTTTGGATCCCTAGTGTGAAAATTTTTTGTTATGTTAAATACTTTAGATGTATGTAATTTAATAACAGAGGGCTGTGGGCATCGCACTTATAAGTTTCTCGGACTTTATGTGCGAAATTTCATTTGAAATCTAACATAAAAACATAAGAGTGAAAGGGATGGCATGATATGAAATACCCCCGTAGTCGCCCCCCAGGCTTTCATGGCGTTGACCTAACAAATATAGCATTAAATTAGTATGAAATTTTCGCCCACTCGTGAAACTAAAAGGATTAAGTGTATGTGGATTATTATTATTTAATTAATAAGTGTGTGCCATGTTAATCATAACAATAGGCCGAGATCAAAGTGTTCGGGATGTGACACGTTACGCTTTTAATTAGGTAGGTTATCTGTAATAACGATATAAAGGATATTAAAAGGATTGTATGGCCACGAGATAAAAGCAAAGATTTTAATCAAATTAACGTTTGGGAGGAGTTTAAAAAGTGGGACACCTTAATACTTGTAAGAGTTAAAATTTGTATAAAAGTTCATCGTCAGCATCATCGCAATCTTTATACCTACGTTTCCACAGTGGGGCATAAGCCTCCTCTCAGAATGAGACTTTTTGGGCCGTAGTTTCCAAGCGAGCCCATTGCGAATTGGGAACTTCATAAACGCCATTAAATTTCTTCGCAGTTGTGCACAAGTTTCTTCACGATGTTTTCCTACACCGTATAAAGCTCAAGTTCAAGTCTTCCGTTGAACAGCGGAACTTTTTCCAGTTAATCGTCTTGTATGGTTAACAGCCATTTAACGTGGTCTAATTTTTCTGTCTCCACCCTTTTACTCAAGTTCTGTTTTATCCAATTTTTTATGTCTAGAATGTATGTGGTGGAACTCCTGCCTGGGTCAGTACAATGTACGTATAGATACAGTCATAGCGTAATGATAAGCACTAGCGACGTTACTCAGTCGTTTAGATAGGGCAACTACGGGGTGCGGTGCGGAGAGGGCTACCATCTTGTAATGCGGACTAGCTTCTTAGCAAGGAAAAGATTTAGCTCTTAGATATGGACCTCCGCAAAAAGCATGCGATAAATAAAATAAAATAAATAAATATCACGGAACAATTGACGCCAATTGACCTATACGCGACTTGTAAGTGTTCGAGCAGCTCTGCACGTGACAGCATGCGTCGCGCTTATCAATAATACGACTTATGTTGAAACGTTGAAAGATTACATAGCTACATCGTTTAAATCAGTCTTCGCCCGCGGGGTACAGAGGCGCTGGGGGAGACAACAAAGGGGGCCGAGAGAGGTGAGGGCGGCATCTCTCTCGGCCCCTTTGTCGCCATACCTCTCAGCCACTGTACCGCGCGGACGGTTTAGCTGTAATTACGTTCTTTTGACTTTAGATTAGTTAAATAAAAAATAAACCGTGGGACGTTTGATACCAATTGACCTAGTCCCAAACTAAGCAAAGCTTGTACTATGGGTACCAACTAGACAACGGATAAACATACTTATATAGATAAATACATACTTAAATACATATAAAACATCCAAGAATCGAGCACAAACATTCGTATTTGTCACACAAATATCTGCCACGACCGGGAATCGAACCCGGGACCTCAAGCTTCGTAGTCAGGTTCTCTAACCTCTAGGCCATCCGGTCGTCAAATCGATAATTTAATCTTCCTTTTATTAATAGTACAAGCTTTGCTTAGTTTGGGACTAGGTCGATTTGTGTAAGATTGTCCCCTAATATTTATTTATTTATTTATTTAATTATATCTATGGTTTAAGCTCCAAATGTACAGACAGCGGGGGCGTGGCGGTGCGGTGGCGGTGACGGTTGTAATATTCTAACTTGTATAAACGAGATCGCGGTACGGTACCGCACAAGTCACACAACCGTTCATACGAGTTAGAATATTACAACCGTTACCGCCACCGCATCGGCACGCCTCCGCCCGCTGTCTGTGCGTTTGGAGCTTCAGTGAGATGTTTACGCTATAGCAGCAAACAATGTCATGTATGGAAGCTAGTTTGCATAGTTCTAGTTGCAAAACTAATTGTCGGCTAGTTAAAGTTGGGTCGGTCAGCTAGGAAATTCGCACAATAAAGTTTGGAATGATCCAACTTAGGTGCTGGCTTTACGAGGTGTAGCTTGACGAGTTTATATAACTAGCGCTTCCGTTGCAATATATTTTTGCTATATTGAAGCTTGCGTTGGGTAAAAAGTAGATCGATCTAGGACAGGGGTTCCCAACCTTTTCTTGGTCAGATACCACTTTTATATTATTCATGTTAGCAGGGACCACTATGTAGGTGTATATTAATAAAAATAATAAACTGTAATAATCAAACTGAAACTAATAAATAACTCAATGGGAAATTAAAATTTAAAATCATCCGCGGACCATATTTTGGCTTCTGCGGACCACTGGTGGTCCACGGACCACTGGTTGGGAACCACTGATCTAGAAGAAAGCGCTGCAAGAAACTTGGCACTTACCTAGTATTTTTTTTAAATAGATACAACTTCACTTGCAATACACAACCACAAATGCTGCTGGGTTTGCACGAGTTTAGTCGCTAATGCTTAGTACTTGTCATTTTACATTTGTCAGATGTGTGTAAACATATTGTACAAGTGCTTAGTATAATGCTAGGTTTACACGGAGCTTAGTAACTAATGCTTAGTACTTGTCACTTACACTTGCCAGATGCGTTTATTGTATAATACTAAGCACTTGTATAATATGTTTACACACTTCTGACAAGTGTAAGTGACAAATACTAAGCATTAGCTACTAAGCTCCGTGTAAACCTAGCATAATGCTGGGTTTGCACGAGTTTAGTAGCTAATGCTTAGTACTTGTCATTTACATTTGTCAGATGTGTGTCAACATATCATACAAGTGCTTGTAACTGCAAAGGGCAAGTGATTAGAAGCCGATCCTGTTTAGTAGGCGACAAGTGCCTACCCCCATATAAAAATCTACTAATACTTGTCACTTGTCGAGTGGTGTGAGTGAACATTCATGTCAAGTAAAGTTTCATTACTCAAGTTTAGTGTATAGTGAAAATAAACGGATCACTCACGTCTTAAAACGAGTTTAACTCGACATGTTTCGGGCTAATCCGTAGCCCTTCCTCTCAGAGTCGCACGTCACGGCGGCTGCCAAATGCGCACAAATCAAAACATCAAATGTAAACATGTCGAGTTAAACTCGTTTTAAGACACGAGTGATCCGTTTATTTTCACGGTAGTTTCATGTCTCAAGTTTAGTGTTTTGTTACTTTGTTTTCCCAGATCTTTGTAACTACTAATAGCATTCTCTAACACCCATGTGTAAGACAGCTTTGTCACTTTTCAGACTGGAGATAAGTCCCTAATCAATTACACTAATGACGATTACTACGCCCGTGTAAACCTAGCATTCATCATCATCATCATCCCACCCTATATACGTCCCACTGCGGGTATAGGCCTCCTCTCAGATTGAGAGGGCTTGGGCCGTAGTTCCCACGCGGGCCCAGTGCGGATTGGTAACTTCATTACCATTGAATTTCTTCGCAGTTGTATCCAGGTTTCCTCACGATGTTTTCCTTCACCGTGAAGCTCATGGTAAATTTCAAATGTAATTTCGCACATAAATTCCGAAAAACACAGAGGTGCGAGCCGGTATTTGAACCCACGACCCTTGAGAGGTTGTAGGTTAAGCCGCTAGGCCACCACGTCTTCTTAGCACCTAACCTAGCATTATACAAAGAAAATCGTCATCGTACAGTCAAGTGTAAAAATATGGGTGCACACAACTTGCTCATAAATATGTCCCATAGGTCTTATGTAGACGACCAGATGGCCTAGTGGTTAGAGAACCTAACTATGAAGCTTGAGGTCCCGGGTTCAATTACCGTGTCGGGGCAGATATTTGTATGAAAAATACGAATGTTTGTTCTCGGGTCTTGGGTGTTTAATATGTATTTAAGTATGTATCTATCTATATAAGTATGTTTATCCGTTGCCTAGTACCCATAACACAAGCTTTACCTAGCTTACTTTGGGACTAGGTCAATTGGTGTGAATTGTCCCGTGATATTTATTTATTTATTTATTTATTTATTTTATGTCATCGAATTAAGATATAGGTATATAATAACGACGGGAGGATTAAATCGATACTTATTTTTGCACTTGACCGTACAAAGAAACTAGTCGGATTGACTTAATACTTCTTATGTATTGTGGGTATGTATTACAATACAGAAGTACGAAAGACCGAATGTATTAAAACATCGAATGGATCAAAAGGCCGACACGATTTTTTTCTGAAACCGTGAACTTTTTAAGATTGTTATAAAACAAACCTAACCTAACCTAATGGGTTCTGTATGATGCCGTTCTAATAAATTCTGAGAAGTTTACGGTTTCAGAAAAAAATCATGTCGGTCTTTTGACCCATTCGATGTTTTAATACATTCGGTCTTTCGTACTTCGGTGTTGTAATACATACCCACAATATCGTTCCTCTTAATACTACGCCGACGCGGAAGCGGATTATGAATAAGCGGAATTAAGTAGGCACGTACAACAATTTTAAAGCGCGCGCGGCGATACGATGCCTGAATTATAAACGGGAGCAAATTGATGTACCTGAACGCAACCAGCTAGCTACACCCTTACCAATTCTAAAATAAATAAATAAATAAATATCACGGGACAATTCACACCAATTGACCTAGTCCCAAAGTAAGTTAGGAAAGCTTGTGTTATGGGTACTAGGCAACGGATAATAGTTATTTGTGCAACAAGAGAGCAAAGTTGTTTTTTACTGCGAGTGCTGATTTTGAATCACGAGTTAGCGAAGGATTCTATAATTGAATCACGAGCGTTTAGCGAGTGATTCTAAGTTAGAATCCTGAGTGCGCGAGTGATTCAAATACACGAGATGCAAAAAAACTTTGGTCTCGTGTGACACATACAACTTTTCACCTCAGCAGCGAGAACATAATAAATTATTAGAGGTATATGAACGTCGTCTTTTTGTCTTTGTTGTGGTTTTCAACATTGAGTAAATACTTCATATTATATATATAACAATAGGTACAGTCTCCGAAAAAGTGTTTGCATTGTTTAAAAATATCATAAGCTTTTAAATATTTTTCGCGAGACTTTTCAAGTAAGAAACTTACTCTGCATTATGTATTACTCCATTAATTGGTCTGGTGTTCAATTGTTGACTTCGTCACTGGACTCACTCAATTCACTCATATCATATTCAAAAATGTATTAAATAAGTACTTATTACTATTATTATTATGTATTTCTTTTTTTTTCCTTATTTTTGTATAATAAAGAGTTTACATACATACATACATACTATTCTAATAATTTCCAGATTGCCTCTGATCGTGTACCAAACTCATAGATATCGAACTCTGTAGCTAGAGAAACAGAAGAAAAGAATTAAAATTTGAATCCCGCTATTTTTTTAAAGATGCGTTCCGATACTACACCCGCTGCGTTCCGATGCTGCATCCGCTGTATTTACCACGATGTTCAAGATTGTTAAAATATATAATTATATAGATACATGTTTAAACTTTGTTTTCAACAACATTTTTACTATTAATTTGATTATATAAAAATATAATCCAGTTATTAAAAAAGTACCTACAATAATTTAATTTAAAACCTTAACAGACGAATTACAATTTTAAGGTTAAGAACTTATTATGAGTATCCGAACGTTCAATCGTTCGTTTATTTTTAGGTCTACCAGGATAGAATTTGAAATCGAAATTCGAATCGATTTGATCTTATCTCTCGCTCTTTTCGTATCGAAATAAAAGTGACAGATCAAACTGAAGTTCAAATCTTTCGAATTCAGTAAGCAGACCCATCATTGTCTTTGACTTTTTAAAAAATAAATGAACTAAAACAATTACTTTGCTCACCCGCGACCTTAATTCTATTCATTAATATGGACCTCCGCAAAGTAACGCCTGATTCAATAATTTTTTTTAAAATAATTAAAAAGCTACTTTGTCTCACGCAGTGAGCAAAATCGGATTTTGCTCACTGTTTTTTAGTAGCATAACCTGCCTAACGTGCACTGCGTGCTACCGCCCTGGTCGCGCGGCTACTCGACGCAACTGACAGCGACACACAACTACCCCCGTTTTCATCATCACTTTTATTGTCATTGTCAGATGTAGGGTAGCACACAACACTAACCACATCACTTTGTAAAGGTTCGCTCACACTCACCGTTGACGCAGTACGAACATTCAACACTGTTTTCCAACTCGGGGGTAAGTACTGACTGACCAACCACTATCCCGGTTAAAATTTGGATGACGACCAATCTCGATGGCTTCACGCACCTTCCGCGGAATGAAAAACTTTTCTCTCGCAAGTACGGAAGCCTTATCAAAACGGATGTAGTGCGTCGAGCCCGAGTCCATTGAGTGTTCGGCCACCGCAGACCCCTTCGGAGAGACTGGACGTAATGTTTCCACAAGGTTATCGGAGCACATACGCAGTATGAAAAAGCAAGACAGCAAGGGGTCTGCGGTGGCCGAACACTCAATGGACTCGGGCTCGACGCACTACATCCGTTTTGATAAGGCTTCCGTACTTGCGAGAGAAAAGTTTTTCATTCCGCGGAAGGTGCGTGAAGCCATCGAGATTGGTCGTCATCCAAATTTTAACCGGGATAGTGGTTGGTCAGTACCCCCGAGTTGGAAAACAGTGTTGAATGTTCGTACTGCGTCAACGGTGAGTGTGAGCGAACCTTTACAAAGTGATGTGGTTAGTGTTGTGTGCTACCCTACATTTGACAATGACAATAAAAGTGATGATGAAAACGGGGGTAGTTGTGTGTCGCTGTCAGTTGCGTCGAGTAGCCGCGCGACCAGGGCGGTAGCACGCAGTGCACGTTTGGCAGCCGTCGTGACGTGCGACTCCGAGAGGAAGGGCTACGGATTAGCCCGAAACATGTCGAGTTAAACTCGTTTTAAGACGTGAGTGATCCGTTTATTTTCACTATGAGTGAGTCTCACGGTAGTTTCATGTTTAAAACCTGCCTGTTTGAGGTGCTGAGGTGAAAACATACTTATATAGATAGATACATACTTAAATACATATTAAACACCCAAGACCCGAGAACAAACATTCGTATTTTTCATACAAATATCTGCCCCGACACGGGAATCGAACCCGGGACCTCGAGCTTCGTAGTCAGGTTCTCTAACCACTAGGCCATCTGCCCCCTGTACCACAAAATTTACAAGTGCTACAATTCGACAAAATTGTAACATTTTACTACGAGAAACTTGAAAATTTTGTTGAATTGTAGCACTTGTAACTTTTGTGGTACAGGGCCCTGGTCGTCAAAAAAAAAACAAAAATCTCTAATTTTGTTTAAGCCTTAAGATATTTCGGCATTTTAATGTTAAAGTGCGCAAATCACTTTTTTTAATGAGGAAATTTTGGTGTTTTCTTACTCAGAAAACTTACTCTTGCCGCGTGTCTAGACAGCAGAATGCATGCAGAATAGGTCCTTGTGATTAAATTTTGAAATTTACCCTTGTCATCCAATTTCAACACGCTTTTAAATAATATAACCTGAATCTATCTGGAATATTCCCACGGGTCATAGTCAGTCTTAATATTTTTATTATAAATTATTCACAAACTATGAACATGTTGCTAAACAGAAGTTTGTTTACGTTCACCCCAAACCTAATATGAATTTAGTAATTAATATAACAAATATTCGGTTAATTTTCCCGTGGAACGGTTATTAGTACGATAACAAGCACATTCTCGGAGTAAAAACAAAACTTAAAATGTATTTTTTAAAACTTATAATGTATTATTTCATCATCATCATCATTATCCCAGCCTATATACGTCTCACCGCAGGGCACAGGTCTCCTCTCAGAATGAGAGGGGTTGGGCCGAAGTTCCCACGCGGGCCCAGTGTGGTTCGGGAACTTGACACACACCATTGAATTTCTTCGTAAGTGTATTCAGGTTTCCTCATGATGTTTTCCTTAACTAGCTCATGGTAAATTTCAAATGTAGTTTGGCACATAAATTCCATTAAACTCAGAGATCCGAGCCGGGATGTGAACTCATGACCCTCTGCTTGAGAGGCCAGAGGTCAAACCACTAGGCCATCATGGCTATTACGTTATTTACTAATTTAGAATCCTTATAAAGTATGTAATTACATACACAAGACATTAATAATTACATACACAAATCACTCAATAATAGAAAAGCAACTCAATATACGAGGGGCGTTCAATATAAAGTGAGAATGAGATGCAAACTCTTTTAATATTACGAAATTAAATACTGGCCGGTAAAGCTAATCTATCTAGCTGATTGCTATGAAAAAAAGTAACTGTCTTTTGTTGAAAAAAATATACGGTAATTTCTTTGCAATGCTATTGAGTACGTTAGCGAAAATGGAGAAAATTGAACTGCGCGCCGTTATCATATACTTGTGTTTGAAAAATTTTTCTACGGACCAAGTCAATTTGGATTTGCGGGACACTTTAGGGTCTAATGCTCCTACGTATTCGACAGTCGCACGTTGGTACGCCGAATTTAGACGTGGAAGAACATCGACAATGGACGACCCCCGCTCCGGACGCCCTACTACAGCAGTAACTGAAGAAATTGTGAAAAAAGTCGAAAACTCAGTTTTGGCGGATCGTCGTGTCACGGTTCGTTTTATTGCTGAAAATGTAAAGATTTCAACGAGGAGCGTGCATAATATTTTACATGAACGCTTGGGTATGAAAAAGGTATCTGCGCGTTGGGTACCAAGAATGCTTACTGACACGCAAAAACAAACTAGACTAGAGATTTGTCAAGAAGCTTTGAACCTGATGCAGCAAGACCGGGAACTTTTTTTAGCGCGATTATAACAATGGACGAGACATGGCTCCATCATTACGACCCAGAAACGAAACTGCAGTCTATGACATGGAAAAGGCCATCATCTCCAACTCCGAAGAAATTCAAGGTGAGCCCATCTGCCGGTAAGATCATGGGCTCTGTTTTTTGGGATGGTAAAGGGGTATTAATGATTGAGTATCTCGAGCATGGAGCCACTATTACGGGCACATTATACGCCAAACAAATAGCAACATTGCGCAATGAGATCCGCGAAAAACGGCGAGGTAAACTCTCGAAAGTTATGCTGTTCCACCAGGACAATGCCCCGGCACACAAGTCCGCCGTTGCAATGGCTGCAATTCGTGATGCTGGGTTCGATATCCTTAAGCATCCTCCGTATTCACCAGATCTCGCTCCCAGTGATTTCTACCTATTTCCGAGATTGAAACAATAACTGAGAGGCCAGAAATTTGAAGACGACGACGCGGTAGTCGCTGCAGTACAAGATTTTTTAAGTACTCAAGATGAGACCTTTTTTAAAAACCGGCCAAGAGCGTGTCGGACACGCCCAAGGTAGGGTTCCGTAGCCATTACGAAAAAATCAAGTAATATTTTTCTATGGATTTCGTATGTGTACGGAATCATCCAAGTTTAGGTATGTTTTATACCTTAGGCTACTATTTACTCTTAAACTACAAATAATTTCCAAGCAATCTTAGCCGCTATAATTTTCCTAGTAAATTTGATATATTTATTACCCTTCTGAATTTTTTCAAATTTTTCCACCCAACAGTTTAGATTTTAGAGGGGGGGGGGGACGGCCGATTTTAATGAAAATGTTCACTTTAAAGTCGCAAACAGATCACTGAATAGAAAAATCATGCTAGCAACCCCGCAATGATTTTAAAAGACCTATCCAACGATACCCCACACTATAGGGTTAGCCGAGAAAAAAAAATCACCCCCACTTTACGTCTATGGGAGGTACCCTAAAAAAATTTTTTTTACTTTTTTTTATTCAATCACTTTGTCAGCGTGACTGATACTAGGGGCGTTCAATAAAAAGTGAGAATGAGTATGTTATAAACAACTTTTACTAAATGTCATTTTAATTTTCGACATAGTCACCTTTTAGCATAATACACTTAGTATATCTTTTTTCTAAACTTAAAATTCCATTTTTAAAAAAGGTCTCATCTTGAGTACTTAAAAAATCTTGTACTGCAGCGACTACCGCGTCGTCGTCTTCAAATTTCTGGCCTCTCAGGTATTGTTTCAATCTCGGAAATAGGTAGAAATCACTGGGAGCGAGATCTGGTGAATACGGAGGATGCTTAAGGATATCGAACCCAGCATCACGAATTGCAGCCATTGCAACGGCGGACTTGTGTGCCGGGGCATTGTCCTGGTGGAACAGCACAACTTTCGAGAGTTTACCTCGCCGTTTTTCGCGGATCTCATTGCGCAATGTTGCTATTTGTTTGGCGTATAAAGTGCCCGTAATAGTGGCTCCATGCTTGAGATACTCAATCATTAATACCCCTTTACCATCCCAAAAAACAGAGCCCATGACCTTACCGGCAGATGGGCTCACCTTGAATTTCTTCGGAGTTGGAGATGATGGCTTTTTCCATGTCATAGACTGCAGTTTCGTTTCAGGGTCGTAATGATGGAGCCATGTTTCGTCCATTGTTATAAATCGCGCCAAAAAAAGTTCCCGGTCTTGCTGCATCAGATTCAAAGCTTCTTGACAAATCTCTAGTCTAGTTTGTTTTTGCGTGTCAGTAAGCATTCTTGGTACCCAACGCGCAGATACCTTTTTCATACCCAAGCGTTCATGTAAAATATTATGCACGCTCCCCGTTGAAATCTTTACATTTTCAGCAATAAAACGAACTGTGACACGACGATCCGACAAAACCGAGTTTTCGACTTTTTTCACAATTTCTTCAGTTACTGCTGTAGTAGGGCGTCCGGAGCTGGGGTCGTCCATTGTCGATGTTCTTCCACGTCTAAATTCGGCGCACAAACGTGCGACTGTCGAATACGGAGGAGCATTAGACCCTAAAGTGTCCCGCAAATCCAAATTGACTTGGTCCGTAGAAAAATTTTTCAAATACAAGTATTTGATAACGGCGCGCAGTTCAATTTTCTCCATTTTCGCTAACGTACTCAATAGCATTGCAAAGAAATTACCGTATATTTTTTTAAACAAAAGACAGTTAGTTTTTTTTTTTCATAGCAATCAGCTAGATAGATTAGCTTTACCGGCCAGTATTTACGTTCGCAATATTAAAAGAGTTTGCATCTCATTCTCACTTTTTATTGAACGCCCCTCGTATATATATTGATGCCAAATTACAGCTTTCTAGTACTAACAGTCTCTGAGCTTAGCCGCGGACAGACAGACAGACAGACAGACAGACAGACGGACAGACATGGCGAAACTATAAGGGTTCCTAGTTGACTACGGAACCCTAAAAATGGAATTTTAAGTTTAGAAAACAGATATACTAAGTGTATTATGCTAAAAGGTGACTATGTCGAAAAATAAAATGATATTTAGTAAAAGTTGTTTATAACATACTCATTCTCACTTTTTATTGAACGCCCCTAGTAGTTCATAAAGAGACATAGTCCAGGAGATATCGTTTTGAAGCGACTATTTGCTTACCTTGTAATTTTGGCTAGAACCTTTCTTTTGTATTATTTACTAGTTTATACCCGCGGCTTCGCTCTTGTGGAAGAATGAAAATTAAGGATATTTCCATTTTTCGTGATATTTTATAAAAATGACCCCTGTTCTGACAATGGAAGAATTATTATTGAAGATGAAGATCTAGCTAGTATCAATTGTGTTGTAGCGATAGCGATTTACAGATTTTTTCTTTGGATAGACTGCCAAGAAATTTACGAAACAAAGAAATAAACAAGTAAATAAATGAAGTACTAAAGTTAATCATAAGCTTGTATAAAGAGCAAACCATTTTAGTTAGAAATAGCGGAGTGCACAAATATACTGTCTTACAAAACTAAAGATACTTAAGTATAATTCATAAAAGGATTTTCTTTCATTAATTACGAAACAGCAAAGGCTTTAGTTTTGTTTACAAATAAAGCAAGTCTTCTTCAGTGAAAATAAAGTTTGAAGTTATTTTCACTTCACTGGTTTTACATTTTACCGTTGGCTGTGCGATCATTTAATACGGCAAAAACCCTGCTGATGTGCATCTCAAAGATATATTTTTAAAGGAGCGCGATTTGGTATGTAAATAAATAAATAAAAAAAAATATATTAGGGGACAATCTTACACAAATCGACCTAGTCCCAAACTAAGCAAAGCTTGTACTATGGGTACTAGACGACGATAAACATACTTATATAGATAAATAAATACTTAAATACATAGAAAACATCCATAACTCAGGAACAAATATTCGTGCTCATCACACAAATAAATGCCCTTACCGGGATTTGAACCCAGGACCTCTTGCTTCGTAGGCAGGGTCACTACCAACTAGGCTAAAGCGGTCGTTACTGTGTTTTCTTTGATATCCGTTAACTTCAACAAGTGGCTAAGTAGAACGATAGAAACTACCTGGTAAAGGTAACGCCACGAGAGTTGAGGTCACGCACACAACAACACGTCATGTAATGACAGCGGGATTTTGACATTTATTCGTACCGATTGTAAGTTCAACAGACTCAACAGTGAATTACAAGATTGACTAAAAATTTCTTCAACCTATTTCGTTAAGAATTATTTGGGAAAATACATCTAGTTCAAACAAAACAGAAAAATAAATGTTTTGATCTATTTTATTTTAGTCAGATAAACATATTTTTCGCTATTAATAAAACACCGATTTTTTGTTGCGAATATTTCTTATCAGTATCAAATTGTTTTTATTTCAAACACAGATCATAATGAAAAAAGAAAAAATATAATATGCCAGTATTATTTCGTAGGTATTTCATCATAAGATCATATAACTCACATTTTCATTCACTCATTCATTTCATTCATTCATTACTTTTTGCAATCAGTTACTTTATGTAGCTGTGTGTAATCATTCGCCTCAACTCTCGTGGCGTTACCTATACAGTAGTACACATTTTATATGCCGCGTCGTGCGTCCGCGTGTTAGACAATAACCGCCCGGCCACGACTTCGCGCGTTTGGCGGCACGGCAAGCGTTTTCTGTGTTCATTGCGCGGCCGAGAAGCTTGCCGTACAGTGGTTACCTGGCGGCACACGCAATGAACTGATAAAACGCTTGCCGCGCCGCCAAACGCGCGAAGTCGTGGCCGCCCGCGGTAAGCGTGCTGGACTGAGTTAATCCCAACAGCCAAAGATACCCTTTACGGTAAAGGCAATTGTGTTACTAAGTTTTATAGCTCTAGTTGATATATGTATTGAGAAAATCTCAGTAAGGGTTTTGTGTAACCGATATGAGGTTTTAAGGCTGTGTCGGGAATAAGCCCTGCGAATGGTGCGACCCTCATAGCTGCGCCATTTCTGATGCTATCTGGAAGGGGACAGAGAGGAGGCGAGAGAGATACGAGTTTTTCTAAACTAATATAAAGAGACGCCAAGTCTTTGACCAGTGTGTTGAAAGATAGAAAGATAGAAAACATTTATTCGTGATATCAAACCATTTCAAAATTAAGACAGAATAAAAATAAAAATGCGCATATCACGAAATGGTCCCAAATCAGCAAAGTGCCGATCTTGCGAATGGTGCTGATCTTCCTTTGGGACCATCATGTCATCCATCCATAGAAAAAACAACAAAAATAAAGCGAAACCGAACACGTCAAGTACCAAGGCCAAGTGGTTTTCATTTAATTAATGTTAAAATTGTAAGTTATCTTCTATCGCACCAGCAATCTACATATTATCAAACACTCGGCAAAACAAGATCGAAACGACTGGCACACGACTATATCGCGATGTTATATCAATTTAATATCGGCAATAGAAATACCATACCTACACATTATGTATAACTTCAGATGTCAATCTATTACGGTTCTTCATACACAGTTTTGCGACGGACAGACAGGTGGACAGTTATAGCTACATCAATAGGGTTCTGCTTGTCACCCTTCGGGTACGAAACCAAAAAAATATTACTAGGTCTCTTCTTAAGAGCTATGCTCTTGTCGTAACCGCCACTCCGCACGGTCTTCGCCAGGATTTGTTCGACAAGTTTCACAAAAGCATTGTTTCATAGTAGCGAATTTTCACATCGCGTTCTTTCATGTAGCTAGCTATTTTTCATAAAGCGTTTTTTAATGTTCGCGTTTATTTTTTTCATTAGTCGCAAATTATTTCAGTAAAATTAGGCAACCCATCACGCCTTATGTTCGATGGAGCCCCGCTTGGCGGGGCTCCTTTTTCTGGGCAGTTTGCCCTTCGGGCATTTGAAGATAACTAACGAACCTAACCTACCTATTATTACGTAATAATATGGATACTAAGAAGGTTACGGTAGAGGGTGAACTATAGATTTATTAGAATAATGATTTCGAGTAAAATGTTTAACAAACTGCACTATATTATACTGAAAAAAACATGCGACTAATAAATTAATCTACTGGTAAAATAAGCGAAGAAAATAAACGCGAACAAAAAAACGCTTCATGAAAAAAGACGAATAGTTAAATTTGCGATCATGAAAGAACGCGATGTGAAAATTTGCTACATGAAAAATGTATGTATGTATGTATGTAAACTCTTTATTGCACATAAAAATAAAAATACAAATACACAAAGAGGAGAACAAAGGCGAACTTATCCCTAAAAAGGGATCTCTTCCAGCTAACCTAGTTGTTAAATGTTTTTGTGAAACTTGTCGAACAAACCTCGGCCAGCTGTTTGACTTCCTGATACGACACAACATCCACTTTCTCCTTCACCTGGTCAAAATAGGTCAATCTTGGCCTTCCTCTGCCTCGTCCTCCATTTATTTTCTCTTCCAGCAAGTTTAAAACCACTATCACTATACTTCGTTTTTTTAGCATTAGAAATAAGGTAAACAAAACAATCTTGATACGTCTTTTTATTCAAATACGCTTTAAAAAAAACAGTAACTATAACTTATGAAATCAAAAGAATATAAATTACCATATTTCCTTGTTAATTGTCACAAATTTGCCATGATT
Source organism: Archips crataeganus (assembly GCA_947859365.1). Lineage (NCBI taxonomy): Eukaryota > Metazoa > Arthropoda > Insecta > Lepidoptera > Tortricidae > Archips > Archips crataeganus. Next base: position 10,971,141 of record OX402064.1, read on the forward strand.
TATTTTTCAAAAGTGTTTTTCAATAAAAAGACATGTCAAGATCGTTTGCCTTCTTTCTAATGCTAAAAAAAACGAAGTATAGGTACAGATAAAAAAACTACTAAACATTACTGAACTGGCGCAAAACAGGTCTTGTACTACAAAATTCGAGTATCGAACTTCTTATCGTGCCGTTCCGTTCTAGTTAATAGTGTTAAACATAACAGTGAAACGGAGGGCGCGATACAAGCTTCGAAATTATACGTCTCTGTAAAACGCTCTCGCGCTCTCTCGAACGATAGATATCGACGTTTTGGTGGCTGAACACTGCGGTGTCAAAGGCTTTTTGATCACAATTATTGGGCTTCTGTGAAAATAAAAGGAGGAAAAATACAATGTTGTGACGCTATATTTTTCGATAAAAACTAAACTTATTTTATTGCTGCACTCATGAAACTTAAACACAATGATAATCACGACTGAAGTCGTGGTAGCCCAGAGGTTTTACCTAAGGCCTCTCGAGCAGGTCGTGGGTTCCGGTCCAGTTTCGCAGCTCTGTTTTTCGGAATTTATGTGCGGATTTACAGTTTGGATCTAAGGCTAATTGGTATTAATCGCATGATTTATTTATTTATTATTTACTAGCCGTTTCCAGGGTCTTAAACTGCCTGCAGACCTCATCAAAATGGGATGGGTTGGGAAAATGGGATGAGAATGGGAAGCGTGAAGAGGTAACACACAGATAGTTATTAATATTTTCGCATTTATGATTTTAGTATGTAAAGGATCAGTAAGGATTTATTTCATTTTTGAAGTCATAAGATATGAAATAGATGTTTTATTAATTGATCCCGCGTTTTGAAATGTAATAAGCGGGGTTTTGTCTCATAATATTTATGTTGGCAGTCTCAGAAACAACCAATTAGTGATGTGTATCTTAGGGGAACACAGCGCGCGATGCTCACGGAATAATGAATGTGGCAGAGAAGACAAACTATAATTTGTTTATTTATGTGAAAACTGAAATTCAGTGAACTTCAACCTTGTTCCTCCGCTACTATACGCGTAAGATAGTTACGCTGTATGAGAAATATTTGGTTTCATACAGGAACCCGGTTCTAAAATAAAACTAAGTAAATCATGGGGCAATGGTCACTAATAATAATTGTGCTAGTCCCAATCCCAAACTAAGCAAAGCTTGTACTATAGCCATAGTTGTAATAGACAACGGGTAAACATACTTATAAAGATAAATACATACTTAAATACATATGAAACATCCAAGACTCCAGCACAAACATTCTTATTACACGCTTTATTACACGCTTTATTTTTTTTATTATATTATATTAGCTTCACCTGTATGTTTGTATGTATGTTTGTATGTTTGTTTGTAACCGACTCCTTAGGGCGCGATTTTGACCCACTTCCCGGTTTCCGATTGAGCTGAAATTTTGCACATATGTGTAAATTGGATGACAATGCAATATTATTGTAACATGGAGCTGATCTGATGATGGAGCTGGATGGTGGCCATAGGAACTATGTAATAAAACCACACAATCCCGTCGAGTTTGGGCTCGTTTGATTCGTCTTGACGAGAACTTTGATCCCAGATGGTAACCAGGGTCTGATGATGGAGCTGGAAGATGGCCAAAGGCACTCCACAATAAAACGACACAACCCCATCGAGTTTGGGCTCGTTTGATTCGTCTTGACGAGCACTTTGATCCCATATGGTAACCAGGGTCTGATGATGGAGCTGGAAGATGGCCAAAGGCACTCCACAATAAAACGACACAACCCCATCGATTTTGGGCTCGTTTGATTCGTCTTGACGAGCACTTTGATCCCATATGGTAACCAGGGTCTGATGATGGAGCTGGAAGATGGCCAAAGGCACTCCACAATAAAACGAAACAACCCCATCGAGTTTGGGCTCGTTTGATTCGTTTTGACGAGTACTTTGGTCCTAGATGGTAACAAGAGTCTGATGATGGAGCTGGAAGGGGGGTAGGTGGCGGGTTGGGGGGGAATGGGGTATGGGGTAAGGGGGTCGGGGGTTTAGAGGGTTGGGTGTTAGGGTGTGGCGGTTGGGGTTAGGGGATGGGGGGGGGGTTACGGGATATATGGTGGGGGTGTTGGGGGGTTCGGGGGTAAGTGATTTTGGGGGGTTGTGGGAAATGGGGAGGGGGTAAGAGGCCTAGATGGTAACAAGGGTTTGATGATGGAACTGGAAGGGGGGGCGGTAGGTGGCGGGGTGGGGGGTGTGGGAGGGGTGGGGTGGGGGGGGGGGGCAGGTGACGGGTGGGGGGAGTGGGGGTGGGGGGAGGGGGGTTTCCGGGGGTATGGGGGTTCGGTGTTAGGGGGGTTGGGTTTAGGTGGTTCGGGGGTTTGTAAAATGAGGAGGGGGTAAGGGTGTGGGGTTTGGGGGGGGGTTTGGGGAAATGGGGTGGGGGATGTTGGGGGGTTGGGTTTAGGGGGTTTGGGGGTTGTAGGTGAGGGGGTAAAGTTAGAAAGAAAAAATGCAACTAAAAAATAGAAAATAAATAATAGTTAAAAAAAACTAAAAAACACGCTTTAAAAAATAAAAAATAAATTTTAATAAATTTCAATTCACTATTCTTATAGTGCAGTAAAAAATCTTAATAAGCAATTATTATATTGTTATATCCAGATCAAAATTTGTAAACAATTCTAAATATTGATAAAATAAATAATAATAGTTTAAAATATTTAATTGTAAAAAAGCGTGGGGTGCTTTTTAAGATGTTATCAAAATGAAAATCCTTGACAATTGACACCATGCACCCCACGCTTTTTTTACAATAAAATATTTTAAACTATTATTATTTATTTTGTCAATATTTAGAATTGTTTACAAATTCTGATCTGGATATAACAATATAATAATTGCTTATTAAGATTTTTTACTGCACTATAAGAATAGTGAATTGAAATTTATTAAAATTTATTTTTTATTTTTTAAAGCGTGTTTTTTAGTTTTTTTAAACTATTATTTTTTTTCACACAAATATCTGCCCCGATCAGTAATCGAACCCGGGACCTCAAGATTCGTAGTCAGGTTCCCTAACAACTAGGCTAACCGGTCCTCCACTGCCACATACATACATCAACACATATGGCACACTGATAAATCATCATTAAACACTTTTCAAACTCATTATCCACAAAGCTAAAACAAGTACACAATTATGATTCTTGTGATTACCATTATAGCTATTAAAGATTGATATCAAAATGCCAATAACACTTTTTGAGGAAAGTTTACAGACAGCTCTATAGGGATCATCATAAAGTCCTAATACCTTTAAACTACCGAGTTTTATAAAAAGTATAAATCGATCCTAAGGTGTATAGGTTCAATAACAGTCTATTCATTCCAACCCTGAAAAACCCTAGGTTGTATCTATCTGGGAATTCAATACAGACTACCGTAGTAGTTGAGTAACATCGTCTTCTAAATCTAAATTGTCGCTTTCTTGTCATCTCCTTAGCCTTCTTTAGACCATAGCTTTCCTACACTAAAATAATTCAGTTCAACTAATTATATTTAAATTACTTGTTAAAGGTAATGTGTGTGAATGTGTAATTTGTATGAATGTAAATGTATGAACATTAGATCTTTTTAGATTTATGTTGATGAATTCTTAGTAGAATGCTTTGTTAGGGATTTCAAATTACATTTTACGCCGCAAATGTGTAAATTTGGCAGACAGCATTTGCGGCTTTTAGTTTTTACTTTTAGCTTATGTTAGTTTAAGTTTTTTTTCTGTTTATTTGTACTTTTATTTTTAAGTTGTTATAATGTTTAATTAAATGCCAGTAACTCGTGCGTGGTAGCCTACTGGTTTTACTATGGCCTTTCAAGCAGAAGGTTCAGTTTGAGCCCGGGCTCACACCTCTGAGTTTTTCGGAATTTACGTGCGAAATTACATTTGAAATTTACCATGGGCTTTACGGTGTAGGAAAACATCGTGAGGAAACCTGTACACACCTATGAAGAAATTCAAAGGTGTGTGAGCTGTGCAGTTCCCAATCTGTACTGGGCCCGCGTGGGAACTACAGCTCAAGCCCTCTCATGCTGAGAGGCCTACTGTGCCCTACATTGGGATGTATTTATATAGTCTAGGATGATGAAGTGCCATAAAAAGTTTATTATATTTTCCTATTAAGGTCATGTGACGCGGCGTCGATGAACTATTTTAAACGCTAAGCGACGGCTTAGGCGTAATTATTGTTGCGAAAATCGTCTCGGAAATTTGAAGGACAATTTACTTGCGGCGCAAAAACCTAATTTCCTATTTAGCGCAGGATTATCTAGTGTATATAAGACTAACAGTGGTTTCACTTACTAAATAATAGAAATGATGTATGAAAATAGTAAGAACCATGGCGAAGTATCACGTTTTAGGTGCGTCTAGCTAGACGAGAGGACGTTTATGGAATTTCATACAAAATTGAAGGCCTAGGCCGGCAAGATGCTCTTTTCTAATTTTCATTCCACATAAATTTGTGACACAGCATAATGGAGTTCTGCCATTAAAAAAAATATGAATTATCTCGTTTATCTATTATATCCGTTTGGAAATATAATTAAATAAATGATAATAAATGTGTTAGTTGTATTTTTCTCTAGTTTAGGTACATATTCATGATTTCTTTAGAAATAAACCTTTGATTTTTTGGTGTTTTTTTCATTTATTTCATTAGGTAATAATTGAGAAAAGCACTATACCTACATACTATGGCGGAAAACGGAGTTGCCAGCCTGATAACTATCCGGCCATAGGATTCGGTCGGCAACCCCTTTCCTCCTGGCCTCAGTTAATAGTATTGTCTGGTTTCGAGTTATCATAGTATTAATACTATGTTGTTTTAAATTTTCGTCATTTTCACTCATACCTATTCTTTTAACGGCACTTATCACGCAAACTGTTTCCGTTTATTAATAGTATCTGAACTGCTATCAATAGACAATCGATATTCGAATATCGATCGGCAACACTGAAGACTACTATTGAAAATCTGGTTGGCTCGTTAAGCTGCGGCCACACGCCTGCTTTTGTCAAACGGAGGGCCCTACACGTTGCCACAAGCGCGCCTTTGTTTCGTGATGAAGCACTTTACTTTAGGGTGACAGCACGCTGATATGCGGTCGCGACATTTCTGAGTGCTTTTTAACAACTTGCGGTGGCCTGTGTGATATCTACAGCCCAGCTCTCTCAAACCATAGGCCTGTGGGACGTGTATAAGAGATGATGATGATGAGGAGTGTTTAAATAGAAAAGAAAGACGTGTGCTTAGTGTTCTGAAAAACAGTGCCTATAAATGGGCCCAACACAGCGTAAGGAACAAAAGTTGGCTCTCCTGTGGAAATAAAATTATCTAGCGACTTGGAGTCAGCAAACTTTTAACAAGATTTATTGAAATGGCTCGAAAGCTGGCCAGGGGTCTCACACACCTTTGTACTTCAAACTAAATACAAACTGAAATATAGATGCACAGAAAAAAACCCAGAAAAAAGACCAATGCTGGGAATCGAACCCAGGTCCTCAGCGTTATACGTATATATAACGTGCTGAATAAATAGAAAAAAATACTTCATACTTAACTTGTAAAAGTTGGCCTAGTAGCGCCATCTCTTGGTCCAGGTGAGCGGGTAGCTCCGAAGGAGTGTTGAAGTCTCTCGGTAGAGGGCATTAACATAGATGCGCTTTATCACTGCCTAATGTGATTATAACAGACTGAAGTGTACGATGTATGGGAAAGATTCGTCGCTAACTTCTAGACCAGTGATGGTGTAGGGGTAAGCACGCAGCACGGAACGCTGAGGACCTGGGTTCGATTCCCAGCATTGGTCTTTTTTCTGGGGTTTTTTCTGTGCATTTATATTTCAGTTTGTATTTAGTTTGAAATATATGGTTTCACGGGATGACCGTAAAAGTAATAAAAAATGAAGTTGAAAAAAATAAAAAAATAAATAGAAAAAGATACTTCATACTAAACTTGTACACCGATGTACATTTGACTAAATAAAATAAAATAAAAAAACAATAGAAATAAAAATATTCGCTATAGACCCTTAACGTTTGCCATGTCCATAGTAAAAACTCGAACAAAAAAATGTGTATCACCCAAATGTACCCCAAAACGAATGCGACAAACATCCCTGTGTGTGACGTGTAACTATAAAGTATAGTTGTATACGGACAGACAGATCATTTCCGAAACCAATACCGGGCGCGTCCGGCGACCATAAAGAGTGATTGAGGTCTTCGACTTCCAATCTGAAATATTACGTCCAGGGTTGAAAGTTCGCTGAATTTGTTGCTTAATGATGTGTTCGCTGGCTATTGGGCGAAACATGAATATTGCCGGCAGTATTCCAGAAAAGTTTTTACTTCTAATTTGGGCTGGAATTCCGAGATAAATATTGCCAGTAGTTACATCACTACTCACTAGTATGAGTAATTCTACAACAAAATAAAGCCAGGGATTGATAAATTAGGGTTTAAGCTATGGATTTTTAGAATATATTCTCCATATCTTTCATTAGGGTTCCGTACCCAAAGGGTAAAAACGGGACCCTATTACTGTGACTTCGCTGTCCGTCCGTCTGTCACCAGGCTATATCTCACGAACCGTGATAGCTAGTCAGTTGAAATTTTCACAGATGATGTATTTCGGTTGCCGCTATAACAACAAATCAACAACGTCTTCCGATTTGCAGTCACCGCCCTAGAACCTGGCCTTAGGTATACTACGAAGTTCAAAATTCAAACTCGTATCGTCCCGTTCCGGTAAAATAATACTGCCACTTAAGAGGGTTTATACCTGCTGAGCTGGCAACGTTGCATTTTTGTTAGTTTTTCTCGATTATTCCATAAAAATTGAATAAAAATTAATAATGTTTTGTATACAAATTGTTCTAATATATAAATTAATGTATCTACTGCAATAATAATTCGTGATAGACTTTTATTTTCTTTAAAAACGAACAAATTATTACTTAACGGTTTTTAAAGAAAATAAAAGTCTTATCACGTATTATTATTGCAGTAGACACATTAACTTATATATTAGAACAATTTGTATACAAAACATTTTTAATTTACATTCAATTTTTATGGAATAATCGAGAAAAACTAACAAAAATGCAACGTTGCCAGCTCAGCAGGTATAAAGCTTGGTGACTCTCCAAACTATATCAGTAACTTTCTCCTGCGGATCTCCTCATGTATGATTCTATCACGTGGGGAAACTTCTCTTTTTTTTAATCTCCATTTTCAAGGACTCAGCCTTGTCTGGCATTCAGTCAGTAAAATGGATTTATTTGAAAACTTGAAATTCCGTCTTCTGGTTTTTACATAACATGCTAAATTAAATTTCTTAGAATCTTCACCGAATAATTGGCCGTGTAAAATAGCGCGTATACATAGCGTTTCGGCGTACTCGGAATACAACGACACTTCAATTTAAGAACATTCCCCGAACAATGCGGACCGTTTTTTTAAAGGTATTTATATTAAAATTCCAACAGACCTGTTTCCGTTTCGAAAACTCACCCTAATATAAATGGAGTGCATAAATAAACTTTCCTGTTATGGCTCATTCGAAATTTACGCCCAACGTTACTGTTATAGGATCACTATATGAGGTTTTTACGAGGTACGGGTAACTACTTATCGTTTATGGTGTTTACTCAAGGTCGCAAATAAGATTTATGGGTTCAGTAAGGTTGGTCTAACCTGACACAATGTCAAAACGACTAATGCATTTTTTACGCGCTCGTATTTTTTGATAACGACCTATTCTACGTATGTTTATGAGGCTTTTAATATGCTATACGCTTGAACTTAAGGTTATTAAGTATTGTACGCCAAAAACGTCTTATGCTGGCGCCTTGCTCAAAAAAATTATAAACCACGCAACCTATGTATATCGTATGTGCGTATTTCCTTTTTGTCGCCATTTTTTTGCTTCTCCTGCTATTATTGCCAAAACGTTTTTGGGCCATTCTACTTTTCGTTGACCAGTCATTTTTAGTAATGTGCTCTTCAAATATTTTTTTTACAAAAACGGTAAAGTGCTCGGTTTTATCATTAAAGATTTAAATAGGCGCATAATTAAGCTTATATTTAAAATTATCACTACGCATAAAAAGTAATCATTATTATTTATAAAGTAGGTAACGCAGTGGACATGCGTGTCCCCGCCATTTGTATGGAAATTGGTGTATTTTCCGCTGAGTTACCAATTTTTTCCACAAAATTTCTTTGAATTTAAAGTTTTTTTGCTTTAAAATATTAAATTTAGTTATTTCAGTTTTCATATAAGCTATTTACGCTTGAAAAAAATCACCAGGTATGCCTTATATTTCACGAAAGATTAATGGTTACTTAAAAGTAGAATGGCACTTTTATGTTTTCATTGGTTGTAGTAAATTACCATACTCGCCTATGAATTTTTATCATTTTTGCATAACAATATCTGCAATAAGGCATTTCGCTATGGACTAAACTGGAAAAATAAACATGATGATATTTGACTCTTTAGTCATGTAGGCGCCTCACGTTTTTAGCTCGCGTTCTTCACTTTGAACTTGCGTAAGTATTACAGAAACATTAAATTGTTTGTTTTTCTTATATATTCAATAAAGTTGTTTTATGTACATCTAATCAGTGTAGGTTCTGAGAGCGGTTCTGCTTCCGCCATGTTGGAAGGAAGAGAGACTGAAGGAAATAAATAGGCAAGTTAAGTATGAAGTATCTTTTTCTATTTTTTTATTTTTTATTTTTATTTTTTTATTTTTTTTTTCAACTTCATTTTTTATTACTTTTACGGTCATCCCGTGAAACCATATATTTCAAACTAAATACAAACTGAAATATAGATGCACAGAAAAAACCCCAGAAAAAAGACCAATGCTGGGAATCGAACCCAGGTCCTCAGCGTTCCGTGCTGCGTGCTTACCCCTACACCATCACTGGTCTAGAAGTTAGCGACGAATTTTTCCCATACATCGTACACTTCAGTCTGTTATAATCACATTAAAAATAAATAAATAGAGCATTTAGTGCGAGTGAGCGATTAGGTGATTTTAGGGTTCCGTACCCAAAGGGTAAAAACGGGACCCTATTACTGAGACTTCGCTGTCCGTCCGTCCGTCCGTCTGCCACCAGGCTGCATCTCATGAACCGTGATAGCTAGACAGTTGAAATTTTCACAGATGATGTATTTCGGTTGCCGTTATAAGAACAAATAAAAAAAACGGAATAAAACAAATATTTAGTGGGGCTCCCATACAACAAAAGTGATTTTATTGCTTGTTTTTGCTCGATATCGATAACGGCAACAGGTAGACGCTTGGAATATTCGCAGAATATTTAGTTATAATTATATTACTAGTATATTCACTTTAAAAATAAATAGTTAAATTAAAATAAAACAAATATTTAAGTGTGGCTCCCATACAACAAACGTGATTTTATTGCCGATTTTATAGATAATGGTACGGAACCCTTCTTGCGCGAGTCAGACTCGCACTTGGCCAGTTTTTTACGTATTAAAATCCATACATTTTCAATTCACCACATTTAAAATTTAATTGCCCGCGCGATAGACAATACTGCCTCTTATCCTACCATCCGCGATCATCATAGCCAACAGCAGTCTATAGCCGGTTTTAAAATAACATTTTAAAGGAATTTGTAATGAATGAAAAAACTTTTCTATTTTGAAACCAACGGGAAAATTACATTTAATTAATTAAAAAGCTTACAGTCCGTGCATCAATAACATATACTGGTAGGTTTTTAATAAATATTAATAGTTTTACTACCACCCACTATATTTTTAGAAACTGAATAAAGAAAAAACAACATACAGACGAATTGAGAACCTCCTCTTTTTTTTTTAAGTCGGTTAAAAACTGAACTGAAAAAAAGGACCCAACCTCAAGCATTTTTGCTTGCTACTCTGTAACTATACGAGGGGCGTTCAATATAAAGTGAGAATGAGATGCAAACTCTTTTAATATTACGAAATTAAATACTGGCCGGTAAAGCTAATCTATCTAGCTGATTGCTATGAAAAAAAAAACTAACTGTCTTTTGTTTAAAAAAATATACGGTAATTTCTTTGCAATGCTATTGAGTACGTTAGCGAAAATGGAGAAAATTGAACTGCGCGCCGTTATCAAATACTTGTATTTGAAAAATTTTTCTACGGACCAAGTCAATTTGGATTTGCGGGACACTTTAGGGTCTAATGCTCCTCCGTATTCGACAGTCGCACGTTGGTGCGCCGAATTTAGACGTGGAAGAACATCGACAATGGACGACCCCCGCTCCGGACGCCCTACTACAGCAGTAACTGAAGAAATTGTGAAAAAAGTCGATAACTCAGTTTTGGCGGATCGTCGTGTCACAGTTCGTTTTATTGCTGAAAATGTAAAGATTTAAATGCGGAGCGTGCATAATATTTTACATGAACGCTTGGGTATGAAAAAGGTATCTGCGCGTTGGGTACCAAGAATGCTTACTGACACGCAAAAACAAACTAGACTAGAGATTTGTCAAGAAGCTTTGAACCTGATGCAGCAAGACCGGGAACTTTTTTTGGCGCGATTTATAACAATGGACGAAACATGGCTCCATCATTACGACCCTGAAACGAAACTGCAGTCTATGACATGGAAAAGGCCATCATCTCCAACTCCGAAGAAATTCAAGGTGAGCCCATCTGCCGGTAAGGTCATGGGCTCTGTTTTTTGGGATGGTAAAGGGGTATTAATGATTGAGTATCTGGAGCATGGAGCCACTATTACGGGCACTTTATACGCCAAACAAATAGCAACATTGCGCAATGAGATCCGCGAAAAACGGCGAGGTAAACTCTCGAAAGTTGTGCTGTTCCACCAGGACAATGCCCCGGCACACAAGTCCGCCGTTGCAATGGCTGCAATTCGTGATGCTGGGTTCGATATCCTTAAGCATCCGCCGTATTCACCAGATCTCGCTCCCAGTGATTTCTACCTATTTCCGAGATTGAAACAAAACCTGAGAGGCCAAAAATTTGAAGACGACGACGCGGTAGTCGCTGCAGTACAAGATTTTTTAAGTACTCAAGATGCGACCTTTTTTAAAAATGGAATTTTAAGTTTAGAAAAAAGATATACTAAGTGTATTATGCTAAAAGGTGACTATGTCGAAAAATAAAATGACATTTAGTAAAAGTTGTTTATAACATACTCATTCTCACTTTTTATTGAACGCCCCTAGTACGAGTGAGACAACATACGAAACACCTAAAAATCCTGACATTTATTGTGCACAGATTGTACTGTGTTGGGGTTACCTATCAAAATTTAGAATTATTTTTTCCGAATATTTAAAATCCCGAATGCTTCATTTATCCGAATGCATTTTTTTCTGAAATTGTAAATATTTCAGGATTTTTATAAAACAACCCTAACCTCCTGAAATATTCTAAATCCTGAAATATTTACAGTTTCAGAAAAAAAATGCTTTTGGACAAATGGAGTTTTCGGGATTCTAAACCTTCGGAAATAAAATTTTCTAAACATCGATAGGATCCCGTGTTTGAGAAATATTTAGATCGCACCCATTATTTTAGAAAAGTTTGCAGGAAAAAACATTTTGAGAACGCAATATCCCGTAATGCTTCACTTAATTGACAGGCACTTAGAATGCTTTAAAGAGTAATAAGACTAATAAGAAATTGATTTTATGAGCCCTCTTTCTTCGTAAACAACATTAAACGTAAACAGTAAACAGGTAAATGAAGCAAGAATTTAATATACAAAGCCTCGTGACTTTTAGTCAACAGTATTTTTACGCAATATTATTGTATAAAATTTATTTTAGAATGTGACGCAGACGATTCTGATTTAGCATTGTACCGAGGAATTTGCAAAGTCGCGAAATTTCTATTTCTGTCTGTAGAAATTTAAATTGAGCAAGTTACGAAATCATCTCAGGATAACATGCCTTAGTAATTACATACTAACCGCTTGCTTTATTAATATCTGACTTAATATTTATTATGATATATGTATTTACGAAAATGTATCATGGGAAACTTATTGAATGGAAACTTGCTTTTAACTATCGTGGTATTCAGAAAGTATCACATTAAATAAACATTCATCATCCCAGCCTGTATACGTCCCACTGCAGGGCACGGGCCTCCTCTCAGAATGAGAGGGCTTGGGCCTTAGTTCCCACGCGGGCTCAGTGCGGATTGGGAATTTGTGAACTTCTCTCACACCATGGAATTTCTTCTCAGCTGTGTGCAGGTTTCCTCACGATGTTTTCCATAACCGTAAAGCTCATGGTAGATATAAATGTGATTTCGCACTTATATTCCGAAAAAGTCAGAGGTGCGAGCCCTGGGACTTGAACCCACGACCCTCTGCTTGAGACCATAGGTCAAACCACTAGGCCACCGCGGCTTTTACTATAATAAATAAAAGTTCTAGCTCTAGCTACATATCACAACAACAACGACGACTTTATCAAAAATGTACAAAGTGATATTTTGTATATAAACGATTATAAAAATACCCCGTCTAAAAGGTCTGACTGCGACATGGTACCCATGACGCAGGCCGCATTACCCCTTTGGACCACAAAGGCGACCCGCTGGGATAAGTACCTACGTGCCAGCTCCCGAGGTCCGCTGAGGCGTCGTGTAAGTAATTTGAAATGATTCACCATAACCTCCTTGCCACGTAATCCTTACGTGGAATGTATACTCCACTACTTATATTTAATAGAATAGAATAGAATTTCATTTATTGCCACAACATAAAGTAAAATACAGAAAACTTATTACATAATTAATTAATATTTAACACTGTGCCATTAGTTGTGGCAAAGGGGATGCACTCAGCGTATGCTGTGAGTCAGGTATCCACAGGAGGCCCTGACTGGCACAGCGCTGATTTTCAGTACATCCCCTTAATACATCCCTGTTGTCAGTCGACGGGTGATAAATGTTGAAAGCAAGTTAAAAAAAAAAATATATAAATTCAAAAATTAAAACAAAACAATAGTAGGATAAAAGGAATAATACTAATTGTAGGTACAGTCACAACACAGGCCCGTCGATACACACAGCTGGCGGCCCGACTCCCCCGTGTTGCCACTGTTTGCCAATGTTGACATGCACTAAAAATACTAAATAACAGGCTTGCAGCGCTGTGCAGGACGTGGTCACTATACCCCTATGGACATGCTTCAAGTTCTATCTGTCGATTTAATAATAAAATTCTCAATTTAGTTTTAATATTATGTTGGGACATATTCTTACGTAAAGGCGGAGGAAGATCATTCCAGATTTTTGTCGCAGCGAACTTGAAACCGCCCCTGATCCCGACAGTTTTGTGCTTAGGAATAAAAGCCATGTCTTGGCTCTGGCTGCGAGTATTCCAATTTTATGCAATTCCTTCATCCAAGTAATCTTCTCAAATAAATACCTATTTATTATTATTTATTTATGCCATACATTTTGAAATTGATTTTTTATTTTGCGTGATCACATTAGACATTATGGAATCCGCGCAAGAACTAAAGTCACTGACATAGCTGAAGAATCGCTAGACTCAAGTGGCAGTGGGCAGGGTGCATCGCTCGTTGAACTGATGACCGATGGGGCCAAAAGTTACTCGAATGGCGTCTACGGACCGGAAGACGCAGTGTAGGCAGGCCTCCGACAAGATGGACCGACGACCTGGTTAAGGATGCGCAAGCGCGTTGGGGGAGCCCTATGTTAAGTATAGGTTGTCTTCCGGCTGAAATGATGATGATGATACATTTTGAATGTTTGTCAGAGTAGAGCTGTTATTACGAGCTTTCTGCCCATCTCAGTTAGGATCGTATTTAACGTCATTGCAATTTATTATTTCTACTAGATCCCACTTTGTACTTTCACGGCGTAAACGGAGGGGTTAAAAGGGAGGGGTACTTGAGTAAGCAAAACACGCCCTTCTTCAGTTTGTTGATCTTCCAATGCTACTCCGACAAGTAGGAACTTTCTTAACGATCTCTAAAGTTTGAGGATTTTGTTTGAGAAAAATCTGTATAGTTATAGGTAGGTTGGTAGGACGTGCTTTATCTTGTATATGCTTTCAATATGGGAAGTATTGGATTCAGAAGAATTATATCTGCCGATTTCATTGTACTAATAGATATTATAAAATTTGCGAGTGTGAGTGTGCGTGTGTGCTGTGTGCGTGACAAGATTTAAAAGTCCACCAATGCCGCTCAATGTTATTTTTAAAAAGACTTTGTATGAAAATGGTCTATTTAGTGGAAGTAAAAAATATATAAGGATAATCTTGATCATATTCCGTAATTTGGCTCGATATATTTTAATGCCAAAATGAGCTCTTACTTTGATTTTAATCCGAATATACTCCGTTATTATTATGGCACTATAATCAAATTACTAAGTCTGATTTAAAAACAAAACGTAAAGATTATACCTATTGCTTCATTTTTTAAATATATATCGTTATTTTATTGTAGGAATTTTATTTTTGGTTTTTTGATGAGTAAAGGCTTGCGCCAAGCCGAGCCATATCGCCGGGCGGCATTGGTGGCCTCTTAACAGCTAAGATCTAGGGACTTTGAATTGAATGTATTAATCCCGATCACGAGGGAATTACAGAATAAAAAGTATCCTATGTGTTATTCCAGAGTTTCAGCTATCCACTCATCCACCTCATACCTCATCCACTTTTGTCCAGCCGTTTTAAACAAAAACGCACGCTCGTACACACATATTCATAGTTTTTTGCAAACCGTGTGGGTTTTATAAAATTACTAGCTAACCCTGCAAACTTTGTTTTGCCATAAATCACCTAGCGGGTATAATGTACCTATTCTTAGACCTACCAATAGACAAAAAAGTTTCATAAAAATCGGTTGAGCCGTCTCGGAGGAGTTCGATAACAAACGCCGTGACACGAGATTTTTATACAGGGTTATTTGTAATTCACTAGCATCCTTTTTTAACCCTAAACTCCTACCACTTAAACAAATGTTTTTTGTTTTACGGCTTTTGTCATAACTTAATATTTTTGGTGTATTAACGTTTTGAAAATTTGAGACTACCTCTTATTTTTACGATACTCTGTGTATTTGTATGGGGAAAAAAGTGCTTCATTTTAAAAAGTCGTAAAACAAAAAACATTTGTTTGAGTGATAGGAATTCAGGGTTTAGAGGATGTCAGTGAATTACAAATAATTTCTGTTAAAGATTAACTAAACCCTTATTTAAAGCTTTCAAATGGCAGAATTCCTTTGAAATGCCTGTAAATTTATAGGTACAAAACTTGGAGACCCATTCACCATTTGTATGACGAAAATAACTGCGGGAAGTTTCCACTGGCGCTTGTGGATTCTGAAATCACGGCATGTTAATGACATGAATTCATGCCAAAACTTGGGGCTCCTGTCTGAAGCACTCACTGTTCATGATATTCAATAAACTTTTAAAAAGTTCATCATTTCAGGCGAAAGTCTGCTGAACATAAGTACGTCTCCTCCAAGGCTTGCCAAACAGATTGGTCATGCGCCATCCGCAGCCAACGCGTTCCCGCAACCTTAACCAGGTCGTCGCTCCATCTTGTTAGAGGCCTACCTATACTGCGTCTTCCGGTCCGAGGACGCCATTTGAGAACGTTTTGGCTACATCGGCCAACAGTTCTACGAGCGATGTGCCCTGCCCACTGCCACATGAGTCCTTGAGTGTGTGGGTAAAAGGTAAAATCTTACTAATATCTAGTGCGGTGGTAACTTTACTGCGAATGGTCATATTAGATTACAGAAATATATAAAGTTATTTCAGCTGATCATCCATGTAAAGGTTTTTATTGGAATGTTCGATTTAAAAAGTATTACGCCTGTGATGAGAAGCCGTGGTGGCCTAGTGGTTTGACCTATGGTCTCTCAAGCAGAGGGTCGTGGTTTCGAGTCCGGGCTCGCACCTCTGAGGTTTTCGGAATTTATGTGCGAAATTACATTGGTAATTTACCAAGAGCTAAAGCTGGACGGTGAAGGAAGAAATAGTGAGGAAACCTGTATACACCTGAGAAGGAATTCAATGGTGTATGTGAATTTCCCAATCCGCACTGGGCCCGCTTGGGAACTACGACCCAAGCCCTCTCATTCTGAGAGGAAGCCTGTGCCCTGCAGTGGGACGTATATATACAAGCGGGATGATGATGATGATGATGATGACGGCTTTGATACGGTAGGTGCACTTTGAACATCGACCAATATTATGGAAGCGACATTTAAAAGATCTATTTTACATCTACAGATGTATTCAGTCCGATTAACCCAACAAGCTTTTGAACTATTCTTAAAATAGTCATTAGACGTCCCACCGCTGGGCAAAGGCATCTCATTTTCTTTCCATCCGTTTTTATCATACGCTAAATCTTGCCAGAATCGCATTTGAAATATTACGGATTAATTTTGAAAAACGTTGTACATACACCGTGAAATTTTAGTGGTTGTTTTCCCGAAACAAGGTGATTTAGTGTCGATTGTACAATCGATTTATAATTACTATTTTGACTAGAGTCAACTCGAAACTAAATCACCTCGTTTCGGGAAAACAACCACTAAAATTTCACGGTGTATATGGGCCTTAATGGTTGATTTTACAGATGCACGGATAAGCTCTTATTTCTGTATCAGAAACTGCACTAAAATTTTATTGACACTAAACATCAATATTGTTGGAATGAATGTAATTTACACGCATTCGACATAACTTTGACCGTTTCGTATGGCGTTGTGAACAATAATAACTATTGTTATCTGGACCTGGACCTGGGTTCGATTCCCAGCATTGGTCTTTTTTCTGGGGTTTTTTCTGTGCATCTATATTTCAGTTTGTATTTAGTTTGAAATATATTGTTATCTGTTATTATTTTAATGGTAAGCTAACCGGCCATAATTTTCAATGGTGGTGGTCAGAGTAATGATCAAATTTAAAACAAGTTTTTTTTTATGTTTGTAGATTTATAAGAAACTAGCTGACCCGGCGAACGTTGTTTCGCCATAAAGATTATTTCTTATCACCTAGGTGTATAAAAATAGCCTACGACCTATTCTCAGACCTACCGAATACAGAGAAAAAAGTTTCATAAAAATCGGTCAAGCCGTTTCGGAGGAGTTCGGTAACAAACACCGTGACATGAGATTTTTATATATTAGATTAGATAATAATGTACCGGTAAACTTTAGAAAATTTTGGGGCTACTTTGATAGATTTAATAAAATGGTTATAAAAACGTAAAAAAATAAGGACACGGCGTAAAAAACTGTTTTCTAAAGTAGGTAGCCCCGCATTTCAAAGTAACCCCAGTTGACGGTATCTAATATTTATCACGGCTAAGTATATTTTTTACTATGTCTAGCTAATAATCGTAAATTCGAGTAAATAAACCATTATTTTCAGATCACTTATTTTTCTAACTGATATTATATTTTCTCAATAACGTTTATTTGACTTATTGAAACTTACTTACTGCTTAGTTCAATAATACGGCTTAAGACACCTCGACAAACCAAATTTAAAGTTACAATTATTCATCATCTGCTGTTACTGCAGAGCACATGCCTCTCCTCAGAATGAGAGGGCTTGCGCCGTACGGTAGTTCAAACACGCCATCAGCGCGGATTGATAACTTCACATACACTATTGAATGTCTTCGCTGATTGAATGGCTTCGCACATAAACTGCGAAAAACTTAGAGGTGCGACCTCACGAGCTTCTGCTTGAGAAGTCATAAGGTTTCCACCAGGCAGGTTGTAGTGGTAGAGCCATGTTGTAGCTAGCCGCTGCATCACGAATGGGCCGGCTCGTCCGGGGCAGTACCACCCTCTCACAGAACACTGGCGTGAAGCAGCAGTACTCCTGCTGCGTTTCGTACGGTCAGTGAGAGCGCCGGGGACCCAATACCTCTCCCCCTCCTCTATTCCCTTTCCTTTTTCCTCTCCTTTTTAGGGCCGACAACGCACTGGCATCGCGTAAAGTGCTGCGGGTGTCTATGGACAGCGGTGATCATTTAACATCAGGTGACCCACTAGTTCGATTGTCTGGCCTCTCTAACATAAAAAAAAAAACATAAAAAAAAGGCTTCTACGGCTTTTATTACGTCTATTATTATATTACGGTGTTAATTTTAGAAAACGAATTTTTAATTATTTTGCCATTTGGAAATGTTCAATACGCGTTGTTTCTCGTCCCTTCTAATATTTCCGACGTTGACATAAAAGTGCTAACTGGGTGATAAAATATTCATGAACCTTCGCAGTTTCCTTGTGCCCTCCGGAATACGCTAAAAGATGTTCTTCTTTATCTTCTAATATTATTAAATGTGAGGCAAACAAAATGTGTTACGTAAATATAGGTAACGCCATCAGAGTTGAGGTCACGCACACAACATCACGTCATGTAATGACAGCGGGATTTTGACATTTATTCGTACCGATAGCAAGCTCAACAGACTCAACATAGAATTACAAGATTGACTAAAAACTTCTTAAACCTATTTCTTTAATAATAATTTAGGAAAATACATCTAGTTTAAACAAAACAGAAAATAAAATATTTTGATCTATTTTATATAAATCATATACCTAAGCATATTTTTTGCCATTTATAAAATACCGATTTTTTTCTTGCGAATATCTTATCAGTTTCAAATTGTTTTATTTCAAAGGTAGGTTATATGAAAAAAGAAAAAATATAATAATATGCATTATGCACAGTATTGCGTAAGTATTTCATCATAAGATCATATAACTCACATTTTCATTCACTCAGTCATTTCATTCATTCACTATCTTTTTTGCAATCAGTACTTTATGTAGCTGTGTGTGTAATCATTCACCTCAACTCTCGTGGCGTTACCTATACCTAAGCATCTATGGATATGTAGTTACAATCACGGTTATTTACATTTAAACAATCCACTTTTTACAAGTACGAAACCTATGTATCTTCTAATCTATAAAAATCTTCAAACAAACTCCTCCGAGAAGACTTTTATGATTTGTACAATCAACAAAACACATAGTCAGCAAAAATGCTGATTGATTATTTTATTTTTACAAACATTTAATACGAATGATTTCAGTTATTTTATGATTTCAGATTGCTTTCTATAATAAAACAAATTGAACCAATGTTTGCACAAGATCTACCCTTAAAGCATACGGTACTTAGGTACTAGTGGACAAGGCACAGAAGGTCTGTAAAGAAAATAATATATTTATCGACGCACCTTTATGTTACAGAGAAAAAGCGCGAAAGTAACAACGGATTCTTGGTTTCATTAAAAACAAACCGGCCAAGTGCGAGTTGGACTCGCGCACGAAAGGTTCCGTACCATTATCTACAATAAAAACGGCAAAAAAAGCACGTTTGTTGTATGGGAGCCCCCTTTCAATATTTGTTTTATTCTAATTTAATTATTTATCTTTAAAGTGAATATATGACTAAAAAATATTCTGTGAATATTTCAAGCGTGTACCTGTTGCCGTTATCAATGTCGAGCAAAAACGAGCAAAAAATCACGTGTTTGTTGTAAGAGAGCCCCCCTTAGATATTAATTTTATTCTGTTTTTAGTATTTGTTGTTATAGCGGCAACCGAAATACATAATTTGTGAAAATTTCAACTGTCTCGGATCGTGAGATACAGCCTGGTGACAGACGGACAGACGGACAGCGAGGTCTCAGTAATAGGAACTCGTTTTTACCCTTTGGGTACGGAACCTGAAAAACAAATGAATATTCACTCATTTTAAAGCTAATTCTTTCAAAAAAATTGTTTCGATCTTTTTAAAACGTTTTTAGGGTTCCGTAGTCAATTAGGAACCCTTATAGTTTCGCCATGTCTGTCCGTCTGTCTGTCTGTCTGTCCGCGGCTAAGCTCAGAGACTGTTAGTACTAGAAAGCTGTAATTTGGCATGAATATACCAGTCACGCCGACAAAGTGATTAAATAAAAAAAACTAAAAAAATTTTTTTTAGGGTACCTCCCATAGACGTAAAGTGGGGGTGATTTTTTTTTCTCGACTAACCCTATAGTGTCGGGTATCATTTGATAGGTATTTGAAAATAAATAAGAGTACGCTAAAACCATTTTTTGATAAAGTTAATATTTTCGGAGATATTCACTCCGAAAGTTCAAAATAATGTGTCCGCCCCCTCTAACTTTTGAACAGCAAGTCTAAAAAATATGAAAAAAATCACGTAAGTTAAACTTAATAAAAACTTTCTAGGAAAATTATTTTCAACTTAATCAGTTGCGCAGTTTTTAAGTTTTTGTAAAAAAATATTTCTAAACTAAGATTGTAATTTAACCGCCATTGCAAGCATTTTTTTTTCTTTAAGTACCTATAAGATCACGCATTTCAAGAATTTTTCTTTCAAATAAAAAAAATTGAAATCGGTTCATAAAATAAAGAATTACATCTGAAAAACCATCAACATACATACTAGTTCTAGTAAGACTGCACAGATTAGATTAGTTACTCAATTCGCCGATAGATGGCTCTGTACCACCGACGTTGAAATTCTGTGCGTGGTGGGAGTTGGGACCAAAACAACCACATTAATAAAGTACCTATGCAATAGTTATTTGTGCAACAAGAGAGCAAAGTTGTTTTTTACTGCGAGTGCTGATTTTGAATCACGAGTTAGCGAAGGATTCTATAATTGAATCACGAGCGTTTAGCGAGTGATTCTAAGTTAGAATCCTGAGTGCGCGAGTGATTCAAATACACGAGATGCAAAAAAACTTTGGTCTCGTGTGACACATACAACTTTTCACCTCAGCAGCGAGAACATAATAAATTATTAAAGGTATATGAACGTCGTCTTTTTGTCTTTGTTGTGGTTTTCAACATTGAGTAAATACTTCATATTATATATATAACAATAGGTACAGTCTCCGAAAAAGTGTTTGCATTGTTTAAAAATATCATAAGCTTTTAAATATTTTTCGCGAGACTTTTCAAGTAAGAAACTTACTCTGCATTATGTATTAATTCGTCTCAATTCATTCCATTAATTCGTCTGGTGTTCAATTGTTGACTTCGTCACTGGACTCACTCAATTCACTCATATCATATTCAAAAATGTATTAAATGAGTACTTATTACTATTCTAATAATTTCCAAATTGCCTCTGATCGTGTACCAAACTCATAGATATCGAACTCTGTAGCTAGAGAAACAGAAGAAAAGAATTAAAATTTGAATCCCGCTATTTTTTTAAAGATGCGTTCCGATACTACACCCGCTGCGTTCCGATGCTGCATCCGCTGTATTTACCACGATGTTCAAGATTGTTAAAATTATTAATAATTATATAGATACATGTTTAAACTTTGTTTTCAACAACATTTTTACTATTAATTTGATTATATAAAAATATAATCCAATTATTAAAAAAGTACCTACAATAATTTAATTTAAAACCTTATCAGACGAATTACAATTTTAAGGTTAAGAACTTATTATGAGTATCCGAACGTTCAATCGTTCGTTTATTTTTAGGTCGACTAGGATAGAATTTGAAATCGAAATTCGAATCGATTTGATCTTATCTCTCGCTCTTTTCGTATCGAAATGAAAGTGACAGATCAAACTGAAGTTCAAATCTTTCGAATTCAGTAAGCAGACCCACCATTGTCTTTGACTTTTAAAAAAAATAATTAAAAAGCTACTTTGTCTCACGCAGTGAGCAAAATCGGATTTTGCTCACTGTTTTTTAGTAGCAAAACCTGCCTGTTTGAGGTGCTGAGGTGAAAAGATTTTTTCGTACCTGCTACGGAACCTTATCTTGGGCGTGTCCGACACGCTCTTGGCCGGTTTTTGTTAATAGATTCATTTGCAACGTTGCAACTAATAAGGGCATTGAAATACTGTACCTATGTAAATTTTAATCAATTCAATCAACTTCAATATTTTTTGACAATGTTCATTTAATTTTTTCTTAATTTGTTTAACATTTGACGAGGGATGTTGCCGATATTTTATTGAACTTTGCATGATTTTATTAATTTGATAAAGCATGTGGCTGATTATCTTTATGTGTTTCACTATTATTTCCATTTCATTTATTAAAAATTTGTAATCTACTTCTGTTTGTAGAATAGTATAGTAGGAAAATCTGATAGAGATACATTGCATTAGGCGGGGGAGGCCTACGTTCAGCAGTGGACGTCTTTCGGTTGTAATGATGATGATGATGAGGCGGGGAGTTATGGAGGTCTGTTCAGAGGGGTAATGCAAAAGAAAGAGTAACACGAGTGTTCATATTGATTTTGTGCAAAATTCGTCGACCGTCGTTTTTTTTGAAATCAACCTACTGTCCGCATTTATCTATTTTAAACAAATATCGTAAATAAAGACGATATTATTATACTTACCATTTTTTTTGTTGTATACACTGATCCACGTTTTCTTTGGTATCAAAATACGGAGCGATCTATTAAGCAAACAAATGATTTATTTTGGATGGGAAAGGTAAATGTAGATCCTTATCATTTACTCGAAAATACAGAAGTACAGTCACCAGGAGAAATACTAAACAATTTCTAAAAATATAGGTAATTTTTTTAGGAGTTTTTATTTATCTTTGTGTGATAGAGTTAAATTTTACAAGTTTTACTTCACTAGGCGTAGGTTAGTTTAGAAAAAATATAGCTCTGTCCATCAGTACCTCTACCATGAGTTTACACTAGTTTACGTGACCGTACTCGCTAGCGACGGCGTAAATTATTTGTATGGAGAATTGTACAGCGCCTCTAGCGGTCACTTACGGAAGTACAATTCTCCATACAAATCATTTACGGCGTCGCTAGCGTGTACGGTCACTGTGAACTAGTGTAAACTCATGGTAAAGGTACTGGTGAAAATTTTACCAGTGTAGAAAAATATGAGAGGTAATGATGGATCTAGTCTAGGCGTAGATTATTTAGCAGATTGACTTCTGAACGTCATGTGTATTTGTAGATATGAATAGATTGGATGAATCATTGTATTCAAAAACCCGCCATGTTACGAGTCGGACTGTGTGTTACTCCGTGATGTCACAATAAACTTAGGCAACCATTGATCATTTTGTTCAATTCGTGTCAATTTATGCTCGTCATCTCGGACGTGTATGATTTTTTTGTGGTAAGGCCAATTGCAATTGCGGTCAACGTAAAACTGTCCTATTTACTTACATGATTTTGCAATAATAACGGATACAGTGACAGTTTGGAGGTTTGGATATTTGTTATTCAATCACGCAAAAGCAGCTGAAGGGATTTAAGGGATTTTGATGGTATTGGCACAAAAGTAATTTATAACTTGGATTAACTCTTTATACTTTTTTCCTGGTAAATGCAAAGTATAACGGGTGCGTTTGTTTTACTTACCCTATCACGCTCGAGCAGCTATGCATATTTGGATGAAATTTAGTACTTACGTAGCTTGATCTTTTGGGAATAACACGTAGGCTACTTTTATTACGATTTTCTCACGGAACCGGGATTTATGAGAAAATCTCAAATACTAATTTAACTAATCGTACAGACATGAAATTTTGCGCGCGTGTTCTTCATAAAACGTACAGAACAGCAGGCTAATTGGCTAACTCCCTCGCAACCGCCATCGCGTTCATTTTGACAGTTCTTGTATGGGCTGACAAATGGTATCGGCAACAGCCAGCTGTCACAGCCATACAAAAACTGTAATTTCAATCCGATGCCAAGTGTCAAACAAGTTACACGATTACCCTGCAGAATTCAGACGAAATGGTTCACATAAAGCCGCGGGTAAAGGTTGGTTCCCACATATATATTTGAGTTATCTAACCCTCCAAATATCATTCCTGATTTCCGCAATTTAAATTTAAATATCCCAATTACAAGACCACCAGGATCCCGTTAACTCGGTATTGTTTGTTCAAGTTATTCCTTCCGCACCCTTTTATTATAGGGGTTGGGAAAACGTAGTCTCAGACAAAAAGGGTCATGTTTTTCTTCCTTTAGCCACGGAACCCTGAAATAGAGAAAGGTTTTTCATAGTTCAGTAATTTTAAGTACTGAAAAGAAAAGATAGGGGGGGGGGGATGGCACGGGACCGTAGTATGGCGAACCTTTTGGCCTATGTTCAGTAGTGAACGTCTTTCGGCTTACATGATGATGATGATGAAGTACCTGCGAAATTAAATAATGATAAATATGACAAATATCACGGGACAATTCACACCAATTCCTAGTCCCAAACTAAGCAAAGCTTGTATTATGGGTACTAGACAACGGATAAACTTACGTATATGTATAGATGAATACATACTTAAATACCATATTAAACACCCAAGACTCGAGCACAAACATTCGTATTTTTCACGCAAATATCTATATACCCCGACCGGGAATCGAACCCAGGACTTCAAGCTTTGTAGTCAGGTTCTCTAACAACTAGGCTATCCGGTCGTCTTACCTATCTAAGAAATATTTTTGCGTATTTGGGCTATATTCTCCGACGCCAAATACCCCTTTCTGCAATCATGATGGGCAAAATAGCCGGAAAACGTAAGATCGGGAGACGCAAAATGCCATGACGCCGTAACATAAGTGGTTAAGTCCCCTCCCTACCCTCCCCTCCTCAAAATTTAAAGCACACGTTTTTTGTTTTGATAACCAATAGAGAAGGGGACTTGTGACCGGGTTTTTTAGTCCGTGCAAGTCGGACACTGTCTGGGCCCTCCATTCCCAGTTCGTCCGAAGGGATTTTTCCCGAGCACAAGTCACCCTTCCAATCCTTAAAGTAAAAAACAGCAAAGACTTCGCGTCTTTGGCCCCTCTGGCGACTCATTCAAACATAAGTGGTTAGACGTTAAGACTATAGAATGGCTATTTAAGCTGGCTATGGCTATGAACAGGTCGAGATTTAATGAGCTGACTGCCAACCTTCAATAATGAAGTGGCACTATATAAGAAGAAGAAAGTATTTAATTAAAATTCCATCTCATCTTCGGCCTCTAAGCTTCCCATTGCTGGGCACATACCTCCTCTCAGATTAAGAGGGCATGAACTTTACTGCGGTTCGGGAACTTCACAAACACATTTGAATCGTATCGCAGGTGCATCCAAGTTTTTCAAGGTTTTTCATTCATTGAAAAGATTATGGTAAATTTCAAGTGCAATTTCGCACATAAATTCCGACAACTCCGTGTTGGCCTAGCGGTTTGACCTATGGCCTCTCAAGGGTCGAGGGTTCAAATCTCGGCTCATACCTCTGAGTTTTTCGGAATTTATGTGCGAAATTACATTTGTAATTTACCATGAGCTTTACGGTGAGGGAAACCTCGTGACGAAACCTGCATACACCAACGAAGAAATTTAATGGTGTGTGTGAAGTTCCCAATCCGCACTGGGCCCGCGTGGGAACTACGGCCCAAGCCCTCTCGTTCTGAGAGGAGGCCTGTGGCCTGCAGTGGGACGAGTATGGGGCGGGATGATGACGATGATGCAAGTCCGGGTTCGAAACCTATATATTTTGCTTGAGAGAACATCGGTCCAACCACGGGGTTATCACAGTTTTGAAATTATACACTAGCCTTCCGTCCGCATCTTCGCCCGCGATAATTTAATTTTCCCGTAGGAAAAGGTATTTCCCGCAGTAAAAAGTAGCCTATGTCACTCAGTGATAATGTAGCTTTCTAACGGCAAAAGAATTTTTGAAATCGGTCCAGTAGTTTCGGAGCCTATTCAATGCAAACAAACAAACAAACAAACAAACAAACAATCAAATCTTTCCTCTTTATAATATTAGTATAGATTAGCAACAATCTAAAATTACGAACGTACTTAGTTTGAAATCTTAAACAGTTTAGAAACGAAACCATTTGGTACAAGTGAGAAGGTTTTTCAAATTACTGTTTTTTAAAAAACAGTAATTTTTTGAACAAGGCAATACTTTTGATAACACCGTAAACGGTAAATAGAATGGCAGAAGATGAACACAAATAAAACGAAACTCCGCGGACTAGATTATTAGTGAATTTATTTATTATCTTAATCGTAAACTAAATTAACACTGTACCTAATTATAAATAAAATAAAGCTAACTAAACTAAAACTAGATAAAATTAGCTAACGGTTCCCCCCGCGGCATGGGCCCAAAGACTCTGGCAGCATTATTATTGGCATGTGATATTTATTTACGCATTGGATGCGGATGGCGCAGGGCTGATCTGTTTGGCGAGCCTTGGGGGAGGCTTATGTTCAGCAGTGGACGTCTTTCGGCTGAAATGATGATGATGATGATTTATTTATTTATAAATAAAAAATAACACACTGTACAATAACAAATGTAATGTAGGTAAAAGTGTAGATGAAGTCAAAGATGTAGCTTACGACACACACACACATACCTATACATGTATATGTATTGTATATGTCTTTTAGGTTAATGAATGCCTGACGCGTTTAATTCACATGCCATTTCTATTCCAGTGATTGTTAGTTCTACGGATTCAACATTCAAAGCCTTTCACTGTTACAAATAGGGTTGCCAGTCTTACTGCACAGATTTGCGGTACACTTGACATAAATTGCGGGTATTGTGTTTAAAATGCGGGACTCCTTCACCCGGTCTAACTTGGTAAGGTATATTGGCCATCGACATAATAATATTGAAAGCCATGATAAACCAGTTTCTAAACATTTATTGAACATTAGCAAGTTATATGACATGAACATTAAAGGTCTAGTTCAATATAGATGTGGAAAGAGGAGGGACAGGGTATTGCCAAGCGAGCGAGTGAGCACACGGTGTTCGCGCAAATTACTTGTGGTATATTCAAATTAAAATCACGTGCTCTCAAATTACTCTAATTAGTCTAATTTATAACTGAACGTTAACATCAGTGCGTATCTAGTCTAGTCTGAAAACGGGATAATCACTACAACGGTTAGATGTAGATATAGTTAAGAGGTTTAGTTTTAGTCCCCCTCACCTCACCCCTCTCGCAAACGTCTCGTAAACATCAACTTGCGTTGCGTTGCGTTGAACGCAACGCTTGTTGGAAGTCGCATTAGAAGTTTCACTTCTAAAAACTCAACTTGTATTGTGGGTCTCCATGGGTGGCGGTGATTGCTTTCCATCAGGTGAATCGCTTGCTCGTTTGCCCACTATCATATAATTTTTATTTTTTTGATTTTTTTTAACCGGCGTCGCGCGCCTACCTTTTCGGAACGCATACTCTAGGGGTCCAAAAACCGGACGTCCCGTGAATAGCAGGACGGTTGAAAACCCTAGTTACAAATTACGAATGACAACTTTCTCATATTATTTTTCAGAGCTATAACAGGCCGGCTTTCGACGCCGTCCCTTGTTTGTTTAGGCGCTGCCTCACCCTCGCTCGGTAGTAAAATATTTATTTAATTTAACACTTTCGCAGTCCCCATGCAAAACTGTAGTATTCCCAAACGTACAATTATTTTCGTGGGAATTCGTTGATTTGATTCGAGATTTTTATACAGTATTACAGTAACTACAATAAACAAATAATATAAATAAAGTTTTTTTAAGCTAGTCATATATTCATAATCGACGGCAGCAAAGAGTAAACGGACAACCTGTAATTGGCTACTTTCCTAAATAGTCAGTCTTTTAGATTATCAAAAAATATTGGACACCTATTTTTTATTTTGTCAATTAAACAAAAAATTACGAAGATATGGCGCGTTGAAGTTTCGCGTGACGTCACTTGTTCCTACACTTTGTATGAGCGTTTTAGGAACAAGTGACGTCACGCCTCGTCACGCGGAACTTCAACGCGCCATATCTTCGTCATTTTTTGTTTAATTGTCAAAAGAAAAATTACTTGTCTAATATTTTTTGATAATGTAAAATACGGACTAATAAGAATTATTATTTTTTTACCTAGGAAACATCCCTATTATTACATATGTATGGCCTGCCCAATTGCCCATTTCCACTTCAAAGTAAATGTTCTTCGAGGCATGTTGACTCTAGTTCTACGACTAATCTTAATATTCAGAATTATATCGTGCATAATAAACTGTGCTGTGTAATAAACTATGCTGTCTAACATGACAGTAATAACAGTTTTAATGCTTGCGATATGGCAGAAACAATAATTTTAAATGCTGACCATCTTAAATTGACCTTTAGTACTTTTGGAGAGCATTTGAGCGTTATATTTTGTTGCTGTTATTTTGTTCATGACCAACTTATGCTGGCGAAGTGACACCCATCAAATCATAGAAAAAAAGCGTGTTAAAATAAGCTATTAGTTCCATATTCCGTGGGAATTAAAAATAAAATCTATTTAGTGTTTACGAAGAAAGGATTTTCTTTCAATTAGTGCTTTTAATGACATATAAATGTATATGCGAGACTAATTCCAAGTTTTTAGCTGTAATAGTTAAGGCTATGGCTCATCTGTCAGCCAAACAATCGGCTTTATTTTATGGGATCTGCTGCAGGCATGGAGTCAATCTTTATCTTACAAAAGAGGGCTATCAGAACGATTTATAACTTAGGGCCACGCAATTTTTTTTTGATATAGGTGTCCTTAACCTGTCATCGTTTTACTTATATATTTGAAATGATCATGAATGTATGAAAAAAATACGGGCTTGTCCCTTTAACGTCTATAAGCCAAAGGAAGGAAGGAAGCTTAAATTTCCATGTTAAGTAGGTACAGTCGAGTTCACCAATATCTGTACAGTCAACCTTTCATAAATATCTATACATAGACCTTATTACGGTAACATAACGTCTATGTATAGATATTTATGAAAGGTTGGCTGTACAGATATTGGTGAACTCGACTGTACACTAGAACTATTACTATAACCGTCCGAACGCATACAAAATTCAAATCTACCGTCGAGAAAACATTAATATCCAAGGCGTACTTATAAAATTAATGATTATTTTATGAACAGGGATGTTTGGAAATAATACCGATCTGCAATGGCGATCCCTTACTTTTAAATAGTGAGTAGAGTCTGCGTTAAATAACCTGATGTAGGTTATATTTAATTATAGATCTGTTTGAAAAAAAATTATACATACCTAACTAAAAATATAAACATCAAAATCACAGAAATAATAATAAAGAGGGTAGAAATGCCTTAGTTCCTATTTTCTTCCGGAACTCGTGTCGCTGCTTCATCCCCTCTACTTATTGTGTTAATGCACACATGCAAAAGACCGGAACCGTACTACGCAATCACGCACACAATTACTAATATTTTTGCTTACAAACAATTATGAACCTTACACCTTAGAGATAGCGTTAAAAAACACTCAGCGTAAGTCATACCCACATTTAAACAACGGTGCCATTTATTGGCCGCGTCGGCATTATGTCTGTACTAGTCGTAACCTGTTTTTTTGTCTGTACCACGAACTTTTGTGCAAGACGGAAGGGTTATCAAAAATTACTTTACATTGCTGCGTATAATTCAAAACGATCTGCGTTTTTATGGGCATGAGTAGCAATGGTATATGAAGTTTTGTGTTAATAACGTGTAAACCAATATTTCATAATTAAATATTTTCTCAGGTTGTATTTTGATATAAACCGCATTATTACGTTAAATTAATACATACCAATGAAATGTAATCCCCTCATTAGTGTAATTACACAGTGTGGACGAGTTTCCGCAATTGCTAATGCTGCAAAACACCATTTTAAACCCTTGTTGTCATACCCACGTTTCAAATAGCACTGAGCCACAAGTCGCGCGCTTGTGACCTACGAGTCACAAGCGCGGCGCCAAGGTCACGCGTCTAAGGCACTTCTATCCTCTTTATTATTATTTCTGTGATCAAAATGGATGGCAGGATGTTCCTACAAGCAACACTACCCATCAGGCACGGTGGTCTCGGCGTACGCCAAATTTCCAGCGTTGCTTTACCAGCGTTTTTGTCTTCGGCACACAGTACGTTATCCCTCATTGGAAAAATTCTCAACCCATCACTTCGTGATTTTGAGGTAACGTACTTGTCCGAAGCCAAAGACGCTTGGAAGTTAGCCTGCCGAGGCAAAGATCTACCCATTAGCATGCAGTGTGAAAAACTATGGGACGAACCTATCTGCCTCCGGGTCTACTCTCACCTACAGATACAAGGAAGGACAGCGCAGAGACGGCTCGCTTGTTAGCTGTTGCAGAAAAGGAGTCTGGTTATTGGCTTCGGGCGTTCCCGTCCATAAATTATGGAAACCTTATGGACGACCATAGTTACAGGTTGGCTGTCGGTTTAAGACTGGGCGGAAACATCGTCGTACCACATCGCTGCTTTTGTGGCAACAACGTGGATCGGCTGGGTCACCACGGTCTAGCTTGTCCCAAAAGCGCCGGCCGTTTATCTCGCCACGCTTGCCTCAACGACATAATCCGTCGGGCTCTTGCCAGCATCAACGTACCATCTACATTGAACCGGTTGGGCTAGCACGTGATGACGGCAAGAGACCTGACGGAATGATGTTAGTACCTTGGCAAATGGGACGGCCGCTTATTTGGGACGCCACTTGTGTGGACACTTTGGCACCGTCCCACCTAGCTGCTACGTCATTGAGGGATGGCGCGGCGGCTGCAACGGCCGAAATAGCAAAACGCCGCAAATACACAAATTTAGCAGACAGCTACATATTTGCGGCTTTTGCTGTTGAGACTCTGGGGCCGTGGGGATCCGAAGCACAAAAACTTTTTAAATTTTTAAAAAGTAAACTAGTTCGATCCACAGGTGACCATAAGGCTGGCTGTTTCCTCGGTCAACGTATTGGCGTTGCCATACAACGAGAAAACGCAGCCAGCATTATGGGCACCCTGCTCATTAGCAACGATCTGGGAGACATTTGTAAATACAGGTTTTTAGGATTAGATTAAGTTGATTTAAGTTTTTTTATGTTTTAAATATGTCTCTGTAAATTGTATATTTTGTGGAATTAAATACAATAATTATTTTATACCTAACTTGTTATTCTTGCCGCATTCTTCTCGACAGGGTTTTTCTGAACCGGTGGTAGATTCTTCGACTTTCATAAGTGCTTATCACTTTTCATAAAAATAAAATCCAACATAAGATGAGCTGACAACAATTAAATATTGTAGCCTATACTAAATAGGGGTTCATCTTAAGTTGGAATACTTTATTTTCTTACAACACAATAAATAAATAAATTTAAATAAATATTAGGGGACAATCTTACACAAATCGACCTAGTCCCAAACTAAGCAAAGCTTGTACTATGGGTACTAGACGACGATAAACATACTTATGTAGATAAATAAATACTTAAATACATAGAAAACATCCATAACTCAGGAACAAATATTCGTGCTCATCACACAAATAAATGCCCTTACCGGGATTCGAACCCAGGACCTCTTGCTTCGTAGGCAGGGTCACTACCAACTAGGCTAAAGCGGTCGTTAAACATTATATAACTTAAACATTATATAATGTACAACTATCCTTGTCACTTTAAGTCTTAATGAACTGGAACAATTACTTTGCTCACCCGCGACCCTTACGATAGCTACGTTTATGTAAAAAAAAATGTGTGTTCATGCAGGTCCTCCACCTTCAAGTGTTTTAGGTTAGAAAGTTTTTTTTAGTAGTTGATAAATACCGACAAGTCTAATCCATATATTCATATTCTGATCCACTGTTGATGCACCACCTGCTGTAAACTAGTCCTGCCTTCATTCTGTTAAAGGGTTGCCTGGAAAAGATCGCTCTTAAGCGATAAGGCCGCCTATTGCTTACCTTGTAACTTTCTCTCTGTGTACCTGTTTTCTGTATTGCTTACTATTTCTGGTGTACAATAAAGAGTCATTGTATTGTATTGTATCCAAAGATCTAATCTAACGAATTTTTTATAAATATAAGTCACGTTTTAACCTTTTGCAACCTCATTTTAATTTTCACCGCCCGTCAGCGGCATTAAATAAAACTTAATGTCGGTATTTAAGTTTAGTGACACTTTGTCAATTAGGGGACCATGTTCGCCCCGCTTTGGTACTTCGACGTCCTCGTTTGATGAGAATATATTATTATGTGCTTTAAAGGTCAGGGCGATAAACTTTAAGTTAATTTTATCAGCTTCATTCTTAAATATAGCACTTAATACTGTTCCAGTTAGTTTTCGCTGAACCAAACATCACTAATATAAACTAGCAAATAATACTGCATTGAAAACAGCAAATAATAAGATTCTACTTCATTATACATCATTTGTTCATCATTCAAATTTACCATGAACTTTACGGTAAAGGAAATCATCGCGAGGAAACCTGCACACACCTGCGAAGAAATTCAATGGTCTGTGTGAAGTTCCCAATCCGCGCTGGGCCCGCGTGGGAACTTCGGCCAAAGCCCTCTCATTCTGAGAGGCGGCCTGTGCCCTGCAGTAGGACGTATATAGACTGTGACGATGATGATGATGATGATGATGATGATGATGATGATGATGATTATACAATACAATGACTCTTTATTGTACACCGCAAAGAAAACAATAGAGAAAAACATGCGTACAAACAAACGTACAGTCGGCCAAAAAATATGGTCTACCACCCTACGGTTGAAGTTCATTTGCACGTCATGATACAATGAGGTCGATTTTCCCCTGCAATAATATTATGATGACAGTGACTAATGACTTCACTCAGTTAGAAAAGCCAACGTCAGCGATATTTAGATCTCACATAAACTTTTGTCAAACTGGTAGACCACTTTCTTGGTCGACCGTACTTAAATAGCGATTAACATTAAAACTTGGTGATTAAACTGGATATTTTCCATTTTATTACAAAAATCCCTTAGCGAGACCTTATTACCCTCATGTACCTTTTCTCTGTAAAACATTTTGGTCTCGGCCTAGACTGAAACCTGACCTTTGTGGCTCTAAATTTGAACGATCGGTCTATTTGGACAACGATGGGCCGAGACTAGGAATAGATTTAGCTGAATAGTGAATACATATTTAATACAGAATGAAAATATAATTGGAAACTGAGGACTGTGAGTATTCAACTTTATTATTATTTATATCATCAGGCAGGCAGTTGGGGGCAACTGATAGGTGCCTGTATCTAGGCTGTTCCTCGGTAAAGTATTCTTTGTACTGCTAATGTGTTGGTCTAGCCAGTTTCTAAATAGATAAACATTCAGTGCTGAGACTACATGAAGGGTCGACGGAAAGAAGATGTCTAGTCACCTAAACAACTTTTTGAGTTATAGCGGTTTGAAAGTTAGTCATCACGAACAATTACTATAGTAACCATTTCTTTAAAAGTGAAAAAAATATATATTACTAGCTGTTGCCCGCGACTCCGTCCGCGAAGAATGGGGGAGGGGAGATAAAAAATAGCCTACGACCTAATCGACCTATTCTCAGACGTACCGAGTGTAGAGAAAAAAGTTTCATAAAAATCGGCCAAGCCGTTTCGGAGGAGTTCGGTAACAAACACCGTGACACGAGATTTTTATATATTAGATTTTCAGCTATCCCTATTTAATTTAATGGTTAGTTATAGTGCTTTGCGAGCTCTACATTTTGAGAATAAAATCTCAATTTTCAAAAAAAGTGACTTGACATGTTCTTCCGTTGACCACTCTGTTACACAAGAAATGTCTGCGAGGATTATTGTGAGATCGTTCAGTAGATAGTTTAAATTGGTGGCCTCGCCTGTAGATCATATTAATGTCCGGTAAGTATCTTGTAGGTTTCTATTAAATCGCCACGATCTCTGCACTCCTTTAAAGGCGTGAGTTTCAGCACCTGCAGTCTTTCTTCAATTTAAACGCAATCCCGAGCACAAATTCCGATAAACTCAGAAGTCCGGGCTCGAACTCGCCATTTTTTTGATGATACTAACACAGAAGTTTTATACTCCAATTCATTGTATTGTTTGAGGTGAAGTTAGGCGTTGCGTTCCGTCGGCGCGGAAACGGAAGCGAGCGAGCACGTGTCAATACGCAGCCGGGATACCCTAGGGATGCGACAGCCGATACTCGGCCAGTAAATATGATAATAATATTAATGAGTCCGGGTGTCCCACTGGTGGGCAAAGGCCTCCTCTCATTTTCCCCATTCATCCCGATTTTGAACGGTGTCCTTCCAGTCTCTTAGGCGTCGCCGCGATGCATCTTGTGATATCCAGTCCGTGACTATTTTATATTAGGCCACCGACTCAGATCCATGTGGCTGGCGTGGCTAATGGGTAATGCGTGTTTTGGAGCGCAGCGTAGTGTTTCGTATGCGGTCAAACCAGCCTCATCCCGAGCATTATTAGTATTATTTTTTTGTCAAAGTCAAAATATATTTATTCAACTTAGGCCATAACAATCATTTCATTTCGTGTATGTCAATAAATTTATCACCGGCAAGAAAGTCAACCACGCTAGCCACAATAACCACGCTTTAGCCTAGTTGGTATATAGTGACCCTGCCTAAGAAGCAAGAGGTCCTGGGTTCGAATCCCGGTAAGGGCATTCAATTGTGTGATGAGCACGAATATTTGTTCCTGAGTCATGGATGTTTTCTATGTATTTAAGTATTTGTTTATCTATATAAGTATGTTTATCGTCGTCTAGTACCCATAGTACAAGCTTTGCTTAGTTTGGGACTAGGTCGATTTGTGTAAGATTGTCCCCTAATATTTATTTATATATTTATTATTATTTATTATTTTCAAACAAATCTACAACGTTATTTAATTACATACCATAGGTACATCTAAAGTATTTAGGCTACTAAATTTTGAGTATATGAAGTGTTTCGCAACACTATTATTGTCAGCTGTTAAAAATGATGCCGCTACTTTAATAATATTATTATTTTACTAGCGAGTATTATACGAGTATCGTTCTTCGAGTAATACTTACTAGGTAATTTTCGAAGCAATCCTTGCTTCCGGCCGGTTTCCGATACGAGTTGTGGGCTTGGCTTTGTTTTAACAACTGATTGAAGCCTTTAGAAACTTGATGGGGCGAAAAATATATTTCGATGAAGTTTTTGATATATTGGTATAAGTAATTATTGCATTCATCCATAGTTGTCTCATTTAGTAAATAACTTTCTAACCTTAAAATGCATCAGTTTTAGCTAAAAAAGCTACTTTCTCGTAAATAAAGCTACCAGAGTCAACATTTTGGATACCACATTTACTTCCTGTCTGGAATTGCTATATTTATGAAACAAAATAGCTTTTTTAGCTAAAAAGAAATGCATTTTGAGGTTATAAATTTGTTTACTAAGTTAAATAAGACAAGTATGAATGAATGAAATATTTATATAGTGATGCACGAAATTTTCGAAAACCAATTTTTAAATGTATTTAACGGGTTCTGTTGAACATTTGAGTGTTTCTTGTTTCGACACAAAAGATTTCAGGGTTGATATAAAGTCTTAATTTTAATAAAGCTTTGTCTTGGAGTTATCGATTAATGGTCTCAAATATCATATCCTATATCCTAGTCATAAAACTCTTAAAAAAATTACGAATTAGTGACTATGTGAGTTGTAGTAAGTTGTAACCAAAGTTATCGACATAGCCCACCGCATTAGCACGCTGAAGTGGCAGTGGGCCGACCATATAACCCGAAAAACCGAAAACCGTTGTGGTAGATGAATTCTTGAGTGAAGACCACGGATCGGCCAACGTAGCGTGGGACGTCCTCAGACTCGGTGGAGCGATGATCTTCGCAAGGCGGCTGGCAAGAGCTGGATGAGAGTGGCCGAGGATCGTGCTCAGTGGCATGCCATGGGACAGGCCTATGTCCAGCAGTGGACGAGCATGGGCTGATGATGATGATGACTTTGTGAGATGTATACCTCGCAAGTTTTTCGAAATGGTCGATTATGATATTTTTTACGTTTCCAACTCAAAGAAGGAAACGACAAAAAAAAATCGTACGATTATCAAACCTGCTCACAAAATTTCATGGAAATCACTTGAGAAAAGCGACCTGTACGAAAGGAAAACACTTTTATCCAAGTTGAAATGGAGATGATTCGCTCTCGGTCAAAAAAACTTGCAACAAGATTTTGTTAGGCAATACTGCGGCGTGGTATGGTAAGTATGACACAGATGCAGGCACTATCTCTTTCTGCCACCATCTTATACAATTTGACAGAAAGAAATAGCGAATGCGATAGCAACGCTCGTGTGTCGGGCAATAAGCGTACCAGAGCCTTTTATTTGAGCCACATTTCGATGAAAAAAATTACATGCCCGGTGGGATCTTATACATAATTCGCTGTTTTAATTTGACAGTGACACAACTCAAAATTCTAGGGCATAACATTTTAAAATATGTCACTATTCAATTAAAGTTCAGTTTTAACGGCCCTTTTATTTTGGATTGTGTCACTATCAAATGTAAGCAGCGAATTGTAATCGCACACTCGCTTTTGAATGGAATCATTTAGAGGTTTCCTAAAACGTAATACAGATAGTTAATTAAATGTTACTAAGAGCCATGGCATCTCGCCAAAGCTGATCCAAGCTGGCTTCATGCTAGATTGAGTCGATCCTTTACTTAACGAGCCGATTTATCCAAATTCTACCTTAAGCCTGTCAAAACATGGTACAGTTTCAAACGAATTGAGAATCAAATAGGCAACCTTGTTAGTTTAAGCTAGAGAGAGCATGCGGTTAACCGCGTTGCATAGTGGGATATTTTAGAGTTATCTATACCTATTATAGGTAAGTAGTACCATTATACTAAATTAATAATCAGACAATGCATACCCTAAACTCATAGAGTCAAACGGATTATCAAAAAGCATAGGGGTGTACCTAGAAAATTAATTTTAAAACTGGCCGAAAATAAATGATGTAAACCTAAAAAAAAATAATACAATCGATTGTGGTTTACGTTCTTTTTGTTTTTTGTTGTTCTGGCTCACGCGGTTTGCGATATAAATAAATAAATAAATAAATATTAGGGGACAATCTTACACAAATCGACCTAGTCCCAAACTAAGCAAAGCTTGTACTATGGGTACTAGACGACGATAAACATACTTATATAGATAAATAAATACTTAAATACATAGAACACATCCATAACTCAGGAACAAATATTTGTGCTCATCACACAAATAAATGCCCTTACCGGGATTTGAACCCAGGACCTCTTGCTTCGTAGGCAGGGTCACTACCAACTAGGCTAAAGCGGTCGTTAAATATATTGCCACTTGGTGTTGTTTTATAGTTATTTATGATACAAGTGCGGAAAGTAGGCAATTCCCAACGAATGGCGGAGATCTAAACACACGAGCGAAGCGAGTGTGGTTTAGCCGACAAGAGTTGGGAATTTCCTACTTTCGACACGTATATCATACAACGTTTTACAATGCATTAAGCGAGGAAAAAAATTGGGGCTAAACATTTTCGGAAAAACATGTTGCGTTCGTATTTACCTTTCATTGAGGGAAAGTCTCGTAGGTGTTTACATAATTATTTGAGCATCGACTTAGTCGGCAGGAGGAATGTCACATTTGTGCTTGGTCAAGGACGTCAGGCGGCGTTAAGTCCGATGTAAATTCGTCTCCATTTTAATTTACTTAACGAAAATTAATTCACCGGACTGAATTCATGAACATTAATTTGGCGGGGTTTCATGACAGGCGCGGACGGGTAACCATGTTTGGTTCGTGTAACGCCATGCGCGCGCACTGAAAGCTCATTCGTTAAATTTCGATTGCGCGCGCATGATGTCGTACGGTCCGAAATAGACTCAAGGAATTATTTCAGTACTAAATTATTATTTTTTCAAAACTTTTGACGAAATTTAAATTTGTGTGTTTTAATACCTATTAAAACAATATGTTTTATTATTTTATCAGTAAATATTTACTAGGTTGCATCAAACATTTTCTTATTTGTGCAAAGCTGAATTATGAAGACACAAATCTTTAGTCTCATTGTTTTAAACACTAGTTTGGACACAAGTTTTTGAGATTTGGCAATTTAAAAAGTTACTTTTCCGCACGCGCGTGGAAAGTAAAATCCATACAACTTTTTTTCACACTTGCGGAAGTGTGCTGGGATGACTAACTTTCTATAGATATGTTGACACACGTCAAGAGGCACTTTCCAAGCATGTGCATTGTAAAATAAAAAGAATACGTGTGCGAGAAACGGATGTGACAACTGACAGTTACATTTTTTTCTTTTCCTGTTTGTGAGCTGTGGTATTCTATTTGCGGCCAGTTTAGTTCACAGGATATACAGATTTTTCGGAATAAACTCTTCTTTAAAATCTTTCTTAGGAATTCGTATTCAAACGCTGCTAATTTATTGGGTGCATGCGATCGCTGTTTGGAGCAGTCCGGTTGCAGATGTATCGAAAGAAGGACATAATAAATACAAATTTAGTGTCTCAAATATGACTGTGCGACCACAAATATACTTGTAAGCATGTTTGGGGTTAAATTTGGCGCTAGCATATTCTCTACCTTACCTAACCCCTATAAAACTCATCCCTATCATTTTTGCGGTACTATATTCGGAGCAGTCATCGCAAATCGTTACGTATCACTCGTCTATTGTGAAGGTCTGTTGAAGTGGATGACGCAAGTTGACCTATCTCGGGTAAAATTCGATTTTTGTCTAGGTCAAGTTTCCCTAAATCCGTCACTGTCGCATGTTGTCTTACGGTGGTTACATTGGATAGAAGCAAAAATGGTGACTTATGAAATCTCGATATTTCAATTGTAATGTGTCGATGATATTAAAAAACTGCACCTTACTCGCGTTATAGGTGGTACATCTTCTTCTAATCTACTTAATATACAAAAATCTTGTGTCACGGTGTTTGTTAATTTTGTTATCGAACTCCTTGACTCCGAAACGGCTTGACCGATTTTTATGAAACTTTTTTCTCCATATTCGGTAGGTCTGAGAATAGGTCGTAGGCTATTTTTTAATGCCTCTATTCTTCGCAGACGGAGTCGCGGGCAACGGCTAGTCTAATATATAAAAATCTCGTGTCACGGTGTTTGGTATCGAACTCCTCCGAGACGGTTCGATCGATTTTTATGAAACTTTTTTCTCCACATTCGGTAGGTCTGAGACTTAGGTCGTAGGCTATTTTTATACCCCTATTCGTCGCAGACGGAGTCGCGGGCAACAGCTAGTTTTAATATACTTATCTGTGGTAACATGTTATTGGTTCTTGAAACAAGGCAGATAAATGGACTATTTTCAATCTCCCGCGTTCTGTACGAGGTGTTTTAAAATGAATCACGAATGATTGAGGAATCAGTTGGAATATCCCTTTAAAGATTTATCAGTATTGAAACATGTCGACCACAGCATAAAAACCTGAAACCCATTTACAGGGGTGTTCTGACAAACAAAAATATTTATTCCAGATTCATTTTAAAACACCCTGAATGATTTTTCACGGAGCGTACTTAAGCAACATGGTAACACAGACTTTTGCGTCATACCAAGAGCATTCTAAAAATATAATTTATGCGAAACAATTTTACAACCTTGATCCCAGAAATTGAGTGAAATACCTTTTTAATACAAATTCAATAACGCTATGAAACCCTAAAACAACCGTTTGTTAAATTTTCATGAAAATCAAAGTCGGTTATAATTACTGCGAAGAAAAAAGCGTAATCCCGGAGGTGGTCGTTGTATAATTAAAGCAATTTTATGGGGAGCGGTGAAAAAAGGGCTTATTTTTGGCCTTTGTGTAAAAATGCGGTTTTATTTGAAGGTTACACGAAAAGAATATAGGTATGTCTAGTCACCTAAGAAACTTTTTGAGTTATAGCTGTTTGAAAGCTAGTCATCACGAACAATTACTATTGTAACCATTTCTTTTAAAGTGAAAAAAAATTCTGATATCCATATTTAATCCAATGGTAAGTTATAGTACCTTTCTACATTTAGAGATTAAAATCTGATTTTTTACAAAAGGTGACTAGACATAAGTATTCTTTCTGTGTACCCTTCATTTTATTAATCTTTCCAGGACAAAACGTATCCTATATATGTTAATCTAGAGGCCGTATTGTCTAAGGCCGGGGCCGCACTGGTAAGGCGACCGGCGACGCGACAAACATAGTTGATTTAGGGGCTGTTTCACCACTTTTCTTAAAGTTCGGATTAGCTTAATCATAACCTTATTTGAGAGATGGAATTAAAATTTCTGTTTCACCAGTCTTGATTAGCGCTAAGTGACGGACAAACTGTTTCTTAATGTGACCATAAGATCAGGTGGCATTTAGCATTTTTATCCGTCACATAACTTTTTAATTAGTTAAGTTTATATTTTTGTGGCCATGGTTGGAGAGCCCATCAGCCGGTTTCAGAAAAATAAATCAAAGTTTTTTTATTTTTTAAAGAAAGAAGTCATGCTAAATTGCATAAAATAATTTAAATATCAAGATTTGAATAAAAAAAAATGTAGGTACACTTTTAGTATGTAAAAATAAATCCAAAATTTCGTAATATTTTCTAATTATAGACTTTTTTCAGTGGCTCATTCGTTTGTTCTACCTGAACTTGTATATCGCCATTAAAAAAAAGTTTATCTGTCAAATGGTTTGGCGCCACTTTTCGATTCGTTTTACGTGATTTTATTTTTCTTTGTTATTGTTAACAAAGTATCGTAAATAAATACCGTTTTTGGATCAATTATAATGTTACACATTTGTTTATGCAAAAAAATAGATGTATTTAAAAATTATATAGTTAACGATTTCTTTTGATTTAATAATGAGTGACTCTTTGAACGAAAGTGTGCGAACAGGAACGCGTGGTCGTGAAATGCGACGTTGCCATTCCGACTTTTTGTTAAACCCACGATTAGTTAAGTGGTACTTAGCAGAATCATCGATAGTATCGATGGAGCTATATTTTCAAAAATTGAATTGAATTAAGTGGTACTTAGTTCGCACAGGACCGGCGTGGTGAAACTGCACAAACACTAGCTGACAGATTTGTCCAGTACTTAGTTTATTCATTGGTTACGTAACCAGCAGTTTGACAATAAGGTGGTGAAACACCCCCTTAGTCGCCGTCGCCGCTGCGGCCGCTACGGGCGCGCACATAACTCGAACTATGTTTGATTTAGTCGCCGTCGCGTCGCGTCGCCGGTCGCCTTACCAGTGCGGCCCCGGCCTAAAGCGCGGACGCTTGCCATCGCTTTGATCATCTCTTTCTGTCACCGTCTCTTACCGTTTGACAGAAAGAAATAGTGAGTACGATAGCAAGTGTCAGCGCGTCCGAGAACTCCTCCGAGACGGTTCGATCGATTTTTATGAAACTTTTTTCTCCACATTCGGTAGGTCTGAGACTTAGGTCGTAGGCTATTTTTATACCCCTATTCGTCGCAGACGGAGTCGCGGGCAACAGCTAGTTTTAATATACTTATCTGTGGTAACATGTTATTGGTTCTTGAAACAAGGCAGATAAATGGACTATTTTCAATCTCCCGCGTTCTGTACGAGGTGTTTTAAAATGAATCACGAATGATTGAGGAATCAGTTGGAATATCCCTTTAAAGATTTATCAGTATT
Source organism: Archips crataeganus (assembly GCA_947859365.1). NCBI lineage: Eukaryota > Metazoa > Arthropoda > Insecta > Lepidoptera > Tortricidae > Archips > Archips crataeganus. The sequence continues at coordinate 11,012,790 of OX402064.1, forward strand.
GAAACATGTCGACCACAGCATAAAAACCTGAAACCCATTTACAGGGGTGTTCTGACAAACAAAAATATTTATTCCAGATTCATTTTAAAACACCCTGAATGATTTTTCACGGAGCGTACTTAAGCAACATGGTAACACAGACTTTTGCGTCATACCAAGAGCATTCTAAAAATATAATTTATGCGAAACAATTTTACAACCTTGATCCCAGAAATTGAGTGAAATACCTTTTTAATACAAATTCAATAACGCTATGAAACCCTAAAACAACCGTTTGTTAAATTTTCATGAAAATCAAAGTCGGTTATAATTACTGCGAAGAAAAAAGCGTAATCCCGGAGGTGGTCGTTGTATAATTAAAGCAATTTTATGGGGAGCGGTGAAAAAAGGGCTTATTTTTGGCCTTTGTGTAAAAATGCGGTTTTATTTGAAGGTTACACGAAAAGAATATAGGTATGTCTAGTCACCTAAGAAACTTTTTGAGTTATAGCTGTTTGAAAGCTAGTCATCACGAACAATTACTATTGTAACCATTTCTTTTAAAGTGAAAAAAAATTCTGATATCCATATTTAATCCAATGGTAAGTTATAGTACCTTTCTACATTTAGAGATTAAAATCTGATTTTTTACAAAAGGTGACTAGACATAAGTATTCTTTCTGTGTACCCTTCATTTTATTAATCTTTCCAGGACAAAACGTATCCTATATATGTTAATCTAGAGGCCGTATTGTCTAAGGCCGGGGCCGCACTGGTAAGGCGACCGGCGACGCGACAAACATAGTTGATTTAGGGGCTGTTTCACCACTTTTCTTAAAGTTCGGATTAGCTTAATCATAACCTTATTTGAGAGATGGAATTAAAATTTCTGTTTCACCAGTCTTGATTAGCGCTAAGTGACGGACAAACTGTTTCTTAATGTGACCATAAGATCAGGTGGCATTTAGCATTTTTATCCGTCACATAACTTTTTAATTAGTTAAGTTTATATTTTTGTGGCCATGGTTGGAGAGCCCATCAGCCGGTTTCAGAAAAATAAATCAAAGTTTTTTTATTTTTTAAAGAAAGAAGTCATGCTAAATTGCATAAAATAATTTAAATATCAAGATTTGAATAAAAAAAAATGTAGGTACACTTTTAGTATGTAAAAATAAATCCAAAATTTCGTAATATTTTCTAATTATAGACTTTTTTCAGTGGCTCATTCGTTTGTTCTACCTGAACTTGTATATCGCCATTAAAAAAAAGTTTATCTGTCAAATGGTTTGGCGCCACTTTTCGATTCGTTTTACGTGATTTTATTTTTCTTTGTTATTGTTAACAAAGTATCGTAAATAAATACCGTTTTTGGATCAATTATAATGTTACACATTTGTTTATGCAAAAAAATAGATGTATTTAAAAATTATATAGTTAACGATTTCTTTTGATTTAATAATGAGTGACTCTTTGAACGAAAGTGTGCGAACAGGAACGCGTGGTCGTGAAATGCGACGTTGCCATTCCGACTTTTTGTTAAACCCACGATTAGTTAAGTGGTACTTAGCAGAATCATCGATAGTATCGATGGAGCTATATTTTCAAAAATTGAATTGAATTAAGTGGTACTTAGTTCGCACAGGACCGGCGTGGTGAAACTGCACAAACACTAGCTGACAGATTTGTCCAGTACTTAGTTTATTCATTGGTTACGTAACCAGCAGTTTGACAATAAGGTGGTGAAACACCCCCTTAGTCGCCGTCGCCGCTGCGGCCGCTACGGGCGCGCACATAACTCGAACTATGTTTGATTTAGTCGCCGTCGCGTCGCGTCGCCGGTCGCCTTACCAGTGCGGCCCCGGCCTAAAGCGCGGACGCTTGCCATCGCTTTGATCATCTCTTTCTGTCACCGTCTCTTACCGTTTGACAGAAAGAAATAGTGAGTACGATAGCAAGTGTCAGCGCGTTAGACAATAAGCGTACCTACTGTTAACGCCGATGTTTCCCGAGCGCGCGCGCCGACGTCGACTGCCGTGCCCTCCGCGCCACACACCGATATTCACCAGTGTCGAGAGCACGTCACGTATCGTAACGAAATAATAACTAATAACCAACTTGTTTGTATTGTGAAGTATATAATAAATTCGTGAAAAATCTATTGGAGTCAGATTAATAACCATGCAAACACCTACTGCAGGCTAATTGTCTAACTCCGTCGCAATGGCCCCTGCGTTAATTTTGACAGTTCTTGTATGGGCTGACAATTGGTATCAAAAACAACCAGCTGTCACAGCCATACAAAAACTGTCATTTCAAACCGATGCCGAGTGTTAAAAAAGTTACACAATTACCCTGCGGGTTATATAATATCTGTGTACCAAATTTCATCAGAATCCGTGAAACCAATAGTTTAGCGTGAAAGAGTAACAAACAACCAAACATCCTTCCATCCATCCATAAAAAGTTTCACATTTATATTAGTATCCATATCCACACTAATATTATAAATGCGAAAGTGTGTCCGTCTGTTACCTCTTCACGCTTAAACTTCTGATTAGGATGAAATTTGGTATAGAGATAGTTTGAGCCCCGGGAAAGGACATAGGATGCTTTTATCCCGGAAAACTGCATAGTTCCCCGGGATATCAATAAACGAATAAATAATGATTTAATCCAATAAGTAATTTATTATCTATTATTATAAATACAATTATACATTAATTTCTGGTCAATAAATAATTAAATTACAGCAACAGAGGACTAAATTCAGGAACGGCCCAATACGGTTTCCCAAGCTCAGCCCAAACCTCTCGCAAACCGGTGATTTTTGGCGTTCCTGAATAGCAGTTCATCCCTATCCTGTCGCAAACGATCGAATTACCGCTCGCAAACCGTGTTGGGCCGTTCCTGAATTTAGCCCCTGAGAGACACGTCGCGTCACAAGTATGTCGAACCTAAAGCTAACAATTACTACGGTAAGAGAACGAGAATGTAGGTATATCACTCCAAGACTGTTCAATAATATTTTTCCGGAAAGTGAGTCTGCAAATGTTTAAGAATAAAATTAAAAAAGCTTTTGCTACAAAATTTTGATTCGCAAAATTAAAATTGATATGGACTACCTAGTTAAATTATTGTACTCATAAAATAAAAACAGGTATGATAGTATAAATATTAAATAAGAATTTTATGGTATGCAAGCCGGGGCTCAAGTGTGTATGGTTCATGGCTCAGGGCCGTATGTATAATAATGTATGTATGGAATTCCCTGCCTGCGACTGTGTTCCCACAACACTACAATTCGGCCGCTTTCAAGTCTAGGGTGAATGAGCATTTACTAGGCAAGCGTGCTCCATCGTAGGCCTCATCTTCGCTTTCCATCAGGCGTGATTGTGGTCAAACGCAAGCCTATATAGTATAAAAAAAAAATGTAACAGCTATATAATATAAATTGTTTAGTTTTTTAATTAAGCATGGTAGGCACAACTGATGTTAAAGTGAGCGTAATATTCGCCAATAAACATCAAAGTTTGGCGAAATTAGTGATGTAACTAAAACTATGTACCTTTACGAGAATAATAAATAAAATTAAAAAAATCAAAAGTTGGCATTTTAATGATATCATTGAATTGAAATTATATTTATTGATAAACATCAATGAACTAAAACAATTACTTTGCTCACCCGCAATTGTTTGCATTGTTTTAGTTCATTAATATGGACCTCCGCAAAGTAACGCCTGATTCAATAAATGATAAACATCAAATATTATTTTTATTTTATTAGCAGTACGGCTGCTCACCGAATCTAAGATTATTTAAAAGCGAAAAAGTTTTTCGGGTGCGCCGGTGGGATTCGAACCCACGTCTCCTGGGTATGCGCGTATGATAAACATCAATTAATTATATACTATCCTACTAATAAATATTAAATGCGAAAAGTTGTGAAGATGTTTGGATATTTGGATGTTTGTTAGTCAATCACGCAATAACATCACAGATTACTATTGACATAAAACATCTATGGGGAATCGTGTTTTGATAGCTCTAAGTAAAGAGTGTGTCAATAGATTGGTCGCAATTCGGAAGCACTATGAGAATAAAATGATTGGGTAAGCGAAAACCACTAAGAACCTACGTGCATATAGGATATCTACAGAGTGTTGTCAAGTTGTCTGTGGCACGGGTAAACAGCTCTCATGAAGGTTAAGGCGACGCTAACAGGCGAATATTTTTATATGTTAAACTCTTAATTATACGTAAAACACAGACACTCTGCTCTCAATTACATAATCCGACGCTCTCTTGCCACTGCCAATGTGCCATTGTTACTGATTATGGCAAGAGACCGGTGGGAATGTCTAATGTCTAACGACCGCTTTAGCCTAGTTGGTAGTGACCCTGCCTACGAAGCAAGAGGTCCTGGGTTCGAATCCCGGTAAGGACATTTATTCGTGTGATGAGCACGAATATTTGTTCCTGAGTTACGGATGTTTTCTACGTATTTAAGTATTTATTTATCTATATAAGTATGTTTATCGTCGTCTAGTACCCATAGTATAAGCTTTGCTTAGTTTGGGACTAGGTCGATTTGTGTAAGATTGTCCCCTAATATATATATGTCACTGATTCCGTAGAAACTCGGTCGTGTGCTTTAGTGAATGGAGATACTAGCTCCGTCCCACGTCCGTGGAATAGTTAATCAAACTGGTGCAGCAGCAGAGGTGGCTGAAAAACTAAAGGCAAACAAAGGGTTTTTTTCTAGAAAAAGATGGAATGCAAACTTCATTTTGTTCGTATCGTTGTTATTTTTCAACAGATATTGATGATTTTACGTCATTCGTTTTATTTTCCATCCTTGTGTCACGTTGTCTTATTTTAGAGAAAATTTGTGTTCAATGTCCCTTATTAAGTTGAAGGATTTGTCACACTGAATGCGTTCTGCGGTCGCGGTCAGGTCAAATTCAACGCATCCCACATTATGTATGAACAACATTGTCAGTCTCTATATATTGCGCGTGCGTGCGATCTGACCGCGCGGACCGCACGGTCAGATCACATATCTATACAAATATATAGAGATCGACAATGTTGATCATACATAATGCGAGCTGCGGTCAATTTGACCTGACCGCGACCGCAGAACGCATTCAGTGTGACAAATCCTTAAGTATGTAAAAGTCAATATAACTTCGCTAGTGTTATCATGACCAACCCACGCCACGAAGAAATAACTAAAGAACACTAATCTCACTAATTAAGCACTAATGCTAAACACTAGCTTTATTAAGTGAGAAACGCTATGAATTATTTATATATATTTTATAAATTTTGACATAGGTATTATTAGCGAGAAAAATGTATAAAACAGTTAACAAAATGTTAGTTATTAATGAACTAAAACAATTACTTTGCTCACCCGCGACCTTACAATAGTTACGTTTATGCAAGAAATGTGCGTTCATGCAGTTCCTCCACCTCCACACTGTACGAACACACACAAATCACATAAACCCAACCATCACCACCACCAAGCTACACTGACGCGTTTTGAACTCAACCAGAGCTCATCTTCAGAGTTCAGAGTTAATTATTAGTTTAAACTTCTACGAAAAACTAATGTAGGTACCTAATTATGTGTATATCAGTTGGTATGAGTTTGATTTACTATAATTGAAATGAAGGAAAACATCGTGAGGAAATCTGCACACACCTGAGAAGAAATTCAATGGTGTATGTGAAGTTCCCAATCCGCACTGGGCCCGCGTGGGAACTACGGCCCAAGCTCTTTCACTCTGAGAGGAGGCCTGTACCCTGCGCAGTGGGACGTATACCGCGTGGAACAGAATGAAGAGTTTTTATAAAAAACGGGGAATTATTCACCCCAAGAGCTTTATTTTTCCCAATAAACTATATTAATATTCTTTACCGTTTACGAGATAAAGCTTGTTAAACTTTAGTGCAAAAATCCGCCTGTTTCAACCCTAGCAAGTTGATCGGGCAATGAAGAAGTGAAGTGAATGACATGTGTCATGTGCAAAGCAAATGTAAATATAAACTTTATAGCGGCAGGGTTGTCACCAATAATAAAACGTTTAATTTTCAATGTCTTTTTGTTTTACTTAACCTAGCTTTAAAATGATAATAAATTGATTGACAATTAATTAGATAAAACTATACATACGTTCACCAAATATCATAGTAAAGTGCCACCCGGTATATGCTGGGATGATGATGATGAGGGTTGATCCTGACCGCGTCTTCAGAATCATCCTGTATCTTGACATTTATTTATGCATGTAATAGTATAAAACGTGTGATCGTACACCCCTTAAGCTTCCCGGGAGCGTAAAAGCTTCTTGCCAATAAGCTACTTAAGGCAGCTCTCGATGAATCGGGCGCACTCAACGACTTGGGGCCTGCGGACCCTTAAAAAGTTACGAACACATTTTTGGTCCTTAAAACGTGGTATAAGCTGTTATGGGACATTTAGGAAGAGTTTAACCGAACAGTCCAATATTTTAAAAGGTTATGGGTTAAGGTAAAGGAAAAGACCCTCAAAAGGATCGAAAAAAGTTATAATCAAAACACACTTTATCATCATCTCGGCTTATGTAGGTTCTACTGCAAGGCTCCTCCAAGAACGAGAGGGCTTGGGGCGTAGTTTCTACGCGGGTCCAATGTGGATTGGGAACTTCACAAACTCCAATGATTTTTTTTCTAAGTGTGAGGCTTCCTCACGTTGATTTTCCTTCAACGTAACGCTCGCAGTAAATTTCAGATGTACAATACAATACAAATAGGTATTCTTTATTGAACACTAAAAACAGTACAGAAAAAGACAAAAATTTGCACTTTATCTCTTTTCCTGTTACACACATTAATTACTTACATTTTAATTGTACGGTTCACGCCACGCCAATCAATTGTCCTTTTGTCCCATGTGTAGGGTGTTTGTGTCACATTGGCGGCAAAAGGTTATGTCAGTAACATTCCATAATAAATCTTCTTTGAATGACGCCCCAATGGATTGTACAAGTCATTCGATGGTTTACAATGGCGAGCAAAATAAGGCTGACAAATTTTTGAGCAATTTTCCGAAACATTCAAGTGAATGTGATCTAAGCGATATGTAGGATGACATTTTGAACGCTACACAAAATTAAGATGTACAAAGTATTACGAGTATTAATTACGAGTGTTCTGAAAGGCTCCGCGTTGTCAAAATCGGAGCGATTTCTTTTTAATTTGAAGTTTATCAAAAATGTCTTTGTTTACATCAAACCGTTGCTATACCAATCCGTTTGTATAGTATAAAATATTCATATTTCGTATAGATTTACAGGCAGTCAAGCGTTACATAGATATTATAGCGTATTTAAGTATAGCGACACCTATCGGTCAGTAAAGAAATAGGCGTCCAAAACAGTGTTAATTATCGTAGTTTTTCTACGGTTCCGTTTATAGTTTTGTATTTAGACTTTTTTTGATCTGTCTTACAATGAATCTCGTCTCGCGTATGTAGCAGCCTAGTTTCTTCCCTAGTCAGCCTCCACAATTTCTTTTTCGGTACGGTGACGGTGTGCATCTGTCGGAGCAGGGCGACGATTCCAAGTAATGCGGCTACATTTGCTTGCTCTTCACCAGCTGTAAAATGAACACAAAAATTCTTAAATTTGTTGTCCTTAAATCCCTAAGGCGTTTGCTGATAGTGATAATGATAGTAAAATGTTGCCAAGTCAATCATAAAATAGAATCCTGAGCGAATCCTGGGTTGGAATGTGCGGGGGGTTGCGGGGCGGGGGGGTAATTTTTTTAATATCGAACTAAGGAGAGAGAGAAAATTAAAACTAAAATTAAAAACTAGACTTAAAAATAAAAATTATAAATAAAAAATTTGCCCCAGATCGCTGCCTATGGGTAGCGTGCCCAGAAGGCTGGCAGCATTGCCACGTTGGATGGCAATGCTGATCCTCTGTGCGAAGTATAACGCAGCCTTCTGGTCACGCGTCGCGTCGACCAACCGCTCGGAGCATTCCCTGTAGACTCTGTGGGCGCTTCCTCCCCAGGGCCCCAGTACGAGACAGCGCTACGCCGCAGAGTTATTTGCTTTCGTAGCTTGCTCTACGAATTGCTACTACGTGGAATGAATGCCTTGTATTTGTATATATATAACTCATGGAACAAATAAAATTGATAGATTATAGGCCATCAAAAGTAAGAGTAAACAAATTGGCTGCGCCATTTATGTTATTTATTTATTTTTAAGTTTATTGAACGCACAAATAACACGCATAACTCGAACGCACCCTTACACTCTGGCAACACATCCCTCCTTTCCCATCCCGCTACCAGTGTGCACCGAATTTCGAATAAGAAACAAATGACTCGCGAGTGACGCTATAATTTATAACGCAAAATTAACTTTATTTACTCCAAACTTGTGAAAAACTACGAAAAGTGTGAAGTGTCGTGTTGGTGAACGTTTTTATTGTAAATAATAACTTTTGTGTTGTGTCGAATACGAACACCACTGAAGAAACTCAATGCTGGAGACAAGCATTACATTCCGGTGTATCAAGGTATGTCCTGCCCCTCCACAAATTAAAATAAGAAAAGTCAAATAACCAAAACCTATAATTCTTATCTATCTGTTTGTTTGTTTATCTGTCAGAAACTATCTCATAAACGGGTCCAAGCATCAAATATAAATTAATAAGATATATATACTAAGGGCTTGGATCTCTAGCAGCTGTAAAAGAATAAAGTTTCCGAGTTTTTACTATAAAAAAATCAACCTTTTTAAAGCGTATTTTCATTCAGAAATTAAAACTTAAAGGATACTTCCCGTCGAAATCAATACAGCCTCACAACGCATGAAAAAAATCCGAACATAGAAATACAATGAAATAATAGTTAATTTTGTTTTGCCGACTTTAAATTTATCCAGAACCCTCAGAGTCGGACTTGCACTTAACCGGTTTTACAAACAACAGTTTTAATTAAAAAATATCTCGTTGTTTAATGTTACGACTGCGGTTATTTTGTCCGCCAGTTTTCAAGAACAAGGTGCGCTGTCATGTCGTGACCAAACCGTTTTGCGAACCTTTTCTACTACTTAAGGGTTTAATTTAAATCTTAATAAACAACCATAATTAGGGTTCTTTAACACGATTCGTAATCGCTGACCCTGCTGCGCGATAAGATAACATAAAATAGCAAACTTGATCTTATCGCAATGATTCAAGACCTGAGAGGCGTTAAAGTTTAACAAACGTGGTTTGAAATCTCCGCAATGCTTCTTCGAAAAATATTCTTCGTTGTGAATATTAGTTACCAATCAAATTATGAGTACAATAGTATTGCCAGTTGTAAATACCATATGCCACAACAAACCGGGAGCGCGGGGCGCCGACAGTGCGTACCCAGCGCGGTCAATAACACTGAATCAAATACGGGGTGCCGCGCTGCCGTGTGAGTCACCGTATATTTGATTCAGTGTTTTAGAGAGCGCTGGGCACGCTCCGTCGGCGCCCACCATTCCCGGTTTGTGGTGGTCTTTATAACTAATATTTTCAGGACTTAATCACGAACTAAATAATTGCTGCAATTAAATAATTGCTGCAATTAAATAATTGCTGAAATTACCTCGACGTGAAATCGGAGCAAGAAAGAACCTAAAGTCGTCGAAATAGCTCGAAGAATCAACTCAAATGGCTGTAAGTATGGGCGCACACGTAGAACTGATGGCCGACGGGGCCGAAGAATAATAAGAAAGGTTCTCGAATGGCCCCCACTGACCCGAAGACGCAGTGTAGGTAGGCCTCCAACAAGATGGAGCGACAACCTGCTTAAGGTTGTGAGAGCGCGTTGGTTGCGGATGGAGCAGGACCGGTCTGTTTGGCGAACCTTGGGGGAGGCCTATGTTCAGTAGTGGATGTCATTCAGCTTAAATTATGATGATGATGAAGCGAAAAAAATAGGTACTTAAAAAATCTTTGTTAGAATTTCCATTCGTCGATCCGATCACTACGTGTAGAAGGAGGTGAAATTCGACTTGCAATATTTAAAAACAACATTACATTACGAACATTGCAAGTTAAATAAAAGCTTATAACTGAAAGCCGCTAAAACAAACAACAAAAACATTTTGAACTAATCTGTTTTACAGTTTTGATTAAAAACAAACAAATGAATTTCTCCGGCACTATCTCTCGTTTGATCACAGAAGCAATCTAAATTGCGAGAAAGAAGCTTAGACAATCCGTCAAATTGAAAAATAGCAGAGTGGGCGAGGAGCCCGGACAAACAGACTTAAGAGAGGAAACCACATTATGTTTCATTTAGATCCATCTCCACAACAGAAGTAATTTATTGAGACAAAGATATCTTATCTTTTTATTAGCTTGCAGTACGTTTTAGGTTGGCGGCGCATTTAGAAACCCTACGTGACTGAACTTTCGGTCGGGAAGTTGTTTTACGTCTCGATCATTCTCCAGATTTATGCGTTTTTTTTGGAAAACGAATTGAGCTCTCTGGAGATCTGACATAATTAATACCTGTTCGTTATTTTCAAGATCAGTGCTGAAAAATCCGGTGAAAAATCACATTGGAAAGCCTAAGCCTTAGCCGATGACAGACAGTGTTTTTTAAACATAGATCTAAAAATAGTTTGTAGAAAATAAATTTTACCGCTAAACTTTGGATTAATTATTTCGTGTTTTATAATACGATTTTCCGGATATTATGAACCATTGAGGGTTCCCCATAAAGGCTCATTGTGTCGCGGTTGATCGCTGCGGGAATCAGGGCTGGCGAGCTTGATACGCAATTATCCATTTTCACTTGGTCTTTCGCTTTTTTTTTAAAAAGGTTTTAATACAGGCTCGCCTCTAAACCTTTCAATGCTAATAATAAACACGCTGTCCACTACCTTAGAATATTTTTTTGACCAATTTTTACTAAATTATCCTTCAGTATCTACATTCTTAATTTGACCGGTGTTATTTTAAAACACATGTATGCATGTATGTATGCATGTAGATAAATTTGATAAGTCATCAAACAATAAATGAAGGCCAATCAATAATATCAAAATGAACTTGCTATTAAATCTCTCTTATTATTCTTTATTGTATTTACGTTTCAAACATGGGCATTACAACACATTGTGCGGTAGCAAAAATAAGGCCGTTTTAAGCCGCAAGTACCCTTCGGTTTAGGCTTTGATTTGTTCCTTTTCATGAGAGAAAAGGATTTAAAACGCTCTCAATGCTCGAGTGATACGAAAATTACTTTGTACGCCTTGTTGCCTTTTTAAAATACAAGCGTTGATATATTTTTTTGGTATGTTTATATTTTTAATGTTTTTCTTAACTTTTCAATATTGAAGAGAGAGAAAGTAAAATATCCATCGTCAAGTTGACAACCCTAAAAACTTTCATTGAACTACTTGGACGCGGCAGGTCTTTGTCGGCGTCAACTTTTTGTTTGACATTTGAATTTTTTAAATTCCTTGCACAATTTCTTGCACAGAGGTAAAGGAAAAAGCCATGATGCCTCCGGGCCCGAGCTAGAAGTATGGCTTGCCAGTATATAAAGCTTTTTCCATACCTGTCACCATTCTTTTGTTATGAAAGTTTTTGTTTTAGCGACTTACGTAGTGAATATTGTGCCTGGGAAAAATTTTAGACGTTCTTTTATAAATAATTCATTACAGAAGAGTTTTGAATATAAAGTCTTTGGTGAGAATAGTTTAAGTTTTCCAAATATTCTGAGTTTTCCCTTTCTTCTAAGGGTCATTTAACACCATCTCCGGCTTATACACGTTTCATTGCAGGGCACAGGCGTTCTCTAAGATGGAGAGGATTTGGGCTGTAGATCCCATGAGGGCTAGTGCGGATTGAGAACTTCACACGCATTGAATTGCTTTGCACGTCTATACAGCAGGCTTAACGTTCCTGACGCTTGCCTTCGCAATCACTATTTCTTTCTGTCAAACGGTACACAATAATGACAGAAAGAGATGGTGAAAGCGAAGGCAAGCGTCAGAAGCGTTAGACAATACGGCCCCAAGTTTCCTTCGCCGTAAAATTCCGGTTTTCATAACCTGCTTGCGAAGCCTGAGGCCATAGGTGAAATTACCAGGCTATCAGCTTATTAAGTTAAATTATTATCCTTTCAGCCTATATACATCCCATTGCAGGGCACAGACCTCCTCTTAGAATGAGAGCGCTTGAGCCGTAGTTCCCAATCGGGCCCAGTACGGATTGGGAATACACCATTCAATTTCGTCTAAGGTGTATGGAGGTTTCCTCACTATATTTTCCTTCACGTAAAGCTCATGGTAAAATTCAAATGTAATTTCGCACGTAAATTGCGAAAAACTCAGAGGTGCAAGCCTGGGCTTCGATCCATGATCATGGCGTGCTTGAGAGGCCATAGGTTAAATCACTAAACTACATTTTTAACCCCTACGCTAAAAGAGGGGTGTTTTATGTTTGACCGCTATGTGTTTGTCTGTGGCATCATAGCTCTTAAACTGGTGAACTAATTTGGATGCGGTTTTTTTTTTAATTTGAAAGCTAGTTTTTTGGCGATGGTTCTTAGATATGTTTCATCAAAATTGGTTCAGCCGTTTCAAAGTTGTCAGCTCTTTTGTTAGCTCTAAGACGCATAATCGGCATTTACTTTATTTTCAAACATAGTAATTGCGTTATGGGTTTAAAAAAAAATATAGTTAGTTATTATCTTATAATACAGGCAGCCGCCGTGACGTATGACTCCGGGAAGAAGGGCTACGGATTAGCCGTGTCAAGTTAAACTCGTTTTAAGACGTGAGTGATCCGTATATTTTCACTATGAGTGAGTCTCACGGTAGTTTCATGTTTAAAGTATAGTTATCTATCTATCTTTATAAATAAAAATGGATCACCCGAAATGTATGTATGTGCATAACTTCCCATCGACTGCATAAAATTGGATATTTTTTTTTGGGTTCGTAATTATAATAATAATAATAATAATTTATTTCGGAAAACATGTCCATAGTTGTTAGTAACAAGGTTGCTTAGAACTACAGTTAGTAAACATAGAACATTAGTTCATATTAAAATCATAAAACCATTACATTAACAATGTCACAAATAAAATAAAATAAAATTCAGAATCAAAACTTCGAAATAAAATAAATAAAAATAACATTGCAAATTAAAACTTAAAATAAAAAAAAATTGAAAATTAAAATTGGAATTTGAAATTAAAAATTTTAAAATTTAAATAATCATGATTAAGAATTAAAATAGAAAATTAAACAATTGCAAAAATAAAGAATTTTAAATAAATAAATAAAACAATAAAAAAAAAATTACGAGGACTAGGTTTGTATGAAAAAAAATCAGCGGGGCGGAAGTTAATGAAAGCCTTTAAAACAACTTTCAGTGATAAATGAAGTCAGGTATTCTATGGAGCTTTTCTCTTGTAAACCGTTTCACACTTGGCCAGCTTCGGCGTGATTCGAGCGCTTTTCATCGGGGGTTGTGTAAGCTCTATTGTTCATACTTTTTGTGGAAAGATCTACGAAAAGTTTGTTTAGCACTAACATTGTTAGCAGGTCCATTGAGGCAAAAAGTCGATTTCTCGCTTCACGAGACGGTTTTTCTTAATAAAGATTTGAAAATTTGTTCGATTAAGCTTTAAAGAAAAATGGTTTGCTTGTTTATTACGGTTTACGTAAAGGGCTCAAATTTTTTGTGCGGGTGACGTAAACATTTATTAATTCATTTGGGGGCCAAAAGATTAAAGAATGGCGTCCCCGGACCGGAAGACGCAGTGGTAGGTCTCCAACAATATCTATATTGTTATTGCGACGACCTGGTTACGGGAACGCGTTGGGTGTGGATGGCGCCGGACCCATGTTTGTCGAATCTTGGGGAACGCCTATGTTCAACAATGAACGTCTTTCGGCTGAAATGATGATCATGATGATGAATAATTAAATATAAAATTGATTGCAGGCTAGTAGTAATTATCTAAAGCATACAAGGGTTAAGGGGCGCTTCTATTGCGGTGATGTGGAGCATGTTAGGTCCATAATCGACCAATCGGCAAATAGATTTCAATGAATCAACATCAACATCTCAGCCTATATATACGTCCAATGCAGGGAACAGAGACCTGTGCCCTGTAAGTAGACACTTATGCCTTATTGCTCGGTACCTGCGATCAAGCTTTAGGGCCGCAGTTCCCATGCAGGCTCAATGCGGCTTGGGAACTTCACACACACCATTGAATTTCTTCATAGGTTTTCTCACGATATTTCCTTCAGCGTAAAGGTCAATTCAATGGTCAATTCTGCACTGCTCTGCTTGAATGTTTGCGCACCTGGGAAAAACATTGTGAGGAAACGCTTGCGATTAAATTCGATGGTGTGTGTGAAGTTCCCAATCCGTACTGAGCCTGCGTGGGAACGACGGCCCAAGCCCTCTCAATTTGAGAAGAGGCCTCTGCAGTGGGACTTATATAGGTTGGTATGGAACTTTCAGGGCCCCTTTGAGGTCGGGCGACGTGGGTATGGGCCTCGTGTGCCCCTTTGGGAAAAACGGGACGGGATTGGTAACAGGGAATAATCATTTACCTAATCTCTCAAACAGACGTTCCGAGCGTCTCTTCTAAGAATCAGATTAGCCTAGTTCCTTTAATTTTTCAAGAAACAATTTCCCACCTCCCTAAACCAATTATGGGAGATAAAAGGTTTATGGAACTTCCCTGTCATTATTTTGCTTTTTAATGGCTTTGCTTTTTATATCTTTGGGGAAATTGAATGATTAAAAGATAACGACTTTTGGCATTTTTGCTGTAGGTTAACAGGTAACTGGCACGCTGTCAATATTAAAATTAGTGTGACAGGGGTCTGTGGGTTTTATTATGAAAGTATTCGTAAAAATGAAAGAAAACAACAAAAATGTTGGAGTGCGCTTACATTGAGCTTTACGGTGAAGGAAAATATAGTGAGAAAAGTTTTGCTCACACCTGCTAAGAAATTCAATGGTGTGTGTAAATTTCCTAGTCCGTACTATGTAGTGTTGCCTATCGCCTATCGGCTGCCAAACGCGCACTCAGCCGCCGCGACGTGTGGCTCCGGAAGAAGTGCTACGGCTTAGCCCGAAACATATCGAGCTAAACTTGATCATAGACGTGAGTTATCCGCATTTTTGTACTATGAGATTAAATTATTATATGTATAGTGTTTATTTTAACAGTAACCTACTGTTCTACTGATCTGTGCACAACTAAACGAACAATTTTCTACGTGATGCTCGAACTTGGCCAAATTGACTTATGTAGCGCTGCTCAGCAACTTCAGTTGAACTCCATCCCGAATAGTTTACCCAAAGGGGAAGCACGAGTTGGAAAAACTTGCACATTGCATTTACTTCAAGGTTCGTCAGGGTACCTACCTACCTATAATTCATTTAATTCAGAATTAGAAACCACAACAACATTATATTGCGGCTCGTGAACTGTAATCTCTTTACAATTTGTACTAGAGTAGCAATTGACGACACGAAAATAAAGTGACATGAAAACAATTTTATTTTGCGGCTCCCAGACTATTGTACTGTACTATCTGCTAGGTAAGAAATAGTTGACCAGACGCAATATAATGTTATTGTGGTTTCTAATTCTAAATAAAATGAAGTATACCATCTTACTAGCAAATTATATCAAGCAACTAGGGCTGAATTAGGGTGACCAGATCTGATTTCCGGTTTTACGGGACATCTGCATTGAAAATACGGGATTCGGGGTTAAATAAAACACGGGACAGGCCATTCATTTATTTTTAACACAATTAACATTCATTTTTTACTACTGAAATTTGGCTTAGTCATTAAATCAACCTACACATTGCTAAATTTCTTAGTGAAAGACTTTAAAAACACAACAATTTTTATATTATCTGGAAAGGAAAAAGTGTTCATCGCTGTGTGCAAGAAAACAAGTATTGTTCGAATAGGTATTTTTATCATTATGAATGAATGAATGAATGAATCGTAAAATTACTGGACAATGTACTGTCCCATATTAGTCTCGCCAAATTACGGGACAGTGAAAAATTCGTGCCTGAAATACGGGACAACCCGTAAAATACGGGACATCTGGTCACCCTAATGGATCCACATTAGTATCATTTTAGTGTATCGTATATGTGTCCCGTTTTACCAGCGAGTATCATAATCATTCGATCGGATTGAAATCGTAGTAGCCTACTGGTTCGACCTATGGTCTCTAAAAAAGAGTGATGTGCTCGAATCGAAAAGGGCCCAAAAATATGGTCTACCACCCTACGGTTGAAGTTCTTAGCACGTCATGACACAATGAGGTCGATTGTCCCTTGCAATAATATGATGACAGTGACTAATGACTTCATCCAGTTAGAATTTGAGTTTAGAATTACCTGTCACACAGGCGGGGAATTCTAAAGCCAATGTCAATGCATGGGACGCTACAATCTGGCTGTCTTCTAATCTAGGGTTAATGGACATTTGCTACGCAAGCGTGCTCAATCAAGGCCCAATTTCAGACTACATCTGCGCCTACCATCAGGCGAGATTGCGTAATCCCTATCTGTGTGTGTTTACACTGTGTCTTAAAATTCGAAATATTTAAGGAGATATAAAGAAGAAACTTACCCATAGTTTGAATAAATATCTCCGTAAATGTTTCCAGGATTTTTTAATTTTTCCAGGATTTTTTTGACGACCGGATAGCCTAGTTGTTATAGAACCTGACTACGAAGCTTGAGGTCCCGGGTTCGATTCCCGGTCGGGGCAGACATTTGTGTGAATAATACGAATGTTTGTGCTCGAGTCTTGGGTGTTTAATATGTATTTAAGTATGTATCTATCTATATAAGTATGTTTATCCGTTGTCTAGTACCCATAGTACAAGCTTTGCTTAGTTAAGGACTAGGTCTATTGGTGTCACTCAATTCGCGCTGAGCCCGCGTGGGAACTATAGCCCAAGTCCTCTTATTCTGAGAGGAGGCCTGTGTTCTACAGTGGGATGGGAATGACCTATAACTGAAACCAAAAGCATTGGCAAACACATTAATGTCCTTGAATGGTGGCCACGTACTAAACGCAGAGTGAGTAGGCCCTCCACCGACGCATCAGCACGCTGAAGTGGCAATGGGCAGGCCATATAACCCGAAGAACCGATAACCGTTGGGGTAGACGAGTTCTTGAGTGGAGACCACGGATTGGCAAACGTAGCGTGGGACGTCCTCAGACTCGGTGGAGCGATGATCTTCGCAAGGCGGCTGGCAACAGCTGGATGAGAGTGGCCGAGAATCGTGCTCAGTGGCGTGCCATGGGAGAGGCCTATGTCCAGCAGTGGACGAACATAGGCTGATGATGATGAGTAGGTGTCAGATGGACGCGGACTGCGTAAGACCGGTCATTGTGCCATGGGGAAAACCTATGTCCATCAGTGGTGGTGGTTTTCTTGGTTGTGGGTTCAGTTACGTTTGCATTGGTTATTTTCGTTTTTTATGCGGAGGGAGGGAGGTAAAAATTGAATGAAAAAGCATTTTTCAACCAATACAATACATACACAAATTACTTTTATAAAAAGAACTTACAAACATCACTTGAGGGATACAGATAAAATTAAACAAATAAAGCATAGGACTGGATATGGAAAGAGGAACATTCTATCCTAGGGAGCACGGTTATAAATGACCTGCCTGATGAAATTAAAAACTGTGACACATTAGGCATATTTTTGAGTAAACTTAGAAATAATATTAGTGTTAAGATAAATTAAATGTTACGATTAGCTAGAAAATCTTGTTTAAGATATTATTGTCTAATTTTAAGCTCATTGTAAGTGAACATTGTTCTTTATGAGCAATAAAGTCTTTAAATCTTAGTAGCTGTTTCGCATACTTGACCTCACTACTTAGAGGAGCAAGATAATTCCATTTATTTCAGTTTAATGTTGTCAGACCGACCCCCTTTTAATTCGTCATCTTGACAATACACGTAAGCAAGGGGCGGGTTATTTTCGTCGCGAAGTAAATAGACGATTAAGATTCTTCTCACGCTTTGGAGCGCCCTACAGCACTGCGTTGACGAGGCCCGATTATCATAATGCTGATAAGGCTGCGGTTTTTGCAAAGCGGCGCGTACGCGAATAGTTTTTAAGACCTGTTCTATCTCTTGGCCTCTCGCTTGGTACCAGGTCATCGTTGTTTTTGGGATACTTATTACATACGTGTTACATAGACTATCTAAAACATTGTATTTCTTGTCATCCTGTACTGCAAATTATTGAAAAAAAAATCCGGCGTTTTTCGGTGGTGGTCGAGACCCGAATCCATTGAAAGTCGACACTAAAACGTAAAGTGCACATGTCAAAATCGGCCGTTGGGGCCGAAAAGTTCTCGAATGGAGACCATGGTCTGGCAAGCGCAGCGTGGGACTTCTATCAACGAGATGGATGGATGATTTGGTAAAGGCCGCAGGTTCAAGGTGGATGCAGGCCTTTGATTGGTCTTTAATACTGTCCTGACTAGGTTAGGGTTGAGGAAAAAGATAAATGAAATAACGTTTGATAGAACTAGATATTATTATGTCTTTAATCACTGATCACCACAAATTTCACCATATCTGTAGATACAATTCATCATCACCATCATCATTTTCGGTCGAAATACGTCCACTGCTGAACATAGGTCTCCCACAAGGTTCGCCAAACAAATCGGTCCTGCGCCATACGCGTTCCCGCAACCTTAAGCAGGTCGTCGCTCCATCTTGTTGGAGGCCTATCCACTCCGTGTCTTCCACTTATACTATTAGTATAGTTACAATGATCCGGGACCAGACGGGGCACACAGTTAGTATCACGCGACGTCGGCGTCCCCGCCAATGCTCTACTCAGCCAAAATAGCTGACATATTATAGTTGTCGTAGGTAGGAGTATGGCCACACCATTTCCAACCGTAATGATTGGGTATCATTGAGGAAGGCCTATGTCCAGCAGTGGTCGTCCTACGGCTGAAATGATGATAATGACGTCATCTCGAAGCGAAATATCAGCATGTAAAACGATACAGCCTGACATTCATGCAATGAAATAGCCATATTATAAGCGCGTTTTATCCTTTAAGCACGTCACACTTGCCAGCAATCATACCACGACGCAATTTGTCTGATGTTGCTATAAACACTGCAGAGAGATAATTACTGTGTTTAATTCTAATTGCTGAGACTGTCGCTAATTGGCTTGAGATCGTGATACAGCGCGATACTCTCGATATAACTTAGCGTTGGGGTTGGTTGTAATGTAAAGGGTTTTATTTCAAACAAGCAAGTGAAGTGAGTGAACTGAAGTGGCAATATGGGCTGGTCACGTTTGCCGTAGAGCTGACAATCTTTGGAGCAAACGTGTCCGGAGTGGAGACCACGTTTGGGAAAGCGTAGAGTGGGACGCTCTGCGACACGTTTGACTGATGACCTTAGGAAGACAGCTGGCAGCGGCTGGATGAGGGAAGCCCAGGATCGCGAGTGTTGGCGCAATATGAGGGAGGCTTACGTCCAGCAGTGGACGACAATGGCTGTACATAGGATAGAAGTGAACCCGTGAAAGCCGTGGTAGCCTAGTTTGATTGTGGCCTCTCATTCAGAGGGTTTGTGAGTTCGAACCCGGGCTCGCACCTCTGAGTTTTTCGGAATTTACGTGCGACATTACAATTGAAATTTTTCATGAGCTTTACGGTGTAGGAAAACATCTTAAGGAAACTTCCAAATTTGCTTGCCTGTGAAGAAATTTAATGGTATGTGCGTGAAGTTCCCAACTGGGTCCGCGGAATAAAGGGCTCAAGCCCTCTCATTTTGAAAGGAAGTCTGTGCCATGCAGTGGGACGTATAAAGGTGGGGATGGTGAAGTGGGTAACCGGATAGTAAAGTATAGATACATTACCGAGAGCGTGGAATTACATATGTAGTGGTATTGTGAGTTTATAGGCATTCCAATTTAGTGAGAGAGAGACTCTCTCCAATGCCTATAAACACACAATACAACTACATATGCAATTATTCCACGCTCTCGGTAATTTATCTATAAGTGAGTCTTACCCATGAACACATGCGATATCAAAGGATTGCTGATGCGTTGCCGGTCCAGAGGGCGAAAATGGAATCCCTTACTAAATAGTGAATTGTTCAATAGCCTTCCCATTCTCACTGACTTAAAGTCCACAAATAGTGTTAACTTGGTTAAACAACGACTCAGGGTTTATTTGTTAAGTGTTTTCATGATATACTTTAATGATTTTATTAATCAGTTAAAATTACTTGGAAGAAATAGTGTACTTATAATAATGAGTATAAAATTATACAACATGATAATAAAGAATAGAAAACTGATGAAAATGTATTAGATTCCTTCAAACATTGCATGCCAATGACATTTACGATGAAAGTACGCCATTGTTTCACCTCTTTTCATTAATTTTGTGCTTAGCACCTTTTATAGCTTAAACAGATACATTTTTTTAAGTATTGTAAGAGCTAGTAGCTATATAGCTACTAGCTCTTGCAATGTCTAAGAAAAAAAAAATAATAACAAATTTATTTCAGACTAGGTCCATATTTTGTTAGTTGTTTACAAACGTGATACGTGATACTTAAAAAAAATATCTCGTTTCGTTTTGAAATCGATTATCATGCAAACGATGCCGCGAGGCCAAAGCCGTTTAAAAAAACAATACCGGTAAATCGAGTGAGTTTTTATTTCAGACATGATTCCCTAGCTTTACTTATTTTACATATGCCCTCAACCTTTTTAATGAAAAACAGCCTGAAATTCAGTTAAATAAAATTTAGGTTTCATAATATTAGAATAACCCTCATTTTTGCATAGAATTCTTTTGGGAAACGAACCCTGTTAATAAGTTTTTTTCTAGAACAATATACAATAACTTTTTAAAATTAATCTAAAAATCAGATATTTTTGCGTAAGAAACTGTATTAAAACTTTTTTATGCAGTGCTAGTCAGGGATTAGATTGGATGTAACTTGTAAGTAGTGTCTGTACGTACAATACATACAGTAAAGTGCAATGTAATGCAATACAACGCAATACAATACGACGACTTTTTAATGAACAGCACATAATAATATTTCAGAAAAAAGTACTTTGAGAAGAGTTAAAAGGCAAGCTGGAC
The DNA here is from genome assembly GCA_947859365.1 of Archips crataeganus. Classification (NCBI taxonomy): domain Eukaryota; kingdom Metazoa; phylum Arthropoda; class Insecta; order Lepidoptera; family Tortricidae; genus Archips; species Archips crataeganus. The sequence continues at coordinate 11,034,000 of OX402064.1, forward strand.
GGCCTCGTAGCAATAGAGCGATCTCTTCCAGGCAGTAGGCTGCAGACTGTCTACATAGGTAGGAAATTTTAATACACGTTATATCCGTAGATTATTTATATACTTTAGACAACATCGCATAAGTACAAAGAAAGAAAGAAGTTGTAATTTATGCCACTATTCCTCAATGATTGGCCTTATAAAATGCCAATACATCAATGCCAAAGTCGTTAAATGCCTTTAATATTAAATCGTAAAGTAATTGAATTGAAAGAGTGAGATTGAAATTCCTATGGATCTAGTTCGTATCTTATTGCTTAGAAAACTATTGCACTGGACACCTCCCGTTTGTTGAACTACTCTGGTATTTATATTAGAATTTGAAGTCTAGTCAGATAAATTTAACGATCGGGTAGTGCAGTGATTAGAAAACTTGGCCACGAAGCTTGAGGTCCCGGGGTAGATCCCCGGTCGGGATATTTACATATATATCGAAAATAAGAACGTTTGTGCTCGAGTCTTGGATGCTTTAAACATGAAACTACCGTGAGACTCACTCATAGTGAAAATAAACGGATCACTCACGTCTTAAAACGAGTTTAACTCGACATGTTTCGGGCTAATCCGTAGCCCTTCCTCTCGGAGTCGCACGTCACGGCGGCTGCCAAACGTGCACTGTGAACGTGCTGCGAAACGGTGAGTGTGAGCGAACCTTTACAAAGTGATGTGGTTAGTGTTGTGTGCTACCCTACTTTTGACAATGACATTAAAAGTGATGATGAAAACGGGGGTAGTTGTGTGTCGCTGTCAGTTGCGTCGAGTAGCCGCGCGACCAGGGCGTTAGCACGTAGTGCACGTTTGGCAGCCGCCGTGACGTGCGACTCCGAGAGGAAGGGCTACGGATTAGCCCGAAACATGTCGAGTTAAACTCGTTTTAAAACGTGAGTGATCCGTTTATTTTCACTATGAGTCTTGGATGTTTAATATGTACTCTATATAAGTATGTTTATCCACTGTCTCTAATAATTAACAAAAGACACCATTGCCCGGCGCTCATGTATTTTACATTACTACAAATTTGCGTAAATTATAAAATCATGGGTCGATTGACACCAAGTGACCTAGTTCCAAAACCTAGTTCCAAAACAAACAAAGTTAGTACTAGACAGTGTCTAGTACTAATTTTGTTTGTTTTGGAACTAGGTCACTTGGTGTCAATCGAATCGACCCATGATTTTATAATTTACGCAAATTTGTAGTAATGGAAAATACATGAGCGCCGGGCAATGGTGTCTTTTGTTAATTATTAGCAAGTTTTAGGTTTCTCATTTTTAAAAATGAAAGTACTCGTATGTTGAAAGCCATGGTATAATTAAAGAAAGGGACCAAATGTTTCTTATTAAATAATACCATATTGGTTAAGGGGGTTCTAAGTTGGGTAGAGCGGCACCGTCGTTGAACTGAAGGAAATGATTTGTGGATCTGAATCTGTGCCAAGTCCTACGGATATACCTACCTACTTGTGGCTCAGATTATTCATCATTTAAAGACGATAGACGTCCACGCACGGCTGAATAGTCTTAGCCCAAGGTTCGCCAAACAGACCGGTCCTGCGTCATCCGCATCCAACGCGTTCCTGCAACCTTAGGCAGCTCGACGCTCTATCTTGTTAGAGGCCTACCTAGACTGCGTCTTCCGGTCCAAGGACGCCATTCGAGAACCTTTAAGCCCCATCGGCCATCAGTTCTACGAGCGATGATTCGAGTGAAATTTTATACCGATCCCGTGTATTTCAGGATAAAATTAGCCTTAGGGGCTGTTTCACCACTTTTCTTAAAGTTCGGATTAGCTTAATCATAACCTTATTTGACAGATGGAATTAAAATTTCAGTTTTACCAGTCTTGATTAGCGCTAAGTGACAGACAAACTGTTTCTTAATTTGACCATCAGATCAGGAGGCATTTAGCATTTTTATCCGTCACATAAAGTTAGTTTATTTTTTTGTGGCCATGGTTGGAGAGCCCTTCAGCCGGTTTCAGAAAAATAAATCAAAGTTTTTTTTTTTAAAGAAAGAGGTCATGCTAAATTGCATAAAATAATTTAAATATCAAGGTTTGAATAAAAAAATGTAGGTACACTTTTAGTATGTAAAAATAAATCCAAAATTTCGTAATATTGTTTAATAACTAACTTTTTTTCAGTGTCAGTGGCTCAATCGTTTGTTCTACCTGAACTTGTATGTCGCCATTAAAAAAAAGTTTATCTGTCAAATGGTTTGGCGCCACTTTTCGATTCGTTTTACGTGATTTTATTTTTCTTTGTTATTGTAAAAAAGTATTGTAAATAAATACCGTTTTTGGATCAATTATAATGTTACATATTTGTTTATGCAAAAAAAAATAGATGTATTCAAAAATTATATAGTTAACCATTTCTTTTGCTTTAATAATGAATGACTCTTTGAACGAAAGTGTGCGAACAGGAACGCGTGGTCGTGAAATGCGACGTTGCCATTCCGACTTTTTGTTAAACCCACGATTAGTTAAGTGGTACTTAGTTTGCATAGGACCGGAGTGGTGAAACTGAAAAAACACTAGCTGACAGACTTGTCCAGTACTTAGTTTATTCATTGGTTACGTAACCAGCAGTTTGACAATAAGGTGGTGAAACACCCCCTTAGCCTAATAAATTGAAAACGTCCAAATAGGTAAGGACTTTCTCGAGTTACCTAATAAAAATACCACTTTAGCAAAATCTCAGGTGACACGTGCTCGAAGCGACGCAAGGAGCTTCAAGTGGCTACTATTACGAAGTACACGTAACTCATGATTTAGTATTATGAAGAAATGTGAGAATCGTTTTTCGTGCTCACGCTTGTATTCTAGAGATGAAATGTGGACAAACCTGCAGAAGTGGCGACCGGTTAGCTTAGTGGTTAGAGTAGAGAACTTGACTACGAAGCTTGAGGTCCCGAGTTCTGTCCGGTCGGGACAGATATTTATAAAAAATACAAATGTTTGAGCTCGAATCTTCGATTTTTTACCTTTTCACGCTCTGTCAAATACAATACCTCTCACTAATCCGCCATGACATCGGAATGTCAAACACGAAGTTGAACCCTACAGAAATGAATGTAGGTAGATATCGCTCTGCACGCCGTGACTGATATCGTTGACTGATGTCGTTGGCGTAAACCTGCGGTGCTGATATAATGTGTCGTTAGCGTCGAAAAGGTTATAAGTAAGTTTTATTCGTTTTCTGGCACCAATGATACAAGCTTCGTTTAGTTTAGGACTAGATTAATTGGTGTCAATCGTCCCATGATTTATCTTTAAATCTCTTTGGTAATAAGCAATTACCTAAAATAATACAAGTGTAATCAGCAGAAAAGGCTTGTATTTAAAATGTTTAATTAACAAAAACTTAGGTATACTTACGAGTATTATCAATATCCTGCGCTTGCCACGTATCAGTCGTAATCTAAGAACCATCCAATCTTCACAAACAGGATAGAATTCGCAGTTAGTAAGCGGCACGAAGCTGAATGTGAACGTGGACAAACGTAGTTAGCTCCACAATACTTGGCCGTGTTTACCCGGTTTTACTCGGGCAAATAAAGGCAGATCCGCTGTTACGCCGACATACGTCAACATCACGTAGGGGTATGTGGGCTGCAGTAGAATGAAAGGACGGCGACGGCGACTGTTTTTACACATTTATTTATATTACATTCATTTGTAAGTTGTGATTGGACACACATTAGCGTCATTAATAAATGGGTCCCAATGAAAAACAGCGTTGCGACTTGCCGCAACGTAATAATAGGTCGGGGTAAAAGTATTTTCGTATTTTTAATGTATTATTAGAAATCAAACCTCTTTGGCTGTGCTGAATGTAACTGGCTGGTTTTAATACCATGTTGACATTCTGAAGATGCAATAAATAAAAAAAAACAGTTCCCGCCATTTTTCAATTGTTTTTCAAGCAAGCAAAATTAACGTATGTGACGAAGAAATTCGGCACATTTTATAGTTTAAAAAAAAAGGTAAAAATGCGAGGAACGCCGCGAATAAAATTTGTGCGGTTTATGGACCTAATGCGGTATCAATAAGAGTAGCACAAATGTGGTTCAAAGTTCAAGCGTTTCAAGTCTGGAAATTTTAGTGTGAAAGATGAGGTTTTTAGTGTGAAACATTTTCCTTTGTATGAAAAATACGAAAATACTTTTGTCCCGACCTAATATTATGCTGAGTAGGTACCCAATTTATACTAGGTATTCGATGTTTTTTAGTTGTGACTTTTATCAAATCACTGTTTTCTAGTACTTCTAAGAGTATCTGAGCTAACTCGTAGAGAGACAGATAGACGGACAAGGCGAAACTATACAAATTTTTTCGCGATTTTTAATCCTACCTAATACCACACACTCTTTAATAAATCAAAAAATCATGAGGCTATTGACACCAATTAATCTAGTCCCAAACTACAACGACAACGAATAAACATACTTATACAGATAAATGCATGCATACCTACTTAAATACATAATTATTATCAAACATCCGAGACTCGAGCACAAACATTCGTATTTTCACACAAATATCTGCCCCGACCGGGAATCGAACCCGGGACCTCAATCTTCGTAGTCAGGTTCTCTAATCACTAGGCCATCCTGTCGTCTAAATCGTTAAATTACTTCGACCTTTCGACTATATTGCTGTATTAGGTGGTCGATAACGGACGATATGGTCGAACTGTCGACGTAATTTTAGCAATAAATCGTCGTGGTCAAGTTCCGAGTGTGGTAGATATTAATTATAATGGCCATTTTTGCCATTTTGACCACAGAACCCTAAAAAAGGCACAAAATCAGGGCCATTACTGTTGTGACATCTGACGAAAATGGCGGCACTTCCTGTTGTATAATTCAGCCGTTTCCATCGGACCTCTAACATACACTGACCCGACATTCTTTCCTCGTTTGGGAGATAATATCCGATATTTCTGGGTACATTTCGACTTTGATATCGGGCTTTTTGGTTTTTATTTATCTGTGACTTCTTTAATTGTCCATGAGCATGATATATTAACCTGCATACATCTGCGAAGGAATTCAATGGTGTGTGTAAAGTTCCTAATTCGCACTAAGCCCGCGTGGGAACTACGACCCAAGCCATCTCATTCTGAAAGGAGGCCTATGTCCTGCAATGACGTATATAGGCTGGGATGATGATGTTGATGATGATATATTTGAGGATGGTTGTATAATAATTAATAATACTAAATATAATACACATTTTTAACAAGAACTTAGAAAGTTTCCTGTTGGTATAAAATTCAGAGCAAATGAGCAAGAGAACGAAGCCCCATGTGCTGGAAAGATCAGATCCACGACAGCACAATATAAAGTTCCACGAAGCCATAAGGCTGTCGCAAATCGTGTTAAATGGAAAATGATAGTCCGAAAAAAGATTCCTGCGTCAAAAAATGGCAGCTAAACTGGCCCTACGAAGTTCCTTTCTCTCCCCATTAGGTACTTCCTGAATAGACAAAACTGTCTCTGTATAAGGCATCTCGCTCTCGGCTCTCGGGGATTCGGGGCTTTTAGTTTTTCTTATTTATGAGTTAAATTGTGATGGTTTGATATGATCCCGCCCCGCATTGAATAAGTAAATATTAGACAGTTCTTTATATATATTATGTTTGACAGAAAATGCGACCACAATCGCTCTCTTTTCTAAAAAATTTTGACAGCTGCCAATAGATAATAGGGACGTTGACACCACCAATCAACTGACGTTCTTTTTATGAGCTGTCAACACAAAATCTCCCATAGAGTTTGAATGGCAATAGCGACATATGACGTCATTGTTCGCATACTCAATCAACTAACTATTTATTTGTTTTAATGCAACAAAAAATCTAATTTTGCATTTAATCGAAAATTAATCTGGTTTTCAGGGCTAAACTAAAGCGTTTTTTTACTGGAGTCGTGTCTTTGAATTCTTTTTTAATGGCGTCAACATCCCTATTCCCCTACCATGATGAAGTGGCTTGCCGAATAGCGAATAGTGGCTCATCGAATTATCGCTCGCGCGTCGTCTTGGGCCGTTCCTGAATTTAGCCCATGGATGTCACGTCTCTTAGGTAATGAGGATTACAATACGAGGAGGAGGGTATACTTTTTGAGAGTAGGAATAATGATGATGAGACACTATAGTTTTTTCATAAGTTCTACAGGAAAAAAATAGGGGTAAAGAGGATGATTAAATGAAAACAACCAAATTAACGAGAACTTTAGTGGTGGGTCTTATAAAGAGACAAAATGCTAGAGGAAAAAATAGGATAAGGTTCACACACTTTTTTTTTTCGTATATTTTTAGTCAAGTCTACATCGGCGTGTAGGAGGCCTGGCCAAGTTTCAGCCCATTTAAATAAATTTTAAGTTTGCTGGCTCGGAATCGCTCATTTATGTCCACAAGAGAGATAACTTTTGTTTCTTACGGTATGTATAACCCATAAGTAAGGGACATTTACTCTACCGACAAGAGTATGACTTCTATAATTGAAAAAAAAAAATGAAAAAGCGTTTATTTCAATAGTTTTTTTACAAAAAAGTTACAACTAAGGGTCCTGCGCTAGGATACCCTGTGCTACAGAGAAGAATAAATAAATAACAGCACGCATTCAAAACGACTAGAGAAGTAGTTACCTACTCATTAACCTTTTCGACGCTAACGACACATATATCAGCACTGCAGGTTCTACGCCAATATCAGTCACGGCGTGCAGAGCGATATCTACCTACATGCATTTCTGTACGGTTCAACTTCGCGTTTCACATTTCAATGTTATGGCATATGAGTGACAGCTTTTGTATTTGACAGAGCGTTGAAAATTATGATATGCTTATTAATGAAGAAATTTCACAAATTGTGGACACCGAGGCCATATTGTCTAAACCCGCGGGCGTTCATGATCGCATTAGCCTTATCTTTCTACCGTCAACGTCATCCTATATAATATATAGGGCACTACACCTCGGGACACCGAGGTCGCTCCAGGAAGTCGTCGGCAACGTGAAAGGTCTGCTAGGCTTCCTTAAGGAGTTGGGCTGGCACGAATAGTGCCTACAGCCAGTTACGCAAAATAGGCGCAGTACAGTGTGACAGAAACAAGTGGTGAAAGTGATTGTGATACTTAGTGCGTTAGACAATAAAGCTCAGAATTGAGCGGTGGCTTATTAACTTTAAAAAAGGTTCCGTTTTAAAATATTTGTCTGGGACTACGAAATATTGCAAATCGAACCCGATTAATATCCAAAAGCCGAGTCGAACCTGCCATTTGCAAAATTGATCCTCCAGAGGATTAGCATGGATCTTTAAATTCTCTACAAATAGGCAATTTATTTTTGCGCTCGCGCGGACTGCCGTATTAAATTAGCGCGGTCCGGTTACATGTGCACTCGGATTTATGTCCCTCTGCGGCTGACGGCATGCCTAAGCGACAGGTTTTACCGGGAAACTGTTACGGGACACGGGGACTGTAGCGACGCCTTCTACTAGGGGTGTATGGTATAGCTTCGCAATATACCTACGATTACTGTAACCACATTTATAGCACAATATGATCGTGGAATGAACCCTAATCATTTTTACTTTATTTGTACTTAATAATCTACAATCACAACCGGGCTTCCGCCCACTGGCCTCCCAACAAATCCCCTAATAGCCAGCCCTGACCACCTGAACCAACACTCGGTTCGGGGTTGTGATACAAGGTTTACCTTGTGCTGTGTGCTTAACATGCACTGTTCCTTAAACATGATTGATTATTATACGGTTCATTCTTGGGATCATATTGCTCTACAATAGGCAAGACATTACATAAGGAACGTTTAGGGACTCACCATTGGTTGTTCTTTTACTCACTACACAAACGCACAGTGCAATTTTTCTCCCCTATCCTTCATACATACTTTCAACACAAGTTAATGCCCTTTTTACCAGTCGCGCCTTCGCCGTTAACTTTCAAACTAGTCACCGTTGTCTAGTCAGAAAAAAGATCGCTCACCCTCTCACACTCAGTGTTACCAATACACAAAATCAGTTTTAGTTCACTCAACATTCGGTCCAAATCGCGCTTTGCGGCGACAGGGACACTTGTTATTTGCATGTTTGTGGTGAAGCAGCGGTGGCCTAGTGGGTTGACCTATGGTTTGATTTTGTATTTTTTGACTTGTATTAATTAATTATGTTTTATTTTATCATCATTTCAGCCGAAAGACGTCCACTGCTGAACATAGGCCTCCTCCCCCAAGGTTCGCCAAACAGATCTGTCGGATCGGAACCTGCGCCGTTGAAGGATGTGAAAGTGAATATTATCTAACGTTACTTTTGTTTTCTTTTTTCATGTGTTTTATTTAGTGACAATATTATTTAAAAAGGAAATAATTCTCAGCGGCAAAATAAATACAAAAGTCAGAATAAAATTTTGAGTGCGCTGTATGGAAATGTGTCTACACATGTCCATATAGCTCACCCAGAATGCGAGATGGCGTTATTTTCAATCGATTATTATCTAACTTGACCAATTTTGTATTTATTTTACCGTTGAGAATTATTTCCTGACTGTGACATATATGTAGATACACATCGCGGAGGCGTGGCGATGCGGTGGCGGTAACGGTTGTAATATTCTAAGTTGTATAGTGAAAATAAACGTGTTCGCGGTACGGTACCGCACAACCATTCATACTAGTTAGAATATTACAACCGTCACCGCCACCGCACCACCACGCCTCCGCTGTCTGTGCGTTTGAAGCTTTAAAGACAAAGATAACGCGTCATTTTGAAAGTCGCAGTACTCCAACGTTTTGGACGACGCCGTACATTCTTGTTTGAAGTTAAAATATTATTCCAGGGGACCGCATTACCGGGATATTAAATACACTACCTATGTCTCAATCCAGATTTTTGTATATCTGTACGCCAAGTTTCATACAAAACCATCATCATCATTTCAGCCGAAAGACGTCCACTGCTGAACATAGGCCTCCCCCAAGGCTCGTCAAACAGATCGGCTCTGCGCCATCCGCATCCAATGCGTTCCCGCCACCTTAACCAGGTCGTCGCTCCATCTTGTTGGAGGCCTACCTACACTGCATATTCTATTGTTATTGCGTAATTGACTAACAAACATTCAAACATCCAAATATCCAAACATCTTCACAGACTTTCTCACTTATAATATTATTAGGATTGCGTTTTATCGCTGTGCAGTTCAACTGTGAAAACCGCTCCAGTTTATCCCTTGCACTGTTCACAATGTCACGCATATTTTTTTATTTTTACCGTTAACTGGGTAGGAGTGTTATAAAAATATATCGCGGTGGGATTTTTTCTAGTTTATGATGTCATTTATAGCGCCAGTTTACACCAGCTTTTATAGTGGAGATACTCGTATAACAACTTGTATTTAAGGAAGATATTACTTAGGTATTAATTTAGCGCAAACTCCGCTGAACTTTCATAATGTGGGTTCTTAAGAGTAGGTAAGTACTTCTTTTATATATTATAAATACTTAATATAAAATTTGCAAATGGCTTTGTTTCGCCGCAATCACGTGAAAGAATATGTATGTGGTTCCTATTGTAAAGATCGAGTTAAAAATAATGAAAAAACACGTTTCTTGCATGATGACTTCCTTTAGTTTTTAACTTTATTTTATTTTTAGTATTTAATTGATAATCAGTGAAAATTTCGTGCCTAGCTATTGCGGTTCCATAGCCATGTGACAGACAGACGGACAGACAGACAGCGGAGTTCCAGTAACGGGGTTCCCTAGGCTTATGTATGACCTACCTACTTGTGTGAAGCGGACTTAGATAACTATGCATTCAGTGTACGAAAACTTTTTTAATTAACTTTAATTATTGGGCTAATTGTTTTTCCGGCAGACTGCGAACCAATAAGACAAATGTGGCCCGTTTAAAGTAATGAAACCGCACTCTCCGCCCGTCTCACTTCACCCGCCTCTAAACTGTATTTCTCGCTCTTTCTTAATTAGCTCCGGCTAAAACAATAGGCATTTATTTGGCTAGGGTTGCCAATTAAAATATTGTTTGAAAGGCAAGTATTGTTGATCGTATTTTTAACTTGTAACACTCTTACCGTCGACTTCGTCTATCGCATAGATAGAATTTATGGACGATTTTCGTTCCACGAGAAATTCCAATTAAAATACCTTCTTTAGCCTAGTTGGTAGTGACCCTGCCTACGAAGCAAGAGGTCCTGGGTTCAAATCCCGGTAAGGGCATTTATTTGTGTGATGAGCACGAATATTTGTTCCTGAGTTATGGATGTTTTCTATGTATTTAAGTATTTATTTATCTATATAAGTATGTTAATCGTCGTCTAGTGCCCATAGTACAAGCTTTGCTTAGTTTGGGACTAGGTCGATTTGTGTAAGATTGTCCCCTAATATTTATTTATTTATTTACCTTCTCACTGCACCTCACTGATCCTAAAAGATGTGACTGTCAACTGTCAAATCTCTATAACAGCTACAATAAGACATAAAGTTACTTAAAATCCAATTAATATCCCGTGTGCTCTTTATCCAAAAAACAAAATATTTATTTATTTATTTATTTATTTATTTATTCAAGGAGAACCAACAGCTTATAACAAAATATAGGTAATATCAATAGTAACACAGAGCCAATTACAGGATCTCACAGATAGTGACTGATTATAAATAAAAAAAAGTAATATTTACAATAAGAATACAAATTACATAAGTAATAATAATTCTCAAGATGGAATTACCTGAAAGTTTTAGATTTCAATATTTGAAACTACTGTTTTACCACGGCTTCGCTTCAGTACAAATCCAGGAATACGTAACAATTCAGCTTAGGGCCAATTTTTCAATCCCCAGATAAAAGTATCTGTCAAATAAATGTAAGCTCTGTCCTTTTTTCCTAAGACTTGAGAAAAGGAAAGCGATAGTTTTAACTGACGGATATTTTTATCTGGGGATTGAAAAATCGGCCCTTAGTGAAAAAACGCCCATGTGATTTCCCAAAGACTAGACCGTAGTCTTCATTTACGTTGCAAAAAGAAAAAGACTTAAGTTAAGATTTAAATTTAAGATTTTTTGATCCCGTGCGAATATGGCTCAAAAAAGTAGCCTATGTATGTGTTATTTTAGATATATTTACTTACTTAGGTACCAGATTTCATCCAAGTCCGTCTTTCTGGTTTAGCGTAAAAGAGTAAAAAACAGGCACGGCACGCACACACACACACACACACACACACACACACACACACACACACACACACACACACACAAGCTTACGTATTTGTAAAATTGTAACAATAGTAGGACATCCTTACCACTTGTCTTCATTTGTTGATTCCCTACTTTCCCTAGGTTCAAAGTTGTGTTTAAGGGCCTACCGAGTTTTTCGCGCTAATCGATTTTGGGTGGGCGATTTCGGGCGTGGGGCCGCGTGGGGGAGGCACGATGGCTCAAGATAGGTTGGTTGGACAGCGCGTGTTTTTGGGTATTTTCTTCTTATTACTAAAACAAACATTTTAAAAATGTAGCAACACTACGCCCTAGAAAACATCTTGTTTTATTAACATTCAAAAAGTCATGACCTTCCGTGCAGTATTAGCGTTGTACTACGAGTATATTTTGTTTTTTAGACACGGCTTTGGTTTTTTTTCTATCGAGCGAACTACAAGTAATCGTGTTTCGATAAATACTTGTCACTAGAGTGAATCCTCAAATATCTAACATATGAATTTCGGGACTATAGCATTGCTAGTAATAATACAGCACGAGTTTAAATGAATGCAATAAATGCGCCAAAAACACAGTAGGGCCTTAATATTTGGGTCGGAAGCAGCCCTGACAGCTGATCACGCTGGCAGACTAATGACAAGACAAATGAAAGGACTCAAGAAAGGCGTGGCCTTAAGGTCCTTCAACGCAGGTTGCCAACAATATGCCTTTGTGAATGGTGCCAACGAAGATGGTATATTAGTTTACATGACGCGACAAAATAGCGCGGATGGCGATACATTGCGGCTCACAGACAATCTGATATAAATCGCTAACCGTACGGCTCCGCAATGTACTCGTAACACTAGATTACTTTGTCTTTAAGGCAAGGCCTTTACTATACAGCCTGTATCTGATACTCGTAGTAAATAGAAAGCCGGTAATCAGACAATAAATACTATGCTTTAATATAAAAGCCGATAGCCTTCGACAATTTAAACAACGATGAATATCCTTGAATGATTATAATAATAATGTAGACTCGAGGGTGAAGGTAAAATTGTAGAATTTTCAGCTACCTATACGTTTAATAGAGGCACTGTTATGGAATTAGGTGGTTATTTCACGGGACCCGGACTAAGCCGATGGGCCATCACTCGTCCGGCTACGTCCGGACAGCAAATTACTTTTCTCTATTATCAGGCACATTGTATAACGTATATAAAGGAAGGTAACTCTGAAGATGAGCTCTGGTTGAGTTCGAAACGCGTCAGTGTAGCTTGGTGGTGGTGATGGTTGGGTTTATGTGATTTGTGTGTGTTCGTACAGTGTGGAGGTGGAGGAGCTGCATGAACGCACATTTCTTGCATAAACGTAACTATTGTAAGGTCGCGGGTGAGCAAAGTAATTGTTTTAGTTCATTATATAAAGGATAGAATTTATGTAATGCCACCTCCAGGGAAAGTACTCTAAATACTGAAAATAGGAAAATTTACTTAAGACATACATTTCTTTAATTTTGAAAAGAATGAAAACTGCATTCAAAGATTTTCGAAGCTTTGCTTGCCGCACCTGGGAATCCAACCGGCTAAAATCTGAAAAAATAGCACCCTGTATTTTTATTTCGTTGATCGATAGAGTCAATCATAAGGACCATAATCAGAATCATAAGGATCTCTAACAAACTTTTTTTTTTTAAATCACAACTTATTTTAATTGAGCTCTATTTTGTTGGATACGCAAATTTATAAGTCCAGGTGTCATGGTTTTTTTTCTTCATTTAATTTACCAAGTTAGTTAGAAAGATTTGATTCTTATGATTGACTCTATCGATCAATTAAATAAAAATACAGAATGCAATTTTTTTTCAGATTTTAGTTGGTTCGATTCCCGGGTGCGGGAAGCGAAGTTTCGAAAATCATTGAATGCAGTTTTCTTTATTTTCAAAAATAGAGGAATGTTTCCTTTCAGTAAATTTTCCTATTTTTAGTATTTTAGAGTACTTTCCTTGGAGGTGGCATTACAAATTTCCACCTTGTATACATAGGTACGTATAGTTGCGTCACGGGCAATGAAGGATCGACCACACCTCTGCTCTAAATACGCTGACCCACGGTAAACGCACTGACGTGACCCATGCGTCAAGTTCTTAACGCGTAACGTCCAGATCGCTGCTTAAAAAAACGCCCACGCATCGTAAGCGCAGTGACATGAAAACTCAACGATAACCTGCAAGCGTATTGTCTAAAGCGCTGAATTGCTTTTGCATTCACTATTTCTTTCTGTCAAACGGTATAAAATGGTGACAGAAAGAGATGGTGAAAGCGAAGGCTAGGTCCGCGCTCGCTCGGCATTTGGTTCGCATGCTAGCCGCGTCGCGCGTAATTATTTATCTGTGATTTTTGCACTTTTTGCAACAAACAATGACTAGGTACTAAACGATCTTATAATCCGTATAAAAGATACTGTTGCGTTTAAAGGTATTTTACAGAATTAATACACACTGTTCTGTTATCTTTTTCGATTTATGTAGGTATATACCTACCTAAATATCGGCGAGTGGGAACCCTGTGCTCTTGGTTTCGGTTCAGCGGTGTCCAACGGAATATGAACGCTCGTATCACACGATAAGTTTCAATTTCGCGTGCAAGCAGTTAACGGTCGTAAGAGTGGGCAAATTTTTATACCTAAAGTTGACTTTTGTTCGAGAGTGATCCTTCTGTACGCTAGTACTATTAGTTATTCTATGTCACGGCTCTGATTGTCAATGTTTTCCCGAACGGTATTATAGATTCTGGCTCATTAAACTCCACTCTTTTTTGCCACACGCTGATAGCGCACAATAATTACACTCTCGTCAACCTAATGGGGTCGCCGGCTTTGCCGTACGCTCGACTGCCCCAGAGGCCAATCGGGCGAGCGACTATTTTACTGCTTCCCATTTATATCTCCCTGGTACCTATTTGTCTATAAATTAGTTGGTTTGATTCTCTGGAGGCGAGTTTTTCGCTTTAGTGGGCCAAATCAGTGTTTTCACTTGATGAAAAGTTAGCTATTAGCAGTGCAGTTGGATTCTGATAAGAAACTTTAATATTGGAATTTAATTTACCGTAGTAAACTGATGTAATATTTATTGGTAACAGGTAATGTTCCCGTATGTTAAAGTCAAAATTTTGGATGGGTCCAAATCATGTCAAAACGTAAGATAAAATACGATAGTCATTATATTGCCATAACTGTGTATATTATACATAAATCATGTTATAAATTAATGATAAAACAGATATTTTTATGATAACAAGGGAACGCCCTTATCCTGCTACAGCTTTTGGCTTACTCTCTTAATGAAACGCACACCGTCGCTCCCATTGTATCTCAGTATGAACTAACCCTACACATTTTTTGCTGACTTCTCTCCTGTAGAAAAAACAAAAATTAAGGGTCTAGGCCAATATGTTTTAGTCCGGTGCCCCCTTTCTCCCATAATTTAATAAGTCATTGCATCATTAGTCATAATCAACGTTAGTCATACAGTGATTTATTTCTGAAACGGTATTTATTTCACGACTTTTTTAAATGCCATCTTATAGAATGCAGTAGGTTAGGTTAGGTTTGTTTTATAACAATTCCGAAAAATAAATTGTTTCAGAAATAAATCACTGTATGACTAACGTTGATTATGAATAATGATATATTATGACTTGTTAAATTATGGGAGTCAGTATAGACCCGTTTTAGTCAAATCTACATCGGCATGTGGGACGCCTGGCCAACTTTCGGGCCATTTAAATAAACCTTAACAGGGCGTGACTTTTCTGGTACGTCCATGAGGCAGATGAGGCCTCATGACTCTATGAGCGTTTGATGTCATTGTTGCTATGGGGACGTGTCGAAAGAACGCCGCACATTGCTTCGGGACAGGAAATCTTTTAACTTTGCTGATTCGGAGTCGCTAATTTTATATCCACGGGCGAGACAACTTTTCATGAGTTTGACATGATTTGTATCTAAATAAATCAACTGAACCAAATAATCTTCCATCATTCCTGCATGAAACCGGATAACTTTTCAGCATTCTCTCAAGCATTCGGATCACGAGCGCTATAAAATCAAAACATTTTGCACAGGGGTTGCGCGTGCCGCGTGGGCGAACATCGGACTAGTTTTCCGATAATGCGATGTACATCTCTTTTGGGATTTGGGATACAAAAAGATCTGGAAGCGTGATGTATTTCTAAGTAGAAGGAAGAGTCTCATCCGATTTGTACCTGGATCTGTGTCGCTGCTCATTAAACTCCCACCCATAACATGCGTTTACTTAATTTTTAGAGTTTCTGTAGTTAAAATGGCAAAAACGAAACCTTTATAGTTTCACCGTGTAATGTCATAACATGACTTAAGTGGCTCAGAGAATTTTAGCACTAGAAAACTGAACGCTCTATCTGGCAGTTTTCAAGTTTAGGGTGAATGAGCATTAACCAGGCAACCGTGCTCCATCGTAGACCTCATTTTTGCTTTGATCAAGTGTGATTTTGTTGAAACACAAGCCTGTGTTGCATAGAAAAAAATTGTTAGGTATGGATGTTTATAGCGATCACGCTGACAAAGTAGTAGAAAAACTTTTGAATTAACCTTACACCTCAAATAAGGATGGTGTGGTGTGGTGTGAGGTGTCGTTGAATATGTCTAATTATATCTGGCCAGTAATTATGTTTTAACTAGCTGTTGCCCGCGACTCCGTCCGCGAAGAATAGGGTTGTAAAAATAGTCTACGACCTATTCTCAGACCTACCGAGTGTGGGAAAAAAAGTTTACTTAATAAAAATCGGTCAAGCCGTTTCGGAGGAGTTCGATAATAAATAAATAAATAATAAATAATAAATATCACGGGACAATTCACACCAATTGACCTAGTCCCAAAGTAAGCTAAGCAAAGCTTGTGTTATGGGTACTAGGCAACGGATAAACGTACTTATATAGATAGATACATACTTAAATACATATTAAACACCCAAGACCCGAGAGCAAACATTCGTATTTTTCATACAAATATCTGCCCCGACACGGGAATCGAACCCGGGACCTCAAGCTTCATAGTCAGGGTCTCTGACCACTAGGCCATCTATGGTCGTCTAATAAACACTGTGACACGAGATTTTTATATATTAGAAGATTTTTGCTTTTTAGATCAACATATTTCACACAACTTGGCTATTAGTAATACTACCTATACTGAGTCGGATTCCCTGTCGACCTCATGCGTGGAAACTATGTTTTGTGTAATAATTTTGTGAAAATCTTAACTTTGTGTTGGTTTGTTTTTTTTTTTTTTTTTTGCGCTGGTGCCTGACGCTGTATTATGTCATCCAGTCTTTCGAAATCTGTCTTCTATTTCGTATACTTTCTCATTCAGAAAAATCTCATCTAGTACTTACTTTACATCTTTGGAGAACTTTGGAAAAAACAGTAAAATGTTCCATTTCATGTTACAATGCGGGCGTTTCACAACATCGCCTATTCCTGTCGCCGTCAACTTGGTAACAACAAAACTTGGACTGACATAAATACTACGCCATAAATATTGGCAGAATGGTCGAGTTACATTCACATAATAAAATAACGTCCCATTGAGCAACGGAAGTGCGTTTTCAATTGTGATGTTATGATATAGGGGTTTGTAGTATTTGGATTTGTTATTGCTGATAATTGAAACCGCGTTTTGCCCTCTTAATTTTGTTAAACTTAAGAAAGTGTCCTTTTGCGTGTGGTTGGTAACGTATCCTATTGTAGCCTGTTTATATATTTAAAAGTATATTGTTGTGTATTATTTATCTATGTATGTTTTATGTTAGATATTAGGTTGCTATTGTATAATGTTTGTTTATAGTACTATTTATTTTTATATATGTATTTGCACCACCTGCTGTAATATATTCCTTGCTGTCATTCTTTTGTTAAAAGGTTGCATGGAAGAGATCGCTTTGAAGCGATAATGCTGCCTATTGCTTACCTTATGTATTTTTTACGATGTATTGTTTTCTGTATAGTTTGTTTTGGTAGTAGACAATTAAGAGTCCTTGTATTGTATTGAGGAAACCTCGGGAAGAAACCTGCATACACTTGCGAAGAAATTCAATGGTGTGTATGAAATTCCTATTCCGGACTGGGCCCGCGTGGGAACTACGGGCCAAGCCCTTTCATTCTGAGAGGAGGCCTGTGCCCTGCAGTGGGACGTATATAGGCTAGGATGATACTACTGTACCACTAAGTGGGTTCTAGCCGACATGTTTGTATATTTGTCGGTAAATCTTGACATGAGATCAATGCTGTGTGTCACTCTTGCGTTACAAAAAATTGTATTTTGTATTTTGTGGTTAACATACGCACATGTCTTAATATTATTCGCATGTAATTAAGGTGGGACATTTGCCACGTTGGTGAAATTAAAACCTGGTGGTGTCCTGTGTGTGTTGGTGTATACATTACTATGAACAGATTTAGCACATTATTTGTTGTTCGACGTTGACACGTTCCGCGCTACACGTGGTCAATACGTTAACATTATCATTCAAAAGACATCGTTACGCTTCTCGGGTTGATAGCGAACTTTGTAACTTAGATTAAAAATGGGTGTCACTTGTTTTACCGACAAACTTTACATCGAAAATTATTTCATCGAAAACGTTTCATGGAAATTTAGTTCTAGTATTATCATTTCATCGCCATTTGTTTCATAGACAGTTCATTCCAATTTATTTCATAGACAAACTGTTGTTGATTTTTTAATTTCATCGACAATTTCATTTCGTGGAATTGTGGTAGATAGATGTTAGAATTGCTACCAGAAAAGTAGGTTAGGTTAGGTTAGAACATGTTAGAACTGTGGTAGATAGATGTTACCAGAAAAGTGAAACAATAAATAATAAAACGTTTTCCGTGAAATAATACACTATGAAATGTATCTTCGGCCAATTAAAAATCCATGAATTGCAGGTATGCAATGACAATCCATGAAAGGAAATTGTCGATGAAATGAAAATACTCGAAACGTTGACTTTGAAATAAAATTCGATGATTTAAGTGTCAGTAATTTGATGATAAACCATTAAAAAGAAATTTAAAAGACAACTTACACCTTTTAAAAATCCATGGTAGCAGTGGTTCTCTTAATCAGAGGGTCGTAGGTTCGAGCCCGGACTCGACGGAAATTTTCACTTTAAATGGCGCAAAAACTTTTTTAAATGAGGAAATTTGGGTGTTTTCTTACTCAGAATCACGAGCACTATTATTTTTTAAAAAGAAAAAAGTGTCTTTATTTTTGGGTCAGTTTTGTGACTATTTTTAGGATTCCGTACCTCAAAAGGAAAAAACGGAACCCTTATAGGATCACTTTGTTGTCCGTCCGTCCGTCTGTCAAGACCCTTTTTCTCAGGAACGCGTAGAGGTATCAAGCTGAAATTTATATAAAATACTCAGGTTTATTGTCCCTTGGAGCTGTGAAAAAACCAAACTTCTAAGCCAACGCAATCAAAATTTATGCCGCAAATTTCCGCAAATTTTCGAAACTCGCAAGGGAATCAAAACCTACAGGGTACTTCCCGTGAACTCAAAATCTTGAAATTTGGTACAAAATAAGGTCTTATAGCACAGATAGAGGAAAAATTGCGAAAAGCATAATTTTTTTTGCCTGTCTGTCTGTATCAGTAACCAATCTATTTATGCCGCAAATTTTCGACACTCGCAAGGGAATTAATACCTACAGGGTACTTCCCGTGAACTCAGAATCTTGAATTTTGGTACGAAGCGAGGTCTTATAGCACAGATAAAGGAAAAATTGCGAAAAACATTTTTTTTTTGTCTGTCTGTCTATATAAGTAACCAATCTACAATGATCCCCCACTGCGCACATTTTGCTTAGGAGCAGGGGTCTGCTAAGACTGGATATCCATAGATACAAATAAATTTGTACGGAATCCTCGGTGCGCGAGTTCAACTCGCAGTTGGCCGGTGTTTTCATATAGTTTGTATGGCTCGTTACGAAACGGACACAGAGAAATTGTGTGGAAAATTAGGGACCCTTTTTTATCATCAAAATCAATAGCACTCTTGATTCTGAGTTAGAAAACACCAAAAGTTCCTCATTTAAAAATAGTTTTTTTGCTCCATTTATTTTCGGAATTTATCTGCGAAGTTACTTTTGACATTTACCTACCATGAGCTTTACGGTGAAGGAATACATCGTTAGAAAACCTGCACACACCTGAGAAGACATTCAGTGATGTGTGTGAAGTTCCCAATCCGCACTGGGCCTGCGTGGGAACTACGGCCCAAGCCCTCTCATTCTGAGAGGAGGCCTGTACCCTGCAGTGGGACATATATAGGTTGGGATGATGATGATGTTGAAAAAGTTAACAAGCCTCAAGCCTGTCGCAGTTCCTGAATCAATGACATACATAATTTATTATCCAAGCAATGATTCAGCACATCATTTGCACTTTGATCGGTATTGACATCATTCAGGCTCATGTAATGAGATTGTATCTTTCAAGAGTCATCATTACACTTATCAAATCGACTTTGGGCTTTGTGTTGGCACGTAGGCCACAATGTGGAGGAAAATCCGTACCTTGCCCGTCTACAAGTTTTAAAATTCATAAATAAATAAATGGCAGAGGAAAGAGGAGGCCTTTGCCCAGCAGTGGGACATATTACGAGGGGCGTTCAATATAAAGTGAGAATGAGATGCAAACTCTTTTAATATTACGAAATTAAATACTGGCCGGTAAAGCTAATCTATCTAGCTGATTGCTATGAAAAAAAAAAACTAACTGTCTTTTGTTTAAAAAAATATACGGTAATTTCTTTGCAATGCTATTGAGTACGTTAGCGAAAATGGAGAAAATTGAACTGCGCGCCGTTATCAAATACTTGTGTTTGAAAAATTTTTCTACGGACCAAGTCAATTTGGATTTGCGGGACACTTTAGGGTCTAATGCTCCTCCGTATTCGACAGTCGCACGTTGGTGCGCCAAATTTAGACGTGGAAGAACATCGACAATGGACGACCCCCGCTCCGGACGCCCTACTACAGCAGTAACTGAAGTAATTGTGAAAAAAGTCGAAAACTCAGTTTTGGCGCATCGTCGTGTCACGGTTCGTTTTATTGCTGAAAATGTAAAGATTTCAACGGGGAGCGTGCATAATATTTTACATGAACGCTTGGGTATGAAAAAGGTATCTGCGCGTTAGGTACCAAGAATGCTTACTGACACGCAAAAACAAACTAGACTAGAGATTTGTCAAGAAGCTTTGAACCTGATGCAGCAAGACCGGGAACTTTTTTTGGCGCGATTTATAACAATGGACGACGAAACATGGCTCCATCATTACGACCCAGAAACGAAACTGCAGTCTATGACATGGAAAAGGCCATCATCTCCAACTCCGAAGAAATTCAAGATGAGCCCATCTGCCGGTAAGGTCATGGGCTCTGTTTTTTGGGATGGTAAAGGGGTATTAATGATTGAGTATCTCGAGCATGGAGCCACTATTACGGGCACATTATACGCCAAACAAATAGCAACATTGCGCAATGAGATCCGCGAAAAACGGCGAGGTAAACTCTCGAAAGTTGTGCTGTTCCACCAGGACAATGCCCCGGCACACAAGTCCGCCGTTGCAATGGCTGCAATTCGTGATGCTGGGTTCGATATCCTTAAGCATCCTCCGTATTCACCAGATCTCTCTCCCAGTGATTTCTACCTATTTCCGAGATTGAAACAATACCTGAGAGGCCAGAAATTTGAAGACGACGACGCGGTAGTCGCTGCAGTACAAGATTTTTTAAGTACTCAAGATGAGACCTTTTTTAAAAATGGAATTTTAAGTTTAGAAAAAAGATATACTAAGTGTATTATGCTAAAAGCTGACTATGTCGAAAAATAAAATGACATTTAGTAAAAGTTGTTTATAACATACTCATTCTCACTTTTTATTGAACGCCCCTAGTATAGGCTATATAAAAAATATATATATAAATAAAATAAATAAATATCACGGGACAATTCACACCAATTGACCTAGCCCCAAAGTAAGCTAAGCAAAGCTTGTGTTATGGGTGCTAGACAACGGATCAACATACTTATATAGATAGATACATACTTGAATAGGTACATATTAAACACCCAAGACCCGAGAACAAATATTCGTATTTTGATACAAATATCTGCCCCGACACGCTTCGTAGTCAGGTTCTCTAACCACTATAGTCCGACAAGCTCCGCGGAACCCTGTCGCAGGGAGCCTCTGCTAATAATAAGTAGTAATTTTAATAAGTGCGGCAAACGCTGACTGCGACAGAGTTCCGCGGAGGGTCGCGCACGAGCTTGTCGGACTATAGGCCATCTGGTCGTCTAGGTCATCAGGTATCTGGAATAGATGTAATGTGATAAATAAATAAATAAATAAATAAAATAATAAAAAAAAAAAAATATTTCGTCAGATTAGGTTTGACTAGAACTCCCTGTGAGTGTTTTTTTAGGGATTTTTTTTACCGTAGTTGGTGGTTGGAAAATGTTTTCATATATTAGTCAAAGTTCAAAGTTTACCTTCCAGACAACCAATTACTCAGAAATTAATAAATATCAACAGACTAATGTAGATGGCAGAACTAACAGATAGGAGAAACGTAGTATTAATAGACAATAAATATTGTGTAAACACTGTTGGTGTAACAATTAATAAATAAATAATAAAAACAATACAAATATAATATAAATTATTATAATGTATCAATTTAAATTTCAATATTTGCACGATACTAATTTTATTATTTTTTAATACTTTTTGGTCATAAAACATAAAATATTGAACACCATGCATCTGGTAATATTTTGTACCCGTTATCACAAGAAATATTATTATTTGTATTATGATAAAATATCAGCCGTGATAGTAGCAATATTGTCATATTTAAAATAATAGTCCAGACTAATTAACTGGCTTATCAACACCCAACACAATCTCTTGGGTTAAGTATCATCATCATCATCATCAGATATTTCCTTTGTAATACAGACGACTAAAGAACAGACTATTGCAACAGGCCCAAAACAGCGGGCGAAAGATAATTTTAGATAATTTGATTCGAACATACATGTGTATACAGGTACTAACTCAAAACAATTTACGAGTCATGCTGTATTTATTATTCTTGTTTTTACTGCCTTATCTTATTTACTTAATGCTTCTTTTGTTTGCATTCTTGCGTTCAAACTATCCAAATAATAATATTTTAAGTTAATAATATTGATAACACTCTAAAAAAGATAAGATAATTATTATTTTTAATTAAAGCAAACTAGTATAAAAACAATCTGAGTTCGCTTTTAGTTGATAATTCGTTAACATAAACCATAGTCGTATTAATTTGACCGCCTGAAAACATGTTCTTTATAACAGTGGGAATTATTCTCATACTCGTTCTGGTCTACTACTACGGCACTAGGGCTTTTGATTACTGGAGCAAGCGCGGCGTCAAGCATGACCCGCCCATCCCCTTCTTCGGCACTGCCAAGCGGCAGTTCCTGCAGCAGATCAGCTACGCAGACATCTACGACGAGATGTACTGGAAGTACCCCAAAGAACGATTCGTCGGCTACTACCTCACGACCACGCCTCTCCTCATCCTGAGGGATCCAGAACTCGTCAAACGTGTATTAGTCACCGATTTCAGTTACTTCTACTCAAGGGCAGTCCATCCCCTTGATGAAGTACCAGAGCCGCTGCTAAACAACATATTTTCCTGCGAAGGTGATGTGTGGAAACTGCTCAGACAAAGATTGACACCTGCTTTTACATCGGGAAAATTTAAAGCAATGTTTCCCTTGATAATGTCAAGAGCTGAGAAATTACAATCACTAGCTGCTGAAGCGGCATCTTCAGGATCTGAAGTTGATGTATGAGATATCATGGCGCGTTACACTACTGACTTCATTGGAGCTTGCGGTTTTGGCATTGACACTGACACACTCAACGACGAAAACTCACTTTTCAGAAAATTAGGCAAACGCATTTTTGCTAACACAAAACGCGATGCTTTAGTCTCAATTCTTAAATACTTTCTGCCAAGCTTGTTCAGTGGTTTACACTTTGCGCCACCTTGGGTGGAGAAAAATGTTTTTTCATTGGGTTATTTCGGTGAATGTGCTTCGGTACTGCACGACCTTATTCCGGCTGCTCCTTTCTTCCACAGATCGACCAGGAGTAGGCGGGGTCTCCACCCTTACGTTGTCAGTATTCCCAAATTCCGCACAAAGCGTTTTCGCTCTTCCTTCATCAACCGCACAGCTAAGGAGTGGAATTCCCTGCCTGCGACTGTGTTCCCTGAACACTACAATTTGGCCGCTTTCAAGTCTAGGGTGAATGAGCATTTACTAGGCAAGCGTGCTCCATCGTAGGCCTCATCTTCGCTTTCCATCAGGCGTGATTGTGGCCAAACGCAAGCCTATATAGAATAAAAAAAAAAATGTGTTTCAGGTAATAATGGTTCAAATAATGCGTCGATGCGTTGTATACATTCTTGACACAAATTCACTATAATACATTATCGTTCTTATGTAACAACTCTAATTGAAAATGACAACATGGTCACGATGTAGTTTATTTTCCACAAATATTCTATTAGTACAGTTTAGATGCTTAATATATACGTTTACACAAAGGTAAGTCTGTCAATCTAATAAGTGATTGATGTTTCAGCGAAGGCATGCGTATCTTCCCATCTCTCGGCTACTTAATGCGGAAATGCGAGAAGCCCTATACTATCCCAGACACGAACATCACAACCGACAAGGGTGTGAAGATGATAATCCCGGTAAAGTCGCTGCACGCAGACCCGCTGTACTGGGACAAGCCGGAAGAGTTCCGTCCGGATCGATTCCATGCGGACAACGTTTCGAAAATCAATAAACATGTATATTCACCGTTTGGAGAGGGACCAAGGGCGTGTATTGGTGAGTTATAAGTTCCGTAGACTTTAAGCCTTTTAGTATAGTCAGTCGTCTTACATGCTGTGTTTTTGTTCTGCAGGCGAGCGTCTGGGGCACATGCAGTCGTTAGCTGGTATGGCTGCGTTGCTCAGCCGTTGCTCAGTGTCTCCAAGCGCAAGAACCATTCGACGTCCGCCTGTCAACCCATCGGATTCAGTCGTGCAGAGCATTCAAGGAGGAATACCACTATCGCTCGTTGCTAGAAAGAAGCTACAGTGAAACAAGTCGTTAAACGAGTTTAAATAAAACTTTTGCATATAAAATATCGCCTATTTCTAATTTAAATGTAGAAAACAAAACATATACCGTCGACTGTGGTTATTTTTATCAATTTTTTCACTTCAAAGATGTGCAACTCTTCTCGATCAAACGACTCAATCAAAATGTCTCAATACTCGTAAGTAGTAAAAAAAAAAATAGTAACTTACACACACTTTGACTGAGTGTAGTAGATGTTTGGCCGCTGGGATTAGTCAGGCTGCTTACAGGAAGCATTTAAATAATTCCCTGAATACTATATACGACGGGTGATCCAAAAGTAATGATAATCAGCATTAAAGACACATCAAGTGTAAAAAATGTAATAAATAATAATAATAAATTATAAGTTATCGCTGTATAGCGATACTTAATCGCTGTGCGAAATAGTGTTCTATTAGGCGCGTCGCCAAATCTTTGTATAGCCGACGCGCACTTGCCCCCATGGCCCCAAGGTTTCAACGCCAAAATATAATATTTAGATAATGTTATAATCCCTACTAATATTATAAATGTGAATGCCCGTTTGTTTGTTACGCTTTCACGCGAAAACTACTTAACCGATCATCATGAAACATTGTACACATATTTTAGGAGGTATTAGAAGTAACAGGATACTTATTATTAAAAAAAAAAAAATTTACGGAATAAAAAAATTTTTAGTCAAAAAATTTCAAAATCTAGCTACTTCAGCGCCATCTAGCATTCCAGTAATGAATTTCCAACCCTGAGTAGGTACTGTAATACCGTCGCACTGTATTAAAGACGGTCACGTCTATGAAGCCTATACACTATGGAGCCCCCTTTACACACAAAACATAAAATAACTGTTTAATTTCTGCAGACTTAACCCCATAACCACTAGAGCCCCAGAATTATTTGGGTAGGTACATTTTGTAGTAGCTTGTGCATTAGCTGATGGAAATCATTTAGAAAGTTGGAACTAATAAAGAAGACCACAGTTGGCCATCGGAACTACCTACTTAATTACAAGTATTTCACGGATAGCGATTCGATTACTTTAACACAGTTGCCAAGCAATTTATGATTGTCTCAACATTAGGCTAACAACTTAGTCTAGTTACACCAAAAACCGAAACAAAAATTAAAAAAACTGAAGGACTCCATAAAACGAAAATAATTTTCTACTGATTTGTTTATAATCGATGTCTCAACACGAGCCAGCAGGAGTGATAGAGTCCAATAGATAATTTTAGGTAAGGTAGAAGAGTTAGGGGCTGTTTCACCACCACCCATTGATAATTTTAACTGACGGATAAATGTGATGCCGTCTCCGTCTATTCGAACAAAACAAACAGAGACGGCATCACAATTATCCGTCAAATAAGTTTGATCAATGGATGGTGAAACAGGGTGTAAATCTACTACTGCTGGTTCGTGCTGAAACACTAACTTCAAACAGACCGCTGAAAAAATATTTTGGTGAGTTTTTGAAGTCGGTTCAATTTTTATTTTATACTAGCTGACCCCGCAAACGTTGTTTTGCCATATCACCTAATGGTATAAAAAATAGCCTACGACCTATTCTCAGACCTACCGAATATAGAGAAAAAGTTTCATAAAAATCGGCCAAGCCGTTTCGGAGGAGGTTTTATATATTAGATTTTCACACGAAAAACATGAACATGAAGTGTACGATGTATGGGAAAGATTCGTCGCTAACTTCTAGACCAGTGATGGTGTAGGGGTAAGCACGCAGCACGGAACGCTGAGGACCTGGGTTCGATTCCCAGCATTGGTCTTTTTTCTGGGGTTTTTTCTGTGCATCTATATTTCAGTTTGTATTTAGTTTGAAATATATGGTTTCACGGGATGACCGTAAAAGTAATAAAAAAATGAAGTTGAAGAAAATAAAAAATAAATAGAAAAAGATACTTCATACTTAACTTGTAAAAGTTGGCCTAGTAGCGCCATCTCTTGGTCCAGGTGAGCGGGTAGCTCCGAAGGAGTGTTGAAGTCTCTCGGTAGAGGGCATAACATAGATGCGCTTTATCACTGCCTAGATGTGATTATAACAGACTGAAGTGTACGATGTATGGGAAAGATTCGTCGCTAACTTCTAGACCAGTGATGGTGTAGGGGTAAGCACGCAGCACGGAACGCTGAGGACCTGGGTTCGATTCCCAGCATTGGTCTTTTTTCTGGGGTTTTTTCTGTGCATCTATCTATATTTCAGTTTGTATTTAGTTTGAAATATATGGTTTCACGGGATGACCGTAAAAGTAATAAAAAAATGAAGTTGAAGAAAATAAAAAAATAAATAGAAAAAGATACTTCATACTTAACTTGAAAAACATGACTTTCGTTTATTTTTTGTACATGCATCGTGACTCTGATTATCTTAAAATGACTGTTATTAATTGTACAGATAAGGCAACAATATATAAGGAAAATATTTTTACTATAGTTAGCTTTTTTGCTGTCTGTAAGGTTAAGGACGCATGTCGTCTCAACTTTACGGCTAAAATATGTTGTTGATAGTAGCAGGCCTATGTGCCATCCTCGTTCTAGTCTACTTTTACGGAACTAGAACCTTTGATTACTGGAGCAAGCGCGGCGTCAAGCATGACCCGCCCATCCCCTTCTTCGGCACTGCCAAGCGGCAGTTCCTGCAGCAGATCAGCTACGCAGACATCTACGACGAGATGTACTGGAAGTACCCCAAGGAACGATTCGTCGGCTACTACCTCACGACCACGCCTCTACTCATCCTGAGGGACCCGGAACTCATCAAACGTATTTTAGTGTCGGATTTCAGTCACTTTTACGGTAGATCAGTGCATCCATTGGATAAAATACCTGAGCCGATGTTGAACAACTTGTTTTCCTGCGAAGGCGATTTATGGAAATTATTGCGACAAAGGTTAACACCGGCTTTTACTTCGGGAAAGTTGAAAGCTATGTTTCCATTGATTGTGACGAGAGCCGAGAAACTTCAGTTAGTTGCTGCTGAAGCAGCAAGCTCAGGATCAGAGGTCGATATAAGAGATATTATGGCGCGCTACACCACAGATTTTATAGGAGCTTGTGGTTTTGGCATTGACACTGACACACTCAACGACGAAAACTCACTTTTCAGAAAATTAGGCAAACGCATTTTTGGTAACACAAAACGCGATGCTTTTGTCGCAATTCTCAAATACTTTCTGCCAAGTTTGTTCAGTGGTTTACACTTTACACCACCTTGGGTGGAGAAAAATGTTATTTCATTGATAACGACAATAATGAAAAAACGAGATTATAAGCCAACAGGCAGGAATGACTTCATAGACATGCTTCTCGAGCTAAAAGCGAAAGGAAAACTTACGGGAGACTCTTTGGAAAATAAGAATCGTGATGGCTCGCCGTGCATCACCGAGATAGAGTTCGATGATGTACTCATGGCTGCCCAAGTGTTCGTGTTCTTTGCTGCTGGGTTCGAGACGTCATCGTCGGCGACCAGCTACACTCTGCACGAGCTCGCTCTCAATCACGAGTGCCAAAGGAAATGCCAGGAGGAGATCGACGAAGTGCTATCTCGACATGGGAACAAACTGTCTTACGACGCTGTTAAAGAGATGAAATACTTGGAAATGTGTTTCAGGTAATAATGGTTCAAATAATGCGTCGATGCGTTGTATACATTCTTGGCACAAATTCATTTTAATACATTATCATTCTTATGTAACAACCCTAATTGAATTGAATGTGGGTTATTTTCCACAAATATTCTATTAGTACAATTCAGATGCTTAATATGTACATACGTTTACACAAAGGTAAGGTCTGTCAATCTAATAAGTGTTTAATGTTTCAGCGAAGGCATGCGTATCTTCCCATCTCTCGGCTACTTGATGCGTAAATGCGAGAAGCCCTATACCATCCCGGACACGAACATCACAATCGACAAGGGTGTGAAGGTGATAATCCCGGTGAAGTCGCTGCACGCAGACCCGCTGTACTGGGACAAGCCGGAAGAGTTCCGTCCGGAACGATTCCATCCGGACAACGTTTCGAAAATCAATAAGCATGTCTATTTACCGTTTGGAGAGGGACCAAGGGCGTGTATTGGTGAGTTATGAGTTCCGTAGACTTGAAGTCTTTTAGTGCAGTCAGTCATCTGACATGCTGTGTTTTTGTTCTGCAGGCGAGCGTCTGGGGCACATGCAGTCGTTAGCTGGTATGGCTGCGTTGCTCAGCCGTTTCTCAGTGTCTCCAAGCGCAAGCACCGTTCGACGTCCGCCTGTCAACCCATCAGATACAGTCGTGCAGAGCATTCAAGGTGGAGTACCACTATCCCTCTTGGCTAGAAAGAAGCTACAATGAAACTACAATGGCTCAACGACTATGATGTAACGAGTTTAAATAAAGCTTATGCAAATAAAATATCGCTTATTTCTAAATAAAATGTAGAAAACAAAACATGCGTCAACTACGGTTATTTTTATCAATTTTTCCACTTCAAAATTGTGCAACTCTTTTAATTTCACTTAGTAAATAAACAGGGATATCAACTTTTGAAAAAACCCGTAACTCGAAAATGTATACCTACATCATATGGTAAAAGAAGCCCTGTGGGTTGATATCTCGGTCAGTCAATCAGTGAAAAATAATGAGCCAGTGTTTTTCAACCGACGAAAACAAAAGGAGGAGGTTCTCAAGTCGACGTGTAATATATATGTACGCATAACTTTTTACAGAGTAGTCCGATTTTGATATTTTTTTTTTTGGAAAGCGTGGTCCCATTTAAATTTGGAAAAAATATTCCTACTCTAAGGGTAGGAAAACAGGAGATGATTGATTGTTCAGTCACTGATTGTACTGTGTGACCAGGCATAACTATTTACAGAGTAGTCTGATTTTCATAATTCTTTTTTTATTGGATAGGGTATACCTTGAAGGGATTAGTTCACCTAGGGTTATATTCCTTAACGGCCTTTTCCTTTTGATGGCCTATTCTTCTAACGGCCACTTCCCTTGAACGACCACTTCAGTTCAGAAAATAGGTAGGTTAGGTTACTTAGATAGCTTCTCCTGCCCGAAGGGCAAGCCGCCTAGAAATAGGAGCCCCACTGCGGGGCTCGGTCGAATTTGTAGATTTTAAATGAATTACGGATGAATAAATCCTGGGTGAAGTAACTCTAGGTGCATTAAGTTTACGCAGCGAGAAATTCATGTAGATGTCACTCTGGGAAAAGGCCAAAGTAGGAATTTGCACAGTGGTCTTTCGGGGAAGTTGCCGATGTAGGAAATGGCCGATGTAGGAATTTACACAGTAGCCGTCCAAGGAAGTGGCCCTAGATGAACTAATCCCAAGTGTGGTATTATATAAATTTGGAAAAAAAAATTTACCCCGGGGTGGGAAAAAAAGTATAAAAACTTTTTAACAAAAAAATTAAACCGTCGAAAAAACTGAAAAGCGAAAAATAATACCTTTTTGATTGACCTTAATCAAGGTACCAATTTGAAGTCGGTGTCTCAGCACTAGCCAGGAGGAGTGGACCTGTAGTCGTCTACCTGATGGGCTTCTATCACTCCTCTTGGCTCGTGCTGAGGCACCGACTTCAAATTGGTACCTAGATTACGGTCAAACCAAAAAGGTATTATTTTTCGCTTTTCAGTTTTTTCGGCGGTTTAATTTTTTTGTTAAAAAGTTTTTACGTAATATCGGGTCAAACTCATCCCACAAAAACATTTCATGTTAAATGTTGCCAAGACGAGACCATGTAGCTCGCACTGTCAAAAAGTAATCAGATCTCTTGTAGAGCCAAGTTTCTAACCCTACGTGCCCAGCTCTAAATATATAAGCCCTAATTTTACACTAATAATTAATCTCGTAGGCGTGCAAACCGTGGACTAAACTGGCGAGTCGGCCGCACGGAAAGAGTTTAAAAGATTGAATAGATTTTTAAATTCAAGCCCATATGCCGAATTGCAAAAGGTTCGTGCGGCCGACTCGCCAGTTTAGTCCACGGTTTGCACGCCTACGAGATTAATTAGTGTAAAATTAGGGCTTATAGATTTAGAGCTGGGCACGTAGGGTTAGAAACTTGGCTCTACTTACAAGAGATCTGATTACTTTTTGACAGTGCGAGCTACATGGTCTCGTCTTGGCAACATTTAACATGAAATGTTTTTGTGGGATTTCATTTCTTTTTGGTAGGGGATGATTTACTAAAAATCCTGAAATACATATCTTATTATTTATAACAATGATAACAAGGACCCTCTATATCAATTTTCAGACCTCTAGCATCAAAATTTGCGGAAGTCTCATACCAGCTTTCACCCCCTAGTTTAAGAGGTTGGGGGGGTAAAAGTTTCAAGTTTTTAGACTTTTCGTTGTTTATATACTATTACTAGCTTACATACCAAATTTCAGCTTTCTAGGACTTCAGGCCTTAAGAATTTTGATGATCAGTGATCAGTGACGAAATCGGGGGTTTTTAGACATTGATAAAATCTAAAGTATAATAGCTACGACATTCAAACTTTGTATGTTTCATGTTTGTACTAGTGTCATTATATCTTGAAATTTTCAACTATTTAACATCATCTAAAGCAAAGTTATAAGAGTTCAACAAAACGACGAAACGCTTCGAGAAAAGGTAGGTAGTGCCCTTGCGCTTCGCTCGGCTCGTCTTGGCGGGGGCACTCCCGTGCCCCCAGATATTTGGGCATTTCTATTTTTCGTTGTATCCAATAAGGAAATTGTTAACACGGAGTTAAAATTAGTCCGTTTGGTTACGCACTTTTTCAAGCCTTTACAATAAAAAAAAAAAGTACAATTCGGACAAGTTTAACAATGTCTAACAAGAAGTGAAGAATGGTCTGGTTTGTTCAGTACTTTGGAGGACAATTTCTCCAAATAGGTTGAGATTGGGCAGCTAAAAAAAAAAAAAAAAAAACTAACTTATTTTAGATTACTCTGTAACATTATATCAAAATAAATCAAATCGGAGCCGGATAAACTAAGTTAAAGCTAGACAATATAATGCACTAACTGAATTGTTTTAATGCTTATTGCTTAATTTGAGGTGTCCATACATTAAGTGTGTGATTTAATTTCAACAAAGTATGAACATCCTAATTTTTTATCAGACTATTGTTAACCGTTGAGCATTAACTTCATCCATTAGGATTTGTTGACTAGCATTAATTGAGTTGTCGTATTCCCGTTTCGTCGGATTTTCAATATCAAATGAAACGGCCCAATAATAAACATGCGTGATCGCACATAGCTCTACTCATAAACATTAATCTTCCTTTCTGGTAAATTCTGGTTTACTGGATGATAGATTTAATTATCTAAAGATAATTCTGACGACACAGGAATACGACGAATCAGGAACCCGACGAAACAGGAATCGGACAAAACAGCTTAGGAATACGACGAATCAGGAACAATTAATAATTTAAACTTTGTTGGCAGATAATATTTTTCAACATTGAATGCGTCGTAGACATGCAGCCAAAACAAACGACAACAAACAAAAGCAAAGAAACTTTCAATTAAAATGAACTCTTTATTGTAAATAATAAAGTCGTTATTTCAATGAGCTATCTACATCTACATCTACATCTACATCTACACTAATATTATAAAGAGGAAAGATTTGTATTTTTGTATTTTTGTATGTAATGAATAAACTCAAAAACTACTGGACCGATTTCAAAAATTCTTTTGCCGTTAGAAAGCTACATTATCACTGAGTAACATAGGCTATATTTATTACTAGAAAAATTAGAGATCCTCGGTAAATCTTACTAAAACCAACCCAAGGTGTAAAAAAATTAGCCATAAAATGTCTATCATCGCATGCGCTGCGGAAAGTATTGATGATAGAACAAAAAAATGTTCTACAATATTATAGAACGTATCAATATCTACATAAAACTTTGCGAGACCATATGACCAATTATTGTAGTTACGTCACTATTACTACTTTTTTACATTTTAAAAGATGATAGAAATGCCTTTAAAAATCAGACCATGTTTTCCACACCTTTGTATTAATTCTTTTCCAAATTAATTATTTCGTATTCAAGACTGGTTCAATACCTGTTGATTTCTTTTTGAATTATCGAAATCGGACATTCCGTTCAAAAAATATTACGAAATTAAAAATGTCAATAGAAATAAATGCCTTAGTTTTTAATTTTGGAAATTATGACAAACTAGCGACCCGCCCCGGCTTCGCTCCGGTGCAACTATGCATGTAATATACATTATAAACCTTCCTCTTGAATCACTCTATCTATTAAAAAAAACCGCATCAAAATCCGTTGCGTAGTTTTAAAGATCTAAGCCAGACAGACAAACGACAAGACAAGCGGGACAGACAGACAGCGGGAAGCGACTTTGTTATAATACTATGTAGTGATAGTGATTGAGTCATGTAGGTACGTTATAATTAGCATACTTATATTTATTTATTTTATTTATTTATTTATTTATTTATGGAGAACCAACAGCTTGTTTATACATCTTAAACATTAAATTAAATACAGAAAGCCAATTACAGGTTCTCGCTGACAATTACAGAGTAACAATAAGGCAGTATGCCCACACACAAAAGAAAAAAGAGAAAAAAAAGAACTACTTAGCTTAGTGACAAATGATTCAGCACTATTTAACACTATTTTAGCGGTGGAGAAAAAATATTCAAGTCCCTAACTTAACACACTCAATCTACAGTACGGTACAACGCTCAATGCACGCTCTCAAAGAATCGATTCACCAGAGTACGTCTCAAAGTGTCAGTGTTAACATTAAACACGTCAATATCAAGCTCCCTCGTTAATTCATTCAACTGTCTACTTGCACGTATACAAAAACTATTCCGCCTATAATTAGAATGGCAAAAAGGCACAGAAATAGGGGGCGCGTATCTCTTCGTATATATAAGTTTAATTATCTTTATTTATCCCAAAATGTTTATAAAGATAATAGATTAGTGTAGATAAAATAAACATTCCAAATAAAATACAGATCATTTCGGTGGGACCTGCCTGCCAATTAAAAAAATTAGGGTCAATTTATGATTGCTCACGGACATGATGTTCAAAGTAGCTTTACGTTTCGCTAAGCATGACATTGAAAAGGTTAAAAATGCCACTAGAGAATTATAAGAGTAGATTATTATAGCTAGACCGTTTAAATGTGTCTTCGCCCGCGCGGTACAGGGGCTGGGGAGTATGATTAGAAAGGGGCAGAGAGAGGTGCGTTTCATAAAACAATTTCATAAAACTCGCGAGATCTACTACAGCTCACAGAGCCAGCAGTCTATCCATACTAATTCCATACTAATATTATAAATCCGAAAGTGTATCTGTATGTCTGTCTGTTTGTCTGTCTGTCTGTGTGTGTGTTCACGCTTAAACCGCTGAACCGATTTAGATAAAATTTAGTATACAGATAGTTTGAGTCCCGGGAAAGGACATAGAATAGTTTTTATCCCGGATATCGCCCTTTAAGGAGGTGAAAAGGGGGGTGAAACTTTGTATGGAGAATCAATAACCATAGTGAAAATAAACGGATCACTCACGTCTTAAAACGAGTTTAACTCGACATGTTAAACTAAGACGTAAGACTAAGAAGTTTAAGATGTGAGTGATCCGTTTATTTTCACTATGAGTGAGTCTCACGGTAGTTTCATGTTTAAATCAATAACCACTTAACCGATTAAGACGAAATTTGGTATGCTTCCACGCATCCTTGATTGCTTGCATGCTTGCTTGCTTCCATGCCTGCTTGCATGTCTGCTTCCATGCCTGCTAGCATGCCTGCCTGCATGCTCGCTTACATGCCTGCATGCCTGCTTGCATGCTCGCTAGCATGCCTGCTTGGATGCTCGCTTGCATGCTCGCTTGCATGCTTGCTTGCATGCTTGCTTGCATGCTTGCTTGCATGCTTGCTTGCATGCTTGCTTGCATGCTTGCTTGGATGTTTGCTAGCATGCTCGCTAGAATCCTGCTTGGATTCTCGCTTGCATGCTTGCTTTCATACTTTCTTACAAGCTTGCTTGCTTGCATGCTGCTTGCACGCTTGCTTGCATGCTGCTTGCACGCTTGCTTGCATGCTTGCTTGCATGATTGTTTGCGTGCTTGCTTGCGTGCTTGCTTGCATGCTTGCATGCATGCTTGCCTGAATACTAGCTTGGATGCTTGCTCGCCTGCTCGCTAGAATCCTGCTTGGATTCTCGCTTGCATGCTTGCTTTTATGCTTTCTTGCAAGCTTGCTTACATACTGCTTGCATGCTTGCTTGCATGATTGTTTGCTTGCTTGATTGCTTGCTTGCATGCTTGCTTGCATGTTTGCTTGCTTGAATGTATGCTTACTTGCATGCTTGCTTGCATGCTCGCTAGAATCCTGCTTGGATTCTCGCATACATGCTTTCTTGCATGCTTGAATGCTTCCTTGCATGCTTTTTTGCAAGCTTGCATGCTTGCTTGCATGCTTGCGTGCATGCTTGCTTCAGGCTTGCTTGCATAATTGTTTGCTTCTCTGAAATATTTATGGTTCACGCTAGCAATGTCGCGGGTAAAAGCTATATTAGATAAAGTGATTCAAGAGGAAGGTTTATAAGTATAATACATGCATAATATAGTTGTACCCGTGCGAAGTCGGGGCGGGTCGCTAGTTGTTTATATTTATTTAACTTTCAGCAACAAGCACAAAACATTACTTTTGCTTATTATTTGTACATGCATCGTGACTGATTACTGTTATTAGTCTGAGATAAGGCAACAAGATAAAAAAAAATATTTTTATTATCATTAGTTTACAGCTGTTGATTACGACGCATGTCGTTTCAACTTTACAGCTAAAATATGTTATTGATAGTAGCAGGCCTATGTGCCATCCTCGTTCTAGTCTACTATTACGGCACTAGGACCTTTGATTACTGGAGCAAGCGCGGCGTCAAGCATGACCCGCCCATCCCCTTCTTCGGCACTGCCAAGCGGCAGTTCCTGCAGCAGATCAGCTACGCAGACATCTACGACGAGATGTACTGGAAGTACCCCAAAGAACGATTCGTCGGCTACTACCTCACGACTACGCCTCTACTCATCCTGAGGGACCCGGAACTCGTCAAACGTATTTTAGTGTCGGATTTCAGTCACTTTTACGGTAGATCAGTGCATCCATTGGATAAAATACCTGAGCCGATGTTAAACAACTTGTTTTCCTGCGAAGGCGATTTATGGAAATTATTGCGACAAAGGTTAACACCGGCTTTTACTTCGGGAAAGTTGAAAACTATGTTTCCTTTGATTGTGACGAGAGCTGAAAAACTTCAGTTAGTTGCTGCTGAAACGGCAAGCTCCGGATCAGAGGTTGATATAAGAGATATTATGGCGCGCTACACCACAGATTTTATAGGAGCTTGTGGTTTCGGGATCGATACTGATACGCTTAGCGACGAAAACTCACTGTTCAGGAAATTGGGTCGACGTATATTCGCTAACACTAAACGCGACGCATTAGTAGCGATCCTAAAATATTTGATGCCAAGTTTGTTTACAAGTTTTCACTTTTTACCGCCTTTTGTTGAAAACAATACGATTTTACTGGTGAAAACAATTATGGAAAGACGGGAGTATAAGCCATCAGGCAGAAATGATTTCATAGATATGCTCCTAGAATTAAAGGGAAAACTGTCAGGAGATTCGATGGAAAGTAAAAACGCTGATGGTTCGGCGCGGATAGTTGAGATGGAGTTCAGTGACGAACTTATGGCTGCCCAAGTGCTTGTGTTCTTTGGTGCTGGGTTCGAGACGTCGTCATCTGCGACCAGCTACACTCTGCATGAGCTTGCTCACCATCCAGAGTATCAAAGAAAATGTCAGGAGGAAATCGACGAAGTTTTGGCTCGACACGGAAATAAGCTGTCTTATGAAGCTGTGAAAGAGATGAAGTACTTGGATATGTGTTTCAGGTATGGATAATTATTTCTAAACGTGTTCTGTTTTACTGGTTATTCGCGATGCTAAAGATTTCTTATGATTTAAAATAATAAAACCGAAAGGTGATGCAGATGTAGTATATGGAAAGACAAATACTTGATCAAGTAATGGCGTTATAGTGATTATCAGTTTAAGTGTACTTAATGTCTTCAATCTTGTTTGAATTACCATTAAGTTTACCCAGCTTACTACATTTAAATATGAATGATTAACATTTCAGTGAAGGCATGCGTGTCTTTCCATCTCTCGGCTACTTGATGCGGAAATGCGAGAAGCCCTATACCATCCCAGACACGAACATTACGATCGACAAGGGCGTGAAGGTGATAATCCCGGTGAAGTCGCTGCACGCAGACCCGCTGTACTGGGACAAGCCGGAAGAGTTCCGTCCGGATCGCTTTCACCCGGAAAATGTAGCCAAAATCAAGAAGCATGTGTATTTGCCGTTTGGAGAGGGACCAAGAGCTTGTATTGGTGAGTTTCAACTACGAGTACTTAGACTATACAGCTGAAAAAGTCGTGGTAACCTTGTGGTTTAATAAATTACCCATCAAGCAGACGATCATGATTTAAAATCTGGGCTAACACCTCAGACTATCAGAATTTTCTGAATATACATGCGAAAATTACATTTGAAATTCATCATGAGATTTTCCGTGAACGACAACATCGTGAGCCCTATGTTAAATGGTTTGTTTTAAGTTCTCAATCCACATTGAGCCCACGTCCAATGTACATCTAGTTAGTTAGATTGATTTTTAATCGTTTACAATCTGTGTTTGATGCGGTGCAAGCTTCATTTGAAATTTTTGGGTAGTTTTACTAGTGTTGTAACCGCTATCTGTATCTTGTCACACATATTGAAGAAATGAGCATTAATATATAGAATATTTTTGCATTCTAACCGAATGCTGTTATCTATAAAAGCCTTATTTTGAATAACATGTTTTTTTTCTTTGATGTAATAAAAATCGAACAGGGTGTCGGATAACAGCAGTGTGTCTTAATATAAACTGGAGATAATGAAAGAGATTAGCGTCGGAGCACACGGGCCACACGCGATGGCCACAAAACGCCGCCACTTGAAGATAGAAACGGCTGCAATAGTACATTACTGCAGAGGCCGGGACTTAAGGGGTTGCCGGCCGAGTATCTCGGCATGATACGAGGCCGGCAACCCCTGTTCCGGCCGAGGCTTGTATAGTGCTTTTCTCAAACATGCACCATCACCATCATCATCATCATCATCATCATCGTCGTCGTCATCATGATGGTGATGGCGATGATGATGATGATGATGACGATGATGATGGTGGTGATGATAATGATGGTGGTGATGGTGATGGTGATGATGGTGATGGTGATGATGATGATGGTGATGATGATGATGATGATGGTGGTGATGATGATGATTATGATGATGGTGATGATGATGATGACGATGATGATAGTGATGATGATGGTGATGATGATGATGATGATGATGATGATGATGATGATGATGATGATGATGATGATGATGATGATGGTGGTGGTGATGATGATGATGATGATGATGGTAATGATGATGATGTTGGTGATGGATGATGATGATGTTTATGATGATGGTGATGATGATGGTGATGATGGTGATGGTGATGATGGTGATGATGATGATGATGATGGTGAAGATGATGATGATTATGACGATATCGATGATGATGATGATGGTGATGATGGTGATGATGATGATGATGATGGTGATGATGATGATGATAATGACGATGATGATGATGATTTTGGTGATGATGGTGATGATGATGATGTTGATGGTGAAATATTTATCTAGGCAGATCACCAGTACCATCACCATCACCATCTTACCTTACCTTAAATAAGCGTAATGGCAGAATGTCATAATGAACCAAAACGCAAATATTGCTTATAGTTTTTTTTTAAATGGCTAAATGCTATGATGCCATAGACCTATTTTAAACATCATGGTGCTGTGTGACATGAAACAATAGACGATCGCATTGCAGGCCCAGGCCTGCAACGATGTATTTTGAAGCCTGTTTTAAGGAACACAACGTAAACATTACATAGCATGTTTGAGAAAACGTAATTAGTTGAAGCGCGCTTCAGGCACTTTGTAGCTGGTGGTCACCACTTGCGATGGTGTCCGCTACTTTTTTAACCTATGCTGTGGAGTATCGTAATGGACTTTGAAGAAGGTGTGATTGCGCTGCTTCTGATAAAAAAATGTCGACATGGAAGATAGTACTGACTTTCCTGGATACATCCAATTTTAATAAACGTACACAAATGTTGCGAGCATTGTAAACCGTAATTATCGAGGACGCTGCTTCCCATCCTCCGGTGTTATTGGCCGCAGTTTTTGATCATTAACTGAGTCAAACAAAAAACTAATCTGCGACGGCTTTTTTTAAATGGCCTTGGCTACATATTGATTATAAATTGTTTTTGTTTTGCAGGCGAGCGTCTTGGGCACATGCAGTCACTTGCGGGTATGGCCGCCCTGCTCAGCCGTTTCTCGGTGGCTCCCAGCGCCAACACCATCCGTCACCCGCCCGTTGACCCCACGGTCCCAGTTGTACAGAGCATTCGCGGTGGACTCCCTCTTTCACTTATTGCAAGAAAGGAACAGCAATAAGGCAACCTAAGAACTTCAATTTGTTTTCATAGCCGAAGAATCCCAGATGGACATGAAACTTCACAATATTATTATTATGATGACTTACGTGATAGCAAAATTACCTTATATCAAAATTGTTTGCAATAAAAAATTTTTTTCTACAATTTAGGCTTGCGCTTGACCACAGTCACGCCTGATGGAAAGCGAAGATGAGGCCTGCGATGGAGCATGCTTGCCTAGTAAATACTCATAGTGATATTGTCACGAGAGCGCGTGTTGTTGACCTATTAATCTTTGTTTTTTTTTTAATTTAATTTCCTATTTTAATTTTAAAGGTTTTATATTATTTTGCCGTTTTACTGCTTTATTACCTACATATTCCGAGTAAAACTAAAAATACAGTGATCCGACCATGTGATAGAATTTTCTAGGATAATTACCTATGTGCGCCAGAGTTTACGGTCGTTACAACTGTCATACTTGTTTTTTAATCTCTTGTCCGCCACAAAATAAACGAAGTGACGTGGTCTGTAGAATAAATACGGATTTATTTCCATCGCAGAAGGACTTATTTCGAGTTGAATGTTGGTCATGTATTATTGCAGTGATCGGAACTTTGGGAGCTAAACTTTAACAAAACTTGTAAAGCTGACATTAAGGAGAATATACAACCAAGAAAAATAAGAATATTATTGGCAGATTAGTGTTCAATTTAACTCTATATCGAAATCTCAGATTTTCAGTACTTTATTAATATTTTCATGTCTGTAAGCACTGTTTCATGCCCGCTTGGCAAGTTTTGTTAAAGTTTAGCTCCCGAAATTCCGATCACTGATTATTGATGACGTTGGCGTTTCACTGGCCTTTTCACTGGTTGTCATGACTGGATGACTTCGGCGGTCAAGAGGTTAAACGATAGGTATGGTGTATGTCGTCGTAACAGTTAAAATAATCCTTTACATTTTTGCCATAGATGCTATAAGGTAGGATACATCACAGATGATATACCTAATGAAAACACACAGACATTTTTATGGAAAATATTTATTAAGAACACTAAACTCAATTCCTGGCGGGTACAAAATACTTATATCTTTTGGTAGGATCCTATGTCCAAGAGTCAGCAAAAACTTTCCTTTTTATTCTGAACTAGCGGTTGCCCGCGGCTCTGTCTGCGAAGAATTTGTCTATCGCTATCCAATTTTGCGGACTACTATGCAATTTTCCCGTATAAAAACTAGGGTCCCTCCTAGGGTCTCAAACTATGTCTGTATCAAATTTAATTTAAATCGATATAGCGGTTTAAGCGTGAAGAGGTTACAGATTGACAGACAGACACGCTTTCGTATTTAGAATATTAGTATGGATATGGATTACTTAGTATGTATTATAAATAACTTACGATTTTGGATGTTGAGCACATTAACTAAATGGGTCAATCAACTTTTTTTTGTAAATTTCTATTTACTCCTTTACAAGTAACTCCGTAATCTTTGGTTAGTGAAACCATGATTTTGCAGTAATTAGATAAACTGTTTATCATAGCGCGTATGTGAAAACCAAAAAAAATAAGTATTTCTATGAAGTAATCCGGTCACCCAGGGGACATACCACTATTTTCATACAAATTTCGGGGACAACATTGTCCCCTGTGCCACCCACGAAATAGAAGCTAAACAAAATAAAATAAATATGGCAATTACACCATTATTGACTACAAAAATCTAGGGTTTTGAAAAGTATACTCGTACTTTAAATAAGGAAAAATAATCAGTTTTTTAATTATTTCGGTTTTCATAGAAAGTACTTAGCAGAAAATCGTTTACAAAAAAAAGTTGACTGACCCAAATAGCAAGAACCAGATGACAGGGTGGATTTTTTCCTTCTGTTACCTCCTTTTGTTCACTGTCACCAATCTACCCACATTGCACGTATATAACAGTATGGATTACTGCTAAGTACTCAGATTATTTAAGAGCGAAAAAGTTTTTCGGGTGCGCCGGCGTGATTCGAACCCACGTCTCCCGGGTATGCGCCCCAACGGGTGTTCTACCAATTGAACTACGTTCAGTCACGTTTTTCGCTTTTAAATAATCTAAGATTCGGTAAGCAGCCGTACTGCTAATAAAATAAATATACTAGGTACTCGTACCTAACTGACAAAGCTTTGCTCGTACTAAAACTCGTAAACACGCGTTCATCCAGAAATATTAAGAGATATTTCATCAAAATCATTAAAACGAATGTACAAGAATTGCTCGTTTAAAGATATGTATCAGTAGGTAATTAAAACACAAAGAATACAGCGTGGAAGTTTGATTATTACATTGTAGCTGTAACAAAGATAACCTATCATTGTTGTGATAACATAATTATATAAGTAAACCTTGAACGCGGTCGACTAAAACGTAAATATTATTTCACAATGGAGCATACACCTATTTCTTCTTTACAATATTAGATGTCCGCCAACGAGATAGACAGATGATCTGGTAAAGAGCGCAGGTTCACTGTGGATGCAAGCCGCGTCCAACCGTAATGATTAGATAGCAATGAGGAAGGCCTATGGCCAGCAGTGGAAATGACGGCAGTGGCTTAAATGATGATGATAATAATGACAATATTAGAGTTCAGCCTGAAAAATAATTCGGTAACCAGCAAGCTTATTGTCTAACGCTTCTGACGCTTGCCTTCGCTTTCACCATCTCTGACAGTAAGAAATAGTGATTACGAAGGCAAGCGTCAGAAGCGTTAGACGATACGGCTTCTGTTCAGTTCTGGCTTAACTAGTACCTACGCTTATTTTCTAACGCACTGACGCATGCTTTCGCATTCACTATTTCTTTCTTTTAAACGGTATAAGATGGTGACAGAAAGAGACGATGAAAAAGAAGGTAAACGAATGCTGCCTCTGTTTCTTATAATTTCATTCAAGTGTTTTGCAATATTCTTATTAGCACTTGTTTCTTTCATGAGACAACCCCCCTTCATGCCATTTTGTCAGTAGAAAAAAGGTAGACCGTTAAAAAAAAAAAATAAAAAAAAAAAAAAAAAAAATATCATGGGACAATTCACACCAATTGACCTAGTCCCAAAGTAAGCTTAGCAAAGCTTGTGTTATGGGTACTAAGCAACGGATAAACATACTTATATAGATAAATAAATACTTAAATACATAGAAAACATCCATAACTCAGGAGCAAATATTCGTGCTCATCACACAAATAAATGCCCTTACCGGGATTTGAACCCAGGACCTCTTGCTTCGTAGGCAGGGTCACTACCAACTAGGCTAAAGCGACCGTTAAAACTTATATCAGCGGCCCCACCACACTAAACAACGCGTTTCGAAATCAACTAGAGCTTACCATTTTGCATAAACGTAGCTATCCTGAGGTCGCGGGTGAGCAAAGTAACGCCTGATTCAATAAATTATTGAAAATAATTAAATTAAAATTCTGCCCAAACATAATCGTCCTGTACATTTAACTGAGAATGTGGTAATCACTTTCCGTCAAGTGAGCGTCCTTGTTTTTCATCAATGATGGGAGACTTCTGGGTGAGCTTATTACGTGGGTCTCAAACGAATTGTTTTTTATTTAATTTTACAATAGGTATATAGAAAAATAGACTGAGAATTGATCATTCCCTTAACTTCGAAAGATCACACGAAAGCATATAAGAAACTAGCTGTTGCCTGCGACTCCGTCTGCAATTAATTCGTTTATCGGTATACCACGGGAACTGTGCAATTTTCCGAGACCAAAAGTATCCTATAATGTTAATCAAGGTGATAAAATATTTGTGTGCCAAATATCATCAAAATCCGTGAAACTGTTTTAGCTTAAAAGAGTAACAAATATCCACACATCCATCTAAATAAATTTTCTCGTATATAATATTAGTACCTAATTGATATAAGAAATAAACTCACATTTAAAATAAGGGAGGCGTGATATGACGCAAATAAAATAAAAAAAACCGATGAAATAAAAGCTTATCGTCTCCCCGCGTATATTCATGGTTACAGATAGGTACAGATATCCGTTACATCACTAGTTTGTATAAAGCTAGGTTTAGACGAAGCCAGTGTTGGCTGCCAGTTTCATTGCAAGCTAGCGCTGACTTGTTATTGGTTACGTATAAACAGTTTTGCACCACCAGCACTGCGGGAATAGAGCGCAGGCCTATTTTTTCAAGCCAGTGAAGTGAATGAAATTAAATGAATCCAGTTGGCATCATCTAAACAACGCAGACCAGTCCAGCGCTGGCTTCTCTGGGAACTGGTGTCAGCGTTACTGGCTTCGTCTAAACCTTGCTTAGTGACAATGCGTTAAAAGTTATAAGATTCAAACGCACAGACAGCGGGTGCGTGTTGGTGTGGTGGCCGTGACGGTTGTTATTGTAACTTGTATGAACAAGTTCGCGGAATGGTACCGCACAACCGTTCATACAAGTTAGAATATAACACCGCATCGCCCCGCCTCCGCTGTCGGTGCGTTTAGATTTTATTTCCCCAAAGGGTTCATTGCATCTTCTTTCTAGCTATCAGGGCCAGTGGTAGACCTCCAAGGACGCTTTGCACC
Source organism: Archips crataeganus (assembly GCA_947859365.1). Classification (NCBI taxonomy): domain Eukaryota; kingdom Metazoa; phylum Arthropoda; class Insecta; order Lepidoptera; family Tortricidae; genus Archips; species Archips crataeganus. The sequence continues at coordinate 11,077,774 of OX402064.1, forward strand.
GCCATTACTTTGGTATCGATGATGGGTCGCCGGATTGTACTCTGGCTGGGAGCTACTGAGAACTGGCTGAGGACTGCTGCTAACCCGGCCAACGACTGCATTTGTCCCAATCTTTCACCTTAAACATAAGTAAAGAAAACTTACTTCCTTATACCTATAACGCCGTCAGATGGAAAATAAACCAAAATGAAATGGGCGGCGCCGTGAAGCGTCGCACCGCCGTGTGTGTGTGTTACCAAAATTGGCTAATAGTACAATCAAGTCAAGGTCATCAATATATAATAATATGTCGCAGGGAAATGGCCAAATGGTACTTGGCGATGAACGCTTGGCGATTAGAGCGATCATTCTACCGTACAATCGCCCGTCGCACTCGAACACTCGCTTATAGCCGAGCGACAAAACTATCGAAAATTCACACTCGCTTCTCGCCGCTTTGCCCACTCGTTTCTAGTTCTACCAGGCCTCTTGCATGCCATGTACTTACGCGCGATATTTACCTACCGCGGGGACGCTCTGCTAAGATCGAAATTTCAGTAGGTTGTCACAACCGCGCGCCGACGCACGTTCATTCGTGTTCCACGGAAAAAATATGCCGCCTGGACTTTTATAAGTGAATGGTGAAACAGGGGGCAAATTTTAATATGACTATGCTAAAATTAATAGCTAATATAACAATTTGGGAGTTCGTATCGTGCTGTCCCTCTTACTTTTCTATAAAAAGCTATAAGCGTGAGCGGGATGGCACGATGCGAAGTTCGAAAATTGACCTTCGTATCTAGTATAACGCTAGGGTACTGTGAGCATGACAATTTATTCTGCGCATTACAATAAAATATCCTTCTTGTTAGGATTCCAGAGCTAAAATGGCATAAAGGGAACCCTTTTAGTTTCGCCATGACCGTCTGTCCCTTTGTCCGTCCGTGGCTTAGCTTAGGGAATATTAGTGCTAGAAAGTTTGCATGGATATATGTATACAGCAATTATCCCGACAAAATGGTAAAACAACATGTAGAAAAAAAATATCCAAACTGCCAGCCCTTGTCACTGTCGGCACGCACACATTCTTAAGGAGACGGAGTAGTATAATCTGTGGCTATAATCGCGGAAGTAACAAGATTTTGTACGGGACGCAGTATCTGTTACGAAGTAACTATTAAGTAATCTGTGGTTCTACTCGTTTATCGCTCGTCGCCGGCGGTAGGACCAGTGCCTAATATGGCACTTATGGCATTTATCATGACTTTTATGGCATCGGACAAAACGAGTTACCTCGCCAGCGGGATTGAAAGGGAAGTTGCAATTAGAACTCACCAATACAAGCTCTCGGTCCCTCTCCAAAAGGTAAATACAGATGCTTATTTATTTTAGCCACGTTGTCCGGGTGAAAGCGATCCGGACGGAACTCTTCCGGCTTGTCCCAGTACAGCGGGTCTGCGTGCAGCGACTTCACCGGGATTATCACCTTCACGCCTTTGTCGATCGTAATGTTCGTGTCCGGGATGGTATAGGGCTTCTCGCATTTACGCATCAAGTAGCCGAGAGACGGGAATATGCGTAAGCCTTCGCTGAAATGTATTAAGTAAATAATGCGTTAGAAAGAAAGTACCTATAAATGATGGGGCATGTCCACCAAGATCTGTCGATCTATGGGTAGGATCTTGTCATTGCAACAATATATCTTAGTGGATTTCGCGATATGACGTTATTTTTTGTTACACTAGCTGTTGCATGTGACTCCATCTGCGAAGAATTCGTTTTTCGCAGTCCCGCGGAAACTATGCATTTTACCGGAATAAAATAATCCAATATGTTGAGTCAGGTTTGACACTATCTGTGTGCCAAATTTCATTAGAATCCGTCAAACTATTTAAGCGTGAAAGAGTAACAAAAATCCACACATCCATCCATCCATACAAAATTTCACGTTTATAATATTAGTGGGAAATAGAGCCTTAATGCGAATGCACATACTTAAGTGGCGTGGAGTTAACATTTTCATAAGGCAGCCTGGAGAGTAAGAGACGACAAAAATTTACAAAAGAGCTTAGGCACTCTGTGCCAGATTGTTGCGGCGTCACAGGACATTATTTTAGGGCTATAGCGCTTAAATCATTGGCGCGGATGTAAATATCCGTTATTCGCCTTGAAATTCGCTTTGTATCTAACCCCGGCGCCACACATAGCACAAATGTTTCAACACATATTTGAACACATATTTGATCACATGTGAAGCACCAAAACAAAAATGATGTATACTTACTACTTGTTGGTTCGTCAAAACTGTATTATTTGTCAAACGTGCTGTCAAACTCTATTGTTTTTTTAATGAGTCTTGAATTGCTTGTTTTGATTGAATACATGACTTGTCATAACAAATCTATTGTTTGTTTTGACCAAATAAAAGGGACAATCAGAGGCGTGTCATTCCAGGAAGTATAAGGTTGACTGGAAAAATACGAGTCGGGCTTCTATGTAGACGAAGGGTTCCGTACTACCACAAACAACACACAACATATTATGTCATTATGTACTTGAAAAACTTAAGTAAAGAACCTGTTGATATAGTAGTGCATAGAATTCAGAAGACAGATAAGCGTCACTTTTCTAATTTGGAACGTAATTTTTTTATACGGACACGTTACTAGTAGGTATAGTCTGGGGGTGCAACTTGTTGTGGCCTTTTTTTTTTTGCACCTTATGCATCGTCTCCGTTCGGGGAAACGGAGGTATGTGGGGCTCTCCCCAAGGGGCCTACCCACTAAAACCACACGGATTCCCTCGTTTGCCATTGTGAACGCCACGGGAGCAAAATGTGTCACCGCAACGCCCACTGGCCGCCCCGGGATGGGGCTCCTCTGTCAACACCGTGCAATGCGGGCTCGGCACTCCCCGGCCTCCCCCGCTGGTGAAGGATTGTTTAAAGAGGTTTACTCCTCGTGGCTTCCGCAGATGCCCACGTTTCCGGCAAGCCGGGTTTACGAGCCCTCACGTTAGCTTCCGCACCCTCATGTCCTGCTCTGAAAGCAGAGCGGTACCGAGGGCACGGTCGCTTCCGCCCACTAGGCTCGCCCTCGCCTTTCCCTGTCCGCCGTGGCAGAGCAGGTACTCAGTTTGGGTTCGCCTCCGTCAAAGGCGTCCGCCCAAGAGCGAGACGCCGTCCTCAAAGCGGACCCACAAATGGGCCCGCTACCCCTCCCTCCCAGTGCGTCGGCCGACCACCACAGGCCATGGGCCCAACCACTACTCTTCTCCCCCTTAACCACCAGGGTTAACAGGGGAGAACCGTAGCGGTCGTGCAGCCCAGACGTTAACAGAAATACCGCCCGGGCACATGTGGAAATTGCCGACCGCCTCCCCCCAGTGTGTCAGCAAACCCCCACAGGCCATGGGCCCAACCGCTACTCTTCTCCCCCTTAACCACCAGGGTTAACAGGGGAGAACTGCAACGGTCGTGCAGCCCAGATGGCAGAGTAACCCGTCTAAGGTGAGGGGGAGCCTAGTGGGCGGAAGCGACCGTGCCCTCGGTACCGCTCTGCTTTCAGAGCAGGACATGAGGGCGCGGGAGCTAACGTGCGGGCACGTAACCCCGGCTTGCCGGGATCGTGGCCATCTGCGGAAGCCACGAGGAGTAAACCTCTTTACACAATCCTTCACCAGCGGGGGAGGCCGGGGAGTGCCGAGCCCGCATTGCACGGTGTCGACAGAGGAGCCCCATCCCGGGGCGGCCAGTGGGTGCTGCGGTGACTCATATTGCTCCCGTGGCGTTCACAATGGCAACGAGGGAATCCGTGTGGTTTTTAGTGGGTAGGCCCCTTGGGAAGAGCCCCACATACCCTCTGTTTCCCGAACGGAGACGATGCATAAGGTGCATTTTCCACACCAAAAAAAAAGGTATAGTCGGGGTAAGAAAAGGTTCGTCACTTTTCGACTCTATGTCAACGAGTTAAGGTCGAAAAGTGACGAACCTTTTCTTACCCCGACTATACACACAAAAGGTCCTTTAAGTATTTAAGTTTTTCACATATTCGAGTGTGTAATTTAATTCTTTCTGTCAAAATGTCCTTATTTAAAAAAAAGTAAATGGTACACTTTAAATTGACAATGGCCCGATGTGTATTGTATTAAATACTTACGGTTACTAAGATCGACCGAAAAAAAACGGTTTTTGCAAGAAATACACTTTCAAACGGTATTTTTTGACCGTTTAGAATCTTATTTTTGCAGTTGCAAAAGATTATGACCCTGAATACAAATAGATATAGAACTTGTTATCTACTTACTTGTACCCGTTATAAAAAATAGTCTTTATGGATAGACAGCCACATGGTCGCATAGAACATCGAAGTAATTCTTTAGGGGTTTCGTTTTTCCTCTCGAGATACGGACCCCTAATTATAATAGTTTCTACTGGATAAGGCGGAATAACCTGGTTATTTACAGTTCCGCCTTCTGGGTACAATGTCTAGTGACAATGATCTCGGGAGGAGTTTTGACTTCTCAGAGTTTTAGTTTAATTGTAATTTTCACCCGACTGTCGAAGAAGGGTTATGTTTTTCAAACGTATGTATTTATGTATGTATGTATATATCATTCTTTGACACGCCTTGCAGCCTAACCGGATCAATGGATATAGAAGTGTGAGGTGTTATTAGATTCGCCTCAGTTCCGAGAGTGACATAGGGTATATATTTTCCTGGAATTCCCATGGGAACGGGAATTATTGAGGAGGGGTTTTTTCATCTCGTATTGAAATTAAATTTATTCAACTTACGTTATGTTAATTATGTTAACTCATTTTTATTTTTACTTAGTTATAAATAGCATTAGTATTTTAGTCGAAAATAAAAGGATTACAAAAAAAAAGGAGTAGATAGGTAAGTACCTACCTACAGGAAAATACTTACTTTAAATCTTTTGAATTCGGCCGTGCAGTCCTTGCCAGAAACGGGAAAGTTTGCGATAAGATAAAATAGGACAGATTTTCAAAGTTCCCAATTTAATAAGTACGTTTAAAAGAGAATGATTTATGCGAAAGGATTAGCTGTGAGTGATGAACCGAATCAGAACTTCGGCGAAGTTCTGCCCTGGGAGAGTTGTTAATGACGTTCTGTCAGTTAGGGCGCATTGTCAGCAGCCAATTGAGAGTAGGGTAAACGTACCAATGCTCGACACCTCAACGCCCAGTAGATGACACCCATCTGTCTCCTCTCTTACTATGACATAAGATTGAACGTGCCATGTAAATGCGACCACCAGTGCCAGTGGTTCGGTTCAGTCAGATCACTAGGTACACGCCGCGACCAGTGGCAGCCATTGGTGGCTAGATGCGGCCACAGACACTGCCACTTGCAGCTACAATACATTGTTCAAGTGGCCGTGTGTGCGCGCGAGTCGAACGACAAAATCGCGGCCACAAGTAGCGAGCGCGGTCGACTCCCGCAGTTTGTGGCTCGGACGCGGCCCCTCAAACGCTCAATGTACGCCGATGCTATACGGATCATTTTCACAAAAAATTGTACATAGTTAGGGGCTTAGTCAAAACAAAATCACTGTCGATTTGTTTTGTGTAACGAAAGTTAGTCATACAAAGTAGTCTGTACGTACAATTTTTTGATATGGACTCATACAAAATGACTGGAGAAACGCGTCCGCAACTTGTGGCGCCACTAGTCGTTTTAATGTACCTAGGTAATCGAACCGCCTCTAGTGTCTATGTTGCAATGATTGTCGGCGCTGAGAGATTGGTTGTAGCTGATCAATGCGAATCGCCAGCGTGACCAGTTTTGGTATCCTGCTAATCGCCTACCGAAGGCAGAAGCGCGTGAATGGTTGTCGCGAACAGTATTAAGGTAAATCTGCAATAACTGGCCACGTTATACAAAATTGAATGCTGTTTGTAGGGGAACAGAGTTCATTTTCAGTATGAGGTGGCCAGTTATTTAAGGGTGGCCAGTAATTGGCAATTCACCCTACTAGATAGAAAACAAAGAGTAGCAACTCTATTGGTCAAACTTGCAAGTATGGTAAGAAGCGCCAACTGGTGAGCCGTGTATGAACTAAATTTCTATCATATATTAGCCATTATCAATTGAAAGTGTAAACATTTCCTTTTTTTATGGGGAAATTTTGGCATTTTCTTAATCAAAATCATGAGTCTGTACTATTCATTTCCTGCTGTGTAACACACCCTAATGATAGGTAACGTTGCCACTTTTTATGACAGCTAACATCATAACAATTTAGCATGCGTTGCTAACTCATTATATACGGCCTTGTTATCTTGAAGTTCGAAATTATTCATTTGTTTGTTTAAAAAAAAAGAAAGTTAATATTGCCATGTTGATTATGAAGTTTTTTACTTCTGAGGGGCTAAGAAATGTGTCTTATGACTTTGGCGCTATTCGCCTTATCCACGATGTATAGAATACCTGTATATGGTAGAGGCTCTCAACAGGATGCAAGGTACCCATATCCATATCTCTATATTTGTATGTCTATCTGTTACCTCTTCTCGCTTAAACCGTTGAAGCGATTTAGATGAAATTTGGTATATAAATAGTTGAATCCCGGGAAAAGACATAGGATAGCTCTTTTCTCAGAAATAATCCCTTGAACCAATTTAGATGAAATTTATAATATAGTGAGGATCTGCCGAGTCCTACCAAAATTTAGGGATCCTACCCCCTCCCAGGGGGTATGGACAGGGGGAAATGCGAGTGAGGTGTCATTTTCTATGTTTTTTTTGTGCTGGATCGAAAAAGACCATACCCACACTTATAGGATCAATATTTTTCGAGATACGAAGGGTTTTTGCTGGAGTGGAGGTGTTTGCGGGGTCGGCGCTAGAGGCAAAAGTGCTCGCGGAGTTGGTGTCGATTAATAAGCAAGCAAGCGTAAAGCGTCGCTTACTGTACTTTGCGTAAATATTTTCCAATTGTATTTGCTGATTAAATTCTACTTTTAACTATTTTGAGTAGAATTTAATCAAAAAAATCTCTTTTTTTTCATTCTTTTCTAACAAAAACCCTTTTTATCTCGAAAAATATTGATCCTATGAGTACGAGTATAGTCTCACTCGATTCAGCACATAAAAAAATACATAGAACCTCACACCTCACTCGCCTTTTAAAATTTCCCCCCCTGTCCATACCCCTGGGTAGGACCTCTAAATTATGGTAGGACTCGGCAGATCCTCATTTCTAGTGCCAAGATAAAGTTAAAAACAAAGTTTCATTGCAATTATTTTGCCGCCATAATAAGCTATTTTTTCTGTAGTACATGAGTTTTGCGCTTAGCATCATATTTGGCGATTAATTTTTATTTATACACTATGATTTTTAATCGGTGATCAGTGTTCCGTATAGGAACAAGGAAGTAAAAAATAATACTTTTTTATGTACTACAATTTAATTTTTGAGAAAAATAGCTCAGTATACAGTGCTTTCTAGTTTCGATGTTAGATGCAAGTGAGAGGTGGCAGGCTGCCTTGTATGACGCTATATAAGAAAAACGGCTGTGATTGGCCATTAACAAATATCACGCGATATGCTAGCGTTTTGATTGGACGTGACATTGCAAATTGTGTCTTGTGTAGTTCTATTTACTACTGGTTATTATTTGGAACGCAGCGGCGTGAACAATCAGTACCTCTACCATGAGTTGCTATCGAAAACACACATTACGTTACTACAGTCGATAGCGAGTAAACGAGCTTCGAATAGTTTTCTACTAAACTCGTACCATGAGTCACGTTAACGTTTACTATACTCGCTAACGCTAACTCGATCCTTCGTGTAGTTTTCGCTACGTGACTGACTGACGTGCCTAACTTCACATCGAACTGTGCTGTCTCTTTCTAACTATATTGAAAAGACTGAGTGAGCATGATATTGGGCAAAAAGCTAAGTATCCAAGTCCTTCCATTAAAAATATAGAAATAACCCTGCTAATTTAAAGCATCATAGAACAGTTTGGTAATCAAAGAGTATTGTAATATTATATGAACAAGAGTGGCAACTCTATGGTCAAATTTGCATGTATGGAAGGTGCTGCTGCCCTACGCCCTGGTGAAGAACTAATGTGATGTATCTATAGACCTATCTATATGTATATGTTGGTAGTGATGTACAGCTATAATTACACGTAATTTTAATTGATAGGCTAATTGCCACTATTCGTATTTTAGCCGTCTAATTCAAATCAGCATATACGAAGTATAAGCGGCTAAACCCGATTTGCACTATACGGCTAAAATACGAACATTGGCAAGTGGCCTATCAATTAAAGTCCTTGACCGTACAATTTGGTACGCCATGGCCATGGCCGATGAATGACAACTGACAAGTTTGACAAGTCAACCAAGATGGCCGCTAATTTAGTTCTTTACCAAACAACCAGAGATCGCTGTAGTCGCACGAAAAGTGTGATATATGTAAGTGTGCCCCCCCTGGTGGTAATGTAAAGCGTACGTGGTTCTTGAATTTGTTTTGGATATTTCATCAGTGTGACAGTTTCATGGAGTGCATCCATAGTGTAAGGTTGTTATTTTGACAGGTGACAGCACGGCCGTTTGAGTCGATGTTTCTTCCGTTTTTCTCATACTTCGGCGTTTTTTCCAATTATCTAGAGACTTTCAAATCAAACTTTGTTTGCGTAAATCGTTGCAGGGATGCGGATTAAATAATTATTTTGGACGTGGGTGCTGGTTTTGGAAATTAAAATTTGGATTTTGACTCTAGTGAAGTGCTTCATTAAAAAAAAAAACCGTATATGGCAATAGTGACAGCTCTACGTGAAGGAGGCCGGCTTTGGGGTGTACGGCCATTTTGTTGATGCTCGCAGTGTTTGTCGTGTTCCAAGTGGGAATTAATCCTTGTTTTGGGTGAGTTTCTCTGGATTGACCTGGTAAGAGCGTGGAATGCGCTGTTAGCGTCCTGGTATACTTATTTTTCATTTTGTTTCAGCACGGTGGTGTAGTAGAAGTGGGTGACGTGGAGCGTCGCACGCGGAATCATCCTGAACACTTGGTATGTGGCTAAGCCACTGGAGCCCTGCCTTTCCTTTGGGTCGACAACGCTAATCCTTGATCTTTGGTTGTAGATTGCTGTGGTGTCCGAGGTCTTGCACCTTCGTTGGAGTTGACAGCGCGACCCAGGCGACCAAGCAAGTCCGCATTTCCTCCACGGTGCGTGCTTATGTAGTTTTCAAGTTTCTATGGTGTCCGTTCACCGAACTGAGCAAGCCGGTTCCTCCTGTCCTTAAGGAACCACTCTGGAGTTATTTCTAATCCATGATCCGTCCACAGGAGGTGTTAAGACACGGCCTTGTGTGTGTGGCTGTTGTGGCTTCGTGTAGAAGCGTTTCAAGGAGGCTTGGTGGTTGTGAAGCAGGTTGGTCTGCGCAGTGTGGCGGCTGTCGGCGACGCTGGGACGTCGGGCACGAGACGCCGTCCGAGTGTGGCCTACAGTGGCCCGCAGCCAGGTTTGGCCGTTTCACAGCCCAGGTACAGGAGTGCCCCTATATTAGTTTAGATACATTTGGTATATCGGATCACTGGCCAATTGCATTCACGACCCTGTGAATTGTAGTAGTGAGTTAGGATTTAAGCTTAAGCCTATATGGTCTATGTATGTAAGTGTGTGGAGAGGGCGGGATAGCCGGGGAAGAAATTGTTAAGTATACATAATAATATACATCTTGTTGCACCTACTACTTGGTTTAATTGCCCACCCGCAGCACCACCCCGCTACCCCGTGTAGAAAAAACATTACAATAGATAGACGTTATAGTGAGTTAGTTGACTGACACGCTAAGCTGTTGTTGTTGTTTGTTATTATTTTTCGGTATTTATTTTTTATAAAGATGCGGACTAGTGTGTCTCAATTAAAGTTACTGGTCGAGTATATGGAAACTTTAAATAAACATTCTAGTAATGCTACTAGTACCTATAAGGTACATTTTGGGTGATACAATACAGTGACCCCAGTTTTTATGATCAATTGATCAAATATTTTGTTTCAAGTGGTTAGATAAACTTGAGGAATGTGGTTTAAAGTGTTAACAGAAGTGGATATTAGCTTGTGAAATTTTCCGTGTTCTCGTCGTTCGTCTTCATATGCAGCCCTCGCTAGCATATTCCATGCCAAATAATGCCTATTTTGATAAGTAATAATTAAAATAATGCTCTAAACGATGGTTCTTATAAGTTTTCACCCTCCAACTTACTAGTGAGAGAGTTAACTACAGTCGATACGGTGTTGTTCGATAACGTCTGTCAAATTTGTGACTCATGGTACCGATGTTCTATGGCGACAGCTACAAAACGTTAGTCGCTAGCGCTTGGACTTGGCTTGTACTCATACTAGCGATCTTTACTTCCGTAAGTGACCGCTAGAGGCGCTGCACAATTCTCCATACAAATCATTTACGCAGTCGCTATCGAGTACGGTCACTGTAAACTCATGGTAGTGGTACAGAAATCAGTTTTTCTAGATCGGTAGCGATCACGTTTAAGTCGAAATTACGTGAAGCAAAACGTCTATTTTTAAATAATGATTACTTGTAAAATCATTTTTTGATTATAATCATTGTCACCCTACATATTATGGTTTAGTCTATGAGCCTTAAACCTCGTTAACAAGTCAGTTTCATAAACAAACTTGACGTGAGCCCTGTCTAATTCCCCTCCAAAGCGATGACATTTGATGAATTTATACTTCATTTAACTAAGAATTGAAAACCACAACATCATTATATTGCGGCTCGTCAACTATTTCTTACCTAGCAAATAGTACAGTACAATAGTCTGGGAGCCGCAAAATAAAATTGTTTTAATGTCACTTTATTTGCGTGTCGTCAATTGTTACTCTAGTACAAATTGTAAAGAGATTACAGTTCACGAGCCGCAATATTATAATGTTATTCTGGTTTATAATTCTAAATTAAATGGAGTAGGTATACTTAGTTTCAACAGATGTAGGATGACCATGCATTCGGTGGTTGGGGTAAGTTATAACAATAACTTTTTTTTTAATTAATTCCATTTTGGCTAGGGATTGATATTCTTCAACTTCTGATCACCGATTAAAAATCATCGTGTATAGATAATACTGATAAATATGCTCTGTATACCTCATTGTTATCTTATTCCTCTCAGTTGTTGAACGCAGTCGGTGATGTTCGAATAAACAGAGCGAAGAGAGAGGTAATTCAGTCCGAAATAATAATGCAAAACTCGTCCATAAACATTTATTAATATAATTTATCATTTTCCATATTCCAATATTAGTAATAATACAATTATCATATTCCATAATCAGGAACGTACGATATAAGAAGCTACGTACAGAAGTATCTACTAGGCTGCAATACCATTATACCCCCTGTCCGAGAGTAGCATAGTACATTAAAGATTCTTTATCAATAATATGAATAATTATATTATGACACATTCATATTGTTAAAGTCTAAGTTGCCAATCGCAAATACAAGTGGCGCTGTTTCATAAAAAGGCTTAATATAGCGTCTTTCACCAAGTTTTCTTTATCATTAGTCTCTTAAAACTCTAAAACACTAATGTTACATTCATATTTTTTTTTCTATTTTGTAGTATTTGCTACTTCCTATTGACATAAGTTTACCACCAATCTTTAGTAGCTACTGCGTTAGATTTCTACTGTTAGCTTAATTAACTCTACATACATACATCGTTAAGAAGTGTTGAACCGAACACGGAACGACCGTGCTGCTGCCGGAACGAAATCGAACTCAAATGATTGGTCAGCAGCGCGGCATCCGAGCAGGTTGCGAACATCTGATTGGCCGAGCATGGCGTCGAGGCGTACTGATTGGGCAATAAGGCTGGGTGATTGCCCAACCACGTAAGCGGACACTCAACTCAATCAGATAAACTATAAAGTACTAATGAAACCAACGTACAGAACGCTTGTAGATGTAGCTAAGAACGCTAAATTTGTATACAAGGTCCAAAAATATTTCCAAACTAAAATTTAGGTCCCTGTTTTCGATTCGAATCTCTCTAATTTGAAACGATAAATACTGAAATAAGGAAGCCAAGAACGTAATGGGTCCGTTTGTTAACGCTAGAGTTGTCGCTTCCGATGGAGCGGCGGTCAAGTCGGCTGGTGGGAGCTGGTCGCCGCTTCAGGGGAGCCGTGGTGGGGTAGTGGGGCAATCACCCCCACTTCTGGAAGAGCCCCATGCGCTGGCAGCGGCAGTTGGAGCCCCACAGGTTGCACCGGCAGGACGAGGAGTGGCAGCAGTCGCCGGGGCGGTGGTCGCAGTTGCCGCCGCGCGGCACACAGGCGCGTCTGAAAACGTAGATCAGCGACGAACGTCTGAAATCACCATCGGATACTAACCTATACTAATATTTCAGGCATTTAAATGAATGACTAAGTACAGTTCTGAATATCTTGGGGCCCAGTCTAAATTTAGGACAAAAATTGGATAATTTGCGTTACATTAGGTACGGCGCTTGATTGACTAATTCAAACTCTTTGCTTTGCTGGCTTTGCTAATTAGGATCCGAGGGTCTCCTGGGCATGAGGGCCTCTGAGCAGGAATACCCCCTGAGCGTGAACCCTTACACTGTGGGGTCCCCGGTGCACGGCACCATTATAGCCCTCTGATAGCTTCCCTACTGCCATTACGATAGGTACTATTAAATATTTATAAATTGGCAAGAAACTGCGAGTAATCATAAAAGCTTTCGATGTTATTACAGCAAAGAGGCTTTACTTCACCAAACCGAACATATCATAAACATAAAGATGATTTACGCTCGTGAATAGGATATCATGTTTCCTAAATGTTGTCATTCTGCTTGTTTATGTTTGTGAGCAATTAGTCTCTGATAAAATTGCGTTGATTGGATGTAAGTTTAAGCTGTCTTAATACATATTTACGTAATAAACTCATATACATGTACTTCTAACAGGTTATTCGACACCAATCAATGAGGGTTTCTATGACAAGCTTATTGGCGCTAGATTCGTGAGGTCCATTCGACACATTTGACATCATCACTATCACGTTTGGTTTATAACTAGGGATCGGACAATCCAGTGCAAATGACATAAGGAACAGGACCAATGGAGTACACATCTGTGTCATATTTTTTACGAAGTCGACAAAAGTCGATGTCGCCGTAAATAAAAATTTTGAATAATTATTTTATTGTTATCATTGGAGATAGCTACATTTCGTCTATAAAAAGTTGTTATAAACTTTTACTGTACTTATGTATATGCACATATTGGAGTGGATAGAAAAAATCACAAATAATTTATATTGGGTGCGATAAATGTATCCACTCTAGTAACAATAAAAGTTTATCATCATCATCTTTTCAGCCGAAAGACGTCCACTACAGCCATAAGAAAACGGTAGACTCACTCTTTACAGACGGATCTCTATTGACAACGATAAAATAATTATATCTAATTTTTATCCGACGTCATTGACAAATTTGTCGACTTCATAAAAAAATAACACTGAAATTCTACTCCATTAGTCCTGTTCCTTATGTCATTTGCATTCGATCATCCGATCCCTGTATAACTAAAGCAAAACTGTATCGTCAAACGGAGCTCGCGATACTAACGCCATCTAGTGATATCTAGAAAACTCTCATTGAGATAATCTATTAATTTTCAAATCGCGACCATCCCAGATTTTCTTAAAGTAATATGAACCTCCTTTAAGCCATGGTGGCCTAGCGGTTTGACCTATGGCCTCTCAAGCAGAGGGTCGTGGGTTTACATCCCGGCTCGCACCTCTGAGTTTCTCGGAATTTATGAGCGAAATTACATTTGATATTTACCATGAGCTCCGGTGAAGGAAAACATCGCGAGGCATACACCTGCGAAGAAATTCAATGGTGTGTGTGAAGTTCCTAATCCGCACTGGGGCCGCGTGGGAATTACGGCCCAAGTACTTTCATTCTGAGAGGAGGCCTGTGCCCTGCAGCGGGATGTATATAGGCTGGGATGATGATGATGATGATAATGATGATGACGACGAAAGTGAGGCGATTTAAAAGCTCGAATAATGTTCCATTAATTGACATTTCGGGCAAGCTTTTTATGACGTCATTGGTGCCCCACCAACAGATGGCGTATGAACTTACTTCCCGACATCCTGCAGCAACTGTAGGTCGGCTGGATCTTCCCCGTAGTCCGGTAAACTGATCTCCACGTCCTCGTCACCTGGGTAAACAAAGTTGATTTAATAATAGGGTTAGGTTCCGAATCGCACATTTTTGTAGAAATGACAGAAGATTTTGATACAATTTGCAGTTGTCTGGTAGAAGTACTGGACCTCTAATAAATAATCGAAAATCTACAGCCAATTCTTAAAAAATGTGTCCACTAAAGTGAGACCATAGAAACGCTCGATTAACATTTATTAAATAAATTTTCAAGTTTGATATGAAGTATCTTTTTGTATTTTTATGGAAAAGTAAATAAAATAGAGTTGAAAAAATTAAAAATACTAAAAGATATTCATATCAAACTTGAAAAGCCATTAGTAGCGACATCTCTTGGTCCGGGTGAGCGGATAGTTCCGAAGGAGTGTTGACGTCTCTCGTTGAGAGTATTAACATGGAATTGTTGCTTTATCACTGCTATAAGTGATTAAACGAGCTAAGACGTGTGATGCATAGGAAAAATTCGTGCCTATATCCCGACCAGCTGTGGTGTAGGGGTAAAAGCACGCAGCGCGGTATGCTGAGGACCCGGGTTTGATTCCTGGAGCTGGTCTTTTTCTATGTTTTTTCAGTTTGTATTTAGTATGAAATATAATCTATTAAATATATATAATATTATATATAAAATATTAAAAAAAAAATATATAAAATATTATTTATATATAAAATTTGAAATTCGAAGTTCGTATTGTGCCATCCCGTCTCTCTTCTGCTTCATACAATTAGCGTTAACGGAACGGCGCGATACGAAGTTCGAAAAACGAATTTCGTAGTATAAGGTCTGACAGCTGGCAGCGGATGCGATAAGGTGGTGTCCTCACCAGGATCGATGTAAGAGGCGTGCGCCCACTCCGCGGCGAGCGCGACCGCCGCGAGCGCAAGCAACAGAGCGCCGGCGCGCGGCATACTGCCCACGCACGAGCTGCTGTTAGCCTGCAACAAAGCTATACGTCATTCTAATCCTACTAGCGATGCGTCGTCGATTTTAGGGTGAATATTAAAGCCTTTTGACCTCTCGGTTAAACCTCATTCATTACCATCCAAATGATTAGGTATTGCCATAACCGAAGGACGAGTCCCGCGTGATCAAACTAGATTCAGCGGGTCTCTATAGTTTCACATAATTTAACAAGTCATAATGTAAGTATCATTCTTCATAATCAACGTTAGTCATAAAATGATTAATTTTTGACCTACTGCATTCTATAAGATGGCATTTGATTTTACCAATTTACACAGTAATTATTTATAATTTGACATTGTGATTTTATCAATTTACTAGGGGCGTTCAATAAAAAGTGAGAACGAGTATGTTATAAACAACTTTTACAAAATGTCATTTTATTTTTCGACATAGTCACCTTTTAGCATAATACACTTAGTATATCTTTTTTATAAACTTAAAATTCCATTTTTAAAAAAGTTCTCATCTTGAGTACTTAAAAAATCTTGTACTGCAGCGACTACCGCGTCGTCGTCTTCAAATTTCTGGCCTCTCAGGTATTGTTTCAATCTCGGAAATAGGTAGAAATCATTGGGAGCGAGATCTGGTGAATACGGAGGATGCTTAAGGATATCGAACCCAGCATCACGAATTGCAGCCATTGCAACGGCGGACTTGTGTGCCGGGGCATTGTCCTGGTGGAACAGCACAACTTTCGAGAGTTTACCTCGCCGTTTTTCGCGGATCTCATTGCGCAATGTTGCTATTTGTTTGGCGTATAAAGTGCCCGTAATAGTGGCTCCATGCTCGAGATACTCAATCATTAATACCCCTTTACCATCCCAAAAAACAGAGCCCATGACCTTACCGGCAGATGGGCTCACCTTGAATTTCTTCGGAGTTGGAGATGATGGCCTTTTCCATGTCATAGACTGCAGTTTCGTTTCAGGGTCGTAATGATGGAGCCATGTTTCGTCCATTGTTATAAATCGCGCCAAAAAAAGTTCCCGGTCTTGCTGCATCAGGTTCAAAGCTTCTTGACAAATCTCTAGTCTAGTTTGTTTTTGCGTGTCAGTAAGCATTCTTGGTACCCAACGCGCAGATAACTTTTTCATACCCAAGCGTTCATGTAAAATATTATGCACGCTCCCCGTTGAAATCTTTACATTTTCAGCAATAAAACGAACTGTGACACGACGATCCGCCAAAACTGAGTTTTCGACTTTTTTCACAATTTCTTCAGTTACTGCTGTAGTAGGGCGTCCGGAGCGGGGGTCGTCCATTGTCGATGTTCTTCCACGTCTAAATTCGGCGCACCAACGTGCGACTGTCGAATACGGAGGAGCATTAGACCCTAAAGTGTCCCGCAAATCCAAATTGACTTGATCCGTAGAAAAATTTTTCAAATACAAGTATTTGATAACGGCGCGCAGTTCAATTTTCTCCATTTTCGCTAACGTACTCAATAGCATTGCAAAGAAATTACCGTATATTTTTTTAAACAAAAGACAGTTAGTTTTTTTTTCCATAGCAATCAGCTAGATAGATTAGCTTTACCGGCCAGTATTTAATTTCGTAATATTAAAAGAGTTTGCATCTCATTCTCACTTTATATTGAACGCCCCTCGTACTACACAGTAATTATTTGAATACTAGATCCAATTCAAACATTAGCCGTAATTACCTCCTTTTCTTAAAAAAAAAACAGACAAAAACTAGATAGTATAGGTTGTATGTATGTGTGAGTCTGTAACTTATAGTATCAAAAATACTCTATTTTCTATGAGTTTCAGATTGATTCATTCATGCTTGAATTATAAATATAAAAACTCACTCACTATAGCCTTTACAAAACCTGCAAATTTATTATTTACATGCAAAATTCTGCCTGAAAAATTTTCAGTGTCCGGTTTTAGCTCAAAGAAAAATTAGATTACCAACACGTACGTGTCAGTGCAGGTATTTCCTGGACCTTTTTTCACTTCACTAATTAGGGGCAGCAGGTGAGCCAAAGCGAGGATTTAAAAAGTCCGTTAGACTTTGAAAACTTTTGACGGCCTTCGTTTTACCTTTTGTTTTTGGAAAACTGTTAATAGAATTAAAAAAATAAACAATATGGAAATTAAACAATGTGAATAAGAGGGGTATAATATGGGTTTAGACTTAATCGGTCAAAGGTGTAAAGGTGTGTGTGTATGTAAAGTTTTTTTTAATATTTTTCGGGTGCGTCTCCTGGCTATACGCGCTGAATATGCTACCAAATGCACCACAACCCCAACAAAGATGATGAAACATTAAAGACTGCTGAAGACAAAAAGACGAGTGATCATCCCATCAGTCAGACACAATCTTCAGAATGAAGAAACCAACAAAGAAGAAAAAAGACTAAGCAAACTCGTAGAACTGCATGAAAAGAGGACTCAGTGAATCATTTTTAACGATAGAAAGCAACAACTACCTACGTGAAACCGTTTCGAAAAGCAACGGAACGAGGAAATTGCATTTCGCTGGACCAAAAATATTTCTCGAAACAGGCAAGGTAATTTAAATAATTATGTGAGTGTTATTTTATACAAACTAAGGCTGCGTTCAGACCAAACCGACTGTCAGCCGCGGAATGTGAGCAGGCTCACTGAGCCCCATTGTTTAATATGAAAAAACGTAATAGCGTATTGTCGGTTCGGTGTGAACGAAATCGTGAATATGTATAAGAATAAGAATAAGAATAAGAATAAGAATAAGAATAAGAATAATTTATTAACCAATGAAGTTACACAGTACACGAAATTATTTATTACACATTGTTACTTAAGTGATAACATAGGTACCTATATGTGACATTATAGCGGCCTTCGCACTAGACTCTGGGTCTGTATCGCGAGTGCCAATTGACATTCTAAATAACAAAAATAAAATAAAGGTAGAATAAAGAACAAAGATAGAGTAAACACAACAAGTTACTTCATGTGATGTGTGTGTGAGTGTGTGAGTGTGTGTGTGTGTGTGTGTGTGTGTGTGTGTGTGTGTGTGTATGTGTGTGTGTGCGTGCGTGCGTGCGTGTGTGTGTGTATGTTTGTTCTTCCAAGCATTTAATGACAGGCTTTAAGGAGATCTTCAGTATCTTGGTAATTCAGTTTAGAGAGACGCTCTTCTATAGCACTCTTTAGCTTAGTAGCAGACAGGTCTTTGGAGTTTTTTAAAGTTTTACATATTTTGTTGTAAATGTTTATGTGGGAGTACGGGGGCATATGTCTGGCGAAGCTAGATTTGATTGACGGTAGAGGTACGCTATATACCCGACGAGAGGCAAGGTCAGGAAAGTCTTGTCTAGAAATTACTTTCCGATGTGTGGCCACAGCTACTTTTGTGATATACAATTGTCTTACCCTTAACACTTTGGTTTCTTTGTACAGGTCATCAGTAGGAAACCTGTAAGGCTTCTTGAGCATTACTTTTAATACAGCACGTTGAGCGATTTCTAAACTTTTAATGTTGGATTTAACTATACCACCCCAAGCAGAAAGACAATATAGTAGCGCTGATTGACAGAATGCTTTATAGACTAATATTAAAATATTTTTTGGTGCAGAATTTCTTAGTGATTTCATTAAAAATATAGTTTTCCTTATCTTTTTTGAGAGAAAAGAGACTTGTTCCTTGAATGAGAGATATCTATCGAATTGGACGCCTAAGTACTTAATTGTGTCAGTTTGACCAATTGGAGAGCATTTACATAGGGTTAGGAGAGGTCGATCTGATAGTTGGGACGTACATGAATGAATGGTAAGTTCACTAGCCCTGCTGGGTCTAGTTGCGCGTGTTTTATGGAATGTTATATACTTTGTTTTACTATTATTTAATGTCAGAAGATTTTTACACAACCAGTTTGATAATTGAGCCATTCCTGTTTCAGAAATTTTATAGGCATCATCCCAGGAATAGCCATGGAAAAGAACAACCGTATCATCCGCATAGCAAATTATATCAGCACTCTGTAGAGGCACTTTAAGTATATCGTTAATATATATTAAAAATAAAGTGGGGCCTAGTATGCTGCCCTGAGGCACTCCATATTGTACTGGTAGGTGCTCACTTACAAAAGAGCCAGCCCTAACACATTGATGACGATTAGTTAGGTAACTATGGAACCAGTTGAAGGAAACTCCTCTTAACCCCATTATCTCTAGCTTTTGCATTAGTAAAGGAACCGAAACCGTATCAAAGGCTTTAGCCAGATCCAAAAATACTCCAAGACAATACTTGTTATCATCTAAGGAGTCTACAATTAATGAGGTTAACAGCACAACGGCATCTTCAGTAGATTTGTTCCGCCTAAATCCGAATTGTTTCTCAGAGATGAGAGATTGATGTTCAAGGAATTTTATTAAACGATTATTTACAATTTTTTCCAGTAGTTTTGAGAACACACTAAGGAGAGTAATAGGTCTATAGTTGCATGGCAATGTCTTATCACCGTCTTTGTGAATGGGGGTTATAAGACCTAGCCTCCAAATGCTTGGAAATATACCAGAAGCAAGGCTTAAGTTAAAAATGTGTGTTAAAGGTACGACAATTGAGGGTTCGATTAATTTAATTAATAGGGGCGTACAGCCATCCATGCCTGGTGCACTACCCACTTTAAGTTGTTTTATATAATCTGATATTTCAACCGCATCCGTGGGACCTAAGAAAAAGGAGCTGACTGGTCCAGAATTTGATGAGAATTCAGCTGCGAGTTCTGCTTCAGATTTATTTAATTTGGTAAGTGTGTCATCTGCTAATTTCTTACCTACACTAGAGAAATATTGATTACATATATTGAGTGCGTCAAGGGGATTCTTGTTATTTATTAATTCAGAAGAATGATTTGGAGGTTTGGAGATGTTGCAGACTTTCTTAATGCTTTCCCAGAGCTTCTTTGGATTGTTCAAGTTATCGGATAACAGTTTGGTTTCATAATTGCGTTTTAGTCTTTGTGTCAAATTATTGAGAAAATTGCGATAACGTTTGTATGTTACTTGAATAACTAGATCGGAAGGATTGTTTTTAGCTTGGATGTGGAGTGAGTCACGGTTTCTCTGGCATCTTAATATTCCTTGGGTGATCCACGGTTTTATGTTGAATTTAGAACGGGCTACTACAATTTCGGAGGTGTGACTAGATATCGTATTGTTTATGATGTTTGTAAAGTTATTTGTTGCTTCGTTTACGTTATCATTATTTAGCACTGAGGACCAATCTGTTGATTTCATTTCTAGGATTATTTCATTGTGGTTTATAATGGTTTTAGTTCGTCTATGGGTATTTGTTTTAAGATGTGTACAAGGTAATCCTAGAATGCATATGTCGTGGTCAGTTATATTTGTACGAGTTACTAAACCTATTCCAGATGTACCGTTCCATACAAAAATGTGGTCTAGACAAGCGTTTCCCCTGGTCGGTTGGGTAATAGCGGGAAGTAATTTATGTGATGTCAAGAGACACATATATTCAGAACATATCTCACTGCTACTACATAAATCTAGATTAATATCACCAGCAAAAATTAACATTTTGCTGGGATTCATTTTGCCAAGTACAGTATCCAGAATTACTAGGAAATTATCGACGGTGTTAAAGGAAGGGGAACGGTAAACACCTAATATCGTAATATCGTTTCCCAAATTGATTTGTAGGCAGTTACAGTCTTTAATAGGGGGTTCTATTACTGAGACACTCCACGTATTCCGAATATATGCTACGACTCCACCGGATTTATTTATATATTTGTTTGTGCGATAATTGTTATACCCGATAATTAGTGGTGGATGCATACCTTCACTCAACCAGCACTCTGTAAGTATGATTGCATCGAATGTAGTTTTTAATCGGCTAAGTGCTAGTTCAAAGTCATCAAAATTTTTGTGGACACTCCTTATATTGAAAGTAAGAACTTTGAACTTGTATAAATTAGGATCACAGATAGCTTCTTTACATTTTTCTAACGTCTCAAGCGTATGGCAACTGATTTGTAGTATTTTGTATGGAAATACAATGAACTGCGTAACGCGCGCTCACTTTCCGCGACTGACAGTCGCTTTGGTCTGAACGCAGCCTAAAGCCTACCTTTAACCGATTTCTAAAATATACTATACCTTCCAATAACTTCGTGAATTGTGCTAGGTACTATTTAGAATAAAAATGTTGTTCGAAAGGGATACCTCTTAATCTATGTGAGAACAACCTTAGCAATTTTATTAAATGTTTTCAGCAATTACACATATTTCACATTTGATCTCGGTTGATGTATTTGTTTCAGTTTAATTATCTGTTCCAGTTATGCTATGTGACATAGATATTTTTCTTATTTTTTCCAGAACTTGCATAACTAGACCATAAAAGTATAACTTGACCTTTCACCCTGTACCAGATTATTCCAACCTATATAAGTTCCACCGCAGGGCACAGGCTTCCATTCACAATAAGAGGGCTTGGGCCGTAGTTCCCCGGCAGGCTCAGTGCGGATTGGGAACTTCACATACACCATTAAATTTCTCCTCAGGTGTTGCACACACCTCACGGTGTTTTCTTCACCGTAAAGCTCATGGTAAATTTCAAAAGATTTTGCACATAACTTCCGAATAGGTAACTATGAGGTAAGATTTTGACCAATTTTACATAAGTGTAAGCGTGTAATTTTATATTCTGAGACTAATTTTACTGAGTTTTTTGGAATTTACATTTATTAACATTAGCTATTCGAGTTTTCCCGCCATACAAAAAGTTGTAAAATATGAAAAAACCTTTCCAATGATATATGGCTTGTCGTTATTGGTCCCTAGGCCAGATCCAAATCCTAACTAATATTATAAATGCGAAAGTAACTCTGTCTGTCTGTCTCGCTTTCACGCTAAAACTACTAAACCGATTTAAATGAAATTTGGTACACAGATAGTCTAGAGCCTGAGAAAGGACATAGGCTATATATCATCACGCTTACACCAATAGGAGCGGAGCGGAGCGGAAGAATGTTTCAAAATCGGGGGTTTTTGAAGTAAAACTTCTATAGCCACGCTTGACTTGGGAGTACGGTGGTGAATATGAACGCGGGTGTGCGGGGGGGGGGTGGGGGGAGGGGTGCGGGCGGGGGCGGGTATTTTTTTTTATATCGAGGAACTAAGGATTGATGAAAAAGCAAATTGGATAAAAAAATCAGCTGCCCAACCTACTAATTACACGCGGACGGAGTCGCGGGCAAAAGCTAGTAGTCCATACAAATTTTCCCATCCTCCTTAACAAAACTCAACAATGTTGGTTTCCGAGCGACCTTTATCTTAAATCTTAATCATAGTTCTCCATCACTTCTGAATCTCACCCCCGCTTTGATTGATCTCAAAACCCCGGTTCCTCGGTGTTCTTAATCAAACCTCTAAGAAGTAATTAAAGTTCCGTCTCTGAGCACTCGAACTGTTTATGAATGTCGCTCCAACTTGAGATCGAATGTTCACGATCAAAGTGGCTCAATATCTAAGCTTATTACAATTAAAAGGACTCGAAGTTGGCGACAAATCAAAGACGAGGCATTTAAAAGTTTTATTGGATCGTGGATGTGTTTTGTTGCTTTAATTTATTTACCTAGTTAAGCTTTTTACTAACTTGCAATGTATCTATGTATACTGTACGATTCAAATCTTGGAAGTCGAATTTGACCCACTTCCAGTGGTCGGATTCACTTGAAATTTGGCATAATTATGTAAGTTGGATGACAATGCAAGTAGGGGAGACCGGGTACAAAAGTAACAGCGGGTCGAAAGTAGCAAAGGCTCTGTAGTTTTATCCAATAGTCGAAACACCTCTTCGCTACAGTCATATGACAGTCGATTCCACCCCTCTTACTTGCATCCAGCCGCTGTCGGTGCTCCGCGCTGCTACTTTGAGCTAGAGGACAAAACGTGATTTCACGAACTAAAAATAACTTTCTTGACTTTCATTCATGTCACGTTTTCATATTATTAAAAGAATGATTTTTATATGAATATTTGTATAGTCATTCTTGATTAAATGGATTACACGGTGTTTGAGTTCGTTTGTGTCAATCACGTTCCACTTCAAGGCTAGCTTTAATTTTTTGACAAAAATGTGGCAGGGTACAAAAGTAACATAGACAGACATGATGATGAAAACTATGTGTGTCCGAAAAAAACACTGTTACCAAATACTTAGTATGAATAGAAAAAATAATTCTCACGCCAAAAAAACATGCCATTTCCTAGACTGACAATAAATGCTAACAAAATGTTATTTTTTTGATTATTTTCATAAAAAAAATACTTTTTCAATACTTTCATATACTTATAAAGTACCAATATTTTTTTTTTTGCTCATTCTTTGCTTTTTAATTTAATACTTCATCTCATATTTAAAAATACTTCTTTATCCTGTTACTTTCGGCAACGTATCGGGGTCGAAAGTAACAACAGGCGAATTTTTTTTAAGTCCCTATTTTTCACACAAAATAAGTAATAATTAGGTAAATAAAGACATCAATTTGAAGAGCATGAACGAAATTTATAGATAGCTATATTAATTTCATCAAAAATATTACGCTTAACCAGATAATGAGATACAAGTGCAAAATGTTAGTTTTGTCCCCGGTCTCCCCTACAGTAAACTTTGCTACCTATAATTAATGCGTTCAAAGAAACTACAGAAAAATATGGATACTACAAATGCCCTCAATTAGACTTAAGGAAAACATCGTGAGAATACCTGCATAAAACTGCGAAGTGATTCAATGGTGTGTATGAAGTTCCCAATACGCACTAGGTCCGCGTGGGAACTACGGCCCAAACCCTCTCATTCTGAGAGGAGGCCTGTGCCGTGCAGTGGGACGTATATGGCTGGGATGATGATGAAAGGCAATTGTATCTTTTATCGTAAGGCCGGCAACGAACTAATAGCCCCAATGCTGCTACAGGGGTCCATTGGCGAATTGTGCGTAAATCACGTGCTCGTTTGTCGACTTTAGTATTTAAGAAAGTGGTTGACGTGCAACTATTGATACTATTGACGTGCAATATACTTATTTGTTACATTCTTTCACAAAGTGATCGGTGCCGTGGAAAGGGCACCTTTAAATGTGCCTGATAATGTGTTAGTACCTGGGCGACCGAGCTCCGCTCGGGCTGAAACTACCGCGTCAAGCGTTTTCCCAGAGATAAGCCCAAGCTAGATCAATTTTTCATCCCCAAAAACCCCCACATACCAAATTTCATCGAAATCGTTGGAGCCGTTTCTGAGATTCTGAATACATATACAAGAATTACAAGAAAGAATGGTATACAAGAATTGCTCGTTTAAAGGTATTAGATGTTATGTTAGCATGCAGAATAGATGACCGTTGGGTCCGAAAAGTTTTCGAACGGAGACCACGGACTGGCAAGCGTAGCGTAGGACGTCCACCAACGAGATGGACAAACGATTTGGAAAAGTGGCGCAGGTTCAGGGTGGATGCAAGCCGCTTACAACCGTAATGATTGGGTGTCAATGAGGGAGGCCTATGTGCAGCAGTGGACGTCCTACGGCTGAAATGATGATGACGATGAATGTGTTGTTTGGATACTTCATGGCAATTGGTTGATTACATCCAGAAAACAATAGTCTGATTTATGACCGCACTCGGGTGCGGACGTGCGCTTTGTCCCATTGTTTACCAAATTAACTCACTGTATCTGATTATTGTATGAAAAATGACGGCAACGATGAAGCTTTCATTAAAACACGTTTTAATCAACATTTTAAACCAATGTGTTTGTGTCAATTTACTAATTTTCTTTAAAGAAATGATAAGTTTATTAACAAATAGATGATTCTCCAGGATTTTCGAATTAAAAAATGACCTAATCGATCGTGGCATCAACATTTTCGACGAACTGTGTTGACTTTCTGTGTTAACGCAGACATACTTGTATGTCATACCTATTTGTAATTTCACGTTTGTAAACGTGAATTCAACATTTAAATCCAGATAGACGACCAGATGGCCTAGTGGTTAGAGAAGCTTGAGGTCCCGGGTTCGATTGTCGCGTCGGGGCAGATATTTGTATGAATAATACGAATGTTTATTCTCGGGTCTTGGCTATATTTAATATGTATTATAGTATGTATAATAATAATAAGTATGTACCTATCTATATAAGAAGTATGTTTATCCATTGCCTAGTACCCATAACACAAGCTTTGCTTAGCCTACTTTAGGACTAGGTCAATTGGTGTGATTGTGTGATATTTATTATTATTATTTATTAAATCCAAAGCAAATTAAATTCAAACCATCATCGTCCTAGCCTATAAAAGTCCCACTGCATCATAAATACCGAAAAACTCAGAGAGACTGCTGCTGCTGCTTGAGAGACCATCGATCAAACCGCTAGGCCACCTCGGCTTGCCTCGATGCAAATATTGTTTGAATTAATAATTAATGCAAAGCGTTAATTTAAACAATGTTTAAATAGTTAAGTTACGTTCTTGTCTTGACATTTACGAACACAATAAAAAAAAGAATTATTCAATTTGGTACAGTGGTTCTCGAGTCAGCCCTTAGCAACACATTTAAGCTCCAAACGCACAGACAGCGGAGGCGTGGTTGTGCGGTACCGTACCGCGAACTCGTTCATACAAGTTAGAATATTACAACCTTACCGCCACGCCTCCGCTGTCTGTGCGTTTGAAGCTTTAGCGATTCGTTTTCATTTGTATACCTAGATTACTTTTCTAGAATGCGAGTGAGGAACGTTACTTATAAAATTAGGCCAGTTACAGTAGCTTTGGTGGGTGTATAGTCGGGGTAAGAAAAGGTTCGTCACTTTTCGACTCTATGTCAACGAGTTAAGGTCGAAAAGTGACGAACCTTTTCTTACCCCGACTATACACAGATCAACACGGGGTTTCATTACGCCGGCTTTGTCTTGCGCCCACGTGAACAAGTAGATTACAAGGATACCTTTTGTGTTGGTATTAGGGATTGGGTGCCCCAATATTTGAGCTGTTGCTGGACGACGTTTTGAGGGCAATGAGGAATTGAGGATGCTTCTGGTTTGAGAGTAGGGTTGCCACCCTTAGGTACTGCACAGATTTGCGGTACATTTGCGATCAAAATGCGTGACTTGTATGTAAAATGCGGGACTCCTTCACTCAGTCTGACTTGGTTAGGTATATTGGCCGTCAACGTATTGAAATGCATGAAAAAATAAACCAAATTAACTTAACCCTTTAACGGGCAAGACCGAAAAAAATCGTCAATTCAAGCCTCATCGCCAATCTTTAATCCTAAAAATTTTGTACAAGAAGAAAATACAAAAAAGATGTTGTTACAGGGAGGTCTTTTTTAGATCGTTAACCTATAAAGGGTTAAGACGCAAACATTAAAAATCTAGTTCAATATAGATCGGGAAAGAGGACAGGATAGTGCCGAGCGAGTGAGAGCACGGTGTTCGTTTGCGTTAATCGCGGTATATTCAAAATTAACATTAATTTTGGTGCTTATTAGTTTAGCCTGAAAACGGCGTTCCACGCGGACCTTTTGCGGGAAGCATAATGCTCTTTGGACTCTAGAAACGGGATGTCCCGCGTATAACGGGACAGTTAGCAACCCCATTTGAGAGCCTTGACTTGGGGATCATTAAAAGAACGCGCTTTAGTTCCGTGTCGACCGGTGGTTTTATGTTGTAGAATAAGTGCATCATGTTATAATTTAATATTGTTATTATCGCACTGGAACAAAGTTTTGTTGTTTTATTCCAATTTATTTAATTCATCGGAATAGCATATAATTATTATTATACAGATTCGCGGGCAACAGCTAGTTGCCCACGACTCTGTCTGCGAAGAATAGACGTATAAAAAAATAGCCTACATCCTATTTATTCTCAGAGTTCTCAGACCTACTAAATAGAGACAAAAAAATCATAATAAATATCGGTCAAGCCGTTTCGGAGGAGTTCGATAACAAACACCGTGACACGAGATTTTTATATATTGTCAGTTAATTATTCAGCCCGTTTAAGATTCGTGGATCTGCATCACAGAATATATAATAGTACTAACGTATCTATCGTGTCTGCATATGCCTGCAAAACAGCTCAATGGTGCGTGTAAAGCTCCCAATCTACATTAGACCTGCGTGGGAATTAACAGCCTAAGCCCTTCCGTTCTCAGAGGATTTTTCTTAGCAGTGGGATGTATCTAGGCTGGAAAAGATTAAGAATTATCTATGTTCGTTTTAGCCCATTTTAACGCGACCTGATGAAATCCTGTAAACGCGAGATAAACAAAATAAAACATGAAAATAATAATACAATTAATTAAACAAAAAATAATTTTACTTTAAAATGTTGATGAAATTCGTTCGAAACTAATCTGCATAACACTGTCTCGAGTTGTAAAAACTTTACCAACCCGTGAACAATTCCACGAAGTTTAGAACTTGGAGGTTTGGACACGTCAAACCGAGCGACAGATTTCAATTTAACTTCGTGGGTATTGAGGTCAAGTTCGTGAATGTAGTCATTTTAATTGGATTCCCGTCTTACAGCCATTCGGGAATAAACTATCAGCGATTTTAAGTGTTACAGACAGCTTTTTGTGATTATTTGCTAAAGTTAATTGCTTTTATGTCGTGGTTTGTATTTTCTAAAGATTGTTTACCAACGTCTCTGACAGCTGTTGGATTAGATTTAGATGCGTTAAAAGTTTGTTATTGTGGTGAGACGCAGTGTAGGCAGACCTACAGTAAGATTGAGCGAGGACCTGGTTAAGGTTGGGGGAACGTGTTGGATTCGGATGGAGCAGAACCGGTCTATTCGGCAAATAACGGGGAAGTCTACCTATTTCCCCTTTAAGTTTACGAGACACCCTGTATATTTACCTACAAACAGACTGTAATTTTTAAAAGAAAAATTAGAGCAGGTATATATATATTCGCAAAAGACATCTTTTTAGTTTTGTTACTGTTATTAAAATCGGGAGTATTCAAGTTGAACATTAAAAAAACTGTACTTAAGGCCATCACATATCGCAGCGCGGGGCGCCGTTGGAGCGGGCCCAGCGCTTTGTACTGAATCATATACGCTGCGCCGCACTGCCGGAACGGAATATGTCATCGTATATATGATTTAGTGTTATACAACGCGTTGGGCCTGCTCCGACGGCGCCCGCTCTGCGCTTCGGTTTAGTGGTGCCTTTATTATTTGAGTCAATATCAAAAAAATTGTAGGTACACAATTAAAGGGATTTAATTAAAACAAAACTTAATTGATTCCTTTGTGTGGCGAAAGTTACCCATATTATTGTTATTTGTATGACTAACTTTCGTCACACAAAGGAAGCGATCGTGATTTTGTTTTCATTAAGCCCTTAATTGTGTAGGTACAGCAATTTTTTTGATATTGACTCATTTGCGAAATTTGATGTCTCTGATTGACGGCCCCCTATAATACTGGCTAGGCCGCCGCCTAGTTCGCCTATATGGACGGTCCGGCCCTGCATTGACATTTATGATGAATGAGCTTATGAAATCGAAGACTAAGCTCTCAACTCACGTCAGAACCATTTTAACAAATTAAAAAAAATGTCTTTTTGCTAAATTTATTAACGAAGAATGAATGATGAATGATGAATCAATGTATTTCATTGTAGCTGTTCTTAAAATGTGTAAATGTTAAATAATTGCAAATTAATTGCCACACCGTTTCCTAGGAATTTAAGCGCTCTACTAATGTGATAGTCAAATTTAGTCATTAAGATTTTGCCACGTAACTTTAAGTGACACTCGCAAAGTTACAGCAAATGCCATTCTACAAAAAAAAGTTTGACTTGAATAACCACAACTGAAAAACGAAGTAGGTATGCGTCCATAGTGTAGGCACATAGGTATACATCAACTACATCAACCAAATAATTAAATAAACAATTAAAACTTTGCTTGTTAGAATAGTTTTGAGTATATAATAGACTAAGGGTCTGTTTTACCAACTTCTGTTAAGTTCCTGCTGTTTTATATGACGGAACTAACGGTTATTTATGATGCGGTTACTATTTATTTTGGTTGATAGAAATGAGACGGCGTTATATACTAATACATAAATAAGTATGTTCGACCGAAACTAACATTTAAAGCTAAAACAAACCATAACTTTAACTCGTCGGCTATTTTAGTGTGCATTTTTTAAAACTTACATTAATTTTAGTTTTTCTGCATATGCGTGTGACAGATGATAGTATTGTGGCTGACTCATAATCATCATCATCTTAGCTTGTACGGGGTCCCTTTGTTTCGTATAATTTAATAAGTCATAATACATCATTCGCCATAATCATCGTTAGTCATACAGAGATTTATTTCTGAAACGGTTTTTTTTCAGGACTTTTATAAATGTCATTTTATAGAATGCAGTAGGATAAGTTAGGATAGTTTTATAACATTTCCTAAAAAAATATTGTTTCAGAATCACTTTATGACTAATGTTGATTATGAACAATGACACATTCTGACTTGTTAAGTTATGGGAGTCATTATAGACCCTAGCTTGTTACGTCCCACTGCAGGGCACATGCCTCCTCTCAAAATGGGAGACCTAGTGCGGATTGGAAACTTTAAACATACCTACCATTGAATTCCTTCGCAGTTCTGTGCAGGCTTCATCACAAGTTTTCATTCATCGTAAAGCTAAATTTCAAATTTCGCACATAAATTTAAAAAAACTCATAGGTGGAGCCCGGGCTCGAACCCACGACCCTCTGTTTGAGAGGCCATAGCTGAAACCACTAGGTTTCCATGTTACGACGAGTCTGACTAATTACCTGATAGACAACGCACAACCCAAACCAGCTACTCTCAATCTGTGGGCTGTAGCCCGTCGAGCTTCAATGGGTGGCCCGCCTAGTATTTTTTTTTTCAAAAGTTTATACGACAACAGAATTCCGCCTTTTTAGGGTTCCGTAGTCAACTAGGAACCCTTATAGTTTCGCCATGTCTGTCCGTCTGTCTGTCTGTCCGCTGCTAAGCTCAGAGATCGTTAGTACTAGAAAGCTGTAATTTGGCATGAATATACATATCAGTCACGCCAAAAGTGGTAAGATAAAAAATAAAAAAATATTTTTTTTAGGGTACCTCCCATAGACGTAAAGGGTGGGTGATTTTTTTTTCTCGACTAATCCTATAGTGTGGGGTATCGTTGGATAGGTCTTTTAAAACCATTGCGGGGTTGCCAACATGATTTTTCTATTCAGTGATCTGTTTGCGAAATATTCAACTTTAAAGTGAAAATTTTCATTAAAATCGAGCGTCCCCCCCCCTCTAAAATCTAAACTGTTAGGTGGAAAAATTTGAAAAAATTCAGAATGGTAGTAAATATATCAAATTTACTAGGAAAATTATAGCGGCTAAGATTGCTTGGAAATTATTTGTAGTTTAAGAGTAAATAGTAGCCTAAGGTATAAAACATACCTAAACTTGGATGATTCCGTACACATACGAAATCCTTAGAAAAATATTACTTGATTTTTTTGTAATGGCTACGGAACCCTACCTTGTGCGTGTCCGACACGCTCTTGGCCGGTTTTTTATCATTACAGTAAGTTAAAGAATCAGTCACCTGAGGTAAAACCCACTATGGGGTTATTGCGTTTATTTGAGTTATCTTTTAAACAACGCGAGTTACAACAGCGCCTGCCATCTAGTGATAGACACTTTAACTACTTGGAGGACAACAAGTAACATAGAGGGCGTCTTGGTGAATCGTGTTCAAGATATCGGTAATTTTGAAATTTAGAACCTTAACAGAGCTACGCAGTGCGTGGGGTAGGTAAATAAAATGCATTTAAATCCTATTTTTTTTAGTTTTTTGGTGTTTAATTGTATTGAAGATGCCGAGTATTAGTTGGTTCACATGTCTGAATTATAATTTGTATTCAAAATGTTTTTCTCTCAGAATTATTACCATTTAAAATTTTTGAAAGTTATTTATGAAATATTGCTAAATGCGTTAGTATAATTGAGGTTATTGCGTCTGTATAACGCATTTGCCCCAATGTCAGTGGTCAATAACCTTTTTCTAGATAGTGTAAATTTGAGCGTTTTAACACATAAATAAATGACTGAATCCTGAAAGTGTGTTTAGGTACTTTAAATTTTTACTGATGTTAAAATTATTAATTCTTTAGCAACTTTAGTAACTGCTTATTTGATTTTTCATTAATTTTGAACATGAAACTACCGTGAGACTCACTCAAAAATCTTAAATAAAAAATGAAACTGCCTTAAAAACCACCCAGGAACTAAAAGCAAAAAAAAAAATATAAAATCAAAATTGAACCGATTACAACAACCGACGAATTGAGAACCTCCTCCTTTTTTGAAGTAGGTTAAAAAATGTTTGCAACACCTGTTACTTGGCTTTGGATAAATGCGTCTGTAAAATAAAGACGCATTTTACGTAATCATACTATTTTTGGCCTCAACTGATTATTCGCGGTTCGTGGTTCCTTTTATTAATAATACCTTCTAGGATATGGTATTACGAACACGCGCCATGAAGTTTTAGAGGCCTAATCACAATCGATACACAATTATTTAAAAAAGATGAATTTTCCCAAATTGAGGTAATAGCGTCTAAAATACCGGTTTTAAAAAAAATGCTTGTATATTTTTTAATACTAGTGCAGCAAAAAAGTTACTTCTACAAATTTATTGTTAAAGACTTGGATAAAGTACAGGCCCATACAGTACTTCAAAATACTTGATGCATATTTCACAATTTGAGATTGAAAAAATATCAAAAAAACACGAAAAAACACGTACGCAATTACCTCAGGTGACCTAATATGAACTGAGCCTAATTCTTGTATAAAGTGATGAAATATTTTTAGCCATCCCAATTTAGCCGAAGGCCTCCTCTGATTTAATTTGTCTAATTACTATAGGGAACCTCTTTGAAATTAAGTTTAAACGAACAACTCGATTTCGCATAAATTGATTACCTCTTTCGAAATATTCAAGAACACAATTTTTTTACTAATATTTTATAGAGATAAGATTTGATTTTGTTTGTTATGTATGAGAGTAGTAGACGTGCAAATCAAAAATGCTGTAAAACGTTAATTATTGACCGCGACACACTACCGCACCATCTATTTAAAAGCAAATGTGAGACCTCTGCATTCACAATCACCGAGTTCACTTAACTATATAAGCTACAAACCACCAAGTACCCACGCGCGACCTGTTCCACTCCCACACTAATTTAAATTAGGAACCTAATGAATCAACACCTGAAGTTAAAACCACAGTTTGAACTCAGCATGTCGTCCAGAAACAACCCGCCAAATTTGCGCTCTCCCCTGGCGGTCTGCTCCTTAAAACCACAGTTTGAACTCAGCATGTCGTCCAGAAACAACCCGCCAAATTTGCGCTCTCCCCTGGCGGTCTGCTCCTAAGTTCGTAATTCGGAAGTTTGTATCATACCGTCCCTCTCCTTCTCGTACTAAATACTATTAACGTGAACGGAGCGTAATGATACAAAGTTCGAATTCCTAACTTCGGAGAGTAAGCTACTCTCGTCGGGAAATTTATCAAATTCCGCAATTTTACTTTCCAATTTTCGAATTGGTACGGAAACACAAATAAAAACTCGTCAGATTTCTTACACGTTTGAAATCAATCAAAGATTTAGTTTATGACAAAGTTAATGTATTTAATAGTTCAAAGATCGGGCATTCTCTGCTTACATTATTTAATTCACATTAAGATAATATCAAAAGAAAAGTTTGAAACATTCGTGACGTCAGCACAGACTAGTTCAACAAGAACCTACCTCTCGAAGCAACACAGTAGTTTTGCTTATGGCAGTCTTTTGTTTTTGGCAAATGTACAAGAAGTAAATCTGGTGCCAAATCCTTGCCGACGCTAAGCTCATAACTTTATCGATATTAATTTCATCAATGTTCTAAAAGGTGTAACAAAACGGTATTCCTTTCACATGTTTGTATGCTTGCAGATAAATGTGCAAAATCTTATTTATATTTACTATGCGTTGTTCATTGAAGTGATACTCTTAATATTTGGAGGAAATACGAAATTATTTTTTGGTCCCAATTTGCTCTAAGTTAAGTACTCATCTTTTAAATTATTAACAAACAAACTCATCACTTCTGTGGAAGAATAAGAAACAGGGAAAAATTGGATAGTTCCGGATCCCGTGGAAATTTCACAACATCCTTTCTATTGCACTTGTACGATTATTAAACTATACGTCCTTCAAATGTTAAAATTTTGTTACTCAGTTACGGTATAGTTCCATAGGTACTCCTGCACAAAATATTATTTGACCATAAACATAAAGCAGTAAATTGCATTTCTGCTCATGTTTTAGGAAAAATTAAAACGATTTGGCAACATCAGCAGCACAAAAATCGATTCCCAGTGGTGCCAAATACAAGCAATTAAGAGGTTCATCATCATCATCTGCCTACGTTCGTCCACTGCTGGACATAGAAGAAGAATAGCGAAGATCATCGCTCCACAGAGTCTGAGGACGTCCCACGCTACGTTTGCCGCACACACACACACACAGACACACACACACACACACACACACACACTCACACACACACACAAAAGAGATGTTATGTTATGTGTCTAACATTTGGTAGCATAGTGAACGGTTGCGATACTCTGAGGATGAGCTCTGGTTGAGTTCGAAACGCATAAGTGTAGATTGGTGGTGGTGATAGTTGGGTTTGTGTGATTTGTGTATTTTTGTACGGTGTGGAAGTGGAGGAACTGCATGAACACAAATTTCTTGCATAAACGAAGCTATCATATGGCCGCGGGTGAGCAAAGTTATTGTTTCAGTTCATTGTGTGCTGTCTGTCCGTGTGTTAGAATAAATAGTTAAGTACTGTACGGGTTACAGTTACCTTAGGCTTCAATTGCACTTTCCATCAGGCGAGAGGGGTTAATCACGGGTTAGTTTTATGTAGAAAAATAACCTTTGATGAGACATTGTGTGATTGGATAAAAAACAAATGTTGCATTACTTTGACAAGGTTGTAGTGGCTCAAAATCCCATCAGTAGAGATACACTGTAGAGCGAAGTTAATTATAGAACATGATTAGTTAGCGGTCCAACTAAACCTTTAGCGAAGGTGATCTCCCCTGAATAATGTATTGAGGTGGTACGATTAATTACAGTAGCTTATTGGGAAACTGATTAATTAAGCATATTATCAAACACTAACGAGGTTTGCTCGACGCTCTGCGCGGGTTCTATAAGTAACGTTCTTACATTTATAAAATACGTCCTATCTATAAAACCTTCTCTTTGTTTCTCTTGGTGACAGACAAGACAAGAACAAGACAAGGTAGGACAGACAAAAATACTGACTAAATACAGAAAAAAAAATAGTTTGACACAATATTGTTACAAGCTAAAATGTAGAAAATAAAAATTATTACCTAGCGAAACAAACACTAAACCCAGGTGCGACTTGATTGCCCAAGAGATCTAGAATTTATATTATATACCAATTTCATTACGAGAAATAAAGGATGTATAAGATCTTTGAGACTGAGCTTTCTTCGGGGAGCTGTGGAGGACCAGAGGGGAGGCCTTTGCCCAGCAGTGGGACACAATTATAGGCTAGTAAAAAAAAAAGAAAAAGATCTTTGAATTATTAATCTGATAAAATTTAGTTAAGGGATGTGTAGGTTCAAAGTCAAGATTACAATATTCATCATCATGTCAGCCGAAAGAAATCCACTGCTGAGCATAGCCCTCCCCCTAGGCTCGCCTCAGATCGGCCCCCTGCCATCCGCATCCAACGCGATCCCGCAACCTTAACCAAGTCGTCGCTCCATCTTGTCGGAGGCCTACCTACACTGCGTCTTCCGGTCCGTGGACGCCACTCGAGAACCTTTTTACAATACAACACAATATTAGGTACATGTATCAAAAGAGGTATTAACGAAGCCTATAAGAGGCGACCATCTGTAATGCCGACGTGAAGTCGCCGAAGAAGTCGTGGAAAAGGATAACCATATCTTTCATTAATGTAGCAAAGAGGATTTAAAGTGTGTGCTGCCGCTGTGTTCGGAGCATGTTTTCGGTTGTTTTGTCAGCATATAACGTATCTTTACCTTATAAAATCATTGCACAAATAAATATAAACACAAGGCAAGATAAAAGTACTTTTAATAATGTAAAGCGATATCGTGCAGGCACTATCCAATTTGTTAAAGTGTTTTCATTTTCAAACGAACATTGTTAATATCGTTTGACCTTGAACTAGTAAAGGGTTCTAGGTAAACTGTCTGAATGGTTTTGTTTGGATACAAATGTTTCTCAAAATAAAGTTTATGTAAAACATAATAATTAATAAGCTTTTGAATTTTCATTCAAACTGCAACATCTGTAAC
Organism: Archips crataeganus; assembly: GCA_947859365.1. NCBI lineage: Eukaryota > Metazoa > Arthropoda > Insecta > Lepidoptera > Tortricidae > Archips > Archips crataeganus. The sequence continues at coordinate 11,113,402 of OX402064.1, forward strand.
AAATTTCGAGTGTACCGATTACTACAAACGGTCAAATAAATTTTTGAAGAAAAGAAAGAATAGTACATTATTGTCGTGGCCTGGAAGTAGGCAATTACTGGCTGAGTATGATTATTAAACGGACGAGCTTACGAGTCCGTTTAACTAATACGAAGCCAGCAATTGCTATTCCAGCCGAGACTAATATAAAGCTTTTCTCAAAAATGGTGAAGGAAAAAAACTAGAATAAACTTTTTTTAGGTACTTTAAATAGGTACAAAGAATTGCAAATAATCACTTAAAATTAAATGTCATTAAACCATGGACTTAATACCTAACCAGGACTGAGTACTGCGACAAAAAAGTGAAGCCGTAAAAAAAAAACTAGTGGATTGCATCTCGTTCTAATTAGGGTGATTAAGTAATGGTGCGAGTGGGACACAATCCACTAGTTTCTCTAGTTTGTATGTAATCTCTCGGACCGCTGTCTCTAGTTGCCATTATTAAACTGTATGGCTTGGTAATATGGGTCACTTTTGATTGAGTAATAAAAGTTAGTACTCAGTCCTGGTTAGATACTAAGTCCATGTATTTTTCCCGTCTTTTTTCATTAAAAAAAACTGCAGGTGTATTTTTCTACCGAAAACACCACAAGCACACAGTAAAAAAAGTCTGGAGTTCCAACAAAACAACTGATACCGGTCATTTGAGATGGCTGTATACGAATAGTGCCAACTTATTACCATGACCGTTTTAACTTTTTAAAAAGTTTGAGTCTCGACAATAATGGAATTTGTATGCGACATTGTTGTCGAGTTTATCGAGCCTGCAATGTTTTTAACTTTTTAATTTTTTACTGACCATAAACTATGCACTTCACGTTCTCATATGTAAAGAATACTTAATGTCAACTTTTACGGATATTTTTGAGAAAAAGTATTTTAGGATCATATACAGCGTAAGAAACAAAGGTTGTCTCTAATATATACATAAACTAAGCGACTCCGGATCAGCAAAATTAAGATTTATTTAAATGGGCCCAATGTTGGCCAGGCGTCCCACACGCCGATGTAGACTTGACTAAAAAATATTGGCTATAGACCCTTACCTTAACATTTGCCATGCCCACAGTTTAATTCCACCCCTCCACTCTTTAATTTTTAAATAAACATTTAAAAATTCAACTTTTTTTTTTATCATTCGTCTAGGAAGATACTTACATAAACACACTTAATTATTAATCAAGCTTAATTATTATAAGAAAGAAATTGACGACCGGATAGCCCAGTGGTTGGAGAACCTGACTATGAAGCTTGAGGTCCCGGGTTCGATTCCCGTGTCGGGGCAGATATTTGTATGAAAAATACGAATCTTTGTTCTCGGGTCTTGGGTGTTTAATATATATTTAAGTATGTATGTATCTATAAATATTTAGATGAAAATAATGAAAGAACGCGCGAACGGTTATGCCATTTTAAAATATCACATTTTATACTTGTTACATTTTACGTAAGTAAGGTAAATACCCCAGTGTTTGACACTTTAATTCCAATAATCGACACCCTGCTTGTAGCCTTTATTGCTACGAATTAAGATTGAAAGTGTACTTATAGGTAATTAAAAAATGACGATACCTACCTACCCATAGGCCGGGGCCGCACTGGCAAGGCGACGGCGACGCGACAGCGATGTGACTGAATCAAACATAGTTCGAGCCAGTACGGCCCCGGCCTAAAACTACGCCACGCTTTTGAAGGTAGTAATAAGAGCTTGAAAATTTCACTAGATTAATATCATGGACGAGTCCCTAATCAAACTAAAAGACAAAATACAATTATTCAATTTAGGCTATCATCATCATATCAGCTGAAAGACGTCCACTGCTGAACATAGACCTCCCCCAAGGTTCGCCAAACAGATCAGTCGATTGGTATTTAGGCTATAATAAGCACTTATTATGAATGTCGAAGGATCTTCCACCGGTTCGGAAAAACCCTATCGAAGAAATCCGACAACCAACTCAACACGGTATATTTTTTTCGAACAAATCTAACTACAATCAAGGATCATAATAGACTGGATTGGCAGTCGCCATAGTACGGATCGGCCGCGGTTTTTGTACTTCGATTATTAAATGGCGCTGAAATATAGCCAGAGGCTTTGAAGGCAAAACAGTAAGACTACAGATATTTCATATCACTGCAAATGTATTATTATGCAATATTTTTGAAAAATAATACATTTGTAGTAATATGAAACATCTGTAGTCTTATTGTTTTGCCTTCAAAGCCTCTGGCTATATTTCAGCGCCATCTAGATTTAATAATCGAACTACAAAAACCGCGGCCGATCCGTACTATGGCGACTGCCAATCCAGTCTATATCATCCTTGCTACAATGTTATTCTTCTTCTTCTAATATATAAAAATCTCGTGTCACGATGTTTGCTATCGAACTCCTCCGAAATAGCCTTACATGTTTCATGAAACTTTTTTGTCTACATTTGGTAGGTCTGAGAATAGGTCGTAGGCTATTTTTATACCCCTATTCTTCGCAGACGGAGTCGCGGGCAACAGAGTTAAATTATAAATGTATAGTATTTAAAACGACACTTTTTTAACACAGTAGGTAGATACATCTACGCTAGCGCATACTTACGCTATTTGATACTAGGGATCGTCCAAGCGGGAAGAAATCATTTCCAGACATGAGCTTACCAATAAAATAAATTAGTAGATGTCGCTACTCGCTACAAAGTATAATTGATCTTCATACAGGGCTCATAAACCTTAGGGCTCACACACCATCATGGCTGTGAAGTAACAAATCGTGTTCCGGAACCTGATCTCGGTTATTCCGTATTAAACGCCTCTTGAATGTCAAAGCGTGGTTGCGGCTTACAAATTGCCACATAAATTAGACCATAGAGTGTACAAACAGAATGCAGTTCTGTTACGAGACATGACGTACGGATAGCTTGCGAGCGATATGAGCATAGTATTGCGTAGGTATTTAATCATAAAGATCACATTCACTGACTCATTTCATTCATTTACTACTTTTTTGCAATCAGTACCTACTTCATGTAGCTGTGTACAATCATTCAACTCAACTCTCGTAGCGAGACCTCACGTGCAATTTAAATGTTTTATTCTCGTATATCATCTCGCATTGCGCAGTAAAAGGTACCATTTGTCATGGCTTTTGATTCAATGACGTCAGATTTATGGTTTTCACGGCGCTAGATGGTGTTAGTACGTATAGCCAGCTAAAAGCATTGAAGTAATCTTACAAATATTGTAAATGCGAAAGATTGTGTGTATGCAGTGCCAGCGTGGGGGGGGGGAGGCAAGCGCGATGGGGCGACGGCCCAGGGCGCCAAAATCCAGGGGGCGATCGGTAGGGGTGGGATGCTTCCCCTGCCAAACTGGCATTAACACATTGAGTGGCAACTACGTAATATTGCGTAGCAGGCTTGGGCCATTATGATCAACTACTACGCAATATTACGTAGTTGGCACTCGAATGTGTTAAGTGGGCGCCACAGTATTCTTGCCCGGGGTGTCAGTGGTCGTAACGCGCCGGCACTGTGTGTATGTGCGCGCGTGCGTATGTGTGCAGCTGTTAGTCCTTCACGCTAAAATGGCTGGATGGATTTCGTTGAAATTTGGTATATAGATAGCAGGACGTCTGGCATACCACATAAGTTACGTTTTATCCCGATATTCCCACGGGATCAGGATAAAATTCCGATATTACAACCGCTAGGTTTAGAGACATTATAATTGGCTCGGGGATTTTTATGCACCGTTAAAGAGCACGTTATAATTTTTGGGAATTCTCACGGGATTTTTTGGGAAATTCTGGAATTTCTATCGATTGCTAGATCTATTACGCGAATAAAAGCGAGTGCTCGATATTTTAACAAATTTTATTCTACTCAGCACTCGTTAGGGCTCTCAGAATGAGAGGTTTTGGGCCGTAGTTCCCACGTAACCCCAGTACGGATTGAGAACTTCACATTGAATTTCTATGCAGGTGTGTGCAGGTTCCACCGTAAATCTTGTGATAAATTAATCAATAATCGTTTGTCAATAGTGTTTTGTTTTTTATACTTTGTACAATAATGAGTTTACAGACATAGGTTCATAAATTTCTAATATAGTTAATTTCGCACGTAAATTCCGAAAAACTCAGAGGTGCGAACTCGGGCTCTCTGTTTGAGAGGCCATAGGTCAATCCACTAGGTTAGTACGACTTAATAATTTATATATCGCGATCGGTGCCTTTGCTACAAATGAATCAAAGCTACAGTACATAGCTACGTCATGGTCAATGGTCGTATTCTTAAACAATGCCATTATAAATCAGGGTAGCATCTGACATTTGAGACACTTTTGTCTTGGTACATCAGCTTCCAACGATTATACAAGCCTTTATCAACCCCTCCTTTCAATGTCACAAAACAAATGTTTCTCTCAGAAACCCCAGAGCTCCTAAATCACAATGGCTCCCTTCCCTATCCAATATTGTGTTTCGTAGAATAATACCGACACGATATCTGAATAACAAGAGACCTGGTCCAACGTCGAATGGTAAATAATAGGTAAAAAAGTGGATGCCGTTTTTACTTATTGGTTTCTTCATATTTTGAATTTCCTTTCAGAGGCTTTCCTTAATGGGTTTGGCCCTTCGGGCTTTTGTTTACGCCACCAATAAAATTGTTGAGGAGGTATATCTATGTCTATAATGAATATTTCGGTGGCACTTTTTTTACTTAATCGGCCAACCGATCATTCCCATAGATATTTAATATAATCATGCATTATTGCCTTTCAAACGAAACCGGTTCGGGGTACATCGGTTGGAAGGTTTCGAAGTATACACGGTGATTATTAATCGGTGATCAGGAGTTGAAAAATATGAATCCCTATCCAAAATGGAATATAATAGACGAAGTCTCAATCAATCAAGTCACTGTTTAATTGAAAAAAAAATTCGTTACGTTAAATCTTCCTCCATCCACCGAAAATATGTGACCATCCTACATATTTTGTAGAAGTTAAGTACCTACTTTCGTGAAAATGTCATCGCATTGGCGGGGAATTTGACAGGTCTCACGTCGAGTTTGTTTAAAAAAACTGACTTGTCGAAGAGGTTTTAGACTCATACACTAGACCACGTGTAGGGCGACAGTGATTTTAATTAAAAAGTGATTTTCCAAATAATCAATATTAAAAGACACATTTTTCTCTTAAATTGACATTGTGCATTATTGCGTACATGACTTTAGGCTACTTTTTGTATAATTTTAATACCATATCGAATTTTTAGAACTCCAAAATTACGACGAGGTTTGACCTTTTTAAAAATTAAGGGCAAAATTAAACACGACTTATTATTTTTTCTTAAAAATATTTTAGCAATGAGTTCTTTAATATCAAAACTTAAGTATAAGTAATACTACGTTTCAGTTTCAATAAAATGTGGCCAGGATTTTAAACGTACACAGTTGTATTACGCGATGCCACAAAATGTTAAAATTAAAGCAGCTTAGTTATAACGAGATCCTTAAAATTCCAGTCACGGAGAATTTGATACTTTGTTTCAAAGACTTTACAGACAAGCTCTTAGTTATAAATATTTACTAAAGTGAAAACGCTTCGTCTGATATGTTAACGAGAACACTTATTTTGGATGTGTCATTTTTTGAGTTTTTTTGCTAATAGTACTTGCATTGCCATCCAAACTACATACCTACCAAATTTCAAGTCCATTCAATCACTAAAAGTCGTTGAAATTTAACATTCAAGTTTGGACCTTAAAAAGCTCTTAAATAAAGTAAGTTGAGAGTATACAGAAGTGCTAACCATTTGGCAAGTTTTAAACCGGTTTAATATACTGATGCTTTGTCACCACTTTACCAGAGCATTAGTCTATTTAATGAGTTTTTGCTAAAAAAATCATTTTGAATACTGTTAGTTGTTTTTACTGGCCGTACTTTTGGTTGACTGATTGGTGAGAGTTCATACAGGACTTAACATTTGGTAATTTCTAAAAGGATTTCATAAACTGACACTTCATCCCCTAATAAAGGTCACCAGAGTATTAGTCTAACTTAATTACGACCAAGTATGTGTTTCGCCAGCGCGTTGGAAGCACGCACCAACTTATTGGAATCCGATTAATTGACTACGGCGCGATATTTGATTAATAAATTAATTAGACAGCGTCATGGGGATAAACACTATTTATACACCGTGAAATTTTAGTGGTTGTTTTCCCGAAACGAGATGATTTAGTATCGATTGTACAATCGATTTATAATTACTATTTTGACTAGAGTCAAAAATCCAATTGTGAAAAACGAAAGTCGAAAATGACCGCAAACCAATAGTAACGCTTCGTTGGTTCCTAACCTATCGTACGATCGTTCGCTACTTGTACCAACGAAGCGTTACTATTGGTTTGCGGTCATCTTCGACTTTCGTTTTTCACGATTTTTGACTCTAGTCAAAATAGTAATTATAAATCGATTGTACAATCGAAACTAAATCATCTCGTTTCGGGAAAACAACCACTAAAATTTCACGGTGTATAAAGGACCTATCGCGGTAAAATCAGAGGAAACGACAGAAATGCCTTACCTTACCTCCTTTTACATTTTGCACGAGCTTACGGTGAACGTAATGCATACAGCTATGAAGCGATTCAATGGTGTGTGTGTGTGAAGTTCCTATTTTGTGCTGGGTTTGCGTGGGAACTTCAGCTCAAATCGTCGAATTTTGAGAAGAGACACATACCCAGTAGTGGGATGAGATGATGATGTTGAACTCATTTTAATTCAAATTCAGGCTCCGGTCATCTAAGAGACATAGTTAAACAAACTAATTTACAAATAGACAAAGTAGTTAAAATACGAAAAAATCAAGTAATATTTTTCTAAGGATTTCGTATGTGTACGGAATCATCCAAGTTTAGGTATGTTTTATACCTTAGGCTACTATTTACTCTTAAACTACAAATAATTTCCAAGCAATCTTAGCCCCTATAATTTTCCTAGTAAATTTGATATATTTACTACCATTCTGAATTTTTCCAAATTTTTCTACCCAACAGTTTAGATTTTAGAGGGGGGGGGGGGACGGTCGATTTTAATGAAAATTTTCACTTTAAAGTTGAATATTTCGCAAATAGATCATTGAATATAAAAATCATGTTAGCAACCCCGCAATGGTTTTAAAAGACCTATCTAACTATGGTGGTATGGTTATGGTTAGATAGGTCTTTTAAAACCATTGCGGGGTTGTTAACATGATTTTTCTATTCAGTGATCTGTTGTTGTGGGGTATGCCCCACACTATAGGGATAGCCGAGAAAAAAAAATTACCCCCACTTTACGTCTGTGGGAGGTACCCTAAAAAATTTTTTTTAGTTTTTTTTATTCAATCACTTTTTCGGCGGTACTGATATATATATTCATGCCAAATTACAGCTTTCTAGTACTAACAGTCTCTGAGCTTAGCCGCGGACGGACCGACATGGCGAAACTATAAGGGTTCCTAGTTGACTACGGAACCCTAAAAAGAGAGAATTTGCCAAGATTAGACGAGAACTATAAGAATGTAGGTATTAAAAATGTCTACGCGATTAAAAGTTTTAAAAAGTTTTAATTTTGTTTCAGCCGACAAGAACAGAACTACCCTAAATTATTTTACTGGTAAAATCAATGTTTTTCTCATTTAAAAGTTTCCTTTCATCAGTGTATAACTTTCTATTTCTTCCAAAATGCCGGAATAGCTTTGACATTAATTTTCACTTGCCCTACGGTCAGCGATCCCTGTACAACTTTTCGCAGAGTCCTAAAAGCAATCAGTGAGGGAAAAAACTTTATAGCACGTCTCATTTATATCTATTTGTATCTCTTAGACTTCGGGTTGGTTACATAAAGATTTAAAAGTTGCTCAGAAATAGGCATTCGTAAACCTAATAATCCGTAGCAAATCCATGGGTTTCCGACCCCTGTCAACTGGTGCCCCATATCTTTATAATTGGAATTTCAAACAAGGCTATGTTAATGGACTCAATTTAAGGGATTATAGGAAAAAATTCCCACCTCCACAACTACTGGGCTAGCATTTTATCACTTATTTTACCACTTTAGGGGTTGATTTAAAACCCTTCTTTTAAAAAAAATTAAAGCTTCCGCGGTTTTTTTGAAGTTTAAAATTGCATAATTTTTCACTTCCAAATTATATAAAAAAAACTAAGCCAAATCTAAAAATTTACAAATAAATTTTTCACTCCCTTTAGTATGTAATTGTTGATTTTCATTTAATAAACTATGATTGCCATATTTTTATATGTACGTACCTATACAATAACTAAGATTAACTAAAATTTTGACAACTGTAGCTGAAGCGGCTTCAATTTCGTGCGTGTTGTGTTATGTCATCCATTATTTAATTTTTCATCAACTCTTCTTTATTGCTTGCCTGCACGATAGAAGAAAACCTTATGCAAAATTTCAATAATTTTGGGTTGTGTGACGTCGATATTTTCATTCCCCTATAAATTTATTGTACATGTAAAAAAGGGGGGCTCTTCTGCATTATGCACTATTAAAGACGGTTGTCTACTGGGCTACCACAGCTTTTAAACTTAGGACTGTGGGATAAAAAAATCAAAAAATCGTATTTACCTACCTGCCCCTTTATTTTCTTAATCTAGTAAAATAAAGTTTAAATTTATAAATGTCGTGAACGTATCGTCGTTGTATGTTATAACAACATTATGATTTCTAATTAGGAAACCGAACATCCCTCCTATCTTTAAGTTGAAGGAAAATTGAAACTTGATTGAATTTGGTTGTTTTCTTAATGTTGAGTTTGTGTATGTTGTTTTGACTTGTGCTCGAGTCTGCTAACGTTGAGAATAAGAGGATTTCAAAGTTGTCTGTAAGTTGTATGGCGGCAATAAATAAACATGACATTAATTATAATTTACTAGCTTTAACTCGCGGTTTTGCCCGTGTTATAAATACTGTTAAACATTCACAATCTCAGAGTTTCACATAAATATAAATAAAAAAATTAAAAAACCCCAACGTCACACGTATGTTTGAAAATAAAGTACCTAAATACCCATTATGCGTCTAAGATCCCTTTCGCAGCTAACAAAGGTGCTGATGACTTTGAAACGGCTAAACCAATTTTGATGAAACATGTCTATGAACCATCACCCTTCTTGATCTTTCATTGTAACAAAAAAGAATAACATCCATAATAATGATGACGCTGAAATTATTTTTAAAAACTCCTGCATGCAAATTATTCTGCAAATCTTGATAAAAAAACAGAAAGTGGTTAAACTTACTGCGATATAATTTTTCCAACAACAATTAATGAAGCCATTGCAAATCCGACTTTCGTCTTCGTTTCGCAGGAAATGGAATCGACAAGCGGCGCTGAGATAAATATTAGAAATGTAATATTTTCTGGCAAGATTTGAAGACAAGGAAAGTATAAAGCTTCTAGGGCAGCCAACCTAATGAAATCTTTATGAAGTTCTGAAAGGTATTTTACCTGATTATCTATCGTACTATTTATTTATAGCAAATATAATTATTTACTTTTTCTAAAAAAGAATCCGGATTATTTCATCAGGTTTGTAAGTCTAACTGAGCACCCCTGTAAATATGTCTTTCCGACTTTTTTTAAATTACAGTTGACAGATGTTCGCTTATTATGATGATTAAAACAAAATGCATATATCATCATTGCGATTTCGTGTGATTCATCAACAACTTTTCTGCAAGAAAAAATCTACTTTAAGGTGACGAATTTTTCCATAACGCGACTGTACCCTACATATTTCCGTTACTAAATTATCATAAGAAACATATCAATACTCCTAAACCTAACCTAACCTTATTTACTATCACTATTAGACACATCAAACTACACCCAATCAATCATCGCCGCTTACAGCAACCGATTTTCCAAAAACATTTTCATAGGACGATAGCTTTCCAGGCATATTTGAGCAAATTCACACAACGTCTAGGGAACGAACCTACATCACATCAGCCACTGTAATCATGTACCTGAATAAATAACGATGGGGTTACATAAAAACGGGCATCGGCCGAAATTGCCGGCCTCCAGCCACAGATAAACTAACGAAACCCGAAATTGGTGTTTTGTGGCAATTCACAGAACACACAGAATAAACAGTATGATGTAGGTCGCGCACTTCCATCCCCATCCATCCCAGCCTATATACGTCCCACTGCAGGGCACAGGCCTCCTTCTAGAACGAGAGGGCTTGGGCAGTAGTTCCCACGTGGGCCCAGTATGGATTGGGAACTTCACACACACTATTGAATTTCTTCGCAGGTGTATGCAGGTTTCTTCACGATGTTTTCATTCACCGTAAAGCTCAGGGTAAATTCCGAAAAACTCAGAGATGCGAGCCGGGATTTGAACCCACGACCCTCTGCTTGAGAGACCATGGGTCAAACCACTAGGCCATCAAGGCTTTCTTATCGCGGATCGCGCACTTACTTGAAAAATTTAAGGGACAGTAGCGATACAGACATACAGTTACGATTCTAGAACGAGGTTGTAGAAGCGAAGTGTTATGTCCACAATATTCAATTAGATTACATAATTCGGTTCGTGATCTCACATAGTTGAATGCGCTCGTGGCTTCAGCACCAGAGTGCGCCCTGTTTGCGTGGCGATGGGCGGCTATGAGAAATGAGTGCCTGAGATGCTATGAGGTAATGGATGCCAGGCCTACATCTGTGAGAGTGTAACTTATTTATAATGTACAATAACACTTTATTTATATAATTTCATTGTTTTTATTGAGTTGAGGTTTTATGGAGCACTGGATTTTTATGTGAGGCTAACTAAACATATTTTCAAATAATAAATAAATAAATAACATCGCGGCGCTATAGGTACTCAAAAATAACGTCTACAGGATGGGGCTAAAGAACTCTGACACATAACTATGTGAAGTGAAAAAATCAACCGACGTATACACTCGGCGCGCGGCGTCAAATTCGTCGTCTACAATATTATCAAGGGCGTTAAATTACACATATAACATATACTTACCAATAGGAGTGTTCAATTCAAGAAAATCAACTATTTGCCAAAATATTTTGAATTCACTTGAAAGCACCTTGTATGTGAGTATTAAGGCCGTTTCCTTACTTTTGACACTAACTGTAGACGACGATCTGTTACTTGCTGACGACCTATTTTGACTCCCTATTAAAAAAGTCTGTTTGCAAAAATTGTATTTGGTATCGACCGCCATTTTTAATGCAGAAGGTGGGTTGGGATGAAAGCTATGGGACTGTGTCAACGTACTGTTTTTATGTGTGCACTGTTGCAAAGATATGAAACAGGTGGACCGTGAACGTCTTCTTAACATTATGGCCATAAGTTGCCAGTATATTAAAACGTTTTATTACGATACCTATTATTGCGTTTATATCTCAGATTACATACCTATTAAATAACTAGTCGCTGCGGTACTTAATGAATGAAATAAATCGAAATAAATACAAAAATAAAGGTGAATTCACTATCGCAATTTAATGTAATTCGCGAGTTTTCTTGCATTATGTAAACCGCGTATAAGAGTGGTAAAGCCGTTTCTTGATGGAACATACCATTAATAAATGCCGGTAGATAAAAAGTTCTGGCCTCTAGGCTTACTGACTGATTCATCCACGCACATAAAGCTGAAATTTTCTAATCTCTTTGTAATATAGACAAATATTTATGACGGATCTTGCAAATATCCCACGGGATAAGGAGTTACGCTAGTACGTAAATAAAAACAATTTCTGTAAATCTTACGACATTTTATATCAAACTAACACTTGCCCGCGATTTCGTCCGTGCAATCGACTCATTAACGGACCGAATATGCCTAAATGTATTATTTTAGTAGTCTAAATTAGTCTAAAACTATCTTCGCATTACTACTACTACTGCTAGTTAGCCTGGAGAAGTGTTCCATTGCTGGGCAAAGGCCTCCCCCATTTTCGCCATTCATCCCGATTTTGAGCGGTGTCCTTCCAGGCTCTATGGTACACGTCTAGACCGTCCCGCCAACGCCTCCTGGGCCTACCTCGTCGCCGCCATCCATCCTGTGGTATCCAGACCGTGGCTAACCTACCCCACCGTTTTGGATCCATGCGGCTGGCGTGGCCTGTCCAGACGCACTTCAGCTTAGCAGCTTAGCTTAGTTTTATGCAGCCAGTAATGTAAATCGGTAATGGTGTTATGCGTGTTTGGGAATCGCATTATTTTTGTTTTTTAAATGAAACTGGTTTGGGGCACATCAGTTGGATGGTTGCAAAGTTTTTAATGGTCACAGGTAGAAACATTTTTTGTGTATTATAATACCTATAGCCTATAGATAGATAGATATAGATAGTTAGACTTCGTATACTTATTTGCTTGTTCATTGTGAATGTGCTTAAATGTCATTTTTATCTTAATAAAGACGAAACCTTTTCAGAAATCAAGGGTATAGACTAGACAGGTGCCTCTCAAATAGAAAGCTATATTCAGCCAGACCGACGTAATATTTTATTCTCATCTGCATCAGGAAACTATTTTTAGCCATTAATATCCGCCTCTGTGCACGTTTAAAAAAGGTATGGACACCGGAGATGAAACGGCATTGAGTAAGTATTTTGTTTAATATACCATCATTGTAATCTCCAGTTTACATACACATAGATCCATCAATCCAAATGATGATAATTGCTTAATATTTGGATAAAGTAAGTTTGATTTTTGTAAATTTGTTCTCTTAATAAATACGAGTAAATAATTTTTGCCCTTGTAGCACCCTCGGTGTGAAATTAGCCGGTTTTACTAATAGTGATGAAAATTAATATCCTTTTAATTTAAAAATAAAACTTACTGCCAAACTACTTATTTGTAACATTACAACCAACTTCTCACACAGATGGCGCACATTGTTAATATTCACCTTGAACAAAAAACGAACAAAGTGGCAAAAGTGGCGAAAGAAGTGACTCAGAAGCCGGGGAAAAAGGCAACAGGGCTCACAAACCCATTAAATATGTCTTTGCTCCGTTACGGAGACATAGTATAGGGTCTTTAAAAAGCCATTTTTGAAATTCGAGCGTGAATATCGCGTGCATACATCATTTTGGGGGAACATTTTGGTTATAATGTAAGCTCTAATATCGTTTAGGTTGTTACGTATTCAGGGTTCCTACAAGGTTTTTTGCGTATATTGAATACTAGCTTTTGCTCGCGGCTTCACCCCTGCAGAAGTAGATTAAAACGTGTTTTCCCGTGCGAATGAGATATTTTCCCGTGGTAAAAAGTAGCCTACGTCACTCTCCAGCTCTTCAAATATGTTCATACATAAAATCACGGCCATCCGTCGCTCAGTTTCGACGTGAAAGAAGGATGAACAACCAAACAAAAAATTTTTCACATTTATATTAAATATTATAATATGGACTAGGCTGTACCCGCGGCTTCGTACGTATAAACCTTTAGGTCTAGCAGTTGAATTCACATTGCTGGATTTCGTAAAAAGTCCCATGGGAATTGCCAAAAATTAAATGAACGTAGCACAAAACATCCATGTCTCCAATCCTGGTGGTTGAAATGAGATTTTATCCAGATCCCGTAAGTATATCGGGATAAATAGTAACCAATGTCTTATTTTTATTTACAATATCAAATACTTATATACTATTATCATCATCAGCTTTTCAGCCGTAGAAAATCTACTGCTGGACATAGGCCTCCCTCATCGATACCTAGTCATTATGGATGTAAACGGCTTGCATCCACCTTGAACCTGCGGCCTTTACCAAATCATCCGTCCATCTCGTTGGTGGACGTCCCACGCTGCGCTTGGCTTGGGTTGGTGGTTGGTTAACACGGTGATAAAAGTTCTAAAAAGTTAATTAAATTAACAGTAGGTACCTAGTAATAATTTAACCGCTACCCTCTCACAGCTTGGAACATTAACACTCCATAAAATTCTATGGCCGCGCAGTGGAAGGCGATCCACTGTAGACTGTTAAGTTTTACACTAACGGTTATTAGCACCGCGAAATGAATCCCGTTACATGTGTTGTTTACCCTCATAGTGAACAAAGCGGTAGGCCACAATGGTGATGTGTTTAAATATATATTTAGCAGTAAAGTTTGTCTGAGGGAAATAATAAATAAGCGTTGATAAGTTATTTTGAAGAATGTCACTGTTCACCCTTTTTGCTGACGGTAATTTATTACTAAATTTTCAAACGAGCTCTATACGCTTATCAACAATTCAGCAGACCATCAGAAGTAGGTAGAAATTAAAAATAATTGCAAGAAAATTTTACAAAAAACTTATAATTTTATTCATTACCCGTGTCCTGAACAAATTTCACCAAGTTGCCAAAATCACAGAAATTTAGGACGCATACTGAAGATAATTTTATCCTAAATAATTGGATAGTCTTGCTAGATAGCGATAAATAAATTCATCGTAGACATCGTCGTGGATAAGAGCTAGTTGCCAATAAAACCTCACTCAGGTTGTTCGAACTCTATTTAACACAATTTAAACGTTTTGAAATAAACAGGTTCAGTAAGTTCCCATCAGGCACTAATCCAGTAAAATACTGTTTCAAAGCTGGTTGAAACTTACGACTGAATTACGTAGTGTTAAACTCCTAGATTTACTATTATCTGAGGTGGCGTGTTTCTGAACATAGTTCGCAACCAATTTTAACTTATTATAGTGTTTTAATACAGCGAGGTACCCTTTATAACAAGTTATGTGAAAACTAATGGAGTTTAAATGGAGTTAAAGCGGTCGGTTACATCGTGCGTTAACAGGGTAAGATCCCAACATAAAATTCTACACTTCGCTATAGGTACATAGGATACACAATGACATGGTTTCCTACGACGCCACAGGGTTGAGCAAAATCTTACCACAAGTACTTTTTTAAATGCAAAAAAAAAGATAAGTGTAGAATATCTTACGGTAGAATCTTCCACTATAAACCATTATCGTAGATTAGATAAAGTATTGGATTATATATTTATTTTTAAACGCTGAAAGAGTGATTTCAACAAGGTTAAGTTCACCAAGAGTCAAAACTTAGTTTTGTTTCACCGGTTTTTTGTTGTGTTTGTATTTGTCAAGACAAGGTTTGTACGGCAGAAAATTTTCGGAATAAATCCAGAAAAGGGTGTTGCCGCGTACGTCAGCAAGCATAAAATAAACATTGGATCGGACACGTCATTGAACATAACGCCGCGGCGAGCGACAGCGCTGATTGACACCTATTAGGCTAGCCAATGAAACGGCAAAAAACTTTCATAGACCTATTAAAAGGCACGAAATACCTAATGGTGATGACCTAAAACGTAATTCAGACTAAGCCAAAACAATTCCCAAATGAGCGACATAAATAACAACCGCAGGCCTGTAATAACTGAAATGGATTTAAATTTATTACAATTTATTTTTATTGTTGCAGCTTTAGAACGCCGGCGACAAATTGATGGCTCCTCTGGGACCAAAGGCACATTAGAGTCTTTATTTGGCATAGCCCAAGTGATATTATAGTACCGAAGAAGTATAGTTCAAATGCGATTAAACTGATCAAGTGTTGCTATTATATGCTTCCGGCTTGTTATTTAAGTTTCGTTGTGAACTAGATTTTAAGCTGGCGTTCCTGTTGTCACAGCATGTATTTTGCGTTTAATTTTAAAATGGATTCCACTGAAAAACATAGTTGTGGCTTACCACAAACATTATGCTGAGGGGGGCCTAAGGGGCCATCCATAAATTACGTCACACCAATTTCGATCAATTTGGACCCCTCCCCCCCCCCCCTTGTCACACTTATTACTATGAAAATCGCCATTATTTTGTTCTAGTGTCATAGATCGCTTGACCCCCCCTCCCCCTAAATGTGTGACGTAATTTATGGATGGCCCCTAATTTATACTATTCGATGTTTTTTATTTGTACTTATCTCTTCCTTCCAAATATATTTTTTCCCGTGTATCGAATGGGATGCTTTAGTACATTAAACTCCAGTGCACAGAGCTATTTTGAAATTCCATATTGGTATCATGCTATCCCTTTTACTCTCCTATTAAACACAAAGCGTGAGCAGGGAGCACGATATGAAGTTTGGGTTTCCTGGTATAAGGTCAGACTCTGGTTCGCGATTTCTTTTTACGTCACTTGAACTTTTCCAAATAAAGGCTCTGCTCGTAAAATAGCTGTGATTTTGCATTTGAGCTTAATTTTTAAGTTTATGACGGATTGCGGCGAGGGGTTGTTTTTTTTTGCCGTATACTCTAAACTTTCTAAGCTGATTAACATTGTTGCCATTTGGTCTCTTGTATACATGATGATTCGGGAGACGTGAACAGGACCAACTTTACCGGTTCTGGTTAATAATAATAATAATAATAATAATAATGACACCCTAGGTTAGGTTTTTATAATGATTTTACGTTTTGTATGTATAGTTTTATATTTTACTTTTTGTATAATTATTGTAAAAATCAAACCTAAGAGAAAAAATATAAATAAAGATAATAATAATAATAATATTAAATCTTTATTTCGAACAACACTGGTCCAATCTGGTCATTGGTCTGATAATATTAGCTATTATTTCGTTACAGCATTAGGGAGATTAACTTTAATTTTTATTAATATTGATAAAAAAGTTTTTAATTATTTTCTAAGTACTCTACAATTAAAATACCTACTTGACATTGAATTGTCAAAACGAGACAGTTTACTTTCCTCTTATAATTAAAACAATTACCTACTTTTATTAGTTAATAGGACTCACATACATTGTTATATAATATTGATTAGGTACAACATAATAAAAAACAAAAATTTAAGACTCATTTTCCTTTTTAAAATCAAACATATTTTTGTTAAATTTCTTAATATAAGAGGTAGCGCTGAACGCTAATTGAAAAACAGTAAAAATTAGAATTGAATCAGAAAACAGGGGCATCAATGTGAAAACAGTAAATCTACTGTTAAAACAGTAGGTTGATAACACTGCTTACGAGCAATGTACACTGCCCACTGCCACTTAAGTTTGGTTACTCTCCGAGCTATGTCAGTAACTTCAGTTCTCCTGTGGATTTCCTCATTTCTGATTCGATCACGCAGGGAAACTCCGGCCATAGTTCGCTCCATCGCTCTATGAGTAATTTTGACCTTCCTTATGAGACCCATTGTAAGCGGCAGTGGTGCCAGATCTACGGAAAAGTCTGTAGATCTACGGATTTTAGGCCTTGTGCCCACACCTACGGAAATGATTGACAAATTTACAGAATTTCAGATTAACATCATTTTGATTTTGATTTGTTCTAATGAAAATTAGATTTATTCATTTATTCCATTCAATCATAAAGTTACCAGTCTAGAAGGTGATTGTGACAGGTTTTCGTTACAATTACAATAAAAAATGGATTGCTAATCATTTTTTTTGTGCCTATTTTCTATTGCCAACTTACGTTAGCCAGACTCTAATTTAACTTTGAATAGCATTTAAATGCTATGTACGGCGCAGGGCCGATCTTTTTGGCGAGTCTTGGGGGATACCTATGTTCAGCAGTGGATGTCTTTCGGCTGAAATGATGATTTGATGATGAGCATTTAAAGGCTTTTTCTTCAGGTGGTTATCAGAATTCTACGGATTTTTTCGCCTGGACCTACAGATTTACATAAAATAGATATGGCAACACTGGTGAGCGACCACGTCTCAAATTACCAATCCATTTGCAGACTAAATACATAATAATCAGACACCTACGCAACAGAAAAGTAATTTCACAAACATTAACAATATTGATGTTGTCGAGAGCCCAAAAGCGATTCCATGAATCGATTTCCATAATTTTCGGTGGCAAGTTTCAGATTTTTATAATTTGATGAACTTATTCCATTAAGCTTGGCGAAACGCGAAATAAATTCCTTTAAAAATCTTTCCCAAAGCGGAAATTTCATGCATTTCGCTGAACAGCTTATTAATACTTACCTACCCACTGAATATGGAACAATGCGGAGAAGAAAATGTGGTACCATACTAATGTAATTGTCATTGTCATTAATCATAAACATGTTACCTTTGACCACTTCAGTATAAATTCTCGCTAACTGACATTAATAATTTAATTTATGATGTGATATTATATTGAATAAATAAATAAACTAAAGTTGAGAGTACTTAGTTTGAAAAATTTGGGCAGTTACACTAACACGGGTACACTTCAGTCTATTCGTGATTACTCCCGCTTCAATTTAGCCGAAAGGTCATGGTAATTTTAAGAATACATTATCTTGATTAAAAACACCTTCACAACCTTTTCGCTAGTATCATCTCATCTCTGGTCTATATACGTCCCGCAGGTGGACACAAGCTTCCCCTCAGAATTAAATGTTTCCCACACGAGCCAACTTAACACACTATTGAAATGCGCCGCAGCTGTTTGTAGCTTTCCTTTTGTTATTTTTCCCTCATCGGAAAGCCTATGCGTCGCTTAGCTAACAATATCGCACAAGGCAGAAACTGATCATGTGACAGGTAATTTTTACCCTATTTGGTAAGAATATTGTATAAAATAAAAAAAATATCACGGGACAATTCACACCAATTGACCCAGTCCCAAAGTAAGCTAGGAAAGCTTGTGTTATGGGTACTAGGCAACGGATAAACATACTTATATAGATAGATACATACTTAAATACATATTAAACA
Organism: Archips crataeganus; assembly: GCA_947859365.1. Lineage (NCBI taxonomy): Eukaryota > Metazoa > Arthropoda > Insecta > Lepidoptera > Tortricidae > Archips > Archips crataeganus. The sequence continues at coordinate 11,132,201 of OX402064.1, forward strand.
CCCAAGACCCGAGAACAAACATTCGTAAAAAACGTCATATGGCCAATTTCTGATTTATGCGGTATTTTTAGCTAAGCGAATCTAATTACCTACCCACATAGATCCCGAAGAAATCAGAAGTGCGAGCCTGAGCTCAAATCTAGAGACTGTCAAACCACTGAGCTACCACGGCTTTTTATCCGCTAGTACAGGTACTAAAGCTCAAACAGTTTCACCATCAATCAACTACCAAGCTTTATTGTCACTTCCCACGTTATCCCCCCCGTGGGTCGGAAGTAATCATATTTTCGTTTCGTTTCAAAGCAACAGAGACTCAAAATGCCGCGTTAAAGAAAGAAATGAATTATTAATGGTGCTTCAACAGTGCCTGTGTTCTCACTTAATTAAAATATCCTGAACGTGAGGAAGGTTGCGCCTGGAGAATTAATGGAAACCGGAGAACGAATAAATGGCGCTAAGATTTTGGGAGCATTCGCTGCATTAATGATAGTCAATTTTGCGAACTACGCCTATTTACTTTTCCTTAGTAGGTCAAATTCAAATCATTTATTATAAGGCCACGGATACATAAATGAGATGTTAAATGTTTTACAGTTTCTCTCCGTGGTGTGCTTACAGTGCTCTGCGAGTTCAGTTTAATAATGGCTGTAGGATGCTGTTAGTGCTGTCCCGCTTTGATCTCCCAAATGTATCGCATGTAGAGTAAGGAGAACAAACAAAGAAAGAAAACGTGTGTTCGTGACAACATGAAAAAAGAACAAGAGTAAAAATGCGGATGTCACGAAATGATCATAAATTAGCAAACTGCCGGTCTTGTGAACGGCGCTGATCATATTATAGGACGGTCAAATCTACATTGGAAATAGAATAAAAACAAAGTGATCCCGACACATTTTTAGACTCAAAAAAAATTATCATCATCTATAGTATAATATTATAAAGCTGAAGAGTTTGTTTGTTTGAACGCGCTAATCTCAGGAACTACTGCTCCGATTTGAAAAATTCTTTCAGTGTTAGATAGCCCATTTATCGAGGAAGGCTATAGGCCACGCTATATCATCACGCTAACACCAATAGGAGCGGAGGGGAGCGGAGCGGAAGAATGTTTCAAAATAGGGGGTTTTTCAAGTAAAACTTCTATAGGCTCTAATCTCAGGAACAGGGGGGGCTTCGGGGGGTGCAGGGTTGCTGTGCGGTGGGGTTGCGGGGGGGGGGGGGTAATCGATGAACTAAGGAGAGCCATAATTGATGAAAAAGCAAATTGGATAAAAAAAATAAGCTGCCCAAATGACTAATTCCACGCGGACGGAGTCGCGGGCAAAAGCTATAATCATCATAAAACTATACATACACTGATTACCTGAGCAGCACCAACAGGTTGCTGACAGATGTAGGAAAGAGATAGGACTTCCCATTTTACAGCCACTGTAATTTCATTACTCAGTGTAACCAGGTGCCGAAGTAGTTTGTAAGACCTAACTTAAGATATAAATGTATTAACACTAGTTATGTACCGTAAACCGGGGTGCCTTTGATCAAATTGGTTGACTTTGGTAGTTTTTAAATCGCTATAAAGTCGACATTGTCCATATGAGGTAAATGGTTCATAATGCATTTAGATAAATAGAAGTTCGATGAAGAAATTGAAAAGGAATAAACTACTTTTTATATTCGCCCCGCAGTTTCAAAGTCACCCCGGTTTAAGGTAAGTAATTTTGCAATTAACACAAAGGGCAAATTCGCCTAAAATATTTTGAAATTAGGAAAATCCGACTTCTTCGAATCGAAAATCTTTTCTTCTTGAAAGCGTAACAAGAAGCAAAAGACAAAAGCATTTACATACATTGAGTCTGTTTAATACAGCATGTAAGTGGGTGCGACCACACCGGTTCTACAAATACCGATCGAGGCTAATGTCGATGTTACCTGCGGAGGCGTGAAATCGGTCGAGAGAGCTAAAGATAAGACAGATGTTCCAGTTTAAGAAAGCGAAGCTTGAAACGTTACATAGCGTTATATGTGGTCATGGTGACATAAGATTATACACCCAACTACATCATGTTACTAAATTCTTTTTCTGACTATTTTTGTTTTAGTTTTGTGTGGACTTCCGTGATTTTACTGTACTGCGGCGTCTGGGGCCCAGCGGAAGACTTGTGCTGGTTTTCAACCAGCGACACACTGAGCCGGGATCAGTGTTGCAAAAGTTCCCGATTTATCGGGAGAACTACCGATTTCGGCTCTTCCCTCCCGATATCCCGATTTAGCGGCCCCGTCTCCCGATTTTCTATATTTCGAAATAAAGTGACGATTAAAACAGTATTTTTAAGAGGACAACTTTAAAGGTAACCTGGTATCATTAAAACAATGCACGGGGATTTCCCAAAACTTCACGCACACCCTTTCAATAATGTAGTACCCACAACATACATTTAATCTTAATGCCCTAAAATAGAGTTTATTGTTGTTTGGTGGGTGTATGCGGGAAATTTCCTAAAAATCAGGCAGGCTACTTCGAAATACGAAATTTGAACTTAGTTTCATACTGAATATTTTCATCGATTAATTTAATGAAAACTAAACAGCGTAACAAACTTTCCACTGAATCAATTATAGAAAAGAAATGATATGAACATGAATAATTAGTAATCACTAAACCTACGTATATATATATCTACACAAATATTATAAAGAGGAAAGATTTGCATTTTTGTATGTAACGAATAAACTTAAAAACTACTGGACCGATTTCAAAAATTTTTTTGCCGTTAGAGAGCTACAGTGTCACTGAGTGACATAGGCTACTTTTTACCGCGGGAAAATTTTAATTTATCGCGGGCGAAGCTGCGGAAGGAAGGCTAGTATTTTAATAATTTAATAGTTTGTTTGTTATTAGTGTATAATACAGTTGTTTTACATCTCCCGATTTCTCCCGATTTTTAGCTGAACAATTTAACGATTTTTAAATTTTCACTTTTGCAACACTGGCCGGGATCTTTCTATAACAGCATTTAATATGTATGTTTATGTTTACACTTTTAACTTGCGTATGTCTTATTGTTTATAAATGCTTTTATTTTATTCTTTCTTTCTTTCTTTTATGTTTAATTAAATTTTCGGCATACCGTACAGTCCAAAATTCTTCGTAAATCGGATCGTTTCGACTTAATTAAATATGTGTAAATGTGTAGAAACAACATAACTTGTCCATTTACTAAAAAAACCGAGAGCGAAAAATCTTCTCATAAAATATTAAAGCAAACCAAACCACTGTTACTTTCTTAGTCCGTTTCTTGGGACTTTTCGTACTTAAGTAAAACTTTGTCATTACCAAACTGTTACCGCTCTCGCCATAATTAATAAGTGTTCGAAGTCTGTTGGATTGGTAATGATACTGCTACTTTGTGATGTTCTAAATTCGATTTCACCTTTTTCATGGCAGAATACCTACCAATTTGTGATGTTTGTGTTAGCATTTACTTTTATTGAAGAACTGGCGAACAATTGACCTATCTATTCAACTAACAAAAGAACGGCTAAAAGTAAAGTTCAGTAACTGGCGTGAACAATCGGCTTGCTATTATGTTTGCCTTAAGACCGGCACAGACCATCTGGTCAAGCGTGTGCGTGTCTCGCACCAGTTGTAATAAATTAAACTGTAAGAAAGATGGCACAGCATGTGCACGCACCTAGTGTGCCATCCCTCCCACAGCTCCACTCACCACGACTGGCCAATGTTCAAGTGTCTCGCTCCCACTTACGTTAAAAAAATAGTTCTCCATAGTTTGCTTGACTTTCATACGCCATAATATATCGTTTTCCATAATTTTCGGTTGTCACAGCATTTTCTTCAGATTTGTTAAAGCTAACCTAAATACATTCTATACTACATTCTGACAGATGACATTTAAAAAACCTTCCAAACAGCACGCTTCTATATATTTTATGGTAATCGTTGGTATGACAAGTGAAATTATGACAAATTAAATTATGGGAAATGAAGTGACACCAAAATACCATGTTTTGATAGCATCTGAAATGAAATACCTATTGCAAGAAATAATCGGACACTACAGTCTTTTTTTCATTGGGCAGTCTGTAAGCACAAATTTTTGGTTAGAATTTTTGTACTATTGTGTATTTAGGTCGCTTTTTTATATCATTGTAAGGTGAAATTAAAAAACCCTTTCAAACAACCTTACATGTAGAATGCCCTTTTGTATTCCTTTTTGTTTCGGAACTTTGAGTTTGCGAATGTTTCCATACCCCTTTTTCTGGATGTTTAAATTTTAATTTGTTATTCTTTTCAGTGTTCACCTAATGAAGAGCAGATACCTGTATTGTATATGCTTGTTGTTGCTTGTTGTTGTTTTTGTGTAGCTATAATTTCCCTGTGTTATGTTAGAGTAAAAGGCGCACTCCACTTTTCGAGCTTTATCTCGGAACAATATAAAATATGTTTCGTCAAACTTTAAAAAAATCGTACTAACCGATTTTTATTAAACATTTTTATGAAATTTTTTCTCTGTTTGGTAGGTCTGAGAATAGGTCGTAGGTTATTTTTTATACCGCTATTATTCGCGGACAGAGTCGCGGGTAACAGCTAGTATTTTATAACGTTATCAAGCCTGTAGTCGATAAAAATGCAAATATACAAGCAGGCAAGGAGACTAAATTGGTCAAAGAACGTGAACATTGCCGAAGCAAGATGTACGTTTTAAAGGAATACGAGTACACTAAATACGAAGTTATTTTTGCCTCGTCCTAGTGCGCTCGGCTGGCCCCTTAGATGTTTCTTTACCCTCAGAAACGAGCGATAATGAATTTAACGGAGCGTAGACTAGCTAATAAGCAAGCAACACCTGATTAAATGACCTGGGTCCTGTGAGGTCTTTAAACACAGCTATTTTATATCAACACGACGCCAGTATTCAGACTCACACTTATCTTTATGCAAAATAGGCTAGCCTTTGATTTAAATCTCGCCAGACGGTAAGTGAATACTTGGCTTAATTGTTCCATGGTTTATGTTTCGAGTAAATGCCCATTTATCCTAGATTTGAAAATTCATAATTATTGCGTACAAAGGTACTTTATTATTCTCAAATATGAAGCTTTCTAAGTCTTAGCGCCCTATTTTACTGAGAGACCTAAGCAGCGCTACTACTTAATAGAGTTGTGCGTGCTCATTCACTTAACATCAAAGTTGTACAATCGTGTAATTGTACTAGTCAGTCATTTAGTTCTTTTAGTACACTAGTACGCAAAGAGTCTAAGCATGGAGTTTGCTTTGAGAATACTACGTGTATATATGTACTAAATGCAGAAAGGAGTTGGGTATAGTACATTCTAGTACAGTATGTGACGTGTGTTTTATACAATACAATACAATGACTCTTAATTGTACACCACAAAGAAAAACAATACAGAAAAACAAGTAGGTACATGGAAAAATATACAAGGTAAGCAATAGGCGTAATGTACTTAGTATGTGACGTTCTACACAAGCCTAGCAACTACACGCCCCTACTACTTGTATTAAGTACTAGTGGTAAATACTCGTAGTACCTAGTCATTGCAGTGCTGCTGTAAAATGTGCTCTGCTGGCTCCGCTTCCATACATTATATTGGTAGCGACGACGAGTTGCGCGGTCATGGTCTCTTAGTGAAATATAGGGCTCTTGAAGACTGCAAATTAAACTAGAATGTGTTAAGCTTGATGAATTGATGGTCCAACGGTCGATAGAATAGAGACATAAAGATAACGCACGCGATGTAATTTGGCCCTTTGCTATATAAACCGAAAACATTATATAGGTACACATAACAGTATAGTGCATTATTATTTCATTTTCACAGATATTGAAATAAATAAATAAATCATGGGACAATCGACACCAATTGACCTAGTCCCAAACTAAGCAAAGCTTCTACTATGGCTACTAGACAATGGATTAACATACTTATATATTAGATAAATACATACTTAAATACAAATTAAACATCCAAGACTTGACATTCATATTTTTCACACAAATATCTGCCCCGACCGGGAATCGAATCGGGAATTTATAACATCTTCAAATATAAAATAATCATTGATATCTATAAATACGAAGACCAATTTATGCTTCGGAAAAAGTCTGAACGATATTGAGGAAACAAGAATTGAAATTGCGTCGTATGAATTTAAGTCTCCATTGAGTAAGAAAATAAGCCTACATTAAATACAATTTGTTTTGCCTTCAATTCGTCTAGATGACAATAACTGTCAACGTTGCAACTGTCTACTTGGCCATTGTAGGACAATTTCGTTCTGACAGGTTCGTATTCTAAGGATTTTCTATTGTATTATTGTTATGTTTTCGAGCTGTCCATCTTTCGCTGATGTTCAAAAGGTTCGTAATTGGCTCGGAAAATATTTTTATTTTGATTTCCCTTTACCAGTACCGACCATTAAAATGTCAATACACTTCGGTCGTCCGTGGCAATGGAAAGCCAAATTCATAGTTAATTTATAAATTCGAAAAGGCGTTCAAATACGCCAGTGAATTAGTGGATAAAAATTGTGTTTTATTTGTACTTTCAGCCAAACCATATAAAGTACCTTCTCAATTTGGTATTAGGCCAGCCTACAGCGCGTGGCTACAGTAAAAAATGGCCTCTAGCTTAATAAACTTTTGTGATTCTACATCACCTCCAACTCAAATATGACTTAGTTTTCAGATAAAAAAAAGTTATCCATACTATCCTTATCCTAATCCTAACTAATATTATAGATGCGAAAGTAACTCTGTCTGTCTGTCTCGCTTTCACGCTAAAACCCGATTCAAATGAAATTTGGTACACAGATAGTCTAGAGCGTGAGAAAGGACATAGGCTATATATATGTTTCAAAATCGGGGGTTTTTGAAGTAAAACTTATACAGGCACGTTTGACATGGGAGTACGGTGGTGAATGTGAACGCAGGTGTGCGGTGGGGGGGGTGTGGGGTGCGGGGTGCGGGGTGAGGGGTGCGGGGGGGGGTTATATCGAGGAACTAAGGAGAGCCATAATTGATGAAAAAGCAAATTGGATAAAAAAAATAAGCTGCCCAAATTACTAATTCCACGCGGACGGAGTCGCCGGCAAAAGCTAGTAATATTATAAAAGTGAAAGTGAGTATGTTTGTTTGTCCTTCTTTCACGTCAAAACTGAACGACAGATTGCCGTGATTTTGTGTATGACCATAGTTGAAGGGCTGGAGAGTGACATAGGCTACTTTTTATCACGGGAAAATATTTAATTCCTATAAAGTTGTTTTACAAGAATTCCAAGACTCTTGGCAGCCCTTGAAATAACTCCTAGTCTTGAAGAGACTGCTTGAAACTTAGTCAATGAATTTACTTTTGCTCTGGAAATTGCTTTTCAGGGTTCTACATCCCAGCGAAAACCTATCACTAAGGCTCCGCTCTTCCTGTCTCAGGGTTACATTTTTGCAGACATTGACATATTTCTGAACTGTCATAAAAAATGGTAACGCACTTACTTGTGGTGTACAGTGTTACAGATGGTGATGTTCATTTGTCCAAAAATTTAAAGGTTTTTCGGGGCTTCAGAATTGAGGTTGACATGATTTTTTCATACTTTAAGAGGGTACGATGCGCACCATTTCTCCATACAAACGTAATCCCCTGTTCCCTCCCTGGATAATGGCTTTAGAGCCAATTTTTTTTTACTGTGTAATCTGTATCTATCTGGCTATGCCCCTATGTTTCGTTTTTCTCCATATTTCAATTAACATAAGAAATATGAGCTTTCAAAAACTGAAAAAATTGCCCAATTTCAACGTCATTTTCAGACACTCATCAGAAAATAATCCCTTCTATAAACAAAAAAAGGAAAACATAGGGGCATAGCTAAATCTGTCCTCTAATTATTTATGAAAAAAATAAATTTACTGGTCCAGTTTTCGAGAAGAAAACAGGGGATTACGAAATGCTGTTTTAATCAATTTTACGCGCCTATTAACGGTCTGAGGTGCAGTTGTCCCGCTCTCGCTGTACTGACACGGATGGGGTTCGGGCGAGACAGCGACATTTCATTGAAATACCTATTTCTCAAAATTCTCTGAGCCATCGTACCCTCTTAATCGATGTACCGCGTCAAGCATGCCCACATTTTGAATCAAAAATCCGATGAAAAATATTTACAAGGGTACAAAAGGCTATTTTTCTGCTATTAAACACATATATCAAGCAGAATGAAGTATAATAATTTACAGCTGTCGGTTCATATGTTACTTCAGCCGAAAGACGTCCACCGCACACCGCACCGCACATGACTCATTTAAACGGTCTAGCTATATAGATTAGATTAGTTTTAACATTTTCTGACAAATCATGATTTATAATTGAAGACATGAGTGGATGAAGGGGGTATGTCACAAAAACATTATTTCGAGTAAATCGCAGTTAAAGGTTTTTACGTTGTAATTTTGTTTTTAAATCGAATAGGGTATTGTTACTTTTATACAAATCAACCAAATAGCCTGATCTATTGTTTTTTTTTAATAACTGCTGTTAAAAAACCATTTTTTTATATAAAAAAGTACATAACCCCTTCTTTCTCCTTTAAGCTGTTCTGCAAAGAAAAGAAGTTAAATAAATGAAAGTGTTTATTGTAACAAAATTTATTAATTTAGTAGAATTTCTTCGTAAAAATACATGCATTCAGAGTTTTTAGATTTCAGCTGATCCCCAATGTTTTATTTTTTTTCTTAGGATATCGGATATGTCAGAAAAAGATAAAATAAAAGTTTGTCTCATAACATGGATGAAGGAGCTAAGTGCGTACATAACACTTTCTTCTGTTACATTCACTCGCAAACTGGTAACCACTTCTAGAGTCATGTGCCCTTAGCACGTTCATTCACCAATAACGTAACTTATTCTTGTACATAGTTCCTTCATGCACTAGGTTTAAAGCTGTTATAGTTTAAAAACATGAGAACTGAAGGCTTTGTTGGGTGTTGCATTATGACTTAAAACCTTCATTTATGGCATAAAACCGAAAATGAAAAAAATGCGACATACCCCCTTCATCCACTCACGTCTTCAATTCCTTTTCAACCGACATCAAAAAAAGAGGAGGTTCTCAATTCGTCTGTATGTTTTTTTTTGAGTTCTGTATCAGAAGGGTGATCAACGAAACCCTGTTAATGTTACTACACTGACAGTTCGTCCGTCCGTCTATCATAGGGCTGTAATGCATAGACCATAATAAATAATCATGATCATCATCCCAGCATATATAAACATATTATCCCACGGCCGGGCACAAGCCCCTTCTTAGAATGAAATGGCTCGGGATTTAGTTCCCGCGCGGCGTAGTGCAGATCGGGAACTTCACACACACCATTAAATTTCTTCGCAAGTGTGTGTAGGTTTCCTTAAGATGTTTTCCTTCATCGCAAAGCGCATGGTTCTTATGTAATTTCGGACATAATTTCGGAAAAACTCAGAGGTCTGAGCCCGAGCTCGAACCTTCGACCCTCTGCTTGTGAGGCCATAGGTTAAACCACTAGGCTGCCACGGCTGCTGTAATACAAATTGGTAAAAGGTAAAGATATTTTTTTTCGTTCGTGATTAAATTACATCTGCATACATTATCGATTGTTTTATAACAATTTCGTTCCCATTTCTATACCGGATATTCATATAGATAAAGATTGACATCATGTTAAAAATGGTCGCTATTTATAGCAACCGATAACAGGTACAATTCTCCAGGTATAACGTACCTAGAGATATGAATTTCATTCATCATATCATCGATAAAATATGTCATGTATTTATCATTTTGCGGCACCGCGCGTTGCGTCGCGAATTATTGCAAGATTGACTCTGGTGTTTTAGTTGATTCATTCGGTATTTCCGTCTGAGTAGGTCCATGGGCCGCAAAACTCTTTTTTTATAGTTTAGTTTATCTAATACCTCTAAACGAGCAATTCTTGTATATATATTTATATACTTTTTTTTTTTTTTAAATGTGAGCAAATGAGTAATTAATAAATTGAAATAATTGGTTGCTTTCAAACTCTAACTTTTTTTTTTAATTACATCGAACATTGACATATAATTTCAAGTATAAGCTAATACAATATATAGAAGAGAAAAAAAAACAGTATTTACAAGAGAAAAATAATATTATTTATTTTATTAGCAGTACGGCTGCTCACCGAATCTAAGATTATTTAAAAGCGAAAAAGTCCCACCGGCGCACCCGAAAAACTTTTTCGCTTTTAAATAATCTTAGAAAAATAATAATTATTATTTACAACAGAAAAAAAAAAAATTATAAAAAGAAAACCCCGTCTAAAATATTTGACTGCGGCAGGGTCCCCATGATGCTGGCGGCATTACCCCTTTGGATCGCCAGCGCGATCCGCTGGGCTAAGTACGCGCCAGCTCTTGGGTCCCCTGAGGCGTCGATCAGCCGGGACGACAGAGCCCTCATAAATTCTTTCATGTCGGCTGACCATGGACCCAATGTTTCAACCGCAAGCGCTACAAACTCATAGTCTTTTATTAAAGACGAATATTTGCGGCGCTTGATGATTTGGGCCTGATCAGCTGCAGCGCCGGCTTGCAAGCTAGTTGCCTGGATGTGGGACACAGCGAAATTGTCAACGCATGTAGCGTCCCACACCAGAGCTCTACCTAATTTCCACGGCACCAGTGTTACACCATCTGGACGCTTGCCATCGTCCCTCGCCATTCCAGCTGGCTCTAACGTGGAAGGCACTGAGGCGGTGGCAAGTGAACGACGTATTAGGTCGTTAATGGTGCCGTGACGGTACATACGGCCGGCGCTCCTAACACAAGAAAGACCATGTCGTCCTAGCTGATCCACTCCTTTGCCGCAAACGCACGTGTGAGGAACACAAATCCTGGCTCCAAGTCTTAAACAAATTGAAATCCGTAGAGAATTTGGTTCCAGGACTGTGCCTATGTTCCTCGACGGTAATGCGTTTAGCCAGTGGCCTGACTCGGGTGCAGAGACAGCTAGGAGACGGGCGCGACCTGAATCGTCCGAACAGTTTTCAAAAAGGGAAGCATGGGTTGCGTTAAGTTGAGGGGTGTCCCAGGTTTTCTGGATATTTTTCGTGCTTGGTCCCGCTCCCGGGCACGAGTCATGCCAAGCTTTCTCAGCCTCAGCCAGGCTCGCCAACTCAACGTCGGATATCTGTGGATTATTTAAAATGATACCGACGAGGGACAGCGAGCTGTAGGCGGAAGACAAGAAAGCAGGTAATGCCACACTGGACAATATACTTATATATATATATATAATCAGAATCTCAGAAACGGCTCCAACGATTTCGATGTAATTTGGTATGTGGGGTTTTCGGGGATGAAAAATTGAACTACCTTCGTCTTATCTCTGGGAAAACGCTTGGTACCGAGTTTCAGCCAGAGCGGAGCTCGGTCGCCCAGGTACTGTAGTTTATTGAGCTTTCGGTATAAAATTACATCATAATTTACGTTAAAATCCAAAAAAATTGCGAGATATTTTTGCCTATTTATATCTTCAAAGACTTCTACATCGACGTCGTCATACCAATATATACGAAACATAGAGTTATAAAATACCATCAAATCTGATAATACCCCTATTTTTTACGCAAACCCTCATTTCGGAAACTGGGATCAAACGTGCGAGGATACGAGATGGCCTGAGGCGCATCGTCCGTAGCAAAAGCTCAGCTATTTTTAACTTGCCATCCTGGTAAAGCTGCATTTTCTTTGTTTTTGCTGCCGTACACGTACACTACGAATTGTTATGTGAATTGCGAGCCGTCGCAAAATGTTTTTGCCGAAGGCTTTGAAACAAAAGAAGTGCTGTTCTCCGTCCATTTATTCGTGTTGGGAAGTTTCACTTGGGCACTTTGTTATTTTTTATGAAAGCATAAATGATTAACTCAACTTTTTCATCGCCGCTGTACCTAATCTAATATATAAAAATCTCGTGTTTGTTATCGAACTCCTACGACACGGCTTGACCGATTTTTATGATTTTTTTCTATATTCAGTAGGTCTGAGAATAGGTTGTAGGCTTTTCTTGTACACCTACCCCTATTCTTTGCAGACGGAGTCGCGGGCAACAGCTAGTAATAATATGTATTTCTCCCTGTGTTTCGAATATGTGTAAATTTCTCTCTCTTCCTCTCTCCAACCGTTCAAATAAATACTACACTTAAAGTCAAGGAAACTAAATGGCGAACCACGATGGCACCTTCTCGCACTCAATTTCACGATAATTTCTTTGGCAGACAACTGTATGGAATATCAACGGCACATTTGTAGCGAAGAGGTACATCCTGATACGCGGTTGAATTTTTCCGATTGTACAGGCAAATGCTCCAAATTATGTGGTAACTGCGACATATTAAAATAGCCGTGACTATTTCACCTACTTATAGTGGTCGTATTAGCTTGAAATTTGGTACCTATCTACATTTAACCTTCCTATGCCACGTCTTCCGGTTTGCGTTCGCCGTCTACTTCATTTAATTTAGAATTAGAAACCACAATAACATTATAATGCGTCTGGTCAACTATTTCTTACCTAGCAAACAGTCTGGGAGCCGCAAAATAAAATTGTTTTAATGTCACTTTCTTTGCGTGTCGTCAATTGTTACTCTAGTACAAATTGTAAAGAGATTACTGTTCACGAGCCGCAATATAATGTTGTTGTGGTTTCTAAAATTCTAAATTAAATGAAGTAAGTATAGACTAGAACCTTACTGCTCTATCGGCCGTCGGTTCTACGAGTATCCTGCCCACTGAAGTCCGGCAACTCTGCGAGCTCCCAACAAGGTAGAACATAGATCGAAGAGTCTCTGACTCAACCTCGTATATCAAATTTTATTACATTCGAATAACTACTTTAGACACACGGCTTAAAGTGGTTAGTCCAACTTGGTAAAATTTCACATACGAGGTTGAGTCAGAGTACCGTCGAGATCTGGTAAAGGTTGCAGGAACCACTTGGATGCGGCCAGCGCAGCACCGATCGTTGTGGAACTCTTTGAGGGAGGCCCTTATCTAGCAGTGGAAGTCTTTTGGCTGATATGAGAAAGACGATGATGTATATTTAGCAACACGGCAATAAAAATGCAATCAGTAAATAAAGCTAACTTTAAATAAGCTTAAACATGAAACTAGGTACCGTGAGACTCACTCATAGTGAAAATAAACGGATCACTCACGTCTTAAAACTAGTTTATCTCCGTCATCCACATGCTATGATGGATGATATCCTCAAAGATTCTGATTCCAAGATGGAGCATGTGGACGACGGAGTTAAACTCGTTTTAAGACGTGAGTGATCCTTTTATTTTCACTATTAAATAAGCTGTTTTTTGATGACTGTACTTTTTGGCAAAGTACTTGTCAAGACGAATCAAAAGAGCCAAAACTGGATGCGGACTTATCGTATTACAGAGTTCCTATGGCCACGTTCTAACTCTATCATCAGATCAGCTCTATGTCATTCATAATAATATTGCATTGTCATGCGATTTACACATGCGTGCAAAATTTCAGCTCAGTCGAAAATCGGAAAGTGGGTCAAATTGAACTTGTAAGATTTTACCCGTACATATTATATTGCAAGTTAAATAAAATCCTGTAATAATAAGTTTTTGTTAAAAATTTCATTCTTATAGCAAGCTTTTTATCTGACTGTACTTTTTATTGACTGTACTTGCATTGTCATCCAACTTACATAAGTATACCAAATTTCAAGTGAATCTGACCACTGGAAGTGGGTCAAATTCAACTTCCAAGATTTGACCCGTGTACATACAATACGAGTAGGTACTACATACATCGCAAGTTAATAAAAAGCTTTTAAAATAGTATTTAACGTGAACTTATTTGCGAGTGTTTGAATTCGTGTTTTGACGAACATGATATACTAATATACCCCACAGTACTGCTCTATTTACAATCACAATTATACTCAAAATGATGCGCTTAAAAACTTTTGTATGTACTTTTTTAAGTTATCCTGAAATGTAAGTATTCAGAGCCAAAATTATTATAATGTATTCAAAAGATATGCATAATCTATCCGAGTCTGAAATGTGAAACCCATAAATCATCCTCAAGCTCAAACTTTCCGGGTTTACATACAGGATGTAGCTAAAACCAACGATGGAATAAAGAGGGCTTATACAGCGAGATTATGGCTACCGGTATATGTTATACCAACCATAGTGACAAATCATCATCGTTATCATCTTTTCAGCCGTAGGACATCTACTGCTGGACATAGAACTCCCGCATTGATACCCAAAAATGACAGTTGAAATCCACCTTGAACTCTGCGGCTTTTACCAAATCGTCTGTCCATCTCGTTGGCGGACGTCCTACGCTGCGCTTGCGTTTGTGGTCTCCATTCGAGATTAGCCACAACGGCCTTCTGTAACCCCGGCGCCACACAGAGCACAAATGTTTCAACACATATTTGAACACATATTTGATCACATGTGAAGCACCGGTATTTGCTTATTTGTTCAATAGAACAACCATACAATCAACCATAGATCAAATATGTGTTCAAATATGTGTTGAAACATTTGTCTATGTGTGGCGCCGGGGTTATGCGTGCTATGTGGCCTGCCCATTGCCATTTCAACGTGCTAATCCATTAGATTATGTCAGTGAACTTGGCTTATCTATGGATCTCCTCATTCCTGAACGACAAATGATAACAGTAAATCTTCATACTAATATTATAAACAGGAAAGTTTTTATGGATGTTTGCTGCTTTTACACGCTAAATTATTTGACGGATTCTGATAACATTTGGCACATAATCTGGCACATAATTTGGTTTATAATCTGGATTAATATTATATAATACTTTTTATAGCAGAAAATTGCATAGCATAGGGATAGAGAAAAACTTATTCTTCTCAGACTAAGTCGCGGACAACAGCTAGTGACACCAAATAACAATTACAAGACGCGACTTTAGTAAAAAAACACTATTGTAGCCCTGAAAACCAAATTAGTTTTCAGTTAACTGCAAAATTAGATTTGCAATTGCTTTTTAAAACAAAACAGTCGATTGAGTTGACAAAAAAGTGACGTACCTAAGTAATAACTTGGTATTTCCATTCAAAATCTATGAGAGAATCATGTTTTGACAGTTCATAATAATTACGTCAGTTGATTGGTGGTGCCATCATCCCCATTATCCACGGTATGCAGGTCAGTCAGTACCACAATCTCGAAAACAATTATATTATGATAGTTTAACCTCTAGCGGCCCAACATCCTATATACTCGTATACAGGGTGGAAAGTTGAGATGGGGCAGCAAGGGCAGCTACTAGATCCCTTGCTGCTACGCGAAAATGCTCTTAGGAGACCTTTACTAACTTTTTGAGTGATGACCATCGACATTCACAGATTTTTGATAAAATGTACGTACAGTCAGCGAGAAAATCGACAGATGTGACTTATTTTTTTTTAATGCCAATCGGTCCCATTTCTATCAAGGATTAAAACACTCTTTGAGACCGACTGAGGTTAGAGTACTAGAACACCCACAAATCAAAGAAAACTTTTTCCATACAGTTTGTAGGGTAATTTGCAAAGTTAAACTTTCATATGTTGTTTTTTTACGAATATGAATCCTTTATGCTTTAAGAAAATTAAACAGTATGTAGACAACTAAAAACTGAACATTTTAACTAAAGTTAGTGTCTTAACCCAGTATACAATTTTAGGTGCAAGTCCGCCTAAAAGAATGAAGACTAGTTGTTTTTTTGCAATGCATATGCTCGGAAAGTGCCTCTTAACGCGAGTCAACATATCTATAGAAAGTTAGTCATCCCAGCACACTTTCGCAAGTATGAAAAAAAATTGTATAGATTTTACTTTCCACACGCGTGCGGAAAAGTAACTTTTTAAATTGCCAATTCTCAAAAAGTTGTGTCGAAACTAGTGTTTAAAAAATAAGACTAGAGAGTTGTGTCTTCATAATTCAGCTTTGCACAAATGAGAAAATGTTTGATGCAACCAAATGAATATTTACTGATAAAATAATAAAACGGATTGTTTGAATATTAAAACACACAAATTTTTATTTCGTCAAAAGTTTTGAAATAAAAAATTTAGTACTAAAATAATTCCTTGAGTCCATTTCGGACCGCACGATATCTGCGCTTTCAGTGCGCGCGCATGGCGTAACACGAACCAATCATGTTTACCCGTTCGCGCCTGACAACCAATGAGCTTTCAGTGTGCGCGCATGGCGTAATACGAACCAATCACGGTAACCCGTTCGCGCCTGTCAACCAATGAGTTTTCAGTGCGCGCGCATGGCGTAACACGAACCAATTATGGTTCGTTCCGTTCGCGCCTGTCATGAAAACCCGCCACAGTAATGTTCATGAATTCAGTCCGGAGAATTAATTTAAGTTTAGTAAATTAAAATGGAGAGATCAAGTGATGAATTTACATAGGACTTAACGCCGCCTGACGTCCTAGACCAAGCACAAAATTAAATGTGATAGCCTCCTGCTGACTAAACCGATGCTGAAACATGTAAACATCTACGAGAGTTTCCCTCAGTGAAAGGTAAATAAGAACGCAACATCTTTTTCCGAAAATGTTTATGAGCGCGCGCAGACAGAGAGCGGTCTGGAGTTCCGAGTTCAGAGTTCTGCGTTCTTTCGAATTACTGTCGAGTCTCTTACGATAACGCTCACAGCAGGCGACTGGAACTCTCGAGCGATGAAAACACAGAACTCTGAACGCGGAACTCGGTACTCCAGACCGCTCTCTGTCTGCGCGCGCTCTTAGCCCCAATTTTTTTCCTCGCTTAATGCATTGTAAAATGTTGTATGATATACGTGTCGAAAGTAGGAAATTCCCAACTCATGTCGGCTAAACCAAACTCGCTTCGCTCGTTTGTTTAGATCTCCGCCATTCGTTGGGAATAGCCTACTTTCCGCACTTGTATCATAAATAACTATTTTACAATGATACCGATTTTTCTCATTTCTAATATCTTAATTGTAGTTGTCTACAATTTAATGATCTGTAGACTAAAGAAAATTTCACATTGTAATTAATTACCCTACGAACTGTATGGAAAAAGTTTTCTTTGATTTGTGGGTGTTCTAGTACTCTAACCTCAGTTGGTCTCAAAGAGTGTTTTAATCCTTGATAGAAATGGGACCGATTGGCATTAAAAAAAAATAAGTCAAATCTGTCGATTTTCTCGCTGACTGTACATTTTATCAAAAATCTGTGAATGTCGATTGTCATCACTCAAAATGTTAGTAAAGGTCTCCTAAGAGCATTTTCGCGTAACAGCAAGGGATCTAGTAGCTGCCCTTGCTGCCCCATCTCAACTTTCCATCCTGTATATAGGACATATCGCAATATTACATCGAACTCAGTCATCCGTGACATAAAGTTTAAAGTTAATACAACGAAGTTTGACGTTGGGCCGCTAGAGGTCTGGAAATTTTTCTATAACTGACTGTTGCTCACAATGTCGTAGAATTTTAGGCTTTCCCGGGATACGAAGGAGTCTATGGTAATGTATTTTGTAGCTTTATATCAAAGAACGAATTTTTTATTTTTTGAAAACTGATCAAAGATTGGCCTCGATCACGCCTGATAATAAGTGTAAGACCAAAGATCAGAATTATTTTTGGAATCCGTTAATTAGTTCCCGAGATCACCTTCTACATGCAAACAAACAAAATTTAGCTCTTAATAATATTAGTTGTATTACTTAAAATCACAATTATTTAAGAATTTGTTAGCTCTTGCCTTTGAAGCACCCTGTAGATACAACTGTAAGTCACTATAACTACAATGTCATGGGATTACGAATTCAGATAAGAAACATATTACGTTAGAGGAAGAAATAACGTTCATTGTGGTACTTTCCTCCTTTTTCTTTTATGTAAGTTGACTTTACATGATAAATTAAATATTATCGCCCTAATGGTTTTATCGTCCCTCCTTTCCCTCTTTTTGTTTCAAGTTACTACTTTCTATCCCATAGAAAACATTTTTTTTTATTGAGTGATGGAGGAAAACGAGCAAGCGGGTCATTTGATGGAAAATGATCACCACCGCCCATAAATATCAACAGCTCAAAGAGAGTCGCCAATTAAACTGTTTTAAACACAGAATAATAATATTGTCGGGGATAATGCAAAACCGCTTAGTTGGCATTGGAGCCATGGATAATTCCGCGTGACAAATTTAGCCAATTTCCAATTTATACTCCAAATTCATTAAAATAAAACAAATATGAAGTTCAAACCATCCCCTGTAAAACTACATGCAATGCAGATACGCGGTATTTACGAAGGTATGGTAGATATTCTATTTATTCTATTTATTTTTTATTGCATGTCTACTCTTGTTTCTGATGTCCTGTTAATCGTTCAAAGGTTAACTGGAAGAGACCCCCTTTAAAAAATAACTTTTTAAGGTATTAACTTGCTGAAATATTCCGTATCAAGTTTAAATCAAATTTAAATTAAAACCAATTCGAAAAGTCTTCGACGGTCGTAAGAAAGAGCCGATTTCAATCCATAATAAAAACCTACCATAAATCTAGTAGATAATCTACGAAAGCACCATTATCATTTTCATACACACATAGTCATGTGCTATCCTTATGGTGACGCTATTAATAATTATTCTGACCCAGACAAACGTTTGAGAGCGGGGTCGGGGGCGCGCAAGATTGAGTGCAAACTTTACGAGTTATTTGTACTCTTAGATTACCTACTGGGTTTATGCTATAAAATTTTAATCATTTTTGTTCGAGCGTTTGAAACGCTCATTAATTTGCCCAAGAGTGCTTTAGAGGAAAACTTTTGGACCCGTCCTCGTAAAATAGTCTTAAAACACCTCAAAGATAAATTTTGAAACATGCTTCAAACTTTATTAAGTAGAGTACCTAAAAGTTAAGAAAATCGTAATAAATCTTCAGCATTTTCAACGCCAAAATTGTCGGCTTTGAATATAATAATGCATTAAAATTTTGTTTAACCTCAAAAACGATATATCTAGAACACCATCATAAATGAGGCGAAAAGGAATAAAAAATAATTTATTGAATCAAGCGTTACTTTTCGGAGGTCCATATTAATGAACTGAAACAATTATTTTGCTCACCCGCGACCTAAGGTAAGGTTAAGAGCGCAGGTGAGCAAAGTAATTTTTTTCAGTGCAGTAATATGGCCCTCCGCAAAGTAAGGTCGCAGGTGAGCAAAGTGATTGTTTCAGTTCAGTAAGGAATAAGAACGCATTTTTTTTCATTGCCACGGCTTAGGTGTGATTCTCCAAACGAACCTCGTTCGTGAAGTCATCACTGAATTCCGCAGACAATCATGTCTCGAGCCATCTAGTTGTAGACGTTATACGGAATCAGGTATCTACATAGACATTGGTTAATCTCAACGTCACGAAAAGACCTAAGGCAAGCCGTTTGACTCAGTATAATACCAACACCCGATGAGATAAGGTTCTAGAGTGACGACCGCGAATATTTTACGTCAATTTACCAATTTACTTAAAAATAACTGATAAGTTTTTAAGAAATAGATCATTCTCCAGCATTTGAAAAATAAATAATGGCCTAATGGCGATTGTGACATCAACATTTTCGACTTTAAAGGACGCAACGTTAAAAAACCCAAGTTGGGTGCTTTCTAGTGGAAATACAACGGTGAATAAAGGATTAAGTAAGCAATATAAATTAATTTAAATTAAAACAAAATTATAAAAATCTTCATAACGTTTTTTGATAAACGAAAAAAAGCTTCCCGTTTAAAGTCTGTTCTGCAATTATGCCCCTTTTCATCTGATAGGACGATGAATGCCTGCGACTGAACGGGTCTTGACCCGTAACTTGTAACGATTGACCGCCCCGAGCGCAATGATGACTCCATGGATGTAGTTCAACCGAAACGGGCGTAGGTTAGTGTTGATAAGAAAATTTTATTACAATTTAGGGTCAATTCTTAGCGAGGTGCGATGCGAAACGACGCAACATTTTTCGTTGAAAGAATACGTTAAATAAGTTTATCAAGGAAAGTAAGGCGACCTTTTCCAGAAACCCACAGTAAAGACAAAGAATGTAACAAAAGAAGAAAATAATGTAAAAATGTCGTAAGTACGTAAAATGAAATGAAAATATTTATTTATATCGCACCAGTGGAGCCTTACTCGTATAAGAAATTAGCTGTTGTCCGCGATTCCATCTACGAAGAATTCGATTATCTTGGGAACTACGCAATTTTATGGGATAAGATCTATCCTATGTCCTTCATAGGGTCTCAATCTGCATACCAAATTTCATTTAAATCAGACAGCGGTTTAAACGTGATAAGGTAACAGACAGAAGGTGTTACTTTGTCATTTATAATATTAGTAAGGATTACTATCGCAATTGATGCGTGAAAGCAATAAACTTTTCAAACTGCTCTACTTAGCACTGAACCAAGCCTCGGAAAAAAAATCCGGACAAAATTGTAATCCGGTAGCTCGAACAATTTCCTCGTAATTACGTTGCTGATAACACGGCGCTGGCGTGGGCCTTTATCAAAGGCTTTTGTTACCAAATTATCCTTGATATTTCACGAATTCGCTCCTAATCTTATCACACAGTGGCGCGATGTAATAAAATTACGGTAAAATTTGCAAATTTGTAGTCTGGTCTTAGTTTCAGATTATTAATATATTTAGTTACTTAGTAGAAAGTTGAAACCTCATCTAAATCTAATATCACATACTGAATTTTTTAACGGAGATACTAAGCCAAAAATACCCTGTTTTATGATCTTCGAAATTATTTCTACAAATAAATAAATAAATAATAATAATAAATATCATGGGACAATTCACACCAATTGACCTAGTCCCAAAGTAAGCTAAGCATAGCTTGTGTTATGGGTACAAGGCAACGGATAAACATACTTATATAGATAGATACATACTTAAATACATATTAAACACCCAAGACCCGAGAACAAATATTCGTATTATTCATACAAATATCTGCCCCGACGCGGGAATCGAACTCGGGACCTCAAGCTTCGTAGTCAGGTTCTCTACCTACTAGGCCATCTGGTCGCCTGTACAAATATATATAAAGTTTTAATTTCACTGGGAAAACAGTACTCCACGTCGTACTTTAGCAGTTCTCTTACGATGGATTTGTTCATTATAAAGTACGTGAGGACTTACGAGGCTTAAGTAATATTATAAAGCGAAAAAATTTGGCTGTGTGTGTTTTTGTGTAATAGATACTCAAAAACTACTACTCTAAACCACTAAACCGATTTTAGAAAGTTATACTATCAGCAAGTAACATAAGCTATATAACATACAGTTACATAAGAAATAACATATATTTTATCCCGGGAATGTGTAAAGTTCCCATGGGACGCAGATGCTGTTGCGAGCAAACAGCTAGCTTCAGATAAGATTTACAAGATAATACACGACTATGAAAGCAATGTAATTCAGACTTGAACCAGAAAAACTCTATCTTGATTATAGTTAATGCAAGCATGCTTAAGTCAAAGTTGTGTAATGTTACTGGGATAAAGTATAGTGTTGAAGATTATACCAGTATTTAGGTACAAAATTTATGCTTGATGAATTGTGAACTTGAAAAAAAATTGGACTCATAAAAACAAATCAGCAAAATTTTCTTAGCATAAAATTAGGTATATTCTGATGGAAAAACCTGTCGCTAATATTACACAAAAGAAATCTTAAATCCTGTACAACTTCGCGTTAGCATAAATCAGGTTGAAGACCCGAGTGAAACCTAAAGAAAATTTGTTGAGCCTAACGTGAGGGGGTAAAAAGTTAAATGGTAACGCAATTGGGGAGAACTTTGTTTTTTTACAACTCCAAATATGAAACTACTGAATGGAAGGAAAGACTTGATAGATGGTCCTAAAAACTTTTTATTTGATGAAAGAAAAGTTGGTGGAAGCACCGAACGCTAATGACGTCTTTGGGTTGGTTGACTTGTCTCTTGAAAGAATCGGAATCATTAAGAATTAGTTGTTATTGGTTAGTAGGTAATTAGAGCAGGTAGGTACTTAATTGATAATGTCTCTGTAATTTGATTTGATTTGAAAAAATTGTAAGGTGTATGTACTATTAAATTAGTGCAAAACCACCTAATGTGGTAATAACTCATTCGTTATAGCTATAAATCATCCATTCACTTTGCACACATGTTTACATTTCGATTTATATCTCTATAATATATAATGCGATTCGACAGACCGATTCCCTCGGGTCAAAAAGTTTAAAGCAAAACGTATTTCGTAAAAGTAGCGAACAACAAATGCCGGAGTATCTAAGGGTCGCATTATAGGGAATCCACTGTTTTTATTATACTAAAGCCAGTGATGGGTCAATAACAGATTTAGGTTGGCGTTTTTGCTGTGAACGTAACTTAAAGTTCAGGGTACATGAAAGTTTGTGAGTGTATGTTTGTTACCCTTTCACGCCAAACTTTACTGAAATAATGATTTATAAAATAAATTATTATTATAAAAGGGGTGAACAAATGTGATGAGACGAAATTGGACATGTGGGTAGACTATTTATTATTCCGATTTTCCCACGGGATCGGGATATCGTTATGTCCGTAAAGTTTTTAAAATCCCAAGAGCTAAGTCATAGAAACATAAAATGAATCACGGTTGTTTTTCATAAATTGTAAAGGCAGACCATGATTACTTAATGTATTTTTATTTATTTCCGGGATCTTGGAAACAGAACGATTTCGACGAAATCTACAATGTACTATCGCCCCAAGCGCCAGATAACCACCTTAAAGGCACAGTTTGCGTGTAGTGGCTTCTGTCCATAACAATCCATAGCAATAAACATCAACGGCTGCAAGCAAATTTGTTTTGAAAATGGGTATCTGGCGTCTGGGGCGATGGTACCTGTGGATTTTCGGGGGCAAATAGTCGATCTAGCTTGGTCTTACTTCTGGAAAAACGTGCGATTTCGAGTTTTAGCCCAGCTAGGTACTTTCAATTTAAGTACCATAATTGAAATGAAAATTTACCTAACCTGTTTAGACACCGCCGCTATCGGTTAATGGCTCTTAATTGTCATTTATAAAAAACGCGCTCTCTCTATAACGTATTGGATAGAAACATAAAAAAATAAAAAAAAATAAACATAAAGAGTTTTTTTTAACGAACTCCATCATTAGAATTTTGTTTAACTTTCACTTTTTGATTTGTTAGCTTGTGTATTTTCTGTATCATAATATAATGTAGCTTAATAAGAAACCAATATAAATAATATATGAAAATATTCACATTACATTGGATTAAATGAAAACTTTGAATGATAAGTTCGAAGCAAGATCAGTGAAACATTGGCTAGCATAGTAATAAAGTAGTTATTAGGTGAGTATTCCAATTATTCACGAAATATTAACTTATTTACCCATTTAAATCAGATTACGAGTATAAGATGCACCTTTTTGTTTAAGTAATTTAGAACATTATGTATGTTATGAGATTAACCTATGTAGACCACACACGCGGAGCCAACATACAAAATAAAATGTTTCCAAAGTCAAAAGGTGGTCAAAGGTGTAAGGTGTATATATTTAGATTATAATTAATTTATATTTTAATTAATTTGCCTTTTAGTAACTATTAAGTAGCTTTAAAACTTTCACACACATCCTTATGGGATTTGCAATTATGAAGTTGCAGTGTGTAGTGTGTACAGCAATAGATTGAAACGATGAGGTTTCCAATTATAACTTGCGGCACCATGAAACCGACCCCTGAACAGGCGGCGTTCATGAAACACTGGAAACGTTTGCCAGCAAAAACTTCCCTAACGATCGGCGTATTGGTTACAAAAACATCCTTTGATGCCATTATTCCTATATTGAAGCTAAGCAAAATATATTCGAAAGTGAAAAGGCAGCGAAGGGTAAAACTAAGGTTTTCTCTAACATCAGTAGGCACTCTCTCTCTCACTCTCTCTCTCTCTGTGGACATAAAATTAGCGAGTCCGAGTCAACAAACTGAAGATTTATTTAAATGGGCCGGAAGTTGGCCAGGCGTTCCACACGCCGATGTAGACTTGTAATTATTCTGGCAATAATCTGAATTAGGCTAGAATTATGTTTATGTATCGACGAGATAAGCCGTAGTAGCCTATGGCAAATATATAAAGTAAATGGTTTGACCTGTGGCTTCTCAACCAGGGAGAGAATTAACGTGCGAAATTACATTTTAAATTTACCATGAGCTTAATGGTGAAGAAAAAAAAGAGATCTTTGACATCTAATGTTAGAATTGTTGCGAGGAAATCGTTTTAGCAACCACAATGAGTTTGGATAGGTAATGATTTTTAAGGCTCACAGGGTTGGCGGGAATGGGGGCTGTAGGGTCTATTTAGTCAGATGTTTTGACAAAAATGTCTGCGGCGCTTGAGTGTTTTCTTTACTCATTGCGTGTGGTTACAGTGCTAAAATTGTGATATAGGTACAATAGCATGTAATACAATCCGACCTAATGAGCAAATTTGGTAACAGATGGGCAAATGTTTGTCTATTCGATATCCATTAGGTGTCCATAAGCTACCTATTCTAAGTTTCAAGAACGTTATAAACTAGCTTTAAGGGCCTCTATAGGACTGCTTAGAGTAGCTTTATTTGATTGGAAAATAACAAAGAAATATATTCAATAGGTGTCTTAAAACGTTTAAATACAAATTGAAAACGTATTCCCTGACAAATAATCGCATTATTCACCAGTGATTTACCCACAAAATCTGTGAAAACCCTAAAGCTGGTAACCCCAACATTCAGTCACCGGAGCTTAAGAAAAAAACAGTTGGACACTTCAAAAACCACTCTACTCCCTGAGACCGTAGTACGCTTTTTGTTTAACACTATATTTCGCGTTACAGTGTTTTCGTTTTCGTTGGCCCTCTTTACATCATTCGAGTAAAATCGTTTTAGTAGCATGTCACTGCAGGCAGTGCTGGATCGATCTCTTTTATTTCGTTAGCACTGCGGCGTCAAAATGTAATGGTATTAGATATTTTTAGTAGAATAATTCTGCACACTGTGGTGCTAGTTCGATCTTTTGTGACCGTTTATCACAGCGGCGCCATAATGTAATGCTTTTAGATTTTTTTATTATAATCATTCCAGTAGCATGCCACTGCAGTGCTAGAGCGCTCTCTCGTAATTCGTTAGCATAGCGGCTCCGCAATGTAACGAACGCTATTAGCTTTTTTAAGAAGAATTAACCCGTAGATGGACACTACATTGGTTGATCGATCTCTTGTAACTAGAGCTGGTTCCCACCTGTCGAATGTCGGGCCCGAATTTTAATTGGATGTTCCAGTGGTAAAATATTTATACGAAGCTATTCACACTTGCCCGACACCGATTTTGTGTCGGTGCCGACAGAAAAACTCGGGTGTTTTGTCAGCCGACGTCCGGAAAAAAATCGTGTCGGGTCAGCGATATATATGTACTAACGTACTGATATCGCGATCCGAACACTCATTCTGTTACACTGCTTTGACCCGTTGAAGGTGCAACGGACTTCAGTGCGACTTTGACATTCATGAGCGGCGAACGTACTAATTTTTGATTGAGACTCCGAATGTAAGCGTGAACCTGCACGTAAGTAACAATTCACTACTCAAGTAAGTAAAATTACATGTTGTTCAAGTGACTAAGCGGCTAATAATATTGTAATACCACAATAAAAACATTATTTTAAATAAAACGTCACGCCATCCTACAATCATAGACTGAAACATGCAGACGTTCCCATTCAAAATTAGTTGTAGGTAAAAAATTGTGACTGACTGAACTTGAATGACAATTTGTTTAATAGCTTTATACCCAGTTTGATATTTCTGAATATTTATTTTATGTTCTTTCTTTTCAGTCTAAATAATATCAAAAAATTTATATCGTCGTAAAATATGACGTCATGCGTTTTTCGATACTGCAAAAACACGGCAAAATATGTCAGCGAATCATCAGGTGTCAGTTTTCATAGGTAAGTTGAGTTTCATAGGTAAACTTGGGAAACTTTTTTTCTCCTAGTAGGATCGAAAGAGCTCGTGATTCTGAGCAGAAATCACATAAAACTTTCCGAATTTTAAAAAAAGTCAAAAGGTACAACAAAAAATAAAATTGCCCAGGTAAAATAGCTGTGTCACTTCTGCGGTGTATAATCTATATCGCGATGACGTCTTGTGACAATCCGGTATTTGAACATATTGTTGACATGAAAAGTCTTGTCTATCGGTAGAATATACGTCAATGTGTCGGGTCTCGCTCGCCTATGAGTAAATATGACGCGAATAATAATCTATATCGCGATGACGTCTTGTGACAATCCGGTATTTGAACATATTGTTGACATGAAAAGTCTTGTCTATCGGTAGAATATATGTCAATGTGTCGGGTCTCGCTGGCCTATGAGTAAATATGACGCAGTTCACTTTGATCAGATGTCGGAGCGTGAACAGAGGCGCTAACAACCGATTAAAATCCGGGCCCGACATCCGACAAGTAGGAACCAGCTCTTAGTATCCTTGCCCCGCAATTTAATGCTACTGGAATGATTTTACTGGAATAAAGTAAACAGGGCTTAAAAGAGTAGGGAGCAATTATTTCATTCCAGTAGCTTTCTGGCTCGGGTGGCATGTGCCTGGAAATTACCCTGGTAATAAACTTGATGGGGACGATGAGAAATTAAGGGTACGGCTACACCAAAAATTTTACGGTTACCGGGCGCTTCGATAGCTGTTTAAATGGGTGACATTTCCTAAAATGAAGTCATCAACCGTGGCAATAACTTTCACTGTTAATAATAAATAAGGTATCTTAACCTCGCCTACGTAAAATTTGAACTAATATGATTTTGATAAATGTTGTCTACTTGTAAGTATCAAGTAAAGTTGACATTTGCGTTGACGTATGAGGTCAAAATAAATCCGAAATATTTCAGCAATGGGTGGAGTACTTTGATTGACTTTTTATTGTGGTTGAATAATATTTCCATACATTGATTGATATTTAAACTGTACCGCGTCAGAGGTGTGACTACTTTTTGCATAAAAAAGTCTATAAAAAAATTGTACAAAAGAGTCAAGTGTCAGACTTTCAACCATCCATAACCACTATGTTGAATTATTCTAGATTAATTTGAAAATACCTTGTACACATGAAAGGTTCTTGCAAAAACATTAGTTTGTTTTCCTCTTTTCTTCTGGGCACTAATCGTTTGTTACTTATTTATTGGTTAATTCACGTATTTATTTTTGCAAATACGATTTCCACAGATCTCCCTAAGTGATTCTGGCAGAATGCCAGCGCGCGGTCTCTGCAGCTTTATCCTGAATCAGCACTTTTTTCTTTCAATAGCAAATGGCAGTCACTGTTTATTTAAGCTATTTTATAATATTTAATTTTTGTTTTTTAAAAATGTACGTTGCTTCAAAATTCTTTCTTCAAAAAAAAAATATACTACCTACTCTCTACGACCTCCTGAGGTCCGATGTCCTATTATTAGGACTTATTCTAATGTGACTCAACTCATTAGTGAAAAAGTTTAAATTTCATTGAACAAAATTTGACGTGGGCGGCAGGAGGTTTCTCCCTAATCTCTGTGGAATCAACTTCCGGCAACAGTGTTTCCAGACAATTGTGACATCGGGGCTTTCAAGAAAAGGGTTTGTACTTCCTTTCAAAGCAGTGGTGGCCTAGCGGTTTGACCTATGGCCTCTCTAGCAGAGGGTCGTGGGTTCAAATCCCCGCTCGCACCTCTTAGTTTTCGGAATTTATGTGCGAAATTACATTTGAAATTTACCATGAGGTTTACGGTGAAGGAAAACATCGTGAGGAATGCAGGTTTCCTCACGATGTTTTCCTACACCTGCGTAGAAATTCAATGATGTGTATAAAGTTCTGTATCCGCACTGGGCCCGCGTGGGAACTACGGTCCAAGCCCTCTCATTCTGAGAGGAGGCCTGTGCCCTGCAGTGGGACGTATACAGGCTGGCATGATGATGACTTCCTTTAAAGGCCGGCAACAGATCAGTGACTCTCATTGAGTTGTTGATATTCATGGCCGGTGATCATTTCCCATCAGATGACCAGCTTGCTCGTTTTTCTCCCTCTCATAATAAAAAAAATCTAATTTCTTAGCGTTCTGCTTCAGTGTGGTCATACCCTAACACGTTGCCTAGGTTATTTGAAGAGCGCGACGGTGTCGGGAAGATTCGGGGAAGCAATTTAAGAATGTGGTTTTACGATGGAGGTAATTGGGTTTTAAGAGTTGAGGTTTGACGATTACAGATTAATATCCAGATTTTTTTCTGAGTGTTTTATGACTTCGCCTGCGAAGAATTGGTGAATCGCTATCCCGCGGGAACTATGCAATTTTCTGAAATAAAAACTATCCTAAGTCCTTTCCGGGACTGAAACTGCTCTGTTCCAAACTTCATCCAAATCTGTTCAGTGGTTTAAGCGTGAAGAGATGCGTGCGTGGCAGACAGACAGACTCTTTTGCATTTAATTAATCTTCTAATATATAAAATCTCATGTAACGGTGTTTGTTATCAAACTCCTCCGAAAGGGCTTGACCGATTTTTATCAAATATTTTCTCTTTATTTTATTTTGTCTGAGAATAGGTCGTAGGCTATTTTTTATACCCCTATTCTTCGCAGACAGAGTCGCGGGCAACAGCTAGTAATATATAATATTAGTATGGAAATATGGATACGGATGGACTTAGGTACTGCAGAACAGTTTCTCATAGATTAATATCTAAAAAAGCCGTGGTAGCCTAGGGTTTTGACCTATAGCTTCTCAAGCAGAGGGTCGTAGGGTCATACCTGTGTAACGACATTAATAGGGTTCCGTCGGCTACCCTTTGGCGACGGAACCCTAAAAAGCATCTGCATTCAGCCAATTACTCAAGTGTATTGCGTAAAAGGAGGCGTGGGTTGTTATTGCGTAAACAAATCTTTTTGCTTTTTACTGAATGCATTCCAATTGGGCGAGGAATTAAACCAATATTGCCATAGTTGTTGAAATGCCCACGCAGTTTGCCAATAAAATAAATAAATGGCTGGGGACAATAGATATCCGTTGAATAACAAATCAAGCAGAATTGATTAATAGTAGGTACAGTCAACGTCATAAATAAGTGATCACTTTTGCACCTTGTCGCTTTCAGTCGTTAGTGGCTTTTTAAACATGACGTTGAAGTGACAAGGTACAAAAGTGATCACTTATTTATGACGTTGACCCTACATAAATAAACTTGATTACGTACCTATGTATCTGTATAAATATGTATTTAGTAGATGACGATGACGATGTTGAAGGACCTTTCATTAAAATTACCAAGTCCCATATTTCTCTTCAATTAACTGTATTTTTGGGTCCATAGCGGAATTGCTAAAATCAAACATTCTAAATAGGTACTCAAATCCTAAAGATAAAACTTCGAAAATTGCAATGTCTAATGTACGAAATTCCTTAAGATGCATGTCCTAATACAATTTTAATCGAATGATCTCATTTTCGAAACCAATATAGTAATATACAAAATGCCTAATGACAATACTTTGAAACTCAATATTTCTAGTGCTCAAAATAGCTACGTACTAAAAGCCAACCGGTGTCTCACTGGCAGCGAGCGAGCGAAGCGAGCGAGCAAGATATTTCGGGGCAGAAAATACTCGGATTGGTTAGGTTCAGAAGGCTAAGATGGGAGTGAAACGTAGCGTAGTAGCTCGCACCTTAGCCTTCGATGTTAGGTTTTTTTTGTAACAGCACTATGTTGTTCTTCTTATTCCAAAATTTTTAGATTCTCATCTGAACGTAGGGCAAATGACGTTCGAAATTTCCCACCTTATACATTTTAAACTTAGGTCAACTGGACATAGGCAAAATGTCGTTAGTATTTTCGTGCACTAGCAGTATTGTACTTTAGACATTTTAAAAATAGGTTAATTAACCGTAGGACATGTATCTTTAGGAATTTCGTTCATTAGAAATTTTGATTTTTGATGTTCTGTCTTTAGGAATTTCGTACTTAGGATATTTGATTTTAGAAATAATGCTACATAACCGTATTTTTTAACAGACGAAAAAAGAGGTGGTTCTCAATTACACAGATTTTTTTGTGTAGAAGTTTTAGTTGGGCAGGTTTTTGCATGAAAATTTCCATGTGGCATACAATCGTTGCTGTAATGCATGCTTGATCGCAGAGTTTACTAGCTTTTATTTAACTTATCCAGCCAGTATGGGTCAATTTTGGAAGCCGAATTTACAATGGTCAAATTAACTTGTAATTTGGTATGCAGCATGTTTAATTACAATCAACAAAAAGTGCATTCAGCAAAGATAATAATAATAAACTAAAACAATTACTTTGCTCACCCGCGACCTTACAATAGTTACGTTTATGCAAGAAATGTGCGTTCATGCAGTTCCTCCACCTCCACACTGTACGAACACACACAAATCACATAAACCCAACCATCACCACCACCAAGCTACACTGACGCGTTTCGAACTCAACCAGAGCTCATCTTCAGAGTTACCACAACCGTATGCTATGCTACCAAATGTTAAACTCCACCAAGTGTTTAACATTTGGTAGCATAGCATACGGTTGTGGTAACTCTGAAGATGAGCTCTGGTTGAGTTCGAAACGCGTCAGTGTAGCTTGGTGGTGGTGATGGTTGGGTTTATGTGATTTGTGTGTGTTCGTACAGTGTGGAGGTGGAGGAACTGCATGAACGCACATTTCTTGCATAAACGTAACTATTGTAAGGTCGCGGGTGAGCAAAGTAATTGTTTTAGTTCATTAATATGGACCTCCGCAAAGTAACGCCTGATTCAATAAATTATAATAATAATAGTTTAATAATAATAATTTATTTTTCTTTAACAAAAATACTTAGCATACAACAAAGTTGAGACCTCCTATTAAGTTTATAAACTTGTGTCAGGAGGCCTCGCTCTTCTAAAAACTATTACATACATTTAAAATAGCAAGTTATCGTGATGAAGATGGCTTACTGTATTTTTTTAACATAAACTTAATTTATTGAATCAGGCGTTACTTGGAGGTCCATATTATTTTCATATACTTACATTAATATTTTGCATGCCTGATATAGGTGAAATGTTTGAAACTATTTTTTTGTACATTGTGACCAGTGTACCTTTTAAGCATAATAAAGATTGAAAGATTGAACTGAAACACTTTGCTCACCCGCAACCTTTTTTTTGTGAGGTCACGAATGAGCGAAGTAATTGTTTCAGTTCATAAACTTAATAGTGTTTTAGTTATGTACAAAGCAAAAATGACCGGCCTCATGTGGCTCAATGTTTTTGATCGTCAGTGTAAATCTATGGTTCTACTGATTGGAATCGAATAAAATCGAGATCCTAAGACATCAAACGTAAGTAAACAGTAAAGTTTATAACTATTAAAATATTCCACCATTGTATTTTCTTTGCCATTTGAAAACTTCCCAAACTGAACAAAGACAAAGTCCGTTATTCCGATACTGTTATCTCTTCAAATAACAGGGATCTTCGGAGATCGTAACTTTGCATGAACTCGAGTTAAAAATTATATAAAGTTACAGCGTTACGCCTGACGAGATGGTGTCTCTGGTTTTGCAAAAACAACATTATTTTTCGGCATCCGTACTTAGAAAGGAAATAAAGAACCCGAAAGTAACGTAAAAGACTAAGTAAATTAAGAATATTCATACGTTGCATCAAAATTACATCACAAACTACCGAAACCCTAAATAATAAAATATTTTATTGAATCAGGCGTTACTTTGCGGAGGTCCATATTAATGAACTAAAACAATTACTTTGCTCACCCGCGACCTTACAATAGTTACGTTTATGCAAGAAATGTGCGTTCATGCAGTTCCTCCACCTCCACACTGTACGAACACACACAAATCACATAAACCCAACCATCACCACCACCAAGCTACACTGACGCGTTTCGAACTCAACCAGAGCTCATCTTCAGAGTTACCACAACCGTATGCTATGCTACCAAATGTTAAACTAACAAACCAAAACAAATGTTTTAACTTGTCACTGTAACTTCTCAAGTACCCACTTTATTTTTCTTATTCTCAAACCACCCCACAAAAATTAACTTTTATTGACATATTTAAAACTACTTAGCTTGGCTTGGGTCGAATTTGAACAGTTAGTATTAATTAAATATGCCTTATAAATAAATAAACAAAAAATTCAAGGTAGTTTTAAATATGTCAATAAAAGTTAATTTTTGTGGGGTGGTTTGAGAATAAGAAAAATAAAGTGGGTACTTGAGAAGTTACAGTGACAAGTTAAAACATTTGTTTTGGTTTGTTAGTTTAACATTTGGTAGCATAGCATACGGTTGTGGTAACTCTGAAGATGAGCTCTGGTTGAGTTCGAAACGCGTCAGTGTGGCTTGGTGGTGGTGATGGTTGGGTTTATGTGATTTGTGTGTGTTCGTACAGTGTGGAGGTGGAGGAACTGCATGAACGCACATTTCTTGCATAAACGTAACTATTGTAAGGTCGCGGGTGAGCAAAGTAATTGTTTTAGTTCATTAATAAAATATTGCCATCAAAAAAGTTATTGCAGTAAGTTTTTAACACTTGTGTATCACGTAAAAATTCATTCTTAGACCGCTAAGAAATTCAGCATTAAATTGACGATTAGTAGGTACTTGTACGGTCAGTGAAAAAAGGTAAACCCGGTGTGGTTGCCGTCGTTACAGAGGGGCACCTTTTCTTTGCAGCTCAGTGTATTTGAAATGACAGATGTCAATCCTCGAGTTATTCTATATAGCAGAAAATAAGCCTGTTTTTAGTTGGGTGTGGTTCTGAAGCGTTACGACCACCGTGTCTCTAATTATAAAAAAATCAAAATGTAAGGATAATGTCCAATTCCGCCATTTGCAATTCTGCGACCGCACACCACACCACACATGGTGGACATTGGAGATTTTTAGTTGATAGACATAATTATTAGTTGAAACGCTGCAGAACCGCACCCATTTATGAAAAGTACACTGTATTTAGGAGATATAACATTATTACGAGTTCAAAACATAGGCACTAAACTGAATCGCGTAAAGGTCCGTGAAAGGCAAAGACGATTTGGTTTATGCGAGATGACATTTTATGCTCAACCCCATAAACGCTAAAATGCTACTAAAATTTATATAGACATTGAGGTCAGATACGAATGTGACGTTTATAGCATGAATTTTTTTAAGTACAACCTACATATGACTGTGTTCTTATTTTCGCTTAAGTAGTTTTAACCTGTGGTTATAGTTGCTTGAACCAATTAGGACCGCTAGCACGGCCCGGGGTTAAAATTAAATCGTTAAACCTAGACTAGGGTTGCCAGTTAATTATTGTATACAATTAAAAAGGGCAAAATCGATTTTTTGGGGCACGTGCTGCGCCATGACAGATATCAGATGAGCTCTGGTTGAGTTCGAAACGCGTCAGTGTAGCTTGGTGGTGGTGATGGTTGGGTTTATGTGATTTGTGTGTGTTCGTACAGTGTGGAGGTGGAGGAACTGCATGAACGCACATTTCTTGCATGAACGTAACTATTGTAAGGTCGCGGGTGAGCAAAGTAATTGTTTTAGTTCATTAGATATCAGCTGTTGCAACTTAAAAATACAGGGAAAATGGCGCCCTGAGCCTGAGCTTCTTTCTTTCTTTCTTTCTATTATTGTTACAATTTGCTAAAAATATTAAAGAACAGGGGCAGTGTTCAATTGGCATAACACTTAATCAGTTCAAAATGTTCGGTACGCTTCCTTTGTCTCCTAATTATTTTAAGTACAATCACTAATTATTCGCGTTGAATTATACCTTTTAAGACTACGTTTTGTCCAATTTGCCTTTAATTAGTTTCTGGAAGTAATGATGTAATTAAAGTACAAAATAATTACATCTAATAGTGAAAATGGGCACGATATCTTTAGTTGAGGAATATGGGTTGAGTTTTTGTTTATTTTGTTTATACAAGCTTTACAGTAGAAGAAAACATTTTGAGGAAACTCGGACGCATCGGAAGTTCCCAATACACATAGCGCCCACGTGAAGTACAACCCAAGCCCTCTCATTCTGAGAGAAGCCCTGTGCCCAGCAGCGTGACGTATACACCGTGAAATAGTAATAGTAACGCTTCGTTGGTACAAGTAGCGTACGATCGTACGATAGGTTAGGTACCAACGAAGCGTTACTATTGGTTTGCGGTCATTTTAGACTTTCGTTTTTCACAATTGGATTTTTGACTCTAGTCAAAATAGTAATTCGATTGTACAATCGATACTAAATCACCTCGTTTCGGGAAAACAACTACTAAAATTTCACCGTGTATAGTTTATAAAATAAATGATGATGCTGATGAAGAGGAATATGGTGTTTTTGTTTTTCAATAAAACCTTAATTTCAGTTTCCTATTAACATTAAAACATTATAATTATGATAATGCAAAATTAATTTAGTTTACGATGAATCCTCACTGTATCATCAGATCACGGAAACTTAGTTTTGCCCTGGTTAATATAATTGACCCCTTACGAGTACCACGGTAAGCGCTGTTCTTGTGGTTGAAACAAATGCTTTCACGGATTTTACTGAAACTGATGATACGTACTGATTGTTAAAAGGATTAGTGTCTGTCCCCGATCCCCCTAATCCCCCTAATCCACTCTATCTTGACGCTCGATGTTTTAATTAAGTTTTAAATTGGAATTTGAACAGCCATCGCTATTTGTTGAATTCGAACGATATTTCTCACCAGCCAGCTTCTTAATTTCCACGAACCTGTGCCTTATTTACCTCTTTACCTTTTTTAAAAGGGACTGGCCAGAAAGAAAAAGTATGCCTTATCATTACGATAAAAATGTACTTAGATTTTATGTCGAGTCGAGTATAAAAACATTCACTACGCTTCTCACACGCTCGTATTGCGACGTAATAAAGTAAAGACACATACAAATCACCTGAAAAGCCGTTGAATTTTATTTAAATTTAACATTCGTGAAATTTTAGCCCTTTTAGCCGCATACCATAATTATTTACGCATCAGAACCACATTTTTACTACCATTGTTAATCCTGAAACAATTCTCTAAAAAGTATCACCGAACAAAACGCTCGCAAATCGAATTCGATTTGCACACCAGCCCGTATGAAAACAATTTACATACCGTCAACACAAAAAGCAATAAGGCATTACCGGTCCCGCTGGTGCACACACAACACTAACACTTACTTAAAACCTTGCTGGCTGGTTACACAAAAAAAAAACAATTTTGAACTTTGATCGAATTGGGGATACGTACACGCGCGTTTGCAGGGGTGAGCGGTGCCGCCCCGAGTGGTCGGGTGGCGAGTGGAAGCGCGAGTGACGGCCACCGCCGCGCGGCAGCCCTTATACGCCGTCTCAACCCCTACGCTTGCTGTGGGCGGAGCTAACATAGAGCTGTTGCAACGGTGGTTGGAGTAAAATTTGGTTATAAAGTAGCATTTCGATTTTAGAGACCAGGATACACTACCGCGACCCAGTTTCTTAAGGTGCCATCTCCTAACAGAAACGGCTATCCTTATCCTTTATCCTTATTTTTTGATACAGCAACTCGGAACAGAGATCTTGGGCTAAGGTTCTACCTTGTCCAGAGATTTCTAAGCCACGAAGTACGCCTTCTTCCGGGTAGTCGCAATATAGTCGTATTACGCAGTGTATGACCAAAGAAAAAGTCCAGTTTACAAGATTTCTACCTTCTTGTTCGCCGTCTGCAAAACTCTTTCATTTGATACCCTATCTGTCCAACATATTCAGAATTTTTCTGTACATCCACACTTCAAAGTCTGCCAAGCGGTTGCTAATATTTTAGCCTAAGGTGCCCACCGGAAGGTTTTTTGTCTTGATTTTGTTAGGATAACAGATAGTTAACCAATTTGATTCCTAAATCACAACAGAACCTTGTCACAATACCATTTTCACCGTTTCTCCATTTACGTGTCTTGTGCTGCACTACATTGAAAAAAAGGGCAGCAAGGTGCAAGCTGTACTATGATCAGGTTCTGTGGCGGCCGGGGAATTAAATTGGTTGGCTGTACAGTAATAATTTTCATCATGATGCAGCTCTCTACAAAAACAATCAATCAATATTGTGTAATTGTGTAATTTTCTTTTCCAATAACAGAAGTTAATGTTGTCTCAACTTGCTTTTATTACTGCATTACATACCGCTTTAAAAAGGTAATTTATTTGTTTATTCAAATTATTTACACGACATTACAGCAAGCCAATACGCCGAGAAACCAAATGAAATGTTGACTTGTCAAAACGTATATTCTCTGAGAAAGGGTCTTTTTACGAGGATTCAACTCAACAACCACAGCTTTTGTAAGTTTTGGTTTCAAAAATTGCAAAGCATTCTTTGACTTAGTACTTTCTGGTATCCGATTGAGCTGAAATTTAGCATAGTGTCAATACATTCATCGGTAGTAAAAATCTGATGGACCGGCCAAGATCGTCTCCGCAGAAATCTCCTTGAAACTTCGTACGGACATGTAGTTTGGATGGCAATGCACGTACAACCAACAAAAGTAAGCCAGCAAAAGAACCTTTCAAAAGTATCTAAGTATTGATTAAACCAAAGGGGTATTCTCAACTCTAGATGAATCCCAGTCTAGCGTCCCTGTCACGCCGCTCGTTGTCAACAAAATGTTATTAGCCACCATCTGCGGAACCACGGCTACGCGGAAAAATTCTCTAACGGAAGCGGAAAACTATTGCAGTAAGTTGCGAAGCGTGAATTGCGGAGTTGCAAGGCATTGCGGAATGTATAGATAAATTGCATACTCCGGACGGAGTTTTAAAGTTGGAGTAATGTTCGATTGGACATTGCAGCGTCGGCATGCCCTTTGTCTTCCATTGCCAGTCAGACGCCGATTAAGTTTCTTTTAAAGGCTGCTAGTTGGTCGCACATTACGTAGTCCGTTTTTAATATGAAGTGGGTTGACCACTGGTACAAATAAATGAGGAACTCCGATTAGTACTTTTGACTTTATTTGGCGGCCGTATATCCTAGTGTCATGTTCTATGGAGTTAGAGGTTCCGTGTTTGAATCGCGGTAGATGCAGCCGCTTGTATGACACATACGAACATATTTATCTGAGTCACGAGTCGGGTGTTATGGATGGGTACTCATATTTAATCATGCATTTACCTTTGATTATTTATACATAACTAATCAAGGGCATTTACCTACATATTTATGGGATGCCTAAGACCCACTACACGCTTTGTTTATTTAGTCTGGAACTAAAACAATAAAATTGCTTTAAAATTTTCCATGATATTTATTTATTACACGACTACGGCAAAGCCAAAAAGAATTTAATGATTTTAGCAGTCTATGTATGTTTGTATTTACGGATGTTCCACCGTAGCGTCTAGACTACACTATCATCCGACTGTTTCTTTTATATTTTACTAGCTGTTTCCTGCGACTCCGTCCGCGAAGAATAGGGGTAGGTATAAAAAAATAGCCTACGGCCTATTCTCAGGCCTACCGAGTATACAGAAAAAAGTTTCTTAAAAATCAGTCCAGCCGTTTCGGATGAGTTCGATACCAAACACCGTGACACGAGATTTTTATATATTAGACTAGCTGTTGCCCAAGACTTCGTCCGCGAAGAATAGTAGCCTACGACCTATTTTCAGACTACCGAGTACAGAGAAAAATGTTTCATGAAAATCGGTCAAGCCGTCTCGGAGGAGTTCGATAACAAACACCGTGACACGAGATTTTTATATATTAGACTAGCTTTTGCCCGCGACTTCGTCCGCGTGGAATTCCAATTTGTGGTAAAGCTTCTTCATCTCTTTCATTGTATAAAACAAAAATCCGGCAACGGCAACATTCATCATTATTATCATTTCATTATTTCATCATCATCAGTATCAGTTAGTGAATATTATAAATCCCGTTTACTCTCTATCCCGTGGGAATTTCAACAAATTTGTCCTTATTCTATGCAAATTTTCGCTTATTTTTATCCCGCGGGAATTTTGCATTTTCCCCGAGAAAAAGTAGCCTATGTCCTTAAAGGTGTAGCCTTCTACCGGTAAAAGAAGTTTTAAAATCAGCCCCGTAGTTGAATTCACTTATTTTTTCCCCGTGGGAATTTTGCTTTTTCACGGAGAAAAGTAGTCTATGTAAACAATGGTTGGTGAGCTTCCTATTGGTGAAAGAAATTTTCAAATTAGCCCTCAAGTGATATTCACTTCTTTCTATCCCACGGTAATTTTGCATTTTACCGAATAAATAGTAGGTAGCCTAGCCTATACCAATAAAGGATAGTGTAGCTTTCTATTGGTAATTTTTTTTAAACTCAGCCCCGAAGTTAAGTTTACTATTTTCTATACCGCGGGAATTCTGCATTTACCCGGAAAATAGCATCCTATGTTAATCAAGGACAGTGTATCTTTTCTATTGGTGAAAGACATTTTAAAATGAGCTCCGAAGATGAATATTTTTTCTATCCCTTGGGAATTTTGCATTTTCCCGGAAAAAAGTAGCCTATGTAAATAAAGGATAGTGTAACTTTTTACTGGTCAAAGATTTTTTTTAATCGGCTCGGAAGTGTCAGAGATAATCTATCCCACAGGAATTTCCAAAAATCCTGCAATAAGTTTTTTTGCTGTTATGTAATGTATGACCATTTACGTTTATCTGAATTTGAAAAGTTTAGTAATAGTAGTTACCTACGGATATAGGATACAGTTGATTTGAGTATATAAATCCTGATTTATCCTTATCCCGTGGGAATTTTCATAATTATTGAAGTTAGCTTTATACCTATTCTAATAGTCTACTTGCCTTGCATGCCCAATTTAAACAGTTTAGTAATCTTCGTTATGGGGATAGGGTCACTCTAGATTGATAAAATATATACATCCCGTATATTCCTTATCCCGTGGGAATTCCGGAAAATTCCTTCTCATCGGATGCCTACGGCATACAAAGAACACATCCTCCAAGTTTCAGGTCTCTACATACAGCGGTTTAGGCTGTGCGTTAATCCGCCAGTCAGTCATTTAGGACTTCAGGACAAAGCATTTTATATGTATTTGCATTGCACCAAGGTTTTATGCCAGTTCAACAATGATGTTTGAATACCCAATTCGATTTTATTCGAAAAAGGTTGAACTCACATAAAAACTTCATCATCATCATCATCATTTCAGCCGTAGGACGTCCACTGCTGGACATAGGCCTCCCTCATTGACGCCCAATCATTACGGTTGGAAGCGACTTGCATCCACCCTGAACCTGCGGCCTTCACCAAAACGTCCGTTCATCTCGTTGGTGGACGTCCCACGCTGCGCTTGTAAAAGCAAAAGCTTGGTGAAATGCAAATACTTATACATATAATTAGTTATTATCAGAGATCAGATCAGGAAGTGGTTGACAAACGTAGACAAATGGTTTGCCAAATTTGAAGTTTCGTTTCGTTTGCATTGTGTCAAAATAAAATGTAATTTAAATCAAAAGCACTAAGGAGTATTGATACCAACTTCGAAGCAAATCACCCCCAAAATAACTTTCTACTCCTTTTTAACCCCGTCAAGGGATGAATTTCAATAAAATACGAAACACGTCTTCCATTAATTCTGTTAAAGAATGTTTATGCAAAATTTGAAGTAGATTGGATCAAGGAATCACGTTGTCCCATACAAACTTTGCCCCCCTTTTTTACCCCCTTAGGAGTAGAACTACGAAAAATCCTTTCTTATCGGATGCCTACGTCATACAAAGAACACACCCTCCAAGTTTCAGGTCTCTACGATCAGCGGTTTAGGCTGTGCGTTGATCCGTCAGTCAGGACAAAGGATTTTATATGTATAGATTATCATTATCATCCCAGCCTATATACGTCCCACAGGCCACAGGTCCCCTCGCAGAATAAGAGGGCTTGGCGTAGTTCCAACGAAGACCCAGTGCGGACTAGGAACTTCACACACACACATCATTGCAAACCTTCGCAAGTGGTGCAAGTTTCTTCACGATGTTTCCCTTCACCATAAACCTCATGGTAAATTTTAAATCTAGTTTGGCACATAAATAACTCAAAAGGTGCAAGCCCGAGCTCGAACCCACGATTCTCTGCTTGAGAGACCATAGGTCAAACCACTTGGCTGTCACGGCTCTGAAGCAATTATTTACAGTCAGACGAGCCACTTTCATGTTTATCAGCAATGAACTTCATACACACATGGAGGTGCATCTGCAACACAGAACAACCGATTGGAATCCGTAACGTATGTGCTTCTGGAGAATGGTAGAGCAAAGTTCCGTCACAAACTTTTAGAAAATACGTGGCTCATTTAAAGCTTTCAATGAGCTCTGGAATTCAAATAACGGAATTTGTTTTATGTTCAGATATTTCTGTTTTCTCGATGTAGACTTTTGCTTCTGTACTGAACGTTTTAGATTTTTTTCTTTTACTCCTGCAAAGTTCAACGCATTGGGAAAAAATCTTAGACCATCAAATAATGCCAAGTTGTAGATTTTTAATGTTTTTTGTAGGTTGAAAACTTAATCCCCAAGTACATCTATCTATCTACAGCCATTGTCCGTCCACTGCTGGACATAGGCCTACCTCATATTGCGCCATCATTCGCGATCCTGGGTTTCCCTCGTCCATCCACTGCCCGCTGTCCTCCTTAGGTCATCAGTCCCCCTAAGTACAAGGAAGGCACAACTGAAAAGTAATTGCTTCTAGAATTATTTCATAATGCTATTTAATTATTAGGATTTGGACATATCTCTAAGAACATGTTTGATTTTGGTACTTAAACTTTCATTCAAATAGAAAGTGTCACAAAAAAATAATTTACTCAAAAGAAAAGATAAAATGGAATCGAAAATACGTCTTCTTTTTTACCTGAATACATTTTATGTAACAAAATGTATTAATAAAATCTTATTTAAATTTGCTAAGTACCTATGAGCTTCACGGTGAAGGATAACATCGTGAGGGTTTTCAGCTCAGCAGCAGCAGCAACACATCTGCGGAAAAATTCCATGATTTGTGTGAAGTTTCCAATCCGCACTAGACCCGCATTTGAACTACAGCCCAAGCCCTCTCCTCAAAGAGGCCTGTGCCCTGCAGTGGGAGGTACATAAAGAAAGATGATATTATATAACTCCATTTAGCTTAAGTGGGAAAAACATAACGCGAGTAAATGTAGGTACTTCTTTTTGTAGTTTCCGTAGCGTTGATAATTTTCTGTTGTAACGTTTTAACGTTTTAAAATTGAGTAACGGAAATGTTGGACAGAGCTCTATTGTAGTTTCTAGTTACGCAGTGAATTTGGAGGGAATTTTTATTCGTTTTAGTGTACAATATTTTAATGTAACGTTCCAGAACTCTACACGCAGTACAAGGTTTTAATGTTTTGTGCTACAATCCTACTAATATAATAAATGTGAAATTTTGTGAAGATGTTTGGAAACTGAGCGACGGATTACCGTGATTTTTGTATAGGTGTAGTTGAAGGTTTAGGGTGGCGAGCGAAATAATATTTTTTTCATTTCGTACTAAATACAAAC
Organism: Archips crataeganus; assembly: GCA_947859365.1. Classification (NCBI taxonomy): domain Eukaryota; kingdom Metazoa; phylum Arthropoda; class Insecta; order Lepidoptera; family Tortricidae; genus Archips; species Archips crataeganus. Next base: position 11,173,974 of record OX402064.1, read on the forward strand.
TGAAATATAGATGCACAGAAAAAACCCCAGAAAAAAGACCAATGCTGGGAATCGAACCCAGGTCCTCAGCATTCCGTGCCGCGTGCCATACCCCTACACCACCACTGGTCTAGAGATTAGACACGAATCTTTCCTATACATCATACATTTCAATCTGCTAAATCATCACGATTTAGTACGAAATGTATGATTTCACGGGATGACCGTAAAAGTAATAAAAAAAAAATGAAGTTGAAAAAATAAGTACAAAAAAAGATACTTCATAGCTAACTTGTTTAATATTTTTTTTACCACGAGAAAATATCACATTCCCACGGGAAAACACGTTTTAATCTACTTCAGCGGGAGCGAAGCCGCGGGCATCAGCTAGTACATAATAAATGGCGAACTGGTGAGAAGCTGAAGAAGCCATATTTTCCAGATTTGGGGCGGAGGTGTCGTGTCTATGACACTGTCTTGATTTTCCTTTTACTTGTCATTGTGATTGATTGAATACAAATATGTCACGCTATTATTTTAAATTTATGTCAACCAACGACATGACTAAGTATATTCAGGAAGAATGTGTATTGCATGGGTAGACTATTTAATAAATTGCCCAGAGATTTTCGTAACTCGAGCATAAACCCAACCAATGGTTGTTTGAAAAATGTTTTTATTCGGTCAGTGAATATTTGAGTAATTATAAATTTAGATAGAGCTTAGGCGGCATGAAAACGTCCCGAAAAATATAAGCCAATTATTGGCTTATAATGTTATTTGCCCCCTTCAGTCTGAATGACGTAACGCGATCGTAAGATAAAGCTGTCAAATGGGTTTAGGGACGTTTTGTATCGCAGTGTTTGCTACTGACACTATCTAGTGTATAAATAATCTAAGTATAGCTCTTAGTGTAGTAGTGATTTAGCAAGCCGGAAACGGCAGAACATGATGCACCAAGTTTATTTTTAAGACCTAAATATATGTAACGCATATTTGGCAATAAATTATTTCATTTCATTTCATTTAAATGTAATTTAATTATGTATTATAACCTCATAAGACACGAGCGTTTGCTCGGGTACCCAGGTTAGGAATTTAATGTGCCCTACATCTAGGTGAAACTAACTAGCCTTTTAGTTCGGAGCTAGCTGAAAATGGATGTGCCCGTTCTTAGGAACTAAGCGAGTTCTAAACTAGTATGTAGGTACTTTGAAACAGCTTTTATACGGTTTGTCTACACATTTTAGCTACGTATTTATCTTAAGAGTACTATTGTGAATGTAGGTGAAAAAGTTAAGTAAATTACCTGTTGTATATGTAGTAGTAACTTGTCCGCATAAAAAAATTGACGTTCCAAATTAGAAAAATGACTTACGCTCCACATCATTTTCGTAGTGGTAGAGCCATGTTGTACAATCAGCAACAAAAATATGAATACACCCAAAGTACCAAAAATATGTATCCACGACTCTATTCTTCTTCTTCTTGTAGTGCCCTCTCCTACCGGAGGTCGGCGATCATTAGAGCTATCTTTACTTTAGAGACTGCCGCCCGAAAGAGGCGACGACTATACTCGACTGACGACTCTATTACCAGGGCATAAAGGAGTGTATACATATTTTTGGTAATTTAAGTGTATTTATATTTTTGTTGCTGACTGTAGCTAGTCGCTACATCACGAATGGCCCGATTCGTCCGGGCCTGTACCACCCTCTCACAGAACACCGGCGTGAAGCAGCAGGTACTCCTGCTGCGTTTCGTACGGTCAGTGAGAGCGCCGGGGGCCCAATACCTCTCCCCCTCCTCTATTCTCTCTTCTTTTTCTTCTCCCTTTTAGGGCCGACAACGCACTGGCATCGCGTAAAGCGCTGCGGGTGTCTATGGACAGTGGTGATCATTTAACATCAGGTGACCCACTAGTTCGTTTGTCTGGCCTCTCTAACATAAAAAAAAACATAAAAAAAAAATATATGCACTACTCTTAGGCACTACTACATAGGTACAGCAGGGGCCATATCGTCTAACGCGCCGGCTCTTGCCATCGCTTTCACCATCTCTATCTGTCACCATCTTATACAGTTTAACAGAAAGATATAGTGAATGCGAAAGCAAGTGTCAGGGCGTTAGACAATAAGCGTACTGATCCTTTAATTAAGTTTTCATTAAGTTATATTAAGTTTGTATTAAGTTTTAATTAAGTTCACCTATAACGATTCTGTCTACCTATCTATTCTGACCAATTTTTTCGTTATGTTGCAACACATCACGTTTGTACGTTTCGTTTTTTTTTAATAATCTTCTTTTAAGTATTCTAAAATAGTACAAAATAATGTTTTTCAGTAGCTAGTGAAAATTATATTACTAATCTAGGTACATTTACAACATTGGATAGCTCTTAGCATTCTATAAAATCTCGAAGTATTTTACAGTGGAGCTGCATACAAATTAAAAAGGCTAGTGAACTTTCAATTCTTCCTTTAGATTACAAAACCTTTTGCCTATCAAGTACCTGTTTATGTCCATGTATATAAGTCAATGTATTTAATTTTCTATTAATTTATTTACTTTTTGGGAAGTATGGCTTTCTTTTCACCGCACGTAACTTTGACTGTTACTTTGTCTATATGCTTGTCAATTTTCTTCTCTCAACTAGGTTAGCTGGAAGGAATCCCTTAATCGGTATAAGTTTGTTTGTGATAATCGGTATTTTTTTATGTATTTGCAATAAAGAGTTTACATACGAAGTTTTATTGGAAAAATAGAAAGTTAAAATAATTAAATAAAAATATAAAAATAGATAAAACAATAAATTAGCGTACGGTTACCTACTAAAATTTGGTTTAAAGGATTTTAAAAAATACTCCAAGGGCGGCCACAAAAAGAAATAGGTTTTCCATTCAACCTGGAAACCCAAAGGTCTAACGGATTTGTGGTTACGACCGCTTTTAAAGGCAAATGAGATGAGCAACGGCGTTATGTAGTAATGAAACAAGAAGTAAATAAATACATCTACGTTGTCCTTCGCTAATTATCATTTTGATACACTTGACTGTGGGTACGCTGTAATTTAAAAGAAATGTAGTAACGTGTTTCAACCTTACTTGTCACTCAAATTCCAGTCTGTTTTTATTTTTAAAGAAACAATGCAATCCGTTGACGCCGACTCGGCTGGGCAGTGTCTCAAGTCAAAAGTAGTCAGTGTGTGTCGCCAGTGATGACTTATGGCACTGAGCATGGCTGAAGAAAGCTGAAGGTCGCTCAGAGGGTGATGGAGAGGGCTATGCGCGGTGTTTCTCTGCGGGATCGCATTAGAAATGATGAAATGTGAGCAAGAACTAAAGTCAACGACATAGCTCGAAGAATCGCCAGACTCAAGTGGCAGTGGGCAGGGCATATATCCGGAAGATGCAGTGTAGGTATGGTAGGCCTCCAACAAGCAGAGCGACGACCTGGTTAATAGCGCAAGACTGGTCTATTTGGCGCACCTTGGCAGAGGCTTGGAGGTTCAGCAGTGGACGTCTTTTGGCTGAAATGATGACAACATAACACTAATATAATAACCAATTCGTATTAAAAAGCAGTCGCACATTGGCGGGATGATGATGATGAAAATGTACATTTCACGTCTAGGGCAAGTCAGGACATGTTGATAACTTTGGCATAACACCGTCTATTAGAGACCACTTTAAATCATTAGCGTGGTCGGGTTAGCCCAGACACGGGTTCGACGCGCAGACGTTTTCTGCCTCCAATTGTGAAGAGTAATAGTCCTTTTGAAGCGTGTTACGTGAACTATTCATAGACGTGAGCATTGTACGGAGAAAGGTCGGGATTAATAAAAGTCATGAAATATTTCGGGTAAATTTATGACAGACGTCAAGTTTTAGCTCAAAAATCGAGATTAATCTGGCATCCGGTCGTCGAGCTTAAAACATACTTAGTAAAATTCTAGAATATTACAAGTAAGTTTTTGTAAAAAATCGTTTTTAGGGTTCCGTACCCAAAGGGTAAAACGGGACCCTATTACTAAGACTCCGCTGTCGGTCCGTCTGTCTGTCTGTCCATCTGTTACCAGGCTGTATCTCATGAACTGTGATAGCTAGACAGTTTAAATTTTCACAGATGATGTAATTCGGTTGCCGCTATAACAACAAATACTATAAAACAGAATAAAATAAATATTTAAGGGGGCTCCCATACAACAAACGTGATTTTTTTGCTCGTTTGTGGTCGATATTGATAACGGCAACAGGTAGACGCTTGAAATATCCACAGAATGTTTAGTTATATGTTCACTTTAAAAATAAATTATTAATTTAAAATAAAACAAATATTTAAGGGGGGCTCCCATACAGCAAACGTGATTTTTTTGCCGTTTTTATATATAATGGAACGGAACCTTTCATGCGCGAGTCCGACTCGCACTTGGCCGGTTTTTAATAAGTCGGAGTTAAAATATCTTTATTCATTTTAGGCAATAACAAGCACTTTTAATGTCAAAGAATCTAACACCGGTTCGGAAAACTGAAAACCCTATTGAGAAGTCCAAAAAACAGAAGAAGGCAAGAAACTCAATAAGGTATATAATTTTTCTCAAACATGCTATGAAATATTGACGTTATGTTCCTTAAAATACGACACGAACTGTCACGTTGCAGGTGCGGCTAGACGAGAGGTCAATAATGGAATTTCATACAACATTGCTGGCCAAGGCCAGCAAAGTGATCGTCTATTGTTTTATGTGACACAGCACCATGACGTTTAATAGGTCGACGTGGTCGACGTGGATGGATGGATGGACGGACGGATGGACGGACGGACGGACGGACGGACGGAGGGATGGATGGATGGATGTTGATGGATGGATGAATGGATGGATGTTGATGGATGTTGATGGATGTTGGTTGATGGATGTTGATGGATGTTGGTTGATGGATGTTGATGGATGTTGATGGATGTTGGTTGATGGATGTTGATGGATGTTGGTTGATGGATGTTGATGGATGTTGATGGATGTTGGTTGATGGATGTTGATGGATGTTGGTTGATGGATGTTGGTTAATGGATGTTGATGGATGTTGATGGATATTGATGGATGTTGATGGATGTTGATGGATGTTGGTTGATGGTTGTTGATGGATGTTGATGGATGTTGATGGATGTTGGTTGATGGATGTTGATGTATGTTGATGGATGTTGATGGATGTTGTTGGATGTTGATGGATGTTGATGGATGTTGATGGTTGTTGATGGATGTTGATGGATGGATGGATGGATGGATGTTGATGGATGTTCTTGTTCATGGATGTTGACGGATGTTGATGGATGTTGATGGATGTTGATGGATGTTGATGATGTTGTTGGTGATGGTGATGGTGATGGTGATGGTGATGGTGATGGTGATGATGATGGCGGTGATGATGGTGGTGATGATGATGATGCATGTTTGAGAAAAACTCTATACAAGCCTTGGCCACGAACTGGGATTGCCGGCCTCGTATCTCTAGATGGCCTCGTTAACACTCGGCCATCTATAACTTCTCGGCCGGCAATCCCCTATTTCGCGGCCGCTGCAGTAATGTACTATTAATCCAACAGTTTAATGGTGTGTCCAAAGTTCCCAAACTCCACTGGGACCGCGAAGGAGCTATGGCCCAAGCCTTATTCCGAGAGGAAGCCTGTGCCCTGTAGTGGGGAGTATTATAAAGGCTGGGATGATGATGGTGATTCAGAACCGTGCCCACTTCTAATTCAATTGGTCATTTGTCACCTGTTACATAATATGTGACAGGTGACATGTTCATAGTATAGTCATATTATGAAATAGGATATCGCTGAATGAAATAGGAGCCAGACAGGAACATGTTTGCATGAACTAAATTATTTAATGATATTGTGGCAGCATTGCTACGCCAATGAGGGTTTTCAACAGGTGGAATATCGCTAGATGGCGTTAGTATCGTAAGTTCTATTTGACGTTACACCCATACAACAAATGTCAAAGTTGACAAACGGACCTGACGATACTAGCGCCAAATAGCCTCTCATAGAAAACCCTCATTTAGCTACGGCGTAGCAGTAACCGCGTAGCACGCCTTGATTTAGAGCGTAGCACTTCTACGACTCTGACATAGACATAGACATAACTTTATTCGACATCAAAAAAGAAAATAGAAACACTGACTAATACACTGAGAAAAATAAAAAACAATAATAATAATAATTAAAACAAAAACATAGTTGAAGATGTCGAAAAGGAATATGACTCAGCATTAAGCTGCAGTAGGTGCCTGCTACAGCGCTGATTTTCAGTCAAACCCTTCATATCAGTGCAGCAAACTAATAAAATAAATAAATAAATAAATATCACAGGACAATTCACACCAATTGACCTAGTCCCAAAGTAAGCTAAATAAAGCTTGTGTTACTAATACCAATACTAATTGTATTATTAGTAAAATGAACCAATTTAATACCGACTAATATTATAAATGCTTATAATTTAACTCTGTCTGTTACCTCTTCACGCCTAAACCACGGAGCCGATTCAAATGAAATTTGATACGATGATAGTTTGAAACCCTGCAAAATACATGTTAGGTTAGATTTTATCCCGGAAAATTACCGCCGCCTATTGCTTACCTTGTAACTTACTCTCTGTGTACCCGTTTTCTGTATTGCTTACTATTCCTGGTGTACAATAAAGAGTCATTGTATTGTATTGTATTGTATTACATAGTTCCACCGGGATAGCGGTAAACGAATCATTAAATAATAATAAATAATAAATATCATGGGACAATTCACACCAATTGACCTTGTCCCAAAGTAAGCTTAGCAAAGCTTGTGTTATGGGTACTAAGCAACGGATAAACATACTTATATAGATAGATACGTACTTAAATACATATTAAACACCCAAGACCCGAGAACAAACATTCGTATTTTTCATACAAATATCTGCCCCGACACGGGAATCGAACCCGGGACCCCAAGCTTCGTAGTCAGGTTCTCTAACCACTTGGCCATCTGGTCGTCTCATCATCGGTCGTCACTAGCAGATGAAGTCGCGCGTTAACAGCTTAATAACAGTAACAGTAATAATAGCAGTTATAACAGCTTAGTAAATAAAAACCAATAATAAATTATATTATATTAACTAGAAAGGGAGTTCCACTTGTAATATAAGTTGTACTTTGTTATGCAATTGGGCCCTGGTCATCTTTTAAATAATATAAGTTGTACAAACGACTGCAATATTCATTCAAGCGTTCATCAACCAACATCAGTTCATAATTTATCTAAACCCGTCACCAAAGCCTGTGGCGTGAAATGAAACATGAAATAACCTTAGTTCAACTTTCTCATCCGGTCAAGTCACACGCCCATTCGTATGTCTGCTCCTAGCATGTTATTGGAAACACGTAAGCATCATTACGTGCAGATTGCCACCATAGTACAAAGATAGTACGTAATCTACGAACCATGCGTCGAAATTGAACCCCGCCATTGCCCGCTGGGCATATCGCTCGTGGAACTGTTGGCCGATGGGGCCAAAAGTTTCTCGAGTAGCGTCCACGGACTGGAAGACGCAGTGTACGGTACGTAGGCCTTCAACAAGAAGGGACGACGACCTAGCTAAGGTTTTTTTTTTTTTTAATGAGTCGCCAGAGGGGCCAAAGACGCGAAGTCTTTGCTATTTTTTACTTTAGGGTAGGAAGAGTGACTTGTGCTCGGGAAAAATCCCTTCGGACGAACTGGGAATGGAGGGCCCAGACAGTGTCCGACTTGCACGGACTAAAAAACCCGGTCACAAGTCCCCTTCTCTATTGATTATTAATACAAAAAACGTGTGCTTTATATTTTGAGGAGGGGAGGGGTAGGGAGGGGACTTAATCTACCCACAGTGTCCTGCCTCAGCCATTTGCTGGAAGGCCGGGAGAGGAGCATGCATTCTCCCGCTGGGCACTGGGGGTGCTTACGTCGGTCTTTTATGTTTTTACCCGTTGGTTTATTCCTTGACCGACCCTCGCCCGTTTCTGTACAATTAACCTAGTTAAGGTTGCGGGAACGCGTTGGATGCAGATGGCGCAGGACTGGTCTGTTTGGCGAACCGGCCTATGTTCAGCGGTGGATTTCTTTTGGCTAAAATGATGATGATGATGTTGTAACAGCCTAGCTTTGCCTCGTGCGCGTAGTTTGCATGCGCTCGAGCTTTATTGTGTGGAAATGCTTCTTCAAAGGATAAAACGCTATGAAAAGTGTTAAAACGCTGGCGAAATTCAATTACATGGGGCACTGTGAGGCAATATCGCCGGTGCAATTCGCTGTACCCTGCTGTGTGCAGTTCATTGAGGGGTATTTTATGAGTTCAGTGTGTTTGATCGAGCAAATAAAATGCGAGGGAAAGAGACGCGACGCAATGAGTTTGAATGCCGCATACAACGTCAAGACGCCAATGGCGACGTATATAATGAAATGAAATGAAATGAAATGAAATGAAATGAAATGAATATTTTATTTGTTAATGGTGGGTTTACATAAAGGTCGTAAAATTATGTAGTCGTAAGATCGCCACATTATGCCAACAAACTGACGTACAAATTTATAATTAATTACATTTATTTAATTTTAATATTATTAATTGTGTTACAGAAACCAACAAACATTAACTACTTATCAAAGAACTCTCGTAAACTATAAAAACATTTATCACTCAACCATTGCATCACCAGTTTTTTAAATGACTTTAAATTCTTATCTTTAAAAACATCAGGCAGTTTATTATAAATATTAAAACACATAACATAGCTATTTTTTGATGACAATGCCCGCTTTACAGGTGGTTTATATAGTCTATATTTATATTGCGACCTAACCTTACGTGAGCTCATGTCTTTTGTGTTTCCGTGAACTGGTTCTTATATTTATGGACAAACATACAGACTTCCAATATATATAGGCAAGGAACTGTCATAATATTATAATCAGTGAAGTAAGGTCGACACGATCCTCTCCGCCCAATTCCAAAAATAGCTCTGATGCAGCGTTTTTGAGCAATGAAAAGTTGGTCCATTTTTGTACAGTTACCCCATATTACTATCCCGTATCGCATCGTAGAACTAACGTAGCCGTGGTATGCCATTAAAGCAGCTTGTAAAGAGACTGTCTGCCTAATTCGTCTTATGGCATACACGAAACTGTTTACTTTGGAGCAGACTTTATCCACATGCTCTTTCCATTTACAGTTACAGTCAATAATGATTCCTAAAAATTTCGTATGTTTTACTTCTTCAATAGGATCGTTATTGTATCGGACATCTAAAGTTTGTGATTTATGGCGATCTGTATGAAATTGAATATAATTAGTTTTCTTAATGTTAACCTTGAGGTTGTTAATTTCTAACCAGTCAATTGTTAAAGCTAATGTCGTATTTATATCATTATTGTATGTCAGTAAATCATTACATTTTATTATAATTGACGTGTCATCTGCAAATAAAATACATTTGTGGGGTAAATGGCATGGCAAATCATTAATGTACATTAAAAATAGCAATGGTCCTAAAATACTGCCTTGAGGCACCCCGTAATCATTATTAACATATGAAGAACGACAATAGAACATAACAGTCATCATCGTCATCATCATCATCATGTCAGCCGAAAGACGTCCACTGCTGATCAGAGGCCTCCCCCAAGGCTCGCCAAATAGCTAGATCGGTCCTGCGCCATCCGCATCCAACGCGTTCCCGCAACCTTAACCATAATAGTACATCTCAATAATAACCATTTTGACGCAGCGTACGACGTGACTCTTTAAGCGACCGTTGGCGTTTATAGAAGACCATAGCCTTACGGATAGCACGCGCTCGAGAGCGATTAAATTTAACGCTTTGTTTTAGCCTCCTAAGTCCCGGCCTTTTCTAACCGATGTAGAACTTATACATGTATAAGAGTCATACGTTTTGTTATTTTGATATTTAATTAAATGTCTTTAAAATTCTTTTTTCCTTCAATAATTTATACTTTATATAGTATATTCGGCCGTTATTCTTACTGATGATTTGTTCTTTATAAAGTACGCCAGGACTTAGGAGGTTAAGATTGCCTACTGTAATTTTACTGTGGCAAAATACTTCTGCGAAGGAAAAGTGTTAAAACGCTGGTGCAATTCAATTACATGGGGCATCGTGAGGCAATGCCGCCGGTGCAATTCGCTGCTCCCTGCTGTCTGCAGTTCATTGAGGGTATTTTATGAGTTCAGTGTGTTCGACCGAGCTAACAAAATGCGAGGAAATGGTGTGTTGCAAATTATCGTGTGTACTACATAAAATGAACATTAAGCTGCTATGGAACCGTTTCAAAATAACATATGTGCAAAGGCGAACTTGTCCCTTAAAGGGATCTCTTCCAGTTAAACTTTGAACAGTTGATAGCACATCAGAAACAAGAATAGACATGCAATAAAAAGTAACTTAAACAAATAGCGTCGTCTACGGACTAGCCTGAAACAGGTCGAGCTAAACTCGATCATAGACGTGAGTTATCCGTATTTTTTCACTACAACAGTATGTATTTAAAAAAATATCAAAATCTTATATTTCGCCTGCCCGTAGTTAGCCTGCCTAGCATGCTTGCGGCAGTTGCAGCATTCCCTCGCTGCATGGCTAATTGGCTATGTCAGTCTCTGGGCGAAAAATAAATGGAAAATAAAAATTAATACAGTACAATTGAAATATTCTTTACTGAACACCAAAAACAGTACAGAAAAATTAGCAAACTTAAAATTGAGACAGACAACAATAATGAAAGATTCTTATGAATATTTTGTATGGACACAGTAATGCATAGCTTGCGTTACGTGATATCTACGTTGCTGTGCACTTCAGAGCTTCAGTTAGCTTTCCTCAAGTCCCACTATCAATACGTTTAGTGTGAAATAAAATAAACATAGTATCGTAATCCTTTATTCATTAAAATACCATCAATCTTGGGCTGGAGGCACACTCACAGGCTACTCAGTAACTACAGATATACTCAGATAGATAAAACAACAAGAGTAGTCACTATATTAATAAATAATGTTGGTAAATTACTAAAAGAGCCGATGAACGGCCGTGTATGATTTCAAAGTACATCAATTTAACACGTGCGTAAATTTAAGCACGTCTCTATGGAGGATTTTCTTTCAATTTATAATTAATCTTTACAAGGACTCAAAGGTTCGCCCACTCAAAATACTTAGTTAAAAGGACCAAAGGTTATATCCTTACTTCATACATTTCTATTTACGTTCGATGGGGACCTATTTAAATAATAAATAAAGAAATATTAGGGGACAATCTTACACAAATCGACCTAGTCCCAAACTAAGCAAAGCTTGTACTATGGGTACTAGACGACGATAAACATACTTATATAAATAAATAAATACTTAAATACATAGAAAACATCCATAACTCAGGAACAAATATTCGTGCTCATCACACAAATAAATGCCCTTACGGGGATTCGAACCCAGGACCTCTTGCTTCGTAGGTAGGGCCACTACCAACTAGGCTAAAGTGGTCGTTAAACCAGCGGTCGTCGTTTTCACCACTCCCTGTTATGTTTCTATCATATTATGTGACAGTTGCCTGAGTTGCCGTCTCTGTTTAATCGAAACAAACAAACAGAGAGAGCATGAACGATATCAATCAGATAAGATAACAGAGGGTGGTAATACGTTATAGAAGGAATTATTTAGTATTTAAAGGCGAAGTGAAAGTGAAGTGATCATGCAGGGATCAACGGAAAAAAGGAACTCTTAGGTCGCTTCGTTGTCCGTCTGTCTGTGAAGCCGCTATTTCCTCAGGAATATGTGGAGTATTTTACAATCGCAAAAAAACTTAAGTCTAGAAGCATATGCAATCAAAAAATATAACCTTTCGAATGTGTATTTATTCATACAAAAACTGTGGCAATCAAAGCCTTTAAGGTACTTGCCACAGTAAAGTTGTGAAATTTTACATGAAAATGTAAGGCTTCACTGTACGGCTAACGGATAAAAGTTGGACACCTTCGCTGCTAAGTACAAGGAAAAATATCCAACTGTCCGGCTCCGATCTGATTTATTTTGATATTATGTTAGAGAGTAGCCTAATAACAGACACGTTTTTTTAGCTGCGCAATCTCAACCTATTTGGAGAAATTGACCTCCAAAGTACATTCTAAAAAGTGACTAAGCCCTCTAACTTCTATAGAAAGTTTTATTCAAGCAAATTGCTAGTTATTTCTGGTTTGATTATGTGTTTGAGAAAAAGAAAAAATAACGAGCACGTGTTTTGTTACATCGGCTCAAATTAAATAAATAAAATAAATAAATAAATAAATATCATGGGACAATTCACACCAATTGACCTAGTCCCAAAGTAAGCTTAGCAAAGCTTGTGTTATGGGTACTAAGCAACGGATAAACATACTTATATAGATAAATAAATACTTAAATACATAGAAAACATCCATAACTCAGGAACAAATATTCGTGCTCATCGCACAAATAAATGCCCTTACCGGGATTTGAACCCAGGACCTCTTGCTTCGTAGGCAGGGTCACTACCAACTAGGCTAAAGCAGTCGTTCATAGGTAATTCCTAAAAAAGCACCGAAGAGAAGTATAAAACTTTGAAGGGTGTGCTTGTCGCTCATTCGCGGGTGGATTTGGACGAAAGGTATGTAAATAGATGGACATCTGGAATAACACATAGTTAACTTTTATCCCGATATCCCCACAAGACCCATGTAAAATCCTTAAACGCACGAAGCGGTTTGCCTCTTCTTTCATTATGTGGACGGCTAAGGAGTGGAACTCTCTGCCGACGTCAGTTTTTCCGAAACGCTATAATCTGGACATTTTTAAGGTCAAAGTTAACAGACATTTTCTAGGCAAACGTGTACCATCTTAGGCCTCATCTTCGCCTTCCATCAAGCGAGATTTAGGCCAAACGTAAGCCTATTTTTTATTTAAAAAAAAACGGCAATTTAGAGACATGAAATCGCGGGATTGTCGCTCCACCTTGTTGGAGGCCAACCTACACTGCGGTCCATTGACGCCATTCGCGAACCTTGTGGTCCCATCGGCCATCAGTTACACGAGCGATGGGCCTAATTGTTTAAAATGTGTAACTATTGGGAACTTCTATGAGAATTTATCATTGGACCCTAGATCCTGGATTGATCTATCGACCGTCGTAAGATCAACAAGCGCTGATAATGCTTTTGATAGAGGCGAAACATGTGTCCGGATTTTGGGTTTATTTGTCGGTTTAGTTACGTTTGCGTTCGGTGATTTTATTTTGTATGCAGAGGGAAGGCGGAAAAATTGTTTGCAAAAGCATATTTTCACCGCAAACTTAGCTATTTTTCATGACTTGGCCTCACTACTTCATCATCATCATCATCAGCCTATGTTTGTCCACTGCTGGACATAGGCCTCTTCCATGGCACACCACTGAGCACGACCCTCGGCCACTCTCATCCAGCTCTTGTCAGCCGTTTGTTTGTTTGTTTGCCGATCCGTGGTCTCCACTCAAGAACTCGTCTACCGCCTATTGGTTCTTCGGGTTATATGGCCGGCCCATTGCCACTTCAGCGTGCTAATGCGGTGGGCTCACTACTTCGCAGAGGAGTAAATTAAGTATTCCATTTATTTATAATCCTGGAATTTCAAGTCAAATTCCGAATCAAATGGTTTACGTGCCCAAAGCCGCGGACAAAAGACAGTATTTAACAACGCAAAGCTTTTGAACAAAAAAGAGCTACCTACAGCGTGAAACGCCATTCACAACCTCACAACTGTTATCCGTTGAAAACTGCATGTGAACTATTTTTAAATGAAAGCTTTTAAACGTTGTCAGCGAGCACTTTTTCAGCGACAGGTCGTAAATGTGAAACTATAACTTTTCACCTTGAAACTAATTTTGAACCTGTTGCACGGCGTTGGCAGCACATGTAGAAGGAAAGCGAACCCTTCTGGCCAATCGTACCACCGACCATACCCCCAGTGGTACGGTGGGTAATTATTTTTCCCTACGATACCACAGTAGTGCTGAGACACGGATTACGATTACAATTTATATATCTATAATTATTTTGATTACCCGCGACCTTACGTTTTACGTTCTGACTAGGAGGGAAAAGCGAAGAATAGTAAGATTGAGGTGCCATCGTCGTATCAGCCAAAATACTTCCACTGCTGTACAAAGGCCTCACTCGCTCAAGACAAGTGGTTTCATGTTGTCGGGGGCCTGCCTACGCCGCCATAAAATGAGCGATCTAAGGTTAATTTAAATGGGCCGAAAGTAGGCCAGGCGCCCCACACGACGATGTAGGCTTGACTAAAAATTATTGGCTATGCTTAGACCCTTAACTTTTGCCGTATCCACAGGAGAAACGCAAACAAAAAATATGTAATTACTCAAGAATAATTTTATTGACGAGGAACGGCGTCATTTTTTATTAAGTATATTTCTAACCTAAACCGCAGAATAAGTAATAGTAGTGACGTACAGAAGGATCACTCTCGAGCAAAAGTCAACTTTAGGTATAAAAACTTGCCTACTCTTACTGCTTGCACGCGAAATTGAAACTTATTGTGTGATACGAGCGTTCATATTCCGTTAGGCACTACTGATCCGAAACCAAGGGCAATGGCACTCGCCATTGTTTGTTGAAAAAATCACAGAAAAAAAGATGCTTAATTTAATTACGCGCTAGCGAGCGAACTGAAGGCCGAGCGACAACCTACTGCCATACTCCTCCCCGGGAGGAGCGCTGGCCGAACATACCTAAACTGCGAAGTGAAACCCCCCTGCCTAAACGTTGTAGGGTCAAGTACAAAAATAAGTATCGATTTCATCCTCTCATAATTATGTACCAATACCTTAATTCGACGACATAAGAGCTATGGGACATATTTATGAGGAAGTTGCGTGCACCCATATTTTTACACTTGACTGTACATACTGAAATATATTCCTGTATTTTATATTTTGCAATCGTCCTGTCATTCCAACTCAGCTTTGTTTGGCTTCTTACTTAATTTAAATATTAATTCACGAATGAATTAAATGGCATGCCCGACAGCTAAAACTTATTTCCCTTTAACAAAAACAGAACTCTAAGACTTAGTATAAACCTAGAGCAAATGACAAAAGTTTAGCGCAATTCAAATCCAAGACCAAATTAGAACCTGCTCTTTAAAAGCTCATGTTACTACAACTTTTTGATTATAACTCAAAGTTTCTCCAACGAGATATGATTGAAATTGAAAAGACGTCTGGCTTCGCCTAGTTCTCTCCGTAATTTTATCTGACGAAATGAAATTGCCAACAGAGACAAAGCTTCAAGTTTTTCTTTTTGGCTCAAAAATATTTTTTTGTATCTACATACAACAAAAAATATAATTACTAAACTAAACGGGACTTATCACGCAATAAATATTTATTTATTTACCTCGACGTTTCGGCCACATTGCAGCAACCGTGGTCACGAGTCAACTCAATATATAATAAATATTTATTGCGTGATAAGTCCCGTTTGTTTAGTTTAGTAATTATGAGTGAAAATCACGAAAGTTTAAAACAACAAAAAATATACATGCACGGGAAAAAAAGTCTCGAAAATTTTACAAAAAAAGCAATATTTTATTTTACTAATACCGAATACTCCAACGTCTGTATGTAAAAAAATTACTAATCTTTCGCTTTGTAAACTGTACTTTCATGAACATGATTTTTTAAATATTCCAAAATAGAGTTTCAATATTACAATTTAAATTTTCAGTATGATTCCCAAAGTGGGTTCTGCGGATCCTAGGGGTTCCGTAGAATAAACATCAGGGTTCCGCCAAAATGATTTATTATCAGCTGTTAAATAATACCACGGTTACAAATATTAGTAAATACCTACAGATATACGCAATCAAATGTCGGGCATAATACCGAACTATAAAACAATTATTTATAAAACAGTGAAACAATTTCACTCTTCACATTAAAACTTTAAGTTAAGCATAATGTGTTTCAATCTAATATATAAAAATCTCGTGTCACGGTGTTTGTTATCGAATTCCTCCGAGACAGCTTGACCGATTTTTATGAAATATTTTTGTCTATACTCGGGAGGTCTGAGAATAGGTCGTAGGCTATTTTTTATACACCTATTCTTCGCGGACGGAGTCGCAGGCAACAGCTAGTTTTTACATAAATTTCAGTGTTGATTTGTAAACATTTGATATGGGGTTCCATAAAATAAAAGTTATTTGGTTGGTGTTCCGTTATCTTTAAACTTTAGGAACCACTGCTAACCTATGGTCTCTTCAGTATTATGATCGTGGGCGCAAGCGCGGGCTCGTACCTCTGAATTTTTGTGCGAAATTAATTTGATTTTTTTCCAGGATCTTTGAAAGAAAACAGATGTCAGTGCTGCAGCGTCAGTTTATGCTGATAAAATTAAGGAAGACACAGAATTTGTAAGAATGTAACAGATTTCGACATAATTATAACCGTGCACTATTCGTCTATACCTATACCTCTTCCCCCATGCAAAGTGGTAGAAAAACATGTTTTGGTTGTATAGTTGTAAAAAGCCTTGTCTCTGTGTTGAATTCAGTTACGTGAAATGTCTTCGTATTCTCGGAATATTTGCATAAAAGACCTCTTTGCCCGATGAAACTCGTTTGATTCTTTGACGTCAGAGGCTAGTACTTCAAAGAAGTTAGAGGGACATAAAAAGTAACTAAGTTTCGAAGGCACTTGTCACGTGTAAATCGTGGTATACGATTATCGACCTTGTAACTAAGGTCATCATCTCAACCTAGATACGTCCGACTGCAGCTGCAGGGTACAGGCCTCCTCTCAGAACGGGAGGGCTTGGGCCGTAGTTCCCATAAAACTGCTATATTTTTATTAGGTACATACACGAACGAATACCTTCCAAAATTATAAACCGAATCACAGTATGCACTTTCTAGATTACACCTAAAGGAAAATATTACCCTTCCGTTTTTATATAACCGCAATAAAAGTATTAAGAGAAAAATAGAAATAACTTATTGAATTCAAAAGAAATTAAGCTGTTTATTTCAAGCAGAGAACATTTTACATAACATGCAAAACGGGTCCTTAATCCTATTTTTAATTTTTTTTTTGGTCGCGGGTTAGCAAAGTAATTGTTTCAGCTCAGGAATAGAAATGTCATCATATGTATTAACTTCTAAAGTAAATATCGACACTTCTTTAAATTCAAATGCAATTCATTTACATCTCACAAAAATACATTAAAACGATAATTAAACGATGATGAATGATGATGAATGAAGGCCTCTCCCATGGCACGCCACTGAGCACGATCCTCGGCCACACTCATCCAGCTCTTGCCAGCCGCCTTGCGAAGATCATCGCTCCACCGAGTCTGAGGACGTCCTACGCTACGTTTGCTGATCCGTGGTCTCCACTCAAGAACTCGTCTACCCCAACGGTTATCGATTCTTCGGGTTATATGGCCGGCCCATTGCCACTTCAGCGTGCTAATCACCGTTCAGTGTACTAAGGACTCCTGACTGGTAATCATTATTGGCACAAAAGTTAAGTACCTACAAATCAAAACAATCAAATACAAACAAAAAATAACTTAATAAAATGAATACTGAAAATTTTGGCCTCCTTTGCTATAATTGCGCTAATTAAATCGGCCGTCAGTTCTACGAGCAATGTGTCGTGTCCAAGCCCACTGCCATTTAAGTCTGGCGACTCTCCGAACTATACTTATCAGTAACTTTATTTCTCCTGCGAATCTCCTCATTTCTGATTCGATCACGTAGGAAAACTCCGAGCACAGCTTGCTCCGCTGATCTTCGAGTGACTTTAAGTTTTCTTATGAGACCCATTGTAAGTATCGTATGTCATCACTGGCAACACACACTGGTCAATGACTCTCGTCTTAACGCGCTGCGATATAGATGTGCACCAGCACCACCACGAAATATACCAATATTTCGGAATGATTTGAAGACACAGTGTATACGTGCCACACGTTTTTAGCGTGCCATTTCTATTCCTCCCAATAGGTCTGTGGCACATTGAACATGCAGCATACTGAAATATCGTCAGAACACGTCGAGGAATCTAATAAGGGTATTTGAGACGTGTCGTTTATCTCAAAGATATTCGTTTACGGTATAATATTGATTCATACACGCTGGAACAGGAAGCACATTGCAGTAAGAATACAAAATATTGTGTAGGTTTATCATTTAAATTTTGCATTTTCTTGTGTGTGGAATGTGTTTAATTTCGCCCTAGTTTGCGATTCGCACCATGCTACCAGATGTTAGACTAACATGTAACATCTGCTAGCATGGAGAAGAGTTGTGTTGCTCTGAAGATGAGCTCTGGTTGTTTGAAATGCGTCAGTTAGTGTGGTGGTGGTGACAGATGGGTTTGTGTGATTTGTGTGTGTTCCTACAATGTGAAGGTAGAGGAAATGCAAGAATACACATTATTTTCATAAGCGTAGGGTGAGCAGAGTCATTGTTTCAGTTCATTTACTGTACATGTCGCAGAGGCGTGATAAAATAAGTCATAATATGGAAGAGCTTACAGCAATGTTGTTAGAATAACCGAGTAGGATCAATTGAGATAAATTAAACTATCAAGAAATCTTTTATCAATAAATACAAACTATTCTAATTTCACTCAACAAAGACGACAATAGAATTTACGTCATATAGAGCCTAATCTTACCTCGGCACTCGTGTCAAGGCGCCAGGCATCGGTTTATAAATAGCATTACCCAAGTTTGGCAGAGTTCCCAAGTAGGCGCGACGTACTATATATATGCATGTGAATTAGACTAGCTATGACGCCCTATTTGAGTTTGATTTAGGCTTTCATGTTATTGTGTATGCTAAGTTAGTAAATTTAACTGAGTAATTTAGGCACATAAAAGCTAGACTTGAGTCGTGCTAGTTGCCTACAATTTCTATTATGAAAAACGGGACAAACGAGGTGGATTACCTGATGATAATGCTGCACCATGGATGGACACCTGTAACTGTGGGATTGCCACTGCATTGCCAGTCTCATCATCATTTCAGCCGAAAGACGTCCACAACATAACAAACATAACAAACAACATAGAAAACAACATAACATAGGCCTCCCCCAAGGCCACGTCACGTGCCATCCACATCCAACGCGTTCCCGCAAATTTAACCAGGTTGTCGCTCCATCTTGTTGGAGGCCTACCTACACTGCGTCTTCCGGTCCGTGGACGCCACTCGATAACCTTTTTGCCCCATCGGCCATCAGTTTTACGAGCGATGTGCCCTAGCTGCCCACTGCCAGTCTAAAGGGCCAAAATAAGGTTCTCTATATTGTTTACTCGAATTTCATGTACCATAATTATATTGTTTTCCATATTTTTCATTTGTCATAAAGTAATTTAAGCCAAAGGCTACTAGAAACACAGGGAAACGTAAAGTCCCATCTTACAGGCTGGTTAAAAACCAAAAAGTCGTTTCTGGGAAATTGCATACGTTTTTATAATAAATCCAAATTCCAAAAGCAATAAGCGATCAAACGGATACAAAATTGAAATCCATCGTCAAGATAATATTAAATGTCTAAGGCGTACTATAAAAATAATGATTATTATAATGTTTGGAAATAATTCCAATACAATACAAATATTCTTTATTGATCACCAAAAGCGAATCCAATCCAATCCAATCCAGTCTGCAAGGGCGATCTCTAGTCTCAAATAGCGTATCTACTGTGTTAAAAAAGCCCCCACAATAGATCATAGGACAATTGACACCAATTGACCTAGTTCCAAACTAAGAGAAGCTTGTACTATGGGTACTAGACAACGGATAAACATACTTATATAGATAAATACCTACATACATAAATAGATATTAAACATCCAAGAGTCGAGCACAAACATTAGTATTTTTCACACAAATATCTGCCCTGACCGGGAATCGAAGCCTTCGTAGTCAGGTTCTCTA
This sequence comes from Archips crataeganus, assembly GCA_947859365.1. Lineage (NCBI taxonomy): Eukaryota > Metazoa > Arthropoda > Insecta > Lepidoptera > Tortricidae > Archips > Archips crataeganus. The sequence goes on from OX402064.1 coordinate 11,194,009, forward strand.
ACATCTAGGCTATCTGGTTATTATACATTATTCTCTACAGGACCACGATTTCCTTTGTCGGGCTCCCTATTTCGATATAGTCTAAACGCTGGTCTGTCTTTTCAATTCACTGTAGTTAGTCGATTACAAAATAAACGTTTAGTTAATTAATGAGGGAAGTTCGTCTATATTTCACGCCGCTGCCGCTGCATGACGGCAGGCTGTATTTACGACCTCGGTACCTCCAATGTTTGACAGTGTTAATTTACAGCTGTACTGTCACGAATAATTGTTAAGCCTATACATGTGGAACCCTGTCATGGTGAGATGATTGCTTGTCTACCGACAACTTGCTTGAGATTGATTGTGTTGATTGCACGGAAACATAACAATATGCTTGTATGTTCGGAGTTTCTCTACGGGATTGAATTAGGAATGAGGAGATTCGTAGAAGAACAAAGGTCAACGACGTAGCTGAACAGATTAGCTCGTTGAAATGGCAAAGGGCATGCAATATACCACGCAGGACAGAGGCCGTTGGGGCCGAAGAATTCGTTGTATATATTTAAAATAATCATGTATGTAAGAAAAAACATATGTGATTTTCCCACTAACGTCGATAAGCCAAAGGCTACTAGAAACACAGGGAAGCTTAAAGTTCCATCTTACAGACTGGCTAAAACTAAAAAGTCGTTTCTGGGAAGATGCATACGTTGTTATAATAAAATTCCGAAAACAATAACCGAACAAACTGATACAAAATTCAAATCCATTGTGAAGAAGACATTAATATCTAAGGCGTACTATAAAATTAATGACTATATCATGGACAGGGATGTTTGGAAATAATTCCGATCCGCATTGGCGATCCCTAGTCTCAAATAGCGTATCTACTGTGTTAAAAAATTTAATTGTATTAAATACTTTAGATGTATGTAATTTAATAACAATGTAGATCTGATTGAAAAAAATATACCTTGTTGAGTTTCTTGCCGGTTTCTTCTCAACAGGGTTTTTTCAGAACCGGTGGTAGATTCTTTGACGTTTATAGGAGCATCAATTGATGCCTAAATTGAATAAAGAATTTTGACTTTGACTTTGACTTTGAATGGAGACCATGGACAAGCAAGCGCAGCGTGGGACGTCCACCAACGAGGTGGACGGACGATTTGGTAAAGCCCGCGCAAGTTCAAGATTAATCAAGATGGATGCAAGTCGCTGAAGTATACAATTGGGTATCAATAAGGGAGGCTTATAACTTTTAAATTCATACACATTTAATAACTTTTAAATTCATAAACAATGTAGACTTGAATCGATTCCGATTCTCAAACCGATTGTAATGTCCGAGATTTAAAAAAATGTTTGGAACAAGAGTTTCACATTGATCGAAACAAATTCGATAATCACAAGCAAATGTGATTATTTTGTTTAAGAAGATGTTCAAAATTTAAATGCTATTAAAAAAAATATATATATATTAGGGGACAATCTTACACAAATCGACCTAGTCCCAAACTAAGCAAAGCTTGTACTATGGGTACTAGACGACGATAAACATACTTATATGTATAGATAAATAAATACTTAAATACATAGAAAACATCCATAACTCAGGAACAAATATTCGTGCTCATCACACAAATAAATGCCCTTACCGGGATTCGCACCCAGGACCTCTAGCTTCGTAGGCAGGGTCACTACCAACTAGGCTAAAGCGGTCGTTAGTATCGATTTCGATACTTTAATGTATGCAGCCACAGATGAAGGGTTCTAAATAGAGATCATTTGATTACCTGTCGCTTCTGAACATATTACTATAGAGAAGTTATGACAAAAATGTAGATAAAATCCTTTATTTTACTCCACGTTCGGATAAATACTGCCGGCCGCAGTTTGTCCATCGCGACCAGCGTGAGGATTGATTGATTTCTCTGACCTATTATAAAAGTGGGGCGGTGACAATGTGGCTGCTCGCCATCATAATAATATGTTCGTCAATGGCATGTAAATATTATAAATATTATATTCTGCTTGTCTTCTTCTTCTGTATATATAAAAGGCAACCGTTACTGACTGGTCGGTCAACGGACAGCTCAAATCACAGAACGGATTGTGCTAAAATTTACTTAGCACACAGATAGCTATTATGACCAGTGATCGGTTTTTGGATTCGACATGGGGTGAACGACCTCAATCATTATGTTAATATGGATATGCCCCGGGAATCCGGGCTTTATGTTGTTAGAAAAGGCAAAAAAATACAACGTGTTTATTTTATTACACTTTAAAACATCTAAGTAGCTGATAGACGAGTACTTACTCTCCGTTCTTCTGTCTAAATGAAATGAAAATTAAACCATAAATCATAGTGTGCGAACTTAACGTGGATACTTATTTATTGGATCGCCTTTGAGCTATAAGATCTATGTATTTGCACTTATACGATAACCTGTGACCTAATATTATAGTATAAATTATACAGCTAATACCTATTTATTTATGCAATCCTTAGGAGCAAATAATTAGAACTGTAATCCAGAGAAAATAATGAAATGCCAATGTCAAGATTTTGAAGTATTTTTTCTATCATGACAGATAAATACGCTAAAACTTTATGGAGGTTTTAATATATTTTGCTTAAAATAAAGTGTAGAGATTAGGAAAAGAATACATGTTTTGGTCTCAACTGGTTGCCATGTAAGAGTAAAAAATTCCTTAGAGATAATTTAAATTGTTTTATTTTTGTACGGTTTGTTCGGTATCGCGGGAAACTGTCGTATCTATATTAACTTTTCTACTTGATATCCCGCGAGGGAGAATCCAAATAACCGATCACTGATTATGATTTAGGCATCCGCTAAGAATGGATCTTTCAAAATTCGCACGGGATAGGAAATAAATGGGATTTATATTTTTACTTTAAAATGGTCCTATCTCCGTAACTATAATTATTAGATACTTCAAGTTTGGCGTGCAAGTAGGTGATTATGTCAGTGAAAAACTAATTGGCGGATTTTGTATATTCCATTCGTAAAAAAGCGGGTTTTGTATAATTATATTCCATTCAATGGGACCCAATTTCAGAAACCATTCCTTTGGGATCATAGAGATGCAGTAAAACGGATTTTTGGAATTTCCCGCTGGATAAAAATCGGGAGTGAACCGTAAATTTCATGAGGGCGCGAGAAAAAGCTAGTTAACGTTAATTACGGACGAAAATAGCGATATTCAAAATGTTACTTGATTTTTTTGGGTGTTGATATTCACACTAAAGTTTGCGGCCATGAAATTCCAAGTTCGTATCATATCAAACAATATTATGTACACAAGCTCGGCTAAAGCGGAGCAATAAATTGCACACCCTGCGATGGAATTTTTTAAGACTAAGTTTGATCTAGCGAGTCATATGGCTCGTGCTATGAAACAAGTTAAGTACCTATTTTCATTTTGTAATTATTCATAAAAGTTAACATTATTTTATTATAGGTCACCGTCATCGAAATGAGGACTATGTAGGTACGCTTCTTTTAAAAAGCTTATGAGCAGAGGAAATTATTTCCGTAATTGTTACGTCAAATGTCGCAGGTAATTTTCTTTTGACTATTCCTCTTTTACCGAAACGAAATGTAAAATAACCCAATGAAAACTAATTTATTGGGGATTTAATAACCATTTATTTCTTATGTTTTGGGAGATACTTGATTTAATGTAGTCACTTATAAAAATGTTAAAATTACTCTTTTTAAGGCATACTGCCAGTCTTTTTACACCTGCAGCCTGTGGACCAACTACTCTCAAAAGTCTATGAACAGGATACGTGTTCAATATAATAACGCGTTTAGGATGCTACTGGGACTGCCTCGCTGGTGCAGTGCCTCAGGCATGTTTCTAGATGCTAAAACGGATGGTTTTAAGACAGTGTTGCGGAAATTAGTTAGCGATTTTGCGCAAATTACGAAGTTAATTCTTTGTTTTGTCTAACGGCATCAACTATTTGCCTTAAAAATAATTGGGCAGTTATTTTATTTATTGTTTGATGTTTTCTTTCTATTTTTCTTTTGAACTTACAACGTTGAAAGTAAGAAAGAAGCAGATTTAATTAGCTTGTTACACCGTTTTTGTTAATAAAGACATTTGAAACATCTATGGACCAGTGCTGTTCGAAATAAAGATTTTTTATTATTATTATAAATTCATCAGCGATCAAAAAAATGTTTTCTCGTGTCCAAAATGAAGTCCTTCTAAGAATAGGTTGAAACACCAGTCATATTTTTGGCGTATTTACCATTCTAATTAAATTACAGTGGGCGTAATAACAATGCATTGATGACTAGAACGCGTGAAGATCCAAATACAGGGTGACCATGCTTTGGATTTCTAGACATACCGGGATTTTACCTAATAACCTTGGTAGGTATGACCTTGTATAAGGTCCGTCCGGAATGCTTCCGCCGGATAATGACTTGACATATTTATCTAAAAAGAGAACCCTGTGTTTATTACATGCATGAAAAAATAATAAATATATAATTATGTTCAATAATATTTTGTCTGATTGAAAAGTCATAAATTGACAAATTCGTGTTTTTTTTTTAACTTTTCGGTTTGATGTTCAAAGTAGGTGATCACATTGTAAATATCCATAACGAAGTGTATGGGAAAGAGAATAGGTACAGTGAGCTGAGCGCCGGGAGAAGTGACCTTGTCCACTCGTATGCACAATATTACAATACAATAACTCTTTATTGTACACCACAAATAATACAATACAGAAAAACAAGTACTTACACGAAAAAATATATATTATAAGGTAAGCAATAGGCGGCCTTATCGCTTCGAAGCGATCTCTTCCAGGCAACCTTTAAAAAAAAACAAGGAATGCATTTTTTTACTGGAGCTGTATTTGCCTTAAAGCAACAGTGTATAAATTGACCCAGAGGTCAGAAGAAAATAGTAGTACATCTTCATTACTGAAGCTTGATATTCAGTTTTTAAAATCTTTCCATGTCCAGCTGAATATTTGATCCACAGCCTTGATGACGGTACTTTCCGTGATATTGCGAAGCTATGAATTTTACTTCTTACAACCTTCCGCTTCCCCGCCCTTTTGTCTATCATTATGAAAAAAGTTAGTTTAGTTTCTTTATTAAATGTGACTCTGTCTGTTGAAGGACAATTTTGGCAATGACGAGTAAAAAGCAGTTGTAATTTATCAAAATATCTAAAATTAAAAAACCTAACGTAAAATAACCTACGTTCAAAATACCTAAAATCTAAATACCTAATGATTTTTTCACTTATATTCAAAATACCGAAAGCTTAAAATGCCTACGTATTGCAATGTCTAAAATTAAAAAAACCTAACGTAAAATAACCTACATTCAAAATACCTAAAATCTAAATACCTAATGATTTTCCGAAATCAAAATCAAAATATCGAAAGCTTTCGTATATCCTAGCTGGTATCTCGCTGGGAGCGAGCGAGCGGAGCGAGCGAGCAAAACTTTTTGAGGCAGAAGCGACTCGGATAGGTTAGGTTCAGAAGGCTAAGGCGGGAGCGAAGCGTAGCGTAGCTCCCGCCTTAGCCTTCGATGTTAGGTATTTTTTTTGTAAAAGCACAGAAAATGATTATTTCCATTAGGTATTATTGTCTTTAACATTATGAAATGTACGAAACATATAGGTATCAAATTTTATCAAACAAATTAGATTTTAGACGTGGTAATAAAAAAAATAACTAACACCAAAGGCTAACGCGGGAGCTTTGCTCCGCTACGCCCCCGCGTTAGCCTTTGAACCTAACCATTCCGAGTCGCTTCCGCCCCGAACCGTCTTGCTCGCTCGCTTCGCCCACTCGCCGAAAATTAAGCGATTTTCGTTTCATTTAGGTACTTTGACCATTTGGTATTTCAAATGTTGGTGTATCAAACTTAGGTGTCATAGCTGTTGATATTTTAAACATAAGACATTTACTCCATTAGGTATTTTAAACTTAGGTAATTCGTAGATAGGTGTTAGTTGCTTAGGTATTTAAAATCATTAGGTATTTAGATTTTAGGTATTTTTAACGTAGGTTATTTTACGTTAGGTTTTTTAATTTTAGATATTTTGATACGTAACCGTGTATTATGACTACTAAAGCAACAATCAATAAAAGTCAAATGAATTTAAAAATTTAAGAGGCCCAATCCACAAAACATGTTTTACCCTTTACCTATGCACGAGTTCGCGCCGCGCTTAGCCGTTTTTTTAATTGTCTTGCTTTCGTCAGTATTTCACACAAACTTTTTTCAAATGTCCCGTTTTTCGTCAGCTTGTTTAAATTTTAAAATGGTAATCCTACCCTACCCACGCCAATATTGGCATGCAATGGAGACAAAGCTTTGTTGAAGCGCATTCAAATGAATGAAGTCTAATTTTGGCTCTTTGTGGAATTTATCACGTACGTTTTGTCCAAACATGCAGTGCTTTTGTGCACTGGCGTTTATTTCTATTGTTAAGTGATTGAATAGACAAAGATCGATAGCGTCCTTTAGTCCCATCTCTTAGCCAGATTTGATAGCCTAGCTTTGGAATGGGAAATGTGGCTTCCTCTTGTGACCAGATATGAAATGGTAATGATTCCCATCTCGTTGTAAGACCATTATTTTTCGAAACGTTACCTTACAAAATACGTTATAAATCCTAATCCTAACTTTAATATTATAAATGCGAAAGTAACTCTGTCTGTCTGTCTCGCTTTCACGCTAAAACTACAAAACCGATTTAAATTAAATTTGGTACACAGATAGTTTAGAGCCTAAGAAAGGACATAGGCTATATATCATCACGCTAACACCAATAGGAGCGGAGCGGAGCGGAAGAATGTTTCAAAATCGGGGGTTTTTTAAGTAAAAGTTCTATAGGCACGCTTGACTTGGGAGTACGGTGGTGAATGTGAACGCGGGTGTGCGGGGGGGTTCGGGGGGGTGCTGTAGTGGGGGTGGGGGGTCAGGGGGGGGTAATTTTTTTATATCGAACTAATAAATAAGCTGCCCAAATTACTAATTCCACACGGACGGAGTCGCGGGCAAAAGCTAGTGTTATAATAAAATAACGTTATCTGTAGGGCTGTCCATTGTAACGTTTTTAAAACGTTGGCTGCGAAACCATATTGTCTTTTCCGCATGGTACGCGTCTTACCGCCTGTGCGGGCGCTAAAATCGTGTTAGTAAGTAACGCACGGCCTGAATGTACGTAAAAATCAGCGCCGCAGCCAAACTGTTAATACTTAGTTATATCAATACTTCGGCAAGTGATATAAAAACATTATCATTATCACCATCATTTCAGCCGAAATGCGTTGACTGCTGAACATAGGCCTCCACCAAGATTCACCAAACAGATCTGTCCTGCGCCATCCACATCCAACGCGTTCCCGCAGCCTCAACCAGGTTGTTGTTCCATCTTTTTGGAGGCCTACATAAACTGCGTCTTCCGATCCGTGGACGCCATTCGAGAGAATTTTGGCCCTACCAGCCATCAGTTCTATGAGCGATATGTCCTGCCCACTGCCACTTGAGTCTGGCGATTCATAGAGCTGTGTCGGAGACTTTATAACACAACAATAACAACACATAACAACACAACGATAACAAGTATGGTAAAGGTGATATACATTATATACACTAACAGCGAGGTGTTGCACCCAAAAACACAGAAAGAAAGAAAGAAGGCATTACCATCAAGGTGACGAGCACTTTGATCTCAGATGGTAACCAGGGTCTGATGATGGAGCTGGAAGATGGCCAAAGGCACTCCACAATAAAACGACACAACCCCGTCGAGTTTGGGCTCGTTTGATTTGTCTTGACGAGCACTTTGATCCCAGATGGTAACCAGGGTCTGATGATGGAGCTGGAAGATGGCCAAAGGCACTCCACAATAAAACAACATAACCCCATCGAGTTTGGGCTCGTTTGATTGGTCTTGACGAGTACTTTGATCACAGTTGTTAACCGGGGTCTGATGATGGAGCTGGAAGATGGCCAAAGGCACTCCACAATAAAACGACGCAACCCCGTCGAGTTTGGGCTCGTTTGATTTGTCTTGACGAGCACTTTGATCCCAGATGGTAACCAGGGTCTGATGATGGAGCTGGAAGATGGCCAAAGGCACTCCACAATAAAACAACATAACCCCATCGAGTTTGGGCTCGTTTGATTGGTCTTGACGAGTACTTTGATCACAGTTGTTAACCGGGGTCTGATGATGGAGCTGGAAGATGGCCAAAGGCACTCCACAATAAAACGACGCAACCCCATCGAGTTTGGGCTCGTTTGATTGGTCTTGACAAGTACTTTGTTCCCATATGTTAACCAGGGTCTGATGATGGAGCTGGAAGGGGGGTAGGTGGCGGGGTGGGGGGTTGGGGGAAAATGGGGTGGTGGGGTTTAGGGGGAAATGCGGAGAGAGGTAAGGGGGTGGAGGGGGTGGGGGTCGGGGTTTCAGGGGTTTGGGGGTTGGTGTTAGGGGGTGGGGAGTTGGGGTTTGGGGGGAAGTTTAAGGAAATGGGGTGGGGGTCCGGGGTTAGTGGGGTCAGGTTTAGGTGGTTGAGGGGTTGGGAAAATGGGGAGGGGGGTAAAGGGGTTTTAGGGAGTTGGGAGTAAGGGTGTGGGGGTTGGGGTTAGGGGTTTGGGGGGGGGGTTAGGGAGTTGTAGGTAAGGGGGGGTAAAGTTAGAAAGAGAGAGGTATACGTTTAGTAGTGTAGAGCAGTGCGCGCGCACCAAAGACCAAGTATAAGATGGACCGATTCTATTTAAGACGAGCAAAAAACCGTTTTGTGCCTCTTTTTAGCACATGGAAACTCTCACTGTGAAACTAATTAACACGCATTCAAAAAAAAACAACTAAAAATCAAAAAATAAATTTTAATAAATTTGAATTCACTATTCTTATAGTGCAAAAAGAATCTTAATAAGCAATTATAATATTGTTATATCCAGATCAAAACTTGTAAACAATACTAAATATTGATAAAATAAATAATAATAGTTTAAAATATTTTATTTAAAAAAAAGCGTGGGGTGCTTTTTAAGATGTTATCAAAATGATAATCCTTGACAATTGACACCATGCACCCCACGATTTTTTTACAATAAAATATTTTAAAGTGATATTATTTATTTTATCAATATTTAGTATTGTTTACAAATTTTGATCTGGATATAATTTACTCGCCGTTTTCACTTTCCGCTTTATAGAAGGTGACTTTTTTGCACCCGGTTCCATAACGAAAATTTTCAAGCCACGCCCTACATCAGTTACTGTTGAGCGCTGTCATTGGCAATCTTCTCTAGTAACTAATTGTGAATGCTCGAACGAAATTATTACTCTGACAATTACCACCTTCTGCCACGTACAGTAAAATTGTAGAATCAACTTCCGGCAGCTGTGTTTCCAGACAATTATGACAGAGAGAGAGAGAGAGAGAGAGAGACAGATGTTTATTTACACATATTCGATACACAGGAAATACCACAGAAATAATAATAAAGAGGATAGAAATGCCTTAGTTCCTATTTTCTTCCGGAACTCGTGTCGCTGCTTCATCCCCTCTACTTACTGTGTTAATGCACACATGCAAAAGACCGTAACCGTACTACGCAATCACGCACACAATTACTAATATTTTTGCTTACAAACAATTATGAACCTTACACCTTAGAGATAGCGTTGAATAACACTCAACGTAAGTCATACCCACCTTTACACAACGGCGCCATTTATTGGCCGCGTCGGCATTATGTCTGTACTAGTCGTAACCTGTTTTTTTGTCCGTACCACGAACTTTTCTGCAAGACGGAAGGGTTATCAAAAATTACTTTACATTGCTGCGTATAATTCAAAACGATCTGCGTTTTTATGGGCATGAGTAGCAATGGTATATGAAGTTTCGTGTTAATAACGTGTAAACCAATATTTCATAATGAAATATTTTCTAGAGTTGTATTTTGATATAAACCGCATTATTACATTAAATTAATACATACCAATGAAATGTAATCCCCTTATTAGTGTAATTACACAGTGTGGACGAGTTTCCGCAATTGCTAATGCTGCAAAACACCATTTTAAAGCACTTGTTGTCATACCCACGTTTCAATTAGCACTGAGCCACAAGTCGCGCCTACGAGTCACAAGCGCGGCGCCAAGGTCACGCGTCTAAGGCACTTCTATCCTCTTTATTATTATTTCTGTGGGAAATACAGTTGACAGGAAAAGATACAAATAAAAATCATCGCATAGTATAAATTGGGCCCCACTCAGCATAATGTTGCGGCAAGCCGCAACGCTGTTTTTCAGTGGGACCCATTTAAAAACTAAACACAAAAAAAAACAAACAACACATTGTGATGACACGAACGCGTTATGACGAAACGAATTATGACTTCTGAGCTTTAAAGGAAGGCAAGAAAAGAGTTAATACTTCGAACTGAAACAATTACTTTGCTCACCCGCGACCTTACGATAGTTAGGTACAGTCAGCAACAAAAATATGAATACACTTAAAGTACCAAAAATATGTATACACGCCTTTATGCCCTGGTAATAGAGTCGTGGATATATATTTTTGGTACTTTGGGTGTATTCATATTTTTGTTGCTGACTGTACGTTTATGAAAGAAATGTGTGTTCATGCAGTTCCTCCACTTCCACAATTAAGTTTTCCTTAAGTTTTCGTTCCTACAATTTTATTTTACTATTAACGTAGTCCATAACACTCAGTTTCCGAAAATTTCAAGTAATAACTTCACTGTTGAAACTTTATGTATTACTCCTACAATTTTTTTTTCATAACATTCTTAATCATAAAGTATTTTTTTTATAATATGATTACTCCTGTTAATCTATCCTGTTTATCTCCTGTTATTAATATTAGGTAGGTAGTGCCGTTTTAAAAATCATTCAATGTTATTCAATCTGTAATATTTATGATTCTTATTTGAGGGTATGCACTACTTACGGTACCGGTACGGTACTTTATATAATTTGATGCATTATATTTTATGACTTTCGGCATTTCAACTGTATGGATTACCTAATGGAAATAATCATTTTCTGTGCTGTTACAAAAAAAATACCTAACACCGAAGTCTTCTGAACCTAACCTATCCGAGTCGCTTCTGCCCTAAAAGGTCTTGCTCGCTCGCTTCGCTCGCTCGCTGCCAGCGAGGTACCAATTAGGGTATACGAAACGGTGTAAAAAATGATATGATGATGAATAATAGTGTAAAAGATGGTTATGTTGAGAAAATATATGAAAACAAATAGTAGTATGATATGTTTCTTGCAACGGACATTATGAAGTTTAATGCATATAATGTTCACTTATATAAATCAAAACAAATCTACATAAAAAAGATATGATAATGAATAATAGTGTAAAAGATGGTTATGTTGAGAAAATATAGGAAAACAAATAGTAGTATGATAGATATTTATTACAACGGACATTATGAAGTTGAATGATTAGGGATTCAGAACGTTAGGAACAGAGTAGTTATGAGTAGTGGTTATTAGGATGTAAATTTTTAGGAACAACATTTTCGGACTTCCGATAATCGACGTTAAAAAATTAGTTCAACTTTGGCGCACCCTTCTAACGATTTAACAGTAAAACTCCGTGGAAATACAGAAGACATCTTTTCTCGGAAAACTGCTCCGACCCTCGATATTTTTCTAAAAGTAATCAACTCCCAATGTTACCTATTTCCATTAATATTATAAATTCGAAAAATTTTCAGTGCGTGTGCGTGCGTGTGTGTGTATGTGTGCGTGTGTAATTATTGTGTGAGTGTACGTGCATGTGTGGTTGTTACGCGAAAACAACGGACGTATTTGGATGAGATTTCTCGCGGATGGTCTCATTATTTTCCTCAATAATTCGTCATTGTGTAGCCATTATTCGGCTTCGCAAAATATATCTTGCTAAATATTTAGCTCCTACACCGTCACTGGGTAACGCGATCGATGCCGCGGCTTAGCTTGTATAAAATAAAATAACTTCCATGGTCACAATCGTAATGTTGTCTAAGCTATGATGGATGATGGAGCTACCTAATTAATCATAGATTGATTGTTAAAAGCCCGCAACGGTCAGAGACGTTTATTATTAGAGCAATCTATTACTATTATGTATGTCATCGATTGAGTCCACTTTTGTATTTGCCTTGGCTTTTTCTCCCAATGTGGATCCTTAATTTCGCTACCTAACTAATTTATTTTTTATCGAATATTGTTTTGTTCCGTATGTTGATGTTGGTGGTGTGCGATATGATGATGATACGCAATGATACCAGAGACAATTTATTTTTTACTCATAAAAGGGTTAAATAATTTATTACGTCTAAATAGTTAGACCAAAGAATATTTTAACTACGTATTAATTAATGATTTATGTCAAATTTTAATGTGTATAGTAAGGAATTTGTGCTATGTATTTCCTAGTTTTTGTTTTATCTCGTTTAAATTTTCGGGAAATATTTTTGCCTGGTAACACTAAGAAATGTCAGAATTCCACGAAATTAAAAATCTTAGTTTAGTCAGTGGATAAACATACTTATATAGATAAATACATACTTATATACATACATATTAAACATCCGAGACTCGAGCACAAACGTTCGTATTTTTCATACAAATATCTGCCCCGACGCGGGAAACAAACCCGGGGCCTCAAGCTTCGTAGTCAGGTTCTCTGACTAGGCCAATTGATACGAATTACTATGAATTATCCCGTGATATTTATTTATTTAACGTGGTTCAAGTTTTTAGTCTTCACCCATATTCTCCAGAATTACGAACATGCTGCAGATTTTAATAAAGAATTACGTGACAGGATCGCCATAAGCCAGTCCTACCTAGAGCTAGTAATTTAATTTAAATTATTTTAATGACCGTGCCACATTAACAAGATTTTTATGAATAGAAGTTATTAAGTTTCCGCGGCTAAATGAATGAACTCGTTCTCAATTTAAGTTCTCTTGCTATTAAGTTTTGTAGTTACAATTTCTCGACGTACTTTATTCGCTGCACAGTTTTGCATCTGGCAGCAACACAATGGTAGATAAATATTTTATTCTTTACCGAACACCACAGGTTGTATTTAATTTACAAAAAAAAATAGAAAGGAGGGAATAAATTAATAGACTGGAATAAATTAACTGAAACAATTACTTTGCTCACCCGCGACCTTACAATATTTACGTTTATGTAACAACCAGATGGCCTAGTAGTTAGAGAACCTGATTACGAAGCTTGAGGTCCCGGGTTCGATTCCCGTGTCGGGGCAGATATTTGTATGAAAAAATACGAATGTTTGCTCTCGGGTCTTAGGTATTTAATATGTATTTAAGTATGTATCTATCTATATATGTATGTTTATCCGTTGCCTAGTACCCATAACACAAGCTTTACTTAGCTTACTTTGGGACTAGGTCAATTGGTGTGAATTGTCCCCTGATATTTGTTTATTTATGTAAGAAATGCGTGTTCATGCAGTTCCTCCACCTCCACACCGTACGAACACACATAAATCACACAAGCCCAACTATCACCATCACCAAAATACACTGACTCAACTTCGAACTCAACCAGAGCTCATCTTTAGAGTAGGTTCCACAACCGTACGCTATGCTACCAAATGTTAGACTCCAAATGTTAGAATGTTAGTCAAACACCGTGAGGAAGCCTGCATACACCTGAAAAGAAATTCAATGGTGTCTGTGAAGTTCCCAACCCGCACTGGGCCCGCGTGGGAACTACGGCCCGAGCCCTCTCATTCTGAGAGGAGGCCTGTGACCTGCAATGGGACGTATATTATATAGGCTGGGGTGATTATTCACTTAAATATAGGTCAAAATTGACATGAAATATTTATCTCCTACGTCTCTGAGTTTCAAGTTATGCTTCAAACAGCCTTTATCCCTAAGGCCAGTATGTAAATGGAGCGTACATTTACATACTTTAACGAGCTAGAACAAAATTCACAAATATAGGCTGCTCAAGAATCGTTGAAATGGTAATGATTTGATTAAATTATTCTCCCCGATTCACCGAGGGACCTATTTTTGAAATCACAGCGCTCGAAAAATTACCATTTGAAAGTGATAAAAATCTGTGTAGGTATGTATGGCTGCAACTAACGCTGGAACTAAATGTTCGACTAATCTATTTTGGATGGGCGACTTCGGGCGTGGGGGAGGCACGATGGCTCAAGATAGGTTGGTTGAACTGCACGTGTTTTGGGTATTTTCATCTTATTATTAAAACAAATACATATTTTAAAAATGTAGCAACACTACGCCCTAGAAAACATCTTGTTTTATTAGCATTCAAAAAGTCATGACCTGCCGTGCAGTATTAGCGTCGTACTACGAATTTATTTTGTTTTTAGAGACGACTTTGGTTTTTTTTTTATCGAACAAACTATAAGTAGGTAATCGTGTTTCGATAAACACTTGTCATTAGAATGAATCCTCAAATATCTTACACATGAATTTGAAAACTATAAGTTTTAGGTACTTGTAATGATACAGCACGAGATTAAATTAATGCAATAAATGCGCCAAAAACACGGTAGGCCCTTAAAAGAAATATAAATAGTATCGTGTGTATTTCATTCCACAATCGATATCGCCAGTTTTTTGCCCCTCCCGCCGCCAACTACACTTTTTCCTATTTGCAAAGATTTCAGTACATCACGATACCTTGTCATAAATTAAATGTAATCCTTTTTGAAAAAAAACATCATTTTTTTAGCAGTTACGTTCATTACAGACTAGGCTAAGAAAATAAATATATGGCTTATTAGCCACATGCGGTCATATTTTTAGCTCCCGTGACATTCTTTTCCTCTTTTTATTACTTTTGTGACGCCAAAACATCATTAATGTCGCTCTTTATCGGCGTAAATTATTAAAGGGAAATAAAAAGGAAACTTCTCTCGTTACGAGAAATTATAACGATCCTGTAATTGTAGCGGAATTAGGGGAAATGAGGGGGAACGCGAAACTCCTGATTTACGCTTTTAAGTGCGTAATTATTGTTTAAAATACTGCTTTATTGTATACTAAATTATGTCGATACGCGCTATTTAATACAAAAAAAATAAATAAAAAAAAATATCACGGGACAATTCACACCAATTGACCTAGTCCCAAAGTAAGCTAAGCAAAGCTTGTGTTATGGGTACTAGACAACGGATAAACATATTTATATATATAGATACATACTTAAATACATATCAAACACCCAAGACCCGAAAGCAAACATTCGTATTATTCATACAAATATGAGAGGGAGAGAGAGAGAGATGTTTATTTACACATATTCGATACACAGGAAAGACAGTTGACAGGAAAAGATACAAAAAAAAATCATCGAATAGTATAAATTGGGCCCCACTCAGCATAATGCCCCGAATAAATATCTGCCCCGACACGGGAATCGAACCCGGGACCTCAAGCTTCTTAGTCAGGTTCTCTAACCACTAGGCCATCTGGTCTTGTAAAACACGTCGTACAAAGGAATACATTTAAAGTCTACAAAATGCAGTTTAGAGCAAGATGCGATACAACATTATACAATACTAACTATAACTCCGCCGAATACCGCACATATCATTCGAGGTTCCATTTTGGGTTACATAATTTTTTTACGTGTACATCATTTCGCATAAGTCGTCTTTCTCAGAAACCATAAACTTTTGAAAAGTCACGGACATAGCTCGAAGAATCGCTAGACTTAAGTGGCAGTGGGCAGGGCACATCGCTCGTAGAACTGACGGCCGATGGGGCCGAAAGGTTCTCGAGTGGCGTCCGCGGACCGGAAGACGCAGTATATAGGTAGGCCTCCAACAAGATGGAGCGACGACCTGGTGAAGGCGGCGGGAACGCATTGGATGCAGATGGCTCAGGGCCGATCTGTTTGGTGAGCCTTGGGGAGGCCTATGTTCATCAGTGGACGTCTTTCGGCTGATAATGATGATGATGATAAACTTTTCAGAATAGTTAAGTATATAATAAACCTGACTTAACCTATAACTATTTAAAAATTTCTGGAGGTATAATTAATTGGTCCCATTCAGTGTCGAGACCCTTAGTCATGCATGAGTCTCTACATATCGCTCATTTAGAAGAACACTGACACAATTACAAATCATTGTCATTTAAAAACTAAACTTTATGTGAAAATAAAAAAGTTTAGTTTTGAAATGACAATAATTTGTAATTGAGTCAGTGTTCTTCTACATGAGCGAATAATGTAAAAGAAATAACAAAGAGGTTCGTCAAGGTCACAGGAGACCGAAGAGCTGGTAGCTACCTCGGACAAAGAATTAGCTTAGCTATTCAAAAAGAGAACACTGCCTGTGTCCTCGGAACCTTTTCAAAAAAGACTAAAACTACTAAAGATCTTTTATTTATATTTTTTTTAATGTGAGCCAAAATTGTTATATTTTAGTTTAGCATAATTATAACATTAGTTACACATAAAAAGCACACGATTCCTTTTTCTTCTCCCTGTGTAAATAACCTCAAACCTGAATCCACAGGATGTTATAAATATTTAAATTCCGGATATCAGTTGAGCAAGCACCACATGCGTCGCGTGAGCAAATCGTCGCAATTTTGAAAAGCTCGTATCTCAAATCGTTGTAGACACTAAACTGAACCTTGAAGCTTACGTAATAAAGCTCACTAGGTAAGATTATCGATTTTGATATACGAGCTTGTAGTCGTAGTGACGAACGGTAATAATAGCCTCGCGGCGTCGTGGTGGGAAAAGTTTTCCCCGATTCGGCGTTGGATCAAACGAAACAAAAAGTTATGACTCGTACGAGTTTGAGGCAGTATTTAGTCTTTACTTACCTTTGGGATTGCTGCACCTGTTATCAACTTATCAGGCAACTATCTCACCAACTTGACAATTGTCAGTGACATACACCGTGAAATTTTAGTGGTTGTTTTCCCGAAACGAGGTGATTTAGTATCGATTGTACAATCGATTTATAATTACTATTTTGACTAGAGTCAAAAATCCAATTGTGAAAAACGAACGTCGAAAATGACCGCAAACCAATAGTAACGCTTCGTTGGTACCTAACCTATCGTACGATCGTACGCTACTTGTACCAACGAAGCGTTACTATTGGTATGCGGTCATTTTCGACTTTCGTTTTTCACAATTGGATTTTTGACTCTAGTCTCTATAGTCAAAATAGTAATTATAAATCGAAACTAAATCACCTCGTTTCGGGAAAACAACCACTAAAATTTCACGGTGTATGTCGAGAGACTATTATTTTACCACTAGCGGGTTCTTGACACTGAATGCGTTAGTAACAATTATGTTGTTAAACGAGAATATTTTGTCGGTAAATCTTGACATGAGATCAAAGCTGTGTCAGTCTTGCGTTACAATTGTAGTATTTTGTGGTTAAAATACGCATATCCCCTATATTCAAGTCTAGCGTGAATGAGCATTTACTAGACAAGCATGCTCCATTGTAGGCTTCATCTTCGCTTTCCATCAGGCATGATTGTGGTCAAATGCAAGGCTATATTATTGTATAAAAAAAATAAAAATAAAAAATAACAAATAAAAAATAAATCAAAATCGGGATAAAAGTAGTCTATTGATTATTTTAAATATCCACCTATACAGGATGTCTCAAAACTTAACTATAATCTGGTACTAGGTACTTATGGGATAAAAGAATCACACATAACATAATTATTATCTCATTTAGTATCAATTAAAAAAAAATGTCTATTAGGGGAGAGTAACCTATATTGAACCGGCGCTTAAATTGGACCACTTCCGTATTTCTACCAAATTACACTATTTATTTACACTGGCAACAAAAAATGAAGCGATGATGCAAAATGGCGGACTGTTTGTGGCGCTGTCATCGCTTCATTTTTTGTTACCAGTGTAAATAAATAGTGTAATTTGGTAGAAATACGGAAGTGGTCCAATTTAAGCGCCGGTTCAATATTGCTTAATCTCCCTTATTACACGCTTTATATTAGCTTCACCTGTATGTTTGTATGTTTGTTTGTAACCGACTCCTTAGGGCGCGATTTTGACCCACTTCCCGGTTTCCGATTGAGCTGAAATTTTGCACATATGTGTAAATTGGATGACAATGCAATATTATTGTAACATGGAGCTGATCTGATGATGGAGCTGGATGGTGGCCATAGGAACTATGTAATAAAACAACACAATCCCGTCGAGTTTGGGCTCGTTTGATTCGTCTTGACGAGCACTTTGATCCCAGATGGTAACCAGGGTCTGATGATGGAGCTGGAAGATGGCCAAAGGCACTCCACAATAAAACGACACAACCCCATCGATTTTGGGCTCGTTTGATTCGTCTTGACGAGCACTTTGATCCCATATGGTAACCAGGGTCTGATGATGGAGCTGGAAGATGGCCAAAGGCACTCCACAATAAAACGAAACAACCCCATCGAGTTTGGGCTCGTTTGATTCGTTTTGACGAGTACTTTGGTCCTAGATGGTAACAAGAGTCTGATGATGGAGCTGGAAGGGGGGTAGGTGGCGGGTTGGGGGGGGAATGGGGTATGGGGTAAGGGGGTCGGGGGTTTAGAGGGTTGGGGGTTAGGGTGTGGCGGTTGGGGTTAGGGGATGGGGGGGGGGGTTACGGGAAATAGGGTGGGGGTGTTGGGTGGTTCGGGGGTAAGTGATTTTGGGGGGTTGTGGGAAATGGGGAGGGGGTAAGAGGCCTAGATGGTAACAAGGGTTTGATGATGGAACTGGAAGGGGGGGCGGTAGGTGGCGGGGTGGGGGGTGTGGGAGGGGGGGGGGGGTGCGGGGGGGGGGCAGGTGACGAGGGGGAGTGGGGGTGGGGGGGGGGTTCCGGGGGTATGGGAATTCGATGTTAGGGGGGTTGGGTTTAGGTGGTTCGGGGTTTGTAAAATGAGGAGGGGGTAAGGGAGGGGGGTTTAGGGGATTGGGGGTAAGGGTGTGGGGTTTGGGGGGGGTTTGGGGAAATGGGGTGGGGGATGTTGGGGGGTTGGGTTTAGGGGGTTTGGGGGTTGTAGGTGAGGGGGTAAAGTTAGAAAGAAAAAATGCAACTAAAAAATAGAAAATAAATAATAGTTTAAAAAAACTAAAAAACACGCTTTAAAAAATAAAAAATAAATTATAACAAATTTCAATTCACTATTCTTATAGTGCAGTAAAAAATCTTAATAAGCAATTATTATATTCTTATATCCAGATCAAAATTTGTAAACAATTCTAAATATTGATAAAATAAATAATAATAGTTTAAAATATTTTATTGTAAAAAAAGCGTGGGGTGCTTTTTAAGATGTTATCAAAATGACAATCCTTGACAATTGACACCATGCACCCCACGCTTTTTTTACAATAAAATATTTGAAACTATTATTATTTATTTTATCAATATTTAGAATTGTTTACAAATTTTGATCTGGATATAACAATATAATAATTGCTTATTAAGATTTTTTACTGCACTATAAGAATAGTGAATTGAAATTTGTTATAATTTATTTTTTATTTTTTAAAGCGTGTTTTTTAGTTTTTTTAAACTATTATTTTTTTTAACTAAGCTACATGGATTTTGTTTCTTATTTTTTCCAGAACTTTTATAACCATAACAACGAACGAACGATATAAAATTTCAAAATGAGAAGGTTCTGTGGTTGTCTAGGTACTCTTAGTACTTCATCGATTTAACTCCTTTGATGATTCCCCGTGGTTACACATAAATTTTATTAAAGCGACAAGGTACTAAAACGTGCTCGCTTTCGAGCCACTTAGCTCAACGTGTGACAAGCGTAAAATGAGCAAATTTAAACTTGCCTTGCAAGTTTGGAACGCCTTGGTTCAACGCCATTTAAACTAGCAGATCTTTGTGAGTTAGGTACTCGTTTGTACCCTTATTCAATTAATTTATCTTGTATCTCTTGCAGTTCCATTGACACATTAATTACGTTAGTTATTTCTCTAAATTTCACAGATGTCCCATCCCATTATGATGTGATGTGATGTGATTGACTCCCATCGTCTGTATCTCCAGATAGATACAACTCATGGCTCTTTAGTGCTAGAGTGAGTAGAGTGTTATTGAACCAGTTACACCTTTGGCCTCATCTGCACTTTTCATCAGGTGAGATCACGATAGTTATAGATTATAATCATGATATTACTGTAGAAACTAATATAGGCGACAGAACATACTGCATTTTATTAAATTAATACAGATTACCGTGTTGTTAGTCGCCTTCAAGGGATAAAATATATTTTTTTTAAACTATTTAATTTACTTGCTTTCATATCCGTACCCATGTTAATCCGATTACTAAATAGAAATGTGTGAAATTAGACTTACAAGGTTTGAAGTTGAAACGCCTAAATGGAGGAAATAATGTAAAGAAAAAAGTATACCTAAGTAGAAAAATAGTCCGCTTGCATTTAAAATACCTGCCTAGTGCGAGTCGGACTCGCGCACCGAGGGTTTCGTACAAATTTGTAGGTAGGTATATCAAAAGATACGCAACAAACGGCCGTATCTACCTATATAAGAATCCAGTGTTAGCAGAGCCCTGCTTCTAAGCCAAATATACGCAAAGTATTCTATTGGGTGGCTGGAATCCGCTTAACTTTCAATTTCATTTTTATTATTTTTTGTCGGAGCGGCAATAGAAATAAACATTATCTGTAAATTACAGCTGTCTATCCATTCCGCTCTTGAGACGCAACCATTGACAGACAGACGGACAGTTTGGATGGCAACAAAAATTGGGTTTTATTAGAACCCTAAAAAGCTTAAAATGCGTGAAACAGTTCAGCGTACATACAAGACCCGCTCACAAAAATTAAGCAAAGCCTCAATTCCGCCACGCTGAAACACGTACAAATAACTAAGTCAAACTAAAGCCACATAACGATAATATTACTTTAAGGTAAAGTCTGAAATCCTCTGGATATTTCGTCGCCGTGGCTAAATGAAGTGATTTAGCCGGCGTCATATTTCGACCGCCATCGCGCCTGTAGCGGAAACGGAACCACAATTTTTCCCGGGAAGCTGTAAAAATATCCGGGACGAGTTTCCTTGGTATTAAGGGTGTTTCCATAGGAGCACAGAGGAAGGGATACGTAAAACCGACCAATAGAATAGCTGACACCATAAAACATAACTAGAACGTTGTACCCATCATCATCATCATTTTTAACCCCCGACACAAAAAGAGGGGTGTTATATTTTATGTAAGTTTGACCGCTATGTGTGTGTGTCTGTCTGTGGCATCATAGCTCTTAAACGGGTGCACCGATTTGAATGCGGTTTGTTAACGCCTTGCATGTGTGCATAAACCACACATGCATTCGACGTGCAAAAAAATTGGACTTTGGCCGCAGCCCCGCGACACCGGCGGCTGCCCTTCACTTTTTCCAATTTGCTCGACCGACGCATACACGCACCTCTGTATTTTTAATATTTAATTAAAGACGTGTACATTTGAACGTGCATTATCCTTTTTTCAAAAACCGTCCACCGTTTGTCTTCAATAAGTCGCACCTGCCTTTACATTTGGTCCTACGAACCTGGATATTTTGAACCACGAAATTCGACAAGGAACTACGGGAACGCGCTACGACGACGGACCGTTAAGTGAACGGAATTACTGAGGAGAGGACGTTCAAAATTGAGCAATACCTAACACATCATTACGTACCTGGAATTGGAGGACTTACACCTACTATCGACGGGAATCAGCTCAGTCAACGTACCAAAACTGCGAGTGAGAATCTGAGAAAGTTGCAGCAGCGTTACTGTAAGTTCGTTCCGATCTTAATCTCCTAAACTTTTCTTCACACTTTAAAAGTGAACTAATTATTCCTTTTATTATGTTTCGCACTTTAAAAGCGAATCCCTAAATTTATTCTTATATTAACTTCGCACTTTAAGAGCAAACTCATTATTTAATTTCGTTACATACATAGCTACCTACCCATCTCGTACTTTAAAAGCGATCATTAATAATCTCCTTTCACTTGCTTATATCATATCTGTCTTCTAGTTATTTTTAGTACATTTGAGTACTTTTGCTTATTGGCTTAATCATTGTAAATTAAAAGTGAGAAATACTTTGGTATTTAATTTTTTTTCTTTCTAATTTCCAACAAATAAAATCATTGCGTCTCGAAGCTTAAGGCCCTATCAGCTGTACATTAACTGTGTTAAATAATTCCTAATAATAGTTGTTACTTGTGCATATTCCAGCCAGCTGACTGCTTTGTATCGGCGGCCGTGACCTTGAAGCGCCCGCCGCTCGGTAACTTGCATCTCCGCTGCATGCCTTGCACTTGCGATTCTTGACGCACCCTCACTACACTGCATAAAAATAAAATTTGAGTATTTTTCACTAACTTTTACGTAAATTACATAATTTTAGCTTAATCACACCTATACTTTTAACTTATAAACTTTCTTAGGTGACTTTTGTGTGCACTGCTGTGCATTTTAACATTATGGATTCCAAGGTTTTAATGAAACAAAGGGCTACGCATAAAACTAAAGTCACTCAATTTATTACTTATTTAGACAGTCTTAAATGCTGTACAAAGTTAAGTCCACTTCAAATCGGCGAACTTAACATAAGGTTATCAAAAATGGAGGAACTGTATTCAGATTACGATAATGTTCAGTCTGATATAGAAAACGTTTGTGAAATTCCAGATGATCAATATAAAGACCGCGAAGGTTTCGAGTCGAGGTACTTCGGAGTGATCGCGCTCGCGCGGGACGTGTTGGCGAGGAACCAGGCGTCAGCGGGAGCGGACGCGACCGCGACCTCGTTCGCAGGGTCTGTCTCAGGTTCTGGTATTGCACACCAAGGTGGGCCTAAACTTAAACTACCTACTATACATTTACCTACCTTTTCGGGTCAATATCAGGACTGGCTAGAATTTCATGACACGTTCAGCTCGCTTATTCACTTGGACCAATCCATACCTAAAATAAACAAACTGCATTACTTACGCGCTGCGTTAAAAGACAGTGCCGCGTTAATTGTCCGGTCACTTGATTTTTCCGCAGAAAATTACGACATAGCTTGGGATTTGCTTTGCGACAGGTTCAATAATAAAAGGCTTCTTGTCAATAATCACATTCAAGCTATTTTTAACATTGAAACAGTGACTAAGGAGTCATCTAAATCGTTGCGTAATATTATTGACACTGTCAAAAGAA
The DNA here is from genome assembly GCA_947859365.1 of Archips crataeganus. NCBI lineage: Eukaryota > Metazoa > Arthropoda > Insecta > Lepidoptera > Tortricidae > Archips > Archips crataeganus. The sequence continues at coordinate 11,217,284 of OX402064.1, forward strand.
ATCTTCGAGCATTAAAAACACTTAAATTACCAACGGAGCATTGGGATATGCTCATAATATACATTGTCTCGAATAAATTAGATTCCATGACCACTCGTGAATGGGAAACATACCGCAACACACTTAATGAGCTACCTTCCCTAGAACAGCTATTAACTTTCATGAAAAATCGATCTGATTTATTGGAAACGATGGAAGACGTTCACTCTAAGCGTAGACACAGTGACGTCACGCACAACCGCCACAAGTCATTCGTGGTTAATCCTCAATCGCCTCCACCGGAGCGACAATATGTTTGCCCGTTATGCAAAAATAACCATGCAATTTACCGTTGCACAAAGTTTAGGTCATTACCAGTTGAAGCTAAAATGCAAAAGGCAAAATCGCTTAAATTGTGTTTGAACTGCTTGCGTCAAGGTCATGGCGTTAATTCATGTAGACTTGGCCCATGCCGTGTGTGCACTAAACCGCTAAATAGTTTATTACATGTTCATGACTCACCTGCTGCGACGACGCCTATTCCTCAAAACAATGTAGTTTTGTACGCTGCACCGCCGCAGCATGAGACACATGTGCCTGAAGCTCAACTTAATTTGGACAATATTTCGCAACATAACATCTCGCTGTCAGCTGTTCATAACGGCTTTGTTCTTTTGTCCACTGCTTTAGTCCAAGTGCAGGATCAAGATGGACAAAGACATACCGTGCGAGCGTTACTTGATAACGGCAGCACGGCATGCTTCATTACTGAAAAATTAATTGAAAAACTTAAATTATCAACCGCTTCAACCTCGTCGTTAGTTGAAGGGTTAAATGCTCAAACATCTAAATTATCGAAACAATGTAATATTACAATATCATCGCTCATTAATTCCTATAACATAAATACAAAATGTTTTGTGGTACCGCGCGTTACGCAACATTTGCCCACTGTGCAAATAAACAAATCATTATTAAAAATACCTAAACATATTTCTTTAGCCGATCCTACATTCAATATACCTTCTGAGGTAGACATTCTTCTAGGAGCTGACATATTCTGGAGCGTGCTAAATTCACAGAACATTTCATTAGGGAAAAATATGCCGACTTTAAGTAACACTAAATTCGGTTGGCTTATTTCCGGTCTTATTCAAGTAAATAATAATTTAAATACAGTCCATTGCAACCACGCGATTCTTAGTCACGATGAACAGCTGGATAATCAATTAAATCAGTTTTTTGAACATGAAAATGTTTCAGTACATAAACAGATTTCAAAGGAAGAGCAACTATGTGAAGATAGTTTCGTTAATAACACGATCCGACAGTCAGATGGTCGTTTCATAGTTGCCATTCCTTTGAAACAATCTCCTAATTTATTAGGTGACTCATACGAGCGAGCTATGTATAGGTTTTTATCTTTAGAACGTAGGTTCAATAAAGACCCGTTATTTAAGTTACAATACTGCAAATTTATGCAGGAATATATTGATTTAGGTCATATGGAAGAGAACGTGCACCCGGAAAGAGACACGAAGACTCACGTTTTACCGCATCACGGAGTTCTTCGCGTGACGAGTCTTTCCACCAAATTACGCGCTGTTTTTGATGGGTCTGCACCAACATCCACCGGTATCTCGTTTAATAACATCCAAATGATCGGTCCAACTGTGCAGGATGACCTGATGAGTATTTTAATCAGGTTACGGCAACACAAATATGTAGCCACCGCGGATGTGGAAAAAATGTACCGTATGATCAACATTAACGATGACCAACATCAATTACAACAAATACTGTGGCGTTTTGAGCCAAATGAGAAATTAAAATTGTACAAACTTAAAACCGTTACATACGGCACGGCATCTGCCCCTTTTCTTGCCACTAGGTGTTTAAAGCAGCTAGGTATTGAATGCACTGATGAAAGCGTCTCAGAAGTTATTCAACACGATTTCTACATAGATGATTTAATAACAGGTGCTTCATCAGAAACTGAATTAATCAACATCTGCAAAGGTGTCATTAAACAATTAAAGCTCGGTCAATTTTATTTACGAAAATGGTATTCAAACTACCCACAAATTATAAATAAAATCTTACTTACCATAGACAATGATATTCACGACGGACTACTTAATCTCAGCAATAATGAGTATTCCAAAACTTTAGGTTTACTTTGGGCTTGCAAAGAAGATAATTTATTGTTTCATGTCTCTATTCAAGAAACTACACATATAACGAAACGGGTCATACTTTCCATAATGTCACAAATATTTGACCCGCTCGGGTTAATAAATCCATGCATACTTCCAGCGAAATTAATTCTACAAAATCTATGGTCTTCCAAGATTGCATGGGATGAAACCGTACCTTTAGATATTCAACACATCTGGAGACTGTTTCTTAACTCCATATTGTACATAAATAATATTAAAATTCCCAGATGTGTACTATGCGAATCTCCTGCCATCGTGGAAGTTCATGCATTTAGTGATGCGTCACTGCGGGCGTATTCTGCATGTGTTTACGTTAAGTCTGTCTCGCATGATAATAATAATATTTCCGTTCGCTTAGTTATAGCTAAGAGTCGCGTCGCGCCTTTAAAACCACACACCGTACCGCGGTTAGAATTGTGTGGCGCTCTTCTCGCCGCGCAACTTGTAGAAAAGGTTAAGTCGTCGTTTAGGTTGAACATATCCAGTTATACATATTGGTGCGATTCCACAATCGTTCTAGGCTGGATCAAATCATCAAAGGCTCATTTACTTAAACCCTATGTCTTTAACAGAATTCAGGAAATTCTTGATAGATCCGAGTCATCCGCCTGGCGCTACGTGCCGACTGATATGAACCCAGCTGATGTCGGTTCGCGCGGTGTTGACGCTAAATGCCTACATAATTGTGACTTATGGTGGACCGGACCATCGTTTCTGTTACAAGACAAAGGGGCATGGCCTATACAACCTAAATATATTAAAGACATTGATTTGCCAGAATTTAAAGTTCAGTGTAATATTTGTACCAAACAAACAAATTATGTTACTTATATTTCCGATTTTATAAAGCGTTTTTCAAACTTCGGCAAATTACAACGAGTTGTTGCTTATGTTCAACGTTTTTTATTTAATTATTTTAATTCAAAAAATAAACGTACTGGCTATCTAACAATTCAAGAATTGAACTCCGCGTTAAACTCTTTATGTAGATTCTCACAGCGAGAAACCTTTTTACATGAGTACTTAACTTTACAACAAAATAAATCGTTATCCACAAAAAATAAATTAAATAATTTAAATCCATTTTTTAATAGAACAGATGCTCTCTTACGAGTCGGAGGCCGGCTAAAAAATTCATTTTATGACTTTGACACCAAACATCCTATCTTACTTCATTCTTCACATTACGTCACAGTTCTTTTATACAATTATCATCACATTATGCTAATGCACGCTGGACCGCAACTGCTTCTCGCTACCACACGGCACAAGTTCTGGGTAATCGGTGGTAGAAACTTGGCAAGAAAAACTGTTCATGGCTGTGTTAAATGCTGTAGGTTTTCAGGTAAAATTAATCAGCCGATAATGGGTAATCTACCAGAACAACGGCTTCATGCTGATTATCCGTTCTCAAATGTTGCAGTTGACTATGCTGGACCTGTCATGATGTTGAATCGAAAGGGTAGAGGTAGTAGTCTAATTAAGGCCTATCTCTGTATTTTTATTTGCTTGGCCGTTAAAGCAGTGCATATCGAACTTGTGACCGACCTGAGCAGTGAAACCTTCTTGTCTGCATTATACAGGTTCATAGCTCGCAGAGGGAAACCTACCAACATCTTTTCCGACAACGGGCGATGTTTTGTAGGTGCCTGTAAAGAACTTTCAAATTTTTTAAAGGAAAACTCAAACTACCTTAGTTCTCAGGCTGCCAAATTATCAATCAATTTTAAGTTTTCACCTGCATATAGTCCTCACTTTAACGGTTTAGCCGAGGGTGCCGTCAAGTCTTTTAAACACCACCTAAAACGCACAGTTTCTACAGCTAACTTAACTTACGAAGAGCTTAACACAGTTCTTGTACAGATAGAGGGTATTTTAAATTCCAGACCTCTCACACCCCTATCTTCAGATCCTACGGATCTCACGGCCTTAACTCCGTCTCATTTTTTGATCGGACGCACCATAACGTTGCTTCCAACTCCTCAGATTAAGGACACTGCAGCTATCCACACGCTGTCCCGATACATGCGGACGCAGCAACTGAAGACCCATTTCTGGAACAGATTTTATAATGAATACGTTTCAGAACTGCAAAAGCGCCAGAAATGGAACAAAGATCGAGGACAAATTCAACTTGGCGAAATGGTCCTGGTGAAAGACGACCGGGTTCCTCCTAACCAATGGCTGCTGGGACGTGTGACATGCCTTTACCCCGGCTCCGACGGCGTGGCCCGTGTGGCCGATGTACTCACCACTGCAGGGACACTTCGACGAGCCTTCAACCGTTTGTGCCCGCTCCCAATCATCGACAAACATCTCATTCCTGGGGCGGCAATATGTTAACGCCTTGCATGTGTGCATAAACCACACATGCATTCGACGTGCAAAAAAAATTGGACTTTGGCCGCAGCCCCGCGACACCGGCGGCTGCCCTTCACTTTTTCCAATTTGCTCGACCGACGCATACACGCACCTCTGTATTTTTAATATTTAATTAAAGACGTGTACATTTGAACGTGCATTATCCTTTTTTCAAAAACCGTCCACCGTTTGTCTTCAATAAGTCGCACCTGCCTTTACACGGTTTTTTAAAATAGAAAGCAGGTTTCTTGGCGATGGTCCTTAGATACGTTTCATCAAAATCGGTTCAGCCGTTTCAAAGTTATCAGCTCTTTTGTTAGCTGCGGAAGGGATCTTAGACGCATAGGGCGTTGACTTAATGTTCAAACATACGAGTGACATCATTGCGTTGGGGGTTTTAAAATTTTAAATTTATAGTTATACCCGTAGGACTTCCACTGCTGGACATAGGCCTCCATCCTTAATGTTAATGGTTAGGAATCGTAATGACGATTTTATGACAAATCGTGGAATGAAAAGGTACGTCATCTCAAAATCGACTTGACGTCAATGAATCACACGAAATCGCAATGATGATATTAACAGAAGCTGTTTGCATTTAAACGACCGCCTTAGCCTAGTTGGTAGTGACCCTGCCTACGAAGCAAGAGGTCCTGGGTTCAAATCCCAGTAAGGGCATTTATTTGTGTGATGAGCACGAATATTTGTTCCTGAGTTATGGATGTTTTCTATGTATTTAAGTATTAATTTGTCTATATAAGTATGTTTATCGTCGTCCAGTACCCATAGTACAAGCTTTGCTTAGTTTGGGACTAGGTCGATTTGTGTAAGATTGTCCCCTAATATTTATTTATTATTTTATTTTATTAGCTGTATAGTCGAAAGCATATATTTATTACTTAATTTATCTGAATGTATGGCAGGTCAAATTTATAAAAAGGAATTAGATCAACAAACTCCATAATCAAGGAATATTAAATTTTAACCCTGTTGTGAAGAGTTAAGCATCATTTTCTATGCAACAATCTGGTGTAAGTATTATATTATAGAGTTTAGAATAAAATATGTAATTAAAGTATTTAAAAACTAAAGAACCCTTTCGTTCCACAACTATATACTATACCTAAACCGTTTAAATAAGTCCTCACCCGCGTCGTACATGGGGCCGGGAGACCTCCACCACTCGGCCCCTTTGTCGTCATACCCCCAGCCCCTGTACCGCGCGGGCGAGGACTCATTTAAACGGTCTAGCTATAAGTTTAAGAGGATACGATGGCTGAGAAACTTTTGAGACATAGGTATTTTAATGAAATGTCGCTGTCTCGCCCGAACCCCTCCGTGTCAGTACAGCGAGAGCGGGACAACTGCAGCTCAGACCATTAATAGGCGCGTAAAATTGATCAAAACAGCATTTCGTAGTCCCCTGTTTTCTCTTAGAAAACTGGACCAATAAAATTATTTTAATCAAAAACAATTAGAGGACAGATTTAGCTATGCCCCTATGTTTTCCTTTTTTTGTTTATATGAGGGATTCTTTTCTGATGACTGTCTAAAAATGACGTTGAAATTGGGCAATTTCTTCAGTTTTTGATAGCTCATATTTCTTATTTTAATTGAAATATGGAAAAAAACGAAACCTAGGGGCATAGCTGTGGTAGATACAGATTACACAGTAAAAAAAATTTGGCTCTAAAGCCATTATCCAGGGAGGAAACAGGGGACTACGTTTGTATGGAGAAATGGTGCGCATCGTATCCTCTTAAGAAGAATTGCTTACTCGCTCGCCGCGCGGGTTGATAATCGCTACAAGCGGATTCTTGTCGCTAAGCCCGCCACTTTATGTTTAGCCTTAGCTCAGAGTAAACACCATTTAGTTAGAATTTAGATAATTTTGTTTGTGCACTGGCAAGTAGGGGGATGCAGGCCATCGTTGTTTTTCCTGTTTATGGTAACACTTTTAGCAGCACGTTTGAAAAAACAAATAAATATGAGGTATATGATTGTAATGCAATTATCAACTAAACAGGGATCAAATTTAGCGAGATTTTAATTTATTAAGTGTCGATTTTAACCAAACTAAAGCCAGAGTCGGTTTAAAGTAAAGCTTTTTGCTAACTTCCAACCGTTATTTACCCTAAAAGCCTTTTATTAAGCTTTGAAAAGGCCATACGAACAGCGAAATATGAAAAACCAAATGGCTGCCATTTTATATAATGATAATTACCTTATTTACCCGCAACCAGGATTATTATAGCGAAATTGTAATTTTGCAAATCTCACAAACATTTTTCACAATTACTTTTTTATCCCATTACACTTTTATATTCCCTTGCGTATATGCCTAAATGGCCCTTGAATCTTGATTCTCGGGAAAATTAAAATTTTACATAATTTGGGAAACTTTTTTAAATTTCTTATTATAAAGGTCCCGTGATACGATACAGTTTAGTTTACAACTTACTGAAAAGCTTTTTGCGACACACCAATTTCTAGTCTCTCTTTTAAAACAAATTTTACTTAAGATCATGTACGGTCGACTAAGAAAGTGGTCTACCAGTTTTGACAAAAGTTTCTGTGACATCTAAATATCCCTAAGTCACTGTCATCATGTTATTGCAAGGGAAAATCGACCTCGTTGTATCATGACGTGCAAATGAACTTCGACCGTAGGGGGGTAGACCATATTTTTGGCCGACTGTACCTATTTAATATTTATAAATTTTTCGAAACTAAAATGGCACGTATAAATTTCTTCATAACAAAATGCGCATCAATTTTCGCGACATAAACATTGTCAAAGGAAACCAAAACGTGATATAATTTCTTATTTTACCGATTCGTTTAAAGACCTTAAATGCTCGGTGGTTTTCCTTATACTTTAATTTTAAACCAGGGTCGTATTAAACGCATCAACAAATATAATTAAAAAGCAACCCTCAATGGATTAGCGATGTGGACCAAAGGACGCCCCGTGGGTTGTTTTAATTTTAATAATAATATATTATGCAAACTACTTTCATCCCCAAGATCGGCAGGTACATTATCGTGTTTCTGTTTAGGCCGAAAATTTAATTTGTAAAGTACTAAAAGGATTAACCAGTTTACTGTCGAATCCATCGAATCATCATTTGGATGCGGTTTTTTTTTTTAATAGAAAACAGGTTTCTTGGCGATGGTTCTTATTCTTAGATATGTTTCATCAAAATTCGTGAAGCCGTTTCAAAGTTATCCGCTCTTTTGTTAGCTGCGGAAGGGATCTTAGACGCATAATGGGCATTGACTTAATGTTGAAACATACGAGTGACATAATTGCGTTCGGGGTTTTTTAAATTATTAATTTATAGTTATTATTTTTTTAGAACAATTTGCTATTACTTGAGATGCAACGTCGTATATATACAAGGTGTCCCAAAACTCAAAGACAACCTGGTACCAGGTGAGAGGTCAAATTATACCAGTTCTGGAAAAGAAAAGGACAACAACCACTTAGTGAAGTGATAATAGAGTCACATAACATTAATTTTAGTACTAGATATTTTATGAAAAAATGTCTATTGTCACTTGACTAAATGTCATTCATCATCATCATCATCCCAGTCTATATACGTCCCACTGCAGGGCACAGACCTCCTCTCAGAATGAGAGGGCTTGGGCCGTAGTTCCTTGCGGGCCCAGTGCGGGTTGGGAACTTCACACACACCATTGAATTTCTTTGCAGCTGTATGCATGTTCCCTCACGATGTTTTCCTTCACCGTAAAGCTCATGGTAAATTACCAATGTAATTTCGCACATAAATTCCGAAAAACTCAAAGGTGCGAACCGGGATTTGAACCCACTACCCTCTGCTTGAGAGCCCATAGGTCAAAACCACGAGGCCACCACGGCCAAATGGCATTTATTTCTTTTTACTATTTTCCAAAACTGTTTTATCTCTCCCGGTACCCGGATTAACGTTGAGTTTTGGAACAACCTGTAAAATTCAATTTTTAGTATCAGCTTTTTGCTGACTGTATTCTTTGTTCATTGTACTTGTTAAATTCGGATATATTTCCCTGAGTAAGGACAAACTTAATATCAGCGGACAACGATCGTATTTGTTGCTTAAAACCTAAGTCCCTTGAGTAAAAACCTCGGTTTTGTGGCCACTCGCCGTTAACGACCACATTAGGTTAATACCGTATTCTTTAACGCCTATGTAAAGCCGAGGGACACCTAACCCAACAAAGCTAGGTCACGGTCATTATAATTTATATTTGAGTACCAAAAAGTCGGAATTAAAGGACAAAAGTGTGGTTCGCTGTTTGCTATTAGTATTTCCTTTTTTGTTTGTGTTGTCAAATTGTTGGGTGTTAGGGGCAAGTCACTACACAGTATAAAACAAAGTCGCTTCCCTCTGTCTGTCCCTATGTATGCTTAGATCTTTAAAACTACGCAACGGATTTTGATGCGGTTTTTTTCAATAAATAGAGTGATTCATTCAAGAGGAAGGTTTACCTATAATTAAAAAAAATATATATATATTAGAGGACAATCTTACACAAATCGACCTAGTCCCAAACTAAGCAAAGCTTGTACTATGGGTACTATACGACGATAAACATACTTATATAGATAAATAAATACTTAAATACATAGAAAACATCCATAACTCAGGAACAAATATTCGTGCTCGTCACACAAATAAATGCCCTGACCGGGATTCGAACCCAGGACCACTTGCTTCGTAGGCAGGGTCACTACCAACTAGGCTAAAGCGGATGTTAATACAAAGTGATTAGGTATTTAAAACTCACGAGAGCCAAAATTAACTTCTCAGCCTTCAAATTATTTTTTATATCTACACCGTGAAATTTTAGTGGTTGTTTTCCCGAAACGAGGTGATTTAGTTTCGATTGTACAATCGATTTATAATTACTATTTTGACTAGAGTCAAAAATCCAATTGTGAAAAACGAAAGTCGAAAATGACCGCAAACCAATAAGTAACGCTTCGTTGGTACAATAGTAGCGTACGATCGTACGATAGGTTAGGTACCAACGAAGCGTTACTATTGGTTTGCGCTCATTTTCGACTTTCGTTTTTCACAATTGGATTTTTGACTCTAGTCAAAATAGTAATTATAAATCGATTGTACAATCGATACTAAATCACCTCGTTTCGGGAAAACAACCACTAAAATTTCACGGTGTATAATATACATGCATAATTTTATTGCACCCGTACGAAGCCGGGCGGGTCGCTAGTTTAATATTATATTAATCCTATACTATCAAACGAGCAATATTTGTACGTTTTAAGATCATTGTACCTACCTTGGGGTGCATGGCTGAACCCGATAAATCTAATTAATTGACCGTTAAAAAAAAGAACATTTAAATTCTAAATTCCTACAATAGGTTAGATCGACTCATCGGGTTTGACAGAGAGGAAAAGAGACATTTATGACGACCTACGAGGGGCGTTCAATATAAAGTGAGAATGAGATGCAAACTCTTTTAATATTACGAAATTAAATACTGGCCGGTAAAGCTAATCTATCTAGCTGATTGCTATGAAAAAAAAACTAACTGTCTTTTGTTTAAAAAAATAAACGGTAATTTCTTTGCAATGCTATTGAGTACGTTAGCGAAAATGGAGAAAATTGAACTGCGCGCCGTTATCAAATACTTGTATATGAAAAATTTTTCTACTGACCAAGTCAATTTGGATTTGCGGGACACTTTAGGGTCTAATGCTCCTCCGTATTCGACAGTCGCACGTTGGTGCGCCGAATTTAGACGTGGAAGAACATCGACAATGGACGACCCCCGCTCCGGACGCCCTACTAAAGCAGTAACTGAAGAAATTGTGAAAAAAGTCGAAAACTCAGTTTTGGCGGATCGTCGTGTCACAGTTCGTTTTATTGCTGAAAATGTAAAGATTTCAACGGGGAGCGTGCATAATATTTTACATGAACGCTTGGGTATGAAAAAGATATCTGCGCGTTGGGTACCAAGAATGCTTACTGACACGCAAAAACAAACTAGACTAGAGATTTGTCAAGAAGCTTTGAACCTGATGCAGCAAGACCGGGAACTTTTTTTGGCGCGATTTATAACAATGGACGAAACATGGCTCCATCATTACGACCCTGAAACGAAACTGCAGTCTATGACATGGAAAAGGCCATCATCTTCAACTTAGAAGAAATTCAAGGTGAGCCCATCTGCCGGTTAGGTCATGGGCTCTGTTTTTTGGGATGGTAAAGGGGTATTAATGATTGAGTATCTCGAGCATGGAGCCACTATTACGGGCACTTTATACGCCAAACAAATAGCAACATTGCGCAATGAGATCCGCGAAAAACGGGGAGGTAAACTCTCGAAAGTTGTGCTGTTCCACCAGGACAATGCCCCGGCACACAAGTCCGCCGTTGCAATGGCTGCAATTCGTGATGCTGGGTTCGATATCCTTAAGCATCCTCCGTATTCACCAGATCTCTCTCCCAGTGATTTCTACCTATTTCCGAGATTGAAACAATACCTGAGAGGCCAGAAATTTGAAGACGACGACGCGGTAGTCGCTGCAGTACAAGATTTTTTAAGTACTCAAGATGAGACCTTTTTTAAAAATGGAATTTTAAGTTTAGAAAAAAGATATACTAAGTGTATTATGCTAAAAGGTGACTATGTCGAAAAATAAAATGACATTTAGTAAAAGTTGTTTATAACATACTCATTCTCACTTTTTATTGAACGCCCCTAGTACCTCTCGAATAAGGGTTTATAAAAACGGTGATAGTCTAGTAGTTTGACTTATGGCCGCTCAAGCAGAGTCTGGGTTCAAATCCTTCCGGATTTCGGAATTTGTGTACGAAATTACATTTGAAATTTACCATAAGCTTTTAAGAGGAAAATATCGTGATGAAACTTGAACTTGTAATGAAACAACTGCGAAGAATCAATCAATAATGTATGTGAAATGCTAATTTTATATTCACATATCTGCCCTGAATAGGGACCAAATAGGGACCTTTTCCTTTTAAAGTCAGATACTTTCACCACTAGGATATCCGACGTTGGCTGCGTATCCACCGGAGCTGTGCGAAGATGCGTTGCGAGGGACAACACACACACAACAAACACACACACACAACAACAAACACTTCATTTACCTATCCTTGCTCAGCTCAGCTCTAGTGGAAACAGCTCAGCGGAGCGAGGTTTTTGTACATACAAAACAAAAGAAGGGAAAGATGTGTGCGAGGAATGTGTGCGAGGAATGTGTTGCGAGGGATGTGTTGCTAGGCTCCCGCCTCACCGCACCCCGCCCGCTTATTTAAAAAGAGCCCGCTACACATCCTCGCTACGCATCCTCCTACCGCTCAGCTACCTCGCACATCTTTGGTGGAAACATTCACACCGTTACACATCCTCGTTACACAGCCTCGCACCGCTTAGCTACCTCGCATATCTCTGGTGGAAACGCAGCCTAATCGTCGGATCGACTGTTTGTACAACTACAACAAAATAATCGAAACCCAGAAAAAGCTTGTAAAGAGGCTTAGTAAAATCTATGTCTCGTAAAACACTAAAACATCTCAAATCAGGCGGCGAGCCGGAAATAAATTTAATTGAGAGTTCAAAGGATTACGTTATCAAAGGGTTTTTGAGGAACGATACAACCAGTGGACCCTTAAAATCTCTCCGTGGTTCCGATAGCATTTAAATTAATTACAACTGAATAATTCGCGTTAGAATTTTTTTAAATGCCCTTATATCTTGCTCTTTCGGTTTTGGTGTCAGGAAAAAGAGTGACTGAAAGAACCTTTTATATCTGTAATGCCAATGACATTATACTCTTCTGTTCTTTAAAAATTGAGATGTAATTAAACAAAGATTTAATTGCGTTTCTCTGTAAAAACGGAAATGTATTTAAATATGTACTACGCAGGTACAAACGTTTAAATAATTTTACTAACGGAATATTCACTCATTTGTAAAAATTAAAGAAACATCATTGAAAGACCTTATTCTGGGTTTCTTTATACATATATTTATTTAATAACCATGATTCTCTCTGTGTACCTGTTTTCTGTATCGCTTACTATTTCTGGTGTACAATAAAGAGTCATTGTATTGTATTGTATTGTATTCTGACTGTAAATTTGACATCTGGGCACTGACCTCGTCTGAGAATGAGTAAACTTGTGTCGTAGTTCCTGACCCATTGCGGATTGGGAACTTCACACACACCGTTGAATTTCTTCACAGTGCGTGCCGAAAGAGTCATATTTAGGTAATCTAATTCCGAAAGCTTCATCTCATCACACATTAAAAACACAGGAGAACATTGTAAATAAACCTGTAACACCTGCAAATCAATTCCATGATGTGTGTGAAGATCCTAATCAGCATTGAACCCGCTTGGGAACTATAACCCAGGCTCTCTCATTCTAAGAGGAGGGCTGTGTAGGATAAACACAGAGTGATTCGGGGCACGTGAGCATGACCTACCGGATTCAGTTAATTACGAGTATAAGCTACTATTTCGTTCCATTATTCACTAATAGTAGATTAACGTTTATTTTCCGTAATTTAGAAGACAAAAAGAATTAATTTATTTTTCAAAGTGCATGGTCACTCTACAATTAAAATAACATTGACATAATTAAAATGTGTGTCAATTCACTTTTTTCCAGCAAATAGATTTTATAGCAAATAGCTGTTGTGGGTGACCTTTATTTTACCCCGGCGCCACACATAGCACAAATGTTTCAACACATATTTGAACACATATTTGATCTATGGTTGATTGTATGGTTGTTCTATTGAACAAATAAGCAAATACCGGTGCTTCACATGTGATCAAATGTGTGTTCAAATATGTGTTGAAACATTTGTGCTATGTGTGGCGCCGGGGTTGAGAGTTAAACAGTCAACTTTTTGAAGTTAAAAAATTAAAAAGGTGTGGTTGTCTTATTTATTTATTATCAATTTATCACACGAGGGAGGCAAACAAGCAAATAGGCCATCAACTTAATGGGAATTGATCACTACCGCCTATATCAACAACTCAAACTCAAATATGATCGTGAACGATCCATCGTTATTTATTGTGGGTGTAGCATTCGTCTGCATCATTTCTCGTAAATCACACATTATACGTCGTCACGTCGTCACATTATCGTTGTCTCTTAGATACAAAATCAATCAGAATAGAGTAGAATCAGATGATTCTACTACGTTTTGAAAACTTGAGACAATTAATGTTAATGTCAAAGCCAGGGCATTGAAGTGTAAATGTTATCAACTCTGAACATGTTGTCGTAAGCCGGGAAACAAGTTGCCGAGTTATGACTAGTTGTAGCCAAAGTGTCGAAACTTAGTTGCTGCCACAGAACTTTTATTGGAAAGCGAGTCTATTTTGGCAACTAGTGGTTGAATGACAGAATAGAAGACGCCGCTGTCGTACATCTTGTAATACAAAATTTTAGTCTTTTACCTTGTTGTTACTAAGTTTTACGAACAGTATTATGGTTTAAGAGAGAGGTGAGATCTATTAATTTACCTAATTTTATCAAGATTTAATTGCAATATGAGTATGACCAAGATACATAGATACTTCGGTCAAAGTTATTTATGACTAGCCTTCCGTCCGTAGTTTCGCCAGCGATAAATTAATTTTCCCGTAGGAAAAGGTATTTTCCCGCGGTAAAAAGTACCTAGGCCTATGTCACTCAGTGTTAATGTAGCTTTCTAACGGCAAAAGAATTTTTGAAATCGGTCCTTTAGTTTTTAAGTTTATTCATTACAATACACAAATACAAATCTTTCCTCTTTATAATATTAGTGTAGATTCACTTTTGACATATCTATACATATAAAACAGTACCGTGACTGACTGACTGACTGACTGACAGACAACGCACAGCCTAAACTACTGGTGCTAGAGACTTGAAATTTGGCATACATGTACCTTGAGTATTGTAGAGGTGCACTAAGGAAGAATTTTTCGAAATTCCCACGGGATAGGGAAATATCTAGACTTTCATTGTTTCTTTGTTTGTAGCGGAATCTCTGAAACCATTGAGCCGATTTTAAAAATTCTTTTACCATTAGAAGTTACACTATCCTAGATTGGCATAGGTTACTTTATATCCGGGAAAATTCAAAATTCCCATGGGATAGAAATAAATTACATCAACTTCGGGGCTGATTTTAAAAATCTTACATATTATGTGATATGACTATCCTCGAATGACATAGGGTACTTTTTCCGGGAAAATACAAAATTCCCGCGGGATGGAAATAAGTAAATTCAACTTCGGCACTGATTTTAAAAATTCTTTCATATGATATGATGTGACTATCAACGATTGACTAGCTACTTTTTCGTTGGGAAAATGCAAAAATCCCGCTCGATAGAAAGTAAATCAATCCAAATTTGGGGCTGATTTTTAAAATTCTTTCACTAATAGTATGCTACAGTATCCCTGATTGACATACCTAGGCTACTTTTCTACGGGAAAATACCAAGTTCCCACGGGATAGAAATAAGTGAATTGAATATAGGGGCTGATTGTAAAAATGATTTCACTAATAAAAAGCTACATTGTCTCTGATTTTCAAAATAGGTCAAAAAGATTTCTATCCCGCGGGAACTTTACTTTGCACTTTCTCGGGATAAAAAAAAGCCTGTTTCAATCAGACACAGGCCTCTTCCCAGAAAGAGTGGACTTGGGCAGTAATTCCCACGCGGGCCCAGTGCAATTCGGGAACTTCACATCCACCATTGAATTTCTTCTCAAGTGTGTGCAGCTTTCCTCGCGATGTTTTCCATCACTATAAAGCTCATGGTAAACTTTAAACGTAATTTAGCACATGAATTCGGAAAAACTCAAAGGTGCAAACCACGTTAATCACCAACCACGGCTTAACGGCTATAGAATTCACTTATTCCTATTCCACGGGAACTTTGCATTTTCCTGGCATTATCCTATGTGTTAATCCATGTAATAAACTACCTGTGTGCCAAATTTCATCCAAACAACTAACGTTATTGTCTTCGCGTACGAAGTCGCGGGCAAAAGCTAGTTTGGACATAATTTTCTTTGGGATATAGACCGTAATTATTACTTAATGCATTTCGAGTGCGCAAAA
Organism: Archips crataeganus; assembly: GCA_947859365.1. Classification (NCBI taxonomy): domain Eukaryota; kingdom Metazoa; phylum Arthropoda; class Insecta; order Lepidoptera; family Tortricidae; genus Archips; species Archips crataeganus. Next base: position 11,232,985 of record OX402064.1, read on the forward strand.
TGATACAGTGAGTAGTGTGATTGAATCGAGTGATAAAGTGAGAACGCATCCAATAGAAGTGAGAGTGCACGCAGGTGACGCGTAAAAATGAGGGTAGATGGTCTACACAACATTAACTTCCACCCACAAATTATTCTGTCTATCCTTAGCATGATGCATGCAACTGTGTCGAAATATGATGGTAGTTGATAGTCTTCCGATCTTGGCCATTTCATCGATTTCCACGTAGTGAAAAGGGTTCAATGAGGAAATGTAGGAAGCTACTCCTCTTATTAATTTTTAGGTATTCTCAGGTGTACCTACTCTTAGTTTATAAGTAAACTGTTACTAACAAAATATGGAACCTGTTTTCTGAAATTAATGATATTTATTTTCATGGTAATTTTACTAGCTGTTGCCCGCGACTCCGTCTGCGAAGAATATACCAGACCAGACTTATCAAACACGGACAATAAATTTCATAAAAATCGGTCTACCCGTTTCGGAGGACCTCGATAACACACACCGTGATACGAGGTTTTTAACCGATTTCAAAAAAAGGAGGAGGTTCTATGTTCGACTAGAGATTACTAATGAATTTGTTGATGTTGAGTTGGTAACGATCGGTGTAGTGTAATGGCAATACTATAGGCATCCAAATACAAAGACCATTTAATTAAACATTTCCACAAATGCATTATCTTTCATTATTTACTCTGTAATTATTTTGTAGCGAGCACAGAGATTAGATACGTTATATCGACATGTTTCACAACATAATTCAATTTTGTAAGGCTTGAGACAGTTGACGTCTGACAATAATTAGATGGGGATCTAGTAGACGAGTTAAGAGACAGACAGACATGTTCGCGTTCACTCCGCTTCTAATGCGTTTCCAAATAGCCAGTGTGGTATGGCTCTAAGTACGAAAATTAATTAATTTTTGACTCTGTGCTAGAATGAACTATTTCCATCACCTTTTCAGTTTTAATGGGTACATTTAGTACAATATCACGAGCGCTATTAATCGACTTGAATCGCTCCGAAGTAGTCCGAATAGCTCCGATTGACCGACCAACCAATCGCCAACCGAATCAAAAAATTAACAGGACACAAAGTATGTTTCTTCTCATAGAAAGTAATCAGTTCTAGGAATGGCGTAGCCATGGTTGACAACCTTTAAAGACGGAAGAGCCCAAGTTACTATTTCCAAAGTTCCCAACTTTTAAAATTTAAAGAGTAACTAACTTCTTTATTACAAGCTATTGCGTGTGACTTCGTCTGAGGAGAATTAGTTTGTTGCTAACGTTACTAAACTATGTAATTTTCCGGGGTATTAAATATCTTACAAAGACAAGATTATAAACTATAATATGTGTACCAAATTTCATCCAAATATGATGGGATGGTGTAACAAACATCCAAACTTTCACATTTGTAATAGGTATTAAGTAGTAGGAGTAGGGTAAATGGCTCAAAGAAATCCGCGCAAGAACTATAAAGTCATCGACATAGCTCGATCGCCAGACTCAAGTGGCATTGGGCAGGGCACATCGCTCGTAGAACTGATAGCCAATGGGGCCAAAAGTATCTGGACGTACACGGACCGGAAGACGCAGTGTAGGGAATACGTTGGATGCAGAAGGCACAGAACTGGTCTGTTTGGCAAACCTTGCGCCTATGTTCAGCTGAGCAGTGGACAGTTTCATCTGAAATGATGACGATGAAATGGCTCAAAGATAGACGCGATTCTCACTCATGGATCGTTCACACGATTTTTAAGGGCCTACCGAGCTTTTCGCGCTAATCGATTTTGGGTGGGCGTGGGGGAGGCACGATGGCTCAAGATAGGTTGGTTGGACTGCGCGTGTTTTTGGGTATTTTCATCTTATTACTACAACAATTACATATTTTAAAAATGTAGCAACACTACGCCCTAGAAAACATTTTGTTTTATTAACATTCAGAAAGTCATGACTTTATTTTTTTTTTTAGAGACGACTTTGGATTTTTTTCTATCGAGCGAACTATAAGTAATCGTGTTTCGATAAACACTTGTCATTAGAGTGAATCCTCAAATATCTTACACATGAATTTCAAGACTACAGCTTTACTTGTAATGATAATGATACAGCACGAGATTAATAAATGAATGCAATAAATGCGCTAAAAACACGGTAGGCCCTTAAGAGTTTTTATAATATTTTCTGTACGGAACTAGAGAGCCGCTATTCGCAATCGAAATATGGAGAGCATTGGCTATTGTCCCGTAAGTTGTCGACTCTGATATACGTAGGCGCTTATCTGCTCTGCTCAGGCAGTTTATAAAAGGGACGACGTGTAAACTCAACCGTACCGATTTACACACGAGAGCCTGACATTAAATATACTACCAAGTGCAAAATTGGAACTTCGTGTCGTGCCCTCCTGCTCACGTTAATAGCATTTAAGAGAAGAGTGAGAGGGGTGGTAGGATACGAACATGAAATTTAGCATTTTGAAATGGTCCTTGTATGAAAAAATGGTAATTTGAGAGCCATTCGTCCGTGCAAAAATAAATGAAAATTCACCTACCCCCTTCTACTTCTTCTTCTGTATCTCTGAAACTAGGTACTACGCCAAACCATCTTCGCTTTCTTCACCCCGTTTAGGGATTAATTTTCAAAAACAATTATCTTAAATAACGTCCTAGCCTAGCCTAGCCTAGTTGGTAGTACCCCGCCTACGAAGCAAGAGGTCCGGTTCGAATCCCGGTAAGGGCATTTATTTGTGTGATGAGCACGAATATTTGTTCCTGAGTTATGGATGTTTTCTATGTATTTAAGTATATATTTATCTATATAAGTATGTTTATCGTCGTCTAGTACCCAATAGTACAAGCCTTGCTTAGTTTGGGACTAGGTCGATTTGTGTAACATTGTTATTTATTTATTTAAATAGTTACAACTTGAAATTTCTCTCCCGCGATTTCGATTTGCTGCAAAAAAGTTCCCTTTACAGTACCTCTTTAGGGGTTGATTTTCAAAAATGATCATCATCATCGTCATCATCCCAGCCTATGTACGTCCCACTGCAGACCACAGGGCCGTAGTTCCCACGCGGGCCCAGTTTGGATTGGGAACTTCACACATTCCATTGAATTTCTTCTCAGGTGTATGCAGGTTCCCTTACGATGTTTCCTTCACCGTAAAGCTCAGGGTAAATTCCAAATGTAATTTCGCATATAAATTCCGTAACACTTAAAGGTGCGAACCTGGTCTCGAACCCATGACGCTCTGCTTGAGAGGCCATATCTCAAACCACACGAAACAAAATGAACTACGCATATAAGTTCTTTTAAAATCATAGTAAGTTTACGTGCACTAACAAACAAGAAATTATACAGAAATCTAATGCTATTGGAAACAAGCCTATTTTATATTCTTCGTGGGGAATCCACGGGCTTATGACAGTAGCGTATGATAGACTCTAAAACTGAAAACTAACAGACAGACGTGCCGCGCCTTAAGTTCAAGGGATCATGCCCTTACCCGCCGCCGCGCCGTTTACTGCAATCCAAATTTACATAGAGCATTCACGCAAATGCATATGGAATTTTGGAATATTTGATCTTATAACAGAGTTTATTTAAATCTCAATGCCAGTGGTAAGTAATCCAGCCAGCGAAAGGATTTTTTATTTTTATTTTATTTCATGTAGCTATCCCGCGGGAACTATGCTACTTTCCGGAATAAAAACTATCCTATGTCCTTTCCCGAGACTCAAACTATCTCTATACCAAATTTTGGCACGACTGACAGACAGACAGACAGACAGACAGACAGACAGACACACATTGGATATATAGACATTACATATATTACATATATATTACATATTACATTTATAGACCCATGCACACTCCGAATAGCCGTCGGTCTCCGGCTTGGTGTTGAGGTTTGCGTGGACCACAGTTGTGCCTCCTGTGGAGCCCCCGTAGATTGCCTCGGCCACCACGGACTTGCTTGCTCCTCGGGTGCCGGCCGCCTGTCCCGCCATGCCGCCCTTAACGACATCCTCAGAAGAGCGCTCGTCAGTGCCAACGTTCCTGCTGCTCTGGAGCCCCAGATCGTACGGAGTGATGGCAAGCGCCCTGACGGGATGTCGTTAATTCCATGGAGGATGGGCCGTGCACTGGTGTGGGACGCCACTTGCGCCGACACCTTGGCAGCGTCCTACCTCCCCACAACGAGCAGACGTGCCGGTGCAGCGGCCGACACCCGAGAACGGCTCAAGGCCATTAAATACGAGTGTCTCGGCGCCCAGTACGAGTTCGTCGCATTCGGTGTCGAGACACTCGGATCGTGGGGCAAGGGCGCACGAGGGCTCTACGGAGCTCTAAGCAAGCGCCTGAGAGAGGCAACAGGTGACCCTCGCGCAGGCAGCTTTCTCGCACAAAGACTTGCTATAGCAATTCAACGTGGGAATGCTGCCTGCGTGATGGGCACCCTACCTAAGGGTCCAAATTTAGATAATAATTTTTAGTTTTTAATTTCTGTTTAGCTATTTTAAGTTAGTTTTAGTTATGTTAATTTTATACTTAGTCCCTGTTTTTATACCTTATTTTATAATAAATAAATGAATGTAGTTAAAATTGCATGCTTAATAAAGCAGAGTATATGGGGCATAAAATAAAATTAACACCTCATTTTACAATACTACATTATTGTGAAGCAATAAATGATTTAAACATTGGATATGGATTTTTCTTCATTGGGACACAAACAGATAAGGTAAACGAAAAGTACCAATGCTCGACACCTCAACGCCCAGTAGATGCACTTTCAGCTCTCTTCTCTATGATATAAGATTGAAGGTGCCATGTATCGGGTTAGTGTCGAGCACAGCGACTTTAACCTTACACATTAATATTACAAAGGCCAGAACAGTTTCCACTTACAGGTAAAAACATATTAGTTCAGAAAGGAGAGATATCTTAATGTAAACATAGAGATATTACAAACATGCATAGGTTACCTATAAAAGACTCTCGTAGATGAAAGGTGAACAGGAAATACACCAATTTAAACAGTCACTGCCGATGCAGGACGAGTACAAAGAGTCATTTGATATTTATTATTAGCTTTCTATTTTAATAACTGTAGAAACGAATGTGCTCCGAGTATTTCATAGCATGTGAGTATTAGTTGAGTTTTTCTTTTTGTAAGTTAGATATCCGGCCCGCCGCTGGTCCTTCGAAATGATTAGTATACGGCCCGCAATAACTATATTTTGGTGATCCAGACGTATAAATTATAGTACATTACTACAGCGGCCGCGAAATAGGGGATTGCCGGCCGAGTAGTTATAGATGGCCGAGTGTTAACGAGGCCATCTAGAGATACGAGGCCGGCAATCCCTGTTCGTGGCCAAGGCTTGTATAGAGTTTTTCTCAAACATGCATCATCATCATCACCACCATCATCACCGCCATCATCATCACCATCACCATCACCATCACCAACAACATCATCAACATCCATCAACATCCATCAACATCCATCAACATCCGTCAACATCCATGAGCAAGAACATCCATCAACATCCATCCATCCATCCATCCATCAACATCCATCAACAACCATCAACATCCATCAACATCCATCAACATCCATCAACATCCATCAACAACCATCAACCAACATCCATCAACATCCATCAACATCCATCAACATCCATCAACATCCATCAACATCCATTAACCAACATCCATCAACCAACATCCATCAACATCCATCAACCAACATCCATCAACATCCATCAACATCCATCAACCAACATCCATCAACATCCATCAACATCCATCAACATCCATCAACATCCATCCATCCATCCATCCATCAACATCCATCCATCCCTCCGTCCGTCCGTCCGTCCGTCCGTCCATCCGTCCGTCCATCCATCCATCCACGTCGACCACGTCGACCTATTAAACGTCATGGTGCTGTGTCACATAAAACAATAGACGATCACTTTGCTGGCCTTGGCCAGCAATGTTGTATGAAATTCCATTATTGACCTCTCGTCTAGCCGCACCTGCAACGTGACAGTTCGTGGCGTATTTTAAGGAACATAACGTCAATATTTCATAGCATGTTTGAGAAAAAATAATTACTACATAATTAAAGGAGCCAGCCTAGCTAGACTAGCTGCGTAGTTCATATGCCACTGGATTAAACGATTTCAAATAAGAAATGTTTAAACTTTAATATGATTAGCCCAATCCGCACTGAGCCCGCGTGGGAACTACGGCCCAAGCTCTCTAATTCTGAGAGGAGGCCTGTGCCCTGCAATGGGACGTATATAGGCTGGGATGATGATGATTAGTTAACGGTTTCAAATCAAAAATTTTGCTGCAATTCTGGCCCGCCTCTGAAATTGCTTAAACTTTCTGGTCTGCCATGAAAGCACTGTTTTACCGATGTATTATACCTTAACCCTTAAATCGATACCGGCAATATATTTGACGTCAAACAGAAACCAAAGCCGATTAAAATTAGCAACATTTACGGTCCAAAAATTCAATGTCTTGACAGAGTTGTCAAATGCTTTAAGGGTTTACATACACGTTACCCGTTAAACACCGAGTAAAGCGCTTCAACTAGAAATATAAAATACGTTCATGTTAGAAAATTTAATAAGCTTCCACGATAACGAGTTTCCGGAATATATTCAAAGGCTAAGTTTGCCGGAGATAGGATATCACCGTACTCTATACACGTGAACGAGGCTGGATTAAAAAGATATTATTTACTGCAGAAAAATATATAATTTTTCTGAAACATGCTATGAAATATTGACGTTATGTTCCTTAAAATACGCCACGAACTGTCACGTTGCAGGTGCGGCTAGACGAGAGGTCAATAATGGAATTTCATACAACATTGCTGGCCAAGGCCAGCAAAGTGATCGTCTATTGTTTTATGTGACACAGCACCATGACGTTTAATAGGTCGACGTGGTCGACGTGGATGGATGGATGGACGGACGGATGGACGGACGGACGGACGGACGGACGGAGGGATGGATGGATGTTGGTTGATGGATGTTGATGGATGTTGATGGATGTTGGTTGATGGATGTTGATGGATGTTGGTTGATGGATGTTGGTTAATGGATGTTGATGGATGTTGATGGATGTTGATGGATGTTGGTTGATGGATGTTGATGTATGTTGATGGATATTGATGGATGTTGTTGTATGTTGATGGATGTTGATGGATGTTGATGGTTGTTGATGGTTGTTGATGGATGTTGATGGATGGATGGATGGATGGATGGATGTAGATGGATGTTCTTGTTCATGGATGTTGACGGATGTTGATCGATGTTGATGGATGTTGATGATGTTGTTGGTGATGGTGATGGTGATGGTGATGGTGATGGTGATGGTGATGATGATGGCGGTGATGATGGTGGTGATGATGATGATGCATGTTTGAGAAAAACTCTATACAAGCCTTGGCCACGAACAGGGATTGCCGGCCTCGTATCTCTAGATGGCCTCGTTAACACTCGGCCATCTATAACTACTCGGCCAGCAATCCCCTATTTCGCGGCCGCTGCAGTAATGTACTATTTCGCTCGTACACAGAATAACTATGAAGTAATAATATATTCCTAGCTTGCTGCAAGTGTAATACACATAAAAAGGTTGACTGGCAGAGATCCCTTCAGGGATAAGTCCGCCTTTGTACTCATCTTTTTTTTTCTGTAACCTTTTTGTTTTCCTTTTGTACAATAAAGAGTATAAACAAACAAACAAACAAAAACTTGAAAAAAAAACTTGAACGTAGAACGGTTAAACGCAAGGTTTTGGTCACAAAATGTACAATGATAAATATTACCTGCTCCAACTCGTTATGTAAGGGAAAAATCCAGGGAAAGCGACCATCCGGAAGAAGGCGTACTTCGTGGCTTAAGAATCTTTGGACGTGGTTCAACCTTAGCACAAGATCCTTGTTCCGAGCTGCTGTGACAAAGATAAGGATAGCACTAATGATAGCCGACCTCCGGTAGGAGATGGCACCTCAAGAAGAAGAAGTATAACGGTTAAATATAAGAGTTCCACTTCACTTTTTTAGATGTACCTATACCTAACGATAAAGAGGCAAGGCAAGGGGGAGGGGAGACGAGGAGAGGGCTTCGTCTTAGGACATGCAATCGTCATAGTAAACATCAGGCACAGGCATCAGGTGAATTGTGGAATCAACTTCTGGCAGCAGTGTTTCCAGACAATATGATATCAGCATGCAAAGCTTGCTAGGAGCAACTTTTTACAGTACAAGTAGATATTTCTATAGGTATTGTAGAAATTAATTTGCAATGTATTTGGCAAAAAATATGTAATGTAGTCATACAGTCAATCATTGCCAGCCCGCGAAGGGCCAATTCAAATGATTGACACTTCTATATTCGGCTTGTTCGGCCTTTTATAAGTGCAGGTTAAACGTTTATCCTAATGTCGTTTCCACCTGCCGAATTCATTAAATAATACCCTCTTCGGAAACCTTCCATTATCCGGGATATATCCAGATTACATGTGCTCGAGATATTTTCACTTTATATGATAATTTTACGCATGCTCTTACCAGGAACCTGTAGTAGCACACCACAGAGTAAAAAGTAGCTTTTTTAAATCCTTAAAATACAGATTGCAAAATTCTTTATGAGTAAGTTTGTACTCTGTGGCTTGTATTTTTGTTAGAGACAGGAAGAAGTTGGTTAATAAAGCAGGTAAAGTTTGCGGAAGGACTTTCTGTGGCTCAGAAAAGAAGACAAGTAACTAAAAGGCAACCTATCTAATAAATGGCTGAAGTCAGTTGATCTTGCTTTGTTATAATGTACTTTGTGTTCTTGTAGATGACACTGAAACTACCACTCATAACATTTTTATTACTACATCGCAATATAGAAAAAGTAAAGTCTGACTGACTGTCACATCAACACACAGCCCAAACTTTTGAACCTAAAGGCCTACTTTTTATACAGTTTCTCCTAACTGACTACCACATCAATCATCCATCATTTCAGCCGAAAGACGTTCACTGCTGAACATAGTCTCCCAAGGTTAGCTAAACAGACTGGTCTTGAGCTATCCGCGTCCAACGCGTTCCCGCAACCTTAACCAGGTCATCGCTGCATCTTGTTGAACGCCTACCAACACTGCGTCTTCCGGTCAGTGGAGGCCATTCGAGAACCTTTTGGCCCCATCGGCCATCAATTCTACGAGCTATGGGCCCTGCTCACTGCCACTTGAGTCTGACTATTCATCGAGCTAGTGGCCGCTAACGATAGGCTTCTGTTGTAAGAAAGCTGCGGGAATTTACAAACGTCTAATCAGAGCAGCACGCGTGAGCTGGGGACTCAGCCCCGAGATCATCCGCACCATTTATACCGCGGCAGTGGAGCCGGTAATACTTTACGCAGCAGCTACGTGGGCCCCGGCAGCAGAAAAACTAGGTGTCCGCAAGAAGCTCAACGTGGTCCAGAGAGGGTATACCGGACGGTGTCTTTAAACTCGGCTCTCCTGCTCACGGGAACGCTCCCTCTAGACCTCCGAATCCGTGAGGCAGCCTCGCTATACGAGGCTAAGAAAGGAGTACCCAGAAGCGAGCTGACAGACAGAGAAGTTGAGCGAATGGCTCCCAAGATAAAAGCCCCGCATCCAAACAATCAGAACTGGAGTTGTCATGCCTGGTAGACGAGGAACAACATGCGTGCCACAGCAACTACGCTGTGCGCATCTATACCGACGGCAGTAAGACTGAGGACAAGGTCGGTGCGGCGCTATCCTTATGGACAGGTGCCGCAGAGACCAAAGCTCTCAAGCTTACCTTATCCTCATACTGCACCGTCTATCAGGCAGAGCTGCTAGCTATTTGCAGAGCAACGGAAGTCGCTTTAAAACATATGCAAAATAGCTTCGGAATTTACAGCGACTCCAGAGCAGCGCTGCAAACCCTAACAGACCGCGGCTCCCCTCATCTCCTGGCAGTCGAAGCCAGGAGTAACATCGGGCGCTGCAGACTCCAAAACAAGGACATATCCTTGTTTTGGATTAAAGCGCATGCTGGACTGGCAGGGAATGAGAGGGCCGACGAGCTTGCCAAGGAGGCGGCTCTTAAGAGCAAAAAGAAACCAGACTACGACCAATGCCCCGTTTCATACGTCAAACGTTGCATTCGTGAGGAGACGGCTGACGAATGGAACAGGAGGTATAAGACGGAGGATATGGCATCGGTCACGAAAATGTTCTTCCCCGACGCATTAATAGCTCAAAAGATAGTAAAGAAAATGAAATTTGACGGACCAACAACACAATTACTCACGGGGCACGGCGGGTTCTCCTCATACTTGAGTAGATTCAAGTGCAAGGACAGCCCATCGTGCCTCTGTGAACCAGATGTGGAAGAATCCGTACTGCACCTAATTTTCGACTGCCCCATTTTTGCCATCGATAGGTATAATCTCGAGCAATTACTCGACATCGAATTAAATGTAGAGAACCTGCCAGTATTAATGAACAGCACAAATAGGGAAATATTCTTAAGTTATGGTATAAAAATTGTAAAAAGAGCTATAATTAGAATTAAAAAGTAGTTTTAAAACATGATAGTAACATACACTGCACTATATGGACAGGCTACCATACTTTAGGTAGATTATTAACTGTACTGATCTGTTTAACATAAAATAATGTCATAACTTCATACCATAAGATTATAAAAACTTACATGACAGGTGTAGGTATGAATGATGAAGGATGAATGAGTGTGAGCTTGAACCCATAAGGGTACAGTAGAAAATATGCTAAAATGTATAAAATGTTTTTAAATAAAGATGAAAAATGGCCTTGTCTCAGACAGAGAAAATATTGTAATGGGCGAAAAAAAAAACGATAGGCTTCATAAGAAAGCTTAAGGTCACTCAGAGGGCGATGGAGAGGGCTATGCTCGGAGTTTCTCCGCCAGTTTGCTTCAGAACGACTAGATTCTGATGGCCTAGTGGTTAGAGAACCTGACTACGAAGCTTGAGGTCCCGGGTTCAATTCCCACGGCAGATATTTGTATGAAAAATAACGAATGTTTGCTCTCGGGTCTTGGGTGTTTGATGTATTTAAGTATGTTTATCCGTTGCTTAGTACCCATAACACAAGCTTTGCTTAGCTTACTTTGGGACTAGGTCAATTGGTGTGAATTGTCCCATGATATTTTATAATTCACGCAAGAACTAAAGTCGAACGAAAGTTAACCCAAAATAAATGCCATTTACTAATTTTATTTCTCATAAAAAAATAAAATATATTTAAGCTAAAACGTGAGTACTTTATGGCTATTTAGCTTAATTCTCCGGATTAGTTCAACCTTGGATTGGACACATCGAAATGTTTCAGCAGATGAAACTGAAAAATACTCCTTATCTCGTTACACGGTTACAGTCTGAAAGGGGACTCACCTCGTATTCCTGTTTTGGCAACTGCATTCAACCGTAAGAATTAAAAGAAAAACTACAATCTAAGCAAACCGGTCCCACTGAAAAACAGCGTGTCGCAGCATTAACTATAAAATATAAAATATAAAAGTACTTTTTATTTGTAACTACCAAATGTATTTTTTTCCTGTGTATCGAACGTATCCGTTATTTGTTAAAGGGTTGCGGAGCCAAAATGGCAAAACGGAACTCTTAAAATTTCATCATGACTGTCTGTCCGCACGTGGCTTATTCATTCATACATAAATATCTGCCCCGACTAAGATTTTAATCCAGAACCTCAAGCTTCTTATAGTTTGATTCTAGGCTGCGGTTAATATACGTCCAGGGGCGTAGCTACCGTCGTATCAGCCGTATCAATGATACGGGGCCCCCGGGCTACAGAGGCCCCTGACGTGTGTAAGCAAAAATTAGTAAAATGTTATCCACAATGTCACTTGTCTCTCTTAATCTCGTGCTTCCGGGAAAAGCCCCTCCAAGGCACGCTACGCTACGTCTGAGTAATTATTGCCCTTTTATTGCACGATTTACTATTGCACGCCTTGATAAATCGTGTGCTGTATACAAATCACATAAAGGCACGAATTATCAAGGCGTGTGCTGGACACACTGAACCGCGGGCCAGGGTGGGACCTTTTCACAACCAATTTCAGGACGATTTCTTTGGCAGATGTATGGAATGTCAACATGACATTTGCAATGAAAAGGGTTCGACATGGTACGTAAGTCAGTTTCTTCGACTGCACATTAACCACACTCATATTCTCTAACCACTACTTTAGACCCGGCGCCTGTTGCATAACAAAGTACAACTTATATTAAAAGCGGAACTCCCTTTCTAGTTAATATATCTGAAGCGAGAGTTCCGCTTGTAATATTAGTTGTACTTTGTTATGCAACAGGCCTAGACTATCCTCGGTAGTCTAATGTAAGGACAGCAACGCAAGTCCCAGAAGCGGGATTACGGACGATCCCAGCATCCACCGCAGAATACAAAGAGGACCGTGATAAATAGTTCATCTTATTCTTCGCACTAAGCGCGGGGGTTACTTTTATGACGTTCTTATTCTATAAGTATTAATAACTAGCATTAAAGGGGCAGACTAAGTGTCATAACAAAGTTTTTATTTTACCTGCCTGTAGTTTTTTGTGCGCTTGAGATGATAGTTCTTTTCTAGCTTTTTAGGGTTCCGTACCCAAAGGATAAAAACGGGACCCTATTACTGAGCCTCCGCTGTCCGCCCGTCTGTCCGTCCGTCTGTCCGTCCGTCCGTCTGTCACCAGGCTGTATCTCATGAACCGTGATAGCTAGACAGTTGAAATTTTCACAGATGATGTATTTCGGTTGCCGCTATAACAACAAATACTAAAAACCAGAATAAAATAAATATTTAAGGGGGCTCTCATACAACAAACGTGATTTTTTTTGCTCGATTTTGCTCGATTTTGATAACGGCAGGCAGACGCTTGAAATATTCACAGAAAAAAATCCTATTAAAATTCAGTGAAGTCCCAAAATCAGTCAGTACTAATGGTTCATGCGTGCAAAACCACAAGTAAGAGGTAGAAACAATATTAAAAATTATACACCGTATGATGATGAAGCTGAAAAACCCCAAAACAGGACCGGATCCCAAAATTAAATGCTTCGATGCATTTTAGTAGACTCGTTTCACTAACCAATGGCCTTGAACACAAACTTTGCAAAAATTACGCATTGGCGTAAAAATATTTACGCTACAGCGCTTCCCTGAAAACAAGTGAAAGTCATGCGTGAATAAGGTGACTGACGCGACTCGGAAAATACTCTCATTGTATCGGTAGTTACCAACTTAACTTGGCCTATCTCCCTTCTAGATGCATTAGAACTGTCGTACAAGTGATAGAATGTCACGGGTCGAATAACACTGGACGCGCTAATATATTGTTTTTGCTATGATATAAACTGTTTTTACCTTATTTTCCATAGAATGGAGATGGATAAACCTCTCTGCGAATAGTAAAGCGGTGTGATTTATTTTTCTTAGGCATTCTCTCAGTTCAGTAAGCCATTGGAGAAAGAAGGGATTTTACTGCGTCGTAGAAAATTTATCAAAGTAAATAGGGCAGATGCCCCAGTTCTGGCCACTTTAAGACTGATTGTCTATTCCAATGTCTATACCTTAGTAAACTCAACTTAAAGTTGAAAATGGCCAAAACCGGCCCAGTGGCCAGAACCGGGGCATCTGCCCTAAATAAATAAATAAATATTAGGGGGACAATCTTACACAAATCGACCTAGTCCCAAACTAAGCAAAGCTTGTACTATGGGTACCAGACAACGATAAACATTACTTATATAGATAAATAAATACTTAAATACATAGAAAACATCCATAACTCAGGAACAAATATTCGTGCTCATCACACAAATAAATGCCCTTACCGGGATTCGAACCCAGGACCTCTTGCTTCGTAGGCAGGGTCACTACCAACTAGGCTAAAGCGGTCGTAAGTAGATATTTGCGTTTGTGTATATTTTTGTAAATAATCGTCGACTTCAACTCCACGTAAATTACTTGAGTTACGGTTGCTTTGAAACAATTTAATTTATTCAACCTTGTTCTTTTGAAAACTTTTAACGAATGTATAATATTTAAATATGAAAAGGTCTGGTAACAATAAGGTTTTTACTTGTGGAAGCCTTAGATCGAAGGTTTAGGAATGTAACGCTTTCCTTTTTTATCGATTTCTACGAGAAGATGCTGTTTTTCAAAGAAACTTTAAGAACATTATACTGCCCTTTTCGTTACTTATGTTTATTGTTTTCTTTAGAATGTAACGCAAAATGAAACGTTGTGAAAAATTTATATTGGAATATTAAATCTATCCCATGAGAGTTGTTTCACGAATATTGTCTTATTTTTGCACGTGATAAACTTTATAATATGCTTGGGTCAATCAACTTTTTTTTGTAAATTTCTATTTACTCCTTTACAAGTAACTCTGTAATCCCTGGTTAGTGAAACCATGATTTTGCAGTAATTAGATAAACTGTTTATCATAGTGCGTATGTGAAAACCAAAAAAAATAAGTATTTCTATGAAAAAATCCGGTCACCCAGGGGAAATACCACTATTTTCATACAAATTTCGGGGACAACATTGTCGCCTGGGTCACCCACGAAAAAGAAGCTAAACAAAATAAAATAAATATGGCAATTACACCATTATTGACTACAAAAATCTAGGGTTTTGAAAAGTATACTTTAAATAAGGAAAAATAATCAGTTTTTTAATTATTTCGGTTTTCATAGAAAGTAGCAGAAAATCGTTTACAAAAAAAAGTTGATTGACCCACTTAGTACCTTCATGTTCACAGCGGTCATACAGATAATTAATTACATCTATAAGTTTCACGTATCTTACTGAGTTTCTTGCCAGATTCTTCTCATCAGGATGTTTCTGCACCGGTAGTAGATATTACGACATTCCATTATAGCCTAATTTGAACACAGCTATTTTGAATTTGACTTTGAATCACAATCAAACCACCAATCAATCATTTATTTGTGATAAAACATACAATACAATACAATACAATGACTCTTTATTGTATACCACAAAATATACAATACAGAAAAACAAGTACATGACAAAAAATAAATAAGGTAAGCAATGGGCGGCCTTATCGCTTCCAAGCGATCTCTTCCAGGCAACCTTTAAAAAAAGAAAGAAAGAAAGCAAGGAATGCATTACAGCAGGTGGTGCAATATAAAATGTAATAAATAATAATAAAAAACAAACATTTTATTAAAACAACTGAAAACATGTAATAATACACATCATAAAACATACATAAATAAGTGATACATAATATACTTGTAAATAAATGGACAACATACTTCAATGCATTCAAAATTATTTTATAATTACAAATGAGATTGACATGAAAAATCATCATAAACTTCGGCATACCCGTATCGGTATACGCGTCCTACTGCCGAGCACATGCCGCCTCTGGGATCAAGCGGGCTTAGACTGTAGTTCCCACGCGGACCAAAGGCGGATCAGTGACATCACACACATCATTAATTTACTAAGCAGTTGTGTAAAGCTCATGGTAAAAAAATAAGTAAGTAATTTCGTACATAAATTTCGACAAACAGAGAAGTGCAAGTATTGGTTCGAATACACTACCTCAGGTGTCTATTATGGTTCTTCAAAAGATATATCCCTGTGATAGATGGACGGACAGCCGAGCCTTAGGTGCAAGCCACACAGAAGAGACGTGGGACGGGCGCGTCGCAGTCCGCGTCGTTTGTCCGCAGGCCGCGTCTCCGCCCCGTCTCTTCTGTATTCTTTGGATCGCGACGCCTCTATACATTTAGTATGAAAACTGATTCAACGGGCGCCGCAACTGCGACGCGCCCCCGTCCCTCGTCTTTATTCAGGCTTATTCAGGCTCCGCTGTCCGGCCGTCTAACACAGGGATATATCTTTTGAAGAACAATAATAGAGACTTGAGGGCTGCAGTAAGCACCAAATACAAACCCCTCAAATCAGCATTTCCAGCAGTTCAAAGCCCGGTAATGCAAGGGTAAAGTTCTACAAATCTTTTAAAATTGATCCCCTTGAGTCTCAGAGGGGCTAAGCAATCAATGTTCCTATCTCACTCGATGTATACCCTACCCGGTACACTTTGACGTCCCCAGTTGCTCTAACTAGGCTCCTGAATTATTCAAGACGCTACCGTGTAACCGTATAATGAAAAGAATTCGACATTTAGAGAACGTACAGTAATGAAGAGTTGAAATGCCTTCGAAATTTGTAAGATTATTTGCGCGCTCTTATTTCCTCTGCTGTTCTTGTGCGAAACGCTTGTAGTAGCGTTTTGAATTAAATTATGTACCTACTACATTTACAACCGGCGAGTCGAATGTAATTATTACAAAGGAATTCAGTGTAAATCGTTCAATAGAAAGATGTGGCCGAGTGGCTAACCAAAGTTTGGGCTAATTTGCGCACATAATTTAAAGACGACGAAATAATTTATGTTTTCCAATAAAAAATTAAATTAAAATTGTCAGTTCGCTACGTCGTCCGCGTCCGCTTATTACGACGTAATATCACCGGACCCTTGGACGTCGTTATAACCGGATTCTACTGTACTTGTTTTTAGCACTCGCATGAACCATTTATTGGACTTATACGGTCCGGTCAACAATTTTAATTGCTGAGCAACTTGCTACTGTTCGTATTTTAGCCGTGTAATGCAAATAGGGTTTAGCCACTTATACTTGTATATCCTGATTAGCATTACACGACTAAAAAGCGAAGAGTGGCAAGGTGCTCAACAATTAAATAAAAGTTGTTGACCGTAATCATAATGTACCTATGTAACAACTGAATTATACACACACAAATAGAAATTGATGTTTATTAATAAACCATATCAGAACTAAGTATAATTAATTTTGTAAAGATATTTAATGACCGCTTTAGCCTAGTTGGTAGTGACCCTGCCTACGAAGCAAGAGGTCCTGGGTTCAAATCCCGGTAAGGGCATTTATTTGTGTGATGAGCACGAATATTTGTTCCTGAGTTATGGATGTTTTCTATGTATTTAAGTATTTATTTATCTATATAAGTATGCTTATCGTCGTCTAGTACCCATAGTACAAGCTTTGCTTAGTTTGGGACTAGGTCGATTTGTGTAAGATTGTCCCCTAATATTTATTTTTATTTTATTTTATATTTGGACGTTTGAATGTTGCAATGTTTGTTAGTAAATCAAGCAATGACGGTTGAACGGATTAGGTGAAACATTGCGTACAAATCGAGTTAGATCTGGATTGAGATATAGGATACTTAATGCCAAAAAACGGGATTTATATATTCACTACCGATCATGATGATGATGGATTTATGCATGTTTCTTTGCCGGATTTTTGCTTTATACAATGAAAGAGATGCAAAAGCTTTACCACAACTGGAAGTCAGCGCAGATGAAAGCGCGAGAAAAAGCTAGTGACTGTAATAAATACTAATTATGATTAAACTAAAGAAAATAACTAGGCGGTGCTATTGTGAATCAGAAGTGTGTTGAAATAAAATACTTTTGATTCTAAACAGCTTTTATTTGTAGTAAATATCCGCTAAATTATTCAGTTAATTTTAAACTTCAACTGACGTCAAGACCAAGAGTCTAATTCCTAGTGCTGTCTATTTTCATTTACTTTCATTGAACATCTGTCGCAGTAACAGTAACGCATATTTAAATATTCAAGAACTTGTCACGAAACTTTGTAACTGTACTCAAAAAAAAAAAATCAAAAATGCTTTATTTCATTCCACACAAACAATAGGTAGGGTGACAAATGGAGAGGCCTCCCAGTAGGCGTTTTACGCCTGTGTTAGGAGGACTCGCTCTTCCTTTAGATTACATAATTGCGTAGACTAAAAAGAAATAAACTAGTTTACCCACTAATGTTAGTTCTTAAAAATTAAGTAATAATAACTTAAGCTTTGTAATAAAGTTCCTGAACAGAAATAATAGAGCAGTTCTACTGTTTCGAGGGCTCAAATTTGGGTTCAATGAATTTAAGAACATTTCTTTATATTTTTTTCTTTCTCTTGTCTTTCGATTATTTTCACTTTGCATGTCTACTAACTAATGTAACCTAGTTGTAAGATATTTTGTCACTAACATTATGGAACCCACTTTCCAAAAAAAAATTTTTTTTTTATTTCATATTATAATTTTTTTCTCTGCACATCCACCGACCAAAGCAAAATCTGAAGCGTACATACACCGTAATTTTAGGGTTCCGTAGCCAAAATGGCAAAAACGGAACCCATATAGTTTTGCCATTCTGTCTGTCCGTCCGTCCGTTAGTCCGTGGGGGTTATTTTTTTTTCGTCCAACCTAACGTACAACGAAGTAAGCGGATGAGTGATGAATGACTAAATATTTTGCGCTTTTCTCGCTCAGTCGCCGCTTGGTAACTAAATGAAACAACTTTGTAATTATTTCCTTCCATTTATCACCGTACAAGCGTCTGCAACTTTGCATTTCAATGACGTAGTTTTAGTGTTTTTCCATTATTGCTTTCACTAAAATGCATACAAAGTAGGGTGGCAGTCGCAGTTATAATGCTAGCAACGTGTACGACGACCTAATGAACGGGTATGTATTACAATACCGAAGTACGAAAGACCGAATGTATTAAAACATCGAATGGGTCAAAAGATCGACACGATTTTTTTCTGAAACCGTTAACTTTTTAAGATTGTTATAAAACAAACCTAACCTAACCTAATGGGTTCTGTATGATGCCGTTTTAATAAATTCTGAGAAGGTTACGGTTTCAGAAAAAAATCGTGTCGGTCTTTTGACCCATTCGATGTTTTAATACATTCGGTCTTTCGTACTTCGGTATTGTAATACATACCCTAATGAACAGTGTCATTGCTTTTAGGGTTCCTTGCCCACTGGGTCCAAACTGAGCCCAATTATTATGCGATAGCTTTCGCTCATCATTCGGTCCTTCTGTATGTCTGACTTTAATTTTCTGTGAGCCAGATCCTAGAACTTGGGAACTTTAGACACACCATTAAATTTCTTCTTACATTGTGCAGCTTTCCCCACTATATTTTTCATCACCGCAAAGCTCATGGAAAATTTAAAATGTAATTTATTTTGTATTTGTATTTACTTTTTTGCTCATAAGTTCCGAGAAACTCGGAGGTGCGAGCCCGTGCTATTTCTCACGTAATAATAATAAAAAAAAACCCTAAAAATAACCCTGGCTTGAACCCACGACCCTCTGATTGTGAGGTGGTAGGTCAAATCAAAATAATACATGAAATAAATGAAATTAATACATAACTTCACACACTATGCAGTAAAGTGCCGAAATATGATGCTCTTTGTGTTCTAGGTGACTTCAACGCAAAAGTGGGGAAAGAGAATGTATATGAGGACGTGATTGGTAAACATTCTCTGCATGAAGATACCAGCGACAATGGAGAACTCTTGTGTAATTTTGCAGTAGCAAATAATCTTTTTATATGTGGTACGAAATTTCCACACAAAAATATACACAAAGGCACCTGGAAGGTTCCCGGCAGGGCTCAATACAATCAAATCGATCATGTGCTATTTAGCAAGCGTAGACTGTCTAACGTTCAAGATGTTAGAGTATACAGAGGTGCCAACTGTGACTCTGACCACTTATTAGTTGTTGCTTCTTTGAAGGAAAAAACTTGTAAAATTCAGAATGCTAAAGGCGAGAAACGTATAAAATGGGACACAGACAAACTAAAGGATATTACTAATGAAACTTTGTACGAAAATGAAGTAGGAAGACAACTTACTAAATATGTCCCGTCCAAAAACATTGATGAGGAGTGGCAGAGTATAAAAACAGCGGTGACGGATCCAGCCAAAAATACTATTGGGGAGGCAAAACGTACAAGAAATATAGAATGGTTCGATGAAGAATATATGCAAGCACTTAATAAAAAGAATGAAATGCGGCTTAGATATCTACAAAGCGACAGTTTAAGAAACGAAGAACTTTATAGGACTGAGAGAAACAAATGTAGGAAATTAGCGAGGCGCAAAAAAAGGGATGCAGAAAGAGAGCGATTTAAGAGAATGGAAGACCTGAGGGTACGTCATTTTACACGCCCCTTTTATAGGGAAATAAACAGCCTTTGTAAGGGATACCAACCCAAAACCAACGCATGCCAAGACAAGTCAGGGAGTCTACTCACGGAAAAGGCAGACGTGCTTAGGAGATGGCGGGAACACTTTAACGAACTCCTAAACATATCAAATGCAGGAACAAATAAAGAATCCATCTTCTTCGACGTTGAGGAAAAGCTAGAACCACCCACGCGAATGGAAGTCCATCTAGCCATTCGTAGTCTGAAAAACAACAAGGCGCCAGGGCTTGATAATATCACCTCAGAGCTGCTCAAAAGAGGAGGAAGCGATATCGTGGAGAGAATGCACGGACTCGTTACTCTGATATGGGAGGAGGAAAGAATCCCCGAGGAGTGGAATTCAGGTATTATTGTACCTATATTCAAGAAAGGAAACAAGAGTATCTGTAGCAATTACAGAGGTATTACAGTCCTCTCAGCGGCTTACAAAGTTTTTTCAGGAGTCATTTATAGGAGGCTCTGTGGTTATGCTGAGGAGATACTGGGAGAGTACCAATGCGGATTTCGACCTAATCGCTCTACTGTGGACCAGATTCACCTCCTGCGGCAAACACTGGAAAAGGCATATGAATACAACATCAACTTGCATCATATGTTTGTGGATTTCAAGCAGGCATTTGACAGTGTGAACCGTACACAAATACTCTCCAGCATGCTACATTTAGGCGTGCCTAGCAAATTGGTTAGGCTTGTCGAAGCAACGTTAAAGCACTCCAAAGCTGTTGTAGGAATACAGAATGACCTGTCCGAGCCTTTTGAAATTCGTTCGGGAGTGAAACAAGGAGACGCACTATCGTCTTTAGTCTTCAATCTGGCACTTGAGGCTGCCACACGTAAATTGAATATCAATGGCCTGATTGACTACAACACCACTCAACTCGCTGCGTATGCTGATGATATTGTCATTACCAGCAGGTCAAAAAACAGGATGGCCGACCACTGTCTAACGCTAGAGACCGAAGCCGCTACTTTTGGACTGCGTGTAAATGCATCCAAGACTGAGTACCTTGCATCAGCTAGACAGCCTGGACAGCCACAAAACATTAACATCGGCAATGAAACCATAAGCGGCGTGAGCAGCTTCAAGTATCTGGGAGCAACAATTACCTCCCAGAATAGATGTGACGAGGAGATTAGGGCACGGATAGTTGCTGGGTACAAAAGCTATTACGCATGTGCCAAACTCCTAAGTTCTAAGCTGCTTAGTGTGAAATCGAAACTCACCATCTATCGCACCATCATCAGGCCTGTTGTGACTTACGCCTGCGAAACCTGGACCTTAACCCAGAGAGACGAACTGAAGCTTGCCGTGTTCGAAAGGAAAGTGTTGAGAAAAATCTATGGTCCCGTGAAAGAGTGTGACGGTATCTATCGTCAACGCATGAACCATGAACTGGACGCACTTATCGGGCACGAGAACATCGTCAGGTTTTGTAAGTTGCAGCGACTGAGGTGGGCGGGTCACCTTGAAAGAATGCCGGACACAAGAGCCGTAAAATTAATAACAAAGTGGGCGCCGCAGCAAAAGAGACCGAGAGGCAGGCCTAAAAAGCGTTGGAGTGATTGTGTGGAAGAAGATCTCAGGAGGATGGGAAAGTTTACCAGCTGGAAGAAGGTTGCCAGGCACCGTGACAACTGGAGGAAAATTGTGGAGGAGGCCAAGACCCACAGAGGGTTGTAGCGCCAGCGGAAGAAGAGACATAAATTTCGAAAAATCTTACTCGAGCCAAATGGGGCGGTTTCGTAAGTCACCAAAATTGTCTCACGAAAAGTGGGAAAATAATGCAGATAGTGCTATTTAAAAATAAGCTAAAGCCTCTTCATAATTACGTAATATTTTGTCCTTCGTGGTTATAGAACCAATACATTAATAGCTGATAGGTTAGGTTAGCAACATGTGGTAATTACTTTGATATACAATGTCCATAATAATACTTATGTAATTAAAAGTGATTGTTTTTAATATCATAAAAATGTCAGTTTCCAAACAACACAAATTGCTTGTGAAACACAAACGGAAATGTCATTAAACAGAGAGATAGTATCTTAAATGTCATGCCTGAGTGAATATGAAATTATTGAAAAACCACACTTATATTGCATACTTCTAGTTCTTATGGTGTGTAGGTAGAGTCAATGTTTGCCTAATTGTTAAGTTGAGGTAACGTGGTGAATGTTAATTTTAGTTGAACTGAACTGAATCGGATGCGACCGTAATAACACGGGTATTTCTGTATTATGCAGTTACACCGTTTCGACATTAGGTTTAATGGAATTGTTAAGCAATTACAGTGTCACTCAGAATCGTGAATAAAAGACATGGTGGCCTAGTGGTTTGACCTATGGCCTCTTAAGCAGAGGGTCGTGGGTTCGCACCTCGGAGTTTTTAAAAAATTACCTCATAAATTACATTTGAAATTTTGTCATGAACTTTACGGTGAAGGAGAACATCATGATGAGGTAACCTGCACATGCCAGTGAAGACATTCAATGGTGTGTGTGAAGTTCCCAATCCGCATTAGGCCCGTGCGATACTACGGCACAAGCCCATTCTAGAGAAGGCCTGTGCCCCTCAGTGGGACGTATATAGGCTGAAATAATGATGACGATGAAATTGGAGACATAAAATAAATATATACTTAAACATATTATTATTTAGAAACTATAACGAACAATAATCATTCGCCAAAACAAAAAAAAACTTGACTTGACGGAGCGACAACCTGAAGCCGTATTGTCTAACGCACGGACGTTGGCTATCTAAAAGAGATGGTAAAAGCGATGGCAAGCGCCCACGCGTTAGAAAATACGGCCTCTGGTTAAGGTTGTGGGAACGCGTTGGATGCGGATGGCGCGTGACCGATCTGTTTGGCGTACCTTGGGGGAGGCCTATGTTCAACAGTGGAAGTCTTTCGGCTGAAATGATATTCATGATGAAAACAAAAAACTTAGCGTGCCTAATATTATTTGCGACGAAATAAAAACCACTCAACAGACCGTTACCGAAACTTGGCACTTGAAATAGATACACATTTTGGCAGCAGAAGGCCAGACTAAACGGAAAAATGGCAAGAGGCGGCGGAAATTGGAATTCCTATTAATAAACACTTTTCTGCATTTATGTAAGTAGAGTTTTGTATTTCAATTTTTTGTCGATGGCAACTGGTTGATTTAGATAAACGATTAGTAGCCAATGACTCCTGACAGCCACGGTTCTGCATAGGTATCGAAAAGTTTTTTTTTTATAAACGTATAATTCTCGGGGTTTATTAAAACGGCCTCGTATAGAACCTAATGGGTTAGGTTAGGTTACTTATCTTCGCAGAACAGATGGCCGTTGGGGCCCAAAAGTCCTCGAATGGAGACCACGGACTAACAAGCGCAGTGTGGGACGTCCACCAACGAGATGGACGGACAATTTGGTGAAGGCCGCAGGTTCAGGGTGGATGCAAGTCGCTTCCAACTGTAATGATTGGGCGTCAATGAGGGAGGCCTATGTCCAGCAGTAGACGTCCTACGGCTCAAATGATGATGATGATGACTTATATCTTCTTCTAATATATAATAATCTCGTGTCTCGGTGTTTGCTATTGAACTTCTCCGAAACGTCATGACGGATTTTTATAAAAAAAAATCTCTATATTTGGTAGGTCTGAGAAGAGGTCGTAGGCTATTTTTTACACCTACCCCTTTTCTTCGCAGACGAAGTCGCGGGCAAAAGCTAGTAATTAATACCTAATAACTAATCTTAAAGATTTTACGGTTTCAGAAAAAAATATTTTCGATGTTATAATAATAACCCATACGAAATTTTAATAATCATCATTATCCCGGCCCATACAATACATATACAGGGTTATTTGTAATTCACTAGCATCCTTTTAACCCTAAACTCCTACCACTTAAACAAATGTTTTTTGTTTTACGGCTTTTGTCATAAGTTAATATTTCGGGGTTTTGGTGACGTTTTGAAAATTTGAGATTACCTCTTATTTTTACGATACTCTGTGTATTTGTATGGGAAAAAAAGTGCTTCATTTTAAAAAGTCGTAAAACAATAAACATTTGTTTGAGTGATAGGAATTCAGGGTTAAGAGGATGCCAGTGAATTAAAAATAACCCTGTATAATGTTCTTCTGTAAGGCACATGCCTCCCTCTCGTAATGAGAGAGCTTGAGCTTTAGTTCCCACGCAGGCCGAATGCGGACTGGGAACTTCACTTATACCATTGATTTTTTCTCAGGTGTGCCCAGGTTTCCTGACAACGTTTTGCTTCAAGTTCATAGTAAATTACAAATTAAATTTTTGTTCATAGATCCCAAGAAACTCGGAGGTGTGAGCCCGTGCTCGAACCCACAACATCTGCTTGAGAAGCCATAGGTCAAACAACTAGGCTACCAAGGTTTTTTTTTAATATTTATACAGTTCAAATATTAACTCTCCTGATGGCACCATTGTGTATTTTGTTTTAAACTAATGAAAGTCAAGTCAAAATAAATCAAGCAACACAAACTTACCGTCAAAGCAGGGGTGGGTGTAATAAAAGTTAATCATCTTTACGGAGACGGTAAGAGGTTTGTTATTATTTAATTAAGACGGAGTGTTGGGCGACAAATTGATTTCAAAACAACGCAATTTGTTTCAGATTTACGCCCAGCCTGTCTTTCGGAATGGAGGCTCGGATCTTAATGGATTTTCGGATGGTTTCGTTTGAAATTGTGTATCGCTGAAGCGTATAAACTATCTTTGTTTCGAAGCGACTGTAGATTTGTTATTTTAATGAGTTGCTTACCTGTTATGACATTATATTCAACCTATAAACGAGTAACTAACTGGAGCTTAAAAACTGAAATTTGACAGATAACTTGAACATAACTACTGAAATTTGACAGATAACTTGAAGATCATAAAAGGGCAGAAAACAAATTTGGTGATACCTATTCTCATGGGATAGAACCAATTTTTATTCTTCAAAAAGAAAAAGAAAAATACATTTTTTAAAGTACGATAAGACAAGGCACAAATATTTAAACAAAAAGGACAATACGAAGGCTAATAAAGTGTGCATTGTAGTTGTAAATTGGACACTGGCTCAGCATAATGCTGAGGTGTTTATAGCACCCCAGCGCTGATTTTTAGTCAGCACCGTCGGTGATACGCTTGATTGCCACACGGGAGATTTGTCATTTTATCTACCTAGGGGAAGAAATTTTCCTGGTTTTTGTACTTGATTTTATTTAAGGAAAGGAGTGCACTGTTCAAAGTGGGTACAGTATACATTTTTTTGTAACCAATCAAAATAAAAAGTACTTATTCTATGTGTCATGCCCAATACCTATGAGATATACCTATTGTAAAGCTTTACTTGTCTGTCATGATGTACCAATAATATAAAGCTTGATATTTTAAGCAAAATAAAACGTGTACCTGCAGAGACTTCTTACACCCAGTTATTTTTCTCCCATGAGACGAAATTGGCATAGTTTTTGTACTCAAATTAATGCCACTTATACTGTTCATGCATGATACAGTACGATATTTTTGTAATAAACAAATTTACTATTAGATATTTTAAGGCGTTGATGGGTTGATAAACTTAAAATTAGTAATATTATACTTTTTGAACCAATGAATCAGAAAGCCACGTCAAGATAATTTTTAAAGAACTTCGTCAGCGAAATTATAAAAATAAAGGATCGAGGAAACGCTGAGCTGTTTGTATTTACGTTCTGTCCGTTGAGGGTAAACGTTTTTGCGCTTTTCCTTGTAGGATAAATAGAATTATCTTCTGTAAATTCACCTTGCTGCCATCTGGACAAACCATTTTATTTCTAGCTTCTGTGCAACAGGATAGCGTAGCCGGGAGTTAAAATTATCATTAGTCTAAGAGTTCAATAAGTAAAAATGGCGACTTTTATTAAGATGAGCGTTTTTATGCAACTGATATTAATCACGTCAGTAGTGTTTTCAACATCAGCTTGTTATGTAAATTATCCGATAACCACTACGACAGAGAAAGCTGTGGAAGTTCAAAAGAAAGGTTGTGACATTTGGTGCAAGTTAAGAAGAATAGTTCTGTATATTGTACAGCAGCTCTTATCTGACGATTAAAAGTCTGTTAGTAGTTAACATTTACAAGCACGGAGATGATCTGCCTTCTTCCTTTGACGACCAGATAGTCTGTAGTTAGTGACTCTGGATTCGAATTCTAGTAGGGACTGAGATTTGTCTGTACCTTAAGGTTGGAATGCTTTGGCCTAAAGGAAAGTAACTTTAGCCCATGTGAAAACCTCGGTTCTCTATCGTTTTCATGAATTACATTTGCTATAAAGTATCGTTTTTTATAATTTTCATTAGTCATAAAGTTATTTATTTCTGATACTGAGTCATGGATGTTATTATGCATACTACTTAGGCCTAATGCGTTAGTTACAGACGAATTATGGCGTATTGCCTGTGCACAACGCATTACGAGGCTGATTAGCCCGATGCGCGAGCGACATGTTCGTCCACAGGCCTGATAAGAGTAGTTTGGGGAGATAAGTACAGAACCATCTTGATGTCGTTTCTGTTTTTTGTCAACAAGTGGCTATGTATAGTTGTATGTACAAATATGTATGTGTACTGTCGACCAAAAAATTCCTTTACCGCCCTAAAACTCAATGTAAGTTGTTCGGCTTAAAACATCAAAGGCCATTTTCACACACAAGTCGATGTGACAATCAGCCTTATTGTTTTGATTTTGATGTAAGAACTGTCACTAAAAATAGTAAATCACTTATACTTGGTCGAGTATACGAGGTAAAAAATGATTATTTTATCTACAGTATACTATACTCACTATCTTGCTTAGTTTGAGGCTAGGTAAATAGGTAAGATGTGAATTGTTCCACATTATTTATTTATTTCTCTATTCTTCTAGTTTCATGAGAAACATTTTGGTAAAACTATACTGAAAATAAATAAGAAGATATAGATGCATAAAGATTACATATGTGTACAAAAGAGTATATTAGTAATATGGCTACTATGTATGGGATGAAAAAAATGTGTATATTGCTGAACTTGAACCACTTCACAACGTATCACATAACACTATTTATTCATAAATAATAAATGTCATGATTTATTACTGTTTTCTTTCTTCTCGATATCTCGAACTCAACCGTAAAAATAACGATGTCTTACGTTATTTCCGTTTACATAAATCAAGGATGGAGAGGCGAATATAAAAATACAATGATGGCGGTGGATATAAATCACCTGGTGGTCAGACTACCATAACATGACAGCTCTGTCTGCTAAACATTGTAGTGTAAGAGCTGGTGACAGGTTGTGGATACACACTAGATATGTCACTTAAATACTTATTCGGTGCTTCAAACAAGAATGGGAAATAACGACTATTTACTGGAAAAACTAACCATGATTGCATATAGGTATCGTAAAAAACCGGCCAAGTGCGCGACGGACTCGGATTATGTATAAAAACGGCAAAAAAATATTTTTAAAGTGAATATATAACTAAATATTCTGTGAATATTTCAAGTGGCTACCTGTTGCCGTTATCAATATCGAGCAAAAACAAGCAAAAAATATCACGATTGTTTCGTCACTTAAATATTTATTTTATCCTGCTTTTTAGTATTTGTTGTTATAGCGGCAACCGAAATACATCATCTGTGAAAATTTCAACTGTCTAGCTATCACGATTAACGAGATACAGCCTGGTGACAGACCGATGAATGGACGGACGGACAGCGAAGTCTCAGTAATAGGGTCCCGTTTTTACCCTTTGGGTACGGAACCCTAAAAATAGGACTACTGATAAGACTAAGATGTGATCTGGTAGTTGCAAGGCGCTGCATCTAATACTCTAGCGTCAAAATGCTGATACATATTAACCCTTTCAACGCTCTGTCATATAATATAGCTCTCACTCATACGCCATGACATCGGAATGTCAAACGCGAAGTTGAACTCTACAGAAATGCACGTAGGTAGATATCGCTCTGCACGCCGTGACTGATATGTCAGTCGTTGGCGTAGAACCTGCGGTGCCGATATATGTGTCGTACCGTCTAGCAATCAGTCAATTAAGACAAGTAGATTAGATACCAGAAACATCTTACGCAGTTACGCGAATTTAAATTTATTACGAAATATAACCTTTCATTTAAGATCTCTGCAACACTAAGTAAACATTAAGTCATTTTAAAGTTAGCATTCGCGATATACTTTACTCAGTATCAATCGAGTAAGTCCTTCTCACTTTAATAGCTAAATATTTAGAAGAAACAAAAGTTAGCAGCGAAGAAGACAAGAAACCTTTGTTCAATAATGTAAAGTTAAGACAGAAAACTTAGTGGCTCAAGTTTTATATTTTATCTAAAAATATCCTTCTACACTGCTGGCCTACTTTGCTTTGCCCTAGGCAACAATGCGGTTTACTTTAGGCTATTTATCTTACACAATTTATCGCTCTGTAGTCGGAACCCGGGGAAGAAGACTAGAGACGTTTTCTCGTTTAAGAAATATGACGTCACAACATTGCTTGGTGCCGCAAACAGCGCACATGTTTTTCCTATTTAAATGAACGTATCAAAATCTATTTCGGATTAAACAAAATAACTATTTTTCGTTTCTATTTTCGGAATATCAAGCAAATCCTAATTGTAGTTCGACCTACAAAAACCATTTACAAAGGGATGATGGCACCCACCAATCAACTAACATTTTTTTTAATGTGATAGAGGAAAAACGAGCAGTTGGGTTACCTAATGGAAAGTAATCGCCGCCACCTGAACATAAGTTAAGTTACAGATGCGGCCCTCTGAGAAAAGAGTAGGCTCAGTGCAGGCAGAATGACAGGCTTGGAATGTAGTTCCCACGAGGATCCAGTGCGGGTTGGGATTTTACACACACCATTTTTTAGGTTTCCTCAATATGTTTTCCTCCACCGTTAAGCTATTTAATAGTAAACTTCTAATGTAATTTCGCACTTAAATTCCGAATAATTCATAGGTGCAAGGCCGAGTTCGAACCCACGACCTTCTGGTTAAGAGGCCATAGGTTAAACAACTAGGCTACGAGTCTTTTAAAAAGTCTAATTGATGGAGTCCATAACTCAAAAAATAATCAAGGATAAATGAGATAAAAAGTCCGTTTAGTTATACGTAGTGATGAAGAGATAAAGAGGACTAAATAATTCATTGATATAACCATTACAACAGAACTCTTAATCATCCAACAACTAAGTTTCGACCATGAAACAATATTCAAAGAAACTACACCCCCGAGTATTTCATGCGTCAAACTACGTAGGTACCTACACGTAATTATTCGTAACCAAGCTTTTATGATAGACCTTCTATTATGTGAAAAAGGTTCAAAGTTAATTGAGGACAGGACAAAATTATTTACGCCACTCCAAGGTCGCGTTTTCCCCAAATAAGGACGAACTTGTTATTACGCTTCGCAGGAAAATGGAGCTTTTTGTGTTCAGTGATACGAAGGCGTTAAAAAAAGTTTTTTTAGTCGTTGCTATTGATGCTGGGACAACGACTAAAAACACTTACTTACTGGCTCTTTTTTAAGGATAAAAAAGTGCCCTGGTGGTAACCTAAGGCCTATCCAGCAAAGGCCCCCGAGAGCAAAACCTGGGTTCGCACCTCTTACTGTTTCTGAATTCCGCGCGACTGTACATTTTAAGTTTACCATGAGTTTTACAGGAACACCTAATTCAATGTTGTGTTGTGTGTAATGTTTCCAGTCCGCACTGGGCCCGCGTGGGAACGACAGCTCAATTCTCAGACTCATTCTGAGAGGAGGCCTGTGCTCTGCAGTGGAATGTATGTTGGCTGGGATGACGATGATAATATAAAAAAAAAGAAGAAGAAGGAGAAGGGTTCTCAATTTGCTTTTTTTTTCATCTGTTATATCGAACTCGGTTATTAATAAACCGGTTTGGACAATTAATTTGTTTTTAAAACGTCTACTTCCTGTTTTGTTTCATTTGAATTTGAAAAGACATAATCTCTAAGAAAATTCTTCGAAGTAGATTTTTTTTGTAAAAAATATAGATTATATTCCATCATCAGTTTTATTTGTTTGGCGAAGGCCAATACAATCGTTCTGAGAGTTTCATACCCGAAGGGTGAGAAGCGGAGCCCTGTTACTGTAACTACGCTGTCCGTCTGTCTGTCTGTCACAGGGTTGTATCTCAAGAGCGTAATAGATAGACAGCTGGAAATTATAATCATAACATGCATTATTATTGCTGCTACAATAAGAAATAATAAAATCAAAATCAAGGCGAGAGAATAAACTATAACTAACATCCACACATCTATCCATCTGTAAAAACTTTCACGTTTATAATATTAGTGGGATGTGGGATTATCACATGCGTTGTAATTCTCTATCCGTATACTTATCATGGCCGTACTTCCCAAAATCCGTATATTCCTTGTCTACGTCATCAAGGGAACCTTTGCGATTCAGCTCTATAATAGGGTCAAGGGGTTGAGCTGGTCGATGATGAATCAGTAAGGACTTTTCTATTTTTATGCTTAGAAGGTATATTCTAACGTTACGCCAAAAAACATTGTAGATATACGTTTTTTACAAACGTTATTTAGGTTAAGTAAGTGCTTTACCATTTTTAAACAGTTCCTATACTTATCAAAAAGTTGATTTGTGAGTGAAAATACCCTTTTATATTTTATACTCAACTGACATTGAATCTTAACGTGGTTAAGGAATTTCTTTGTCGAATATACACTCGCCATAATAAACTTCCGAACTGTTTATGTGCTCAAAAATATGTATGTAGTGACACACGTTAAGACACATGAACAAAGGCGAACTTATCCCTTAGGGTGTTGCTTAAAAATGAACTTTCAAAAAGTCATTGTCTCACCCTGCCATTAGGTTCTAGTACCCCGCTTAACGGATGCTAGTTTTTTTATTTTTTTTTAAATGAATTTTAGGGGTCGCTACCGCTTGATAAAGTTTTGGAAAAAACATTATGCTACATTTACACGCTTGCCGAGGCTTGGCAAGCGTGTACAAGCTACAAGCCTTTACAAACGCTTGGACGCCATTTACACGCTTGCGATTGGGTTAGTGTGCTCCGGACAAGCAAACATGGCAGACGTGGACTTTGAAGTTGTGTCGGCTATTGCGTTTAGTTTAACATATTTTTATTTAAAATATAAACAAAAACAAAGAAAGCGAAAAGTTCGGCAGAAAAGGTGGTGGATGTTAAAAATCCAAAAAAATAAAATAAAAGTTCTTTAACTGGCTTTTTTAATTCGTGACTAACTCGAGACCAAGCGTCTGCCACTTTCTTTTTATCTTTGTGGTTTACATCCTTCGGGTTCCATATGCACGGTTCGCTTTGATATGCCTAGAGAAAGGCCATAGTTTCATCGTTTGACCAACTCATGGTCGAGACGCGATCAAGGTACAGCACAAATAGGTACGTCCGTCCAGCGCGAGCTCGTGAGCGACACTAAACACGCGCCAACGTGTAAACACGTCGCAAGCGCTTGCCGCAAGCTTCCTTTGATCTGTCTTCAAAAACCGACACTAGCCCGGATCGCGGCAAGCTCACGCAAGCCAAGCCAAACACCCCCGTTCACACGCTTGTGTTTGTCGAAGCTTGCCGAGGTTTGCCAAGCGTGTAAACGTACCATTATACAACACGTGCTTGACTGACAGCCACCATTCGAATGCTCGGGAATCCCCGTTGCTCGATACACATTGTTGCTCGATACACATTATCAGTGAGAAAGAGTTAGACCACTTTGTGACCAGCAATACGATGCAATTTTTTAAAGTCATGGGTATCCCGACCAGCTTCTTGCTTAAAAACATAGAACTTTGGTCAGATGACCCGGAATATAAAGCTGCCAAAGATATAGTCAATGAGGGTTTTCTATGAGAGGCTATTTGGCGCCACCATCCCCATCCAACGCCATCTAGCGATATTCCACCTGTCAGAAAACCCTCATTCAATGAGAGTCGTCAATGATATACTTAGCAGAAAGGGGCGTGGCATTAATTGAGGAATTCAACAAGTTAATTACGGTGAATGAAGAACAAAAACAATAGCTTTTGTTGGTTGTGAAAGACTTTGAAAGAAATACCCTAATGCGAAAAAAATCTACTTTAGTGTCATAAAAACAATAATTTTAATTTACTTTTGTTTTATTTTTACTATTTTATTTGATTTTAATAAAAATGTTTGTAATTTATAATTGTTTCTTTGAACTTGTTTCTCCAAAATTTTGACAGCTGGTAGCGACCCCTCAAATTAGTTTGAAAAAAAAAGAAAAAACTAGCATCTGTTAATAGGGGTAGTAGAACAAAATGGAGGGGTGAGACTACAAGATTTCAGGTTTTTTGTTTTTTGCTATTTAAGCAACACCCTATTATGCCTTAAGCGATATCTACCAGTCAACCTTTGAACACGCACTGACGCGTTTTTGAACACTAGCGTATTGTCAAAAAAGACAGTGTTCAAATATTTAAGAGTACCTAGACAGCGACTGTACATTGTTTGTACAATGTACCTTGTGGTAGACGGAGAATGAAAAGAGAACCTCTGGTCAAAAGCAAAGCAACACATTGCGTAACTAATAGCAACTTCGAATGCGACCTTTTCCTCAACCATATCATACCAGTAACCTTTAAACACATGATTTATTACCACAAAGTAAAACAACTAAAGAAACCGAAAATTACGTAAACAGAAAAACTTTAGTTACGCCAACTCGACACCTGTGGCACTTGTACTTTGTTTCTTTTCCGTGGAACGCGCTACGTCTTATCAAGGAACAATGCTACATTGTTTTCCAAAACCTTATGGTATATAAAACATGCGTTTTGTTTCCCCAACAACACATTTCAGGGAAAGCAGATTTTCTAAACTCGGAACTCAGTCTGTGTTCTAGCCCGTACAACGATGCTTTGAAAACCGAGTGACAATCTAACTTTAAGCGAAATGGAAAGTAAGTTTTACAATTAGCAAAGTTTAATACGAAATGTTTCTAATGATGTTAACGCTTAACGGTGCAGCGAAAGATCACAAAAGAAATCTTTTCCACAAACCAAGAAGCACGGAAGCAACAAAGGATCTTTTTTATGTTTTAATGGAACTTCTGATTAATTCTTTTGTAGTATAAGAAAGTTTTTACAGGGTTTTGGGAAGTCCATTTCTGTTATGCTCGTGGGTGACTTCGGTCTAATCATTTTAAATGGCAATTCGCAGAGGAGTCCATTATGGATTACGACTGTTCTGAAGTTGGGACTTTTTTGGTAGTTTTCGCGGGAGTGTTTAGGGTAAAACATTATTAAATAGGCATCTTTTGAACTCGTAAGTCCCTTCTTTTGTAACCTTTATCTACACACTGCTGAGTATAGGTCCCTTCCAATTTTCCTCCATGTTGTACGGTCGCGTACTACTTTCGGCATCCAATCTCTCCCCGCCATTTGTGACAAATCGGTAGTCCATCTCTCGGGCTAGCTTCTCACGTTTCTGCCCCCGGTCCATAGTCTCCACTCCAGCACTTTCCTTCCCCATCTTCCGACAGACCTGCGACATAAATATGCCACATGTCCTGTACACTTCCATTTTCTTTTGATTATTGTTTCCGCTACGTCGGTTAGACCTATTCTTCTACGAATTTTGGTAATGTAAGTCTCAGCATAATTTATTAAATACAAATCAATTACAAGAATATGCCTATTATACTACGTGGAGTATAAATTTTTAAACGAAATAAGGACTCTAATTATATTGATATAATTTTCAAAATCATATAACTGGGAATTTTTGGCGCGATGTGCAGTATTTGTTAAGACTTACGAGGTAAAACAGATTTCTATTTTAGACGTCTTGATAAATGCTTTATAAATTCAGGCTGCCTGGATTTCTAACGAAATTATTAGATGCCTGAAGGCATTAGTTTGCAGATTTCTATGATTAAAATGAAATTGATTTGCTTCTCCACAAAGAAGTATTATTCTTAGCGGTGGTGGATTTGGTTGCGGGTTTAACTAGGTATTATATTTTTGTATTCGTGTGATGATGATGTTGATGTGTCCCTGTTATCTCTGATTAGGGAAATAGGGCACGCAGAAGAGATTTCCATACACGTAACAGTAGTAGTAGATGTAGTATATTTTAATAAATACTAAAGTGTGCTAGGTGACGGCCACTTCTGTAATTGCGGTACGAAATTATCCCCAGATCTTTTTGTGACAAATGTGCAGAGTGGCGGCCATTGAGCCTGGTAGGGATAGACGTGCATGACAATGTGTATATTTAGTCTGTGTCTCGGTGTGTGTGTATTCTATGAGCTAATAAACTATTCCTATTCTTATTTTATAAGCTGAGGGCGAACAGTTTATCCATTTTGTTTTAACAATATCTAAAAACCATTTCAGAAATAGTCTTCGCTTTATTATTGTTAGCGTTAACAGTAAAAGCTTTCAAGTTCTTTTCATCTGCCATGGATTCGGAGCCATCTTTATCAATATTGTACGCTCATGACAAGAACAGTGATAAAGCAACACAAGACTGCCTTGTGGAAATGTACCCCAGAAATCTCTATAAGTATCCTTTACACGTGGACAGAAACGACGTCCCTTGCATAATACACTGTGTTTTGAAGAAGTTCAGAATCATGTCGAACGACGGAGTGATAAACATTAGGAACTACTATAAGCGAGTGGCTGCGATACACCGGTACGATCCAAGGATATTAATATCGGACGTTGGAGAGACGTGTGCGCAGAACATTAACGGGATGAATTTGGACCATGATGTTTGCAAGAAAGCGAAAGTGTTCAATGACTGCACGCAGTTATATGCTATTTCTTTTACTAATGCAGAGGATGACTGAATACGAGTGACTTTTGTATATTTTATACTTTTTTTAAATAAAATGTTAGTGTACTTATTGTTTTATTTAAAAAAAAATAACGTCAGTTATTTTGTTACTAGAAATACCCTTGGTGTTTGATTTAATTTCGCACGTTTAAGTTAGTAATTCGCGCTTTCTCAATATTTGTGCACCTCGTCTAACTAACGCGCCGCTTAATTTTCTTGAGCGCACAAATCTGGTGAATGACCGCCTGACATTTTCCAGATTAGTGCTTTCAGTGCAATTAACGCGACGCTTATTTTTAACAAAAGTGACGTATCTACTATCCGTATCTTATTGACTTTTATCATAATAAATTGGCTTGGTATGTAGACGGTAATCAAATACGCTACTAAAAAGCTAAGTCTAGAACCCAATCAGAATTAGACATTGTTGTGATGTTCATTAATATCACTACATTACATCACCGCTGCACCGATCATAGCTAACTTATGTAAAGTAATTGTATAAATTTTGGGGCGCTGACTAGATTTTTTGGTAAAATTATTGGCTTTCCATTGTTGTCTTCATTAGCCAAAAAACTTGTGCTAGATATATTTGCAAACTGTACCGAGTGACATAAATATCAAACGAGGGTTATTTTTTTTTAATTGTGTAATAAATAGTGTTAAAGATATAAGCAAAACAGATGAAATTTTACCATTTCCCATCCCGTTCTCTTCCCCTTATCATCGAAACTAAAACGACTGAAATAAAAAAATGAAAAAATCTAAATTATAGGAACACAACACAAAAGTCTTAAAATCCCAGAGCTTACTTACCTTTATGGTACTCTTAGTTTAATATAGTAAATTAATAATGTATGTTTTATGACATGCAAATAAATGAAATGATGTCGAAACGCTCAGTGCACTACCCCGCCCTGCTGGTCGCATTTGCCTGTTTTTTTAACTCGTGGGAAATGCAATTCGAGATGCGTTTTGTATCTCGTATCCAGGCCAAATAGGTGGTTATTTAGGGCTCTACCAAAATTAACTACAAAATAAAGTACTACAACACTGTCTGTCCTCTTACAGTCAATCCAGTGGCATAATACCGTAAGAACTTGAGCCCCTTCGGGTTCTAGTTGCCTAATTTCTTTAATTGAGGTCTGTGCTAGCAGTTAAAACAAAGCTGGCTTACACTAACTGTGAAATGTTGCGTCCAAACGTCCAAACAGATACCTAACTCACGCTCCTCTCACTCTTCGAAGTCATTATCATCATTTCTGCTGAACATAAGCCTTGTCCAACAGACCGTTCCTGCGGCATCCGCATCCAACGCGTGTCCGCAACTTTAACCAGGTCGTAGCTTCATGACTGGTTAGATCAATTTACTAAAATCGTTAAGTTTAATCGACACAGAAACATAGGTAGGTTTGTGTTATGTTAAGTTTGCATCGGCCTGAAGGGCCAAAAGCCTACAGAAGAACACTGTTTCTGTGTCAATTGGCTAAGTAAAGTTTTCTGAAGAGGTGCTAATTATATTTTTTTTCGACAGTCGGCGTTCTGGAGATCGAGAAACTGCAGCTGTTTTATTTTTATCTCCTGTTGTTTACTGGAAATATTTTTTTAAGTGTTCGAGATGACATTTGTGAGATTTTACGGCTGACAAGCGGTTCGTGCTCAGTACTAAGAAGAAATAGAAAAAAAAACGAAGTCAACTGTCAGTTCTGTCAATGTCAAGTCGTTTGCGTTTCGTTTGCTTTGCGTTTTGATGTGCTCAGTGTGATTTTCGGACTATTTTTATCGACCTCCGCATAAAATCCGGACTTTCAATTTTACCGCATTTCTCCACGACCTATGCACGTTAATTGGATCACGATTGAATACTTTCGATCACTATTTTGGAACTGCTCCTTGGACAACGCAAAGCAAACGAAACGCAAACGGTTATATTTCATTTGACATTGACAGAAGCGACAGTTGACTTCGGTTTTTTTTTTTGTATTTCTTCTTAGTACTGAGCACGAACCGCTTGTCAGCCGTAAAATCTCACAAATGTCATCTCGAACACTTAAAAAAATATTTCCAATAAATAAAAAGAGATAAAAATAAAACTTCTGCAAATTCTTAGTGTTGATGTCGACCACTGTCGAAAAAAAAAATATTAGCACCTCTTCAAAAAACTTTACTTAGCCAATTCAAATTAAGACAAAAACGCTACTGTGAAAATAAGCTTAAGTAAAAAACTATAGTGAGATAAAAAGCATTTGGGAAAAAATTGGAATGGAAATTTTGCTCCAGAAAATAACGATTTTGGTAAATTATTGATCTAACCAGTCCATCCTGTTGAGGCCTACCTATACTGCATGGTCTGGGCCGCGGACGCTACTTATACGGGAACCTTTTGGCCCCATCGGCCATCAGTAAAGTTCTACGTGCGATGTACCCTGCCGACTACCCCTTGAGTCTGACGACCTGACTCCGAGATGCCAAACGAAAATATGCACCCCACGCTGAAAATTGAAAACATCTTCTCTCTCTTTCAGCGTTATTCTTCCTCCTTTTCCTGCTTGGCTGCTCCTACGCGCGTATCTCAGTGATGTACGCGCACGACAAACTGAGCGACATCGTGGCGGAAGCGTGCCTCAACGAAATGTACCCGAAGACGAAGAGACTCGAGCTCCAAGAGTCGGACGAACAGTGCATAATATTCTGCGTGCTCAAGAAATTCGGCATTATGAATGCCAATGGAGTTTTCAATTTGGATATTTATAAGTAAGGAGAAACTTCCTACTAGTTATAGTAGGATTAACATTATACAATCGAAAGTTTATGAGTATGTGCGTGCATGCGTGCGTGCCCATGTGTGTGTGTGTGTGTGTGTGTGTGTGTGTGTGTGTGTGTGTGTGTGTGTGTGTGTGTGTGTGTGTGTGTGTGTGTTTGCACAATAAAACGCCTGGACGCCTGTGTAATCAAGTTCTAGCTCCTATTTCACAAACGAGACATTTTATTGATATGTGTGACAAGTGACATAATATGACCATTTTGAAAATTATTTTTCATTTTAATGCCTCTAAAAATGTCAGTCATTTGTTACATTTGTATTTTCTAGATTTATTGACAAGTATTGTGATAATTTATTTTTTCCAGTTTAGTTTATTTATTCACTCAACATAACAGTTACACTATATAAATATAAATGCATTAAAGTCAGAATATAAGAATTTATGTTGACTATTCGACATGTTTGTAGATTTCTCGGTAAATCTTGACATGAGATTGATGCTGTATTAATCACACTATCTCAAAACTTTAGTCATAATAGCCAAGCGCACCAATGCCATGTTTGAGTCTGCTCGGCCAGAATTCCCAGAAACATCCTACATACATGTTCAAGGTGGCTGTTTGGACCAACGTCCCCCTCGCAGCGCTATTCTCGACATTGCCACTAACAAGTATTGGACATCATCTGTATGTATAGGTTGCATGGTATGGGATTTCGCTAACAGCATACTAATACTGCTTGTTGCTGTTTGAATCTTGGTTTCAAGAGAGGCGTTCATGATCTCTTTCTACGGAGGAAATAAAATTACCACGAAAATGAGCTCTGGTCGAGTTCGAAACGCGTCAGTGTAGCTTGGTGGTGGTGATAGTTGGGTTTGTGTGATTTGTGTGTGTTCGTACAGTGTGGGGGTGAAGGGTCTGCATGAACACGCATTTCTTACATAAATGTGACTATCGTAAGGTCGCGGGTGAGCAAAGTAATTGTTTCAGTTCAATTGAAATTGTGTGCTCATTAAGTAATTATGCCTACAGGTTATAAGGGAGGTAATTATCGTTTATCTACGAGATATAAACTACACATAACAGAGTTACATTTTATTCACACGTGGGTTTTAATGTTGTCGTTAAAAACAATAATGTCTCGTGCACCTGAACGATAAAGATACTTAATTGTGATAAGAATATTCATCATATATTATTGACACCCACGTCATCCGACCGCTTGCTAACAAAATGGGTACTTACTATACATAGAAATATACAGCGTGGGTAGGGTACGTCAAATGCTCCAGAATCATAAAGATATCTGAGCTCTTCAGAAGTAAATATAAGCCTGAATTATGCTTATAAGCCTGAAGCCTCATCGGAAATTTACACTTTCTTTTTTTCATACAAAAAAAATCAAACTTCAAAATAACATGGACTTAGAACGAGCTGGCAACGCAGTCTAAATTGTTATCAAGCCGTTTCGGAGGAGTTCGATAACAAACACCGTGACACGAGATTTTTATATATTAGAAGATGAGGATGATGATGTGGTGATGTTTGTTACTCTTTCACGCCAAAACGGTTAGTCGGGTTCTGATGAAAATTGGCACACAGATAGTTTACAACCTGAATTAACATATTTTATCCCGGAACATTGCATAGTTCCCGCGGGTCAGCGATAAACGAATTCTACGCAGACGGAGTCGCGGGCAACAGCTAGTATTAAATATCTCCCAAGCTAAGCACAATCAACCTAACTTTATAGTTCTTTGGCTTGGACTAACCAGAGGAATCTATGTTTTAAATCTGTCGCGCCACGGTGTACGAAACCTTAAGTATGTATACCAATTTAGATGTAAATCTACACCTTTC
Organism: Archips crataeganus; assembly: GCA_947859365.1. NCBI lineage: Eukaryota > Metazoa > Arthropoda > Insecta > Lepidoptera > Tortricidae > Archips > Archips crataeganus. Next base: position 11,272,729 of record OX402064.1, read on the forward strand.
AAGCAAGTGGGCGACTGATCGAATGTGGATGGACTTAAAGTATTATTAAACTGAAATTTTCTTTCTCAAAATTATTTTAAGTTATATCTACGATGTAAAATTTAAAAACTTAAAAAATTAAACACTTCACAAACTTCACAGACTTTCTGGTCGGAGAGACACCCTTAACAGGCATTTTTTTTTTTAGAAAACGAGTTCAAGTAGCCAACCAGTTGGATCGGGTGAACATGGTCCGCGATTTCGGCAGTACATGTATGGAGAATGCCGAAGCCACGCAAAACAAGCAAGACGTCTGCAGGAAGGCTAAAGTCTTCAACGACTGTACGCATTTGTATAGGATTCTATTGAGGAAATAAAGCAGAAAACATGAGATTAGTTTTAATAAGTTTACATACCCCTTTTAAAAACTGAGCCAACACGAGTCGGATTCACGCACGGGCCAATTTAAAATACAGCAAAAAGTTTTCAAAATGCTTTATACTGGATCGTGTAAAAAAGGTCTATTATTTAACAGAGAAAGACAAAAACATTAATATAAATAATATCCTTTTATAGTTTCTTTAACTTGTTACTACATGTTCTCTAAAACCCCGAGGGAATTCATAAGGCACAGGGCTCCCAAAATAGAACTTTTAAAAATATCCAAAGTTCGACGGGTCAGAATTTTTTCGTTTTTTCGCAGTTTTTATTCGCCTAGGGGCCTCCACTTGTTCATAACCCAAAGGCCTCCAGACCTCTTCTTAATACGGCCCTGCATCTGATATTACACAATGTCAGAGCTTTAAAGCCCAAATGCTGAAAATTCATCCTCGCGAAAAAGGAATTCTCACTGTATTTCAAGTTGAGCGAATTTACGACGATACATCAAAAGAGAAGGAATCACAATCAATACCAATACGTCTAATAAAATCACTGAATCTTGCACGTTAAGGAATTCTGCGTGGATTTTAGCCTAACGTTACGTTTTTGATGTTCACTTAACTTCACTTCGGCTTGCTAGACCCAGGCGGGCAGAATATGAGGGGTTGGGCTGGTTCTTGTGATAGTCTATGGTGGGTCGAATTAGTTGTCTCGCTCGCTCTTAGCGGTCTCCCTCTGACTCAAGATGGCATAAATTAAGTTGTGACTTGTTGTTCTAAAGCGAATAAATCCATTAATTAATTGGGAGATTTTATTTGTAAGACATTACAGTTCTCACGCTGCCCCAGTGCGAATTGAGACCTTCACACACGCTATTGAATGGCTTTGGAGGCGTGTGCTCACGATGTTTCCCTACACCGGAAAGGTCGTGATAAATTTCAATTTAATACTTTCCACGTGAATTGTGAAAACTCAGAGGTGCGAGCTCGGGTTTGAACTCACTGTCCTCTGCTTGAGAAGCCATTCGGTCAATCCAGTTAGCTACTACAGCTTTATTCGCAATGTATTTAACACAACGTGCTATGAACTATAAAAATAAAAAAAATAGTAAAAATTTAATTGACTCCAAAACCTAAAATAACTTTTTTCTGGTTTGTTTGAAGTCCGTGTCTCAGCACGAATCAGCAGAAGTAATAAATAAATAAAAAATAATAAATAAAAATTGTTTATTTTCAGGCAACATAGCCCATAGTACATAATTAATAGGAACATTTGCTTAGCCTATATTAGTAAGTATATAGTATAAAATAAAAACATGTCACATTATTAATCAATTAATTAACAATGCACTCAAATAACTATCACAGATGTCGACCAACAATTAATTCATTTAAATTTAGGATACATTAATATTTAATTAACAATTATATAGCTATTAAAAATGTCACGAGTTCGACAAAATTATATTTAAAAACACTAATAATTAAACAATAATTTAATAATCAGTCAGATAATTAATTAACTCTTAGTCCACATGCAATCCCACCCATGTTTTCAGGATGGAACAATCTAGTTTGTCAGCAATGACCTTCAGGATGATATTGCCACTGCTCCGCACCCGCCCCAATAGGGATGCGACGCGCTTCCTCCTGATGGCATAGAAGTCATCAGTGTGGTGTTCAGCAAACATCCCAGAAGCGCTACAAAACCGCGGCAGTCGCAACAACATCCTGAAGGCATTATTGTACTGTATACGGAGGGCGTTGTAAGCTTTTTGGGTAAAGTTAACCCATAGACTGCTTGTATAAAATACTTGGCAAAAGGCCTTGAACAGAGTTATCTTGACTTGCTTAGAACAATGAGCAAATCTACGAGCTAACATATTACCCCTCACTGCCATCGCCCTCCGCTCCCGGTCAATATCCCGGTCATCCTTTAGATCTGCGGTGACAATATGTCCCAAATACTTAAATTGAGTTACCATGTTAAGTAAGACACCCCCAGAGTACTAAAAGCCCAATAAATACCCAACCGACTTGAAACAGTTTAAAAGGAAAACATTTTAGTGTTTTTTTGGAGTCGCTTCAATTATATTGCGTTAATTAATGTACGAGACCTTAATTTTCCTTAACAAAAAGTATCTTTTGAAATTCATTGTTTTTTTTCTCTTAATTACTAAGGCTTTGCGATCCTATAATATAGATTTTTCACTTCTCATGCTCTAAAAGTAGGTCAATATAGCCTTACGAGGCGGGAGTAAAGTGAGTGCTTTAGTCCACAGGGAGTAAAAGTAATTAATTTTTTAATTAATTTCGAGTGACTTAGATAAACTCAAACAGCCAGTACTTGCTTAGTGGCAAAACAAAATATATATAAAAAATAAGATTGTGTAGACCATTTTCATGACGAAAATGTTACGTTCTTAGTCTAGTGGTCTTAGTTCTATGCTTTTTCCGCATATAAGGTGGCGCCATACTATTTTTTCCAGTTTGTGTGTGTATGGACCATTTCGCCGATGCGATTTTGTTATATCTGTGTCTGGTTGGAAAAAAATACTTACCGCGAAAACTTTGAAATTGTTGTAGAGCGTAAATCGTAAACGTTTAAAATAAATTGATTATTCTCACAATGTCGTCAAGTAATAGTGAAAATTATGATGTCGAGCAAATAGCAAAAGACAATTGATAATCTTTTGCCGCCGAAATCTAGAAAGATTTATTTAAATACCTATGAAAGTTGTATGCACTGGAGGAATAAGAAACGCATTAATTCTTTCACAGAAAGCGTTTTTTTAGCATAATTTGTCGAGATGTCTAAAAAATATCAAACGTCAAAATTGTGGAGTATTTATTCAATGTTAAAAATGACAGTAAAAATTAAACACGAAGTGCAAGTGAAAACATATACAAATTTGACTGCATTGCTAAAGCGATTATCCAGTGGACATAAAGGAAAAAAGTCAAAAGTTTTTACGTCTGAGGAAGTGGAAACGTTTTTAAATAACGCTCCTAATGAAAAATATTTAGCGACCAAGGTATGTTTATGTACAATTTAAACACTTTTAACAATTTAACAATTAAAGGCAACAAGTACGTTACATATATTTAATAATTAAAACTTATTTACTTACAGGTTGCCTTGATTTTCGGCATAAGTGGCGCATGCAGAGGGATGAAACTGGCAGATGTCGAAAGCGACAATAAATTACAGGCTGTAAATTTGCCTAATACGAAGACAAATAAACAGCGAAAGTTCGTAATATCTGGAGAGTACTTGAAAATAGTTAAAGCTTAGCAACTAAGACCCAGTGACGTAACCACCAATCGTTTTTTTTTAAACTACCAGAATGGGAAATGTACCAAACAGGTAATAGGGAAAAATAAAATCGGTTGCATGCCTAAGGAAATAGCAACGTACTTGAATCTGCCAAATCCAGAACTATACACAGGCCATTGCTTCCGCAGAACGTCAGCGACCCTTTTGGCGGATTCAGGTGCAAATATCACCACGCTTAAAAGACATGGTGGTTGGAGGTCGGACCAAGTAGCTGAAGGGAAGACTCCATACAAAATAAGTACAATATCACCCAGCAAATTACATCGGGCATTAAGATAACTTCACAAAATGAGCCACGTCCGTCTACTTCGCGCGACATGTCACATGAATTCCAGCAGTCGAATAATCGAAATGAGATCTGTGACGAAAAGTTTGAAATTCTGCCGACATCTCCGACTTTTACACGTTACAACAGCTGACATCAGACTCCTCACAAAATTCCCAAATACAAGCTACTACGAGTACGTGTGTCAATATTCCCGGAATGACCATGATTTACAATATTAAAAACAATTCAAATTGTACATTTAACTTTAAGTAAACATTTTGTTTTTTATTTTTTGATTAAATCTTTTTGTATTAAACTAACTATTTTTTTCTCGCAATCAAAGTGAAAAATAGTGTTTTCACCTGGAGACTAAAAGTCAATATAATCCCTCGGCTAAATAGACACCCTCGCTAAAGCTCGGGTGGCTAACCACCTCGGGTATATATTGGCTTCTTTTAGTCCCTCGATAAAAAATATACTATTGCGATACCCCCAGGGCGATCGACACGTTGACAATCACTAGCCTACATCGTTAGCACCTCAATTGATAATAGTTTTTTATGAGTTTTATGACTGTCCCATTGTGTATTTTATCTGTTAATGTCCGCGACAAGTCGACAGAAAATAACATATTTACACGCATGCTCCAGGCACTCCGGGGTCATATTTGCCCTTTCCAGCAAACACGAGCAAGTCAACAATCTATATTAATAGTCATGTGGACCCTGACTGCGTACTTTGATGGATATTAATGTGCCTATACACGCCATAATAGGCTTTGTTTGTAGCTACAGATCAATTGGAAACTCATGCTGAGGACGTAGTAGAGCCAAATTTGCAATATGCAACTATCATTACACGGTGGCTGAGCGAATCGCTTGTAACTTGACACCTCAAAGACCCAATGTAAGGCTGCGGCTCCACTGAGGCGGAGACGAGCGGAGCTGAGAGGAGACGTGTGGGGATCGACCAATCATATTACATGAACGGAGACGAGATGTGGATTTCATGTAATATGATTGGTCGATCCCCACACGTCTCCTCTCAGCTCCGCTCGTCTCCGCCTCAGTGGAGCCGCAGCCTAAAGCGTGAAATTAGTTCAACTAGTTCCTAATGTGTTATTAATCGTGGTGGCCTAGTGGTTTGCTCTATGGCCTCTCAAGCAGAGGGTCGCGGGTTCGAGCCCGGACTCACTCTGTGATTTTCGAAATTTATGTGTGAAATTACATTCGAAATTTATCACGAGGGTGTGGTGTGGAGGTGAAAAAAAACATAGTCAGAAAACTTGTACATGTCTGCAAAATGCTGTGTGTGAAGTTCTCAATCTGCACTGACCTACTTACGGCTTAAGCTCCACTCATTCTGAGAGGAAGCCTCTACCCTGCATTGGGACGCATATCTATAGGCTGGGATGATGATGATAATGATACGTTATTCCAGAGTTCCGCTGTGTACCAAATTTCACTCAAATCTTTTCTTCCATTTTAGCGTGAAAGAATACCATTTGTTAAATGTTTGTTTGTCATGTGTTTGTGTTAGTAAAATTCGCATTTTTATTACTAGGATAAGTGCAGCGCAGGGTATGGTAGGTGCAGTGGGACGTATGTAAGTTGCCATGATTATGACGATGATATTTTCAAATCTAAACACGCCCTTGGTCTTTAAAAATTCCCAATCCTGTGTATTTATTAGTACTTCTGTGAAACGGTGCCAGGTCTGCATTGGTTTTCGCCTCTAATGGTGCCACTTTACTGACTCGTAAATGTTGAATAAATACTGGAGATCGTCGTAAACTCAGCTAGAGACGTTTATTCTATTAATGCTACGTCTACACTTAAATCTTGGACTTAAATGGTTTTGTCGTAACTTACTATTATAATGAATGCGTATTTGGCGCATCGTTTACACTTTGTCACTTTAAGGACTGAAAACCAGCAACTTTGCCGAGTCCCCACTTGACACAAAATTGTATTTGTTTTTTGTATCTCATTCTGTTTTCATTGTTTTTTTGTTTTAAGTTTGTGAATAAACATTATTTTATTTTATTTATTTATTTAGCTGTGTTACCATTACACGACCAGATTTAGACGACCAGATGACCTAGTGGTTAGAGAACCTGACTATGAAGCTTGAGGTCCCGGGTTCGATTCCCGTGTCGGGGCAGATATTTGTATGAAAAATACGAATGTTTGTTCTCGGGTCTTGGGTGTTTAATATGTATTTAAGTATGTATCTATCTATATAAGTATGTTTATCCGTTGCCTAGTACCCATAACACAAGCTTTCCTAGCTTACTTTGGGACTGGGTCAATTGGTGTGAATTGTCCCGTGATATTTATTTATTTATTTATTTATTTATTTATTTATTTATTACCATAAAAACTTAAACACCCGTTGAACATGTGATTAACACAAGTAATTTCATAGAAAACTGTTTTTGTGGTGACTACGGTGTCTACGTCGATTAACTAAACGAAACCCCCTTGATTGACCCCTACCTCAACTAATGAAAAATATCTCTCTGATTCAGTAACAGCCTATTCACTCTAGTCTTGTAGAGCCCTAGGTTGTAACTATCTGGGATTACAGATGATGGGAGCGAATTACATACCTTAGGAGTTCGTATTAGGAAAGATGAAGCTGAAAGATGACCGCTTCATGCGGACTAAAATATTACTAACCACATAAACATAATGGTGAAGAGCAACCCCCTGCACAGAGGCGGAGGAATTAAATAATGTAAAAATTATAAAAAATAGTAGATTGTACACCAAGGGGATAAAGCACTGCATTATGTCACGGGCGCGATATTGAATCCTGAGCGTATCGAGGGACTCCAGATTTAACTCCCGAGCGTAGCGAGGGGGTTTTTAGTTGATTCCCGAGCGAAGCGAGGGAATTAAGATGGAGTCCTGAGAGCAGTGAAGGATTTAAGCGCGCCCAAGGCAAAATCAGTTTTATCACCGAGGAGTATACTCTACTTTTCTCACCTTTTGTGAGACAATAAAAACGAAGGCTACTAGAAAAATACTCGAAATAGACCCAGAAGCACTGATTCTGACACTGACTTTGCGCCTTTCGCAGTTTTCCATTTGTCGAAATCTTTGTAAGCTTTTAAGTGTTTTTCCTTCGACTTCTCTGGGAGTACATTATTAACAATTTCTAAGGGCGGTGTGCGCAGACCTGGGTTAGCTACTTAACTCCGAGTGAGTTAACTGCTAACCCAGGGTTAACAAGCGTCAAAATGTATGGAACTGTCATTCTTAACCCAGGGTTACCGATTTAATTATTTTACCCTGAACTGTGCAAGTGGTCCTAAGGCGTCTAATTTAATGGAGTCAGAAGTCAAATCACTTTCGTCACTCGATATTTTCTTAATGTTTTATTTTCTTTTGCAGTTTTGATACTTAAAAATGCAGCGTATTGAAACTCGCGCGGCTTTTGTTTAAGTATTTGACTTTGAGGCGCGGCGCGGTGCCTGCCCGCGGGGCTGAGCACGTTGAGCACCAGCAGCAGCACGGGCTGCGCCGCCGCGACCAGCGTGCAGGTGCTGCACGCCGGGCGATTTTGAAATTAGACTTCAAATGCATACCAATAAGAACTACGAGAAGTGAGAATCAACATTACTGCCCGGCGGGTTATAATGAAATTCAGTACAACATTACTGCCCGGCGAAAGCCAAGGGCTATAATGACTTACTTTGAGAGATGTTTGCATGATATATAATAAGGCATTGTCGAGCAGGTGGTGTGAAAAGTATGTTATTATCTTCTTTTCATTAAATTTTCGTTCTCTCTTCGTGTTTATACTATTCTTCACCTGTTAAATATGTAAGAAAACGCACAGATTTGGTTAAAATAAAAAGCTTTATCGCTCATAAAAACATAGATGAAAAATACATAAAACGTTAAAATGAAACGTCTGAATATTTTATGTATGACGCATAAACCCTGATTAGAATAAAATTGGACTGAAATTATATGACGAGGTCGTATCGTTTACGAATGAACGAAGTTCGGAGATTTGATTGCCAGATAGCAAATTATGCCACGACACTTTGTTGACATTTATTAGGTGCGTTGGGTTTACCACGAAAATAAATCTATTTCGTTTGTACTTGCTCTTTTTCCCTGGCTCATCGAAGTACCCTTAAAGAATCCCACAGAATTATCACGAAGTACTATGACGCGGAAAATTTCATCAGTAACTGGGGACTTCACCTACATTCCCACACCTATTTACCCTATCTCTCAGCCAATGCAACGTATAGTGTCACTACAGTGTGACAAGAAAACAGCCCAATTTTGGCACCGATTCAAACACGAAAGGTTGCTATAGTTTATCACCGTACAAATTGCCACCATAAAAATAAAAAATTAAACTTCAAAAAAAACGCATTATGTGTCAGAACTCTTTTGAGTTTTCTTTTTACTGTATGTAAACTCTTTGACACACTTTGGGTACAGGAATTTAAAAACTACGATATAATAACAAAACGCAAGTTTCAAAACAACTTTATTGCCATCATTTTAACCGCTCAACAACTGCGATATGACAAACATGGCGATTTTCTGAATCCAGCACCAAATCGAACAAGACTTCTTCACCGGTTCTTCCTCCTCCTCTTCCTCCTTGCCCGTTGTGGCTGCGGTCGTTGCAGCTTCCTCTTGGCACGAAACAAATGAGACAAGAACAACTGCTAAGACTCCGAGCAGAAGAAGCTTGGAAACCGTTTGCTTCCTCATAGTGTCAAATTTTATTCTTTGATCTTTCTAGATGATTTAATATTTGTGAAACGTGCTCTGTCACTATAAGTGGAATACGAAATGAACAAATTTCGTATGCGCGTAATAACCACAATTTCGATGTTTATCTGCACACCGGAAATAAACATATGGAAATATAAAACGTAATGCTTTGTGATGGTAATTTGGGTGCTGTTCAAATGATTTGATATGAAACTGATGTCGTTATTAATTGCAGTTTTCCGTTTGCTTTGACTGTTATAATTGAAGATTTATAACAACGTTTTTTTGAAGAGAGGAAAACAAACAAGATGATCGCAAGAAAGTAATTTCGGCTGCCTACTGCCTGCAAAATGCAAAGTATTTACGGAGTTATGTGAACGGTAAAGTAAAGGTGGTCAAACTACGCCTCGCCGTGTACATCCGATTGCACGCACACAAACTAGTTGAGCTACACATAACTGTATCAAGCACTCCTTAAACAGTACCGCGTAGCTTAAGTAATAGTACTAAGTATTACTAGTAGTAGTAGTGTAGGATAAGATTTTGGTGGAGCGAAGACTCTGTCGATGGATGTGATAATAGGGTTGAATGTTGCGTGACGTTTTTCAAAGGTGTTAAATAATAACAGTGTTTAATAGTGTATGAAAAGATAATGGTAATGGCAGTAATGCTGTCCAAGCAGTCTGTAACGATAAGCGTAGATTTTCCACATAGTCCCCACCTTGTATTATTTATACACTAAGATAGAGTGTCAGTAGCAAACATTGCGATACAAAACGTCCAAAAATCCATTTGACAGCTTCATATATTACGATCGCGTTACGTCATTCAAACTGAAGGGAGGCAAATGACATATAAGCCAAAAGTTGGCTTATATTTTTCGGGACGTTGTCATGCCGCCTAAGCTCTATCTAGCTAGTGTATAAATAATCTAAGGTCCCCGGTCCCCACCAACTAAAAGTAAAGGATTTGGAAACTTTAAACACTAGCGTGTAACTTTAGTCTAGACAAAGACTCAGCGTAGTTAGCTAAGTTTGAGCGTGTAAACACATGAATTTGAACGTCCCATGACTAAAATAAATGTTGTTTTCTTTAAAAGATTTCATAAAGTTTACGAAAGGAATATTTTACGTACGGTTTACAATAGCTGATACTAGATACAGGTAATGTGGTGATATTTGCAATGATGTCGTCATTATAACAGCTGGTATAGAAATATTTATCGTCATCATCATCAGCCGGAAGACGTCTACTGTTGAACAAAGTCCTAAGACAAAGAAAGAACAAAGACCCACTGTACCCACTGGTACCCCCAAAAATCTCACGAAGGGGGGAACCGTTGGGGAAGAAGGGTTCTAGTGTGGCAACAACGAACGGGAAGGCGAGGTGTTGATAAGCCACCCACTAAGTAGACTGACGACATACGGGAATAGAAATATTATCACAGCTCTCAGCTATCATTTTGATTTCAGTAGAAAAGGTTCCCTAGAAGAGATCATATTTGAGCTACAAGGCCGCCTAGAGCTGGCCTTTAAAAAAAATCAAGTTTTTTTTTCTGAAACAGTAACCTTTTTAAGATTGTTATAAAACTAACCTAACGTACCCTAATGGGTTCTACACGATACCGTTTTAATAGATACTGAGAAGTTTACGGTTTCAGAAAAATAATGTTTGTTAGGCTTTTTACCTATTCGATATTTTAATACATTCGGTTTCTCGTACTTCGGCATTATATCTATTGTAGCAATTGATATGCTACAAATTTATTAGTGTAACCTTTTTATTGGTATTGTGTCTCGTGGTTGGTCTGGCTGATTTGGCTGTCAGCTTGAATTTAAAAGGAAGGGGAGCTTGACAGAGGCAGAGAGATTTGGGACGTGACGTGGATGACAGAAAAAATAGGACAGCTCTCGAGAAAAATAATCTTGGTGCCTGGTATTCATGATATCATAAATTACTACGTGGTTTGTAGTGGTTTCCCCATTTTTATAAAATTGCGCTACATTATGGCGCCCGAACAATTTTAATCCCGTTATCTTTGTCTTTGTGTTTTTTTGTCTGTCTTTTTCTTTGCTTTTGTCAGGGGCGAGTGCCCTTCGTGCAATATTTGTGCTGGTTGTGTTTGAAGTTGCTTTCAACGACGGTTTAATTTGTGATAATTCTTTGTTCACAAGCCTTTTATTTGTTTATTTATTTATTGTTGGTGTTCTTCGTTCCAAATATGGCTGAAGGAGCTGATGTTGGACAAATTTTAACTACTCCTAGGCTTGTGTCCCCTGTTATCAACCAGCCACGTCGGGTAATTCAGCCTGACGTGGCAGACGAAGCGTCACGTAACATATCGGATACCGGCGATCACTCCGCCTCTACTTCAGGCGGTTCAATTAATCCTTATCTTCCTTTAAATTTGCCTATAAAACCAGAATCACTCACCAAATGGAATTTGACTTATTCAGGAAAAACCTGTGTACGTGATTTTTTCAATCGCGTAGAGGAGGAAAGAGATGCTCGTGATATCAGTTCGGAGTACATTGTTCGTCGTTTTCACGAACTTTTGTCGGACACTGCTCTGAAATATTTTAGGTCTATCCGTTCACCAAACGTCCGTTATTGTGACCTTAAAGCAGCATTTTACCGGACCTTCGGCACAGTAGACTATGACTATAAGATTGAACGCCAGTTGCGTGAACTAAGACAGACGGATACCCAGTCTGCGCGTGATTTTGTTATAGATATACGTGATCTCAACTCTAAACTGAAATCACCAATCAGAGAGTCAGACTTGTTGACAATAATTAAATATAATTTACATCCCCGGTTGTATCCCTGTCTTTCGACGAACGTTATTACTGATGTTGACACATTATTACAAGTGGTATCTAATTTTGAAACTTTTCAAACCCATACAATCCCAAAAGTAGTAGCGCCAATACCAATACAGACCCCAAAAAGCGACCCTGCGCATTTTCTATGTCCTAAATGTAACAACCCGGGGCATTCATATCGGTTCTGTCCAAATGTACCCGGACCTGTATGCTTCAAATGTCACCGTCCGGGTAACGTAACCCGTGATTGTCCATCATGCAACCACCAATTTACAAACCAAAAAAACTAATTTTTACCGGTGAACTGCAAAAGTCTACTGTTTCACCGGTAGTTTTAACTGATTCAAGTGACAATAGGCTTTTTATTGAGATTGTTGCTGCCGGTTGCCGTGTTAAGGCGCTTTTAGACTCGGGTGCACAAATGTCACTTATAAATCGATCTTTTCTTTCAAAAGTTGGCGTTCCATTTAGCACTAAAAATTTACCGTCTGTAGTATCTGCAGATAATTCCCCCATTCAGATTTTAGGTACAGTTAGTTTGTCTGTATTTTTTAATGGTTCTAAGGTTCCGCACAATTTTTTAGTTGTGGATAATATAACCTCAAGTATGATATTGGGAATTGAGTTTTGGAACCGGTTTGGACTCACTACGGTATTAAGCCGTGCCTTCGATAAGGAAATTAAAGAAAACTTATATATGCCTGACCCAAATATCCAGGATTCTCCTTTTTGCGTTAGCGAGGCGCGTTTCATACAAGCTCGCAAATTTTTGACGCCTGTTCAGGAAATTCGTCTTCAAGAGGTAATATCGGAATTTGGAGAAATTTCATCAGAAAAAATCGGTTTAGGAAAAACTTCTTGGCTGACTCACAAGATTGAAACTATAGGTCCACCTATTCGTCAGAGATACTATCCTCTCTCACCTGCTAAATTAAAAATTTTGAACGTAGAAATTGATAAGATGTTGGAAGCAGGTGTTATCCGACCGTCCCGATCTCCATGGGCTAGTCCGGTAGTCATGGTTACAAAGAAAGATGGATCTGTAAGATTCTGTGTCGATAGCCGTAAACTAAATAGCGTAACTGTTCGTGACTCTTATCCTTTACCACGCATACAGGATATTTTAGATAACCTAAGAGGAGCAAAATATATGACATCCCTTGATTTCCGTAGTGCTTTTTGGCAAATTCCACTCCATGATGGAGACTCATGTGAAAAGACAGCTTTTATTGTTCCTCAGCGTGGTTTGTTTGAATTTGTGCGAATGCCTTTCGGTCTTACAAACGCCGCTTCAGAAATGCAGCGATTAACTGATATGATCATTAATTATGAATTCACCGGATTGAGCGACGATTGCGTGTTTGGATATGTGGACGATTTGATCCTTGTTTCACGAGATTTTGACAGTCACGTCCTTCTTATTCGTAAAGTGTTGAATCGTCTTAAACAAGCCGGTTTGTCAGTTAATTTAGAAAAATGTGAATTTTGCAAGCCAGAGTTGAAATACTTAGGATATATTGTCAATGAAAATGGTCTTCAAACCGATCCTAAGAAATTAGAAGCTATAGAGAACTACCCGGTACCTAACACTGCTAAATCTTTGAGAGCTTTTATTGGAATGTGTTCCTATTATAGGCGCTTTGTCGCAAATTTTTCGACTATCATTGCCCCGTTGACTGCCCTTATTGGAAAAAAGAAAGGTCGTGACTGTATAGAGTGGAACCCGGATGCTCAAAATGCCTTTTCTAAATTAAAGAAAGAACTTATGAGTTCTCCTTTAATGGCTTGCCTGGATTTTTCAAAGCCATTTCTTCTCCAATGTGACGCTTCAGCTATAGGAGTTGGTTCAGTTCTATCTCAAAAGATTGATGGTATCGAACATCCGATTTCTTTTTACTCTAGATTGCTTACGAAACCAGAGAAAAATTATGGAACGACTGAACGCGAATTGCTAGCTGTATTAGAGTCTATTAAACATTATCGTGGATACTTAGATGGTATGAAGTTTACGATTATAACCGACCACATAGCGTTAAAATGGTTATTGACTCTTGACAATCCGTCCGGTCGTCTAGCACGTTGGGCAACGCAAATATCTCAATTCAGTTTTGATATAGAGCACCGCAAAGGCGTCTTAAACGTCGTTCCGGATTGCTTATCCCGTCCTCAGATAAACTTAATAACGTACAATGAAGGGATAAACAATACAACTGACCGTTGGTATAAAAAGATATTTTTAGGTGTTCGTAACAATCCTCAGATGTTTCCAGCTTATTCGATTCAGCAAGGTGTCCTCATGCGCCGTATGCCTTTAGATTCTCCTCTTCATGGTGATCCGTGGCGTATTGTTCTTCCAGCTGATAAAACACGCGAATCTATTTTGGGAGCACACAATAATCCACCTTCTATACATCCTGGTACTATGAAGACCTATCTTTTGCTAAAGAAAATTTATTACTGGCCGAACATGTATCACGATATTTCCGAAGTGTTAAGAGATTGTTCAACCTGTAAAGCTCATAAGATTTCTAATACTAAACCACGTGGAAGAATGTTATACCCAAAAAGCGTTACTATGCCTTTGCAGATGATTTCGATTGACTTAATAGGTCCACTGCCCTTAGCATATTATGGGTATAAGTATATTCTTACCATGGTGGATGTTTTTATCAAATATGTATGGTTGGTACCCCTAAAGAGAGTAGATGCTAAAAGTATCTGTAATGCGCTCGAAAAAGAAATTTTTTTAATATTCGGTGTTCCTACATCCATTCTCTGTGACAACGCAACTGTATTTCACAGTAATTTCTTTAGTCGTTTCTTACGTTCTTATAATATTGGGGAGCCTTTCTTTACGCCGTATTATTCTCCTCAAGCGAACACAGTCGAAAAATACAACCAAAGTGTCGTTACTTGCCTTTCTATTTTAGTTGAACAAAACCACCGAAGTTGGGCACGACTTCTACCTAAAGTCAAATTATACCTAAACTCCTGTATAAATTTAGCAACTTCTTACTCCCCAAATTTTCTAATGTTTGGAAGAGATGTTATCGTTGACGACAGGCAGTGCCGTGAAAATCAGTCTCTAGGCGGAGATATTGCCGAAAGACGGATTGACCGAGCATCATGTCTTTCTTCACTCAACGAAGTATTTGCTAAGGTCGCCGACAACCTTTCACATGCTTTCCTCGCAAATTCCAGGAGCTATAACCGAAATAGAGTTACGATTACCTTACAAACAGGCGATATAGTTTGGAGGAAGAATTTTGCTCGTTCCACCGGTAATGATTTTTTTTCTGGCAAGTTAGCTCCACGTTTTACACGTTGTGTCGTTAGTCGTGTGATTTCCAATCAGGTCTACGAGCTGGAAGATTGTGATTCAAGTCATGTTGGGACTTATCACATAAAAGACATCCTGAAGTAAGATGTTTCAGTTATGGTAATTTCTTCTATTTTTTTTTAAATTCCAAAGGACGTTTGGTCCGTCCTTTACTTTTCTTGTCCCAAAATATTCGGAAAAATACTAACAGATTATTTTTTCGTATAACTTTTATTTGTTGACTTAGTTTAGGTTAGTTTAGATGAGCACGGCATTAAGCGTTATTAGACTTTGACTGATATCTTATTTATGTTAATTACTACGAGAGTCAGATTGATTACTTTTCTTCATCGTTTATTATCTCAGTTTTCTTCATCTTTTAATTTAAGCGGATTCGGTGTTATGCAGTGATATAACGATTCGTAATTTTTCTTTTAGTTTTACTGTTAAACACTCTTAAATAGTTTTTTTGCATTTGATGGGCCATTATTGACTAACATAGTTTTTTTGCAACGTATGTCCTTATCATAATAATCGCGCGTGTGTACTCGCTTTAAGTCATATTCTAAGTGACATTAATTTTGTCAAAGGTTTTGTTCAATGGAAGTATTAAATACTGAGTGGCCTTCCATATTTAAATGTTCCGAACTTATCGTACGAATAATGTACTTGTTGTTAAAAACTACTTTGATTTATGTGTTAGTAGATTATGCCTCCTTACGTTTATTGTTGCATATACTTATGTATTTTATAAGAGTTACGCACTTTAAGAATTCGCTTGCTTTTTATTAATGAATCCGAGCCGTTGCGTCACTCTAGTCTATCTTATTAATATTGTGTTAATTGTGTAATCACGGAAATTAAGCTAAAAGCTTTTTCTACAGTGAACAGTGTACTGGGGATCACTTCGCCATTATGATTGGCATAGAGTTTATTATGGTATCGGAATCTCTCATAACTAGGGTTGTCAAAAATCTTTTGTTAAATAAGGGTTATCTAAGATTTTATAATCAGGGTTGTCAAAGTTTATTAAATTAGGGTTGTCAGAATAATATTAATAGGGTCAATGTTAGTATGAGTTTTAAGTTTTTTTCTTTTGGAAAGGGGATAATTGTAGCAATTGATATGCTACAAATTTATTAGTGTAACCTTTTTATTGGTATTGTGTCTCGTGGTTGGTCTGGCTGATTTGGCTGTCAGCTTGAATTTAAAAGGAAGGGGAGCTTGACAGAGGCAGAGAGATTTGGGACGTGACGTGGATGACAGAAAAAATAGGACAGCTCTCGAGAAAAATAATCTTGGTGCCTGGTATTCATGATATCATAAATTACTACGTGGTTTGTAGTGGTTTCCCCATTTTTATAAAATTGCGCTACATTATGACTTGTTGTTAAAAACTACTTTGATTTATGTGTTAGTAGATTATGCCTCCTTACGTTTATTGTTGCATATACTTATGTATTTTATAAGAGTTACGCACTTTAAGAATTCGCTTGCTTTTTATTAATGAATCCGAGCCGTTGCGTCACTCTAGTCTATCTTATTAATATTGTGTTAATTGTGTAATCACGGAAATTAAGCTAAAAGCTTTTTCTACAGTGAACAGTGTACTGGGGATCACTTCGCCATTATGATTGGCATAGAGTTTATTATGGTATCGGAATCTCTCATAACTAGGGTTGTCAAAAATCTTTTGTTAAATAAGGGTTATCTAAGATTTTATAATCAGGGTTGTCAAAGTTTATTAAATTAGGGTTGTCAGAATAATATTAATAGGGTCAATGTTAGTATGAGTTTTAAGTTTTTTTCTTTTGGAAAGGGGATAATTGTAGCAATTGATATGCTACAAATTTATTAGTGTAACCTTTTTATTGGTATTGTGTCTCGTGGTTGGTCTGGCTGATTTGGCTGTCAGCTTGAATTTAAAAAGAAGGGGAGCTTGACAGAGGCAGAGAGATTTGGGACGTGACGTGGATGACAGAAAAAATAGGACAGCTCTCGAGAAAAATAATCTTGGTGCCTGGTATTCATGATATCATAAATTACTACGTGGTTTGTAGTGGTTTCCCCATTTTTATAAAATTGCGCTACACTATGTACTAGGTTTAGCCCGCGACTTCGTCCGCGTAGATCCAATTAGTGGCAAAGCATCATCTCTTTCATTGTATAAAACAAAAATCCGGCAACGGCAACAACCATCATTATTATCATTTCATCATTTCATCATCATCAGTTAAGTATCAGTTAGTGAATATTATAAATCCCGTTTATTCTCTATCCCGTGGGAATTTCAACAAATTTGTCCTTATTCTATGCAAATTTTCGCTTATTTTTATCCCGCGGGAATTTTGCATATTACCGAATAAATAGTAGGTAGCCTAGCTTATACCAATAAAGGATAGTGTAGCTTTCTATTGGTTATTTTTTTTTGAACACAGCCCCGAAGTAAAATTTACTATTTTCTATAGGTACCGCGGGAATTTTGCATTTATCCGGAAAGTAGCATTCTATGTTAATCAAGGATAGTGTACTTATCTTTTCTATTGGTGAAAGACATTTTTAAATGAGCTCCGAAGTTGAATTTTTTTTTCTATCCCTTGGGAATTTTGCATTTTCCCGGAAAAAAGCAGCCTATGTCAATAAAGGATAGTGTAACTTTTTACTGGTAAAAGATTTTTTTTTAATCGACTCGGAAGTTTCAGAGATTATCTATCCCACAGGAATTTCCAAAAATCCTGCAATAAGTTTTTTTGCTGTTTTGTATGACCATTTACGTTTATACTGAATTTGAAAAGTTTAGTAAATGTAGTTACGGAGATAGGATCCAGTTGTTTTGAGTATATAAATCCTGATTTATCCTTATCCCGTGGGAATTTTCAAAATTATTGAAATTAGCTTTATACCTATTCTAATAGTCTACTTACATGCCCAATTTGAACAGTTTATCTTCGTTATGGGGATACGGTCACTCTTAATTGATGAAATATATACATCCCGTATATTCCTTATCCCGTGGGAATTCCGGAAAATTCTTTCTTATCGGATGCCTACGTCATACAAAGGACACATCCTCCAAGTTTCAGGTCTCTACACACAGCGGTTTAGGCTGTGCGTTAATCCGCCTGTCAGTCATTTAGGACTTCAGGACAAAGCATTTTATATGTATTTGCATTGCACCAAGCTTTTATGCGAGTTCAATGTTTGAATACTCAATTCGATTTTATTCGAAAAAGGTTGAACTCACAAAAAAGCTTCATCATCATCATTTCAGCCGTAGGACGTCCACTGCTAGACACAGGCCTCCCTCATTGACGCCCAATCATTACGGTTGGAAGCGACTTGCATCCACCCTGAACCTGCGGCCTTCACCAAAACGTCCGTCCATCTCGTTGGTGGACGTCCCACGCTGCGCTTGTATAAGCAAAAGTTTGGTGAAATGCAAATACTTATTATAATTTGTTATTATCAGAGATCAGATCAGGAAGTGGTTGACAAACGTAGACAAATGGTTTGCAAAATTTGAAGTTTCGTTTCGTTTACATTGTGTCAAAATAAAAAGTAATTTAAATCAAAAGCACTAAGGAGTATTGATTTCAACTTCGAAGCAAATCACCCCCAAAATAACTTTCTACTCCTTTTTAACCCCGTCAAGGGATGAATTTCAATAAAATACGAAACACGTCTTCCATCAATTCTGTTATAGAATGTTTATGCAAAATTTGAAGTAGATTGGACCAAGGAATCACGTTGTCCCATACAAACTTTGCCCTTCCTTTTTTACCCCCTTAGGAGTAGAACTACGAAAAACCCTTTCTTATCGGATGCCTACGTCATACAAAGAACACACCCTCCAAGTTTCAGGTCTCTACGATCAGCGGTTTAGGCTGTGCGTTGATCCGTCAGTCAGGACAAAGGATTTTATATGTATAGATTACAACCCCAATGACTGAACTATCTCAAAAGCTACCGAGTTAACTTTTATTGTATTTAAATGCATCCAAAATACAATAAAAACGCGAATCTGCGTAAAAACCGTGGAAAATAATTGCGTGGCTTGTTTACAAAGGTTAACGCATACAAATCGACTTTCGGTACACAGGAACTGGTGTTTAATGTTGTTTTTATTATTCGGGAGCCTACGTCCAATCTACATAATCACCGGGCTACGGTCACAGTTTAAACACAGGACCAACCTACAAATAACGTGCCGAATTTGCATCCCTCAAGCGCCATAACCTAATAGTTTCTAATAGTAAGGGCACTTATTTGCGCGCTAATTACAGAGGCAGAGTTTTAGCCAGCGTGCACTGAAAGTCGGCCGCGTGAATTAAAGTTCGGGGGGATGCAGCATGCTATGCATCGTAACGCGTAGTTGCTGAGTACAGGCGATTTCTCACTCGTTGTTATTACGCTATGCACTTGCTTTGCTGCTCATATCAGTGAGATTGAATGAGAATTTAAGTATAAGGTAACGTACACTTGTTTGTGTGCGAATTCGGCGATTTATTTATAGATGGAATAGTAGTTTTTATACTGTCGTTTCGTTTTATTTTTTTAGTTTTATCAATAGTTTTTTTACCGTTCACAGGAAAAATTAAGAAAGACTTGGAAAAAAACTTTTAATGAAAAACTAAGTAAAATGGCCAATTGTAAGTCGGAATTGTATATGAAGAATACAACTGGATACAATTGCCATCAAAAAGGTAAACCACGTTTTCTGTTTAAGGACCCCTTTTTATTATTTTTTATTACTTGTAGCCTAGGATCCGAGTATACAACGATCTTCACCGATCTGGTTAATGGATAAAAAGTATTTTATATTAAATTAAATATGTTAATAAATATACTTATTGCAAGTGGGTTGACTAAAAAAATTCAGTCCAAAATACGTTTTTTTTTTTTTTTAATTTTACCGTTTCGGTTAATAGACAAATGACATACCAATCAAAAGTATAAAGCCTATAGAATATGCAAACGTTAGGTTGACTAACCAGATCAGTGCAAATATCGATTTACCGATTTATTTAAAAGTTACGATCGGAAAAAATAGTCAACCTAACGTTTGCTTTGCATATTTTATACGCTTCATACTTTTGATTGGTAGGTATTTCATTTGTCTATTAACCGAAACGTTGAAATAAAAAATTATACTGGACTGAAATTTTTTAGTCAACCCACTTGCATTATATTTATTAACATAATTAATTTAATATAAAATACTTTTCATCCATTAACCAGATCGGTGAAGGTCGTAGTATACTCGGATCCTAGGCTATTGTAGCTTTAGCGGCCAAAGCAATAGGTACACACTGTGGAAAAAGATTGACCTACATAGATTAAACGATACCTACAGCACCGTGACAGAGAGACAGACAGACGAACCGATGATCGAGAGCCACAGGGTTCCGTTTGAACTTTTTGGGTGCGGTACCCAAAATAAATAGAATAGTGAATGAATGTAGTGTTAGTGAATATGTGAGTGAGTGTAGAGTATGTGAATGAGTTACGGTTCTTATTCATTAAATCCTACTAGCTGCTGCTCGTGACTTCATCTGGGTATTCAGTTTGACTGTTTGCCTATCTTTGTAAATTTCCTTCTTACCTGGAAGAGAACCCTTCTTAGGTATAAGTTCGCCTTTGTACCTACTTTTTGTGTTTATCTATACTTTTTGTAAGTGTTTGTGTGCAATAAAAAGTTTACATATGTAGATACAAATCAATTTTTTTTATTTACAATTCTTATTTTTAAGTGTGGCTTGTTGTGTATTTTATTTAAGTAGGATTTTTTCCTTAAAATCGTAATTATTCATTTATCGATAATAAACCTACAGACGGACGTACCTACATACTCGTACATTCAATCATTATTACCTATCTAAAATATTTAGTAGCAGAGGACAGAATTAGTGGGTTTTTAAGAGAGGACAGCGAACGCTATTCCATTATGTTTGAATTAGTAAACGCTCTAGTTCGCGCCATTTGAAAAGTCCTGATAGTAACTTGAAAGTCAAACAACGCTAATAAAAGCAAACTTCACGTAACAGCCAAATTAATGTTTGATTTTGTTCCAATTTAAATTTAAATTAACCAACTAGTCTAACCACGGAACATCGGACATCGGTGTTTGTATAAAATATAGTGGGGCTTCAGCTTGTACTATTGCTATTAACGTGTTACTTATTCTGTTTCATTGGACAGTAAAACTAAGTGACATGATTTTATTTCTTTCTCGTCTGGTCCCAGATTATTTTGGAGTTTTGCTTTTAACTCGGCTATATTCTTGCGCATAATCAAATTAATCAAAATAGTTAACTTCGTTAAACGTTCAAGCGTTACATTCGAGAATATTTAACGCAAGTTAACGTTAATCGTTAAACCGTTAACATGTGATAAAAATTGTGGTTACCCTTGGTTATTTATTAAAATTCCCACGGGATAGGGAATAATCGCGATTTATATATTCGCTAACTGATACCGATGATGATGATGATAATGATGGAAGATTAGATGTTGCTGTGGCCGGATTTTTGTTTTATTCATTGAAAAAGATGAAAAAGTTTTAGCAAAAATACAAATTCTGCGCCACGAAGTCGCGGGCAGAATCTAGTCTACTTATAAAAACTGTTGGTTCGGGTTCGCCACTCACACACTCGGCACTCTAAGCGCCGGCGCTAGGTAATAAAACGATCAAACGAATCACAGGAATCGAATTTCTTCGCAGTATAGTCACTCACACGCACGACATAACTAGTGCGGTCTTTTTGGTAAATAGTAGGCACTGGAGTAACGATTAACGGACTCGATAAAGTTTAACGGAAGTTAACGAGTCCGTTAACAGTTTTTAAATTAATTTAAAAGTTAATCCGTTACTAGAAATGTTAACATCGTTAGTTAACGATTAACGGACTAACGAGTTAATACCCAGCGAAGTTCTTGCGTGTAGTTTATGTTACTCTTGACGCAATTTGACGTGTTGGTTGCAATAGATAACCGATGAACGAGAAACTTAATTAAAACAATACTGTATAGATTCAGGTGTTACTTTGCGGAGTTGCATCTAAAAATAAATGGAATACTTATTTGGTCCTCAAAGTAAAAACGAGGAGCAAAACAAGTATTCCATTATTTTTTTACAACAATGTTGAGAAAATTCAATGCATCCAGATGACGCAGTTGACAACCGAACTCTTTTGTTTCTATCCTCTGTCGTAGAGCATGACGCGCGCAGTGGTTAGATGAACCCCATTTCAAATCAATTTTATTTTATTTATTTATTCAAGAAACAAACAGTCGTTTACAAAAATTTTCTTAATATCTATTGCTTATAAATAGACCTGGAGTTTCCTTAAAGTACATACGGTATGTGTACTAACAAAATTACAATGTAAAAGAATAATTTTGAACATAAATAGTTGTAAATATTCCAAAAACAAGAAAACTAAACATGAAAGTAGAAATATGATAGTGGCTATCAAAATCAAAGCACTCCATGCAACTTTTTATAGTTACTACTTACTCCACTGGCGCAACGACCCGAAGTGTGTCTTGGCCTCCAATACAAGTGCACGCCAAAGACCCCGGTCCTGTGCCGTCTCTCGCCAGTCACCAAGCCTCAAGCTCGCGCAGATCCGCCTCCACCACATCTGTCCAACGGTATCTAGGCAACGGGACGCCGCCCTGTTGGCCTACCCTGGTAGGCCCTCTTCACTGCACGGCCGTCCTCTATGCGCTCGAGGTGGCCAAGCCACCGAAGCCTGTGAGCTCTGGTCACTCCAATTATGTTGGGTTCAGCAACTAGCTCCTCAATTTCCTGAACATTTAATGCTCAAACATATTTATATTTATAAGGTATGCCAGTTAGATTAAATGTTTAAATTTTCTACTTGTCTCAAGTTATTACGGGTTGTGGCATTTAAGTTGGCGACTCAATTATAAACAACGAAGCAATTAAGAACAACTTCTAACGTAGCGCAACTTATGGCAACTTATCGCAACTATTTTAAATGGTTCAAAGCAAAAGTATCAAGTTAAATTGAACGCGAAACAAAATCCAAGTGAGATTCTTGGATTCACAAATGATCTCTTGCCTTACAAGCTTTTATTTAACTTGTCCTGTCAGTATGAGTCAAATCTTGGGAGTCATGTCACCACTTCCAGCGGTCGGATGGACTTGAAAGAATGATGGGTAAATTCGCCTTGCATGTCTAATACGAATCATGCTTTATTTAAATGTGGAGGTAAGATCAGAAATTACCATAAAAATACGTATATTTCGTACTAAATACAAACTGAAAAAACCCCAGAAAAATGACCAATGCTGGGAATCGAACCCAGGTCCTCAGCATTCCGTGCCGTGTGCCATACCCCTACACCACCACTGGTCTGGTCTGGTTTAGACCAGTGGTGGTGTAGGGGTATGGCACACGGCACGGAATGCTGAGGACCTGGGTTCGATTCCCAGCAGTGGTCTTTTTTCTGGGGTTTTTTCTGTGCATCCATATTTCAGTTTGTACTTAGTACGAAATATATGATTTCACGGGATGACCGTAAAAGTAACAAAAAAATGAAGTTGAAAAAATAAATACAAAAAGATACTTCATAGCTAACTTATAAAAATACGTCTTAAGATCCCACTTTGTATTTCAAGCGATCGGTTTCAACAATTACTGTCTTTTTCGTTTATTCAAGCCCAAGTAACGATAATTTACATAAAAACACAGTTAAGGGTATAATCATTGCATTAAATTAATGTCCTTAATTTACAAGCCATTACGTTTGAGGACGCCACGTCTTAAATGTTCGTTTGTTAATGTTTGGAACTAAAAAAACCGGTCAAGTGCAATTCGGACTCGCGCACCGAGGGTTCCGCACAAATTTTTAGGTATGTCAAAATATACGCTCTAAACGTCCGTAGGTATCTACAAGTATTATATTATATCATTACTAGTCTGCGAAGAATAGGGGTATAAAAATTACCTACGACCTATTCTCAGAACTACCAAATACCTATAGGCAAAAAAATCATAAAAATCTGTCTGGCCGTTTCTGAGAATTTCGATAGCAAGCACTGTTCCAGTGTTAATAGAGCCCTGCTTCTAAGGAAAATGTAGGCAGTGTTGGGTGATTTCATATTAGTTGGTTGTTCTATTTTTATTTTTTTAAGCTGTTGAGCAAATGTTTTAAATACAATTTGATGTACATCCTTTATAAGCAAAATCTTGTATCTCAACTCATCTTGTATTCCCCTTTCGGTTGTCAATTATTCCGTCTTAGTCACGCTTTATTTTATGAAAATGTTTAATACGACAATATTTCGCACTCCAAACTCTTTCACCCGTACATCGTTTAATACTCTAATAATATGCTATATTCCAAGCAAGACAGCATATAAAATATTATAGCTACGCTCCCAAACGTGTCTAGACTATCTAGCATGTTTAAGAGCGTTTACTTTACGGGCGTTTATTTTGCTCTGGCTTCGGAATATAAACGCTATTTTTGTTTGCGTTTTTTTTCCCCATTTATGTAACTGGCTGCGAACATCTGGCATCCTAGCCGAAAAAGAAATAAAAGCCCTCGTATTGTTACGATGCAATTGTTTCTCCGCAATGGACTGTTTTACATCCGATTTAGAAAGAAATTGAGAGCAGTGGTTATCTTTTTTGGGCATCCCAAATTTGTGAGTGTTTTGCTAACATAGCTGGACGGATTTGAATTAAATATTGTATGCAGACAGCAAGATCGCATTAGAAATGATGAAATCCGCGCAAAAATTAAAGTCACAGACCTCGAAATACACGAATCATCGCCAGACTCAAGTGGCAGTGATGGCACATCGCTCGTAGAACTGATGGCCGATGGGGCCGAAAGGTTCTCGAGTGGTATCCACGGACCGGAAGACGCGGTGTAGGTAGGCCTCCAGCAAGATGGAGTGACGACCTGGTTAAGGTTACGGGAACGCCTAGGATGCGGACGGCGCAGGACCTGACTGTTTACCGGAACTTGGGGGAGACCCATGTTCAGATGATGATGATGCAGACACCTAGATCTTTTGAATAACACATAGGCTACTTTTTATCACGATATTCCTCCAGAATCGGTATTCATCATCATCAGACTATGTTCGTCCACTGCTGGACATAGGCCTCTCCCATGGCACGCCACTGAGCACGATCCTCGGCCACTCTCATCCAGCTGTTGCCAGCCACCTTGCGAAGATCATCGCTCCACCGAGTCTGAGGACGTCCCACGCTACGTTTGCCAATCCGTGGTCTCCACTCAAGAACTCGTCTACCCCAACGGTTATCGGTTCTTCGGGTTATATGGCCTGCCCATTGCCACTTCAGCGTGCTGATGCGGTGGGCTATGTCGATAACTTTGGTTCTCTGTCGGATCACTTCGTTACGAATTCGATCCTTTAGAGAAACTCCGAGCATAGCCCTTTCCATAGCACGTTGAGCAACTTTAAATTTGTGGACCAGCCCTACAGTGAGTGTCCATGTATCCATATACAAGTCATAATCCCAAAATCTTAACCAATAAGTCTATAGCCCTGAAAATTTGCACGAATAGTCTTCATGCAACGTAAATGAAGAAGACGATGCCATTTTTAGGAATTCTAACAGGAATTCAGTACAATCCCGAAATTTCAATTCAATTACCGAATCTAATGGTTCACCGCGCGTGAATCCTCCGATAAAAGCTAGTTTAATAATCTATACTATAATATTATAAAGCTGAAGAATTTGTTTGCTTGAACGCGCTAATCTCAGGAATGACTGATCCGATTTGAAAAATTATTTCAGTGTTAGATAGCTCATTTATCGAGGAAGGCCACACGCTAAATCCAATAGGAGCGGAGCGTCAATGATTAACGCGGACGAAGTCGCGGGCACCAGCTAGTATTATACATATAATATAAAATATAGTTTGATATGAACGCGGTTTATTCGACGGTTAGATGACCTGGTTAGAGAACCTGACTACGAAGCTTGACGTCCCGGGTTCGATTCCCGTGTCGGGGCAGATATTTGTATGAAAAATACGAATGTTTGTTCTAGGGTCTTGGGTGTTTAATATGTATTTAAGTATGTATCTATCTATATAATTATATTTATCCGTTGCGTAGTACCCATGACACAAGCTTTGCTCAGCTTACTTTAGGACTAGGTCGATTAGATTTCGTACTAAATACAAACTGAAATATAGATGCACAGAAAAAACCCCAGAAAAAAGACCAATGCTGGGAATCGAACCCATAGCTATGAAGTATCTTTTTTTGTACTTATTTTTTCAACTTCATTTTTTTTTTTTTTTTTTTTTTTTTTTTTTTTTTTTTTTTTTTTTTTTTTTTTTTATTTTTTATTACTTTTACGGTCATCCCGTGAAATCATACATTTCGTACTAAATACAAACTGAAATATAGATGCACAGAAAAAACCCCAGAAAAAAGACCAATGCTGGGAATCGAACCCATGCACAGAAAAAACCCCAGAAAAAAGACCAATGCTGGGAATCGAACCCATTAGGTCGATTAGTGTGAATTGTCCCGTGATATTTATTATTATTTATTTATTATTATTCTAATCGAGAAGTAAACACTGCCCATTAGTCACGATGGGTACAGTCGTTACATACGTTTCTCTGCAGCTGGCTGTACACACTTTGTCGCCCAACGATGTACTTAAACGAAATTTGGTTTGCAATAATGAAACGAAATTTGCGTGAACATGTGGCATGGAATACGTACTTATTGCTTGATACGGGACAACATCGCCATTCCTCCTAAAACACAATACAATATTTGCCTAAAATCACACACATTGGAATAAAAAATACATAAAATAGGATGCCTGACGGACCCCAAACGAGGCAAGGCCCATATCTTGAATCTCGAGGTCTAGAAGTGCATTATGCTATGCGAAACAATTACAATGAATACTTATAAAGAATTTATTTTTCATTGTACCTACTTGCTCAGCTGCCCCACATAAAGCTCATCATAACGGTTTCCCAAAGAGTTCCGGAAAAAAAACAACCAAGTTTAATCAAACAGCAAGAAGGCAAACCGAGATAAGGAAAATCCAATGGCCCACATCTGGCACTAGACAAAGGAGAGAAAATTAACACAATTCTCATTGTTCTTTCCTTTTGGTCTATTATATAGTTCCTGTGCGACAGCCACTTCTCGACTGCATTTAAAACTGGGACGTCACAGCTATAAGTGGATTTGAAACATTTATTTCGTTGCAGCTTGACTAAAAAGCGGTTGTTCGTTATTAGAGTGAATTAACGTGGAGTTCAGTGTCGCGTTCACGACTTTTCGAATTATAAAAAGGTAAAAATGAAAAAAGGAGACTGTGAAGATTTGACCAGATAAAAGGAATGACACGATTCAAGCATTTGTTCAGAATTACATTCGTGAAAACATTTTTGTGGAGATGGCAAAATCGCAGAAGATTCTGATACAGTGTCCAATTATCTGGTAGAAGTATAGTCATATAAATAAGCAAAAATGCTACAAAATCTCCAGCCAATTCGTTTAAAAAATGTGACCATGAAAGTGAAATTCAGAGCATCTTCATTTTAAAATGCGAGATTTACTTTTTTAAATAAGAAAACATAGGTGTTTTTTTTTAATAAAGTTTCGTCACAAGCCATACAAACTATTTGAAACAAGTCACAAAAAATCTTAGTAAGAAAATACCAAAGTACCCCATTTAAGAAAAAGTAAGTAGATTGCGCTCTTTAAAATGAAAATGCCCTCGAATAGAGACTCTAAAATGCTCTGTCTAGGATAGCGTACTAGGGAACCTGGTCGCGCCGTGTAGAAGGAGGGCAAGCCTGGCTAACGCTGGCCAGAAGCTTCTGATGCCACGTAATCTTGCGCAAGATATTTTTACTCATTCTTTCATACAAATGAAACGTCCCCTATCATGTGTGTAATAACTTTCTTATTATAATTCGTTCGCGCTACCTTATTCTTCAAGTTTCAGTGAGCAGGGCACATCACGCGTAGAATTAATGGCTGATGGGGCCCAAAGCTACACCGAAGGCGTCTACGGAACCAAAGACGCAGTATAGGTAGGCCTCTAATGAGATAGAGCGTCGACCTGGTTAAGGTTGCGGGAACGGGTTGGAAGCGGATAGCTAGGACCGGTTTGTTTGGGGAACCTTGGGGGAGACCTATGGTCAGCAGTTCCCGTCTTTCGGCTGAAATGATCATGATGATGATGATGATAATGACTCGAATACGTTTTCACGCTTCATGCCAGCCTATATACGTCTCACTGCAGGGCACAGGCCTCCTCTCAGAATGAGTGTGGGCTTGGGCCGTAGTTCCCACGCGGGCCCAGTGCGGATTGGAAACTTCACACGCACCATTGAATTTCTTCGCAGGTGTATGCAGGTTTCCTCACAATGTTTTCCTTCACCGTAAAGCTCATGGTAAATTACAAATGTAATTTCGCACATAAATTCCGAAAAACTCAGAGGTGCGAGCCGGGATTTGAACCCATGACCCTCTACTTGAGAGCCCATAGGTCAAACCACTAGGCCACCAAGGCTTACGGTTTTTCACGCTTAAACTGCGCAAATGGTCTCAACTCAGCATAAAGCCGCCCAGACAGTCGCTCATCTTCCGTTGGGGTCATTCGAATTAAAAGCACACTTAACGACAAAAAGGAAGCATCATGTCAAAACAGCCCAGCTTTAAACTGAGCAACTAAGACAACATCGCAACTCGCTCAACCGAGACTCCTAGTCCGACGCTAAGCTTCACAAGCTTCTAGAAGCTAGTGAATCTTTTCTTTGATGTATTTTATATTTCAGAATGTATTATTTCACTCGGATTTTATTCTGCTTGCTGCCTGGGTTAGCCGTCTCGAGCCAGGCGCGACGCGGGGCGGGTACGCTGGTCGACTTCAGTGATCCTAAGGTATCGTGTAGTGTCCTAACGTTCCTTTGGTTTCGATTTCATGGTTAGAATTGGAGTTTTGGTACAGGCAAAAAATTTGCCAATACTAGAAGTGAAAGCGAAACTGGGGTCGTTGGCTTACGAGCGGCGTTTAGTAGCTTTGCCACTCGCGCATTAGCTAATTTGTCCTGGGTACATTGTTATCCCACATTTAAAATTATATTATTATGCAATTAACCTTAATATACATAAAGAAACATTTTATATACAAAAACAATTAACCTAAAACTAAAAACCTTAAGAAATATAATAATAACTAAAATATATTATTAAATCCCTTTAGGCAAGGTTCCGATGATACAGGCAGCGTTCCCCCTTTGAATAGCTAAACTAATTCTTTGTCCGAGGTAGCTGCCAGCTCTTCGGTCTCCTGTGATGTCGACTAACCTTTTTGCTATTTCCTTAAAAGGCCTTATAGCGCTAGGACCCCACGGACCAAGGGTCTCGACACCGAATGGGACAAAATCATATTCGAAGCAGAAGTATATTACGTTTGCTTTTTAAACTATTTATTCATTGAATAGGTGATCGCTTGTATGAATGGTTCATACACAGCGTAAGAAACAAAAGTTGTCTCTCCTGTGGACATAAAATTAGCGACTCCGAGTCAGCAGACTTAAGATTTATTTAAATGGGCCGAAATATGGCCAGGCGTCCCACACGCTGATGTAACTAGACTTGACTACAAAATATTGGCTGTTGACCTTTAACTTCTCCCATGTCCACAGGAGAGACGCGAACAACAATATGTGTATGACCCGAATACAAAACACATATCATAAAGTCGGATTACTACAGCCCTGAATAGTAAC
This sequence comes from Archips crataeganus, assembly GCA_947859365.1. NCBI lineage: Eukaryota > Metazoa > Arthropoda > Insecta > Lepidoptera > Tortricidae > Archips > Archips crataeganus. Next base: position 11,302,372 of record OX402064.1, read on the forward strand.
TTTGGCTATTGGGATTTACTCGGTCCAGATTTTATTATTACTGCACTAGCTGTTGCCCGGCGACTCCGTCTGCGAAGAATACGTTTATCGCTATCCTGCGGATACTGCAATTTTCCGGGATAAAAGTATCCTATATGTTAATCCAGGTTATAAACTATCTGTGTGCCCAAAATTTCATTAGAATCCGTTAAACTGTTTTAGCGTTAAGGAGCAAATAGAGAAAAGCATCAATCCAGACAAACTTTCACGTTTATAATATTAGTAAGATCGAAATTATGGCCCATTGCCATATGGCAATCAAGTGATTGATTTTAATGACCACCCACTCGCGTTTTTGTGCTATTTTCAGACCCATGTGGTTTTCATATGGCCTAAAGTTATCCTCCATTGGGCCAAAATACCTTGACTTTACGGTATTTATAAAAGCTAAAATAAATGCAAATAAAAAAATATAAGTAGGTAATACTCTAAATCGTTCGTTCTCGAATTATGTTTTCGTTTCAGAAACCGGGTCTCGGTTTTCTTTTTCCGATACTAGTTTCGGTCATATACCTACTTGTAGCGTGGATTTAGAATTTTATAGTAATGCCAGCTCACGTTCCCCAGCGTCTCCAGAAAGGATCAGCCCGTCCGTCATTTTAAAAACTTCCTATTTCTTATAATAGAGACTTCCTTATATTTTAGACGACCAGATGGCCTAGTGGTTAGAGAACCTGACTACGAAGCTTCAGGTCCCGGGTTCGATTCCCGTGTCGGGGCAGATATTATTTGTATGAAAAATACGAATGTTTGTTCTCGGGTCTTGGGTGTTTAATATGTATTTAAGTATGTATCTATCTATCTATATAAGTATGTTTATCCGTTGCTTAGTACCCATAACACAAGCTTTGCTTAGCTTACTTTAGGACTAGGTCAATTGGTGTGAATAGTCCTGCGATATTTATTTATTATTTATTTATTTATTTACTGTTACGATAATACCTCAAAAACATCCATAGACTGTGAACGAACTTTTTGACTTAATGCATTCACTGCCGGGATGATTGGGCGATGATAATGATGATGCATATACCTACATACGTTTTCATGACTTTTGCCTAGTGTCACTGTCTTAGTTTGGCAGTTATTGAAACGCACGTATGCGTTTGTGGCACCTGAAGAAGTCTCCAATCGGACAGCCGGCAGCGAATGCGTTAAGGGAGTCTTAAATTACAGTCTTTATGCACTCATAATTGAAATGACGGGCGTTTTTCTAACCATCTGTAAACATAAACTAAGGGATGCGGTTATATGTTAGACTTAGACGATATTTCACGGTGCTCACTCTAAAATCACGCCGGGCAAAGGTGAGGTATGAGGTACGTGAAAAGCGGCCAAAAGCATTAAACAGAGCAATAGGAACTGGCGTATCGCGAAACGTGATTGAAATGAAATGGATCTAAAGCTTTGTATTAGGTCCACCGTCAAAAAAGCACATGCTTTATTTATTTATTTATTTATTTTAGTGATAAAAAACAACTGTACACAATGTATTACAAACTAAGTTACAATAGTGTGTTACTCTATGTACAATCAACAACATTATCCACAGAATACAATTGAACTATAACGGTTGTCGACATTAGAGTGCCGTACTACACTTAGCTCAAGTTAATTAAGTCAGTACACATACGTAAGTTAACCTTACGAAAATTTTAAACTAAAAAACACAAGAAATAGCTTTATGTAACAATTATAGTTCATTTTTAAAGAAAAGATTCCGAGAAATCAATGATAGAACACAACGTTGCGATTGTTAAGAAAGTAATGTTCTTAATGTTCGCTTATCTTCACTTTTTCATTTTCATTCTTGTTGTTTGCGTATGTACTTTTCAAAAACTTGATCCAGTCCGTACAAGATCACAGTAATGTCGATATCAACTGATGTAGAGTCTTTATTTGAGCGTTTATTTCAAATCACTTTCGTGTGCACATTTTTATAATAAAAAAAGCAGAAGATTCTGATAAAGTTTCTAACTACATACCTATCTGATAGAAATACATAACCTCTAATAAATAACCGAAAACGCTATCAACATATACAGCCAATTCGCAGACCACAAACACAAAACCACATAACCACGAAAGTGAGGCGATTGAAACGCTCTAATAATGACCCACCGGCAGCAAATTAATTTGCCAAATTCAATACTGAAACTGCAACGAATACAAATCAGGCGTTAGCTTTAAATTTCGATTGGCTCGTCGTATATCCACGTAGCTCGTTGTTCTTGCCTCGCGTGAGTTAGATCAAATTGTCCCAGCAGAGTTATTTTACCTGACAGCTAGGTACTCCCTGCGACATTGCACTCGGTGCAACCACTTAAAGGCTTTCGTAAATTCTTGCAAAAGAGAATGTATAATACTGGCTTGTCCTGGATGTAGGAAATTGCTGCTAAGTATCAGTTTAAACAGCCGAGGCGGATATAGTGCTTTTCTCAAAATTTTAGCAAGGAAAAAACAAACCAAAATAAATGAAAATGTAATTGGCTTATAGAATTAAGTATTAACCTTTTTGTATCACTGTCATTTCAAGAGGTATTATTATCTAGCTAAAGTACCGGTGCCTTTGATCAAGTTGGGGCAAACTTTGATAGTTTTAAAATCGCTATAAAGTCCATATGAGGTAAATGGTTGTCATGTAGACAAAAAGAAGATTGATGAAGACATCGACAAGGAATATAGCAAATTAAAATCGCCCCACATTTTAAAGTCACCCTGGTCTACGGTACCTAAAGTTGCTGAAGGCACAGATAAAAATGCTGTCGTACTGAATTTGGAAAGAGCCAGCAATATGGGTCACCTGTGGATCATGTGTGCTTGATTCACTAATTTATCACCTCCTTAGGTCCAAGGTCACTTGGACGCGCTGGTCCGCATGGCCCAATCCTGCGTGATCAAGGTCCGAGCGTCCCCCAAAGACGTCCGCGCCTACTTCACCAACTCAGCTCCTCTGACACGGTCGGGCCAGTGCTTTGCTGCGTGTATGCTGGAACAGAGTGACGTTATTAATCATGGAAAGGTATGTTTTATGAGTTTCCAGTTTATACCCCTCCTTGTTGACGTGGCTTAATCTTTTACTAGGTGGATCAACGACATCAGAAGAGTTGCGGGACACGCGTGTTGTCGTTGTTTGTGGGATTCTAAGAGGAAGGACTTTGTTTAAAAGCTGGCGTCTTCCAGTTAATGATGATGATCCTTTCTTCTTCTTATGAACAGGTACATTCGTCACTACCACACCACGCCACCGACACACAAAATCATGTAATATTTGGGCGTACGTTTGACCACAGTCACTCATATTCAATCAGCGACGATGTGGTATTAGTTGGAGCACGCTTGTTTAGTTAAAAATGTCTATCCACACTACATTTTAAGACTGCCAGATTATAACTCACAGTTAAGCTAAGTAAAGCCAAGACCCACTTTGGGTCACTGCGCCCTAGCAGTAAGTAAGTAAGTAAGTTAAGTTAGTTGAGCTAATTTAGACGACCAGATGGCCTAGTAGTTAGAGAACCTGACTATGAAGCTTGAGGTTCCGGGTTCGATTCCCGTGTCGGGGCAGATATTTGTATGAAAAATACGAATGTTTGTTCTCGGGTCTTGGGTGTTTAATATGTATTTAAGTATGTATCTATCTATATAAGTATGTTTATCCGTTACCTAGTATCCATAACACAAGCTTTCCTAGCTTACTTTGGGACTAGGTCAATTGGTGTGAATTGTCCCGTGATATATAAATATCCTATAAATATAAATATTTATTTATTTTTATTAAGTTTGTTAAGGACTAGTGATTGAATCCGAGATCCTCTTACGCCCATAACGTCAGAGGGTATAAAAGCCGTTGTGTTTTAGTAGTCATACTCTTATCCTCTTCCTATATAGTAGAAGTGCTAAAGAAGAGAGTCTCAAGGACGCCCTACTATGGACTTCTCACTTACGGGGATGTGTAACGCAAGGCAAGTTCATGTCACAAAAAACGCCTACAATTAATTCCTTTCTTGTTATGTGTTCTCAGGTCAACCGCGAACTTCTCGTCCACCTAGCCAGCCTGGTGAATGGCAAGAACTCCCGCGTAGTTCGCAAGCTGAACAGTGTATCCCGAATGTGCTTAGACAGTATCGAGGGCATGTCTGACCGTTGCCAGCTAGCGTCCACCTACAATGACTGCCTTAATGAGAACATGATCGAGTTTGCCTTCCCATTGGATATCGCGGAGGAGGCCGTGAGGAAGATGCCTTTCCACCTTATACAGCCTAAGTAAGTGTCGCCTAATTATCGCCTATTTATAAATTAGTAGTAACGGTCAAAGGTTAAAGCAACTAACTGTAAGCAACCCTAGAAAACACTTCTTACCCAACCGTGTTGTGAGCTTGTGGAATGAACTACCCGAACTTGTGATAAGTGCGCCTACAGTAAACTGTTTTAAAAATAGACTGGACATTTATATGAAAAGACTTAAAACACAAGTGTAGTGATATGCACGCATCAACTCTATGAGCTGGTAGTGTATTATTTTAAATAATAATAATAATAAAGGTCTTGTAGCTGTCAGCCAATTCTGATATATGGGAACCTTATTAGCTCGTCTCTACCCACAACGACTGCCTCGAACGATGAAGGCGAGGCTTGACCATCTTGATGTACATAAATGGAAAGGAGCCTCTCCTAGTTTTCAAGCAGCTTATTTTATTTTCAAGTTTTTGGTTTTTATTTCATTCATTTAGTGCCTCATTATTACAAGGTATCTTTCCTGACAATTAGTTCCATTTCAACCATGACAAGCTGACAATGTTCTTTGTTATGATAAGATATCTAGATTTCAGTTTTAATGTAAGTATAGCTATACTATCTAGCACGCTATAGGATCATGCACTGTATCGGATCCGCGGACCGGAAGCCGCAGTGTAGGTAAGCCTCCAACAAGATGGAGCAACGACCTGGTTAAAGTTGCGGGAACGCGTTGGATGCCGATGGCACGGTACCGATCTGTTGGGCGAGCCTTGGGGGCGGCCTATGTTCAGCAGTGGACGTCTTTCGGCTGTAATAACGATGATGATGAAGAAGTTAGCAGTAATATACCGCAAAAAAATATGAATCCATAAATGAAATCCAAATTTTATATTCAACAGGAGCAGAAATTTTTTAAATATATTATTTTCCTCAACAAAAATACACTTAAAAATAACAAAACCATCTAGGTATCTTGAAATATAAAAGGTATATCGTCCTGTAATACGGGTTAAGCGTCTCAAAGTATAAAATTTACATGGTGACCTTTGATATAGAATAATATTTAGTTTCTAAAGATTCAAGAATACGTCTAGCAACTAATAATACAGAATTTTCAATAAAGGTGAGCGAGGACGAAACAAGTTCAAAACTCTTGAATAGGTATTGTAATTTTGTCGCATTCTCATTAAATTAAAATATATACCTATATTCTCATTAAAAGTTTTAATAAGCAAAACATATATATATGAATTGTAAACTTGGAGAATTTTCTTTGGGATATGTTGATTATTATCGTTTGGATCAATAAACTTCTGGGAGGTAGAATATGTTACTGTGCCAAATTACAAAAAATAAGTACGAGTCGGACTCGCGCACGAAGTGTTCCGTACCATTATATCTACAAAAACAGCATAAAAATCACGTTTGTTGTATGGGAGCCCCCTTAAATATTTGTTTTATTTTAATGTAATTATTTATTTTTAAATTAAATATATATATTCTGTGAAAATTTCAGGCGTCTACCTGTTGCCGTTATCAATATCGAGCAAAAACGAGCAAAAAAAATCACGTTTGTTGTGTATGGGAGCCCCTTAAATATCTATTTTATTTTTTCGTATTTGTTGTTATAGCGGCAACCGAAATACATCATCTGTGAAAATTTCAACTGTCTAGCTATCACGGTTCTTGAGATACAGCCTGGTGACAGACGGACAGACTCAGTAATAGGGTCCCGTTTTTACCCTTTGGGTACGGAACCCTAAAAAGGACTAACAAATACATAGCCAAGTTAAAAACGCAGTACGGTGGTAATTACAGTTAGACTAGCTTAATGTAAGGTAAACGTCCCTATGCTAGACACTGAACCAATGTATGGCACCTTCAATCTTATGTCATAGTGAGAGAGGTGACAGATGGGTGTTATCTACTGGGCGTTGAGGTGTTGAGCACTGGTACATTTACCTTACACTTCTCGTACTGGTTTTACTTGTTCTTAAGACTAGGTAAGTCTATGTATACCGTGCTTGCATGTTCGTGATTGGCATGTTAATGTTTGTGATTCAAGTTCAATTTACCTACCATCAAGCATACAGAGTTATCACATACATGGGTCTGTAAAGTGCACCTTGACTAAATATGACCATCCTTAAATTTTTTTGCAATCGCTTCCAAAACTTCCGTGATTGGAATTCAAACACTGCTTCGACTCCAAAGGCTTATGGGTTGAATTCATTTGGCAAGTCGTCGAAATTTCCTTTTAAACTGTAAAATGTTTTGTAGATTTATGAACTGTTAAAATAAATATTTCGTAATAGTAAAAATCGAACGGAACGGTGTTTAAGAACTCGTTTCTCTGATTCTTTAAACGAAGTTTTTTTTACACGAGCGTTCCGTATTTTGTAAAGGTTATTTTTGTAAAGGAATATTTCGTTCAGATTAATCGAAATCACTCCCCTTTATAGGCGCAAGCTCATTTTTCTTAACGGCCATATTATTCATAAATTTCGAAAGCAATTTGTATGATATTTTGTATGAGAACGTTCACTGACGCATTTCAGCGATAATACTTTTGTAATAACACACGTGCAAATTTAAAAACATCATACCTATATGTTGTTATTGCCAACGTTTTTTTTATTTAATCTGGATGTAATTTTGTTTATTATGAAAGCGTATACCTTTTACCTTAGGTACTTATGGTAATCTTGGAAACATGTTTATGTTTTTTGTTCTTTGTTGCAGTTTACCTCAAGAATTGCGGCAATCATCGTTTTAATTTAAGTTCGTTTTACATTTTTATACAAATAAACTTTTGTTACTTTTTTTAAAACTGTTTTTTCTCTCCTTTACATCCATTTTCCAGAAAAGAGAGGCATTAATTAAACACATGGCTACTTACGTTACTTACATTACCAATGTCTAAACAGAATCATCTCGATTAAAATAAATATCCTTAATTACAAAAGTGTTCCCTTAAGAAAACCACTGAATTAAGGTGTTACACATCATATTGTTTCTTTTATTTTTCAACGATTCTAAAGGCTTTTCTACATGGATGAGGCAAGGTAGCTTGGCGTAATCTTAAACTAATCACAATGATAGTCCGTTTGACCGACAGACAACGCACAGACTATACCACCACCTTGAGTATCACAGACATACACTTAGAAAGACTTTTCCAAATTCCCATGATATAGGCAACTAGTATGTTCTTTACAAGCTTTTAATTTACTTACAATGTATCTCCCTGTGTACAGATTGCTACTTTGTTAAATTTGACCCACTTCCCGGTTTCCGATTGAGCTGAAATTTTGCATGCATACGTGTAAATCGGATGACAATGTAATATTATTATGACATGGAGTTGATCTCAGGCGCGGTCCGAAGGGGAGGGTCACAGGGGACAGACCCCCTCCAAAAATCGTACACGTCAAATCTAATCTTCTAAAAATTTACAAAATTAAAAAAGTATTTTTTTCTAATTTACTCGACATATTGTATTATTATTAGTGACCCCCTCCAAAATTTTAGGCTGCGACCGCGCCTGGCCGATCTGATGATGGTGCTGGAAGGTGCAGGTGGAACTCTGTAATAAAACGACACGAATGAATGCTTGGATTAAAAATGTTTTTTTTTCTCTTATATTATTCCACGGAGGCGAAGGAGCAAGCCCAATAAGCCAGTGTGTAATGAAGATTTATACACACACATTAATCACAGTTAGACGTGAACCCTGCAAGGGCATTGCAACTATTTAACAATCTAAAATCTAAAATCATTATCATTTCTATTAAAATTATACAAGATGTCACACCGTGGAATTCTAATAAAAAACAAAACAGGAAATTAAAATTAAAATACAAAAGTAATTCAATGTCAACAACAAATATTATTATTATTAAAACAGTATTATAATAAATTCAACCTAAATTTTTACAGTTAAATCAACTTCAATTCAATTTATAGTCCAATTAAATTCAATAGGTATTTATTCATGAAAAATACAATGAATGTGTAAATTAAAATTTTGACAGCTCAATTATCTTGTGCAAACATTTCCTCAATACTATAGAAGCACCCCCTCAACAAATATGTTTTCAATTGATTCCTAAACGCGACACAGCTCGTAATCATCTTTATGTTAGTAGGAAGCGTATTGAAAAATCTTATTGTTTGGTGCCTCGTGCAATGCTTCTCAATCATGTGCTTAGGACAGAAACTATGCTTGAAATTTTTGGTGCGCGTAAGTAACCGCAACTTTTGCTCCTCGCGAGTCTCATATTTCGACATATCTTTCACAAACGCTGTGAGTAAGACCAGTACGTATAAGCTAGGAACTGTCAGAATATTCAACTTTTTAAAGTGTTCTCTACAAGAGAATAACACACACAACTCCTTTTTGTTTTCGTAGAAAAAATAAATCTGTGTAAATATTCTAGTAATGAAATGACAGGATAACACCCAGGAATACGCCCACCATTTTCCGAGATACATACATAATAAATGAATGTAAATTCCTACTGAACGAGGAAGACAACAAATACAGAATCACCTCGAAGGAGGAAAATTTATCTTGTCGCTTTCTTCTGCAAATAAATAATAATAATAATAATAATAATCATTTATTCATATATAGTTGTACAAACAATGAAGGACAAACATATTTCTGTCAGCACGAAAAAGAAGATAAAAACAATTTGCACATTTAATTTGTTATAACTCTTTGTTGTAACTAAGCAAAAGCCTGTGTTTTGGAGTATCAGCGTTCGACGCGTTACCGCTGCTTGAAAAGTTTATAATATGTACCACTATCAGACTTCTATGGGACAGACAGACTAAAAACTAAGAATAATAAACATTAAGTTTGTGGGTAACCGAGGTGAATGAGCATATGCGTGCGTGTTTGAGTGTGTGAGTGTGTGTGTGTGTGTGTGTGTGTGTGTGTGTGTGTGCGTGTGTGTGTGTGTGTGTGTGTGTGTGTGTGTGTGTGTGTATGTGTGTGTGTGTGTTGTGAATCATGCCGAGTTTGGTAAGATCAATTCAGTGTCGTCATAGCTAAGTTTTTGTAGCCAATTTGACACTTGACGTTTAACTTCAAATTTATTCAATGGATAAATATTTAGGATACGATTAGTTGTGTTATAAATCTTTGAACTGGATACGTAATATTGTCGATTAGTAAATTTAGTTTTATGTGGAACTATGGAGCATACCCTACTAGTGTATCTTTTTGCGGGGTCAACGGGTGGTACCTGAGAATGCTTTCGAAGGATCAGGCGGAGCACAAACAGCTGTCTCACTGTCAGTACTTTTGCAGTCATATAAAGTTCTTTAGTTGGAAATTTTTTCTCTTTGCGGTACATGACTTTCAGAACAGCTCTCTGCGCTCTCTCAATTTTTAGGAACGAGGTCTTTGCGGCGCAGCCCCAAGCAGGCACACAGTAAATTTACCTCTGGTGCATATTTGTTCGACATACTTTCCATGTACCGATCTTTTTATAAGTGTTTATTCATATTAAGTACTTATGTTAACCTATTAACAAACCGCCCTGCTTCGTGCCGGTGCGATTCAAAAATTCAAAATAAAAGGCGGAAAAAAACTTAAGCTCAAGGAAAGAAATAAAGAAAAACATTTATTTATAATTGATTGTGGATCGCTAGTTATATTGATCTTCATAAACCTTCCGTGAAAAATTATCTAACTGATGGTGAAATCTCCGTTGCGTGATTGAGGAGGCGTTAGCGGATATATAGAGAGACGACCGACGCAAAAAGCGACTTTGTTTTATACTATGTGAAGATGGACACCTAACCTACATATACAAAACAATAAAGTGAATGGTTGATTAACAGACAGACAGCTCAATCACAGCGTAGACAAGCTAGAGACTGGAAAGGAAGACATTCCTTGAAGATCGCAGAGTTGCACTACTTTAGTACCTACCTAAAAAAGTTTTACTGTAGCCAGCGACGTCCATTTCAGATACCTACTAAATGCGCAAAACCCCTTGTTTTCCTTGTTCCTTCATCAATTTACCGAACAAAAGCCTGAGTAAATTCAGCTCATGTGTATTACTTTATATGTGCTTTGTCAGTTTTTCAGTAAACAACTGGATAACCTTTGTATGTACAGTCCAGGACAAAAGCTACTTTTGTAATTTATCGCTGTAACATAATTGTGTTAATTGTTTGAGAGTACTAACATGACTGAAAAATGAGAAGGAAACAAATGTATAAAGTTAATTTTGAAGCTTACTAGCCTTATTTTAATTTTCATCTGGTGTCATATAAATTTGACGCCGCCTTTTGGGATCACCTTTCCAAAGTACAACTTATCATTTGGTACACCTTACCTACTTATATATGTACGTGTACATATTCAGCCTGAAGTTATTCACACACGAACTCCAAAATAAATTAAATCAGGGTTTTCTAAACTATTATGGGTCGAATATTGAATGGGCCCTGCCTGTAGAACGACACACCAACCGACCAAGCCAACGGCCGGACGGCGGGTAAAAGAACTCGAGTTGAAGTTGATGTCAAAACTGTAGTGGCGAAACAGGAAAATATTATTTTGATGTAGTTATTTAATTTTTAACGACCAAATAGCCTAGTGGTTAGAGAACCTGACTACGAAGCTTGAGGTCCCGGGTTCGATTCCCGCGTCGGGGCAGATATTTGTACGAAAAATACAAATGTTTGCTCTCGTCTTAAGTGTTTAATATTTATTTAAGTACCTATCTATGTATATAAGTGTGTTTATCCGTTGCCTATAGTACCCATAACACAGGCTTTGCTTATCTTACTTTGGAACTAGGTCAATAGGTGTGAATGGTCCAGTGATATTTATTATATTTATTTATAATTAAGTAGTAAAAACTATATTAAAAATTTGTTTGTTAATTGAATGCTTTGTCTTTTTTATATTGGTAACGGTTAAATTTCCTAGAGGTCCCGAGTTTGTAAACTTGTATTAAGTAGATGGGTCGTAGCCCAGACAACTTTGGGAACCAATGTATTAAATAACATATGATATGTCGACGTAGTTTGACGATTCGTCCGTGCCGGGCCTCCTTAAGCCACATACGAGGAAAGAACTCAATATTTTCTTGTATTCCAACAAAATAAGTTTATTGAATATAATAACACGGCAAAGGCGAACTTTGCGATGCGGACTGAATGCAAAAGCACCATTTAGTGCTACGTGACGCTTCCTTTGCCTGCATTAGATACCGCTCGTTCCCTAAATACCAGAATTGCAAAATAATAGATTGCCGACTTACCCTATTCCTAAAATACCAAATTCCCAGAATACCAGACTTTCCTGTCACCGTGTTTTTCTCTATATAGGATTGCCAAAAAAGCTTGTTTTCAATACACCATGTTCCATTCAAAACCGAATTCCTATAATACCAGATAGTGAAATCACCAGGCTGGTAAAACACGACCCCCTGGCCTCCCCACGACGACTACGACCTGCCTGACGAGCCTGGTCAAACTACCAACTCAAACTACCTCCATACCAAATTTCATCTAATCGGTTCAGCGGTCATTGATTTCTCATACAATCTTTCATCCCCTTTTTCACCCTCTTAAAGGGTGATTTCCGGGATAAAAAGTATACTATGTCCTTTCCCGGGACTTCAACTATCTGTATACCAAATTTTATTTCAATCGGTTCAGCGGCTTAAGCGTGAAGAGGTAACAGACAGACAGTCGCGTTTATGATATTAGTATGGATAGATATGGATAAATTAAATTTTAAACTGAAGTACACACCTCAATTATCTACTTACTTACTGTTATTTCCCATGGGAACTGTTTGCGTTGTAGGTACATGACGCCCTGTGTAAAAATACAATACTCGTGGCAAGATTTTGTTTGTCGACCTTGTGACGTAGTATGACCCCATAAGTGACCTTTTGTTTCTTTCAACAACTGCAGAATTTTGCGGTGGAATCATTCACTATAAGTATTTATATGAACATTGGCTTGTAGTGTCAACATTCCCGGGCCGGTGCAACTAAGTACTGGTGGGAACTACGGCCCAAGCCCTCTCATTTCTCATTTTGGGACGTATATAGGTTGGGATGATGATTATTAAACCTTCTTGTATGTAATATTTTTTCTTATTTCTCTGCAAAATCTCTAGTTTTCCTTAAGTATGATGATGACGACAACTAAGAAGTTTTTAAGTGTTTAAGTTATCGACATAGCCCACCGCATTAGCACGCTGAAGTGGCAATGGGCCGGCCATATAACCCGAAGAACCGATAACCGTTGGGGTAGACGAGTTCTTGAGTGGAGACCACGGATCGGCAAACGTAGCGTGGGACGTCCTCAGACTCGGTGGAGCGATGATCTTCGCAAGGCGGCTGGCAAGAGCTGGATGAGTGTGGCCGAGGATCGTGCTCAGTGGCGTGCCATGGGAGAGGCCTATGTCCAGCAGTGGACGAACATAGGCTGCTGATGATGATGATGATGATGAAGAAGTTTTTGGAAAACTAGCCTACTCTTTCCTCAAAGAGTTAGCAACACACCTATAGTTCCACTTATGTTATACTGTCGGTGGGCAGCGGTGGTTTTCCATCAGATCATCATATACTCGTTTTTCGCTTATCATAAAAAAAAATAGTAGCTGTGACGTAACAAAAGTTGAATGCCTTCAAAATGACATTAAATTCGTGACAACGATCCCGCTGGGTACTTACAGCAAAACAGTACTCGTATTTGACCGTACCTGTTTATTTCCGTTCACTGGCCGTACCTAATTTAAATTAAATATCAAAGATAGGAACAACACAATTATACAAGCAGCCCTTATAATTTAAGTGCTTTGAACTTTATGTCAAAAGCCTTCTCGTAATCGTAATTAGCTATGACAACTCGGTCTCGTAAAAATTCGTGTAAGATGAAGCAAAAATATCGGTTTCGCTCCTTACTGTCCATTAGTAACCTTTACAAAGGTCATAATGTAATTTCATTAGTGCCTTAGGGTTGGCAATTTTTTTATATTAAACAGACCAGCTAGGCCAGTCTCTTAAGAATCGGAATCACAATCAAAATCAGAAATGTTTATTATCATAGCTGTTACATAATACATAATTAACACTTTACATAACATAATAGAACATTCCATGACTCGTCATTGTCATTGTATAATGAAGGGTTTTCAAACTTACATACATACAGACGAAAATAGAACCTCCTTCTTAGAAGTCAGTTAAAAAAAACTACAAAGTACACAGCAAACCCAAGGTCCAATTTGGTCTCCAAACAAAGAATACAAAAGAAGAAAATAGCTAGTAAATGGTAAGTCAGACTACTAGATTTAATAAACAATACACAAGCCATTTCCTACGGGGAATTATATTTGTACAGGCGGTGTGGGCGGTATTCCTTCCACTTCGCATTATGTTATTTTCTGTGAGAACAGACACAGCTGGCGAAGGCTATTTTGTCTTACTAGTTATCATGATTGAGCCATGTTGGAGATAAATGAGTATATGGTATTGTTCGTTTATTGCCGAAATTAACGGTTAATATACGTATTAGTATTACTGCTGACAGGTTAAGAGGGCGCTGAGTGTATTACGTGGCCCGAATGACCGCTTAAAGGACGATTCACATTCTACAGACACCGAGAGTGTCAGACGCGTGCCGTATTAGACACTGACAATAGTACATTAGTACAGAGGCCGGGAAGTAAGGGGTTGCCGGCCAAGTAGGTTTACGAGTTAGGACACGAGGCCGGCAACCCCTGTTCCGGCCGAGGCTTGTATAGTGCTTTTCTCAAACATGCAATGAAATCAATAAAAAAAAACTGCAAGAATTAAAATTGCAAAGAAAGCAACTATTGCTTAAAACGTTTTTTAAAGTCAAGGTCATGATGCTGTGTCACATGAAACATTAGACGATCGCTTTCCCGGCCTAGGCCTGCAATTCTGTATGAAAATCCGTTACATAGTACTCGTCTAACGGCGCCCGCAACGTGATACGTCCCGGCCTACTATTTGGAACGTAAGGTTAAAATTTCATTGCATCTTTGAGAAAATATTATTCGCGCATACTGACCGGGCACGGCCTGTGTCTGCGCGGTCGTGTTACGATAGATATGAATTTGTTAATACTGAGTACGTTATACTATATTATATTAAACGTAAGTCTGACACGCTCTGTGTCTGTATATAATGAATCGGCCTTTACTTATGATTTAATTTTGTACGGTCAAGTCAAGTGCGGTATGTATCGATTTAATCCTCTCATAATTATGTACCGATACCTTAATTCGGCGACATAAGAGCTATAGGACATATTTATGAGCAACTTGTATGCAACCATTTTTACACTTTTTTATATTTTAAATAGTATTCTGTATGTTAATCCAGGTTATAAACTACCTGTATGCCAAAGTTTCATCAGAATCCGTCAAACCGTTTTAGCGTGAAAGATTTATAATATTAGTAAGAAGAAACATTTAATTTTGAAATATACTTTCACTACGTCAAGTTAACCGCAAAGCATAAATAGGCAACGGCGCGGCGTAACAATTAAGTTAGTTCTATAAAAATTTAATAAGTAAATATTATAATTTATTCTATTGTTTATTTATGACCCTCAGAAAGTGCTAATCACGCGTCTCCGGATTCATCCTATACACCGTGAAATTTTAGTGGTTGTTTTCCCGAAACGAGGTGATTTAGTATCGATTGTACAATCAAATATTATTTATTTTATTAGCAGTACGGCTGCTCACCGAATCTAAGATTATTTAAAAGGAACAATTTTTTTTGTACAATCGATTTATAATTACTATTTTGACTAGAGTCAAAAATCCAATTGTGAAAAACGAAAGTTGAAAATGACCGCAAACCAATAGTAACGCTTCGTTGGTACAAGTAGCGTACGATCGTACGATAGGTTAGGTACCAACGAAGCGTTACTATTGGTTTGCGGTCATTTTCGACTTTCGTTTTTCACAATTGGATTTTTGACTCTAGTCAAAATAGTAATTATAAATCGATTGTACAATCGATACTAAATCACCTCGTTTCGGGAAAACAACCACTAAAATTTCACGGTGTATAAATGACATCTTTAAGAGTAGATGCGGGTTGGATGCCTTGATAGGCTTTTACTTATGGTTAGGTCATCTACACTAATATTATAAAGAGGAAAGATTTGTACCTATGTTTGTATGTTTGTAATGAATAGGCTCAAAAAGTACTGGGCCGATTTAAAAAATTCTTTCACTAATAGAATGCTACATTCTTCCAATTTGACATAGGCTACATTTCATTTTGAAAAAAGTTAGGGATCCTTGGTAAAATTTGAACAATGTAACCGAAGGTGTAGAAAAATGAGTCTTAAAATGTCTTTCGTCGAATGCGCTGCCGAAACTATTAGCGATAGAACAAAATAATGTACAACAATATTGAAGAACATCATAATGTCTACAAAAAACTCCGCGGTAGCATATGTCCAACTATTGTAGTTATGTCACTACAACAACTTTTTTCATTTTAAATATTAATGAAAATGCTAACCAAATTCAAACCATGCTATTTATGTGTTTATATTAATCCTTATCCAAATAAATTATTTAATGGTAAAGACCATTTAACTACCTATAAAATAGTTTTTAAATTATTTAAATTGGACTTTCCATTCAAAAGATATTACGAATTAAAAAATTCAAACAGTAAACAAAACCGCCATAGCGCCGTGGCCGTTGTTTGCGATGCAGTCTGAAAAGCGCGCCGGGCATCGCGGCGGGCGGGGTGGAGGGGGCACTGAAATACAGGAGTGGGGCGTGCACGTCTGTAATAATTAATAAATAATAAATAATAATTTTTTAATAAATAAAAATATTTGTGAAAAAAAGTGTTTTATATCCAAATTTCCAAAAATAAATAATTGTCTACCCCGTGCGAAGCCGGGACGGGCTGCTAGTAGGCTAATAAAATAATAATAACTAGTGAGACAATTTGACCGTCTAGTTAGATAGTGTGCGAGATTTGACCGATCCTAAACAATTAGCGCCTAGACAATAAAGTGCTCTCACAATTTGAAATTATTACACTATGATAGGGCAATCAAACAATACACTGACCTGTAATTAACAAATAAAATATTTATTGTGGAAACACATGTAATACATGGTTGAGGCTAAGAAAATCAATAAAGCTCTATTTTCTAATTACAACAAGCGTAGTACTGAATATATGAATCAGATAACACAACAAAGCCACAAAGTATAATTATATTATATGTGACAGATGACAGATTAATTGTTACTCTAGACATGTTCCAGTCAAAAATCAATATACCACTTGTAGCGGCCAGATAGAACCATTACCCATTGCCTTTTTATACCGTTTTTATTTACTTTTCAAAAAGCCTCAAGAGGCGCACCTACACAATTTACAAATAACGAAGATGTGAAAAAAACGCAAATACGAAATTTTGATCAGATCTTTTTTTAAACTTAATAAAACAACCAAAAAAAGCTTGTGCCTATTAATATCGCATCTTGAACATTTCCTGTTTTTAACCAGTTAATTGAATGAAAGTATTTTCCATTTCCTATAAGAAATAAATGAAAGGTTCGCTGTAAAAATATGAATACTTTTCCAGTTGCGATCTTGAATTTTAACCCTTATATTTAAGACGTTAATGTCTATTATACAATACAAAATAAACTACTGCTGGTTTATCCTTAAATATTGAATGGCCGGATAAAATATAAGGAAAATAAAAACCGGCCAAGTGCGAGTCGAACTCGCGCACGAAGGGTTCCGTACCATTATCTATAAAAACGGCAAAAAAATCACGTTTTTTGTATGGAAGCCCCCCTTAAATATTTGTTTTATTCTAGTTTTTAGTATTTGTTGTTGTAGTGGCAGCCGAAATACATCATCTGTGAAAATTTCAAGTGTCTAGCTATCACGGTTCATGAGATACAGCCTGGTGACAGGCGGACGGACGGACGGACGGACGGACGGACAGACGGGCGGACAGCGGAGCCTCAGTAATAGGGTCCCGTTTTTACCCTCTGGGTACGGAACCCTAAAAATGAATTAATGTAAACGCACACCATTCGTGTTTACTAATTAAGCCATTTAAGGGTGAATTATTTTTAATAAACTGATTCAATGAACATAATTCGATTAAAAGACAGCTAAGTCAACATAATAAGTATGGTTGGGTATGGTGAAGTATGGTGGTCGTTTTTTTTCATAAATTGCATGTGTCGAATAGACGTAGATGTTTTGCACTTTTGGTGGCCGAGTACCAAGAAAATTGATCTGTTCCAAGAGTTGCGCGTGGCTGAGTGGACCACCTCAAAGTGGTACCAGATTCACTGATTTAAATCGGAACCTGTTTACCCAACTCCCGAATTAACAGATATTCCTTATATAAGAAAAATAGGATTTTGAAACTACATATTTTCAATTTATTTATTAATGATAAAAAATATAAGAATAAATGCTTATTTTATGAAATTCATTTACAATTAAGCTTAACAATAACGATGACTAAATCCTTTATGTAATTCGTATTTTCTAAAGTATATAATTTTCAATATTTACAGTATTTATTTTATATACTCGTAACTTATAACTCGTAACATGTTCCTTAAACGTCAAATTATAAGATTATATGTATAACTATTCTTACTTACTATTATCTGAAAAAACATCAAATTAATTTAATAAAACATAAAATTGTTGATTTAGGGTTCCATTAAAATTAGTTACTAAATATAAAATATAATATTGAAACTTAATACATACTTATAATAAACTATAAAAAATGCATGTATATATAAACCTATTTTCGAACATAGAAGATTAATAAATATTCGTTCATTTCCGAATTTCCCCCAGCACATTACTTACATGAACAAAAGAAATAAGTTATAGAATGAGAAAATCACAACAGCTTAATCACAGATAGGCTTTCGGAAGTGCAAAATACTAATTAACTGTGAAATATCTCCCAGTATTACAATCGTAAGATCTGCTAATTTCGAGGTGGATTGAGTTTCCAACCTAAAATGTCACTTATTAATTATCTCGATTTCAAGCTGCATTGTAAATTATTTCAGACATAAATGTAAGGTACAAGTAAAATTTAGGTTACAATGTTATTTGCTAATTGAGGCAATTGAATATACATAATCATCAATACTAAAGACAGTATTTAATAGTATGGATAGCAATTTTAACGTGTCACTATGTAATTTATACCTTAATCCTGCCGTCCACTATGCTGGCGAAATCGACTCCAATTATGTACGTATAATCGAATTTTTTATAAATCAGATTGAGCGTGTGAGTCATCAGAAGGTATACCGTTATGGTACCAGAAAATCAACTCTACAACTCTACAGGGCATGCTTGTATATACGTTAATGTAGAATTGCTATCGCATTGTTCTGACGTGATATGATTTTTCGATTTAAAATGTTTACAACCATTACCTGAACAAAAACCTTATTTTTACAAAATCTTCTTTAACTTGCGATGTTGTATGTATTTACAATACCAAATATTTACCAATTTGTTTATATTATAATCCCCTCCATATCTGAACGACAGTCAGTAAAAGACCATTTTTAGGCGATAAATCCGCCTAATAGTACGCTTTGCTTTTTTATGTAGGTATAGATAGTCTCAGTTTATTCCTTTATGGTATTTAGTACAGTGTTATTTTAAATTAAATGCAAATATATTTCAGATTGAAATATTTGGGCATTTTACTGCTGCTTTATTAAGGCGAGTAAAAGGTTTAGTCACTAGTTTCTGAAATGGGGTTAATTCGGTCCCATCTCCCGACGCCATCACGCCATCATTTCCTGCAATATCGAGCGTTTAACAAGATTTTGATTCACGGCCATTTTGATTTTATGCATTAGGCTGGTTGGATAGGTAACAGTGGAGTAATTCCAAACAGAGAGTGAGAAAAGCGTTAGTTAGGTATGTCTTCTGATGCAACACCTCAGAGTTAATCATACACAAGTTTTACCATAACCAAAAAATTAGGCAATCCGGAAGGAATCGAATGAATACTCCGCCACGCCAATAAAAAGTAAGTTGCTTACTACTTTACAAGAATTATCTAAAAAAAACCATGACAGTAAAGTCAGAAGTTCGCACAAAAAAAAATTAAGCTATATATTTGAGCTAAAATAATCATTTTTCATGTTCATGTTAAAGCTACATACTTCAAAAGAGATTTATTAAGGCAAATAACTAGTACTAAATACACCTTAGATTACAATCAGTAAACCTTACATCTTCACCTGATCTGTGTTGAAAAATATAGTCAATAAACAATTTAATTTCTTCTAAGATCTGGCTTGATATTACCTATCACTAATTTTACGCGTCATAGTGGTGATGGGGTAGTCTAAGACATGGGGGTAAAATCTAATCATAAAAATTACCTCTAAACCTGTCTGTTCATTTTGGCCACACGTCGCATTGATATAATGAAATGTTTCTTTTTACCCCATGTTTGAAATTAGCCCGACGCATTTTTTCTATCATACCTACTTTTCACACTCCAAAACATCCCGTGGTTAGAGTATTTTTGTAAGTAACCACCACCCACCCACGGAAACCAACAATGAGGATTGCCAATGCGTTGCCAGCCTAGAAGGCTGCGATAGAATACTTATTGTGACAGTAATCTTACCGGCTGTCGTACTATGTAAGCCGGAATACAGTAGCGCCATCACAAGATCCAACCAATAGCAAACCTGTAGTTTATCATATAAAAAAAAAACATTTGAACTTAGTTCTACACAACACAACACACAGATATAATGTTTTAAACATATTCGTGTTTTTCACTCATAAAATAAATAAATAATAAATAAATAAAGAAATATTAGGGGACAATCTTACACAAATCGACCTAGTCCCAAACTAATCAAAGCTTGTACTATGGGTACTAGACGACCTACCTAACTATTAAGTACCACAACCCGGGCTAATCGAAACGAGTAATGATTACCTCGACGTTTCGGTTACATTGCATTGGTTGATTAGCGTGAGAAGTCCGGTTTGTGGTAATACGAGTAGTTAGCCGCAAGCCACACAGAAGAGACGTGGGACGGGGGCGCGTCGCATTCGCGGCGCCCCTTCAATCACTTTTCATACTAAATGTATAGAAGCGTCGCGATCCAAAGCAAACATAAGAGACGAGGCGGAGACGCGGGTTGATCTCAGGTTGTCCAGGTCGCAAAATGACTACATAAGTAGATTGACCACATCGCACAATGACTACGTCGCAAAATGCCTAGATAGCTTGTTTTTGGCCTTCCGTACCCGTGGTCCAACTATAGTTTGTCCAACTGCTTTTCGACGGAGCTCCGCCCTCCGCCCCTCGTTGCGGCTATTTTACTCTTCGGGCAACTGAAGTTACCTAACTAACCTAACCTACCTATTTTTGTATTAAAATATTATTGAGTGATTCAAAATAATGGCAGCATTTTTTAATGACCTAGTCATTATGCGAAATGGTCAAATAAAGATCTGGGCAATTTTCGATCTAGTCATTATGCGATGTGGTCAACCAACCTATGTAGTAATTTTGCGACCTAGACAATCTTAGATCAACCGGGAGACGCGGCCTGCGAACAAACAATGCGGACTGCGACGCGCCCCCGTCCCACGTCTCTTCTGTGTGGCTTGCGCCCTATAACCCTCAAACACCTTTAGTTCTTTCTGCCTTAAGTGTTACAGCCCCACATAACTTTACAGCTAGGTCGATCAGGATACTTGTTCTTGAGTGCGCTGATGATCTTGAGATATTGCTGCGTGTTGGCGCGCTCGGCGCGGGTGTGGCGAGCCGGCGCCTGCGCCGCGGCGTGGCAGAGGAATCCACCGTCCAACACGACTAGACGGTACTCTTGCAGACATAGCTCCAGCATCTAAGGGAACACCATGACTTTGAACAGGCCGCCACTAGAGAGTGTATACAGTAATCGCGAAACTGGGGGCCGGGAGGGGTCAAATGTCCCTCCACATTCCCACCCGAAATCTTGACTAAAAAAAGTGTCATCGTAGAAGCCACGCAAAAAGAAACATTATCCATGTTTAGATAAACACGTAATTTTACAAAATCGTCATCATTCTAGTCTATATACTCGTATGTCCCACTGCAGAACACAGGGCTCCTCTCAGAATGAGGCTTAGGGAGTAGCTCCCACGCAGGCCCAGTGCAGATTGGGAACTTCACACACACCGTTGACGACCGCCTTAGCCTAGTTGGTAGTGACCCTGCCTACGAAGCAAGAGGTCCTGGGTTCAAATCCCGGTAAGGGCATTTATTTGTGTGATGAGCACGAATATTTGTTCCTGAGTTATGGATGTTTTCTATGTATTTATGTATTTATTTATTTATATAAGTATGTTTATCGTCGTCTAGTACCCATAGTACAAGCTTTGCTTAGTTTGGGACTAGGTCGATTTGTGTAAGATTGTCCCCTAATATTTAATTTTTTTTTTTTTACCGTTGAATTTCTTCGCAGGTGTGTGTGTGCAGTTCCCTCGCGAAGTTTAGCTTCACCGTAAAGTTCATGGTCAATTTTGAATGTAAATTCCCAAAAACTCAGATGTGCCCGGGCTCGAACCCGCGACCCTCTACTTGAGAGGTCATACGTCAAACCTTGAGGCTACCACGGTTTTTTGGTATTTTACAACATGCAAGCAATAAATCATTTTAGTTTAAGTTTGGGCGTTACTCTTTCACTCATCCCATGGTCCAAGGCAGTGTATCCTTACCGTCAAAGCAATTTATATATGAACAACCTCAAACTCCCACGCGTCGAAAAGCAGATGGAATTTGTCAAATGCGAAGTCTCTAATCCTACAAGGTCCTACTCGATTTACTTGATGAGTTAATTCCTCAAAATCCGTGCGAGTTTCCGATATTCCGTTCCGAATTCCCTTGAAAATGATGCTTCATTGTATGAATCACAGGATTTTCAAATTGGCTGACTGAATCATAAATGAGCAGCCCAAACTCTTGTAGTTTTGGAAGCCTGGAATTTTGTATAAAGGTTGCCTTCATGATCTAGGCATTTTAGTATTAGATATTTTCAAAAAGTCTAGTATCGTTTAATTGGGAATGTCTAAAAAAAATAACAATGGTTTTTTTATATATTTTTTTGTATTATAAGAAACTAATTTCAATATTTTTTCATTTAGTTCACTACTTTTTTCAAAATTAATTATTGAAACTATTTTGGTTGATGATGTCAGATTATAATTGAGGACTCCCACACAGCCAAATTTCTAAAACTGATGAGGCAACCCCTTTAATTATTTTTCGTGTAGTGGTATGTTGTAACTAATGTCACTTTACTGGCGCTTTCAAAGTGCTAGATGTCAGACAGCAGGTCCAAATCAAACTCCGTAGTTTAATCCATGCGTAAATTGTGAAGAATTCTAAATAATGCTATTCCACACCGATTAAAGTACAATTTGGACCGTCTACGACATTTACTTCAATGTCAAATGAAGGTCATTGCTTATTTGATACGTACTTAATAAATGCAATTACATTATATTAAAATTAAATAACCACAGAAAACGATTCAAAAACCATTTATCTCGAAATAGTTTTCGATTTACGATACATTACAAAAAAAATAAACAACTCCAATTAAGTTACATGGATTTTTTCTATTATCTTGGCTTCTCGCCCCATACCAAGTTATCATTGAGTATATTTCGTACTAAATACAAACTGAAAAGACCAATGCTGGGAATCTAACCCAGGTCCTCAGCATTCCGTGCCGTGTGCCATACCCCTACACCACCACTGGTCTAGAGATTAGACACGAATTTTTCCTATACATCATACATTTCAGTCTGCTAAATCATCACCTTATGCAGTGACAAGCGCACATCTATGTTACACCCTCTATCGAGAGATTTTAACACTCCTTCGGAACTAACCGCTCACCTGAACAAGAGATGGCGCTACTGTGCAACTTTAAACAAGTTAGCTATGAAGTATCTTTTTGTATTTTTTTTTTTCAACTTCATTTTTTATTACTTTTACGGTCATCCCGTGAAATCAAAGTTGGAAAAAAAAGAAAAAAATAAATACAAAAAGATACTTCATAGCTAACTTGTTTATCATTGAGTTTTAGGACACCTGAGCTGAGACCGTATTGTCTAACACGCGGACGCTTCCCATTGCTTTCACCATCTCTTTCTGTCACCGTCATAAGCCGTTTGACAGAAAGAAATAGTGATTGCGAAAGCAAGCGTCAGCCAATAAGCCTGCGTATAGGCTGGGAGGAGTGAGTAACATGATATATCGTGTGAGAATACCTGTGTCATTTTGTCCTGTCGTCCCTCCCACGACAAACCCTCACTGTACCATGGCTCCTTTTGTGTTCCAAAGTACAGGGGTTCCCATCTGTGGAACGGATACTCCCGCCGGGCTATCAGCATAGGCTACGGACAAAACGTTAGAATGAGTTTTCAACCGACGAAAACAAAAGGAGGAGGTTCTCAATTCGACGTGTATATATATATATATTTTTTATGTATGATCACGCATAACTTTTTACAGAGTACTCCGATTTTGATAATTCTTTTTTTATTGGAAAGCGTATACCCCGAGGGTGGTCCCATTTAAATTTGGAAATAATATTCCTATCCTAAGGGTAGAAAAACAGGGGATGATTGATTGTTCAGTTACTGATTGTACTATATGTCCACGCATAACTTATTACAGAGTAGTCGGATTTTGATGATTCTTTTTTTATTGGAAAGCGTATACCC
This sequence comes from Archips crataeganus, assembly GCA_947859365.1. Taxonomy (NCBI): domain Eukaryota; kingdom Metazoa; phylum Arthropoda; class Insecta; order Lepidoptera; family Tortricidae; genus Archips; species Archips crataeganus. The sequence goes on from OX402064.1 coordinate 11,326,461, forward strand.
CAAGGGTGGTCCCATTTAAATTTGGAAATAAACTTCCTACCCTAAGGGTAGGAAAACTGGGGATGATTGACTAACTTTTTACAGAGTAGTCTAATTTTCATAATTCTTTTGTATTGGATAGATAGGGTATACCTTGAAGTTGGTATTATAAATTTGGAAAAAATTACCCCAAGGATGGAAAAAAAGTATTAAATAAAAACTTTTTAACAAAAAATTAAACCGCCGATAAAACTGAAAAGCAAAAAATAATACCTTTTTTGTTTGACCTTAATCTAGGTACCATTTTGAAGTCGGTGCCTCAGCACGAGCCAGGAGGAGTGATAGAAGCCAATCAGGTAGACGATTATAGGTCCACTCCTCCTGGCTAAGTGCTGAGGCACCGACTTCAAACTGGTACCTAGATTAAGGTCAAACAAAAAGGTATTATTTTTTGCTTTTCAGTTTTTTCGGCGGTTTAATTTTTTGTTAAAAAGTTTTTATATTTGATCAGATCTAATTATATACAAACTTTGAGAGAGAGATTTATTTACACATATTCGATAAAAATGAACTGAACATCTGCCAAGAGAAATATTTCTCTATAGTAGTTTAAATTTCTCTAGGCAGATGTTACATTTCCACCAGAGATGTGCGAGGTAGCTAAGCGGTGCGAGGCTGTGTAACGAGGATGTGTAACGGTGTGAATGTTTCCACCAAAGATGTGCGAGGTAGCTGAGCGGTGCGAGCATGCGTAGCGAGAATGTGTAGCGGGCTCTTTTCAAATAAGCGGGCTGCACTCGCGTCCGCCAGCCAAACGCCGCCCAGCAACACATCCCTCGCAACACATTCCTCGCGCACATCATTCCCTTCTTTCGTATGTACAATAACCTCGCTCCGCTGAGCTGTTTCAACCAGAGCTGAGCAGAGCAAGGATAGGTAAATGAAGTGTTTCTATTGGTTCATGACAAACACATCCCTCGCAACGCATCCTCGCATGAATCTTGGCGTACAGACAGGATAAAGATCTGGATTGTGACATACAATACTGAATATCCGGTAACTACTTCATCTATTGTCTAATTAAATTGGTAATTCTTACTCAATACGATACGCCTGATCTCGATACGCTAAAGTGATACAAAAGATCCTCCTTAAATAATAACTTAATGACGTATCTTATGCCTGTCGTTATTGCTTATCATGATCGTTAAAATGAGTGACTTGTGTCTGAATTTACAATGTTTGGGTAAAATCGAAACGATGACTCGAAAGGGATAAGAGTAAGTGTGCACAAGGCTTTAGAGTCACCAGTACCTCTACCATGAGTTTACACTAGTTCACAGTGACCGTACTCGCTAGCGACGGCGTAAATGATTTGTATGGAGAATAATTGTACTTCCGTAAGTGACCGCTAGAGGCGCTGTACAATTCTCCATACAAATCATTTACGCCGTCGCTAGCGAGTACGGTCACGTAAACTTGTGTAAACTCATGGTAGAGGTACAGAGATACCTAGCTAGTTTTCGCAATTACAATTACTAGATGTTGCCCGCGACTCCGTCTGCGAAGAATTCGTTTATCGCTATCGGTAATTCCTTAATTTTCCGTGATAAAAACTATCCTATGTCCTTCCCAGGGTCTCAAACTTTCTCCATGCCAAATTTCATCTAAATCGGTTCAGCGGTTTAGGCGTGAAGAAGTAACAGACAAAAAGATAGACATACAGATATAAAGGCATTATACAGTCCAGCATTAATTTATGGAGATGATAGCCTATAATAGAATTATAAATGCGAGAGTGTGTCTGTCTGTTACTTCTTCACGCTTAAACCGCTGAACCGATTGAGATGCGGTATGGAGATAGGGCAAATGCCCCGGTTCTGGCCACGGGCCGGTTTTGGCCATTTTCAACTTTAAGTTGAGTTTACTAAGGTACAGGCATTTGAATAGACAATCAGTCTCAAAGTGGCCAGAACTGGGGCATCTGCCCTAGTTTGAGACCTTAAGAAGGACATAAGATAGTATTTATCTCAGAAAATCTCATAATTCCCCCGAGACCGCGACAAACAAATTCTTCGCAGACGAAGCCTCGAGCAACAGCTAGTGTACCATATATCTGAAAAAGCGTCAATAAATTCCATTCAAATAATTCGATAAGAAAAAAAGAAGGACGCTTCAACGCTTCAAGAAAATCGCGTTCAATTTACGACAGGGACGTATTCTGTCTTCTATTGTCACTTGCAAATAGGCACCTAACTCAATTCCACATCAGATAGGCTTGAATACCGTAACTGATTGCGATTTGTTTTACTGCTACGGGATGGGGCTGCCTACGACTGTTTCCTTATAGATAAAGATATATGTATTACTTTACGTAACTCTATCCCTTACAAAAAATGTAACGTGCCCTGTGTTAGTCGTACATTACACAAATTTTACTAGAAATTGATGGAAGGGCATGATTTTGTTATCCTAGTAGTGTTATAAACTAGTCGCCCGCCCCAGCTTTGCACAGGTCGGCGCTGCTAAAAGTCATAGCTTTGAGAGCTCTGGCTGCAACGTCATTATGATAGGGGAATTATAGACAGCTGTGTCAACATTGTGACACCACCAATCAACTGACATACTTTTCATGAGCTATTACGTCGCTTCTATGCCAAAACAATCGACTATTTGCTTTAAAGCAGTTAAAAATCTAATTTTGCAGTTGATAGAAAATTAATCAGGGCTACGATCTAAGGGCCTCCTACACTAGATAGAGCATAAGTGGCATGAAAACGTCCCGAAAGATATAAGCCAACAGTAGGCTTATATGTCATTTGCCACCCTTCAGTCTGAATGACGTAACGCGATTGTAAGATGAAGCTGTCAAATAAGTTTTTGGACGTTTTGTATCGCAGTGTTTTGCTACTGACACTCTATCTAGTGTTTAAATAATCTAAGGGGCCTCCATAGACGGACTGCTTAGAGCAGTCGAAACCAACGCCACGAAAGCAGTCCAAGGACCAAACTTCAATCCGAATGCTCTGAATTTCGTATTGAAACTGCAGATCACCCAACAGCAACAGCACACAAATTCGAACACACTGTAATCGCGTAATCCGTTTTTATTTTGTATCTAATAACATCTTCTGTAACACTTTAATTCTGTTAATCCAGTTAATCGCACTCACAGGCTACCAAGATACAGGCTTAGCCTAGTTTGGAGTCTGATAGATGTACCGCATTTTTTGTAACAAATGTTTTTTTGGTAAATAAACTATTTTAAACATGAAACTACCGTGAGACTCACTCATAGTGAAAATAAACGGATCACTCACGTCATCCACGGAACGAAACGGATCGTGCACGTTTGGCAGCCGCCGTGACGTGCGACTCCGAGAGGAAGGGCTACGGATTAGCCCGAAACATGTCGAGTTAAACTCGTTTTAAGACGTGAGTGACCCGTTTATTTTCACTATAAATAAACTATTTTTATTTTTTTTATAGCTTCAAGCGGTCGGCCACTTGAAGTTGTTGGCACTGACTGCAATAAGCAGTCCATCTATGGACGGGCTAAGGTCTTGTAAATGTTGTTTTATAGTGTCATCATCTCTGTTGTTGTTGTACTTACTGTTGAATATATAAAGAGCTATCTAATAATTACTTGTTCAATACGGAAATATCAAAAGCATCGCAATTTAAGTCATAAATAAGGAAACCTGAAACCCCCGAATCCTCATTTCTGGGGCCTATCATCCTTCGTTCTCTATCCATTCGGCGAATTTAAAAAGGCGAGTAAGAGGGGCGTTCAATATAAAGTGAGAATGAGATGCAAACTCTTTTAATATTACGAAATTAAATACTGGCCGGTAAAGCTAATCTATCTAGCTGATTGCTATGAAAAAAAAAACTAACTGTCTTTTGTTTAAAAAATATACGGTAATTACTTTGCAATGCTATTGAGTACGTTAGCGAAAATGGAGAAAATTGAACTGCGCGCCGTTATCAAATACTTGTGTTTGAAAAATTTTTCTACGGACCAAGTCAATTTGGATTTGCGGGACACTTTAGGGTCTAATGCTCCTCCGTATTCGACAGTCGCACGTTGGTGCGCCGAATTTAGACGTGGAAGAACATCGACAATGGACGACCCCCGCTCCGGACGCCCTACTACAGTAGTAACTGAAGAAATTGTGAAAAAAGTCGAAAACTCAGTTTTGGTGGACCGTCGTGTCACGGTTCGTTTTATTGCTGAAAATGTAAAGATTTCAACGGAGAGCGTGCATAATATTTTACATGAACGCTTGGGTATGAAAAAGGTATCTGCGCGTTGGGTACCAAGAATGCTTACTGACACGCAAAAACAAACTAGACTAGAGATTTGTCAAGAAGCTTTGAACCTGATGCAGCAAGACCGGGAACTTTTTTTGGCGCGATTTATAACAATGGACGAAACATGGCTCCATCATTACGACCCAGAAACGAAACTGCAGTCTATGACATGGAGAAGGCCATCATCTCCAACTCCGAAGAAATTCATGGTGAGCCCATCTGCCGGTAAGGTCATGGGCTCTGTTTTTTGGGATGGTAAAGGGGTATTAATGATTGAGTATCTCGAGCATGGAGCCACTATTACGGGCACTTTATACGCCAAACAAATAGCAACATTGCGCAATGAAATCCGCGAAAAACGGCGAAGTAAACTCTCGAAAGTTGTGCTGTTCCACCAGGACAATGCCCCGGCACACAAGTCCGCCGTTGCAATGGCTGCAATTCGTGATGCTGGGTTCGATATCCTTAAGCATCCTCCGTATTCACCAGATCTCGCTCCCAGTGATTTCTACCTATTTCCGAGATTGAGACAATACCTGAGAGGCCAGAAATTTGAAGACGACGACGCGGTAGTCGCTGCAGTACAAGATTTTTTGAGTACTCAAGATGAGACCTTTTTTAAAAATGGAATTTTAAGTTTAGAAAAAAGATATACTAAGTGTATTATGCTAAAAGGTGACTATGTCGAAAAATAAAATGACATTTAGTAAAAGTTGTTTATAACATACTCATTCTGTAAAAGTCAGTCTACTTAGCTGTCATTTTCTGACGTTGCTCCTGTCAAATAACGAAAGAAAATGGAGAAATGAGATTCGAGATAATAATACAATTGATAATATATCCTTAATTTGGCACCTAAAATTACTATTGAGAGATATACTATACGTGCGTCATCAAACTGAGAGCTATGAAGGTAACATTTTAACACAGTAGACGTGGGTGCAGTTCCAACACGTGACTTGACGGGGCGCCCACGCCCGCAATGTAAACGAGCCATTAGAGAAAATGAATGGTTTACGAATACTTAAATTAGAAAATATTATCTGTTACTAAGTATTATTAATTCTTAAGCAAACTTAGCCGTTATAGATTTCCTTGTTAATTTGATATATTTACTCTCATCGTGATTTTTTTAAACTTTAAAACCAATTGTTTATGTTTAAGAGGGGGGACGCTCAATTTTTACAAAAATTGCATTTTAAAGTTGAATATCTCGCAAACGAATCACTGTATTGAAAAATCATCTTGATAACTCCTAATGATTTTAAAATACCTATCCAACGATACTATATCGATACCCTATAGGTACATAAAGTTAGATGAGAAAAAAAGTCGGCTTCTAAATTTAAATTGCCGTGAAAGTGTGTCGAATCTTTGGGAGTCGAATAAAACCCACTTCCAGTAGTCGGATTAACTTAAAATTTTATATACATAAATATAGGTTGGATGACAATGCAAGTAAAGGCAATCAAAAGTACATTCAGCAAAATAAAATTTATTATTTAATGTTTTTTTTAACAAAATATTAATATTTTTAAGAACTACAAATTATTACCTAAATAACTTTATCAAGATGAATCCCTGAGTTATAGTTCAGCGTAATCAAAACTTTCCCAAAAATAGCCTCGAGGAACCTCAACTTGCCAAAAATCCTCTAAATTACAACTTACAAACTTAACAAAACCCAACTTTGTTAAGCAGATAATAACCGGAACGGCTAACTCCGGCAAAGTTTCATTAGCGCCTTGTCAAACAAAACCGCGCTAAATTTAAAAGACCAGCTCCTGTTACGAAAGTAACCGCATAATAATTCGCTAGTAGCCCAGTTAGGGCGCGCTCCCTCATAATTAGTAACCAATTAGAGCCAGGGGAAGGAAGGGCTAAATTCATTAGGGTCGCGGCTGCGATGTTGCCAGAATCGGGGGAAAAAGCCCGAAACCTAAGAGTTTTCTGATCAGTTTAGACATGCCTAGATAATTTAGTATGTCTACTGATTCATAGGCGTAATCTAGCTGCTCATTATAAAATAGCATGAAAAAGTCAGCACATCTATTTAGTGATTGGCCTATATGTTTTGGTCCTGTCTAGATTGTTCTATAATGCACGTGACTAAAAATATACTCGACACCTCAACGCCCAGTAGATGACACCCATCTGTCACCTCTCTCACTATGACATAAGATTGAAGGTGCCATGTATCTATTTGGTCAGTGTCGAGCATATGTACGTTTACCTTATATAATAATATCGTTCACGTTTATAGGATTTATTTAAATCAGAAACATAAATATGTTCTATTGGATTTGTTTAATATTCCAGTGTGTCAATTTTATAATTAGTTACTTAACGCGTATTGTCAAATATGATACCTAAACCGATGAATAAATTACAAATTTAACATATTTTGCAGAGCGAGTGAACCTAATCTTTGTGAAGATTTATTCCCAGTTTACCTTCGGGTAATATTATTCATAATATCGCCTAATGGTTTAAATTTACTTTATCAAGGGTTGTTTATTTTATGATGAACCACTCCTTAGAGATTTTTATAATTAAAACTGGCAACACTACTCGACTGTCACGAGCGGGTGTATTCAATAGCCATTTGAAATTAGAACACGCAAAGTTTTGGCGCGCAAATTGGGTGCATTGGGGAAGTTAGCTGATGACAGAAATTTCGGGTTATTTTAAAGATTGATATTAGGAATGCGTTTAATAGTGTTGAGAGGGATATAATTCTTACGGAGGTCTTGGAGCATGTTCCGTCACTGTACCCATTCCTCTATCAGTGTTATTCTGCCTCAAGTACACTGTTTTTTGGAGAGGATGCTATATCATCACAGGTTGGTGCTCAGCAGGGTGATCCGTTGGGGCCTCTAATTTTTTGTTTAGCGGTTCAGAAAATTATTTCGGCTTTGGATTCACCATTAAATGTCTGGTATTTAGATGATGGAACTATTGGTGGGCCACCAGAAATTGTCATAGAGGACGTAAAAAAGTTGATACCAGCGCTAGAAGCTGTAGGTCTGAGAGTGAATTCAAACAAGTGTGAAATTTATACTTGCAGCACCGACGCTGTGGCTTATTTTGGGCGGTTTCAGTCCTTGTTGCCCGGGGTCAATTTGATAAACGACTCTTCGTTCAGCCTGCTTGGCGCGCCTGTGTTTCCTGACGGAGTCAGTTCTGCTTTGGAGGTCAAGCGAACAGCGCTTTCGTCGGCGGGGGAACATTTGGCACATTTGTCCGCTCATGTATCCCTGACATTGTTGCGGCATTGCTTTGGAATGCCACGAATGACATACTTACGTGTTGCGGACGTCTCCAACTTGGTTGTTTCCACAAGATGTCGCGATTTTTGATGACAGTCTTAAGAATCTGCTAGAGTCTACGCTCAATGTTAGTTTGGATGAGGAGCGGTGGAGCCAGGCTTCCTTGCCCGTTCGGTATGGTGGTTTGGGTGTGCGTCGGGTCCAGGATCTTAATCTCGTGGCTTTTTTAGCTTCTGCTCATGGCTCGAGAGACCTTGTCGCTCGCATTTTGAGTGTTAATGACGACAATTTTCGCGTGCCATTTGAGTTGGAGGCGTTAGCCAGCTGGTCGGGTCTTTGTCCTAGCGGTGAGCGGCCGGATAATCTTGGGCTACAGAGAGGTTGGGACGACATTCTTTCCAAACGGGTTTATGTCAATATGTTGGATGGTGCTTCTGAAACTGATTCGGCACGTCTTAAGGCCATTGCTAGGCCAGAGTCTGGTGCATGGTTGCACGCCTTGCCATCGCCGCAGTTTGGAACGTTGCTAGACAATGATTCTTTGAGAATTGCAGCTGCATTAAGGTTGGGCGCTAAGGTGTGTGAGTCGCACCGGTGTATCTGTGGGGCGATGGTGGAGGAAAATGGTCATCATGGTCTAAGCTGTCAGAGGAGTGCTGGAAGGTTTCCGAGGCACCACTCAATTAATGAGATTGTTCGTCGAGCCATGGTGTCGGCTAGTGTCCCGTGTGTTTTGGAGCCACCTGGATTATGCCGGTCAGACGGAAAGAGACCTGACGGGCTTACGTTAGTCCCTTGGCGTAAGGGTCGTTGTCTTTTGTGGGATGCGACGTGTGTTAGTACCTTTGCCGCATCTCACATTAGACAATCCTCGAGGTCGGCGGGCTCGGCGGCTGAGTCTGCTGCGCTGCTTAAGCACTCGAAGTATTCCGAGTTGGAGGCGACTTATGACTTCGTTCCCGTCGCGGTTGAGACGGCTGGGCCGTGGGGCTTCGAGGCGCGGGAGCTTTTTGGTGACTTGGGTCGCCGTTTAAGAGATCGTGGTTGTGATGCTCGTTCAGGATCGTGGCTTGTTCAGCAGATCTCCATAGCCATCCAGAGAGGCAATGCTGCGAGCGTAATGGGGACATTTGCTTCCAGTTCGTCGCGGGGAGGGATTTTTGAACCAACAAGCTTAATTTAATTATTAATAATTTTAGGATAAATTTAGTGTATATTGTATGTTTGGTGCTGCACTAACTTAGTTTTTAAGAGTTTTGATTTTTTACTAACCAATTTTGTTGACATATGACAGACTAAAATGCCATTTATACAATACTTATGTGAGCACAGATAGTTGAAGCAACGCAAAGAAATCATTTCAGCCGAAAGACGTCCACTGCTGAACATAGGCCTCCCCCAAGGCTCGCCAAACACAGCGGTCCTGCGCCATCCGCATCCAACGCGTTCCCGCAACCATAACCAGGTCGTCTCTCCATCTTGTTGGAGACCTACCTACACTGCGTAAAAAAATGTGCGTATAATACACCGTGAAATTTTAGTGGTTGTTTTCTCGAAACGAGGTGATTTAGTATCGATTGTACAGTCGATTTATAATTACTATTTTGACTAGAGTCAAAAATCCAATTGTGAAAAACGAAAGTCGAAAATGACCGCAAACCAATAGTAACGCTTCGTTGGTACCTAACCTATCGTACGATCGTACGCTACTTGTACCAACGAAGCGTTACTATTGGTTTGCGGTCATTTTCGACTTTCGTTTTTCACAATTGGATTTTTGACTCTAGTCAAAATAGTAATTATAAATCGATTGTACAATCGAAACTAAATCACCTCGTTTCGGGAAAACAACCACTAAAATTTCACGGTGTATATGTCGGATTTAGAATGGAACAATATGGGTGAAGCACGGTTTTCATCATCGGATTCATCTTGGCCCTCCATTTCCGTAAAACGCACACAAATTACGAAAAACCGTTATGAATTCACTGGCTAAATGAGGGTAGAAGCACAAACGACAAATAATATGAAATGAGATAGTAAAGTGATTCAGGTGTGATACGCTCACCAATTAGACGACCAGGCGACACGGCGGCGGGAGCAAAAGTGATCTTAATTCCGAAGCAATAACCATCCCCCCGCGATCGCCTGACGTTCCCTGATTCACTGAGTGAATTCCGATGAAAATTACAGCAAACCTCGCTAGAGGGCGTTGTATCGCAGGTAGAAACCATGGGTAGAAACGCTGCGCTTACGATCAAAACAACTCTGAACATTTAGGTTATCGTCGGTAGATGGCGCTTAAATCAATCGCGCCGACACGGCCGTCCTGCAGCATGTCGCGCTCGACAGGCTTTTCATCGAAAATACTTCGAATCGACACAAATAAAACCACTCGGCCAATCTGGCACTAACCAAATGACAGGTGTTCCTGTTCTCGGTATAACTTTAAACTACCAAAACGGAGGCCCCCTGTACTCATCATAACTTTAGAGCATCAATGTGGAGACCCCTGTCCTCAACATGGCTTTAGGTTCATGGAGGTCACTGCCCTCAACACGACCTTAGATCATCGTGGAGGCACCTGTCCTCTACACGACTTTAAACCATCATGGAGGCCCCTGTCCTCTACACGACTTTAAACCATCATGGAGGCCCCTGTCCTCAACACAACCTTAGACTATCATGGAGGCCCCTGTCCTCAACACGACCTTATACTATCATGGAGGCCCCTGTCCTCAACACGACTTGGAAGATCTTTATTCGGAGTAAGTTAAAATAAAAACTTCGATTAACTTGTTTGCTTATCAACTTTTATTACACTTTTCGTATGGTAATTTATTTATTTATGCATTTATTTTACTGATCATGTAGCATTTTATTTAAGCAAGACAGAGACTATTAAATAAGTTTCGTTTCTACAATAATCCTGCTAACAGAGCACAAAAGCCAGAGCCAGAGCTTTACGTTATAAGTAAATAACAAACATTAGGTAATTATTGGAAGCAATTAAAACTAAAATAAGAATAGTAAGTGAGACCTTACCATAGCCACTATTAAGTAAGAAATGAGATATGTTAACATGTTGTTATCATCATTAATTTTAAACTTAATTAGTCCACAATTACAAAATGTTGAATTTAGTTTCTACATCGATCAACATAATTAACTGGATAGCTGGGAATCGAACATTTAGTTTCTACTTTATTTTATTTTACATTTTTATTTATTGATTTATTAGTACTTTAATTGTCAATCGAATGTACCAAGCTAAGTCACCAAGGAGAGAACGTAATCAAGTAATCATTAAATATTTTAACTGCCTATATGTATATATATATATTTTTTTTTATTCTAGTCGCGAAACGGTTTCACTAACACTTTCACTGGTTTCAACAGGTTCTACATTTGATATTTCACTCGCTGACACAGGTATTTGACTATCACAATTTCCTGGTTTTGGTGCGAGGCGGAGCTGGTCATGAGCAACCTTTTTAGGTCTTCCCTTGCTAGTCACCTTTTTTATCTGGTAGCGGTCGTTGGGTAATATTTTCCAGATTTCGTAAGCTTCTGGGTACTTTAAATCTAGCCCAATCTGTGTTCCTGGGTTCGTTTTAAACAATACAATTTCACCTTTTTGAAATCTGGTCACGCGTGCTTTACTTTTGTCAAATCGCTGTTTATCCTCCAACCCTCGTTTTTCTATTTTCCTGTGTATGTAATTATCCAGCTGCGTTCGATCCACTGTACCTTCTGCTTCGTCTATTAAACAAATTAGTTCCGCAGGTACAGCACACGTTCTCCCAGTCAACGCCTTTAGTGGACTTACATTTGTAGTTTTGTTTTTTGTGCAATTCATTGCTAACTGTAGAGCATCAAGGCCTTTCTTCCAGTCATCCATTTCATAGTTGCGAATAATAGTTAGTCCGTTTTTCACAACGGCCATCATTCTTTCTACTTGTCCGTTGGACCTGCTTACGCCTGGTGCTATAAAGTGTTGATAAATGCCATGCTCTTTGCAATATGCTTCAAATTCCGCTTTAAAGGCTGTATCTTGGTCGCTGATGATTTGTTTGGGTGCTCCAAATAGAGCAACAAGTTTCTTATGAGCGCTTAGCATGGATATTGCAGTTTTATTGGTGGCATAAGTCAACAAGGTATACTTGGTGTAAGCATCAATAACCACAACGACATATTCATGTTTGGCGTTTCGCCTCGTCAGTCTCCCGGTCATATCAATGTGTACCGTTTGAAACGGGATTGGTTGCTTTTCTGTTGGGTACATCTGCACTTGCTTCGCTCCAGATGGTCCCTTGCTTGTTTTGCATATGACACAGTTATTTACGAATTGTTTGACAATATTTGACATCTCTGGGAACCAGTAAACTTCGCGCAGCTTCGCAAGTGTTTTCTCCCACCCAAAATGCTTCAAAGCTGTGTGATAAGCGTTAATTATGCTCCATTGATACGTTTTGGGAATTACTTTCTTCCAATGGCTTTTTCCGGGTTCTTCTTCCTGGTTGTGACGTTGTAATACATTATCAAGCAGGCGATAGTTGTTCACTTCATCACCGCGTTCTAATTCTTTTATAATCGCAGCTAGTTCTACATCACGCCTCTGTTCAACAACGAGCCACGTGTCAACGTTATTAGCTAAGTTGATACAAGCTGTCGGGTTACGGCTGAAGAAGTCCGCATGCTTCATTCGCGATCCTTGACGGTAATCGATCTTGAAATCGTAGTGTTGGAGATAAGCCATCCATCGGTGAATTCTTGGAAGCAATTCATGTTTCTGTTGCGACGCTTCGATAGCGTTACAGTCCGTGACGATAGTAAAACTCCTGCCGTAGAGATACTGTCTGAAATGCTTGACGGCTCGGACTATTGCAAGAGTCTCCAATTCGTAAGAGTGGTAGTGGCTTTCGGGTTCTGTCGTCCTTATACTCATGTACGCTACAACATGTTGCCGTCCCTCCTTTATCTGAATCAAGACAGCCCCTAAGCCCGAGCTACTGGCGTCCGTATGAAGCTCGATCGGCACATCCTCTGTGAATATTGTTAACACGGGAACAGAGGTTAAACGTCTGATAACATCTAGTCTGGCACTTTCACATTCAGCTGTCCAGCTAAATTTTGCGTCTTTTTTCGTTAAATTATAAAATGGAATCATGCGTTCTGAAAAAGACGGTATAAAGCGCCGAAAGTAGCCAGCCAAACCGCAAAATTGGCGAACTTGCTTTACAGAGCTTGGTACTGGAGATTTTTCTAAGGCTTCCACCTTTCTGGGACTTGGTTTGACAGTACCTTGTGAAATTACATTGCCGAGATATTCTACGGACTGTTTGAAGAAAACACATTTTTTGGGATTCACCGCAAAGCCAGCATTGTGCCGTGCGACTAAAACACGATCTAGCATTTTTATGCCTTCTCTAAAAGTTTTACATTTAATAAGGACGTCATCCATATAAATCAGTATGTCATCCAGGAACGGGCGCAATGCTGTCATTATTGAACGCTGGAATACAACAGGCGCGTTCATTAACCCAAAAGGCATCATAATGTATTCAAACAACCCATCCGGGGTGATGAACGCTGTTTTTGCAATCGACTCCTCCTTAATAGGGATCTGGTAAAAGCCTTGAGCCATATCAAGACAGATAAAATATGCGGCGTCCGATAACCTATCTATTTGGTCCGAAATAATAGGCAAAGGGAATTTGATTGGAACGGTGTTATTGTTTAATTCCCTATAATCAGTGCACATTCTGTCATCGCCATTTTTCTTCTTCACAAGTAGGACGGGGCTAGCAAATTCGGAGGTACTCTCGCGGACTATGCCGTTAGCCATTAGGTCTTCGACAATAGCTTTTACTTTTTGTCGCTCAATGGGTGCCATTCGATATGGTCTTCGAGATACTATCCTCGTAGGGTCCTTTAGCTGAATATCCATCTGTCCCGTAGTTACCCTGGTTTTTGGTGTTCCTGTAGCAAACACGTGTCTGTTTTTTTGTAAGATTGACTTTAATTCGCGTATCTCCTCTACGTTGGTGAGATCGGTGTCCAAATTTTGCAGGAAATCGTCACCTTGTTCTGTGACTAGGACCTGAGCAGTTCGCATCAATGTCGCGCCGCTATTCGTAACATTTACCGATAATCCAGGCATTCTTACGACTTCTGATCCTATTAAAAGTTCGCAGGGTATTTCATGGTCTTCTACCACATGGAAATCAATTTCAACAAAATTGAATTTATCTCACACAAAAGGGTAACTCGCTGACAAGATAGAACGGGCATACCTGTTCCCAAACCTTGTAACATCAAAGGGTAGTCTTGACGCTTTCCAGGCAACGAAAGGCTTAGTGATTTTCGTATGAGGGAGCGGTCTGCGCCACTATCAAATAAAGCTATTATTTTTTGTTGATTAACTATAACTTGCATTAGAGTCGATATATTGGGGTAAATTTGGGCTAGCGCTATTTTATCACCATCATCTTTAATTTTCTTAAAACACACGGTGTCGGTATGCCCCAATTTTCCGCAGTAAGTACATTTTGTGACAGGTCTTTCAACAGATTTCGAATCAGACGGCAAATTGCTAGTAGTTAGCAAGGATTTGGGTTCACTTACTTTACTAGGACAATTTGGTTGAATGTGCCCCACCTTGCCACATTTGTAACACACTAGCGTTTCCTCGCGGTTAGTACGAAGTCTGGGTCGTTTAGCCGGTGGTTCCCCACTTCGAGGTTCTCGAGGCTTTGTAGTCGACGCCACCGAGATCAATTCGGGTACGGTCGAGCATTTGCTTGATATTAGGCGTAGACGCAAATACTCGTGGTCAATACAACCTATAACAGCTTCGACGGCATCTCTTTCTTTATCTCCGCTAACTATACGCTTCCAGATATTCCATGCTTTTGTAATCGATTCTGCTGGGTTTGACACGTCGAACTTGAAATTCCGTAGTTTGAGAATGTCATTCGAATACCGCGCTTCAGGTTCAAATGTTTGCACTAATGCTTCACGCATGTCGTTCCACAATGGGGATTTTACCAACCACGTGTCTCCAAGTGTTTTGGCACGGCCTTGCAATAATCCAGCGATTTTGGTACAGATCTCATAGTCGGTGAGATTCCAATGTTCTTTCGCTCGGTCCACGTGCTCGCACCAATCTCTTACAGGAACATCTCCATCGGGATTAAACGGTGCAATATAAATGTCGCTTAGCCTTGGTCGTTGTGTTGGAGTCACTGCTTTCGATAGTATACCTGCCAAAAGCTCGTTATTTGATTTTAATCTATCTTGTTGTTTATTTGTCAACTTTTCTAATATAACGGCCAACGATGACAAAATACGGCCCAACTCAGAGTCGTTCGTCAAGTCAGGAACTGGCTGGGTCGTATTAGCGCGTGCTCTTGGTTGCTGATTCTCACCTCTGATGTCGGATTTAGAACGGAACAATATGGGTGAAGCACGGTTTTCATCATCGGATTCATCTTGGCCCTCCATTTCCGTAAAACGCACACAAATTACGAAAAACCGTTATGAATTCACTGGCTAAATGAGGGTAGAAGCACAAACGACAAATAATATGAAATGAGATAGTAAAGTGATTCAGGTGTGATACGCTCACCAATTAGACGACCAGGCGACACGGTGGCGGGAGCAAAAGTGATCTTAATTCCGAAGCAATAACATTCCCTGATTCACGGAGTGAATTCCGATGAAAATTACAGCAAACCTCGCTAGAGGGCGTTGTATCGCAGGTAGAAACCATGGGTAGAAACGCTGCGCTTACGATCAAAACAACTCTGAACATTTAGGTTATCGTCGCTAGATGGCGCTTAAATCAATCGCGCCGACATATATGTTTTTAAATATCTAAATGGGTACAACAAAGACCTAACTAAACTAGTGGGGCTGAAGCTAAAGCGATCTTTGATTTTTTGAATAAGTGATTCAAATGTTATTGCGTTATTGCGTCGAAGCGACGAATGTTATTGAAGCATATTCAATGTTTCTTTTTTTACACTATTGGAGGTGTGAAAAATACACAATTTATTGAATCAGGCGTTATTATTGAACTGAAACAATTACTTTGCTCACCCGCGACTTGAAAGCGCAAACACAACAAAGTTATTGTTTCAGTTCATTAAAAAAATACACAAACAGATAATTTAGTTAGTACAACATAGCCAGATGTTTTAAAAAATGAATTTAAGGTATATTAAAATTTAAATGAATGTTATTGGTTGAAAGTAAATTCATTAAAGTCAGCTGATATCGGATGCACTAGTTATCACGGTTTTCCCGTTAGAAATTATTACTTTTAAATAAGTACTGAAAAACTTGAAAAGTATAACTTGTGCTGGGAATCGAACCCAGTTAATTTAACAATTAAAGTACAGATGGCTTTGAAATATGCTCACATCTTCGTAAAGACATTACTACATTTAGTACCGTCAAAGCAACTAGTTAAAATTTGGCATGGGCTTTAATAGGTACATTCAAAGCCAAATTACTAGCTTAATCATGCCGTTAGTTGCACCATTAGTGAGTCAAAGGGAACGATACATATTAATTACAATTACTCTACATAATTAGTTTAATGACGAATTTCGTAGTCGCTTGGGTAATAAATATTGAAATCGTATCAATCGCATTTTGGTAACAACATATCAAAAATTACATTCAGTTACATAATATTTTTTTATAAACTAATTACAAACACAAAATAATATGTGCTATGCCGCTATGCTGAGAGGATGTGAAAACCACGCTACGAAACTATTATGTCCTTTTCCACCAGTGCTATGTGAACCAATGAATATGATTGGTGGGTATCAAACGTATCCATAGCAATATAGCATAGCACATAGTGGAAAGGCACCCTAAAGCCGGCACTATCAGGTTTTCTAAGTGTATAACTATAGATACGCATGTTGGCCAAGCTATACAAGCCTGCTAATTTGTTACGAAAAGGACTGGCCAGCGCCATTTATACGTTTTGAAAAAAAAAACAAATAAAAAAAAATTGGGTAAAGGGTTGCCTGGAAGAGATCGCTCTTAAGCGATAAGGCCGCCTATTGCTTACCTTTTAACTTACTCTCTGTGTACCTGTTTTCTGTATTGCTTACTATTCCTGGTGTACAATAAAGAGTCATTGTATTGTATTGTATTGTATTGGGATCTTCAGTACTCCCTTTAAGGCTTATGCACATCTGTTTTTCTTGTTATTTGTTAATTTAATGTGAATTGTGTATAATAAAGTGCTTTACATACTTAAAACTGTTTGCTTTGCATATTCTAAAAGCTTAATAAGGTACGGCTTTGAGGTGTAGAGTAGGTTCATCACAAAACCTTTGTAAAATATTAATGAGTTTCAAGAAAATTTAAATTCTACTTGATTAATCGTTCATTTTATAAGTTCAATGAATTTTTATATCATTGATATTAGAGAGAGAGAGATATTATTTGTATCCAAATTCTTATGACATAATGCCATCATGTCATCATTTCAGCCGTAGGACGTCCACTGCTGGACATAGACCTCCCTCATTGATGCCCAATCATTACGGTTGGAAGCGACCTGCATCCACCCTGAACCTGCGGCCTTCACCAAATCGTCCGTCCATCTCGTTGGTAGACGTCCCACTCTGCGCTTGCCAGTCCGTGGTCTCCATTCGAGGACTTTTGGACCCAACGGCCATCTGTTCTGCGTGCTAATCCGTTTGGCTATATCGGTGACCCCTGTTCTTCTACGGATGTCCTCGTTCCTGATTCGATCCCGTAGAGAAACTCCGATCATATACGTAGCCCTCTCCACAGCTCGTTGAGCGACTCTGAGCCTATTCATCAGGCCCATAATAACATATGGATCCGAGACGTGACATAATGTAATTCATTTTAATTCGTCCAGCCGTTCTAACGTGAAAGTGAAATAAACACACGCACAAATTTACACACGCACACGCACTCATTTACAAACTACAAAATTTGCGTGAAAGTAGGGAAAAAATTGAACAAATTTTTTTTCGCCTCACCTCGACAACCCCAGGTGTTCGTGTTCGTGACAGCCAGGTCTGGAGTCCAGGAAACCTTTGGCAGTGCGAGCAAAACTTCTGATGGAAGTACATCGCGCGATTCGCACCCACCATGTATACTAATCTGTTGACAAATATATTGTATACATTAGTTGGTGCTAAGGATCATACACAGCGTAAACAAAAGTTGTCTCTACTGTGCACATAAAATTAGAGACTTCGAGTGAGAAAACTAAAGATTTATTTAAATGGGCTGAAAATTGACCAGGCGTCCCACACGCCGATGTAGACATGGCTAAAGAATATTGTCTATATACCCTTAACAAGATTGGTTTTTTGGAGTCTTTTTGTATTTTATTTTTCAACTCCAATTTTTTTATTTTTTTTTACTTTTACGGTCATCTCGTGAAATCCATATATTTCATACTAAATACAAACTGAAACATGGATTACACAGAAAAAAAAACAGAAAAAGAGACCAGCGCTGGGAATCGAATCCAGGCTCTCAGCATTCCGTGCTGCGTGCCAAACCCCTACACCACTAATGTATAGGAAAAATTTGTGTCTAAACTCCTGACCAGTGGTGGTGTAGGGTTTTGGCACGCAGCACAATTTTTCGATTTTCGTTCTTTCGTTCGTTTCGAGTTCGATTCCAGCGCTGGTTTCTTTTTCTGTTTTTTTTTTCTGTGTTTCAGTTTGTATTTACTCGTAGTATGATATATTTAGATCCTTAACTTTCGCCTCGTTCACAGAAGAGACGCGAACAAAAAAATGTGTATGACCCATTTATCTAAAATTTTATATAATATATTTTATATATACATATTTGGTGTCGAGACCCTTGGTCCGTGGGGTCCTGGCGCTTTAAAGCTCTTTAAGGAAATTTCAAAGAGGTTAATCGACGTCACAGGGGACCGAAGAGCTGGCAGCTTCCTCGGACAAAGAATTAGCTTAGCTATTCAAAGAGGAAACGCTGCCAGCATCTTCGGCACCTTGCCTCAGGCGGGCTTGTGCGGACTTGGGTTAGCTACTTAACTCCGGGTTAACTGCTAACCTAGGGTTAAGAAGTGTCAAAATGTATGGAAATTTCATTCATAACCCAGGGTGAACGATTTAATTATTTAACTCTGGACTGTGCAAGTGGCCCTAAGGGGACTAGCTTTCAGAATATGTTTTAGTTATAATTATCATTATTTTATATTTTTGTTTTCTTTTTTCTTATTGTACATATTTTTTTAGTCTAGGATAGTTGTACATATGTAATATAGCTTTTGCCCGCGACTCCGTCCGCGTGATATATTAGTAATTTTTTTATCAAATTTGCTTTTTCATCAATTATGGCTCTCCTTAGTTCCTCGATATAAAAAATTACCCGCCCCCGCAACCCCCCCCTAACCCACCCCCCCCTAACCCCCCCCCCCCCCACCTAACTTCCCCGCACACCCGCGTTCACATTCACCACCGTACTCCCAAGTCAAGCGTGCCTATAGAAGTTTTCCTTCAAAAACCCCTGATTTTTAAACATTCTTCCGCTCCGCTCCGCTCCTATTGGTGTTAGCGTGATGATATATAGCCTATAGCCTTCCTCGGTAAATGGGCTATCTAACACTGAAAGAATTTTTCAAATCGGAGCAGTAGTTCAAACAACAAACAAACTCTTCAGCTTATTAATTCTTCTAAAACTGTTCGATAAATTCTTAAAATAGACGTATCTTTCTTATTTGTGAACCGATTGAAATGAAACAAAGTTAAATGTTAATCCAAGAAAATACCAACATATCAGTGAAAACCGCATCCTTCTAGGTTAAGCCGTTTCTGAGATTAGCGCGCACAAACGCACAGACAAACAGACAATAATTCTAAAAATCATTGTTTCAGGTTCTATTGCGCTAATAATTAGCCCTAGTGACAGTTTTTCTCAAATATCTTCAATGTACAGACACCGACTTGTTACAGATTTATTATATGTATAGATAAGTATTGTGTTATTAAATATTTTATATATCTAATACTTTTGAACGAGCAATTCTTGTATTTTTATTTTGGGGATTCCCAGCGGTGGTCTTTTTTCTGGGTTTTCCTGTGCATCCATGTTTCAGTTTGTATTTAGTAAAGATTTAGTATGAAATTATCCTTGTCTTTACGAGTATCTGACTCTTGTGACGGCCTTGAGACACAGACAAAACATACATTTTACTGTTACACTTTTGTAACTTTTTACGAACGAGGGAAGTAAATGTATTTGGAACAGAATAACAAACCAGTTTACTAGAAGGAATGACATGGAGATAGACAAGTTCACTAAACCTACCCATAAACTCCAAGCTATTATTTTTACTTCAGAAAAACACGTAACAGAACTTCCTCCCCCCTCCTCCTCCTCCTCCTCCTTCTTCTTCTTCCGCCACCGCCCTACACGACAACACTTCCATTCTCACCATCTGGATGGTTGGTTGTCTTCTACTGTGCGTTTTTCCAGAAATTTCCTGCCTCGCACAGCAAAGCTCTGGAATGAGGTTCCTGCTGCGGTATTCCCGGACCGATATGACCTTCAAGCTTTCAAAAAAAGAGCGTACTCCTACCTAAAAGGCCGGCAACGCACTTGTGACTCTTCTGGTGTAGCAGGTGTCCATGGGCGACGGTAATCGTTTACCATCAGGCGATCCGTCTGCTCGTTTGCCCCCTATACAATAAAAAAAAAAAAACGCGATATTCCTTAGACAATTCATGGCTCGAGTTGGATGGGTTTGGACATCTCATCAAATATTAATGAAACGTGTATGAATCCATAACAGAAACGGAAAAACGTGTTCCTGTTATATTTGGTATTCAAATACACCGTTATAATGAAAATACAGCTGAATGAACCCATATTTATGTTGGTACTTAAAAATAAACGCTGTGGCTGAACATTACAGGAATGATAAGCTACTGACATCAAAATTTAAACCCAGGGATTGGATTAGATTGGTTTACGGTGAAGGGAAAACATCGTGAGGAAACCTGGAAGGACCTGCGAAGAAATCCAATACTGTATGTGAAGTTCCCAATCCGCACTGGGTCCCATTGGGAACTACGGCCCAAGCCCTCTCGTTCTGAATAGAGGCCCGTGCACTGTAGAGGGAAGTATCTCGATGATGATGATTGGAAATTGTGCTGTTTAGTATAAAACGTTTTAAATTATCAAATTGAAGGCAAAGGGTCAGTTCTTTTGATGTTCTGTTTATGAACCATGTAAATTGAAACGCACTTTTCCGTTAAAGTTACAGAGCTGTTTATGTGTATGAAAAATATATGTGTTTTTCTACGTCTTACTATAAAAAGATAGGAATGATAAGTTAGAAGCTTTTATTGACGAGCCCAATTATTGGAGAATAATAGGTAACCCTCTATCGCTAAAAAGAATATTAATTCAGTCATATCTCTCGGGACTTAATGGAACTAATTATTGCTCAAACTACCTGGACGTTTCGAACACATTGCGTCGGCCGTGGTCACGAGTCAGCTCCACAGCCGCTGCATCGTGGCTGAATGCGGTTTAATTTCGCTTTCCCAAAAGAAATAAAAAACCGGCCAAGAGCGTGTCGGACACGCCCAAGGTAGGGTTCCGTAGCCATTACGAAAAAATCAAGTAATATTTTTCTAAGGATTTCGTATGTGTATGGAATCATCCAAGTTTAGGTATGTTTTATACCTTAGGCTACTATTTACTCTTAAACTACAAATAATTCCCAAGCAATCTTAGCCGCCATAATTTTCCTAGTAAATTTGATATATTTAGTACCATTCTATTTGTATGAAAAATACAAATGTTTGTTCTCGGGTCTTGGGTGTTTAATATGTATTTAAGTATGTATCTATCTATATAAGTATGTTTATCCGTTGCCTAGTACCCATAACACAAGCTTTCCTAGCTTACTTTGTGACCAGGTCAATTGGTGTGAATTGTCCCGTGATATTTATTTATTACTAGCTTTTGCCCGCGGCTTCGCTCGCGTGTACCATGAGTATTCCAAAGAACCAAGATATCAAGCAATCAAGCATACAGGCAAGCAAGAAAGCATGCAAGTATGCAAGAAAGCATGCAAGCAATAAATATGCAAGCAAGCATGCATGCACGCAAGCAAGCAAGCGTGCAAGAAAGCGTGCAAGTAAGCGTGCAAGCAAGCGTGCAAGCAAGCACGACTAAACTTCAGGTAGATACGATCCTTTACAGTATTTCTTTGTATACAATGTTTTTCACTAATTCGGAAGCGAGCACTAAAAATCTGTATAACCAGAAAGAATACAACTAAAGGTCTATACATGCATATGATATTTAAAGAAACTTCCTATAACTCCTAACCGTTAAGGAGTTTAACCTTCCATCATCAGCTCACCTGGATAACCTGCAAAAATACAACTATCGGTCTATACGTACCTATAATATTTGAAAAAATATCCTCAACTCCTAACCGTTAAGGAGTTTTACCTTCCATCATCAGCTCATAAACATGAGAGATGATGTCTACCAGACGCAATCACTTAAATAGCTTGAGAAAATATATGAAAAACGTATGCGTGCCTACAAAATTTGAAGGTTGCCCTCGATTTCCCTGAGATCCCGTCATCAGATCCTGATTTGGTGACAATGGGACCATCTCAGGAGTATATGTAAGTGTATAAAGTAAGTCTTTCGTATAAAAAAAGAATTTTTAAAATCGGTCCACAATTGACCGAAAAATCGGTGAACATACCTACATAAAAAAAATACATACAGTGGAATGCATAACCTCCTCCTTTTTTGAAGTCGGTTAAAGAGCCCTTTGTGGCCTATTTACAGTATAAACTTTAGAATTTTGAATTTTTACCTTTCTATAACCAGTAAAACGCAAAATCCCGTTTTTTCTCGTTCCCGTAAGAATTTCGGGAAATGCTTTATTAATGCTCCCCTACACTCGCCAAGGAACCCACTTGCCTAATTTCAGCTTTCTACGACCAGTAAAACGAAAAATCCCGTTTTTTCTAGTTCCCGTGGGAATTTCAGAAAGTTCTCTCTCAATGTTCCTCTGCACTCCCCAAGCAACCTACATGCCGAATTTCAGCTTTCTACGACCAGTAAAACGAAAAATCCCGTTTTTTCCTTATCCCGTGGGAATTTCTGAAAGTCCTTAAAACTGTTTTTTACTACTATAATTACCTACTTCTATGCCAAATTTGAAGAGTCTAGTAATTATAGTTCATGGGATTCCGTTGAACTGAATATATAAATCCTGTTTTTTCTCGTTCCCGTGGGTATTTCGGAAAGTCCTCTCTCAATGCTCCTCTACACTCTCAAAGCAACCTACATGCCGAATTTCAGCTTTCTACGACCAGTAAAACGAAAAATCCCGTTTTTTCATTATCCCGTGGGAATTTTGTAAAGTCCTCTCTCAATGCTCCTCTATACATCCCAAGCAATCTACATGCCGAATTTCAGCTTTCTACGACCATTAAAACGAAAAATCCCGTTTTTTCCTTATCCCGTGGGAATTTCCGAAAATCCTTAAAATTGTTTTTTTACTATTATAATTACCTACTTCTATGCCAAATTTGAAGAGTCTAGTAATTATAGTTCATAGGATTCCGTTGAACTGAATATATAAGTCCCGTTTTTTCCTTATCCCGTGAGAATTTTGAAAAATCCTGAAATTAATGTTTTAACTAATGTAATACCTACTTGTGTATCAAATTTGAAGAGTCTAGTTATTATAGTTACTGAGATAGGGTCACTCGGAATCCAATATATAAATCCCGTTTTTTCCCGTTCCCGTGGGAATTCCCAAAAATCCTTCCTTAGTGGATACCTACATTGTATAAGGTATCTATGTGCAAAATTTCAAGTTTCTAGGTCCAGTGGTTTGGGCTATACATTATAAAACCGGCCAAGAGCGTGTCGGACACGCCCAAGGTAGGGTTCCGTAGCCATTACGAAAAAATCAAGTAATATTTTTCTAAGGATTTCGTATGTGTATGGAATCATCCAAGTTTAGGTATGTTTTATACCTTAGGCTACTATTTACTCTTAAACTACAAATAATTTCCAAGCAATCTTAGCCGCTATAATTTTCCTAGTAAATTTGATATATTTACTACCATTCTGAATTTTTAAAATTTTTCCACCCAACAGTTTAGATTTTAGAGGGGGGGGGACGGTCGATTTTAATGAAATTTTTCACTTTAAAGTTGAATATTTCGCAAACAGATCACTGAATAGAAAAATCATATGAGCAACCCCACAATGGTTTTAAAAGACCTATCCAACGATACCCCACACTATAGGGTTAGTCGAGAAAAAAAAAATCACGCCCCCTTTACGTCTATGGGAGGTACCCTAAAAAAAATTTATTTTTTATTTTTTATTTTACCACTTTGTTGGCGTGACTGATATGTATATTTATGCGAAATTACAGCTTTCTAGTACTAACGATCTCTGAGCTTAGCCGCGGACAGACAGACAGACGGACAGACATGGCGAAACTATAAGGGTTCCTAGTTGACTACGGAACCCTAAAAACGACACCCATATTGATATTTAGACATTTCAACCCCATCGCACCCCATCCAGGGAGATGGTATTTTACGTATGCCACATCGGATTTTAAAACCGTTGTTGTTTTCATAACTAGCGACCCGATAAACCATAGAAACAACACCAATGTGGATTTTCAGACTTTGTTACCCCTTTCCCCCCTTTTAGGGGTTGAATTCTCAAAAAACCTGAAACACGTGTTTACTCATTTATCATTAGGAGTATTTCTGTGAAGTTTCGATTAAAATAGTCGAACTAATCTTTTTTCCCCATACAAACTTTGAACCCCCTTTTTACCCCCTTAGGGAGTGAATTTTGAAAAATCCTTTCTTAGTGCACCCCTAGACCTTATAAGGAACCTACATGCTAAATTTGGAATCTCTAGGCCCAGTGGTTTGGGCTGTGCGTTGATATGTCAGTCAGTCAGTCAGTCAGTTTCTTCTTTTATATATTAAGATTTATTTATTCTGAATTTTTTTAAATTTTTCCACCCAACAGTTTAGATTTTAGAGGGGGGGGACGGTCGATTTTAATGAAAATTTTCACTTTATAGTTGAATATTTCGCAAACAGATCACTGAATAGAAAAATCATGTTAGCAACCCCACAATGGTTTAAAAGACCTATCCAACGATACCCCACACTATAGGGTTAGTCGAGAAAAAAAAATCACCCCCCATTTACGACTATGGGAGGTACCCTAAAAAAAATTTATTTTTTATTTTACCACTTTGTTGGCGTGACTGATATGTATATTTATGCTAAATTACAGCTTTCTAGTACTAACGATCTCTGAGCTTAGCCGCGGACAGACAGACGGACAGACATGGCGAAACTATAAGGGTTCCTAGTTGACTACGGAACCCTAAAAAAGAGATTGTGTATAGATATTTAATTTTACTTACTTTACATTTCTGCTGTTCTTTATGTATGTTACTGAGTCTTTGTTTTCCCATAAAATACATTATTTTGTTAAACCAATTTAAAAACCTTTTGAAGACGACACAAAAGTACTCGTAATATACTCGAAGAGTATTTTTACTCTGGCATTTTAGGGTTCCAAAAATTAAAAGTAAAAACCCTGCCTTAAAGGATCACTCGTGTGCCTGTTTATAGATCCAGTTTATTCAGTAATCTATTATTGATACCGTTTGATAGAGCTCGTGAAGCACTTTCAGAATCAGTAACCAGTTTTTCGATATATTGTATAGTTTAGAAATAATCGAATGAGATCACTTATCGTTTCCACCCTGTATAGGCCACGGTGTTTTCACTTAGAACTAATTCGCCAGCTGATTATACGAATGGTTTAAAAAGGAACTCACCACATTAACCTGTCCTAGAAATCAACCGATATTCAAATTAGTCGGATTATACTTCACATGTTTAACCGAACAGAATTGTAGATGTCGTTATAAAAAAAAAAAACATTATCATTCCTTCTTAATTTTTTTGTAAACTGGCAAGTGCTAATGTTTTCACGGGTGGTAATTTCACGCATTCTCAATCCGTTACACGCAGAGAGTTTAATTTGTAGCAACATTACAAATACAAATAAACATAAATTTAAATAAGTTATACTTTAAAATAAAATTATTTTGGTGAATATATATCATTGACTTATTAATCCTAAGCTCATTTTCAAAAATTCAAATGAAATGGAACGCAATTTGGTCACCGTCAATTATTTGTCCGATACCAGTGTTGCTAGCTTTGTGCATCAGCCAAATTATTCACTTTATGTTTTCGACAGCGTATTTGGCTCTATTGTCTGAGCCTTGGCTCTCTAACCCTGTCGGTTGAACACTTTGTCTTCATGGAAGGCAAATTGACAATTATAGACTTTCCAAAAGCACTGAGAGGGAAAAAATCATGGATTAACAAAAAAAAATTAATTTTACGTTTTTATGTACAATAAAGAGTTCATATACATACACACATACATACAAAACGACAATTAAAACTTATCATAAAAAACTAACACTAAAGCCCTTGATTTATTTAATCTAACCTTTTCGAGACACTTCCGTTCCGACTCATCTTGCTCACTTGTGTCACTCGCTGTTTATAATAAGCTAAAAGTTTGCACGGCACGTTAGTTGACCTTTTGATATCATGATATCAATAAGAAGTATTTTTTAGACACAGTACAAAATTAAAATTTATTAGGTTACTATTTGAAAACATGAATTATTTATTCTGTAGTTCCATAACGATAAAAATTATGAATGATGTATTAGTCAATCGCTAGTTGTGAAACTAAAATTTACGAAATGACACGATAAGAGAGCCACCACACTAGCGTCTTTCGAGCGTCGTCGTCCTGCCAGTGTCCGCGCAGCGTCGACGCGACATCGACGCCGCAGGGCTGACGTTGTTCATTATACTTGTTCGCAAAAAAACGTTGCGCTGGTCCTGCGGTAACGCGACGCCACTGCAGCGAAAGCCCGGCGTTCAATAGGTGGCCAGCGCTGGCGTCGCGTCACCGCGGTGTCGACGTCGCGTCGACGCTGCGCGGACGCCGAGACAACGTCGACGCTCGAAAGTCACTAATGTAGGGGGTCTCTAAAAAGATAGAAAACACCATTCCATTCGTCTCAAATTTAACACAAGGCACGGCTTTATAAACAATTACTTTTGAAACAGGATTCATGGAAGTAATACTTAAGCGGTACAGTCACCAGCACCTATATCTGACACAACAAAGCGGGTATAAATATTTGATATGACTCTATTTCTAGGGCTGGTAGAACGTGTCAGATATTTTTGCACGCTGCGCTGTGTAGTAGGTGGGTAATAGTAAATTCATTTATGATAAATTTGCTATAAATCAACTAAAATTTAAATAAAACCTTCTTAGAATTAAGTTTTATTTTAAACTCGTAAGGTTATTACTTGTAAACCTTAGATATTTATAAAAAATAAAACTAGAACTTTTGTTTTTGTTTCTTTCTGGCTTATTATTTGGCTGCTTACATGGAATTTTTATAGTTAATAACCGTTTCTCAAAAGTAAAAAGTAAAAAACAACACATTCTACCGGCCGCTGCAATAAATAGTATAGCAACGAGTTACAACTTTTTAATTACAGTAAATAATACATTTTCTGAGCAAATTAAAAGAAAAAGAAATTAAATGGATCCCTTTTGTACTGCCACATATAAATATTCAGCGAGTTTCTATAGCGAGTCTCAGGAGCAAATAGCTATTTTCGATAGAAGGAGTTGGCAACACTGTCACTGCTCCTGCGCTGCGTACTTGCGATTTGCGGTTGTGCTTGTGTTGTTGTGATGCAAATTTTCGGTTTTGTTTTACCAATTTTTGACCACGAAAACCCGCCGTGTTTATGGACATTGACGAATCTGCTTTTTGTGATTACTCTGGCCAAACCTCGGACTCTGACGAACCTGCGTACTCTGCTTGACCCACGCGTTTGCTATTGGACTTCGATATTTGCATTTTGTTTTTGGCTCACCATGTCTATGAGGAGATGTTGTGTCCCTAACTGCAATAAAACTCGTAAGTATACATACACCACATAGCTTTTTACATACAACAACAAGTTGTTTTGTTTAGTTCAGAGGTGTTATGAAGCCTCGTGATTGGGTGACACCCTTTACCGGCCCGGATAATACGGACATGGAAATGCCGACTGACTAACTATGGTCGTGTACACGAAAAACAGGGTCGTTATTTCCATGTCGGTATTATCTGGAATGGTAAAGAGTGTAATCGTGATCATAATCAAAATTATCGGATAATCTAAAATGATTAAATATCTGCAACAGTTACTTAGAACTACTTATAAAACAGTACCACCACTGATCCACACAGCAGTATTCTTGTTGATATGAATATTTTCCTTGCACACTACTTTTGTCACCGTCCATGGCTTGAGAAAGCCAAAACAATCTTGACTGTAAAACTATTAATTTGAAGACATTCTTATTAGAGATGCGCCGAGTACAACTTTTACTGAGTACCAAGTATACTCGGTTCAAAGTTTCTCAAACCGAGTACTCGGCCGAGTTACTCGTTCCAGATTTGTGGCGCGAAAACAGATTTAGACAGGTTCACGCGGCGCTACCAGCCACCGCGAGCAAACGTCGCGGGGATCCCCACCTTCTCCCCCGCCAATTAGTCAGTTGTTGTTTAACGAGAAAATCCCATTCGGTCAGCACATTAATTGCATAAATAAATATTTTAAAAACATTGTTGTTTGTGCACAGATGATTGTATACCTAGTGACTGTTGACACAATGAGTATACGCAAAAGATCGCGAATTTGTATGTTTTACGAGCCTGTTTTATTTTAATACACATTATTCCTCTTAAATAATAATTTTATTTAGACCGAGTATACTCCTCATTGGAACCGAGTTATTCGGCCGAGTATGAGTTTAAAAAAAACTGCCAAATACACCGCCAAATACATCTCTAATTCTTATTTAACACAATAGAGAAATCTCTCTACAGGCAGATATCTATTCTTGAGTGTTTAATATGTATTTAAGTATGTATCTATCTATATAAGTATGTTTATCCGTTGCCTAGTACCCATAACACAAGCTATGCTTAGCTTACTTTGGGACCAAGTCAATTGGTGTGAATTGTCCCGTGATATTTTTTTTAATTTTTTTTTTTATCTATTCTGTTCTATAATAGTGTCAGCACATTATCATGTTACAAGAGATGTGACAAGAAGTACTTCTACATCACTATGTAGTGATAGCTTGCAGACATTTGTGATGAAGTTTGGGGTTTGTTTTCCACTATAAGATTAGATTGGTCCAAACATGTCACAGTTAGAGTTAGATGTTGTTAGAGTTAGTTAGTTTTAGATGTAATCAAATCACATTGAGCTTTGTTGTAAATATTTTTTCTTTGCAGGTGCTGACAATACTATATTGCATTTGTTTCCTAATCCTGATAAGGATCTGGATAGATTCAGATTATGGGTCAATGCTATTGGTGGTGATATTGCATCTTTGGACAGTCGTGTCATCTTTGAAAATCGTCGCGTTTGCCATATTCATTTCGAGTCACAATATCACACTTGGAGTGAAAGGCTGACCCGCAATTCTGTACCAACATTGCATTTATCAGGTAAGCATTTAACTAGTTGATAAATTAAGTCAATTTGAATTTGGTATGTAAATAGCTGGACATCTGGAATAACACATGTTATACTTTTCATCCCAATATTTGTAAGAGATCAGGATAAAATCTTGAATGTTCAACCTTTAGGTTTTAGAGACATAAAATTTTGCTGGGGTGTTTGTTTATGTGTATAATATACAACGTTAATGAAATCCACAATGCAGTACAGAAAAAACCGGCCAAGTGCGAGTCGGATTCGCGCACAAAGGGTTCCGTACAATTATCTATAAAAAGTGGGACTTAGAGGCCATGATGATGATAATTTTTTAAGTAACTGAATACTTTGAGTGCGCTTTTTGAAACGTTGTTAGAAGGGTTTTCTATCGTAAATGGATCGATCAAAGGAACCCTAGTACCGGTGGTATAATATTAGATACGTAAACAAAACGATAAAATAAAATTTTGCAAAAAGATTCATATTTTTATGGTACCACTCTTTCAAATGTGGAAAAGTGGGTATGATTTTTGTTCTTGTCTATATAAGTGCCAAGACAATTTTTAAAGAATATTTTTATTATTACTAGGTATGTAATGGTAGTAGATAGATACTACAAATTTTAAAGAAAAACTAACTATCACAGATTAGTTACCCAAGAGTCGGAGAAAAATAGTCAATCAAAACTTAATATAGAATATTTTCCACATATAAGTATATGATCGATTGCTTTTGAGATATGGAACTCAAAAAATCGTACGGTAATCTAGTTGTATTGACGTTTTATTCGTAATTGCAGGTATTGGAATGCTTCCAGAGGAATGTACGGAGACTGCGGATGTCCTAATATTTTTTGATAACCTATTCGACTCTGTCAACGGCAGCTATGACAATTGGAAGAAAAGAAGTGGCAAACCTTTGCTAGGCCCTGTCGCTCCTAGTTCAAGCCACAGACGAGTATGGGCGGAATCGAAGAAGATCTTGAATTCAATGCAATTTATTATGCCTAATGGACACCAAAAAGTTGTACCCTCGGTTACAAATTGGTTACAAACGATTAATAACTTTGAATATATTGTGGACGTTTTATCCAAAAAGTATGGCTTGACATCCTTGTGGTTGAGACATTTTAATCAGGACCCCTTGGAGAATTTTTTTGGCTGCATTCGAAGTCATGGGTATAGAAACACATCACCATCATGTGCTGGCTTCGAAGCAGCCTTTGCATCACTGCTCATAAATAATTTGAGCAGTGTACATTCTCCGGGGTCCAATTGCGAAAATGACACTTGCAAAGTGTTCAAATCACTCAAAACATTATTTTTTAAGGAACCACAAATGTCAAGACATACAGTAGAGGTGGATTTTGCTGATGTGGATTGTGACAACATTTTTGTAGAGCTTGAGGAAAAATTTAAGAGCCATAAAATAAAGGCTCAATTAGAATATGTGACGGGTTATGTCCTAAGAAAATTAAAGTTAAAAAAATGCCAAATATGCCAACGATGCTTTTATAGCAAAAAAACTGAAAGTGCAGTAGCTATTAGGGAATTTTATAAAAATAAAAGATTGTTAACATACCCGTCGACAGCCCTTATAAAATGTTTTTCAAACATACAAGATGTTGTCATTTATATTCTACAAAAAGATTCAAAAAAACGCGAAATTCGCAACTACTTGAAAACAATATTTTCAATTGTAATTAATTACGATTTCATAAAATGTGAGATACACAAAAGTGAAATTATAAAAAATATAGAAGAATTGACAATCAATATTTTTTTGTACAATTGGTGCAAAGACACTAATAAATTACTAAATGGCGTAAGAAATGATTACGATCCTTGTGATAAAATACAAAAATTAGCTTACCATTATTGTAAAAAAAGAAGCAAAAAATAAATATTATAAAATTGTACTGTTTTTTATTTCTTCCTTTCTTTTATTTATGCTGTGTACAGAGCGTGTCAACAAACTCAGTTGTCTTCATGGGTTTTGGAACCATTTTGGAAGTAACAAACAAGCAACTGGCGTTTGTTGGCCGCTCTGTACGCGGTATACAATTAAATATTGAAATGGGCTATGAAGGGAAGACGTTGATAAGTTGTGTCGCACAGATTAACAGATGGCGCTAGCTATGCAATTGTTTGAGTGACGGCTCTATATGTATAGGCTCTGGCAGTCCTTTTAATTTAATCGTCCTTGATGTTATCAAATAAAAGAGCTTGCTGTGACGGTCTTAAGTACTATAAATAATATAACTTTACTTAGCACTTTTAAAGTCATTCCGGATGATATATTTATAAGAGCTTTATAGTTATAGATTAATGAAACACCTATACGGCAACCTCGTTACGCGATTTCGACTCGCGATTGGCTACTTTTTTAAGGAAACGATGTCGGATGAAGGCTTTGCAGGAATTGACTTGATTTGATTCTCAAGCCGGCTTAATACTGCTATAATTGGAACAGTGTGGGCTTTAAGAGCTATACAGTTAATCTCAGCCATGGCAGAATTGCTGTCGATGAAATTTTTTTCTGGGTTCCATACCTCAAAAAGTAAAAAAAAGTCTCTAATACCTCACGGGATCACTTTGTTATCGGTTTGTCTATCTGTCTATTTACAAGACACTTCCCATTGACCTAGAATCATGAAATTTGATATCTCACAGCATAAAAAAAAACTACTTTGGCTTTTTGTATTATTTAAATTTTAAATACTCATAAATGTTAGGGGCCATCCATAAATTAGGTCACACATTTAGTTGGGTCAAGCGATCTGTGACACTAGAACAAAATAATGGCGACTTTCATAGTAATAATTGTGACAAGGGGGGGGGGGTCCAAATTGATCGAAATTGGTGTGACGTAATTTATGGATGGCCCTTTATTTTTCGTTGTTAGTTTCCCATTATCAATAAAATAAAAATAATAATTATAAAAAAATGCGAAAATCGTTATTTTCAGCTTAGCCAGGTCTACAAAGAATTGTGTTTTTTAACTTCTTCCACGAAGTTAAGACAGCCTTTTAGGTCGGCTATCGTTTAATGCCTTTATAAATAATTTAGGTACCTGACCAGAGTTACATTGTTAGAAACGTAACTCTCGGCGCACGAGGTCAACTCGCACTTGTTTTTATTTATATTACAGTTATGATGATAAATGTTACAATCAAGTACATGTTTATCTAAATGGAACAAAATACCTATATTGAAACCTTGTCAGATATTTTGAAAAACAATCGTCTCAACTGTGTGTAAGAAGAACATTTTTAAGAAAAATCTTTATTGGCGTTGCTATCGGCATTACGATGTATGGGAGCGCCCTCCTTAATGATATTACACCCACGAATATGTATGAGGCTCGCATCGGCTGAGGCGGTTCCGCCAATTATATTACTGAATACGTAAAAAGTATGGAGATTCGAATGCCCCGGAATAACAAATAAAGAATACCAATAAAGCTTACGACAGAAAAAAACATTTGAATGCCACGTTAAAATCATACTGCGGCTTACAGACAAATTCCTTCTACGAGTATGGAATTCAATAGATAAGAAATAAACTCATTTAAACAGAAATCTGCAAAGTCAAATAATAATGTTAGTGTTGTATCCTGTTCACGTAAAAAACGTACGTAATCCAAATAGCACCTCGGGAAATCGTGCAAAAGAAAAATAAGGACAAAAAGCAGGACAATAGCGATCCAACAGGTGGGCGAGTTCAGAAAAGAGCCGTTCAACTGTCGCGTCTAAGTAAATAGCTTCATTTGTCAACTCACGTGTCCTTGTCGCGAGGAATCTCCTCCCCCCTCTCGACCTCGAAAAGGGGCACGACGAAAACAGTCTTCGCAAATATACAACCATCGTCCCTCTTCTTATCGCCCATAAGTTTTCGAACCATTGACAGAAACTTGGGCGCCAATCCATCACTCGGCACCATTTCTATATCAGATACGATAAAATAGTTGGTCCTCGACGCGTTTCTAGCTACGTTCCTGCCTACATTTATATGATATATCAAGTTGTTGTCCTTTTTAAAAGTAGAAATACCGGATTCTATGCTAGAGCAATCGGTAAACGTTAAATCAGAAGCAAATGTCTTTTTGGTCGGCATTCGCATCATCATCCTTTCAATTTTATTCTTTCTCACTCTCTGTATGTACTCATATCTCGTTTTATTGTCTAATTTCCGATAATTATCCAGTTTCCTTTGCAGCAATTCTTCTATCGTTATATTTGATGTAGTTGTTGGTATTTCCGTAGTTACTACACTTTGTTCTTTGTTCCGAATTTTCGGTGGATGTCGCTTTGGATAAAACAAATGAAGCGACACTTTGGACATACCAGAATAGCAATGACAAAGGTGATTCATAATTTGCATAGTTATATCCAAGTCGTAATTTGGCACGAACACAGAGAGACTGATGGGACCGTCCCAATACCTGGCTATCTCGACGATATGGTATATGTACTCGGGTGTAGCCTGGGTAGCATATGTTACGGAGTTGTATTTACTGTAGTTTGCGTATGTGGTGCCTTTGATGGCATTATAGATGACTCTGTAAGGGCTTTTGACACCCACTTCTGGAGTAGGCATGACACGAATCGTTCCCCATTTCAGGGTCTCTGGGAGGCCGTAGTTAAACTGGCAGTAGCTTCTGTTTTCATTAGGCTGCTGTCCTCTGAGGAACGCGCCTGGCTGGTAGTCAAAGTCACCGATCCTGGTTAGCTTGTGGTGGGGCTGATGATGCTTGTATCTGTACAGGTGCAAGATGATAGTGATGCTGATGATGATAGAGGCTATCAGGACTAAGGTCGAGTGACGCCTCGTCAGCCTGTAGGAGTATGCACCAAATATTCGCAGGCATCTCGTCATGTTTATCTTTCATTGTATTAATTCAGGTCTCTTGTCCAAATTCTTATTTTCATTTGAATTTTAAACGCTTTAAATTTCATACTTATTAGTCAAAGTTATTAAATTAACTAGCCATCCATAGCCATAATATTATTTCAATTCAGCTTTACAATAACGCAGATTTAGCAAACAACACAAATGAAACATTGTTGCACTTCAGTACGCTTTGACAATAACTATTATCTTCGCGTACGGTATTAATAAAACTTTCACTTATTTATCAAAGATTCTGTGAACATTTTTATGATTGAAAACAAACCAATATCAAAGAAAATAACTGTTAAAACACTGTAAATCTACGTAACAAATGACAGCTTTGTTTACGCTTAAAAAAAATCACAGCTTTTTGATAAAAACAAGTTACGGTGTTCTATTGTTTTTCTCATCAGGTACTCAATCACAGTTCGTTTTTTGCACATTTCACTGGCATTTTACGCTAAAATTTATTTTTGTGACAGAATAATTTATTTTGACAGATGTTGCGCGCGCACTTCCTAAAATCAATATTGCCGCCATGCTGCAATCAGTAGGTTTCCGTTACCACGTGAAAAAAAGGTTTTCTGTTACAGAATTATTTACTTTCAATGTGAGGAATTTCTTTCGTGTGTTACATTATTCCAAAGTAAAAATATTTAAGTTAGTAAGTTGACGGTTTGGTTTACTGTGTCGGATTATTTTTCTAGAAATTTGCTTCGCAATCGTTAACCTATCGGTGTAATTTAACTAGTACGCACCAATGAGTAATTCAAATTTATTAAAAACAGCATTGACAAACATTAGGTACTTGTTCATGAATAAGCATGCTGTGATACCCTAACCAACCAGACAAAAGTAACTCAATTAATATGAATTACTGACTCCGGCTTTTCTCTGCATAAACAAGATAATATTTTCATAACTGCCTTAAGGCTTGGGTCTATTCTGTAAATAGTAGGAGAGCTGATTGTCATTTTTGGGGAGTTACCCTGAAAAGTTGTCTAAAGCTTCTTCTTAAAGCACAGAGAACCACAGACCTGGCTGACGGGTAGCGAGGCTAAATAAACCCTATTTTTTTTAAATTCGCGTCCATCCGAAATTATCTGTATTTTATTTGAAATATTTGATTATAAATAATATACGCGTACCTCAAAAGTTTATTTTTTATTTTTTGCAAAATTGTTTATCAAGCGTCTGGCAAAGCTTAAATCCCGACTAAATGATCTGGCTTATTTATTTTCTCACTCTTTAAATGACAAATTTTTAAAGTACAAGAATTTCGAAATGTCTCAATGACTTTTCTTAAAAAAAATTGTATCTGTAAAAATATGAGGGTTGATATAGCCTTCGCCCCGCCACCTGTTAGCCAGGTCTGTGGTAATGTGCTTGGGTATCATAGGGGAAGCATTAGACATGTTTTCAGCGTGCTTCAAATACCTACTCAAAAATGTCCATCAGCTCTCGGACTAAAATAGAACCTTTAAACGGTAAAAGGTTTAAAAATATAATTTGTCTAAAGTAACCAGATTGTGGATTAAATCCTGTTTAGAAAGGTTATTTTGGGGGGTTGAATGGTGTCTCTTGCATCCGTATTGGCCGTTTTCCTTTTTTTAAGGTTGAGAGTCTTTAAAACTTACAGTAAACTGTTAAGGTAAACCGACATAATTAGAGTTCTCTGACAGGTGAAATATCGCCAGATGGCATTACTATCGTGAGGTCCGTTTGTTTGACGTTGCATTAAAATACGTTCTTGCTTTTGATTGGCTCATTTAGTTATAACTTACTAGCTAATGCCCGCGGCTTCGCCCCCGCTGAAGTAGATTAAAATGTGTGTTTTTCCGTGGGAATGAGATATTTTCTGTGGTAAAAAGTAGCTTATGTCACTCTCCAGCTCTTTAACTATATCCATACAAAAAATCACGGCAATCCGTCGCTCAGTTTCGACGTGAAAGAAAGACAATCAAACTTTCACATTTTTAATATTAGTATGGATAAATCAACCCAAACGTGACACAGATGTCAAAGTTGTCAAACGGACTCACGATACTAGCGCCATCTAGCCTGTCACAGAAACCCTTATATATATACACAAATAATGTTGAAAGACAGACCTGATATGGTTTGACCTTGGTCCCCTGGCAAAAGGGAAAGTGTCTGCTTCGGGACACCACGTGCGTCAGTACTTTTGGTCACACCTCGAGGATGGGAGGAGCGGCTGCTGAAATGGCAGACCTTAAAAAGCGCGAAAGGTACTCAGCGCTCGCGAATTATTTGTTTGTTCCTCTTGCGGTGGAGACGACTGATTGTTGGGGTTCAAAGGCAGTACTTTTTTTTGAAGAAGTGAGGCGCCGTCTTCGTGAGAGAGGTCTTGGCCATCGGCTCTGGGTCGTTTCTGGTGCAAAGGTTGTCCATCGCGGTTCAGCAGGGCAATGCGGCTAGTGTGTTGGCACCTTTGCGCCTGGTACGATCCGGGGCGGTTCATTTAACTGACTTTTTTTATTTTATTGTGTTTTATGTGTACCTGACTGTGTATGTTGATTAAATTTATCTGATTCTGATTAATCACTGAGATAATCAATGTGTATGATATCCAATGTTATCTGTGTAACTCGATAGTAGCTGAATGCGGTAGGTCGTTAATTATCAGTTAATAGAACAGATTATACTGATACTATGTTATAGTTATAGGCTCACGGGATCAAAGGTAATTGATACCAGTGAACTATAGATTGGAACATTAACACTGATGGAAAATTATATTCTATTTATATTCTTTTTTAAGGTTCCGTAGTCAACTAGGAACCCTTATAGTTTCGCCATGTCTGTCCGTCTGTCTGTCCGTCCGCGGCTAAGCTCAGAGACTGTTAGTACTAGAAAGCTGTAATTTGGCATGAATATATATATCAGTCACGCCGACAAAGTGATTACATAAAAAAAACTAAAACAATTTTTTTAGGGTACCTCCCATAGACGTAAAGTGAGGGTGATTTTTTTTTTCTCGACTCTTCGTATAGTGTGGGGTATCGTTGGATAGGTCTTTGAAAACCACTGTGGGGTTGCGTTGCTAACATGATTTTTCTATTCAGTGATCTGTTTGCGAAAATCGATTCATTCAATCATTCATTCATTAAAATCGACCGTCCCCCCCCCCCCCTCTAAAATCTAAACTGTTGGGCGGAAAAATTTGAAAAAAATCAGAATGGTAATAAATATATCAAATTTACTAGGAAAATTATAGCGGCTAAGATTGCTAGGAAATTATTTGTAGTTTTCGAGTAAATAGTAGCCTAAGGTATAAAACATACCTAAACTTAGATGATTCCGTACACATACGAAATCCTTAGAAAAATATTACTTGATTTTTTTGTAATGGCTACGGAACCCTACCTTGGGCGTGTCCGACACGCTCTTGGCCGGTTTTTTTTTAAACGTATTTTTACTTAGGCTAGTTTTTTTATTATTTACTATCCTTTTTCTAACCAGGATGAGGTTATCAATTCGGTGTAATTTTTTTTATGAATCGATCCCGGGGAAATCGAGGAAACTCTTAAGTACACCTAGGTAATAGTGATTTGGGTATACTTAGTAGTAGTTACTTAACCCGTGCATTTACTCTTCGAATTCACCACTAACATGCTGGCCACCGAAACTAGTCATGAGATTCGACTTCTTTAAACAGTTGCTAAACAATTTTTTAGTCGTTATAATGCATACGCACAGGGTGGACTCTTGAAATCCTCAAGAAGTAACATATCTGCTTCGAGAAAAGCAATATTTTGTAAAAGGTAAGAAACAGTTGACATTAAGGTAGTGTAACTGAGATGAGTAGTTTGAATTCGGTGCCAAGCCCCATAGATTAGTATTTAGGTAACGTCTGATTAGTTAGGTTCACTTCTGCTGACTCATACTGAGGCACCGACTTTAAACAGATCATTAGAAAGCGCACATAGAAACATATTTAATTTTAATTTCTTTGTGTAATAGCTAATAAATAATGGGCATTCAAACAATATTCTCTAGAATGAAGTCTATAAAAACAATCGCAAAATCGAACCTTCAGCTATAAAAGCTTTAGCCACGAAAATCTATTTTGTTCCCTGTCGCATTAGTGTGTGAGTTGTTATTACAAAACGAACAAAGAAAACAGCTTAAGAAAACGGAAACTTGTAAGAAGTGGTTCCTGGAAGGATTTTCAACGTTAGGGCGTTACTACACTGGTGAATTGTGGACTTCTAGCGAAGCGATTTGTTAAGATGGAGTTCCGATAAAAGCAGTCTGTGACGCCATGTCAATGAGGCTGCGGCAGTGCGATAGGATAAGGTTATATATGTATAAAATATGACAGCGTATTTGAACGTAGCGATGCAGGCGGATATTATTAAATAAAACCTTGTAATGTCGCTTTGTCGCGGCGTTATTAAAGTGGTGTCACTAACGCCGGAGACTATTTGCCGTTCTATCAAAAAGGTTAACACTTGTCTTTCGATGCCGTCACAGAGTGTCAAATAAGATTTGACAACGTAGCAGCATCAGAGTTGCTGAGTTCGAAAAGTATTCTACAAATTTAAGCACTACGTTCGTCTGAAAAAAAAATCTCGTTGAGTATCTTGCCGGATTCTTTTCGACAGAGGTTTTTTCCGGACCGATTTCAGATTCTTACGCATTCAAAAGTGCTTGTTATAGCCTAATTTGAATTGAGATATTTTGACTTTTACTTTGATCAATCTGACGTCATTGACGTTGACTTTCAAAGCCTACTTTAACAAATCTGATGTTGTGTTATATGTTGTCAGTATGCCCAAAATTCGCAAAAAGCTTTTCCGCTCTTCCTTCATCATTCGTACAACTAAGGAGTGGAATAATTAGATAATTATTACCTACCTGCGTCTGTATTTCCTGAACACTAAAATCTGGCCGTTTTCAAGGCAAGGGTGAATGAGCATTTACTAGACAAGCGTGCTCCATCGTAGACATTATCCTCGCTTTCCATTAAGCGTGATTGACGCCAAACGCAAGCCTATGTTTTGTAAAAAATCGCCTAGCTATAAAAATGCCCGTATAACGCCAGTGTAATAAGCCTCTAATATAAACGTAATATAAATCTGCGCGTATTGTTGCGGCGACGTAATTGAGGTGGTTTGCGTGGAGTGACAGTCCGGCTGAACTCAATTTGGAGCATTCTTTTTAGGTTTTTGTGTTGCGAGACTTGCGAATAACAAGTTGAGGGTTTGTACCTATTTTTACCTTAGATATGATTTATTTTACAGTGTTAATTGGGACACATTGATGCTTTATTTCTATCTATTGGTTGAAAACATTTATTTTGGTTGGATTTTGAGAAATTGGTTTAATTCGAGAATCTGAGGTAGCTCTGTTAAAGGTTCCGGGAGCGATTTCACTTTAGTTGAATCCATATGTTCATATTTCATATTTCAGTTGCGTCACTGCCAATACTTGTTCATATTTAGACGTAGAATCGGCAAAATATCTTAAATAAGATGATGGACTATTTCCGCGGTTACTTTAGTTCAATTATCATCCCAGCCTATATACGTTCCACTGTAGGGCACATGCCTGCTCTCAGAACGAGAGAGCTTGTAGTTCCCACGCGGACCCAGCGCAGATTGAAAATTTCACACACACCATTGAATTTCTTCGGAAGTTTCTTCTCGATGTTTTCCGTCATTGTAAAACCCACGGTAAATTTCAAATGTAATTTGGCAAGTACTTTCCGAGAAACTCAGACTCGGCCGGGGTTCGAACCTACGCCCTAAGGAGTGAAAAGTAACTATTATTTATATATTTGCAGAGTGACTTAGGCAAAACTAAAACAGCCAAGAAGATGATCTGTAATATTGTGTCAATAAACGTACATAACCGACATTGCACAAATTATAAGAAACATGCAAATATAAACGTTCACCTCAAGACTTAAAAGTCATAAACACCCTCGGACTTTCTTAGCCGCCCTCGCTGAAGCTCGAACAGCTAACCACCTCGGTATCTTCTTCTTCTGAAAGTGCCACTCCATTACTGGAGGTTGGCTGTTAGCTCTGAAAACTTCTCCCTGTCTTGAGCCATCCGGAATAGTTGCTCTGCACTTCTGATTCCGGTCCACTCCCTAATGTTCCGCAGCCATGATTTCTTCCGCCTTCCAGAGCGCCGTTTTCCCTGTACCTCAGTATACGATATACTAATACAACATAGTCTTAGCACATTGTCTTCCACTTCACCTACCTGTACTTCCTGCCTGATCTCGTGTCGAACCAGCACTTTATAGAAAGGTAAATGGAGCTAAAAAACACTTTGTTCGCGAACTAAGCATTTTTGTGGACTCTGCGTACAAAGGTCGGATATAAAGGAATTTCCCGTGGCCCTTTAGGTAACAAAGAAAGAAAACAGCGTAAAATGATGTATTCCCGATCGTTTGTAATTCTAATAGTTAGCGGTCAACGACAACCAACAACAGAGGGTGAGTGATGGTAGTCAAAGCAATTAATTGATTTAGGCGCTCCTTTGTGGAGGTCAATGAACTGCAACCTTACCTTGCTACTCCGCAACTACACGTGGAAAACTGCACAACTGTGGGACACACATGTCTTTTCATGCTGAAACCCGTCCTCCTTCAGTTCCACATAAATCAAATGTCACACAGGTTTAACTATAACAAATACCACACAAGATACTAACACGAATCAAATTCATTCATTCTCGAAGCTAGGTATACACCAAGCACACAATCAAGAAGTTACTGTAGCTGTAGCTGTAGCGATGGGCGTCGATTAAACGGACTAGGTAGTTGATTGGACGGTCCATGTAGAATCAACGTTTGGACGGTCCATCAACCGAACATCAACTAGTCGAATTCTTAGACGGCTAAACTAATTCACAATCGTTCATATCTACTAGGAACGGGACGTCACCTCGACACAAAATCATAGTCGGTTAATTACAGTTCATTCACGATGACGACCAGATGGCCTAGTGGTTAGAGAACCTGACTACGAAGCTTGAGGTCCCGGGTTCGATTCCCGTGTCGGGGCAGATATTTGTATGAAAAATACGAATATTTTTTCTCGGGTCTTGGGTGTTTAATATGTATTTAAGTATGTTATCTATCTATATAAGTATGTTTATCCGTTGCCCATAACACAAGCTTTGCTTAGCTTACTTTGGGACTGGGTCAATTGTTGTGAATTGTCCCGTGATATATATACTTATTATTCAATACAAGCAAACAAATTTCAATTAAGTTCCAGATGTAGTTTTACGGAGGATGGTTTTAACGCCATATTTTATTTTATATTAAAGAACTTGGAAATTAGCTAATTTTATCCGATAAGCGGAATTATCCAACGCAAGCTAAGCGGATTTCCAGTATCCTCGACGATATAAAACAGTCTTTCTTCCATTTAACCAATAGATTTACAATAGCCTTTCAAACAATTGAAATGTATAAACCACTAAACTACACAAAGGATATATTTCAAAGAAAAACTATCATCTCAACAATACACATCAAATTTTTTCTAAGGATCGACTCAAGCCTCTGATGTCTGTTAGATAGAAATATCAGAATTCATATACCCCTGTTACTTTTATATTGTGCCTTTAAGTAAATAATTCTATTGTTACTAGATCTGACGTGGATGCCGCTTTGATCTTGAAAGGGGCCGTCGGAGGGCAAACATATGCGACACAATGGAACGAGCCTATTTTCATCTAGGAGTGGTCATGTTTTGTTCCTTTACAAAACAAGGCCGAAAGATGAGTGTGCTGGCTTCAGCCCGCACCTTCGCCTATGTTAGATAATACCTTTACGAGAAATATTTACAATCTTAGTCATCTATTGATGATGGAGGGTGGTAAGAATCCTTGGGTCAAAATAAATAAATAAATAAATATCACGGGACAATTCACACCAATCGACCTAGTCCCAAAGTAAGCTAAGCAAAGCTTGTGTTATGGGTACTAAGCAACGGATAAACATACATATATAGATAGATACATAGGTACTTAAGCACATATTAAACACCCAAGACCCGAGAACAAACATTCGTATTTTTCATACAAATATCTGCCCCGACACGGGAATCGAACCCGGGACCTCAAGCTTCGTAGTCAGGTTCTCTAACCACTAGGCCATCTGGATCTGGAAAAGATCCGGTTACTTAAAAAACTTATATAATACAACTAGCTAACCCTGCGAACTTTGTTCCGCCTTAGAGTACCCCCCCCCCCCCCACGCACCCTACATCCTGGCGTTCGCCGCTCTCTTGCAACTGGACCTCGCGACTTGTGTACAGTCGGCCAAAAATAGGCTTCGAAGCGATCTGTTCCAGGCAAACTTAAACGGAAAGAAAGCAAGGAATGGATTTCAGCAGGTGATGCAGTATAAAATTAATATCATCAATTAATAGATAGTAAGTGATACACAATATACTTGTTTGTAAATAAATGGAGTATATCTCAAGCCCAAGATAATATATAAAGAAAGGCAAAGATTTAGCATGCCTTAGGTCTAATGGTAGGCCATATACTAACTGGGCTTTAGACCAAATATACAAATAAAAAACAACATTTGGTCGAGCCATTTCGAAGGAGTGCGACTACAAGCACCGTGACACGAGATTCTATATATTAGAAGAAGAATATTAGATAAACCGCATCCAGTGACGTATTTTAAAGCATTAAGTACATTACTACAATACTACGTGCACTAAATACTTAGTTCTGCAATGCTATAATTTGAACCGTATTTTGAGAGAGACGCATCTTACAATCCCTTTAAATTTGCCGTTAAACGTAAAGTCTTACATTGAAAAGCAGTATATC
The DNA here is from genome assembly GCA_947859365.1 of Archips crataeganus. NCBI lineage: Eukaryota > Metazoa > Arthropoda > Insecta > Lepidoptera > Tortricidae > Archips > Archips crataeganus. Next base: position 11,369,433 of record OX402064.1, read on the forward strand.
GGCTCCCAATTTCTTCGCCAAGTTTCATAGTTGATGAGGAATCCCTTCCGTAGCAAACTTTGAACAGGAAGCAAGTAACAAGTTTCTAACACGCCAGCAACGAACCGCTTTTGGGAATACCACTCCCAGCCGAGCCACCGCCCGTACCGCCATGAAAAATTCACTGTGCAAGAAAAAATTCAAAACAGCATTCGTTCAACCCCTTTACAAACTGAAATTTCGTAAAAAACCTAAACTATTTAGTAATATTGGCCGAGCTAATCTAGTAGGTGACGTCAATGTCAACGCTACTAAAACCTATTCCAATGTTAAGTTCAAAGATGTACAAAAGTACAGAATATTGCCCGGTGGTTGTGAAATTTATGATTTTAGATGTGATATAAATGACACGTTTAAAGATATGGTTCAGGAGATAAATGTAAATACCGCTAAAGACGATAATAATGGTGACAGTAATTCCGTTAAAAACGATAAGGTGTCAAAAAAATATGGTGAGAACGTTGTTGGCAACAATTCTGGTGCCATGAATCAAGTGATTATTGTAAGTATTTTGCTTGTTTTTAATAAACCGTTATTGATACCGGCGAAAAACGTTAAAAAACCGCCCTTATTCTTATTAATGAAAACACACAAAAAACACGTCCCTGCAGGAAATCAAAATTTTAACAATTTTATTTTTTTACTAGCTGTTGCCCGCTACTCCGTCTGCGAAGAATTCGTTTATTGCTGTCCCGTGGGAACTATGCAATTTTTTAGGATAAAATCTATCCTATGTCCTTCCTAGGGTCTCAAACTGTCTCTAAATCGATTGAAAAGTGTCAACGTGAAGGGGTAACAAACAGAGAGAATTACTTTGCATTTATAACATTACTAGCTTTTGCCCGCGGCTTCGCTCGCGTGTACTATGAGTATTCCAAAGAACCAAGATATCAAGCAAGCAAGCATACAGGCAAGCAAGCAAGCAGGTCCACAATTGACCGAGAAATCGGTGAACATCCCTACATAAAAAAATACATAAAGTGGAATGCATAACCTCCTCCTTTTTTAGAAGTCGGTTAAAGTGCCCTTTGCGGCCTACTTACAGTATAAACTTATGAATTTTGAAATTTTAGCTTTCTACAACCAGTAAAACGCAAAATCCCGTTTTTTCCCGTTCCCGAAAGAATTTCGGGAAATGTTTTCTTAATGCTCCCCTACACTCCCCAAGGAACCCACTTGCCAAATTTCAGCTTTCTATGACCAGTAAAACGAAAAATCCCGTTTTTCCCGTTCCCGTGGGAATTTCGGAAAGTCCCCTCTCAACGCTCCTCTGCACTCCCCAAACAACCTACATGCCGAATTTCAGCTTTCTACGACCAGTAAAACGAAAAATCCAGTTTTTCCCCGTTCCCGTTGGAATTTGGGAAAGTCCTCTCTCAATGCTCCTCTTCACTCTCCAAGCAACCTACATGCCGAATTTCAGCTTTCTACGGCCAGTAAAACGAAAAATCCTGTTTTTTCCCGTTCCCGTGGGAATTTTGGAAAGTCCTCTCTTAATCCAGCTCTACACTCCCTAAGAAACCCACTTGCCAAATTTCAGCTTTCTATGACCAGTAAAACGAAAAATCCCGTTTTTCCCGTTCCCGTGGGAATTTTGGAAAGTCCTCTCTCAATGCTCCTCTACACTCCCCAAACGACCTACATGCCGAATTTCAGCTTTCTACGACCAGTAAAACGAAAAATCCCGTTTTTTCCCGTTCCCGTGGGAATTTGGGAAAGTCCTCTCTCAATGCTCATCTACACTCCCCAAGCAACCTACATGCCGAATTTCGGCTTTCTACGACCAGTAAAACGAAAAATCCCGTTTTTTCCTTATCCCGTGGGAATTTCCGAAAATCCTTAAACCTGTTTTATACTATTATAATTACCTACTTCTATGCCAAATTTGAAGAGTCTAGTAATTATAGTTCATAGGATCCCGTTGAACTGAATATATAAATCCCGTTTTTTCCATATCCCGTGGGAATTTTGAAAAATCCTGAAATTAATATTTTAAATAATGTAATACCTACTTGTGTGTCAAATTTGAAGAGTCTAGTTATTATAGTTACTGAGATAGGGTCACTCGGAATCGAATATATAAATCCCGTTTTTTCCCTTTCCCGTGGGAATTCCCAAAAATCCTTGGATGCCTACATTGTATAAGGTATCTATGTGCAAAATTTCAAGTCTCTAGGTCCAGTGATTTGGACTGTGCGTTGATATATCAACAGTCATTTAGTTTATTTAGATATTTCAACCCCATCGCACCCCATCCAGGGAGATGGTATTTTACGTCTGCCACGTCGGATTTTAAAACCGTTGTTGTTTTCATAACCAGCGACCCGATAAACCATAGAAACAACACCCATGTTGATTTTCAGACTTTGTTACCCCTTTCCCCCCTTTTAGGGGTTGAATTCTCAAAAAACCTGAAACACGTGTTTACTCATTTATTATTCAGAGTACTTCTGTGAAGTTTCGAATAAAATAGTCGAACTAATCTTGTTTCCCCATACAAACTTTGGACCCCCGTTTCACCCCCTTAGGGAGTGAATTTTGAAAAATCCTTTCTTAGTGCACCCCTAGACCTTATAAGGAACCTACATGCCAAATTTGGAATCTCTAGGCCCAGTGGTTTGGGCTGTGCGTTGATATGTCAATCAGTCAGTCAGTCAATCAGTCAGTCAGTTTCTTCTTTTATATATATAGATATTAGTCAGGATTTGTCGTTGCTCTATGATTTTTCAAAAGTTTCAATCCAGTGACAGATGAAGACGGAGCCTTAGTAGTAGAGTCTCTTTGGACGTGGAAACCTAAAAATCTTGATTTTTCTATTCAAACATGAATTTAATTTAATTCAGGGCCGTTTTTTCAATCCCCAGATAAAAGTATCCGTCAGTTAAAATTATCGCTATCGCACCACCACCCACCTTCACCAGTCCTTAAATAACCTAGATTCTAGATAACCACTTATTTCAAGTTACCAATTGTTTAGGATTGACTTATATAATGTAGTAACTAATAAGTTTCTAACCATACTTAATTAAAATAATGTGTATTAATTTACAAACATGACTCAAATCACATAGAAACAATCAAAATAAAGTTACGTCTTGACCTAAATCGAAGGATATTAAGTAGTTTCGTTTCATGCGGAAATGGCAAATCTTTCTGGCCTCCTGGCACAGATAAAATAGTACGGGTACACTGCTAGTACTGCAACGCCTTGCATACAGAAGTGGACTGCAAGATACTTTGTCGCTACGTGTTTCCATTTAGAAACAAAGAAAACTTACTCGTGACATTACAAGAATTATAGCAAAAACTGGAGAAAAAACATTGGTACAAATTAATGAACTAAAACAATTACTTTGCTCACCCGCGACCTTACAATAGTTACGTTTATGCAAGAAATGTGCGTTCATGCAGTTCCTCCACCTCCACACTGTACGAACACACACAAATCACATAAACCCAACCATCACCACCACCAAGCTACACTGACGCGTTTCGAACTCAACCAGAGCTCATCTTCAGAGTTACCACAACCGTATGCTATGCTACCAAATGTTAAACTAACAAACCAAAACAAATTTTTTAACTTGTCACTGTAACTTCTCAAGTACCCACTTTATTTTTCTTATTCTCAAACTACCCCACAAAAATTAACTTTTGTTGACATATTATAAAACTACCTTGAATTTTTGTTTATTTATTTATAAGGCATATTTAATTAATACTAACTGTTCAAATTCGACCCAAGCCGCAGTAAAGGAAAAGATACTAAATTTACCTGTTCATTAATAATAGACCCCATAGTGTTATACCTAATTATTTCCATGCATTCCAGAGCATCCAGACGCAACCCCTTGCCGCAATAATGTAACACTTCATAAGAATCTGAATCTAACAATGAATGATTTGATTCCAACAAATGTTTTGCAAAATTCGATCTATCTGGATGCTCATTCCTATATGCCGAAACATGCTCTTTAAATCTAGTATTAAAACTTCGGCCTGTCTGTCCTACGTATATCCCATTGCAGTCATTACAAGTAAGCTTGTATACCCCCGATCTAGTTCCCTTATCTACCTGTTCTTTGTGGTTACATAGCCTAGAGTACAAAGAGTTGTTAGTCTTAAAGGCAACATTAATATTTTTTGATTTTAAAATGCCATAAATCTTATCAGACAAACCCCCAACGTAAGAGATGCTAGATCTATATTTGTTAGTAGACTGAGAAGGTAACGCAGCGTAAAGCATGCTATTTACTAACCGTGCCTGCTGCTTTTGAACTAAACTATCTACCATTGATTTTGTATAACCATTTGAGATCGCTATCTGATAAATAGTACTCAACTCTAAATCAAAATGTTCCTTAGAAAGAGGCACAGTCAGCAATCTATTAACATAACAATGGAAAGCAGCCAGTTTATGCTGCCACGGATGATTAGAAGATGCTGGTATAACAGCATCTGTGTACGTGGGCTTACGGTATATTTTAAATTGATGTTTACCATTTAATTTTGAAATCGTTACATCCAAAAAGTTCAACGAACAATTTTCCTCCAATTCTTTTTTGAACTTTATCTTTACGTGCTTGTTATTCAAACCATTAATAAACACGTCAAGCTGTCTCATACTCCCCCTCCAGCATAGGATCAAATCATCAACATACCTAAAATAGTATACAATATTACTATTACCCACAATATACTGATTCTCAAAATGATCCATAAATATATCTGCCATTAAAGGACTCAGAGGTGAACCCATAGCTAAACCATCACTCTGTAAGTAATAAAGACCATTGAACCGGAAATAATTTTGTTTCATGCATAAAGTTACCAAATCTATTAATTCACAAACTTCACCCGGATGCAACCGCTTCTTTTCTAAATGGTCTTTTAGAATTTCTAGTGTCTCACTATATGGTACGTTAGTAAATAAACTGTCTACATCCAAAGAAAGCAACGTTGCATTCGGCGGTATGCTGATGTCCTTAATTTTACTAACCAAATCTAAACCATTTTTTAAACTATAAGAAGGTTTAAGGGAAGCCTTCACACGAACTATTTAATTTCTTCGCCAATTTATATGCTGGAGCACTCACGTATGAGACAAATGGACGAACAGGCACATCATCTTTATGAATTTTAGGTAATCCATATAGAATTGGCGCCTGCGGATTCATGGGAATTACAAAATTCTTTTGTTGTTCGGTTTCAAAGGCAAACAAAGAACCCTTTATTAATCTCTTTAAATCTTTGTGAAATGTAATTGTAGGGTCCTTTCGTAAAACTGTAAAACCGTCCCCTTGAACGATATCTAAAACTTTCCGATTATATTGATACGTATCCAATAAAACAATACAATTTCCTTTGTCTGCCTTTGTCACCACTAAATCATTATCATACACTTTCTCCTGAATAGATCTCAAAGAATTTAATTCGGTTATATTGACAATACACTCTGTGGAATTGGTATTTTTAAGTGTATAAATTTGCCACTAACACTTTTGTTTCAAAATCACCACAGTTACTTGTAATAGCAACCTCAGAATCTACCGCCAAACCTTCCACTATTTTTTGACTAAATTTAGTGGGTAGATTATATTTTAAACCTTTTTCCAATAACTGATTCTCATCATCCAAAAATTCCACATTAGTAAGATTTTTAACGCGAGGGTAGAAATTATGACCGTTAGTAGAACCTCGATAATTATTGTTCAAAGAAGAAAAAGATTCTGTTCGACGTCCTGTAAGCCAACGTAACTTTTTACACTGAGTCAAATACTTTTTATGAGCGTCTACTGAAGCAAAAAACCGGGCTTTTTCATCCAAATGATCGAATTCAATTTTATGTAACTTAAAAGTAAGTTCAGACTGCAATACTTTGAGATGTAATTTTAAATTATCTCTAACACGGAACCAACTACGCGACTCTTCACTTAACCATATTTTCCTCGCCCTTTCCCTTGCAATTTTAGATGCTATACTAGTACTATAACAACGGAATTGAATATAATTAGGTACAACATTTAAATGTTTACATTGTTGATTGAACCAAATGTTTTGAACAGCTAAACGATGCTGTTTAGTTAATTTATGATATAAACGTGCCTATACGGCTACGCATGCCGATTTTAAATAATTTATTGACTCAGGCAGGAATAATTTATTGAATATATTGGGTACAAATTTTCACGAAATTGTTCTACTTTATTCAGCATAAAACCGGCGTATAAACTTCTGTTAGGACCAACCTTTTTTTTATTAATAACACGGAACAAAATAGGCTGCCAGAAGCTTTGTTGCTACGTTTTTCCATTTAGAAAAAAATAAACATTATATTCGTGACATCAAAACCCAAAACCCGAAAAAAATGAAAGATAGGAATAAATTGTCACGAAATAGTTCCCATTCAGCGTGCTCTTACATTAGGATAATTTTTTTTTTACTTATTTTTAATGAAACCGGTAATAAGCAAATGTAAGTTTCGATGTGTGCCGCGCTTCTGATATATCCGCTGTTCATAACCAACGTTGGGACCAACAGGGGGACGCGATTGTGCATCAGAGTGAGTACGTGTATTTCCATCTCATTCTAAAATCAGTTGGAAAACGATCACTGCTAGAGATAGTTTAGTTACGGGGTACTGGTGTCCAAACAAAATTGCCATTTGACTGACTTTTGTGTCGGTAAATTTAAAATGCAAAAAAACTTGCTGAACGCAGTGACAAATTAATATATTGACTTTTGATACTCAGAACCGTGCTCGTCGCATAAACAGTGCAGTGTAGTACAACCAGTAAACCGATCATTCCACTGGTCTTTAAAATGATCGAGCTATTTGTCTGTCTAATCGCTCCCTTGGCGACGAAACTACGTAACAGAGGGCTCAATAGAATTGCTGTAATTTCGAGTTCTGGCTAACGTAGATAGGTAGGTACTTGTACCTACATACATACATTGTAGATACATGCGATGTAGAACTTTATGTGCTACTGCCTGTTGCTCGCGACTTTGTCTGCGAAGAATTCGTTTATCGCTACCTGACGACCAAATGGCCTAGTGGTTAGAGAACCTGACTACAAAGCTTGAGGTCCTAGGTTCGATACCCGCGTTCGGGGCAGACTTCAGAATGAAAAACAGGATTTTTTGTTGTTTGTCTTGTGTGCCTATCTATCTATACCTATGTATAAGTATGTTTATCGATTGCCTAGTACCCAAAACACAACCTTTGCTTACTTTGGGACTAGATCAATTTGTGTGAATTGTCCCGTGATATTTATTTATTTATACCTTACCTTGTGGAAACTATGTACTTATGCAATTTTTATCCTACGGGAACCTATTACCGAGGTATTAGGTATCCTACGTCTGAATACAAATCTTTGTGTATCTGTACGCCTAGTTCCATCTAAATCCATTCAGTTGTTATCACGTGAGTGACTAATAAACATACAAATATCCAAACATCTAAACATCCACACATCTTCACAAACTTTCTCATTTTTATAATACTAGCGGTTGCCTGCCACTCCGTCTGCAAAGAAATCGTTTATCTTTTTTACGTTTACTTAGAGGTTTGATTTTTTCACAGCTTCAAGGGACAGTAGACCTGAGCATATGCTATTAACTTTAACTCGATACCTCCACGCGTTCCCGAGATAAAAGGTACAGACAGACGAACAGACGCACGGACGGACAACAAAGTGACCCTATAAGGGTTCCGTTTTTTCCATTTGAGGTACGGAACCCTAAAAACTAGTATAACTTTGTTTCAGCCCCCGGAGATTTGGCTTCGCGTGTACCCAGCTCGCGTGGTCCCGGGAGAGACCGTCGCCTCCATCGTGTTCCGGTGCGTCACGTGTCAGCTCGGGTTGACCGCCTTCCTCGTGCTTTGGACCCTGTTGTGGGTGTTCGTTATACACTCCTTTGAAGGTAACTTTTTGTATACCAACATAAAAAAATCTGCAGTTTGTACTTACGTGTACCAAGTCGTTTGTTACCATTCATCATCATCATCATTTATACCCAATCATTACGATTGGAAGCAAGTAAGCGACTTGCATCCAACTTCAACCTGCGGCATTCACCAAATCGTCCGTTCATCTCGTTTGTGGACGTCCCACGCTGCGCTTGCCAGCCCGTGGTCTCCATTCGAGAACTTTTCGGCCCCAACGGCCATCTGTTCTGCGTGCTATATGACCTGCCAATTGCCATTTCAACGAGCTAATCCGCTTTGCTGTGTCGGTGACCCTTGTTCTTCTACTTAAGTACCTTTATTTGCCTAAATTTCCTTTGCCCGAATTTCATCTGCTATAACAACGTTTGCCATAAAAGACCAGGGCCTAACTGCGAGGTTTTGCATATGAAGAGATACCTAACTCATGCTTTTTCACTTTGGCTCACCTAAAGGCTGCGTTGCCAGGTCACTCAACAGTGACGTATTCAAGAAATAAGCCCGCTTCTGAAAATTTCTTTCACGGGAGTTTAGGCGCGAGAATAAGCTAGTATTTATACTAATATACTTCGTAAAATCATTTACCATGACTAATTAGATATCATTGCTTTTTCAGCGCCACACGAAAGCGAAATAACTCTTGAGTTTACACGAGAACAAAACCAATTAGTTATCGACCTGGCAACAGAACTTCGTCAGGTAAGCGTTAAAATAATAAATCATAGGACAAGTGACACTAATTAGCCTAATCCTAAGCTAAGCAAACCTTGTACTATGGTACTAGAGGCAGCAGATAAACATACATAAATAATTAAATATATACTTACTTAAATACAGTTCGATTCACAAGAGCTGGCACGAATGGATTGAACGAAATTAATGTCACTTTGACACTTTTGTAGGGAAATGACTGATGCATGTAATTTTCATATTTGTGTGAAGTGTATTCAAATAGGTAACACATAGATACTTTCATTCGCTCATTCGATCCATTCGTGCCAGCTTTTATGAATTGGTCTGTACTTATGAAACATCCTAGAATCGAGCACAAACATTCATATTTTTTATACAAATATCTACCCCGATCGGGGATCGAACCCAGGACCTCAAGTTTCGTAGTAGTGTTGCCTATCGATAGTCCAATCGTCTCTTAGTACATGGAGCAATATTACGAAAGCGAGCTATCGAACTGAATCGTTCCGCAGTACCTACTCCGAATAGCTCCGACCGACCAACCAAACGTCTCCCGAATCAAACTAAACGGTGTGGACTTAGTGAACGATTTCTTGAGTGTCCTAGTTTGAGTGAGATAGCAAAACAAAAGGGAACGAATATTGGAACTAGAACTAGACCAACCATGCTTAGACTCTATTACGTATAAGTGTTCTAAAAGAAATGAACTAGTAAATTTGCACGTGTGCTAGTTAGAAAGCCTTGGTTTGAAACCTGGGGCCTTACATAGTTTTTATCCAGGATAATGCATAGTTCTCGCGGGGTAGCGACAAACAGCTAGTACTACTGTACATAATTTTAATATTCCCGCCTTTCTCTTTTCGTAAATTAAACTGAAATACGCTACAAAAGTACCGCGTTGTTGTTTTAGGCAATACCTACACTTTAATGTGTTCTAGAGATAAAGGGAAGATTTATAGCTTACGTTAAATAAACTTGTAGAGGCTTTTGAAACATTACACAGTTTTTGTTGAAAATACACGAATACTCTTAAATTTAGACAAAGTACACTGTAAAACAACAAGATTAACGAACTTTAGTGTGTAGCGTTCACAAGTTGGGATTTAGTTTTAAGTCATGACAGTAGAAATAGTAGAATAATTCTACATAGTAGAAATTAAATGAGGGCACCACTTTTTACGCAACTGGCACATTTTTGACGTAAAACGGTTGAAAATGGCAACAATCTCTGGTTTATCGTGTATCCCTTCTCTGCTGTTTTGTGTGGGAATCTAGTCATTAGTTTAAATTTTTTTTTTTTATTGATAATGGGAAACAAACAGCGAAAAATAACAATTGTGATTATTTGAAATTTAGATAATACAAAAGCCAAAGTAGTTTCCACTAGTGAATTGGGATGTCCCAATTTTTGACAACGTATAATAAATCGAAAACCGTTTGGAGAAATAGGCTTTGTGAAGCGTTCTCAGAAATCAGATTCCAAAAATATGATAAAATGAATTAAATAAAGAAAATTTAAGTGATGACCTTCATTTGACCCCTGCAGTGAATCGTCACAAAGGAAGATATAAAGCAGGTCTACACTCTAAAGCAAATTGACAGTTTGAAATGTTGCTGTCCTGCTTATAACAGCAAAGAGTGACAAAGACAGAACTTTAATCACATGATGCGCACCTGGCTTTAAACAGTTGTCATTTATCGTAAAGTCCGAAATGTATACGAGTATTTCCAATGTATTTTTACAAATTTAATTATTAAATTACTACGTTATAAGTAAATATAAAAAAAAAATATCAGATTTTAATAAAAAATATCTATTTACTATCACACCATTTAACAAACAGGAATAATTGAAGCTAAAAGAAGAGAAATAAATAAAACTATATTTTGTCATGGTTCATTTAGGACCCTAAGCCGTACTTGTACTTATTATTGACAGTGACAAGACAAATCAGAGGCCCTAACCACGAAGTGCATAATTCGAACTTCGTTTTGTGCAGTCCCGCTCACGCTAGTATGATTTGACACGAGAGTGAGAGGGATAATACGATACGAACTTCGATTTTCGAATTTCGTAGTAGCGCCTCAGCAGTGCCACAGATTATGTTATGTACGACTTGAATTTTTCTAGGTAATGGAACGTGGCTCTCTCACTGTGACGTCATCAAACGTATTTCTTAAAAAAATTATAAAAAATTAAATACTCAACCAAATTCAAAATCGATGAAAATGGTATCTTAAAATATCCTATTCTTTCCAAAAAAAAATATAAAAACTATAGGTTATTTTTTTTGGTGCATCCCAATTATAACATTATAGTTGCTCAAAAGACTTAGTTTTTACAATTGACTAATTACATTAAAATAATAAGGGAAATATTTATGTGTATATAAACTAAAAGTAAAAGCAATAAAGTACCATGCACAAATTCAGCCAACAAAAGGCGAGTTCAAACGACTCAACTTACCACAGTTCATAATAATATGTAATCATGCTCATGAATAAAATTAAATTAATTAAATTATAATTAGATAACATTGTTATTTTTTCTTCATATTATACACATTTTTTTTTTAAATAATTTTATTATCTTTTAATTGCAGAGACAAATTTTTGTACTGATGGAATGAAAAATATATCGACATGAGAATATTTATCATTATAATTTTTTATCATTATATGGTAACTTTAATAATCTTTATATTATAGGGGTTGATAATCCTACTAATATTATAAATGAGTAAGTTTGTGAAGATGTTTGGATGTTTGAATGAATGGATTGTTGTTATTAAATCACACATTTACGCCTGAACGGAACGGAAAAACTTAGCGTAAAAATTTACAAAAGATCTGGTTTCAAAAATTAAAAATTTCTTTTTTTTTTGGATTGGTGGATGCGTTCCCGTGGGTTAATATTTTTTTTTAATTTAAACAAGAATAGAGGGCGCTGTCTAAGAACGTTGAAGTACCTCGGATTTCAAGATAGATAGCGTTGTCCGAGCAAACGTTAAGCCCGGTTTAGACCTGCAAGAAAAATCGTGCAAGTTACATTACATTGCGAGGCCGTAAAGCCAACGAGTTTGGAATGGTCAAACGAGCGCCGCAATGCAATGCAACTTGTACGATTTTTCTTGCAGGTCTAAACTGTCAGTCAAATTGAAATTGCAAACAATGTAAACAAACCTTGTATTTAAAATGTCTTTATTTTCCATTTCCCCTCATCAAATACTGCTAAATCCGTGTGTTATTTAATCAATACTTATCACAACGCTGTCCTAAACCATTAAAACAATAAACAAGTGCTAGAATATGGATATTTCATTAAATGGTTTATTTACATTGTTTGCAATTTCAATTGACATTGGTTTTAGACTGGGCTTTATGCTTAATGTTACTGCAATCTTTTTTTTCAGAGCTAACTAGATGTTTCTTGTGAAAACGCGAGTGAAGTTTCTTTAACCTATTAATTATGAAAACTTTCAATTTGAAAGTGATTAGAACCACACACAGGCCTATACGTAGCTGGTACATTTGATTGATTTGCAACGGAACTACACTGATAAGTGAACGAATAATAGTTATGTGATTTACGCAGGTACTACAAAGAAGTACTCCTAGTGTATGGCCAAACAAAAGTTATGGGCGACTTCCGTCAAAATAACATCAAAATCCACCCCAATAACGAATAAAACTTGGCTATGCATCTTTTTACAAAGTTAACTCAACAATTTCCAAAACAAATGCGCAAAGCAAAACATTCCCCATTTTAGGGAGATTGATAGGTACCGAGATTGTCAATATGCCTACAAATTACCCCGCTGATTGATTGCCCTAGTAATGGAATGCAAGCGTTGTAATGCTGGCGTTTTGGAAAATATTAACACCATTGTACTTATTTTACTTTAAATAAGTAATAATATCACGGGACAACAAAAATTTGCACTCATTGACAGAGTTGCGAACAGTACTGCTGCTTCACGCCGGTGTTCTATGAAAGGGTGGAACTGCCCCGGACGAGCCGGTCCATTCGTGATGCTGCGGCTAGCTACAATATGGCTCTACCACTACAAAATTCGACATAGATGTACAAAAACAGGATGGCAAAAGCATGGCCAACAAAGAAAGATTTGGGACCTTTCCCCAGCTTCGGGGCACAAAATAGGATTTATAAAATTAAGGTCTAAGAATAGGCCTCATTGAAGAGAGCGCTTTGATGTTTCTTAAGTGCTCTTAGATTAAGCACTTGTAATTTTGTGCGGGTTTGACTTTAGACGTCAAGGTACAAATTTATAATTTGCAATAAATAAAGAGGCAGAAGCTTATTCAAGACTTAATTTATCTTGGTTCTACGCTAGTTATCAAACTTGTTCATCAAAACGCGTCAGAGTCGAAATTAATATCAAACTGACGAAACATCTTCAAATTCTTGGACAGCAGTGAAACGGATTAGAATTTGTACTACTAAGCAAACTATGCACATACAATTTCAACAACTATGCGAAACATCTCGTCTGCATACTTGGTTTAACTAACACTGCATAAATATCTCGTCCAACGTATAGTTAATTTTAACGAAACTTAGTAAACAATAAGCCTGAATATATAAGGCCAGCGAATCGGCTTTTAAACATATCGCTTCTTTAAATTACTTAATTAAAAGGTAAATATTGTAGCGACTCCTAGCGCCATCTATTTATCAATTAGAGAACTAACTGCTATATCCTGCATCGCGCTATCGAAGTTTCTCAACTCGGCCGCATAAATACAACTTCCAACTTTCTGCCGTCGGACTTCGGTCACCTCACCAGGCATAACATCCGCCTGGAGAGAGATCTCTCTATTGTGGCCTATTCCCACAATATAACCCAACTTGATTTTTTACTGACTGATATTTTGTCATAAAGTAAATTTTTTGTTCACCAATATGCAATAGAATAAAAATATAGATTTAGTATAATACACCAATAAACGCCGAGTATTTTGATATCTAAATCTAATAGAAATATATAAATTTGAGTGCTTAAGGCATTTTAAAAACACTTAGTAGTTTTTTACGGAATCACTTCAGAGACACCTTGCAAAGAAACTTGAATAAAAAATATTTTAGTTGTATCCATTAGGCTGAATCATTTTTTTAATGTTGTTATATTGGTACTCTGTATTTTGACTACATTTTATAGCGTATCTGTGCCACCATTTACAGATTAAAAATCGAAAACCGCCTATACTGCCCTTGGTAACCAGAGTTACCAGAAGCAATTTGGAGGTGCACAAAGTTGGTAACTCTAGTTACCACAAGCAAGTGAGTGGTTAGACATTCTTTTTGATTCGCGAAAATATTTTTTCCCATAACCATTCCAGTGTTATTAAATTGTCGCTAAATATTTGTCACATATAAATTATCGTATATTAAATCTATAAAATAATATTCTCATGTCTCTATTGTACGTAACAGGTTTATGTTTTCAAAATGATAGGCGCTTGTCCGAGCGTTGGTTATCATAGGGCCTCGCAAACTAGGTATATCTTGCCTACACAAAATTTAAATCCTGCGCCGCTACTGTTCAAACTTCAAATAAATACAAAACATTATACCTATAGCAAGTACATACTGTACTTGGAAATTCTCCATTATAAGTGAGCAATAACCTTAAATCGGCATCCCCTTAGCTAACAACAGACTCGTTCAAAGAGAACGAGTCGTGTGCAAATATTGGCGTTCTTTGTTTCAAAGGAAGGTATGCATTTATGACAATTTTATTAAAAGCCACGATGAAATATTACCAAAGGCACATCATATTATCACATTTTGGCTGCCTGCCAGTATCCATTTTATCTAAGTTATAGGGGACCAGATAATAAAATACTAACAGTTGTGATGAAATGTTTCTAAAATAAAATTTAGCATTTTGAAATGAGTGCTGTGGAAGCGAAAGATGTATGTCAGGATCGTAGCAGGTGGGAACAAATAGTCTCTGCCTACTCCTTTGCTGGGAAGGAGGCCTGATTGTATACAATATACATGTATACACCGTGAAATTTTAGTGGTTGTTTTCCCGAAACGAGGTGATTTAGTATCGATTGTACAATCGATTTATAATTACTATTTTGACTAGAGTCAAAAATCCAATTGTGAAAAACGAAAGTCGAAAATGACCGCAAACCAATAGTAACGCTTCGTTGGTACAAGTAGCGTACGATCGTACGATAGGTTAGGTACCAAATACTGTATTTATAATACAGTATTTTATCGCCCGAAGTAAGACAATTAATGCAAAAGTACCTGGGTGACTTAGGCGCAAGCCACACAGAAGAGACGAGGGACCGGGGCGCGTCGCAGTCACAGCGCCCCTTGAACAGGGGGGTTTCACTCCGCAGTTTAGGTATGTTCGGCCGGCGCTCCTCTCGGGAGGAGTATGGCAGTAGGTTGTCGCGCGGCCTTTAGTTCGCACGCTAGCCGCGTCGCGCGTAACTAAGCATCTTTTTTTTCTGTGATTTTTGCAACAAACAATGACTTCTAAACGATATTATAAATAACTTACGTACATACTAAAGGTAGTTTACTGAATTAATACACACTGTTATCTTTCTTGATTTTAACCTACCAAATATGGGCGAGTGGGAACCCTATGCCCTTGGTTTCGGATCAACGATGCCCAACGGAATATGAACGCTCGTATCACACGATAAGTTTTAATTTCGCATGCACGCAGTAGGAGTAGGAAAGTTTTTATACCTAAAGTTGACCATTATTCGAGAGTGATCCTTCTGTACCACAGAAATAATAATAAAGAGGATAGAAATGCCTTAGTTCCTATTTTCTTCCGGAACTCGTGTCGCTGCTTCATCTCCTCTACTTACTGTGTTAATGCACACATGCAAAAGACCGGAACCGTACTACGCAATCACGCACACAATTACTAATATTTTTGCTTACAAACAATTATGAACCTTACACCTTAGATATAGCGTTGAATAACACTCAACGTAAGTCATACCCACATTTACACAACGGCGCTCTTTATTGGCCGCGTCGGCATTATGTCTGTACTAGTCGTAACCTGTTTTTTTGTCCGTACCACGAACTTTTGTGCAAGACGGAAGGGTTATCAAAAATTACTTTACATTGCTGCGTATAATTCAAAACGATCTGCGTTTTTATGGGCATGAGTAGCAATGGTATATGAAGTTTCGTGTTAATAACGTGTAAACCAATATTTCATAATGAAATATTTTCTCAAGTTGTATTTTGATATAAACCGCATTATTACATTACATTAATACATACCAATGAAATGTAATCCCCTTATTAGTGTAATTACACAGTGTGGACGAGTTTCCGCAATTGTTAATGCTGCAAAACACCATTTTAAAGCACTTGTTGTCATACCCACGTTTCAAATAGCACTGAGCCACAAGTCGCGCGCTTGTGACCTACGAGTCACAAGCGCGGCGCCAAGGTCACGCGTCTAAGGCACTTCTATCCTCTTTATTGTTATTTCTGTGTTCTGTACGTTAGTACTATTACTTATTCTGTGCCTTGAATCAGTTTTCATACTAAATGTATAGAAGCGTCGCGATCCAAACCAGACAGAAGAGACTGTGACGCGCCCCCGTCCCACGTCTCTTCCGTGTGGCTCGGGCCTTAGCTACGCTCGGGATAAAACTCGAAAACACGTGTTTTAACAGAGATAAAACTAAGTTAAGTAGATAATTTATTTGCCCTCGAAAAGTTTGAGCTGTTTCCGAAGACCCCGAAATATATATATTATGACAACCAAATGGCCTAGTGGTTAGAGACGTGACTACGAAGCTTGAGGTCCGGGGTTCTATTCCCGCGTCGGGGCAGATATTTGTATGAAAAATACGAATGTTTGTGCTCGAGTCTTGGATATTTAATATGTATTTAAGTATGTATTTATCTATATACGTGTGTTTATCCGTTGTCTAGTACCCATAGTACAAGCTTTGCTTAGTTTGGGACTAGGTCAATTGGTGTGAATTGTCCCGTGATATTATAATTATTCTCAAGTAGGTAGTTTTAATCTCGACATAAAGTAGGTTTTTTTTGGTTATTATTATTATTATTATTATTAAAGCTTGGGTGCTTAATATGTATTTAAGTATATATCTATCTATCTATGTATGTATGTATCTAACATACATATATAAGTATGATTATCCGTTGCCTAGTCCCATAACACAAGCTTTGCTTGCTTTGGGACTAGGTCAATTGATGTGAATTATCCCGTGATTTTTATTTATTTACTTTTATGTCTATATGTACATATAGGTATAGGTATAATTATCTATATAAATTATCTATCTATATAAATAAAAATGAATCACCGAAATTTTTGTATGCGCATAACTTCCGATTGACTGCACCAAATTGGATAATTCTTTTTTTGTTGCGTTTCTTATTGTCAGTAGAAGGTTCTTATGAAATAAAAAATAGAATGGGGGCGAAGCCGCGGGCATCAGCTAGTTTTTATATAAAGGTCAAGCTGTTTCTGACGAGTTCGATAACAAACACTGTGACTCGAGATTTTTATATATTAGATACATACAATAGATAGAAGATTTATTTATTTAACCCGCTACTTCACCAGCGTCAGAAATACATTTATGAGAAACCTTTGCAATGTTACAATTTGACCTGAAAAAAGTTACAGTCAACAATAAGAGTCCGAAGATTTAGTTCGTGTGTATTGCGATAAATGTCGCTGTCACGTCCAGATAATATTCCTGAATCCACGGTACTGTTTGGTTGTTCCATCAACACTTAGACAGCTCTGATATTGATGTCGATTCTACTCCGTCGAGTCGAAGAAAATCCCTTTTCTAATCTCCAGTACGTCCCAAATAAAAAGGATTCCACTATTAAAGACGGCCAGAAAAGTATTCAATGGTAAAAGCATTTCAATAGCGTTTAGATGTTCTCGGAATATTTTGCGGCAAGTGAAATAAATTAAAGCGGGATGTTCGTCCTTATAAAATATTCTGATTATATTCAAACCAATACACGGAACGCGCAAAATGAAATTTGAATATACGCGAGAAATCTGGGCAGATCTTTCAAGTGGCTAGGGAAAAAACGTCTATTGTGCCCGATGTGATAGTGTGTCAAATAAATTTTGGATTTTTCTATTATTACGTATCAGTTTAACCTTCGTGAGTACATTGACGAGCAAACATAAAGGACCATTTTCCATAAAAAGTTATGGACAATGTGACCACGTTATTTCAGCTCATCATAGATAGAATCTTTTTCTTCTTCAAGTGCCTCTCCAACTAGTGAAGGTCGGCTACCAACTTTTGGAATTGTTGTCTATCCTTAGCAGATCGAAACAGTTTGGATGCGCTCGCTATTCCAGTCCACTATCGGATGTTGCGGAGCCACGACTTCTTTCTCCGACGAACTTTCAAATCGCACGTGACCCGATATGCAGTTTTCGCCTCTTAATGACAGGCAACAGTTACCGTTTCTGCTTAGCTCGCCGCAGAGCCTCCTCGTTGGTGACTTTATGCGTCCAACTTATCCTCAACATACGCCTGTATTATGTATTAGACACTTAACATACTCGGAGATCTGTCAGCTTAGTTTTACGGTGATACGGTCGCATACTATCATGATGGGCAAATTCGCCGGAAAATGAAAGTTCAAGAGACGCAAAATGTCATGGCTGGAGCCTGGCGTTGATACCGGTTCTCTTATGTTATGGATAACATGAGAGAATGAACCGGTATCAAGACGATAGAACAGCTATTTAAGTTAGATATGGCCAGGACAAAAAAAGAGAGACAAAGAAAAGAGCGTACTCCTAACCTAAAAGGCCGGCAACGTACTTGTGACTCTTCTGGTGTCGCAGGTGTCCATGGGCGATGGTAATCGTTTAGCATCAGGCGATCCGTTTGCTCGTTTTCCCCCTATACCATAAAAAGGACAAGATTTAAGGATCTGACTGCTAATAATGTTGAGTTGAGCCAAAAATTTTCTATTAGTTCGTCTAAACGAGTGATAAATCCTATACGCTGACGATGATTAAAACTAAATGCAAACAGCTCTCAATATCAATCAAAAGTCGACTTTAAGATTATTATTTTTTTTTCAATTACAATATAGCTCATAAAGGCTAATAAGCAATATTCATTTAACATAATCTACTATTTTGTTTAAGATGACGAACTTTTTAATACCGTGACTGTACCGACCGACTTATGTACGACACATAAGTGCAATACATAACTGTGTAAGTCTCTCTCTACAGCCTTTAATACCCTTTAGCCTGTGGAGCAGGGGCCCACGGGAGAACCCGACGCTCCCGTCAATTCCCAGAAAAGTATTTTATTATGGGTATTCCGATATCATACACCTTTTCGGATAGCATCTAAAAAACACGTCCGCGTGGGTTATAAATTACCTAAAAAGGAATTTTAAAAGCAGATTTCGTCTCTTGGGTACCAATTTTTACAACTTTAAAATTAGCATTTTTTTTTAACAAGAAATTGATGACGTGGGCTATGGATAAAATTAAGAAGAGTTAAAAAAGCTAATTGTTTTATATTTATTTATTTACTGGCTGGAGTACAAACAGTCAACTAGCTCGTGACATGAACAAATAATAGGTAAGACAATAATCATTGACAAAATAGTGTTCACATTGTAAGTAACAAAAGAAAAAAATCAGACTACTAGATGAATATGACGTACCCTACAGTCACTAAAATAGATCAACTGTTACCTAAGTACATCTACATGAAAAAAAAACAATTGCAGAAAATGTATACGCGTAAATGTATAATATTAGAATGGCTGCACCTATTTATCTAATTCTTTTTTTGTTGTTAGTACTAGCAAGAGAAGGTTTGTATGAAAGATTTTTTTAATTAGCTGTACACCCCTGCGAAGCCAGGGCGAGCAGCTAATATCTATACATATAACAAATCTGTAACAAGTCGGTGTCTGTACATTGAAGATATTTGAGAAAAACTGTCACTAGGGCTATTTATTAGCACAATAGAACCCAAAACAATGATTTTTAGAATTGTCTGTTTGTCTGTTTGTCTGTGCGTTTGTGCGCGCTAATCTCAGAAACGGCTTAACCTAGAAGGATGCGGTTTTCACTGATATGTTGGTATTTTCTTGGATTAACATTTAGTGTTTGTTTCATTTGAATCGGTTCACAAATAAGAAAGATACGTCTATTTTAACAATTTATCGAACAGGTTTTTTTTGTTTGAGCGCGCTAATCTCAGGAACTACTGGTCCGATTTGAAAAATTCTTTCAGTGATAGATAGCACATTTATCGAGGAAGGCTATAGGCTATATATCATCACGCTAACACCAATAGGAGCGGAGCAGAGTGGAAGAATGTTTCAAAATCGGGGGTTTTTGAAGTAATCTATAGGCACGCTTGACTTGGGAGTACGGTGTGAATGTGAACGCGGGTGTGCGGGGGGGTGTGGGGGCGGGTATTTTTTTTTTATATCGAGGAACTAAGGAAAGCCATAATTGATGAAAAAGCAAATTGGATAAAAAAATAAGCTGCCCAAATTACTAATTCCACGCGGACGGAGTCGCGGGCAAAAGCTAGTGTTATAAATATATCTCTTCACCACTCTCAGACATCACACCACTAATCAATTGATGCATGTCAAAAAGTAATTCTCCCATACATTTTTACGGCAACACTGACCAACTAAATATTTGTCTCGAATCTACTAAATCAAAATCAAAAAATTCAATTTATTGAAAATTGATGTCGTAAATATTTAGGACTAAAGGAAAGTATTTTAGTAGAGTTCTCCTCGAACTATTGCTTAGCCAACTATCTTAATATTTTACACTCGAAAGTTTTTATGGATGTATAGATGTTTGTTACTCTTTCACGTTAAAAACGATTTAACGGATTCTGAGGAAATTCGCCTCACAGATAAATAAATAAATAAATATCACGGGACAATTCACACCAATTGACCTAGTCCCAAAGTAAGCTAGGCAAAGCTTGTGTTATGGGTACTAGGCAACGGATAAACATACTTATATAGATAGATACATACTTAAATACATATTAAACACCCAAGACCCGAGAACAAACATTCGTATCCTTCACAGAAATATCTGCCCCGACACGGGAATCGAACCCGGGACCTCAAGCTTCATAGTCAGGGTCTCTAACCACTAGGCCATCTGGTCGTCTAAACGTTATTTATAACCTGGATTAACATATAGGCTACCTACTTTTTATCCCGGAAAATTACTTAGTTCCCGCGGGACAGCGATAAACGAATTCTTCCCAAACGGAATCGCGGGCAACAGCTAGTCCAATTTAAACTTTAATAATAATGCCTTCCTAGACAGACCATAAATGGACAAAACATAATCACCGCTGGCTCCGTACCGCAATCGGAACCACAGCCATCCTTGCTATGTTACACAATTGCTAAAGCACTTTGATACAAATAATCTGCGGGAATATTTACCGCGAGCATAGATCGTGAGCGATTCCGGAGCGTTCCTGGAGGCATTGCGACGAAATATGCGGGGATTTATGATCGAGATTCTGGAAACGGATTTAATTAAATTACGTTTCGGTTTGAACGAGCCTGGCTTGTGGGAATTGGTAGAGGTTATTGCTGGACTCAGAATTATGACACTATGTCATTTAACTGTATGTAAATACTTTATTGTACATGAAACACAAAAAATAATACAAAACAACAAAACAAATTGAGTACAAAGGCGAACTTGTCCCTAAAAGGATCTTTTCATGCTAACCTGGTATGCAAGGAAAAACTTAAAAGATTGGCGAACATTAATTTTACGAACAGAGAGAAGAAAGGAATATCTAATATATAAAAATCTCGTGTCACGATGTTTACGCCATGCATGGTGGTGTGCATACGTTTTTATAATAAAATTCGGAAAACAATAACCGAACAAACTGATACAAAATTCAAATCCATTGTGAAGAAGACATATATCTAAGGCGTACTATAAAATTAATGACTATATCATGGAAAGGGATGTTTGGAAATAATTCCAATCCGCATTGGCGATCCCTAGTCTCAAATAGCGTATCTACTGTGTTAAAAAATTTAATTGTATTAAATACTTTAGATGTATGTAATTTAATAACAATGTAGATCTGATTGAAAAAATATACCTTGTTGAGTTTCTTGCCGGTTACTTCTCAACAGGGTTTTTTCCGAACCGGTGGTAGATTCTTCGACGTTCATAGGAGCATCAATTGATGCCTAAATTGAATAAAGAATTTTGACTTTGACTTTGACTTTGAACGGTGTTTTTCGGTGTCTGACACGCTCGGTGTCTGTATATATGAATCGACCTTAACAAATACCCTAACCCATATTATTTAACTGTACCCAACATTATTCAACAAGTTTGTATTAGGTAACTATTTGTATAAAATATAAATTAATGTAAAATCATTACTGAAATTGCCATTTAAAATACGAATAGATCTAGTTTTGTTAAAAAAAGGGTGAAAGTCACACAAACATGCAAGGTAAATGCCAAAGAGGAACTAGATTTTTCAATAGGTACAAAAACTCTCGACATTAAAAAAATCTAAAATACGAATAATATGCTCTGAGGAACTCTTTGAGCTCATTCCAGCTGCGGGGTTCCATTACAGATCCACCCGTCGTAAGCGTTCATTTCATCGTCATCATGTTGATGAATGGCAGTCTTCGACGGTGCGTTTTAAGCGGTCTTTTTTGCCACGAACTTGCAAAATCTGGAACGATCTTCCCGCTGGGGTCTTCCCATCGAGTTACGACCTGGGTGCTTTTAAGAGGCGAGTGTACCATTTTCTGCAGGGCCGACAACGCACTGGTATCGCGTAAGGCGCTGCGAGTGTCTATGGACAGTGGTGTTCATTTAACATCAGGTGACCCACTAGTTCGTTTGTCTGGCCTCTCTAACATAAAAAAAAAAAAAGTGGATTGCACAAACGTTGACCACTTAAATATGTGAACTATTTTTGAAACACCGAAAACTTTCATAGAACACGAAGTGTCCTTGATAATCCTAATAACTAACTAGCTATGTGTTATAATGCTATTATCTAAGATCGCTTCCAAACGATAAGGCCGCCTATTGCTTATCTTTTTTCCTTGTACTTGTTTTTCTTTATTGTTTTCTTTGTCGTGTACAATACAATGTAGTCATTGTATTGTATGTAACTCCCATTTTACGACAGGCACGTTAACAAATCGCAAAGCTTTGACAAATTTGGAACCCCACCCTGATCCTGGGGTTGTAATACATTATGCCCTTAATCTTAACACTGATGCAAATAGGGTAATACAGTGTACACTGTTTTTCGTAGCGATCCTTCAACGTCCCACTGATCGCGTTAGGGTTATCGGGCGAAGATTGATGTTATGAACTTTGGTTTTTAACACCGGCAGTGGCTGAGGATGAGGTTGTTTGTTACGGCATTATACGTGTTATGTTTTAGGTTAAATACAGGGTACTAAACGGCCGCAAAAGGGTTAAAATAATTTCGTCTAAAATGCAACTAGTCCTAGCGGTAACCGGTCTAAAACGCTGCTAACTAGTCTAAATCGCATCTCATCTAAACTGCAACTGGTTTAAGTAGCTACCAGTCTACATCGCTACTGGTCTAAGTAGCATCTAACCATAACCACTTATAAGGCCAGCTGTGTTTTAGACCACTTACTGCTTAGACCAGTAGCGACGCAGACTGGTAGCTACTTATACCAGATGCAGTTTAGACGAGATGCGTTTTAGACCGGTTACCGCTAGGACTAGTTGCGTTTCAGACGAAATGATACTAACCCGCAAAAGCACTAAGGACATGATACAATTTGTGAAATTTTAAACATGATAGGAAATTAATGTTTCTAAGGCGGGCTTGCGCGGACTTGGGTTAGCTACTTAACTCCGAGTTAACTGCTAACCCAGGGTTAAGAAGTGTCAAAATGTATGGAAATTACATTCTTAACCCAAGGTTACTTTAATTTTTTTAACCCTGGACTGTGCAAGTGGCCCTAACTCAGTTAAGGTTGGACAATAAATGCATTAACTCCATCGATTTAATTAGTCTTATTTAATTTGAGGTGTCCAATTGTCCATACATTGAGTTTGTGATTTATTTTCGACAAACTATGAACATCCTATAATTTTATTACACTAATTTTAACTATTGAGTCAATGAGTACAGTCAATCAGTTCAGAATCACCAGACTCAAATGGCAGTGGGCAGGGCACATCGCTCGTCGAACTGACTGCCTATGGGGCCAAAAGGTTCTCGAATGGCGTCCACGGACCGGAAAACGCAGTGTAGGTAGACCCCCAACAAGATGGAGTGCAGGATGGAGGCGTAGAACCGGTCTGTTTGGCAAACCTTTGAAGAGGCGCGTCTGAACATAAAAGGTCTCAGTCAGTGGACGTCTTTTGGCTGAAATAATGATGATGATGATTATTATGACAGTCTAGTATTAACTGAGCTAGAAATACTAATTTTGTATCACGTTTAAAATTTAACCTCGTAGAATAATTTGTTTGTAACTATAACTAGTCTAATAAATTATTTAATTTATTGAATCAGGCGTTACTTTGCTGACCCGCGTCCTTATGGTCATTTTAGGTTAAGGTCGCGGGTGAGCAAAGTAATTGTTTCAGTTCATTAGGGCCACTTGCACAGTCTAGGGTTGAAAAATTAAATCGTTAACCCCGGGTTAAGAATGACATTTCCATACATTTTGACACTTGTTAGCCCGGGGTTAGCAGTTAACTCGGAGTTAAGTAGCTAACCCAGGTCCGCGCAAGCCCGCCTTAGTCTAATAAACTATTTATGTTAAAAAAAAGAACATACAACCGAATTGAGAACCTCCTCCTTTTTTTGAAGTCGGTTAAAAAGGAGGTGAAACGCCTCCGCCGTCAAATAAATGAATTAGATATCTATTAAAATGTAGCAAAGAAAAATATTATTATGAAAGTTACATTTTAGGTCAAGTAAAACTAAGCTTTTGATTCCGAAGGCAAGCTTTCTCTATAATAATAATCTACTTTTATATGTTCACGGTTAACGCTACTTTGTAAGATTACCCGTTAAATTCATCCAATTTGCAGTTCACGGTAAATCTTTCATGTTTTATTTAAGGCAATCTTCTCTCAAAGCTGTTGAAATATAAACGTTCGTATCTGACTTGCCTATAGCTCTATACCAACCGGAGAAGTCGCGCGTCATACGCTCTCATTTCTATACAAAAATCTGTCACTTTCGACGTAAATTTCTTTGATTCTCCTTTTTAATAGTTCACGAATCACGCAGCGAAATTTTCAATTGCAAACTTAAGCGCACATACGCAATTTTTTACACTCTCACATGTAATTTGTCTCTGGTTTATTGAAAATGTGTCTGAGAAAATGCCCTGACTACACAAAGTCACTTTTCAAGCAGGAATGTCAAGCTAGTGTTAGTTAGTTTTGTTTACATGAAACCAGAGTAGGCAGCTTGCTTTCCTAGCTTGAAATAGACTCAACTTTCATAAGCTAGAGTATAGATACTTTAACGGTCATTATACATACCAACTCTATTACTAAACTCCTATAGTCATAATACTTTTGGCAAGCACGTTGTTGCCCTCTCCAGTTGGTTTAATGTTTCAAGCCAACTGCCTGTCATGTTGGCCTAAATATAAGTGAAGAATTGGATTACATTAGCACTGCCATCTTTTCCTGAGAAGGGGAAGCTTGTATGTATATGTAGCATACGGGTGAATGATTAGGTTTACTTTGCAATTTGTTATAAGGTTGTTTGCATGTACCTAATGTGTGTTGTGTGTTGAGAAACACGTCATAAATTTTTCTGTGAGTACGTTAGTTTTCTTTTCATGTTGGTCACTGGTGTGTTGTGAACTTTTTAGAAACAGAAAGAGCCTTTCTTGAAGTGCCTCACGTCAAAACTGTTCGGGAACAACGCTGCGCTGAGGGAAGTTCATTTCACGGTTTAATGTTTCTAAAAAGTCGTCTACGTACCAGTGGCTTGTATAAAAATAAAAACAAACAAAATATTCTTTTCGACAATCGTCGTCTTGTACCTATGTACAAGACGACGATTGTCGAAAAGAATATATAATTAGCACCTCTTCAAAAAAACTATACGTACAATTAGCTAATTATGAACAGTGGCAATATGCTAGATCCACGATTTTGCTTGCTGTACGAGTATGTTTACCTGTATAGAAGCAATTGGCTTGAGGTCAAAGAGCAATGTTAACTGTCAAAGCTTTCTAAAACCTTTGTTTTGAATGACAAAACGTCCATCTTCAAATTAAAAATGTGGTCTGTACAATCAAAACTCAACCCTTGCCAATCCTGTTAAAGTTTAAAGTAGTGTAAACTACATTAACATACCCAGAGGGTAGAAGTGAGTTGTTGTATTTGCAACCTTGTGTACACAGGCGAAAGTTAGAATTAGATAATTCAGAAAATTTAGAAGGTCTCAGGTGCCATGGTACTGTTGGGTCGACTGGAATAGTGGAGTGACAGCCAAATGAACGAAATAAAGGTCAAGGGATATGAATACTGCCCTGTGCAAATCCGTGGGTACTAATATTATAAATGCAAAAGTGTGTCTGACTGTCTGTTTGTTACCTTTTCACGCTTAAAACACTGATATATATGGATTATGGATATAGTTTGAGACTCTGGGAAGGACATAAGATAATTTTTATCCCGGAAAATTTCATAGTTCCCACGGGATAGCGACAAATAAATTATTTACAGACGGAGTCGCGGGTAACAGCTAGCACTTAATAACTTGCAGAGTTGAAAGACAATTTATCTTTATTCTATTTACATGGATACTACACATTCTAACCTGAAATTAGAAATAATATTGTATAATTAAAATGAAATGAAATTATATATAATTTGTCTCAAAAATCTCATTCCACCTCCATCGCTCTCATCCCATTTCCAGATAGATACGACCTAGGGCAAGAATGAATCCTTTTTAATACGACCAGATGAATTAACGAAATCCTTAGAACAACACAATATTCAAAATGGAAAAACAGTAAATTAAACATATTTTATAAAGTTCTATTTACGATACTGAGTGACGAATCGAAATTTTTAATGATAAAAAATCAGCTTGTATGTTTGGTAGATTTTCACCGGCCATTCTTATTAACCCATGGCGGAGGTATTTCTGGGTCACTCTAAGAATGCCTATTTTGAGCACTGACTAGCACAATCCAGGGTAACCCAGTTTTCAAGACTGATGAGATGACACATTAAACATTATTTTTAACACTACCGTGTACATTGTGTGATGTGTGCAAAGGTTGAATGGTCTTAAAAGTTCACTTTTGTACATTTATCTCAACAGTTAACAATTGTGTGTTTTGGTATTTTTTCATTATTTTCGTACAATTAAGGGAAGGGTTTCATCTTCACAGCCTATAATACGTCCCACTGCTGGGCACAGGCCTCCTCTCAGAATGAGAAGGCTTGGGCCGTAGTTCCCACACGGACCCAGTGTGGATTGGGAACTTCATACACACCACTGAATTTCTTCGCAGGTGTATACAGGTTTCCTCACGATGTTTTCCTTCACCGTAATGCTCATAGTAAATTACAGATGTAATTTCGCACATAATTTCCGAAATACTCAGAGGTGCGAGCTGAGATTTGAACCCACGACCCTCTGCTTGAGAGGCCATAGTTCAAAGCCACCACGGCTTTTTTCATTATTTTTGTACAATAAAGGGTTTACATACTTACAATAACTACAGTAAACCGTGCCTTTGATCAAATTGGGACAGCTTTGATAGTTTTAAAATCGCATCGCTATAAAGTCGACATTATCCATATGAGGTAAATGTTTGACAAGTAGACAAGAAGAAGAACGATGAAGACATCGACAAGGAATGGCAAATGCTAACAAAAACTCATGAGTTCGTCAGCAAACTACTTTTTAAAGCCCCGCAATTCAAAGTACGTTTACGGTAACTATAATATCGGATAGAACAACGCACTCAAAAACGGAAATGTGTGTGTAAATAAATGTATGTGCGTTTCTCTTGCCCACTGAAATGGCTGGACGGGTAAATTAAGTATGGATCTCACGAATAACACTTAAGAGGGTACGATGCGCACCATTTCTCCATACAAACGTAGTCTCCTGTTTCCTCCCTGGATAATGGCTTTAGAGCCAAATTTTTTTTTACTTTGTAATCTGTATCTACCACAGCTATGCCCCTGTTTCGTTTTTTTCCATATTTCAATTAACATAAGAAATATGAGCTTTCAAAAACTGAAAAAATTGCCCAATTTCAACGTTATTTTCAGACACTCATCAGAAAAGATTCCCTCCTATAAACAAAAAAAGGAAAACAGGGGCATAGCTAAATCTGTCTTCTAATTATTTATGAAAAAAAATGGTTTATTGGCCCAGTTTTCGAGAAGAAAACAGGGGACTACGAAATGCTGTTTTGATCAATTTTACGCGCCTATTAACGGTCTGAGGTGCAGTTGTCCCGCTCTCACTGTACTCGGGTTCGGGCGAGACAGCGACATTTCATTAAAATACCTATTTTTCAATATTCTCTCAGCCATCGTACCCTCTTAAGCTACGTCTTGTTCCAATATTCCCACAGGATTTATAGATAATTTGACACCCCATTTTTTCACCCTTAAACCCTGGCATTTTTCTTTGGACCAAACTGGAAGTATGTATACAAAAAAAATCGCTAGCAAAAAAGCATTACCAGATCAGTTCAGAAATGACAGAGTTTGAGGGTAACAACCAAAAAATAATGAACACCAATTGAGAAACCCCTTCCTTTTTTAATGTCTCACCATTTAAATTAGAAACTACCTACTAGAAAGTTACAGTACGTATGTACATACTCAAAACGAGTTTGCCAAATATTCTTAAAATCTTTAAGACGAGGTGCCTGAATATATTCTAACGCTGTCTATGCCCAAACATACATTACTATCATTCTTGAAATTTTTTTTAAATAATAGGAAATAGGTTCGGGCATCCTGTCCAATAGAAGCAATCCGGATGATATTTAACGACCGCTTTAGCCTAGTTGGTAGTGACCCTGCCTACGAAGCAAGAGGTCCTGGGTTCGAATCCCGGTAAGGGCATTTATTTGTGTGATGAGCACGAATATTTGTTCCTGAGTTATGGATGTTTTCTATGTATTTAAGTATTTATTTATCTATATAAGTATGTTTATCGTCGTCTAGTACCCATAGTACAAGCTTTGCTTAGTTTGGGACTAGGTCGATTTGTGTAAGATTGTCCCCTAATATTTATTTATTTATTTATTTTATTTTTATTTTTTTTAAATATAGGTTTTTAGGTTTAAATTAAGCTATCTTAAGTTATTTGTTTTTCGTCTCTTTTTCACAAACCTGTAAACCCTTTCGGCCCATTCAAATAAATCTTAAGTTTGCTGACTCGAAGTCGCTAATTTTATGTCCACAGAAAAGATTACTTTTGTTTCTTACGTTGTATATACATGACCCTAATGGTAACGCACAATGACAAGAAACTAAAAAGAAATGTTTTAAAGTTTCGAAATAATTTGGTAAATAAAACATTTTGGAGGCTATTTCGACTCAAATTTACGGAGAAAACTAGCGACCCGCCCCGGCTTCGCACGGGTGCAATTATGCATGTATACATATAAACCTTCATTTTGAATCACTCTATCTATTAAAAAAACCGCATCAAAATCCGTTGCGTAGTTTTAAAGATCTAAGCATACATAGGGACAGACAGACAGTGGGAAGCGACTTTGTTTTATACTATGTAGTGATTTTCACTTGTCGTGTTCTGACTCCCAATTCTCTAGAATTCTAGAATAAAATGTGATCAAAAAGAGCACATAATAATTTCATTCACTACTTTACCTACCTTACAATATTGAAGGAAGAACAAGTAAAAAATCGCATGCCTCGTCTTAATTATTTCATATGCAACGGCTTTGCATATGAGAGAGGAACTCAGTCCTGAGTTTAATATTATTTTATTCAAACTAACTTTGGAACTCGTGCAAACCAAATTGCTTTAGTTCTAAATGTTTCACAGCTCTGCATACAAGTACAATACCTGTTTGTTATTATGCATATTCGTATTCCTGAACACCTAACACCCAGTTTAGACATGTGAGAGAATAGCGCAAGATGCATTACATTGCGGCATTTGATTGACCACTTGAAACTCATTCGCGTTACAACCTCGCAATGTAATTTGGGATGGGGATTTGAAATCGATTAAGCGAAGAATCGAGTTTTCGAACAAAAAATTGGAAATCGATTCACGCTTGAAAGTTGAGATTTAATTTTATATTTTGTAGTGGTAGAGCCATGTTGTAGCTAGCCGCTGCATCACAAATGGGCCGGCTCGTTCGGGGCAGTACCACCCTCTCACAGAACACCGGCGTGAATCAGCAGTACTCCTGCTGCGTTTCGTACGGTCAGTGAGAGCGCCGGGGGCCCAATACCTCTCCCCCTCCCCTATTCCCTCTCCTTGTCCCAGGACCGACATCGCACTGGCATCGTGTAAAGCGCTGCGGGTGTCTATGGACAGTGGTGATCATTTAACATCAGGTGACCCACTAGTTCGTTTGTCTGGCCTCTTTAACATAAAATATATATATATATATATTGCAGCGAAAAACGCTCCATGTAGGTTGGTAAAGACTATAAGATTTTTTGACTATTTTTTAAGACTTTTTGGTGAAAGTGGCCACTGGTAACAGGCCACTTGTTGTGTCAAATTTTGAAATTTTGTCGTCTGGTTCTAGATTGAAAAAATTGAATGTGGGTCTGAGATTATTTCACTGCAAGGCGGACGATGCACTTCGTTACGAAAGCTTGAGTTTTTTTTTTGCTGTGGGACATACCTAGTTTTTGTTCTTGTCCGAAGCTGTTATCATTTGTGAAGTGCGCCCGAGTAGTGGGCATAGTGCGCCGTCGGTCCGTGGGACCAAATTGAGCAGTTCATCGAAGAAGAAAAGGGCAGTCCTGTCCCTTGGACGGTGACCGAGGGGTCCCGCTTTTGCCGTCGGTTTCTAAGCCTGTCGTTTATCACGCCAGGGTGAGTTTTAATAGCATCGCTTTGTGGTTTCGCCTTTGGACAAGTCCCGGCTTTTGGGGTGGTGTTGCTTATTTCGGGTTGGATTGTTCCAGCTTCCGGGTACCGGAGCTAGACCTCAGCCGCACGGAGCCAGCTCCCCAGGATGCCCAAAGTGCTTGTTTGACGCGCGGAGTTCGGAGGCGACCAACGGGATGCCGTGCCGGTGCAGAAGACCCCAACGTACTTCCGCGTGAGGCCGCTCAGGCGGTTTAACTTTCCTTGTTAGCCGAACGATCGTAGTCCGGCGTCAACTATATGTTCTTTCAGTAATGTTCATGCGTTAGGTTCCCCTCCAAATTCTATCGGCACTTTGCAAGCCAATGTAATACTTTCTCGGCCCATTCGGAATATTATTACCTATTTTAGTTAGTTACTGTAGCGGCTATAGCGCCATACATCGAAGCTCGGAGCCCGATTTCTCGGAGAGCGCGACTCCGGAGCGCTGGGTAGCAGCCAGTGTAGCCACCAGAGCCGTGCGGCGATTCATTTTCACACCCATCCCCATTACATCCTCATCATCGTCCGCACACCCTCGTCTGGTTACCTTTTTTAGCTTGACGCCCGAAGCCCTAATCGGTCCGTGACCGAAGGAGCTCGCTAGGCCCGACCAACCGAAATTCGGCTCGACGTTGCCTTTCTTGTATGTGTACTTTGACCGCGTTTTGTGCCGCGTTCCGTACAGGCGCATTCAACCCCTACGGTGCTTGCGCTGTGTCTTTTTTTAACCCCGCGCGTGTGTGTTTTATTCCCAACCTGTTCAATGAATATTGTGTTTTTATAAGAGTTTGGCTGTTTAATTATTAAATTATACGTGTATGCAGTTAACGATTTTTTGTTCTTATTAGTTAATGTTGCTATATATATATATATATATATAATATATGTATATATATAGAATATATATATGTATATATATATATATTTATATATTTATATATTTGTAAATTCTGATCGTCAGCGACCTACGCTCCGCTCAATATCAGCGTTATCATGCTGATTAATTGTCTGTAACTAAGTATCTCAGACACAGATCTCAGACCTGGTTAAGGTTGCGGGATCTCGGATGACACGGGACCGATCTGTTTGGCGAGCCTTGGGGAGGCTATGTGCAGCAGTGGACGTATTTCCCGTTTTTACCCTTTGGGTACGGAACCCTATAGACGAAGTAAACTAAAACCTAAATTTTTTAATGTATAGTTTCTACGGTTTATATTATCCATACAACATTTCATCTGTTATTTCAACCCGGGCTTAAAGCGATGTTGTTACGTGTCAATAATTCCATATACTTACTTACGTCGTATCGTTCAATTCTAGTGTTATCGTAGCGAGTACGTGAAGTGAAGTTTCAGTAGTACTGAATTGATAAATTCAGAATGCCTACAAGTACAACACATATTTAGATCGAACTTCGAACTTTCGAGTTCGATCACGCCACCCTAATCTATAATAACTATAAAATAAAAACCGGCCAAGAGCGTGTCGGACACGCCCAAGTTAGGGTTCCGTAGCCATTACGAAAAAATCAAGTAATATTATTCTAAGGATTTCGTATGTGTACGGAATCATCTAAGTTTAGGTATGTTTTATACCTTAGGCTACTATTTACTCTAAAACTACAAATAATTTCCAAGCAATCTTAGCCGCTATAATTTTCCTAGTAAATTTGATATATTTACCACCATTCTGATTTTTTTCAAATTTTGCCGCCCAACAGTTTAGATTTTAGAGGGGGGGACGGTCGATTTTAATAAAAATTTTCACTTTAAAGTTGAATATTTCGCAAACAGATAACTGAATAGAAAAATCATGTTAGCAACCCCACAATGGTTTTCAAAGACCTATCCAACGATACCCCATACTATAGTGTTAGTCGAGAAAAAAAAATCACCCCCACTTTACGTCTATGGGAGGTACCCTAAAAAAAATTGTTTTAGTTTTTTTTATGTAATCACTTTGTCGGCGTGACTGATATATATATTTATGCCAAATTACAGCTTTCTAGTACTAACAGTCTCTGAGCTTAGCCGCGGACGGACAGACAGATGGACAGACATGGCGAAACTATAAGGGTTCCTAGTTGACTACGGAACCCTAAAAATAAGCGTTTAGTCTAACTATTACCATTTAATAGATACAGCCCCGTGTCAGCCAGACATCGGAGTTTTAACAATAAGTTCCCGTTCGCACCCACGTTGGATACGGAACCAGAGGCGTAGCTGGGGGGGAGGGGGGGGGGGGGGTGGCGGGGGCGGCTTAGGGGTGACAACCGACCGTGAACATCAGTAGTGCCACCTATAAAAAATCCTAAAACTGTGGCAGAAGTTATTACATTTATTTTTTATGTTAACATTTTTGATTGAGTTTTGGGGTTACACCTAAAATATCCGCCCCGGGTGCCACCCATGCTAGCTACGCCACTGTACGGAACCCAAAATGGCAATAGTTAACGAATTCTATTTTATCCCATTTCCACCCAAAATAACCCAGCTGCGGTATCATTATATCAACCAGATAATCAAATTTAATCACCGCCGATCTTGCCAGCCTCATGAAATAAATGAATAGCGTGACGATGATTTATTAACCCGCCACACTGAGTTATTGCGGAAGCAAATAGATACCAGTTTATTTCATTTAAACTGACGTTTCCGTAATACTTTTCGGCCGGCAAACGAAGTTTGACGTTTTGCTGATTTTCCGTTATTTATTACTAGCCCACCTCGTTTTCGTACATGCAACTTTGAAAAGAAAAGAAATGAAAACCGGCCAATACCGTGTCGGACCCCCAGAATAGAGTTCCGTAGCCGTAACGAAAAAATCCTTGCATACACCAAGCGCCGCGCACTCCAATTTGTTGTTATTTGATCGTCAACTTTATTTATGATTACTACTATTTTATTTTCCAATTTTACTATTAATTATACTATCCCTCTAAATGCCTAATGAAAATATGCATGATCACAATATCTAGATTAGGAAAAATATCAATGCTAGATGAAAATGAGCTAAATATGCAAATGCAAATACCAATATTATGTAATGGTTTGTAATCCGACCCCTAATAATGACAAACGGATAATATATGTAGGAAAACACGCAGCCACAGATATATGCATTATGTTAGGCATTTACAATTATGACCATATGAACAAAGCAGAAGTCAAAAATATTAAAAGGTATTTGCTACCTACTACCACTACCACTTGAACTAGAACTACCTAGACACACACACACACACACTACACTAGATTAGAACCTTTTTTCTTTTCGGTGGTTAGCAAAAATGTACCAACTAGGTAACTAGGTACTCCACCCGGGCATAACATTTGCGTGACAGTGGCAAAAAATCTCCAAATATTTGATAAGAATAATGACGCAAGGGACCGCTGAGTTATCTTCTAGTTCTGAAGCAAAAATGTAATAGAGCAAGTCTTATCACAAAGCTAGCGTACGTACCATCCTTCCTTGCCAACAAAACGTATCAAATCCAACACTCACATTACACCCAATGCAAACTTGCAGGACCAGAAACAAGGTTCCATATTGTATATTTTATTTTCATACATAGAACTTTGTCGTTATAACTAAGCTATATTGGACGGGATGGCTTTGGGCCCTCGGTATGCAAGGAATTCCCGAGGCGTGCTGTGATTTTAGGTTAAGCATTTAGCGGGAAATTCGGGGACAATTTGCTTGCGAAAACCCTTTCTTACCCAAGTTTTGTACACTTTTTTTATTAATAAATTTTGTGGCATATATTACTTTATTTTCTAGACCAGCCTGGGCGGGAGAACTGACGGAAGTAGGAAAGAAAATATAAAAGTTCTGTTTTTGGGTGTTTTCAATTTACAGAGAGCAGAAAACGTTTTTTAAATGAAGAAATTTTGATATTTTCTTACTCAGAATCACGAGCATTATACATTTTCATAAAGAAAAAAATAATAGACGTGATTTATCCGTATTTTTTCACTAAAAAAAATGTTTATTTAAGATAACGTTGATCCAATATTGTTTATCGTTAAGACTTTGTTAGTACCTTATTTCTAAAAGAGAATTTGTAATTGTTATCATATGTCCGATCAGTGGACAATCCCCACAGTCGGCTATGACTTTCAGTACGCTGTTGCTGCTGGTGCGTACCCTAAGCCACAGATTGGCGGCTTTCTTACGCATGATAACATCAAAACTATCCACGTCCGCTAGCGCAAACATTGCGGACGCACTCCAAAAATGCGGCAGCCGCAACAGCACCCTAAAAGCTAATAAGTGAGTCTCACGGTAGTTTCATTTTTAAATAAAGTGTCTTTATTTCTGAGTCAGTTTTGTGACTTTTTTTTATATTTTTTGTATGGCTCGTTACGAAACGTACACAAAAAAATACGGAAAATTAGAGACATTTTTTGTATCATCAAAATCAATACCGTTTTTGACCCTGAACTTCAGATTAATAATCTTCTTAATAACGACACAGATAAGCATAACAGAGGTATACTAGTCTTAGATAATGTATCCAATATAATGTAATGAGCGTAGCAAGTCTACGAAGCCCGTAGCAACGCTACGCAGCGATCAGTGGTATTCGTAGCAACGTCTACGCCGTATGAAAGGCTCGAAGGATTATTCCTAGAAATCAGATTTTTGCCTTGATCACACGTACCGAGTAAACGGGCGAGACAGTGCTCTCGGCCGAGTACTCGGTGCGTGTGATCAAGGCAATATTATCGTGCCGCTCCGCTCACAATAATAGTATTTAATAGGCAAGTGAGAAGGATGGCATGATACAAATTTCGAATTTCGTTGTAGCCCCCCAGGCAACGAGTCGTCGAATGAACATTGTACAACTAACATACTGGAATTCCTGAAATTGTTTGTTACATAATACCTTACGAGAATTCTATATTTTGTATATTAATGAGAAAAGCTATAAACTACGCTTTCAGGTGGCGTTCGTGTCGTCACATGGTGTATTTTTGTGTTATGGTGTGTTTTAGTTTTAAAATGGTTCCAACTGAAAAACTACGTTGCGGTTTGCCACAACATTATGCTGAGTAGTGCCCAATTTATACTATTCTATGTTTTTTAATGGTATCTTTTCGTTCCAAATGTTTTTTTTCGATTACTGACAGTCAAATATGGGTAAATCTATCTCTCTCTGTCTCTCTCTAAAATACACTTTCAAACGGTTGTATTCATATTTTGGTTCGTGACAAAAAGGATACTAGGAAAGAATAGGATAGGCATCGTCCTAAGAGAACGCGATTGAGCGATCATCGCGCGAGTAAGCGATGCGACCATTTACCAACTGGTAGTAATAAGAGCTACTTTCGCATGGTCGCATCGCTTCTCGCACGATGATCGCGCAATCGCGTTCTCTGAGGCACTGGTCCCACCGCCGGCGAGTAAGCGATGGGCTATCGTCGATTTTCTCGCCCAAGAAACGAACAAAAGATAAACGCTCCCGTGGAAATAAAAGAGAGATATATATTTATAGTTCATCGCTGGCTGTTCACACTGCCTGCGAGGACTCTTCACTAGTTGATCGCAGCGATAAAAGCTATCAACGATAAAACTCGCCCAGGGATAGGTACTCGGCGATGAACGCTTGGCGATCAGAGCAATCATCCTTCCGTACAATCGCCCGTCACACTCGAACACTCGCTTATAGCCGAGCGACAAAACTATAGAAACTACACACTCGCTTCTCGCCACTCGCCCACTCATTTCTAGTTTCTAGTTTCTAGTTTCTAGTTCTACTCGTTTATCGCTCGTCGCCGGCGGTGGGACCAGTGCCTTAGGACGATGCCAAAGACACACGGATGAACATGGAGGTTTATTTTCTATCTTTAAGGTACGACACTCTAAAAATGTATAGCTTATACATTATATGAACAACACGATGTTAAATAAAATATTTGCTCCTCGGTTACACAGAGTTTTTTTTAATATAATTGCGTGTACATGTACAAATTAAACGCAAACTCAGTCTTAACACGACCTAAGTACATAGTTTTTAAAGCATTTTTTTCCACGCTATCGAAATTCATAACGCACTGAAGGTTTATTGGAGTTCTGCATAAATATGAAAGAGAGTAATAAATGCAATTTATTTATATTCAAAATCCACAAAAATCAATTTCCTTTTTCATGAGAGGAAACTCAATAAACTCAATAAACTTGTCAACGCCAACTAGTCTAGATGCTTTGAAAAACTTTGTTACGTACGACACTCAACATGCAGCCAGAATTTAAAAAGTTTTGTAAAAAGTACTGGCCGAAAACTATTTTGCATTTCAAATGAAGCTCCTTTGTTTTATAATTATTTTCGAAAAAGGAGCAGGCATTTTAAATACAGAATGCACGATTCGATTCAAATACAAATTACAGCCGCTGTCACAGATTAAGATTACATATTCGTTATGTAATTTGACGCTTGCGTTTGACAGTCGCTAGAATCACAAGCCCAAGCCATCTCACCGCGAGCGGTGTTAGTGCAGTCACAGAGCACATTTTCGAATCGATTAGAATCAATACGACACGTGTCAACCATGGAGTATGGAGTGACAGATCACTGCCGCTGTTCTCATTATTTATCAGTCCGCATACGAGTAAAAGGTAGTAAAAATGCTTTCAAACTTCTTTATCTTAGTTGCTGGCATAATAATTGCTTATACTGGTTTGCTAGCTAATACGCTCGCTTGCTCATTTGCGTGTTTATTAGACGAAGTTTGCTTGAAATATTCATTACTCATATAAAGCCTCAGGTAAAAGCTAGTAATAGTATAGTACAGTTAATTAGGAACTTCCCGACCACGGTTGTTAGCTACTAACTTGGGTTAGTTTACAATCTAGGAAGAAACTTAAGCTTTCCACACGGTTCGATACATCGAGACCATTGTTGCACTAAAGTTAGTATTACTGAATAAAAAACTAATTACATTTAGACAACATCATCTTGATATGTTTGAGAACTTGTACTCTATGACTATTCCCAACACTTTTCGCTGTGAGCCGACGCTATAAGCAGTCATAGAGTCAATTTTTGACTGCTAACTGTCGAAGAAAATAGGGATTAAGTATGATACCACCTATCAATTGACGTACTTTTATGAGCTGTTAAATCATTCTTCCCTTAAGGTAACGGCAGCGAATTCCGTGGGGTTTAAGGACATTTTTCAAATACATCAAAAAAATAAGCACTTCTGAATAACTATTTTAGTCAGAAAATATTTTTTTTTAGGAGTACCTTAAGTGAACTTTGATTTTTTTTACTTTTGTAGTTTGTCTTGGATGATTTAATAGTAAAAAATATTTTTTAAAGGCAGGAATGTGAAAAATTCTTATTCCGTGGTAATCCATAGCTAGTAAATCTAATTCCGTGTGTTTTGGCTGACACTTCCGTGGGTAACGACTAAATATTTTGCTTGGTTCCGTACAACAAAAATATTTTTTGTAGCGTCTGTATATTTTGCGCAGACTTAAATATTTTAATAACCTATCCTAAAAAAATACACATAATAAATTAAAAAAATATTTAGTATGATTTACTACAAAAATACAGAACTATGGACATAAGTTAGAGATCAAATTAATAATGGCCAGAAAGTATGGAAAGGTTAGAAAAGAAAGGTTTACTGGTAGAGATACTTAAATAAAACGGACTAAATCTGAAGTCGCTGTCAATTGAAATTGCGAACAATGTAAATAAACCATTTAATGAAATATCTATATTCTAAGTAGCACTTGTTTATAGTTTTAATGGTTTAGGATAATGTTGTGGTAAGTATAGATTAAATAACACATGGATTTAGCAGTATTTGATGAGGGAAAATGGAAATTAAAGACATTTTAAATACAAGGTTTGTTTTACATTGTTTGCAATTTCAATTGACAGTGACTTTATATCCAATTTTACGGTACCCTAAATTTCAATTTTGTAGGCAATACCACTCGGAATTACATTATATGAGTAGATAATTCCGAGTGGTACAAATTCTTCGTAACACGGATTTAGATTCCCATATATGCTATTTCCGTGTGTTGGGGTTTTCCCACCATCGGATTTATCTTCAATCCAGGTTATCAAAAAACATAATTCCGACCCATAAAAAAACAAGTAAACAGAGATTTTTTTAATGTAAATCGAAAGTTCATATTCCAATCTTCACAAAAAACTCAACTTTCGTATCTTAACAAGCAAAATACTTCAATTTTTCATAAAAGTAAAATGACGTGTATATTTAAGGGTTTCTAAGAAAACGTACTTTATTGTGATCAGCGAATCTTTAAAAATTAAGAGTTCTGATCACTTTTTAATACCACGGATATTGCTCTTTCCCTGTTGTATTAGCTAAAGATTACATTTCCATAAATATTTAATATAAGTGCTAAGCAAAATTTAAAATAAATTAACTCGGAACGGAAAGTATTGTTACATCTTAAGCCGAGGCATACCTCGGAATAATCTGCCACTGCAAAAATATGGATGCTTATTCCGCTGTATTTAATTTACCGTTTTTAACGTATTTCTGTCCAAAAATATGAAAAAATTATGATCTTAAGTCATAAAAGAAAGTACTATCTAACATTACAAAACCGCAACATTAAAGTAACTGTCATATTTATTATCCAAATCACTAATTAGAAACACGGTTGTACTTACGCGAGGTATCTTGCGTTTATATGACACAACCTGCTTCTGCGGCAACGTTGCGTTTACTGACAATTTTTATGGCCCCTTGCTTGATATATGTTCACTAGTGCTGTTAATTTCGTTGACAAAAAATTACTTTTTATTCCTGTATGAGCAAATTTACTGCAAGTCTCTTAAATACATCACAAAACGCATAAATAAAAATACCACGGAATAGAATGCCGATTTTGAATACCACGGAAATCGCTGCCGTTACCTTATTCTTCCATAGATTTTGTATATTCATGATGTCAATTATATGCCAAGTCAATCGACTATCTAAGTAGGTATAAGTATTTTTTGTTTTAAAGGTGCTAAAAATCTAATTTTACAGTGACGAACTTGTGACGAAGCATTGCTAATGTCGCTATAACCCTATATATCAAGTAGGTAGTAAAAGTTGAATAACTTAATTAAAAATGGCACGTGTCAGCGTTTTTGCGTAATATTACGTAATTAAATAGTAAGTGTACGAGTAGTCCAGAAAACTTTATGTGCAATTCCAGCTCGCACACTTGGTCGATTTTTGACTGGTAGTTAGTAGAGTTGAGTTAAAACAATTTCATTGCTTCCATACAATGAAAAAGCTTTGATTTAATGCAAAGTGTCATTAAGGTGAAAATTTAATATCATCTTGGGGGAAGTTGTGAAAAATATATCAATTTTCATTAGAAATCAAATTTAATCCTGCCCTTTTTCCAGAGTATTGAATTTTTAATACTTTCAATTCATTTTATTAGCTTTAAAGTTGTTCACAAAGTACACATTTTAGGGAAGTTTGATAATATTTTAATTGATTAAATTATGTTCAAGGTGAAAATGAAGAAGTATTTACCTACCATTGAGTAGGTTCGCGCTGATTTTATTAATTGTTTAACTTATTTCTCAAGCTATGATATGAGTGACAGACAAGCTCGTTTTAAAAATATATCGATAAATCAATGTGCTTGACCAATCCGAAGGTTTTTCTTAGATTACATTTAACTCATAGCACGTGGTAAAGATACATAAAAATTACAACTAAAATACACAAAAAAAAACTAAATTAAACCAAAAATTCACTGAGAGAGTAAGCTGCCAGCCCTTTGGTCTTGTCTTGTGTCGACAACGCGCTTTTACAACTCTTTTGATCGTGGGCCTATTTCTTCTAATTTGCATTCATCAAATCGTGCAAGTTGTCATACACGGCGGCGCTTGATTGGCCACTCCGAACTAGTTCGCTTTGCGGCTGCGCGATGTAATGCGACTTGTACAATCTTTCTTGCAAGTCTAAACTGAGCTAAAGACATACTCTGGAGCAGTGTTGCCAACCCAACCCGTACGATAATTAACGGGGTGTACGATAACCTAGCACCCGGTACGATGTATGTACGATCGCGATTGTCTAAATGTATGTAAAACTAGCCTTCCGTCCGCAGCTTCGCCCGCGATAAATTAATTTTCCCGTAGGAAAAGGTATTTTCCCGCGGTAAAAAGTAGCCTATGTCACTCTTCAGTGATAATGTTAGCTTTCTAACGGCAAAAGAATTTTTGAAATCGGTCCAGTAGTTTCGGAGCCTATTTAATGCAAACAAACAAACAAACAATCAAATCTTTCCTCTTTATAATATTAGTATAGATAAAACTTTAAGCTTAATAGCTGTTGCCCGCGACTCCGTCTGCGTGGAATTAGTAATTTGGGCAGCTTATTTTTTTATCCAATTTGCTTTTTCATCAATTATGGCTCTCCTTAGTTCCTCGATATAAAAAAATTACCCGCCCCCGCACTCCCCTCCCGACCCCACCCCCCCCTACCGAACCACCCCGCACACCCGCGTTCACTCACATTCACCACAAGTCAAGCGTGCCTATAGAACCTCCGATTTTGAAACATTCTTCCGCTCCGCTCCGCTTCTATTGGTGTTAGCGTGATGATTTATAGCCTATAGCCTTCCTCGATAAATGTGCCATCTAACACTGAAAGAATTATTCAAATCGGAGCAGTAGTTCCTGAGATTAGCGCGTTCAAACAAAAAACCTGTTCGATAAATTCTTAAAATAGACGTATCTTTCTTATTTGTGAACCGATTCAAATGAAACAAACACTAAATGTTAATCCAAGAAAATACCAACATATCAGTGAAAACCGCATCCTTCTAGGTTAAGCCGTTTCTGAGATTAGCGCGCACAAACGCACAGACAAACAGACAAACAGACAAACAGATAAACAGACAAACAGACAAACAGACAATAATTCTAAAAATCATTGTTTTGGGTTCTATTGCGCTAATAAATAGCCCTAGTGACAGTTTTTCTCAAATATCTTCAATGTACAGACACCGACTTGTTACAGATTTATTATATGTATAGATATACGGTAATCCTGCAATTGATTTACGAAGCATAGAGGGTAAAAACATGGCAGCAACCCCAATTCAATGTCATTTCATCATCATTTCAGCCGTATGACGTCCACTGCTGGACATAGGCCTCCCTCATTGATACAAAATCATTACGGTGGAACTTGCTTGCATTACCGGTGAACCTGCAGCCGTCGATCTGGTTGGCCAAAAAAATATTTGTCCGGCTTGAAACATCAATCTATTTTCACAAAGTGAATGTAACAATCAGACGTCTTTTTTATTGAATGTACCGTTTACTTGGTGTGGACGATTTCACCTATCACCAATGTTTTTCCCTGATTTCCTTTTTCATAATCATTATCATAAATCTTTTATTGCTTGAATTGTTACAAAATGTCTTAATTTAACAGTTAAATAATAGTTCTATTATTTCACCAAAATGGCATGCAATCCGTAAAAACATCGGAGACATACATATATTCAAATATTTGTAACTGATCCAAAACCATTTTATCGTACAGTCGAGTTCACCAATATCTGTACAGCCAACATTTCATAAATGTCTATACATAGACCTTATTACGGTAACATAAGGTCTATGTCTAGATATTTATGAAAGGTTGGCGGTGCATATATTGGTGAACTCGATTGTACAAAACGTTATCCGATTACAGATAAGTATTGCAAACTTCTACGCAACATTTTCTTTTTAATCAAAAATGGAATGTATAACAAGCAAATAGGGTCTAATATCGGGTTTTCTAAAAATCAGATAGTGCTCTTTGTCAGTGAGGCAGGGGTTACCAATAGTGTATGGCCGAGCATTTGGTTTCGGTTTCCATGAGTATCGTCTTTATATCGGAGTCTTGGTTTAGTTACTGTTACTGAACCAGTGAGGTACACCTTTGGCCTCATCTACACTTTTCATCAGGTGAGATAGTGGTCAATCACGGGTCAGTTTTATGTAAAAAAAAAAAAAAAAAGTTCTGGTTTCAGAGGAAAATCTGCCAAAACTTGGAGCTAAACCGAAATTAGGTTCGTGTACTTTCGTGCGCCGTTCGTGAGCGATCGGCGTCATTGGGTGACTCCACTAATTTTTCGTGGCAAATTTGTTATTCCACATCAAGTAGAAGATGCTACTTTTTTAGAGCTGTCAAACTATTGATTTATCAAATAATAAATAAAAAATCACGGGACTGATTACTCTAGTTGACCTACTCCCAAAGAAAGCAACGCTTGTACTATGGAAAACATACTTAAACATGAAATAAATATATAATGAACCATCTATAACCACTAACACACAAATACAGACTTACATTACAAAAGCTGAAATGATCACAAGTTTAAAAAATATATAAGCTGCTTTCAAATTAGATGCCAATATTTTTAGAGCTGATAGTAGGTACTCGTCCTTAGAAGTAAACTTAAGTATAAAACTAATTTAATTTTTATGTTAGTTTTTGGAGAAAAATAGTTAGCAACTGTGCCACATAGTAATAACCTGTTTGGGCAGAATTTATAATTTAACTTGTTTTATGAATCATTCATCAATTCATCATTAATATGGACCTCCGGAGAGTAACGCCTGATTCAATAAATTAACTATTTTGTTCCTATTTATAGTAAACTAGCTGTTGCCGGCGACTCCGTCTGCGAAGATAAGAAATAGCCTACGACCTATTCTCAGACCTACCGAGTACCTACAGAAAAAAAGTTTCATAAAAATCGGTCAAGCCGTCTCGGAGGTCGATAACAAACACCGTGACACG
Organism: Archips crataeganus; assembly: GCA_947859365.1. Lineage (NCBI taxonomy): Eukaryota > Metazoa > Arthropoda > Insecta > Lepidoptera > Tortricidae > Archips > Archips crataeganus. Next base: position 11,413,083 of record OX402064.1, read on the forward strand.
AGATTTTTATATCTTAGAAGATTATTTTGATGTAAGTTAACGTCTATTAAAGTATTGGCATCTAATTTGGAAGTACCTTATATAAAGAATAGCCCACGAGTAAAGTTTCGGTTTCGGTTACAAATTAATACTAGTTTCTGTCGGACACTAGATACCATCGTGACCGCAAGCGGGTCGGGAAGCCTTTGTTTAACATATGAGCGTGACGTTAACAGGGGAGGTCAACTGCGGCCCACGCTGCACTTGACAACACCTGGCTAATGGCCCGGTTACGCACTGGCGGACAAGCTTTGATCTAGCAAATTAACAATCCTAGATCAGAGGCAATTATAATGGTAATATTGAGATCGTTAATCCATCCATACTAATCCAAAATAAATAAATAAATAAATAAATATTAGGGGACAATCTTACACAAATCGACCTAGTCCCAAACTAAGCAAAGCTTGTACTATGAGTACTAGACGACGATAAACATACTTATATAGATAAATAAATACTTAAATACATAGAAAACATCCATAACTCAGGAACAAATATTCGTGGTCGTCACACAAATAAATGCCCTTACCGGGATTCGAACCCAGGACCTCTTGCTTCGTAGGCAGGGTCACTACCAACTAAGCTAAGGTGGTCGTTACAAAACACACTCATTCTAAATGCGAAAGTGTGTCTGTCTCTACTTCTTCACGCTTAACCGCTGAACTTAACTGAACTCGGTAGGACGTAACATAGTTTTTATCCAAGAAAATTCCATAGTTCCATAGTCCCGCGATAAAAGAGTTCTTTGCAGACAGAATCGCGGGCAAAAACTGGTTTAGAAAATTGTAGAAGACAATACAATATCCAAACAATAATCCAATGACAATACAATAATCTGGTTATGAAATTCTGGTGGTCTGGCCAGGATTGTCTCCACAGGACGAAACTCTTCAACGGATAATTGCATCAACACGAAACTTGGTATGAATATGTACGAGTAGTTTGGATGACAACGCAACTACAGTCAACAAAAAGTACCTACAAACAGTAAAGAAGCTAATACTAGTTGACCCCGTAAACGCTGTTTTGCCATAGGGGTATAAAAATAGCCTATGACCTATTTTCAGACCTATCAAATATAGAGAAAAAATGTGATAAAAATCGGTTAAGCCAAGCCCTTTTACCGATTTTTATATAAGTATTAGACTAACTGTGGCCCGCGACTCCGTCTGCGAAGAATAGAGGTATAAAAAATAGCCTATGACCTATTCTCAGACCTACCGAATATAGACAAAAGAAATCGATCAAAGCGTTTCGGAGGATTTCGGTAATAAACACGGTGACACGAGATTTTTATATATTACCTATAGAAGATTAGATTAATAAAAGGTAAAATGGAAAAACTCCACGTAAAAACCACTGAATGCAAAAACAGGAATATTGAACTCTGCGGGTGCTTGATTGAATCAAAGTCGCAAGCGTGCCGCGGTTCAATCACTCCCAAATTGTGGCTGAGGCTGATCATGATCAATCATCAATCATTGAAATAAATTTAATATATCGCCGCGCTAATTTGCAATCAGAATTCGATTCGAAGGAATCTTAGGTAGGAGCCTTAGCAACCATTTGGTGATGTTTAGAAATTCAGAAGCCCTTATTCGAAATTACCCGTGGTGTAGGTAACGCCACAAGAGTTGAGGCGAATGATTACACACACAACTACATAAAGTACTGATTGCAAAAAACGTAGTGAATGAATAAAATGAATGAGTGAATGAAAATGTGAGTTACCTATTATAATCTTGTGATGAAATACCTACGCAATACTATGCGTATTATAATTCTTCTTTTTCATAATAACCTATTTTTTAAATTAAACAATTTGAAACTGATAAGAAATATTCGCAACAAAAAATCGGTGTTTTATAAATAGCGAAAAATATACACCGTGAAATTTTAATGGTTGTTTTCCCGAAACGAGGTGATTTAGTATCGATTGTACAATCGATTTATAATTACTATTTTGACTAGAGTCAAAAATCCAATTGTTAAAAACGAAAGTCGAAAATGACCGCAAACCAATAGTAACGCTTCGTTGGTACCTAACCTATCATACGATCGTACGCTACTTGTACCAACGAAGCGTTACTATTGGTTTGCGGTCATTTTCGACTTTCGTTTTTCACAATTAGATTTTTGACTCTAGTCAAAATAGTAATTATAAATCGAATGTACAATCGAAACTAAATCACCTCGTTTCGGGAAAACAACCACTAAAATTTCACGGTGTATATGCTTATCTGAGTTAAATATTTGGTTTTGTCCACATTTAGTGAAAGTTTATTTTGCGCGAGAATTCTAGAAACGTTGTCAAAGCCGGTTTGCGCGTATTGATACACTTCACTCCAAGAGTCTCCGTGGAATAAGATGGCCGTGTCGTCAGCAAAAGTAATGATACGGCCATTTATAAGCTGTTGACGACACAGGACGTCAATATAAACCAGGAAAAGGGTTGGTCCGAGGATACTTCCCTGGGGCGCCCCGTAAGAGATCACTACTTCCTCACTAATGTGATGACCTATTTTTACGCACTGGGTACGGTTTACAAGGTAATCCTCGAAAAGACGCAATTGCAGCCCTCTGACACCCATGCTTTCCAGCTTTTCACACAAGTATGGGGACAGAGACTGTGTCGAAGGCTTTCGCCAGGTCCAGAAATATAGCCAAAGTTTTTTGTTTGTTATCCAACTTATGAACGATGTAGTCTGTAAGTTCGTGAACTGCGTCCGAAGTAGACTTACATTTGCGGAAACCAAACTGAGATGGAGAGATGAGACCATTGGATTCTAGGTACTTGGTAAGCCTTGTATTCATGATACGCTCAAGTATTTTAGAAAGTGATGGGAGAATAGATATAGGCCTGTAGTTGTCTACGCAGCCTCTGTCCCCCTTCTTATGGATAGGAATGATAAGAGATCTTTTAAATAATCGTGGGAATACACCAGTAGAAATGGCTAGATTGCATATGTGGGTGAGGGGCGGTGTCAAAATGTTATTAAAGTGCTTGACCACGGTACTGGGTATACAGTCTATTCCAGTGGCGCAGTCCGATTTGAGATTTGATATTAGCGAGTGCACCTCTGCTTCATCCGTGGGTAGCAATACAAAAGAGCTCAGAGGAGAGGTTTTGGAAGCATCCTCGGAAGAACCATAGTCAACACGTGAATCAAACTTTTCCGCAAGAGATTTACCGACGTTAGCAAAGAAGTTGTTTACTTTATTTACAGATTGAGTGGGATTATTTGGGTTAATAATACTAGCAAAAAATACTATACATTTCTTTTTATTTGTCCCACACTGCTCTTAGGACTAGATTTATTGACTTAACGGAGCGAGATCAGCTACTGGTCTAGAAAATCACCCGCACTTAATTCCATTATGGCCCTAAACGGCCTGCTCTCTAATTAAATTGTGGCAATGGCACAGACCAATTTATGTAGTTCCTCTGCTGTACTTGATAAGGCTGTTATTTGTGATTTATTATGGCCACGTTTAACGACTTAGAATTGATATGAGCCGCTAGAGTAGTGGGGTCCTGAGTATAAAATAAGGGAGTAGCAAGTGACACAATAAAACAATAAACCCAAAAAGCGACTTTATTTAAAAAAAACACTTAATTTTAGCCCTGAAATCCAGATTAATTTTCAGTTAACTGCATAATCATAGACGTGACTAGTCGTGACAGCCAATGGAATGCCTCGCATGCCAACGACCAATATTTCAACTCGAAATAAACTCTTCTACAATGGATTTTAAGTATAAAATCGGTTTGTCATGTAAGGCCCTGGTTACTCTGACCACTCGCCGCCGGCGACCGGTGTCCGACGCGTGTCTGCAACCGACGACGTTCCATTGTTTTCGGCAATGTTAGAGGGTGGTTTCTCTGAAGCGTCACGCACCCGCGACCGACGGCTTATGATGACACAGCGTGCGACGCACATCAAGACGCCGCCGGTCGCGTGTGACGCGCCAAAGAAACCAGGCCCTAACGTGGCGTGGCGTAGAGAGCACGTCACTTCGCTTATTTTATGGCAATGAAGAGGTTAATTAGCAAATGTGTTACAGATAACACCGATCTCCTCGAAGTGGCGGGAAGCCATCGTCAAACGGATAGAGGAGGGGCGGCGGCAAACGATGATAGCTGCGGGGAGGGGGGCCAAACTGGACCCTGGACAGTATTGGAGCCTAAGCGGGACCTTTCTGTTCACTGTCTATGTCATGACTGCACTAGGTTAGTGACCTTTATACCGGACTCCTCCGCTACAACACATAAATATTATTTCATGTAGAATCCTAGGAGGGTTCCTACGCTTCCACATTAAACTATGCTTTTATTAAACCACCATCCAATAAACAACCATTGACCAGTAACCTTGGTTTACTAGTCAGCCGAAAGACGTCCACTGCTGATCATAGGCCTCCCCTAAGGCTCCCTAAACAGATCGGGTCTGCGCCATCCGCATCCAACGCGTTCCCGCAACCTTAACCGGGTCGTTGCTCCATCTTGTTGGAGGCCTACCCACACCGCGTCTTCCGGTCCGCGGACGCCACTTGAGAACCTTTCGGTCCCATCGGCCGTCAGTTCTACGAGCGATGTGCGATGGGCCTATTTACGAGGCAGTAGGTATATATATGAACGATATCACAATGCCGAGCGCCCGACCCACGCCGACGGGTGTGATTGTTCATGTACATTATTGTACATCCACGTAAATAGGCCCGCCGCACTTCTGATCCGACGCGCTACCGACCCACTGCCGTCTTATGTGTAGCTTACTTAGGTGTCAAAGATAGCGGCGAGGAAGAACTCTGTTGTAAGGAATGACAGACCACAGCCTTGGCTTGCTTTAATTAACTCTTCGTTTGTTTCTTCTTCAGGTTTCGGGGCGCCCGTGCCGCAAACTGTCTACGGGAGATGTCTAACGCTTCTGTACGCGGTATTGGCGGTCCCCACTCATGTTTATCTTAGTAAGTGCTGTCATATTTAAAGTTTATAGAACATGTAAAATGCTGAACGGGACGGAACGGGTGGGCGACGTGTTTTTTTAGCTAGAGCGACTCTCGAGTGTGTGACACCACCACGAAGGTGATCCTAGAGGCTTAGATTATTTAAACACTAGATAGAGTGTCAGTAGCAAACACTGCGATACAAAACGTCCAAAAACCCATTTGACAGCTTCATATTACGATCGCGTTACGTCATCCAGACTGAAGGGCTTAAAATTACATATGTATAAGCCAACTGTTGGCTTATATTTTTCGGGACGTTTTCATGCCACCTAAGCTATATCTAGTGTATAAACTTGAGGGTTGTTTTTTTTACGTTTGATATAGAACATGACAATAAACAGAGCTGGGCATTAATCAATTAATTTTTTAATCAATCGTCACAAAATTAATCACGAATAATTTAGTCGATTACATTAATCGACGGGATATTCGAATAACGATTGATCAATCGTCCTTTTATTTTACGATTAAATATCGATTAGAAATTGGAACACGCACGTCACAAAAATTAAATATGTCTTGTCATAATGTGTACTTACTTCACTTGGAAATAGCTTCGGCATGTTATTTATCGAACATAATATGCTTCCAGCCAGCCCCAGGTATTGTTAAGTATTGTTAAGATGTAGCAGTTTGTCAACGTAACTGGAAACTTAGACATAGAAATAAAATTTATTTATTGCGAATATTAATCGAGAGAAAATTACTTAATCTAAATAATTAATTGATTAAAAATTAAATCTGAAAAAAAAATAAAAAAAAGTTAAAAATTTAGACGCTGGAATTAATCGCCGGTTAATTTAATCGTAACTAAATTAATCGAAAGTCACACGACTAAAGGCCTATTTACATGGTACGAGTTTCTCGCCTCGACCATACGATTATCGTAGCTCGAGAAAAAATATAGTATCATGTAAACTACACGTACGACATCGCACGAGAAGGGGCGATAATCGCCTCGGCTTTAATGATTGAATGTCTCCGTGTAAACAAAATTTGAATACGAGAATCGTATTTCGAGTTCATGTGCTTTTCAGTCGCCGTCATGTCATGAGTGCATCGTATGACATCGCATGTGTTAGATATACTAAGTAATAGAAACTGTTATAACATTATTAGATATGTAAGGTGATAAAATATATTGTTAAAATAAGTAAGTAAATGAGATATGGTTACGGCATTGATAATTTAGGTAATGCTTGGCTCTAAAGACAAGCGATAGAATAATTAAGATACTTTCCGATTGTCTTACTCTGGTGACGTCAGTTGTTTGCGACTCACCCGGACGGCAGGGCAAACTTATAAAAGGCCTTCTTAGGCCAGGTGGGGGGCACTTTGTTACGAGCCGTCGCCGTGGTCACTTGACAGTTAAGTACTTACTTGTTTGTATGATCAATAAATGGCTATAATTTGTTTCTATATGTTTCATATGTAAATATATTAATAATTATCGTATAGCTTATATATCAACGTGTATAGCTGTAAAATTAATGAATACTTGAATTATGTTGGTAACTGAATAATATTTATATATGTCGAGAATCTTGTGTTGTTGTTATTCGTTATCATTAAAAGCTATTATTTCATTGGAAAATAAGGTTTGTTTCAATATAAGCGATTTCTCGAAATATGATTTGATCTGTTTGTTTTACTTTCCAAATATAATATCTTAACCCATCATAAACTTATTATTTTATACTCCGTTAACTCCTGGCCCCGATAAACATCAAAATAAGTTATTTCCTCGTTTAATATAAAACATGTGACTATAAAGCAGCTAAGCAAGATAAATTAACTGTCACTTCCCGTATATATTTCTAAGTAAAAGAATATCGATAGGTATATAGAATATCTAATATGAATAGAGCTAAATCTAACATCAGAAGTGGGATGGTACCTAGCTCAGTTATTAATATATATACCTATTTTCTTTCATGGACGTCATTGTCACACCGCTTTAACGGAATTATGATCAACGGCACACTGGTGTGGCGTAGAATGCAGCGTCCTGTTGACATCGCGATCGCGCTGACGCCCTACCAACATTGGCAGCATCGTGATGTGGTGCTCCAGTATTTACAAGCTTCCATGAAGAATAAAGAAGAGCTGCCACTATAAAAGAGTAACCACCTACTTCACAAAGGCCAGTATGATTTAAGAGACCCATTGTCACTTATTTTGCGATATCTTTACTTTCCGCAAAATTATTGTTTCGATTGCAAAAGCCTGAAAGTCATTTTCAAATTAAAGTGAACAAAAAATAAGGTAGAATCACAATTTAGTTACATACGGGTGATCCATTGGTATCATCTTATGATTGTTCAATTCCTACTTACTCAAAATTAGTCTACGAAAATCATATCTTATTTATCCCAATTGATATTATTATAATATAGTGACTTTTGCTAAGTAACTAATAGAACCCTAAAAATGTATACTGGAAAGCTTTCGGCTTAAGTAATCGAAACGTTAATTAAAAAAAAAAAACATTGCTATGAGTACTATACCTACTAAACTTATAAATTATTATTAGAATTTTAGGATTTGTCATGTATAAATGTTCAAAATTAAATGGCATCCTTTAACAGTAATTTCAACAGGCTCGCCAATCTATTTCTTCGTTACAAATATTACCGCGTTAAAGTTGTTTTTTTTTATTTTACTTTGAATTAGTTAGCCAAGCAATTATGATTTGAATTAAGTAATCTCTTTGCTTCTTAAAAGAAAAAATTGCGAGTATAGTACCCACAATGATTTTCATTACATTGCGAAAAAAAAAACTAAAAATAAAATTGTGTCTAAACACTTAAATTTTATAAAATAACGGCTACCTTCCAATATATATTGTCACTTTTTTGAGTCATCTACCATAGATAATGTAAACTGTGTTTAGCTTAGAATTCGAATGGTCTTACGGCCAGATCCTGCTAACATGAAAAAAAATACATACTAAAATTATTGCAAAACTATTTGATATAAATTTAAAATATAAAAAAATAACAAAGTTTCATGATCACGTAGATCAGTTTTGTGTTGTAAAATTGGGTTATAGCACTTATAGCTAAGTTTTAAAGATATAAATAAAACGTTGGCTGAATTGGAACCTCCTTAGTCTGAAATGACATACCTTAATATTGTTTGCAAATTTTTTTTTGAACTAAAGTTAGAACTCCCTTGGGAGGAAAAACTGTACGTAAATCCATAACTTCCTTAAGAAGAATTAACAAGATTTCATTTTTTTTTTGACATCTGATAATTACTACAGGAATCGAAAGAGTTTCGCTTCCTGAACACTAAAAAATACAACAAATTTAAAAAAAAAAATCTACATTTACCAGTACCACAACAGTACAGATATGTTTCCTTTACCTTTTTCACCAGAAAAAAGAGCTGTAATAATTTTAAATTTGATAACAACCTTAACGTCATGAATTTATTTTTATTTATTAGATTCAATTATTTGTCTGTGTACGACAGTTTTCGTATTCTTTGTTCATCTACCGTCAGAAAAATTGGGGTAGGTGGTAACAGTTATTAGCGTCTCAGCGAAACAACACTGTTTTCGAAAGGTTGCTAAATGTAATTAGCAGTTTAAAAAAAAAATAGTGTACGTACGTGTCGTAATTTCTATCAAATGATTAGTTAAAGATAACCGGTAAATACTGACAAGTGACAACCTGTGGTTTCGTATTCTACTTGGCCGTCAACAGGTTTGTTCATTTACCTATTTATTAGACTAGGGCACATTATGCCGGAATTTACTTTTACCCTTTTGCCAATATTCTAGATCTTAAAAAGGACTTAGTGTCAAAGTGTCTAAATTCCAGAATAGTTGATTTGTTTTTCATTACACCATGTTCTTAATATGGGTGGAGTTTAAAATGTATCGAGTCTTATAATGAACAAACTCCACGACACCCGTATTCCGGAACATCTTATATTCAATGAAGTCTGTTAAAAAGCTAGTTAACCTTCACGTAGGTACAATTAGCTTTACTATTTTCTTTAGTCCTGGCCACTTACATTGAAGTAATAAAAAAAAAAGATCAAGTACGACAAGCACGTTACGGTACGATATGTCAGGCAAATATAATAATTGCCCCAACCCGCAAGATTGAAAAAAATACTTGAGCATTTTAAAACTGATATTTTGCCATTCTGGAGTTTTCAGTTCAAGTTATTTTGAAGGATTATCATATTATTATCTGTGATTCCGTATTATAAAGAAATATACATTTTGATATTTGGACATTATCGGACATGAAAGGTTTTTAGACCAAAGTTATTATGACATTTATTTATTCTAGGAATGAGACAAATCGATATTTACTTATTACGAGACCGTGAAAATTTGTTTAGTCAATTTAGTGAATAAGGCATTATGCAAATCAGGTAGAAGTTAAGTTTAAAAAAAAAAATGGCCTTGTCCAGTTTTTTTACTCTCACAAAATAATAAATGTTTCCGTAGGGTAGGATAGCGATGGCGGAATTTCGTTCCTGTGGACTACACGGGTAGATAGTATTGTATTATTCTGCTTGGGTGAATCTCACCTGGTTATTAAAATAATTCATTAAGTATATTTAGTTATACAGTAAAATTAAATTACACTAAATGAAATTAAATTACATTAAATTGAATTACATTACATTAAATTAAGTAACAAAAAATAGTACAAATGTCACCTAAATAAAAATTTTTTGCAATGTCAAAATGTTATTAAAGTTAGTAAATTAATAATTTAGTAGTGATGTAATAAATACTTAAGTTTTCTTTAAAAATTATGAACAATCGTGATATACAACACGTAATGTAAATGATTTAAACGGTTAGCTTATTTTGACACACAATGACGTTGATTCTAAAAAGAGATAAATAGATGAAAAACTCGCGTTTTTACACTTCTTACAATACAATACAAAATGTTCTTTATTGAACACCAAAAGTAATTCAGTGACAGTACAGTTTTAAATCTCGATGTTAACAGTGTATGTGTTGTTTTTAAATATTTATTTTGTTATTATTTATGGATGTGTCAGTTTGGCCGAGCTATTTGTTTGTAAAATTTCAGACAAGGTAGTTTTAATTTTTTTATTAAATTTTAGACTTCATCGCATGAGATATAATATTAACATAAGTATAAAAATTAAAAATAAAAACAAAGAATAAAATGTTTGGGAAAATAAATAAAATAGTGCTGATAAAGGATGTCATGCCATTGTAAAATTAATAATTACACGAAACATGGAAAAAAAATGTTTTCTGATATTTGTATGTTAATGCATATAGATATGATGCTATATTGTAAAATTTGTTGTCTTGAAAGTAATAGATCACATGAGTGTGGTCTGTGATTTATTATAAAGTATTGTTTTTTTGTGATTGGTCATATTTACTACATAGGGTGATCATTACAGAATTTACAATCCTGTGATTGTGATTTTGAGTAATCATATGAGATGATGATATGACACTGATATGGCCGTGACGATGAATTAGAATTTGGGATAACATAAACATGAGAAAGTAACTATGATTACAAATGAATCATAGTTGTGATGACGATTGACTTTTACTATTATGACGACAGTTTGAGTTTGACAGGTTGAGTAGGGGTGTTTTGAGGTGAGGTCACTCATGATAATTATGTAATTATTGTTATAATTATCAGTTTCAATTCCTTAACTGGTGGCCGGCAATCACTGACGGCGAGTTGATTTATGCTTCACTGACAGCCGAGCGGGTGATTGGCCGCCCACAGTGAGGGATTATTAGAATAATTATGATTGAAAACCCCTTTACTGGCATTATTTATTTTATTAGCAGTGCGGTTTTTCGCTTTTAAATAACCCTTTACTGGTGTTAGGCATTCGCTGACGGCGGGTGAACACGGTTCACTGGCAGCGGGCGAATAGCCGGGTGCGGTAAGGGTAGAAATTATTGAGAGTACTCGTATTATAGAGCAATTATTTATCCGATTGTCATGTGTGACCTGCAGATTTAAACATCGTACCCATAATTACGACATATTACAATAACTCTGTTAAACTGGCTGACGAAAACTGTGACGGTGCCTGTGGTAAACCCGTGGCTGTGCTAAGCTGGGGCCTGTGATAATTCTGTGGCTGTGCTTAGCTGGGGCCTGTGGTCATCCTGTGGCTGTGCTATGCCGGTGCCTGTGGTAAACCCGTGGCTGTGCTAAGCTGGGGCCTGTGATAATTCTGTGGCTGTGCTTAGCTGGGGCCTGTGGTCATCCTGTGGCTGTGCTATGCCGGTGCCTGTGGTAAACCCGTGGCTGTGCTAAGCTGGGGCCTGTGATAATTCTGTGGCTGTGCTTAGCTGGGGCCTGTGGTCATCCTGTGGCTGTGCTAAGCCGGTGCCAGTGAGAAATCTGTGACTGACTGAATCTGACGTGACTGTACCCACTTAAGACTATTTAATTCTTCCATCACAAAGTTTACCTATAATAATAATACGTTTATAGAAGAAAAAAATATATATACATTTATAACTGACTCGATGATTTTACCTATGTATGTATGTACTCCGAGAACGTAGTACATGTCAGTATGGCCGTGTTAGATATACTAAGTAATAGAAACTGTTATAACATTATTAGATATGTAAGGTGATAAAATATATTGTTAAAATAAGTAAGTAAATGAGATATGGTTACGGCATTGATAATTTAGGTAATGCTTGGCTCTAAAGACAAGCGATAGAATAATTAAGATACTTTCCGATTGTCTTACTCTGGTGACGTCAGTTGTTTGCGACTCACCCGGACGGCAGGGCAAACTTATAAAAGGCCTTCTTAGGCCAGGTGGGGGGCACTTTGTTACGAGCCGTCGCCGTGGTCACTTGACAGTTAAGTACTTACTTGTTTGTATGATCAATAAATGGCTATAATTTGTTTCTATATCTTCCATATGTAAATATATTAATAATTATCGTATAGCTTATATATCAACGTGTATAGCTATAAAATTAATGAATACTTGAATTATGTTGGTAACTGAATAATATTTATATATGTCGAGAATCTTGTGTTGTTGTTATTCGTTATCATTAAAAGCTATTATTTCATTGGAAAATAAGGTTTGTTTCAATATAAGCGATTTCTCGAAATATGATTTGATCTGTTTGTTTTACTTTCCAAATATAATATCTTAACCCATCATAAACTTATTATTTTATACTCCGTTAACTCCTGGCCCCGATAAACATCAAAATAAGTTATTTCCTCGTTTAATATAAAACATGTGACTATAAAGCAGCTAAGCAAGATAAATTAACTGTCACTTCCCGTATATATTTCTAAGTAAAAGAATATCGATAGGTATATAGAATATCTAATATGAATAGAGCTAAATCTAACACATGCGTATAAAAATAAAACAAGCTCAATACTAAGTCAAGGCTAAAATCCCACGGTATAGAAATAAGTGAATTCAATTTCGGGCCTAATTTTAAAAATTATTTCACCAATAGAAAGCTACACTATCCGTGATTGACATTAGGCTGTATTTTCCCTGGTAAAAATTAAAAATTCCCGCGGGATAGAATTGGCTAAGTAAAGTTTTTTGAAGAGGTGCTAAATATATATTTTTTCGACAGTAGTCGTCTTCTAGACCGAGAAACTGCCGCTGTTTTATTTTTATCTCCTATCGTTTACTGGAAATATTTTTTTAAGTGTTCGAGATGACATTTGTGAGAATTAATGGCTGACAAGCGGTTCGTGCTCAGTACTTAGTAGAAATAGAAAAAAAAACGAAGTCAATTGTCAATGTCAAATGAAATCTAACCGTTTGCGTTTCGTTTACTTGGCATTGTCCAAAAACTAGTTCCAAAATAATGATCGAAAATATTCAATCGTGATTCAATTATTGTGCATAAGTCGTGGAGAAATGCGGTAAAATTGAAAATCCGGATTTTGTGCGGAGGTCGTTAAAAATAGTCCAAAAATCACACCAAAACGCAAAGCAAACGAAACGCAAACTGATAATAATGCATGTTTGAGAAAAGCTCTATACAAGCCTCGGCCACGAACAGGGATTGCCGGCCTCGTACGTATCTCTAGATGGCCTCGTTAACACTCGGCCTTCTAAAACAATCCCCTATTTCGCGGCCGCTGCATAACTACATGCCAAATTTCAAGTCTCTAGCACTCAACTAACCACGTAAATTATCTGGTAAAACTCGTATTGAAAATCGGTTCGAACCGATTCGTGCGATAATCGCATGTTCGTGAAAAAATGTCATACGAGAACGAGTTTAGACAAGTCGAGAAATCGTAAGCAAAAATCTCCCTAAAATGCAGGTCCTCGTGTAAACTACATCGCCTGGCGATAATCTCCTTGCGAGTATCGAATGACATAATCGTAGGCGAGTTTTTATTTCTCGCATTAGTGTAAACATTTTCATACGATAATCGCTTGGCGATTATCGCATACGAGAATGTCATACGATTTCTCGCCCCAAAACGTGCGAGAAACTCGTACCATGTAAATAGGCCTTAAGATTAATCAATCGTAATTTTTAATCGTTAATCGCGATTGAATAGGTTAATCTTAATCGTTAATCGTTAGTCGATTACATATTTCCCATCTCTGACTATAAAGTAGTAGAGTAATGTTGTATTTTGCGACAAGCTGGGACAGCTATGTTCCTTGCGGACGAAGTCGCGGGCACAGCCAATTATCTTATAAAACCTATACTCGGCTGTCATACTTCAAACTAACTTCATACTTACTCCATAAGGCGTATTTTAAAAATGCATGATATCAAAACCATTAAAGCAAAGACGTTATGAAAATGTACGAGCTGCGATAGGATACGGCGAATGCGTAAACCTATTCTAAAGCCATTTAAGGTAATGAATGAATGAATCATTTATGAACTGACATCATTCATTCAGTCTTACGACGCTTTAAGGGGGAATTAATGGTTTTAATTTAATTGCAAGGCCATCTTCTGTAGAATTATCCTCGTTCAAATATATTCTGTAGGTAGATAGCCCGACAATAGTTATTAAAAAATAAACTGTCTGGAAATATCTGTTTGTCTATTTTTTTTGTACCTTAACTAAAGCCAAAACGTATACAAATACGTCCCACTGCAGGGCATAGGCCTTCTTTCATATTGAGAGGGCTTAGGCTCTAATTCCAACGCGGGCCCAGTGCGGATTGGAAACTTCCCACACCTCCTCACAATGTTTTGTGTACAGTCAAGGAGACTGAACCGCGCACCACGGCGGAACTTTTTCACAACCAATTTCACGATGATTTCTTCGGCAGATGTATGGAAAAACAAGACATTTGCAATGAAAAGGGTTCACCCTCAAAAGAAGGGTTCGTGATTCAGTTTCTTCCACTGTACAATGAAGAGTATAATAACTTATAAGTATATTGTATAGGTATAGTTAGGTATTTGAGATTTACATATGCATTTATATTTATTCAAATGTTTTGCTCTATTTGTCGATCCTTGTTTTTTGATTGCTCTTCTCTACCACTCAAAGGTTGACTGGCAGAGATCCCTTCAGGGATAAGTCCGCCTTTGTACTTATCATTTTTAATAGTGTATAATAACTTATAAGTATATTTTATAGGTATAGTTAGGTATTTGAGATTTACATATGCATTTATATTTATTCAAATGTTTTGCTCTATTTGTCGATCCTTGTTTTTTGATTGCTCTTATCTACCACTCAAAAGTTGACTGGCAGAGATCCCTTCAGGGATAAGTCCGCCTTTGTACTTATCATTTTTTTCTGTAACCTTTTTGTTTTCCTTTTGTACAATAAAGAGTATACACAAACAAACAAACAAGAGTTATACATAGGTAGGTATATGTAACGCAACTAGCGTGATATTTTTCACACGCCGTCTAAATGAAACTTTATACGAGACCTCGTTTTCACTTCCACGGTTAATATAAAATCAGAGTGCCTACTCCGCTCCCAACCCCCTTAAGTATGCTAAATCAAGTGCGTGTAAAGAGACTGCATAAGTAAACTGCTCGTCTGTTCGAGATGTGTAACTTTAACGACGCGATTCCGGATTAAGAGTGGCTCGAACAAACTCGCTTTCGTTTCGGAGTTTTGAGTATCTCGGGAAGACTTGATTAGGAGTAGGTACATTGAAACATTTTTTTACTTAGTTTAATTTTTAGGGTTCCGTACCCAAAGGGTAAAAACGAGACCCTATTACTGAGACTTCACTGTCCGACCGGCCGTCTGTCCGTCTCTCACCAGGCTGTATCTCATGAGCCGTGATAGCTAGACAGTTGAAATTTTCACAGATTTATTCTGATGCCACCATAACAACAAACATTAAAAAACAGAATAAAATAAATATTTAAGGGGAGCCCATACAATAAACGTGATTTTCTTGCTCGTTTTTGCTCGAAATTGATAAAGGCATCAGGTAGACGCTTGAAATATTCACGGAATATTTAGTTATAAATATTCACTTTAAAAATAAATAATTAAATTAAAATAAAACAAATATTTTTTTTTTAGTGATGAATGCCAGCAGGTGTGCAGTGGCCCATATCGTATATTGCCTGTATTGTAAGAAAAACGTGAAGAGACAGGCTGGACTAATCGAAACTCACAGCAGGACGCCCATCGACAATAAAGGTTTGTTTTTTTTAATACATTTCCTAATCGAAGGCTCGCGGACAAAATTAACCTAAAATGTACGAGCTGTTTTTAATGTTTGAGTTCATCCAAAAATTAAGATTTTGTCTACAATGCGGCTTAAACAATTATCCGGAATACCTACTTGACCAGATGGTCGAGCATTGACTAAACAACCTGTATAGTCCTTTAGCGATTTTTTTTATTCAAAATATAAGCATTCACAACTTTAACGTGGTTTAGTTTGAAGATGACCGACGTAAGGAAAAAACGTCAACCTTTTTCGTCGATTTTTTTTGGACATTTTGTGTAAGTATCCTATGTTAAAAGGGGGATAGAAAGTGAGTAATAGTAGGTAAAAACATTGGCGTGGCAAATCACAAACAGTTAGTTATGCGCCACTGGGGCGCGTGGAACGTCCCACAGGTTAAAAAATCGTGAAAAACTATTTAGTCAAACTTGCATCTGCTGAAGTATTTCGAATTAATATAAGTAGGTACATATAAGAAGGTGGCTTATAGTATTTTTTTTTTAATTTTGAAAATTAAAGATTCCTTTGAGCTAGCATTTTGCTAATGAAGACAGAAGACACTCTTTTACTGACGGCACTTCCACCTAATTGCATTTATATTGTCATTAGCAGATTTCAGTTTAAGACGACAGTTGGAAGTGTGTCAAATTTGACTCCCAACAAACACTTTATTAAATTTTTAGTTACCTACATACAGTCGAAGAAGCTCAACCTCGTGGCACAATGAAACCTTTTCGCTCCAAATATCATGTTGATATTCCATACATCAGCCAAAGAAATCATGGTGAAATTGATTGTGAAAAGGTTCTTCGACTGTACATACTTAGCACCTAAGCTAAAAGTGAAGCTAATGCGTGTCAAGAAGACCGTGACAAAAATCATTAGACACACATTTCCCTGAAAATTGGGACTCGCTTCAAATATTGACACACTTTGCAACTTTCCCTCAAAACAGCCATTACATTATCAAAGTTGATTTTGGGGGAAATTTCCTCGCATCAAACATAAGCGTCATCTTTTAAATTTAAATTTAGAACAAGACATGGCGAAGCGCGGGTAAGGGAATCGCATTGAGATCGGAATAATTCAGCAATTGTGAAATAACTATACCTAAGTAGGTACAATCAATTTAGTCAATTCAATATCCTAGCTGCCACTGATTTTAACCCCCGACACAAGAAGAGGGGTGTTATAAGTTTGACCGCTATATGTGTGTGTGTGCGTGTGTCTGTCTGTCTGTGGCATCATAGCTCTTAAACGGTTGAACCGATTGGAATGCGGTTCTTTTATTTGAAAGCAGGTTTTTTGGCGATGGTTCAGCCGTTTCAAAGTTATCAGAGGCCTTATTGGTGTTGTCTAACGTATCTGACGCTTGCCTTCGCTTTCACCATCTCTTTCTGTCACCACCTTATACCGTTTGACAGAAAGAAATAGTGATTGCGAAGGCAAGCGTCAGAAGCGTTAGACAATAAGCCCTCAGGTATTTTTTTGTTAGCTGTGGAAGGGATCTTAGACGCATGATGGGTATTTACTGTATTTTCAAACATATGTATGTATGTGACCCAATTGCGTTGGGGGTCTTTAATTTTTTTATTTATAGTTATTGATTGGTAAGATAACGCGGAAGATTTATTTTTCCATTCATGTACTTTAATTCTACTAATTTGTATATATAAGTATACCCTAATAGGCCCCTTAAAATAAATCTGTAAAAGTTTTCTTTACGAATCGAAATTCTTACATAATTTAATTTCAGATTTCTCGTATATCGATGTGATCTGACTTGTTTTAGGTAAACATAAAACTTAAATATCCTGCATAATATTACAACTGTCAGAATTCATGCATTTTAATCACTTGCTAGAAAATTTTAACCTACATTTATGGGTTATGTCACAACTCTAATGAGCTTATGTGGCCATAAAATGTTAAACTTCGATAGCAAAAAGTGCATCGTTTTTAATTAATTAAGTACATTTTAATTTTTCTACTTAATTATTTAAAAGCGACACTTAAGTAGTCCAGCTGCTGAGCCAAGAGAACACTAATCAAGTTACCGCTAGCAGCTGGCCCCTTCGTTTCATTACTCAGTTCTTTTATTTTATTAGTTACCTACTTGGCTATCTATGCTTTTGCTTTCATTTCATTATGTAGTTACTTAATTAATTTTGTAAGCTCAGTTTCAAAAATAGTCATCATCTTCATCATCCCCAGCCTATATAGGTACGTCCCACTGCAGGGCACAGGTCTGCTGACAGAATGAGAGGGCTTGGGCCGTAGTTCCCGCGCGGGCCCAGTGTAGATTGGCAACTACACACACACTATTGAAGTAGGTACGTTCGGCCTCTGAAGTAGCTGAACAGTTGAGTACTGTGTCACTTTCACTAACGTGACATATTTAACTAACACCATGTACCTCATATTTATAGGTAATAGTTACTAACAAATAATGGATCATAGTTATCTGAATAAATAAATTTTATTATTATTATTATATTTCAAACTTCACAGTGTAAATGGTATTAAGTGTTCAGCGACTTCTGAGGCTGACTGTACTGTATCCGGGTTTTCTTGCGATGTTTTCATCCACCGAAAAGCTCCTGGTAAATCTGAAAGTAATTACGTCCATACATTCCGAAAAATTGAGAATTGAAGGCCTAAAATCGAACCCAGATGAGAGAGGGCATAGATCAAACAACTAAGCTACACCGGCCATTTATTTCATTCCACATTAAAATATATTTAGTAGGAAGCACGTTAAGACAGTTACCTAATACTAGGGTAACCAGATGTCCCGTATTTTACGGCTTGTCCCGTATTTCAGGCACGAATTTTTCATTATCCCGTAATTTGGCGAAACCAATACGGGACAGTAGATTGTCCCTTAATTTTATGATTAAATGGCATTTAATGATAAATACATCTATTCGAACAATGTTTATTTTCTGGCACACAACGGTGAATACCGCGCAAATCCGTGCGGACGCATATTCGATCAAATGACGTGGGTGAAAGTCACTGAATATGATAGTGATACCGTATAAGCGAAGAGAGAGGGGGGACGGCAGGCGAGTACCTGTACCTACAGCGGCGCCGGGGTTTTAGTAATAAAAAAGTAAAAGATATTTTTAATAAAACAACGGCCTGTCCCGTATTTTAACCTCGAATCCCATATTTTCAGTGCAGTTGTCCCGTAAAACTGGAAATCAGATCTGGTCACCCTACCTAATACCTACAAAAAGCACAGACGGCAAAGCTATAACCAGCATTTATTTCAACGACTTTAAACAAACATGAAAAGCAATGGCAAATAGCGCCGTTAACCGGCGTCGTAATGAAGTGGAAAACGACGCCTTTAGCGGCTATGGCAGCTCAATAAACGCGATAGCACAGACTAACTATTGACAGTCTTGTGTATAAATCTTATTATACACGATGATTTTTAATCGGTAATCTGGATCCAATTTTTCTAAATCATTAGGTATTCGATGGCGACCACGCTTAAGTCGGAGTTACATGAAATAAAACACTTTTTTTTAATAATGATTATTTGTAAATCACTTTTTTAATTAAAATCATTGTCACCCTACACATAATTTAGTCTATGAGCCTAAAACCTCTTTGAAAAGTCAGTTTCTTTAACAAACTTTGACGCTAGACCTGTCAATTTTCCCGCCAAAGCAATGACACCTGACGAAACTACTTAACTTCAACAAATTTAGGATGACTATGCATTTGGAGGGCGGAGAAAGTTTTAAGAATAGAGTTTTTTTTTTTAATGAAACAGACTTCATTTCTTTTAGACCTCAGTTCCAATTTGGCTAAGCATCAATATTTTTCAACTTTTGATCACCGATTAAAAATCACCTTTACATTTAATAGTAAATTAAAAGGTGGAATTTTTTCACTGAAAACATCATTGTGACATCGCAATATTTGACGACGTAATTCATCATGAAACTTATTCTGAGAACGTTCTATGATGGGCAGGTTTCTTTCTTTTTTCTTTCTTTCTCTGATAATGATGTACTCACACTGGGATTTAATTTTGATCTACATAGATACATGGTTTTGCTATTTTTACGGCATTTAAAATGAGAGAGAGAGAGATTTTTTATCCTACACATTCGATACACATTAAAAAAAATCATTTGGAAGGAAAAGATAGGTTATAAAAAACATCGAATAGAAAATCACAAATCTAAATTAAGTATCATATCGTCGTCATATAGTCAATCGGACGACTTGGTAAGTAGAGGTACATCGTAAGATGTACACTTTCCCCAAGATACACATCAGTCAGCTTTGAGCTAGCTAGATTTCATGTTTTCGCTTTTCACTTAATCATGGACTCGTCATGTGGGTTATATTATAATTATAAAATAATAAATAAATAAATAAATATCACGGGACAATTCACACCAATTGACCCAGTCCCAAAGTAAGCTAGGAAAGCTTGTGTTATGGGTACTAGGCAACGGATAAACATACTTATATAGATAGATACATACTTAAATACATATTAAACACCCAAGACCCGAGAACAAACATTCGTATTTTTCATACAAATATCTGCCCCGACACGGGAATCGAACCCGGGACCTCAAGCTTCATAGTCAGGTTCTCTAACCACTAGGCCATCTGGTCGTCTAAAAAAATCGTCGTCTAATTATAGTAGGTACCTATATTATAAAAATAGTAGGTACCTGAGCGACCAAGTTTTGCTCGCACTAAAACTCGACAACACGCTGTTCTCAGATATAAGACCGAGGTAGATCGATTTATCGCCCCCGAAACCGCCTGCATAAAAGTTCATGAAAATCGTTGGAGCCGTTTCCGAGATTCCGATTATATAACTGACTATATTAGATTAAATATCTGACGTAATAACGTATTAATTAAGAATGACAGATAAAAATTTGTTTTCAAATTCACGAAATCCTACTAATATTATTTAAACGCGAAAGTTTGTAAGAATGTATGTATGGATGTTTGTTACTCTTTCACGCTAAAACGGTTTGACTGATTCTGATGAAATTTGGCACACAGATAGTTTATAATCCAGATTAACATATAGGATACTTTTTATCCCGGAAAATTGCATAGTTCCCGCGGGATAGCGATAAACGAATTCTTCGCAGGAATGCCAAAACCGCTAGAGTTACACGTATGTAATGTATGATGGAAATGTTTATAGTCCTACAAAAAAACCCGCCACAGTATATATCTTTCGAAATTCCCACGGGATAGGGAAATATCTAAACTTTCTTTGCTTTTTTGTTTATAGCAGAATCTCTGAAACTATTGAGCCAATTTTTAAAATTCTTTCACCATTAGAAAGCTACACTATTCTTGATTGACATAAGTTGCTTTTTATCCGGGAAAATTAAAAATTCCCACGGGATAGTAATAAATTAATTCAATTTCGTACCTGATTTTAATAATTCTTACATATTATGTGATATGACTATCCCCGATTAACAAAAGCTACTTTTTTTCGGGTAAATACAAAATTCCCACGGGATAGAAAAAACTGAATTCAACTTCGGGGCTGATTTTGAAAATTCTTTCAACAATAGAAAGCTACAACTATTCCTGATTGGTATAGACTACTCTTCTTAGGGAAAATGAAAATTCCCGCGGGATAGAAATAAGTGAATTCAACTTCGGGGCTGATTTCAAAAATTCTTTTACCAAAATAGTAAGCTACAGTATCCCTTATTTACAAAGGGTACTTTTTCCGGGATAATAAAAAATTCCCGAGGGATAGAAATAAGTAAATTCAACATCGGCACTGATTTTAAAAATTCTTTCATATGATATAAGATAAGATAATTTATTCAAATTATTTCAGTACAAATAACTAGAAATACGATTATTTTACAAAAGGCCTATGCAACACACGTGCCTGCACTAGGGTTACAAGGGAACTCTGTGTCGCAGGCTAAACGAGCTATTATAAATTAAAATTAAAAATAATTATCTAAACTTAACATGTTATAAAAGTATACAGACATAAAATTACATGAAATTCAAAAACAATAAAACAGTAACAAATTGTGTATAGTGATTACAATAGTACAGATAAATCAATAGAATTTAACAGCCTAAATTTAGAAATTTAAAGTAGGTATAAGTAGGTATACATCATCATACATGTTTATTATTAAGGTCGAATAAACCACACAGTCAGTGCCGTTATTAACCGGGTCAAAATCAAGTGCAAAGTTTGCTGACTAAAGAAAATACGCGCCTAAGCCGATGACTCAAACACTGAGAAATTATCTAGGTCGTCAATCAGAATGTGTAAATAAATAAAACTTCTAAAAATACTAATTTAATTACGGTGCTCTATGACGCCCTCATAGTCAATGGTGTTAAAGTACCTCTTCTCTGCGAGTAATCTAGCAGGACAATTGGAATCGCCCGTCTTGTGGCCGCATGGTTTTTTGAAGTGCAGACAAGTAGCACATTTTGGGAGCTCGGCTTTTTTGGTGCATTGTTTGATGTCGTGTCCGTTTTCTCCACAATGTCCACAAGTAGAGGTCTCTCGTCGGCACGACTTAGCGGCGTGGCCGTACTGCTGGCACTTAAAACACCTCGTCACCAAAGTAAAGTCTCTTACAGGGCACGACGACCAATGCACGAACACTCTCTCCTTTGAAATTAAGGCCTTACGTATCTGAGCAGGTACTTCTAATACGTAGTTGCAGGTCTCGGCCTCCTTTTTTCCTGACTTATGGCTGAGTTTTATAGAGCTCTTGAAAGGTTCGACTGTTATACCTTCGATAATTCCCGCTAAATTTTGTTGGAAGATGCAGTTGTACACTTCCGTTTCCTGCATATCTGAGGGCACTCCAACAACCACAATCCTCGGTTTGCGCTTGTGCGGTTCATCTACAGTGAGCCCCGACGAGGTGAGCTGCGCAGACTGCTTCAGCTTCTCGATGTCAGCCTTGGTGTCAGTGCTAATGATAACGCCACCGTTTTTGGTCTTGTGTAGACCTCTCACCTGCAGCTTCAATTGTTCAGGTCTGATTAACTTTTGAACAAGGCTCTTCGTCTCCTCGCTGGTCTTCATTTTGTCCTTTGGATATATCGCTACAGAGCTGACATTGATGGGCTGGATAAAGGTCTTAGCGTTTCTCTTAATGACCTCGGCGAAGGAGACTGGGCCCGTTGTAGTTTTTGGAGATTCCTCGATTTGCTTTTTAAGGTCCAGAAGTCGCTGCGAAAGGTCCTGCTTGTCTTCCAATACCTGAAGGGACTTATGAAACTGAAGCGTTTTCTGCTTCAACGCCTGGTACTGCACAGCCAATTTTGATGTACTATGACCTACTTTACGGCATAAATTATTTATCCTCAGTTTCTGGTCAGAGTTCAGTTTTCCTTCCGAGGATATGGCACACACTTCATTTAAGCACTGCTCGATTGAGGACATCCAGTTCTGGATCTCGGACGCCGACATAATTTCAGGGGGATCTTCAGGTCTAGCGGGCGAGCGGGGGGCGGGTGCGGGCGCGGATGTGGGCGCGGGCGCAGGCGAAGATGGCGGGCTGCGACGCGTTAACCCACTTCGATTAAAGGGACTATTTTCCATTTTAAGTTTTTATTTAAAACCACCACACATTTTATAAAACTAAAACTAGAAAAAATTGTTCTATAACGCAAAAACACAAGTCCACTCAGCGTAAAAGTAGGTCGCAATTTTGCAAGTAGATGATTATTTTATTCGCGATATTAAAAAGACAGCACGTCCGTTCCGAATGGCTAACAATAATCCCACTGCCAAATGATATGATATGACTATCCCCAATTGACATAGGCTACTTTTTATTCAGGAAAATGCAAAATTCCCACGGGATAGAAAAAACTGAATTCAACTTCGGGGCTGATTTTGAAAATTCTTTCACCAATAGATAGCTACACTATTACTGATTGGCATAGACTACTCTTCTTCGGGAAAATGCAAAATTCCCGAAGGATAGAAGTAAGTCAATCCAAATTTGTGGCTGATTTCAAAAATTCTTTCACTAATAGTATGCTACATTATCCCTGATTGACATAGGTTACTTTTCTACGGGAAAATACTAAATTCCCACGGGATAGAAATAAGTTAAATGAATATAGGGGCTGATTGTTAAAATGATTTCACTAATAATAAAAAGCTACGATGTCTCTGATTTTCAAAAAAGGTCACAAAAGTAATTTCTATCCCGCGGAAACTTTACTTTGCACTTTCCGGGATAAAAAAGCCTGTTTCAATCAGGCACAGGCCTCCTCCCAGAACTAGAGGACTTGGACAGTAGATTTGGGAACTTCACATCACACCCACCATGAAATTTCTTCTCAGGTGTGTGTAGCTTTCCTCGCGATGTTTTACTTCACTATAAAGCTCATGGTAAACTTCAAACGTAATTTACCACATGAATTCGGAAAAACTCAGAGGTGCAAGCCTGGGCTCAAACTCACGACCCTCTGCCTAAGAGTCCATAGGTCTGACCACTAGGGCACCACGGCTTAGCGGCTATAGAATTCACTTATTCCTATTCCACGGGAACTTTTCATTTTCCTGGCATTATCCTATGTGTTAATTCATGTAATAAACTACCTGTGTGCCAAATTTCATCCAAACAACTAACGTTATAGTCTACGCGTACGAAGTCGCGGGAAAAAGCTAGTGAGAAATAATTTAGCAATCACTAAAAATATAAAAATGCTCTAGGTACCGATTTTTTATAAACCTGACCTAAGTAAATGGAAACTTAACAATCGGGAAGACATATATTATATATATATATATTATAATATTAGGGGACAATCTTTCACAAATCGACCTAGTCCCAAACTAAGCAAAGCTTGTACTATGGGTACTAGACGACGATAAACATACTTATATAGATAAATAAATACTTAAATACATAGAAAAAATCCATAACTCAGGAACAAATATTCGTGCTCATCACACAAATAAATGCCCTTACCGGGATTTGAACCCAGGACCTCTTGCTTCGTAGGCAGGGTCACTACCAACTAGGCTAAAGCGGTCGTTGTATAAAATGTGTATAAAATGTGATCATTATCTAGATACCCATTCGGTACGATTTCGTATCAGACATTTTGTATCTTATAGACGCCCGTTTAATTTTCGTGCATTTTTCGTATCAGATGTTCTGTTCCATAGGTCTTGAATTAAGTCAGCTTTGAGTTCGTTGCAAAAGGATGCTGATTTTAGTAGCAATTAAAATGTGATTTGATTACACACTGTGTATAAATAGGCTCTTTTCTTAATCTCTTCATTATTTAATTTCGCACGGAAGTAGCCTTACAAAACAATTTGGTAAGTACAGTCAAGGTCATAAATATGTGTACGTTACCAAGGCGTTAAAAATGGGTGTCTATGGTTTCCCTTTCTGAAACAGTATTTTCTTCGGAATTGTTATAAAAAAACCTAACTTAACCTACTGCATACTATAAGATGACATTTAAAAAACCCTGAAGAAAATACTGTTTCAGAAATAAATCACTTTTATGACTAACGTTGATTATGGAGAATGATACATTATGACATGTATGACTTATTTTGGTAGGTTGGTGTTTGCATATACCTACATTTGACGCGATGATAATTTATGCCTTTGACTGTATGTACCTAGAGTTGGCACTGTTGAGTCAATTAAGTAGGTACTAGGTACCTAGTATACGGATATCAGGTCTTCGTAGGTATTGAGCATAGTTTTTGAGTACCTCACTTTACTCTTACTGCTCACTCGCTCCCATGCTTAAATTGCCGTATTCATCACATAACATTTTCTTTTAGGTCACTTACAGCTTAGCCTCGTGCCTCGCCTCGTCTTCGCCTCGAAAGAGCGAACGTCTATGCCGCAGTAGTATGGTTAATGGTTAAAGCCATAATACATAACTTACTGTCAAAAACCTATCCTGGCGTGAGCGCACTCAGAGCCCGTCTTGCTTCCGAGCTTCCGAGCTTCCCAAGTGTAAGTGTACCCGTTCTTTTGTAGCTACAAAATAATGGGTACACTTCTCTTGGGACTGTGTGAATAATATGTAACACAAACTTTATGCAGAAACCTGTCGGCTGAAGGGCTTTGCTCCCATAGCCAAAAAAAACACTGCTTAACCTGTTGAATACAGTTCTGAAACAGACGTCAAAACATCTGTTGAACAGTATGCAATATGTCTGCAATAAACCGATGGTAAAGCTTAATCAACTCACGTGCAAACGACGTTTCATTTATCCTTAAAATTAGGATTAAGGACTCGTTTTGCATGTTTTATGAAATGTTCTTTGCTTGAAATAAACAGCTTAAAATTTTTAAATTTTTTTTTTTTTATACCGCATCATTAAAACGCTGTATAAGCCTTAATGTACTGTGACGGCTGTAGAGCCACATTAAACACGGCATTAAGTAATCAACCGCCTTTATGGGCACCGCGGCGGCTGTGAATTCTCATCGACACTAACTGCTCGTTCGGTTTAACCCAGGTTTAACCTCATTTAATTAGCTTGTTTGTTTGCAGATAGCCCGAGTTGCAGTACCAATTCGGATGTCAAAACGACGCGGCGGAGGAAGTTTTCTGTAAGTATGAGAGGGAATTAAGCAAGTACAGTCGAGTTCTCCAATATCTGTACAGCCAACCGTTCATAAATATCTGTACATAGATCTTATTACCGTAACATAAGGTTCATGTTTATATATTTATGAACGGTTGGCTGTACAGATATTGGAGAACTCGACTGTACAGGTACCTACTTATTACATTATCTTAATTGTGGTATACTTATAAGTTTGTTGGGTACCTAAGTCCAATTTTTTTATAGAAATGGTAAGTCTGATCAATAGCGTGGTGTTTAAGCGACTTATCACCTTTGTTAAACAAGTCGTGGTAGCCTAGGTATTTGGATTTGACCCACGGTCTCTCAAGCAGGGGATCGAGGATTCAAGCTCGGGCTGGCACTTCTGGAGTTTCCGGAATTTAAGTATCTGTGAATTAAATGACAAATTTTACCATGAACATTCCGGTGAAGGTAACTATGAGGACGCTTTATTGGGCGCATTCGGAATCATAATAACTTTCATAACTTCTTTCTGTCACGTGATATAGGACGAGGGTAGAAAAAGGTGGTGAACACGATCGCGAGGTAGTTATACGAGTATGGTTAGGTGAATTATTTAGAACACACAATACCAAGCCAACACAATATACCAAGCAGATTATAATACTTACCTACGTTAAATTGAAACCAACAGGAGGAACGTCTTTGTTTACCTGTCTGTCTTTAAGGGATACCATGACCATGACCACACAACTTAAACTTTCTAGCTGGGCGCAGGGACCCGAAGTGGGTCTTGGCCTCACGACACCAAACTACACATTGCTTTGCGATCTTGGTTTAGCTTTTGCCGGCCTTGGACCTCGAGATCCGAAAGATCTCCAGCGGTACCTGGGACGCCCAACCGGCCTAATAAATACGTCCACTCGGTCGTCCCAAGTACGCTCTTTTCACGGCTCGATCCTCTCCCAACCTTTCCACGCGTCCAACCCATTAGAGTCTAGACGCTGTGACCATACAAAGTTAATCTTTATTCATTGATCATCTCTAGCACTTAGTGTCGGTGCTAACATGGGGCCATTGCGTGCCACTAGCATCAGCGGTGTACTACGCGGCTGGCGTACTCATATTTGGCCTGACTCACCAGACGGAACCCGTGGATATATTGCTGTTCCCATTGCAGTTCACTACTGGAGGAGGACTGGCTTCAGTAAGTAGTAATATTTTAACACAGCTTAGGGATAGATGGGCATTATCAATTAAGAGTGTATCATTTTATTTATTTTTTTAATTAGGAAATTTTGATGTTTTCTTATTCAAAATCACGGGGCGGGTCGCTAGATTAATATATAAAAATCTCGTGTCACGGTGTTTGTTATCAAACTCCTCCGCAACGGCTTGACCGATTTTTATGAAATTTTTTCTCCACATTCGGTAGGTCTGAGAATAGGTCGAAGGCTATTTTTTGTATACCTACCCCTATTCTTCGCAGACGGAGTCGCGGGCAACAGCTAGTTATAGATAACCGCAAGTACCTAGTATTAGCCCAGGGTCCCACAATCTCACGGTGCGCCTCTGTGTCTAACTACCGATTTTGCTTCTAATTTTTCAGGTGGAGTGGCATTTCCGTATACTATACGGCTTCTATGTAGAGGGCGCCATGATGGTCCTAGCTTGTGCAGTGGCAACACTACGGCGCTACAGTGGCAACTCTGTAAACGACATGACCTTGAAGTACCGGCTATTTGCCAGAGACAAGTGTGGGAAATGATGGAGGAATGCATGACATCGTCAACTTTTATTTTTTAGAAGTAGCCAGTGTAATGTTAGGATCCTTAAGATTATTGTCCGCCTTTCACTGTGAGCTGAGCGGACTCCGTAAGGAAGGACTCCTCTTAAAGGTGCATAACCTCAGCCTCAGTCACTCACGTACCTTAGCTCGAGACAGAATGTCGGACAACGTTGCGGTTCGCGACACCACTGGTGCTGCTGCTTGCGGTCGCTGCGCGTCGCGGCTGCAGACTGCGTGAAGCGGCTGCGGGCCGCAGTGTAGCCGCGCTCAGAATGGCTTTCATAGAGATTCATACAAACCAGTGGTGTTACTTGCAGTCTTCGGCTACACTTTGCGGTCTGGAGCTCGTCTCGGACTTGTACCTTGACTCGGAACGATCAACTTCATAGAAATACAGTGGAAGCAAAGCGCTTCCATGCCGTTGACCGTTGCGGAGTCCTCTCCGCGTTCAGTAGGTGAGCATAAAACTCTCGAACGTATTAAAAAGCACTGTTAAACTCTGGACTTTTCTCATAGTACCATGCTGTACAGTCGGCCAAAAATATGGTCTACCACGCTACGGTTGAACATTTGCACGTCATGGTAACGTAATATACAAGATCGATTTTCCCTTGCAATAATTATGACAGTGAATAAAGACTTCACTCAGTTCAAAAAGTCAACCTTAGCGATATTTAGATCTAACAGAAACTTTTGTCAAAACTGGGGCCTGTTGCATAACAAAGTGCAACTAATATTACAAGCGAAACTCTCACTTCAGTTATATTAACTAGAAAGGGAGTTCCGCTTGTAATATTAGTTGTCCTTTGTTATGCAACAAGCCCCTGGTATACCACTTTTTTGGCCGACCGTAAACTCACGTAGGTACAGGTCGATTCACAAGAGCTGGCACGAATGGGTTGAATGAGCGAATGAAAGTATGTTACCCATTTGAATAGGGAACATGCACATAGACGTTCAGTCAGTCATTTTCCTACAAATATGTCAAAGTGTCATTACTTTCATTCAATCCATTCGTGCTAGCTCTTGTGAATCGACCTAACATCGCTAAAGTTGTAATTTGTAATTTTAGTAGGTAATAAATACCAAGAGAGTCGTGAAACACTTTGCTAAGTTTGTCTATAGGAAAATGATACAAATAAAATGCCAAAATCATGTTGTTAATTTATTTACCAACCTACAAACTAGTCAACGGCTATGTACAGCTTTCATCGATTACAAACTATAGCTCATCGCTACAATCACTCCATAGAGTATAGATATTTGAGGCATTCGTTAACAGCAATTTTGAAAACAAACGAACATTACTCTATGAAGCAAGAATAAAGGAGTAATATTATTTATTGCTATTTATATACGTATCACAGAACTGTAAAGGAAAATTCGCAATAAAATGAAATGATAACAAAATATTTTTTTGGTATCATGTTAATTATAAACCCAAAAATAAACTATTCAAATATGGGACTTGTGAATACCTGTATTTCAGTCAATCTAGAGGAAATATAAAAACTATCATTGGAATATTTTTCTAAAGAAGCAATTAAAGGTCTTATTGCGGAGCATCAAGAGCTATGATCTCCAATTACTTGAATACTCTTGCTACGACACGAAGATCAAATACTAAGCAAAATATTTGAAACAATTCCTAACCTGACCAAAGTCAAATAACACCGTGCTATATATATATAGCACGATTTAATTGATAACCCGAAATGTGCGACATACTTTTTCGACGTGTCAAAACCCGATTCTGCCATAGAATTTGTATGGCAATAACTTTATGACGTTCTATGCAAACTCAATCGACTTTTGCTGAAAGCATATAAAATCTAATTTTGCAGGTCAATGAAAATTAATCTTTCAGTACTAAAATAGTATATTTTTACTAGAGCACGTCTTGGAATTATTGTTTTATGATGTCCTCATTCTCTCATTGTATACAGTACTGTATGCAGGTTATGTGATGCATTACAGTATCAGTATTATTGAAATTGTTGATGATTCACTGCAATAGCCATAACAAATCTTGGCTTAATTTGTTACGGTTTAAAAGTTCAAATGCGATTAAGGCGATCAAGTGTTGCCATACATATTTACTTCCGGCTTCTAATTTGGTTTTTGTTGCGAACTATTCGCTGGTGTTCGTGTCGTCACAGTGTGTATGTTTTTGTGTTTAGTTTTTAAATGGGTCCCACTGAAAAACAGCGTTGTGGCTTGCCACAACATTATGCTGAGTGGGGCCCAATTTATACTATTCGATATTTTTTTTTTTATTTGTAAATTTTCTGTCAAATGTATTTTTTTTTCTGTGTTTGTATCGAATATGTGTAAATAAACATCTCTCTCTCTCTCTCTATACAAATTATCAGGGCGTATACCTATTATTGCTGCAGCACATTCACCCCCTGTTCCACCATCCATTGATCAAATTTATTTGACGGATAAATGTGATGCTCTGTTTGTTTTGTTCGAATAGACGGAGACGGCATCACATTTATCTATCAGTTAAAATTTATCAATGGGTGGCAAAACAGCCCCTATTAGTCCAAAAATACCGGGCGTACATTAACGGGGTGAATCAACATTTTTGTGCCACCCGTTCCTATGGTTACACAAATTTTGTCCCTTGGACAACCTAAGCATTTTGCTATGAAGTGTCACTTGGACAACTGGGGACCGAGTAAACAACACAAAAAGTTGATTCACTCAACTGCACCCATCACACCTAAAGTTCGAGTTTTGAGAAATCTTAAGTGCCGGTAAACTGGGGTTACTTTAGGAAATTTTGGGGCTACTTTGATAGATTTAACCCTTTATAAGGCAGAGGCGATTTAGCGACCACATGGATTGAGTTGGAATTTCAACCTTATTGATTACACTATACGTCACAATTTCCATTGTAATTATTGAAAATACGACTAGTTTTAAAAATATCCTTTGTCAGGTATGTATTCGATAGCTTCTTTTGATTCTGTGGTAATATGCTCCAGTAAATGGGGCCTTATAAAGGGTTAAAATGGGTTATAAAAACGCAAATATTCATAGTTCGATTGAGCAAATGACGTAAAAAGTTAGGCAATTTATCAAGTTAGTTATTTCACTGCCACAGATGGTCTAAAAAAATAACGACACGGCATAAAGACTGTTTTACAAAGTAGCCCCTGCATTTGAAAGTAACCCCAGTTTACGGTAACGAATTAGCAGTGATATCGCTAATGAAATGGTGGAATTTATTACTCTATAAGCTCTTGGTTTCAAGTTTTTGGTGTTTTTCAAATACAGCACTCGCTAATCAAACGTAATTCGTTTTTTGAACCACATTCTCTGAATAACTAAATTTTTCAGCAATACATTTCGTTAAAGACTGAGTTAGGAAAATAAAAATAATGTATTTATTTGAGAGTAGGTAATACCATTGGCTTAAATGACAGACGCGTAAACTGTTTCTGGTTTATTCTAGGTACGATTATATCCTATCTTGAAGACGTAGAAATGATTTTCCACATTTTTTTTTTAATTCTTCTGAAGTATCGCAGCAAGAGATTACTCTATCTAGCAACAAGCCTACGCTTTGCTTCTCTTGGATTGCTTGAGGTCATCAGGTGCTTCGTTGCCTTCATTCGCGCGCGCTTCGCTACTGCCAGGTGCTTCGCTACTGCCCGGTACTTCGCTTCCAGGTGCTTCGCTTGTGTCCCGGAGCGACTTTTTGTCTCTTAAAGCCTCGTTCACTGCATCTACGAGGTTCTGGTATTCTGATACTGATATTTTCCTACCTGTGAAGATTTGACAGGTTATTTTATTAGTTATTTCGATTGAAAAGGACACTAAGCTAATCTAATACCATTTACATTTAAGACCACCACAAACCGGGAGCGCGGGGCGCCGACAGAGCGTGCCCAACGCTCGCTATAAAACTGAATCAAATATACGGTGACACACACGGCAGCGCGGCACGCCGTATTTGATTCAGTGTTATTGACCGCGCTAGGCAAGCTCCGTCGACGCCCCGCGCTCCCGGTTTGTTGTGGCCTTTAGCTAGCAGTCCAAGGAAAAAAATGAGGTCAGTTCAGTTCATGTGTCAGTGTGCGAGGAGAAAATCCACCAATAAAATTACTTTAATACTCAAGGCAGCCGTCCTATTGGTGTTTTTTTAGGGTTCTGTACCTCAAAAGGAAAAACGGAACCCTTATAGGATCACTTTGTTGTCCGTCTGTCTGTCTGTCTGTCAAGACCCTTTTTCTCAGGAACGCGTGGAGGTATCAAGCTGAAATTCATATCAAATACTCGGGTCTACTATCCCTTGGAGCTGTGAAAAAATCAAACTTCTAAGCCAACGCAATCAAAAGATACAGCCGTTTATGCCGCAAATTTCCGACACTCGCAAGGGAATCAAAACCTACAGGGTACTTCCCGTGAACTCAGAATCTTGAAATTTGGTACGAAGCAATGACTTATAGCACAGATAAAGGAAAAATTGCGAAAAGCATACATTTTTAGTTACATCATATAATCCCGACTAACCAATCTAAAATGATCCCACATTGCGTACATTTTACTTGGAAGCAGGGCTCTGCTAACACTGGATTTTATAGTTACAGCCGTTTACCTAAAAATTTGTACGGAAACCTCGGTGCGCGATGCCGACTCGCACTTGGCCGGTTTTTCTCGCACACCGCTTATTACCTTGTGCCATTCGGATGCAACTGCCTAAATATTATACCTACTGAATAAAAATCTTCCATTATGTAAGAAAACATTGATAACTATAATAGAAATAATGACTTTCAATCAACTGATAATAATTACTTACGTTAAAATAATACTTTATCGCTATTTAAAATAATGGACCTTTAATGTTTTCTATTACAGTAGTAAACACCTACAATGAATCAACTGGGTATGTATTACAATACCGAAGTACGAAAGACCGAATGTATTAAAACATCGAATGGGTCAAAAGACCGACACGATTTTTTTCTGAAACCGTTAACTTTTTAAGATTGTTATAAAACAAACCCAACCTAACCTAATGGGTTCTGTATGATGCCGTTTTAATAAATTCTGAAATGTTTACGGTTTCAGAAAAAAATCGTGTCGGTCTTTTGATCCATTCGATGTTTTAATACATTCGGTCTTTCGTACTTCGGTATTGTAATACATACCCGAATCAACTAGTATGATAACTTTTCTTTCTCTGCCTACTATAATCAAAAATGCGACTTACACGGCAGCTATCTAGGAAGATGTCTATTTCTTTACATTGTGCCACCTATAAGAAGCAATCCAATTATCATTTCTACGGTAAACGGATAAATTTATAAAATAAGAAAAAGCTTTGAGAGGCAATTACAGCAGGACAATTTTGCTTTTCCTTGTAATTTCACCAAAATATTTAATTTATTAAAAATTAAGCTCAAATATGGAATATATACATATAGGTCCCCTATAGACACTGTGCGCTTGGCCTATTATGTCCCGCGGGAAGTTTTCCATTTCCCGGAATAAAAAAATAATCAATGTTAGTGTAGTTTCCCTATTCCCACTAAAGTGTCATATGACAATAGAGATCAAAAATGTAAACAAAGAAACTGTCAATGTCAAAGTGACGGCCCAGGGGTAATCAACTTTTCTTTTAACTACTAATGAATTTAAATTACACATTCTATTTAGTAAGCTCTTAACTACTGTTACTTTTTTTTTTGTTATTTCATAACTGAAGGATTTGCGTATTTCATCAATTTATCAGTTTTACTGAACAATTCGCAATAAAATTAAAAATAATATTAACCATGTAATTACGAACCAAATGTTTACAATTTCTGAACATCTTTGTAATTAAAAAAAGATGCGGTCTTCATTTCATTAATTTAAATGTTTACGAATGTTTAAACGGTTTTGTTTTGCTTATAAATTAGTTGTATTAATTTTTACTAAGCGTAATCATCGAGTTTTAAGTTTCCACTGCGTGAGTTTGATTTTACTGCAGTGGCACCACATTCGTTTACCATTCTGATCTCTAATTTCATATTTAACTTTAGTGAAATATTATTTAGATTAAGTTTAGTAGTTCTGGAGATTAATCCAAACAAGGCCGAGACTATAGCATGATGGTGTTAGGGTTGCCAAAAGGATACAAAATGAAACAACAATTTCAATTACGAATTTCGTGTATTCGAAATACTGTTATACAGAATCGTATGACCATCATACTATATCCCTTTGGTTAGCTAATATACCATTGATTACATAAACACTTACAAATATTCAAAATTAATATAAATATTATTTATATTTTGCAGCAATTTTTCGTTTCGCTACTCCTTGTTTCGGAACAATGACTCTGATATTTTATTTTTTTAAATATTACTATGAATTGAAAAAAAATGTACACAAGGAGTCTAAGGGGGTGTTTCACCACCTTACTGTCAAACTACTGGTCACGTAACCAATGAATAAACTAAGTACTGGACAAATCTGTCGGCTAGTTTTTTTTCAGTTTCACCACTCCGGTCCTGTGCAAACTAAGTACCACTTAACTAATCGTGGGTTTAACAAAAAGTCGGAATGGCAACGTCGCATTTCACGACCACGCGTTCCTGTTCGCACACTTTCGTTCAAAAAGTCACTCATTATTAAAGCAAAAGAAATGGTTAACTATATAATTTTTGAATACATCTATTTTTTTTTGCATAAACAAATATGTAACATTATAATTGATCCAAAAACGGTATTTATTTACGATACTTTGTTAACAATAACAAAGAAAAATAAAATCACGTAAAACGAATCGAAAAGTGGCGCCAAACCATTTGACAGATAAACTTTTTTTTTAATGGCGACATACAAGTTCAGGTAGAACAAACGATTGAGCCACTGAAAAAAAGTTTGTTATTAAAAAATATTACGAAATTTTGGATTTATTTTTACATACTAAAAGTGTACCTACATGTTTTCATTCAAATCTTGATATTTAAATTATTTTATGCAATTTCGCATGACCTCTTTCTTTAAAAAATAAAAAATACTTTGATTTATTTTTCTGAAACCGGCTGAAGGGCTCTCCAACCATGGCCACAAAAAAATAAACTAACTTTATGTGACGGATAAAAATGCTAAATGCCTCCTGATCTGATGGTCAAATTAAGAAACAGTTTGTCCGTCACTTAGCGCTAATCGAGACTGGTGAAACAGAAATTTTAATTCCATCTGTCAAATAAGGTTATGATTAAGCTAATCCGAACTTTAAGAAAAGTGGTGAAACAGCCCCTAAAAATCTAGAATATTTCAGTAGGTCGTTGGATTAATTTAACTGTAAATAACTTTCAGGATTTATTAAATTGTAGCCAACAAATGTTTCTACACATTTGATCAATGTTCAAATTATATGTCAAAGGCATGAATTACTTCAGCTTGAATCAAAAGGTACACAGGTACAGTCAAGGATACTGAGTCGCGTCACATCCAAATTCACGATAATTTCTTTGGCAGGTGTATGGAATGTCAACATGACATTTGCGATGAAAAAGGTTCGCTCTGGTACGTGATTCAGATTCCTTGACTGTATGTTCAGTAAAACTAACCAAACCATCTGCTGATACGTTCCGGATTCATTTTCAGACAACTTGCATATCAAAGGCTGCTGTTTAAAAATAATAAAAGAGCATAACATTTATACTAATATCACTAGTTACATGAAGGAATCAATCTTTCACGCATCATACAACTCTGGGTTCTGCTCTCTATTTCTCCTAATAGTATTCTGATAACCTAAAGGTCCTTTGTAAGACCTATCCTCATTCTGTTGCTCTAATTCTTTCTGACGCATATACGCGTCAATTCCAAGACTGTCTTTCGGATCGTTGAATATAGTAAGAGTGCAAATTATGACGGACAATCCGAATCCTACAGCGAACAATACTTTGTTCCTCTGATACGAGTCAACAAGGTTTTCTAGAAACGTCCACGTTTTAGTTTTTTCACGCTGGGTGTCCTCTGAATCACGGTTAGCTTCGTGTATTGAACCTGCCGTTTTACCGCTAGATTTAGACTTTTCTGGAAAACAAATTTGGTCTGATCATACGCGTTTTGAGCTACGGGTCACCTAGGGTGAGCTGCAGCGGTTGCCGATTTTTAGGTTATTTTTGCTTTTTCTTACCATCTCTGTCAAATGATACGCCTAGGATTTGGCCGGGAGTGTCTTCCTCGAGCTCCGCGTAAGCGTAAATAAGCGCCTTTTGCTTATCTGTTAGCGTTTTAGGAACCTAGAAAAAAAAAAACGTTGTGTAAAGTAAGTTAACTCTACTATTTCATCGAATGTTTCTTGTCCGAAGTATAGATAAATCACCGAGAGCGTGGAATTGTATATGTAGCGGTATTGTGACGACCAGATGGCCTAGTAGTTAAAAAACCTAACTACGAAGCTTGAGGTCCCGGGCTCGGATTCCCGGTCGGGGCAGATATTTGTATGAAAAATACGAATGTTTGTTCTCGGGTCTTGGGTGTTTAATAATATGTATTTAAGTATGTATCTATCTATATAAGTAAGTTTATTCGTTACCTAGTACCCATAACACAAGCTTTGCTTAGCTTACTTTGGGACTAGGTCAATTGGTGTGAATTGTCCCGTGATATTTATTATATTTATTTATTATTTATTGTGTATTTATAGGCATTCCACTTTAGTGATAGCGAGACAACTATATAGAGATCTCTCTCTCCAATGCCTATAAACACACCACCAATACATATGCAATTCCACGCTCTCAGTAATTTATCTATAGCTTTAGCCAGAATAAAAAACACCGTTTCAACGCGATAATGCTTAAAATACAAAATACACTGAGAGAATAATAAACGTTTTTTTTATGAAACCGTTTAACTTTTTGTGAAACAACAGAGAGCCGGTGCTAAGTCTAGTTTGATCTAAGATCTTCCGACTTGTCTTTCCTTTGTTTTAATAATCGTGGGATGGTAATGATGTATAACAGAGCGGTCAAAACCTTTGAATATTCACCCTATTGCAAATCTGACTCTTTACTTATAAATTTCAATGGTGTAACCAACCTGTATTTTGATATGGACGTAGTGATCGCCGTAGCCATGTTTACTGACAAGCTTCAT
Source organism: Archips crataeganus (assembly GCA_947859365.1). Classification (NCBI taxonomy): domain Eukaryota; kingdom Metazoa; phylum Arthropoda; class Insecta; order Lepidoptera; family Tortricidae; genus Archips; species Archips crataeganus. The sequence continues at coordinate 11,450,297 of OX402064.1, forward strand.
GCCTTTGCCAGACAGCCTGATGAGTTTGTGCGAGGAAGTGCCTGGCAATATCTGGGAAACAAACAGATTTTCTTTTTAATAACTAAGCGAGCTAGTGCTAGAGCGAGTTATTGGGTTGAATTATCTCTTGTCTCACAATAAACCTGTTTCCAGGTCCCATCTATTTAGATATGCTACTACAAAATTAATCGTGTTATGTTGTTTACCTATGCAGGATTAATTTAAAAGTAAAGCATATTTTAAACAAATTCAATTGATTTTCTACAATATTGTAAGGGGAGCAAGGTCGAATCTTTGTGTAGAATTATGTGGTCGCTATATTCACTATGCCTGGAAAAGGGTTGTCAAAAAATTAATAAGTGAATGGAGACAAATACGTAACCAGAATCATTCCATGAGTTACCAAGACAGGAATCTATGAAATGTTGATCATGAGTTTCTAGTTTGAGGCGATATTTTATTATATGGCTGTCATACCTTTAACCTCCTGAGGCCCACGAAAATATTGGTTCAATGAAATTTAAACTTTATGTCACTATGACTGAGTTCGATGTCACATTAGAATTAGTCCTTTATATAGGACTAACTTTTAATGTGATATCGAACTCACTCAAAAGTGACATAAAGTTTAAAGTTCATTAAAACAAAAATTTAAACTTTATGTCACTATGAGTGAGTTCGATGTCACATTAGAATTAGTCCTTTATATAGGACTAACTTTTAATGTGATATCGAACTCACTCAAAAGTGACATAAAGTTTAAAGTTCATTAAAACAAAAATTTCGTGGGCCTCAGGAGGATAATTCATATTAATCTTTGTACCTGATAGAGTTGATTATATACAAACCTGGAGAGTGTGGTCTTCATACAAGCCTTGTATCCTGACAGTGCCTCCCAGCAAAGCTTGGGACACTGATATCTGAAACAAACAACAAACAACACCTGTCATAGGATGCTATGTGAACAAAACCAAATTTGGATTCAGTCACATGTCAAGTAAACATTGCTATCATCATCATCCCAGCCTACATACATCCCACTGCAGGGCTTGGGCCATAGTTCCCACGCGGGCCCAATGCGGATTGGGAACTTCACACACACCATTGAATTTCTTCGCAGGTGTATGTAGGTTTCCTCACGATGTTTTCCTTCACCGTAAAGCTCATGGTAAATTTCAAATGTAATTTCACACATAAATTCCGAAAAACTCAGAGGTGTGAGCCGGGATTTGAACCCACGACCCTCTGCTTAAGAGGCCATAGGCCAAACCACTAGGCCACCACGACTCCACACTCTGTAACATGGCTATGGTTACACAAATTTTGTCTCCTGGACAACCTAAGAATTTTTCTATGAAACAGTATGAACAGTATGAACATGTCTCACAACGCAAAATGAGTACACCCGCGAAACCAACACTGGCTAATGCCGCGTATCTGACAAGAGGCAAATTTTACAAGACAGCATTCAAATTAAAATATCCATATCTTTTTTAGGGTTCCGTAGTCAAATTGGAACCCTTATAGTTTCGCCATGTCTGTCCGTCTGTCTGTCTGTCTGTCTGTCTGTCCGCGGCTAAGCTCAGAGACTGTTAGTACTAGAAAGCTGTAATTTGGCATGAATATATATATCAGTCATGCCGACAAAGTGGTTAAATAAAAAAAACTAAAAAAATTTTTTTTAGGGTACCTCCCGTAGACGTAAAGTGGGGGTGATTTTTTTTTCTCGACTAACCCTATAGTGTAGGGTATCATTGGATAGGTATTTGAAAATAAATAAGGGTTTGCTAAAACCATTTTTTGATAAAGTGAATTTTTTCGGAGATATTCACTCCGAAAGTTCAAAATATTGTGTCCCCCCCCTCTAACTTTTGAACCGCACGTCTAAAAAATATGAAAAAAATCACGTAAGTTAGACTTAATAAAAACTTTCTAGGAAAATTATTTTCAACTTAATCAGTTGAGCAGTTTTTAAGTTTTTGTAAAAAAATATTTCTAAACTACGATTGTAAATTAAAACCACCAATGCAAACATTTTTTTTCTTTAAGTATCTATAAGATCACGATAACAGTACCTCCTTTCAAATAAAAAAAAAATAATTGAAATCGGTTCATATAATAAAGAATTACGTCTGAAAAACCATCAACATACATACTAGGTCATAAGTAGATTAGTTACCCAATTCGCCGATAGATGGCGCTGTACCACCAACGTTGAATTCTACATCGCGCTGTTAAGATTTTCCTGAGTTAATGGGGTCGGGATGGATATGCTTTGTGTTAGGTCAAGTAAATCACTCTCTCGATTTCATAGGTGGTCCTTGGTTTTTGTCTTTGAGTTGTATTACGTTCGTTCGTGGGTTGGGTAGTTAATGTTGTTGTGTGTGTTTAAATTAACTAAAACAATTTGTGTTGTGGGGTAACATTTAGTCGGTTTAAATTAATTTGCGTTCAGTTTCGTATTTTGCATGTTGACGGTACTCAATCAAAAATTTTGACGCGCACCAACTAGCTTGACTGATCCGACTGGCGATGCGACCGACACTGAGCGCTGCCGCTCCCGAGCTTACGCACACAGAGACAATGTGCTTGTGTATCTTCACATACAAGTATGGCTTACCCGCTTTTGTGAGATAAAACATCTGTACCTACCTAACCTACCTATCTAACTAAAAAAGACGTATTTTAAGTCCGCCTATTGTGACGCTCGGGAACTACGGAACCCTACACTGAGCATGGCCCGACATGCTCTTGACAGGTTTTTATTTTTCAGATAAGCATATTATTTATTTACTTCACATTATTAAGACAAAGCATGCAAAACATACGGCAGAAAAACAAATGTCCAAAATAAACAATAAATTTCACCAAATTAAATTAAACTACTAAATTTAACCTATGACAAGCACTTAAACATGAAAATTATTTTATAGTTTACATTAGTCTGTTACGAAATACAATATGATATTAAAAAATGTCGAAACCCTGAATTTCCCCTGCCCGGGGCAGCGTCCCAAGCATGCTTGCGGCATTCCCTCGCTGTATGGCTATGCTCAGCCTCTGGGCGAAAAAAGACCCGGCCCTGAGGTCGCCAGAGACGCTAACTAGTATCCGACACCTCGCGAACAAATTTCCATCCATATCTTTGTGTTTATACATGCCTACAGCTGCGAAATCTCAAACTTGCTAATTTTGTAGGTTACGCGACATTGCAGTATCATCGACGATATCAAAGTTTTATAGGGGGGTATATTTCAAACTAAATACAAACTGAAACATAGATGCACAGAAAAAACCCCAGAAAAAAGACCAATGCTGGGAATCGAACCCAGGTCCTCAGCGTTCCGTGCTGCGTGCTTACCCCTACACCATCACTGGTCTAGAAGTTAGCGACGAATCTTTCCCATACATCGTATACTTCAGTCTGTTATAATCACATTTAGGCAGTGATAAAGCGCATCTATGTTATGCCCTCTACCGAGAGACTTCAACACTCCTTCGGAGCTATATATATATATATATATATATATATACTATTGTGATGTTGTTTATGACGGCTGCATTGTTGGTCGTTCCAAGAGGCTTTTACAGCGAGTGCAAAACGCATGCGCTCGCTTTTGTTTCCGTGTCCCTCCCCGGTCCCACATCACTCCGTACCTGAACGCCGCTAACATGCTGAACATGCCTCACCACTCGCCACTTTGCTGTTCGGTGTGAGACCATTGTACAGGACACCATTGTACCTCTTCAATAAAATTGTTTGGTCGAAGAGTGAGCGCAGGAGTGCTATGGTTCCAGGGCCGGCCCGTCCATATAGGCGAACTAGGCGACGGCCTAGGGCGCCAGTATTAGGGGGGCGCCAATCAGAGACATCGAAATTCAAAAATAACAAAGGCCACCACTAAACCGAAGCGCAGGGCGGGCGCCGTCGGAGCAGGCCCAACGCGTTGTATATCACTAAATCCTATATGCCGGCAGCGCGGCGCAGCGTATATTATTCAGTCAGTACAACGCACTGTACTGTTGTGGTAGCCTTAAGTACAATTTTCTTAATGTTCAACTTGAATACTCCCTATTTTAACAAAAGTAATAAAACTAAATAGATGTGTTTTGCGAATTTAAACCTGCTCTAATTTTTCTTTTAAAAATTACAGACTGTTTGAAGGTAAATATACAGGGAGTCTCGTAAGTAGTACGACAAACTAAAAGGGGAAATGGGTGGACAGGTCATCTACCAAATATAAAAATTGCAGTAAAGGCCACCACAAACCGGGATCGTGGGGCGCCGACGGAGCGTGCCCAGCGCACTATATAACACTAAATCAAATACACGGTGACACACACCGGCAGCGCGGCACACCATATTTGATTCAGTGTTATTGACCGCGCTGGGCACGCTCCGTCGGCGCCCTACGCTCCAGGTTTGTTGTGGCCTTAAGTTTGCAGCCATCTCATAGTTTGAAAATTGCAGAGTAATCATTTTTTTTCCATTTTGAATAACTGTCGTTAATCCGCGTGCTCTGGCTAAATTCAGGAGCTGTGCAAAATGAAATAAACAACTTAAAATCTCCATTTCACATGTTTTATTTGAAAAAAAAAAATTAATTAGTCTTCAAATATTAATTTTTAAATGATATCTAGGTAGCAAACTTAAAAAAGTCTCGTTCAACTCTTGATTTAAAAAAATACTGGCTACAAAGATTTCAAAACACCGCCAAATTGAAATTCGAAATTTGAAAATAATTTTGCTCATCATTTTGTTTATTGGGATTTGATAAAATGGGGTTCAAATGTCAACGAGTTTTTTTTTAATAAAACACGCTAAATTAAGATTTTTAATTTATTTTTGTATGTATATTATGCAAATGCATAGCTTCTGAAATTAACCAGAGTGAATTCTGATCCAGTTCACACCTTAACCTAGACAGGGTACTGACTAATCGCGTTTTGTATAGTACTTAAAGCTTTATGCTGATTTTTTCTCGTAAATGTTTTTTGTTACGATATTTATCATTTTTGAATTTTCATTGAATGGATATGTTTTAAGATAGTAAGGTGAACACTGGTCATGTATTTTTTTTTTCACTGTGATAGATAGCTCAAATCTTGACCAAAGTTCAGAAGAAGAGGCAAAATTTAAATTTAAATAAAAAAATACCAAAAACTTCAACAAAAAAAACATTAAAAAATTAATGTTTTTTTTTATCTGTTAACACAACTATTTTACATTATTTTACAATTAAAATTAATTTACAAAATATTTAATTTCAAATACCACAACTCAAAATCTTATTGCGGATACATTTTTCTCAAAATTCCAAAAAAACCGGCCAAGTGCGAGTCGGATTCGCGCACCGAGGTCTCCGTACAAATTTCTAAGTAGGTATGTCAAAATATCCGCCGTAAACAGCCGTAAGTATAATAATCCAATGTTAGCAGAACCCTTTTTCTAAGTAAAATGTACGCAGTGAGATCATTTTACATTGGTTATTCAAGAATAATAAGAAGATAACTACCTATCTTTTTATTATTTGTTGTTGTACCGGCCACAGTACTTTAACCGGTGAAAATTTCAAGTGTCTAGTTAACGCCATTATAAAAACGCAGAAAAACACGTTTCTTGTCCCCTTTAATTTTTAACTTTATTTTATTTTTGTATTTGTTGTTATAGCGGCAACAGAAGTACATCATCTGTGAAAATTTCAACTATCTAGCTATCACGGTTCATGAGTTACAGCCTGGTGACAGACAGACAGACGGACGGACAGACAGACAGACGGGCAGTGAATTCTTAGTAATAGGGTCCCGTTTTTAGGGTTCCGTAGTCAACTATTTTAGGTTAGGAACCCTAATAATCGAAATTTCTCGATAACGGTGAGACTTTTACTTAGGTCATGTTTTTATATTTGGTAGATGATCTGCCCACCTATCTCCCATTTAAGTTTGTCGTACTACTTACGGGACACCCCGTATAGAACATATTGTTTTCTGTCGTCACGAATTCTCTTTTAAAAGGGCGCCGTTTCAGTTTTTGCCTAGGGCGCCAGGAATGCTCGGGCCGGCCCTGTATGGTTCTTGTGCCTAAACACCAGACCGCGGCATTCCGTGGAAGTTTTAAGTTCGCGGCGTCTAAGTGCTGGAATGATATTCCTCCCCCTATCCAAGGAGCGTCAAGTAAGTACACTTTCAAGCGCAAGCTGAAGGATCACTTCTTAACGCTCCAAAAATCCTATACGTAAAAACCAGCACCCACACCATATATATACCAGCCTGTTGTTTTTAAACATATCTTCTTCGTTTTCTTTTTCATTATTTTAATTTATTTATTTACTTACTAACTTGTTATGCTACTCTATAATAAATCTATACTATTTATCAATTCTTTATCATTTTATTAATTTATTTCCATATAGGTAAGTGGTTCATTATAGTATATTTGTGTATTGTTCCGTGAGTCACAGACGGTTCTGACAGAAAATCAGCGCTGCAGGCGTCTAACGCCTCAGCATAATGCTGAGTCAGCGACCGTTTCACTTTTGCGGGGACACACATGCAGAGCTGTGTATGTACATGTTTATTACTTCATTGTTTGTTATCTTTGCTTTTTTTTTTGTGTGAAGTTGTGTGTACTTTCTTGTATATATGTCTTGTAAAAGTGAATAAATGTCTTCTTTCTTTCTTTCTTTCTATATAAAAAAATATTGTAACTCAACTACAGCAAATAAAATTACTCTAGAACCTTGAAACTCACCATACAATCAGTATGCACATCGGGCCCGTCTCTGCGGAAGTATTCAGAACGCTCCACTTTGAAAGTGACGAAGATCTCAGAGTTTCCGACAGACATGCGTACTGTCTGACCGTCCTCCACTCCTGCTGGAACAGGCACAGTCACCTTCTTGCGTTGCACCTATAAATAAAACAAAGTATATAATGGCACCTATGATCATTCAACCTTTTGCACGCCAGCAACATCTAATTTGGTCCCATTTTTAGAAGAAAAAGTATCACCCCTAAAGAAATTTTATTAAGTTGGGTTGTGTTAAACGTCATACGTTTTTAGTTTGATTCCGACTGAACTCCAGACTATCAAAGTCAAACCAGCAATTATGAATGTCGAGGAAAAACCTGTTAAGAAGAACCCAGCAAGAAATTCAACAAGGTATATTTTTTTCCATACTAATATTATAAATGCGAAAGTGTGTCTGTCTGTCTGTCCGTTTGTCTGTCTGTTACCTCTTCAAGCTCAAACCGCTCAACCAATTTAGATAAAATTTGGTACGGATATAGTTTGAGACCCTGGGAAGGACATAGGATAGTTTTTATCACGGATAATTGGATAGTTCCCGCGGGATAGAAATAAAAGAATTCTTCGCAATGGAGTCTCGGACAAAACTAGTGCTATCTAATTGCATCTAAGGTATTTAACATAATAAATAACTATTCTTTTTCTTTCTTATTCACATTAATAATAAATAATCAGAGTTCTGAGAAAGCAAAACTTTGGTTGAATGAAGGTAATTAAGAACTTACGGACTGTCCCTTCCCTTCACACTCAACGCAGGGGAATTTGATCAGCATTCGGGTTCCGTGACAGTGCCGACATGTTGAACGCATGACGAAAGGTCCTAAAATAAAAAAGGAATTGTTAAATATGTTGGGGGACCATATGACAATATTATCAATTGGATGTATTCTACGCTTATAATCTCCTAATCCTCATGGTTATAAACGGATCAATTGCAATCCTAATGAGATATTGATCGTAATTAATTTGTTACATGCACTAAAATTACACTCATACCAAAAATATACTATTAAATAAATTAACTTTAATAGTGAGTTGTTCTAGCTTTATAGTCAATAGGGATGGTGATGCCACCAATCAACTAACATACTTTTTATGAGCTGACAAAACATGATTCTCCAATAGATTTTGCATGGCAATTGCTAGTTGTGACGTCACTTATATGCTAACTCAATTGACGAACTATTTGTTAAGATAAAAATCTAACTTTGCAGTTAATTGAAAATTAAATAAATTATTTTTTTATGATGTTATCATCCTTATGTTTTTTTTAACACCTTTTTAGCTAAGTGTCACTAAACAAATCTTTCAAGTCTACTTTTACCCACTTCCAATGGTCCGTTGACATGAAATTTGTGACTTGTGTATACGAATGCAATATTGTGTACCGTCAATAAAAAAGGTGTATTCAAAATGAAAAAAAAACACAAAAACTTTTACCTCCGGCCGCGTCATCAAGGGAATACTCGTCTGCCTGCTTTTCAGTTAATACTTGCGAACGATATGTCGTAGTATCTATTCAATAAGTAATGTCAATACTAGAGCCAAGCAACTTATCCCACTAATATTATAAACGTGAAAGTTTGTATGGATGGATGTGTGGATGTTTGTTACTCTTTCACGCTAAAATGGTTCAATGGATTCTGATGTAATTTGGCACAAAGTTTATAACCTGCATTAACATATAAGTAGGATACTTTTTATCCCGGAAAATTGCGTAATTCCCGTAGGTTAGTGATGAACAAATTCTTCGCAGACAGACTCGCGGGCAACAGGAATTAAGATGTTAATTCACTAAATAAAACTGAATGTGTTTTAATTTGTTCATGGAGCATTAACAGATATAAAATCAGAGTTTTATATGAATAGTGACAATGATATACATACCTACATAATGATAACAATCTACTGAACCCCAAAATAAGACAAATAATCATTTGTGGTTTATTTTTACTCTTATCTCAAATTGTCTAGACAACGAATTGGATTGTTATGCTACTCATATGCAGATATTGAGGGGCATAGTTTTGTCTTGAAAGTCGTCAACCTACTCTAACCATAGAAAGAAGAAGACATGCCCTAAGAGCAATTTTGTTACAAAACCTCTGGCGCCACTTTTAAAGATGTGTGCATTTCAACAACATGCAAACTTTTGTAAATATTAGGCTCGCGCACACATCAATCGTGAAGTCTATCTACTATCGTTCTATTGCTCTGATTGGGCCGCACACTATGTAAAACATTTGTAGCAATAACACTACTAGACTGATACAACAGCGGCCATGATGCAAAAGGGGGGTGACATTAGTAACACGCCGCGAAGGGCCGTGCGGGCGGCAGTACCATGTACTTTCACGCAGCAATGAAATCGCTAGAATTGAATACATTGCGCTGTCATTAAATGTAACATTATGTGGTTGCTGTACTGAACCGTCAATGTATTGTATGACAGGTGTAAAAACGTCACTACCAAGTTTGGTAACTCGTTTTATTCATAAAATTATTTAGGTTTACTGGCTTATAAGCAAAATACCAATAAAATTTTAATACTGATATATGGGAAGTGACTCCATTGTTCTTGTAGTTTCTGTTCTCACTACTGTTTTTACACGTAATAATGACAAAACAACACGGCATTTTGCAAAAATGTCGAAGAACATTACCGAAGTACGTCTGAATAGCGACTAAACTACGGCGCTGCTTGCTTCGCGAGCGATGTTCCCTTCTGTGCATGTCGCGGTGACACGCGCCGTGCGCCGTCACATATCTATTCCTTTTTATGATCTGAGTCAACCTATAAGCTTACTGGCACACACTGAGATGTCAGTTATCATTTGATTGTATATTACGTTGACTTATAATTAATGAAATGACTTTAAATATTTCGGTTCATTGGCATTGCCAAGTGCAATGTTTTGTGGTTCATCTGTTCATCATCATCCCAGCCTATATACGCCCCACTGCAGGGCACAGGCCTCCTTTCAGAATGAGAGAAGTTGGGTTGCAGTGGGTTTGTGGTTATAGAGACAATATCCTCTGCATGGTTTTGTTTTACAACAACAGAGAACAGAGATGCATTAAAACTGCATTTACCATTTCAATCTACCTTTGTTAAAAGAATTGACAGATATTGTAAATGTGATGTCTCAAGTGTATTAGAAAATATGGCCTTCAGTTTTTTCAAAGCTTTTATAAACCTTACCTCTAGAAAACGTCTCCATCCCTGTACCGTTGCAGTATGTGCACCTTATGGACTTTGTGCCTGGTTCACAACGGGAGCCCTGGCATTTTGGGCATGTATCTACAATGTTAATGTTGACATCCTTGTTGACACCTCGTGCTGCTTCCGTGAAACGCAGGTTGACTATTATCTGGAATAAGTAGGAATATAATAATTTATAAGCAATTAGTTATAATTTAGTTTGTTGAAAAAAATGTGTCTATATCATAAAATTTTATAAAAAAAATAATAAAGTAACAAAAATAAGCAAACCATAATTGTGCTTTTCTAATAAACTAGTAACTAGGGAAGAAGAAATAAGGTTTAGTCAATCATTTCAACTATGGAATAAGAAATGCAATGCAATCTGCCTTTTAGATCACTACTCTGCTGCCACTAGATCAAAAGGCACAACTGCAAACTTGCTACAAAACAAGTTGACTTATCCGCAGACTTAATACACAAAAAAAAATATCCGTAACACCCTGTTCCAAAAATAAACAAAAAAATAAGTTTACATAAGAAGTGCAAAGTTATGCCTTTTTTGTTTGGAACAGGTTTTCAGCTGTGCATTTTAATTCAAATGGAGACAGACTCTGTACCCATGTATAATAAAAAACATTTACAATAATTAAAGAACTAATTCTAACACTTACTTCTTGAGAGGCACCAAAACCAAACTGGCTCTCGGCAAAGTCACTAAATGCTTCGCTTTTAAAACCAGCATCTCCAAATATTTTCCTGAACAGTTCCTCGGGATCTATGGTGGCCTTGTATTGCCACTGGTGCGTGAACCCGTCGGCACCACCTGGTCCCCCACCCATACCCATTTGATCAGAGGTTGTGCCAAATGTATCATATTGTTTACGCTTGTTATCATCAGAGAGAATCTAAAACAAAAACAACAATTTAAGATATGAAAATTAAAAGTAACTATCCTAAATGAATTTATTATTTTCCTAAAGGAAAAAGAGACACAGGTAATGAAAAAATAAATATACATTAACATTGATGAGTTGAGTAGCACTGTTTTTTTTTATGAGCTTTAATGTAATTTGCCGTGTTAATGTACCAGACGTTAATGTTTAGACAACCAGATGGCCTAGTGGTTAGAGAACCTGACTATGAAGCTTGAGGTCCCGGGTTTGATTCCCGTGTCGGGGCAGATATTTGTATGAAAAATACAAATGTTTGTTCTTGGATCTTGGGTGTTTAATATGTATTTAAGTATGTATCTATCTATATAAGTATGTTTATCCGTTGCCTAGTACCCATAACACAAGCTTTCCTAGCTTACTTTGGGACTGGGTCAATTGGTGTGAATTGTCCCGTGATATTTATTTATTTATTTATTTAATGTGTGGGTCAAATCTTGGAAGTCATATTTAATTTAACCCTTAATAAAGTAGAGGGGATTTAGAGACCACATAAATTCAACTTTATTGTCTTAGTCATAAGTTACAATACCCATTGTAATTATTAAAAATACTACTAGCTTTAACACATTCAGTGCCGGGAACGCCACAGGGGAGTTCTCCGTTCGTAGGCAGTTTTCGCTACAAAGCGGAAAAACGCTGCTATGGGCTACGAGCGTAGCGCGTAGCAATACGTGGCAGCGAATGTGTTAAAAATGTCCTTTGTCAGGTATGTATTCAATAGCTACTTTTGATTCTGAGGTAGGTAGTATGCTTCACTAAATGTGGCCTTATTAAGGGTTAACCCACTTCCAGCATCCAGTATGACTAAAAATTTGGTATACTTATGTCACTTAGATTACAATGCAATTACAGTTAGCATAAAAGCTTTTAAATACAATACATAGTATGTACAATAATTTATGCATTTGCAGAGGTTATTATGTGTAAATTGTCTTGTTTTAACATATAATATGAACTGATAGTTTTTACCTCATAAGCTTCGGAAACTTCTTGAAACTTCTTAGACGCTTCAGGGTCGGATTTGTTCGCGTCTGGGTGGTATTTTTTCGCTAACTGGTAGTATGCTTTCTTAACATCCTTGGCAGACGCGTTTTTAGAGATACCCAGAACCTTGTAGTAGTCCACGCGTGCGTTCAAACAGTTCGACGTATGGATATACCGATGACCAGAAGATCCAGTGTTATCTGACAGAATTAGAGGTTATGTATCATCAGTGTAAGCAACACAAAATGTAGTCAATAGTTAACCATTTAATGTCCAAATTACGCATCGGTCTCAAAGGAAAAATGTATGAGAAGTAATAAATAAAATAAATAAAAGCCGGTGATGTAATAAAAGCATGTCAAACTTACAATTGAATTTGTTGTGGGCTAATGATGCAATAGCGATCGCGGGCCCTCCAAGGAAATTTTGACATTTATTACATTTATGAAGAAACCGACATGGAGTCTTCGTTATATTGTTACTGAACACCGCACTAAAGTTTTTCGGGGTCAAAAACCCGATGATACTCCGGGTGGGAGCCATTTTGAAAGAAATAGGTCAAAAACGTCAAATGTCAAAAATAATTTTCGTATGTTGGTGCACTGAAAGTACTGCGTGAACACTGGCCCTATGGCCCTATACTACGAAGCGCGAAATTCGAACTTCGTTTCATGCCATTCCGCTCACGCTAATGGTATTTATTACGAGAGTGAGAGGGACCGCACGATCCGAACTTCGAATTTCGAATTTCAGAGTAGCCCCCCTGGTGGTCCATTCCATGGGTGGTCCTCACAGAAGTGTTTTTTTAGATGTTTAAGCCTTCCACAGGCCGCAAGGTGGGGCATGCCCAGCGCGTTGTTAAACACTGATTCATATATACGATGACACACACCAGCAGTGCGGCATAGTATATATGATTCAGTGTTATACAGTGCGTTGAGCAAGCTCGTTGGCGTCACGTCTGTGACGTCTGTGGAAGGCTTAAATACACTTATTTTTTTCATTTTTTGTTTCAAAATTATATCCACCAGTTTATTAAGATTTTACTTGGATTTTACCATAGGATTTTACAAAGTCTATTGTTTATTTCATGGTCATGTAGATTTGTGTAGATTCGATTCAATCCGCGCTGTCATCGTTCATTCAACATCACCCTTTACAATACAATACAATACAATGACTCTTTATTGTACACCAGAAATAGTAAGCAATACAGAAAACCGGTACACAGAGAGAAAGTTACAAGGTAAGCAATAGGCGGCCTTATCGCTTAAGAGCGATCTCTTCCAGGCAACCCTTTAACAGAAAGAAGGAAGGACTAGTTCTTATTAAGGACTAGTTCCTTTATTTTGTTTTCTAGAATTTTTGTACCGAATATCGGGAAAATATCCTAAACACTTGCGAATTGTCTTTTTATATAGTCACTAGCTTTTGACCGCGGCTTCGCTCGCGTGTACCATGAGTATTCCAAAAAATCAAGATATCAAGCAAGTAAGCATACAGGCAAGCAAGCAAGCAGGTCCACAATTGACCGAGAAATCGGTGAACATACCTACATAAAAAATACATAAAGTGGAATGCATAACCTCCTCCTTTTTTAGAAGTCGGTTAAAGGCCCTTTGTGGCCTACTTACAGTATAAACTTATGAATTTTGAAATTTTAGCTTTCTACAACCAGTAAAACGCAAAATCCCTTTTTTTCCCGCTCCCGTAAGAATTTCGGGAAATGTTGTCTTAACGGTCCCCTACACTCCCCAAGGAACCCACTTGCCAAATTTCAGCTTTCTACGACCAGTAAAACGAAAAATCCCGTTTTTTCCCGTTCCCATGGGAATTTCAGAAAGTCCTCTCTCAATGCTCCTCTACACTCTCCAAGCAACCTACATGTCGAATTTCAGCTTTCTACGACCAGTAAAACGAAAAATCCTGTTTTTTCCCGTTCCCGTGAGAATTTTGGAAAGTCCTCTCTGAATCTAGCTTTACACTCCCCAAGCAACCTACATGCCGAATTTCAGCTTTCTACGACCAGTTAAAACGAAAAATCCCGTTTTTTCCTTATCCCGTGGGAATTTCCGAAAATCCTTACAACTGTTTTTTACTATTATAATTACCTACTTCTATGCCAAATTTGAAGTCTAGTAATTATAGTTCATAGGATCCCGTTGAACTGAATATATAAATTCCGTTTTTACCTTATCCCGTGGGAATTTTCAAAAATCCTGAAATTAATGTTTTAACTAATGTAATACCTACTTGTGTATCAAATTTGAAGAGTCTAGTTATTATAGTTACTGAGATAGGGTCACTCGGAATCGAATATATAAATCCCGTTTTTTCCCGTTCCCGTGGGAATTCCCAAAAATCCTTCCTTAGTGGATTCCTACATTGTATAAGGTATCTATGTACAAAATTTCAAATCTCTAGGTCCAGTGGTTTGGGCTGTGCGTTGATATATCAACAGTCATTAGTTTATTTACACATTTCAACCCCATCGCACCCCATTCAGGGAGATGGTATTTTACGTCTGCCACGTCGGATTTTAAAACCGTACTTCATAACCAGCGACCCGATAAACCATAGAAACAACACCCATGTTGATGTTCAGACTTTGTTACCCCTTTCCCCCCTTTTAGGGGTTGAATTCTCAAAAAACCTGAAACACGTGTTTACTCATTTATCATTAGTACTTTTGTGAAGTTTCGATTAAAATAGTCGAACTAATCTTGTTTCCCCATACAAACTTCGGACCCCCGTTTCACCCCCTTAGGGAGTGAATTTTGAAAAATCCTTTCTTAGTGCACCCCTAGACCTTATGAGGAACCTACATGCCAAATTTTGAATCTCTAGGCCCAGTGGTTTGGGCTGTGCATTGATATGTCAGTCAGTCAGTTTCTTCTTTTATATATTAAGATATTTAAAAAATATATTTATACTGACTAAGCGACTTAAGTTAACGCCGAAGAAGTCAAAAAAGAAAAGCACAAACTTTTCATTTTATCATATCACCCAAAGTTACCTAACTAGAGTCGCACCAAAAGCACCAATCGATAATTTACTACTGTCATCAATATTTAATCTTACTGACAACACTGTATTCCTGGGCAACGGTAGGCAAGGATGATATATAAACAAAAAATGAGCTTAAAATGCCAATTATTGTATTCAATATTAAGATAAAAGCTTATTTTCGTGTGTAATTGTTACTGTGCAGTGTGTATCAAAATATTAGATACAAAATCAGTGCGCAAATATGGCTTCAATAAGTGTTCGCGATCAGAAGATCGAACAGCAAGTAAGTGTTCATTATTTAAATATTTTACACTGAAAACTTAAAATTTCAAAGGGTTTAGCAACATTGAAGACTCGCATTGAGTTTTAATTAATTTGTGAATTTTTTAAGCGTCAAATAATGGAGCAAAAGATGAAACAGAAAAGGCAGAATTCTGGAATGGTTCAAGCCAACGACTTGAGAGTCGGCTCCGCAAAACGTCCTATTTCTGGAAGTCGTTCCCGAGAACTCCACGGTAAGAACCCTTGTTTATGAATGTCTTGTCTGAATGATAAATGTTTTCATTTAACCATGCATGATTGTGATTGATTTTCCTCATTTATTTCGTTATGCGCATTGTATTTTTGTTTAACAACAGGCTATGATGGCCCGATGCAATTCCTTATGTCGCCAGTGAATCCAGACCAAGTTATACCCCTCCAAACTAATAGAATATCAACTTATGATGGTGAGTAGCGCTTGCTGGTGTAGGTACT
Source organism: Archips crataeganus (assembly GCA_947859365.1). Taxonomy (NCBI): domain Eukaryota; kingdom Metazoa; phylum Arthropoda; class Insecta; order Lepidoptera; family Tortricidae; genus Archips; species Archips crataeganus. The sequence continues at coordinate 11,466,012 of OX402064.1, forward strand.
TATTATTCATTATTTTTGCATGATCTATGTCTGGTATTTACTATTAACTTAAGTTATTGACAATGAAGACTGATGAAGCTTGTCCCATGTGCGTCTGATGAACCCTGGGCCATGAATCTAGTTTGTTGGGAAACCTTTTTAACCCTTTACCTACGGGCATAATTAGAATAAATATGAATTATCTACTCAATTCCAGTGACAGAAAGTCTATTTTGTACGAATCATACTGTCAACTATAGTTGACACCCGTAGATAAAGGGTTAAATGATTTTATTTGTGCTGAATAAATGTATTTTTAGTGTATGAAAGGGGAGGTGAAAGTCTCTAAAGCTATTTGATGTGGCTTAGAAACAGTTAACAAGTTACAATCCACTCCGAAATCAGACACCTAAGATAGGGTACCTCATTTACTTTCTCTCCATTGGGCTTTTGGTTGGTTTAGTCAACCACTGTCAGACTTATTGTGAAAGTATAAGGATTACGGATTACTCACGTCTTAAAACGAGTTTAACTATACATGTTTTGGAATAATCCGTAGCCCTTCTTTTAGCTGAAACATGTTGAGTTAAACTCATTTTAAGATGTGAGTAATCCATATACTTTCACTATGATTGAGTCTCATGGTAGTTTCATGTTTAAAGGATTTACCACACTGGACTGGCCGCACAGTCAGATCGCATATCTAGGTATTCAAAATATGTATATAGAGACCGACAATGTTGTTCATACATAATGCGGGCTGCATTCAATTTGACCTGACCACAGACAGCATAACACATCCAGTGTAGCAAATCCTTAAAGGCACTGTCAGACTGCCTGATCTTCTTTTAAATTGTCTAGACAACTGAACTGTATTATTTTACTCAATGTTCCATAACTGCAAGCTATTTACAAATTGCCAAAACAGAGTAAGTATATACTTGTTACACCCTTAACACACAAATCAATGGTGTACTGGGAATAAAATTTCCACAACAAATGAACATGATGTGAGGCAATAAGCATGAGTCTAAAATTTAATTAGTAGTAATTATCTCAGGGGAATTTCATTCTCAATTTTTCTCATAACTCGGCCACCTGTTGAATGTTCAAACATCAAATTCTTAGATACTTATTCTGTGCGTTGAGGCTACTTAAAAGACAACACGGTATTTGTGTCTGCTACATTTGATGCTGATTGTACTCTGAGCCTAAATTGATAAAATTGCCTTTGCAAGGAGTATTGACTAAATATATATATCTTTTGAACCCACTAAGCTCTGTTTGTAGTGGTTGTTATAGAAACAGCCCACTTGATTGTTGACCTAACTGACTCATACTTTATGAGTCAATCAATTTGTTTAATGAGAAAATGGTTGGTGTGACACTTAAACTTTGAAATGAATCAATTTATGACTTATATTGGTCATTGTATTGATTTTTCATGATCTGAAAGGAATGTCTTAGTGGTACAATTTATGACTATGTGTGTGCTATGTGAGTATACTCAGAGCAAAACAAGCTTTGACCTTTTTGATTGACCCTTTGTAATCTTTTCACAGTAAAAGTCATAGTGACATTGCATGGCTCCATCATCATCATCATCTCAGCCAAAAGACGTCCACTGCTGAACATAGGCCTCCCCCAAGGCTCGCCAAACAGATTGGTCCCGTGCCATCTGCATCCAACGCTACACTTAACACTTAACGCTGCGCTTAACGCTGGTTACTGGTTGCATTGCTTACCGAGAGAATTTATTGTAAAATTTCCTGTAAGAAGTTTGATAGCTTTTTGAAATTAAATATTAGTGATTAAGTATTTTTCAGCTTCCATTGTGATTCTCCTGGATTACATTATTTTAGTTATGAGGGCAAAACACTGAATTATACAAAACAATACAGAACCAGGAATCATGTTGTAATTAAGGAAGTAGGATAGTTGGCAACCACTGTACACATTTATTATTAAATTCTCTATTTTAACCAAATACTTGTGGACCGCTTGTGACCGCTCGTAGAACTGATGGCCGATGGGGCAAAACGGTTCTCGAATGGCGTCCACGAACAGGAAGACGCAGTGTAGGTAGGCCTCCAACAAGATGGAGCGACGACCTGGTTAAGGTTGCGGGATCGCGTTGGATGCAGATGGCACGGGACCGATATGTTTAGCGAGAATGGGGGAGGCCTATGTTCAGCAGTGGACGTCTTTTGGCTTAAATGATGATGATGATGATGACTTGTGGACTATTGATGACGACTGACTGATTGTCTCATCAACGCCCACCCCAAACTTTTGGGCCTGGTAAGCTGAAGTTTTGCTTGGAGGTGTCTTTATGATCTGAATGAGGAATAATGAGTGATTGTCACGAAATTACCACGGGATAAGGAGTTATACAACGGAAGCGGAGTCACGGGCGTGCTAGCTCTTATACTCGTTAATTAAGATATTTCATACCAATATTAATGAAATAATAATAAATAATAAATACTCGTGTACACGGTGTACTTGTTCATTAATATGGACCTCCGCAAAGTAACGCCTAATTCAATAAATAAATACTCGCTCAGTCTATACACCGTGAAATTTAAGTGGTTGTTTAACCGAAACGAGGTGATTTAGTATCGATTGTACAATCGATTTATAATTACTATTTTGACTAGAGTCAAAAATCCAATTGTGAAAAACGAAAGTCGAAAATGACCGCAAACCAATAGTAACGCTTCGTTGGTACAAGTAGCGTACGATCGTACGATAGGTTAGGTACCAACGAAGCGTTACTATTGGTTTGCGGTCATTTTCGACTTTCGTTTTTCACAATTGGATTTTTGACTCTAGTCAAAACAGTAATTATAAATCGATTGTACAATCGATACTAAATCACGTCGTTTCGGGAAAACAACCACTAAAATTTCACGGTGTATACATATTATAATGTACCTACTATTTTTTGACTTAAGCCACTTTTGTCTGTCAGTGGTTTATTGATAATGTATTTAAATGTAATATTATAATATACAATTGCACTGCTTCTTTTGCCTCTAATACGAGGGGCGTTCAATATAAAGTGAGAATGAGATGCAAACTCTTGTAATATTACGAAATTAAATACTGGCCGGTAAAGCTAATCTATCTAGCTGATTGCTATGAAAAAAAAAACTAACTGTCTTTTGTTTAAAAAAATATACGGTAATTTCTTTGCAATGCTATTGAGTACTCTAGCGAAAATGGAGAAAATTGAACTGCGCGCCGTTATCAAATACTTGTATTTGAAAAATTTTTCTACGGACCAAGTCACTTTGGATTTGCGGGACACTTTAGGATCTAATGCTCCTCCGTATTCGACAGTCGCACGTTGGTGCGCCGAATTTAGACGTGGAAGAACATCGACAATGGACGACCCCCGCTCCGGACGCCCTACTACAGCAGTAACTGACGAAATTGTGAAAAAAGTCGAAAACTTAGTTTTGGCGGATCGTCGTGTCACAGTTCGTTTTATTGCTGAAAATGTAAAGATTTCAACGGGGAGCGTGCATAATATTTTACATGAACGCTTGAGTACGAAAAAGGTATCTGCGCGTTGGGTACCAAGAATGGTTACTGTCACGCAAAAACAAACTAGACTAGAGATTTGTCAAGAAGCTTTGAACCTGATGCAGCAAGACCGGGAACTTTTTTTGGCGCGATTTATAACAATGGACGAAACATGGCTCCATCATTACGACCCAGAAACGAAACTGCAGTCTATGACATGGAAAAGGCCATCATCTCCAACTCCGAAGAAATTCAAGGTGAGCCCATCTGCCGGTAAGGTCATGGGCTCTGTTTTTTGGGATGGTAAAGGGGTATTAATGATTGAGTATCTCGAGCATGGAGCCACTATTACGGGCACATTATACGCCAAACAAATAGCAACATTGCGCAATGAGATCCGCGAAAAACGGCGAGGTAAACTCTCGAAAGTTGTGCTGTTCCACCAGGACAATGCCCCGGCACACAAGTCCGCCGTTGCAATGGCTGCAATTCGTGATGCTGGGTTCGATATCCTTAAGCATCCTCCGTATTCACCAGATCTCGCTCCCAGTGATTTCTACCGATTTCCGAGATTGAAACAATACCTGAGAGGCCAGAAATTTGAAGACGACGACGCGGTAGTCGCTGCAGTACAAGATTTTTTAAGTACACAAGATGAGACCTTTTTTAAAAATGGAATTTTAAGTTTAGAAAAAAGATATACTAAGTGTATTATGCTAAAAGGTGACTATGTCGAAAAATAAAATGACATTTAGTAAAAGTTGTTTATAACATACTCATTCTCACTTTTTATTGAACGCCCCTAGTACATACTTTACCCGCGACTTCGCTCGCGTAAATCATTAGATCTGAAAGTCGAATTTAAATGTTGTGATTTTATAAATTCCTATGGGAATTCCCAAAGATTACATCGTAGTCTACATTTACAGTTCAGTTCGTCAAAAGTATGCCCATGTGTCCAGACGTCCAGCTATTTACATGTCATAAATCATCCCCATAATAAATAGTGGTAGTAGACCTAGTCCTAAACTGAGCAAAGCTTGTACCATGGGTACTAGACAACGGATGAACATACTTATACATATATAGATAAATACATCCCTTTTATGGATAAGTTCGCCTTTGTACTCTTTTGGTTTTGATGTTTTTTGTATTATTTTTGTGTTTTATGTACAATAAAGTATTTACACACATACATACATACACACTTAAATACATATTAAACATCCAAGAATTTTTCACACAAATGTTGGCCCCAACCGGGAATCGAACCCGCGACCTCAAGCTTCGTAGTCAGGTTATCTAATCACTGGGTTATCCGATCGCCGTTCGGATGTATTAGCATAAAAAGTAACAAACACACACACGCACTCAAAAACTTTATCATTTACTTATAATATCAGTATTGTAAAGTATTGTTGCGAGTAACAGGAAATTGTAACAATAAACTCAATGCGGTTATAGAAATACCAAAACATTTACAAATTAACCACAGTCGACAGTTCAAAATTGTTTATCGTTAAAAGTTGCACATAGCAGTAATGTTACGTAATCGTTGAATTTAGCTCTCTTAGGGCCACTTGCACAATCTAGGGTTAAAAAATTAAATCGTTAACCCCGGGTTAAGAATGACATTTCCATACATTTTGACACTTGTTAGCCCGGGGTTAGCAGTTAACTCGGAGTTAAGTAGGTAACCCAGGTCCGGGCAAGCCCGCCTTAGGGTCTATTTCACCACTCTCTGTAAAGTTCCTGTTACTTTATGTGACATATCTGTAAACCCGTCTCTGTTTAATCAAACAAAATAAACAGAGACAGCTTCATAATGTAACTGGCATAACGTAAAGCACGGTCGCGAAGCACGAAGAATTTCGTACAATGAACTTAATATCTCTATGTGTCTCTAACTAACGTAAATATTCTCCGTCGCGCTCGCACGCGTGAATTTATGTTTATACGCAGTGGCGGCGCAGGACCTATTTGGTGTGGGCAAGATATATTTCGCGAGGCCCTGTGATGGCGGGGTGAATATTCGAGGGTCTGAAAAAAAAGGGCGGGAACGACAAATTATAAAGGCGCTTTTTTCAATATAATTTTAATTTATTTGGTTTTAGCCCTTTTTTACGCCATTGTTTCCTAATTTTTCATTGCTTTTGAGTTTAAAATTACATTCTATAAGTGTGTTCCGTAATAATGGACGATGACGCCGGGGGTGAGGGCTTTAGCTCCGCCCCTGCGTCCGCTCCCATAATAAAAGGAAAAAGAAGATTGACCTCACCTGAATACGACGAAAGCCGCAAAATAAGAATGACTTTTATCAAAAATAAGCGCGGTCTTTTTAAAGACCACCATGCTCTCTATGAAGACCTTACAAAAAAAGAATACCCAGTGCTTATTCAATCAAGCCTCTCACAACCAAATAACAGAGTCCCAATGGACCTGTTAAGAATAAACAAAGCATTAAAAGATGTTCAAGGGGTCCAGTATGTCAAAGCTGCTGGGAACTTTTTTGCTAAAGTTTACTTTGGCTGTGCTCGGGATGCCAACGCTTTCTTACTAGACGAAAGCTTTATGGAGTTAAACAATTGGACATCAAAAATACCTTATGACAGTATTGAGAGTCAAGGAATTATTCGAGCTCCTGTGGAATTGGATGAAGAATCTCTTTTAGTGAATTTAAAAGCTTCATGCACAATACTCGGAGTCAAAAGATTTTTCAAAAAACAAGAAAATGGAAGTGACAAACCACTGCAAACTGTTCTGGTTACTTTTTTGGCGTCTACCCATCCAGATCATGTCACATACGAGCATATTTGGATGCCTGTTTCTGAATATATTAGACCTGTGTTACAGTGCTTTAAATGCTACAAATTTGGACACGGTAGTGGTGCCTGCAAAGCCACTCAAGTTTGCTCTACTTGTTCAGGAAGTCATTTTTACAAGGAGTGCGGCACTCCCAACATCTTCAAGTGCTCCAACTGCAGCGGGCCACATTCTGCAGTTTCTTACTCCTGCTCAGTAAAGGCGGCCAAGGTCGCTGAAGTAAAGAATAAGATTATCGGCAAGCAAACATCATATGCAGCCATGCTAAAGACTCCCGCTATTAAGAACCCCAAGATCTCTTCTAACATACCTATGTCTGCCAAGACACCTCAAGGTAGGGCCTTAATATCAGACATTATCAATTCAGAAATTGTCATCAGTACCATTACAAAAACTTTAATAGAATTGTTAAAGAAAAAGGATACAAAATCCCCTTCTGGACCTATATCCACTCAATTAATTAAAGAAATGCTAGTAACAAATTTTACATTGTAAACTATGGATAGTTCTACTCAATCTTATATGCATGATTCTGTTGGTCAGTTTAATATCATTCATTGGAACTCTAGAAGTTTATTCCCTAAATTAGATCAACTTAAAGATTTCCTCAGTAAACTTGACAAGTATGTTGATATGATTTTATTCAATGAAACCTGGTTAACTTCATGTAAAATCATCAAATTGCCTGGATTTACTGTTATAAGAAGAGATTCCGACCACCCACATGGTGGGGTTGCTATTGCATTACGCTCCAAGTATAAATTCAAAATAATAGACACAATTTCTCAATATCATTTCCAAAATATTTTAATTACAGTTAACATAAATAGTTTTTCTTTTGACATCTTATGTGTTTACATTCCTCCACCACCAAATGGTAAGTTCACTATTAATTTATTGAAAGATTCATGTTCCAAATTTGTTTCAAATAATTATTTAATAATTGGTGACTTCAATGCACATCATGCTTCCTGGAGTTCGAGATTCAATGATGGAAGAGGTAAAGCCCTTCATGATTATTTGGAAAGTTCCGAGTTAGTTTGTTTAAATGATGACACAATCACAACCTTTGCTCCATTTGGTCAACAAGGTAATGTATTGGATCTAGTATTCGCATCCCGTGCTATTAGCTCTAGTTGCACAGTTTCTGTCCTCGATGATTTGCTCAGTAGTAATCATTTCCCACTGCTCATTGAAGTATTTAACGATGCTTTTCTTCCTTCCTTCGGCCTGACCACCTCTTTAATAAATAAAGGTGATACACTGGATAATGCCTCTCTAGCTAGCATAAACTTAAAAAAGATTGACTGGTCAAAATTTAATAAGTTATGTGAAGTTGAGTTTTCAAGTTTTGGCTTTGCTGATAACCCTCTTGAAAATTATAATAAGTTTTTGAGTATTTTACATGACATATTAATGACTTTTGCCAAAAAGTGTTACTCGCACAAAAAACGGAATTGTTCCAAATCTGTTCCTTGGTGGAATGCTGATTGTGATCGCGTAGTTTTACAAGCCAAAGTTGCTTTATTATCGTACAAGCATTATCCAAATATGGAAAACTATATTATTTTTAAAAAACTAGACGCTTTGAAAAAAAGAACTTTATATGAAATAAAACGTTCAAGCTGGATGAATCTCTGTTCATCATTCAATCGAATGACTTCGAGTAAAATTATTTGGGATCACATTCGTAGATTTAAACACGCCAAACTCAATAATATGTCTTCATCTTCAAGTTTTCTTCAGAATCCCGCTAATGCATCTTTGTTTTTAGATTCAATAGCTGGTTCTGATAATCAAATTTCCGAACCTAAGTTGCAAGATTTTTTTAACAGCCGTGGAAAACCGGAGGCTCAATGGATGGTAGACCCATTTTCTATGGGCGAATTTGCGACTGCGTTAGAGAATAAAAAGGAAACCTCCCCTGGTCCTGATTTTATCTCTTATAAAGTGATCAAAAATCTTCCCCAATATGCCAAGGAAGTCTTATGTCAAATATTTAATGATCTTTGGCAAAACAACTGTATTCCTCTGATTTGGAAAACTCAATATGTAGTACCGATTTTAAAGCTTTACAAAGATCCCAACTGTATAAATTCCCACAGACCCATTTCTTTAACTTCTTGTTTTTCGAAAATTTTCGAAACTATGTTAAAAAATAGGTTAGAGTGGTTTACTGAAAATAACAACTTAATACCAAGTACTCAATACGGATTTCGAAAAGGTAAAAGTACAATAGATAACTTAAGCTGTTTGATTGGCGATATTAAAAATAACTTCCATAATAATCAATTTACATTAGCGGTATTTCTGGACATTAAAGGGGCTTTTGATAATATAGATCATTCCTACCTTATTGAAAGTCTGCATTCTTTAGGCTTTCCAGGTCATGTTCTGTTCTGGCTGTTCAATTTTCTGAACAAGCGCTCTTTGTTTTTGAAAATTAAATCTAGTTTATTTGGTCCTAAAATTTCTACTAAAGGTACTCCTCAAGGTTGCGTTTTATCACCTCTTATATTCATACTTAGTTTAGTATGTTTCATTAAGAAAATTCCAAATTCTGTTAAACATTTATTTTTTGCTGATGATCTTGTTCTCTATGTAAACTGTAATGATATCAAAAGTGGTGAATCGGTTATGAATAGTTGTTTGCGTAATATTTACGATTTACTTACAAATTCCCTAAAACTTGAGGTTAATATTTCCAAAAGTTCTGCAATTTTATTTTCCCAAAATGGATTGCATTACCCTAAAGTTTTTTACAATTCTGACATTATTCCTGCTCAATCTTTCGTAAAATATGTTGGTCTTTCTCTAGATTTTGATCTTTCGTGGAAAACTCATATTGATGTTATTTGTAAAAGAGCTGAATTAGGTTTGAATATATTAAAATCGCTAACTGGAGTAAAATGGGGAGCTGATCCCAAAGTTTTAAAAACGATTTACATTGCAACAATCCGAAGCCATTTCGATTATGGCTGTATGTTCTTTTCGGACGCGAATTTTTCTATTCTTAGGAAATTAGATATTGTGCAAAATAGAGCATTACGAATAATTACAGGTGCTATGATGTCGTCTCCAATTAATTCCTTGGAAGTTGAAGCTGGTATTGTTCCACTATTCATACGAAGAAGTTTTATTATTGATAATTATTGCCTTAAGCTTATTAGCCGTGATAATCTAGTAACTTTCAGGTATTTGAAGCATGCAAATATTCCAAACTATAATTTAATTCCGCTTCCTAATTCTTCATCCATATCCAGTGCCTTAACGTACTTGAATTTCGAATTCCAGGATGTGGTGTTTTGGTCTACACTATTGCCTTGTTTCGAATATAAATTTCATGACATGTTGAGAGATGTGGCTGTTGATCTAATTAAGTTTAAATCTAAATATGATTTTCTGGAGTTCCTTGAAGATAAGACTGATTTTGTTAAAGTGTATACAGATGGCTCTAAAACTAAAGATAGAACTAGTTTTGCATTTTTTGATTCGTCCATGAACATAGGGACAGTTTATAAATGTAGCAATTTTTTCTCTGTTTTTTCGGCTGAAGTACTAGGTATTATATATGCTTTAGAGCATATTCGAGTCAATTACTCTGCAGGGGACAAAATTTTAATTCTATCTGATTCAATGAGCGCCTTGCAAGCCCTTAAAAATAAATGTATTAGTGCATCTGTAAATTATTTAATTTATAAGTTACGAAGTTGTTTGAGTTTTTTGTATCATAGAAATATTTTTATTGAATTTTGCTGGGTGCCAAGTCACTCTGGTATTATGGGCAACGAACTTGTCGATAAATTAGCCAAATCTACAAAAGACATAAATATTTCCGATTTTAAAGTTCCGTATTCTGATTTAGTTTATTCAATTAAACAAAATATGATAAAACGTTGGACTTATTCCTTGTCTAAGTCCAGAGATACAAAAGGTAAATGGTTAGCTGAAATAGTCCCAGTACCTAGTACTAAATCTTGGTTTGAACATTTTAGAAATTTCCCGGGAAGATCCTTTATTGCGATTGTTTGTAGATTACGTATAGGCCACGGCCATTTTCCTGCGCATCTTTTTAGATTAAAGTTAAGTGAATCAGCTTCTTGTGCATATTGTAACTCTGGCATGTGTGATCTAGATCATATTTTTTTTAATTGTCCTAAATTCAATCTACAAAGATTATTGTTTATTGCTCTATGTAAAGATACAGGCTTAAAAACTATCCCTAATTCCATTCAAGGTATTTTGAAACTTCCACAACTATACTCAATAGTGTATAATTTTGTACTTCATACTATAGGACGACTATGAATGAATAATTCATGAGTCGTTTGTACATACATTGGGGGCTTGATGGGAACGAAATCTCTGTCGCGTCCCTTGTTTAGCGAAAGTTAGTCATAGAAACTTTATGGGTAATTTTCGTAGCACGGGGGAGTCGATTGGGTTTCGTTTTAGTTAGGTCCCCCGTTTGTGTACAAGTTTTTTAAGCTAATGCTAAGCTTCTTTTTTTTTTTTAGTTTTAAACAACCCATGTTGAAAACTTGTTAATTTGTTTTTTTTTTCACTTGTTTCTTTTGTCTTAGATAATTTAAGAACTTTTGTACTGTAAAGTTGGTTTAAGCTGATGGCCGTGTTGCCAATGCTTTGAATAAATAAAAAAAAAAAAAAAAAAAAAAATGAATATTCGAGCGTTTTGACCGCGCGGTTAAACGTCATTACCATTCGACGATTATTACCACAACCGAAGGACGAATCGCGCGAAATTTCATCAAACTAGATTCAGCATCGGTACTGTCTTAAGTTTTTCAGTAAAAGTTAACCCTAAGCATCATCCATTTTAATAATTTCTGCTCAAATGGTAATGACAAAAAAAAACGCCGTAAAAACGCTGAATATTTACCCTGGCACACCACACATTATGGCTCGTCTACACAATGGCCCATGATGGGCGATTAAATAACATACAACCGAATTGAGAACCTCCTCCTTTTTTGAAGTCGGTTAAAAACTGGCCATCATCGCCGCGATTATGGGTTGCTCTCTACACAATCGTGACTGTTCATTTACTCACTGTCGCCTGTTGATCATTGGCACGCATTCCTTTGATGAACCGACAATTCTCCGATTATTCCCGATTACAGGCAACGATGGCCACTCACAGACGATTATGCTCTCTTCACAATCGTGCATGCCCGTACTCACCCGTCAAGGGCCATTGTGTAGACGAGCCATTAGATTACAGATGTTTAAGTGAGCAAAAGCGAAGCCCCTCACACCGCGAGGCCGTCGCCTTGCGCTGCCTCTGTTTGTACGAATGCCCGGGAGTGACAGAGACACATAATGACAGGTCATTGTACGAAATTCTTCGTGCTTCGCGACCGTACTTCAACAGGAACTTAACTGGTGTGATGAAACCAAGTGGTTATAGCTAGACCGTTTAAACGAGTACTCGCCCGTGCGGTACAGGGGCTGGGGGGTATGACGACAAAGGGGCCGAGAGAGGTGTCCCGGCCGCCTTTGTCGTCATACCCCCCAGCTCCTGTACCGCGCGGGCGAGTACTCATTTAAACGGTTTAGTAATAGTAACTATATCACCATTTAATTGTATCACATTGTCACTGAAAAAGAAAACAATAGGGATGTTGACACCATTAAAAAAGAATTTGAAGACACGACTCCAGTAAAAAAACGCTTTATTTCAGCCCTGAAAGCCAGATTAATTTTCGATTAAATGCAAAATTAGATTTTTTGTTGCTTTAAAACAAATAAATACTTAGTTGATTGAGTATGCGAACAATGACGTCATATGTCGCTATTGTCATTCAAACTCTATGGGAGATTGTGTTTTGACAGTTCATAAAAAAAACGTCAGTTGATTGGTGGTGTCAACATCCCTATTATAATTTTCATCACACTTGCTCGTCAATGGTGTTATTCCATGCCTGTATACTAAATGTCAAAGGCCTAATTTGTTCTTAAGGGAGTTATGGATTTACGTACAGTTTTTCTTCCCAAGGGAGTTCTAACTTTAGTTTTAAAATTTTAAAACAGACTAAGGAGGTTTCAAGTCAGCCAACGTTATATTTATATGTTTAAAACTTAGCTATAACCCAATTTTACTATACAAAACTTGTCTACGCTTCATGAAATTTCGTAATTTTTATATTTCAAATTTATATCAAATAGTTTTTCGCAATAATTTTAGTAAGTAAAAAGTAAGTGTTGGCAGAATGTGGCCGTATGACCATTCGAATTCTAAACACAGTTTACATTATCTATGGTAGTTGACTTGAAAAAAGTGACAGTCTGTATTGGCGGGTAGCCATTATTTATTTAATTTAAGTGTTTAGAGACAAAATAATTTAATTTTGGATTTTTTTCCTCGCAGTGTGATAAAAATCATTGTGTGTATCACGGGCAGTAAGGGGATTACAAACTCGAGTCATTAAAAGCCCTCCGCCTCCGGCGTCGGGCTTCTAATAGGCTCTCGTTAGTAATCCCCTACTTACGGCCCTTGATGCACAATGTACTATTAACAGGCTTCAGACAATAGTCTAAAGCGCGCACGGTCGCAACCGCAAGCATCATTTATCTATGTGTAAAGGTAGAAAGAGATAATAAATCTGTTTGGGAATGCATTAGGCAATTCTACCAAATATTCTGACATAGTTTCGTAGCGTACCTTTCACATTGTCGCAGCATAGCTCTGGTGGAAAGCCACCCTAAGGCGCAAGCCACACAGAACAGACGTGGGACGGGGGCGCGTCGCAATCGCGGTGTCCCTTGAATCCGCTTTTATACTAAATGTATAGAAGCGTCGCGATCCAAAGCAGGCAGGCGAGACGAGGCCGCATCTCGGTTTCTCGCGACGCTTCTATACATTTAGTAAGAAAACTGATTCAAGGGGCGCTGCGACTGCGACTTGCCCACGACCCACGTCTCTTCTCTGTGGCTAGCGCCTAACACCCCCTGTACAGGGTTATTTGTAATTCACTAGCATCCTTTTAACCCTAAACTCCTACCACTTAAACAAATGTTTTTTTGTTTTACGACTTTTGTCATAACTTAATATTTTTGGTGTAATAACGTTTTGAAAATTTGAGATTACCTCATATTTTTACGATAATCTGTGTATTTGTATGGGAAAAAAAATGCTTCATTTTAAAAAGTCGTAAAACAAAAAAACATTTGTTTGAGTGAGGAATTCAGGGTTAAGAGGATGTCAGTGAATTACAAATAACCCTGTATATCTTGATTACAGAGCTCGGCAACCAAATAGAGGTGTTGACAGTGGGGGATGATAACAGTGGGGACGGCGAGGAGGAGGAGGAAAGCGTGCCAGTTTGTAGCGTGGCGCGCGACGCGAGCGCAGACGACATTTGCGCAGACGCAGCCGTCGCGCCGTTACATGCGCGTGTTGCGCGAGACGCCTCGCCTACACAGGTAATCTACTAAAAAATAACAACATAGTACTTAATACAGTTAAATCCGATTATAACGACGTCTAAGGGACCGGTTATATTATATTACGTCGTACTAAGCGAACTGACAATTTATCTTTATTTTTTATTGAAAAACAAAACATATATTATTTCGTCGTCGTCAAATTATGCGCGCAAATTAGCCCAAACTTTGGTTAGCCACTCTGTCACATCTTTCTGTTGAACGATTTACATTGAATTCCTTCGTAAACATAAAATTCGACTCGCCCGGTTGTGTAAACGTAGTAGAACACTTTTTTTTTTGCTTTGAAGAAGTAATTTTTGTACGTGTACACACGCATCACCACAGCCACTACAAAAAACATACTAACTTACAAAATCTCTGTGTGTGCAGGTAGCAGAAATCGAGGGTTCCGTAGAAGGTGCAGTAGAAACGTTTGTGGTGACACCAGCGAGACACGGCACCCTCTACAAATGCAGGATAGCTCGGGACAGGAAGGGCATGGACCGAGGTCTCTATCCCACGTACTTTCTTCATTTAGAGAAGGACTATGGGAAGAAGGTGTTTCTATTGGCTGGTGAGTGAAAAATTTTTTTTTTGTACCTCCGACTTGGCAAACATTGAATACGAAGCCAAGGCGAATATGTAACAATTAGCAATGGACATTTTGGCCACTTAACATTCTTTTGATTTCATAAATAATAGTTATTATTTTTTAAAAGCATTTTTATATGAAAAGACTCTTCAAGAAGAAAAATAAAAAGTATAATCACAAACTATTAATTGCTAAAATTATCTCCACGTTTCGACCAGTTAACAGATTAGCATTACAGTTAACAGATAGGCATTCAAAATTATGACATCAAGCTAGAAAATCTGTAAAAAATTACAAATAAGTAGAAAATTATGAGTATTGTGGAAGCGAAAGATCGTAGCAGGTGGAAACAAATACTCTCTGCCTCCACCTACCCCTTTGCTGGGAAGGAGGTGTGATTGTATGTATATATATATACGATAGAAAATGAGACTGTTGTATATTTTAAAAAAACTATTTACAGCTCGCAAACGAAAAAAATCGGCAACCTCCAACTACCTGATATCCACGGATCCTACTGAGTTAACTCGTACTGCGGACAGCTTCGCGGGCAAACTTCGCTCCAACCTCATCGGCACTGCGTTCACTGTCTACGACAACGGCAAGGCTTGGCGTAAGCACGATAACGCGCAGACACGTCACGAGCTGGCTGCTGTTGTATATGTGAGTTTACTGTGTTGGAAAATTATTAGCTAGTTCTCTAATAGACCCATGGGGCATGCTTGGCTCCAACCTCATCGGCATTGCGTTCACTGTCTATGACAACGGCAGGGTTGGTTGTAAAAACGAGCTAGCTGCTGTTGTCTATGTGAGTTTACTGTGTTGTAAAGTGATGAACTAGTTCCCTAGTAGGCCCGTGGGGCTGGCAGGGGCATGTTTGGCTCCAACCTCATGAGCACTGCTCACTGTCTGTGACAACGCTAAGGCCGTAAGTATGACCACTCGCAGAAACGAGGTAGCTGCTGCTGTCTGCATTAGTTTACTGTGTTGGAAAGTAGTTAACCACATCCAACACAGTAATCGTCCAAAAAAGAAAGAAAGAAAGAAAAACATTTATTTGTGACATGCTTTAAAAAAAAAACGGAAGCAGAGACAAATTGTCACGGAATAGTCCCAACTCTGCATTATGTCGGCCTTTCAGCTGACGTTTGGAACCATTTTTCTCACAATTTGACGTAATAACAACAGTCAACCCGACAACAAAAAATTATCACCAACCTAAAAACCCATTAGTATATTAGTAGGATATTTGTACTATTCCGTTTTAATTTTTCATCCCACAACAAATAAAACCATTAAAAAATAAATTGTTCATTTCATTTTCATTTTATTTCAGGACACCAACGTTCTAGGCTTCAAAGGTCCACGCAAGATGACTGTCATCCTGCCAGGCATGACTCCAGATCGCCAGCGAGTAACAATAGAACCTAAGGACGACAGCGAAACCCTCCTCGAGCGCCTCAAAGCGCAAAACCTGGACGACATCGTGGTACTCCACAACAAAACGCCAGTATGGAACGATGAGACACAATCCTACGTGCTGAACTTCCACGGTCGGGTCACGCAGGCAAGTGTGAAAAACTTTCAAATCGTACACGATTCTGAACCAGACTATGTAGTTATGCAGTTCGGGCGTATATCGGAAGATATTTTCACTATGGACTACAGATATCCACTGTGCGCTTTGCAAGCATTTGGGATCGCGCTAAGTTCTTTCGATAGTAAATTGGCGTGTGAGTAGGTATTTTGCGTTTAAGTTTATTGGATACCTAAGTCGAGATGAGAACTTTTACTGTCATACTCGCACACGTTTTTGAGTAAAACTCAAACTTAACTGGACATTAACACTTGTTACTGCCATTTATTTTCTTGCGTGCGGCCACAGCATGGGTAAGCCTTCACCTAGGTGGACTTTGCGGCATTCTTTTGGGAGGCCTGTGTCCTGCTGTGTACGTTAGATGATGATTACTGCTATTTATTATGGAATGGTGTTAAGATACGACCTGAAAATTCAAACCCTTGGCAACACAAACCGCGCGGGGCGTGCGCGCGACGTCGATGGAGCGTGCCCAGCCCAGCGCGGTCTATAATACTGAATCATATATATTGTGACACAGAGGCAGCGTGGCACAGCGTATACAGCTCGCGCGATAAGAGTTTGGCTTTGACCGTTATTGCGCATTGGGTATCAACGGGGGTGCGGGGTATGCGCAGTAATCCCCTCCACCCGAAGGTCAAAGCCAAACTCTTATCGCGCGAGCTGTATAATTCAGTGTTATGCAACGCGCTGGGCACGCTCCGACGCCGTCGCGCGCACGCCCCGCGCTGCAGTCTGTGGAGGGCTTCATGTAATTTCCATAAGGTTTAAAATTAAATTATCAGGTTGTGCATTATTGTCTTTCATCCAAGGTCGTATTTTAGCCATTTTAACCGCACCCTTATTACGTTTCAAATGTAAAAGTTAACAAATGCAACAGATTCTATGTTTTATCTTAAAAACGTGTGCTAATTTGACAGTAAAAATTTACATCTTAAAAAACGAAGTATAATTGTATTTTTATGTATAAAAGCGTTTTTTGCCATTAGATTAGATTAGTTGCGTATTTTATTTATATTTACATTCCACAATGAATTTGTTTGGTAAAGATGTTTACACACAGTTTTAAATAGCACTGTATTAAGATGCGTCCACATCAATGTCCAAAGAAATCTAAAAAATCTGCTACACATTGTTCCATAAGTCTCGATGGTATTTTTGTCCTCAAATTATATGAAAAAATTCTTAACATTTACATTGATGTGGTTGGCATTTTGAATAATAAAGTTAGTTTTGGTGCTTTTTGTGATGTTGGTTGTGTTGGTATTGTCTCAAACAAGTTAATCGCTGGATTTGCAACATTCGTTTATTTCGCACAAAACTAGTTTTAACGAATGAGGTAAAGCCAGCATAAACTTAACTACGAAGTAGTCATGCTAATATAGTTTAAAAAAATATTCATTTTCTTTTGGTTTAGAATCTTATTTTGTGACAGATGAAATTTTCTACTTAGTTTGAAGTAAATTAATTAATTAATAGGAGTATACTGTAAATTGGAATAACGACATTCTATTTTATTTATTTGGTTGTAAGATTCTCAGCACTGGTCTCATTTTTTTTTAATTTGGTTCAATCAAATTCGTATTTAAAAGTAATGACATAATTTTAAATCGTGTTGACAAAATATCAAATTTAGTATTATTTATTAAGTGAATTTTACGTAGGTGTTTTAATGCATTTTACAAGTTTTTATTTAACTTGCTACAAGTATGATCGTATTTAATTTCATATCAAGTCAAATCGAGGCTAAACATATACTCACTGTTCACTGCTCAATCCGTTAACAAACTAAGTAATAATTCTCTTTTATTTTGGATTAACTGAGCCTTCCAAAGTTCAATTGAAATATTTTGATCTTTCTCGTACCTAATTATCTCATACAACTTGGGACCGTAAACAGAATTTCGACCTAAAATTTAAATTTCTATAATGTCATCTAAATACATTGACATAATCATCAATGGAACACATTATAGAACAAAACACTATTTTATCTATGGTAAAGTCATTTTACAATGCAGATAGCTCGCATAGAGTGATGTCAAAACGTCGAATGTTTTACTTGACGAAGGGATATAGTCACAGGGATCATCGTTGTCCAAATCAGATAATAAACGAACGACGTGAACATTACGCAAGTTGTCGTGGCGGATTGCTGGCCAGTGGCCTTATACCTCGAAATTCGATGTTTAAGAGCGTTTATACCTGCTGAGCTGGCAACGTTGCATTTTTGTTAGTTTTTCTCGATTATTCCAGAAAAATTTAATGAAAATTAAAAATGTTTTGTATACAAATTGTTCTAATATATAAGTTAATGTCTCTACTGCAATAATAATTCGTGATAGACTTTTATTTTCTTTAAAAACGACCAAATTATTACCTAACGGTTTTTATGAAAATTAAAGTCTTATCACGAATTATTATTGCAGTAGACACATTAACTTATATATTACAACAATTTGTATACAAAACATTTTTAATTTTCATTCAATTTTTATGGAATAATCGAGAAAAACTAACAAAAACGCAACTCTGCCAGCTCAGCAGGTATAAACGCTCTTAAACATCGTAACGTGCCGTTACGTTCACACTAATAGTATTGATAGAGTGAAAGGGACAGCACAATACAAACTTCGAATTTCGTATTAGCCCCCCTGAACGCGGCGGGGCGTTGCTCTAGCGCTGATGACGTTCCCCTCCCGCGCACTCGTCTCTTTCTACCATAATAGAGATGTAAAGAGCAGCGCGTACAATCGTAAAATGACTACCATGTCCAGTAAAATAATCTGTGCCGGTGCCGGTAAGTACTTTAGGAAATTTTGGGGCTACTTTGTTAGATTTAAAATGGTTATAAAAACGCAAATATTCACAGCTCGATTGAGCAAATGACGTAAAAAGTTAGGTGATTTATCAAGGTAGTTATTTCACTGCCACAGATGGTCTAAAAAAATAAGGACACGGCGTAAAAAACTGTTTTCTAAAGTAGCTCCGCCCCGCATTTCAAAGTAACCCCTGTTTACGGTACCTAAAATTGGGCTAAAATAAATTTAAAAAGAAATGTTTCACTGAGTTGGAATTCAAAGTGCTGTAATTATTTTGGGAAATGAGACATTCCTGTGAACAGTGTGTTAGCTGTCTTTGACATGACTGTGTCAAAAAGACTTAGGACTTGAAATCATGACAAATTTAATACCGCCCTAGTCATTTTAATTAGTTAAATATAATGATTAAATATGCATTTATCACGTAAGATTTATTGTATGTTTAACATGTACTATATAATAAAATAGACCAACTCGCATGTAAAAGACGTGGTAAAAACAGACAACGGAGTTTTAGGGGCAAAGTCAAATGCCAAGGTACAATGTAGTGACGCAAAAGGTTATTTTTTATAATTTCCACCATATTTCTTTTTTTTTATCGTAATAAGGTAAGAAAACTGCAGTATTATTGTAATTTTATCTGCATTTGGGTGGGTGCATGCATTTTAGGTTTTATAAATCTTTGTCTTATTCTGTGTAGATTTTCATCTATGTAGCGGGGCGCACTCCCTTTGCTCCCCTCTCCTGGCGACCACACAAAAACTATCTATGTATAGATAAACTATCTATAGATAGATACATTAAATGTTTATCGTTTTCGATCATTCAACATTCTTGAGCATTCCATTTTGCCCTAAATATTCCGAATTTCCGATGTTCTGGTTTTTAAAAACTAAGCATACCAGGAAACGCACAAACTCTGACGGGACTTGAATTGATTTAGGATATTAAGTTTTATTTTTTCTCCTTTATGTTTAATTAATTGAACACGCTTTTTCGGTGCCATTTTCTGTTTAACTTTTCATATATTATGTTACACAATACATAATTTCCTTAATGCCGTGGTACAGTCAAGAAAAGTTTCACTCTAGTACGCGATTCAGTTTGATTCAGACTGTACTATTGTTTCCTATAGTTTCGCCTGTTTTGTTCTCACACAATTTTGAACTTTTCCCAGGGAAGTTCAAAATTACATGTTCAATTACACTGAAACGGCGTGTTAGTTAAACTGCGTAAGTTCTAAATACAGTTTTAATGTATTGTATAGTTATAATGACACCGCTGTAGTATTATCTATTTGTTGTTTATTGTGTGTATTTCCTTTCTGAACAGCAGACTAAAAAAAGTACGCGCACAATTTTCCATATGTTTACGAAATACACAAACAACTTGTTAAGAGCCGTTCAAACCACAAATTATACTTTTTTAAACTGTAGCAATTGGTAGTTTTTAATTTCCTATGTATTCGTCCCATAAATTCCGTACACCCCCTTTTTACGGTGATGTTTTAAATATGTATTAGTGTCTGTCATAATGTTTTGGATATTCTTTGCTAAATTTATTTTCGGTTTTGTTTCATTTTGTACTACTTAATCAACTTTTCAAAATAGGCCTTTTTATTTACCCTTACAATATAGCAGTTAAATACCATAATACATAACAATCTGAGGAAAACTGTATTCCAAATATTGTCTGGTCTCTACTAGTAAATCCTAGGTATAGTCGGGGTAAGAAAAGGTTCGTCACTTTTCGACTCTATGTCAACGACTTAAGGTCGAAAAGTGACGAACCTTTTTTTACCCCGACTATACACATTTACTACCGAGTGCCTGGGTACTTTCCGATTCATATTTATATTTATGCTGTTGTAAGTGTTGCGAAGTCTCCTGTTTTTACAGGAGATCTACTGATTTTTATCGGAAAGATAACTAGTTCACTTTTTGATTACGTTGGTAAATTGTTATTCCTTAGACAAAGAAATAAATATCAATCTAAAACAAAAAAAAATGTTTTAGAGAAAGTTTTTCTTGAACTCCAATTTTTGTTTCGCAACATATAATGGCTTCATCAAATTCTACCTGGCAACACTGATCGCAAATTTTTCTTTATAAAACATTTCTCTAGTTCTTTTACTTCATTCTATTCAAAACAAATGCAAAATATTACACTTACCCCCTGTTTCACCATCCATTGATCAAATTTATCCGTCAGTTAAAATTAATCAATGGGTGGCGAAACAGCCCCTTAGTATTTCTCACACATTCACAATAATTTCAACGAGCTTACCCTTATATGATTTATAGTTACGACAATAAATAATCTGTCCACTGCCTTGTATTAAACCCTCCACAGACCGCAACGCGGGGCGTGCGCGCGACGGCGACGCAGCGGTCCCGCCCAGCGGGCTGCATAACACTGAATCATATACGCAGTCCCGCGCTATCTGTGTGTGTCACCGTATATATGATTCAGTGTTATACGCACGCTCCGCGCTGCGGTTTGTGTTGGCCTTCATGTTATTGACTGTATTATTTTACTTTTAACAAATATAGCAATGAATATAAACTAAATAAATGTGTGCCTATAATAGGATATGTGTCTAGATAGCTAAAAGTGGAAAAATAAAATGTTTGTATTATAAATAAAATGGAAAAACTCAACGCGTCAATATGAAATATGAGCTTTTTGTGTAGTTGTACGTTAGATATAGTAATTCAAGTATTTATGGTGGAAAATGATTTCACTAAATAGATTTATGTATCTTATATTTGAGTACACTATTTTGAAATAGTAATTTATAATCTTATATGCGGAGCCCGCCACACTAATAGTAGGGGCATAATGTTTCTCTCTCTGTCATATTTACACTATGTTTTTTTACTTCCGTTATCTTCGGCAAATGGTTTAGTACATCGATAGAAACTACCTGGTAATTAACTTTTTGACTAATCATAAAAAACTTTTTAATACATAATAAACAAATATTGAGTTCACAGTCATTGTAAAAGGTCCTTTAGAGTAACAAAAATTTAGTGTCAAATATGACAGTGTTTTACTTTCGACAGCACAGCTTAGATTAGTTGTACTGTACATAAAGTACCGCGCATATCTAATTAAATTTAATTCTTGATCGTCCTTTATACAATAACAGTTGGGAAACTAGCATCTTAGAGAAACTCCTCTTAAATGTCCCCTTAAATTTAACGGGGAAAACCATGGTGTATAATGTATAATGCGTCTGACTAAATATCAAATGGACTGTGTAAGGTGGGCTCGTGATATGTATAAAACTGCATATATGAAATCATATAAAAATCATGTTTATATTGTATTCTCGTCCTGATATTGTTATACATTATCGGAATCTACATTTACTTATGTCATACATAATATGCCGCATTAAACCTGATCACATTGGTTTAGATAGAACTATTATTATAGCATAAAACAAGCTGATGAAATTGGAATCTTAGAAATTCCCTTCATTGCTCTGTAGTCTTATCTGTATGATTTTTTTGTCTACAATATTCAATTGTAATTAATCACATTATTATCAAGAAAATATCACTTTAAAAATGAAACTACCGTGAGACTCGCTCATAGTGAAAATATACGGATCACTCACGTGACGTGACGTGACGTGTGGCTCCGGGAAGAAGGGCTACGGGTTAGCCCGAAACATGTCAAGTTAAAGTCGTTTTAAGACGAGTGATCCGTATATTTTCACTACTAAGAAAATATCAAAAATGTTGGTAATTTCACTAAACCAATGTGAAAATGTTGATCATGAACACTGCAAGGTTTCTTAAAATTAATTCGAAATATTTCAGTAGGTGATTTGGATTAGTTTGACTGTACTCCTCTCTAAGGGTGCTTTTCCACCAGCTATAATACGTTGCAATGGATGCGTTTGATATCCACCAATCGTATTCATTGGTCCATATAGCATAGCACTGGTGGAAACGGGTTCAACTAAGCTATACTTATTATATGGAAAGATGCGTGCACTGGATCTTCCTCGAACGGCTACATAGCTTAGCATTAGTGGAATTCGTAGTATAGCATTCACGTCCTTGCAGCGTAGCTGCATAACAAAGCTGTGGTAGAAAAGCACCCTAAATGTTTTTCAGGATATTGGTCGATGTTCAAAGAGAACCGCGCCAAAGGACTACATTTTGAATACAGAATCCGATTAAAAACTCTTAGGTACAGAGGTATATAGTCATAGTACCCCAACTACCTACTTCAGGATTAATTTTAAGTAACGTCGTATGTTTCACACAAATTATGACTTTTGGGGGTATTGTGCCTTTGGTAATGTAATTATAGGTTTAAGGCCGGATTTCACAATCGATTTTTATGGAGTAGGTACCGTAAGATTATTTAGTTGCTACCGTAATGGTGACCACGGCAGTGCTCTAATGTAGTTATGTCGGATTAAGTGACCATTTCTTTCCGCCTTCATTCTATACCGTAAGACAGAAAGAAATTGTGACCCGAGTGTGTTAGACAGTAAAGTTTGGTTTATATCTACAGACATTGGGCGTGCCATACACCGTTTATTTATATCGTCAGACATTAAGCACATCAGACATGTGCCAAGACAGACTCAGTTTTATTCACATCTAGCAGAAGCGTGCCGTGTCAGTAATCGACAGACACCGTCGTCGAGAACAAAAGTCGTCTGCACGGTTCCGGTGCCCTATTGACACTGACCGGCAGATAGCCACAGACACGTACCAGACATGAATCTCATAGGCAAAATATTCTTTTCACGCCATTGCTCGGAAATGTGGCGAAAGATGGTCTATGTTTGGTCCCCAAAACCAATAGTTGTACATTGAATGAGCAGGCCTTCTATGAATTTAAACTGGACAACAATAACATTGTTGACCTGTTCCATTGAGCAAGTCGACCAATTACATTGGTCTGCTGATCACTGATTCGACCAATCAGAACACGACTTGTGCTGCATATGAAATTAAATTGGCCAATGAGAAGTCGTTTTATTTTTTAATAATATTCATCCCTTCACGGATAGGCAAAGGAATCAGATTCCATACAGCCATATACGTCTGCTTTTAATTATCTGAAATATAGTTATGTCACGGTCAGAGTCGTCAGTCCGTCCTAGTCATGTCCTGTCAGCTCCTCATGCCTTCTGTAAAGCGCTATAGTGTACTTTATGGCGAGCTACGACGAGCGGCCAGCGGCTACTAGGGGGTAAAGCTACGCGTCGGCCCTCGAACTAACTTGTCCATCTATTGCTTAGGTACTTTCTAGCCTCTACAAAAATGTACTGTTGTCTGCCACGCTCAATGTCTGTAGATATAAACCGACCTTAAGGCCTCAGGGACTCCGAGATCTTTAAGGGTATCAGAAGGAAGAAAAATCGATTGAGAAAAACCATCTCAATATTTGTGCCTTTTGTTTTCATTTCTACTTTGTATATTCTTAGCACCAATTTAGAACCCGTTAGAAGCTTTATCGAAAAAGCTCACGTGTT
Organism: Archips crataeganus; assembly: GCA_947859365.1. Taxonomy (NCBI): domain Eukaryota; kingdom Metazoa; phylum Arthropoda; class Insecta; order Lepidoptera; family Tortricidae; genus Archips; species Archips crataeganus. The sequence continues at coordinate 11,490,308 of OX402064.1, forward strand.
TAGTATTAGTGATGTGGTAGGGTAGATAAATGTTTGCCATCTATAGGTAGGGCAGCATATTTACAAGCTCATAAATATGCACAATTAAAGTGTAAGCACATATTTGTTTTTTGCACTAATGCATCCATAATATACAAGAAAGTAAACAACTCTGATATGCCATGGAATTAAATCATAATAAAATTGTTCTGAATACAACTATCTGAAATAATCTTCAACTATTTTCTAATTGAAAGGAGTCCCTATTTGTGATATCTACTGTAAATAATGTAATGCTGCATACATATGTTTACCAAGTAATGTTAAGCTTTGACTTGTAAAATTGCATTTAAAAATGTAATATCGTCCAAAATGAAAACTTAATTTCAATTTGATGAATTGATTGTACCTGTCGACTGAGTTGTGATGCTTACTGGCTGGTCTAATATCCTTTGGTATAAGAAATGTTTATACATATACTGTATAGGACAAAATTAGTTTAATTAATTAATTATTTTCTACGCCAACGACGCATATATCCGCACTGTAGGTTCAACGCCAACGACGGATATATGAGTCACGGCGAGCAGAGCGATATCTACCTACATGCATTTCTGTAGGGTTCAACTTCGCGTTTGACATTCCGATGTCATGGCGTATGAGTGAAAGCCGTTGTATTTCACAAAACGTTGAAAAGGTTAAACTACTTCCACATTCCATTCAAAACACAAGTATTAAAAGTGTTTTACTGCAGCATATGCATAACATTGAATGCTTTGTACCCATTGATACATGACCTAGCCTTATTAAGAATTTTGAGGCTTATTAAAGTATTGTTTATACCCATTGTAGATAGTCCTGATGTGATTATTTTATATTTAATAACATTCCTTTTTGTGATATGAAAATCATGATTTGTATAAATATAAATGGATTCATAAAATTATTTTGGCGTTTTAATTGTTCCCTATGAAAATACCTTGAGTAATTTTTTTCAGGAAAATTATAAATTATTATCACATTTGGTGCCCTAAACTTGCCCAGATATTGATGTTGCAAACATGTGCTTTCAAATGTCACAAAAAATTATAACAGCAGCATGGGGCAAGAACATGCATATGAGAATATGACTCTCGAGTACTATGCAAGATAATATATATTTCAATGACAGGCCTGCACAGAATAAGTAAATCAACATTTAATACCTATTCCTTATCACATCTCAAAGACATTCTGCACTTCTGATCTGGTCCTTATAAATTTTCACGACATTTTATATAAGGTTACAGATCTTGTATTGCCTGATAGGACTCATTCTGCATCTGTTTTCCAGATATATGTACATAAACATTTTTTTTCTAAGATTGAATCTGTACCTATGATGATGCAAAGCTTATACACTGACTTATAGGATTGATAGGGAATTCTGTATAGGGTAAATCGCCAATAACTAGCCACCCTTCAATAACTGGCCCCCTCATACTGAAAATGGACTCTGTTCCCCTACAATCAGAATTCAATTTAGTATCACATGGCCAGTTATTGAAGGGTGGCCAGTAATTAACACCTTATCATCATCCCAGCCTATATACATCCCACTGCAGGGCACCGGCCTCCTCTCAAAATGAGAGGGCTTGGGCCGTAGTTCCCACAGGGGCCCAGTGCGGATTGGGAAATTCACATACACCATTGAATTACTTCGCAGGTGTATGCAGGTTTCCTCAAAATGCTTAATTCCTTCACCGTAAAGCTCATGGTAAATTTAAAATGTAATTTCGCACATAAATTCCGAAAAACTCAGAGGTGGTTTTAGTAGTGGCAGAGCCATGTTGTAGCTAGCCGCTGCAACACGAATGGGCCGGCTCGACCGGGGCAGTACTACCCTCTCACAGAACACCGGCATGAAGCAGCAGTAATCCTGCTTGCGTTTTGTACGGTCAGTGAGAGTGCCGGGGGCCCAATACCTCACCCCTTCCCCTATTCCCTTTCCTTTAGGGCCGACAACGCACTAGCAACGCGTAAAGCGCTGCGGGTGTCTATGGACAGTGGTGATCATTTAACATCAGGCAACCCACTAGTTCGTTTGTCTGGCCTGACTAACATAAAAAAAAAAGGTGCGAGCCAGGATTTGAACCCACAACCCTCTGCTTGAGAGGCCATAGGTCAAACCGCTAGACCACCACGGTTTTTTTACTAAAAAACCTTATACTAAAAATGAATTCTGTTTGTAGGGGAACAGAGTTCATTTTTTTTAGTATGAGGTGGCCAGTTATTGAATGGTGGCATTATTGGTGATTAATCCTATTATCTGACAAATTTAGCCAATTTCCTATTTTTACTCCAAATTTGATAAAATAAAAGACACAAACTTAAAACCATCCCCTCTAAAACTACATGTGATGCAGTTATGCGGTATTTACATAATGTAAGGCTGACTTGCACAGACCCAAGTTAAGTGCTAACCCAGGGTTAAGAAGTGTCAAAATGTATGGGACTGTCATCCTTAACCTAAGGTTAACAACTTAAATTTTTAACCCTAGACTGTGCAAGTGGCCCTAAGTAAAGTAGATAAGCAGATTTGCACTATCCCCAACAAAGTCTGTGGTATTTCAGCACTATCCAAAAGAGTTTGATGAAGGAAGACTTGCTGTGGCTTTCAGTAATAGTCAAATTTGGTATACTTCACATAGTTAGCCACATAAAATATTAAAATATAAATAATCAAAGCCAGCCCAGGGGTCCGCAAAATATTTTGGATTAATACATTTGTAATATATTATATGTTCTGTACATTTTAATAAACCTGGCGCGGAGCTCTTGACTCATGATTACAGTGTATTATGAGTATTGTGACCCAATCAACTCGAGAATTAGTACTTCACTATCACAACATAACCTAACCACACACAGGATTCTAAACGAGACAAGTGATAATTAAAATTCCAAATGGTTTTTATATTTTTTTTATTGTCAGCTTACATACAAAACTTATTCGGTCTTAGCGGCCGCGGCTTTAGGTTTCTTCGCCTTGATGGGCCTCTGAGATCTGAGGATGGCAGAGGCGCGACGGAGCGTGGCCTTTGATAAGTCAGTGCGGTAGTGGTTGGCTTTAAGCAGCTTCTTTACCTTGAAGAGGGATCTCCTCGCGCCAGCTTTGAATGAACGGCGCACCAGAGTCTTAGCGGGCTTGTTGCCGGACTTAACCTTCTTGGTCACAACTGTGAATCCCTTCCTGTCTGGGTTTTCAACCACGCCGACGGCTTTCTTGTGGATCAGACCATTGTATCTGTAGGAGTTGAGGTTAGTCACATTGTTGGGCTCCTTGCTGAAGGGCTTCTTGATGTTGCGCTTCTTCACGATGAAGGCGCTGTTGTTGCGGATGATCATCCAGTTGAGATGGGACGACATTTTTCTAGTTTTATCGTAAATACTAGCTACAGAAGCAACGTGCTCACGACGTGTCCGTAGACAAAAGGAAGAGGAGGATTGTTTATGGTTAACATAGCTGTCAAATTTAATGTTGCCGTTGCAACAATTACTTTTACCCCGATGGATTGCATGAAGTTAAACACCAACTAATGTTATGCTACGATTTTTATTAAATAAATAAAAATATTTAAAAATAAAAAGTAATATAATTTTAGGTTATATCCTCTGGCCGTTCTGCTCCTACACTTAGTTATTGTTCTATAGGATACTTAATATTATGATGAAATTGTACGAAGCCTATTTCAAAAACAAAGGGAATAAGTTTTATCCTCTTGAGAATACGTATTGAAATTCATATAATCAACTTCTTTTTTTATTATTTGTCGGTACGACTTTGTACGACTATATTATATCAAACGATTTTATTTGCAATTAAATGAGTTATTTTAGGTTGCGGTAGTTAAGAAGACACCACAGACGTCTTTCGCCAACCACAAGTTTGGTATCCTAATGCTATGTTAATGAAAATGCATTTAGTTAATGAAAAAGTCAAAGTTAAAATATCGTTATTCAATTTACGCTATATTAAAGCATTTATAAATGCCGAAAAATGTATCACTGCTCTGCTTAGAAGAATTCAGCGAGAAAAACAACAAAGTGTTTTTTTTTTAAATCAAATCTATTATTTACTTAGTCACATCTACGCACATCTACATACGAAATTTTATCGAAACTCATCCAGCCGTTTTAGAGCAAAAGAGTAACGAACATATAAACGCACACATACACTCACAAACACTCGTATTTATAATATTAATGGCATAAGGAACATTAACTAAACATTATTTTGAAATCAATCGTTGATAGCGAGCAAAGCTTATGTATGAGAGTCATGGCTTTACCATTAACGATTATAAGTCATCAGTCTCTTTAAATTAAGGTTTCTGTGACAGGTAGTTGGTGTTAAAATTGTGAGATTTGTTTGTCAACTTGGTCATATTTGTGTCACGTTTGGGATTGTTTTATAAAAAAATCAGTCGCAAGCAAGACTGCTGGGTCCATATTTCATGTGTCAGAAAACCCTCATTAATTAATATTATGTATAATCACCACTTCATTTTTTCAGGATTCCGTACCCAAAGGGTAAAAATGGGACTCTATTACTGAGGCTCCGCTGTCCGTCTGTCCGTCTGTCACCAGGTTGTATCTAAGTAACCGTGATAGCTGGACAGTTGAAATTCTCACAGATTATGTATTTCGGTTGCCGCTATAACAAAAAATACTAAAAACTAAAATAAAATAAATATTGGGAGCTCCCATACAACAAACGTGATTTTTTTTTGGTCATTTTTGCTCGATTTTGTTAACGGCAACAAGTAGACGCTTGAAATATTCAGAGAATATCTAGTTATATATTCACTTCAAAAATAAATAATTAAATTAAAATAAAACAAATATTTAAGGGGGGCTCCCATAGAACAAACGTAATTTTTTTGCAATAATGGTACGGAACCCTTCGTGCGCGAGTCCGACTCGCACTTGGCCGGTTTTTTAAAACTTTTTTTGTGCATTATTTACGTCGCTACATGCCTCAACTCAGGCAGCTACCAATATGACGTACTTTTGGAGAGTGTTCAATTGTTGCATTACTTTAAGAAATTGTTCACATAGTAAAGATATGTTGTACAAGTTTCTACATAATTATTTCAATCTTTTACCGTAGAGAAAAATTAAATGAAAGACCAATTAAAAATTCTTCGATGTTCGACTCTGAATCGCCTACTTATCTATGCTTATACAGATGTAAAGTCAAACCAAGCTAACTTTGCAGAGAATAATAATGGTAACACTGTATTTTAAACGTCAGATCACGTGCTGTAGCGCAATTTTATAAAAATGGGGAAACCACTACAAACCACGTAGTAATTTATGATATCATGAATACCAGGCACCAAGATTATTTTCCTCGAGAGCTCTCCTATTTTTTCTGTCATCCACGTCACGTCCCAAATCTCTCTGCCTCTGTCAAGCTCCCCTTCTTTTTAAATTCAAGCTGACAGCCAAATCAGCCAGACCAACCACGAGACACAATACCAATAAAAAGGTTACACTAATAAATTTGTAGCATATCAATTGCTACAGTACATAATGTGCGTAGATTTACAGTGTTACCATTATTATTCTCTGCAGAGTTAGCTTGGTTTGACTCTAGTGCAAAATGATTTTCCGTTGTACTTTATTGGAAAAGTTCATATTTATCATGTTCTTTCAATTAGCTTCCGATTGAGACCCGAGTTTTCCCGATGGAAAATGATTTTGCACTACATCTGTAACTTTTTACTCTAATTTAAAATGTATATCTATTTGTATGCCTTTCCATCAGCCAACACTGGTACTTTTCTAGAGCCCGACACTCTCAGAATTTCCATCTGCCTGCGACTTGGAGTAGCAGTTTGCGCACCGCATAAATGCCCCTGCGGCTTTGAGGTCGACGCGCTGGGACACCACGGCCTTTCGTGCCAGAAGAGCGCGGGCCGCTTCTCTAGACACTCTGCTCTCAATTACATTATCCGTCGCTCTCTTGCCACCGTCAATGTGCCTGCGTTACTGGAGCCATCGGGCATCGCCAGAGATGATGGCAAGAGACCAGACGGAATGTCATTGATTCCTTGGAAATTGGGTCGTGTGCTAGTGTGGGACGCTACTTGTGTAGACACACTGGCTCCGTCCCACATCCGCGGAACAGCAAATCAAGCTGGTGCAGCAGCAGAAGCGGCAGAAAAGCTTAAGAAAAATAAATACAAAGGTCTTGGCTCTGAATACAACTTTGTTCCATTCGGGGTTGAGACCTTTGGTCCGTGGGGCTCCAGCGCAAAAAGTCTTTACAAAGATATTTGTAAACGGCTTTGTGACACTACAGGAGACCAAAGAGCTGGCAGCTACCTCGCACAACGTATCAGCATTGCTATACAGCGAGGTAATGCTGCCAGTGTCTTTGGGTCCATGCCGCGGGGGGAACCTTTTGTTAATTTTATTTAGTTTTAGTTTAAGTTAGTTTTATTTTATTTATAGTTATAGTATTAATTTATTATTGTTATTTTCTCTTAATATTTGTATGTGTTTAATAATAAACTATTACTTTGTGTGAATAAAAAATATCTTTTTTGTGTGTGTATTTAATTATATATAAGTTTTGTTCCTGGACCTCAGGTTGGGTAACTCTCCACAGAACTCATTGTTAACTCAACTAATATCATAATTCATAAATAAGAAAAGTTTGTGATTGTATATTCGCGTAGTGTGTCTGTGTATGTTCACATAGTAAAGATATGTTGTACAAGTTTTTACATAATTATTTCAATCTTTTACCGTCGGGAAAAAGTCAATGAAAGACCAATTAAAAAATTTTCGATGTTCGTTGGACTAGCGGAATACCCTATAATAAAGAACTAGAACATAAACTGGCCACATTATTCATAGACAAAGAAGGATTCCTGTAAACAGTAATTCGGCAGTTTTCAGTACAATGTTTTCCCCATTTTACAAACTTATGAATTGAATTTAAATATTTATATTTATAATTATATTTATTTTTTGTGGAATTGCTAATTTTTTTTGTTAATTGTATGTTTTAACAATATTATTATTTTTTCAGTAAAAATTGTCTATGGATTTTACCGTTGCTTCTATATTTTTTTTGGCATTATGGTGATATGTCAAATTCCGAACTAAACTTGTCTGGGACATTTCGTGTTGGTTCCTATTATATTACATCTTTTTCTTTATTATATTTACAGTATACGATTTAGTAAATGTAGTTCATTCATAAAATTTGTATGTGGTTTTGTATTAAGTGCCAAATTGATGTCTCGACGTTATTGGTATTATGAATCAGGGTGATCAAAATATAAACAAAGATATGATCGATTGTGATCTGATCGACGTGGAATCTTTGGATTTTTCCGATGAGCAGACATGGTAAGATCATATATTTATTATTCCCATGGGAAAACTGTTCGGTAGTGGTGCGCACCATATGTTTTTGTTGGACGTGCATGCGTTGCCCATTTGACATTTTGACTTCCTACTGGTACATATTTGGCCTGTCGTTCTCGTTACGATATCCAGTATAACCAGTGAGATTCTTTTAAAAACCTGTATTAATTGTACTCGATGATTCACGGGATGATGTAAAGCTTTGTTTTTTTATTTATAAATCTTATCATCGTAGAATTATGTAAACATTCCAATTAGAATAGTGGGTAGTTGTTATTTTTAGTTTAATACTTTTCCATCGAGCAGTCAATGCTTTGTGTACCTGTATTTTCTAAGCTCACTAGAATAATAAGAAAACATGGTTTTAATTACTAAATTACATGTTATGGAATTATAGTTGTTTTGTAAACAGAAAGTCTAACCTTGAGTGTAACAGTTGCATATTTTTCATGCAATGTTTTCATGCAACCATGATTCCATGTAACAAAACATACTCGACAGAACATTAAAAAAATAATTTTATTATTTAACCTCATCAGAAAGTGTATACAACATTAATCTCTGAAGTCTCATTTAAGACTGATCCATAAACATTTTTTCAGTGTTATATGCATGAATTAATAATAAGACTGAAACATCTACAAGATGGATCAATAATTCTATCTTTAATTAGTCCTAGCAGCTGTTTGAGATATCATATTACCAAAAGTAATTACTATACTTTGTTTTTTTTTAGCATTAGAAATAAGGTAAACAATCTTGAGGAGTCTTTTAATAGAAAAACCTATGTACATAGTTTTAATGAGCTGTTAAAACATGATCCTCCTATAGATTTTGTATGGCAATAGCAAGTAATGATGTTTTTTTGTTGCTAACTCAATCAACTAACTAATTCTTTGTTCTAAAGCCACTCAAAATCTAATTTTGCAGTTATTTGAAAATTAATTTTACATTCAGGGCTCATGGACAGTGTTATTTTCATAGAGTTGCATCTTGGAATTAATGCTCTAAATGTCCTCATCTCCATTGATGCCTCATTGATATGACTTGTTGCTTTTAAGGTTTTTAAGGGAATCATATATTAACCTTTTGCATGCCACACTTCATTTTTGTTATGAACAAAATTGATTCTTAATGTGAATGCGAGTAGGTTAATTTTTGTATTACCATATTGTTGTCTATAACTGACACTGACTGGCGTTCAATAGGTACTGAACACCAAAACTAACAAACAATGGCCAACTGATAGTATCTTTGTCAACCTACACATGGCAGAATCATCTGTAGTATTGGTAGAGCTATTATTTAAAAATTTAAAAATTAAAATTGAATTTATTTATTTTATGGGAACACAAACAAACATACAGCTTATGAATGAACAAATAATAAAGTGTGATGAGAAAACAGTATGCACATTACCACCAAATATTAAGTATACTTAACTATTCTTATTCATGAAAAGAGTTCATTATCTTAGATTAGATAACAATGCCATTGTGTTCAATACCCAGTTGCATCAAAATAAGTTTGATGCTAAAAAGAGATAAGATTCTTCAATTAGATCTTTTAATTTCTGCTAGGTATATTGCGACTCTAAATCACCTACTTATCTATGCTTATACAGATGTAGTGCAAAATGGATTTTCCTTTGTACTTTATTGGAAAAGTTCATATTTATCATGCTCTTTCAATTAGCTTCTGATTGAGATCCGAGTTTTCCCAATGGAAAATCATTTTGCACTACATCTGTAACTTTGACAATGTCACCAAAATAGGCAAATTTTAGCTCAAACATAGTTGGTGCTTTTTAGTCTAATTTAAAACGTATGTCTATTTGTATGTGTATTTAATTATAAGTTTTGGTCCTGGACCTCAGGTTGGCCGGGTAAATCTCCACAGAACATATACATTGTTAACCCAACTAATATCATAATTCATAAATATAAAAGTTTGTGATTGTATATTTGCATAGTGTGTCTGTGTATGTTACATCGCTGGCGTTTTAGGCGTGAAGAATCACATTTAAAATTACTGAACTGATGTGGATGTAATTTGGTATAAAGATAGGTGAACAATTAAGTCAATTGAATATCTAGAATAACAGGAAGGCTACTTCCTATCCTTATATTCCCACAGGATTCTTGTAAAATTTCAAAATCTTAACTGGACGTAATTTAACGAAAAGGATCCAAACTACTGACATTTTTCTCTTTAATTTCTCTTTTGTTGGTACTTTTTTTTTATGTTAGAGAGGCCAGACAAACGAACTAGTGGGTCACCTGATGTTAAATGTACACCACTGTCCATAGACACTCGCAGAGCTTTACGCGAAAAAACTGAAACTAGATCCAAAATCAAAAAGTGACTTGTTGAGGGTTGGATCATTTTCGTTAAACTACGTCCAACTAGATAGATAGATAAATGAAAACGATAATGTAATTTTGTTAGGAGGCCTACTATATGGCGCGTGCCGAAGTATCCATTGGACACTTTTAATTTCGCAAAGGTACTGCCGTGGTGGCCCCGGGTTTTATGCTATGACAGAATAATTAGTTCTCAGGGAAAGTACATAGTAATAGCTTGTTTTGTTTTAGGTTGTACACTGCTCCTGAAGACGCCGGTGAGAACTTAGACATAGTTGACTGGCAACTCTCCTTCGACTGGCCGTTCACCGAGGATGATGATTACCTTAAAACTGAAACTGAATTATATTCAATGCTTGATAATTTGCTTAAAAGTGAGTATTGTTTTTATTTTATGTATAAGTGTAAAAAACTTGTATAGTTAGGGCATGCGCGCACGAGCAACTTAGTCACAAGGCGATTTATTTGTGTTATGTGTATTTGTATCCCGGGAGTCACGGCGCTACGTGTGCGCACTTCCAGACTAACCCATAGACTTGATGTGAGAGACAAAATACACAAGTCGCGGAGGGGTATGTATTACAATACTGAAGTACGAAAGACCAAATGTATTAAAACATCGAATGGGTCAAAAGACCGACACGATTTTTTTCTGAAACCGTTAACTTTTTAAGATTAATAAATAATAATAATAAATAAATATCATGGGACAATTCACACCAATTGACCTAGTCCCAAAGTAAGCTTAGCAAAGCTTGTGTTATGGGTACTAAGCAACGGATAAACATACTTATATAGATAGATACATACTTAAATACATATTAAACACCCAAGACCCGAGAACAAACATTCGTATTTTTCATACAAATATCTGCCCCGACACGGGAATCGAACCCGGGACCTCAAGCTTCGTAGTCAGGTTCTCTAACCACTAGGCCATCTGGTTGTCGTGGATTGTTATAAAACAAACCTAACCTAACCTAATGGGTTCTGTATAATGCCGTTTTAATAAATCCTGAAAAGTTTACGGTTTCAGAAAAAAATTGTGTCGGTCTTTTGACCCTTTCGATGTTTTAATACATTTGGTCTTTCATACTTCGGTATTGTAATACATACCCGTCGCGGAGATATGAGTTGCTCGTGCGCGCATACCCTTAGCAGAAGTGGATGAACAGTTAACCTACATACAACTATTTCTAAAGTAATAAGAGGTTGCGTAGGTTGTTTTGAGCTTCACCACCGCTCATACACTTTTGCTGCTGACTTTACTCGGGAAAAACCGTTTTGTCATGGATGAAGAAGTTTGATAATGTGTTTTCATTTTATTATTAGCTTTTTATACTAGAAGAATATTTGCTCAACGAAATCTAAGATTGTTCGGGTGTGCCGGACGGAATTCGAACCTCCGACAATTAGTTACTGACAATGGGCAGAAAATGTGTTGAGTCTGATATATCCATTGTGTGGGCCACTGACGTCTATATAATAGCGCCATTTTTCCAAATTTTCTTGTAAATTGTAAAAGTTAAGATAGAGTCTGATTTAGGCAGGCACAAGTTATTTTTCACTAGCTACACACCCCGGCTTCACAAAGTTGTTCTGGCAATTAGAAACAGAACAAAAAAAAAGAAATAGCCAAGTAGCCAGCCATTCCGAAGTGTCTCGCTTGCAAACATTAAGGCAATTGATTTTTATATAGATAGATCTTCTTGACGCAGAACTTATAGAAGTCCTTCATTCAGTGAAATCTACCATTAAGCATGAACAAAAAGCTAATTTAAAGTGACTTATTAATGACTAAGCAAACGACCGGGTTCAGCAGCTGATCCGCGACATTCGACACGCCTCATAAGCTACGAACAAAGATCCGATTCCACGCGCTTTATAGGCAGTCACCGTCAAAAGTGATAGTTGATAAATACATGGCGATCGACGACAAGTGATGGGTGAAAAACAAATCAAAAGACATCAGGCGGTCGCAATCGGTCGTCACCCTGCGGAGTCGTTTAAGTCACAGAATAAATAATAGTAAAAGTACAGAAGTCGGATGAAAACAAAATTAACACGTATTTGTTAGTTTTCGTGGCCGTCTGTTATTTTAATGGTGTAAGTTACTTGAAGATACGACTAAATGAACCTCATCTCATCAAGTCATCAGTAACTCTTTCGATATCCATCATAAAATATGACCGGTTTCGGTCCCAAAAATCCATAAATGCGCCGCCAGAATTTATTGTGTTTAAAACAAAAAAATAATTTTGAAAATCGGCCATCAATTGGCGGAGATATCGATGAACATACATAGAAAAAAAAGATAGGTAGGTACAGTCGACTACAAAAAGATCGATACCGCCAAAGTTACAAAGATATGTATACACACCTTTATTGACTTAACATTAAGGTCGTGTATACATATTTTTGTAACTTTGGCCGTATCGATTTTTTTGTAGTCGACTGTACATACCTACAGTCGAACATAGAACCTCCTCCTTTTTTTGAAGTATGTTAAAAAATAAGGAAAGTCTCTTTTATATAAAATGTGCTGTTTCCAATATTTAATGTAGTTGCCCTCCATGTGGCGTTCGATTTTTTCACCCTGTATTTATGACACACAAAAGCTATAAAGCTACCTATTGTCTGACACTCTTTGTGGAAGGTCAATAATATCATCATAATATCGATACCGGAAATCTCAAATGGCGTAAAGGATAAAAATGCGAAAATAAGTCTTAAATGCCATTCGATAGGGAAAAAAAAGCTGTATACGATGGCATTTAAGACTCATTTTCGCATTTTTGTCCTTTACGCCATTTGAGATTTCCGGTATCGATATTTTTACGGCTGATGATGATTATTATTGTTAAAACTAATACTGGGATGAGGGATACTGCCAGCCTTTTGGGCATGATGCCACGGGGGCCTTTTTTAGACTTAATTTACGTAGTCTACATTAATATTATAAACAGGAAAGATTTGTATTTTTGGATGTAACGAATAAACTTAAAAACTACTGGACCGATTTCAAAAATTCTTTTGCCGTTAGAAAGCCACATCATCAAATTAATTTTATCGCGGGCGAAGCTGCGGATAGAAGGCTAGTAGTTTTTATAAGTTACAGTACCTGGGCGACCGAGCTCCGCTCGGGCTGAAACTCGGTACCAAGCGTTTTCCCAGAGATGAGACCAAACTAGATCAATTTTTCATCCCCGAAAACCCCCCATACCAAATTTCATCGAAATCGTTGGAGCCGTTTCCGAGATCCTGCACAAGACAAGAATTGCTCGTTTAAAGGTATTAGATAAGTTGCATAACTATTTACGTAGTTTATAGTTAAGTTTTATTAACTGTTATTTTTTCTTCATTTAGTTTCAATAAATACTTTAATTTAATACTGATACTTATAGTGGCAAAATAAAAAAAAAGCAATCTCGATATAATATTGTACGCAACAGTAGCCAGCCTCAATGCTGCCCATTCATGATAGCTCACAATAACTCGCAAGTCCAATGCCAGTCGGTCATTATTCAATTGCAATTGACATATTATAAAACGTTTTCATGCGTCTTGACACTCTTGACAGTTATTTTAGTACCTTTAATGTGTAATTACAGGAAAATATATTGAGTAGGTATCATATATTTTAACGCTTTGAAACGTCATTGTAGGTAGGTCCTGTTGCATTGGATGCGTAATGTCCGGTCCCCATTTTACACAAACTATACACAATTACTTACTCTGCGGTGTAGTGAAAAAATACGGGTAACTCAAGTCTATGATCGAGTTTAGCTCGACATGTTTCAGGCTAATCCGTAGCCCTTCTTCTCGGAATCACACGTCGCAGCGTCTGCCAAATGCGCACAAAAACAAAAACAAAGAGCGGTGTCATAAAATAAATTCGGAATATTTCAGGAGATGATTGGGTATCCCTGTAAACATTTGTCAACCACGACTTAAAAAATCTTGAAACCATATAAAGGGGACCCAGTCCAGTAAAACTTGCCTAACCAACTGATAGAATAATGAACTGAAACAATTACTTTACTCACCCACGACAAAGCAAAGCAATCGCGGGTGAGTAAAGTAATTGTTTCAGTTCTTTGATATGGACCTCCGCAAAGTAACGCTTGGTTCAATAAATGATGAATAATCCTGATTAATTTTATGGTGCTGAAAGTTCTCGAATGGTGTCCACGGACCGGAAGACGCGGTGTAGGTAACCCTCCAACGAGATGCAGCGACGACCGCGTTAAGATTGTGTTAACACGATGGATGCAGGATTCGTAGAGATTTTTGTTTCCCATTTACTAGGTAAAACGTTCGATAAACATAGATAATCGTTCAATTAACGCAGTCAAAGCACTTAACGATGAGAAGGAAGTAAACAGGAAATCCGCTCACCGTTTTCCCATACGAGTAATAGAAACGTCCTCAATGGAGCTATTCAGTGCATACCGTATTACTACCTGTCTGTTAGTCTAGTTTAGTTACTTTTGTGAGAAGAGTACAGATAATTATACTTTGCCCACACAAAATTTAGGTCCTCCGCCGCCACTGTTTTACATTCCACGGTAAAACATTCTGCTTAGGTTACATAATTTTTTTTCACTATAAATTAGAACTAGTAACTACCTGGGCCTAATTGCATAACAAATTACAACCTATTTTGGCTATTTTGTATTGAAATTCACTAATACTATTTGCTTGTATTTTGTTATGCAATTGGGCCCTGGGTTAGTATTACAGTACTAGCTGATGGCCGTAACTTCGTCTGCGTCCCGCGGGGACGTTGCTTTTCATCATATCAGCCATAATACGTGCACTACTGGAAAAAGGCCTCCCCAAAAAGGTCAACAATGCCCGCGTGTTCCTGCGAAGTGGTTTCTGCTACTTTTACCAGATCGTCCGTCCATCTTGTTGGGGGCCTTCCCACGCTACGTCATTCGGTTCGCGTCGCCACTCTAGAATCTTACTGCCCCAACGGCCGGCCGTCTCAATAAAAAATAGCCTATGTTGATCAGGGATAGTGTAGTTTTTCTTTAGTGAAAGCATTTTTTGAATCGGTTTACTAGTTCCCTAAATACAAACAAACACAAAGACCAAAGTCAAAACCTCTTCATTACATTATTTATTAGTAATCATAGGTATCAATACTACTAACTAATTGTTAATTACTGGTCTGCCTGATCCTCAACATTACTCGAAAATCGAATACCGTTTGAAACACTCGAGAAGTACGATCGAAATCCGTTTTTTTTTGTGTCCAAATAGTATAGGTTTCTCTAGTGTTGCCATAAGTGTAGGCTTTGGCTCCAACTATCGCTTTCGAGTCGTAGGCGTTCTCTTATTACCTAGCCTTTCGTTTTACTTGTGAAATGATTGGAAATCCAGAACCATAGCTATTCGATACTCTGACTTGCGAATCGATTCGATAGTTCGTGCGGTTAAATAAAAACCACTACAGTTAATCTAAATGAACTTAATTTTTCAATTTAATCGTGTAATCCGCAAGATAACGAACAGACATTGTTTAATGCTTCAAGCATTTAGAATATCAAGAATATTTAAAATACCGTTAGGTACTTATTTTATTTACTAACGGAAGTGGATCTTGACTTTCGATACCACGCAGAAATTTTCTTAAATCTTTTATCGTTAGTGCGGATTATTTTCTAAATTATTTGATGGATGAATTTTGCTTTACTTAGTCATTCCCATTCAGTAATTTGGCATGACATAGTTACTAACGTATCATTTTCAGGCCGTTCGTTTAATTATAGGTAGTCTCTTTCTTACTCTGCATTTTACTGCATTGTTGTGATGCGTTAACTTGACATTTCGTTTTATTTTCGGAGCAATAGACGTAATCCCTCCGTCTCGACTGAAAAGATTATACGTTCCACAGGAAGCGTGTCAAAATACATAAAGATTGAAAAGATAATGTTTAAAATACATAATGGCAATTTGATATAATTTTGGTGAAACTAAGAACTGGACGTTTTTTGATCGTCGTTTAGGTTAAGTTTGGTTTATTTTATGTTATGACAATTCTGTAACGTAAGCATTTTCTCTGAAAACAGCATTATATCAAATAATTGTTGTACATTATGTTTTCTCCATTATTAGATTGAAACTTAATATAATTTCATTCATACATACGCATCCCACACCATTAAAACAATAGTTATAGGTTCTAATACAAGCTTAGTAGTATGTTGTATGTTTATTCGAGTCATAAATTTTGTAAAATAGTATAAAGCATAAGCACCGTTCTAACTTTGTTTGAGTATATACAACATTGTTAAAGCAGATAACACTTCCATATTATCCTTTTCCTCAGCCATTTGCATTTTATGACGAACTTTATCAGTTGTGAAGTTTGTTTTGCTCTCGCTTAATGGCTCTAATGACGCATAAGTAGATGTTCCTAAGCAGTTACTACCAAATTTTTTATAAACTTATGAATGAACTGCACCGATGCTGTGTGCTTGGCAGCGGTTATTTAACTTTCGTCAGTATTGTGAAATAGATTAAAAAAGTATGTGTTTTTATTCAATCGTCTGGTTGAAAAAGGTAATTATTTACTTAGGTACTACGTCAGGACAAAAACAATAAGGCTGACTGTCACATTGACTTGCACCAGTTGTACCTAAGTGAAAAATTAATGTTTTAATCCATACAACCGATATTAAACCTTTACGTTTTATAAGTAGGTAATGACTGTTTTTTTTTACGAAAAATAACAACTTTTTAATAACAAAACGGCTTTGTTCCATGTAGGAGACAAAGAAAAAAACTATCGGGAAAACTAATTCTAATACGATATAAATGCCAAATTACTAACGTGTTGCAGAATGGGGTAATTTTTCTAAGCATTATGCTAGACTACTAGACTAGTAGTTTTTAAGTGTATCACTGAAATATGGAGTTGTCAGTACGTCACTTACAGGAATGTACCCATATCCGTCCGAGGATCAACAATAAACAATGTTTGGTTTTAAAAGGCAATCACAAAAACGCACTCATTACAGGCATAAATATAAAAAATGCACAATGAATATAATTTAGTAACACCAAGGTTTTGGTGATTCACTGGCGCCCAGACCTAAACGACTAACTTGGATTCTCAAGAACCTTGAGAAATTTAATTGTAATGTATAAAAATAATATTTAATTATTCTTGTTTTGAGGCTTCACGATTTTCGGCTTTTCATCGCAAAATACAGAACTAGTATGTATAAAGGTAGAATTAATTGTTATTAATATTATAAATGCTAAAGTAACTGACTGTCTGTTACCTCTTCACGCTTAAACCGCTGAACCGACTTAGATGAAATTTGGTATGGAGATAGTTTGAGGCCCTGAGAAGGATATACGATAGATTTTATACTTCCTGCGGAATTTCAATTAACGGGCAACAGCTAGTATTAAATAAATCATTCCAAGGTAGTAGCGTGAAAAGCTCTGAAAATTTTAAAACTACTTAAAATAAAAATAAAATTAAACTGTTTATTACTTTCATAAGAAATACAAATTAATTATTAATATTATTAGTACAATCTTTTAAATTTTAAGATTATATACTAACAACTTACTTTCATTAACACTACATTAACTTATTATAATTAGTTAATATTTGTTAATAGATACTTTTTTACAATACTCTTAGCCTGCTGTGTTGGCTTATTAAGTATACAATTTATGGTATTGTTAGCCAACTTCTACAGCCAACTGTAATATTGCTATTATATTTAATTTAAGGGCCTATCGAATGTAATGGTCGTTATGTATAAATCACGCAACACGCCTACCTGGTCGATGGTGATCAATAATTAGTTGTTGATCGATAGAAAAAGTACATCGATTGGCTGTGCCTTCATAACTACGTATTACTTTAAGGGCGTACTGTGTATTAAACTTACTGAATGACGATTGGCCTCGTAGCTCGTAAACTATAAATTATTTTCTGTCAATATAGTCTTATAAAATAGATATACTATCAGGGATATGAAACATAAACATATACTTAAAAATGGAACTTACTTGATCGACTACACGTAAACCTTATACTTCCGATGTTTGTTCTTACCATGTTAAGTGCAGGAAGCAATGCATTCCACCTATGTAGCTAGTTTATAAAGACAATGAATTTGCATCTCCTAAAGGCACTCCTACGCGTCGATTACCATTCGAAGCGTTACGTTTCACTTTTATAACATCGTTATAGCACCAAAGGTCACATAAGTACCGTATGTAACGGTAATAAGATTTATAATAAATTGGCCAGGCTAGTGAATCAGTTTTGATCGCTTTTTGTTTTTTTTTCGGCCCCAAAGATGGCGTCACATTGAGTCATAGTTGTGTTACAGTGAAAGTGCGGGAAGTTACTTCCGATTGTCTTGGTCTTGTTCTAATCTTGTACAGGTTTGACGTATGTGTTAATACTGTTAATACATGCGTAGTATTGTCGTAATCGTAATGCTGTAGTTAGGGGTCTATAGGACAAAAAAGTTTGGTGACCTCTGGTCTGTAGACTGTAGTTTTGTTTATAGTTTAGTTTTCTATGACTGTAAATCCAACCGGTCGATACTGTTTATTTATGTAAATCTTAACACTACCCAGCAAGATGTAAATGAAATGAACCATTCGCATCCAGAGTCATAGATGGTTCATTTATCTTGTTTGTATAGCTGAAACGCAATTTTACAAACTTTTACTGTACTCTCGTATTAAATACCATTAGCGTGTACGGGAGGGCACGATACTAAATTAGAATTTTGAACTTCGTGGATAAGGCTTGGCTTATATTTACTAACAAAGCTTCTGCCATATAAATACAAATTACATATAATGATTTCCAACCATTTTGACTTTAAATGCTGCTGACAATCAATGGTACAGCACATTTGTGGCTCATAAAAAAAGGTTCTGTACAACGCACTAGTTGCTAGAGGTTGTTTGGTAGCGATAGAAGAGCATTTCTTTTTTTTTTTGTCCACGGTTCTGATAATTGTCAAAATAAATAAATACGCTTATATTGGTATTTTATTGAGACTATTTGGTAGAATACTTAATAAATTTAGTTATTATGATATAGTCACTTCATTTAATTAGGTTTAATTCGATTAAAACTTAAAATTTCCACGAAAGGTACAATTGTCTTTCCAATTTTGTTACTTTTTATTAAAAACTTAAAATAATAAATAGTGGGCTAAAATCATTCATTTATGGTTTTCTATTGAACAATGCAATGTAAACAATTTAATCAACTGAATTAAACATTTGCGAAGAAGATATTTCTTACTTTATTCGATGCTATACATTTATTTTGTTACTCGGGTCAAGAATCATGTATAATATTTAAATTTAACGAACAAGTAACCCAGAATTTTAGCTTTCTAGTATCCTATATGGAAAATATGAATTACAATTAACTTTCTACGCCTATTTCATTAATTTAGATATGTTAAAAAAGCGAAAAAATCCAAAATACGGCAGTTGAAATCTTGGGACAGTAGCAAAGAAAGACACTGGTAACAAAATAAATAATGTTAGGCTAAGTTCATCATAAAGCATGAAAACCGTATTCAAACTAAAAAGGGGTTAGATGATGTAAGGTGAAAATAAAATAAAGAAAAACGATACTTTAAAATTATTTACTTATTTTTTGGGTACCAAGAGATCGAATATAAAGAATAGCGCCTCATCTTTTCAGCCGGTTAATGGCATTTTCTAACCCTGTACGACAATAAAACACTCCCTTATATTTTTTCTCCTTTGTTACTCAGTTTTCCTTAGATACGAACCCACGTGAAAGTAACAAAAAAAGTAGTAACGAACACTACTTCAACTACTTTCAAAAATTGTGGATGGCTCAAATTTAACTAAATAACAGATTAATTTACATTTTCTAATAACTAATAGTATTAACTATACAAGAAATTTTAGCAAATTATGTTTTTGTATGAACTAACCTTCAAACCGTGGTATCAAAAACAGAACTTTACTTTGGTACGAAAAGTAGCAATGTGTTTACGTGGCAATATTTCGACGATGGCTGACGTAATAACATGGCGGCGTATGTTAGCACATATTTTAGTGTTGCCCGATGGTAAAAACAACGAAGTTTGGTAGAATTTCTTATAATTTAGTAACCAAAATGAGTAACAAAAAAAGAATTTTTGTATGGAATATTTCCTGGGACAAACTTTATAAAATATTTTCTACTATAAAACGATGCTAAATAATAAAAAATACACTGTAATATGAATCTTCTTACAACAGTGCAGAGTTTAAAATCAAAAGGTTCATATAGTGTCTTTGACCGTTGTTAATAAAAATGAGTTTGAATTAGCGAAATGTTGGATGGGACACGCCGGTTTTCATACATTTGAAATTATAATGTTTTGGTTTAAATTTTATATTTAATAAATTACAAGGTATTTGACCAAAAATCAAATTTCGTGTGTTTACTAATTAAATGAACTTTCTTCACAAAATTGTAGTTTATCGTTTTTTATAGATTAAATATTTTTTATTGAAATTCAAACTTGTGGGACACTGAGCAAAGTGCTGTGGACAAAAAAAAAGATATACTCAGAAATCGCCCGCAAGTAGCTTTATAGAATCACAGCCCACATGTCGCGACCTCAATGATAGCGGCGCGGACGCCTCCGGCCCGACCGCAACGCTTCGGACTTCGGAAAGTTACGACCTAATTCATGCCGTATTTAAGTCCGTAGATGACACGGAAATTGTTAAGTTTAATATACTGAAATTAACTTCAAGCTTATTGAATTTTTATCTGTTCTATTCCCTTCTTTAATTGAATGAATGAATGAATTCTTTAATTAATGAAATATGATTGTGTGCACAAATCTTGTATATAAGTTATTGTTCTATAAATGGTATTTGAATGAGCAAACATTAATCTACGTCTCAGTATTTTTTTCTTTATTATAAGCTTTTTATTTAGGAAGATACAGACGTTTTTGTTGCGGCACAGTGTGGTCCCTCGTGATAAAACCCGGACGGTTGGAGGCATATCGCGGTCTCGCGGGCTGGACTGTCAAGTGGTTAACACGCAGGACTAAAAATAAGAGGCCTAGATATAGAAATGCTCTTTCCAGAATAGATTTGTTGTTTTTTTTCTTATGCCGCTATTAATGCGCACAGATTTTTTGTTTTTTCATAGTCATCGATGTATAAGGTGCTTACAAATTAGGCGGCAAATTAGGTGCCAATACTTTTAGAGTCCTTAGAAGTAGACTCGAGTATAAAACTAATTTAAAGTTTATTTTGGTTTTTAGAGAAAATTAGGAAAATAACTGTGCCACTTAATACCCCGTTTGAGCAGGATTTTAATTTAATTATTTTGTTCTGAAAATGAAAACAAAATTTCATATGAAAAGTTTTCTTAATTCCTATTTAAAGTTAATTATTTTGACGTAAGTTAACGTCTCTTAAAATATTGACATCTGATTTGTAAGCATCCTTTATAAACAGACACCCGTCAATAAGATATTCTTCGAAGCAACGACAGCGCTGTAAACAAATGCAACCCGTGTCCAACTGTCAACTCTGTCAAAACAATTTGACAAGCGCCACTGATATCCTGGTGAAGTGTACCCTGTGAATATTAATTATTGACTATCTAATTTCACTGCCAAGATGACACCTGGTTCTAATGACAATGCAGGCCAATTGAATTAATTTATGGTTTAGTGGCTTTGAATTCGAAAAAGCTCATGTTAAGAGAGAGTTAAGGTGCAAATTGGAGGTTGCCGGTTATTGTGGTTTCGATTCTTTCTCAAACTTTAATGGGTTTGTTAACCCATGTTAAATTCTTTTTTTGCTTTGGTCATCGTTTGAATTCGTTGTGATATGGCGTAAATGCATTTAAATTTAATGTATAATGAATTACGAGGGGCGTTCAATATAAAGTGAGAATGAGATGCAAACTCTTTCAATATTAGGAAATTAAAAACTGGCCGGTAAAGCTAATCTATCTAGCTGATTGCTATGAAAAAAAAAAGTAACTGTCTTTTGTTTAAAAAAAATACGGTAATTTCTTTGCAATGCTATTGAGTACGTTAGCGAAAATGGAAAAAATTTAACTGTGCGCCGTTATCAAATACTTGTGTTTGAAAAATTTTTCTACGGACCAAGTCAATTTAGATTTGCGGGACACTTTAGGGTCGAATTCTCCTCCGTATTCGACAGTCGCACGTTGGTGCGCCGAATTTAGACGTGGAAGAACATCGAAAATGGACGACCCCCGCTCCGGACGCCCTACTACTGCAATAACTGAAGAAATTGTAAAAAAAGTTGAAAACTCAGTTTTGGCGGATCGTCGTGTCACGGTTCGTTTTATTGCTGAAAATGTAAAGATTTCAACGGGGAGCGTGCATAATATTTTACATGAAAGTTTGGGTATGAAAAAGGTATCTGCGCGTTGGGTACCAAGAATGCTTACTGACACGCAAAAACAAACTAGAGTCGAGATTTGTCAAGAAGCTTTGGACCTGATACAGCAAGACCGGGAACTTTTTTTGGCGCGATTTATAACAATGGACGAAACATGGCTCCATCATTACGACCCTGAAACGAAACTGCAGTCTATGACATGGAAAAGGCCACCATCTCCAACTCCGAAGAAATTCAAGGTGGGCCCATCTGCCGGTAAGGTCATGGGCTCTGTTTTTTGGGATGGTAAAGTTTTTTTTTTTTTTTTTTTTACATAAAACTGACCCGTGATTGACCACTATCTCACCTGATGAAAAGTGTAGATGAGGCCAAAGGTGTACCTCACTGGTTCAGTAACAGCCTATTCACTCTAGCCTTGAAGAGACCTAGGTTGTATTTATCAGGAAATACAGACGACGGGAGCGAATTCCATTCTTTAGCAGTTCGCATTAGGAAGGATGACGCGAAGCGCTTCGTACGGGCCACTGGAATACTAACCACATAAGGATGAAGACGCTCCCCCCGCCTGGATGTCCGAAGGTGAAATGGAGATGGAGGAATTAAATCATGTAATTCCTGCGCACACTCTCCAAAATGTATCCGATAAAAAACAGACAAACAAGCAACTCGACGACGGTGCTCGAGGCTCTGCAGCCTACCACCGATTGACGAACTATCACCAATGAGTCTTCGGGCTCGATGCTCCACCGAATCCAACGCCGCCAACTGATACTTGGCAGAACCGTCCCAAAGGTGGCAGCAGTATTCCATACATGATCTGACCTGTGCTTTGTATAAAGTAAAAAGTTGCTCCGGCGTGAAATACCGTCCCACCTTATATAAGATACCAAGTTTCTTAGCAGCAGTTTTCGCCCTGGACTCAATGGCCGCGCCGAAGTTGAGATTAGATGGCACGCTCAGTCCAAGAAGCTCAAGGTGGTCTTTGGGTGGTAAGGATACATTCTGGAAAGTAGGAGCCAAGGTGAATGGACTCCGCTTTGCGGTGAATAGACACGCCTGTGTCTTGGCAGCATTAAACTGGACCAAGTTAGCCGATCCCCAGTCGGACACGGCCTCCAAGGCCTTATTCGTCCGTTGTACCATAGCCTCCCTGAGTGACCCGATCTCGTCACCACTGGCTCGGCTGAAAGATAGGTACCTCTCTGTGACTGTGCTGTCATCCGCGTACCCATAGATACCGGGTATGAGCAAATCGTGGTATTAATGATTGAGTATCTCAAACATGGAGCCACTATTATGGGCACTTTATACGCTAAACAAATAGCAACATTGCGCAATGAGATCCGCGAAAAACGGCGAGGTAAACTCTCGAAAGTTGTGCTGTTCCACCAGGACAATGCCCCGGCACACAAGTCCATCGTTGCAATGGCTGCAATTCGTGATGCTGGGTTCAATATCCTTAAGCAACCTCTGTATTCACCAGATCTCGCTCACAGTGATTTCTACCTATTTCCGAGATTGAAACAATACCCGAGAGGCCAGAAATTTGAAGACGACGACGCGGTAGTCGCTGCAGTACAAGATTTTTTAAGTACTCAAGATGAGACCTTTTTTAAAAATGAAATTTTAAGTTTAGAAAAAAGATATAATAAGTGTATTATGCTAAAAGGTGACTATGTCGAAAAATAAAATTACATTTAGTAATAGTACATTACTGCAGCGGCCGCGAAATAGGGGATTGCCGGCCGAGTAGTAATAGATGGCCGAGTGTTAACGAATAAACGACAATCCTTATTTATTTTATTAAATCTAGCCAAGTAAGATATTAAAAAGTAAATTCACAAACTAAATTTTTCTTAATTGGCAGTATGTCATTGATAGTCAATAAAAGAAAATACGACCCACTAAAACAAAAGACAATCCCTTTGCTGGCCTTGGCCAGCAATGTTTGTATGAAATTCCATTATTGTCGTCTAATTTGAAATTAGAACGAATCTTCCTCAACTGCTATACAATGGCATACTTCGTGTTCTATTGTCACGACTATAAGGACCACATTTCCTTGGATGTTTGAGAAAAAGTTGTTTATAACATACTCATTCTCACTTTTTATTGAATGCCCCTAGTAATAAGTGTATTATGCTAAAAGGTGACTATGTCGAAAAATAAAATGACATTTAGTAAAAGTTGTTTATAACATACTCATTCTCACTTTTTATTGAACGCCCCTAGTAATATTGTTTACCAATATTGTAATCTACTTTTCTTTTATTTTAACACTATCTTCTACCTGCGGCTTCGCTTGATTGAATTGAATCTAGCTTAACTGATTTCGAATCTGTTTATTAGCAATTTTACCGGCACATGACAGTGTCACTATGCCAATCATTATCAATTTTTGTTACTATTCCCTTCGAGTAATATATCGATTTCAAATTTCCACGACCCAAAGATTATCTGAAAGAGATTGTTTTTTAGCGATAATCGATAATACTGTAAACTCTATAAATGAGTTTAATGACAGCCTCAAAAGTGCCACGAAAATTTCGGTCTTTATTGCTAGATGTGCTAAAAACTACATGAGTTTTAAAATTGCAAATGACTAGATCGATAACGTGCGAAAGATAAGTTATCTGTGCAATTAGGGCGCAGACGGCATTGACGTTTTTTCAAGCCATTGTTTATAAAGACTAAAATACTAAATCAGGTGATGGGTACGCACTTTGTATGAATTAAAGCGGGTAGTGTACTGTACTGATTCTTGCTCAGAACGCGCTCCTGATTTGTTAGCACCAGAGCAAGAGCAAGAGCTGGCTTACATTTTAGCACTCATTTGACGTATATTATTAAATATAAAATTCTTTAAATTCTTTATATTAACTTTATAGTGTACTCGAACTTACCCACAGATCTGAAAAAAAAGTGTGAAGGGTTGGACTGAAAACCAGCGCTGTGTGCGTGCGCACCTCCGTGGGCATGCATCCACAGCACACGCTGAGCCTAATCCATTTAACACGCTTAGTTATAGGTTCAATGTAGAAAATAATACCTTACTTTTAATATTGTATCTTTTTTTTTTTCTAAGAGTGTTAATAAAATTCTATTCTATTCTATTCTAATTAACTTGACACCACTGCTAATCTACTTAACCTTTTATTATATTTTACTAGCGGTTGCCCGCGACTCCGTCTGCGAAGAATAGGGGTATAAAAAATGGCCTACGACCTATACTCTGACCTACTGAATACAGAAAAAAAAAAAAGTTTCATAAAAATTGTTCAAGCCGTTTCGGAGGAGTTCGATAACAAACGCCGTGACACGAGATTTTTATATATTAGAAGATAAGAGATGCAATTTGTCGCTTAAGTTCTAACACCAGATAAGTAATTTTTTGGCGCTTTTGTGTTTTTATGCCAGATATTTGTCTGTTCAACATTATTCAGTTTTTTTATGCTCTTGAAAGTGACTATTTTGGACATACGTGGTGTTAGTACTTAACCGACGAATTGCAATTCTATTCAAAAACATTTCAAAGTATCAATAAGTTTTTTTTAAGCATTTTTGATTTTATTCATTGATAATTAAGCAATTTTTTGTTAATTTTAGCACATGGATTCCGAAAAACTGAGTCGTTTTAAAAAAAGTGTACACAATTAAGGGATTTAGTAAAAACAAAACTTAATTGATTCCATTGCGTGACGAAAGTTACCCATATAGTTTGTATGACTAACTTTCGTAACACAAAGAAAGCGATCGTGATTTTGTTTTGATTAAGCCCTTAACTATGTATGTACAATTTTTTTGAAAACGACTCAACTAAGAAAGTTTAAGTTTAACTCGTTTAGTACCCGGTGACATAATACTGAGTTGACGCACTGGCGTATAGCGTTTGCTTGTTGACAATCATGCAAATAACCAATCTATACACAGGCAGTAAAGTTGCCGTCACAAGCAGACACTTGTGATATCATTGTTGTACTCGTACGTATTGATAAGTAACTTAGCACCTTTATGACAACCACTAAAGTAGGTACGAAATTAGTAAATAACGCAAATAGTGATCCCCTTCACAAGATTCCTTTTTTAGAATACTAGGTGTTGTGCCATTTATTCAGTCTCATTTTGAACACCAATAGCTTTCGGAATCTAAAAGTTCAAGGGTGCCTTTCCACCAGAGAAGTGACCATTAATGCAAAGCTGTGTAGCCGTTCGAGAAAGATCCAAAGCACGCATCTTTTCCGCTCAGTACCGAAACGTCTATGAAGCAAAATGACCACGATTCAGATGGTCTAAAAAGCACATGTCCAATTATGTAAATTGTCCATGGTGTGCAGATGTCTTAATCGCAAAATACCCAATTAGCATAACGTCTATGAAGGGACACGGCCAGATAGCAACACGCCCTTAAAGCTGAACGCCAAAATCACAGAACGCCCAAAAACATAATGTCGCGTATTTCACGATATACAGGGTGTAACATTTAGATAGGTCAGTATGGGAAAGTCTGAAACTGTAAGACATAGGAAGATCTCTTCTTAGGAACCATGTCATCGATACAATACATTTTATTAATTGTAGACATCATGTTTCATAGTATCATTTACTGCTTAAGATCTACACAATCGATATCTAAATAGAAATAGTGTTAGTTTTATTTTTCAAAACATCCGGTTTCCATTCCCGAGCAGAGTATAAGTTTTTTTTAAATGTATGAATGCAGTTTTCCTTGTTACTAAATTCGATGACGTGGTTCCTAAGAACAGATCTTCGTATGTCTTATAGTTTCAGACTTTCCCATACTGACCGATCTAAATGTTACGCCCTGTACTGAATAGTGGCCGGTTATATTATCAATTTTAGATCTAAATTGCCACTTGAAACCCGAACACACTTTTTGGTTATTCTGCTACTCCAGCTAACTGCTTATAAGATTTGACGATTTCCTTTTTTGGGTGATAGCGTTTTTGATAATATGTAGTTTGGTCGTTATGCTACACGGACTAATTGCTATTTTGATGTTCTGCGTTATGGATGTTATACTAATGGGGCCAAAGGCTAATAGGACGTCTGACATTTCGCTTCTTGGTTAATTTGCGTCACTGGACATTTTGCTAAATAGACGATTCAGTACTCTTGTTCGGTATTCTTGGGGATCTTTTCATATAAAAAAACCTGTTTCCACCATTGCTATGATGTGTGGACCAATGAATATGATTGGTGGATATTAAACGCATCCATAGCAACGTAGCATAGCACATGTTTTGTGATGTTTTAAATTAGGTACTTACTTAGGCCCCATACATCCCTGTAAAAACTAGATATATTAAGAATGAAATATGTATGGATACCCATTATTGACGACACTACGTAATTAAATGAAATACATGTTTAAAATGGTTACCAACTATAATAAAAGGGAATAAACAGACAAATAGAACTTAGCACAACCCGTCTGACAGAGCAACAGACTTCTCCGTCTCTGTCAGGCGGGTCTTAGTAGATTTTAAAATAGGAACAAAAATAACAAACTACAAAAAAGAGGTTTTGCCAGCCAGTCGCCAACACCCATGTAATTTTTGTGGTTTATGTATTTTGTCCTACTTGTAAGCTAAGTGAATCATAGTAGGTATAATTATTGTTTTGAAGAAATGACTTTCTGTCAAGTTTTCAATTTTTTGCGGCGCATTCTTCTTAGCAGTGTTAATATTTTCGAAAGTATAAAAAAATAGACTTCCAAAAGACAACTTTACGGGTTACTCACAGAATAAACGTTTTGATTTTGACTGAACTGACTTTCTTTTGCTTCAGATGAGATCCTCGCCGTGCCAGATAAACACAAATTCGACTCGCGAACCTACGTGAGACCCAAGAAACGGGCCCAACGGCCCAGTATCCAGAGCATCGTAGAATCCAGCCCACCTTCCCTGTCAAGCCAGCCCAATAAGTACATGACGTATAATAAGTATTCGGCGCCTCTGGGGCCGCTAAGCCCTATACTGAGGCTGAAGACGTTCAATGTAGAGACTGATACGGAAAATAGTAATGTGATTAAAGAGTACACGAAGAGACGGAGTTTGGTCAGTGAGGAGGATCCACAGGTGAGACGAAATTATATTCCTTACTGGCTTTTGCCCGCGACTTCGTACGCGAAGACAATAACGTTAGTTGTTTGGATGAAAATTGGCACACAGGTAGTTTATTACATGGATTAACACATAGGATAATGCCAGGAAAATGAATAAGTGAATTCTATAGCCGCTAAGCCGTGGTGCCCTAGTGGTCAGACCTATGGACTCTTAAGCAAAGGGTCGTGAGTTTGAGCCCAGGCTTGCACCTCTGAGTTTTTCCGAATTCATGTGGTAAATTACGTTTGAAGTTTACCATGAGCTTTATATTGAAGGAAAACATCGCGAGGAAAGCTGCACACACCTGAGAAGAAATTCAATGGTGGGTGTGAAGTTCCCAAATCTTACTGCCCAAGTCCTCTCGTTCTGGGAGGAGGCCTGTGCCTGATTGAAACAGGCTTTTTTTTATCCCGGAAAGTGCAAAGTAAAGTTTCCGCGGGATAGAAATTCCTTTTTGGACCTTTTTTGAAAATCAGAGACATCGTAGCTTTTTATTATTAGTAAATCATTTTAACAATCAGCCCTTATATTCAATTCACTTATTTCTAACCCGTGGGAATTTAGTATTTTCCCGTAGAAAAGTAACCTGTGTCAATCAGGGATACTATAGCATACTATTAGTGAAAGAATTTTTTAAATGAGCCACAAATTTGGATTGACTTACTTCTATCCTGCGGGAATTTTGCATTTTCCCGAAGAAGAGTAGTCTATACCAATCAGTAATAGTGTAGCTTTATATTGGTGAAAGAATTTTCAAAATCAGCCCCGAAGTTGAATTCAGTTTTTTCTATCCCGTGGGAATTTTGCATTTTCCTGAAGAAAAAGTAGCTTTTGTTAATCGGGGATATTCATATCACATAATATGTAAGAATTATTAAAATCAGCTACGAAATTGAAATAATTTATTTCTATCCCGTGGGAATTTTGAATTTTCCCGCATAAAAAGTAACTTATGTCAATCAAGAACAGTGTAACTTTCTAATGGTGAAAAAAATTTTAAAATTGGCTCAATAGTTTCAGAGATTCTGCTATAAACAAAAAAACAAAGAAAGTTTAGATATTTCCCTATCCCGTGGGAATTTCGAAAGATATATACTGTGGTGGTTTTTTTTTGTAGGACTATTTAAGATAAACATTTCCATCATACATTACATATGTGTAACTCTAGCGGTTTTGGCATTCCTGCGAAGAATTCGTTTATCGCTATCCCTCGGGAACTATGCAATGCCAAATTTCATCAGAATCCGTCAAACCGTTTTAGCGTGAAAGAGTAACAAACATCCATCCATACATACATACATTCTTACAAACTTTCGCGTTTATAATATTAGTAGGATATACTGTCTTCTTAAAGAATTGACCACACCAGAGTTGAAAAAACTCTGTACCACCGCAAACAAAGTGACGTGATTTATGCGTATTTTAAGCACAAGTGTGGTTGATTCTATATATTATATTTTTTATAGCCTTCTTTCTTCTTCCGTAGAGTAGACATTCATGCTAGTAAGTTTTCGTTTTTAATAGTTCTTTGTGCCGCTGTCTTACTATAATAATCATCATCATCATGATCATGTAGTCGATTCTTAATAGGTTCTAAAATAAACAATTTGATGCGACAAGGAATTGGTATATGGGCTACAGTTTTTTTTCTAAGAAATTTGACCATGGCTTGTGTTGAAATAATATTAAAAAAATAATAATATGATCACTAACCCAAACCATTAAATGCGATATTAAGTAAAAGTAATCGACATTTGTGACTTTCGCCGACAGTTTTTTCGCCTCACCCTTCTAACTATTTAGACTTTCGTCAATTTTCAATTCTCTAACTTCAAACAAACCATATTCTGATATCAATCTCGAATATCTTGAGAATCTAATATCCGCTAAGCAGGCGTAATACGCTAATACGGAACGATAAACTTCATGGTTTCGTATCTAAACTGTTACAATTATCACTATTATCATACTCATGAATATGTAACGCACGCGTCAAATGAATTTAACACTCGATTACGGATTTTTATGCACCGTTCGACGTCGTTGTCAAGCCGATTGTTTACATAGGTGTAAATTTAGTTTGGAGAACAAAGAAAGGTTGCGTAACCGTATGTTAGTTTGTTTACTTTTATATCTCGGCTTTTGGTATAAAAATGTTATATGTATTATGTATGCAATATGCGGAATCTATGTTCTAGATTAGTATTGCAAGGTATCTTGTTACCTTAAGAATATAGTTGGAGAATCGAAGCTGAACCGTGTGTTCTTTAGCGAAGGTCTATTTTGTAAAACCTACTACATTTTGGATGTTGGGATTAGCCCAAGAGTTGTAAAGTGATGTAATTTTAATGAATTACTAAGGTGTATTTTAACTTATTTTAAATGCAATTCGTGTTTGACGATCAGTGATCGGGGTTTTGGATGCTACTCGGTATGAATGACTTTAATCATTATGCTAGTATGGATGGATATGCCTCGGGATTCCGGGTGTCGTGTGGTTAGATAAAAGGTTTTAGGCTTAAAACAACTAAATTTCATATACCTTATTCACTAATACCTCTCATTTTCAAATTACCATGGGCTCATAATACCTACAAATGCCTAAAATTTCAAATTGTCTCCTCTTAAAATTTGAAATTTTAGGTATTTTTAGGTATTATGAGCCCATGGTAATTTGAAAATTAGGGGTATTAGTGAATAAGGTATATGAAATTTAGTTGTTTTAAGTCTAAAACGATAAAAGACAGTTTTTTGTCATATTATTAGATTACATAAGTAAAAATAAGAATGGAATCCTGTTACTAAAGTTTCTCTGTTTCGATGTAACAAATGCGAACCCGTAGGGAAACTCATAAAGTCACCGATATAGCTCGAAGAATCGCCAGACTCAAGTGGCAGTGGGCAGGGCACATTCGTAGAACTGATGGCCAATGGGGCCGAAAGGTTGACTGGCGTCCACGGACCGGAAAAAAAGATGATGAAAGATGGAGCGACGATCTGGTTAAGGTTGTGGGAACGCGTTGGATGCGGATGGCGCAAGATCGATGTTTGGCGAGCCTTAGGGTAGGCCTGTGTTCAGCAGTGGACGTCTTTCGACTGAAATGATGATGATGATGAAACAAAGACATTCTAAAAATTTGTTTTAATATATCTTAACTACGGGGAACCATTCGGAAACTGGAATTAATGTTTTTCACTCTTTTTATGGTATCTTTCAGCTGGAAGATATAGACATGACGTTAGTGTCGGAAGGATCGGAGAGGTTGTCTTCGGAAAACTTGCCTACCAAACCTATCAACATAGACCTCTCACAGCCGGCCCATAATCTGCACAATACCTTTAACAAGTATGTATCATTTACAATATGGGAGCGTTTCCACTAGATGCTCTTAAGATCCAGAGCACGCATCTTTGCATATGTATTAAAAACGTAGCTTTGTACCCGTTTCCACCAGTGCTATGCGACTGGACCAATGAATATGATTGGTGGATATGAAAGGCATGCAACAGCCAAAATGTGAATTAAAATTGGCTCAAGCCTAAAAAGTCCGTTTTCGTCTTACTATACAAAAGACGTGACATATTATGAAAAAGCAGACATTTTGGGAAAGATACATTTTAGGAAAACGGACATTTCAGGCCTGAGCCTAAAAATTGGCTTTTTATTCTTCTTCAGTTAAAATCTGTGTTATGATTTATGACTATGAGATTTCAATAAATAAAATCTAGTCAAATTAACGCAAGTGGTTTCGGTGAGCATTATTAAAAAATATTTCAAGACTTTGGTTAATCAACTTTTTTGTGTTGTTTACACTTCATTACTGTTTCATAGAAAAATGCTTAGGTTGTCCAAGGGACAAAATTTATGTAACCATAGCAACGGTTGGCACTAAAAACTTGATTCACCAACTTACGTTTTAAAATCATCAAATAGACTTCAGCAAAATTTATAAAACTAAAAAAAAACTTGGTTGTAAAATCAATGAGTGAGTCGTGTTCGAAATATGGAAGTACTAGAACGGTTTTGTTTCGTAATATCGCTGTAGACGCATTTATTAAGACATTTTAAACTTAGAGATTGGCAAAAAGCACCGATTACTTCCACGACAATTTGATGACTTGCCAAAATGATAAAAAAAAGCAAGCGAAAGTGCAACCGTATAAAATAACGTGCCGTCATTCGCCTCTCTTGTTATTTAGAGTTACTTTCGAATTGCACAAATTGATTAATTCCCAAACTATTCAACTATAAGTTGCATTTATGTTGGCGATATGATCGAATGATACGGGTCGAGAAAAAAAGGTGGACCACGTTGAATGGTAGTAAACCATACAAAATGATTGACTGGAAAAAGTTATGTTGTCGCACGAAAATCTTTATTTATTTATTATAATAATGGTGTGAGTGATGTTTCCAATCCGCAATGGGCCCGCTTGAGAACTACGGCCCAAGCCCTCTCATTCTGAGAGGAGGCCTATGCGCTGCAGTGGGACGCATAATAGGCATACTTGAAAGGTGTTATGGAAAAGTAGTATGATTTGTTAAGTATATTTTTCAAACAAATTGGGAAAAGAAAGCGTAATCGAAAGATTAGATCAATTTTAATTTCATCGAAAAACCGAAAATCAAAATTTTCCGTCTTTTTTAAAGGAAAGTATCTAAATCTACATAAAGCTTAAAAAGTACAATGGATGCAATATGTAATGGTCATTTGATATATCTATCTACAGCCATTGTCCGTCCACTTATTCATTAGACGACCTTTTATAATTATGTTATCTGGATATTGGTTAAGATTAGGTTTATTTTATAACTAACAATCCTGCCAAGTTGACTATTTCTGAGATTTCTGGATTTTGTCCATTATACTTATCAAACTTTATGTAATTTCACACATCTCTTTTTTAACATTTTAACTTTGTCATATCGTTTCCAGGGGCCTGATGAACATAGTGAACGAGCGAGGCAGCCTCAACATGTACCAAAGCGGCGAGTCTCTTATGAGGATGTCACCACCAAGCTTAGTGTCTTCCCTTATGATGGAGAGCTCCGGAAACTTCAACCCTGAGTCTTTAGATAGTAGGAAATCTTTGCCTTCGCATAGAGATTCAGATACATTACGTGAGAACTCTTATATTTTCTTAATATTGAATGGAATAACATTCTAGTTTTGTTTTGAAAACATGATCGAGCTTATCGTCGGCTTTTTTCTACGGATGTTTATGTGAACTGCTGGTAGTAAGAACGTTATTTTTTTTTTTTATAAATATAGATGACCATTCACCGTGATTAGTTTTCTTACATTCAATTAAAAAGCCGTGGTAGCTTATTGATTTGACCTTTCAATGTGAAGTTTTCTGAATTGATGTAAAACATACATTTTAAATTTACGACTACCTTTTCGGTGAAATTAAAACATCGAGAGGAAACCTTCAGACATCGACGAAGCAATAGGGTAGGTGACATTATAAAACAATTAGACATTACAAGACACGAATCTAGTAAAAAAAAAAAACTTTATTTTATCTTTGAACATAAAACTACCGTGAGACCCACTCATAGCTAAACTCGATCATAGACGTGAGTTATCTGTATTTTATTCACTCTATTTTATACTTGAAAACCAGATAAAATTTGATTTTTACCTAACAAAAACAAATAAATCTTTATTTCGTTGCTTAGTTGCTCGATTTTTTGTTGCTTTAAAACAAATAAAAAATTAGTCTATTGAGTTGGCAAATAAGTGACGTCACAACTAATTTTTGCCGTACTTAGGGGCTGTTTCACCACTTTTCTTAAAGTTCGGATTAGCTTAATCATAACCTTATTTGACACATGGAATTAAAATTTCTGTTTCACCAGTCTCGATTAGCGCTAAGTGACGGACAAACTGTTTCTTAATTTGACCATCAGATCAGGTGGCATTTAGCATTTTTATCCGTCACATAAAGTTAGTTTATTTTTTTGTGGCCATGGTTGGAGAGCCCTTCAGCCGGTTTCAGAAAAATAAATCAAAGTATTTTTTATTTTTTAAAGAAAGAGGTCATGCTAAATTGCATAAAATAATTTAAATATCAAGATTTGAATAAAAAAATGTAGGTACACTTTTAGTATGTAAAAATAAATCCAAAATTTCGTAATAATTTTTAATAACAAACTTTTTTTCAGCGGCTCAATCGTTTGTTCTACCTGAACTTGTATGTCGCCATTAAAAAA
This sequence comes from Archips crataeganus, assembly GCA_947859365.1. Classification (NCBI taxonomy): domain Eukaryota; kingdom Metazoa; phylum Arthropoda; class Insecta; order Lepidoptera; family Tortricidae; genus Archips; species Archips crataeganus. The sequence continues at coordinate 11,524,840 of OX402064.1, forward strand.
AAGTTTATCTGTCAAATGGTTTGGCGCCACTTTTCGATTCGTTTTACGTGATTTTATTTTTCTGTGTTATTGTTAACAAAGTATCGTAAATAAATACCGTTTTTGGATCAATTATAATGTTACATATTTGTTTATGCAAAAAAAATAGATGTATTCAAAAATTATATAGTTAACCATTTCTTTTGCTTTAATAATGAGTGACTCTTTGAACGAAAGTGTGCGAACAGGAACGTGTGGTCGTGAAATGCGACGTTGCCATTCCGACTTTTTGTTAAACCCACGATTAGTTAAGTGGTACTTAGTTTGCACAGGACCGGAGTGGTGAAACTGAAAAAACACTAGCTGACAGATTTGTCCAGTACTCAGTTTATTCATTGGTTACGTAACTAGCAGTTTGACAATAAGGTGGTGAAACACCCCCTAAATGTACGGGAGAATCGTGTTTTGACAACTCGTAAAAAGTACATCAGTTGATTTGTGGTGTCATTGTTACTATTAAACTTCCCAATCAGCACTAGACTCGCGTAGGAACTACAGCAAGCCCTCTCATTCCGAGACCAGAGCGGTTGGGCGTATAAAGGTGGAGATAACGATTGTGATATTAAATATGAAGATGCTTAATGAATGTATTACAGGGGTTCCACAGTCCGGCCGCGAAAGCATAGACCCAATGATGACAAGCATGACCCTCAGCATACTAGAAGAAAAGGACATGAGTACAAGCTTCCTCTCTCAAACAACGTACCCTGACAACGACAGTCTTATGGACTCTCTCCCTCCTAGCCTCGTCAGCTCAGTCAACTCCTCCTTCGTCGTCTCCAATACCTCAAAAGTCAGAGAAAGCACAGATTCAAACATCTTCAGTTCAGCCACCTTCACACATCTAGACCAATCAGAAAAGCTGCTATCAGCTAGGCCGAGGCACCAACCTTTCAACCACTTCCCGAAACGCGATTCCGGCATCAAAAACTGCGAAAGCTACACCAAATCCAGAGAAGAAGCCTGCCAAATCGAACCCAGCAAAATCCTAGTTGAAAACGGCGACAAAAACACATCGAGAACACCCAAAACTGAGATGTCAGAGACGGTCACTTTACATTATTCTAACATGAAATTCAGGAGGGACGAAAAGGAAAACTTGAATTCGACATTCGAGAAAGACAATGCGTTTTACAAGGATATGAACATGCCGAAAACTCCTGATTTAGGTCGGAACAGTTTAAACGTGACCATGGATAAGCAGGAGTTGAATGAGATTATCCAAGCGCGACAGAAGCTCTCTTTAGCTAGGAAGGCTTTACCTGAGCCTGAAAAACTCCCTAATCAAGTAGAGACAGTGAAAACTATACAGCTCCCTAATCAAACTATAACGGTGCCTCGGCAGAGTATGGAGAATGCTTCAGAGTTGTTGTCTAGAAGAAGAATGAACGCGAATAATTTAGACAAAGAGGAGCCGACTAGGGATACTCCGAAGAGGTATTCTACGTTCAAGGTGTCACCGAGGGCCAGCTCTCTGGATGCTACGGTGGTGTATCCGAAAAAGGATGAGAACGCGCTGATTGATATCAATTTGGCGACAACGAATCTTATTGAATCTGGAGAGAGGACGATGCGAGAGGTAAGGCATTATAAATATTAGCGGTTTCACGTTAGAATTGTGACTCTGTGGGACCGTTTTACAAAATAAAATGTAGTGACATCGTAATACTTGACAAGAAAAAATTGTTGTGACATTTCGTCACTACTTTGAAAAAATCTTGTATCTCAAATCAATAATTTAACGACCAAATGGCCTAGTGGTTAGAGAACCTGACTACGAAGCTTGAGGTCCCGGGTTCGATTCCCGTGTCGGGGCAGATATTTGTATGAAAAATACGAATGTTTGTTCTCGGGTCTTGGGTGTTTAATATGTATTTAAGTATGTATCTATCTATATAAGTATGTTTATCCGTTGCTTAGTACCCATAACACAAGCTTTGTTAAGCTTACTTTGGGACTAGGTCAATTGGTGTGAATTGTCCCATGATATTTATTTTATTTTTATTTTTATTTTTTAATATGTAAACCAAACTGAACTTTATTGCACACTCAGTAAAGTTCAATTAGCCAGATTATCGATTTTGAGATACGAGCTTTTTTCAAAGTAGTGACGATTTGCTTTGAGAGCGTTTTGTGTAACGGTAGGTTTTATTTAATCTAACTAAATAATTTATTGAATCAGGCGTTACTTTGCGGAGGTCCATATTAATGAACTAAAACAATTACTTTGCTCACCCGCGACCTTACAATAGTTACGTTTATGCAAGAAATGTGCGTTCATGCAGTTCCTCCACCTCCACACTGTACGAACACACACAAATCACATAAACCCAACCATCACCACCACCAAGCTACACTGACGCGTTTCGAACTCAACCAGAGCTCATCTTCAGAGTTACCACAACCGTATGCTATGCTACCAAATGTTAAACTAACAAACCAAAACAAATGTTTTAACTTGTCACTGTAACTTCTCAAGTACCCACTTTATTTTTCTTATTCTCAAACTACCCCACAAAAATTAACTTTTATTGACATATTTAAAACTACCTTGAATTTTTGTTTATTTATTTATAAGGCATATTTAATTAATACTAACTGTTCAAATTCGACCCAAGCCGCAGTAAAGGAGAAGATACTAAATTTACCTGTTCATTAATAATAGACCCCATAGTGTTGTACCTAATTATTTCCATGCATTCCAGAGCATCCAGACGCAACCCCTTGCCGCAATAATGTAACACTTCATAAGAATCTGAATCTAACAATGAATGATTTGATTCCAACAAATGTTTTGCAAAATTCGATCTATCTGGATGCTCATTCCTATATGCCGAAACATGCTCTTTAAATCTAGTATTAAAACTTCGGCCTGTCTGTCCTACGTATATCCCATTGCAGTCATTACAAGTAAGCTTGTATACCCCCGATCTAGTTCCCTTATCTACCTGTTCTTTGTGGTTACATAGCCTAGAGTACAAAGAGTTGTTAGTCTTAAAGGCAACATTAATATTGTTTGATTTTAAAATGCCATAAATCTTATCAGACAAACCCCCGACGTAAGAGATGCTAGATCTATATTTGTTAGTAGACTGAGAAGGTAACGCAGAGTAAAGCATGCTATTTACTAACCGTGCCTGCTTCTTTTGAACTAAACTATCTACCATTGATTTTGTATAACCATTTGAGATCGCTATCTGATAAATAGTACTCAACTCTAAATCAAAATGTTCCTTAGAAAGAGGCACAGTCAACAATCTATTAACATAACAATGGAAAGCAGCCAGTTTATGCTGCCACGGATGACTACTTGTAATGACTGCAATGGGATATACGTAGGACAGACAGGCCGAAGTTTTAATACTAGATTTAAAGAGCATGTTTCGGCATATAGGAATGAGCATCCAGATAGATCGAATTTTGCAAAACATTTGTTGGAATCAAATCATTCATTGTTAGATTCAGATTCTTATGAAGTGTTACATTATTGCGGCAAGGGGTTGCGTCTGGATGCTCTGGAATGCATGGAAATAATTAGGTACAACACTATGGGGTCTATTATTAATGAACAGGTAAATTTAGTATCTTCTCCTTTACTGCGGCTTGGGTCGAATTTGAACAGTTAGTATTAATTAAATATGCCTTATAAATAAATAAACAAAAATTCAAGGTAGTTTTAAATATATTTCGTACTAAATACAAACTGAAATATAGATGCACAGAAAAAACCCCAGAAAAAAGACCAATGCTGGGAATCGAACCCAGGTCCTCAGCATTCCGTGCCGCGTGCCATACCCCTACACCACCACTGGTCTAGAGATTAGACACGAATCTTTCCTATACATCATACATTTCAATCTGCTAAATCATCACCTTATGCAGTGACAAGCGCACATCTATGTTACACCCTCATCGATAGATGTGCGCTTGTCACTGCATAAGGTGATGATTTAGCAGATTGAAATGTATGATGTATAGGAAAGATTCGTGTCTAATCTCTAGACCAGTGGTGGTGTAGGGGTATGGCACGCGGCACGGAATGCTGAGGACCTGGGTTCGATTCCCAGCATTGGTCTTTTTTCTGGGGTTTTTTCTGTGCATCTATATTTCAGTTTGTATTTAGTACGAAATATATGATTTCACGGGATGACCGTAAAAGTAATAAAAAAATGAAGTTGAAAAAATAAGTACAAAAAAAAGATACTTCATAGCTAACTAGTTTTAAATATGTCAATAAAAGTTAATTTTTGTGGGGTAGTTTGAGAATAAGAAAAATAAAGTGGGTACTTGAGAAGTTACAGTGACAAGTTAAAACATTTGTTTTGGTTTGTTAGTTTAACATTTGGTAGCATAGCATACGGTTGTGGTAACTCTGAAGATGAGCTCTGGTTGAGTTCGAAACGCGTCAGTGTAGCTTGGTGGTGGTGATGGTTGGGTTTATGTGATTTGTGTGTGTTCGTACAGTGTGGAGGTGGAGGAACTGCATGAACGCACATTTCTTGCATAAACGTAACTATTGTAAGGTCGCGGGTGAGCAAAGTAATTGTTTTAGTTCATTAATCTATCTATACATATAATAAATCTGTAACAAGTCGGTGTCTGTACATTGAAGATATTTGGGAAAAACTGTCACTAGGGCTATTTATTAGCACAATAGAACCCAAAACAATGATTTTTAGAATTATTGTCTGATTGTCTGTTTGTCTGTGCGTTTGTGCGCGCTAATCTCAGAAACGGCTTAACCTAGAAGGATGCGGTTTTCACTGATATGTTGGTATTTTCTTGGATTAACATTTAGTGTTTGTTTCATTTGAATCGGTTCACAAATAAGAAAGATACGTCTATTTTAAGAATTTATCGAACAGGTTTTTTGTTTGAACGCGCTAATCTCAGGAACTACTGCTCCGATTTGAATAATTCTTTCAGTGTTAGATAGCACATTTATCGAGGAAGGCTATAGGCTATATATCATCACGCTAACACCAATAGGAGCGGAGCGGAGCGGAAGACTGTTTCCAAATCGGGGGTTTTGGAAGTAAAACGTCTATATCTCGGGAACTACTGCTCCGATTTGGAAAATTCTTTCAGTGTTAGATAGCCCAGTTAGATAGGGCGGGTTGGGAGCGGTTGGGGGGGGCGAGTTGAGAGCGGGTTGGGGGCGGCTTGAGAGCGGGTTGGGGGCGGGTTGGGAGCGGGTGGGGGGGCGAGTAGGGAGCGGGTTTGGGGCGGGTTGGTAGCGGGTTGGGGGCGGGTTGGGGGCGGGTTGGGAGTGGGTTGGGGCGGGTTAGGAGCGGGTTGGGGGCGGGTTAGGAGCGGGTTGGGGGCGGGTTAGGAGCGGGTTGGGGGCGGGTTGAGAGCGAGTTGGGGGCGGGTTGGGAGTGGGTTGGGGGCGGGTTAGGAGCGGGTTGGGGGTGGGTTGGGAGCGGGTTGGGGGCGGGTTGAGAGCGGGTCGGGGCGGGTGGGGGGCGAGTTGAGAGCGGGTTGAGAGCGGGTTGGGGCGGATTGGGAGCGGGTTGGTTTATTATGAAGTTTCACTTCTTCCGGAAGGATCTAAGGAGAGCCATAATTGATGAAAAAGCAAATTGGATAAAAAAATAAGCTGCCCAAATTACTAATTCAACGCGGACGGAGTCGCGGGCAAAAGCTAGTATTTAAATATGAATGTAGATGGTAAGGAAACTACGAGACACAATCACGCACGAAATGACTAGAGAGTATGAACAGACATCAAGTTTACAGAACAACGCGACTGACAGGCTCACAGATTCCGCGTAACGTAAACCACAGAAGATAGACGCTTGAAATTTGGCAGATATATTCCTTGAGTATCATATATTGGCACTAAGAACTTTTCGAAATTCTCGTGCTATATAAAATCACCCTTATTTTAAATATCCTTGTCTACCGAAATGCCACAAACTAGTACATCTATATATATAAAAGAAGAAACTGACTGACTGACTGACTGACTGACATATCAACGCACAGCCCAAACCACTGGGCCTAGAGATTCAAAATTTGGCATGTAGGTTCCTTATAAGGTCTAGGGGTGCACTAAGAAAGGATTTTTCAAAATTCACACCCTAAGGGGGTGAAACGGGGGTCCAAAGTTTGTATGGGGAAACAAGATTAGTTCGACTATTTTATTCAAAACTTCACAGAAGTACTCCTAATGATAAATGAGTAAACACGTGTTTCAGGTTTTTTGAGAATTCAACCCCTAAAAGAGGGGAAAGGGGTAACAAAGTCTGAAAATCAACATGGGTGTTGTTTCTATGGTTTATCGGGTCGCTGGTTATGAAAACAACAACGGTTTTAAAATCCGACGTGGCAGACGTAAAATACCATCTCCCTGGATGGGGTGCGATGGGGTTGAAATGTCTAAATAAACTAAATGACTGTTGATATATCAACGCACAGCCCAAACCACTGGACCTAGAGACTTGAAATTTTGCACATAGATACCTTATACAATGTAGGCATCCACTAAGGAAGGATTTTTAGGAATTCCCACGGGAAAGGGAAAAAATGGGATTTAATATTCGATTCCGAGTGACCCTATCTCAGTAACTATAATAACTAGACTCTTCAAATTTGAAACACAAGTAGGTATTACATTATTTAAAACATTAATTTCAGGATTTTTCAAAATTCCCACGGGATAAGGAAAAAACGGGATTTTTCGTTTTACTGGTCGTAGAAAGTTGAAATTCGGCATGTAGGTGGCTTGGGGAGTGTAGATGAGCATTGAGAGAGAACTTTCCGAAATTCCCACGGGAACGGGAAAAACGGGATTTTTCGTTTTACTGGTCATAGAAAGCTGAAATTCAGTATGTAGGTTGCTTGGAGAGTGTAGAGGAGCATTGAGAGAGGACTTTCCCAAATTTCAACGGGAACGGGAAAAAACGGGATTTTTCGTTTTACTGGTCGTAGAAAGCTGAAATTCGGCATGTAGGTTGTTTGGGGAGTGTCGAGGAGCATTGAGAGAGGACTTTCCAAAATTCCCACGGGAACGGGGAAAACGGGATTTTTCGTTTTACTGGTCATAGAAAGCTGAAATTTGGCAAGTGGGTTCCTTGGGTAGTGTAGGGGAGCATTAAGAAAACATTTCCCGAAATTCTTACGGGAACGGGAAAAAACGGGATTTTCGTTTTACTGGTTGAAGAAAGCTAAAATTTCAAAATTCATAAGTTTATACTGTAAGTAGGCCGCAAAGGGCACTTTAACCGACTTCTAAAAAAGGAGGAGGTTATGCATTCCACTTTATGTATTTTTTTATGTAGGTATGTTCACCGATTTCGCGGTCAATTGTGGACCTGCTTGCTTGCTTGCCTGTATGCTTGCCTGCTTGATATCTTGGTTCTTTGGAATACTCATAGTACACGCGAGCGAAGCCGCGGGCAAAAGCTAGTTATATTATATAAGTGAATGTTCGCGGGCTGAGTTGATGATGATGACGTTTCAGGAGTGGGGTTCGCAGGAGCGCGCCATGGTGTGTTCGAGCGAGAGCACGGACACTGGCACGTTTAGTTCGTCGAGTCCACCCGAGAGCGTTCCCGACACCGTCGACCCTAGTAAGTCACACACGCACACATTTGTTCAAACAATACAACCTCTGGAACCTTTGTGTTACATACATGGCAGCTTAACAAGTTCCCGAAGCAATGTGCAGCGTTCTTTCGACACACTTCCCTTTGTAACACTGACATTAAACGCTCATAAAGTCATGAGGCACATGTGCCTTATGGACGTGCCAGTAAAGTCACCCAGGAGGCACATGGGACAGGGAACAGGCTCAGATTGTGGGGAGAGGCACAACCAGTTTTTTGTGGTCAATTCCAAGTCGCTATCACTGTTTTAGCGACTAATCGTGCCACCAAGCTGCAGTGGTTGCGCAGAGTAAGACAGTTGCGGATATTACTGGCACTTGAGGTATTCTGTCTTTTATTTTTATTGTGAGAGGGAGGCTAACGAGCAAGCGGGTCATCTGATGGAAAATGATCACCACCGCCCATAAATATCAACAACTCAAAGAGAGTCGCCAATCTGTTGCCGGCCTTTAAATTAAGTGTAAACCCTTTTCTTGAAATCCCCGATGTCATAGTGGTCTGGAAACACTGCTGCCGGAAGCTGGTTCCACAGTTTCACCGTATGTGGCAGGAAGTGCCCAAGAAAACGTACAGTGGTAAACTGCCATTCATCGAGATGGTGACGATGGCTGTCTTAGCCTTTTAGGTTCGCAACGCATCGGCAACCTTCTGGTGTTTCGGGTATCCTTGGCTGCTCACTTACCATTAAGTGGCTCACTCGTTCCTTTGCCACCCTATTTCAAAAAATATATAAATCATCCTAAGCTTAACACTTTTCTATTTCAGCATACAAACACCAAAGTCCACAACCTTCCAATATCATTCCAGGATCACAAACGTCCTCCACACCCCTCGTGACCTTCCACAGAGGCTCCAAAGACCTTCTGAACATCCACGCCAACATATCGCCGATATACGATATGGTGGGCGACAAATCTTACACCGTGGCGAAAGCCCCCAGTTCCAACTCTTCGATGGATCGGACGTATGATATGAACTCTACGGTGATCAACAGTGCGACTATGATCAAGAAGTCGGCGAAAAGGGACATTTTAGGAGGAAAGGTCAGCCCTGAGAAGAAGATGTTTGGGCCCAGTTTGCCTGTTAAATCGATAAGCACAGGTAAGTCTTAATTATAAATAAATAATAAATAAATAAATAAACAAATATTAGGGGACAATCTTACACATATCAACCTAGTCCTAAACTAAGCAAAGCTTGTACTATGGGTACTAGACGACGATAAACATACTTATATAGATAAATACTTAAATACATAGAAAACATCCATAACTCAGGAACAAATATTCGTGCTCATCACACAAATAAATGCCCTTACCGGGATTCGAACCCAGGACCACTTGCTTCGTAGGCAGGGTCACTACCAACTAGGCTAAAGCGGTCGTTAATTGAATGTGATTAGAGCCCGCTATCATGCGGGCAGTTTGGTGGCTACTTAACATTATAGTGAAAATAAACGGATCACTCACGTCTTAAAACGTGACTCGTTTTAAGACGTGAGTGATCCGTTTATTTTCACTATGAGTGAGTCTCACGGTAGTTTCATGTTAGCATTAGAAAGAAGGTAAGCGATCTTGACGTGTCTTTTTATTGAAAAACACTTTTAAAAAATAAGTCATAGCTAATATGTAACAATTTGAAAGGAAATAATGGTCATTTACACTCGTTTGGTTTCATAAGTAATAATTAATATTTTTTTAAAAGCATTTTTCATTAAAAAGACTCGTCAAGATTGTTTACCATATTTCTAATGCTAAAAAAAAACGAAGTATAGGGTGGCGACCGCGAGATGACGTAGCGTAGGAAGGCCCCCTACAAGATGGACCGACGATCTAGTAAAGGTAGCAGAAACCACTTGGATGCGGGCAGCGCAGGACCGATCGTTGTCGAACTCTTTGGGGGAGGCCTTTGTCCCACAGTGGATGTCTTTTGGCTGATATGACGAATCTTTGTTGAAACTCGTGAAAATTCTTATACCTTTTACGGATTGTTAGATGGTTGCGAATGTTGCTTTTGTTATATTCTGATTAGGCAGTCATATTCGGCTTTCGTCATGTTCTGCATTAGAAAAGTTATTTTGTGTCATATTCTCCTTTGTTTATGGTAAACATTTTATATTTATAAACCTCCTGTTTAATATTCTTTAACTTTTTTTTAGGGTCATACGGAATGATGGCACCTCCAGTGGCTGTGGCGAGGAAAACTGGTCTTCCGACTTCCAAACTGAGACAATACAGCTCACATAAGGAGCTCAGCAGGATACCAGGTACTCTATAATTATAAATACGTTAATACATTAATAAGGAAACAATGCCGAGCGAGGTTAGGAAATTATGAAACAGGGGGTTAAGGCTGCGTTTCCACCAGAGATGTGCGAGGTAGCTAAGCGGTGCGAGGCTGTGTAACGAGGATGTGTAACGGTGTGAATGTTTCCACCAAAGATGTGCTAGGTAGCTGAGCGGTGCGAGCATGCGTAGCGAGGATGTGTAGCGGGCTCTTTTCAAATAAGCGGGCGCGGGCGGGGTACGGTGAGGCGGGAGCGGAGCAACGCCGCCTAGCAACACATCCCTCGCAACACATTCCTCGCACACATCTTTTCCTTCTATTGTTTCGTATGTACCTAAACCTCGCTCCGCTGAGCTGTTTCCACCAGAGCTGAGCTGAGCAAGGATAGGTAAATGAAGTATTTCTATTGGTTCATGACAAACACATCCCTCGCAACGCATCCTCGCACAGCTCCGGTGGATACGCAGCCTTATAGAAGTTATTATTGTATGTTTAAGGTGGCAACACTAGCGCGCCGCGTACGTTGCCATCACGCGCGAGCAATATGGCGCGGCGCGGCGTGTACGCGTCCAATCCCGCATTGAGCCCCACGCAACCCGCGCCGCCCATACGCAGGGATTCATACACACTGGACGACGCGCAGGTAGGATTCACTACTTTACCTTTTGAACGCCAGCGTCGGCTATAGATAGAGGACAGTACGGTAATACAAAATTAAACCTACCCGCATCCGCATAAGAATCAATTTTGTTCCTAACAAAAACGATGCGTGGCGTTCAAAAGGTTAAAAGGCGCTTTCACCGTTTCTTGCAAACCCGGCGTTTCGCTAAGTGTGCTCGGAGTGATATTGCACGAACAGCAACATATAATTTATTATATTACCTACATTTGTTATATATCGTCAATATTTTGAAAAACCTCGTAGGGTACATCGCCAATAACTGGCCACCTCATACTAAAAATTAACTCTATTCACCCAATAGAATTCATTTTTAGTATAAGGTGTTAATTACTGGCCACCCTTCAATAACTGGCCACGTTATACTAAATTGAATTCTGCTTGTAGGGGAACAGAGTTCATTTTCAGTATGAGGGGGGGCAGTTATTGAAGGGTGGCCAGTTATTGGCGATTTACCCTATTCATTTTATAGATATTTTAAACTGGGACCCTCAATATGCCCAACCAATATTATTTTGCTTTACCTTTAATCTTTACCTCGTATACCTTAGGCCATGCGATGCGGGGAACCTATCGATGTTTAGAAAATTTTATTTGCGAAGGTTTAGAATCCTGAAAACTTCATTTGTCCGAACGCATTTTTTTCTGAAACTGTAAATATTTCAGGATTTATTTCAGGACCATCGTGTAGAACCCTTTAGGTTAGGTTAGGGTTGTTTTATAAAAATCCTGAAATATTTATAGTTTCAGAAAAAAATGCATTCGGATAAATGAAGCATTCGGGATTTTAAATATTCGGAAAAAATTTTTTCGAGTATATGATAGGTAACCTGCGATGCGTTATTTATTATGATACCAAAACGTTACCGTTGCGTGAGTGACAAAGACACCTAAAAGACTAAAGAAAGACCTACGTGATTTTTGAAACGTTTTTTCACCGTCGCATGTCACAGTGATACTTTTAGACGGTGGATCTCTGATTTTTAGGGTTCCGTACCTCAAAAGGAAAAAATGGAACCCTTATAGGATCACTTTGTTGTCCGTCCGTCCGTTTGTCGAGACCATTTTTCTCAGGAACGCGTGGAGGTATCAAGCTGAAATTTATATCAAATACTCAAGTCTACTGTCCCTTGGAGCTGTGAAAAAATCAAACTTCTAAGCAAACACAATCAAAAGATACAGCCATTTATGCCGCAAATTTTCGACACTCGTAAGAGAATCAAAACCTACAGGGTACTTCCCGTGAACTCAGAATCTTGAAATTTGGTACGAAGCAAGGTCTTATAGCACAGAGAAAGGAAAAATTGCGAAAAGCATAAATTTTTTTTGTCTGTCGGTCTATATCATTAACCAATCTACAATGATCCCACACTGCGCACATTTTGCTTAGGAGCAGGGGTCTGCTAAGACTGGATATTCATAGATACATATAATATGGATTACCCCTATACCTAAAGGATCAGTTACTAGGGAAGTAGAAAAGTACCGACCTATTTCTAAACTCTGTCATTTTAGTAAAATTCTCGAAAAAATTATTAAGGAACAGCTTTTTGGAGTCGTCAAACATCAGATCACCCCATGTCAACATGGTTTCTTTAAAGGGCGGTCTGTGGAGACTAATTTATTGACATTTACGGGAGTTGTGCTGGTCGCTATGGAGGATGGACACAATGTAGACGCCGTGTATACCGATTTTGCCAAAGCATTCGATAAAATCTGTCACAACACCTTATTAAAAAAGCTTTGGCGACTCGGTATACATGGCGATCTATTTCGCTGGGTAAAATCCTACGTGGAAGATAGGACTCAGGCTGTTGTCCTGTCTGGATACACATCGCAATATAAATCTATAACTTCCGGAGTACCACAGGGCTCTCATTTGGGCCCATTACTTTTTATTTTGTATATTAATGATATTACAGACTATATAAAATATTCCAACGTATTACTTTATGCTGATGACACCAAAATATTTAGACCAATCAAGAATCTTGCCGACTGTGACTTATTACAACAGGATTTACTAAACCTTGAAAGATACTGCCTCGATAATAATCTTTTCCTAAATAATGATAAATGTAGTATCATAACTTTCTCAAGAAAAAAGAAAAATATAGATTATTGTTATACACTTGGAGATGCGATTTTGAATAGAGTATCTGAAATTAGAGATCTTGGTGTAACAATGGATGCTAAACTGTTATTCATCCCTCAATTCCCTCATATAGAAAACATACTAAAAAAGTCTTTTAAGCAGGCAGGCAGGCAGGTTTTATTTTGCGCGTCGGTAAACCCTTCAAAAATTCATCAACTTATAAAATATTATTATTATTACTTTTTTTTTATATAAGAGGTGGCAAAAGAGCAGACGGGTCACCTGATGGCAAGCGATCACCGTCGCCCATGGACACCTGTAACACGGGGGGCATCACAGGTGCGTTGCCGACCCTTTTAGGAATTGGTAGGCTCGTTTTTTAAAGATCCCTAAGTTGTAACGCTCCGGGAATGCTGCCGCAGAAAGCTGATTCCAGATCTTTGTCGTGCGAGTTATTATACAACAGCTATGTCCGAAGTCGTCTTGAGTTCGCCTGTGCCGTTTGGAAGCCTTTTTATTCTATCCATATTGATAGACTTGAAAGGCTCCAAAAGAAATTTATGAAATCGCTTGATTTTAGAACTGGTCATAGTTATGTTAATTATGCAGACTCTTTACAACGCCATAAGATGCAGTCACTGAGCGATCGGCGTGACTGCGTAGACTCTGTTTTACTCTATAAAATACTAAATGCAAAGTTGGAAATCCCTTCCTTACTCCAAATGGTTTATCTCAAGGTCCCTCGTGCCCGTAGTCGTCAATGCCGCAGAAAGGAATTGTTCTCTATCCCTACTAGCAGAACATGTTACGCTCATAATATGTTTATCAGACGTGCTTGCAGACTTTTTAATAAAAGTGTAAAACTAACAAATTTTGATATTTTTAACAGTACTATATTATCTTTGAAGAAATTGTTCCAATGATTGGCATTACAATACACAACTGTTTCTAAACTTTTAACTTTAGCCATACTTAGTTTATATCATAATGTGTAACTATGTAGGTATTTCTTAAGTACACATTTAACTATAATGTCACTGACGCATGCATCTTTATATTTAATATAATGTTGCATGTAATACATTTCTATTTGTATTTAGTTATACTTAAAAAATTAAAATAATAATAATAATAATTTTGAGATGTCGGAATCCGTATCAAAATAATACATGCCGTAAGTTACCTTAATATCCAATATTAAATGTTCAAAATTCAATAACATTTTACTAAAGAATCCGACATCATAAAATTATCATAAAATAATTTTAACTTTAAAATAATTTTAATTATAATCCTTTTTATATTGTATTTAGCACTTTTACAATTTAAGGAAACTGTAGGTCTTATGTTAATCATAAGTATTTCTGTACACATTCTTGTATATGACCGTTTGTTTCTCTTCTCAATAAATAAATAAATAAATAAAATAAATAAATTTGTACGGAACCCTTGGTGCGCGAGTCGGACTCGCACTTGGCCGGTTTTTTTTCATCGTGTAGTTATTTTTCACCCATATCTACTGCAGGATTTGGAGCTACCCCGGCCGAAAGCGGCGCCTTTACCCACAGCGCCGCCCCCGCTGGTCCGGCAAGGCACGGATATCATCAAACGGGACCGGCCGGCGAGCCAACTGGTGGCGCCCAGAGATGTAAGTACCATCGACAAAAAGGTCGCCTTGACACCTTAAATGTCCATTTTGCTTGCAGTGGCTAGACATCTGTCCATACCAATGAACTTCAACCGCTGCAAGCAAATTTGTTTTGAAACTGGGCAGGCCTCGGTTTTGTCGACTGTACATCACAGCTTTCCACATAATACGAAACAACATTTTAGGGCATTGATTCAGAACTTGTAATAGGGTATTTGACACTAATATTCCAAATTTGTGAGTGTGTGCGTGCGTGTATGTGTGTGTGTTTGTTACTCCTTCACGCTAAAAAGGCCACGGATTTAAATTAAATTTGGTACGCAGTTTGGGCCTCTGGACTAAAACGTATTCGATATTCTCAGCGATCGGAATAAAATCACGAAATCGGTGAAAAAAATTAAATATGACCCGTGAAAGTAAACAAATATTCACTATCAAATTTGATTTTTAATAGCTTTGAAATAAATAGGTAATTAAATTGGATAATAAGTGGGCACTATTCAGTATTACAAAATCTAACGGGAGTTCGGACAGCTCGTACAAACATTTCATTTGATTTTATTGGTGTCAAATAGCCTATTACCACATAAGGGTAAAATTGTATTCCAATTTAATATGATTTGATGTATTTTATTGATGATGTCGCCAATGTCGACTTTTTTCCATTGTTCTGTATCTAGCATAGCCTAACCCATACCTCCCTACATTATAGCTATCATCAAAAAAAACTATCATGCATAAAAAGTGCTAATCCTCGTGTGATTTACAGAGGTTTTGGGTCCACTAAGTCCATTATCTACTAAACGTAATTTTCATACATCAATGTGTCAAAATGTACATGTCTGTGTCTGACTCCATTGCCCCTTTATAATGTGTTTACAATCAATACCATAATCATATACAATAATAAACAATACTGGCCAATCAAATAAGCGAATGGGCTAAAATTTCTGAAAAACTTATATTTATTTATTTATATGACTAAGTTCTTGATTCGCCGAACAGCTCCGATGGAAAACTATCATGTAGACCGGTTTTTAAAGTAAATTTTGATCAGTCGACTACAAAAACATCGAAACGGAAAAAGTTACGCAATTACGACTTTGTAGGTTTTTGTACATCAACATTAATTAAAAAAAAATCTTAAACGAACTAAAACAATTACTTTGCTCACCCGCGACCTTACAATAGTTACGTTTATGCAAGAAATGTGCGTTCATGCAGTTCCATAGCATAGCATACGGTTGTGGTAACTCTGAAGATGAGCTCTGGTTGAGTTCGAAACGCGTCAGTGTAGCTTGGTGGTGGTGATGGTTGGGTTTATGTGATTTGTGTGTGTTCGTACAGTGTAGAGGTGGAGGAACTGCATGAACGCACATTTCTTGCATAAACGTAACTATTGTAAGGTCGCGGGTGAGCAAAGTAATTGTTTTAGTTCATTAATATGGACCTGGAGTAACGCCTGATTCAATAAATTATTTAAAATCTTAAACCTAAAATCAGGCTTGTCAAATATAGTGGTCTGCTGATTTCTATCGAATACATACCTTACAAAGGAAATTTTAAAGCTAGAAGTAGTTTCAATAATGACAATGGTTAATGTAACTTATTATTACTAAAACAATAAGGTTGGATTTCCAATTCAAACCATGTGGTTGCTAAATCGCCTCTACCTTATTAACCTTTCGTATGCCGAAAGTAAAAAAAAAAGTCGTGCATTCAAGCCTCAACAGTTTCATATAAATCCAATGATACAGATTTAAAAAAAAATACAAAAAGAAAGCCTTAAATTGGGTACGGATCCGGTACAAGGCATCCGAAGGGTTAAGGGTTAAACCATTCAAATCGAGGTCCGATCCTTTAAAAATTATAGTTTTCGTTATCTTTTGAACGCCACACATCGTTTTTGTTACGAACTAAATTGATTTTTATTCGGATGCGGGTAGGTTAATTTTTGTATTACCTTATTGTCGTCTGTAGCCGACACTGGCGTTCAAAAGGTTAATAAAAAAACGCTGTATTGTTTATTATTGTGCCACTCTTTTATTAACATCTGTGTCTAACCCGTGTTTGTGACGTCAGCTGCGAGCGACCGGCATCAGCGTACCAGTGTCTATGCGCAACAATCACGCGCCGGTAAGTCCCATGCTTCATGTTCATGTTTATACTAATGGCGAACACCCGCTATACTCTCGGCAATATACGAGGAGTTTTGTAATTATTATTGGTATTTAAAATATGGCTATGTCCATTAGAGAAAACTTACCAATGTCAGTAAAAAAAAAAAGAAAAAATATTATTACATAAGAAATACACGGTATATTACATTTTTCATACATGACTAAAATAAAAAAATAAAAAAAAATCATTTTTGAAAATATGGACAGGTAGATTGAATGTTATGTATGATTCATTTGTATGGAAACTTCCTTTTTTGTTACCATTAGTCAATGCAGTGTTGTCACATCTACCAACTTTTTGGTAGATCTACCTATTTTGCCTCCGGTCTACCTCTCTACCACCCGCGGCCTCAAATCTACCTCTTTTTCAAAACATTTCCGTTGCAAACAATTTCTTTGTTTTTCTATCCACTTCATCATAAAAGTGCGAAAGTTGAGAGACCGTTTTCGCCCATAATTAATATGAAAACTTGCCAAACCTTAGAAAAACTACTGCACACACAAAGTTTTTTTTTACAAGTAGTGTTCCTAACTCCGACCATTTGAAATTGTTTAACAAAAACATGTAAAAGCACCATCCATAAATAATTTCAAACATTTTTACTCATTTTCATTCATTAAAAAGGTACTGATTTAACTGAAGTGGTAGATCTACCTATTTTCAATTTCAATTCTACCTATTTCTACTAACTTTTGGATTTTATTCTACCAATTTTTCAAAATTGTATGTGACAACATTGAGTCAATGGTTCGTGACAACAGTTAAGTAATTAGGGCGACAACCTACTGCCATACTCCTCCCGGGAGGAGCGCCGGCCGAACATACCTAAACTGCGGAGTGAAATCCCCCTGCTCATAGTGAAAATAAACAGATCACTCACGTCTTAAAACGAGTTTAACTCTACATGTTTCGGGCTAATTCGTAGCCCTTCCTCTCGGAGTCGCACGTCACGGCGGCTGCCAAAGGCGCCCTGCGTGCTACCGCCCTGGTCGCGCGGCTACTCGACGAAACTGACAGCGAAACGCGTCGTGACGTGTGATTCCGAGAGGAAGGGCTACGAATTAGCCCGAAACAAGTCTAGTTAAACTCGTTTTAAGACGTGAGTGATCCGTTTATTTTCACTATGGGCAGGGGGGTTTCACTCCGCAGTTAAGGTATGTTCGGCCGGCGCTCCTCCCGGGAGGAGTATGGCAGTAGGTTAGTAGGTTGTCGCTCGGCTATCGGTTCGCACGCTAGCCGCGTCGCGCGTAATTACCTATTAAGCATCTTTTTTTCTGTGATTTTTGCAACAATCAATGACTTCTAAACGATCTTATAAATAACTTACTTACTAAAGGTAGTTTACTGAATTAATACACACTGTTATCTTTCTTGATTTATATACCTACCAAAGATGCCGAGTGGGAACCCTGTGCCCTTGGTGTCGGATCAGCGGTGCCCACCGGAATATGAACGCTCGTATCACACGATAAGTTTCAATTTCGCGTGCAAGCAGTAAGAGTACCTACGCAAGTTTTTATACCTTAAGTTGACTTTTGTTCGAGAGTGATCCTTCTGCACGTTAGTACTATTTATTACTTATTCTGTGCTATGAGTGAGTCTCACAGTAGTTTCATGTTTAAAATGGCACTGTGGATGATTTAAGAAGGTGACCAAATGGGACTGTGGAGGAAGATCCTGAGCCTAAACTTGCACGGTATAAATAAAGCTTTAGGAAGTATCGATGTCGGTTAGTAACGTTGATTGTTTGCAACAGCCACCGACGACGCGGCCGTACTCGATAGCGGGGGCGTCGCAGCTCCGCGTCGCGAGACCAGCGTCGGGCCCCACATTCAAACCAACGCCAGGTAAAAATTGGAATATTAAAACAAGTTATTGCTAAAAAATCCATTTTTAATATAAGCTTTTTACTAACTGCTTTTTGCCCTTGGTTACCATCTACGAACAAAGTACTCGTCAAGACGAATCCAACGAGTCCAAACTCGATGCGGTCGTGTCGTTTTATTTCAGAGTTCCTATGGCCACCTTCCAGCTCCATCATCAGCATGATTTCATTGTCATTCGATTTACACATGCATGCATAATTTCAGCTCATTCGGAAATCGAGAAGGGGGTAAATTTTAACTTGCAAGGTTTGATGACGCACAGACAACAGGACAGGTGAATGTAAATCATCATCATAGGGTGCAGGGCGTGCCAAAGAATGATACATACATAAATACATACGCTCTAAAAACATAACCCTCCTTCGACAGTCGGGTGAAAACCGGCTTCAGACAGTTTCCAAAGTTTATGAAGGAACCGATAATGTCTGTTGAGAAAAAACATAACCCTCCTTTTGACAGTCGGGTGACAAAGGTCGCACTCGTGACTCCCTTGAACTAACCTATACTATTGTCGAATACTTGCTGCCTGCGGTGCTATAAATCATTGGTGCGCTATGGATACGTCTTGGAATATCGGAAATGAATATATCGAATGTATTAAAATATCGAATGAGTTATAATTATAACATCGAAAACTTTTTTCTAAAAACGTAAACTTTTTAAGATTGTTATCAAATTAACCTAACCTAATAGGTTCTATACGATGCCTTTTTAATAAATCTTTAGAAGTTTACGGTTTCAGAAAAAACTTTTCAATAAATAAAATAAATAAATAAATATTAGGGGACAATCTTACACAAATCGACCTAGTCCCAAACTAAGCAAAGCTTGTACTATGGGTACTAGACAACGATAAACATACTTATATAAGATAAATAAATACTTAAATACATAGAAAACATCCATAACTCAGGAACAAATATTCGTGCTCATCACACAAATAAATGCCCTTACCGGGATTCCAACCCAGGACCTCTTGCTTCGTAGGCAGGGTCACTACCAACTAGGCTAAAGCGGTCGTAAATAAAGCGGAAGCGTAAAGCGGTCAATGTTATAATATAATATAACCCAATCGATATTTCAATACATTCGATATAAATTTCGATATTCAGAAACGAACCCATCCCTTATGAGTTAAGTTATAAGTTGAAGATAGAGATATATGAATACATTGTCTATTGGCTTGCGGACTGCGAGTGTTTGAAATGAGTATTAAGAAGTATTTGTGTCCTCAGCGGCGGCGCCGGCGCCGGAACCGCGTCAGGTGACCAGCGCGGAACCCCGCACGTCGGGACTGCCGCGCCCCTCCCGCCTCCCCGCGCCGCGCCGCGCCCTCAGGTATACCAACAAACTCTATTGTAATACAGTCGTAAATCCAACGCAAACGAGATCGTGTCTAGTTCTTAATAACTCCAAAGTTACAAAAATATGTATACAATACACGACTTTATTGACTTTACATCAGAGTTTTTTAATATCTAAACTATTTTCGGTGCCTCTACAAAGGTATAATCGAGGAAACTGAATCGCATATAGGTAACGCCATGAGAGTTGAGGTCACGCACACAACATGTCATGTAATGACAGCGGGATTTTGACATTTATTCGTACCGATTGTAAGTTCAACAGACTCTACAGTGAATTACAAGATTGACTAAAAATTTCTTCAACCTATTTCGCTAAGAATTATTTAGGAAAATACATCTAGATCAAACAAAACAGAAAATAAAATATTTTGATCTATTTTATTTGAAGCGTCTGCGCGTTAGACAATACGTACGGCCTCTGGATAGATCTTTTACACAATCAACTTCATGATGATTTCTTTGTGTAAATGTTTGGCATTTCTCCTTGCCTTTTTAGCGATAAATGTACTCACTTTTAAGCAATATAGTTACATCTATTGTGCCCTAAAGGCTGATGTGATTATCTCTCGATACTTAATAATGTTTTTTGGTTGCAGACCCCCGTCAGTATACTCAGTCGCACCGACCGCTGACTTCGACCATTACTGACGCACGTGCCAACCCTCGGGCCCTTAACTCTAGCGTAACCTTAATTAAACCTTAACAACCCGGGCACGACTATTCACGGCCGGCGCTGCGGACTAACTCGCTGTACATTGCGTGGTGGAAACGCTGCCTCTAAACCTTGCCAACTGGCAACACGCGTAATGTATTTGAAAACATCAATAATCACGTGCACCGGTTTCGTATAGTTGTGGCTGGGCCCTAACTCACATGACTGATCAGAAACTCGTGTCTTTGAGAACCAAGTAGCGGTGAGATGCTCTTATTTTATATAATTTTTCTAAATTTTAAAACATTGTAGGTCGTATTCGACGGATTTTTAACTTAGAGTGCAGTGGTACCATGGCCATGTTTGAATAGGGAAGTTACAGGTTGACTACAAAAAGTTAGCTGGCCATGTTTAAAGATTACATGGTAATTTGATATCGCCAATTTCTATACACGGTGAGCTAAATTTTTTGTAGTTCGACTATTGTAACCTTTATAGTCATTTTAAATCCCGTCAATCGGCAGGGCTAACTACATCTGTGATTTGAAATATACGTTAAATGAAAGTTAAGAATCATAATCAAAATATAGTTAGCCCATTGAAGCTTAGTAAAAGCTTAAGATTAAAAAAAAATATCAATTCGAAGCAATCATAAGACATTAAGTTGCGTAGTTTTTTTTTATTAGCTACGCAGAGACTCAATGTTAAAGTTTTGATTTATACATTCTGGTACTGAGTGTAAATAGTAGACTGACGAAATACATCTCATTAGTTAAAACAAATAACGGAATGAACATCCGCATTTGGTTTTTTTCTTGTTAAAAAAATGTCTAATGCTTTAATACGGAGGTCGGAAATCCACTTTTCATGCATGGAAAAGTTTCAGATTTCAAGACTTAGGACATTGCTCTCTCATTCGTTCTCTCAGGCGATGGAGGTCTAAATTTCGATATTCTTACCATACATTTTTGGTACAAAGACATACAAATTAAGATATTATAATTCCTATATTATTTACAAATTTAGTATATAGTATTATAAAATTAATAAATAATACCGCGTTAGTAATTTATTGGACAGTAAGTCGTTTTGCATTTTGTTTAGAGATTGTAATCATTTAGGGACGTGTAATTATTAATTAAAACATGTTTTGCTTTAGATGTAAAATTTTATAATAACGTTTTATACTGATGCTACTTTGTAAAAATAACCGATATATCATCTTATAAATAATGTAACATGCACAAAGCACACGAGAGGTGTTTTTTAAAATGTATTTGAAAACAATTTTAGTTCCTCCGATACGCTATTTTTAAAAAAAGGTAAAAAAATTGTTTTGACGACGCACACACTAATTGTAAAATATTGTTTTTTAATGTTTCTTGTACATTATGTAAAGTTTCATCTCGCAACATATTTATAAAAACTATTTATATATTTTAATCACTTTAAATATTTCACATGTCTTGATGTACTGCGACTCCTAATTTACTTAACTTTTGCCATATTACAAAGCTTCCTATTTATCTTAGGACTATTTATTCTAATGTAATATATTTAGACGCTATAAATTTGTTTGAATATTTATAACTTACATCGATTCCTGTGGCCATGGTCAATGAAAGTATCTCATGAGCTGGAGCTCGTGAAAAATTGCAAACATTTTAACAGGACAAAACGTAGCATGCATAAATTGTAAACTGTCAATATTAACACATAGGCAAGGCTACGCGTATCTCTAAGCATTTAAACACGTTTATTATTTTCGTGTCGCATCTGTACATCTCTTTCATTTAACCTAAAACGAAAGGGAAGCGAGACGCACAAAAAAGATGAACAATTGAAATTGTATTTAACATGTATTTCAAAGTCAAAGTCAAAATTCTTTATTCAATTTAGTCATCAATTGTTGCTCCTATGAATGTCGAAGAATCTACCACCGGTTCGGAAAAACCTTGATGTTTCATTTTGTTTTATTTGCTCGTCTTTGCATGTTAAGCGTGAACTACACATAGGATGGGTCCGGGTCGGGAGTGCGACTAGCCTATTTAGGCTGCAAGCCACACAGAAGAGACGTGGGACGGGGTTGCGTTGCCGTCGCGGCGCCCCTTGTATCTATTTTCATACTAAATGTATAGAAGCGTCGCGATCCAAAGCAGACAGAAGAGACGGGGCGCAGACGTCCCACGTCTCTTCTGCGTGGGTTGCGCCTTTATACGTGGCTATATGTACGACATCACACTGATGGCGGGACCGGAACGGTGTGACGTTGTTCGTCATGTACAGCCATGTAAATAGGCCCGCCGTACTCCCGATTCGACCTGATCCTGACCCGCTATGCCGCGTGGTTTGGGTATGTCCCATTTGTTCTATAGAACTGATATATTTGGTATGATTTTGAACTCTGTTACTTCACGATTTCACAGTTCGAAAGAACAAATGGGACCTACCCCGTGGTTTACGCTTTAAGAGGGTTTATACCTGCTGAGCTGGCAACGTTGCATTTTTGTTAGTTTTTCTCGATTATTCCATAAAAGTTGAATGAAAATTAAAAACGTTTTGAATACAAATTGTTCTAATATATAAGTTAATGTGTCTACTGCAATAATAATTCGTGATAGACTTTTATTTTCTTTATAAACTAACAAATTATTACCTAACAGTTTTTAAAGAAAATTAAAGTCTTATCACGAATTATTATTGCAGTAGACACATTAACTTATATATTAGAACAATTTGTATTCAAAACATTTTTAATTTTCATTCAATTTTTATGGAATAATCGAGAAAAACTAACAAAAATGCAACGTTGCCAGCTCAGCAGGTATAAACCCTCTTAATCAACGACATGGCAGCATTGATTTCTCTCACACTGCGCGCTGTAGTGAAATTCTATGTGTTAATATTCCAAGTCAGCTGTTAGTTCTACAGGGACAGAGTTCTAAACCAATGTTTATATATTGTAAATCTAATGTTTCCGCTGCTCGCCGCATCGCTTCGTGATATATCAGTTCGTGCTTTGCGGTTCCTTTCGACACGTCGTGCCTTATTTAGGTAGTGTAAGGAATTTTGTTTCATTTTCTAATAAAAACAGTATGTATTTATGCGGTTTTTCATTGATTCAAATCCCTTTTCAGTAAGTATCCATCCTAGCGGGGGAGAGCATCTTCATTCTCATGTTTTTAGTATTTCATTGCCCCGCACAAAGCGGTTCGCTTCATCTTTCCTAGTACGAACTGCTGAGGAAAGGAATTCGATCGCCGTTAATGACCCAGTGCTATACACCTTTAGCCGCCGTAGTTTCACTAGCACCATTGACTAGCGGTACTTTAGCTAGACCGTTGAAATGAGTCCGCTCTCTGTATGAGGACTCATTTAAACGGTCTAGCTATAGTCAATGGTACCTTCAAATGAAACTACGGCCTACGTCTGCTTTTTTCATCAGGCGAGATAGAGGTAAAGCACGGCTCAGTTTTATGTTAATCTTTTCGACGCCATCGACGCATTTTTAATCAAAATGAAAAATATTGATCCGTTGCCAAAATGGAATTGAATAGAAGAGATCTCAAGCAATAAAGTCTCTGTTTAATGAAAAACAAAACGTTATTGTAAAAAGTTCCTCCATCCACCGAATGCATGGTCATACTACATTGTTTTTTCTTTGGCTTTCCCCCTTGCCAGCTTGGCAAGTCGTATTTTGCCAATGTCGCCGCATGGTCGCCGCAAAGACATGACACGACATGAGTTTTGTCAAGTGTCATCACTTTGGCGGGGAATTTGACAGGTCTCACTTCAAAGTTTGTTAGAAACTGACTTGTCAAAGGGTTTTAGGCTCATAAACTAAATCATGTGTAGAGTGACAATGATTTTGAATAAAAAGTTATTGCAAATAATCATAACTTAAAAAATAAACGTTTTGTTTCATGTAACTGCGACTTAAACGTGGTCGCCACCGAATACTGATCTAGAAAAAATGGTCCCTGATCACCGTTTAAAAATCATCGTGTATATCCGCAAGGTTCTACGCCAACGACTGATAGGTACCTATGTCAATCACGGCGTGCAGAGCGATATCTACCGTAAAAACGCACAACTTTGCCCGCTTTTTGCGATCTTTTGCTTTAGAGTCAATTGGTCCATATTGTGCATCTTTATTTGTGGCACTCACATATTGACATACTTTTCTTTGTGTAGATGAGAACAGTACATTTAAAATAAGTTTCCGTACTCTAGAAAACGGGCCTCAAACAGGCGGGCCAAAATATTGAAAAATTTCGAGATTGCCTACATTTGTTTACACTTTCATAATTTCGGCATTATCGGGATCGGTAGTTTTCGTTCGGGCAGAATAGTGTAGACCGTTTCCAATAGTAGCCGAACATGTAAATCTAATATATAAAAATCTCGTGTCACGGTGTTTGTTACCGAACTCCTCCGAAACAGCTCGACCGATATTTATGAAACTTTTTTCTCTGAATTCGGTAGGTCGTAGGCTATTTTTTATTCTTCGCAGACGGAGTTGCGGGCAACAGCTAGTAATCTATATTGAACTTTATTTGTAAGCACAAATGATCGAAAATTGCGTTATGATTCTTAGTTCTGTTTCACTTCCAAGAGTCGAAAATGTGGCGGACGTAATCGATCAACCAATGACAGCGCAAGATTTTAGCGCGCGTAGGATTCTGCTTTGCCGTTGGTAGATCGAGGTTTCCCGCGTTAAAAAATTGCCTTCTGCGCAGGTACATCGAGAGGAATTATAAGTTGGAGTCGAACTATACGTAGTCTTACGTACATTCATTTATGTAGAGTTCAACTTCGCGTTTGACATTCCGATGTCATGGCGTATGATCGAAATGACTGTTCCGTAAGGCTGTGTTTCCGATGCCAATTGCCAGCCCATACAAGAACTGTCAAAATGAACGCGATGGCGATTGCGAGGGAGTTATAGACAACTAGCTGTTGCCCGCGACTCCGTCCGCGAAGGATAATGGGGGTATAAAAAATAGCCTACGACCTATTCTCAGACCTACCGAATACAGATAAAAAAGTTTCATAAGAATCGGTCGAGCCGTTTCGGAGGAGTTCGGTAACAAACACCGTGACACGAGATTTTTATATATTAGATTAAGCCTGCCGCTGCTATTGCACTGTTGTTGTTGACAGAGCGTTGAAAAGGTTAAAAAAGTATATATTTGTTCTTGCTATGATATGGAAACATTAAATAAATAAATAAATAAATATCACGGGACAATTCACACCAATTGACCCAGTCCCAAAGTAAGCTAGGAAAGCTTGTGTTATGGGTACTAAGGTAACGGATAAACATATTTATATAGATAGATACATACTTAAATACATATTAAACACCCAAGACCCGAGAACAAACATTCGTATTTTCATACAAATATCTGCCCCGACACGGGAATCGAACCCGGGACCTCAAGCTTCATAGTCAGGTTCTCTAACCACTAGGCCATCTGGTCGTCGGCCGTCTCCACCTTCTGTGAAATAATAATCTCGCAGAAGGAGGAGAAGGAGCGGGAGCGCGAGAGCGACCCTCTGGCGCACCCGCTCCGACGAAGACGGACGGGGAGAAGACAGCGGCAATTTGCCGCCGCTCTTCTACCCTAAGGTGGAGCCGACTGGCGGGGACAGGGGAGTCACCGCTAGTCAAACGACCCACAAGCGTTAGGGGGGGATCATGTATTCCCGATCCCCCCTCTCGGAGAGGAGGACCCGGTTAGACCGGGCCAGCCAGCGGATGTTGTGGTGACACAATTCGCTCCCACGACGTCCGCACAATTGGCTGGTGAGGGAATACCGGTGGGTTTTTAATGGGTAGGCCTCCACCCTTCCTTCCTTCCCAGATACGGAAGGAAGGAAGGTGGGAGGAGAGTCCCATACACCCCCTGCGCCGTCCCCCAACGGCGTGGGGATAGTGCGTAATGCATATTCCCACCGGAAAAAAAAAAAAAAAAAAAAAGGCCATCTGGTCGTCAAACATTGTATTTTGTAATCTACCACGTCATGTAGGTAGTAGGTAAGGTTCACGATTTTATACACTTCACGAGCCAGTTCTCGAGGCCGCCTCGTCATTATCAAACACTATTTTGAATCGCAAGTCCGGTGACGTAGCTTTCAAAAGGCTAGGCGGTGCCGTGCCCTCACGACAGTGTTGCCAGATTTTTTTTCAGCCAAAGCGGGATTCTTAGACCTTTACAATAAAAATAACGGGATTTTGCCGTCGAAAGTAGGACATACTCTTCACATACTAAAAAAAAATCCGGTAAAGTGCGAGTCGGACTCGCACACCGAGGATTCCGTACAAACTTGTATGTAAATAGTAGTAGTGTAGATTTATAATATTTCTTTGTGTTAGAATAACGTTTTTAAATATTCATCATTTTATTTAAATTTCAAATTATGTTTATGTGTATGAAAATAGAAGTTATTTTAATGAAAACACGTTATTTTACCATACGTCGTCGTACAGTCGAGCAATCCCGCAAAAGCGGGACTGAGCCTGTCCCGTGCGGGACATTTAATTTTGGGCCAAAAAATCAAGACGTCCCGCCAAAATTGGGACTTCTGACAACGCTGCCTCACGATGAGGCCTTATAGGGTAGCCTTTTTATGTTAGAGAGGCCAGACAAACGAACTAGTGGGTCACCTGATGTTAAATGATCACCACTGTCCATAGACACCCGCAGCGCTTTACACGATGCCAGTGAGTTGTCGGCCCTAAAAGGGAGAGGAAAAAGGAAAGGAGGAGGGGGAGAGATATTGGGCCCCCGGCGCTCTCACTGACCGTACGAAACGCAGCAGGAGTACTGCCACGTACCTACTGCTGCTTCACGCCGGTTTTCTGTGAGAGGGTGGTACTGCCCCGGACGAGCCGGCCCATTCGTGATGCAGGAGCTAGCTACAACATGGCTCTACCACTACCAAAACAAAACTACCCTACTAAGAATTAGAGTTGCTAACTTTGCCAGCACTCTAAATCGTAGAACTTTGCAAACTTGTAAGGAGATTCCCAGACAGGTTCCCCCGTAAAACCAATTTTAATAGTGAGAGACTCAATACTTTATTCGAGCATGACGTTAGAGCCCCTTTAGGTAAAACAGCGTTGTACCGTAGATGCCCTAGCTATGTCGCTGCTAAGGTTTATAACGCTTTACCATGTGAATTGAAGTGCCTACCTTATGCTAAATTCGTGACTTATCTAAAGAAATACCTTATTGATCTGTGTCCATACGATCTAAATGAATATTATAGGTAAAATGTTGCATGTTAAGTTTAAATACCATTCTTCATATTTTTTGCTTTGTATTACTTGCTACGCCGTATTGGCAAAATTGTGTTGAGACTATTTTATATTTTTGTACCATCCTTGTGTATCACACTCAATTTATTGCAAATAAAGAACTGAACTGAACTGAAGAAATTCGAAGTTCGTATCGTGTCGTCCCTTTTACTCTTCTTTTGTTCTTTTTAATACCTAAGTAGGGTCGGTTCCCTAACTTAAGTATCCACTTTTCCATACTAACTGCATGGTATTGGTACTATTAGCGTGAACAGAAAGGCAAGATACGACTTACAAAAATCGTATTTACACCACTACCCAAGTCGTGGGCTTTGGATTAGAACTCCAGACTTCGCACAAATTGCGCTTTTATGCTATTCCAGATTTGTTTTTTCCGCATTCTTACACTTCTTTGTTCACCAAAAAGTGGACACTCAAGACGAGGTTAAGCACGTGTGTAGCTTCAGGTGTTCGAAAGAAAAATAAGAATGGGTAGTAATTTCACTTTTTTGACGTGACAACGCTTGAAAAAGGATGACGCAATGTAACGTACATGTACGTACATGTCCCGTACATATTGTATACAAGAGAGCAGCGCGCGCCAGGATGTACAATCTTAGTACTAGCGCTCGGGTAATTTTTAATTGTGGGGTTTGAGGGTGGGTGCGGGGGCATTAAAGGGGGGATGAAAATTTCATTGATTTTGCCGTAGGATGCACCGTTTTCAAGATATTTGACAAAACACCGGTTCTCGTCCGATCACCGAGGCTAAGCAACGTCGGGCGCGGTCAGTACTTGGATGGGTGACCGCCTGTTTTCATTTTTGTTTTTTGAATGTTTTGTTATGACGTTGTTACGTTAAACTATCGTTCGTAAACCGACCTTATTTTATGGTGTCTACGGACCGGTGGAGGTAGTGAAGGTAGGCCCCCAACAAGATGAAGCGACGGCATAGTTAAGGTTGCGGGAACGCGTTGGATGCGGATGACGCAGGACCGGTCTGTTTGGCGAAGTTCAGCAGTGGACGTCTTTCGGGTGAAATGAGAATGGTGAATAATCTTCGCCAAGAAATAGGAGCCCCGCTGTGCGAAACAGTGTAGCTTGCTGGAAGAGGAATTCAAGAAGGTGGGAAACGATTTAAGACGATTTGGACGAAACTAATCTACTTACGAAAGTGATCTAATGTAGCCCTTAACCGCGGCTTCGTTCGTGTTAACCATTAGGTAGATCGGGCAGACGGGCATGTGAATTTAAATTACGAGGATTTTGTGAAATTCCCGTGGGAATTCTCAAAAATTACAGCGTTATCTTCAGCATTAATGCATTGCATGATAAAGACCCGTGTCAGATTTGTCTTTAAATTATACTGTTAAGATTTCGAGATTTTATCCCGATCCCTTGGGAATATCGGGATATAAAGTAGCCTTTGTGTAATTCCAGAAATCCGTTCAGCCAATTTAGCGTGAAATAACGACAAAACGCATACACACACACAAACTTTCGCATTTATAATATTAGTAGGATTGTATTTCGTTTTTATATTATTACTAGCTGTTGCCCGCGACTCCATCTGCGAAAAATTAGTTTATCGCTATCCCGCGGGAACTATGCAATTTTTCGGGATAAAAACTATCCTATGTCCTTTCCCGGGACTCAAATTATCTGTGTACCAAATTTTATCCAAATCGGTTCAGCGATTTAAGCGTGAAGAGGTAACAAACAAACGGACATTCACATTTATAATATTAGTAGGGATGATTTGATTAAGTATACATAAATAAAATCGACAAATGTATGTACTTACATATTTTTGTACTTACCTACATGTAATAAGTACATAACTACAATGATTCGAGAAAAGGTCGGCACGGCAGTATTTAGTAGGGTTCAACTTGGCTGGGACACTTGTGTTGTGCCCCAGATACCCTACATGGCGCATAGCGCGCGAAGATTTAAAAAAATAACTTTTCGGCACATGCAACGGACGATCCGGATAATATTTAAAATACAGAATTCTACTTTTACCAGTGCACAATAATATACCATTAATTAATTATTATTTGACTACCAATAGTTAGTTTTTTGAAATCTCTGACAAAAATTAGCAATTTAATCCTAAATATTTTGTATACGGAACCCCAAATTTAATTTTATTAAAACTATGTTTTCCAATAAGTACTTATAATAAATACAACAAACAATTAACGAAACCTATAACAATTAATTAAAAGAAATAAACAAGTTACGTTATGTAAAGATAAAAGCTTGTTGAATTAAGGAAGTACTTCTGCAAATAATTATTTGTCTTATTTCTTCTACCTTGAACTAATTTATTTATTTAAGACGTGATACAATAGCGACTGTTACACGTTGAAATTAAGTCGATTATTCATTGTGATCAGCTGTAATTAGACATTAATTTCCTACCATGTGCAATTAGTGACATCTATCGAGTTAATGAAGTAATCGCTTGACGAATTTATTACACAGAGTCCGAAGTATACTCGCTAGTTCAAGCTTAGGTGCAATCAAACTACAATCGATACTACTCTTCCTTGTGAGTAGGACAGTGTTGCCACAGTTTATGGTACTTTAGTTTAACACGGACATTTTTCGATGCTAGCGCCCAACTGTCACTATCGTAGTGTGTGAAACGAAATCGCACGTTACGTTATGCGAGTGTGCGACGTCGCGAATGCTGTCTGTACGAGTAATTTTTGCTTTGTACGTTTTTATTTTTATAAATAACTGATGCAAATGATGTGATTATTAATCTAATAACCTCAAGTGATAACAATTGTGATATTACAACACGATGGCCCTCAAAATACGTTGTGTTTTCTTATACTATGTGATCCAGTGCGATAGCTCGTCACTACGGTTGTTTGTCAATGACGTCTGCGTTTAGCGCAGCGAAAAGTGGAATTTTAGTTTGATTGTGACAACTAGTGCAAACATAAATAACACAGATTGTGTTAAACGTTGAGTGCTTATAAAATGGATGAGTGTGTTCCCGAGAGGAAACTTCTTCTATCAACGGGGGCCGTCAAAGGTGGCTCATGAAGAAAGGGTTAGTTTCCCTGTTTATGTTTACTTTTCAACGGTGCGCTTATGTGTATGTAGGAGTGGCATCGTTGCTATTAATATAGAATTACAGCATCAATGCCATAGTGCAATAATTAGCCCATAAATGTAGGTATAGGTTAGGACTAGTAGTACGTGTTGTTTACCATAGTATTTCGTTGATTCTGACTGGATTATCGGCCTATAATATGTCTATAAAACTCGTATATATTATTTAATTTGATAAAACCAGTGGCAGATTTAGGATTGTGGCTGGGATGTGTTATTTTTCTTTTGTTACTTTCTCTTATCCATTGAGTGAATGGTGTGAGTGAGATGAATAGATAGGTTCATAATCAAGTTGGAGTGAGACGGTGCTCTACTAGAAGAGTTCACTGGGCAGTATATTTAAGTGTCCACACATAACATCTTACCTCAATTACTTTAATATTGTAGATAATAAAGTATATAAATATGTGAGATGGCTATGGTGAGGTTGCGTAACCTGGCATGAGGCAAAGTGTAATCATTTAGAAATTCTATTAAATGCACTGGCCCAGATTTTGAAATATAATTTTAATTGCTAATATGTTTCTTGATTTTAGTACTGAAGAGTTACAATTAATAGCAAACTGTGAATGCATAATATGTGTTTGTATCTAGGTTATGCCCTTCAAACCATTGAATTATCTAAAAGAAAATAATCTGGAAATAAACATTATGTATGTATGCAAAATTGTACAGTAAGACACAAAAGCAATACAAAAAAATAAACAATAAAACTGAAAACTACTATGGCAAATTAATTCCTCAAAGGTATCTTTTCAAGCTAACCTGTTTAAGATAGGAAAACTTTAAAAAAAGTAGGGGTAGGAATAGATAGATAAACAGGTAATAAAATTAATCTTGCATAGTGGTGATTGAGTCTTATTTTTTCATGAATTATTACCGTTTGAGTTACTAGTGGATTTGTTTCATTAAGAAAATATCACCAATAAGATTTTAAGTTTATGTTTCTGAATGTGTCAATTAACTAATAGTGCATCTAGAATACACTAGATTATAGTTCTAGCACAATACCATAAAGTCTTAAGGATTATTACGAAGTAAGCTTCTTTTTTTTCTCAACAACCGCTTTAGCCTAGTTGGTAGTGACCCTGCCTACGAAGCAAGATGTCCTGGGTTTGTATCCCGGTAAGGGCATTTATTTGTGTGATGAGCATGAATATTTGTTCCTGGGTTATGGATGTTCTCTATGTATTTAAGTATTTATTTATCTATATAAGTATGTTTATCGTTGTCTAGTACCCATAGTACAAGCTTTACTTAGTTTGGGACTAGGTCGATTTGTGTAAGATTGTCCCCTAATATTTATTTATTTATTTAATTTTTTTTTTTTCTCAAAGGGATGCACTTGGGATTGTACCATGGCTTAAAAACCCATATCCCCAAATTTAACCCGTAGGACGTCCAACGCAACACAGTGCAGGGTTGGAAAAATAATTGCTTTAAAAAAGCAAGATTTTTTGAAAAAAATCCAAATTATCACAATTTTTTTGTGAAGAGAAAAGTCAAAGATTTTTCCAATATTGAAGCAATTGTTTGGGCAATAGCTTCTTCAGCTGCTGCGGCAAAAGTGTTTTCCACCTTTGGAATTGTTCATAGTAAATTAAGAAACCGCCTGAGAATTGAAAAGACTGGAAAACTAGTAGTTTTGCTTAAGTATGAATGACATTGATTTCTCTCCGGCTTAAAAGAACCTTTAGTATATAATTTCTAAATCTGTCTTTCAAAATTATTTAATCATGCCAACCATGCCACAGTGGCACATAACTAACTGCTTGTGACTTGGCAATTTTTGTGACTAGTATAATATTAATCACCTTTTAACATATGGTACTTAAACAAAATTACCCAAAAAAGTTGTTGGTTGTGAGATGGGCTAAGAAAAAACATTGTTGGACAATTCTCTTTAATTGACCTAGTCCAATAAGCAATTATTATACACATTATATGATACAACTGACAACCAAAATTGCCTATTGGTTCTAAACTGACTACAAAACTTGAGGTCCAAGTTTTCATCACCAGTCTGAGCAAATATTAGGTATGTGAAAAATACTAAATTTTTGTTCTTGATCCTTTGATATTTAATATTTATTAAGTATGTTTATCTGTTGCCTAGTGTTCATATCACAAGCATTGCTTACTTTGACATTAGGTCAATTGGTGTGAGTTGTCCCTTGATTTTTTTTTATATTATGTTCAAGGGGCGGAATTTTCAAAAATAGCAAAAAGCATAGCAAAAATCAAACGTCAAGAGGGATTGACCATTACGTTTTATCAACTATCGATGATTAGTTGTCACTTAGCACAACATGTTTTAGGTAATGAAATTAATTAGACCTGTAATAGGGATGTTCACGCCATTAAAAAATAATTCGAAGACACAACTCTGATTGAAAACCAGATTAATTTTCGATTAACTGCAAAATTAGATTTTTTTTTACTTTAAAACAAATAAAATAAATAGTTAGTTCAGTAAGTCGGCGAACAAGTGACGTCATAAGTTGCTATTGCCATTCAAACTCTCTGGGAGAATTGTGTTTTGACAGCTCATAAAAATTATGTCAGTTGATTGGTGGTGTCAACATCCCTATTGGGGAGGTCTTTGCACTGCAGTGGGACACTATAGGCTGCCAAAAGAAATAGGCCTGTGTGTATGAAGGTTTTAATATTAAACATTGTAATTCCCAGGTCTAATTTAATTGACTTAAACATGACTAGCTGTTGCTCCGACAAATAGGGGTATATAAAATAGCCTACAACCTATTCTCAGACCTATCAATTATAGACAAAAAAAATTGATAAAAATCGGTCAACCCATTACGGAGGAGTTGGATAACAAACACCGTGACACAAGATTTTTATATAGGGTAAAACGGTATCCTGCGGTTTTGCCAAAAATTATTTCCCAACCTGATACATTTGCCAACTGTTTTTTTTTTCTGATACTGTTAACTATTCAGATTATATTACAGGACTATCCTGTAGGTTAGGTTTGTTTTATAGCAATCCTGAAAAGTTTACAGTTTCAGAAAAAATAAACAGTTGCCAAATAAAACATTTGGGAAAAATATAGTTGCAAAACATTAGTAAACCAGGTAAAACACCCAGCACCCAGCCTTTTAATAATATCACCCAGTAGTCAGCCTCTGCCTTTCTTTTGCACAAGTGGGAAGAGCACGAGAGATATCTTTTGTACTCTTTGAGTATATACGGCCAATGGGCCAACCGGCCCCGGTGCCCGGCTGACTACCAGGTATTTTACCCTATTAGATTTATCCCCTTTAGAAGAATAAATAAACACAGTGCTATTTAAAGAATCGGGAAATAACAGAGTAAGGAAAATCAATTGTCCAATCATGTATGCTTTGCTTAGTAAATACCTATCCATAAAGTACTGATATCCTTATCATACATATAATATATCAACATGCTGTTTGTAGCTAATCTAAGTGCAACCATCTATTGTTAACTAACCATGACTGCGGTTATGTAAGATCCCATGTTTGTTGTCCTGGCATAAACATAAGGGTTGCCAGGTATCCCGCTTATTACGGAAGTGTCTGGCCTGTCCCAAAAGTTGCATCAAGAGCAAGAATTTTAAATTAATATTTTTTTTTAATATTGATATGTCCAATTTAAAAAAGAAAAAACTATGATTGGCTATTGAAAAAGGTATTTCCAACCAAATTAAGCACTGAGTCCAGCTTTTGTGCTTTTAAACTTACAACTCAACCCTATTTGGTTGAATTCTCATGTAGCGACTTTACTAGCAACTTAATGTAATCTAGCTTCTGACCTTAGTAACATTCTTTAGATTATTTGCAGTCTGGATAACTTTGGTAGACACTGGCATATACTAGGGGCGTTCAATAAAAAGTGAGAATGAGTATGTTATAAACAACTTTTACTAAATGTAATTTTATTTTTCGACATAGTCACCTTTTTGCATAATACACTTAGTATATCTTATATCTAAACTTAAAATTTCATTTTTAAAAAAGGTCTCATCTTGAGTACTTAAAAAATCTTGTACTGCAGCGACTACCGCGTCGTCGTCTTCAAATTTCTGGCCTCTCAGGTATTGTTTCAATCTCGGAAATAGGTAGAAATCACTGGGAGCGAGATCTGGTGAATACGGAGGATGCTTAAGGATATCGAACCCAGCATCACGAATTGCAGCCATTGCAACGGCGGACTTGTGTGCCGGGGCATTGTCCTGGTGGAACAGCACAACTTTCGAGAGTTTACCTCGCCGTTTTTCGCGGATCTCATTGCGCAATATTGCTATTTGTTTGGCGTATAATGTGCCCGTAATAGTGGCTCCATGCTCGAGATACTCAATCATTAATACCCCTTTACCATCCCAAAAAACAGAGCCCATGACCTTACCGGCAGATGGGCTCACCTTGAATTTCTTCGGAGTTGGAGATGATGGCCTTTTCCATGTCATAGACTGCAGTTTCGTTTCTGGGTCGTAATGATGGAGCCATGTTTCGTCCATTGTTATAAATCGCGCCAGAAAAAGTTCCCGGTCTTGCTGCATCAGGTTCAAAGCTTCTTAACAAATCTCTAGTCTAGTTTGTTTTTGCGTGTCAGTAAGCATTCTTGGTACCCAACGCGCAGATACCTTTTTCATAACCAAGCGTTCATGTAAAATATTATGCACGCTCCCCGTTGAAATCTTTACATTTTCAGCAATAAAACGAACCGTGACACGACGATCCGCCAAAACTGAGTTTTCGACTTTTTTCACAATTTCTTCAGTTACTGCTGTAGTAGGGCGTCCGGAGCGGGGGTCGTCCATTGTCGATGTTCTTCCACGTCTAAATTCGGCGCACCAACGTGCGACTGTCGAATACGGAGGAGCATTAGACCCTAAAGTGTCCCGCAAATCCAAATTGACTTGGTCCGTAGAAAAATTTTTCAAACACAAGTATTTGATAACGGCGCGCAGTTCAATTTTCTCCATTTTCGCTAACGTACTCAATAGCATTGCAAAGAAATTACCGTATTTTTTTTTAAACAAAAGACAGTTAGTTTTTTTTTTCATAGCAATCAGCTAGATAGATTAGCTTTACCGGCCAGTATTTAATTTCCTAATATTGAAAGAGTTTGCATCTCATTCTCACTTTATATTGAACGCCCCTCGTATTTTAATGAAAACATAAGTTTTTGTTAAAAATTTCATTTTCAATACAAGGTTTTTCGGGTTAGTAATGATAGATATAACAACATTTGATATAACTGTAACATTTGGTATAATGCTACATTTGACATAGTTCGATTTACTCGAGAAGTAAACATTCTACGATTCTTTTATAAAATATACTAACCTAACCTAACCTAATGCATATCAAATAGAATTAATATCAATCCTCCGAAGTTTACCTTTTGAGTAAATCGCATTATATCAAATGTAGCATTATACCAAATATTACAGTTATTATATCAAATGTATATCTATCGAGGCGCACCCAGGTTTTTCGCTGACTGTACTTTTTGTTGGCTGTACATGCATTGTCATCCAACCTACCTACATAAGTATACCAAATTTCAAGCAAATCCGTCCACTGGAAGTGGGTCAAATTCGACTTCTAAGATTTGACCCAAGAATAATAACTAATAAATTATAAAACAAACGGGGTGAGCTAAATAAAAGCTTGTAAAAACTAAGCATAAGTTGAAATTTTGGCAAAAAAAATTGAGACCAAAATAAATATTGCCTTTGCCTTCATTGTGAAGTAATGCTTTAAGTTTGCATTGTGATGAAAGTTTATTTTACGTTTTTTTACACTTTCCCATGTTCTAAAAATACATTTTTAAATTTGGCAATAAGTACATGTATGAATATGTATATTCCAATGTGATCTGAGTGGCGATTTTCGAAATCATAAATAAGAAAGTCTAAGTCTGATTTGTATATGAAGGTATAAAAGAATGAAATGCTGGAGAAAGTTTCTACCATAGTTCATTTTCATATGTTGTAAAAGAATGTAACAATTTACACTGTTCTCAATGAAAAGAATTCCTGAAAAGTATTTTTACATTAATTGGATTTGGAAAGTAAAATTAAAAAGTATATGCTTTAAAAGTTAGTTTCCCAAGTCTCATAGTGCAGAGCTGTACCCAAATATTCCATTGTTTTTGAAAACATCTGCCATTAAAACAAGTGTGTGAATAAATTAACATAAGTAATTAGTGTATACATTTAAGGTTTGTAATATTTATTTTAAAACATTTACAGTTCTCGAATATGTAGCTTTGCTCCCATGGAAGAATCAAATTAGCCAATCTTTCTTTACCACGGGAATTTCGAAAAATCCCCTCATAGTGCTTGCTCTTCATAAACCTCTACTTTCCTCAAGAATTATGAATACTAAATTTCAAGGCTTCAGTTATTCAGGCTGCGCATTCTATGTCCGTCAGTCAAACTGCTCTTTTATTTGAGATAAGATGTTAGACCACATTATTTCATTATAATTTATAACAATGGAACAGTAACTGAGATACATGCTTATTGCCTATTTTTTTTAACAACTTAATAAATAATACCAGATAATTCATTTACCAAAACACCTAGTGACCCTTTTTTTAACTAACATAACTTGACTATATTTAATTAAATTAGATCTTACCTTCTACAAAGTTGATTCCATATCTCATATACACAAAGTTTTACTATCTCCAACTACCATCATCATCTCTGCTTCACATTGCCAAACAAACAAGTGATTCTTCCTATGAAGATGTTCAATACTATGTAGTTGCCACTGGATGTCTGTGATGAATTCCTTTATTGCACTCTAGTAAAAAACATGAGGATTTAAGAAACTTTTGTCAACTTTAGTGCAATAAGATCATCATCACACTCATGAATAATTATTTTTATACTGTAAATAGCTGTTGCCCGCGACTCCGTCTGCGAAGAATAGGGGTAGGTATACAAAAAATAGCCTACAACCTATTCTCAGACCTACCGAATATAGAGAAAAACGTTTCATAAAAATCGGTCAAGCCGTTTCAGAGGAGTTTGATAACAAACACCGTGACACGAGATTTTTATATATTAGATAGGAATTTTATCAACATCTGTACCAAAATAGGGCATGTTGCCATGATGACCACAATTTGTTGTTATCTTTTTATTAAATGTAGATATAATACAATTAATTATTGATAATAAATAGGGTTGTCGCTGCCAGGCCCAATAATGGAAAAGCTGGACTTTGCTTCATTTTTAACCAGATATTAGCCCAGAAAGTCTAACACAATGTCACACACTTGTATTTAAAAAAAATGCTACTGTTGATTGTTTATTTATAATTTTTATTTATCCAATTTTGTCAAACAAGGCAAACATCGTGTGAAAACCTGCACACATCTGCGAATAAATTCAATGGTGTGTGAAGTTCCCAATCCCCAGTGGGCCCGCGAGGGAACTACGGCCCAAGCCCTATCATTCTGAGAGGAGGCCTGTGCACTGCAGTAGCGGGACATATATAGGCTGAGATGATGATGATGATTGGATTGATTGTTGTTTGCGGGTTGATCCGGTTTGTGGTAAGTTGAACAAAAGCTGGATAGGCAGAACATGTGTATTGCATGTACAGTCGCGGAATGAAAAGGTGGCCACTTTTCGACTCTATGTCAACGAGTTAAGGTTGAAAAGTGACGAACCTTTTCATTCGGCTACTATACTTTTATAAAGTTAGATGCCTGCCGACCATAGATACAATCAGATACTAGCATGGTCTGACCGGAAATTGTTTTGGTAAATCATAGAAATTGATTTGATTTGTAACAAATATTTTTCGAAACTTAATCACTAACTACTTACGCCGTTCGTACATACCTAACCTACATTACGTTACGCAAAACTTCGATACCCGACGATTTTAGTCTCTATGCGACTACCGCAGTACAAACTGAAACACTTACCAGGTGACGGTTGTAATATTCTAAAATCTAACTTGTATGAACGAGTTCGCGGTATAGTACCGCACAACCCAGTTAGAATATTTCAACCGTCACCGCCACGCATCCGCTGTCTGTGCGTTTGGAGCTTTATTGCTAAAATGGTTGACTCCTGATTTCGGCCGCTGTATTGTGGTCGAAACGTCAAGGTAATTTTAGAAATAAGTAATTCGTGATCGTGATTAAGTCACGAAAAATATTAGTTACTAGCCTTCCGTCCGCAGCTTCGCCCGCGATAAATTAATTTTCCCGTAGGAAAAGGTATTTTCCCGCGGTAAAAAGTAGCCTATGTCACTCAGTGATAATGTACGAGGGGCGTTCAATATAAAGTGAGAATGAGATGCAAACTCTTTTTAACCGACTTCAAAAAAAGGAGGAGGTTCTCAATTCGGTTGTATGTTCTTTTTTTTTTTTTTTAACGTGTGTTACCTCAGAACTCCGTCATTTATGAACCGATTTGGAAAATTCTTTCGTTGTTTGAAAGCATATGCTTCAAGGTTGGTCCCGTTGTTACCGGAATCCAGTTCTGATGATGGGATCCATGAGGAATTGAAGGAACTCTTCAAAAGTTCAAGGGAAATGTAAAGCGATTTTAGTATTTTCAGTGACAAATCGAGCATTTGCATTCATAAAGTGTCATTTGGTAAACTAGATCTGATGAAGAAGACCGCAGATGGCCAACGGAACTCCTCAACGGGTCAAATCTTGCAAGTTGAATTTGACTCACTTCCCGGTTTCTGATTGATTTCATATTTTACATGCATGTGTAAATCAGGTGACAATGCAATATTATTGTGACATGGAGCTAATCTGATGATGGAGTTGGAAGGTGGCCATAGAAACTCTGTAATAAAACAACACAACCCCGTCGAGTTTGGGTTCATTTGAAACGTCTTGACGAGCACTTTGATCCCAGATGGTAACCAGGGTCTGATGATGGAGCTGGAAGGTGGCCAAAGTTACTCCATAAAGTAACGGCACTTACCCCATCGAGTACGGACTCATTTGACTCGTCTCAACGAGTACTTTGGTCCTAGATGGTAACCAGGGTCTGACAATGAAGTTGGATGGTGACCATAAGAACTCCGTAGTAAAACGACATAACCCCATCAAGTTTGGTCTCGTTTGATTCGTCTTGATAAGTACTTTGGTAACCAGAGGCAAAAAGTACAGTCAGTAAAGAGTGCCAGTCCAGGCCATTAGCAACAACTAAAAAGAAAAAAATAAAAAATTTTAAATAAAAAATAAAACCGCCTTCAAAAAACACCCAAAAAAAACTTGGAAATAAAAAAAATTTAAATAAAAAATAAAACCTCCTTCAAAAAACCCCCAAAAAAACATAAAATAATAATTGATTGAACCGACCACAATAAGCATGAAAATATCTTTTTTGAAGTTGGTGCCTCAGCACGAGCCAGCAGGAGTGGACCTAGTAATCTAACTTACCTACATACCTATTATAGGGCTTCTACACTCCTGCTGGCTCGTGCTGAGGCACCAACTTCAAACAGATTAGTAGAAAGATATTTTCATGCTTATTGTGGTCGGTTCAATCAATTATTATTTTATGTTTTTTTGGGGGTTTTTTGAAGGAGGTTTTATTTTTTATTTAAATTTTTTTTATTTCCAAGTTTTTTTTGGGTGTTTTTTGAAGGCGGTTTTATTTTTTATTTAAAATTTTTTTAATATTACGATATTAAATACTGGCCGGTAAAGCTAATCTATCTAGCTGATTGCTATGAAAAAAAAAACTAACTGTCTTTTGTTTAAAAAAATATACGGTAATTTCTTTGCAATGCTATTGAGTACGTTAGCGAAAATGGAGAAAATTGAACTGCGCGCCGTTATCAAATACTTGTGTTTGAAAAATTTTTCTACGGACCTATTCAATTTGGATTTGCGGGACACTTTAGGGTCTAAGGCTCCTCCGTATTCGACAGTCGCACGTTGGTGCGCCGAATTTAAACGTGGAAGAACATCGGCAATGGACGACCCCCGCTCCGGACGCCCTACTACAGCAGTAACTGAAGAAATTGTGAAAAAGTCGAAAACTCAGTTTTGGCGGATCGTCGTGTCACGGTTCGTTTTATTGCTGAAAATGTAAAGATTTCAACGGGGAGCGTGCATAATATTTTACATAAACGCTTGGGTATGAAAAAGGTATCTGCGCGTTGGGTACCAAGAATGCTTACTGACACGCAAAAACAAACTAGACTAGAGATTTGTTAAGAAACTTTGAACCTGATGCAGCAAGACCAGGAACTTTTTTTGGCGCGATTTATAACAATGGACGAAACATGGCGCCATCATTACGATCCAGAAACGAAACTGCAGTCTATGACATGGAAAAGGCCATCATCTCCAACTCCGAAGAAATTCAAGGTGAGCCCATCTGCCGGTAAGGTCATGGGCTCTGTTTTTTGGGATGGTAAAGGGGTATTAATGATTGAGTATCTCGAGCATGGAGCCACTATTACGGGCACATTATACGCCAAACAAATAGCAACATTGCGCAATGAGATCCGCGAAAAACGGCGAGGTAA
This sequence comes from Archips crataeganus, assembly GCA_947859365.1. Classification (NCBI taxonomy): domain Eukaryota; kingdom Metazoa; phylum Arthropoda; class Insecta; order Lepidoptera; family Tortricidae; genus Archips; species Archips crataeganus. The sequence continues at coordinate 11,566,235 of OX402064.1, forward strand.
ACTCTCGAAAGTTGTGCTGTTCCACCAGGACAATGTCCCGGCACACAAGTCCGCCGTTGCAATGGCTGCAATTCGTGATGCTGGGTTCGATATCCTTAAGCATCCTCCGTATTCACCAGATCTCGCTCCCAGTGATTTCTACCTATTTCCGAGATTGAAACAATACCTGAGAGGCCAGAAATTTGAAGACGACGACGCGGTAGTCACTGCAGTACAAGATTTTTTAAGTACTCAAGATGAGACCTTTTTTAAAAATGGAACTTTAAGTTTAGAAGAAAGATATACTAAGTGTATTATGCTAAAAGGTGACTATGTCGAAAAATAAAATGACATTTAGTAAAAGTTGTTTATAACATACTCATTCTCACTTTTTATTGAACGCCCCTAGTAGCTTTCTAACGGCAAAAGAATTTTTGAAATCGGTCCAGTAGTTTCGGAGCCTATTCAATGCAAACAAACAAACAAACAATCAAATCTTTCCTCTTTATAATATTAGTATAGATGAGTGAGAATCGCGAAAGTTTAAAACATGATTTGTTTCGTATTTTTCATGTGTCCTTATGTATATTCATGGCTTAATTTTTTCAGGTGTTCGGAAGTGGGTTACCATTTCAAACCCTGTTAGGTATACTATATACATACATATAACCCATAAGATATGAACAAGCCTGTGAATAATTATTAATTATATTATTAATTACTATTATGTATTATAAATGCGAAAGTGACTCCGACTGTCGGTCTGTTACCTCTTTATGCTTAAAGCTCTAAACGCACAGACAGCGGAGGCGTGGTGGTGCGGCACGGTGGCGGTGACGGTTGTAATATTCTAATTTGCATGAACGAGTTCGCCGTACGGTACCGCACAACCGTTCATACAAGTTAGAATATTACAACCGCCACCGCCACTGCACCGCCATGCCTCCGCTGTCCGCTTAAACCACGGAACCGATTTATACAAAATTTTGTATGGACATAGTATGACGCCCAAGGAAGATCATAGTGTACTTTTAATATCGAAAAATTGCATTGTTCCCGTGGGAAAGGGATAAGCGAATTTCGCGTAGACGAAGTCGTGGGTATTGGATTACATTAAATATCATGGGACAAATATAAATAAAATATCTTAAAGTGGTGTAATGTCATAAAAATCTTTTCCACCATAAAATTGTGCATAATAGACTTAAGTTTATTATCATTTATTACAAGCTCCTATCTTCTATTATATAAAAATCTCGTGTCACGGGGTTTGTTATCGAAGTCCTCCGAAACGGCTCGACCGATTTTTATGAAACATTTTTCTCCTTACTCGGTAGGTCTGAGAATAGGTCGTAGGCTATTTTTTGTATTATAATATAGCAAAACAACGTTTGCCGGGTCAGCTAGTATGTATATAATTTTTGACCTACCTGCAGTGGTCATATTGATAAATTTGGTACAACATTTATAGACCTCCAATGTTAAATAATGCAATAATCAACTACCTTGACCAGAAAATTTATGTTTTTTTACGATCCTTCAACAATGTTACAAATGGAGCTCTTTTCATTTCCCGTGATTGAATTTACTTGACACTAAGTGTGTATGTATAGATCCAAAGACAATGATTTTCCAAAACGACAGTATAATATACTAGCAGCCCGTCCCGGCTTCGCACGGGGTAGACAATTATTTATTTTTGGAAATTTGGATATAAAACACTTTTTTTCACAAATATTTTTATTTATTAAAAAATTATTATTTATTATTTATTAATTATTACAGACGTGCACGCCCCACTCCTGTATTTCAGTGCCCCCTCCACCCCGCCCGCCGCGATGCCCGGCGCGCTTTTCAGACTGCATCGCAAACAACGGCCACGGCGCTATGGCGGTTTTGTTTACTGTTTGAATTTTTTAATTCGTAATATCTTTTGAATGGAAAGTCCAATTTAAATAATTTAAAAACTATTTTATAGGTAGTTAAATGGTCTTTACCATAAAATAATTTATTTGGATAAGGATTAATATAAACACATAAATAGCATGGTTTGAATTTGGTTAGCATTTTCATTAATGTTTAAAATGAAAAAAGTTGTTGTAGTGACATAACTACAATAGTTGGACATATGCTACCGCGGAGTTTTTTGTAGACATTATGATGTTCTTCAATACTGTTGTACATTATTTTGTTCTATCGCTAATAGTTTCGGCAGCGCATTCGACGAAAGACATTTTAAGACTCATTTTTCTACACCTTCGGTTACATTGTTCAAATTTTACCAAGGATCCCTAATTTTTTTCAAAATGAAATGTAGCCTATGTCAAATTGGAAGAATGTAGCATTCTATTGGTGAAAGAATTTTTTAAATCGGCCCAGTACTTTTTGAGCCTATTCATTACAAACATACAAACATAGGTACAAATCTTTCCTCTTTATAATATTAGTGTAGATTGAGTCTTTATTAAATACTACACAGTAAGCAACACAGAAAATAGAGAACAATTCACAAAGTAAGCAATAACCAAAAGTTTTTAACACAAACCTTTCTTCAAATAAAACTCAGATAACATTATGTGTATGATTTATTAATTAATTTTGTTGTATTTATTTTTGTATCATCATCATCACAGCCAATGTAGGTACGTCCCACTGCTTGCACCTTTCCTTGCCCTGGTACATGCCTCCCCGCAGAATAAGAAATTTTCGGAATTTATGTGCGAAATTACATTTGAAATTTACCATGACCTTTACAGTAAAGTAAAACATCGTAATGAAACCTGTATACACATGTGAAGAAATTCTATGGTTTGTGAGATGTTCCCTATTTGCTATAAGGCCGCCTGGGAACAGCAGCCCAAGCCGTCTCATTCTGTGAGGAGGCCTGTGCTCTGCAGTAGGACCTATAATAGCCCGAGATGAAAGGATGACACTATTTTAGTGAACAGACAGTACCTGTCATAAGTACAATAAGTACATACTGACTAGCGACTCGCCCCGGCTTCGCACGGGTGCAATTATGTATGTATTATACATATAGGTTTATAAACCTTCCTCTTGAATCACTCTATCTATTAAAAAAAAGCAGCGTCAAAATCCGTTGCGTAGTTTTAAAGATCTAAGCATACATAGGGACAGACAGACAGCGAGAAGCGACTTTGTTTTATACTTAGTTTATTTGTTGTAGTACTTGTAGTGCAACATATGTATGTATGTTTCAAGTGATATGTTTGTTTATTCATTACATCATACGTACATTCTTTCTCATAACACCAGCAAAGTGGCTTGGTCGACATTTTGGTATGAAGCCTCCTTGACCTCCATTTGATTGGTATGTCAAGGGTTTTAGGTGACTCTGGTGCAGTACAGTTACTGATTTGTATAAATGGAAAATACGGAAATCGTTGCACTTTTTTTATATTTTAAAATTAAAGGCTAAAGGTTGGAACTGTTTTTCTGTCATGATTTATTATACCTACTATCGTACTTATTGTATGAACGTGAAGCCGTGATGGCCTAGTGCAGCCGTACTCAACCTTTTTTCTGTGTGGGCCGCAAATGTGTTGTAGCAATGGTGAAGCGGGCCGTAGAATTGATTGTTAGCGACAGTAAAAATCAAAATGATCAAAATCAAAACAAATTTTATACCAGGCGGGCCAGTCGCGGAATCTCAAAGGGCCACATGCGGCCCATGGGCCGCAGGTTGAGTATTGCTGGCCTAGTGGTTTGACCTGATAGTTCACAAGAGAAGAGTAAAGGCTAGGGAAATACATGAGGCTTTAATTTACACCGATTCCACGTCCTCCCTGTGAACTGGAGAGTGGAAACTGTAATATTCCATAATCATCAAAATTAGCCGAATAACATCCACTGCTGAACTAGGCCTCCGCTAAGGTTCGCCAAACAAATTGGTCCTGCGCTATCCAAATCCAACGCGTTCCCGCGTTGAAGACCTTCCTACACTGCCTCGTCCGATCTGTGGACACCATTAGAGAGCCTTTTGGCCCCATCGGCCACCAGTTCTACGAGCTATGTGGACTGCTCACTGCTATTTGAATCTGGCGATTCTTCGAGCTATGTCGGTGACTTTATTTCTTGCGTGGATTTCATCATTTCTAATGTGATCCCGCAGAGAAACTCCGAGCATAGCCCTCTCCATCGCCTTCTGAGTGACCTGTAGCTTTCTTATGAGGCCCATCGTTAGCGGCGGTAATATTTCATCACCATAAATTAATCTACAGCAATATTAATTCATCTTAATTACATTAGCACGTGTCCTTCCGATAAACGGGCAAGGTCGATTCTGATCTAATTTTCTATTATATTATTGATATAAACCGGTTTTGAATAAATTACGTACCGTACTAACTTGGCATGTGTAGACTACTTAAATAAGCAGCCTCGTTCGTGAATAGCTTATTTATAATGTTGTTCGTACTATTGTGTTTTTCTCTATAATCATTGATTAGGTGTTGTGGGGCCAGACAGAATGTGACTGGCAAATAAAATGTGTAAACATAATTGAAGTCATTTGTTGCTGGTCTAGTTGATAAGGCGTGCAATCAAGTTGATGTTTTAGCGATTTTAGGGTAAATCAATCAAATGCGTGATCGAAAGTGGTGTGTCGATATGTCTTTGAGAACTTAGCCCACTGCAAGATCTAAAGCGGAGAATAAAAACAAAAAGAATTTTTCTCTCGTAATCGATTGGTACTAACTCTTGATCCATAACGAGTGTTTCCTGTGCACGTTAATTGCTTCAATCAGAACCAAGTTAACTATAACGTTGCGTCGATCAATGGGGAGCTATTATAAACGCACGCGCATGTTTATATCGCGTTTGCATTGTTAGTGGTTGTTAGTTTTATCTTTGAACTTCTAATATACCACGTTACTCTTGATTAGTATCGTTAAATAAGTATTTTTCATTAATAAATTGTCTTATTGCTCATCTTATACGTACTCTTCTTTCTATTATTAAGTATACGTTTTAATGCTACGGGGCTATCCCTAAATTATGTCACAAATTTAGGGGGGAGGTACGGTCTGGGGTTTTTATACTAATAAGAGTAATAAGGGGCCACTCGAGAACCTTTCGGCCCCACCGGCCGTCAGTTCTTTGAGCGATGTGCCCTGACCACTACCACTTGCCCGATATTCAATGGGATCGGGATGTACGCATGTAAAAACTCGAATTCTTAACCGTTAAGTCTAGAAACATGTAATTTTGCAAGGGAATATTTATCATACCAAGTAAAATTCCTATAGGTGGACTCGAGCGTATTGGTGTGTGCCGCGGGGCCCGCGGGTAATGGCACATATTATCACTACTTTAAAAGAAAGCTCATATCTAAAAACTTGTGAAAAGTGAACTTTATTGTGCATGTCGCAAAGTTCAGTCTAGCTTGCGTATTTGTTAGAGATACAATTTTTTTTAAAGTATTATTGATGATATATATAAATCACTATTATACATTATTATAATCATTAATACATACTACAGTGATCAACTTTTTTAAATTGAACGCTACAAAGTAAATTTTAATGATGACAGTTACAACTTAAAACAATTCAGTTTACCTTATCCCGATCAGCTCCTAAAGTTGGTAAAAGGGAAATCAGTAGCGGACATCAGACCACCCAGTTTTGTTTGTTTTTCTTTCCGACTGGCTTCTCTATAGCGCTACCCTGCCCCCCTCTAGCCATACTTCAAATGGCGACAGAGGGGAAGACACGGTTTCCTATGATCCCTGATTAGCCTGGTGTTGCACTTAACACTTCAAACACGTTTACTCTTCACAGGGGCTCGGGACATTTCTTTTTGTTACTGTCGACCTTTCGAGAGTATGTTGCTATTGAGGTCACTTGAAGGCATTAAGTAGCTTATTGAGTCGTTAACTACTTGAAATAACTGCCGCACTTCGAAACAACATTTAACGCTCCAGTTTTTCATGAAAATCATGTCGGTAATTTATATTAACAAAGTACATAACATAAGTAACGTATGACAAATATTTATTACACAACAAATAACAAAGCGAGTACTACTGAAATAACTAAGTATATGTGCAATTCGCCTAAGTCCTGTCCCTGCGGAAGAGTGCCCTTAAGGCTGGCAACATTTCCGTGCTGGATTGTGAGGCCAATAAATTGGACGAGATTTAGTTAATTCTATATACCAATAGTGTATATTCAGGAGTATCATTCCGATATACAAATTAGTGTATAGGTACTTAATAGGTGATTGTTTTTAATGCAATATCATTATGAAAAATCAAGATGGACCGACGATCTAGTGAAGGTAGCAGGAACCACTTGGATGCGGGCAGCGCAGGACCGATCGTTGTCGAACTCTTTGGGGGAGGACTTTTCCCACAGTGGATGTCTTTTGGCTGATATGATGATGATATAAAAATACTTATTCTGTTATGATTAACCTTTTCAACGCCAACGACGGATATATGCGTCACAAAACACAACGTCAAAGTGATTTTCAGGCAATAAGGTTCAAAGTAGCTTTACGTTTTGGCTAGGTTTGACGTTGAAAAGGTTAAAACAAGGTTTCACGGCACACACACAAGGTTACATGGTTGTAATAGGTAAAAAATAGAGTTCTCCAAACAAGAGTATAACTCTCATTTCATTCAGCTATTAAAAGTTTTATTTATAACTATTGCCAATAATGAACACAAAACAATTTACATTCAACCAATTACTTAATTGTAACATAAAAATAGATCAATGTGTCATTGCCTCATATACACCAAATGAATTATCGGCGTGACACAGCGTGTAGTGAATCATTTATGACTTTAGGCTCATTTTGAATCTAAAGTACTTTAACTGTTCGCAAATTCGCAAACGATTCGTATAAATCCCCGAAACCGAATGAGTCTTAGATTTGGCACTCCGCCCGAGGCGATACACCGCTACACGGTTAATCGTTTCAACTATGAACATATCCCTTGGAGGATCCTACTGAGATTCATACACCGCTAACATCTCGGTTTGGCAATACAATTTGCATTCGGATGTTAAGTGCGCGTGTACTTAATATTATACTCTGTCGACTGCCTTGCGGCTGCGGCAAGCGACAATAGGGAAGCAGATATGAGCTTGAGAAGAGAGAGCGTCATGTGATTTTATTGATTGTTATTGATGTGAAAGCTTTTGTTGGCATTCGTTTTATATTTTAATAAACCATGTCTACAACATATTTTTTACCTAAGAGTTATCGTTATTTTTATGAAGTTTTATTAAAATTTATATTCAATTGTATAGAGCATAAGTTAAGTATGTGTATCCAATGTAACATGTCATTTCAAGCTTATATTTAACTTGCAATGTTCGTATGTAAGTTCTCGCCAACAATTTTTTAATACTTGCTAACAAATAAGCAGAAAGACTTGTATTGAAACGGAACTTTTTAACAAAAACAAATTTGGTGCCTATAGTGTGGTCGTGCATGTAAACCGAAAAGCTCAAACCTTTTTAACATGGAGGACCATGCCAGTTGTGTTAGGTACACTAATACAACTAATATTATTTTAATTTTATCAACTTCTTTCTTTACTTGAAAGATTCTAAGCGAGAGAGCCAGCTGAGGCGAGCATGTTAAACATCGATTGGAACACTCAGGCGCTGTTTTATGGACTGTGAACATTTTTATGGTTCCGTTATAAACTATTAATCCTTCACCGTCGTTTTTGTGGTCTCCGTGCACTGCACAGACTCATTACAGCTGTAATTATTACCAACTGTTATTTGTTTGCTACTTTTTCATGTGGTTTGACTCGCGTGGACATCTAGTACTGGTATCTCCAAACAAGCAATTCTTGTACATACGAATATTTATTTATTTATAAGGTGCTTACTCTCTGTGTACCTGTTTTCTGTATTGCTTACTATTCCTGGTGTACAATAAAGAGTCATTGTATTGTATTGTATTGTGCCCGCGAGTTCGTCTGCAAAGAATTATTTTATCGATATCCCGCGGGAACTTTGCAATTTTCCAGGATAATAATTATCCTATGTTCTTCCCAGGGTCTCAAACTATTTCCGTACCAAATTTCATCTAAATCAGTTCAGCGGTTTAAGCGTGAAGAGGTAACAGACAATAGGCACACTTTCGCATTTATTATATTAGGTATGGATTAGGATTTTACTAATAAAAAGCTCTACCTGTGGAAAGTGCAAAGTTCGCGCAGCATGCAGACAAAACAACTAAATAATGATATAGCGACCAATGGGCACGGCAATAGGCAGCTATCACATTTTATTAGTACCTACACATGTAAGCAATACAGGGTTATTTGTAATTCACTAGCATCCTTTTAACCCTAAACTTAAACAAATGTTTTTAGTTTTACGGCTTTTGTCATAACTTAATGTTTTTGGTGTAATAACGTTTTGAAAATTTGAGATTACCTCTAATTTTTACGATACTCTGTGTATACTTATGGGAAAAAAGTGCTTTATTTTAAAAAGTCGTAAAACAAAAAACATTTGTTTGAGTGATAGGAATTCAGGGTTAAGAGGATGTCAGTGAATTACAAAATAACCCTGTATATGGTGATAAATTGTATATACCTTACTTTACCTCATTATTCGGGATCCAATATTATAGTTAATACTTTCTGAAATTAATTAGATTACTGGTCAAACTAATAATTACTGAAGCTTCAACACATTATACCTAACGATCGTGCCCTCGTATAATGTCGATTGAACCCTGAATAAGGGTCTAATACAAAAATTGGAATGTCATATCCTTCGGGAACGGTACATAGGTACTTACAAGCCATACGTTTATGTATATCGAAACATACGGCGTCACGTATTTTATGTCACCTTCGGGTCCTAATATTAAGGCGGTAGATACCTCTACGATTTTCATATGGAACAAAATTGGTTTGTTTTATTCAACTTCGTATTTTCTCGTATGGCTATGAGTGAGGAATACGTGAGACTCAGTTTTATTTATTTCGATGTTTCTGTCATATTGGAACGGTCGTTATAGAAATGGCAGCCTCGGATTTTTTTGATTGTAGATTATTGGTACTAGGCAACGAATGAACATACTAAAATAGATACATATTTAAATATATAAAAGATCCAAGACTAGAAACAAAACATTCGTGTTTTTCATAGGTAGACAATATCTGCCCCGACCGGAGATCGAACGCGGTACCTCAAGCTTTGTAGTCAGGTTCTCTAACCACTAGGCTATCCGGTCGTTATCCTGTCACGATATCCCGGTGGTTTCTAGAGTCTTCTCGACATTCCGTTTCAAATTGGCTTAATGTCAAGTTAATTTTATAAACAAATTTTTTAAACAACTGCCGTCGTTCAATTACTACCTACCTACTGCGGTTGCAGTCGCCTTAAGCGGGCAGATTCCATTACGTTTTGATTGCTTCCGATCCTCCGTAAGCGAAAGTCGTCACGGGTACCGAATAGTATGGGGAACAAAACTAATAATAGAACGTTTATTAACTAGGTAGAATTACTGATTAATATAACTGTAAGTAAAGTCAAAGCCAAAATATCTTTATCAAATTAAGGCTAATTAAGGCAAGCACTTATGAATGTCGAAGAATGTATTATTTTTATTTTATTTTACTTTATTATAATGACTAACAATTATGGATCTTGTTATCTGAAATAAATACAATTTGAATTTGAATTTGAATTACCACTGGTTCAGAAAAACCCTGTTGCGAAGAACTCAGCAAGAAACAAGATTCACAAGATTCATAAGATTATTATGAGAGGGAGGCAAACGAGCAAGCGATTATTTTTTTTTTTAACTGGATTGAGTTTATTGTTCTTGTGTTATATTTTGTCAAGTACGGTCAAGTCCAGAAATATATACACCGTGAAATTTTAGTGGTTGTTTTCTCGAAACGAGTTTCGATTGTACAATCGATTTATAATTACTATTTTGACTAGAGTCAAAAATCCAATTGTGAAAAACGAAAGTCGAAAATGACCGCAAACCAATAGTAACGCTTCGTTGGTACAAGTAGCGTACGATCGTACGATAGGTTAGGTACCAGCGAAGCGTTACTATTGGTTTGCGGTCATTTTCGGCTTTCGTTTTTCACAATTGGATTTTTGACTCTAGTCAAAATAGTAATTATAAATCGATTGTACAATCGAAACTAAATCACCTCGTTTCGGGAAAACAACCACTAAAATTTCACGGTGTATACGTTAACAAGGTGTCAAAAATATCTGTACAACTCTTAAGTCATTAACCATACGGTTGATGTTTACATATTTTGACGCGATGGCTGTATACATATTTATGCTTTCGACTGTACCAATTATAATTTCAAACACAATGTTTATTGATGATTTCAAACACAAATGAAAATTATTAGGACAAAATAGGATTATGTACAGAAAGTTGTCAATTGCAACATAGTATATAGTGTAATCTGTTGTGTACCTATACATACTTCTGGTTGCTATTGAGTTATTTATATTATGTATTCTATCGGCTTATCTGTATTGTGGACGCAACGTGCTTATGCTATCATAATCATCACACGTTTTTTTTTAAATTGGAAGAAGTATGTGATTGTAATTACTGATTAGATGTAATGTATATCATTGACAATAAAAGTACCAAAAGATTTAGTGAAGATAAGACACAAGATTTTTTTCACAACTTAAGACACTAATTTTCTGTGGCATCGATGCATTGCGCCGTAGCATTGATTTTTGATACCTTAAGGTATTTATATTTTTATTTCATTTATTTAGATAACATAAATACATACAATACACAAGTTCCGGATAAAACATTTGTATCCATTAAATACAAATATCTGCTCCTATCGAGATTTGAACCCGGGACCTCAATCTCAGTCAGGATCGCTGACCACTTTTTTATTGTCTGGGGCGCCGCATTACAATATTAATACCCGAAAGTGCACTGCGAACCTGTCAAGTTTAGGAACGTATTTAAATATTAAATTCACAAGGGCACTACACGACCTGAACACATTCAAAACACACCCCCTGAAACCCGTACTAAGTAATATCCATGAGAAACAACAGATGTTTGTAATACAGCGATGTCTAGACGCAAACGATTTTAAATAGGATACGATTCTGTTAACGGTTCAATTATGATGGAAAACGTGGAGTTGTCTTTTGTGTTATTTTTGAGTTGCTATTTGTGTAATGCATATGGAAAGAGATACTAACGCGGGCAGAGCGGTTAGTGCAAGTTTGTTTTGTTTAATCTAGATATATATCATGACTTTGTTCTTATGCACAGTCGGGGTAAGAAAAGGTTCGTTACCTTTAAAGTCGATAAACAAACATTGACATTGACACTGAAAAACATTGACAGTTAAATAGAACATAATTTGATTGGAACTCTTACGAAGTTGTTTATTTGACTAGGTCATTAAAAATGTTTGATGTAGAGTAGATATAGGTCCGAGGTGTATACTATTTTGGCTCTTGTTTATCAAAACAAGTATAGGTAACGCCATCAGAGTTGTGGCCACGCACACAACAACACGTCATATAATGACAGCGGGATTTTGACATTTATTCGTACCGATAGCAAGTTCAACAGACTCGAGATAGAATTACAAGATTGACTAAAAATTTCTTCAACCTTTTTCTCTAAGAATAATTTAGGAAAATACGTCTAGTTCAAACAAAACAAAAAATAAAATATTTTGATCTATTTTATATAAATATAAGCATATTTTTCGCTATTTATAAAATACCGATTTTTTTCTTGCGAATATTTCTTATCAGTTTCAATTATTTATTTCAAAAATAGGTTATATGAAAAAATAAAAATTGTAACATGCATAGTAATGCGTAAGTATTTCATCATAAGATCTTATAAATTACATTTTCATTCGCTCAGTCATTTCATTCATTCACTATCTTTTTTGCAATCAGTACTTTATGTAGCTGTGTGTGTAATCATTCGCCTCACTCAACTCTGATAGCGTTACCTATAAGTATAATTTTATATGCACTTGTCTACTTAGTACTTTCGTTTCGAAAGGTACTAAGAGTCTATGACTATAAAGGAATGAATTTAATAACTGACCAAGGTTTTCGTACCCCGATTGTACTTTATATCACTTGTGACACTAGTCTTACCCCGCGGCTTCGTATGGGTAAATCATTATTAGGTCTGGCTGTCGAATTGAAATACTGGGATTCCCTAAAAACTACTTCGTGATCTTCATTAAAGTTGCATAAAAACTATGCGTGACAAATGTTATGTCTCTAAACCTGGCGGTTGTGATTTAGATAGATAGATAGATAGATAAAGACGTTTATTTGGTACTGCAAGCACACACAATCAAGATTAACAAAAATACAGAAAACAGTATAAACTTAAAAGTAAAACATTTAATATTGTCTGTATGCGCTGCAGTAGTGCAAAAATAGGGAGTAGGGATAAAATCCCGATCCCGTGGGAATGTTGGGATAAAAGTAGGCTATGTGTTATCTCAGATGTCCAGATCTACATATCGCTCCAGGTATTTTAGGAGTACAAATAACCACAATGACACACATGCGCACGCACGCACGCACTTAGATACTCACAAATTTTCGGACTTATAAGTAGGATGTTGTCAATGTTAATATCATGCGAGTAACATTAGGTAGTTGCTGGAACGTAGGGCTAATGAGGCAAAAGTGTATGAGCGCCGCAATGCCCCATCGCTTTTCATATACCATGTCAAGTTGTCAAGTACACATCAGAGTATTGGAGTTATCTCAAGTTCAGTGCAGAATAGTGCAGATATGTTTGTGAATCCAGGACGTCGACATGAATACCACATAAAAGCGTGCGACTACGATGCTAGCTGGTACCTAGATACACATACGTGCTCGGTATATCAAATTGCTAAACTATACCGCTCATCTCCATTAGCCTAATTCACCGCTTAATAACATCTCAGAGCAGCAATTAGGACGTTTTCATTCAGTGTCATTGATCTTTTACTTCAAGATCTTTCACCCCAAGCTTAAGCAGGAAAAATATGTCCCTATCGATGTTCCAAACAGCCCTATATAAGAGCTCATAGGGGTGATATTGTGTTCTATTTTTGTGCCCTCGATTGATGGTTTGTTTCGGAAAATAAGGTGCTTTGGCGTTGCGCGTGGCTTAGGGGAGACGTTGAACCCCCTTGCTGGGAAGTGATTGAAAAGGTGACATTTGCTTCCTCGGCTAAATAAAGGACGAACCAGGATTGTACGTTATTTCTGGACTGATTGCATTCTATTCATAGAACTCTTTACCTTGATGTCCCCTCAACCTCAAAGCGAGGGTAATGTTCGCGCGTGTACATATTTGTCAATAAGGTCACATTCCAAAATATAAATGGACCGGATAGGAATAATTACTTTAGTTCATTTATAAACGGCTAGCTTGTTCTTTGATTGTAAAAGCTGTTTAAGGCTGTTCCGGATGAGCTAGAAGAGATCCGTGAAAAGTCGTTTTTAGACGACCAGATAGGCTAGTAGAACTTGACTATGAAGCTTAAGGTTCCGGGTTTGTTGCCCGGTCGGGGCAGATACTTGTATGAAAGATACAAATGTTCACGCTCGAGTCTTGGATGTTTAATATATACATATAGTACAAGCTTTGCTTATTTTGGGACTAGGTCAATTGATGTCAATCGCCTCATATTTTTTTTATTATGTATAAAAAATTTGATGCGCAATGAAGCTAACTACGCTACGCTAGAACGTTTTCTAATATTGCTATAAATACCAAAAAAAGCTGTGAAAATTTGAATTCCTTGAATATTTATAGACATTTTTGATACCTACTCGTACCAGCAAAGTCTTAACTAAAACAGACTCGATGCCGTGCAATTTAATTAATAATCCAGGCAAGTTACGAACAAAGGCAGGGAAAGAAGTTTCGTTATTTGTGTCCGGAACGAGCTTGTTACTTGTAATGTCAGATTAGGGCCGATATAAGGATACCCGAAGCGTAATTAGGTGGCACGGGGTAGAATTAGTTTGATATAAAGTTTAGCGGGTTTTCTGTTATACTCACTTGCTATTAATAGTTCACCACTACATTGAGAGACAGGGTCGAACGCCGTCGTCAACATTCATATAACTTAATATGTGATCAGAAAAATTAAAAAACTGCTGGGAACAGCCTATTAAGGCGAAAGCCGTGGTAGTTGAGTCATCCAGACTGCATTGTTTAACTTGATTTATATTTCTCTTGCTCTCTGGAATTCACATAGTCATATTAAAGCACTTAAAACAGGAAGGAATGTACCACGTATACAAACATCTTGTTATACAATCGCAGCGATAGCGTTAAAGTTCCATAACATTTTTTTATCGGAATAGGCACTCGTAACTAGGCCATGCCCGTGTCGGTCCAAGCAACGCAATGTTATGGTTTCTTGTCGCTTCGTATTGTGTTATCTCGTTCAGTTGCAGTGAAAGTAAATTCTTACCGACGATTTGGACCCTCCGCCGTGACCCGGAGGCCTCGATATTTTGTGTGCGTTATCGTTTTTGACGCAGCGGTTACTTTATTTTATTTATCACCTATTAGATAAAGATGTATACACCGTGAAATTTTAGTGGTTGTTTTCCCGAATCGTGGTGATTTAGTATCGACTGTACAATCGATTTATAATTACTATTTTGACTAGAGTCAAAAATCCAATTGTGAAAAACGAAAGTCGAAAATGACCGCAAACCAATAGTAACGCTTCGTTGGTACCTAACCTATCGTACGATCGTACGCTACTTGTACCAACGAAGCGTTACTATTGGTTTGCGGTCATTTTCGTTTTTCGTTTTTCACAATTGGATTTTTGACTCTAGTCAAAATAGTAATTATAAATCGATTGTACAATCGAAACTAAATCACCTCGTTTCGGGAAAACAACCACTAAAATTTCACGGTGTATAATTTACTCAAGCTTTTATACCAATGATACTTCATTATTGCATTGTGCCTAATTTCTATTCAATCCAACTACTGGAAGTGGGTCAAAATGAAAATATACAGATAGATAGACGTCAGAAAAAATATATAGGTAGTAAAAAGCTAATTTTACAAAAAGTCATCTAAAACTAAAAGATACATACATCCAAAACTGGTAAGTAACTTTAATATTATGTTAATCCAAACGAAAAACACACTAAATTGTTAAAAAATAAACGTCATACTGGCAACATGCCGCGTAATCTTACACAAGTAAATTAATACAAAAAAAATGTATGGATAAATCACTTCAATCACGGGATAGATAAGTTGCTGCATTTCACATTCCGTAAAGAATACTCAGCGTGCCTATGAGCACGTACGATGGTTTACTCTGCTTAAATATTAAGTTACCGACGGAAAACTGAAAAATTGCGGTCGAAGCTGAGGGACGGGATACTGGTCATACATATCTTTCATGTTCCTCTATTACTATTATTAGATAACATTCCGTGTCATGATAGAATCTCATACGGTATAACAAATAAATTGAGACTTTTTGGCAGAGAAAAAAATAATTGTGAAGGAAGAATTACACCGTAAAAGCCTGAAGCTACAACGTACGTCGTAATCGAAACCAGAAATCCTTTATCTAATTGGTGCTTGATACTTGTCTCATACGATACCTACTCGCTGTAAAAAATGTGTTATATATTTTTGTAACGTTTTTTTTTCTTTCAAGGTTTTGTTACCGTCACTTATTGTCTCGAGTACCTTTACCGGCGAAGTTTCTCCAATTGTATTACTAAAAGTACAACTTCCATTCGATTCGCCCTTTGGCCTCTGTCGACGGGAAACACGCTACGCACAAATTATATTGAACTTTAATAGCGTGATTTAATACCGATGTGAAGAAATAGTCTTTCGTCAGTTCTTTAATTGATGCAGTGCTGTTGGAAGTCTTGTGGTAGCATTAATGTCTTTTTATTTCTGTGTTGTAATATGTTTGTGGTTTCTACTTCTAGTAGCCCTTTCGAACCCAAGTAAGTATGAAAAGTGTTACAATAATGGACTTTGTGAAATGTATAATATTATCTTTAAATTTGGAATTCCCAAAATGATGTAAAGTTCAAATTTCAAATTGATGTAAAGTTCAATTTTAATTACCATTAAACGTCACAATTATATCAACCGGGTTCGAAAGGGCTAATAGTTATAAACCCAAGTCACACAGGACGTCACAAATTAATACACGGGGCTTCGTCATTTTTAGATAATTCAACGAAAATACAACTCTTCAAGAGCGAATTTAGCATCGCGTTTGAATTCACTATTTGTGCGATTCCAAGTTTAATGAACAAGCTGCTGAAAATATACCTATGCCACTTAATATATAATAGTAGTCTAGAATGCGCGTGCAGCGGATAAAAGGACCGAATCTCCCGGGACGCTGGGGCTAAAGGCACCTGGACTTGACCTTGGACATTTATGAGACCGAAATATCGTAATTTCACTTTTGCAAAGGGACCTTATGAAGCGATTCAAGTCTCTCACTAAGAGTGGAAGTGGTAAAACAATGGTTAGAATAATGGTTAGGTACCCTAGAGACTACTTTATGTTAATAATGTTTGCATTAATATAAATGAAGCACTTACTAACGTCGAATAAAACGATAGCGGTTTGACTGGTTCAGATAAACAAATGATGTTGCATTTATTATGTCATTATGCTACGGCCAGAGGAAAGCCGGTACTGAACTGAATTAATAGGTTAGGTATTCTGTTAGACTAGACAAGCTAAATTAATTGGTTGTATCTTAGCCGTCAGATCTGTGTGTGATGCATTTCATATTTTTTGCCGTATTCAAGTAAGGTTCTCAGTAAATTCTTAACTTTCTCTGCAATAATCGCTTCATAGTTTAATAACGTTCAAGGGAAAGTTGCATATTATACCTACACTGACATTTCTACTTCAACTTACTACGTGTCTACCATGCAAGATGAAGATTTTTTTTTCTAAAATAGCGTGACATGTAGAGGTGTTTTTGCTATCGTTTGCACATGTTCCTATTTAGGGATTGCACATGCATACATTCCGATCCCGTAAGAATATAGGTATAAAAACTAGCCTGTGTTATGTACATACACAATTTTGTCCAAATCCGTATTATAAACATTCGGATTACAAATGAGTAAGTTTTTTTTTTATTTATTTTAATGGTGTAACATTCGGACTTGCAGTATGTAGAAAACGGATAATTTCTATTTCCGGCTTGTAAATTAACGTGATGAACTTAAAACTAATTGACATTGAATTGACAGAAGCTCCTAGGATATGTGACAAACAAACGTTAGGAATCTTCAGGAAAATGCAAAGGATTTCAGTGTTTTTATGTGAAGGCAAATTTCAATTTAATTTTATTTCAAGAACAACATAGGTCCAAATTAAGGACGATTATAAAGTCAAGTATAGACTTATCAAACTCGTTTGAAGCATTTTCTCCTGGAATTATTAAATCACTTACAACAGGTACAAACGATTATGCGAATTATATTAATACTACCCCTAACCCGTGGCGTCGCTCGAGTGAAATATAATTAAATTTGGACGTTCAATTAAAAATGGAAGATGAAGAAATTATCGCCTTGATAACCACATGCATTTCGTTCTGATGTAATATAGCTATATGCGTAAGAGCATTAGTAACTTAAATACCGTTACAACGAGTGACAACACAGGTTCTAGTATAAGTCAAATTTGAGGGAGCTTCCACTTCCTTGGTTCTATCCGTACTTGATAGAACATTACTACACAATAATGGTGGTTGATGAGCGGAGAACACTCCTTAATACTATAGATACTAGACGCGGGAAAATGATTGGGCATTTGATACGACACGGCAGCTTCTTTAAGACTATTTTAGAAGGAAAGATTGAGGGGAAGAGAGGAAGAAGTCGGGCTAGGTGCAGCTATATGTATCAAGTAAAGGAAAAAGCCGGTGTCATGTCGTATCAGGAAGTCAAGGAGATGGCTCATGAGAGGGATGAGTGGAAGATACTCCACCGACAAGAGTGTAACTCGTAAATTTTAACGAATGACACAATAATGAGTTTTAAATGTTCAATCCTGCGATATCTACAATTTGCACAGACTTGGCATTAAAATTCACAAGCCTTTTTAAACGGTGTCCAAAATTGCATCGCTGCGTCATAATTGCAACTTTCCTCGCACGTGACTTTAAAAATGAATAATCAGCTAAAGGAATGATCGAATATGATTTTGACATAGCAAAAACCTTTAGTTGGCCCCAGTGAAAGTGAGAGGTCGAGTTGCTTTGCATCCATACCTATAGCTGGTGACTAGGTAGAGGTATGTTATGTGATGTCTGCATAGTCGTATCCGATTATATGGAAAACATTTTTAAAAAACACTATTTTTGCTATAACTTAATTAATCTGTTTCGTTTTACAAATGTTCCTTTATTAATATTGTTTGCAATTATAGCTGTAATAATATATGTATACCTAAAGTAAAGATAATACAGGGTGTTACAAAATTACCCGTAATAACTGAAGGGTATGGAAGTACTCCAGTAAAGAATTAAATTAGTATATATTTTTTTTTACAAAAAAAAGAACAGCACGCAAAATTACAGTTTTATTTACTGCTCACGGGGTTTCAGGCTTTAGGAGTTATTTTGTAACACCCTGTATAGTACTCACGCAAATTCACGCCGTTTTCTTTGAAAAATTGCTATTAATAGTTAAAGTCTCATTAAGAAATAAAATGTGTTTTCTGCTGGTTATTTCAGCCGAAAGACGTCCACTGCTGAACATAGTCCTCCCCAAGGCTAGTCATACAGATCGGTCCAGTGCCATCCGCATCCAACGCGTTCCAGCAACCTTAATCAGGTTGGAGGCCTACCTACACTGCGTCTTCCCCTGTATATAAAAAGATAATATGACATCTCAGTTCCATAGTCAGCATCTGAAATAATCGATGCTGCATTAGATCGTGCTCAACAATATGTGTACATGTGCATATGTTGTTGAGTACCTACCCTGATTGCTCCCATATATCTGATGTTGACTATTCATCATCATCATCATCAGCCTATAGCAGTCCACTGCTGGACATAGGCCTCTTCCATGGCGCGCCACAACACTCTGTCTTCGGCCCCTCGCATCCATCCGCCGCCAGCGACCCTCTTAAGGTCATCCGTCCACCGCGCCTCAGGACGCCCCACACTACGTTTCCCCGTCCGTGGTCTCCATTCGAGGACTCGTCTGCTCCACCGCTCATCAGCCCTGCGACAGACGTGGCCAGCCCAACGCCACTTCAGCGAACTAGTTCTTTGAGCAATGTCAGTGACTTTCGTCCTTTGTCGGATAATGTGATTGCGGATTTTATCCTTCAAAGAAACTCCTAGCATTGCTCTCACATTACATTGTTGACTATTACATAAGATTAATGTTTACAATATTTTTATGTTAATATGTAAAGTAGCAGACACATTGGAAGTATACAATCGTTTGACACGATTTTTACAGCAGATTTACATAGTATTAATTTTATGTTCATATGAGAACACGATACTTGTCAGTTAGGAAGTTGATAAGGATTATGAAATATGAATATTATAATAACTATGTCTATTCAGGTAACTCGTTATTCTGGAATGTTATTTAAACAACTAAATTGTGGCAGCTTCTTATCTCAGTGTTCATGATATCTTAAATACCTATATTTAATTACGTTAACACATACACTAGCTTCATACAATGTCTTATCATGCTTGTATTGGTCAAGTTGTTTAATAATACTTAATTATATACATAACAATATCATTTAGATTTAAATAACCATATAGTAACATTCTTAAAATAAATATAATTTTAACAATTTACTTACACCAATTGACCTAATCCCAAACTAAGTCAAGCTCATACTAAGGTCATTTATTTGTGTGATGAGCACGAATATTTGTTCCTGAGTTATGGATGTTTTCTATGTATTTAAGTATTTATTTATCTATATAAGTAAGTTTATCGTCGTCTAGTACCCATAGTACAAGTGAGGAAATAATACTCCGGAATAGAAAAAACTGTTAACGGTTTAATGTTTCAAAGTAGAACGAATACAATGATTTGCAAAAGTAGAATAATAAATGACAGATAGTACAGTGGCGACACAAGTGAGCAAACAGCGAACTACGTTTGACATTTGAGATTACTTCAGAAACTATTACATTATGTTTATATTCTTCCAACATCCTCCCTTAAACATAATCCCATTTTTGACGAACAGAAGGCCATTTTTGAATGTGATGTTGCTTTGGTAAGAGCATCTGCGACCATCTTGTCCGTCTGCACGTAGCGCACTTCGATAGCTCCTTCCAGCACCTTATTGCGAATGAAATGATGCCTCACATCTATATGCTTGGTCCTGGGATGGTACCCATCGGAACCTGAAAGTTTTATAGAGCTTTGATTATCACTATAGATTACCAAGGCTTCATTCTTCAGCTCCGGCCATAGACTTTCTTGAAATTGCTTTAGCCACATAGCTTCTTGTACACACGCCGACAAGGACATGTACTCAGCCTCTGTCGTAGAAAGTGCTACAGTAGGTTGACGCCTGGAGTTCCAGCTAATTGTTCCTCCCTGGAACAAGAATGTGTAACCTGTGCAGGAGCGCCGGTCATCTTCAGAGCTTGCCCAGTCTGCGTCACAGTATCCATGACTCATTGTCTCTTGCATGTTTTGCTTGTAACTTAATCTATAATCCAGAGTGCCTTTTAAGTAACGCATGACACGCTTAAGAGCAATCCAATGTCTCATGTCAGGTTTGTTATTATATTTGCTTAACATATTTATAACAAAACATATATCTGGTCTAGTAATATGTGAGACATATAACAAACACCCAATAATCTCCTGATAAGGTACATCATTTAAGATTTTATCCTCTTCAGATTTACTTTGTACCTTCGAATTCAAATCTATTGGAGTTTGAACAGTTTTACAGTCTGACATTCCATATTTATTCAACACTTCTTGAATATATTTTCTTTGATCCAAATATATAGTCCCTTTAGACCGGTCTCTCTCGACATGTATTCCAATGCAGTATTTTATATCACCTAAATCCTTAATCTTGAACTGTTTATGAAGCTCTTCTTGAATATGTTGTTTTGATTCTTGATTGTTTGTAAACAATACTAGGTCATCAACATAAATTGCGAGAAAAACCATGTTCTTATTGTTCACAATATTGTGGTAAATACAGGGATCCAATTTAGATTGTAATAAACCCATCTGCTTCAGCGTAAAGTCAAGCTTCTTGTTCCATTGCCTGCTAGCCTGTTTTAATCCATACAGTGATTTTCTTAATCGACATACTAGGTCACCTTTTTCAAACATAGGCGGTTGCATCATGTAAATTTCTTCTTCAATATCACCTTGAAGAAAAGCCGACACTGCATCCATCTGACAGATGTCTAAATCATATTTCACAGCCAGGGCAAATAGGTATCTTAAAGAAGCATGTCTTACGACCGGTGAAAACACTTCGGTGTAGTCTATTCCAGGTTTTTGTGAACAACCTTTTACTACAAGGCGTGCCTTATATTTCACAATTTCTCCATTTTCATTTGTCTTTCTCTTGAAAACCCATTTACAAGGTATAGGGCGCTTGTTAGCTGGCAGAGAAGTCATTTCCCACGTATTATTTTCCAATAAGGACTGATACTCCTCATCCATTGCTTGTTTCCAATAATGAGCATCAGAGCCCGACAAAGCTTCCTTGACAGTCAGTGGATCTGAAATCTGAACACACATGAAATTATTTTCTCGTTCATTATACTTCTGATGTGATCTTAATGTGATATCTTCCGTCTCAGTATCAGAGCAGTCATCAATCGTTTCAGGTGTTTCGCTGCTATTCTGCGTGCAATGAAGATCTGAACTTAGAGGTAATGTAATAAGCTGAGGGTCTAGGGTAGGTTTCTGTGTGATACAGTTTTCAATAAATATCACATCCCTACTAATCACTGCCTTCTTATTTTTAGGATTAATTAATCTGTACCCCTTTGTGTTGTCACAGTAGCCTACGAAAATCAATTCCTGTGTTTTGCGATCCCATTTCAAACGGTTTTGCTTTGGAACATGTACCATGGCTTTAGAACCAAATATCTTTAAATGTGAAATGTTTGGTTTCTTACCCGTCCACTTTTCATAAGGTGTTACCTCAGCCAGAACTCGTGATGGTGATCTATTGATGATATAAGCCGCAGTAGCGACTGCCTCGGCCCAATATGTTTTCTGCAGTTTTGCCTCAAACAACATGCATTTGGCACGCTCTACCAGGCTGCGATTCATTCTCTCAGCAATCCCATTTTGCTCAGGCGTATAGGGTACGCTGGTCTGGTGCTTGATGCCGGAAGCTGCTAGAAAACCAGAGACATCATTATTACAATATTCTTTGCCGTTGTCACTTCTCAATATTTTTATTTTCTTTTCCAACTCATTTTCCACCTCACACTTAAATCTCTCAAACACAGATTTAATATCCATTTTGTTCTTAAGAAAATATACATATACTTTTCGAGAGTAATCATCTATAAAGGTTATGAAGTACTTCGCACCACCAACAGAAGGTGTCTCCATCGGACCACATAGATCAGTATGTATTATTTCTAGCAAGGTACTTGCTCTTGAACCAGAATGGGGAAACGGTAGTCTGGTTTGTTTTCCTTCACAGCAAGATTTACAAACTGCATCAACATCTTTATTTGTGATAGATATACCATCAGCACATACCTCTAACCTCTTCACATCAGCTATATTTAAATGAGCCATTCTTTTATGCCATGTAACAATATCTGTTTTACTCTCACAAGAAACAGCATAAGCATTGCCCATAACAGTATTGAGTCTGTACATGCTATTGGTAAGTCTGGCAGTTGCTATGAGATCCTTATTGGAATTGTATATGTTACAGCCGGAATCAGTGAATTCCACTTTACAGCCATTCTTTGTCAGTTGACTGACCGATAACAGGTTTGCACTCAGCTCAGGAATAAATAAAACATTTCTCACCTGGATTGGGCAGTTTTCCTGACATAAATCTGTTTGAATGTTTACATTACCCATACTTTGCACGGAGATGGAGTCACTATTTGCCACCATTATTTTTTGAATCGGAGGTGGTTGTAAATCATACATCCAATCAGAGCATCTTGTCATATGCATGGTTGCCCCAGAATCGATAAACCAATCATCCTGATTAATGCTGCTATAAGCTGAAAAAACTGCTGAAAAACCATTATGGGTATTAGTTTTCTTCATTGTACACTGACTTTTAAAATGTCCATATTTGTTGCAGTTGAAACAGCGCGGGCCTTTTCCTTTTGGCTTTGAATTATTATTGTTAGAAGTATTTCTGTGCTTCGTAAAGAACGCAGTAGACTCGGAAACTTTCACCTCCTGTAAAAGCTTTGTCTTGATGAAATCTGATGAGATTCTGATGCCGGAACTTTCCAGACCCATGATCATAGGCTTATAATTATCCGGTAAACCTGCCAACATGAGTGTTCCAAGCCATTCATCTCCAACGTCGAAACCAATATTTCGTAATTTGTATGCGGTACTCATAATTTTATTCACGTAATCTTCGATACTGGAACAGTTGTCTAGTGAAGTATTTATCAAGTCTTTCAATAGACCGACTTTCCTTGAGAGCCCCGAGTCTTCGAAAGCATTTTGAAGGTTTAACCATACTTCTCTTGAGGTTTTTGCATTTTCGATGTGAAAGTAGTTAATGGGTTCCACCAACAAAATTATTTTTGACTTGGCTTTTATATCTTTCTTCGTATCCAGTTCGGTGCCTGGTTCAACACATTGCCACAATTCTTCGTGTTCTAAATAGGATTTAACGGCAAACTTCCATGTAGAATAGTTTTCCCGGCCGGCTAATTTCTCGATTTGAAGGTTAGACGTAGCCATAGTTCTGGATCGTATGAGTTTTAT
Organism: Archips crataeganus; assembly: GCA_947859365.1. Taxonomy (NCBI): domain Eukaryota; kingdom Metazoa; phylum Arthropoda; class Insecta; order Lepidoptera; family Tortricidae; genus Archips; species Archips crataeganus. Next base: position 11,590,198 of record OX402064.1, read on the forward strand.
CGCCGCAATTACTATAAATATTACTTTTTACTGCACTAAATTTAACTTCAGTTCTATTTGAGTATGTATGGGACGGCCCATAACCTGAGGAAATAATACTCCGGAATAGAAAAAACTGTTAACGGTTTAATGTTTCAAAGTAGAACGAATACAATGATTTGCAAAAGTAGAATAATAAATGACAGATAGTACAGTGGCGACACAAGTGAGCAAACAGCGAACTACGTTTGACATTTGAGATTACTTCAGAAACTATTACATTATGTTTATATTCTTCCAACAACAAGCTTTGCTTAGTTTGGGACTAGGTCGATTTGTGTAAGATTGTCCCCTAATATTTATTTATTTTTATTTTATACTATGTCAGTGACAAAACTAAGGAATTTTGACGTCCAATAGTTTAGAAACTAACAGTTCAAATTGAATGTTATTCAGAATATATCTAAATCTTATTATGCCCTACATGTAACTGAAAATTCAGGGTTCTAGCTTAGCCAGCACAAAATTACAGGAGGTTGAAAATAGCCTAAATGGCTTCGAGAAAAGGATGGTATGGCCGTGCCTTTGTTTTGCTCGACTTGGCGAGGGCACTGCCGTGCCCCCAGATAGTTACTAGGCAACAGATAAAGGACAAATTAATAGATAAATACATGTCACACCCATGACTTCAGTTACAGATATATGGCATTATACAAGCACCTGCCTCTACCGGATTTCAAACCCAGAACATCTAGCTTCAAATCCTGAAATGGCCATCAAAGAAATAATAGTTTAAAAAAACTAAAAAACACGCCTTAAAAAATAAAAAATAAATTTTAATAAATTTCAATTCACTATTCTTATAGTGCAGTAAAAAATCTTAATAAGCAATTATTATATTGTTATATCCAGATCAAAATTTGTAAACAATTCTAAATATTGATAAAATAAATAATAATAGTTTAAAATATTTTATTGTAAAAAAAGCGTGGGGTGCATGGTGTCAATTGTCAAGGATTATCATTTTGATAACATCTTAAAAAGCACCCCACGCTTTTTTTACAATAAAATATTTTAAACTATTATTATTTATTTTATCAATATTTAGAATTGTTTACAAATTTTGATCTGGATATAACAATATAATAATTGCTTATTAAGATTTTTTACTGCACTATAAGAATAGTGAATTGAAATTTATTAAAATTATTTTTTTATTTTTTAAAGCGTGTTTTTTAGTTTTTTTGATCTATTATTTATTTTCTATTTTTTAGTTGCATTTTTTTTCTTTCTAACTTTACCCCCCTCACCTACAACCCCCAAACCCCCTAAACCCAACCCCCAACATCCCCCACCCCATTTCCCCAAACCCCACACCCCCCCCCAAACTCCACACCCTTACCCCCAATCCCCTAAACCCCCCTTACCCACCTCCTCATTTTACAAACCCCCGAACCACCTAAACCAAACCCCCCAAACCCCCGGAACCCCCCCCCCTCCCCCACCCCGCCACCTGCCCCCCCCCAACCCCTCCCCCCCACCCCGCCACCTACCGCCCCCCCTTCCAGTTCCATCATCAAACCCTTGTTACCATCTAGGCCTCTACCCCCTCCCCATTTCCCACAACCCCCCAAAATCACTTACCCCGAACCCCCAAATACCCCCACCCTGTTCCCCGTAAACCCCCCCCATCTCCTAACCCCAACCGCCACACCCTAACCCCCAACCCTCTAAACCCCCGACCCCCTTACCCCATACCCCATTCCCCCCAACCAACCACCAAAGTACCAAAGTACTCGTCAAAACGAATCAAACGAGCCCAAACTCGATGGGGTTGTTTCGTTTTATTGTGGAGTGCCTTTGGCCATCTTCCAGCTCCATCATCAGACCCTGGTTACCATCTAGGATCAAAGTGCTCGTCAAGACGAATCAAACGAGCCCAAACTCGACGGGGTTGTGTAGTTTTATTGTTGAGTGCCTTTGGCCATCTTCCAGCTCCATCATCAGACCCTGGTTACCATCTGAGATCAAAGTGCTCGTCAAGACGAATCAAACGAGCCCAAACTCGACGGGATTGTGTTGTTTTATTACATAGTTCCTATGGCCACCATCCAGCTCCATCATCAGATCAGCTCCATGTTACAATAATATTGCATTGTCATCCAATTTACACATATATGCAAAATTTCAGCTCAATCGGAAACCGGGAAGTGGGTCAAAATCGCGCCCTAAGGAGTCGGTTACAAACATACAAACATACAAACATACATACAAACATACAGGTGAAGCTAATATAAAGCGTGTAATAAAAAAATATTTTATGCATAATAAATTTTATAAGAATTACTTTCGTTAGTTACATTATAGATATAATTCGTATATCCTTACTTCAATTTTAGAATTCGTCCATCCGTTTTGAGCTAACAGAAACAGTTACGAAACTTTGTTATACGGTACAACAAATTGGATTCCTAAAATTAAGCCAGAATTAACTTCAAACTTGTTAGATGACTGGGCCTAAATGATTGATTAAACACTGAAGTTTTCTTTTTCTTCCGTACGAATTCCTACGTGGATGGCGTTAATAAAAACAAGCGCATACGATTCTAGGAGTTTCACGTTCTGTTTTCCTTCCAATAGTTATCAGTGTTTGAACTAGGTGGCGCTAGTAGTCTCAATAAATCTTTAGTGATCTTAATGACTCACTTCACTATGTTATTTCGAATGAGACTATGGGTGTTGATAAGATTAGTAAAAGTAAAATCAGTGTTTTTTAGTACTTAATCTCTAAATAGAGGTCCGCTTCGAGGGTTTGGTGATATTATCGGTGATTTTGTTTTATTATGATTTACACGACCAGACGGCCTAGTGGCTAGAGAACCTGACTATGAAGCTTAAGGTTCCGGGTTCGATTCCCGTGTCGGGGCAGATATTTGTATGAAAAATACGAATGTTTGTTCTCGGGTCTTGGGTGTTTAATATGTATTTAAGTATATATCTATCTATATAAGTATGTTTTTCCGTTGCCTAGTACCATAACACAAGCTTGTCTAGCTTACTTTGGGACTAGGTCAATTGGTGTGAATTGTCCCTTGATATTTATTTATTTTATTTATGATCTAAACCTTGATTGATGACTTAATATTTTGTGTGACCGTGATATATCAACTTAAAATATTTGACTATCGCTACTGTATAGAATGGTCATTAATTATCAATTAAAAAGAGATAAATAGGTATGGCATGCGCAGGAGTGGGCGCGTTATCTAAAATACTTAGTTAATTCCGATTCATTAATTGACCGTGACCAGACATTGGTCGCAAGGTCGTAAAACTATGTAACTGAATCTAATTGAGTCTAATTCTAACCGAATAGCCTCAGTTTCGCGTCATAGTGCCTATGCGCAGAATTGTTCTAAATTCTTACATTTTCACAGAGCCTCAGAATATACTGAACAGAATATAATGTATATATTAGCTTAAACCGAAGTTTGATGCAAATATTATACAGAGTTATTGGGTAGCTTATTTAGATCATTTTGTGAACAAAATTACTTCAATCATGATTTCTCGATCGTTCTGAAAAATTACGTTTCTTGACCTTATTGACATGTGATGTTTGTTCATGCCAATAATATGGTTAAAATGGTTATGGTTATGGTGACAATAATATGGTTAAAAAAAGTGACAAACTGAAGTTTTCAGAACATTCGAAAAGTCATGATAGAAAATCAGTTTTTTTTGGTAAATATAAATAATTTAAGGTCTATGCTATGCCTGATACGGCTGGCTGGCCGTATTCAGAATAGACCAAGAATGTTTGGAAGCACTTGCTGATAAATTCGACGGTTGCAGAGTTCGCGATGTAGTCGTTTTTGAGAAATAATAATAATAAAGTAATTGCCATCGACGTCGCGACCTGTAGGTCCACATATCCAACCGATAAGTATGACTATGGCTCAATTAACTACACTTCTTATTTTTGTGAATTAGTAAAAAAACCATGGCAGGACACGAAGCGCATTTCAAGGAAACAAACAAAATTTGTTAAAATACAAATTTAACCGTGAAAACAGTACTTTTATTCCCTAAGTACCAGATGCAAGTAAGTCTTGGAGTTGTACAAGACTCCATTATCATAATATTTCGAAATTACGCATTCATTCGACCTTTTTAGATCGTCACGTGTTGTTTTCGCTTCGTAATTGTTTTACTCGCGGAAGGTTAGTTACATTTGCAATTAATAAATGGTGAAGTTTGATAAAGGCGAAAGAAAAGATTTCACTGATATCTGAAATGGCAGCTGTGTTGTGGCTCTGAACGGCAAGACTATGGGACGAATGCTATAGGCTGATGCTATACAGAACTGGATAAGCATCCTCGTATGTCTGGCAATTTTCTGCAGACATCAAAGCGGCCAGCGAAGACAAAGCGAATGAGAGATATTTGTTAGTGGTCAAAATATAGGCAACTCGGTGGGAATTGAGTTGTTACGGGGTAATGCCACTGGTAGCAATACCCAAAGCAATTACGGTAATTCGAAATCTTTGGCAAATTTGAATATCAAAAGCGGAAGTTATGTTACTTCTCAAAATTGCTAATGAATGATAAGTTTTCTGTTTGCTATGGACCCGACCCTTCCATTCTCCTTTTTCCCACTTCACACAATCCTCCATGATTACGTACCTATCATGTTTGTTTTGATTAGACGTGTTCGAATATGTAAACAAATCAAAGTGGAATCGACATCGGTTTGGTTTGATAAAAAAAACAATGAATACATTCTTACTCGAATAGATTTAAAAGTTTTATAAAAATAGTAAAAAGTGGCGTGTTTTTGCACAGATTTATTGTCATCTATTTTGCATTTATTTATGTGTTAACGTATTCACTGACGACATTTTTTTCCAACTTCCGCCAGGTGCTGGAATTCGTTGAGTGTCTCAAACGCATCTAATAGTTCACTTTACCTTCACCCTTCACCTCGTGCCCTCATCGTGTATAAGCATCCATAGTACTCCATTTAATTTAGAATTATAAACCACAACAACATTATATTGCGGCTCGTGAACTGTAATTTCTTTACAATTTGTACTAGAGTAACAATTGACGACACGCAAATAAAGTGACATTAAAACAATTTTAGTTTGCGGCTCCCAGACTATTGTACTGTTGGTACAGTGGTTTGGTTTGCTAGGTAAGAAAAGTTGACGAGCCGCAATATAATGATGTTGTGGTTTTCAATTCTAAATTAAATGAAGTATAGTTTATATGAATCCATCAACGTTATTTGAACTCACTGTAGCGTCCAAAGCACTAGCCGAAGTTCCCACAATGTATGAACTCTTGTATGCGCTCAAGGCACTCGATGAAAGTCAACAAAACGCTAATATGCGTTCAAGGCACTGAATGCATAATTATTATTGTATTGTTTTAATTTCAGTAAATAATACCACGTTTGCAATGTTTTTGGCCTTGATCGTCGTGTCTATGCATTAGCACGTAAATATTCATGAAACAAAATACAAAACTTCATCCTCGCGAGATAACACTTACCTTTCTCAAGTAGGTAGAGAAATATCGTTATCATATAGATAGTGTTGCCCCTGGATATCGGTTGATAACGTCGATAGGACGTAGTTTATCAGCACAAGATGTGTTTTATCTATTTCAGCCAGTTGGTAAAAGGCATTTTGTTTTTATCTTTCTAATAAAGGGATTTATACTACATTATTAATTGCAAGTGTATCGATAGCGTAATCTGTGTGCCGTTGTATGTTCTAAGTCTAAGGGGGTGTTTCACCACCTTATTGTCAAACTGCTGGTTACGTAACCAATGAATAAACTAAGTACTGGACAAATCTGTCAGCTAGTGTTTTTTCAGTTTCACCACTCCGGTCCTGTGCAAACTAAGTACCACTTAACTAATCGTGGGTTTAACAAAAAGTCGGAATGGCAACGTCGCATTTCACGACCACGCGTTCCTGTTCGCACACTTTCGTTCAAAGAGTCACTCATTATTAAAGCAAAAGAAATGGTTAACTATATAATTTTTGAATACATCTATTTTTTTTTGCATAAACAAATATGTAACATTATAATTGATCCAAAAACGGTATTTATTTACGATACTTTGTTAACAATAACAAAGAAAAATAAAATCACGTAAAACGAATCGAAAAGTGGCGCCAAACCATTTGTCAGATAAACTTTTTTTTAATGGCGACACAAGTTCATGTAGAACGATTGAGCCACTGAAAAAAAGTTTGTTATTAAAAAATATTACGAAATTTTGGATTTATTTTTACATACTAAAAGTGTACCTACATTTTTAATTCAAATCTTGATATTTAAATTATTTTATGCAATTTAGCATGACCTCTTTCTTTAAAAAATAAAAAATACTTTGATTTATTTTTCTGAAACCGGCTGAAGGGCTCTCCAACCATGGCCACAAAAAAATAAACTAACTTTATGTGACGGATAAAAATGCTAAATGCCACCTGATCTGATGGTCAAATTAAGAAACAGTTTGTCCGTCACTTAGCGCTAATCGAGACTGGTGAAACATAAATTTTAATTCCATCTGTCAAATAAGGTTATGATTAAGCTAACCCGAACTTTAAGAAAAGTGGTGAAACAGCTCCTAAGTCTACGGGGTGTCCCTGGAACCAACAACTAAGAGGGATGATAGAGCAGGTCTGAAGCTGTTTAATTTGATTATTTACCCAAATCTGTCTAGGCGTTTTGGCGTGAAAGAGTAACAATAGCAAATAAACATTCGCATTTACAATGATAGTAGGGTAGTCAGATTGACGTTTAGCCAGCGAACACGGGAACTTTTCTTCGTTGCCCTACTCAAGTCCAATATCATAATCATACCGGTTAGTTTGTATAGAATAGACTGACAATCAGAGATATCATTTACAATTCCCAAGTACATACATACATCACCTAAACTTGAACGGTTAATTTGCTATGCTTTTGTTATATCGACACCGTCTAGACGTCTGTTATAAAAAATAAACCTGTGTCTGGACGGTGATATGCCGAATACATTTTGCTTTAAAGTCCAGCAAAAAACGCCTTACCCAACTACACTACTCTGCTTTTAGTTAAGTCAGCGATTATTGGATATAAATACAGTATGTATGTATTAGTGTCCGACCGAAACACGATTTTTAGCCGAAACCGAAACCGAAACCGAATATTGGGTTTTTTTCTGATTTCGGCCGAAACCGAAACCGAAACCGAAATTTTTGAAGACGTATCATATCAAACAAAATATTCAAAATTACTGTACAGATCGTAAGGAAAAGGTTATTGCAAGGATTTCTTATATGAGAACAGTTACTTTTTTTGTTAAACAAAATAAAAAACGTTTATTTTTAATGAAAAATGTCTTGGCATAGGTATTATATTATTCAAAACAAACAGCCTATTCTTATCACGTCTAAACTAAATTCACAATCCTAATATCAAACGTATTGTTCATTAAGAGGGTACAATGGCTGAGAGACTTTTGAGAAATAGGTATTTTAATGAAATGTCGCTGTCTCGCCCGAACCCCTCCGTGTCAGTACAGCGAGAGCGGGACAACTGCAGCTCAGACCGTTATTAGGCGCGTAAAATTGATCTAAACAGCGTTTCGTAATCCCCTGTTTTCTTCTCGAAAACTGCAGCAATAAAATTATTTTTTTCAAAAATAATTAGAGGACAGATTTAGCTATGCCCCTATGTTTTCCTTTTTTTGTTTATATCAGGGATTCTTTTCTGATGAGTGTCTGAAAATGACGTTGAAATTGGGCAATTTTTTTAGTTTTTGAAAGCTCATATTTCTTATGTTAATTGTAATATGGAAAAAAACGAAACATAGGGGCATAGCTGTGGTAGATACAGATTACACATTAAAAAAAAATGGTTCTAAAGCCATTATTCAGGGAGGAAACAGGGGATTACGTTTGTATGGAGAAATGGTGCCCATCGTACCCTCTTAATCACAGCATAAAATGCAGTAACAAATAAAATAAATAAATATTAGGGGACAATCTTACACAAATCGACCTAGTCCCAAACTAAGCAAAGCTTGTACTATGGGTACTAGACGACGATAAACATACTTATATAGATAAATAAATACTTAAATACATAGAAAACATCCATAACTCAGGAACAAATATTCGTGCTCATCACACAAATAAATGCCCTTACCGGGATTCGAACCCTGGACCTCTTGCTTCGTAGGCAGGGTCACTACCAACTAGGCTAAAGCGGTCGCCAAACAGATTCTAAAAAGTAAATAATAATTTAATAAATAAACAACACTCATACATACTACTGTCGCTGGTCCCAGCTGGGCCGGCCGCCGATGCATTACCTATACCTACCCGGCCGAGCGTGTCCGAATTAAGCCGAGCGCTCCCGATGCGAGAGCCGCGAGAGGCCGCGAAGTAATTTCGGCCCGGCCGAAGGTTTCGGCCGGATTCTGGCCGAAACCGAAACCTCGGCCGAAATTGGCCGAAACCGAAACCGAAACCGAAACTTCGGTCGGACACTAGTATGTATATTATTTTGCCATTTTTCAGTATCTAGCCTAACCCCAGCCCCACCCACCAGTCGGAATTTCATCCACCATCTAATTAATTTGTAAATAAATTAGTTAACCGTTGTTGCCCAGGGAACAGGTACCACCGGCACTTAGAAATATATTTTTCTCTTCCTGTTAAGTTGACGTCCTTTGAAATAATATGATAATAGATAAAATATATTTCAGCTCATCATCGAGTGCGAAGAAAAAAGTTGTTTCTTAGTTTTACATTCAAATGTAACTAATCAGTCGAAAGAATGCTGTTAATTGCTATAGCTGAATAGGAATACAGTAGCTTCAGAAAAGCGATAGTCTATTAGCATACGCCCTGACCGGCACGGAGATTTGTGTTAACATGACAGTCACGCAGATGTACCCACGCCCGACCTTGCAGCGCCCAATGTTAATGAACCGCGCGTAAAACAATCCACTTCCGAATTAACACCTACTACGCTACTCCTTAAAACTGTTCTCAGAAACTTGGCCCCGAATAAAAGCACTTTGACTTCGCCTGGACTTGGTTAACTACGAGTATGATGAGACGGGTATGAGATAGTGTGGCGGAGATTTCAATGAATGAATGTGATTTGTTGCTCGTCACCAGTCCTCACCGCTTCGCCTCAATGTAAGAGCGCCCCGAGAGCAGTAGGATTGTTTACGATACAGAATGATCTCTTCATGTCTTTCTTAACGACAACAACATAAAGAGTTGTAGCTTAATTAATTAATTAAGGTGATTATAACTAGGCTACTAGCGGCACTTGAAGTCTAAAATATTAATACTTTCCACTTTACATGCTCGCTTCGCCAATAACTCAAGTCTGACACTAAAATTACTTTGTGAGGTCTGACTTGACCGTGTCCCAAGAGTTCTGACCCGTTTCAACAAAGGCCTATGTCACTCACCAAACTATGCCCAATGCATTAGTAAATAAAAGTTTTGTCCCGACGGACGGAGACATTTGTTGAAAACGACGACTAACTTTTGTTTTAAAGCAAAAGACTTTTGTAGGTTATATAGATTATTGCCAGTACTTTGTTGAATTTATATACGTAGTGCTTTACATAACCGTTCATAAAATTAAGTACCGTCTCCAATTACCCTAATTTTATAGCTCTGAACCTAATTCCTGTGTTCCTGTTTGAATTTTCTTAATTACATAGTAGATAAACTAGTTACTAACATGATGATATAATGATTTACGTAATAATGCTCTAAAAATATTTAATTAACTAATTGAAAATTAAGTACTTATTAAAGTGTTGTATTGATAAGTATTTATTTAAAATTCTGAAGTTACTAGAGAAGTTACTACTTTCTACTAGGTTTAGCAATAGTGAACACAAAATAATCATGAGTAAGTATGCACTTGCGTACGTCCATGTTGATGACGTATGGAAACCTCAGTTTTGTTTCCTGCTTTGAAGTCTTGGCAGATTCGCAACATCGCAAACAAAGCTCGCGATTTCTCTCAAAACATCTCATTTCAAAAGCAAAGCCTTGGATGAACAAATTGCCCATATTCAACGGATTTCATAACGTTAAATTGAAAGTTATGCGGTTAGTTTCGCGCTCCATAGTTTCTCAGGCCACTTTTCCATACCGTTGAAGAATTTCCCACGATGCCTTGTATCCTCGTAAATGGGTGGGTGATATTCTATTAATAATTTGTTATTCATACTCGGCTGAAGTCTTAAAGCAGGCAGGGTCATTGCATCTGTTTAATTTACTTTGAATATGAAATCTGGTTTGACATAATTAATCATATCGTTTAATTTTACGCTATATTTACATCAAAAAGGAAGTAATACAGTATTTAACTCTCAAGAAGTGGTAAGAATGTTCATCGTCACGTACGCATAAAATGTTTTACTGTTAAAGTTTATTAATGTTTTGAAGCACTTCGAAGTCAGACAACAAATAGCTGAATGTCAATTAAAAAGCAAACCATGTGACGTTACGATTATTGTAAATTGGCTCAGGGACACTTTCAAACCCTAATATTTTATTAATAAAGACATGAGTCAAGGTTAGATATTTTATGCCTCCTCAGATAAGACCCTCTAATTGTTTCTAAAAACTAAAAATGCACAGCAAAATTATTCTTTTATATAATTTGAAATGCCGTGTACGTTGCAAACATTTCCTCTATTAAGAGTAACCCTGGAAACTCATTTTCCCTCCACGCCAGCGTGGGAGGAGGTCCCCGTTTGTCGGAAGCGGCCGAGTGCATCCCGCTGCATTGTGAATGCGCAAACGTGACCGCGTATGCTTTACTGTTTATACTTTACGATAACGAGACGATAACTCGTGAAAATTTTATTGAGCTTCACTGCCCGTGTTGCGAACTTTAAGACTATTCTGTAATTATAGAAACTAGAACTGGAACATTTCTATGCATATGAAATTGATAAACTGCTATTCTTTTTTATTCAATTATGGAGTAAATGACTGGGTCAGGTTCGGTACATTTTAGACGCTCAATTATGAACAGGTTTCCTTAAACAGCATACGTAATTCCAGTTTTGGTCAACGGTTGGTCAACGGTCAATGATAAATTCCGCCCTTACAATTAAATTTAAATGCCTTAAACTGACATCCCCCAAGGGAGCCTGACCGTACTGAAAATTTGCATTTTACGTTAAGTGGTTGTTTTCAGTTGATTTATAAATAGGCTTCGCTAGTTGGGCCCCAAATATAACAGGTCGTCCACCCACACGTATTCTTAATATGGGACTCCGTTGAATCTTTTGATTGAAATCATCCTGGAATAGGATGTCGTGACGTCGTTACCGTTTAGTGCAAAACGCCCCCCATCTCTTGCCCAACTTGGGTGGCCTTTGGGAGTTATCCGTTAAAAATGTTTAACTTTAATAGTCACCCAACACCGGATTGACGGGGGCAAAAATGTACCAGTGCTAGTGATTCATTCAAAATCGACTAAGTTTATCGACATCGATAAAAACAATTTTTAACCATCATTATCATAACTAATGGCTAAATTTGAACGTCGGCATTTTAAATTTAAAAACATTAAATGATTTGGTATCCGGAAAAGAAGTAGAACTGAGTCGTACAGAAGAAATTCATCAACACTATAATTGGTTTGAATTTGCTCCAGTTGACCTAGAAAGGTCATTTAGTTGGCAAAAATGGACATTGTCGCCCAGGCGACGAAGATTGAAGTCTGAAAATGTGGAAAGAATGTTGATCATATCGACGGTTAAAAGGCAAAACGCATGAAGCGACACTTTTTGTCAAAATGAGTTATATACATATTTGAAATCAGCGAATTTTTCTCCGTCGTTTGAGCCGGGTTTCATGTAAAGTTCAAAAAATGTCGCTTCATGCGTTTTGCCTTTTAACCGTCTATATATTATGAAAATTATATAAAATATTAAAGAAGTTAATTCCTCAAAACGTTTATTTTTGTGTATGACGTTATCTTCTTAATTCAAATTTTTAAAATTAGATAACGATTGTACGTCATTTTTATCGATAACAACTAATAAAATTAGTTTAATGTGTCCTCGCACTATTAAACGTCAGTACAGTTTTGCACCCGTCAATCCGGTGTTTGATAGTCACACAGATTCACAGATCTTATTTATATAAAATTAGGTTCCTACTACGTCAATCAATATCACTATTCGTAACGTGCGTGTTTGAAATAATGTATTTATAAATAATTTGATATTATACACGTAAAGCAATTTTCTGCTTTGAAACTTAGGTACCTACTCTACTTTGTGCTTAGTTTAGCGTTGGCATAATACTGATAACTTAACTTTTAATGATGGAGGCTATTATTAACTATCCTTTACGTTAGATCTTCAAAATGTTATATGTGATTTTCTTCAATATCTCAACCAATATTCTCCACACAATCTAAACCGGTTACAATACTGAGTACCATTTAATAAAATGGCAAACGAAATGGAAATTGCCACACGAAACAATAGGTGTACATAACCTTGCACAGGAAACGGTCTGTCCGTCTGCCTATTCGACCGTGACATCTGTTATTGAACTTATGTACCTATCTACCTATTATCTATTTATCTATAGCCTATTGATACTGAATGTACCCGTGTGGTGTTATCATTGCCATAACTACCGCTATCTTATGTCGAAAACATATCAATATTATCAATTTGTGTGATACGACCGAAATAGATAATGGCCATTGGAAAGTCAAATCACTGTTTTCGTGTCCATATTTATAGTTTCTAAAAGCTAAGTAAAAAATGTAACATTTGTGTAAGGCGATAAAACTTTTCATATTATCTTTTCACTTTCACATATTTCTCATTTAATACAAACTTAACATATCAAAGCGTAATATCGAAAAACTATGGACATTTTTCTTTGTTCTGTCTAACATGGCGATTCCATCAATCTAGTATTTCTACTAGCTACTTTCGAACAAATGCTATCTCCACAAGTTGTTTCACCTGAAACAGTATCTTAACCAATTTTCAGGTCATTACTTCTTTTTGCGGACGGCGGAGTTCGCAAAAAATAGTGAGGGAGTTGGTTTATGTGGAAAGTAAGGTTATTACATTCCGTTGGGGACCGTCGTATACAACGACGCGTAGGCAACTGGGTCATCGGAATAATAATTAAAGAGTAAATCGCCGGCGCACAGTGATCTAGGGCATACGCATGTGGGTTAGCGATAAAGTTAACGTCGTTTTACAACGCCGTATTGTTTGTGTTCGCCCTTGTGTATAATGCATAATGAAGTGGCAAAGTTCTTCATTAGATCGTATATTTTGGGGTGTTATGACTTGGTACTCCTGAATACATTAAAAGGACAATGTTGCTTTTGTAATTTGCTTGTGATATCTACTTGTGATAGTTTGCTGTTAGTTTTATTTATCACTCTTGGCTCTACATCTTTAGTTAATAGTTGTTTATGAAGATAAAGTATTTATTTTGACAGTGTAATGTGACATCAATTCATCATGTGGCAAATCGTTTGAAAAACATAGTACACTGTTTTCAGCATCCTCGTTTGTGGTGTATTTGCAATTATGTCATCCACGTATACTTCTTTAGTTATTATTTTAACTTGCTCAACACTAAGTGTTATATGGAAAGTATCAATTCTGTCTGGTGTTTCATTATTATTAACAGATAAAAGTCTTTTATTACACCAGATCACGCACAACAACGAGATAAAACATGACCCAATATCAAACTCTCTTATTTACAATACAACATGGCATGTATATTATTTAATATATCTCCGGAATGTACGATTTGCAACGTAATGTAGAGTCATCAGTCCGCGCTAGGTAGTCAGAAGGCTGTTTGGATGCAAATCGCCCGATGCGTGCGTGACCCGCCTGGGTTATCACTCGAGCCCATCCAAAAAGTCACATACCCGAAAAAACTCATTTGTGATTATAGACCTTACGCCGCATTCCGCAGTGTCGATATTAAAATACCTCAAATCGGAATGGGGACGTTTAGATATAAAACTCCGTTTTTGTCTCGTTTAAGAAAAATCGCTCCGAACGTTCAATTATATAATATGCCTGTTATGATGTTTTATTTTCCTTACCCAGCGCAAAATTGCAGTTTTTAAGCATCAGGTGTATGTTTCATGATTATGACATTTACCTACTTATAACTAGTTTAATTTCACTCTCTACATCGTTGTGTTTATCTAATATCGTTTTATCATAAATAATAAAAATAATAGGAAAACCTGAGTATTCGACAAATATATTGTGCGGAAATGCTCATTTACATGTATGTAATGGCTACTTCGTCATTATACTGTCAAAACGTGAACATGCAGCGTTCGTGAAGTGTTAAACTGAAAGCTTTTTACCGACCGGTAAGCAATGAGAGGGAATTTCATGTCTTCCTCAAAATTAATGAGAAAACGCCGCTTACGACGTTTGCGATCGCACCTCGCTTCCACAATACGGCGACGGTGGCGCGCCCGCGACTTACCCGACGACTAATGACTACTGCGCGAAACAACAAACACAGCGCCGTCCCTCTCCCCCGCAACAAGAAATCACTCGGATTTCTCCGTCGCACCTCACCCGGAGCGGCAACGTAGCGTTTTAACCCGGATAAATTACATCCTATTAACTTCGTTCCGGTGCTCGATTTACGCTTTAATGTCGCCAAGCGTAAGGATTAAAATTGCATAAGAGCATTTATTTCGTCGCTTATGTTTATTTAAGACTTTATCGCTCGCTTTATAAAGTCCATGTTGCATTGTTGGAGGCGCGCGCTAAGTCGTTCCGGTTTCGTTTGTGATTATTAATTTGCTGTCAAATAAAGGGGCCGCTCACTTGGGCGTGCGTGTCGGCGTAAATTTCTGCCATACTTCGGAATCGGTGATTATTTTTTGTTGCCTTGACTTTGGATTCGCAGACTGACAGATATTTTAGACCACATTTTAGTTTTATATCGTAGGTGGAATGTCCGTCTGAGTTTTTAATTAGGTGATTAAACATGATAGCGGTCGGTGCCTTGTTGCGATACTTTGTGGGGTTACTTCTAGATTTGATACCGTACAATGTTAGCGCTACGCCTGCTACGGATGCACTAATTGAGAGCTTCAATTGTAATAAGACCTGTTAAATTGTAAGTAGTACATGTCTCTTGCTAAAGTCAATCAAAATATTTTTATTCAGTTTAAGCAATGATATTATACAACAAAAAATATCATTGAGTTTAAGCTTCAATTCAAGCATTTATGAATGTCGAAGAATCTACCATCGGATTGGAAAAACCCTGTTAAGAAAAATCGGGCAAGAAACTCAACAAGTTATATTTTTTTCTAACATATCTACATTGTTATTAAATTAAGTACATAATCTTAGTATTAAAATACTTACTTGTTTTTTTGTGAATCTTTTTCTTTATGATGTACAATAAAGAGTCATTGTATTGTATTTTATTGTAAAATACAACTAAATTTTTTTAACTCAGTAGATACGCTATACATAGCTAACCGGATTAGCTCGTTGAAATGGCAATAGGCAGGCCATATAGCACGCAGAACCGATGGCCGTTGGGGTCGAAAAGTTCTCGAATTGAGACCACGGACTGGCAAGCACAGCCTGGGACGTCCATCAAAGAGATGGACGGACAATGTGGTAAAGGCCGCAGGTTCAAGGTGGATGAAAACCGTTTCCAACCGTATTGATTGGCTGTCAATGAGGGAGGTCTATGCCCAGCAGTGGAGCAGTCCTACGGCTGAAATGATGATTATGATGAGATACGCTATTTGAGACTAAAAATCGCCAATACGCATCGGAATTATTTCCAAGTATGACACGTATCTGAAGTATCCCTGTCCATGAATGTTAATGTTTTCTTAGCGAATGGATTTAAATTTTGTATCCGATTGGACGGTTCTTGTTTTCGGAATTTTAATATGAAAAGTATGCAATTTCCTAGACACGACTTTTATGTTTCAGCCAGTATGAAAGATGGGACTTAGCTTTCCTTGGTTTCTAGCAGCCTTTGGCTAATTTGGCTTATCGATGTTATTGGGAAAATCACATATGTATATTCTTTCTTACGTATGTATTATTTCAAATTTATAAA
The DNA here is from genome assembly GCA_947859365.1 of Archips crataeganus. NCBI lineage: Eukaryota > Metazoa > Arthropoda > Insecta > Lepidoptera > Tortricidae > Archips > Archips crataeganus. The sequence goes on from OX402064.1 coordinate 11,606,346, forward strand.
ACTGGTTAGTAAAAGACTAGAGTTATCGTATACAGCTATTCGTACTAGAGCCCCAAAACACTAACTCAAGGCTTTGTAGTTAATGACTTAATTATAGTGAAAACAGTGTTAGACGAATTGAATAAAAGTCCAATTGATTTAGGAACGTATTATGTTTGGACTGTCGTAAACGCCCAAGTGGATAACTTACATTGTTAAATTTGTTACAATACCTTTAGTAGAGCTATAACTTACAGATTTACTGACTGAACAATACGCAGTTTATTGGTTAAGTTGCTTTTTACCGTAACTTTAATAGCTTTCCCGCGGGATAAAGGTATCGTCAGTATCGTCAATTACTCGTCGGAAACTTGGTAAGGAGAATCCAACATTAAAAAGAAACCAGTTCATCGATTTAGTCGAAGTGCAGACAGAGCTCATTTCATTGGTTATGCTTACTTTCAGGTGACGTTTAGTTACTAAACTAACGATGTGCCCTTTTGTGATTAATCAACCGACGAAAACAAAAGGAGGAGGTTCTCAATTCGACGTGTATATTTGTTTTTTTTTTTTTTTTTATACAGGGTTATTTTTAATTCACTGACATCCTCTTAACCCTGAATTCCTATTACTCAAACAAATGTTTTTTGTTTTACGACTTTTTAAAATGAAGCACTTTTTTCCCCATACAAATACACAGAGTATCGTAAAAATAAGACGTAATCTCAAATTTTCAAAACGTTATTACACCAAAAATATTAAGTTATGACAAAAGCCGTAACACAAAAAACATTTGTTTAAGTGGAAGGAGTTTAGGGTTAAGAGGATGCTAGTGAATTACAAATAAAATAACCCTGTATGTATGATCACGCATAACTTTTTACAGAGTAGTCCGATTTTGATGATTCTTTTTTTATTGGAAAGCGTATACCCCGAGGGTGGTCCCATTTAAATTTGGAAACAATATTCCTACCCTAAGGGTAGAAAAACAGGGGATGATTGATTGTTCAGTTACTGATTGTACTATATGACCACGCATAACTTATTACAGAGTAGTCGGATTTTGATGATTCTTTTTTTATTGGAAAGCGTATACCCCAAGGGTGGTCCCATTTAAATTTTGAAATAATATTCCTACCCTAAGGGTAGGAAAACAGGGGATGATTGACTAACTTTTTACAGAGTAGTCTGATTTTCATAATTCTTTTTTATTGGATAGATACTATACCTTGAAGTTGATATTATAAATTTGGAAAAAAAATATCCCAAGGATGGAAAAAAGTATAAAATAAAAACTTTTTAACAAAAAATTAAACCGCCGAAAAAACTGAAAAGCAAAAAATAATACCTTTTTTGTATGACCTTAATCTAGGTACCAGTTTGAAGTCGGTGCCTCAGCACGAGCCAGGAGGAGTGATAGAAGCCAATCAGGTAGACGATTATAGGTCCACTCCTCCTGGCTAAGTGCTGAGGCACCGACTTCAAACTGGTTCCTAGATTAAGGTCAAACAAAAAAGGTATTCTTTTTTACACGCTTTATATTAGCTTCACCTGTATGTTTGTATGTATGTTTGTATGTTTGTATGTTTGTAACCGACTCCTTAGGGCGCGATTTTGACCCACTTTCCGGTTTCCGATTGAGCTGAAATTTTGCACATATGTGTAATTTGGATGACAATGCAATATTATTGTAACATGGAGCTGATCTGATGAGGGAGCTGGATGGTGGCCATAGGAACTCTGTAATAAAACAACACAATCCCGTCGAGTTTGGGCTCGTTTGATTTGTCTTGACGAGCACTTTGATCGCAGATGGTAACCAGGGTCTGATGATGGAGCTGGAAGATGGCCAAAGGTACTCCACAATAAAACGACAAAACCCCATCGAGTTTGGGCTCGTTTGATTCGTCTTGACGAGTACTTTGATCCCAGATGGTAACCAGGGTCTGATGATGGAGCTGGAAGATGGCCAAAGGCACTCCACAATAAAACAACACAACCCCGTCGAGTTTGGGCTCGTTTGATTGGTCTTGACGAGTACTTTGATCACAGTCGTTAACCAGGGTCTGATGATGGAGCTGGAAGATGGCCAAAGGCACTCCACAATAAAACGACGCAACCCCATCGAGTTTGGGCTCTTTGATTGGTCTTGACGAGTACTTTGATCCCATATGTTAACCAGGGTCTGATGATGGAGCTGGAAGGGGGAGTAGGTGGCGGGGTGGGGGGGGGGGGTAAGGGGTTTTTTATGGGGTTGGGGTAAGGGTGTGGGGGTTGAGGTTAAGGGGTTGGGGGGTTTAGGGGAAATAGGGTGGTTGTGTTGGGTGTTAGGGAGGTTGGGGGGTTGTGGGAAATGGGGAGAGGGTAAGGGGCCTAGATGGTAACAAAGGTCTGATGATGGAGCTGGAAGGGGGGGTGGGTGGGGGGGGTTGGGGTTAGGGGAAATGGGGTGGTGGGGTTTGGGGGGGAAATGCGGAGAGGGGTAAGGGGGTTGGGGGTAAGGATGTGGGCGGTAAGGGGGTTTAGGGGTTGGGTTAGGGGGTGGGGAGTTGGGGTTTGGGGGGAAGCTTAAGGAAATGGGGTGGGGGTCCGGGGTTAGGGGGGTCGGGTTTAGGTGGTTGGGGGGTTAGGAGTAAGGGTGTGGGGGTTGAGGTTAGGGGTTTGGGGGGAGATTGGGGAAATGGGGTTGAGGATGTTGGGGGGTTGGGTTTAGGGGGTTGGAGAGTTGTAGGTAAGGGGGGTTAAGATAGAAAGAGAGAGGTTTACGTTTCGTAGTGTAGAGCAGTGCGCGCGCACCAAAGACCAAGTATAAGATGGACCGATTCTATTTAAGACGAGCAAATAACCGTTTTGTGTCTCTTTTTAGCACATGGAAACTCTCACTGTGAAAAAAGTGCAACTAAAAAATAGAAAATAAATAATAGTTTAAAAAAACTAAAACACACGCTTTAAAAAAAACAACTAAAAATTAAAAAATAAATTTTAATAAATTTGAATTCACTATTCTTATAGTGCAAAAAAAATCTTAATAAGCAATTATTATATTGTTATATCCAGATCAAAATTTGTAAACAATACTAAATATTGATAAAAAAAAATAGTTTAAAATATTTTATTGTAAAAAAAGCGTGGGGTGCTTTTTAAGATGTTATCAAAATGATAATCCTTGACAATTGGGATTGATCATTTTTTCTAACCCCCCCTTTTTATTTTTTTTATCAAAATATAGAGCATATTAAGAAACTAATTTGAATATTTCAGCAATTCATCACTCCAATATTTTTTTATAATTTATTGAAAATTTGAGATACGACTTCTCGTAAACTACATGCCGCGGCTGAATCTGTGTATAAACCACAGACATAATGACAAAAAAAATGTGTCACAATCGATGGTTAGTTGTCATCTGACAATGTCACTTTACATTACAATAACAATAACACTAAAGTTGCCGATTCTTCCAAGAGAATAGGTAAAAAAAACGATTTACGGCTATAGTATTTTTTGTATGCATAAAATAAAATGGTCAGAAGTGTTCCCTTGAAAGTTCTTTGGCGGATTTAATCCATACTTACATTAAAATGATCCTCAAAACAATAAGTAGGTACATCTTGTAAACTTTGAATTAACTTTGCGGCACCACTTCTCTTGTAAATCTTCTCTAATGCAAACAATTAATTTGTTTGGGCTATTGACAGAATCATTTCCACAAGTAGGAATGAAACACTTCCTGTATAAATCCATTATTAAAATATGAAAAATGCGAAGAATGTTTTTCAAAATAGTATCCTTAAACTGACAGATGATAACTACGTCGAAGTGACAGAGAATAGTATAGAGAAACTAGACGGACGGCTTTTTTTTTCTTGTTGCAAAGAATTTCAAAGTTAATGCCCACAGAAAGGTCAAACAAAGGTCAAACATTATTTTGCAAAAATACACACGATCGTTTAATATTTTTTTACTACAATGTTATAAAATGATTTAATTAACCTACCTATTCCTCGAAATGGTTTTGGAATTAGACCACATTGTAAAAAAGTGATCAATGCCAATTGTCACCATGCACCCCACGCTTTTTTTACAATAAAATATTTTAAACTATTTTTTTTTATCAATATTTAGTATTGTTTACAAATTTTGATCTGGATATAACAATATAATAATTGCTTATTAAGATTTTTTTTGCACTATAAGAATAGTGAATTCAAATTTATTAAAATTTATTTTTTAATTTTTAGTTGTTTTTTTTAAAGCGTGTGTTTTAGTTATTTTATTGCTAATCAGTATTTTCGGCGGTTTAATTTTTTGTTAAAAACTTTTGTTTCATTTCATAATGACAATATTTAATTTTTTGTGTAGTAGGGTACTATGCCACTTTTGTTATTTTATTCTCATGTCTGTTTTTACTAGAGCTTCGGAAAACGGAAAATGACGTCGTCTCTGAAGAAACGCTGCACAAATGTTACAGTTTCATTTGAAATTAAAATTCTTTAGATATTACATCGTAATTCAGATAAATGTATGTAAACTACATTACTCAGACAACGTTTTTTTGTTAGTGGTAGTTGATATAATAAGAGTCAAGAGATTTGTTTGACATATCCACCAAGTTTGTGCGTGGATTATAATTTTACAACCTTCAAGTACAACTAATTTGTCAAACTAACCTCATGGTCACTAGTAACTACCATTGGGTATGTATTACAATACCGAAGTACGAAAGACCGAATGTATTAAAACATCGAATGGGTCAAAAGACCGACACGATTTTTTTCTGAAACCGTTAACTTTTTAAAATTGTTATAAAACAAACCTAACCTAACCTAATGGGTTCTGTATGATGCCGTTTTAATAAACTCTGAGAAGTTTACGGTTTCAGAAAAAAATCGTGTCGGTCTTTTGATCCATTCGATGTTTTAATACATTCGGTCTTTCGTACTTCGGTATTGTATTACATACCCGTACCATTTGGAAGTAGTCTTGATACTGTCAAAACCATCAGCTGAAAAAAATAACAAAACATATTATTACATACAAATCTCAGTACTCAGCCGCCCATTCCATTAACTGAACCCGATGCGAACAACAAGCGAAACAAACCAGCATCACCGTCCATATGTGCTATCTCTATTCTACCCTAAATTATAGAATAATATTACATCTAAATAAACACCCCATCTCTTCAACTTGTACTTACATTGTTTCTAAAAAGTAAGAGCGTATTACCCTACCTCCCGTACGGGCATGTATTACAATACCGAAGTACGAAAGACCGAATGTATTAAAACATCGAATGTATCAAAAGACCGACACGATTTTTTTCTGAAACCGTAAACTTTTCAGAATTTATTAAAACGGCATCATACAGAACCCATTAGGTTAGGTTAGGTTTGTTTTATAATAATCTTAAAAAGTTAACGGTTTCAGAAAAAAATCGTGTCGGTCTTTTGATACATTCGATGTTTTAATACATTCGGTCTTTCGTACTTCGGTATTGTAATACATACCCTCCCGTACTTAGATAACGTAATGACGTTAAATTTTATCTCTCTACGAAACGATTCTGTTTGACAAACTTCAACACACTCTAAATGTGTCGTACAAGAATGGATGTCCTTTTCATTCCGATATAAGAAGTCCTCTTTATTGAAGTTCTCTTTCAGTTTTATAACCGGAATCGGAACGCTCTGATCTGATTTCAGGACATTTTTATTCAAGTCACTCCCGAAACGTATCCTGTACATTTGTAATGCATTAGGATTTTATGAATATCCTCTGTGTACGGTTTACGCAGCTTTGTCAAAGGCAGGCTTTGTCGGTACACTGATTTGATTTGTAATTACGCGTGTGCCATTTGTTTTTAAAAGGCTTTCAAAACATGTGTGACGTGGTCAATTCAGTTACGTGATTCATTTGAAATGTTAACTTTGAATGAAGTGTTGTCTACTGCCACAGATCAACTGTATTTTTTAATGCTCACATCAAAGTTAAAACCTTTACTATTATTATTCCCATTCTTCATCCCTCTTATTCAAATTTAGTGGCAGAAAAGCGGAAGGTTGAAAGAAGGAAAATGTCATGGCTTCTCAATGGACCGGCATTAAGACCGCGGAACAACTGTTCATACTATCTCTGGACAAGGAAAGATTTAAAAAAAAATGATTGGCAAACTTCAGTAATGGAGATGGATCTGAAATAAAACAACATTCAAATATATTAAAGGCATTGGTTAATACAAAAAATATAGAGCAACCTAGACCTGCCGCTGCGTTATACACAAACGATAGGAAAAAAACTGAACCAAATGACATCGATACTTCCAATGAAGGCTTAATTTTGTCGTCATTACGGGAAATTAATTCAAATGCGCGGTATCTTCAACAGTTTCACGGGAATAACCACCCACGTGCCGTCAGATATCATTACAATTGGCCTTTAAAGGTGAGGCGGCTTAGTTAATTGTGTTGAGTTATTAGGATACTCTTCATTACATTTTGACACAGGTCTTATAAGGATCGCTTTCGTCGCACCACTGGGCACAGGGTCCCCATTCAAACTGGATTATTTAACTAGAATGGTACATTTATGCTGCCTAGTTCTTGTGATATTAGTGATTAATGTTGCTTATTTATTTGCGACACGCGCAGTATGCATCCCTGTAACTCAATGAACTATAATTAAATTAAAGTACATATTTTCCTTTTTAATTTTTGTGTGGTAAATTGTGAGCGAGGCTTGCCTGAGTACGAAAAATGGATTCTTAGCTACTCCATACACGTTTTTATGACCTGCCTACTTCTTAATCTTGGCCACCTCTGCCCACTTTTGAATGTAATTGGTCGAGCCTTACCAACACAGCAAAATAATCCTACTTCGTAATTATTGGTGTGTGCCTTTTCAGTAATTATTTAGGAAAAGACGCCTTATATTCCACTTATATAAAGGCTAGAATATAAGGAAGCAATCATGTCAATTTGTCTTAATAGTGCCACCAAAACTAGCATCATATCGAATTGGGAATGGCTGAAGTTGGCTGTTGGCCAATAGGGAATATGAGTTACGATGCGAATCTTCAACTTAGCTGACTACAGCGCTTTCAGATTATGTTCACCTTTGTGAAGTTACACTTTGTTCATACGTTCAGTATCATTTGTTTTTTGGAAAATAAATAGGAAACACAAAGGAAGACATCGCATAAGATTCAATACGAAACTAAGTTAGATGGTCGAGTATTTTCGTAACTTGTAAAATAAGTGTCACAAAAACTTTGAGCACGGTCTGTCGTTAATTTTTCTACAGCTTATGATCATACTTTGTAGCCCAAAAGCTATGCGAACCGACCGCGCCCCGCCCACTGGACCCTATGATGAATAACTACGAATTTATTGCTACTTGCCTTTACACAAGGTTTACCCACGTACTTGCAATAATTCATAGTTAGTACTACCCATGTCCATACGTACGTATTACATTACGCATAAAATCTATACCTATCCCAAAGAAATATGTTGTTTGGACCTCAGGGAACAGAGCTAGAGTTGTTATGGCATGATCCAAGAGTTATAGCTTGAGTTATAGACGAAGACACGCCTCTAGAAAGCGAACAAGTGCGAATAGCATATAAATCGGCAAGTAATAGCTGCCACATCTGTGTAGGTTATGTTGTTAATGTGCTCACCACACGCTAGTGGTTCCATGACAACTTTCTCAGTGTCTTCAGGAAGATGTTTCTCAATTAAGATAATAAGTTTGTCGGAACCTGTCTGTTAATGATAGGACTAAAAAGTAACTCGGGTGTAATTAATGAAATACAGTGACAACACGGCATAAAAAGTCATGGTAGCATAGTGATCAATGGTCTCAAGCTAAGGGTCGTAGGTTCGAGCCTGAACACTCTTGAGTCTTTCTGAATTTATGTGAGAAATTACATTTGAAATGCACACACCTGCGTGAAAATTTAATGGTGTGTGAAGTTCCTAATCCTCACCGAGGCCTCCGTGGGAACTACGACCCAAGCCTACTCATTCAGAGGAAGGCTTGTGCCCTGTAGTGGGACGTACATAGGCCGAGATTATGATGATGAACCTCGACAGATTTTTTTGTATCTTTGTCTTTTACACTAGATTGGATGGGAATTATTTTAGTAGAAATATTAGGTTAAAATGATTGCCAGTCAGATAAAAAGAGGAAATCTAATGACCTTAGTCCTTGTATATCCTTATAAATGGTCAATAAACCTACAATGCAAAACCAGTAATATGCAATGAACATGGTGCATGCTAAAGTTGGCTATTTGGCAAAGGTTGTAATCCCAGAATTATTACATTTGGTGGGAAGAGTACAGTTGAGACCGGCATTTTTAAGCCATCTTCGCTAAATGTCAGGTTTAAAATGTGACGCTCGGTGTACGCTTATATTTTGTGAATGAATTTTTGTGAATTTCTGACATGCATGCATACTGCCATAGCAAAAGTATCTTTTACTAAACTGTGATTAATTTGGTGTAAATGATTCAAAGTTATTTATACAATAGTGCTCTAACGTCCTTGTCTTGACAAAACAAAAATAACATTTAATTTAGTCTGAGTACCAGACTAGACTCGACTTCCGTCTATCCTGAATTCTTTATTAATTTTTAATTTCACTTTTCAAATGATCACGTTTTCGCAACAATAACGCTGGTTAGTATTAGGAACAACCACTTGATTAAATAAGGCAATCGTGACTCATGACCAGAATAGCACGTGACTAAATAGACAAAACGTTATGTGAAACGGGTGTTTTATCTATTAATGCCTATAAATCAGTTTTTGAATCACGTGGCATCATGTAGGCGTTCTGTGTCGTATTACATATCTTAAAGTCTACCAATTATATTCCTAGGCCACCATAGAACCTCATAATAGTTAAATAATTATATTTGTCTATCATCGCTCCATTTTGTTGGATGCTGGGTCTTCCAGTCCGTGAACGCCATTCGAGAACCTTTTGGCCCCATCGGCCATCAGTTCTACGAGCGAGTGACTATTTAATTCTTGCGCGGATTTCATCATTTCTAATTGCTATAGCCCTCTCCCTCTCTGAGTGACGTTTATCTTTCTAAACTTTGGGATGCGGGAAAGTGTTGGATGCGAATAGCGCAGGACTGTTCAGTAGTGGACTTCTTGCAGCTGAAATGATGATTTGTCTGTAACAATGCTTTTTGCGTGACGTAAAGTGTCTCAATGACAAGATTCTGTAGTGGCTTAGGAATCTAATTGCGGTGAATCAAAATGACGTGTGGTGTGTGCCATAGTTTATACATCGATCACACTTGTCACAGGTACATGTAACGACACAAACAGGGGTATAACAACACAAAGACATAGCCACTAGCCTCTGATTGGGCACAAATACACACGTTTAAGACACCATCGTTGGATTAGGTTCATTGAAATTATAATTTGTCCCATGTTTGGATAGGTATTATATGTACTTCAAATACTTGAACAGGCTTAAAACGAAGGGCTTGTCCTAGACATGACGAAGTCTCATTGTTCCCATTCGCCAATTGGTAAAATGATACTGTACGAGGGGCGTTCAATATAAAGTGAGAATGAGATGCAAACTCTTTTAATATTACGAAATTAAATACTGGCCGGTAAAGCTAATCTATCTAGCTGATTGCTATGAAAAAAAAAAACTAACTGTCTTTTGTTTAAAAAAATATACGGTAATTTCTTTGCAATGCTATTGAGTACGTTAGCGAAAATGGAGAAAATTGAACTGCGCGCCGTTATCAATTACTTGTATTTGAAAAATTTTTCTACGGACCAAGTCAATTTGGATTTGCGGGACACTTTAGGGTCTAATGCTCCTCCGTATTCGACAGTCGCACGTTGGTGCGCCGAATTTAGACGTGGAAGAACATCGACAATGGACGACCCCCGCTCCGGACGCCCTACTACAGCAGTAACTGAAGAAATTGTGAAAAAAGTCGAAAACTCAGTTTTGGCGGATCGTCGTGTCACAGTTCGTTTTATTGCTGAAAATGTAAAGATTTCAACGGGGAGCGTGCATAATATTTTACATGAACGCTTGGGTATGAAAAAGGTATCTGCGCGTTGGGTACCAAGAATGCTTACTGACACGCAAAAACAAACTAGACTAGAGATTTGTCAAGAAGCTTTGAACCTGATGCAGCAAGACCGGGAACTTTTTTTGGCGCGATTTATAACAATGGACGAAACATGGCTCCATCATTACGACCCTGAAACGAAACTGCAGTCTATGACATGGAAAAGGCCATCATCTCCAACTCCGAAGAAATTCAAGGTGAGCCCATCTGCCGGTAAGGTCATGGGCTCTGTTTTTTGGGATGGTAAAGGGGTATTAATGATTGAGTATCTCGAGCATGGAGCCACTATTACGGGCACTTTATACGCCAAACAAATAGCAACATTGCGCAATGAGATCCGCGAAAAACGGCGAGGTAAACTCTCGAAAGTTGTGCTGTTCCACCAGGACAATGCCCCGACACACAAGTCCGCCGTTGCAATGGCTGCAATTCGTGATGCTGGGTTCGATATCCTTAAGCATCCTCCGTATTCACCAGATCTCGCTCCCAGTGATTTCTACCTATTTCCGAGATTGAAACAATACCTGAGAGGCCAGAAATTTGAAGACGACGACGCGGTAGTCGCTGCAGTACAAGATTTTTTAAGTACTTAAGATGAGACCTTTTTTAAAAATGGAATTTTAAGTTGAGAAAAAAGATATACTAAGTGTATTATGCTAAAAGGTGACTATGTCGAAAAGTAAAATGACATTTAGTAAAAGTTGTTTATAACATACTCATTCTCACTTTTTATTGAACGCCCCTAGTTATGGATAATGAAAAAAAATGTGTAGTCTCAGTATAGCCACAGCACTGGGCCATGAAAAAAGTGAAACATACTGCAAAAGTTTATTATTATGGTAGAAAAAGATACAGTAAGTTTACCACCAATCCCTACCGGTAGATAACAATCAAAAAAATCGTTAAACGGCAATAAACCTGGTAGGGTTGGGTGGTCAAGGGGAAAAAAGTTATATTTGGCAGTCTGGTTATGTGTTTCGCTAGTGTAAGTAGGTACTGCTCTTGAAGCCCCTCAAATCTAAACAGTATAATCCTGACACTCCCGAGTAACTATCATATTCCTATTTTTCTACTCAAATTTAAGATGGCTCAATTAACATAGTAGGTAAATTAAAAACAGCCGGTTTCATAGCAGTTGAAGTAACCGTTGTAGGGTAAAACAAAAAGGTCAGACAAGCAAGGCCGGTATCGGAAAGGAAGTTATCGCCGCTTGGTACGGCTGAAGACGGTATTAAATTGCGATTAAATGTCAGCTTTTCGTCCGAAATTGGAGTATTTGAATTGGCTTTTTGCTTTATTAATACTGGATTTGTGAAATTTGATGTTTAGGGTAACGTTGAATAAATGAGTAAAGTTATTCTTTATTAAAGACAGTGAATAATGTGACCTTTATTGGTTTTCATTTTTATTTCTGCATTATTATTGGCATTGCTTTACACAAAGATCATGAGATTGATAAAAAAGTCTGTTTGAATTATTTTTTACAAAGCAATATTAATTCGGTCTTATGTGTTACTACATGTGTTTGCCCTTGGTTCAACATAGTCTGTAACAATATATTAATTATAAATATCAGTACCGGTAGGTAGAGCTATTAAATATATTTAAATCTACATGTAAAGACGGAGTCTTACCCACACACAGGAAAGATCTAAGATGCTTAAACTTTATGCAAGTTCAAAGCAGCTGTAAATAATTTAATTACGTAGTACGAAAACAAAACTTTCCAGTTTAATAGTTTCTGATGTCTCTAAAGATTCAAGTTTATCTGAATTTGAGAGTTCTTTATTACATTTACTAACTACACAGACGTTCGTAAAGACGTCGTTTTGACAGAGAAGTGAAACATACGTATTAAGTGTATTATTGCCAACATAAACATTGGATCTGTCTAGGTGCTCAACTTACTCGATGTAGAATGCGGTCGTGTTTAAGTATTTTTGAGCACTTAGTTAGCTCTGATGTTTATCTGATCGTAATTGCCCCAGACCCGGAGTGTTGGATGTCAAAAGGGAGGCCTTTGCCAGAGCAGTGCCAGAGCAGTGGAACACCAAAATAGAGTAAAAAAATCTTTAATCCTTTTAATCCTTGTAATTAAATATAGCATTTATCAGGGATAGGATAGTGACGTTTTCTATGAGTGAAATAATTTTAGATAATCGGTTCTGTAGTTCCAAAGATTACCAACTGTATATTAGAGTAAGATCAATGTTTATTTGTGAAGTGATTAAGACCCAAAGTTCCTCGAAATTTGACAGATAAAATAATGTTAATAATGTGCAAGACACAATACGTTTTAAAGCGATATCTTCGAGAGACACGACGAGACATTACTGTTTTTAAATTAAACATACACATTATAGCTTTCATGCCATAAATTGGTAGCCCTATCCAAATTGTCAAACGGCATACCAAACTTCTCATTAAAAGTTCCCACTTTAACGAACCTCTTTTACCCAATTAGTCGCTAAAGCAGTTTCTAAAGTACCAGAGTGCCGACTACAAAATACCCTGGATGCAATAGGGTAGTTGACATCAGAAATCAATTGACGTACGTTTTAATAGCTGTCAAAATATGATTCTCCCTAGATTTTTTATGGCAATTGAGGCCTTTGACGTCACTTCTTTGCCAACTCAATTGATTATTTATTTATTTCAAAGCATCTAACAATCTAATTTTGCAGTTAACTGACTGAAAGTTATTCTTGTTTTCGGGGCTAAAATAAAGTGTTTTTTGATTAGAGTCGCGTCTTGGAAGTATTGTTTTATGGTGTCAACGACCCTATTTTTTTTAGAATGTACTTTATTGTGAACTAACATATTAAGATATTAACGCACATCTTTTGTTACAGGTACGTTAACGATCGTGTATTCTGCGAAACGACCGTGCTTCATCGTTCGGAATGTACTATAAGATTAATCTAGTGCTAAAACATGGCTAAGAGATGTCTGGTACGGTCATTGTGCTGGCTGTCAAAGACCTGTGAAAGTTTATTTATGTTCAGTTGCTTGCCGCTTTGAACCATGTCTTTAACACCCCTAAGAGGCTGCAATATTTAGGAGTATGCCATATGAAGGAGACAGAACATGTATAGTCACCTTTTTTTTTTATAAAAAAGATTTTAATCTTAAAATGTAGAGCTCGCAAAGTACATTTCATTATGAGAAAGTCATTTTAGTGTGAGAGATAAAACACAGCAGAATTGTCTTACCATTGGATTAAATATGGATATCTGAAAATATAGTCTAGTCGAAATGTTCAAAATGGTGTTAATTCTTGATAAAGGTCCTAAAAATATGTGTGATAGCTCATTGGATTCGGAATGACGTCTAGAAAAATGTATTCGAAGGATTTTGATGCAGGATAAAAATTGCAAAAGTTATTAACAAATTAAGATGAAAAAAAAAAGGTATTTCGTTTTTTGGCAATATCTCAAAAACTGTTAATATTTAAGAAATTTAAAAAAAAAGATTCTTAAAGAGGAGAAAATTTCCAAAAAAAAAGTCCTACCTCAACTCTACCTCCATTATTTATAATTTTAATTTAGCGCTGAAAATAGGGCCCCGCGCGGCCGATTCAGCATGGCCGCGCTGCCGCTCAACAGAGTCTATGACATAAATTTTTTTTTTTATAGAATTAAATATCGATCGAAAAATTTAAAAAAAATATCGTGTCATCAGAACACTTCAAGGAAGAAAGACCCGTTGGAAAATATTTTTTTTGTTGATTTTTCAAAAAGTTATACTATTGTTAATTAAGTAATTTTTCGTGGGCTTTAATTTTTACAAAAGACAGTATAAAAGTTTAAATAATTGGCCTATAAATTTGTGGCTTCTTGGAGCTCTTCTTATATATATACTTAACAAGACCACGTTATAAAAAAATCTTAAATTTGTATATATTGTTTATTATAATTTTTTTAAGTTAACAAAAAATGAAAATCATCAAAAATGTTGTTAAAAAAAAAATTTCAATCTAATGTTGAGTTATGGCTATTTTTTAATTGCATAAAGGCATTGTCTAACATCGAAAAATATTTATTTGCGGCATTTGTTAATAAATTGTGTATAAACAAATAGACTAGTTTAATATTTTTAAAATTTTTTTTTTACCTTATTGTCATGGGAAAAAAATGATTTTTAAAATAAAATTTTTTTCTTAAAAAATTTTTTTAATTGTTTAAAACCGTTTTTTACATCGTTAGATCGGTCACACAATTTGTCAAGTAACAAATTACCATAACTCATAAACTATTAAAGATACGATAATCAACATTCAGGTCATTTTTATAGAGGATTAACTACTTGTTAAAATGAGCTCAAAACGAAGTTTGTAACTATTGTTAATTAACAATTACATGCTATTGTTTAAAAAAATTTAAGATTTTTTGACATTTTTGCCTCTTTTATGACTTCCTAGCTTTTGCCCGCGACTCCGTCCGCGTGGAATTAGTAATTTGGGCAGCTTATTTTTTTTATCCAATTTGCTTTTTCATCAATTATGGCTCTCCTTAGTTCCTCGATAATAAAAAAAATACCCCCCCGCACCCTCCAACCCGCTCCCTCCCGCACTCCACCCGCATAGCAACCCCGAATCCCCCGCACCCCTCCGCACCCCCTGCACGCCCTCCCACACAGCACCCCCGCACACCCGCGTTCGTCCCATCCCAAGACAAGCGTGCCCTATAGAAGTTTTACTTCAAGTTTTTTTTTGTCAAATATCTTGAAAACGGTGCATCCTACGGCAAAATCAATGAAATTTTCATCACCCCTTTAATACCTCCACACCCTCCCCCGGACACCCCCCCTCAAACCCCCCCGCCCCAACCACCCGGTGTTTTTGTCAAATATCTTGAAAACGGTGCAAATCAATGAAATTTTAATCCCCCCCTTCGAAGCCCCCGCACCCTATTTATTTATTTTATAGATGATTTTATAAATAAAGAAGAGCAGAATCTTCAGATTAAAGCCAATATAAAAAAATATAATATGTAGAATGTAAAGTCGTGGCAAAATATAAATAATTTATGCAAAAAGAAAGTTATTTAATATCTAATAGAACACTAGTTTGAAAAATAATAATGATAATATGTTTATAATTAAAAATATAAGAGATATTGATTTAATGAAAAGATCATGAGGTAGATATTTTATCGATAAACAAAATTGTCTTGAAGGTCCGTAAGCGTATTTACGTTATTTAACAAGTTATAAGTCATAAAAGAGGCAAAAATGTCAAAAAAATCTTCAATTTTTTTAAACAATAGCATGTAATTGTTAATTAACAATAGTTATAAACTTCGTTTTGAGCTCATTTTAACAAGTAGTTAATCTTCTATAAAAATGACCTGAATGTTGATTATCGTATCTCTAATAGTTTATGAGTTATGGTAATTTGTTACTTGACAAATTGTGTGACCGATCTAACTTTGGTATCGTGGAGTTTTAGAAATTATTGTAAAAATACAAAAAAAATATTTTACCACTTTGTTATACATGGTTGTTTTTGTAATTTTTCTTAGTTTTAGAAAAAAAATACTATGGTCATCTGAATTTGTTTATAAACAATTGTAAAGTTAATAAACAATAAAATTATTTATAAAAAAAAATTTTTTTTCGGTCAGTCTATTGAGAAATGGTAATTATGATTTTTAAAGAGGAAATAATTTCTTAACTAATTATTTAAACCATGCAAATATGTAAAAAACGGTTTTAAACAATTAAAAAATTTTTTTAAGAAAAAAAAATTATTTTAAAAATCATTATTTTCCCATGACAACAATATGGTAAAAATTATTTTTTTAAATATTAAACTAGTCTATTTGTTTATAAACAATTTATTAACAAATGCCGCAAAAAAATATTTTTCGACGTTAGACAATGCCTCTATGCAATGCAAAAATAGCCATAACTCAACATTAGATTGAAAAAAATTTTTTAACAACATTTTTGATGATTTTCATTTTTTGTTAACTTAAAAATATTATAATAAACAAAATATACAAATTTAAGATTTTTTTATAACGTTGTCTTGTTAAATATATATATAAGAAGAGCTCCAAGAAGCCAAAAATTTATAGGCCAATTATTTAAACTTTTATACTGTCTTTCGTAAAAATTAAAGCCCACGAAAAATTACTTAATTAACAATAGTATAACTTTTTGAAAAATCAACAAAAAAATTTTTTCCATGGGGACTTTCTTCTTTGAAGTGTTCTGATGACACGATATTTTTTTTAAATTTTTCGATTGATATTTAATTCTATAAAAAAAATATTTTATGTCATAGACTCTGTTGAGCGGCAGCGCGGCCATGCTGAATCGGCCGCGCGGGGTCCTATTTTCAGCGCTAAATTAAAATTATAAATAATGGAGGTAGAGTTCCGAGAGTTAGGACTTTTTTTTTGGAAATTTTCTCCTCTTTAAGAATCTTTTTTTTAAATTTCTTAAATATTAATAGTTTTTGAGATATTGCCAAAAAACGAAATACCTTTTTTTTTCATCTTAATTTGTTAATAACTTTTGCAATTTTTATCCTGCAGTAAAATCCTTCGAATACATTTTTCTAGACGTCATTCCGAATCCAATGAGCTATCACACATATTTTTATGACCTTTATCAAGAATTAACACCATTTTGAACATTTCGACTAGACTAATAGAGAAATTGTTACCATACAATATGTAAACTAACGAAAACCGTTCCCGAAAACAGGTGATAGTGTTGCTTAATCTGAACAACTTTCTCCAAGGAACATTGGTCGAAAAACGTTTTTTTTTTCGCCTTTCCATAATAAGTCGGTCAGCTAACCAATGTTACATTTTGTATGGGAGTATGATTTTTTTTTTCGTTTTTCGACCTATGTTCCTTGGAGAAAGTTGTTCAGTTTAAGTAACACTATCACCTGTTTTCGGGAACGGTGTTCGTTAGTTTACATATTGTATATACACCGTGAAATTTTAGTGGTTGTTTTCCCGAAACGAGGTGATTTAGTTTCGATCGTACAATCGATTTATAATTACTATTTTGACTAGAGTCAAAAATCCAATTGTGAAAAACGAAAGTCGAAAATGAGCGCAAACCAATAGTAACGCTTCGTTGGTACAAGTAGCGTACGATCGTACGATAGGTTAGGTACCAACGAAGCGTTACTATTGGTTTGCGGTCATTTTCGACTTTCGTTTTTCACAATTGGATTTTTGACTCTAGTCAAAATAGTAATTATAAATCGATTGTACAATCGATACTAAATCACCTCGTTTCGGGAAAACAACCACTAAAATTTCACGGTGTATAGTACCTAATTGTTCGTGATGATTACCTTTTAAACCGCTACAAGAGCTATACTTAACTCAAAAAGTTTCTTAGGTGACTAGATAATATATGTACCTTTTCGGTTGTAGCATTATCGGGGGTTGGTGATAGATAATGATAAGTTACTTGTGTTAACCCTTAAATCGATACCGGCAATATATTTGCAGTCAAACATTGCCGGTATCGATTATTAAAGCCGATTCAAATTCGCAACACTTACGATCCAAAATCGAATGTCTTGACAGGGTTGTCAGATGGTTTTAAGCATTAAAGAGTCATTAGGATTCGATTTGTAGCATTCGAACATGGCGGATGTAGACAGTATCTAATTTTGGTATTTCTGTTTCTTTGGCTAGTTGAAGTATAATTTTGATAGTGTTTTATGCGGCGATTAACCTTAATTAACAGTGATCACAAAATTCTATATTGCTCTCGTGTCTGACATTTTTTAATGCGCAAGTTGTTTCCACGTGGTTTCTGGAATTTTTCTATCAAGTTGCAGAAACTACAATCACCGTACAACGTCGCTCCCAAGAGAGCTTACTTCGACACTGGCGAAATTGTCCTACCGTTAAAGTGGGACAGAAGCCATATTTTTAAAAAAGAAGAAGAAGAAAGAGTCATTACTCCCTGGCAATCTACATCTTACTAATCCTTTTTATTAATGCGAAAATTTGTCTGTGTTTGTTACTATTTAAAGATAAAACCGCAGGACGGATTTGGGTGTAAGGTATATCTACATATACCTTACACCCAAATCCGTCAAGAATAACACACAGGCTAATTTTTTTTATTCTGACATTATCAGATCGAGATATACGCACGTTAAATTTGAAAATTGCAACCGCTAAGTCTAGTGACATGAAATTTTGCTTTATACAACGTGAATCAACCACGATGCACAGGAATGAAAAGTTTCGTCAGTTTTCGACCTTAACTCGTTGACATAGAGCCGAAAAGTGACGAACCTTTTAATTCTGCTACTATACAGGCAGGGTGGGAAAACCTTCGTCAGTTATTAAACTGATTCCTTTATAAAGTTCTAGACATTTAGTACCTTTTGAAAAATGGAAGACGTCAATGCGATGTACTGTTTCGTTTGAAAAAAAATGTTGATAGGACTGACAATTGCTTTGGTGCAAGCAAATTAGCAAATGTCAACGTTAAGGTCACGCACGTTTTCTTACTCTGACTGTAACTACTGGAATTTAGTAAAATCCTGGATTTTCAATTAACTGGCAGACAGACTTAATAATTAATGTGAGTCAAGCAGTGGGTAAAGACTAGTTTCATAAAATAAACAATTATATGTATATCACTGTCACACTTAACACATACTTGGGTAGTTCTTCTAGCGTTTCTATCGGTCTCAGTTTCCTGCCGTATCATCAATCATCATCGTCATCTCAGCCTGTATGCGGCCCACTGCAGGGCATAAGCCTCCTCTCAGAATGAGAGGGCTTGGGCCGTAGTTCCCACGCGGGACCAGTGCGCATCGGGTACTTAACACACCATTCAATTTCTTCTCAGGTGGGTGCAGGTTTCATATACCGCTGTATCTTCAAAAAAAATTCTTCAACATCGGGACAAGAAACGTTTGTAGAACTACCAACTTATTTCATTTGGCCTATTCCGTGTATGAACTGCAGCGCTTTAATTCATTGCTTGAAAAATAAAGCGGCAAAGGGGTATGATGAATGCTAGTCTTAAGTAATGGCGTTAGTAGTTTGACAGCTATGCTTTTTATTGTAACTGTATGTAGTGCCTTTGACTTATCTTTATGGTGGGTAGAATACTGCTCCCGATTAGTACCTACTTGTTAGCAGACCATTCAAGTTTATGATATAGCGTAGTACACTTTTTAGGGTTCCCTACTCAAACGGTAAAAACGGGACCCTATTACTGAGACTTCGCTGTCCGTCCGTCCGTCTGTCCGTCTGTCACCAGGCTGTATCTCAGGAATCGTGGTAGCTAGACAATTGAAATTTTCACACATGATGTATTTCGGTTAAAATAACAAATACTAAAAAACAGAATAAAATAAATTTTTAAGGGGGCTCCCATAAACGTGATTTTTTTTGCTCGATATTGATAACGGCAACAGGTAGAAGCTTGACATATTCACAGAATATTTTAGTTATATATTCAATTTAAAAATAAATAATTAAATTAAAATAAAACAAATATTTAAGGAGGGCTCCTATGTTACAACAAACGTGATTTTTTGCCGTTTTTATAGATAATGGTACGGAACCCTTCGTGCGCGAGTCCGACTCGCACTTGGCCGGTTTTTACAAGCTTTTATTTACCTTCAGCTGTCCCGTTGTCTGTGTGTCATCAAATCTTGAAAATTAAATTTGACCCACTTCTCGATTACCGATTGAGCTGAAATTTTGCATGCATGTGTAAATCGGATGGCAATGCAATATTATTATGATTATGACATGGAGCTGATCTGATGATGGAACTGGAAGGCGGCCATAGGAACTCTGTAATGAAACGACATAACCCCATTGCGTATGGTTTGATTCGTATTGACGAGTACCAAGCCAAGCCAAGGGCAAAAAGTACAGTCAGCAAAAAAGCTTGTTTCAAAAATGGAAATTTATAACAAAAACTTATTTTAATTAACATTACTGTAGTATTACTAACCACATGTGACACTCCAGTAATTTTCATTCAAAGCAGATTAATCTAACTATGTAATTACTGCTACGAAACGATAGCCTATAATTACCTGAGTTGATTACGATTGGTTCTTTCCCTATACTACGAAATTCGATTTTCGAACTCCGTGTCGTGCCGTTCCGTTCACACTAATAGAGTTATAAGAAGACTGAAAGAGACGGCACGATACGCATTTCCAATTTCGCATTAGCCCTCTGACAGCGTCTCAAGAATCGCCCCGTTTTATGTGCAATAAAGAGTTAACTTACTTAAGGCCGGTTTCACTAGTCTCTGATAGGTTCCTCGTACTTTATGCGGCAGTTAGACTGAAATCTGTGTATATTGACTAAAACTTGATGATCATCATCATCATCATTATCATCATTTCAGCCGAAAGACGTCCACTGCTGAACATAGGGCTCCCCCAAGTTTCGCCAAACAGATCGGTCCTGCGCCATCCGCATCCAAACCGTTCCCGCAGTGTTAACCAGGTCGTCGCTCCATCTTGACGATACAACTAGTAACTTGATGATACAAAAAGTTTTATATGGTAATCCTTATAAGTGGTAATTTTTATAGTGAAAGAATACGGATTACTGACGTCTTTAAACGAGTTTGTTTCGGGCTAATCCGTAGCCCTTCTTCCCGGAGCATACGCCACGGCGGCTGCTGCCAAACGCGCATGTTGATGATGTGAGTAATCCATATTCTTTCACTATGAGTGAGTCTCACGGTAGTTTCATGTTAAAAACTGGTATTTTTTTTCTAAAGATAGGTGTAGTTTTCCAAAAAAGACAGACGCTCTAAAATGGTCTATTGACAAATGCCCAAGCTTATAATTATCTGTGGGAGGTTTTCAACAAAGTTCAAGTCTCCGTCTTTACAACCATGAACCGTAATAAACATGGATTATGATTACTAAAACACTAATCCACTAAAGTCTACAGTTCCGTAGGAAATTAGTTGCCGTAGGCGGTGGGGGTGCGATGCACCCCCCACTCCGGGGCAACTCCGCACTTTAATATCCCCCCCTGTAGGCTGGATCGTTGGATATGTCTGGTCCAAGTTTCATGCACAAGTGGCGCATTTCATTTTCATGGAAACTGGAGTAAATAGGGAGGTGTTTGTATGTTTTAATTTATGACTTGTGGCCATTTTCAGAAAAAAGCGTCCTTATTTTTTTAGATCAGTTTCGTGACTTTTTTTTCACATAGTTTATATGGGTAAAAAGTAGAAACTAGGAACTTTTTTTTAAATTTATTATTTGGCGTCTGTTCAATGGGACAATTATGCCAGCGTCAAGGTCGAGAGCTATAGATTTTTTTATTTATTATTTAAATAGATTGCTCAAGTTGTCAGGCCGCTGTGCTGTCAATGACCGGTAGGGTGAGTTCTTTATTTAATTATCAATATCAATAGCGCTCTTGATTCTGAGTAAGAAAAACCCAATATTTCCTCATTTAAAAAAAGTGAGGGGTACACTTTTTATGGAAAACGCCCTTGTTTTTTTTTATGTAAAACAATAGTTTTATACAATACAATGGACAGATAGTTAAGTGACATGGTTACTTCCTAACTCTTTATCTGTCGCATTGTAATAAATTACGTCGATACTTCAATCTGTTGCGACGTAAAGACAGAACTAACAAACTTAACTTTGAACTGAAACTTTTTTTTATTATTATGGGAGGGAGACAGTGAACGGGTGATTAAAATCAAATCAAATAATACCATGCATATATATTATATTATATATATATTATAATAATTGTATATTAATACCTATATTACTTGTATGTGCCTATCTTATTTCTAATATTAATTCCGTTTTGAATTTACCATTTTGCGTTTTTTTTTAGTTCTCATGCAGAGCTTATTGATGAAAAAAAAGGTGGAGGAGAATAAGCCAAGGAATGTCTCGAATGATTTAAATATTTCAATGAATAAATGTTCGGTTTTAATATGAAACGAACTAATCCGCCTACAGACCTTTCCAGCAGCAGCATTTCTGCAATAGACAGGCCATGCGTATATATTTCTGTTCAAAGAGGCGCCATGTTGGCCATACTGATTGTCACTTAAATTTCATCTCATTTTCTACAACAACACGTTTGTAAAATAAATAAACTCACGATACTCGTTGTGAGCTACGTGACGTATCAATTCAATTTCTAGACAGGTTTTACAAGGGTCGACACCGTTTTTAGGCTAAGAAGAAGTGTTGAGTTTGGAGCTTTTTTTTTAATTTGCCATACAAACAGGCAATAGATGGTGGTGCTGAGCAGGTCCTAAAATGATAAATCCCAATGACTGCATATGCCTCACGGCCACTCGCACTGTGCAAATGGTACAGTGCGAGTGGCCGTGATTTTATTTGTCGTTCTTGCGTTCCTTTTCACTGATTTTATAGGAAAGTAGCACATAGAACGACAAGGTTGAAAATTGACTTGTGAGCTAATGATTAAAAAATATAAACAATGAAGATGAAAAATTTAAGTGTTGACATTCTACTACCAATAACTATCCAAGGTAGTGGGTTGATTTCAAATAAATAGGTGCTATCATTCTTTTAAAAATACATATGGGAAAGTGTGTTCGCGCGTGTAACTAAAGGCTCAACGATTCAAACTTTCACGACATCCCTTTCGTTAGATCGCACAAACTTAACTTGAAGTATCAAATGGCCCAACAAAATCCGTTATGATTATGCAACGCCTAAAAATATGAATAGCAACAATGTTACGTTTTCCCTGATTGTGACGCTGATGACATTTGTTCAGGGGACGTAAATATGCGGAGAAGCCCTCATACTGCCAAATAAAGAATACGTAATGAATAAAATATACGTAGATGTCTTTAAAATACCATTATTTTTGTTATTTTTGAGGCTCGCCTAGGTACACCTACTTACATATTGAAATACATTCATTACGACCACGCTTTTAGTTCTCACGTAGTGAATGAACACGACGATATATATGCTTAATATATAATTATGTTAGTGGATCACTGGCATGTTCAAAATATTCATACAGTTTCAAGCATTCTGGTAATGGAAAACTGTTTAAAAGACGGAGACCGAAATCAGCCGAATTAGTTTGACAAATCAATTAGGTCCTACAGTCCAAGCAGTACTGTGACTGTTTTTGTACCCCGATTGTACATACGTAGGTAAGTTTTACTTAGTTTAATATTTTAAATAAATTTTCTCTTCCACAAATTTACGGCAACTTTATTATTTATCTGTCACACTAGTGCGGCTAATTTTATTATGCCTCCATTATAAGTAGATCTTCGTATTGCCAACAAATTAATTTAACATCGCCTACCCAAAAAATACTAAGATTAAGCTCCATATAAATCGTAGTAAATACGAGTATGAGTTCTCACAAATTTCCTCATCTGTCCACAAAACCCTACAACAACAAAGGAACGTTAGACGCGTACTTCACGATTATTAAAAGAAATCCACTGCCGCAAAGTTCTCGGAAAGGCTTAAATATGCTGGCGTTAGCGATATATCTCGAGATCTTGCTCGGTAAATATCGGGTTAGTTAAAACGACAAAGGTGAAACTTCTTGATGTTTTTCTTTCCACTTTTACATACATAAATATAGCATTTGGATAAGTCTGGGAAGTTTAGAGTTTGTTTTATACATGAATAGTTGCAGATTAGGTAGAACCTTCGTTTTGGAGTTATGCACATATACTTAGTAATATAAGGTTGCTTAAATTAACTACTACAATTCACCACGCTTTTTTATATTATGTGACAGCTGTCTATCATGCGTTCTTCAGTGATGAAACAGACTGTAAAAAACGTTACCAAAAAGTTACGCTGAAAAGTTGCATTTGTTGCATACAGCATGGTGTAGCGGTTCACAAAAGATCATCATAATTATCATCATATATTTAAGAGCTAGCCTCTTGTCGGTGGAGTAATTTCCAGCTTATTCTACATTCCGCTCTTTCCTTCACTTCTTTATACACCGTGAAATTTTAGTGGTTGTTTTCCCGAAACGAGGTGATTTAGTTTTGATTGTACAATCGATTTATAATTACTATTTTGACTAGAGTCAAAAATCCAATTGTGAAAAACGAAAGTCGAAAATGACCGCAAACCAATAGCCACCAACCAATAGCAACCAGTAACGCTTCGTTGGTACAAGTAGCGTACGATTGTACGATAGGTTAGGTACCAACGAAGCGTTACTATTGGTTTGCGGTCATTTTCGACTTTCGTTTTTCACAATTGGATTTTTGACTCTAGTCAAAATAGTAATTATAAATCGATTGTACAATCGATACTAAATCACCACGTTTCGGGAAAACAACCACTGAAATTTCACGGTGTATAATGAAACATTTATTTTTTCTTTTATTTGCTCCATATACGAGTATGTCCTTCTTGGTCTTCCACTTTTCCTTTTCCCTTCTATTATAGTCTTAATGTAATTATCGCGCCTTAGGAGATGACTTAACGTTTTCCATCTCCTGTTCTCAATTATTTTCAACAAAAATCTTTTTCATTAAGTATATTTAAAACTTCCTCATTCATTACTTTTCTTTTCTGTCCAACTGATCTTTTCCGTCCTCCTCCAACACCACGTTTCGAACGCTTCCAATCTCTCTCTGTGTCTCTTTGGGTCATGGTTTTTGGACGGTGCTGACGATGATAATGATCTAACTAACACCAGCGCAACCAACAAAATGCGGCATAAATTATAAGGGATTTTAAGATCTTGCCGTATTTAACCGTCTCACGGCAGATAATAATTATAGCGTCTCGTAGCATGGAATTCGCAGCATCCGAATATTGTAGTTTAGGGATGTGGATTTAAAATGTACTCGTATACATATGTATATATTTGTATAGCTAAGCTTAACGGTGAAAGGAAAACATCTTGAGGAAACCTTCATACACCTGCGACGAAACTCGAATGGTGTGTGTGAAGTTCCCAATCCGCACTGGGCCCGCGTGGGAACTACGGCCCAAACTCTCTCATTCCGAGAGGAGGCCTGTGCCATGCAGTGGGACATATATAGGCTGGGAAGAAGAAATCACATAATTAAAGATTGAAATGCAGAATTTATATTGTCTTACAGTGGTTTTACGTAGTGTATAATTCTAAAACCAATTCGTTCGTAACCCTGTGCATGCATGTTAGTATATTTATTAAATTTAAGGAAATTATATAATGTATTTAGGCACTATGATTCAATTATTCAACAAATATCTAATGACCCATCATTGTGCATGTGCAGTGTCGGTGTGTATATCGGTAAAATGCAAGCGTATCTACTAGAAATTTATTCAAGGCCTTTCGTTGCATCACCGATACAATAACTTCCGTTTTATCATTGCTTGAAGTAAGAATTATTGATTAAACTAGAACAATGCCTCTTTAGCTTAGGCAGAATTTAGGATTACCTGTTTTGTTATTTATTTAATTACTTAAACGTTGTTTTAGATTTTCTAATCCGCCTCTACAGCGCTTTCTTGCAGGTTTTAACTGGGCTTTACATAATTTTCTATTATCTCACATGTGTTAGTCAAAGTCATACTCAAAATATATTTATTTATTTCAATTTATGCTATAACGAGCATTTATGAATGTCGAAGGATCTCTAGACGACCAGATGGCCTAGTGGTTCGAGAACCTGACTATGAAACTTGAGGTCCCGGTTCGATGCCTGTGTCGGGGCAGATATTTGTATGAAAAATACGAATGTTTGCTCTCGGGTCTTGGGTGTTTAATAAGTATTTAAGTGAATTAAGTGTGTATATATTTATATAAGTATGTTATTCGTTGCCTAGTACACATAACACAAGCTTTGCTTAGCTTCATTTGGGACTAGGTCAATTGGTATGCATTTATTATTTATTTTATTATTTATTAATATTAACGACCGCTTTAGCCTAGTTGGTAGTGACCCTGCCTACGAAGCAAGAGGTCCTAGGTTCAAATCCTGGTAAGGGCATTTATTTGTGTGATGAGCACGAATATTGGTTCCTGAGTTATGAATGTTTTCTATGTATTTAAGTATTTATTTATCTATATAAGTATGTTTATCGTCGTCTAGTACCCATAGTACAAGCTTTGCTTAGTTTGGGACTAGGTCGATTTGTGTAAGATTATCCCCTAATATTTATTTATTTATTTATTATCTACCACTGGTTGAGAAAATCCCTGTTGAGAAGATTCTGGCAAGAAACTCACCAAGATACTTACTTATACATACTTAAAAAAAACAGGTCTGCAATGTTATTTTATTACATACATATGTACATCTAAAGTATTTAACGCAACTAAATTTACTGATTGAATACTAAATACTTATTACTATATTCTCAGTTATTAACTAAATCCTTAGTATCCACTTTTCTATGCGATTCTAAGTTGTCATGCGTATTTATAAATATGCGTATTAATGTTACGTTACATTTTAAAATCAGGACATTTAACATTAAGTTATTGTTATGCGTAATTAATGTTATGTGTACTCTGTTATGCGTATTTATAATTATGCGTTTTATTTATTTATTTATTTATTTAACAACACTCGTACAGCTAATATTCCACTAGTATTAAGATTAGTTCAGTTATCGATCCAGATAAGCGCCTAAAGACTAGTGTGCAGTAACAGCCCAAAAAGACCGAAGTCTGTGTTAGGGCTAGTTACACAGTAGCGTCATAGTTCGAAGAGAGCAATCGATGTTCACTATAAATTATATGGTTAGTTTCAAAAAA
Organism: Archips crataeganus; assembly: GCA_947859365.1. Classification (NCBI taxonomy): domain Eukaryota; kingdom Metazoa; phylum Arthropoda; class Insecta; order Lepidoptera; family Tortricidae; genus Archips; species Archips crataeganus. The sequence goes on from OX402064.1 coordinate 11,633,178, forward strand.
ACAATAATAAAAAATAAAGCAAAATAACAAAATGTTTTAATATATGTAAACCCAAGGAACCCATCGAATTAATGTAAAAATCATACTTAATTGAAGTCTGTCAGACTTACCTATCTGAATAACCAAGACGTGGACCTACTTGGGAATCGTGGGATTTAATTTAGTAAAAGTGAATGTAAAGTCGGAAATGACGCACGGAATTGATTAGGTATGGAGCTTCTTTATCTCGACCAGAGTTCCACCTAAATGGGTATTGTAATTTCCTATAGCATTATATTTAATGACTTTTAAATATTGAACAATCATTAAAAACAAATAACTTCACTAAATAAAAGCACTAAACTTTCTTTTAAGGCCCCTGACGTTTGCATTGCATGCGAAAGTTATGGTAATAGAACCACAGGATTGGTCATAACATAAAACTTTTAACTTACGCGTACTTTACTTACTTAAAATCGGGTTCTCGATGTAGGTAATCTTCCTATCTACCTGTTCATATAATAAATTAATAAAATAGTATACCCGTGCGTCAGGAACAGAACGAATTCAATATATTGAACAAGGCTTTGGTTAGGACAGCTGTCAGACAAATTTAGAGGCACAAAGATAGCATCTCAATTTAATACTGAAAGGAAATTATTCAATGAGTTAATGAAGGCCTTTTTAGGGTTCTGTCGTCATGTCTGTCTGTCTGTGTCCGCGCGGCTTAGCGTAGAGACTACTATAGAATAAAATTCAGAAAAATAAGTTTTGTTAAAAATTTCATTTTTAATGCAAGCTTTTTAGCTGACTGTACTTTTTGTTGACTGTACTTGCATTGTCATCCAACCTACATAAGTATACCAAATTTCAGGTGAATCCTACCACTGGAAGTGGGTCAAATTCGACTTCTAAGATTTGACCCAAGAATAAAATAAACGGGGTGAGTTAAATAGTAAAAGCTTGTAAACGTAAAGTGGGGGTGATTTTTTTTCTAGTCTAACTTTATAGTATGGGGTATCGTTGGATAAGTCTTTTAAAATCATTACGAGGTTCTGAAGATGATTTTTCAATAGAGTGATTCGTTTGCGAGAGATTCAACTTTAAAGTGCAATACTAATATGTATTTATGTATGTTCCTTGTTACTTGTCTGTAAATGTGTTTTACAATACATTTGCTCGAAAAATTCACTTTCAAAGGATACATGTACACATGTACACATGTACATGTATACATGGCTCGTAAGTTCATTTTACCGCACTAGTGCGATTTTTACACAGTTTTTTTTAATTCTCCAGTTTAGAAGTTTACAAGCAAAGAGTTTTAAGTGACAAAAATAAAAAAATATCGATTTATACGTAGAAAAATGTATAAATATATAAAACTAAGTAATGAATTTGCAAAATTGATTGTTATTATTATAAACTGTAATTTAATTACCGCAGATTTTAATGATTTCCACCTTTTATTTATTCGAAAAAATCGCAGTGGCTGAAAGCGTCGAACCTTTGCCTGATAATTTTAGTTAACCTAATTAAAAACAAAACTTATGCATGCGCATTACGGACGCGCCATTTTTGTAAAACTTTGCGTTGTTTTGAGTTGTTGATTATAGTATATGTACAAAAACCTAACAAAATGAGTGATGTTCAAGTGATGAAGTCGACAATAACATGGAATTAATTCCGCCCGATATTTAAAGTAAGGCGCAAACCGCGCAAAATAATCTTTTGCTGCCAATAAGTATCTCGAGAAATTTGTTTTTATTTTACAATTTTGTGTTATTAATAATTGCCTATTTTCTCACAAATGTACTGTAAAACGTCGTATGATACACGGTTGGCAAGGTTTTACAAACTCGTGACGATGAAAACCCTCGCCGTGCGGCTCGGGTTTATCACTCGTAAACTCATTTGTAAAACCATACTTACCAACCTTGTATCATAAATAACTATTCCCCAATAAAGAAAATAAAATATTTTTTTGTTAAAATTTAGCCCCCCCCCCCCCCACTATAACTTATTGGTATAGCTAAATTTAAAAAAAATCATGATGAGAGTAAATATATCAAATTAACAAGGAAACTATAAAAGATTAGTTTGCTTGAAAATCATTAGTACTTTAAGAGTAAAGCAGCCTGGCCGAAAAAATATACCTACTTGGGAAGTTCCGTACAAAATACCAAATCCTTAGAATAATATTACTTGTTGAATACAGATAATACACGGCGTAATGGCTGCGGAATCCTATCCTGGGCGCGTCCGACACACTCTTGGTCGGTTATTTTACCTAAAAGGATGCGTTTGCGTTACAAAAAGTTACATTGTAGAGTCATTAACTCAACAACAATTAGAATCGACTTAGTTTGTATTTGAATAGCATATACAAATAAAGATCGTTTTAAACGAGGAAGCAACCCCTGTTTTTATACCTGTATTGATGAATCACAATGCGTAATTAGTATTTTTTCGAAATTTCCATTAGTGACCATATCCGGCTTAAACTAAGTTGGTTAAAAATAAACGTAATGAGTCAGTCCCTTTATTAAACAATACAAAAGGGTGCTGGCGGGAAGAAACACCAAACATCTGAGTGGCTTATCGCTAACTGCCATAATAACACGTTCTCTGACTAGCGCGTACGCAGAGTTAAATCATTCATCGCATTAACGAATTGTTGCTAAACTTGATGCAAATGTCATGGTGATTCAATTGGCAAGTATTGGCATGATACTATGTATGACATAAAATGAAGATATTTTCGAATTTGGACTCTACATAGACCAGCGCCGTATGTCACATAAATTACAAGATCCCTATATACCTATTTACTTAGTGGCTGGTTAAAGTGAATAGGCTGTTTTGGGGGGTAGGCTACAATAGAGAGATCTCACTCCAGGCACATGTTATGCCTGGGGACCGAAGTCCAATGGATGAAAGTTGGAAGTTGTATTTATGCAGCCGAGTTGAGAAACTTCGATAGCGTGATGTAGGATTGTAGTATAGTTCCTTATGTGATGACTAGATGGCGCTAGTAGTCGCTACACTGTTACTAAACCAGTGAGATATAAACACCTTTGGCCTCATCTGCACTTTTCATCAGGTAAGACAGGGGTCAATCACGAGTCAGTGTTATGTAAAAAAAAAAACTATAATTTAGTGTTTTTAATTGTTTCGTTTCTCATATTTTATTTATATATAACTGACCACTGATAACGCCTCTGGCTTGATGGTAAGTGTAGATGAGGCCGAATATGTAGCTCACTGATGTAAATAAGTTAGCATTATTATTTTGTGCTAGCTTTACAGGGTTATTTGTAATTCATTAGCATCCTTTTAACCCTAAACTCCTACCACTTAAACAAATGTTTTTTGTTTTACGGCTTTTGTCATAACTTAATATTTTTGGTGTAATAACGTTTTGAAAATTTGAGATTACTAAAAATAAGAGATTTTTACGATACTCTGTGTATTTGTATGGGAAAAAAGGGCTTAATTTTAAAAAGGCGTAAAACAAAAAACATTTGTTTGAGTGATAGGAATTCAGGGTTAAGAGGATGTCATTGAATTACAAATAACCCTGTCGCGGCTTCGATCCCGGTATAAAATAAAAAAAAGTCAAATTAAAAGTAATTTCGTAAATCCCTTCTTTAAACTCAAACTCAAACTCATTTATTGTTATTATAGGTACATATACATGTTAGACATATTGTCACTATCAGAACTGCTATAATCTGCCAGTCAGGCGTACAATAATTAATTTTCTTATGAACTACTTAGCTAAATGGGATTATTATTATGAATAGAAAACACCTTTAAAATTTAGGAATTCATTTACATCATAATATATTTCATTTTTTAAGTGTTTTAACAGAGATGTTTTAAATTGAGCTGTTTGAACCTCTATGATCTTCAAAGAATATGTCAGTCAAATTTCAAGTCAAGTGGTTTAGGCTCTGCGTTATCTGCCAGTCAGTCAATTAATCACGTTATTCTTTTACTCTTCTGAGTCGTTCACTCTTGAGTGGTCGTGGTCATGTCAGGAGGGGTCGCTCCCCGTTACGATCGCCGCTTTCGATCGATCCTTCTCTACCGGCCTCTATTGGCTCTACTCTTTCATCATCAACAATCTTCTTCTTTCAATCGTATCCCAGCCTATAAACGTCCCACTGCAGGACACAGGCCTCCTCTCAGAATGAGAGGGCTTAGGCCGTAGTTCCCACGCGGGCCCAGTGCGGATTGGGAACTTCACGCACACCATTGAATTTCTTCGCAGTATGCAGGTTTCCTCACGATGTTTTCCTTCATCGCAAAGCTCATGGTAAATTTCAAATGTAATTTCGCACATTAATTGCTAAAATCTCAGAGGTGCGAGCCGGGATTTGAACCCATGACCATCTGCTTGAGAGGACAAAGGTCAAACCACTAGGCCCCCACGGCTTTTTTCCACCACGGCTTTTTTTTCATGCTTACATATAATTATTGCTTATGTAGATTGCATTTGTAGTGACCGCTAACTTCAAGTAAGTTATCAACATCCTCATATAAACCCACTTCCCTCAAAGTATTTGTTTTAAAACTTGTTGATTGATGTCGTTTGGCCACGCGACGAGGTAACCGGATGTCGCGCCGCATGCGCACATTGGAGATGATACAGTGCGCTATAGTTTAAACTTAAACAGCGTGAAGGCATAATTTAAGAAATTTAGTTGCTCATAGGGCAACTTTACTTGAAATCCTTACTGTGTATTTCAGCGCTTTTTAAAAGGTAGATAGAGAAGATACAGACCCTTTTTAGAATAGGGAATATTTTATGCCGGAGAGCGTAAAAAGTTACTACGGCACAATGAGGCGTGAAGGACCAGCTAGACTAGAAATTCAAGTTTTATTAAGACTTTCGAATAAGGGTGAAGAAAAGATAACGAATTCATAAAATATTGCTGTAGCTTTAAATGATTACGTTTCAAAATTTGTTACTTTTGTTTTTCGAGGTTTATTTTCCTAGAAAGAAAAAATAAGGCTCATCCCAATCTCAGCCCAAACCTCTCGCAAACTAGTGATTTTTGGCGTTCCTGAATAGCAGTTCATCCCTATCCTCTCGCAAACGATCGAATTACCGCTCGCAAAGCGTGTTGGGCCGTTCCTGACTTTAGCCCCTGTTGCAACCCGACCTACTGCATGTTAGTGCATTGTCACGTCACATCCTGCGCGAGTGCCATAAGGCCACTCTTACCGTTATGCGATCGCGTGGCTAACTCGCGTCTGTATTACATGTGTCCCGTTGACGTCATCCAATGTAAATCACAGTCACAGTTTCATATCTAGAATACCACGGGATTAACAATTTTAATGAGCATCTAAAAAAGCTGTTAACGATTAATAATCTTGTTTATGAAAATCCGCTATCCGTTTCGACATCTGTTTATCATTGGCGGACTAAAACCGGCCTTAAAACGGTAGTGGTATTGTTTCACAAGCCATGCCAGGCGCAATTGAGGCTTAAAGCAACGTTTTGATCAATCAGCTTATTTAATTTACTACGGCATTGTTATATCGTACGCTAAGTTGACTCTGTTTCTAACATTTGAAAAGTCTGCCATTGTTTTGTGCAAACGTATGGATTTTTGTTTCATAACATCGTAATTCAAGATCAAATAACGTGAACAAAATACTTAGCTACACAAACATATTCATTCTTACATCATTATGAATCAGCGAATTATTTGAAGCGTTTTTTCGAATCGCGTTCGGCGCGGACATTCGGATTTTGGTTCGTCAACTATCGTGTTCGAGTACCAGGCAGGCAGCAGGCTATAGGAGGCTGGCAGGAGTTCGCAGGTCAAGGCGGTTCACACCGCGCCGTTGTCGCGCGGGTCGACGACCGCCAGCCGCCGTCCGCCGCGCTTGGGGTAGGTCCCGTTACTCTTCCCGGCCCATATCCTCCTGGTACTTCACTAGCGCTTGCATTGTTAAAAAACTCATCAAATGCCCCATATTTTCCGCTTTAAGTCGCTACTCAGACGACAATTATTAGAAAAATGTCCTACAAAAATAGTTATAAAACATATCAAATGGTTTTTAAATAGCATGTGAACTTGCCATTCTCATGATATAATAAACGCAAACTGTGAGATGACAATCATTTCACAGCAGCGCATCGAATACAAAATCTGCGGAATCAAATTGAAGAGGTTCATTACACGAAATGGCTCGATAACAGTGGCGGAGCAGCGTATGTGTGTTCGTTTTGTTGGACGGCCGCGTGGGAACAACACAGAAGCGGGGCCGTTCAGCGAAGTAGCTTATCTTGAAATATCGCCGCTGACAGCACGACTCGCGACCGAAGTGCCGCCGTGGAAAATTGTTACCGCTCCTGCCCATTAATTTCGTTTAACCGTCATTAGTTAAACAAGCTAAGTCACTTTTGTGATGGATTCCAATGATTGTGCAAATATTGGGTACGTGTCAGAGGACAATGAAATATCTGAGAGATTATTTTCGTCGAAATTGCGCGTCGATCAATCTTGAAAAATAATTTTGTGTGATGCGATTTCGAGGACAGACGTGGAGTTAAAATGTTGACTGATCTGTAAATAAATTAAACTGAAAACTAAATGTTATCTGAATCAGGACAAAGAAAAACAGTGTGGAATCTAACTGTGCATGTTACTTTTTATTTTTATTATTAGCCTCTAATGAGAATAATATATCTACGTAGCACGTTATCATGCGAGAGAGCCAGTTTGCATCGTACTCGGAATCGGTACAATAATTACCGAGTTAGTGGTCGCTCTGCCCTGGTTTTATGGTAATTTTACTGTTTTATATTGCAGGCTTGACTCGCGGTCGGGATGACGAACGTTAACAACTCAAGCGGCCATCGCGTTCATACATCACCTGTCTACATTCACGCACACATTTACATACAGTGACACGGAAACTCACATCACGCCCATAGCTATTCCCAATGTTCCTCTTCCATTTCTCAAGCTCCCCCTAGCGAACTAGGGCATATCCTCTCGAGTTTTAAAAGGATGTATGCTCAAATATTCCTTTTGAAAATATGGTTCTCGGGATCAAGTCTTTGCAAGGTTATCTGGAGCGAGGCAGAGTGCATTCGGACCTTGGCCCGAGATCGAGATATCAACAACGTATATTGACATTGCTTAATTGTGTTGACTTGTGTAAAAATATGATCCTTATCTAACAAGCAAGGAGATTGTTTCCCGGAAGCAAAGCGTGTCAAAGTTATGTCATATGAAGCGTGCATTACTGTCATGGGGTAGACAGGCAATTTTGCGAAAATATGGGTGGTAAACTATAATTATTCGTGGCACAATATTGATTGAGGTGAGACTGCCTGCTAGTACTCGTAATATAGGTCTTAGGGAGTATTTTCAAAGGATTGCCTTTTAGCACACGGTTTCGCTCTCGTGGAATAATAAAGAAAACCCAGCTCTTTATTGCTTACGAATTATGAAAATCCCTTCTTAGTGCGTCTGTCTAATTCTCGAGGAAAGTCTGCCAAATTTAAAGTCTCAGTTCCATTTGTTTAAGTTGTACGTTGTCTGTCAGCCAGTCCGTTACATTACTCTTTTTCACTAGATAGTATTATAAAATAAACATAATTTGGTAATTTGGTACTAAGTATTCGTAATTAAGTGCCTAGCTACGTCAAAATATGAATTAAATTTATTATAAATACATTGATTCCTTTGTAACGTGTGCATGCTCACATTTTATACTAGTAAACAATTTAATTTATTTTGTAAATATCTATATTTACCAAATTGTTAACACTGGCTTACTTACTAACATGTAGGCGCTAAGATATTGTCAAAACAATCGCGTATATTTGACAACATTGTAACTAACAGCATTTAATGGCCCTTTGATCACGATTTAAACTGTATAGGATATATATATATGGAATTAATCCGAATTATATTTAGTAGATGTTTGGGCTGGTTTGACTGAACACCCCTGTTAAGGTTTTTCATCTGATTTTTTCATTCAAAATATAGTCACACCTTTGACCGCGGTACACTTTAAGTTTAAACGGTAGGTATCCTATTATCTCGCCTCATTCGTTTTTCGTTTAATTCTTATTTCGTGTCATTCTGTATTCGTCTTCGTCTTGTTCGCTATCCGTCACTATCTTTTTTGGTCAAATTCTGCAACTTGTCTATCTCTTAATACGTCTTGTTCGTTTTTCGTCACGGTCTTCTTTGGACTGATTCGTCGTTCTTCCCTTTCGTTTTTTGTCTCATTTACTTATTCGCCAAAATTATTTCGATACGTTCGGTTCTATGTGACTAAAGACAGCCTGCGAATGGTACTAAAAACGAGGGAGACAAATAAAGAATAAGTCCAAGGAAGATCGCGACGAAAATCGAATAAGAATTATTAAGAGAGAGACAAGTTACAGAATTTGACCAAATAAGATAGCTAATGACGCATAACGAACAAGACGAAGTGATGAATACAGAATGAGACGAAATAAGAATTAAACGAAAAACTAATGAGGCGAGATAATAGGATTCCCTTTAAACAAAGACCAATTTATGGAAACATTTGTCAATCATAATTTAAAAATCCAAAAAATATTTACAGCCCGTTCCGTGTATTTTTTTTTATGATTATTTTTTTTTTAAAGTTACGCCGGGCCGTACTGGCTCAGGGGTGAATAGGACGAAGTGGAGGAGATTAGGAGAGGGTTACATCCAGCAGTGGATAGAAAAAGCCTGAAAAAGAAGAGAAGAAGAAGAAGATTTACAGAAGTCTTTGTTTGTTTATACTCTACGAGGGGCGTTCAATATAAAGTGAGAATGAGATGCAAAATCTTTTAATATTATGAAATTAAATACTGGCCCGTAAAGCTCATCTATCTAGCTGATTGCTATGAAAAAAAAACTAACTGTCTTTTGTTTAAAAAAATATACGGTAATTTCTTTGCAATGCTATTGAGTACGTTAGCGAAAATGGAGAAAATTGAACTGCGCGCCGTTATCAAATACTTGTATTTGAAAAATTTTTCTACGGACCAAGTCAATTTGGATTTGCGGGACACTTTAGGGTCTAATGCTAATCCGTATTCGACAGTCACACGTTGGTGCGCCGAATTTAGACGTGGACGAACATCGACAATGGACGACCCCCGCTCCGGACGCCCTACTACAGCAGTAACTGAAGAAATTGTGAAAAAAGTCGAAAACTCAGTTTTGGCGGATCGTCGTGTCACGGTTCGTTTTATTGCTGAAAATGTAAAGATTTCAACGGGGAGCGTGCATAATATTTTACATGAACGCTTGGGTATGATAAAGGTATCTGCGCGTTGGGTACCAAGAATGCTTACTGACACGCAAAAACAAACTAGACTAGAGATTTGTCAAGAAGCTTTGAACCTGATGCAGCAAGACCGGGAACTTTTTTTGGCGCGATTTATAACAATGGACGAAACATGGCTCCATCATTACGACCCAGAAACGAAACTGCAGTCTATGACATGGAAAAGGCCATCATCTCCAACTCCGAAGAAATTCAAGGTGAGCCCATCTGCCGTCATCTGTTTCATGTCATGGGCTCTGTTTTTTGGGATGGTAAAGGGGTATTAATGATTGAGTATCTCGAGCATGGAGCCACTATTACGGGCACTTTATACGCCAAACAAATAGCAACATTGCGCAATGAGATCCGCGAAAAACGGCGAGGTAAACTCTCGAAAGTTGTGCTGTTCCACCAGGACAATGCCCCGGCACACAAGTCCGCCGTTGGAATGGCTGCAATTCGTGATGCTGGGTTCGATATCCTTAAGCATCCTCCGTATTCACCAGATCTCGCACCCAGTGATTTCTACCTATTTCCGAGATTGAAACAATACCTGAGAGGCCAGAAATTTGAAGACGACGACGCGGTAGTCGCTGCAGTACAAGATTTTTTAAGTACTCAAGATGAGACCTTTTTTAAAAATGGAATTTTAAGTTTAGAAAAAAGATATACTAAGTGTATTATGCTAAAAGGTGACTATGTCGAAAAACAAAACGACATTTAGTAAAAGTTGTTTATAACATACTCATTCTCACTTTTTATTGAACGCCCCTAGTATATTGTATGAAAAGGAAAGCAAAAAGGTTACAAAAAAAAGTTAAGTACAAAGGTCTTCGTCAAACTAATTCAACCACTTGCTGAAAAGTTTCGCATTGTGTATTTTTAAAACATTATATCGACAATCCGCTGAAATTATGTTCGTAGTGAAGACCTTGTTGTAAAATAGTCTTGAATGCATTAAATTAAACGTTGAAGTTGTAACTTGCACATTTATTCCTTACCAGATGTTTTCATGATGCAACTGTCTCGTTTACACTCGTAGCATTTTGTAAGGAGGGATGCACATCGACATTGAAGGCTGTAGAGCAAGTCATATTTAAGACTGTCTCAATTTAAACCTTATTTTATTGTTAGTACGATATAAAATCGAAAAATATGTAAAACTGACTTACGACATTGTTTTCGTCTTCAATTGTAGTTGATACAGAATCGCAACGCTGGCGTGTTTCCAGCGCTCGATACGCGATTCCGAAAGCGTTACTAATCTTCAATTTGCTTTATAAACTCGATTATTGCCAGGGACGAAACTGATTGATCGTGTCCGTGTGTGAGCCGCTTTATGTCATGATAATTCAACACCTTTACACTAAAATTAGTTATAATGTTACAAGGCTTGATAAACGTGCGGGCAGAAGATTATACTCGTATATGATAGTTAGGTACTACATACTCGTAACAGATCCGACTCTTGCGTTTGACTATAGTCACCAACCAGCGCCGGTCTACCACCGACTTCAATTGACACTTGACAGTCTGCAGTGGCGCCATCGCTCAAATTACAACCACGACAATAGAGAAACTTCAAAAAAGTCTTGTCATGAGGTTAACGATGATAGTTTGTTGTAAACAGGACAGCTACATCTGAACGGCACATGTGTTTTCATGCAAACACATGCTTGTGTGCTCTTTTTAGCTTTGAGTATGAAATCGCACAGTTCGAAACGCGTTAGCATTTTATGTGGTGTTTGCTAAAGCAGCGTCTGTGTGACATGTATTTGTGACAATTTACGTGGAAGTGGGTTTTCTGTATGAAAACACTTGGTCGTGCAGACGTAGGCGTCTTGCACTTGTGGCAGTGGAGGAGTACCTGAGGTATAAGTTGGTAGTTCAATTGATATTAACCTCCATAAAGTAACGCCTGAATCTGGTTAATGGACGATGTTGTGACTCATCTAGAGAAAATAATGTTTTTGCATGTAGAGTAGAGAGGATAGTTGAAGGAAGAATTACAAAAGAGATATATAAGGCGAGTGTATATAGACATTTTGGAAGAGGGAGACCAAGAAGGGCGTTCCATGATCAGTACGCTTAGTATAAGTACTTTACCAAAATACTTCTCGATCGCGTTTACGTAAAAATATCAATTACTAGGGAAACATGGACAGCGCTCCGCGGCCGCGCGTCCATGTTTCCATAGAATTGAAATTTTTACGTAAATGCGATCGAGAAGTATTTTGGTGAAGTAAAACTTATACTAAGGATACAGATTGCGGATGTCTTAAAAGGTCAGGTCAAGAGTACCTGTAACCGGTGAGCATGTATGAAAATACTAATGAGTGTTGGTGAAGCGAATATGTTTGTCAGTATCGCAGCTCTGCGTACCCCTTTGCTGGGAAGGTGGCATGATTATATGTAAGTATGCCAATCTGGTTAACTTAGATGCGCAAAATAGGCTGAAAAGGCCTCATCATAAAATATCATTATGTTCTCAGAGGCAAAATATCCATCTGCCTCATATTTTCCAGTAATTATGACAATCAATAAACTGGTCTAAAGAACAATAGTATCGCTTTACCCATGAGGAAGGCTAACATTATGACTTATCTGACAGCCAATCGACACCGGCCAATTCACTGCGAGGCCTCTCTCTCATACTCGCGGCGTTAGAATGAGACGAAATATGAAGAATGGAGGACTTAGCGTAGATACTGATAACTAAGAACGGTCGGTGCACTTACAATAAACATGACTATCTGTTAGTGCATAGTAACTTGTCTGTCTTATCAAAGGAATTATCTGTCAAGATTTATCATTGAGTTTATACTAGCTGTCAGCTGCTCATAGCAGTAAGGAAGTTAGCAGCCCTAAATTAGAATAATTTTTACTTATGGTATAACACTTAATGGACCTAAATTACCTCTCCTATTAGCGCTCCGTGCGCATACCCATTAGGTGTGGCACGTGAGTTACGGGTTTTTACTAAATTCTACGAAGAACTGCAAAACATGTTCTAACGTCATGTGTCGCATTTGTGAGACAGGTTTATTTTGGTATGCGTTGGTATGTGTTTGGTGTGGTTTATTAAATGATTTATGTGAAGTTCTCAATCCGCACTGGTGGGCCCGCGTGGGAACTACGACCAAGCTCGGAGGCCTGTGCTCTGCAGTCAACTTAACGATAACCTGGTACCGTGGGCAGATCAAAACGACTGGATCGCTAAACGACATGAACCGCACAAAGACTGGATCGCAAAACGACAACAGCTGCAAAAAGTCTTTCGTATGTACAGGGTTATTTGTAATTCACTGACATCCTCTTAACCCTGAATTCCTATCACTCAAACAAATGTTTTTTGTTTTACGACTTTTTAAAATGAAACACTTTTTTTCCCATACAAATACACAGAGTATCGTAAAAATAAGAGGTAATTTCAAATTTTCAAAACGTTATTACACCAAAAATATTAAGTTACTAGCTTTTGCCCGCGACTCCGTCCGCGTGGAATTAGTAATTTGGGCAGCTTATTTTTTTTATCCAATTTGCTTTTTCATCAATTATGGCTCTCCTTAGTTCCTTGATATAAAAAATTACCCGCCCCCGCACCACCCCGCACACCCGCGTTCACATTCAACACCGTGCACCGTACTCCCAAGTCAAGCGTGCCTATAGAAGTTTTACTTCAAAAACCCCCGATTTTGAAACATTCTTCCGCTCCGCTCCGCTCCTATTGGTGTTAGCGTGATGAGCCTATAGCCTTCCTCGATAAATGTGCTATCTAACACTGAAAGAATTTTTCTAATCGGAGCAGTAGTTCCTGAGATTAGCGCGTTCAAACAAAAAAACCTGTTCGATAAATTCTTAAAATAGACGTATCTTTTTCTTATTTGTGAACCGATTCAAATGAAACAAACACTAAATGTTAATCCAAGAAAATACCAACATATCAGTGAAAACCGCTTCCTTCTAGGTTAAGCCGTTTCTGAGATTAGCGCGCACAAACGCACAGACGAACAGACAAACAGACAATAATTCTAAAAATCATTGTTTTGGGTTCTATTGTGCTAATAAATAGCCCTAGTGACAGTTTTTCTCAAATATCTTCAATGTACAGACACCGACTTGTTACAGATTTATTATATGTATAGAATAGATAGATGACAAAAGCCGTAAAACAAAAAAAACATTTGTTTAAGTGGTAGGAGTTTAGGGTTAAAAGGATGCTAGTGAATTAAAAATAACCCTGTATATATAGGTTAGGTTAGAACCTAACCTAACCCGTCCTCACAAAATATATGACATACGAAAGACTTTGAGAGCTGTTGTCGTTTTGCGATCCAGTCTTTATGCGGTTCATGTCGTTTAGCGATCCAGTCGTTTTGTTACCAACCCCTGGTACCGGGCTAGAGATCAAGTCAAGTTAGACCAGTTCCGCAAAAAATAAGAATAAATCCATATCACTTAGGCGCTAATAGAGTCACATAACATATCGTTATCACCAGATTGTACTTATGTTTCGCTTTTTACTGTAAGTTTTTTGTTAATATAAATGTACTCTCTGCCTAATTAAATACGTATAGCTATAGTTAAACCGCTTAACCGAGTCCTCGCCCGCGCGGTACAGGCGCGGTACAGTGGCTGGGGGGGGGGGGGGCACGACGAAGGAGTCGAGATAGGAGGCGAAGCGTCCGCACCTCTCCCGGCCACCTTTGTCGTCATACCCCCCAGCCCCTGTAAAGCGCGAGCGAGGACTCGGTTATACGGTTTAGCTATAGCTACGTGTGCTGAGCTTTATACACGAAATATGGCAGACAAAGTATTGGAAGAATAATCTTTAAGCTAATTCCGTCATAAGTGCGTTATGTATTTGAAAATTGTATTCTTTTTTCAAATGCATTCAATACAAGTCAATGCTGCATCTGTGTCTTATCTGCCAGTATGATAATGAAGGAAGTAAAACGTCGCCGTCTGCGCCGGAGTCTGCGGTGCGACAAATGAACGTCGCCCCCGAGACGGATTTACATAGTGATGCGCGATCAGTTACTAGGTACTTCCTCTTGCTGATGATATGATACTGCGATATTGAGGAACTGATGCAATGCACGCAGGAAATATAAAATTACCAGTTAAGTTATGTCACTTTTTTAGAGGACATTCCATGATCAGATTGGGGATGTCTTGAAGAAAGGTCAGGTCTAGAGTACCCGAAACCAGCGAGCATGATTGCATGATTGTTGCGGCTTGCCACAACATTATGCTTAGTGGGGCCCAATTTATACTATTCGATGATTTTTATTTGTATGTTTTCCTGTCAACTGTATTTCCTGTGTATCGAATATGTGTAAATAAACGTCTCTCTCTCTCTCTCTCTCTCTCTCTCTCTCTCTCTCTCTCTCTCTCTCTCTCTCTCTCTCTCTCTCTCTCTCTCTCTCTCTCTCTCTCTCTCTCTCTCTCTCTCTCTCTCTCTCTCTCTCTCTCTCAAAAGACTAATGATTGTTGTGGAAACGAAAGTTGTATATCAGGATCGTCGCAGGTGGAAACAAATAGTCTCTGCCAACACCTTTGCTGGGAAGGATTGTGTTTATGTATGTAGTTTTTATGGCAAACGTACCAGTGGATCGCCTAATGATTAACTCCAACCACCAGCCATGAAAATCCGCATCACCAGAGGACTGTAGAATATGTTGAAAATTTTTAGGGTTCCGTACCCAAAGGGTAAAAACGGGACTCTATTACTGAGACTTCGCTGTCCGTCCGTCTGTCCGTCCGTCTGTCACTAGGCTGTATCTCAGGAACCGTGATAGCTAGATAGTTGAGAATTTCACAGATGATGTATTTCGGTTGTCGCTATAACAACAAATACTAAAAAACAGAATAAAATAAATATTTAAGGGGGCTCCCATACAACAAACGTGATTTTTTTACCGTTTTTATAGATAATGGTACGGAACCCTTCGTGCGCAAGTCCGACTCGCACTTGTTCGGTTTTTACGTTAGATTGTACATGTACAGTCCCCATCATAAACATTGCAGCTGTTTAGGCGCTTACTAGGTGTAGGTGTCGACTTAAAGTACATTTTTGAAAGAAGTGACAGGAATTTTCTGGTTGTAGAGATTAATAAATTTTATCCGTCTACTAATATTTAGTTTAGTTTTCTATTTCATTTCAATCTGCGTCCCGTGGTAGGGGTAAATACCTATTTAAAACCTACCTAAAATAATTCATAAAGACACACAAACACTATTTTTATTTTATTAGTAGATATTTCTTCTTCCTCTTCCCAACCATATACGTCCCACTGCAGGGCACAGGCCTCCTCTCAGAATGAAAGGGCCATTTTTTTATTAGTACCAATGTTAAAAGATTAAGGATAAAAACTGGACAGATATAGATAAGTATTTGAGTTTTGTGCTTATGCGCGTATTTATATATTATATAAAAAAAAAATATATTTTACATTCTTCAAAATCAAATCTTCACACGGGCTGAATGTAGAAGCTTACATTAACCACAAACATCCTGTTTACCGCTCATTAACTAGTCAGTAAGTGCCGACTTAAGAAGTATTAATTTTCATGGGTTGAAGGCTTTAAGAACTTAGTCTAGGACATGGAGTAGGTTTTCTACACATGCACATACGCTAACGCTAGACAAGTATGACGAGCATACCGGTAATGTACTTTGTTATTTTCAAACAGCTCTCTGTGCTTCTAGAATCGGAGTGACGTTATTGTCCCCAGCAAAAACGGTACATGTATATAATAGTCGACCAAGTAAGTGCTTTACCATTTTTTATGACAGTTCCTACATCATAATAAAAACAATAAGGCTGATTGTCACATTGACTTGTAAGCGAAAATAGCCTTTGATGTTTTAAGCCGTACAGCTGCCATTGAATCTTAGGGCGGTAAAGGAATTTCTTCCTTACTTATCACATCATATAACGACGGGGTAAAATTTGTATGTTTGTCTGTGGGGATTAAAAAAGGAAAGTTCGATTATCTCGAAAACCATGGAATTTTTATTAAACCTATAAGCCCATTTTAGGGACCAACCCAAGGTGCATTAGTCCGTGGAAAGAAGTTAGTCCATTATTTACTGGGCACACTGTATAGGTAATATTGGCGTGCTGCCGTAACAACTCCATACCCGCCGAGTTGTCAAGTTTTTTATCATTATCAGTGATCACAAGTATCAAGTACATATTCCAAAGATTATGTCCATTAACTCTGTGACGTGTGGCGTCCGAAGACATTCCTACCTCAAGCTTCTTCGGGTTGCCTAATGAAAATGTTCAGTCCACGCTACTGAGTGTCTATACAGATAAAGTAGCTAGGTAACCGGTGTAATGAACAAAAACTACTCTGGAAGCCATCTGCCTGCAAGCAAACAGAAACAGACGGCTGGGTCTCGTTCGGATCTCATTTACATTTTGATTGGAATTTCTATCATTCTTAATACCACACAGGATTGGGAAATAATTAAGTTCGATTTTATTAATGTACTACTTGTTTTTGCTCGCGGCTTAGTATGTGCAGAATTCGCTGTAATAAACGAGTTTACATGCATTCAGACACGTCAATTAACATGCTAATAAACTATTAAATGGCACAGAAATAATCTCGTAAAGAAAGATTTTTAGGCAATCTAGATTATAGAGCATGTTTGTTGAATTCCCTTTAGATTTTCTGAGATAAAAAGTATCATGTTCGTCTCGGGTCATCTGTATATAAAATTGCGAACTATAAACTATAAACTACGAACAATCTAACATCTGGGAAACATACGTACAAGCTTTCTCATTAATTATTTACATAGTAGGATTTGATATATTATTCAAGTGTCTTGTGAGGACTTACTGCAAGTGATTTTAACTTTGTTGGTTGGGTACTGTTTGTTTTCTTAGATTACCTAGGAGCAAAACTAGCTTTTGCTTCTACCAGGTGTAGTATTATGTGTAAACAAACTGAAGCCGATTCGATTTCATTGCTTTTTGAACCACTTTATACACCACTGTTCAGTATAGAATGTGTTAGTGAAATTCTAGTAGTCTTGTCATGAAATTTTGTATTCTTTATTTTTGTTGAAACTACTGACAATTAAAGAAGCGCCGTTATTTAAAAGCATACAGTGTTTTAAAGCTCACGTCATTAAGCGAAAGTGCTCGGTCCATCATGGCCCACGCTTACGTAAAACTGGAATGGTAACAAATCGGCTATAGCGCAGAATCGAAAGCGGCGGCAAGGTCGGCGGGACCAGTTGGCCGGGTGTCGCCTCTGAGCATATGCTTAGCGTAAACGTTTCTTCTTTTTTTATGCAGGGCTAACCAGGTCTTAATACTCCGAAGTTAGGAATTCAAACTTAGGGTTTAATGGAAGAGTGAAAGGGACGGTATGGTACTGACGAATCTCCAACTTGAGAGTAGACCTCCAGCTTAGTGAGTTGCTTACAATTTACGATTGTTAGAGACTTCAAATTTGGCATGCAAGTAGGTGATTATAACAGTAAAAAAAATAATTTTAGGATTTTCGGAAAATCCCATGAGACAAAATCGGAATGCAAACCTCTATTCAGTTCAGTGGGAGCCTATACTTTACTGTATAGTCGACCAAGAAACTCCTTTACCACCCTAAAGTTCAATGTCAGTTGTATGACTTAAGACATCAAAGGCTATTTTCACTTACAAGTCAATTTGACAATCAGCCTTATTGTTTTCATTCTGATGTAGGAACTGTCACAAAAAATGGTAAATCACTTACTTGGTCGACTATACCGTAACTATTCCTTTAGAATCATACAGGTGCAGTAAATAGGGATTTCTAGAATTTCCCGTGGGATAGAGATCAGGAGTAGACCATAAACCTCCGTTGTAAGCGGACGAAGTCGCGAGACAAAGCTAGTATCGCATATTTTTTGACATAATCTCAGTAGCTAGGCTCGTGATAGAAATGTTACAGGATCATTGACATACGTCGAGAAATATCTATGGGCTTTACAAAAAAAGACAAGCCCAGAGCTTAACCTCTTTATTTAATATGGGTCACGAAATCCAATTTTAAATATGTTACTGTTTGCATGAAACTCAAACGACGTCTCAAAATTCACTCACAAACTTCGCCCGGGGCGCCATGGTGATACTGGGTTTACCAATATCAGTAAAACCATAACTTGAATTAAAACATCAAACGGCTGGTGGCTCTTTGATTTTCGGAGTAATCACGTATCGTTTTACCGGTAACTTTGCTCGATATATCAGGGATATATATCTCGTATCGAATCACATTATCATCCCAGACCAACAGCCCTCTCAGAATGAGAGGGCTTCGGACGTAGTTCCAACGCAGATACAGTGCGGCTTAGAAACTTCACACACCGTCTAATTTTTTTGCAGGTGTGTACAGATACGTGGTAAATTTCAAATGTGATTCCGCAAATAAATTAAATAAAAAAAAACATAAGAGGCGCGAGCCCGGGCTCGAACCTTGTTTGTTTGAGAGGCCATGGGTCAAACCACCAGGCTACCAGGACTTAGAAGTGGACCAATAAGTCGATCTGATTCTATCATACCTACTTTTTAAGTGACAACTCTGCTTATCAATTTAATATCGTGCAGAAGAAGCATTATGGTCTCTTATAATGTTAATACAGCAAAACAAAATCGCCTCACAGAGAAATATCAATACTAGAAACCTCACGAAACATTTTACAATACTCAGTGATTTAACGAGATAAGATATTGCGATCGCTGAACTTTTCAACTACACTCCTTTCCAGACGGCATTAGATAAATCGACACGAGCATGCTAGTAGTCATCCGCCAGTAGCCGAGCTCCACAGAGGCTCGTGAGGCAAGCGCATGAGGTATGATTTTGTATGTTATAAATGCGAAAGTGTAGGCCGGCAACAGATCAGTGATTCTCCTTGAGTTGTTGATATTCATGGGCGGTGGTGATCATTTCACTTAATTTCACGCTTGGTTTCATCTCTCTCATAATAATAAAAAAAAATAAGTTTGGTAGTGTTTAGTACTTTTTCATGCTAAAATGGCTGAACGGATTTACCTGAAATTTGGTGCAGATAGCTGGATTTGTGGTATAACATAAGCTACTTTTTATCCCAATGTAGCCATGGAATGAAAGTATGTAAAATCAAGAAATCGCAACCAATAAACCTATGCATTTAATTGGTGCGAGTTTAAAAAGTTGGACACCTTAACGCATTCACTGCGGGGAACGCATATATGCGTTTTCGTGACTTTAGCCTAGTGCCGCTGTCATATAGCAGTCACTTTAATACATACGTGCGTTTGTGGGACTTGAAGAAGTCTCAAGTTTGATAGCCGGCAGCGAATGCGTTAATTCCGATTGTTAAAATCTAAGAAAGTTTTCCCTTGTGTCACATCGAAACTTTTTCCAGTCAATCGTTTTGTATGGTTAATTATCATTTAACGTGGTCCAAATGATCTCCAGCCTAATACAAAAGTAGCATCTATCGTTATCAGGAATAAAATACTGAAACATGGTCTGATAGCGTGCCAGCAAAGTTCGCAGATCAAATAAATCTTGCAGGGGTGCATATTATATTATTTACAAAAATCTGTCGGTACGTGGGAAGTGCGAGTGAAGTTCATTTCAGTTGCATTGTAAAGTATCATTGAATGATTTAATATTCCGTTAATTATCCCTCTTATTAATATAGTAATCGCCGTGGTGGTCTAGTGGTTGGACCTATGGCCTTTCAAGCGGTCGTGGGTCCTTTGAGTTTTCAGAATTTATTTGCGAAATTACATTTTAAATTTATTATGAGCTTTACAGTGAAGGAAAACATCGTGAGGAAACGTGTATGTATGTATACACCTGTGATGAAATTCAATGATGTGTGTGTGAAGTTCCCAAACTCCACGGGGCCCACGTGGGAACTACAGCCCAAGCCCTCTCATTCTGAAAGTAGGTCTGTGCCCTGCAGTGGGACGTATATAGACTGGGGTCATGAAGGGCTTTGTTAAACAGTAGACGCTTTCCGGCTGATGATGACGATGACGATGATCAATATCTTGATTTGTCAGTACCTATCTCAAATTAACGCATCGGAACCAAACATCAAGGTAACATTAAAACTTGCTTTGTTATAACTCATAGGTACTCCGGACTGTTTAAACCAGTAATAAAAGGCACATAACGAGCCAAAGGCAATAAAATTTTAATTTGTAAGACTACTGCGAAACGATTTTCATCTACTTTAATTAGGAGTTAGGTAGTAATTTTCATACACTGATGTTGATGTAGCTTATTTAGATTCGGTAAATACACTAAACGATAAAATCTTAACAACTTTTAAAACAACAAACACACACAACACACAAACAAACAGCTTTTCTTTTTGACATTTATTTAGGGTAAATTCCGATTATTTTAGGATCCATTTAGTGTATTATTGTTTGTTTGGTGCTGTTTGACAGTTTTTTCTACGCACTACCCAGAAAAAGCAGAAGAAACCCAGAAGAAGAAGTTTTCTTGGTTTTTTCTGAGTATCCATGTTTCAGTTTGTAGGTATTTAGTATAAAAAATATTAAGATTTCACGGGATGACCGTAAAAGTAAAAAATTTGGAGTTAAAAAATAAAAATTCAAAAAGAGTCCAAAACAATCTAGATAAGATTGCTTAAGAGCGACATCTCTTGTCCGGGTGAGCAGATAGTTCCGAAGGAGTGTTGACTTGTCTCGTTGAGAACATGAAACATGGATGTCGCTAGTGTCTCTGCGTAAAGGGACTAGAGAAAAACAAACTGAAAAATGTTGATATATAGGGAAAATTTGTGTCTTAACTCCTGACCAGTGGTGGTGTAGGGGTATACGGAATGCTGTGGACCTGGGTTCGATTCCCAGCGCTGGTCTCTTTTTCTGGTTTTTTTCTGTGTATCCATGTCAGTTTGTATTTAGTATAAAAAAATATTTTATGAACATATTTACTCAAATTACATATCGATACCTCGTCTACATTTCAAATACAGTATAGAAACCCGAAGCACGCCAATAAAGCAGTAGTTGATGGAAGCTAGTTCACTCCGTCGCATTAACCGCCTCGCTCGTCCCTCTAATGAGGGCTCGAGCCACACGGGCACAATTCGCAGCTATTCCCACTCCCGACCGTTGTCATTGACCTCGATTTTTATCGCGCAATTAATGTAGTGACATTTCTTGAAAATAATTGTCTGCGGCCGCGAATAAGGTGTTGGTGCGTTTTGTATTATTTTAGTTAGGCAGTAAGGGTATTTTAATGGTTCATTGCCCGCCTATTCCTACAAGTATTAAGAGAGCTTGGGCTGTAGTTCCCACGCGGGCTCAGTGCGGATTGAGAACTTCACACACACTATTTAATCGATTTATATGTCAATGCACGTTTTCTAGTGATGGTCGATTGTTTATGTATGTATGTAAAACTCTTTATTGTACACAAAAACATGAAATCAACAGTTAACAAGAGAAACAGATGTACAAAGGCGAAGTTATTACTTAAGCTTTTATGTATGTTTTTTTTTGTAATTAATTACTAACACAATTTAAGATTTTTATTGTTTACTAAACACCTTTGTATGGACTACGTATGTCAGAAATAAAATTAATTATTATATTATATTGTACAGGCTTCCTCATGATGTTTTCCTTCACCGCAAAGATCGTGGTTAATTCTAAATGTATTGCGGCACTTAGATTTCGAAAAACTCAAGGTTCGAACGCGATCCCCTGGTCCCTGGATCCCTTGGTCTACTGGTTGAGTGAGTATCATGACGCTAAAAAAACCGTATTCTTGGAAAGACAAATAAATTATTTTCATTAGTTCATTTTTAATGGTAGGGCAACAAGATCGCTACATTGACGTTCGCCCATGCAAGCCATTCGAGCGAACTATTCACACGGCAGTTATTTCATTTCACTGAAGTCTGACTTAATAATGGAAAGCATGACTGCGGAGACGAAGTCGCGGCCAATTGTTAGTGGAAATTATGGCGAATTAGTACATTAATTATATGAAGACAATTAACGCCAACCGGTACCTCATTATCATAGACTATAGTGCCTTAAGAGAACTTAATGGAGATGATATATTACTGTAGCATTGGCAATGTAATTTCCTTGACACTAAGTACATCACAACTAACATACAACGGAAAGAAAAATCCTGATTAAGATGCTGTTAACTCTAGACAGATAGGTACTCTTAATAAAGTTAATTTAATAGGTACCATCGAACCACTTGATTCCTGACCTTCCATAGAACGTTTTCGCAATAAGTTTTATGATGATTCCCCTTGTCAAAAATTACGATATCACTATGAGTTTTTTCTGTTTAAAGATTCCACAGTGTGGCGCTACTCAGTAAATTCGATCAGTACAGTCAAGGGCAAAGATATGTATACATTTTAGTACCTTGTCTATTTTCGTCATATTTGAACTGCTATATATGAACTGTCACAGTGGCTAAAGTAACAAGGTACTAAAGTGTATACATATTTTTGCCCTTGACTGTACTATACATTCTGAGTAGGTAAATGCGAAGAATTGATAAAAACAATTTAATCGACCATGGTAACAACATCAACACAGTTGATGATAGTAATTCTATAAGGAGAGTGGCCAAATTATAAATAGCGCTGTCTTAAAATAAGTCGCGCTCGAAAAGGAGTATTATTTCGTCGTAGGTAATTCTAAAAATATAGTTCACGTTCGCGTTAATAAATTTTGTATGTGACAGCGAGGTAAAGTTGACGAGGCGACTGGCGGCAATCTCCTGACGACATTAGAAAATATTGAACAACTCCTTATGTAATATAATAACTTTTGTAAATTGGAGTAAGTGTAGAGAATAAAAGGTCAGACATTCCATTCTATCTGATGCCAAGAAATATAGCACTAGCTTAACATCTGAAAGTAGATGATGGTATTCGTTAAAATGTACTATCATCATCATCGAGGGCACTAACATTCGTTTCGACAGTCAAATGCACTTTTGTCTTCCGGTAAAATAAACAATTCTGTTATAATATTATCATGACATGAATTAGCAGGTACTCAAATACCCACAACCGTCAACCTTTTGACAGGCGACTAAACAATCCTATCCTAACATAATTATGCCTCTCAAACAACGAACTCCTTTTTCGTGGTATAAATATTGTATTAGCAAATTTTTGTTCGACGCATCCGGTAAAAACGGCGTTATTACAGCTCTACTCATGGGTAGAGGGTTCCCTGCATACCTTTACTAAACTGCTACTGGCGAAACTGAACTGAACATTGGAACTAGAGGACATTGTAAATCCAAAGCAGGCTCGTTTGTTAGTTTGAGCACTTTTGTACACTGCCGCAAATGCCGCTGAAACAAAGGGCAGGAAGAAAATTATAGAACACTCGTTTGGTTTGTGGTAGAAAGAACTAAATCCTCGTTGCATGCTAGTTTAGTCGCAGAATTAACCTAGTAGGTACGTTCTATACAATTTTTTCCATGAAATACGACTTCTGCGAGTAAATATGTTGGAATGATTTCCAGAATTACAGACTGGGAATTATTGGCTCGATCTGGGCCACTGGGTCTTTTACAAAAAGCCAGAACTTGCTCGTTATTATTCTCTAACGCGCGGGTGCTCTCGGTCTTATTTGCCATCTCTTTCTAGCGTCATTCCTTACCGTTTGACAGAAAGAAATGGTGAAAGCAATTGTGATCAAAGTGCGTTAGACAATGAGACCTCAGATATCTCCTTCTTTCGCAATCACCATTTCTTTCTGTCAAACGGTATGACAGAAAGAGATAGTGAAAGCGAAGGCAAGGGTCCGCGCGTTAGACAATACGGCCTCAGGTGCCTTATTGACACGGCCTCAGTAGACTGGTTCGAAAGAAGGTGTGCTACGGATGATGATCTTTCAATGATTCATTTACTACGAGGCACGGGACCCTTCAAAACGTAGCTTTTGAAAGTAAAGGCCCCGCCGGTGTCCGACCGAGCCCTCGATCATTATTAACCGGCCGCTTAGCTAATTCATCAAAAGCAAATTACAGGGCTTACTGCCGAAACACTCCGCGGAACCGCCATAGCGTAAATGGTCGATGCTGGTGCATGACATGGGCTTTTTGGCGTTGAAGAAATTTTGAAGAGAGCTATATTATTATTTTATCGTTCCATAGCATCCTATTCATGTCTTGAGGTGAAATTGGTAACTACGTGGACGCAGCCGGCTGAAAAGAAATGTTTATTAAAAAAAACACCAATGTGATTTAGTTTTCGTACTGTCAACTCAATGATATTAGCCATTCATTGAATTGCATATTCGTCGCGTACCATGTGGCTACCGTTTCTTTCTGACTTTTGAGCCTTTTTATTGAATCTGTCAGCCTTTTCTTTTGTTATTATTTAATTGTCTCTTGAACATACAACTTGTTATAAGCTCTCTTAAAAACACAAGTCATTAATCTTACATTTCCTATTTCTTACTCTAATAAAGCTATTTCTCCGTGTCGTTGCTCCCACGCGGCACCACCAATACAATTATACTCGCAAGAACTGTCATCCGTCCGTTTTTCTCAGGATTTGTCCTTTGAAAAGCGTTTGATTGTGTCCAGCGGGGAATTGTAGGAAACCCGAGTTTTTCCTTCACAATTACAGTTTCTGGCCCACTTGCAGATTATTTAGTATAACAATGACATTTCTAATAGCTAGATAGCTGACCTGATAATTGTCTGTACGCTTAGTATAAGTTTTACTTCACCAAAATACTTCTCGATCGCGTTTATGTAAAAAAATCTATTACTAGGGAAACATGGACAGCGCCTCCGCGGCCGCGCGTCTATGTTTCCATAGAATTGAAATTTTTACGTAAACGCGATCGAGAAGTATTTTGGTGAAGTAAAACTTATACTAAGCGTACAGAACACATCTAACCTTTGTAAAATGAAAGAACTTCTTTTATAACGTATAGTCGACCAAGAGAATCGCTTATCACCCTAAGGCTGCGGCTCCACTGAGGCGGAGACGAGCGGAGCTGAGAGGAGACGTGTGGGGATCGACCAATCATATTACATGAACGGAGACGAGATGTGGATTTCATGTAATATGATTGGTCGATCCCCACACGTCTCCTCTCAGCTCCGCTCGTCTCCGCCTCAGTGGAGCCGCAGCCTAAGGTTCTATATGTCAGTTGTGTAGCTTAAAACATCAAAGGGTACTTTAATTTACTCTCATCGTTTTTATTCTGATGCAGGAACTGTCATGAATAAATTTAAAAATTTTAAAACCCCCAACGCAATTCAATCTAAGATCCCTTCCACAGCATACAAAACAGCTGATAACTTTGAAACGGCTGGACCAATTTTGATGAAATATGTCTAAGAACCATCGCCAAGAAACCTGCTTTCAAATATAAAAAACTGCATCCAAATCAGTTAACTCATTTAAGAGTTATGATGCCACAGACAGACAGACGCAGACAGACAGAGACACACACACACACACACACACACACACACACACACACACACACATAGCGGTCAAACTGATAACACCCCTCATTTATATAGGTGAAAAAATAAATTATAAATTATTAAGTAAATGACCTGTTGTATGTAGTAGTACTTACTTAACTTACTGCCAGGGCGGAATGACCCAAAGTGGGTCTTGGCCTCCAACACCAGATTACGCCACGCTTTGCGATCTTGAGCCAGCACTTGCCAGTCTTCGACCCCGAGATCCAAAAGTATGTAGTAGTAACGTGTCCTTATAAACAAATTGACGTTCCAAATTAGAAAAATGACTTGTGCTCCATATCAATTCTGTGCATTACTTTCATACAACAGGCCATTTACTTAAGTTTTTCACCTATACTTGCTTTCTCACGGACAATATCGATATACTTCGGGTTATTTCTTCTTTTTAGATATTTCCCATTCAAATAATATAAATATAACCATAAGGACAGCCAACATTCCACTTGTAGAGCGAATCCTGTAAAAAAAATACGGCGGCGCCTCTTTGCTTTTATAGCTGGTCCATTCAAAAACTTTTTCTTTCCAATCTTCGCTGTAGAACACCAATAATCACAATGAATTCCAACCGAACGAACACCCTCTCCCCCGATGTTAGAACACAAAATTGCATCCTGGCAACATTTCAATTTGTGATACAAAAAACGTACATCTACGTTTAACCATTAAGGTTCAAAATGCTTTGGTCTTTTTTTTATAGCACGACGAATTGCAGATTTACCTGCTTCGTGGATATGATGCCAGTTATAGTCAGCGGTTGTCTTGCGATGTAACTATTTCTGTTAGTGCAAGTGATTAATAGTGTTATCTCTAATGCCTTGTTAGGTCTTACAGTGTGGGCCCATTTAGTGGCACTGAAAACGTTGTGATTGTGGGTCACCGGATGTTTATCTTATCAGTGAAGTAATGGACTAAAGATTGTGCCGCTAACACGAGCGTGGCAGATCTCATATGTGCGGAACAGTCAGTCATATGGAGTTTACCTATTTATAACTTTGTTGCTCTGCAATTCCATACACGTGCGCTACATATTTTATAGGCGGATGTGTTTAGTTTTTTTTTTTCTAATCACAGAGTGGTTACCGCAGCACCAGTTCGCAGGATGTGGTGAAGCTTTGTTTCTGATACTCTTGATGTTTTTCCCAATATCAAATTACTAGATATAACTCGGTTCTCAGCGTCCAATGTTTCCTGTTAGCATGTTGATCGAACTCTTTTTAGAACTAATAGATTACTCTTTATTTTTCTACGGCTACCAGCCAGGTCGTTGAACTCTACTTATCCTTGACGTTGACTCGGTGGCTACATTAAGATATTATGCTCAGGATAATAATAAACCGAAGTTGATTTCTGATGTAGGTACTCAATTCGTTTTAAAAACATACCTTATCTTTAGCGGACTTTGGTAATTGGCATTAATGTTAAAAGCCTTCCTTTATTTATTGAGTTTCTGTAAATTTAACCCTGAATTTTAAAGTATTCTGATTTTAATTAAATTTGAAAGACTTCGTTTGATTACGTCGAATATGATTTCACTTAAACGCACCGTGACTTTATCCGGTTCTAGAAATGTCTTAACATTTAATAATAAACGGAAACAATGTTTGATAATAGAGGTGTTGCATATTGAGCTACAAATCGTTAGCTGATAAGGTGTGATATGGCATGATAAGGAGTGATAAGAGGTGACAATGGGCTGGAGGAGTAAACGATGGCTCTATCCCGAGAGCGACGACCTCAACGACCTTGGTCAGCTGTTCAGTCAACTATGGTAAGCGGAAAATGCCTCAACCGTTTTTGGAAAACTTTTATCACCTTAATTTAGTAATAATGTTGATGTACCAGTTTGTATTTATATGAAAAATAACGATAGAAGTTCGAATGCTTAATCTATGTGGATAAATAGTATATCTACTTATTTATTTTTATAAGCTTTAAAAGAAATCGGCAACGCACCCGTAATTCCACTTAGATATTTTATGGGTGTCCATGAACGGCGGTGATTGCTTTCCATCAAGTAACCCCCTGGTTGTTTTATCCCTATCATATTTAAACAAAATAAAAGAAATGACAAGAAGCGTCGAGATTTAGATAATTTGAAATACCTATACTTACGAATAAGAGCGTGAAACTTTTAAATGTTTGCAATATTTCTGTGCAAAAGTATATTATCATTTTTTTTTCCTTTGGTGTGTAATTAATTAAATAGTTCTGACTGAGTGGTCTTCAATTCTTAACTGTATAAGAGATTTCAGGAACTCTATTACGTACCTACTTTCTACCTACTTGTCGTATGATGGCATACGTCGACAAATGGTCATTTGCTTTTAGCAATAAATTTTAAGCCTTGGAGTCCTTTTTAGATTAGCACTGACAGAAAAGGCTTGCGAAGAACTGTTCATATCAATAAACCTAGTCTTAAAAATGCTTTTTAAAAAGGCTAAAGCTTTTTTAAAATTTCTGTTCCATTTTAAAAGTTTTTTATCAACTTGCAATGAATGTAAGTATGTATGTACGGGTCAAAATTGGAAGTTGAATTTGACACATTTCCAGTGATTGGATTTACTTGAAATTTGGTATACTTATGTAGGTTGGATGACAATGCAAGTACAGTCAACAAAAAGTACAGTCAGTGAAAAAGCTTCCATTGAAAATGAAATTCTTAACAAGAACTTATTTAGGTTAAGTGGTTTTTAAGACTGAAATTTTAAATACGGGTTTGTATCCAAAAAAAAAATGTTAAATTCGGCTTTATCGAGGCGAATTGCACAAAATCGACAACCAAGAGCTTTTTTTGTCAAATTGGTATTTCTCTTTTATTATTTATTCTTAGTAAGGTTTGAGGAAATGCGTTCTAATTCTTTGTCTCTGGGCCAGCTATACTCAACCTGCGGCCCGCTTCTAAGAATGTCCATTCTTAGTGGCCTGGGCTAAATTAAAATACAACAATCTTGACAAGCAATACGGCCCGCTGCACCATAGATACAACACATTTGTGGCCCATACAAAAAAAGGTTGAGCATGTCTGCTTTAACCGTTCCCTTCTAACAAGTATATGGGCCGAGTATACTTTTAACAATTCGTTAACAAAGCAGGTACAAAACGTGTCCTTTTGTAAAATCCAATCTCCCGGAAGCACGAAGACAGCTAAGCAAGATCTCATGACATAAATTCCGTACGCCAGAGAGTGAATCGTAAATTGAGGAATTCACAATTTCCAAACAAATGTCTATTTCATGTACAGCTGACTATAGGGTCTAGCCAGCGCACCGCTAGTTTGACCACTTACCACTAAACTGTTAAACAGTTTTCCTCTCCTTCCTAGACGGTTAAATGTTGACGCCAATCACTTCTGAACTATTCTGAGGACATTACTTTCTTATTTAGCCAATATGACACAGACCTATGGAGCGACAAATCGCTCTAGCTGTTTGGTCTACTTCTTCGTTAACCATAAGCTCCATTAAGTAAACGCACTCTGAAAATGTCCATCAAAACGTAATACTACACTATAAATCCCCGCTTTTCGAAATGTCCGACAATCAATTCTTAAACATTTTATTTTATTTCTCACACCACACACATAAAAATAGCAATATTGCAATTTATTGCTGCGATACTGAATTAAACTTAAATCCGCATGACGGTTGCGAAACAAATAGAGTTCGGTTCAATTAATTTGCCAGTTCTTTGGCAATGTGTTGTATATTTTACTTGCTTCATCGATTAAAATTATGTATTATGAAGATTCTAGCGCGTTCGGCAGTGCTTTGTTGTTTTGTTATCTTTATCTCAGCATTTTTTCTTCTGTAATTGTAGTTGTCAACGTAAAATACATAGTCCGGGGATTTATTTTGGCGCTCTTAAGATAAGTGTTAGGTTATCAACACAGTAGGTTTAAACTAGTTTAAAGTATTTTGTCTCTGTCAAATTAGTAATTAAACTTCTTGTCTTAACTTAGAATATAAGGTCAAGGCTTTGATGTTATGTAATGCTTGCAAACTTTTTTTTTTGTTGACAATTACAGTGAAAATACAAATCAAAGAGAGTTCTCTTACCAATAGTGACGTTTAAAAATAGTGAAATAATACGGATTATTATGTTTCGGGCTAATCCGTTAAAAAAATGTCACCTTTGTACAATGTCTCAAAAATATTACATGCCCACGATTTTAGATCGGCATAATACCTTTAAACTACATATATTTGTGAGTTAATTAAGATATGCATATGCGGTTCGTTTGGCACTTACCTTTAAGCGAACCATATAATGTACAAAATAACTGAACAAAAACATCCAATTACAAAGCGAAACGTTTTATTTTTAGCTAAAACCAATGGCTTCAAGACGTTGAACCGTCGCCGATTTAAATTATTGTACGGTTATTACGTAATACAATACGCTATTACATCGAATTGTTGGCAATGAACTTTACTGAAAAATGGATCGTCAATATTGGTGGGACGGTTAATTTCGGTGCAAGTTTATTTCATGACTGCTTTTAACGGAGAGTTCCAAGTTTGCGTTTTATAAAGTCGTTTATGTTAACGCTTGGCAACAGACAAAAACATAGCTATGTAATTTTTCAGTAGTATACTACATTATTACCCATACCACAAGCTTTGCTTAGCTTACTTTGGGACTAGGTCAATTGGTGTGAAATGTCCCGTGATATTTTTTTTTTTTTTTTTATTACAACAAATGAACTGAAACGATTGCTTTGCTCACCTGCGAACAATTTGAAATAGTTATTTGTGCAACAAGAGAGCAAAGTTGTTTTTTTTACTGCGAGTGTTGATTTTGAATCGCGAGTAAGCGAAGGATTCTATAGTTGAATGACGAGCGTGAGCGAGTGATTCTATGTTAGAATCCTGAGTGCGCGAGAGATTGAAATACACGAGATGCAAAAAAACTTTGATCTCGTGTGACACATACAACTTTTCACCTCAGCAGCGAGAACATAATAATTATTAAAGGTATATGCACGTCGTCTTTTTGTCTTTCTTGTGGCTTTCACATTGAGTAAATACCTACTCCATATTGTAGATAACAATACACTCTCCGAAAAAGTGTTTGCACCCTTTGCTAGTCTATTTTGCTATTTTTCGCGAGACTTTTCAACCAAATAACTTAACTCTGCATTTCGTATTAGGTACTGCCTTAATTCGTCTGGTGTTTAATTGTTGACTTCGTCACTGGACTCACTCATATCATATTTAAATATTTATTAAGTAATTCCTTATTATTTATTCTTAAAACTTCCAAAATGCCTTTGATCGTGTATCAAACTCTTAGATATCGAACTCTGTAGCTAGCGAAACAGAAGAAAATAATTAAAATTTGTATCCCGCCATTTTTTAAAGATGCGTTCCGATGCTGCACCCGCTGTGTATTTATCACGATGTTCAAGATTGTTAAATAATTATTAATCTATACCTATAAAACAGTACCGTGACTGACTGACTGACTGACAGACAACGCACAGCCTAAACTACTGGAGCTAGAGACTTGAAATTTGGCACACATGTACCTTGAGTATTGTAGAGGTGCACTAAGGAAGGATTTTTCGAAATTTCCACGGGATAGGGAAATATCTAAGCTTTCTTTGTTTATTCGTTTATAGCGGAATCTCTGAAACGATTGAGCCGATTTTAAAAATTCTTTCAGAATCAGGAAGCTACACTATCCTTGATTGACATCAGTTACTTTTTATCCGGGAAAATGCAAAATTCCCACGGGATAGAAATAAATTATTTCAATTTCGGGGTTGATTTTAATTTTTTTTACATATTATGTGATATGACTATCCCCAATTGACTAAGGCTACTTTTTATTCGGGAAAATACAAAATTCCCACGGGATAGAAAAATTTGAAATCAACTTTGGGGCTGATTTTAAAAATTCTTTCACCAATAGTAAACTACAGTATCCTTGATAGACACAGGGTACTTTTTCCGAAAAAATGCATAAGTCCCACGGGATAGAAATAAGTAAATTTAACTTTGGCACTGATATTAAAACTTCTTTCATATGATATGATTTGACTATCCCCGATTGACATAGGCTACATTTTCTTCGGGAAAATACAAAATTCCCACGGGATAGAAAAAATTGAATTCAACTTTGGGGCTGATTTAAAAAATTCTTTCACCAATAGTAAGCTACAGTATCCCTGTTTGACACAGGGTACTTTTTTCCGGGAAAATGCAAAATTCCCACGGGATAGAAATAAGTAAATTCAACTTCGGCACTGATGTTAAAAATCCTTACATATGATATGGTATGTCTATCCCCAATTGGCACAGGCTACTCTTTCTTTGTAGTAATGCACAATTCCCACGGGATAGAAAAACTGAATTCAACTTCGGGGCTGATTTTAAAATTTCTTTCACCAGTAGTAAGCTACAGTATCCCTGATTGACTTAAGGTACTTTTTCCGGGAAAATGCAAAATTCCCGCGGGACAGAAATAAGTAAATTTAACTTAGGCGCTGATTTTTAAAAATATTTTACAATTTGAAGGCTACATTATCCCTGATTGACATACTACATTTTCTCCGGAAAAATACAAAATTCCCACGGTATAGAAATAAGTGAATTGAACGTGGGGGCTGATTTTTAAAATTATTTCACTAATGAAAAGTTACACTGTCTCTGATTTTCAAAATAGGTCAAAACAGTTATTTCTATCCCGCGGTATGCAGTACTTTGCACTTTCCTGGGATAAAATGTTGTTGTTTCAATCAGGCCTCCTCCCAGAACGAGAAAACTTGGGCCGTAGTTCCCACTTGGGCCCAGTATGATTTGTACAGTGCGGTTGTGTACCATTGAATTTCTTTTCAGGTGTGTGCGGCTTTTCTCGCGACGTTTTCCTTAAGGCCGGGGCCGCACTGGTAAGGCGACCGGCGACGCGACGCGACGGCGACTAAATCAAACATAGTTCGAGTTAGGTGAGCAGCCGAAGCGGCCGCAGCGGCGACGGCGACTAAATCAACTATGTTTGATTTAGTCGTCGTCGCGTCGCGTCGCCGGTCGCCTTACCAGTGCGGCCCCGGCCTCACTGTAAAGCTCATGGTAAACTTCAAACGTAATTTAGCACACGAATTCGGAATAACTCAGAGGACAATCCCGGGCTCAAACCCTCTCCCTCTCTGCTTAAGAGACCATAGGTCAAACCACTAGGCCACCGCGGCTTACCGGCTTTAGAATTCACTTATTCAAATTCCGCGGGAATTTTGCATTTTCCTGGCATTATCCTATGTGTTAATCCACGTAATAAACTACCTGAATGCCAAATTTCATGCAAACAACTTACGTTATTGTCTTCGCGTACGAAGTTGCGGGCAAAAGCTAGTAATTATATATAGATACATGTTAAACTTTGTATTTTTTCTACAACATTTATACTATTTTGTTTATGTAACAATATAATCCAATTATAAAAAAAGTACAATAATTAAATTTAAAACCTTAACAGACGAATTACAATTTTAAGGTTAAGTACTTTTATGAGTATCCGAACGTTCAATCGTTCGTTTATTTTTCAGGCTTACTTTACTAGGTATAGAATTTGTAATCGAACTTAGAATCGATTTGATCTTATCTCTCGCTCTTTTCGTATCGAAATGAAAGTGAAAGATCAAACTGAAGTTCAAATCTTTCGAATACAGTGAGTAGACACATCATTGTCCTCGAAATTTAAAAAAAATAATTAAAAAGCTACTTTGTCTCACGCAGTGAGCAAAATCGGATTTTGCTCACTGTTTTTTAGTAGCAAAACCTGCCTGTTTGAGGTGCTGAGGTGAAAAATACTTTTTTTCTTCCACATACTTTTTTTCCTATTCAAACCATATTATACATACGTTTTTTTTGTCAAAAAAAGTTGGCAACCCTAGACATAGGCCTCCTTCATCATTACGGTTGGAAGCAGAATTTCTACTACTTGTATGTAATGTATCGCGTTAAAACTTTTAGCGCCATCATTTCCTGAATTCATTGATAAAAATAAAACGTTTAATTGCGCTTCTCTTAAATATAACTTATCATTAATTAAATTATGGGCGGCAATGAATTTGTTAATTTCAATTAATTGAAGTTAAAGAGGAATACTGCAGATCGTAATAAGGACGCTTCTGTGCCGAGTGCTAATCTGAGAGGTTCTCGACAATCCGTAATTCCGTATAGGTCGTTACTCTTGTTTGCAATGTTTTAATCAGTTAAATTCACTGTGAACGAATTAACGAGCGAGATTCTGGCTTCGTTGGCTGATGCTTTGTTTATAAAATTAAGCACGTGTTTATGAAACGGATAGTTCTCGGCTTGTAAGGGATTTTGATTATATATAAATTACATCAATATATGGATGTACGATACATTTTATAAGCTGTTATTTAATAGGTTCCCTGTCCCGAAGCAATGTGCAGCGTTGTTTGGCGTCTTAGCGTCTCCATAGTAATAATGACATTAAACGCTCATAAAGTCATGAGGCACATGTGCCTCATGAACGTACCTGTAAAGTCACCATATGCCTCATGCACGGTAATCAATAATTGTACCTACCTGGGGGATCGAATTAGGTGATCCTTCTAGTTCTAGTGGATACCGCGGCTTCTTGGGGCAGGGAACCTGTTAACTTGTGTATACTTGGTCAGGTCAAATCTTGTAAGTCGAATTTCACCCACGTCTACACCGTGAAATTTTAGTGGTTGTTTTCCCGAAACGAGGTGATTTAATTTCGATTGTACAATCGATTTATAATTACTATTTTGACTAGAGTCAAAAATCCAATTGTGAAAAACGAAAGTCGAAAATGACCGCAAACCAATAGTAACGCTTCGTTGGTACCTAACCTATCGTACGATAGTACGCTACTTGTACCAATGAAGCGTTACTATTGGTTTGCGGTCATTTTTGACTTTCGTTTTTCACAATTGGATTTTTGACTCTAGTCAAAATAGTAATTATAAATCGATTGTATAATCGAAATTAAATCACCTCGTTTCGGGAAAACAACCACTAAAATTTCACGGTGTATAATTCGTTTTTTTTTAACATTAGAAAGAAGATAAGCGATCTTGACGTGTCTTTTTATTGAAAAACACTTTTGAAAAATAAGGCGCAGCTAATATGTAATTGGAAACGAAATATGATCATTTACACTCTTTTGGTTTCATGTAATAGTTACTATTTTTTTTTTAAAAGCGTTTATCATTAAAAAGATTCGTCAAGATTGTTTACCTTAATTCTAATGCTAAAAAAACGAAGTGTAGTGATCGGATTGGTCTTGAATTTGTCAGTCAGCAAAAAGCTTGTATTATTATTATTTTTTACAAAAAAAAATAAACTAGGGATTATACAGAATTCTCTGTACCTAGGTGTCAGACAAATGACTACACACGACAAAGCCGGTAAAAGCATGCGCGTATTTATTTCAGTATTCATTGAAATGTATCTCCTGTTTGCCTATTTGCTGTCTGAAAATACGTACCATTTTTAGATTTAAAAATAAAACGTAGCAGCGACCGCCGAAGGGTTGTAGCTTTATATGTCGGTGAGGCTTGAACGTCTACAACCTCTCTTAGAAATTGGTTCGCTTTGCGTTCGTAGGTCGTCGCACTATTCTCAAGGGGGTTTAATAGCCTAATGTTTGTTTGATATAGCTTCAGTTTAATCGCCGCTCTTTTGTGATTTA
Organism: Archips crataeganus; assembly: GCA_947859365.1. NCBI lineage: Eukaryota > Metazoa > Arthropoda > Insecta > Lepidoptera > Tortricidae > Archips > Archips crataeganus. The sequence goes on from OX402064.1 coordinate 11,668,704, forward strand.
TTCTATGGTGTTTCTTGGATCTAATGGTTTGTTTTCTCTTTGCAGGCCACACAAAATGATGCTGGAGTCGAGCCGGTATGTGGATTTTGAAATATGTATACTCCATTTAATTTAGAATTCTATATTAAATGAAGTTTACTTTATAAGATTTGTTTTCTTTATCGTCGTGGATGCGGATGGCACGGGACCGATCTGTTTGGCGAGCCTTGGCGGAGGCCTATGTTCAGCAGTGGACGTCTTCCGGCTGAAATGATGATGATGATGATCGTCAATTATTTTGATGTGGAATGCTCTATTGCGGGTTTAAAAAGTTAAATTTTAGTCGCTCACTGTAACCAAACCTGTAATAGTTATAATTACACATATCAACGTTGTAACTTCTTGAGTTTTGACGCTGAAGTGGTGTTCAGGCGGTCCATTTTTGAAATCACTTCTGTGAAAGTACATACCAACCGAATGTGGCAAAAATTTGCGTTCAAATTGAAATACGAGTAGAGTAGTGCAGTTAAAACACGACCTGGAATGAATGACAATGTATATGACAAGATAATGCAAGCCCTCGTGTTTGTACTTATTGCCATATTATGGCAAGTACCTGGGCGACCGAGCTCTGCTCGGGCAGAAACTCGGTACCAAGCGTTTTCCCAGAGATAAGACCAAGCTAGATCAATTTTTCATCCCCGAAAACCCCCACATACCAAATTTCATCGAAATCGTTGGAGCCGTTTCCGAAATCCTGATTATATATTTGCGGGGGAGGGGGTTCGGGGGTTTCAAGGGGGGATGAAAATTTCATTGATTTTGCCGTAGGATGCACAGTATTCAGATATTTGACAAAAACACCGGAGGGGGTGGGGGGGTGAGCCACGTTAAACTATCGTCCGTAAACCGACTTTACAAACAACCGGTTTTTCTTGTTCTTTGCTCCCAATAGGGAACGTGCACATAGACGGTGCTGCCAACTGGTGTCATAAGGGTGCCATCAATTTGAATGCTTTACCTTGATAAGTTTGTTTTACTGTCCGCATCAGGGCCGGCCCGTCCATATAGGCGAACTAGGCGACGGCCTAGGGCGCCAGTATTAGGGGGGCGCCAATCAGAGACATCGAATTTCAAAAATAACAAAGGCCACCACTAAGCCGAAGCGCAGAGCGGGCGCCGTCGGAGCAGGCCCAACGCGTTGTATATCACTAAATCCTATATGCGATGACACACCGGCAGTGCGGCGCAGCGTATATTATTCAGTCAGTACAACGCACTGGGCCCGCTCCGTCGACGCCCCGCGCTGCGATCTGTGGTGGCCTTAAGTACAATTTTCTTAATGTTCAACTTGAATAATCCCTATTTTAACAAAAGTAACAAAACTCAATAGATGTCTTTTGCGAATTAAAACCTGCTCTAATTTTTATTTTAAAAATTACACAGACTGTTTGAAGGTAAATATACGGGGTGTCTCGTAAGTACTACGACAAACTTAAAGAGGAAATAGGTGGGCAGGTCATCTACCAAATATAAAAATTACAGTAAAGGCCACCACAAACCGGGAGCAAGGGGCGCCAGACGGAGCCTGCCCAGCGCGGTCAATAACACTAAATCATATACGCTGTGCCGCGCTGCCTGTGTGTCACCGTATACATGATTCAGTGTTATTGAGCGCGCTGGGCACGCTCCGTCGGCGCCACGCGCTCCCGGTTTGTGGTGGCCTTAAATGAGCTGAAACACTAGCCTTAAAGTCTCACAGTTTTAGAGAAATTTAGATTTCTCTGATTTTTTTGAAAAACTTATACCCGCCCTAAGATTATAAATTGTGATATTCTAAATTAATATTTTTATGCATTTATTTTTATTGAAAAACTGATAAAAATATATTAGTTTTTTAATAAAATTTAAAATTTGCCTTTTCAAAAACGATAAATATCTCTAAACAAAATTAATTTTAAATTTCAAACTTTTGCTACTAGTTTTTGTTTAAATAAAGAGTTGGACAAGTCGTTTTTAAAGACCACCACAAACCGGGATCGTGGGGGCGCCGACGGAGCGTGCCCAGCGCACTCTTTAACACTAAATCAAATACACAGTGACACATATACCGGCAGCGCGGCACACCGTATTTGATTCAGTGTTATTGACCGCGCTGGGCACGCTCCGTCGGCGCCCTACGCTCCAGGTTTGTTGTGGCCTTGAGTTTGCAGCCAGATCATAGTTTGAAAATTGCAGTGTAATAGTTTTAATTTTTTTCCATTTTGAATAACTGTCGTTAATCCGCGTGCTCTGGCTAAATTCAGGAGCTGTGCAAAATGAAATAAACAACTTAAAATCTCCATTTCACATGTTTTATTCGAAAAAAAAAATATTAATTAGTCTTCAAATATTAATTTTTAAATGATATCTAGGTAGCAAACTTAACAAAGCCTCGTTCAACTCTTTATTTTAAAAAATACTGGCTACGTCTTCGTAGTCGTCTTCAAAACACCGCCAAATTGAAATTCGAAATTTAAAAATAATTTTGCTCATCATTTTGTTTTGATAAAATTGGGTTCAAATGTCAACGAGTTTTAATTTTTTTTTATCAAATTCGCAAAATTAAGATTTTTAATTTATTTTTGTATGTAGTGCTGAAATTAACCAGAGTGTATTCTGATCCAGTTCACACCTCAACCTAGACAGGGTACTGACTAAACGCGGTTTACGGAGTACTTAATGCTTTGTGCTGATTTTTTCTCGTAAATGTTTTTTGTTACGATATTTATCATTTTTGAATTTTCATTGAATGGATCTGTTTCCTTTAAGCTAGTGAGGTGAACACTGGTCATGTGTTTTTTTTTCACTGTGATAGATAGCTCAAATCTTGACCAAAGTTCAGAAGACGGGGCAAAATTTAAATTTAAATAAAAAATACCAAAAACTTCAACAGTTTTTTTAATGTTTTTTTTTTAATCTGATAACACAACTATTCTACATTATTTTACAATTAAAATTAATGTACAAAATATTTAATTTCAAATACCACAACTCAAAATCTTATTGCAGATATATTTTTCTCAAAAATTCCAAAAAAACCGGCCAAGTGCGAGTCGGATTCGCGCACCGAGGTCTCCGTACAAATTTCTGAGTATGTCAAAATATCCGCCGTAAACAGCCGTAAGTATAATAATCCAGTGTTAGCAGAACCCTGCTTCTAAGTAAAATGTACGCAGTGTGAGATCATTTTATATTGGTTATTTGAATATAAGAAGATAACTATCTTTTTATTATTTGTTGTTGTACCGGCCACAGTACTTTAACCGGAGAAAATTTCAAGTGTCTAGTTAACGCCATTATAAAAACGCAAAAAAAAACACGTTTCTTGTACGACGACCCCCTTTAATTTTTAGCCCCTTAAGTTTGGCACAACTAAATACAGGAGGAATAGTTTTTTGAGGCGAGCTTGTCGTAGTGTGAACGGTGTTGCGGAAGAGCTGGATATCGATATATTCAACTGTAATCTTTCTACGGTGAGGCGGCGGTTGGTGGGAGGGTGGTTTGATTGAGCGTGCTTAGGTACTGGGTAGAGACTGCTTTTTACTAATAAGTTTTATTTTTGTATAGAGATGAGTTCTGATATCTTTTTGTATCAAAATTTGTGTGGCACAACTTTGTGATTGTTCGCGTACTTTCTTTTTTTTCATGATTCTATTTGTGAGATCCTATAATTGGCTCCTATTTTATTACATGTTTAACCTACTCTGTAATTTGTAGCTGTTGGTTCTCCAAAAATAAATAAATAAATAAATAAATAAATAAATAAACTTTATTTTATTTTTTGTATTTGTTGTTATAGCGGCAACAGAAGTACATCGTCTGTGAAAATTTCAACTATCTAGCTATCGCGGTTCATGTGATTCAGTCTGGTGACAGACAGACAGACGGACGGACAGACGGGCAGTGAATTCTTAGTAATATGGTCCCGTTTTTACCCTTTAGGTTAGGAACCCTAAAAATCGAAATTTCTCGATAACGGTGAGACTTTTACTTAGGTCATGTCTTTATATTTGGTAGATGATCTGCCCACCTATCTCCCATTTAAGTTTGTCGTACTACTTACGGGACACCCTGTAGAATATATTATTGTATTGTTTTGTTTTCTGTCGTCACGAATTCTCTTTTAAAAGGGCGCCGTTTCAGTTTTTGCCTAGGGCGCCAGGAATGCTCGGGCCGGCCCTGGTCCGCATAGTGTCTCTTTTGTCGCATTAGTGCTGCCGCCTATAGTTACTGCACGTTCCCTATAATACTTTTTCTCACAAAAATAGTACATTGTTGTAGAGGCTGGAAAGTAAGCAATAGATGGACGAGTTTGTTTGAGGGCCGACGCGTAGCGGAGGCCCTCGAAAGTACGAGTCCATCTATTGCACTTTTGGCCGAGACTAAACATTGTGCTTTTCACGACTAATGCGAGGAAATCATTATCATCATCATCATCATAATCATCCATCCATCCATCCCGTCCATCCCGTCCATCCCGTCCATCCTGTCCATCCCGTCCATCCCGTCCATCCGACCATCCCCGTCTATCCCGTCCATCCATCCATCCCGTCCATCCCGTCCATCCCGTCCATCCGTCCCGCCCATCCCGTCCATCCCGTCCATCCCGTCCATCCTGTCCATCAAGTCCATCTGCCCATCCGTCCATTCTGTCCATCCCGTCCATCCCGTCCATCCCGTGTATTCCGTCCATCCATCCCGTCCATCCGTCCATTCCGTCCATCCCGTCCATCCCGTCCATTCCGGCCATCCCGTCCATTCCGTCCATCCGTCCCGTCCATCCCGTCCATCCTGTCCATCCCGTCCAACCCGTCCATCCCGTCCATCCCGTCCAACCCGTCTATCCCGTCCAACCCGTCCATCCCGTCCATTCCGTCCATCCGTCCATCCGTCCATTCCGTCCATCCCGTCCATCCCGTCCATCCCGTCCATCCGTCCATCCGACCATCCTGACCATCCCGTCCATCTGTCCATCCGTCCATTCTGTCCATCCCGTCCATCCCGTCCATCCCGTCCATCCCGTCCATCCCGTCCATCCGTCCATCCAGTCCGTCTGTCCGTCCGTCCGTCCGTCCGTCCGTTCGTCCGTCCGTCCGTCCGTCCGTCCGTCCGTCCATCCATTCATCCATCCATCCATCCATCGCATGCAGCAGACGATTACTGTTCATTGGTCCAATAATGTCGTTTCAGCACGCCAGGAATGAAATTCAGAAATTATCTTTCAAAAAAGTCGTATCGTATAATGAAATACATATACTGATACGTCCTGTTTTCGATTAGTGTAACTTTGTTGTCGTGTTTGTGCGCCATAAATGAGTCAGCTGTTAAATGTACATATATAGGCAGTTTTGAGTACTGGATTTAGGTTATCTATGGCCACATTTTCGAGCAGTGTCGTGAAAAGTAACTTTTTCTCACAAAAGAAGAAACTTCGTTTTCTCATGAAAAATAAACTTAAAAAAAAAGAACTAAAATCCTTAAAAAAAAACGTGGAATCGAACCGAGGTCGGCTGGATCCGCGACCACCCGATTTCTACTGTGCTATTATGATCTGCTCGAAGCCGGCGAAATTTAGCTTTGTATTCTAATGCAAACAAAAATAGCCGGAAAACACGAGTAAAAGCGGTTTTCTGAAAATGAAACATAGCTAGATCAGTTTTTCATCCCCGAAAACCCCCACTTACCAAATTTCATCGAAATCGTTGGAGCCGTTTCCGAGATCCTGATTATATATATATATATATATATATATATATATATATATATACAAGAATTGCTCGTTTAAAGGTATTAGATAGATAAGTACAAACCAGTTGATTGATGATTTACTTATTAAGTAAATCATTAATCAATTGGTTGACAATTTTATTCAAGCGGTAATTTTGTAGCACAATATTGCATTTGTTTTTACCTCTTTTTAGCACCTGCACCGTTTCATCGTAACAATAACAAATGACAAATTGTACCGTAGGGCGATTGTGCACTACAAGACCAGACTGGAAAAAAACGGCCCGGAATGGGGAAAAGTCTACAAAAGTGTCCGATTTTTTACGGTGCGATATGGAAAACTTTATTGTACATAAAAACACATGAAAATCACCAACACCACCAAGGGCGTTGGTTGGTTGTGGGTAAATCGAACACTTTTGTAGACTTTTCCCCATTCCGGGCCGTTTTTTCCGGTTCGGTCTTGTAGTGCACAATCGCCCTAACTCCAAAACAACACATGCAAAATACAGGATGAAATTTTAAACGTGATACAAAATTAGTGTTTCAAGCTTAGTTAATGCTTGATAACGATAACATAATGCATTTACTCAATTGTTGAAATTGGTGTGATAAAATTTTGGATTTTCATACTTTATTGTAGTTAAATTATGAACTAAATGTATGGACACCTCAAATTTAACAATACTAATTCTAAAAACTGGGTAAATGCATTATGTTGTCCAGCAATAACCTAAATTAGAAACACTAATTTTGTATCACGTTCAAAATTTCACCCTGTAATTATTGTTTGCTAAAGCTATAAAAAAAGTTTTAGACCTCAGGTAAAAAAAAAACACCCGTATTCTATCGTTAGAAGGTTTTTAAAGTCGCTTGCTCGGTATGTCGATGTTTTGTTACTAATTTTTTTACGGTCAAGTAACCCATCTATTGTTTTGTTTTGACGATATATTCACTGTACTGCATTCCAGTCAGGCGGTGTTAAAGGCACAATTCGGAAATGCAAAAGCAAATAACCATGGCTAACACTGGTAGCACTCTGTAGTTCTGGAATCCATGGACTCGATATTTTATGGTATTTATCATTTTTAGGGTTCCGTACCCAAAGGGTAAAAACGGGACCCTATTACTGAGGCTTCGCTGTCCGTCTGTCACCAGGCTGTATCTCCTGAACCGTAATAGCTAGACAGTTGAAATTTTCACAGATGATGTATTTCGGTTGCTGTTATAACAGCAAATACTAAAAAACAGAATAAAATAAATATTTAAGGGGGCTCCCATACAAGAAACGTGTTTTTTTCCCTCGATATTGATAACGGCAACAGGTAGATGCTTGAAATATTCACAGAATATTTAGTTCTAAATCCACTTTAAAAATAAATAATTAAATTCAAATAAAACAAATATTTAAGCACACAAAAAACGTTATTTCTTAACGTTTTTATAAAAAAAAAATATATATATTAGGGGACAATCTTACACAAATCGACCTAGTCCCAAACTAAGCAAAGCTTGTACTAAGGGTACTAGACGACAAAAAAATACATAGAAAACATCCATAACTCAGGAACAAATATTCGTGCTCATCACACAAATAAATGCCCTTACCGGGATTCGAACCCAGGACCTCTTGCTTCGTAGGCAGGGTCACTAGCAACTAGGCTAAAGCGGTCGTTAAATACATACATACATAGTGGTACGGAACCCTTCGTGCGCGAGTCCGAATCGCACTTATGAGACTTATTCGGATTTATGAAATTAAGTGTTATATCCGTGCTAATTGTGCGTGCCTAATTTATTTTATCGTGCATTATTTATAAGCTACTAGCTTTTGCCCGCGGCTTCGCTCGCATGTACCCGTAAGAATTTCGGGAAACGTTTTCTTAATGCTCCCCTACACTCCCCAAGGAACCCACTTGCCAAATTTCAGCTTTCTATGACCAGTAAAACGGAAAATCCCGTTTTTCCCGTTCCCGTGGGAATTTTGGAAAGTCCTCTCTCAATGCTCCTCTAAACTCCCCAAACAACCTACATGCCGAATTTCAGCTTTCTACGACCAGTAAAACGAAAAATCCCGTTTTTTCCCGTTCCCGTGGGAATTTGGGAAAGTCCTCTCTCAATGCTCCTTTACACTCTCCAAGCAACCTACATGCCGAATTTCAGCTTTCTATGACCAGTAAAACGAAAAATCCCGTTTTTCCCGTTCCCGTGGGAATTTTGGAAAGTCCTCTCTCAATCCTCCTCTACACTCCCCAAACAACCTACATGCCGAATTTCAGCTTTCTACGACCAGTAAAACGAAAAATCCCGTTTTTTCCCGTTCCTGTGAGAATTTGGGAAAGTCCTCTCTCAATGCTCCTCTACACTCCCCAAGCAACCTACATGCCGAATTTCAGCTTTCTACGACCAGTAAAACGAAAAATCCTGTTTTTTCCCGTTTCCGTGGGAATTTTGGAAAGTCCTCTTTCAATCCAGCTCTACACTCCCCAAGCAACCTACATGCCGAATTTCAGCTTTCTACGACCAGTAAAACGAAAAATCCCGTTATTTCCTTATCCCGTGGGAATTTCCGAAAATCCTTAAAACTGTTTTTTACTATTATAATTACCTACTTCTATGCCAAATTTGAAGAGCCTAGTAATTAAAGTTCATAGGATCCCGTTGAACTGAATATGTAAATCCCGTTTTTTCCTTATCCCGTGGGAATTGTGAAAAATCCTGAAATTAATGTTTTAACTAATGTAATACCTACTTGTATATAAAATTTGAAGAGTCTAGTTATTATAGTTACTGAGATAGGGTCACTCGGAATCGAATATATAAATCCCGTTTTTTCCCGTTCCCGAGGGAATTCCCAAAAATCCTTCCTTAGTGGATGCCTACATTGTATAAGGTATCTATGTGCAAAATTTCAAGTCTCTAGGTCCAGTGGTTTGGGCTGTGCGTTGATGTATCAACAGTCATTTAGTTTATTTAGACATTTCAACCCCATCGCACCCCATCCAGGGAGATGGTATTTTACGTCTGCCACGTCGGATTTTAAAACCGTTGTTGTTTTCATAACCAGCGACCCGATAAACCATAGAAACAACACCCATGTTGATTTTCAGACTTTGTTACCCCTTTCCCCCCTTTTAGGGGTTGAATTCTCAAAAAACCTGAAACACGTGTTTACTCATTTATCATTAGGAGTACTTCTGTGAAGTTTCGAATAAAATAGTCGAACTAATCTTGTTTCCCCATACAAACTTTGGACCCCCGTTTCACCCCCTTAGGGAGTGAATTTTGAAAAATCCTTTCTTAGTGCACCCCTAGACCTTATAAGGAACCTACGTGCCAAATTTTGAATCTCTAGGCCCAGTGGTTTGGGCTGTGCGTTGATATGTCAGTCAGTCAGTCAGTCAGTCAGTCTTCTTTTATATATATTAAGATTGATTAAGGGGTTGTTTCACCACCCATTGATTAATTTTAACTGACGGATAAATGTGATGCCGTCTCCGTCTATTCGAACAAAACAAACAGAGACGGCATCACATTTATCCGTCAAATAATTTTGATCAATGGATGGTGAAACAGGGGGTAAATGTAATAAAAATGAAACAAAAGAGAAGAGAAGGTGCTCTTTAGTTTGTATTGATACCTGGTTATACGCTATACATGCTTTGACTTCGAAAATACTCTTAACAAAAAGCCACTCCATGGATTCTAGAACAGCAGCGTGCTACCAAATTAAGTCTCCTAACCCTACTAATAACTTGCACTCTTTTATGCGCGTATACCTATGATACCGTATAATAAATTGTTACAAGTGTACGTACTGTACAAGCTGTACGCTTGCATCGAAGGCTCAAATATGTATAACAAGATGAACTAGGCTTACGTACTTATTGCTTCTACCAAAATAATATTGTATTATTATATTGGCACGTGATACCGCCCCTACTGGGTCAAATGTATCTAATATATGTTTCTATCATGCACCTAATAAAAAGTTAAGGGTTTCGCCCGCTGTTCATAACTATATGTGGAAGCTTTTCGATACTATTATATACTTTATTAATTTCACATAGTTAACATTCGTATTTTCATAATATGTATATGTAATATCTGCCTCGACTGGGGTTCCAAACCGGAATTTCAAGCTTCGTAGTCAGGCTCTCTAACTTCAAATTAGATTTATTATACATTTGTAGATCTGCTTTTATCGACTAAAATTCTAACATGCCTTTAACGATTCCATAAACTTGTTCGTAAAGACTCGTTTAAATAATGTTATTAAATTTAATTATAAATTCATACTAAAACTCAGGCCAGCCGTGTTTACAATAGAGATAAAATAATCATCTTATACCACTATAATCATAATCAAGATAAAGGACGGACTCTAACTCCAGTACTAACTAGTAAGTAGCTACGTAGAGTATGTTACTAACTTTGTAGGGCTATAAATCACCGTGCCAGAAAGAGACGCACAACCACCCTATGTGTTCTGACACGGGGCAGAGCGGGATAGAATGTTTTGTGAGAGCCTCCGCGAACCGCGGACACGACAAAGGGTATAATAAAAGTGTAATTTATTTATCATTCTGTTACCTACTTTGTTTAGTATTATAAGCAAATCGCTTGCATGGATGGAATAACAGATGAGAATCGAATTAGAATTTGGAATTGAAACATAGGAAGTTTCGTTGTTATGTATATTTAACACAAAGTTACGAGTATGAACGAATGGGCCGGCTCGTCCGGGGCAGTACCACCGTCTCACAGAACACCGGCGTGAAGCAGCAGTAATCCTGCTTGCGTTTCGTACGGTCAGTGAGAGTGCCGGGGGCCCAATACCTCATCCCTTCCCTCTCCCCCTCCCTCTCCCCCTTCCCCTATTCCCTCTCCTTTAGGGCCGACAACGCACTGGCATCGTGTAAAGCGCTGCGGGTGTCTATGGACAGTGGTGTTCATTTAGCATCAGGTGACCCACTAGTTCGTTTGTCTGGCCTATATAACATAAAAAAAAACATAAAAAAAATGTAGTGTTTGCATTACCTCTTACAGGTTTATATGTTGTTAATATCTGTCTCCGTTGCAATAATATTTTTCCCGTAATGATATGAAAAACATCGCGTAAAAAACCCTTTATTTCTCTCTACATTTGGGGTAAATATAGTCAGGTTTATTTCACTCTGTTATGATATGATCAAATATCCGAATGACGAGTCTTACTGTTTTTTTTAATTACCTGAGGGACCCTTTACGGAATTATATAAAGTCGTCCTTACAAATTACTCGAAAGGATGCATTACAAAAGAATTGTTTATCTGTAGGCCAACATAATACGCTAACATCCCAAGAATATACGTCTGCTAGAAGTTTAATTACCTTTTTGTAAAGTACAACGATGTTCAGTGTTGGATTTATCATCGGCCAGGAATTCGTTATGATGACGCAGCGAGGGTTTACGATCTATTTTACTTTACTGCGCAGGGTCCCGTAATTGTGAACTGATGGTCCGCTTACACTGCCAAGTCAAGACTCACCTAATATACCGCGCTTAAACTTACCAGGTAGGTATAATAAGAAATCTTCAAATTGAGCGAAATTCATATATACGTGATTACGTAATGGGATCGCGGATAATGTTCATTGGTTGGAATTTTTTCGATTGCACGGATGGAATGGTCCGTAGCGACCACCGAGACACGAATCGTCGACATTCGTCCGATTATAAAACTAATCGGCCGACAGCTCCGCGCGCCTGCGCCCACCGTAAAGCTATGTCGAAACGACAAACAATGGAGGGACGCCGCCAACGGATTCCACGTAAAACCTTACCGAACACAAAAAGGTGCATCTATTTATCTTAACGGACGCATGCAAGGGCAACAATTTGACTCCTAATTAAAATGGATTAGGTTACCAGGCGCTCGCTTTATTTGTTTTAAAAGTTAAAGAAAGTTTTAATTGGTTGTCGGAAAAGTCATTTGTCAAATATATTTCAGAATATCTAAACTCGAGAGAGCCACTGTGAGAGACGACGTCTTTTGAGCCGCTATCGCGGTTGCTACCTCGACTTTTGTAGCTTTTGTTTTATCACCGATTAGAGAAGCCTATTCTTGGTAGTCTACCGAGCTTATAGTGCTAGTCGGGGGTTTATTGACGTCACTTGCCAGCAGACTGGGTGTCTATTGAAGTCAGAGCCGGTATAACATGAAATACACGTCAATGCAGTGCGTGGCATCTGAACGGACCTCTAATCACATCGCGTCGCGCCGCTGTAACTCAAACGATCGTTTTTTACCAAAGCTCATTTGCATCAGCTATCCGTCTCCCTCGCGCCTAAGAAAAAAAGCCTCTAGTAACAGAGATGCAAATCTTGTCGCGGTGACCTTCGCAACGTGCGCGCGCGTCGATACCGTTGCGTCCGTGAGAAGGAATTTTTGTACGGTTTTCCAAGTCCGCTCAGCTGGTTGTATTGTAACTACGCTAATTTCATACTTGTATCAACAATGTTGGATAATAATTCAACTTTGTGAGTGATTTATTCATAAAAACAATCAGTTAGCATCCTCAATTAGCAAGTCCTTTAACTATTGACTTTATCAAATCAATCAAATTTAGTCTTGAAATTACATTTTGCTCTATTCCACTTTACGGCCACCTCGCGCTGGTATCCCAACACAATGCGAGAATGCGACCTTATGTCGCGCTCCGTGCTTACAAGCACAAAGAAACATAATAAAACCCCACGTTAATAAAATTATAATTTTTATTGGGAATCGTGCGCATCCAACGCAGGTACTTCACATTTTAATGGCTATTAAGGAGCCCGTGTCATCTCACGACCTGACCGATGTTTCCCATACGTCATCTTAGATTCGAGTCATCTGAACGAGGGCATTAAAATTCTTCTATGATGGTTTCTAAAGAGATTAATCGATTTATTTTCGCCGCCGTCAATGGAATCGAATGACATTGAGGTAATGAGATAAATTGTATTCCGACTCTCGACGAGATAAGGAACCGTCGTTTTGTCGGTATTAATTTATACCCAGCAGGTCGTTAGGTCTCGAGAAATGAAATGAAACTCTGAAATGGGTCACGCAATGCTTCTTGCTGTCCTGACTTGTAACTAAAGCCATGCAATTTGGTCTAGTTCTATCTGGTTTCATGTTATGCTCTTTATATTCTTGGAATGAAAATAGTTGTATCCTATACATATGTATAAAAATAAACGATCTATAATCATTAATTTTCGTAATCATTAGTTTTTTTAAATTAATTAGCATTGTAAGTAAGTGATCCGTCTAGCTAGCGGCCGAAAAATATTAAATAACTCCATGCAATGCTGTTGAACCGGTTTATCATCGAAATGTTTATTTAAACTTTAAACCAACAAAATGATAGTTCAGAAATAATAATTGCCTCAAGGATGTCATATTTATGATCAATATCATATTTCGCAGTGTTTCTATAATTTTACTAAGTGGCTAAATCCTAATAGCCGCTTTTCGGGAATCTGGAATCAAGACAAGATATTACGAAAGAGCAAAAGGTCAAACACAGGTTCTAAATATTGAAGATCTTTTTACTTTAAATGTCCACACCAAGATTTGTCTTGATTGATTGTGAATCTTCGGTGTCGAACGTAAATTATCACATTAGTATCTAATTTGTATAGTTGAGCAAGAAATTCCTTTACCACCTTAAGGTTCAATGTCAGTTAAGGCTACTTTCACTTCCAAGTCAATTGTCATTGTTTTTTATTCGAATGTAGGAGCTTTCATAAAAAAATGGTAAAGCACTACTAGCACAGTTACTTGGTCGACTCGACTATACATTTTATTAATGTGAATATTGTGAATTACTGAACATATCATTCTAACATCACATCTTATTTATTCCCTGTTGCATAGTAAAGTTATTACCATATTATCGCACCGAAGTGTCAAATTGTATTTTATGGGAAAACATCAGTATTATGAAGTCAAATTAAGTTTTCCTATCATCGAGCGTAATAAAAGCGAGAGCAAATGAGATGTAAAATATTATGCGGAACAGATGCGACGATACAAAAAGTTTGATTGGCTTGAGCCATCACCGCACGCGGTCGCGGTCAAGGCAATCGTGTCTCCGTGATGTATGGTGGTTACTTACATACAATGTATGAAGCGTGGCATTGTCAGGCTCGAGTTAAGACGGGGGGCGTTAGTTCTGTAAATTTCTATTGTCTCCATTCACTGTGAGATTGTATAATTGGTTCCTTGTTTATTATCCAGGCAACATGGAAGTCTAGTCTTTGGAATATTAACATCGTTTTTAGAGTCCACTTTTCTATACATTATTTGATCACTGGTCGTACACGTTGATGATTTATCACTTCCTGTTGGTTTTGTCGTTTAAAAATCACTATCATTGAATTTTCCGGTGCTGTAAATATTTACTGTTATAAAGAAGTTTCACGAATTCACTGCATTCGAATGGGTCCTCTCCGTTTTGGCATCCGGCCATTTCAGTCAAATATCACATTTTATATTCAACATCTAGCGAGATGACGTTTTAGTAGTGTAACTAGGTTTAGATGTGTACATCTACACCTTTTGTGCTCATGCAGGAATTATTTAGAAACCAAAAAGAATATCTACCAACATACCAACATTATTCCTGTCAATTTAATTACTATACTTATTTATTTAGTACTAATCTTAAGTATGTAATTATCTCTCAACCACTTTTGTTTATTTAAACAATAATATTTGCGAGACGGATTGGATGATCTAAAACTTTTTCCTTTATTTACTTATCAACGTTATTATTGTTGAGAACCAAATTTCTAACAGATCAGTGAACAAGTTCTTCGGAAGCGGCGTTCTTGTTACCGTTTTGTTGTGCAGCCGGCAAGTTTGTCACTATGACGCGGCAATATTTCAACTGAGTCCCAACGTAGTTTTAACGATGATGTCAAACACCGATGTTACTTACATAACTGACTTAGGACTTTGACGCTATTGCTTTGCATTTAACAGTTTTTTGGTCACCATACATACACGAGGGGACAAACTGGTTATAATAGAATTGATAAAGTCTCTGAATCGATCATGTTATCTATCATATTCGTTCGATCATCGGAAAATAATTCAGCACTGTTCCGACTGGGTAACTGCGCTGACTTGTGCTAAATATTTCCTCATTGTCTCCTTGTGCATCAAGTATGCATCATACAGAGAATTCTCCACTAGTTTGGTCACCATAGTAAAAATAGTTTTTATGATGCGTTTTACGAGCCTTTATACTGTTCATTAAATTTGTTTACTGTTTACCTGGCAAGTTAAGAGATGTAACACAAGGCATATATATGTATTAGACATTAGACTGGACACTGTATACACCAGAATTGACATTTGAAATCTAATTTTAAAATAATTGTTTTCTGTTATTATATTCATTGATATTAGTTTTAATTTGCAATCATCAACGCAAGTCAGTTACATATATCTATCTCTCTCTATGAATTTTGTGGTGTCTTTTCTATTCTAGAAGTTCTAAAATTTACAAACATGTTGTACTTTATTTAGTAGGTATATTAAATTGGTTTTGCGTTAAAGAAATACTGTCGTTGGATATAAAGCTCTACCTAATACTTAGGCACTTACTATAATCCTCATCCTCATTTCAAAAGTGTAATTTTCTTGCACTACCAGGGCTTTGTAAGGGTGTTTGCTCAGCAATATCGAGCGTCAACATACTCGAGTGCTTGTATTTCCAATGAACATTGTTAGAATCACCGAGATATCAACAGGTTGCCCCTAAGACGTAAACTTCTTGGCTTTGACGTGTTCTCCTGTTTGTTTAAGTTGATTAATCTGCTTATCCTTAATAATATCTAAGGCCGAAGCTTTGGGACCCTCTGATGTATGGGCGGTTAAGCTTCCGCTAGAATTATTCGCTTTAAAGAAAGAAGTTTATGAGTGTTCTTTTTAGCATTGTGTACTTTAAGATGAATTTAAGACGTCTAAAACAGCTACCCGCATCCGGTTAACAGTTAGTTCAGTATTAGGTATAAGCAAGTTAATTCTGAATAATATTTTTAACTGTTTAACTTAGCTTTATCCGAGGGTTAATATTTAAGATTGCAAATAATAAAATAATCATTATGACGTGTGTCCAATTTAGACATTTTATTTAACCATATCATAACCAAATTAAATTTTGAATTACGGTACGTGTAAACTACCAGTAATAGAACTCAGCATTAGTACGAAATCTTCAAAGACTACCCGGGTCTACCGCAAACTAGGTCTCACTAATATAGAATTCAGATTAGGTTCGCCGTAGTTAGATTGGGCGCTCAAAGAGGCTTCATAGTAACATCTTAAGTGTCTCAGGGTAGATGATGCTTATAACCAAGTCATGATAAAGAAGATCCGATGCTGTATTTCTAATCGATTGCGCTCTAGAAAAACAATATATGTGAGATCTACATGATTGACGTCAGGCTTTAATCGGGTCGTTGACTCGCATTATAATTTCAAAACTTCCGTTTTGCTTGAAGACTATTTGCGTTGCAAATATACTTCTTGTTCAGATTTTTGTCTTTTCTATTAAATTTTTTATTGTTCTTATGCCGGCTGTACACTCTCGAACGAGTGCTCTCGCCGAGAGGTTTCGCCGACTCTCGCCACGGGAGCGAGAGCGGGCGAATAAGCCCGAGGCATCCCGAGGCGAGCCGAGAGCTACCATGTTCACTCTCGCACTTGGCCTGTCTCGACGAGAGTGTACAGCCGCCATTATGTTGATGGCTATCAGTATGCTTGGACACATGATGAGCGTGACAGTCGTTTGTGTGATTTTATATTTACCGCTCTCATTTTTAGCGTTCCGCACTTTGAAAGGAAAAAGCGGAACCCTTATAGGATCACTTTGTTGTCCGTCCGTCTGTCAAGACCCTTTTTCTCAGGAACGCGTGGAGGTATCAAGCTGAAATTTATATCAAATACTCAGGTCTACTGTCCCTTGGAGCTGTGAAAAAATCAAACTTCTAAGCCAACGCAATCAAAAGATACAGCCATTAATGCCGCAAATTTTCAACACTCGCAAGGGAAAAAACCTACAGGGTATTTCCCGTGAACTCAGACAGAATCTTGAAATTTGGTACGAAGGAAGGTCTTATAGCACAGATAAAGGAAAAATTGCGAAAGCATACATTTTTTGTCTGTCTGTCTATATCAGTAACCAATCTACAATGATCCCACACTGCGCACATTTTGCTTAGGAACAGGGGTCTGCTAAGACTGGATGTTCATAGATACATATAAATTTGTACGGAACCCTCGGTGCGCGAGTCCGACTCGCACTTGGCCGGTTTTTTTAACACTATGAAGCATTTTTATGGAAAAGTGTGTATTAAATATATCGCCACTTTCAACATAGTCTGTCCTTTATGGCCAATTAAATAAATCTACTTATATGATTAATGACTCCCAGTATTCTTCCACACGTTAACGTTATATGCGTCGCTTTCAATTCGTTTCCGATGATACAATGGGAATTTGCACTAAAAAAAAAATCTCAACATGAAACTACAAATCTGAGAGACCCTTGGACCCAATTTAGTGTTTTAGCTCATTTTCTACATTGTAGTCGTATTATGAACACAAAGCACTGTGACAAGCGCTCTCAAACATGAGAGTCCTCTGGAAAAATTAAATATTTTCCCTTTTTTCCTGGAAATGTTGTGATATTTTCTTCACAGAATCTATGGGACATGTTTAATTAAAAAATATCTCTACCGTGAAAATACGTAACTGGTGAAAGATCATTCTTTCTTCTGAATAAATACGACACTTCAAATACAGATTGAGGGGTTTTGTATGATCTTTGGGACTTTCTGAGGCTCAGTGTAAGTACATCATTTGAATAAAAATAAAACAAATATGTATGCGCTTTGAATGGCTGCCCTTTACAGTACGTTTGTAAAGATTTTTTTGATCAAATTAGTAAAGGATTTATTTATTTATTCTCAAAAAGGCTCATAGTCACAGATTACTTAATAGTTACTTCGTAACAGATACTGCATCCCGTACAAAATCTTGGTACTTACCGCGATTGTAGCCACAGATTATACTACTCCGTCTCCTTAAGAATGTGTGCGTGCCGACAGTGACAAGGGCTGGCAGTTTGGATTAATTTTTTTTTCTCTACATGTTGTTTTACCATTTTGTCGGGATAATTGCTATATATTATATCCATGCAAACTTTCTAGCACTAATATTCCCTAAGCTAAGCCACGGACGGACAAAGGGACAGACGGTCATGGCGAAACTATAAAGGTTCCATTTTTGCCATTTAAGCTCTGGAATCCTAACAAAAAAGGATATTTATTGTTTTGCGCAGAACACATTGCCATGCTCACAGTACCCTAACGTTATACTAGATACGACGGTCAACTTTTAAACTTCGCATCGTGCCATCCCGCTCACGCTTATAGCTTTTTATAGAAGAGTAAGAGGGACAGCACGATACGAACTTCCAAATTGTTATATTAGCTATTAATTCTAGCATAGTCATATTAAACTTTGCCCCTGTTTCACCATTTTCACTTATAAAAGTCCAGGCGGCATATTTTTTCCGTGGAACACGAATGAACGTGCGTCGGCGCGCGCTTGTGACAACCTACTGAAATTTCGATCGTAGCAGAGCGTCCCCGCGGTAGGTAAATATCGCGCGTAAGTACATGGCATGCATGAGGCCTGACATAGTTTTAGTTACATCAGTAATTTCGCCAAACTACGATGTTTATTGGCGAATACTACGCTCTCTTTAATACTACTACTCTCTCTCCTCTCTCTCTTCTACTTTTTTTTATTTTGGTCTGTTATGAAAAGTACTTGTAACAACATTGATAAAGCAACAAGTCTTCGCTTTACCACATTCGTGACATTTGGTCGTTGCCGAGGGTCCTAAGTTACAAGGGATGGGTGATAAACCAGGAGGGGGGCATGTCGCGCTCTCAAGCTATAATTATTTCATACCTCTTCGCGTTTCGCTCGCGTCCGGAACAGAGAAACAATCGGTTTTAAACGACATCGTATTTCTCCATTTTATATCTTCTCACTGGATGGGGTGGAAATTCTCTGTTTTCAATAAATGCAGGCAGCGATGCAGATTTTGTTCATGGCGTATCTAAAAGATGACGCTATACGTTGCTTTTGAACGGATACGCTTCGTCGCATTTTATTTCGTTTGTAATGCTTTTAGTCAAATGTGTAGGGTATCTTACATAAATTTATGCGTGTGACTGCGGAAAGTCAAGATGCTTTGTTTTAGTTGAGAGAACTTCGTTTTCTCACATAAAATAATCCTAATTCCATAATAGAGGCATGCTGTACCTAATGATGTAATGTAAGCCTTGGTTGCTTTGCCTAGTCTAGTGATTCGACTAATGAACTCTTCAGCAGATCGTGCATTTCGGGGTCTTCGAACCTGCACCTTGATTGTTTTCGGAATTTATGTGCGAAATTTGAAATTTACCTTGAGCTTTTCGGCGAAGGAAACCAGCATAAAACCTGCAAACCAGTTTATGTTTCCAATCCGCACTGGACCCGCGTGAGATCTACTGCTCAAGTCTGGTCATTCTGAAAGGAGGCCTACAGTGGGATGTTTATGCTGAAGACGACGAGCATATATTATATTTAATTCTTGTCCTATCTTTTCCCATGAAACTTTCCGTATCTAAATGGGATTTATACGTGATTTGTCGTTAAACTATCAAACCATTTTATTCCTGACCGTGTGACATTATCTGTGAAAAGGTTCCATAGTGGGTCACGGTTCAGGCGGTTCGATAGTACAGTCAAGGAGTTTAATTTCCAACCTATCTAAGGCGGGCTTACGCGGACCTTGTTTAGCTACTTAACTCGGAGTTAACTGCTAACCCAGGATTAACAAGTGTCAAAATTTATAAAACTGTCATTCTTAAACCAGGGTTCACGATTTAACTTTTAAACCCTGATCTGTGCAAGTGGCCCTTAGTTATGCATATCGTACAGCAAACTGTCACCATAAGCTATATTCTTTTCACTGTAGCATGGTGCGGGTGACAGGTGTCAAAACCACATACTAGAGAAGTGAAAGCTTTAAAACTCGAATCGATAAAACTATAAATTGATAACTTCAACTATGTGTAATTAATAATATAAATTTACGATTATTTCATGAAATCACATAAAGTAAACTAAGTACCGGAGTTCTGTTATAATGCAAAAAAAAATAGTTAAGTCGAGGGTTCCGTACAAATTTTTAGGTATGTTTTGATGATAATGACCTACTTGTATCTTTTATTTTAATAGAAACTTATTGAATAAAGTAAGTCGTTAAATAAAGAAAGAAAGAAAGAAAGAAAAGAAAGAAGACATTTATTCACTTTTACAAGACACACATACAAGAAAGTACACACAATTTCACAAAAAAAAAAAAACAAAGATAACATACAATGAAGTAACAAACAGGTACATACACAGCTCTGCATGTGTGTCCCCGCAAAAGTGAAACGGTCGCTGACTCAGCATTATGCTGAGGCGTTAATAACGAATAATAATAATATTATAGAAGCATTTTATCACGTGAATAAGTGTCTCTCATAAACTTACGTATTTGTCGGACATACCAATCTGTTACTACGGCATGGAATACATTTTTTCAAAGCACATCGTTATTTACTTATCTACATTACAAATTAATAAGTATCGATAAACTAGTGGTAGATTGTGTCCCATCATTAAATGACTCATTACACGCATATTGCGTTTCTTAACCTAATCGTATTTTAATTTTTACATTGATAATAAAAATTAATTAAGTTTAATTTATTTCTTGTATGATAGTTTTTTCGAATTTTAGATGTTTAACGCCAGACATATTTGGACTGGAATTTATATAGTTCGCCATGTATAAACACCGCAGCAATTTTTTCTAAGTGTAACGAAACGGTGTGTCAAGTGTCACCCGTACCATGCTACAGTGAAAAGAGTATAGCTATGATTCATTTTCATTTTATATTTTAAATGTCATGTAATATGGGTTCTGGCCTGATTTTTTTTTTATGATGTTGCTTTAACGTGTTGCATTGGACATTTCGATCTTAATGCATTGCCAATGTTCAACGACATTTTTACGAAATGAGTAGGGAATTAAATACACCTATTTAGATATTAATGGAGCGATGTTTTCAAAATGAGATATTGCAGCCACTTTGTTTTCGTTGTTCTTTCTAACTACTTAATGTGTCTAGTTAGTAAAGCGATAAACGCTTTGTCTTTTTTTGCCTCGTACTTAAAGGCGTTATTATTGTTTTTGATGTCAAGTCTGGCGCTCGCTTCGCAACAACCTTTTAGATCGTTGGAGTTCTTCCATTAAATTAATTAAGCATTAAGTTTATTAGTTATTGCTACTTCAGAGTTAAACCTTTATTTTGCGTAAAGGTTTTTATCGTTGAAATTTTTGAAATAGTAAAATCACTGTAACGTCGAGATGTTGTTTCTTGCTTTGATAATGCTTTGATAAGTTACTGTTTTGTTACGTCAGATTTAATAACAGTTTAATGCTATGATGCAATTTTTACGATTTTTTCACTTTAATTACATTCGATTTGTTTGGTAAAGATTTTTTTTATTTTTTTAATCATGTCTAACAGTAAGATAAAGAATTGTTGAGTTTTGTAAACATTAGCTGGATAAATCTAGTTAAAACGAGTCTCAAGCGGTAAAGTTGAACTTTTGTCTTAATATCAGTTTTGGTAAATGCATAGGTATGTGAACATTTTGCTGTGAAGATTAACAAAGCACAAAACCTTTGATTTTTGATCTATCCTCTCTGGCTAAGCATGACGATTATACGTGTACAATGATTTTGTAAGTAAACTAACTTTTCTCACAACTTCGTCCGCGCACAAATAAAATGTATGGTTAACTTCCGATGTCTATCCTGCGGGAAATTCCAAAAATCCCTTTTTTATGCACTTCCATGATCGTCAAGGAATGGTTACTGCGACAGGATCCCATTGAATTGAATATACACGTAAATCCTTGGGATTCTCCAAAAGTCTGTTTTGTCTAATTTTTTACCGAAAAAAATTTCAAAAGTCAAACCAAAAAGTACAGCCATCAATTTACAGCTTACCGGAGAGAGGGCGAACCGCTAGACGGGCCGCTCAGCAAAGGGTAGTATTTGTCTTAGCATGCCAAAAGGTGCTCCTATTGAGCCGACCTCGGACTTTGGACGCTAAGTAGAGCTATGCAAGCAATCGGATTTTTATGCTACATCGTTTCGGAAAGATTATGTTAATGAACTGAAACAATTACTTTGCTCACCCGCGATCTCAATATTGTTGATGATTCACTGCAATAGCCATAACAAATCTTGGCTTAATTTGTTACGGTTTAAAAGTTCGAATGCGATTAAGCCGATCAAGTGTTGCCATACATATTTACTTCCGGCTTCTAATTTGGTTTTTGTTGCGAACTATTCGCTGGTGTTCGTGTCGTTTTTGTGTTTAGTTTTTAAATGGGTCCCACTGAAAAACAGCGTTGTGGCTTGCCACAACATTATGCTGAGTGCGGCCCAATTTATACTATTCGATATATATTTTTTTTATTTGTAAATTTCCTGTCAAATGTATTTTTTTTCTGTGTTTGTATCGAATTTGTGTAAATAAACATCTCTCTCTCTCTCTCTCTCTCTCTCTCTCTCTCTCTCTCTCTCTCTCTCTCTCTCTCTCTCTCTCTCTCTCTCTCTCAGTATGTGACCTAGGTCGCGGGTGAGCAAAGTAATTGTTTCAGTTCATTAATATGGACCTCCGCAAAGTAACGCCTGATTCAATAAATTAAGATTATGTTAGTATCAACTGAAAAGAAACGACAAGAAACTCAGTCGAGTTGAGATCTGACTTGCGAGAACCTAACCGGTACTTACCGGTAGGTATCGGTTAAATCTCTACTATCAAATTATTGATTAAAGATTAAATCAATATTTATAGTCCCGTTTATATGATTTTGTGAATAGTATCTGAGTTACTCGTGAATATTGGTAAACTATAGTACATTGTTGTAGAGGCTAGAAAGTAAGCAATAGATGGACGAGTTAGTTTGAGGGCCGACGCGTAGCGTAGCGGAGGCTCTTGAAAGTACGAGTCCATCTATTGCACTTTTGGCCGAGACTAAACATTGTGCTTTTCACGACTAATGCGATGAAATAACAATTAAGCAATCGAAACACTGCGTTGCTCCCGCCGATTTTGCTTTTTATTTTGAAATAATTATTAATTATTTTTTATTTGTTGTGACATAATTATTTTTTTTAAACGAGCGAGGCCATTCTTAGTGGCCAGTACCCAAAACCACATCATTAAAAAATAAAAACCTCATCCTCGTCATGTCCGACCTGCGGCAGCAAGTCGGACATGACGAGGATGTATACTCGCGCACTGAGCAGTCTCGCAGCACGATGAAGATGACGAGCCTGGCTGTTCAGCCAGTGCAGTGCAGTGTGCAGTGTGCAGCAGACTTAAAACGTTAATGCTGTGGCGTTTTATCATACTTAAAAAAATTAAAGCATTTAGTGCATATTATGCGTTTAAGAAATAAAAACATCTCATTAAAGTCATGAATGACGCATTAATTTCACATGCAGCAGACGATTACTTTTGATTGGTCCAATTGTCATTTCAGCACGCCGGGAATGAAATTCAGAAATTATCTTTCAAAAAGTCGTATCGTACTATGTGAAATACATATATTGATACGTCCTGTTTTCGTAATGTGTTATATTGTTGTTGTGTTTTGCGCGCCATAAATGAGTCAGGTGTTAAATGTACATATATAGGCAGTTTTGGGTACTGGATTTAGGTTAACTATGGCCACATTTTCGAGTAGTGTCGTGAAAAAGCTATTTAAAAGATCAGTAAGCAAGCCATTTTGCAACCTCTTGCGAGTTTACCAGACCAAGTTTATCAGTAGAGTTACTTAAACTAAATGACATGGATCCAACAGCCCTGCTTGAACTCCAGCTAAGTGCAGTATTTAACGAGGTGATGAGTGAAGGCAGAAGCTTTATCTACGAACACAATTATTGTCTAGAGTACGGTGCATCTATATGTAAATAAAACTATGTACATATAAGTGCTGCACTTTGTCGATGTCTATATTATGTACTTTTTAAATTAAATAGAAGTTCTTTACTAAAACAGTTCTTAATACACTGTACGTGTAAAATGGGCATTTAAAAAAATGTACAATTTACTTTTTTTAATTTTGGGGTTTTCTTATTTAAAACCACGAGCACAATTCATTTTCATAAATAAAATAATGTCCTTATTTTTTTGGTCAGTTTTGTAACGTTTTTTAGGGTTCTGTCCGTCTGTCACCAGGCTGTATCTCAGGAACAGTGATATCTTGACAGTTGAAATTTTCCCAAATGATGTATTTCGGTTGCCGCTATAACAAAAAATACTAAAAAACAGAATAAAATAAATATAAGGGGGCTCCCATACAACAAACCTGATTTTTTTGCTCGTTTTTGCTCGATATCGATAACGGAAACAGGTAGACGCTTGAAATATTCACAGAATATTTAGTTATATATTCCCGCAGAACAAACGTGATTTTTTGCTGTGTTTATAGGTATGGTACGGAACGCTTCGTGCGCGAGTCCGACTCGCGCTTGGCCGGTTTTTGGTATTATAACATTATGGACATTTTTAATCATCAAGATCAATCGCTCTTGAATCTGAGTAAAAGAAAAACAAAAAATTCCTAATTTGAAAAAAATTGAGGGCGTACACTTTTTATTTAAAACGCCCAAATACGATATAATATAACTACAGCGTGATTACGGAGACGCGATGGGGATCTAGAAGCCGTGGTAACCTGGTGGTTTGATCTATGGCCTCTCAAGCAGATGTTCGTGGGTTCA
This sequence comes from Archips crataeganus, assembly GCA_947859365.1. Classification (NCBI taxonomy): domain Eukaryota; kingdom Metazoa; phylum Arthropoda; class Insecta; order Lepidoptera; family Tortricidae; genus Archips; species Archips crataeganus. Next base: position 11,693,409 of record OX402064.1, read on the forward strand.
AACTCGGGCTCGCACCTCTGAGTTTTCAGAATTTATGCGAAATTGCGTTTAAAATTTATATACGAACTTTACGGTGAAGGAAAACACTGCGGAGAATCTGCATACACCTGCGAAGAAATAAAATTTTGTGTGTGAATTTCCCAATTCGCAGTGAGCCCGCGAGGGAACTATGACCCCAAACCCTTTCATTCTGCCTGTGCTCTGCAGTGGGACGTAGTCGTATATAGGCCAAGATGACGATTGGGATCAACCCTGCTCAAATTCACTAAATGTATGGTTTCAAGTATACGAGCGATGAAAAACAAAAGAGCACTAATCTTACTAATTACTACTACGAAACGCTAGTCTACAATTAACGGAGTTGGTTTTGATTGGTCTTGATCATATCTACAGAGTAGCTTTGTATTCTATTCACTATTTATGTAAGGGGACTCTAAAAAAGCGCTAATTTGGAATTTAAACAAAATTTTCCGTTATCCCAGCCTATATAAGTACGTCTCACTGCACGGCAAGGCCTACTCCCAGAATGAGAGGACTTGGGCCATCATTGACACGGGGGCCCAGTGCCGATTGAGAACTTCACACACGATTTCAATGTAATTTTGCACTTAAATTCCGAAAAATTCACGGATTCGATACCGGATTTGAACCTTCTGCTTGAGAGAGCATTGGTCAAACCTAGCTATCACGGCTTCCACCTCACCTCACCTTTTTACTCTTCTCTTTCCAGTGAGAGGTAAACTTACTGTAATTATGTAAGCGCATTTCCTGGAGCGAACCTTATTAGTGCGATGCCAATCCCGGGCAGGCCGTTCCAATGCATATTTAACCGGGACACTTACCCACTCTGGCTAAAACTAAAGATATTCGCTGTCCTAAAATGTACTGCTTTAGCTAATGCAAAGTCGACCGAGGCACTTTACCGGTTTTCTGAACAATATTTTAAATATACCATGAAGTAATTCTTGTACATTTATTTATTTATGGGATCTTGGAAACCTCTCTAACGATCGATAAAGTTTGCTATGTGGGGGATTTTGATGATCGTTTCAGCTAGAATCTCGGCTGTCCTAGTACTGATAATTGAATCAATGATTCTTGCATGTCTCTACGAGTACCAAGTCCGGATAAAGAGCTACATTAGTTCATTGCTATGGACCTCCGCAAAGTGACGCCATTACCACTTACTTATACATGTTTTAACATTTTTTTTAATCAAATTAAGATTAAACAATGCTTTACCGTGCACTCATGCACTGCATCGAACGTTATGCCAAAAATCAACCGGAGTAATTACAAGATTGCTGAACTCACACGCTAGGTATCTGTAAGGGCAAAATTAATTCCCTTCTTTAGCTTAATTGTTTTAAAGCGGCCTTGCCTAATCTCCAGCGAGGCACGATTCCATTACGTGCCGAATTTGACGCCGTTCAGCCGTCGAGAAGTTTACTTTACCACACTTGATTGCAATTTGCAACTGATTAGCATTGTCTCAATTTATTCTGTAACCGTGAAACAGACCATTCCATGAGCTCCGTGTAGAGGTGTAATTTGTACTACACGAAATTGTGGTTTCTTCGTACTGCTGCTTACTGCTTTTTTTTTGCTTAATTTTATGTCCTTAAAGTCGTAATTGCAGTAAGATATCTATTTTTTGTATATTTATTTATTTTGGTTATCTCGATGCAATTCAAGAAGTCGACTGGCTCTGGGAAAACGCGTGTTTTCGTTTTTTAGCCCGAGCAAAGCTACACGGTTTCTAGTACCCATTTACTTGTTAAAATATGTTTATTCTAACGCCACTAGTAAAAACTTTGGTACCTACCTACCGATTTGATTTTATTTAGAAATGTCACCTTTTTGTTGATTTAAAGATATCTAGTACATATTTGTGGGAGTATTGTACCTTCCCATGGTTTAGTTCCGGTCTGATTATCTTAATCCATGGATCTTACATCACACTTTTAAACCTCATGCAGTCATGCAATCTCCAGACTGTCACCATCATCTTAAAATGACCATATTATGTTTCAGCACGCCCGTTTCCCAAAACAAATATCCCGTTTGTTTCCAAATATCCCTTATGTTACCCATTAAAACATCCATTCTTTGGTGTTTGACTCATTAGTTATTTCTTTACACTTGCTTTAAAACGAATCTGGATCATACACGTCGTAAGAAACAAAAGTTGTCTCTCCTGTGGGCATAAAATTAGCGACTCGCAAGTCATGGGCCGAAAGTTGGCCAGGCGTCCCACACGCTGATTAAAAATATTGGCTATACATAATATGTACCCTTAACTTTTGCCATGTCCACAGGGGAGACGCGAACATTTGGTAGGTATTATAGTAGTTCCAATCATTTACTTTCTCGATGACAGATCTAGTTTGAAAGTTATAGTGTTGTGACCAAATAAGTGTTCAGTAGATAAAATATCGATCCAATTTTAAAATTAATAAATAAAAATTACCTGTTATTATAATTATTTCATTTCATTGTCGATTACCTATCTATACTTATATTACTTATATTATAAAGAGGAACGATTTGTATGTTTGTAATGGATAAGCTAAAAACTACTGGACAAATAAAAATTATTTCACTTGAGTAACATAGGCTATTTTATATCCCGGGAATAAAATTACAACGTGTAGGGTCAACGTCATAAATAAGTGATCACTTTTGTACCTTGTCACTTTAACGTCATGTTTGAAAAGCCATACGAAATTACGTAACGACTGAAAGCGACAAGGTACAAAAGTGATCACTTATTTATGACGTTGACTGTACAAAGTCACGGGAACATATCTAGTTCAACATAAACAATACCGATACAATATCGATATTTCAATCATAACATCACTATTTGTATTGCCATAGAATGTAACTTTATTAAAACGTTTATTATTTATCGTACTTTAAAAAAAAGTACTGCATAGGACTCAATTCGTCTTAGATGAATATTATATGGGATCAAGGAACAAAATTAGGCAGTTGTCGTATTTTTTAGACCTCGCATTTAAAAGTTAATTTTTGCGTAAAAAACGCAGTTACATTCTACGGGAGCTGTCATCGAGAAAATAAATGATTGGAATAATATAGGATTTTGACGACCAGATGGCCTAGTAGGTAGAGAACCTGCCTACGAAGCTTGAGGTCCCGGGTTCGATTCCCGCGTCGGGGCAGATGTTTGTATGAATAATACGAATATTTGTTCTCGGGTCTTGGGTGTTTAATATGTATTTAAGTATGTATCTATCTATATAAGTATGTTTATCCGTTGCCTTGTACCCATAACACAAGCTATGCTTAGCTTACTTTGGGACTAGGTCAATTGGTGTGATGTGAATTGTCCTGTGATATTTATTTATTTATTATTTATTATAGGATGTTATGGCAAACGTGTCTATCGTACATAAACGGTTGTGGATTTTGTAGATACGGATAATCGTCATGGCATGACCATGGAGATACTCGTCGTGCATTTGTTACCCCGTCTTGTTGACCGTAAGGTTGGCACTGACTAATATACATCCGCAGCCCTTGACCCAGTTCGTGCGTGGGTCAAATTTATGATAGCTGAATACAAGAGTCGGTATTGGATACATGACTGTATTAGTAGTGTGACGTGTGCGACAAGGTTCTTCGAGGTGGTTTAGAAAATTTCACTTTGTTGTGTTTGAAGAAGCTCTTTGTGTTAGTTATGATACGAATTATTCGTATAGATTACTAGCTGTAGCTGTTGCTCGCGACTCCGTCCGCGAAGAATAGGGGTCGCTGTAAAAAATAGCCTACGACCTATTCTCAGACCTACCGAATATAGAGAAAAAAGTTTCATAAAAATCGGTCGAGCCGTTTCGGAGGAGTTCGATAACAAACACCGTGACACGAGATTTTTATATATTAGAAGACTAGCCTTCCGTCCGCAGCTTCGCCCGCGATAAATTAATTTTCCCGTAGGAAAAGGTATTTTCCCGCGGTAAAAAGTAGCCTATGTCACTTAGTGATAATTTAGCTTTCTAACGGTAAAAGAATTTTTGAAATCGGTCCAGTAGTTTTTAAGTTTATTCGTTACATACAAAAATACAAATCTTTCCTCTTTATAATGTTATATTAGTGTAGATGTAGATTATTAATGATGTCGATATGAAGTTGATTAATTAAAGATTGACGTTTACTTCGGGAAATAAAACTAAAAAAAAATATATCTCTTAATTGAAGACAAGCCGTGACGTGGTAGTCTCGTGGTTTGACCTATGGCCTCTCAAGCAGTGGGTCGTGGGTTCGAACTCGGATTCACAACTCGTGAGTTTTGAGTTAAGAAAATATATTTGAAATTTACCATGAGCTAAAGCAAACATTGTGAGGAAACCCGCACACACTAGTGAAGACTCAATTCAATGGTGTATGTAAAGTTTCCAATTTGTACTGGGTCTGTGTGGGAACTGCGGCCCAAGCTCTCTCATTCTGAGAGGGAGCCTGTGTGTTGCAGTGGGACGTATATGGGTCGAGTCGAGATGATGAAATTAAAGAAAACCGTTTAAACTATGGCAGCACTATTGACTCAACTGACAGCTGCTCGCACCTCAGCTTGTCACTGCATCAACCAAAAACAAATGAATCTGACAAATGTACACCCAAAATCACTTACGGCGTAAAAAATGACTGCTGTCCAGGGCAAAAGCTGACATGTCCCAACCCCCGCAGTATGGCTCTGGTTACCCCGCGGTCTTAAATTCCCGCTCCGGTCCCCAGGGAGCGCCGATACCGCCTCTACTCGACTACGGATCGCGACGCTGGCGCTCCACTTTGTCGTTACAAATTTGGGTCACAGTCGCAGTAGATTAGACTGTTTGGGTTTTGAATTATTAACCAAAAATTAATGCGAAAGCACTGACAAAGAAACCGGTGGTCGTTCAAGTAGAGATTGCAGGTGATATTTCCAAGGACTCTGGGGTGTGCAGGAGTTGTTTTCGTTTTCACGTTTCATCATCATCATACTAGCTTATATACGTCCCACTGCAGGGCACTGGCCTCCTCTCAGAATGAGAGGGCTTGGGCCGTAGTTCCCACGCGGGCCCAGTGCGGATTGGGAACTTCACATACACCATTGAATTTCTTCGCAGATGTATGCAGGTTTCCTCACGCACGATGTTTTCCTTCTCCGTAAAGCTCATGGTAAATTTCAAATGTAATTTCGCACATAAATTCCGAAAAACTCAAGAGGTTTGAGGTCAGGTGAACCCACGACCCTCTGTTTAAGAGGCCAAACCGCTAGGCCACCACGGCTTTTTTACGGGTTTTCACATTAGCTAAAACATAAAGCACGAAAAGAATTGAGATTAAAATTATTCAAATTTTGTTACTAATTTTTAACGTTTTGATTTACTTAGATATTTTTTCATTTTTAATTTGATTATAGGTACTTAATTATAATTTTGCTTCAATGGTGTATTAATTTTTTGGCTATCCGGTGTAACTATTTGTTTTTTCCATAAAATTAGCGTTTAGTTAATTACACAAATTACTAACACAAATGGATCTTTGTTATCTGAAATAAATATAATATTATATTGTTTGATGGATTGATTGATTGTACTCTGTGGTTTTTATTATAACACACAGGTTTACTTTAGATTTGAGACAGTTAATTAACAAATATAATATAGTATGTCATAATTTGCACTCATTTGACTTCAAAAACAAATTATAAACTCTATAAATAACTCCTCCGAATCCAGCATTCATCAGATTCTGAGAAATGATTTAACAACATAGGCAAGAAGCTGTGCTACAGACAGAGTTTGGGAAAGTTCATGAATAACCCAAAGTCCAACCTATAGTTACGTTTCGTTCATTCAAATGTACATAAATAATCCAATAAAAAAACCTTCAGCGTTAGTTGCCACATAAATTCAGATGCGTCTAACGTTCCCGCAGCCACCATCGGAAAAACTGAGAATCGCCCGGACACTAACCGCGCACGTTTAACTAAATACCAGTTTATTTACGTCTATATTCTACAAAGTGTAGTTAAAATTAAAGCAATATGCGAAAACATCCCACAAATATTGTGTTAATTGCCCGCTTTGACGTTGTTCGTTTGAACTGTGAAATTGGATTATATAACGGAATTAATACTATTTTCTAATGAGAATGTGTGTACTGAAATGGCTGTGAATTTGGACGAAGCCTCGACAGTGTTTTGTTTCTCTTTCGGTGGAAGTTAGAGTTAGACAAGTTAGTCAAATTATACTAATAAGTTGCAGAAGTTAATGTCGTAAATCGATAAGTCCCGAAAAACTGAGCCTTCTCAAGTCTCTTGAATACTAGGTCAGCGTATAGTTACGGCGAAATAGGAACATTCTCAGGGTGTATTGATTTCTTTCGTTGAAGTTATTGCATGAAGAGATATCAGGCAATGCAAAATTGATCGTACACTTGAATAAAACGTACCTTACAATGTATGTAGGAATGAGTGATGTGATGAATGATCAGAATTGAGAAAGACTGGATAGGTACGTACACGAGTAAACATGTATACTTATTGTCTAAAATTGTGTTTTTCTTCGATTTGATTCGTGATATACGCTGATTTCGCCCAATTAAATCAACGCTATATGTATGGTTAAGATTGCACCTTACAAGATGGAGGTAGCTTCATGCTTATTAAAAATGCTTATCGTATTTTTTTTTTCTTATTTTAAATATGATGCGTTGTGTCGTCTCAATTTCTCACGCTTCAAGGTTTTCTGGTTTATGGACAGATAAGTGTCGTGCCGTGTGTATGTTTGTGTAGTTAATGACGTGATTGCATATTATGTATTATCTTCTGTTATGTAATTTAAACTGTCGTCTTCTAATGAGAGTATAGTCTTGTTAAGGAGAGCCGATTTCCGCTCTTTAATACTCGTTTGCTTGAGGTTTATGTTCTCATGTCAAAAAATTAACTTTGTAATAATTTCGGTACAATGTTTAGAAATAAAACGAAGGAAACTTCAATCTTTCTCAGGTCACGATTTTCATGCATCTGTCTGTACCACAAATCAGAATTCGCATTATTCCTACAAATCATGAGAATTAATAAGCGTAAAAACATAGTACGTCAACGCTCCAAAGCTTGTAAACGTTACGTCTCTCTCACGAAATCTACCGCAAAAACCTCAACGAACTGTATCCATCAAACGAAACTCGCTTCTTAATACAACCGAAATATACCACCACTGTGCATTTATTACGCCTTGCTAAATGGAAATACTCTACCGCTTCGCACACAAAATAAAACCTACCTTACCGTTACTCTCGTTAAGTCTGTTTTCCAGCAGTTTGGGAACCCCGAATTATACCTCTATCTTGGTATAAGTGACATTAGTATTAACGCGAGCGATCCGCTAACGACTCAATGCGATCACGATACGGTGCACATTCGATGGATCGCTGGGAGCGCGAAAAGACAACAATATTCGATTTGACTTTATGGAGTGTGCGAGTTTATTGTAAAGGTAAACGATTTACAACCGTGGGGCGTGGCGTTAAGTATGATATTTGTTTTCGGTCGGAAAAAGCGAGGAACGATAAAAATTACGGCCGGTGTTTTGCGGCGCGCGCTCTTCGTCCGCTTCTAAATTCTTTTAGTACACAAATGCATGCATTAGATTGTATTGTATTTACGATCGGACGGGGAATTACATCGACGGATCACCGATCCTCATAAATAATAACCAGAGTTTTATTAGTACACGTTCAAATTAATTGTTTGTTTTATCTATGCCTGCCACTTTAAGTGATCATAATTACAAAAGTGGTAATGAGAAACATAATCAATATAATGTCGATTGTATTTAATCTGTAGATTTAAAATAAATAAAAAAACCCGTCATGATGGGAGAATGTCCTTCAATTTAATTGAAAGGAAATGAACATAATTGAATCGATCATTATCATAACAAAGCTTCTTTCGGCTCTGAAGATGATTGGGCACATCTCAACAATTCGGTTGATCAGTTACACCGTGGGTACAGCGAGGAAGGAAGCAAGGCTGACGGTGCAACATCGGCTGCGGCGGAGTATTGGTAACGTTTACAACATAATAGAGAACATTAGTCCGATCCACTTTTGACATCATTATCTGTGTAGCCGAGTGACGATAACCTGCGAGCGTAGTGCGTTCGTCGCTCCCGCCCCGCCTCTCGCGGCAGTCGCGCGCCTCTTCGCTTGCCGTGTGGTCGTGCGTCGCTGTGCGCATGCTTGTCCAGAGCTTACTGAGGGTGCGCGGGGAACTCGATTTTGGCGGGTTTTTGGACGTGATGCGCTCTGCATACCCTCACGGAATGCGCACGTGCTGCCGACGCGAGCCGATGCATGCGTTGCCGCGCCGTCACACTGAAATCTGTGGCGTGAACTCTCAGTGATTACTTGGATTGCAGTGTTGGATTATAGGATCGGAATCGGACGGGGTCGACTTCGCGGCTTTTTGTAAGAATCGCCCACTTCGACGGATGTTATGTCCATGATGTTGACTCATCCGTGACGCACTTGATCGCTGGAACTGGGAATTATTTCATGATGCTACCGACCTTAATTTACAATTCGATACGACATTGCACACAAAAAGTTACTTGTTGACACCTGGGGTTAATAAAGCGACGATTTATGTTTTAAGCGCTCTGCCTGCCACATTGCGAAACGTAGATAAAATGAAAACATTAAATTAGGACAGAGATGAGACCAATTAAATGGCTGCAGTTATTTTTATCGGCTGCGAGTGAGAATGTTTATATCGTATTTGGTTAATGAACAATGAATGTTTCATTGGTTTCGTTAGTTTTTCTTACCCCGGCGCCACACATAGCACAAATGTTTCAACACATATTTGATCACATGTGAAGCACCGGTATTTGCTTATTTGTTCAATAGAACAACCATACAATCAACCATAGATCAAATATGTGTTCAAATATGTGTTGAAACATTTGTGATATGTGTGGCGCCGGGGTAATAAATAAATGTATCATTAACTGAACTGTTTGTACTAGTAGCAATAAATGTAACAACATCTACTTCCTAACTTACAGTTAAATTAGGACATAGCAAATTACCTGAGCACCTACCGTGGATAGAAATAACAAAACATTCCTTTTAACTGGGATAAACGCACTTTCGATCACAAAGCTGGCTCGAAAACGGCAAATCATTATTTGGTCCCTTTCTGTCGACTAGTGGAACACGGCAATCATTGCTTTTGCTTCTTGTTTCTACAACATGTCGCTGTTGTGTTCTATTACTCACTTCACTGTCTGGGAATTTCACATTTAAACTTTGTGGCTTCGTCGTGTTTTTATTAAAAATGTCTGTGGTAGCATTCGTGCTTTCGCCTGCATATGGCATGAGTAAACGTAAAGTCTTAACAACTAAAAACCCAACACGTTTATCTCCTTAATCTCTTTTTTATGTTATTTAAATTCCGTTTCGGGTGATACCAAATTGTAAAGAAATAAGCCCAATGTAAATAAGGTGGTCACTTGCGGGGCCCTCGACTCTCTAGTGTTACGATAATATTCCCACGCAAGAGCTCCACAAGCTTAAGGGTTATCTTCAATGGACTTGTAAAAGCCGAGGATTCCACAAATTGTGGGAGCCCTGTCTGGCATTACTCTCCTGGTTACCCTTATAATATCGACCCTATTGTATTATGCCGAAAAGGCTCCCAACTCACGAAACCTGAGATCTCAACAGTAATTTTTATTCATACGCGATTCAGATTTCATAAATAAAAGAAAATTGGGATTACCGTAAAAATAAAAGTAGACTATTTCTTTGTTTACAATTGTGTTCCTTTGGAAATTTGATCAATTTTACATTAGACGAGATGTGGTCGTTGAGATCTCAGTGACAAAGTACTTAGAGTTCGACCTCGGTTTAAAACTAGGTTAATGTATCTGAGATGTGGAACAGTAAGGATTTGGCTCATAACAAAAAAGTACGAGGTTTATGACGTCCAAATTCGATTGCTAACCTTGATAGTTATATTTTGGATCAGTACATTTGCACCCGAATTGACGTGAAACCCTGGGGTAGACTTATCGGGTAGTGCTTTTTGTTTAGACCCTTGAAATCTATTCAACTTGGGCGTTAATCTCTAATAAAATTATCAAAATATTGACGGCCTTATAACTCAGTAGAGTACAATTGATAGAGATCATGCCTTTAGTTATTCAGCTCTATCTTTCTCTTCGAGCTTTTTTATGTGTGCTGGTCCGAATCTTTCAATCTTCTTTTCAAAAGTAATTTACTAAAGTGTTAGACTGCGGTAGTCCATTAATCGAATTGAAAAGCCGGTAGCGGCTCAGCACGTCATACGACACGGCACAGGCATAAAGACGGTGCACTTTTGCCGGATCTTTCCGCCGGGCGGCGGATAGGCGCGCTACACCGATCAATCACAGGGGAAAACATCCGAGTAATGGCTCCTCATGACCCTAAGAAAAAAGCCGCCACATCCTATTTACCCGGTTCGGTGCTAAATAAGGCAAAATGTATCCGCGAGGCCGACTCGCAATTAATCATCGGCCCGTCCGGAAATTTCGCACGTAATCAGTTCTTGAATTAAGATTACACCCGTCTGTTTAGGGTTTTACGTAACGACTTACGGTCAAATCTATGGATGTCGTTACTCAAACATTTTCTCCGTTCGAATGAACCTTCAGTTCGAAGGTTAATATTCTTCCGTCCTTGTGTGCACATGTATGTTTTATAAAATTCACTCCGGTCGTACGTAGTACTTGACAGCGAATGATGACAATTCACCGTTGGTTTATCCTCGTGACGTCACGGCCCAAACGAGCCTTAGCCGTCGGTGCTCGAATATTTTCCTTCTTACCCTAACTTATAACTCAATTTTCCTTATTAATATATGGGGATAAAACGAGGAAAAGGACATTTGCATTCGGTTTATCCCGACATAACCTGTAAACAACAATTATTTTTTGTGAATTATTCAAATCTATAGTGATTTCGTGCCCAGCGTCCACACAGTAACTTTGTTTGGTTTTCCTTTGTTATCGAACTTGAATGCTAATTCGTTTGTTGCATCAATCAAGTGGAACGTGACATGAGTAACATTGTGGCTTTTCGTTCTTAACTTGTCTGTTTGTTCCACAGTACCTGCTTGTTAATTGCGAATATTGACGATTGGCAGAACTTTATCCTCGTCGAAAATGTTCGTTCGCGGAGTTGATTGAAACTCGCTAACTAATTTGAATATCGTTATAGTGAAGTGTAAAGTGTGCGGAAAAGTGTTTTGTGTGTTATTGAGTTTGACGAAACGTTACCGTCGACATTACTGGAATGCGTATGTGCTATGAGAGGCCCGGCCTGGTCTCCGCCCTGAACGGCGCAGTTGGGTAAGAATGTTAATTAAATCTTAATATCATTTTAGTAGTAAATTGTGTTAGTCGTCTAATTGATACTTAATGTAACAACGACACTAATTGATTTCTATTGTTACCATCATCATTATTCCGTGCATTGCATTGCTTTTACGTCTTTTGGTGCGCAAACAGCGTGTAATACAATGAGTTCAATAGGCATGCACATGCTCGCCTTTCTGTTTTGCTATTCCTCACCGAGCCCACTATCTCCGTATATTAATTAAAATCGCATTTTAAATATTTCTTCGCGCCGAAAACTGCACATGGCCACCTTTATGTTTGGTATTGTAAACCAGCAGCAGCTCTCGTACCTGTGTAGTGTGTAGTAAGCTGACCTGAGGCCATATTGTCTATCGTGCGGACGCTTGCGACCGCGTTCACTATCTCTTTCTACTCTTATCTTATTCCGTGTGACAGGAAGAAGTGGATCAGCGATTATGATTCCGAGTGCGTCAGAAAATCAGGACTCTGATCGCGTAACGCCAGGTCTGCGAAAGTCCGACCAGAGAGGTTTCTCTATCTTATTTTCTCTAAGCACCACTGCTACATTTCGTGGTAGTTTCCGATACGCAGCGACGAAGAGTTGGAACGATCTGCCTCCACCAATCCGTGTACTAAAGTCAAAGTATAATTTTAAAATATCTCTTTTCTCTTTTTCAAATTACATAATTTATGATCCTCAGAAATTCAATCAGCATTAACGCTTTCCGTCCGAACGTCGCAAATGTATAACAACAACTTGTTTATTAGCACTATTGCCAGTAATCAGTGGCATTTGTTGACTCTAACATTTTAGTTATGTTGCCAACTTAACTACCAGTAATTTGGTAATTCAATTTCAACGGCCAGTTTATTCGGATCCCTATCAGTAACGGAACATTGAAGTTCATCGGCAAAAGTTAAGTCGACAGCGTAGCCAGAATTTCCAATTGTCGTTTCCGAATTCTGAACTTTATTATTTCGCGGAAATTTTCCACTGAGATTTCGTCTTCTGAGAACTCTTAACGTTGGAAAGTAAATTAGAAACAATTCTGTCCTTATGTTATTTTATTACATTTGATCAGATACTTTGTTGAACAAACTAATGAATAATGTTAATCGTTGTCAATCTACATTACCTAAATCACAACATAGTTTTCGATTAGCTTCATGTGAGTACGTGTTCATTGATTTTATAGGTCATTAATTTGTCAATTTAATCGAATAAGGTACGGACGATAAATCTTTTATCATCAAATTTTGATATGCAGAAAAAAAAATCGTGTAACTTAGAACAGGTACCCAGCCTAGTAAAAATATACGGATTTCTCACGGCTTAAATCGAGTTTAACTGGACATATTTCGGGCTACTCTGTAGCTCTTCTTTCTTGTTTTAAGATGTGAGTAATCCGTATATTTTCACTATGAGTGAGTCGTACGTACGGTAGTTTCATGTTTAAAGGTACCTAGCGATTCTGTAACAGCCACTTACAAACATTCGAGGATGGTTAATGGTCTTGATGCCGAATTCTATCCTTAAGTTTATTTATCTGTTCATTACTGTTACTTGCAATCCTTAAACTTAATATGGTTTAGTGTGCGGATAGCTCGAGGATACGTACCATCGACAAAAAGGTCGCCTTGACACCTTAAATGTCCATTTTGCTTGCAGTGACTAGACATCTGTCCATACCAATCCATACCAATGAACTTTAACGGCTGCAAGCAAATTTGTTTTGAAACTGGGCAGGCCTCGCTTTTGTCGACTGTACATGTCACTCCACTAGCACAATCTATCGAATCATGTAGGAGTTGACAGTTTGACATATTGTTAGGCTATAGACGTCGTTATGCTGTGGTTTAAATTAGTTTAAGCCCTAAACAGTCACGTACGTTCACGAACATATAGATTACCGATAACGCGATGTACGTATGCACCACGCGGCTTTGTCAGAGCTACAGCCCAATGAGTAGCTGTGCAAGCTCACAGTAATCCAATAAGCTGAATTGGAAGTGGCTCGAATTAACCTGCTTAGTTACACACACTACTGCAGGCTGCTCGTAACGCGAGCTAGAAAAGTAAACTATCCCTATAAACGTGTTTTATACGCAGTGTACACGGAATCGTAAAATGTGGAATTTGAAGGAATTCGCTATCTATCGAGTAACCTCGCGGGTCATGCTGATTGTGAACTATGCTGGACTAATAAAATTCCACAACTTTACGTTGGCTGCAATGTTAATTGTCTTTGAACAATTTGTTTGACTAGATTCTGGTAACTGTTTTTGAGGATTATTCGGTATAGCTAACGCAATCAGAGTTGAGGTCACGCACACAACATCACGTCATGTAATGACAGCGGGATTTTGACATTTATTCGTACCGATATCAAGTTCAACAGACTCAACATAGAATTAGAAGATTGACTAAAAATTTCTTCAACCTGTTTCTTTAAGAATACCTAATGTAGGAAAATACATCTAGTTCAAACAAAACAAAAATAGAAGATTTTTTCTTGCGAATATTTCTTATCAGTTTCAAATTATTTTATTTCAAAAATAGGTTATATGAAAAAAGAAAAATTATAATATGCATAGTATTGCATAAGTATTCCATCATAAGATCATATAACTCACATTTTCATTCACTCAGTAATTTCATTCATTCACTATCTTTTTTGCAATCATTACTTTATGTAGCTGTGTGTGTAATCAATCATTCGCCTCAACTCTCGTGGCGTTACCTATAGTTCCTTTTGCTGTTCCTTCGAAGGAACTGTTGCGGGTTTTTTCGCACTAGTTCCTTCACAAGAGGTGAAGGAAGAACTGCGTTTATTTTTTCGCCTTTGTTCCTTATCGCAGTAGCACCTTCAGTTCTAGCAAAGGAACAAAGGCGAAAAAATAAACTCAGTTCTTTCTTCACCTCTTGTGACGGAAGTAGTGCGGAAAAACGCAATAGTTCCTTAGAATTAAGGAACAGCCAAAGGAACTACGGCGAATAATCCGTTTTTCGAAGTGGTTAGCTTTTTTAAGTACGAGGGGCGTTCGATATAAAGTGAGAATGAGATGCAAACTCTTTTAATATTACGAAATTAAATACTGGCCGGTAAAGCTAATCTATCTAGCTGATTGCTATGAAAAAAAAAACTAACTGTCTTTTGTTTAAAAAAATATACGGTAATTTCTTTGCAATGCTATTGAGTACGTTAGCGAAAGTGGAGAAAATTGAACTGCGCGCCGTTATCAAATACTTGTGTTTGAAAAATTTTTCTGCGGACCAAGTCAATTTGGATTTGCGGGACACTTAAGGGTCTAATGCTCCTCCGTATTCGACAGTCGCACGTTGGTGCGCCGAATTTAGACGTGGAAGAACATCGACAATGGACGACCCCCGCTCCGGACGCCCTACTACAGCAGTAACTGAAGAAATTGTGAAAAAAGTCGAAAACTCAGTTTTGGCGGATCGTCGTGTCACGGTTCATTTTATTGCTGAAAATGTAAAGATTTCAACGGGGAGCGTGCATAATATTTTACATGAACGCTTGGGTATGAAAAAGGTATCTGCGCGTTGGGTACCAAGAATGCTTACTGACACGCAAAAACAAACTAGACTAGAGATTTGTCAAGAAGCTTTGAACCTGATGCAGCAAGACCGGGAACTTTTTTGGCGCGATTTATAACAATGGACGAAACATGGCTCCATCATTACGACCCAGAAACGAAACTGCAGTCTATGACATGGAAAAGGCCACCATCTCCAACTCCGAAGAAATTCAAGATGGGCCCATCTGCCGGTAAGGTCATGGGCTCTGTTTTTTGGGATGGTAAAGGGGTATTAATGATTGAGTATCTCGAGCATGGAGCCACTATTACGGGCACATTATACGCCAAACAAATAGCAACATTGCGCAATGAGATCCGCGAAAAACGGCGAGGTAAACTCTCGAAAGTTGTGCTGTTCCACCAGGACAATGCCCCGGCACACAAGTCCGCCGTTGCAATGGCTGCAATTCGTGATGCTGGGTTCGATATCCTTAAGCATCTTCCGTATTCACCAGATCTCACTCCCAGTGATTTCTACCTATTTCCGAGATTGAAACAATACCTGAGAGGCCAGAAATTTGAAGACGACGACGCGGTAGTCGCTGCTGTACAAGATTTTTTAAGTACTCAAGATGAGACCGTTTTTAAAAATGGAATTTTAAGTTTAGAAAAAAGATATACTAAGGGTATTATGCTAAAAGGTGACTATGTCGAAAAATAAAATGACATTTAGTAAAAGTTGTTTATAACATACTCATTCTCACTTTTTATTGAACGCCCCTAGTATATGATCTTTTTCTTAAAGTTTTTATCGTCAATGGCTTGCGCGCGACTCTGCTTCATAGCATCCTATACATATAATAAAACATAAAACACATTGCTAAACGGAGCTTGGTTAGCATTTTTTGCAACATCTAATTAGGTATTGCTATAATCCTTGACTTGAACATGCTGAGGAGGATATTACGTAACATTCGTTTAGGAAATACTAGCGACCCGCCCCGGCTTCACACGGGTGAAATTATGCATGTATTATACATATAAACCTTCCTCTTGAATCACTCTATCTATTAAAAAAAACCGCATCAAAATCCGTTGCGTAGTTTTAATGATCTAAGCATACATAGGGACAAACAGCGGGAAGCGACTTTGTTTTATACTATGTAGTGATGATTTGTTAAAGATCTCATCCTAGCTTATACGCGTCCCACTGCACGGCATAGGCCTCCTGTCAGGATGAGAGGGCTTGGACCATAGTTCCTACGCGCGCCCAGTGCGGATTGGGAACTTTACTCACACCATTGAATTTCTTCGCAGGTGTGTGGAGTTTTACTCATATTTATTCTTCACTGTAAAGCTCATGCAAAAATTGAAATGTAAAATTTTAAAATGCTTCTATACATCCAAGTTGTAAGATATTTTGTCACTAACATTATATGGAACCAGCTATCCGATTTTTTTTTATCAGGTCTAAGCCTCATAAGCTAGGTAAGTGTTGTCTAGTAATAGGTAATATGAAGAGACCCAAAGGTCTTAATGTCTTCCAATTTACTTTACAGATACTTTTAATCTTTTTAACAAGCTCGGGTTTCATTTCTAATCTTGATTTTATTTGTACACGTTACATGTTTGCGTGCTTTGTGTTGCATTAACCGTTTTACTGCTACGCTCTTTGTCGTCGCGTTATTACGCAACGCCAGTTACAGTCGTTAATTATTGTACAGAACCACTTAACACTGCTGTTGACATTATGTAGCAGAGCATTTGCTCACACATTACCCCAGTGCTCGTTAAAATTGCCTAGTTGTTGTTTAATTCAACTAAAACTGAGTTATTTGGATGCAAGGGTTCTTTTTAGGTACGGTCGCGTGCTTTAATTTGGGACCCATTTCGAAAAAATATCCTTTGAATTCCTATACAATATGACAGGACTGTCAACCTTAAGTGGGTCCCAAATTAAAGCTCGTGACTGTACTTACTTAAACTCATTTCCCTAACGCATAATAATTGGATGCTGATAAACGTTAGGGCATTTTCAATTTTAAATGCATCTGTTTTTTTTTTAGAATTAGGTAGGTAGGTACATAGTTTTGGGGTTTTCTTACTTCGAATTAAGAGTTTCGTTATTACGAAGTTGTATCTTGTTTTCTTAGATTATTTATACACTAGATAGTGTCAGTAGCAAACACTGCGATACAAAACGTCCATAGACCCATTTGACAGCTTCATCTTACAATCGCGTTACGTCATTCAGACTGAAGGGTGGCAAATGACATATAAGCAAACTGTTGGCTTATATTTTTCGGGACGTTTTCATGCCGCCTAAGCTCTATCTAGCTAGTGTATAAATAATCTAAGCTTGTTGTCTTCTCTACATTTTATAAAAACGATTTAAGTGACAAAAAAACTTTAAATCATGTTAATTTATAATGCATATTAATAATTTATTATGATTCTACCTCGTTTAGTAATCAACGATTTGTGTAAACTTAACCATTCACATTTTTATTCTACAAATTAAGATATTTGCATGCCAACGTATCTGGTTCCATCTTGTACTTGGTTAAGGTTGCGGGATCGCGTTGGATGTGGATGGCACGGGATCGATCTGTTTGGCGAGCCTTGGGGGAGGCCTATGTTCAGCAGTGGACGTCTTTCGGCTGGAATGATAACTAGTAGGGCTGTCGGTTAGTGTCTTGAGCTCTGAGTAACTTTATGATTAAAATAGTTACCCTATGGAATGCTTTGTATTATAGGAATAAATGCTACAAAATCTACAATTGAATGTGAAAACCTGAGACTACAGTGCTACATGGGTTAACCGGTCACCTGTATAACATGTCCATTGTAATTGTTATCATCATCATAATTTCAATGAAAAACGTCTACTCCACTGCTTAGCATAGACTTCCCCAAGGTTCGCCAAACAGACCGCTCCTGCGCCATCCATATCCAACGCATTCCCGCAAACTTAAGTCGTTGCTCCATCTTGTTGGATGCCTACCTGCACTGGGCCTTTCGGTCTGTGGACGCCATCCGAAAAACTTTTGGCCCCATCAGCCATCAGTTTCACTACTAAGGATCATGAAGGATGTACTCTGCCCAGTCAGTTGAGTCTGACGATTCTTTGAGCTATGTCGGTGACATTAGTTCTTGCACGAATTTCATTATCTGTAATGTGATGGTTATTTTTTTGTATCATAGTCGGAATTTATTGTTCCTTTTTGTTTGGATGAAGGTCAATAATTTCAGGCGGAAGCCATTTAGTTTATTAATACTAAGTTTAACAATCTCTTTACCGAATATTAAAATTAAATACAACTCCGAAACCTATTGCACCCGGGTGAATAATTGAATAGGTATTTGAATTTATTTGGCGTAAGTCGGTGAGAAATGAACGTTCTGCTGGAGCAGACGGCCGGGTTAATTAAGTAGGCAGCGGACTGAGGGTTCGGAGTTTCCAGTTTTCACCTGGCCACCTTAGGGAAACTTTCTGACGTTACCACTTTACCAGTTTTTCGGCAGATTGCTTATATTTTATTCCATCATTAATAGCTGTTCTTAAACAGGGTTTAATGTGAATTGTTGAAAGCAGAAAACGTTTGCTGTTCAGACTACATCTACCCCTCGAGACTAGGTTGAAAGAAAGTAATTATGTCGGATTCGATTCGTATCTTTAGTCCTTCTCATTTTCAATTTTATCATAAGGCCTTAATATTTGGAAAAGTAGGGACCTTAAGATCTGTGTAGTAAGCATCGACTTTTTAACCGACTTCAAAAAAAAAGAGGAGGTTCTCAATTCGTCTGAATGTTTTTTTAACAAATCAGCATGCATCACACCACACAGTTTTCCTCGTGACAATAAAATTAACATATACCCCGAGTGATGGTAGGTCAATGCAATGGAGGAAGTTAAGCGAGGACGTAACAACTTCCCAGTAATGAAATGAAAACTGTTAATGTTGATAATACAATAAATCATGTCGATCCAGGAGCAATTGCAAAGCTCATCTGCGACGCGCTACAATTTTACGATGATCAAGTCATTACATGGGTATCGTTAGGCTCTGGTAATGATTAAGGGTCTCGCATTATCGAAGCCCCCAATCCGTTACCGATTAGAGTGCTTCAACTATGATATTTAGCTATCAAGGGTAAGCTTACCCGTCAAGCTTTATCAAGTTACTATAACTAACAGAACTAGCCGAGTTAATGCTAAGGCGCTTTCGAAATATTGTTTGTCAAGTTATTGATGGTTATTGAATAAACACAAACACGTGCTTATTTAAAATGTTTATTTGAGCACAATTACGGAGATATGGCGCGTTGAAGTTTCGCGTGACGTCACTTGTTCCTATACTTTGTATGAGCGTTTTAGGAACAAGTGACGTCACGCCTCGTCACGCGGAACTTCAACGCGCCATATCTTCGTCATTTTTTGTTTAATTGTCAAAAGAAAAATTACGTGTCTAATATTTTTTGATAATGTAAAATACGGACTAATAATAATTATTATTTTTTTACCTAGGAAACATCCCTATTAAAACAAAACAAATAAAGCAATGAAGCTACAGTTATCTAGTTCAAGTAAAGTTTGGTCGAGTAACTTTTTCGTGTGATTTTTGTTTATTTACAAGCTTTGCAATGTTTGTTTATTTATATGTTCGTTAAAGTCAAATGGTAATAATTAAATTTTAGGACATTTTATTATAGTAGTTGGATTGACTTAAAATTCAAGAAAAAGTACAACTAGGAAAAAGCTTAATAGTTCGCTTGCTTCACTCGTAATCAAATCTCAAACACTTCTAATTAACACTAATGTGTTGAGCACAATTTTGGCAGATATTATGTAGACTCGATAACAATGCATTAAAAATATTATCAGTAAAAAAAGCGTGTGCGTGATATGTATTTAGTTCGATAAAAACTAACAAGCCTCGGTAGTTTTACGTTACGCGATCATGATTAGTTTCCTAATGAAAATCACGATAGGTTGAATCTAAGCCAGGAAATTGGTGATAAAATAATGCAATTATTTCTAACGCACTATAAGTAACATATCCATGTTACATATTTACAACATTTTATAGAATGTAGAGTTTGAGTTTGAATTTAACAGTTCATTGCGTAAATTTCATCCACGTGACCTGGAATTTTCAGCAGTGCGCCTGTTTTACCTATCTTTAGTAGCCATAAAAGCCACTAGCTTTTACTGGATAAATACGGCCATAAAAGACGTGTGCTCCGTCGTTAAAGTCTTGTTTTAACTAGCATATGGAATTTCCCACGGATATCTGCTAAATAAGGTGTGGGTGTATGTTTTTTTAACCATTCGTCTAGTGAAGTAAACAATGAGACGTAATATTTGTCCAAAGCTACTTGTATTTAAATACCTGTTAAACAAAATTGCCAAAATTTACATTTTGTATTACCAAAAAGTTTATTGCTTATAGGTAAAACGGTCAAAGCAATAAATTAAAAATCGCACGATTTAAGTTACTAAGAGATAGGTGTAGATAGTATTTTATATTTTAGTTGGTAGATTTTACGGACGTTTTCCGTCTGATGATGATGATGACGTAATTCACTGTTCTTAATGCACAAGAACTCCTCTGCCACTGTAAAGATTACCAGTCTTTTTTTTAGACCGGCCTGTTTGCATCCAGTTAGTTCCAGCTGTATTTTTGTCTTATCTTAAGTAGGGTCTTCTCCTTCTTTTACATTAGAGACCTTTCCATGTGACCACTCGTTTAGTCCATCTCTGATCTTGAACATGCCGTTTGTGTCCAGCCCACTTCCATTGTGAGCAAGTCTTAAAAACTCAAGGGCGCAACAGAGTGAGTCTATCTTTTGAATAAGGTTGTCTGATATTGTACGTTTATTAGTAAAGTACCTCGACATAAACCAAAAGCTCAATATTAGTTTAGTTTTTACCTCTTCTCTATTGTAATTCTTTGGAACTATTCTACCATGTAGTATAGGTATGTTTGGGTCTTACACAGAATTATTTCACGTTTTTCCGTTCAATATTTTTGACTATTTCTTATGCACGTCCAAATTTTAGGCTAAACAAAGAAAATTCCTCCAATTTGCTCCAAGTCGACAACTTCATGCCCATAAGAAAGACGACTATTTTTTATTGAATAAATGTATAATCCGGTACCTAGCCGTTTTCGTTGATTCCGGTACAAATGGACAAAAAGTTATTGTAGTGTTTATGATTCACCTATTGTTGACCCTTAAGCGTATTATTTAATTGAACCCACCCTTTGTCCACCCGAGCCTGTCTTTGGACAATATGTAGCGAATTAAGCTCCGACACTGGTCAGGTTAATTAGTTTGTTGTTTGGATTCCTCAACAGTCACCTATTGACTTGTTGCCTTTGGTTTATATTAGTTATTATATCCAGGGAAGGTCGAGGATCATTGCCACAATGGTTTTAGGCTTAGGTGTTAAATATTACAATGGTACCCACCAATGAAACACAGACAAAGTAAGAAAGTTTAACTTTATCTACTTTCAGTGATCGGATAGAATGGAAATTCGGTCTGCATAATGTAAATTGAATGGCAAAACAGGTGCAGTTAACAAAGAGTATATACAGTCGGCTGGAAATGCAGTGTTAAGTAAAATTTATACATGTAATGTTAGTCATTTTTTTGTGGCAATAAATATTATTTATTTCTTTCAAAGGTTAGTTAGTAAATATAATATCACTACATAGGTAGTTAGTTCACCTAAAAAACGTATTTTCTACTCATCATAGATTATCATAGACGTATGAATGAAGAATGAGCGATTTCGATAAAGCAGCTATTGTGATTAAAATTAATGAAAATGAAACAGTAATTAAAGTCCCAAAAAAATAACTTACGTGTTTGAGACACGAATAAATTGTCGTGACGCGCTCATTTCAAATGCAAAGTATTGCAAAGTGCTTTAACTTCGTATTGAAGGAGTTTTGTTTGTAAATTTGCATTCCAACGTTGCTAAGTATTATCCAAAAAACCGGCTTCTTAATATCAATGTTAACCTTGTGGCAAGGCAACCAGGCTTGTGTGGTAGTAGTGATATTCTGCTGTTAAGTTCAGCTAAAACACTTGGAAACCATTCGAATTCATGATTAAAATACATCGTTTAAGGCTGGATTTCACCAAACTTTTATTCCGAGAATAACCCTTACTCTCAGATAGTAATGTCAAATCACTATGGCGGTTTGACATTACTATCTGAGAGTAAGCGTTATTCTCGGAATAAAAGTTTGGCGAAATCCAGCCTAAGTCCGGAAAATATCTACCCTTTTTTTACATGCACTCGCTGCTATTTCTAGTTGACAAACATTGCCCTGTGGAAGAATTAAGGTGAATATTCAAGCGTTTTGAACGCTCGAACGCTCGGGTATACATCATTCACATCGCACGGTTATTAAATTTATTACGACAACAGAAAGACTACTCGTAAGATCTTTGGTAAAACTAGATTTATCATCGGTACTGCTTTTATAAAGTACCTATTCATGAAACGTTAGCCCTGAGTATCATTTTTTTTTTAGTATTTGGTAAAACGGTAATGACGAAGAAACACCGTAAAAACGCTGAATGTTCACACATTCATTTCACATTTTTATATCCGCTGTCGCTAGTAAAAATACTGGTTAAAGTTGAAACGCAAGCTTGTATAAAAATACTTATACCCTTGCGTGTCCTACTATCCTAGAAACGAAGACAGGGAAGTAAATTTATAATCATCACCATCATCATTTCAGCCATACAGATCCTGCACCATTAGCATCCAACGCGCTCACATATTTAATTAAAATGCATATTTAACAATATTTTATCCTATTTACATACTAAAAAAAAAAGAAAAAAAAAATATCACGGGACATTTCACACCAATTGACCTAGTCCCAAAGTAAGCTAAGCAAAGCTTGTGTTATGGGTACTAAGCAACGGATAAACATACTTATATAGAAAATACATATTAAACACCCAAGACCCGAGAACAAACATTCGTATTTTTCATACAAATATCTGCCCCGACACGGGAATCGAACCCGGGACCTCAAGCTTCGTAGTCAGGTTCTCTAACCACTAGGCCATCTGGTCGTCTAAGAGTCGTGATACGAAATAAAACGGCGTGAACGTAGTTTGGGATAGAGATCTCAACTAATAAACTACTTTTTAATCCATTACATATTATCTGTACGCGCTTATTTCATCTACCCGTAATGGACACTCGGTATAATGAAAACAAACATGGCATCCGCATGTTACGTTTACGTTCATGTAAATTTGGTAGTCGTGCCGCGTCATTAGCATTTCTATTGAATAAAAGAGTTCAAATAATGTCAGTTCGTCGCTCGAGAATCGCACTTATTTAGCCACGTTTCAAATTTAATTCTGTTGTCATGTCGCGTTTATAAGAATTGCCAGCACAATTATTCTGTTTAATCATATCCTACTAATACATATTATAAATGGGCAACTTTGTGAAGATGTTCAGATGTTTGGATGTTTGAATGTTTATTAGTCCATATGATGTTTATTAGAAAATATTTTTACTTTAAACAAGGATAGAGGGTGCTGTCCTAGAACGTTGAAGTACCTCGACTTTCAAGATGATGTGTTAACTTCGTCTGCCATCAATATAATGGCGTACTCTGAGCAAACGTTGTGCTTTAATAATGCTACCATAACATAACTTATTTTCACAGATTTTTAACACGAGCGAAGCTGAAAAATAAATCTAGTACAAAATATTTTTATTTAACGCACAGTTAATTCGCACTCACTAACGTCAATTAATGCGAAATAAGCTGTAGAGCACGCATTATTTAGAGTACAGTATCTTGTCCAATACAACCTGTCAAGAAGTAGTTTAAATTTACGTATTATATTTTGACGACCAGATGGCCGAGTGGTTAGAGAACCTGACTACGAAGCTTTTGAGGTCCCGGGTTCGATTCCCGTGTCGGGGCAGATATTTATATGAAAAATACGAATGTTTGTTCTCGGGTCTTGGGTGTTTAATATGTATGTAATTATGTTTATCCGTTGTCTAGTACTCATAGTACAAGCTTTGCTTAGTTTGGGACTAGGTCAATTGGTGTGAATTGTCCCATGATATTTATTTTTATTTATTTATTCCTGGGCAGAAGAGATTGTGAGAAGTTTGGTTTGCTATCACGCGGGCTACAATTATGGTGGGAGAAGTACTCGCACATCGCACGTTATGATAGGAGGATAGGGGTGGGGAAGACCTCCGCTGTATGGAGTGATGAAATGAAGCACTGCAACTCTTTTTTCACTCGTCGGTTTTTGTGCGCGACTCAAAGGGTAAAAGGCGCAAAAACGAGTAGAGCAGTGTGTGGCTGGTAATGGCAACATCACGGAAGCGCGATGAGCAGAGCGATTAGCGTAGTCTGACCCTAGGTTAAGGGTGTTATTAAGGAGTGCACGTAGACAATATTATGTACAATGATTAGTGATTAGTGAACAAATACGGCGAAACTTGTCAGGCAAAATTTCTTTGTAGTGGATGGAGTAAATAAATTATATTATTTAAAGCCAATGATTTAAGGAACCTTTGTTATAAATGGACGCTTCTGGTCTAGCATTAATATAGAGTCTCCGCGGCATTAATTAATAAACTGCGGGTTTAAATTAGTCATAAAAAAACTTTGCAAATTCAAGCTGACTCTTCACACAATGCTCTATAAAAAGACACGGCGGCCATCTTAATAACTACTAAACTGTTAATACTTTCGTCTTTTAAATTATATAAAAATCACGAGACAATTGATAGCAATTGTCCTAATCCCAAAGTAAGTAAAGCTTATGCTATGGGTACTAGTCAACGGATAAACGTGCTTATTTAGACCCGAGAGCAAGCATTAGTATTCCTACAATAATATCTGACCCCAAATTCATAAAGCATATTTTTTGATGTTGAATGTACATTATGACATTTTTATTAACTGGCAGCTCTTAAGAAAATACTTAGTTTAAATAGTATGCCGTTGATGAGGGAATTATACATACGTGACACTTAAAAATAATTTTAGCTACCATTTATCATTGCACAGCTTCATACATATGCAATTTATATGGTGAAAGTTTTAGCATTAGTACACAATAAAGTGCTTGTCTGCAAATTTAGTCAATTTCATGTTAAACGCAGGCAATCGTATGTTTTCACTTCCTGTCGCCGCAAAAATGTGACGAAATCGGTGGGCTCGCCACCTGCCAGTTTAGAGCGAATGTGTTTGATGAAAAAGTACCTATTTGAGATTGGTTATTTTTTTCATATTTCAAAAGCGACGAATCTCAAATAAGTAATCTGTGGTGCAGGGTTTCCCAAACTATGGGTCGCGAGCGGAGCTGTATAACACTCGCCAACCGAAAGTATCTCAAGTTGAAGTTGATGTCAAAACCGTAATGGTGAATCATATGAAACAATTACATCCTTCCCATTGAAAAAAAAAATTTTTTTATGTACTTATTTAATTAAAACTGATTGTTATTTGAAAAGTCCTTTATTCATATTGGTAATGGTTAAATTTCCTAGAGGTGGGTCCCGAATTCGTAAACTTGTGATAGGATCGTAGCTAAGACAACTTTGGGAACCACTGCTTTGGTTCATTGTCTGTAGTAATTCGGTATCTGTTTTGCGTTAGTTTTTACCTTCGATCAACAATACTACTTGTATTGTTGATCGAAGGTTTTTACGGCTCTAGAGGTCGTATTGTCTAACGAATGGGCGCTCGCGATCGCTTTCGTCATCGCTGTCTACCCTCATACTATATAGTGTGACAGAAATAAGTGAAAATGATCGTGATTCCGAGTGCGTGAGACACTGGGTTTTTCGGCTGGTTTGTTAGTAATCCATGCTAGTCCCGCGCACGAAAGGTTAAAACCAATGTGTCCCTATCTTCAGTGGCGTAAGGTGAACATTTTCGTCAGGCAACCCGGATAGTGAGAAAAACGTGAGTTAAATATGTCTTCTGATGTAACAATTTTGACGACCAAATGGCCTAGTGGTTAGAGAACCTGACTACGAAGGTCCTGGGTTCGATTCCCGCGTCAGGGAAGATATTTGTATGAAAAATACGAATGTTCGTTCTCTTGGGTGTTAATATGTATTTATTTATGTATGTATCTACATTAAGTATGTTTATCCGTTGCTTAGTACCCATAACATAAGCTTTGCTTACATTGGGACCAAGTCAATTGGTGTAAGTGAATTGTCCCGTGATTTTTATATACTTAATTTAAAAGACTAAAGTATTATTATTATTGTATTCTTATTATTTATTATTATTATTACAACTCGCCACACAACCTTTGTCATACTTGTCATCACTGACATCACGTAATAAATTTAGGGAACCTGGTGGGAATCGAGTTGTTACGGTACCACGACATTGTGGTCTATATTATTATCCAAATAGCCAATTTCAATTTCTCTTGAAATGTACCTGCTTCTGTTAAGAAAGTAATGTACAAATTGTTAATAATACCTACCTCGTTTGCCCCCTCTTATATATAAAAAAAAACCTCACAAAAACCACAGGAACAACATGTTTTGATGTTTACCATTCTAACGTAACTCCAGTTTAAGGAAAACATATTTTTATGGATTCATTCACAAGTTACGACTAAGTGCATAATACTAATGACGTGTAATTAATAACAATGAATCCACTGGATGATGGCAGTAAAAGTAACATTGTTGTCAGTTAGCCATGTTTTTTTGTAATTACACCTCGGCCATTAAGATTTAACGAGCCTCTTTTGATAATATTTCACGCTTAGTGTATTGACCGGATCAATGGTGGTACGTCGGACCATTGAATAACGCGCAAAAGTTCGTCGATTAAGAAATCGGTGTTAGTGTGAGTGTGTGTAGTTTTCTGAAGTTAAAGGAGTCATGTTTCTGCACTGGTGGGCATGATATCTTTAAATATGCGTCTGCACGTATTATTATGAGTTTAAGTGTTTATTTATAGCTTCTACATCCGTAAGGAAACAATGCGTGTTTCTGGGTAAAAAAGTAGTCTTGGTATAAAAAATTAAGTCGATCCTACTGGATACATCACAAATACCTTACATCATATTAAAAAAATTGGGACTGCTAAAAACGAAAATATTTAATACATGGTCGATTTTCTTATTAGAATTAAATTATTTTGAACTTTTTAGTTCTTTTTATTAACATGTATTTAATAACATATTATTACGTAAGTACATAGTTCCTGTTACTATTATCTATTTTGCTGTGCCCTTACAGGGGCTAAATTCAGGAACTGCCCAACACGGTTTGCGAGCGGTAATTCGATCGTTTGTGAGAGTATAGGGATGAACTGTTATTCAGGAACGCCAAAAATCACTGGTTTGCGAGACGTTTGGCCTGAGCTTGGGATGAAACTTATTTTCCTAGAAAGAAAAAAAATAAGGCTCATCCCAATCTTTTGATTTAATAATTTAGCCCCAGGGTAAATGTTGAAGCTGTACCTACATTTTATGATCTTCATAACAACATTTAATGCAATAAAGAGTTTGAGTTTGAGAATAATAGCTTGTTTTTATTTTTATTTTCTTTTACTTGGTGACTATACTGACTGGGTTTATTGCATTATCATTGGATCCTTAAACGCTTATCAAATTCAAGTCAATCAAATTAAAAAAGTGAGTCAAAATTCTCTTGCAGGATTTGAAGCAGCATAAGTCTAAAGGTCAGTTTAGACCTCCAAGTTGCATTACATTGCTAGGCCATAAAGTGAATGAGTTTGAAGTGGTCAATCGATCGCCGCAATGTAATGCAACCTGCTCAATTTTTCTTGCAGGTTTAAACTGGCCCTTACTAACAAATATGTGTTTACAAGGGAACTAATACTATCAGTGTAGTCCAAATATTTACTGATGCCGAATTATAAATCCATTTCCTTAACGAAATAATTCTCTATATTTGGTTTATACCTACCTACCTACCTAGTAATATTTTAAAAATTAGCGTACTCATTAAACCTAATGAGATGATTGAGGAAATACGTAGGTACTTTACAGGGACGTGGTCACGAAATAGGATAAGCATTGATGCCATGCGATGATTTATACCTACTCCGTTATCAAACGGGCAGTTTGGTAGCTACCTAAAATTAGTGATGAGTAATACAAACTATCCATGTCGCGGCGTTGTAGCTATGTATGGGAACTCCAAAATATATCTAAAAACTCAATTTAAAAAGTTTTTTATTGATGTTTCACGTCACTAATGTTAAGAAGCCACCAAACTGCCCGCTTGATAACGGATTATAGAGATGACAAAGACAAAAAAAAATCAACTCTAAGGCTAAAAGGCTACTTGATTCAGGCGCCATCCGATATTGAATTATACATATACATTACGCTGATTCCAATTAGGTATAATTTCAATATCGCCCAGGATTGCGCTTGAATCAAATCTTCTTTTAACCGTCGTATTGTACTTATCAACTTAGCGGTAAAGGGCCAGATGTGGACGAGCAAGTTCGCGTGCTTGTAGCTCGGCAGGATTTTTCGCTCGTGTGTCATCTAAAAACTTGGCCAAACAACACGCCAGCGAAGCTCCTGCTTAGATTTCCCTACCATATCCTTGTAATTATACAATAAATGTTTCTTATTTCTACATAAATAAAAATGGAATGGTCGCGCAGCTAACAAAGCTCTCGATGCCATCCATGTAAACATTGTCAAGCGAAAACTTTGGTTCTCATTTTATCTAATTTATCATAGTAAATAGCTTGCGTATCAGCAGGCCCGATTGGCCGTAAGATTACCAACTATCAGTATGCAATTTTTACATAGATTGTGTTATCTGCCACTTTCCATATCTAGATTTAAAATATAATGTTTTATAAATAATATCTTCAGCAGATGATAGAGTTAAAGAACCTTGTAAAGATTTTTCATTGGAATTTTGGATTCAAATTATAATGCCGTCTTTGAAGCGGCATACTTTAAACATCGACCATCATAAAAACATTATAAATCACAATTAAAAGTTCTGAAAAATATTTACAGAGGTACCTAATAAGCTAACGAAATAATTTAACCATCTTTTGAAATATTCTGTAATTTTAAATCATCCATACTAATATTAGTAATGCCAAAGTTTACTTGTCCGTCTGTATGTCTGCTACTTCATGCTTAAGCCACTGAAACAATTTAGATGAAATTTGGAATAGAGATAATTTAAGTCCCGGGAAAGGACAGGATAATTTTTATCCCGGAGAACTGCATAGTTCCCGCCGGATAGCGATATAAACGAATTCTTTGCTGTTGGAATCGAAGGCAACAGCTATTTTTTATTCCACTAATTTGATAAAAACTTGACCACCGGTTTCCCAAATTGTCTGATAGTAGAATTGTCGTATCATTTTCAAAACATGTCTGTCTAACTAAATCATACCTATATTACGTGCGTAACAAGGACGAGGCATATGAAATTTCCTTGATATTATACTTACAGATATCGTGTCGTGATTATTAGTCCAGCTACAGCATGTATTTACAAATTCTGCTCACGCACATGAATAGTAATTTGCGTCAGTTAATCTCGGAACCGCCTGGCCAAAGAACAATGTAACGTGTAATCAAAACAAAAACTATACAGTTGTCCATAATGTATCATTCCGATGGCATATCGACTCTCGCGCCGTAATACATCCGTCAAGGACGCACATAAGGCGCAAACAAGTCGACAGTTAGGTATAATAAATAAGCACCATACATAATTGGCACCTCGAAGACTCTATGTTACTCGTGCCACGACTACGTGTAGTGCATTTCACTCACGCAAACTGCAGAAGTTTCACTTGCCGGTATAGTTTTGTATAAGATATCACAAAATTAGTCCAGAATAGGTCTTTCAGTGTTTGGGTAAGTAAGACTGAATTAACATACCTGTATAGATTTTCAGTGGACGTTTTCAGCGAAGATTTTGTCATGTCTTGAATCACCTTGTCGACCACAATTAAAAGTTCTTAAAAACTTCAAGAGTTTTGTAAATAACTAGCTGTTGGCTGCGACTCCGTCTGAGTTTTGTTTATCGCTATCCCGCAGGAACTATGCTAATGAAAAATTATGGATAAAAAGTATCCTATATGGTAATCCAGATTATAAACAATCTGTGTGCAAAATTTGATCAGAATACCAAACATCCATAGGTACGTTCATCCATACAAACTTTCGCGTTTATAGTATTAGTAATATAGTAAGACTAGCTGTTGCCCGCGACTCCGTCTGCGAATAATAGGCATAAAAAACTTTTTAACAAAAAATTAAACCGCCGAAAAAACTGAAAACCAAAAAATAATACCTTTTTTGTTTGACCTTAATCCAGGTACCAGTTTGAAGTCGGTGCCTCAGCACTTAGCCAGGAGGAGTGGACCTATAATCGTCTACCTGATTCGGCTTCTATCACTCCTCCTGGCTCGTGCTGAGGCACCGACTTCAAACTGGTACCTAGATTAAGGTCAAACAAAAAAGGTATTATTTTTTGGTTTTCAGTTTTTTCGGCGGTTTAATTTTTTGTTAAAAAGTTTTTATTATTTTATACTTTTTTCCATCCTTGGGGTAATTTTTTTTCCAAATTTATAATACCAACTTCAATGTATCCCTATCTATCCAATAAAAAATAATTATGAAAATCAGACTACTCTGTAAAAAGTTAGTCAATCATCCCCTGTTTTCCTACCCTTAGGGTAGGAATATTATTTCCAAATTTAAATGGGACCACCCTTGGGGTATACGCTTTCCAATAAAAAAAGAATCATCAAAA
This sequence comes from Archips crataeganus, assembly GCA_947859365.1. Classification (NCBI taxonomy): domain Eukaryota; kingdom Metazoa; phylum Arthropoda; class Insecta; order Lepidoptera; family Tortricidae; genus Archips; species Archips crataeganus. The sequence continues at coordinate 11,724,183 of OX402064.1, forward strand.
TCCGACTACTCTGTAATAAGTTATGCGTGGTCATATAGTACAATCAGTAACTGAACAATCAATCATCCCCTGTTTTTCTACCCTTAGGGTAGGAATATTGTTTCCAAATTTAAATGGGACCACCCTCGGGGTATACGCTTTCCAATAAAAAAAGAATCATCAAAATCGGACTACTCTGTAAAAAGTTATGCGTGATCATACATAAAAAAAATATATATACACGTCGAATTGAGAATCTCCTCCTTTTGTTTTCGTCGGTTGAAAATAGCCTACGGCCTATGCTCAGACCTACCAATAATAGAGAAAAAAAATCATAAAAATCGGTCAGGCCGTTTCGGAGGAGTTCGATAACAAACAACGTGACACGAGATTTTTATACACCGTGAAATTTTAGTGGTTGTTTTCCCGAAACGAGGTGATTTAGTATCGATTGTACAATCGATTTATAATTACTATTTTGACTAGAGTCAAAAATCCAATTGTGAAAAACGAAAGTCGAAAATGACCGCAAACCAATAGTAACGCTTCGTTGGTACCTAACCTATCGTACGATCGTACGCTACTTGTACCAACGAAGCGTTACTATTGGTTTGCGGTCATTTTCGACTTTCGTTTTTCACAATTGGATTTTTGACTCTAGTCAAAATAGTAATTATAAATCGATTGTACAATCGAAACTAAATCATCTCGTTTCGGGAAAACAACCACTAAAATTTCACGGTGTATATTAGACTAGCTGTTGCCCGCGACTCCGTCCGCGAAGAATAGGGGTATAAAAAATAGCCTACGACCTATTCTCAGACCTACCGAATACAGAGAAAAAAGTTTCATAAAAATCGGTCAAACCGTTTCGGACGAGTTCCATAACAAACACCGTGACACGAGATTTTTATATATTAGAATAAAAAATCTCACGGGACACTCGACATAAATTGCCCTAAGTCCTAAAGTACCTAAGTAAAGCTTGTGTTGTCGGGTGAATATTCGAGCGTTTTGACCGCGTGGTTAAACGTCATTACCATTTGACGATTATTACCACAACCGAAGGACGAATCGCGCGAAATTTCATCAAACTAGATTCAGCATCGGCACTGTCTGAAGTTTTCATAAAAAGTTAACCCTAAGCATCATCTATTTTAATAATTTCTGCTCAAATGGTAATGACAAAAAAAAAAACGCCGTAAAAACGCTGAATATTTACCCTGTCGGTAGTAGACAATGGATAAACATACTTAAATAAATACATACTTAACTAACTAACTCCCAAGAACAAACGTTTGTATTTTTATATATGCACTTTAAATAATATCTGCCCCGACTGGGGATCGAACTTGGGACCTCAAGTTTCCTCGTCAAGTTCTCTAACTGCTTGGCTATCCAGTTGTCGTTATTTTAGCTGGAATATTCTTGATTAATTTTGTGATTACTAGTTTATCGTTATACTTGTGTGTGTTGTTGTCGTTGTGTTAAACAAATAAATATCTTTAGTTTGTATGTGTGCGAAGTCACGTGCATCTCCGAAGTGCAAGTTAGTTTCATAAAGATCTAGTTTTATAGCGATACTAGCTGTTGCCCGCGACTCCATCTGCGAAGAATAGCCTACGACCTATTCTCAGACCTACCGAATATAGAGAAAAAAGTTTCATAAAAATCGGTCAAGCCGTTTCGGAGGAGTTCGATAACAAACACCGTGACACGAGATTTTTATATATTAGATTGTGTATCACGCTTGTCGATAGAAACCTTTAAACACGTGTCGATAAAAGATAATAGCAACGTATTTATATCAACATGAATTTTAGGAAGTATGCATGTTGAACTAAATAAATTCAAGCTATAATCCCATTTATATGAGCCTTATAATGCATGGCTAATTGAGTTTTCGCGAAGCGAATTCATAGCAGCAGCTTCCTAACTGCAGCATAGCGATAAAGAACTTAAGAAAAGAGAACCGCTCAATTAATTCTTAGTAACACCCATTTAAGTACTCGCCTTTCATAAAAGACTTTCCTTTATTATGACGTTTTAAACGGCTTGTAATAACACACCGCGCCGCAACTAGCTGGCAACTTAACAGCTAAGTGTCCATTGCGTTTTATGATCGACGAAGGCAATAATCGATGGAACTAGTGCATCGTTGGAAGACTTTAACTGCCACGAGCACGTTTTACTGGCCTCGCGCAGTACCGTCCAACTGTTGTTTTATTGTTTAACCAACCGTAACGCAATAGATAACTTATTATGTATCGCATTTAATATACAGCGCGTGTTATGAACTTCAGCGGGGGGCCTATAAAATAGTATATAATCATTTAGTAGCTCTGCGCTGCTCGTTTACTCTTTTTGTTATTTTTCTGTCTTAATTTCATACCTGAGTGTAAACGTTAGGATGATTCCCTATTTCCCGTTATTTTACACTAGCTGTTGCGCGAGACTTCTTTTGCGAAGAATTAGCTTATCGCTATACCTATGCTATGTGATTTTCAGGGGTAAAAACTATCCCCAATCTTAATCCAGGTTAGAAACTATCTGTGTGCCGAATTTCAGTAAAATCTTAAATAGTAAGGTTTCATATAACTACTAATTAGTTTTCATAATAACTGACTTAGGGGCTGTTTCACCACTTTTCTTAAAGTTCGGATTAGCTTAATCACAACCTTATTTGTCAGATGGAATAAAAATTTCTGTTTCACCAGTCTTGATTAGCGCTAAGTGACAGACAAACTATTTCTTAATTTGACCATCAGATCAGGTGGCATTTAGAATTTTTAACCGTCACATAACTTTTTAATTAGTTACTTTATTTTTTTGTGGCCATGGTTGGAGAGCCCTTCAGCCGGTTTCAGAAAAATAAATCAAAGTATTTTTTATTTTTTTAAAGAAAGAAGTCATGCTAAAATTACAAACGAGAATTTAAATATCAAGATTTGAATAAAAAAAATATACGTCCGCTTTTATTATGTAAAAATAAATCCAAAATTTCGTAATATTTTTTAATAACAAACTTTTTTTCAGTGGCTCATTCGTTTGTTCTACCTGAACTTGTATGTCGCCATTAAAAAAAAGTTTATCTGTCAAATGGTTTGGCGCCACTTTTCGATTCGTTTTACGTGATTTTATTTTTCTTTGTTATTGTTAACAAAGTATCGTAAATAAATACCGTTTTTGGATCAATTATAATGTTACATATTTTTTATGCAAAAAAAATAGATGTATTCAAAAATTATATAGTTAACCATTTCTTTTGCTTTAATAATGAGTGACTCTTTGAACGAAAGTGTGCGAACAGGAACGCGTGGTCGTGAAATGCGACGTTGCCATTCCGACTTTTTGTTAAACCCACGATTAGTTAAGTGGTACTTAGTTTGCACAGGACCGGAGTGGTGAAACTGAAAAAACACTAGCTGACAGATTTGTCCAGTACTTAGTTTATTCATTGGTTACGTAACCAGCAGTTTGACAGTAAGGTGGTGAAACACCCCCTTAATGTTTAGTCTAAAATAGCTAAATCTGCCACATTTAAAGTTGAGACATATAGAGCTTTTTTTTTAGTACAATTCAATTCCAAAAACTACGTCTACATCTACATGTATTCGAAGAAAAGTCAAGTTTATCACAAGATATGCAAGCAGCGATAAGTATCGCCAATACGTCTGCCAATGGCAAACACTGAGCCAGCCTTTGGGCTCGATTAGATACGGTTGTGTTTATAATCAAGAAATTATTTAATTTAATGAACTAAAACAATTACTTTGCTCACCCGCGACCTTGCAATAGTTACGTTTATGCAAGAAATGTGCGTTCATGCAGTTCCTCCACCTCCACACTGTACGAACACACACAAATCACATAAACCCAACCATCACCACCACCAAGCTACACTGACGCGTTTCGAACTCAACCAGAGCTCATCTTCAGCTGAGCTTCTTCAGGTGAGCAAAGTAATTGTTTTAGTTCATTAATATGGACCTCCGCAAAGTAACGCCTGATTCAATAAATTATTTAATTTAATTAACGTGTGCTTTATTTGTTTGCAATCGGCGTTACACATAGATACCGATAAGGGGGTCCCCAGCCAGGAGTGATAACTATGATTCGCTTCCCATACCCGTAAGTTCTAACTTTAAGACAGCTTTTGTTTCGATCCTAAATATTGAAAGTAGGATTTAGTGACCCAAAAAACATTAGGCTATTGTTGCGCGGGCACTTTAATACTTAACGCATTTATTCATCGGGTGGTTTTTCCCACTCCAATTGATTACTAAACACTAGCCAATGTCATAACTGGGTATGGATATGATCTAAGGAATTGCAATTAAAAATCAAAATCTTTATTCTTCATGTAGGCCACAAAGGGCTGTAATACATGTATCTTTTGATGTACCAGCGCTTTCGACGACCATCATTGCAAAAAAAATGTTTTCATGTTAGATTAAGTAGTTACGGGAGTGTTTCCGGCCAATGTTAAAAGAAAAGCTGAGCGACACTTGACTTCAGTGGGTCGGGTACAATTATATGGACCCTTTAGCGCGTATTTTACATCCCGGTGACTTCATTCCCAAATAACTTACATATCTGTGGACATGCTCATAAATTTCAAACTAAATACAAACTGAAATATAGATGCACAGAAAAAACCCCAGAAAAAAGACCAATGCTGGGAATCGAACCCAGGTCCTCAGCATTCCGTGCTGCGTGCTTACCCCTACACCATCACTGGTCTCAAAAATGAAAATGAAGTTGAAAAAATAAATACATAAAAATACTTCATACCTAACTTGTTCATGCTCATAAAGTTGACCATGACTGAGCCTGCAGGTATGACATCCAAAACGTATAGTTTAAAATTTGTTCATTATGTTAAATTGTTAAAAAAGCAAGCCAAGCTTTCTTTCTAGAAAAAATATTTTTTATTTATTATTATGGGAAACATACAGCATAATATAAATACAATTTAATTTAATTTATTTTTAAATAATACATTAGCCAAAACAGCTTCCACTAGTAGCTTATTACATTTTTATGCTTAGGATTGAAGGTCGATCTAACAAAAAATTCAAACACGTAAGCAAACAATCTAAACATATACGAGGGGCGTTCAATATAAAGTGAGAATGAGATGCAAACTCTTTTAATATTACGAAATTAAATACTGGCCGGTAAAGCTAATCTATCTAGCTGATTGCTATGAAAAAAAAAACTAACTGTCTTTTGTTTAAAAAAATATACGGTAATTTCTTTGCAATGCTATTGAGTACGTTAGCGAAAATGGAGAAAATTGAACTGCGCGCCGTTATCAAATACTTGTGTTTGAAAAATTTTTCTACGGACCAAGTCAATTTGGATTTGCGGGACACTTTAGGGTCCAATGCTCCTCCGTATTCGACAGTCGCACGTTGGTGCGCCGAATTTAGACGTGGAAGAACATCGACAATGGACGACCCCCGCTCCAGACGCCCTACTACAGCAGTAACTGAAGAAATTGTGAAAAAAGTCGAAAACTCAGTTTTGGCGGATCGTCGTGTCACAGTTCGTTTTATTGCTGAAAATGTAAAGATTTCAACGGGGAGCGTGCATAATATTTTACATGAACGCTTGGGTATGAAAAAGGTATCTGCGCGTTGGGTACCAAGAATGCTTACTGACACGCAAAAGCAAACTAGACTAGAGATTTGTCAAGAAGCTTTGAACCTGATGCAGCAAAACCGGGAACTTTTTTTGGCGCGATTTATAACAATGGACGAAACATGGCTCCATCATTACGACCCAGAAACGAAACTGCAGTCTATGACATGGAAAAGGCCATTATCTCCAACTCCAAAGAAATTCAAGGTGAGCCCATCTGCCGGTAAGGTCATGGGCTCTATTTTTTGGGATGGTAAAGGGGTATTAATGATTGAGTATCTCGAGCATGGAGCCACTATTACGGGCACATTATACGCCAAACAAATAGCAACATTGCACAATGAGATCCGCGAAAAACGGCGAGGTAAACTCTCGAAAGTTGTGCTGTTCCACCAGGACAACGCCCCGGCACACAAGTCCGCCGTTGCAATGGCTGCAATTCGTGATGCTGGGTTCGATATCCTTAAGCATCCTCCGTATTCACCAGATCTCGCTCCCAGTGATTTCTACCTATTTCCGAGATTGAAACAATACCTGAGAGGCCAGAAATTTGAAGACGACGACGCGGTAGTCGCTGCAGTACAAGATTTTTTAAGTACTCAAGATGAGACCTTTTTTAAAAATGGAATTTTAAGTTTAGAAAATAGATATACTAAGTGTATTATGCTAAAAGGTGACTATGTCGAAAAATAAAATGACATTTAGTAAAAGTTGTTTATAACATACTCATTCTCACTTTTTATTGAACGCCCCTAGTACATACTGTGGAACATAGAAGCTTCTCCTTTTATGTGTTTTGAATTTTAACTGATATCAACTTACCTCTACCCTGCTCGGTCGTATGTTTCCGGGACTACGGACGGGGCACGCTTTGATTCTCTTCTGACTGTTCGTAATCCTTTGTTCCAGGTACGACAAGTGGGACCGCGACCGGGACCGCGGCGGCGGTGGCGCCGGCGCCGCGCCGGCCGCGTGGGCGGGCCGCGACCGCGAGCGCGACCGGGAGCGCGAGCGGCAGGCGCGCGCGCACCAGATGTCGCAGTCCCACGCCGCCGAGCCGGACGCCACCGCGTCTCTCTTTCAAGCACCATCCAGAGTGAGTAGCAGTCAACTTGATTTTTTAGGGTTCCGTAGCCAAATGGCATAAAACAGAACCCTTATGGATTCGTCATGTTTGTCTGTCTGTCCGTCCGTGTGTCACAGCCACTTTTTTCCGAAACTATAAGAACTATGCTGTTGAAACTTGGTAAGTAGACGTATTCTGTGAACCGCATTAAGATTTTCACACAAAAATAGAAAAAAAAACAATAAATTTTGGGGGTTCCTCATACTTTTAGAACTAAAACTCAAAAATTGTTTTTTTCATCAAACCCAAACGTGTGGGGTATCTTATCTATGGATAGGTCTTCAAAAATGATTTTGAGGTTTCTATTCTAATATCATTTTTTTCTAAACTGAATATACTCACGAGCAGAATAATTGCATCACTTTGCATACATGTACACCTAATAACTTTGTGAACCTTTATAACTTTGTAAAATTTTAAAATTTCATAGATCTTAAATTTCAAGGAACAGCATCACATAAAAATAATTTCAGAAAGCCAAGGAAAGCCGGTTATTGGGTGCACATGAAAAAGCAAAGCGATGCAATTATTCTGCTCGTGAGTGTAGTTTGCGCGAGATCCGAGACACTTCCAAAGTGGTAAAAATGTGTGTCGTCTCCCCTGTAACTTCTAAAATAAGAGAATGATAAAAGTAAAAAAAATATATTATGTACATTACATTACCATGTAAACTTCCACCGAAAATTGGTTTCAACGATATCTAGTTTTGTCTGTCTGTATATATCAGTAACCAATCAACAATGATCCCACACTGCGCACATTTTGCTTAGGAGCAGGGGTCTGCTAAGACTGGATGTTCATAGATACTTATAAATTTGTACGGAACCCTCGGTGCGCGAATCCGACTCGCACTTGGCCGGTTTTTTTCATTTATTCCACTCGAAAGTGGCGGTCGTGAAGTGTTTTCCCCGGCAATGAGATATTTTCCCGTGGTAAAAAGCATATGTGAGTCCAGCCCTTCAACTATGCCCATACAAAAAATCACGGCAGTCAATATGGATATTGCACCTCGGGCTCCATATGAACAGAGTTCCAGTGCTTTGGCATAGTATTACCAGAATTTTCCGAAACCGCGGCCAGGAGGCTGTTGGGACTGCCGCGCACTCTGCAAATCAGGGATTTTGTTCTCTTGCGCAATATCGCTTGAAATCCGTCTATGCGAGACTCCGCGAACATCCTCGATGCACTGCTGATACGCGGTAATCCCATCAGCTCCCTAAAGCCATTGTTGTACAGGACATTGAACATTGTTGTCTTCTGCGAGTATTTGGTCCACAGGCATCAAGGTCACTCCGGTAGTGGTATACTTAAATGCTAGATAATTAGAAGGCACATAACCTGCACTAAACTCTGGATGTCTCCAGCATCAGAGCTCATCGTTATCTAGGATATCATGCCATCTAAACAGATAAACGTAGATAAACGTAAACTTGAAGTCTCTCACGAAAACAAAATATGGTCCTGGACGTGTTTTGATAAAAATGTGCAGATGAACGTCGCACGTGTACGATGCACACGAAGCATTGCGTCACAGCACATGTAAGCGTAGTACACACTTTTAGTTAATAGCAGTACACTGAACAGTGAACACATGGTCGTTAAAAAACAAACAAAGAAGGTTTTAAAACATCGAAATGTTTTAATCGAAATGAAGTTCCCCCTTAGAAGCTATAGTACACTTTTAACATCGACCAATATATGGAAAAATTTCTCAATCGGAATTAAAAATTTCCGAAAAACATATATATATATACCGGGGTAAAATAAATAAATAAATATCACGGGACAATTTACACCAATTGACCTAGTCCCAAAGTAAGCTAGGCGAGCTTGTGTTATGGGTACTAAGGCAACGGATAAACATACTTATATAGATAGATACATACTTAAAAACATATTAAACACCCAAGACACGAGAACAAACATTCGTATTTTTCATACAAATATCTGCCCCGACACGGGAATCAAACCCGGGACCTCAAGCTTCATATTCAGGTTCTCTAACCACTAGGCCATCTGGTCGTCAAAATGGGTGTTCAGTCAAACCAATCCAAATACCTACTGAAATATTTTAGATTAATTTTAGTACAAAAACTGCTAAAATCAGAATGAGAGAGGCTTCTGAGAGAAGGCCTGTGGCCCGCAGTGGGACGTATATAGGCTGGGATGATGATATGACTGCTGAACTCATAGTCCATCCGGCTTTCGTAGACGGGTAAAAAAGGGCGGAAGGTAGGTACTACCTTCAAGGTAGCTGGTTATAAAAGATGACGCGACAGTTCACATGTATTCACTGTCACTGTTTACCATACGGGGCAAGGCTGTTGAACCGTTTGCTTTGTTCAATATTGTGACAATAATAATTGTTATTAGTTTTCATATACCATTGTGCCCGTTGAAAGTTCGTACCCGGAAAAAGTATGTTTTATTTATTTAGGTAAACCGATAGCTGCGCATGAGCAAATCATTTAAATTACAAAAGTTATATGTTTTTTTTTTCAATAATTTTCCTATTTTTCTTCTTCTTTGACCTGTGCTTAGCATTTAAGACCTCAATGAATTAATGATTATTCATTAATTTTATAATGCCTTATTAATAGACGCCACCTTAGATATAAATGTCTACTTAACACTCGGCCAGTCCCTTTGAGCCATTGTAACTTCACACGCATCGCAAAATTGCTTAGCAGATGTGTTCGGTTTCCGCGTACTGATTTTCCCTTACCAATGCGCTTCTAAGACGATATTAAACTTAACTATAGGGATATCAATCAAGCGTTTTGCACAGCTGGTGAATCTTGGTAATAACCTGGAGTCGTTTCCTGAAATTGCACTCTGGAAAATCCCGATAGAGTTTCCGTTTTATTATTGATTTAATGTTTTTTTCCAACTATTTTGTTTTGCACTTTTTATTAGTCCGTGATCTCCATAATCTGTAAGTCTGTATTATCATAAAAAAAAATGTAATGCAATTTCACTGGTAAAAAAAAAAAATGATAGTCAGCGATTTCGATAGCGTGATTCTCTCTTATGCAATATATTATTATCAATACGCACAACTTGATAACAATTAACAGTAAGCAATGGAAGTAAAACTATTGGAGCTGCCAGGTATGTCGCGTCGCGTGCCGCGGTGCAGTAAAAGTGAAGTATGCTCACAATTGTAGCACGTGGATGATATCCAGCTACACTGCTACAATATACACTCTCAATTTGACGTGTTTCGTGCAAGCCATGCATGGTTATTTGTTGGTAATTGTTGAGGTGAGATTGGAAAAGTTATACATCAAATGCAATGCTCTGTTCCAAACTAAATAGGTACTTATAGTCGTTGAGCAAACTGGCTGACATTCGAATATTATTGTGGCAACAGGTTGATTCAAAACAAAAATCGCTAAATTTATAGACAGTATAATGCGGACATTAGTTGGAGGAAGTACAATCCGAATACCAAATAAATACATATACATAATACGTGAGTCAGATTTGAAAGTTGAAACTGATTGAATGGCTTATGGGTGTTTAATTATGTAACAGAACAAATAGTGCTACTCGTACGCCTCAGAATCTGAGTGCGACGTAACTGTAAGAAAACTTCGAACACAATGAAAAACAAAAGTCTAGAACGGAGCGCCACAACAGATGCTTGACGAGCCGTCCATTATAAAATGGCCGCTGATAACGCGCGCGCATCAACGCTCATTATCTATTCGTCAGTTCGAGGGGGGCCAAGCTAGGCTGGCCCCTATTGGCAATGTCAAGAGAGTTCGAGGCCGCTGCTTGTTTACGCGTCGGCTAACGTAATTACGCTTACGTTTCGCTGCTTCCGACGAAATTGCTGCCAAATGATATACTTGTTTAGTGCGTACTAGAAATATGGGTAACGAGCTGTCAGGGCTGTTGAACGTTGACTGTTTAGCTGGTTGGCTGTTGTAAAAATGTAAGTGCATACAACTTGCTCATAAATATATATTATATATGTCCCACAGCTTTTATGTCGTCGAATTACAATATCAATACAAAATGACGAGAGGATTAAATTGATATATATTTTTGCACTTGACCGTACCAAGTGATTTAACAAAGTGGTTTGTACCTAATAGTACTTTGACACATGCACTTTGATTTCAAACTAAGTTAACTAAGCGGATTTAACGGGTCAAATGTGGTGGTCATATTTCGAAATTGCAATTCAGTGACAGTGTGAAAATAGGAAGCACTTTGAATGGCCACGTCGATGCTGGAGACCTTTGGACTTGGAGTAATGTCATGTGTAGCCTGAAGAACTCCCTCTTTCATATCGTTGCATTTGTGTGAAAAACTACATAAAATCATGTAGAACATAAACCCAGTATCTACTGCACAATCTGTTCCAACTTAAGACAAGTTCTTACATGTTGCAACAGAAAACCGAGTTCAAATACACTGGTAAACGAACGAAAACGTTATAATAACAGTTGTAAAGCAATCGGCTTATCAGGAGCGGTCGGACGCGACCCACTTTGCGAAGCACATCGCACGACGAGTGCGCTTGGACGCGGGCCCGGACTTGTGTCGTCAAGCAATATGAGACTTCTTTCTTTGATTTTTTAACATCCGTATTAAAAAACTAAAAGAGTAATCATTTCTAAAATAAAAATTTAATTTGTTATGCGAAGTATATTAAGTCCCAACTAAGCTAACCTGTGCTGTCGAAGTTAAAACACTATCTTATTTGACATTAGCAACTCTAAAGTTACCTTTTACAATGACTGTGAAACGCAATCCTTACTCATAATATAAATGTGTTGCGAGTTTTTGTATGGATGTTTGTTACTCTATCACGCTAAAACTGTTTGACGGATTCTGATGAAATTTGCACACAGAAAATTGCATAGCATGGGGATAGCGATAAAGTAATTCTTCGCAGACGAAGTCGCGGTCAAAAGCTAGTATTGCTATAATTGAGAGCAGATAGGGCCGGTACAGACGGACAGCATTTGAACTGCATCCCAGCGGCGAAATGGCAGTCCGACTGCAATTCTGATGCAGTTGACGTAACTGCACCAAAACTGACTGCGCAGTCCGCTTGCAGTTTCCGTGCAGTCCTGTCGACTGCACACCGACGTTGTAATGTAGTGCTATTGCAGTCAGAGCAACTGCAATAGAACTTCATTGCAACTGCACAGTCAGTTTGCAGTTTTGATGCAGTTACGTCAACTGCATCAGAACTGCACTCGAACTGCCATTTTGCAGCTGGGATGTAGTTTAAAATGCTGTCCGTCTTTACTTTTAAATATGTTTTGTTGTGATCAAGTAGACTGAAATCAAATCTTGTTATCTAACGCTACATGTTCCGTGATTCACAATTGTGCAATTCTCAATAAATAATAAATAACTCGCAGTACTCAATGGTTGTTATTAAATGTAAACACTACGTGTAGCAAATAGGCTATGAGTAGGTACGTGGAATAACCAATGACCTGGTTTCATACTTTCAATTAGTTGGCCATTTTGTAACAACAATGAATGGTATGGGTGGTAAATTTAATAAGTATGAGAAACTTGAACATAGTTAAACACATAGTATATGTACCTTATGAACTTGAAATTTTATCTAAAAGGATGCAGAGTTGAGTTTTGTTTTAAAGGATATTTTATGCACCTCAATGCATAAAAGTGACGATTTACTTTAATGACTTGTTTGCTTTACACCTACTAACTCTGTATAACAATGACGTCAATGACAAACGACTTAATGCATTAAAGTAGAAAAGTGATTAGATACTTAAGCTCGCCTAATATAAACGCGACCTAGTAAATACAACCTTGTCACTATTCAGCGTACGCAACATCCCTCATATAATGTCTAACACTTTTATAGGGCCATGTACATATATAACGTCAGGTGTGACAATGGCTACCGAACTACTCCTTTTTATATCATATGTAATATTTCATCCCGTACGCATAGAAATAATACTTTCGGAGTAATAGCCCTACAAAGGCGTTCTCATCTTTCATACGTATTTAAGATTTATTCACAACGGGAATGTTATTTAATTCAAAGATGCGTGCGTTATATTTTTGAGCGAAAATTATATCAACAAATTGATAGTGTTTCGATACTATGACGCAAATGTACATAAAAGAGATCGTAAAGATAATACAGCACCCCAGAGGATAGTATACTTATTATAACATCTGTGGATAGCACGTTATTTAGGTATCACATGTAACGTATTTAACATTAGGTATTATAGATAAAACGGAAAGCCAGGAAGCTATTGCGCAAGTCACTGCCAGTATCGTTTTGAAATCACTATTGCGCATAGTGATGACGCTTGGTATACGTTGTATTTGCGATTAGAGACTAAAATCGAGTCGATGTGCGTAGATGGCGTTCAATCGTTTCTCATTAATTAGCTTAGACGAGGACTTATTATATAGTACTCTTTAGCATGTTAGTTAAAAAGTACTGATACATATATGATAATAAGTCTGATCAGATACTTTTGAACAAACTGATACGATTACCAGTAGGTTAGGTACTGCGTCTGATAGGTTTGCCAACAAGTTCTGTAGAAGAGATACGTAATCTACCAGCTCAGGCCTTCAGAGCTAATGTTTGAAACAACTGGGTCAAGGTACCAGCGAACTACGTCGCAGCCTTCAGGTCTTCATCGTTCTATTATTACCATGCATCAAGTTCATTCATCACTGTGCAAAATGTAAGCTAAAAAGCCACTGCGGATGATACAATAGGAGTACAATACAAATACATAGTATTGCCGCGGCACAGGCGGCGTCTAGACGGCCTCATTACTATCCCCCACCGCCTCCCTAGTCCGCTCGTACCACGCTCATACCTCGTACAACCACCTTTAATAGAAATATTACACTGATCTGATGGATGTTATGCGTCCACAATGAAACGTTGGGAGATTGATTACGATATTTGTATGGACTTCAAGTATACAGCCGCTTGATGATGTTAATAATTGTATTATTTTTACTCGTGTTACCTGGAGGGTCTTAACAGATTGATCGTCATAACCATAACATTGAAGCCATAGTGCTGCTCAAATTATGATGTTGATAGAATAGTTCTAGATGAAATAAATAATAAATAAATAAATATTAGGGGACAATCTTACACAAATCGACCTAGTCCCAAACTAAGCAAAGCTTGTACTATGGGTACTAGACGACGATAAACATACTTATATAGATAAATAAATACTTAAATACATAGAAAACATCCATAACTCAGGAACAAATATTCGTGCTCATCACACAAAAATGCCCTTACCGGGATTTGAACCCAGGACCTCTTGCTTCGTAGGCAGGGTCACTACAACTAGGCTAAAGCGGTCGTTAGATGACTGAAGATAAGTAAAATAAATCTTAGACTTATTTATTACTGCTAGCAATGGACATCGCTATAACAAACAAGCAGTCAGCAGCCTGTACTTTTGTCATTTCAACTTCGTAAGTTATGTATAAGTAAATTTCAAGTCGATCCGATCATTAGAAGTGTGTCAAATTCGACTCACAAGATTTGATTACAGATAGAACGACACTGGGACAAGTGGAGCTAAATGAAAGCTGAAAAAACATAACCCTCCTTCGACAGTCGAGTGGAAAGAATTGAACTCGAATTGACAAAATAGAAACGACATCGAAAACCACAAGCGAAAAACATTTTTATAGCATAATTTCGTCCACATACAGGGTTATTTGTAATTCACTAGCATCCTTTTAACCCTAAACTCTTACCACTTAAACAAATGTTTTTTTGTTTTACGGCTTTTGTCATAACTTAATATTTTTGGTGTAATAACGTTTTGAAAATTTGAGATTACCTCTTATTTTTACGATACTCTGTGTATTTGTATGGGAAAAAAGGGCTTCATTTTAAAAAGTCGTAAAACAAAAAACATTTGTTTGAGTAATAGGAATTCAGGGTTAAGGGGATGTCAGTGAATTACAAATAACCCTGTATAATTAGAATACTTGCAACATGTCTGGACTTTCTACAACCGTTTAGAAGTCCGCACGTATCGATTAATTGAACCATAAGAACAAGTAATTTCACTTTTACAGAGAAATTAAGGCTTGGCTGTAGATGCTTGTAATTTATCCTGAACAATGTAGGTCAACAAAGTGACAAGTTCAATATCTTGTGATATTAAGACTCATACTAAGAAAATTAGTGGAAACTGTTGTAGCACATTATATACACCATTATCTTCAAACGGGTGTTAAAAAAAATCATTTAAGTCTAAAAAAAAAGAAAGAACACTTACCCCCTGTTTCTCCATCAATTGATCAAATTTATTTGACGGATAAATGTAATGCCGTCTCTGTTTGTTTTGTTCGAATAAACGGAGACGGCATCACATTTATCCGTCAGTTAAAATTAATCAATGGGTGGTGAAACAGCCCCTTAAGTAGTCACGCTAATAAAGATACACACAAGTTAGTTAACGAAGAGTGCTTCGTAGAATCCTGAAATAAATAAACACCAGGTTTGTATCCTTCGGCGAAGTTGCGCTGAGGCCACGTAGAAGTTGTACAAGGACGGGTTTTTATTCAGACCATCATTAAATTAGCAATTAAACTGCTCAGGATATCTGAGTTTATATTGCGGCTGCTGTTAGGGAATTCGAGAATACCTCCAATAAGTATTAATAAAAAATAAATACAACAGTAGGTTTAACTCGAAGTATGGCTCATCCCAGCTTACACAATACGTCCCACTTCAGGGCACAGGGATTCTCTCAGAATGAGTGGGCTTTGGTAATAGTTCGCAAGCGGGCCCAGTGCGGAGTGGGATTTTCACACACACCATTGAATGTCTTCGCAAGTGTGCGCAGGTTTGATCACGATGTTTTCCTTCACCGTAAAGCTAATTGTTAATTTTAAATGTAACTCAGAGGTGCAAGGCCGGTCTTGAACGCACGACCCTCTGCTTGAGAGACCACAGGTCAAACCACTAGGCTACCACGGCTTTTTAATTAAATAGTAATTCAGTTTAGATAGTTTCAGTCAGTTTCGTTAGTTTAGATAGTTTCGTGTTTGTTTATATTAAATGATTTTTATATTAATTTGGCATTCTAACTATTAGTAGGTAGGCAGAGCGTAGCTCATAGTAAAACTTAACTCAACCATTTCAATTGAGGTTTAGAAATTATGACCCTATAACAATGCATGAAGTACAATCGACGACGGCTAGACTAACCTATATTCACACATCACGTTGAACTCCGATAGCACCTGGAAAGTCGAAGGGAGTCACCTAGGTCGCCCTCGCGTCCCGCCTAAGCCGTCGGGTCGACGCACCGCACTCCGCAATATTCGAACAAACGTCTCTCGGTGACAAATCGTTACGGGGAACAAGACTTATCGCTTTTATGAAATAAGTTTGCAAATGCTCGGGTGCATTAACCTTCTGTCATCGATGACCTCCGTAGCTAATGACTATAATAACCGTAGCTTCAATAAAAGTGTTTTAAGATATTTCACGTCCGCAAAACTTATTCAGTTCAAGCATTGAACTTGGCCTTAGTTACAGCAAGAATCTATTTCTAGCTCAGAACTCATTTTCGTTAATTTTTTATCGCTCTTAGAATATCCTCGGTCTGTATTGCATTGTATCTTTTGATACTGGCCGATTGCCTACACTAGTGCGGTTTAGACAATTACAGATGCCCTCTGAAGTACGTCCTTTCGGTCGGCGCCACGGGTTTGCCCCAGAATCGCGCAGGGCGTTGACTCTTCGATACCGGCCCACCGATCCACAGTCATTCGGACGTCTGGTGCGCCTCCACTAACGCTATCCTTCGCAAACACACAAACAATTCAAATTGTGCGAACGAGACAGAGCGCTGAAGCGATAAAGTTGTTTTCTGGAAAACGTCTGGATGGAGAGGCCACTTCTCCCGCGCACGTACAGGATTTATGAACGCAGGAGATACGTGCTATATGTGCCGAAACACACTTGATCACGTTAATAGAGAGATTTATATCATTTATATCGAGAGCGCGAACATTGATGACTGCAACACGCCGAAAGATCTGAGATTTCAAAAGGTGTCAAGGTTGGCACTCTGACAATTCGGTTTGTTTACTCGCATCTGTATTGCTCTTCTTCAAACACGCTTGACGTTTGTAAGCTTTTTCCGACAACTCTCTTTTGTTGTCTGATTTGAGTGGTCCTAAATTAGTTTGTCCTGAAACGTTCACGGTTCTTTTTGGTCTCACGTTTCCGAGACGACGCATTGTTGTACTTGGGATTGTGTGGGAATACTATTCTGTGACCCTTCGCGGCGGGCGCAGGTGCACACTCGCCCCTAGCGACAACCATACGTTTGTTCCCTACCTATACCTATAATTGCCGTTTCATTATTAAGGTTCCGTTTGATATCAGTTTTTATCGGCTAACTTAGCTGTCGGGTTATCGTTCTCGTTTCCGCACCTAATAAAGCGTGACCAAACATAGAAATGTTATTTGCATATCGCGCCGCGACGGCAAGCGATGATCTCGAGATGATTCACAGTGTCGAGTCGAGACCAGATGGGAGTGCGCTCACACTGCAACTTCAATAATTCATCGTAAGGTCTTTGAAACATCATTATGTGTTCGTATGCTGAATTTGAGATAAAATAAGTGTGTAATAATCTGCACACTTTACGCAATTGAACCTAATATAATATTAGGAAACCGTGTTTATGACAATTAAATATTCCTCGGCGCAAAAGAGATCAGTAATTATCATTGTCTATCAGCGCATCGCAGCTCTAAAACGAATGAACCGATTAGAACATGACCCGGTCAACGACTAATGAAACTAGCTAATCGGGACGTAAAAAATATATATTTTTTTAATTTACAAGAAAATAAATCACATAGGTAATGGGCTTAGCACGCGTTATGAGAAACAATTGACAAACAGCTGCTTCTGGTTTGATCGCTTTCTTTGAACATTGACAGCGAAGGAGGTGTAAATTACCAATAATAATTTCACAAGTTTCGTCTGTATGAAATTCGATTAAATATAGTAAAAACTTGAGCTTTAAAGCTGACTGAGCTTACACCGCTGCTGTGAGCTCACACGTATGACATTGAGCGACAATATTTGGGACGCGGCGACCGACCGGGCCCGGACGCAATGCAATTCGCTGTGACGACGAACAAATTGTATTTTGACAAGCTGCTAGATAGTTAGGCTGCGGGGCAGATGGAATATAGGCTCTTATTTAGTCTTGCTGACAGGCAGCTAGTTTAGAAATGTTATGAATTGTAAAAGGAGGCGTATGCTTTGTTAAAAAAAGTAACAACTGGCTGAGCCTTGTGGTAATTGTAATAATATTTGTTTTATCTGCATTTTCTTAAAATGGCATAGTTAAAGTGTATAGTGGTTTAATAATATTAGTATTTGAGCTTTATTGGGCTTTTCAGTCAATGCAATTTTTTGTCTCTGTCAAGTGACTGACAAGTGAGTTGTCACAGTTGATAATACCATACTTACTCGCTGTTACTCAAATTTGCTACCTGCGATAGATACTTTCAACATAAAAAAACAATGTGCTTCAATAGAGTATGTACTAAAGTTTTTTTTAGTTTGGTCTTTCTTAATAAATGGTACGGGTCTCACATTTACACATGCATTTTTTGATATAAAGTACACTTTTAACAAACGTGAAAAAAAACGTTAATCGTGTTTTATAAAGCTTACTGCTTCTTGAGATGCTGCTCTTCCAAGGGCTGGCTACATCCGTCAGAAGGGATTCCATATAGCACTGAACAAATAGCCTATAATAGACCTAACAGTCAATGACGTTAAATATTCTGTCTTTGTCCATCAGGTAACAGGGAACAAGGATCGCCAGAGTCAACAGATCCAGACGAAGCTCGGCGACTACCAGATTGCGCAGGCGTTGATCGATGATCCTAGCAAGTCGATCGGCATCTGCGCGGAACCACCAAGCCCGGCGCCATGTAAGTACAAAACTGTTTCATAGGACTTGAACTTGGGTCTAAATTTTGAAAGGCAAATCACCGATGAGTAGACGTATTAGCCAGGAACAATGAACGTAGGCCATATTATCTTACGCAGTCACAATCACTACCATCTCTTTCTATCGACATCTTATGGCGTTCGCGATTGCGAACGTGTGTGCGTTAGACAGTAAATCGTAGGTCGGTTTCGTTAGTGAGGTGCAAAATAACCTGATTCGATTTCAATATTTAATAATAAATATCACGGGATAATTCACACTGATTGACCTAGTCCCAAGGTAAGCTATGCTTGTGTTATGGGTAGTAGGCAACGGATACACAATTTATACAGATAGATACATACTTAAATACATATTAAACACCCAAGACTCGGGAACAAACATTCGTTATATCTGCCCCGCCCGACGCGAGAATCGAACCCGGGACCTCAAGATTTGTAGTCAGGTTCTCTAACCACTAGGCCATTTGGTCGTCAAGTGAGTGTAGTATTCTTCTTCTAGTATTCGTATTCGTGAGTGTAGTATGACACAAATTTTATCAGGACAGTTTTAGAAACCACCACAAAATAAAGCTATTAAAATTATTATAATGCGTTTTTAAAATACATTTTGTACCTCAATTGGATTTTTTACTTTCTATGGTTTTTAAATAAAATTTTAATTCCATTAGTCTTCTAAGACCTCTCGTACAATTTTTTGTACATATTTGAAAATTGACTTTAAATTTTTGCTATGTAAATAACAAAAGGGTTCCTAATTCAATAGGTACACAATCATTTTTCTGGGCCTCGGGAAATTAATTAAAATATCGTTGAGATGTCTAAATTTTACTTTTTTGAAGTCCTAGATAGTATCTGACGGGTGATTAGATCAAAAGCTATAAATAGTGAAAGTTCAGCAAGTAGTTACTGAGTTAGCGTTACTTTTTAAAATATGTAGACGCGAGTTGTAGGCCCGAGAATATTAGGGACTTGGTCCCTCTTTGTTTATGGGTCTTTGCAGTTTCTCTAGAGAGACCTATTTCATGATGTTTATGTTGATCTCTATGATCCTAAATCCTCAACTTTACAAGCCGACGCTTTGGGCCAGGCACTTGTTTAGGGCATATTATGAAAATTGTTTTCACTAGTTTAAAATTTTATTCATTGACTCGCACAGAAGAAATCTTAAAAAAATAACTGAACACTCCATTGAGCACAATACTTTCTGTGTACAACATGATAGCTACCTCTGGACTCATTTATTCAGCAATATACTAGCAAAGGTCTGTAGTTGGTGCACGTAGCGTTTGATCACAACGGACATACCGCCCTCAAAGGGTTCAAAGATACACAGCTCATTCAAGCGGAAATTCGATTTAATTCTGTGCCGATTTCCTTGCGGTAACTACTACGGAATACTATGATAGTTCTGCACATGATAAGCCCTCTCTGTATGTTTAACTTGTTTGACTTCAAACGCCGGTAATCGGAATTAATATGTCCGTATACACTCGGTTCATGTTTACCGAAAAGAGATTCTGAGAAAAATCTTTTTTCTAATAAATTTACACGCCACGAACGAGTTGATTTCCGATGGAAATAAAGAAGAGTCACGTCATGTTTCCTCGCAGTTCTTTAGCAAGATTCCACTCGGTAGATAATTTTGGGAAGATATTACCATAACAAAAGTATAAGTTATTTGATACGCGACCGCGCCGCTCGGTTCCACTTTGCGGAATCTTCAAATTTTCAGGTGAAGCCAGAAGAGATATCCGATATTTTTTCGGCTCAGCCCTTGGATATACCTATTTGCATAATAGCTTATTTAGGTCAATTTGTATACCTGTCCACGTTCATACATGCACAATAGGCTTGTTTTGGTGGTTCACAGTAGTGCGCGCTTTCGAAACACTGCCATGATATTTGATTGAGAAACTTGCTAATATCGTTCTGTACGCTATTTTTTTCATCATGGTTTGACGTAACATAACGTTATTAAAAGAAGGTTTTTATCTGTGTCATTGTCGTTGGTGTGTAACGTTTATTTCAGAAATAGTCATTGCGTGCGATATGTAATATCGACGTTATTGACATCAACACAAGTCTAAGCAATCGCAATCGGAAGGCCAGGCGAAGAGTTCTAAATTGACTAATTTAGTGGTACGATAAAGATCTTCTGTCCCTCACAACCTTCTCAAAACCGACAGAATTTGCATAGATTTTAATTCGCTCCATTATTATGTTAATCTTTATTGGTATGAATTAGTGTCCGACCGAAACACGATTTTTAGCCGAAACCGAAACCGAAACCGAATATTCGGTTTTTTTCTGATTTCGGCCGAAACCGAAACCGAAACCGAAATTTTTGAAGACGTATCATATCAAACAAAATATTCAAAATTACTGTACAGATCGTAAGGAAAAGGTTATTGCAAGGATTTCTTATATGAGAACAGTTACTTTTTTTGTTAAACATAATAAAAAGCGATTATTTTTAATGAAAAATGTCTTGGCATAGGTATTATATTATTTAAAACAAATAACCTATTCTTATCACGTCTAAACTAAATTCACAATCCTAATATCAAACGTATTGTTCATTAATCACAGCATAAAATGCAGTAACAAATAAAATAAATAAATATTAGGGGACAATCTTACACAAATCGACCTAGTCCCAAACTAAGCAAAGCTTGTACTATGGGTACTAGATGACGATAAACATACTTATATAGATAAATAAATACTTAAATACATAGAAAACATCCATAACTCAGGAACAAATGTTCGTGCTCATCACACAAATAAATGCCCTTACCGGGTTTCGAACCCAGGACCTCTTGCTTCGTAGGCAGGGTCACTACCAACTAGGCTAAAGCGGTTGCCAAACAGATTCTAAAAAGTAAATAATAATTTAATAAATAAACAACACTCATACATACTACTGTCGCTGGTCCCAGCTGGGCCGGCTGCCGATGCATTACCTATACCTACCCGGCCGAGCGTGTCCGAATTAAGCCGAGCGCTCCCGATGCGAGAGCCGCGAGAGGCCGCGAAGTAATTTCGGCCCGGCCGAAGGTTTCGGCCGGATTCTGGCCGAAACCGAAACCTCGGCCGAAATCACTTTTTTGGCCGAAATTGGCCGAAACCGAAACCGAAACCGAAACTTCGGTCGGACACTAGTATGAATTCAACGCGAGAAGGGATCCACTCGCAATCGTTTAAAGTACGTTGGCCTGATTAGCATTTCTGATCTTACGTTTACACAACTCGTACAGCGATTTAGCCTCTACAGGCGTTTCTTACTGAATAATAATAACTCGTAAAATATTGTTATGTGCTTGGAAATTGTCAGGGTTTGCGTGGCGCGGCGGCGTGATAGATAATAAATGATTCAGTGCGTCTCCCGGAACACCCGCCCGTAGGGCGGTCGGGCGGTCGGGCGGTCGGGTTGGCCCGGTCACGCCGTCACAGTGACGACACGCCACCCGACCGACGAGTGACGAAATATCGGCCGCATCATTAGCTCTCTGCCGCCTTTTGTTACGTACGCTCACGGCCTTCGCTATTCGCGCCTAATCGACTTACGAGCTCCGCAAATGAAAGGCTGTCTTGTTGAGTCTTCACCTACACTTTACTATTAATCTTTAAGATTATCCCCGTACGCTTTAACCGTAAGAAATACGTTCCAAACAAACGTAAAATCACCTATTCAAGTCACATGAAATCGGATAACATAAGGCTGATCAACCCGCCTCGCAGAGCGTATTAATCTAAAAGCAACGGCTCCCTCAAGAGCGGCGCCGCCGTAAAAACTTCACCCCCATAAAAACCCTGGTAATGATATCCCCGGCAAAAGTAAATAATTGTAGGACACAGCGTAAAACTCTGTCCGTATAGCGTTCAAATTTAACGATAATTGGGCCACTAGACTCCGTTACCGTTAATTAAGACGGTTAAAACAATGTAACTTTAGTCCTTTGATGCGATGCAAATTATACATGCCAGCCACGTCCGACTGGAGTATTTAGAGAAAGCGATCAAGATGTACCTAACCTACCTGCGTGTGGGTTACGTTGCGCGCATTGCACAGGGCTGGCATCCCATCGGTAACCTTATTATACTTTAAAGAAGTTTATTAAAAACGCTCCGGCCAAGATGACTCCGGGGCTTATCAAAAGGGAATTTCCAATATCAGTCTTCGGGTCACGTCAATGTAGACAACTCAGCACCTGTGGCTATGACGTACACGATCCAATATCTAATATCGTGTAACATGCTAATACCTCAATCTCGTAACGCTAGTACAGAACTTCGAATAATTGACTTGATTATAAACAAACATTAAACGTTTTGACTGTCCAAAGATAGCAATGCCTATCATTAAACAAAGAGTATTGTGCTTTATCACGCGACCGTGCCTCCAACACGAAAGACAAAAATAGTTAATACATTAGATGCTTCTATAGAAACGATTATTACAGAAAACAAATTGGTCGCAGTGTTTGAGCTAAACACAAGAAATTGCCGTCCAAATACACGGTTTTATGAGCCCTTTTCCGCCCACCGTTGGCCACAGGGGTCGCGTTACGCCCTCGCACAACTACACCCCTGATACTGGGCCTGAGACGCTTTAAAAAGATCATGCTACCACGCGATTATCGTTTGGACAACCTTTAGAGATTGTTTATCTGATATTTACCGCCCTAACACAGTATACCTTTGGAAGAGAACGATTGTTCTCGCTGAAATATCTAACAGTACATCCAAGGCACGTAATTGCGTACTTAGTGTAAATTATAAATTAACTGCCTCATATCATCCCAACCTATATACGTCCCACTGCAGAACACAGGCCTCCTCTCAGAATGAGCGGGCTTGGGCCGTAGTTCCCACGCGATTAAGATATTGAATTGCTTCGCGAGTGTCAGCAGGTTTCCTCGCAATATTTTCCTTCACCGTAAGGCTCATGGTAAATTTCAAATGTAATTTCGCACGTGAATTCCGAAAAAGTCAAGAGGTGCGAAGCCCGGGCTCGAACCCACGACCCCTCTGCATGAAATATGCCACCACGGCTTTTTTAAACCTACCTCTCATCTAAGCATAATTTTCATGAGATGTTATATATTTTTGAAACCCGGCCGGTCTTATAAATACAGCTTAATTTTTAATCAGTGCACAAATTTTGATACGTGATTCAGTATCGTTAATAGATAACGATTATCTGTTCAAGATTTTTTTTTTACATTTTGAAATTTGGGCTGTTCATACTAATTCATACAATAAATTGGTCGAGTTACTATGAAAAATAAAAATAAAAAGTGATAAAAATTATTACGAAAAATACTCAAATTTGTTATTTTAACGACACTATCACATATTAAAATTTGTCCACTTATTAAAAAAAATTACCCTGTATAAACAGACAAACGTCGTAAAATCTATCGCCATTTAAAAAAAACAAGCGAGAAAGTCAACGACTATCCGATTGCACTCGGTGACCTTGCCTGGTACCTATTCTAATAGAGTAGCAGATGGATCTCGCGAGGTATAGTCGCATCGGCTTAGCGGCGCCTAAACGAACGATGACCCAGTTCTCGAGCGAAACCGGTCATGTAGCCAGTGGAGTAAACAGCGGATAAGTAATTCAAGAATGCTCTGGGACTATATTTCATTCCAGATAACGACAGACATATTTGACACGAGCAATACGAGCATGCTAGTATTGTATTCAAGACTTCGACAGTATACAGTAAACCACTCCAAGGCATTGTCTTGGCGCACTCTGCTAATACTTCATTCCATATTTTTAGTCTCAACGACCAGAATAGAACTTCGCATCAAAACTAATGTATCTACGATGAAGTTCAATATAAGTCAAGAGCTATTTTATTTACAAAATATTTAGCTGTATTTTATTTGTAAACTAGTCTCTTATTCGATTGCTCAATCCTCTCTAATCCTTGCCAGTTCTGAAATATAATATTTCACGGTGATAAAAAATATTTTTATTCCTTAATAAAATATTTACTATGTCTATATGTCAAGTCATTAATCATAGCGGCCAAATCAGCCCACGTCCACCCACTGCTGGTTAAAGGTATCTTCATTTTGACGCCTTGCCTGATCCTTTGCCAATCACAATCACGCATAAAGTACTTTCAGCCAAGTTTTAGATGAATTCTGACTTTTAAACCAAACTTTGGCCATAATTTAGTGACCAGCTTCGACCACCTGTTTTCAATGGTTGATGGCATGGTTTATATATAGTAATATATACGTTATACAGTTAAAGATATGATTCACGAACAAGAATATAAACTTTCGATGGTATTGAATTAGTGGTATTGCTTACAGCAATGGACGTTACTACAAAGGCAATGTCTGACCCTTGATAAATGATTCAAGCGTCGCGAATGACGGCCCTTGCGTGACGACAGCTCGTGTGGTGACCGGTCAGTCAAAGAACGGCTTTTCGCAAAGACATATTTCCACAATATAAACATTTGAAACTTCGACCTTATTCAACTTAAACACAAATTTGAACTTACAAACGCTGCCGAAATAGATGTAAGCTCTTTTTGAAAATAACAGCTTATATAGTTGATAGAATTCTTGCCCACGAACTATTCTTCATTGCTTGCGTCTAGACATATTAATATATGTTATAAAAAGTTGGGAAAGCGCTAGTCATCGTGACATTGGTTCGCGCTTTTACCGTAGAACATAAGGCTGCTGTACGTGTCGTTGGGTTGGGAGAAATGAGGCGTAGTCTCCCGGAGCCTTGGAGCTAGGGTTCGCGGATGACTATTAAAAGGCAAACAATATGGTTGAGATGAGAGAGCAAATGCTTCTATTATTTCTGTACTGTGAGTTCTAAGTGATTTCCTTGTTTAATATAATGTGTTCTTTCTAACATGTTTATGCTTATGCTACTTTCCAAGTAGCATCACTTAAGCCTTGTCTCCCTATTTATGTAAGCTCGGTTATCTCTCAGTTTGGATTGTAAGTTCTCATAAGTCGAGATTGTAATTAAGCACATAAAACTACGATTGTTACGTAAGACAACGGTGTTGCTCAGTAATAAAGAAAAAGTAAAACGTCGCAAAAAATTAGACCGGCTCTAATCCACAGCCGTGCATGCGAGTGTACGTAAACAACGATAACCAACGAACAATGGGTAGCCGCTTAAATAATTCAAACAGCCGACCCGCTTCCACGAGTCGCCAACTACTCCCAATTCGCTGTATCGAAAAGTCTCGCGTAAAACAATTTGTAATAAGATCCATTGTCCCAATACGAGTTTGGGCATTCGTGATTTTGAGAAGAAGATTAGTACTGGACTGCCTTATCACGTAAGCGAATGGCTTCGCCTTCTTCATGCCACTTTGTCGCACGAAACGGAGTTGTAAACGTAAAAGTGCATGCAGAGACGTATGACGTTACCAGAGTCGCCACTTAGTGCTGCATTTGTTTTCTAGTAAACGAGCGCCATTTATACTTGTCACCCGTCTATTACCTCCTTAGTCTAACTTGTTTTTAACCGCACGATACTTCACGTCTTATAACTTTCATTCTTTTCTGATTTTCTGAACCTACTTACATACAAACTTATTAAAATAACTGAAGGCTAATTGTATAATTTCAACAAACTCCCCCAGTTAAAATCACTTTTATTGTCGACTAAACTCATCTCAAATCCGGAACGCTAACCATTAACTAATTTAATATCAACAACTATGAGAAAATCTCAGCATTTGCTCTAAACTCCATGCATGCTTATCACTGTTAACGACCATATGCAGTGCATTCCGATACTTGCTCCTGGGTGATTATCATTAGATTAATGATGCCAGTCAGGCTCCAGGTCACGTGATATTGGTTTACAAATTGATTTGTCACATTATCAGAATCACATTGGTTCATTCTCTTATGATACAATAAAAGTACCTATATCTATTAATTTACTTAAGATAATGTACCACTGTGAAAAATATTCTAAGTGTTCCATCTAAAAAGGTATGAATTTGGTTTTTGTAACCTTGCAAAAATGTAATCTTCCACACATCACAACACATTGCTATGTAACATTTGGATATAAATATAGATCTTGAATGCAATCCCCTGTATTATAAACAAATGTATAAGATCTAGGTTGCACTATCAGCTCTACACCATAACTAAACAACTGGAAGAAGTAATAAACATGCAATACAGTTACAGCACATGCGTACACAAAAAGGTAACACGGTGATTTTAACACCCTTTTAGACTGAATATACGGAAGACCGTTTCATTCTATTAAATATCTGTAAATAAAGCAATAAAAGTGAAGAAATAGTGTATCAAGCAAGAAAGGAATGGTTCTTCAGGAGCGATGGTTAGAAAAAACTTCAAAAGAAGAGATTAACCTTTCCGAGAATCCCAGCTCAGTCTATTCAGATCTATTGTAATTAAATTCAATTTTCTTCAGAGTTTAGGTTATCTGGACTATTAGATTTCATCTTCAGATAATAGGAAAGTAAAAATGGCGCAAAAGCTTATCGCGAAACAGCTGTCATGTAATACAAGTGTGTAAATACATTTTCATAACACTTGCTCGTCAATGGTGTTATTCCATGCCTGTATACTAAATTACAATGACCTAAATTGTTCTTAAGGGAGTTATGGATTTACGCACAGTTTTTCCTCCCAAGGGAGTTCTAACTTTAGTTTTAAAATTTGCAAACAAGTTAGTAGGTATGTCATTTTAGACTAAGGAGCTTTAAAGTCAGCCAAGGTTTTATTTATATCTTTAAAACTTAGCTATACCTAACCCAATTTTACAACACAAAACTTATCTACGCTTCATGAGACTTCGTTATTTTTATATTTTAAATTTATAACAAATAGTTTTGCAATAATTTTAGTAAGTATTTTTTTAACATGTTGGCAGAATCTGGCCGTATGACCATTCGAATTCTAAACTAAACATGGTTTACGTTATCTATGGTAGATGACTCGAAAAAAGTGACAATCTGTTTTGCCGGGTAGCCATTATTTTATTCAATTTAAGTGTTTAGAGACAAAATAATTTTATTTTTGGATTTTTTCCTCGCAATGTGATGAAAATGTGTGTATCAGGGGCACTAAGGGGATTAAGGGCAGTAAGGGCAGTAAGGGGACAAACTCGAGTCATTAAAAGTTGTTTTCATTAGTAATCCCGTACTTACGGCCCTTGATGCACAATGTACTAATAATGTCTTAAAAAATTGCAATCGGAGTTTTTTTATAACAAACACACGTTTGTTCTTTCTAGGAAACGTTCAATATTAGGTGGCTTAATTATTCGTCCGTCAGTTCGGTCGGACTAGATTAAAGATACTTCTCGGTTACTGCTTCACGGTGTAGATAGAGACTTTATAAACTCCTATAGACGATAGATCTCCTAAACGCAAAGTTATATTTAATTAGTTCTTTGACAAAAGACTACAGCTCCATATTTGAATACAACACCCGTTATAGCAATCCTAGGACGTACTGTGAAATGTTTTCGTTTCATGATGCCATAAAGCGTGTTGAACGCAGTGCTAGCAGTAATATGGATAATTGGTATCGGCAGAGGGTGAAATTCTCATGGCAAATATTGAACTGCAATACGGACCGATCGAACGCTGGATTGTATCTACTTCCAAAGGTCCATATCAAAACATTGAACAGTAGTTCAATGGGTTTTAATTAATAACTTAGGGTTATTTATCGATGGAATGACAGACTAAGATATAGAGACTAATTTTGAACTTCTATCTTGATAAATCTGATGGCCGCTGGGCAACTGGTTCTTGAGTGATTACCGCGAGACTAGCTGGATGGGGTGATGATATTTGTAAATCCGAAGGCAGGTATTCGAGGAGAAGACCTGAAGATAGTGCTAAATGTCGTTCCATGGAAGATGCCTATTGACAGTGGATTGATACAAGCTGATGATGAAGGTGATGATCTTGTTTGAATGTTCAGCATCGCCCTACTAACTACACTTCTAGATGAAACCCTTAACAATTTATTAATTTCATAATGATTGGCCAATTTAAGAATACAGGACCATCTATTAATACAGTCCAAATTATCAGAAGATTGTGCAACGTCAACAATAAATCAATAACTGTCCGATGTCATAATTGGAAAACATGTTTATTCCAAACTAATGCTAGAGTCTGCTAGATATCCGATACCTACCGTGGATTGCTATTCCTATTTGAAATTCAAATTAATCGGAGACTAATATATTGCTCAAATATTGATACAACGCCCAAGCTGATCATTTCCACTGCAACAATCATCGAAAACAATACATTGCCACTCGTTTCAATTAGGTGCATTAGTTTTAATTACGCCGGTCTGGCAAACAATGGAAGTTTCATAATGGGAATGCATTTATATTTAAAAAGAAAAGGTTTGACGGGAAATGTGGCAAAATCAACTTAATTAACAATGCCTATTTGGTAAAAAAACGATGATTTCTACGCTATTTTTTAAACACTTTTATTATCCCGTCTCATACGCTCTTTTTAATTTGCTGTATCGTTCTATTGTGAAGCTTTTATATCAGATATTGCGATCATATGTTTTGATATTAATTTTAATTGATTGTTATCAGATATGTTTGTTTTGGCTTAAAATATATGACTATAATAAAGCATCACTTACGAAATTAATTGTACACCTCAACCATCAATTGTAGAAGATTATGGCCTATAATATCGTATACATGCTTTTCGAACTGCTATTATATTTTAGTTTATCTGCAGAATCAGCTTATTCACGGCGGTCGATGGAAGACGCCGAAAAGCGAAAGCAATTACTTATGTAAGATTTTTAAAAAAAAGAATTTGAGGTCGGCTTATTATCTGTATTTTCGCTCTTAACAAAAAGCTGCTACTTGCACTGAGATATTGTTTAACTTAGTAGAGAAAATATGCACTTTTGCTCTTAGACTTATAAATTACCGTTCCATTGGGTCGTTTATGTCAGATTTTAGTCTAAAACGCACTCAAGACTTCTCATATAAAGTGTGTAATTTTTTACGCGACAGCCCAAAGAAAGAAGAGTGTTTGTTTGTATTTTGAGACGTAGAATTGTGTAGCGTTAGTGGGTACTGCTACGTTTTTTCCTCTACGCCTTTGCTACGAGTGCTACGCCCGTAGAAGGTTAAAAGGCTAAACCCATTTTCGTCTAACGTCTGGAATTGCTTAAAAAATAAGTTGTATGCAGATGCCACTGGGTTTAATACAGGGTTGTTGAATATATAAAAAAATGTATGTTAACAAAAAGTGACACCCAAATTTTTAATCGAGCATATACAGTTTTTTGTCCAAGTAAAAACAGATTTCTTATGAGACTGTTATCTTAGAACCCCTAAGCTAGTCGGTCGGTGGCTTATTTCGTGAAAATAAATAAGGATTCCGTTTTTGCCATTTTGGCTACGGAACCGTAGAAATTAACATTAACAATAAAACTGAGAAGCACTAAAATACAAATCAGAGCGTTATTGAGTTAATAAAATCGCTACACTTCGAGAGTCAACCAATTATTATGGCTCGGCGTGTAGAAGGCTGTTTGATGTGAAACCCAATTTCCGCTGCAATAAGCCATGAGCTCGATTATAACTAATAATTAATGATTTCCTTTGAAATACTTCTAGATGCCTAATAAGAAAGATTTCTGTCCAAAGACTTGGTAAATTTTCCTTCCGACATTATGCTATGGGGATGTATTTTGTATGTAACCCGTACGACTATCTTTTGTTTTTATTTAAGGTAGAATTTTTTAATTGCTATCTAACTCAATTTAAACATTTGGGTGTCGCATTGATGCTTGTTATAGTCTAACTAAATTGATTAAATATATTAGACTCGATTTAAGAAAAAGGAAAACATGTTTTTAAGACGCCGGGAGTTGTCCAAGAAACGGGTGGAGTTCAAAATGTCGGACACCTTAATTAATGTCCAAAGTTAAAATTATTATAAAAAAAATCCCTTGTGACACTAAATTGTACGGGTAATTTTCGTGTCACAACGGAACTTTTCGCAGTTTGTCATTTTGTACGTTTCATTACCATATTATAACGTCGCCCAACATTTGGTCTGCACCCGTATTCTTGTTCTGTATGTTACCATAGCGTTTCAAAGTCACGATTAAGTCCCATAATGGTCACGTAAGAGATTTATTCACGACCTTAATAAATTACTGCATAGATTTGCAGTTTCCGTTATCATTATAAATATCGCTTTGTTGCCTCTCAGTTTGATAAGTTGCCGCTTTAATGGCTCCAAACAGTGTGTCAAACGGTTGGGTTTCGATGATGTAGGTTAATGTTTCAAAACGCATAAATAACTAGGAGTTTAGTTGCAAAAAGGAATACTGATTTATATTTTTGATTAAGCTTTGAGGCTAATAATCCAATCCAACATTTAAAGAAGTCTGAAGTACCTAGTAATGCGAAGTAATTAAAAACACACCCGCGACTTGATTAGACATATAAGGAAAGGTAACCAACTATCCGGCTCTGATTTGATTTATCTAATTATATAAAATTCTCGTGTCGCGGTGTTTGTTACCCAACTCCTCCGAAATGGCTCGACCGATTCTCATGAAATTTTGTGTGCATATCGGGTAGGTCTGAGAATCGGTCAACATCTATTTTTCATACCCCTATTATTCTTCGCAGACGGAGTCGCGGGCAACAGCTTGTTTTGATATATTATGTTAGAGAGCAGTCTAAAATAACACACGTATTTTTTTAGCTGCCCAATCTCAACCTATTTGGAGAAATCGTCCGCCAAAGTACTGAAAAGTGACTTAATACTCTAACTTCTGTAGATTTTTTTTCCAAGTAATTTGTTAATTATTACTGGTTTCATTATATGTTTAAGAGGGTACGTATCATGTTTAAAAAAAAATCATAATGTATAAAATCGAAATCTATAAGTTTAAAATATATATGTTAAAAATATATAAAATCGAAAAATATAATAATTAAAAGTAGTATAATACATGGCACATGAATAAATACGGAGCAGAATAAAAACTTCAAACAACGCCGCGCACGCATTACACTACTACACGCACAACATATGTGTGTGTGACCTGTACAGACAGGACGGGGGGGCGTGCACCGGCGCCCGCTCGGAGACGACCCGGTTTGAACTAGCTCAGTGAGTAGACAAAGTTCAGGTGTGTCGCCAGTGACGACGCGACCGTTTAGCGTTTAGCTACATAGTTCGGGTGTTCGGCTGTTTTTAAAAATGCCTACCTGTTGTAGTGTTTGTAGATATACAGATATTAGATACTTAGGTACTTGTTTGAATAAAATATTTTGATTCTTAATTTTTTTTTTTACCGAGTGACACCCTATGATAATATGTAAGAATATCGAGCTCTGTTCGGAAGTTTTTATTCTGCTCCGTATTTATTCATGTGATACATGGTGTTCAATGATTTACTAGTCTCATACAGTCAAACTTTATAAGTCATGCAAGTATTGAATTAAAACATTGGTATACATACATAGGTCAGATAGCAATACTTATGTAATATAACTAAAATAAATAACAATCAGAATTCATAAAGTACGTTTTTCATAATGGTCGAAATACTAAAAAACTAACTAACTAGTTTGGCTCAGTGACCCAAAGTGAGTCTTGGCCTCCGAAACGAGAGCACGCCACTTAGCCCGATCCTGCGCAGTTTCACGCCAATTACCGGCTTGAAGCTGACGCAGATCTGCCTCCACAGCATCAGCCCAGCGATACTTCGGCCGCCCAACCGGACGACGTCCAGTTGTGCGTCCCAAATACGCCCTCTTGACCCCTCGATCCTCCCCCATTCTCAGCAAGTGGCCGAGCCACCGAAGCCTGTGAGATTTAAATTCGCCGATTATATTAGGCTCAGCCACCAGCTCCTCAATCTCGGCATTCTTCCGGATCCTCCACGTCATGGTCCTCATGGTCGAAATACATACAATTAAAATGACTAAGTTCTCAATCTATATGTTCAGAATATATACAATTAGAATATATAATATTTGAAAGAAATGACTATTAAAATCCCTAAAGAACGTTTTTCATAATGGTCGAAATCCATACGGTCAAAATACATACAATCAAGATGTCTACAATACTTACGATTGCTTTAAACAATAAGAATCAATAAAAAAAATTGTTAAGGGAACAAGGGTAACCCACACACCACCATCACCACCACCACCATTACACTACTATTAATCATTAGAGTATCTACATATTTGAAATGAAACAAATATTGCTTATTTTCGGCGAGCGAGCGAAGCGAGCGAGCAAGACGGTTCGGGGCGGAAGCGACTCGGAATGGTTAGGTTCAAAGGCTAATGCGGGAGCGTAGCGGAGCGAAGCTCCCGCATTAGCTTTTGGTGTTAGTTATTTTTTTATTACCACGTAGAAAATCTAATTTCTTTGATAAAATTTGGTATATCATTTACATTTACATTTCATTATGTTAAAAGGGTCAATCAACTTTTTTTTGTAAACGATTTTCTGCCACTTTCTATGAAAACCGAAATAATTAAAAAACTGATTATCTTTTCTTATTTAAAGTATACTTTTCAAAACCCTAGATTTTTGTAGTCAATAATGGTGTAATTGTCATATTTATTTTATTTTGTTTAGCTTC
The DNA here is from genome assembly GCA_947859365.1 of Archips crataeganus. Classification (NCBI taxonomy): domain Eukaryota; kingdom Metazoa; phylum Arthropoda; class Insecta; order Lepidoptera; family Tortricidae; genus Archips; species Archips crataeganus. The sequence goes on from OX402064.1 coordinate 11,757,603, forward strand.
TATTTCGTGGGTGACCCATGGGACAATGTTGTATGAAAATAGTGGTATGTCCCCTGGGTGACCGGATTTTTTCATAGAAATACTTTTTTTTTTGGTTTTCACATACGCACTATGAAAAACAGTTTATCTAATTACTGCAAAATCATGGTATCACTAACCAGAGATTACAGAGTTACTTGCAAAGGAGTAAATAGAAATTTACAAAAAAAAGTTGATTGGCCCAAAAACAATAATACCTAATGGAAATAATCATTTAATGTGCTATTACAAAAAAAATACCTAACATCGAAGACTAAAGCGGGAGCTTAGCGTAGCCTTCTGAACCTAACCTATCCGAGTCGCTTCTGCCCTAAAAGGCTCGCTCGCTCGCTACCAGCGAGATACCGGTTAGGTTTTTATAATTTTAATCATCCGGGTAAAGTGTATTAATCTTGGATTATGTATTTCAGCCATTATGGAAAACGTATTTGATTGATATTTTACTTAACAATAATATTTTATAATTTTATGTAGGTAGGTAGGTAGTAACGGGCTATTTTCCGCAACTCGTTTTATGTATTTTGAACGTATACCTTGTAAACATATGCATTTTGTGCAATATGACTAGGAACCATTAACTATTATGTATTTTGACCACTATGCATTTCAAGCTTATGCGTTTAGAACTTATGTCAAATAACTTTATATATTTTGATACATTATATTTTATGATTTTCGGCATTTCAACTGTATGTATTTCAACCGATATGTATTTTAAATTTATACATTATAATACGTACCCGTTTGAGAACATGAAAAAATAATGAGCACGTGTTTCGTTATATCGGCTCTAATAAACAGACGCGTATTTCTCACGTTCGTTTGCCAAGCTTTATTGATTTTCTTACTTTAATTTCTCTTAGCTTTGGTTCGTCTTTTTCACTTTTATATGACTGTAAAAACCACAGGAGTCAAGCTTTATGCCTTAAATTTTAAATGTGCGTACTAACAAATTAGCTAACTGCTTATTATTTCACTTTGCGTGTCGTTTTTAATACAAACAGCCAGAGATAATTAAGCGACTTAGCAGTAAAACCTGGTAGGTAGGTACATTATAAAGTCTTCTGAGCCCGACATTGTGGGCATTTAACACAGTTTTAAAACTCATATTAAAGCTCCGGCGGTCGTTTTTAGAGCTCAATATTAAGGCTGTCATGTAAAAAGTAACAAGTGTCTACGTTTTTTAGGTAAAACAGTGCCACGTAGGTAGACACAGCTGTAAATAAGAATTGTGTTTATAATCTTTTAATAGAGGTATGTACATTCTTCGGTCTTTCTACAAGCGCTGGTAGACTCAAAAAATCACACAAAAATTAAACTACAAATTAAAGGTCTCGCGAATTTTTCACCAGACAGCCAAAGCCATGCAATTCATTACCAAGACTACAAAATGCATGAGAACACTGCAAACATGGATCATACTTTTTCTGGGGAATAATCTAACGCAGCATCTTGGTACGTTCCGAAAACGATCTTTTATATGAACAGTTTCAGTGGCCACTGTTATTTTTATTTTACTACCGAGAGCCGTGAGAATCGAGAATTAAGACCCGCTGGCGTTCGCCACAGTTCGTTACTTTGTACGTCAACGGTGAATTTAAGTAGTGAAACTTTGTTAGCATTGGAAAAATAAAGAGTTTCCAAGTGGGTTGTGAAAATTAGATTTTTTATAGTTTGTTTTAAGTTTTCAGAGTATAATATGGCCGTGTATACAAATTTTATTAACTTTTTTGCTGCCGGCTGTCAGACTCGAGATTTCCTCAGATTCACATGTGCATCCAAATGACTGCCAAATTATGAATAATAAAAAGTATCGACAGTGATCGCGTTAAAACTGTTTGACTTAACAACCACGTGAAGGTTTTTCATTGGAATTTTTGATTCAAAATGAAGTGCCTTTGACGCGTTACGTTTTTACCCGACTGTCGAAGGAGGGTTAAGTTTTTTGAGTCTATGTATTTTTGTATGTATGTATCATTCTTTGGCACGCCCTGCAGCCTAAACGGCTCAATGGATTTTGAAGTGTGAGTTGTCATTAGATACGTCTCAGTTCCGAGAGAGACATAGGGTATAATATTTTCCCGGAATTCCCATGGAAATCCGGAATTTTATTATACAGGCGGGTTTTTTTTCATCTAGTTTAGAAATTAAAGTTATTGAACATCGGTCAACGCTTCAACATTTGTCAACTACAGCAAAAAACCCGAAAAATATTTCAAGGGTGTTTAATCAAATCTCTCCACTTATGGCACTTATGCCATGCAGTAGAAATAGGAGGTATCGCATGCCTAATGCGCGTTGTCATTAGCTTCCAAAGAAAATTAACCCTATTTTCTTAATAATGACAAACTCGAACCTTGATTGTTATTAATGATTTATGCGGTAAAACCGCGTTTAGCCGTGGTAACCTAGTGGTTTGACCTATGGCCTCTCAAGCAGAGGGTCGTGGGTTCAAGCCCGACCTCGCATTTTAAATTTACCTTGAGCTTTATGGTGCAGAAATACATCGTGAGGACACCTGCACACACCTGCGAAGTAATTAAATGGTTTGAGTGTAGTTCCCATTCCGCACTGGGCCCGTGTGGGAACTACAGCCCAAGCCCTCACATTCTGAGAGAAGGCTTGTGCCCTGCAGTGGGACGTATATAGCGTGGGATGGTGATGATGATGCGGAAAAATGGAATAAAGTATATTATGCCCCAAGTAAAATACATACAAATTACGTTTGTAAATTTGTAATCCTTTCATTCGCCATTTGCTGAATGCCGCGAAACAAGCTCTCGCGTTGACCCCTGATCCCTACATGTTGACACACTCGTATTAGGAAAGCACACAAGTCGATAGAAAAATCTTTACTTTGTGCCGTTAATGTACCGTACATTGTTGTAAGTTATATTACATTCTGCAGTCTTGGAAGATCAGAAGATCCCATATGATCATTGTAATGTGCGACTTACTCTTATTCTTTTTAAAAATGCTATCTATTCTATTCAAACCAATTCCTTAACATTTACTACGAAATTCTTATCGTGGCGTCGCTTTCACTCTTCTTTTTAATACTATTAGCGTGAACAGAACGGTACGATACGAAGAAGTTCGAAAATCGAATTTCGAACTTTCGAAGTATAAGGTCTGATATTAAACTCTTTTAAAGACATTGTTTCATGCACTGCGCCATTGTTAAAATAAAAAAAAACAGTGTGAAAAAAATAATTAAATTTTTTAAAAATCCAATTAAAGTTTTCCCAAACCCATTTAGGAGTAATTTGGCAGAGCGTGTAAAACGTTAGCGAAACGTCGTTAGGCTACCCCCTGTCACGGTGACAAAGGCCTGGCTTCATTGTTAAGCCGATCGTTACCGGATAAATCTCCATCTATAAACATCTGGATAATATTTACTTTGGATAATGCGCAATATGGACTCGATAAACTAGTTTCATGAACATTTCGCTCATTGGCAAGCCTGGGTAGATTACATATAATCTTTATTAGTATCATTAAACGGTTAATTAGGACAGTGTAAAAGAGTGAAACGTTTCTAGCCCATTTTGATGCATTGATTTTATGATTTGATGGATCCAGGTATATCGCAGCTTTAAGAGCTTCTTTGATGTGATCACTAACTATACTCACATACTCAGGATCAAGATTAATTATTTTCTATTTTTCGACTGGCGTTTATATTAGATAATTTATATGTAAGCATAGATACATAAAACAAACACATAGTGCTTGCAAAATAACCCTGGCTCATTAATTTGGCTGAATATACATTCATTTGTCTATTGTCTGTACTAGATAGACGCTTTTAAAGCAGCTGTGTTCTAAATTTTGGTGCTCCTTCGTAACAAAATAAAGGAAAGACATAGAACAGTGTATAAGTTCGTTAATTTAAATAATACACTAGACTTTGCAAAAGTTGATATGATTGCAGTTGCAATAGCTAGGAAGTTGACGCTGTATGCATTCATTCCGTCGCTTGGTGCAGTGTTATGTAATATTTCCCTCGGAAAGTGGAAAGGTCAGTTGTCTTAGTTCTTAGTATATTCTGTTTTAATATATTATACCACTAAAAAGAAGACTTATTTGTTCTATTCTCTGAGTTACTACTGTGTTAATACGTATTCAGTGACTATGACAACCGTTACCTTTAAGGTACACAATGGGTGTGGAAACTGATAATCACGTTACAAACAACAAACGTGTAAGTTACACAACTGTACAAAACTGGCAAATCAATTGTTTACACACAAACATTTTCCAAAAATGACGTGCTTTTTCGTACCATTTTAACGGTCACGATAGTCTTAATGGTGCGATAAACATTTCACTGCTTCATTATTTCAAAGGCTTATGTTTCGTTTTTAGAGCCTTCAAATTAGGACCCTGTGAGATTCAAAGTAGGGTTCAGTTTGGAGTAATGTATTAAATTTGCTGTGTCGTTATTTGTACGGCGGTGAGGGATTGTTTCCTAGGGGGAGACTTGGTGGTATCGGGAAAGATGGGGGATGAGTTGGTGTAAGAAATGCATTGATTGTTAATTTAGAGTAATGGGTTCCGGATGGAGCATAAAGTTGATAATAAAAAAAAAACATTTGTTACGGCGATCATGTGATATTTAACAAGCGTTTATTTAATTGCTGTGTAAAAATGTAGAGTTGCATGTTGTGTGCGTGAAATCAAGTCAAGTTGAGTTTCAAACACTTCTAGTGTTTGGATTGGCAAGTAAAGTCTGCAAAAATGCCGTTAGCAAGAACTACTTTTATTTACGATACGTAATTGCCAGACCATTTTGAACAATAATAATAAGAAACGCAACTGCTTACGGCTGTTAATTTCACAGCACACGTGAACTTTTTAAATAATAAAATACACTTCAAACGCGTGCCGTTCCCGTGAAATTCAAAAGATTTCCAAGGGTTTTGAAAATACGAAATAGCAAACCGAAATTCAAACACCTGATATGCGCCTTAAAACGTGGTGAAGCTTGTTAGAATTAATGTTTTAGACCCTCCCCCTCTCATTCTACCGCTCTTCAATCTAAAACGTCATAAGTGCTTCGAAAAGTTTTTGGTTTGAAGCTATATTCAGTCTTATCAACAGTCGTGGCAGTATTGTTGCCGGCCCATTAAAAGCTATACGGAGGGAAAATAGTGTCGCCGACCTTTATACATTTGTATATTGCCTATAGGCGCATGGTTTGAGTCGCACAGATCTTCTGCCTAAATATGTTTCGTTCACTGTTTTTACAATAAAGTTTACGCTACAATTGTGAAATGAGGATTAAATCGAATTTGTCTTCTATTTTGTAGCAACAGCCATATTCATACTTGTGGAATGTTTTCGCTGTTGCGCCAACACTGAAATATTTACAACTATGATAATGTGATTTGATTCTGCTTTAATGACCTTATAGCTTAATGGTTATACAACCTGAGTACGAAACTTGAGGTCACGGATTCGATCCCCGGTCGGAGCAAATATTTGTATGAAAATTAAGACTTTTTATAACTCGTTTGTTTTTTTTTTTTCATTTGAAATAATTGGTTAATTCAAGCCTTACTTTCCGGAGGTCCATATCAATGAACTAAATATTTTCAACTTGCTTCTCCTGTCTTTGAATCAATATTGATGTACCTAGGTAATATACGTATTTAATAGTCTAAGACGTTTTGCGCGAAAAATTCCGAATTTCGGAAACACATCGCGTTGTAACTCAATCTTCCAAATTTGAAGTGAAAACTGTTGACGCTCACGTTTATCCGACGAGAATTTTCTAGAAATGTTTTTGCGATGAAAATTATTTTGCATAGAGCCGTCAACATGGGTTTATTGTATGAGTAACGCCCTCTCGAGACGATAGATTTGTATGCAGACGGGCTCTAGACTTACACGGTTAAATTTAATACAGTAAGAATTACATAGAATAAAGTGCTGCTTAATAATGTACGTGAGCTTCGACAATAATAATAATATATCGTTATGATAATGAGATTGGTGTGCTTTGAATAGGAAAAATAACGGATCCAGTTATATGAATACAATGCTTTCTTTTAATATCTAACATTGTTTTTAATTCTTGGATTGGATTGAAATGCATTGTTTATTACAATAGGTACCAGGAGATAAGCATTATAAAACAACAGTACCTCTACCATGAGTTGCTATCGAAAACAAACATTACGTTACTACAGTCGATAGCGAGTACACGAGCTTCGAATAGTTTTCTACTAAACTCGTACCATGAGTCACGTTAACGTTTACTATACTCGCTAACATTAACTCGATCCTTCGTGTAGTTTTCGCTACGTGACTGACTGACGTGCCTAACTTCACATCGAACTGTGCTGTCTCTTTCTAACTATATTGAAAAGACTGAGTGAGCATGATATTGGGCAAAAAGCTAAGTATCCATGTCCTTCCATTAAACATATAGAAATAACCCTGCTAATTTAAAGCGTCATAGAACAGTGTGGTAATGTAAAGCGTACGTGGTTCTTGAATTTGTTTTGGTTATTTCATCAGTGTGACAGTTCAAGGAGTGCATCTATAGATAGACGTTATAGTGAGTTAGTTGACTGACACGCTAAGCTGTTGTTGTTGTTTGTTATTATTTTTCGGTATTTATTTTTTATAAAGTTGCGGACTAGTGTGTCTCAATTACAATTACTGGTCGAGTATATGGAAACTTTAAATAAACATTCCAGTAACGTTAATTTAGTACTAGTACCTATAAGGTACATTTTGGGTGATACAAATTCAATACAGTGACTCCAGTTTTTATGATCAATTGATCAAATATTTTGTTTCAAGTGGTTAGATAAACTTGAGGAATGTGGTTTAGAGTGTTAACAGAAGTGGATATTAGCTTGTGAAATTTTCCGTGTTCTTGTCGTTCGTCTTCATATGCGGCCCTCGCTAGCATATTCCATGCCAAATAATGCCTAGCCGACATTATTTTGATAAGTAATAATTAAAATAATGTATTAAACGATGGTTCTTATAAGTTTTCACCCTCTAACTTACTAGTGAGAGAGTTAACTACAGTCGATACGGTGTTGTTCGATAACGTCTGTCAAATTTGTGACTCATGGTTCCGATGTTCTATGGCGACAGCTACAAAACGTTAGTCGCTAGCGCTTGGATTTCGATAGGTAATTTACCGTTGTACTCATACTAGCGATTTTTACTTCCGTAAGTGACCGCTAGAGGCGCTGCACAATTCTCCATACAAATCATTTACGCAGTCGCTATCGAGTACGGTCACTGGAAACTCATAGTAGTGGTACAGTTCGCCATAAACTCGCGGCCTTGAGTTTGCCATTTGGTTTCGTTAAAGATTAAGACCTCGAATGTTTAGTAACGAGGACTTTAAAGTGTTTAGAAAGGAGTCTGCGTAGTACGTTATACATTAGCTACGCAATATTGTGGAAGATGACAGTCACTGAATAAATTCATGAACGAATAACTGTGCCGTCTTTGCTATTTCATCTTATCATAATTCAATCCTTGTAATTCGATCCATTACTTTTTCCTTTCTTGGAGTGCCAATGGTAACGAACTTTCTTTTCTTAACATAATGTTAGCCACATCAGCCCCATAATATTTGATCCAGGACAGAATTTTCAAAACAAGGCTGACTTAGAAACTCTTCCTAGATTTTCACAGGTACTTCAGTAAAATGTGATTGTGGTTTGTGTACTCTCTTTACACGGCGTACGGTTCTGTTTATGCAGTCGACGGTCTGCATACAAAATACGCTGATGCAGTCGCCTCTCAGATGCACTTTACAACGGCCAACATAAGCGAATTTCTTCTACGTGCATTATTTAATGTACCCACCCAGGTCCACTGGCTGATCTACGTGGAATTAATTGAACAGTTTTACTCATTAATTCAAATTTATTACTTTGTTATTAGCGTGTCTGGAGATAGGTCCAATTATAATTAATTCATCATCGCTGTGTAACGATGATGGATTTAATACTTTAAATATAACAGATTTGCTTGAATGTTAATATTTTACTGGGCAGGTACTAATTGATGTTATAAAAGTATGTGAAATAGTAGTGTAAAGAATGATTTCAAATAACAAAATGGGCATGATAACGGAGTCACTGCCTATGCATGAGACATACGCTTGCTATTATGAAATTGTTGGTTCCATTCCGAAATGTTCACACCGGGCAAGATGGTAGCAAAAGTGGTTTCAAGCACTATAATTACGAGCCGAAAACTACTAAATAATATGCATTTGTTCATTATAAAAATAGCTTTTTGTTGACCGTACTTGCTTTGTCACCATATTTGCAAGTCGGTCGGACAACTTACAGAATAAAGCCAAAAGCTTGTAAAGAGGCAATAAACATCTCATAACTTGAGGTTTTGTCGCTGCCAGTACCTAATTATTGAAGGTGCAATTACCTCATAAATAAATATACGTCTTTGTGGCCTTCCTCCGCACTGCACTGCCATTAAATAATGCACTTAAGACAAATCATAAAACGGATATCTTCCTCTCCTGGTAAGGAAACATCCTTGGCTCCGGCCTCGTCTGCGACCTCGGCGTCTGCACAGAATTGGAATCAGCATACAACTTACGACACAATACCTCTACATGCACATGACATACCGTTGTAAACATTGCGTTTTATCTTAATTGTAATTGAAGCTTGTTTAGAAAAAGGTTTTGTTTTCGTTGTTGAGTTTATTTGGATCTAATTTATCAATGGGAACACGATAAAAAGTAACTTTTAAGTATTTTTAAAATAAAACAAAAGCTTTTCGTTTGTTCTCCGAAACTTTATAAATCTGCGTACTTTTAAAGAGTACAAGGTGGTGAACGCGTGCCAAGAATTCTTTTCTTCGCAGCTACGCTCACATACGTGGAAAAATATGCATGACACATGACATCATCGATTATATTTTGGTTCAGTAAATTTATCAGCAGTCTTTCGATCTGCAGTTTCCTTGTCATGGTCTAACACTTTTCCACGGTAGTTCTAATTATTAATACTTTTATGCGGTAGGTATTTATTATTATTAAACACATACAAATATTAAGAAAAAATAACAATAATAAATTAATACTATAACTATAAATAAAAAAAAATAAAACTAACTTAAACTAAAACTAAATAAAATTAACAAAAGGATTAGATAATGCATGGCTCGTGCTTGGTAAATCCCAAGTTTAATCAAATCGTCGTAGATTCGTTATTATCAACAATAGACTTATATTAAAGACCTAGAGACAAGTAGTTCACTCTTCGAAATGTTTAGGTGTAGGGTACGAGTAGAAGTAATGCATATTTTTTTACTTAACAGTTTATTTAAACAATTCAGAATCCAGCAAATTTATTAATTCAATAATGAAATCACACTAGTCTATAAACTGTGATACTTAGCGTCACTAATTAACCTCAACACGCACCGTGCATATTGCGCGCGCGCACGTGTCAACGGCCGCAGGTGCTCGAGCGTCATTGGCCGGCGGCGGCCATTGTTGCCCCCTCCCGTCGTCGCCCGCGCACGCCCCGCGGAAATGCAACCCTATCATTATGACAGGGCTGCCATTAAATTGATTTAATTGCTAAAGTTACAAGTACAATTAAGAGAGTCAACAGATCCTAGTGTTTTTACCTGAGATCCTACGCGTTAGGTTTATATCTTGTGAATCGTTTATTGCTCGTTATATCTGGTATTCTGGTGTACGATGGGACATCTGCATCAACGGAAGTGTGCACTTACATTTTTGATAAGTTGTCATTATGTGTTACAGTTGAAGGATTATATAATTTTCCCCGCGTAAATTCAAGGATGATCAAAGTATTCTTCTTCTACCACCACCACTACCACTTCATTATTGAAAGTTGGCAATCGGCCCCTTAAATCTTGTCCTATCCATAGCCGGCTTTAACAGTTAGCTGTTCTACCGCCTTGATTCCGTTCGACTTTTGCGTCAAATTATCATCAAAGTATCATGGCTGCACTTGTTTAGGAACGTATTGGTTACGATTCGGTAAAGATAATCTGTTTGACGTGTTTACTCGATGAAAATGCTGGTAGGCGTCGATTTTGATGACGTTTGTATTGAGCTGCTTTTAATTTGAAAAACCGACGTTTTGTGTACTTACGGGGATTTTTTTTGTACCGATTACATTGAAAGTTTCAAGTTACTTATTCTACTAACGTAGTATTAACGTACGTACTCTACCTAATTTATTCATACCTACATCTCGATAACGCTAAGGTTGCTTGTGTAGCTTTTCCGTGAGATCGCAGATGGGCTGCGACTTAGGTCTTAGTCGCGATTTAGAGCAGCCTAATCTAACCGACTCGTAGATAACATAATATATCTACTTACGTATATGTCGAGAATATTGTTTCCCAAATGTTTATTTTTTCTGGAACTGTAAATTATTCAGGATATATTTCAGGACTATTCTGTAGGTTAGGTTAGGTTAGGTTTGTTTTATAACAATCCTGAAAAGTTTACAGTTTCAGAAAAAATAAACATTTGCCAAATGAATCAGTTTGGGAAAAATAATTTGCGACACATTAGTAAACCCTAACTGCCTCGTAGATAACATAATATATCTACTTACGTATATGTCGAGAATATTGTTAACTCAATTTACAGCAAACTAGAGCTACGAGCTCCTTTATACGCTGCTAGTTTCTTGCTGTCATGATACGGGAATTACCGCTCTGAATTGTTATAAAGTTATGTATTGTTTAAACTTATTTAGGGTTTACTAATGTGTCGCAAATTATTTTTCCCAAACTGATTCATTTGGCAAATGTTTAATTTCCCAAATGTTTATTTTTTCTGAAACTGTAAACTTTTCAGGATTGTTATAAAACAAACCTAACCTAACCTAACCTACAGAATAGTCCTGAAATATATCCTGAATAATTTACAGTTCCAGAAAAAATAAACATTTGGGAATTGAAAAATTTGCCAAATGAATCAGTTTGGGAAAAATAATTTGGCAAACGGAAGTACACTAACGGGGTTATATTTATGTATAGTTAGGTATCTCTGGTTTTGCGATGGCAATGACTGATGAGTCAACACGACAGTTCAGTTTTGTTTACTTTTCAGCTTACTTTATATTTTTCTCATCAGTTACAATGCGATTTGATAAATGTGTTGTAACAATACGTATAATCATAGTGCTGTATAAAGCTTTCGCTCCATTGTGTCAGCTGTTTAATCAAAGTTAGTTATCTACCCTAATACAAGACATTTGTTTATTAATTAAACCCATTGGCTATTAAGTCACGTACCTTCGAGTAAAAATCAAATAAAGGCGCATATTAGGAAGGTAAGGCGAGGCGAGTAGGAAGTGTCCCACGCAACTCTCACATGGTTCTTTGTATGTATGTATGTTTGAATCTGGCAACCGTTTTGTATGAGAATTATCGATTCACTTTTCATCCATTTTCTGCGCTTTGCTGTCTTTCTTTATACGTGTCCTGCGGACAAGAAATGATGTTTATGTGGAATGAATTCCCTAATACCGCGAACTTTACCTAGCGCCGTAAGAGAGCTGATGATGGATCTCGAGTGGAACCTTTTTCCTTGAATGCCAAGGGTTACGTGACATTTTTAACTCGGATTCACTGTATTTTGCGGGACTACCTGGTAATTCACACAGGTTGTATGTTAGAAAGGAAATTCTTGTTTGCACGTTTGAGTGATGGTGTTTTATAAAAAGATTCGCTTACTTTGGTCAGTTTAGTATTTTACTCTACTAACGCTCGGATACACGAACACACTATAGACACTTAGATACTGGTTGTGTTGGTTGGTACGATAACCAGCAATAATATACGGGGTGTTACAAAATTACCCGTAATAACTGAAGGGTATGGAAGTACTCCAACTCCAGTAAAGAATTAAATTAGTATATATATTTTTTGGGATGGCGGGAGCTCGCCTTTGATAGGCAGGAGTGGAGCAAGAGAGGAGAGGCCTTAGCCCAGCAGTGGGACACAAAAATAGGCTAAATAAAAAAAATAAAAAATAAAAAATTTTTTTTAGAAAAAAAAGATCAGCGCGAAAAGTTACAGTTTTATTTACTGTTCATGGGGTTTCAGGCTTTAGGGGTTATTTGTAACACCCTGTATTATACGACAAAGTCTTCGTATAGCCGTTAGACCGTATCAGTTTTTGAGTGTTGTAGGCTATCACGCGATATTATTGTCGGTCATGTATACCAACTTAAAACATATATTATAAAAAGAATGCGATTTTTCAAATGGACTTTATATTATAGCTTTAATGAACTAAAACAATTACTTTGCTCACCCGCGACCTTACAATAGTTACGTTTATGCAAGAAATGTGCGTTCATGCAGTTCCTCCACCTCCACACTGTACGAACACACACAAATCACATAAACCCAACCATCACCACCACCAAGCTACACTGACGTGTTTCGAACTCAACCAGAGCTCATCTTCAGAGTTACCACAACCGTATGCTATGCTACCAAACGTTAAACTAACAAACCAAAACAAATGTTTTAACTTGTCACTGTAACTTCTCAAGTACCCACTTTATTTTTCTTATTCTCAAACTACCCCACAAAAATTAACTTTTATTGACATATTTAAAACTACCTTGAATTTTTTTTTTGTTTATTTATTTATAAGGCATATTTAATTAATACTAACTGTTCAAATTCGACCCAAGCCGCAGTAAAGGAGAAGATACTAAATTTACCTGTTCATTAATAATAGACCCCATAGTGTTGTACCTAATTATTTCCATGCATTCCAGAGCATCCAGACGCAACCCCTTGCCGCAATAATGTAACACTTCATAAGAATCTGAATCTAACAATGAATGATTTGATTCCAACAAATGTTTTGCAAAATTCGATCTATCTGGATGCTCATTCCTATATGCCGAAACATGCTCTTTAAATCTAGTATTAAAACTTCGGCCTGTCTGTCCTACGTATATCCCATTGCAGTCATTACAAGTAAGCTTGTATACCCCCGATCTAGTTCCCTTATCTACCTGTTCTTTGTGGTTACATAGCCTAGAGTACAAAGAGTTGTTAGTCTTAAAGGCAACATTAATATTGTTTGATTTTAAAATGCCATAAATCTTATCAGACAAACCCCCGACGTAAGAGATGCTAGATCTATATTTGTTAGTAGACTGAGAAGGTAACGCAGCGTAAAGCATGCTATTTACTAACCGTGCCTGCTTCTTTTGAACTAAACTATCTACCATTGATTTTGTATAACCATTTGAGATCGCTATCTGATAAATAGTACTCAACTCTAAATCATAATGTTCCTTAGAAAGAGGCACAGTCAACAATCTATTAACATAACAATGGAAAGCAGCCAGTTTATGCTGCCACGGATGATTAGAAGATGCTGGTATAACAGCATCTGTGTACGTGGGCTTACGGTATATTTTAAATTGATGTTTACCATTTAATTTTGAAATCGTTAAATCCAAAAAGTTCAACGAACAATTTTCCTCCAATTCTTTTTTGAACCTTATCTTTACGTGCTTGTTATTCAAACCATTAATAAACACGTCAAGCTGTCTCATACTCCCTCTCCAGCATAGGATCAAATCATCAACAAACCTAAAATAGTACACAATATTACTATTACCCACAATATACTGATTCTCAAAATGATCCGTAAATATATCTGCCATTAAAGGACTCAGAGGTGAACCCATAGCTAAACCATCACTCTGTAAGTAATAAAGACCATTGAACCGGAAATAATTTTGTTTCATGCATAAAGTTACCAAATCTATTAATTCACAAACTTCACCCGGATGCAACCGCTTCCTTTCTAAGTGGTCTTTTAGAATTTCTAGTGTCTCACTATATGGTACGTTAGTAAATAAACTGTCTACATCCAAAGAAAGCAACGTTGCATTCGGCGGTATGCTGATGTCCTTAATTTTACTAACCAAATCTAAAATAAATTATAGCTTTAATGTTTACTACCGTTGGCGTGTCACCGTAACAACTCGATTGCCACCGGGTTGCCCCAAATTTGTTACGTGACGTCAGTAATGGCATGTATGGTAGAGCAAACATTGTGTCTAACCGCCAGTTGTTGCATCCAAATACATATCTAACTCTTGTTTCCTACTCTCCGGGTAGCTTAATAAAAGCCACTATTAGCTGCCTTTAAGAATAATACCACCCTTAACAGCGTCAGAAATAAAAAGCGAATGTAAATCACAACCCCTTCGGTGTAGAAAAACACAATAACTCCCCGCTAAGTAAGAAGCCTGTAGATAAACCGTCCTGCATTGCGACTGCAGCGGTATAAAACGCGTTATTATTTCTGCGGCAACACCATTTTAATTAATGTACGCCGTATTACATCCACCTCTTGTACATTACCGACTCGGTAAAAGAATGAAATGGATGAATGAATGTCTCCATCGTAAATAATCTGATCATTTTTCAACGACAATAAAGTGGAGAATAAAAATTTAAACGTTCACGGTTGAGGTGTAGGTTTATAAATATGATAAATTTGTTGTTTTGGTTGTTGAACTTGATTTATATACGATGTTTAAGGTTTTAGCTTAGCACACGTGAAGTGAACAACTAGGACGCATTGAAATAAAACTCTGTTAGATATTTCAGTCGTTACCTTGTTTTGGTGAACATAGTTGGATAACGGTTTTTTCAACCAATCTATGTATTGTAATATGTAATACATTATAAACTAAATACGCTGCGATGCGTATAGTGGTAAAGTGGATGTTTATGGAGAACATTTATCTTTTTTTATATTACGTAAAACAGATGTCTGGTTGTTTTGCGTCATGTCACGTCAAGTGATAACTGACGAGCGGAACTGCTATTATGCTGTCCACTGAATAACGGATGGAATTGATAGACTGTTAGATCACTTTAATATAGTTCACCTAACAGATAAACATTTTGTTCCCGTTTAGCATCGACTACTGACGTCATTTAGTTTACCAACATATAACATTGATGGTAAAAGTTGGGAGCAGCTCTAGTAATCATAATGGACTTAACTTTTCAAAATTTAGGTAGGGGCTTCAATTAAAATTGTCACTCATTCATGGTCTGCATCTTATTCTCGTTGTCCTTTCGATTAGATTTCTTTATGTTATTAAAGCTAGTTAAATATACGGGTTACTCATAAAATTGAATAGTTATTTATGTTTTAAATGTTACGAGCATTAGTATTAGTAGTTAGACATTAGTATCTTAGAAAAACTTACTTTATTTGATTTGAAGAAACCTCCCTTAAAGTTAACGGAAATAAATAAAAAAAAACACTGTGTATCTCCAAAGAGTCCGAACATCCACTTGATCTCAACTGACACATTTATGATAGAGTCGTTCGCAAATTCTACTTGCACAGTATTACTGTTAGCGGCAGATGGTTATTTACAGCTTCAATGGACATAAGAGAGGACCAGCGGACTGGAGGGCAATCCAGTTTACTTAGCATGTCTAAGGACGCTTTTGGCTAGTAAACCAATGCTGTTTACTGTTTCAACTATCATGTGCCCGCATTTTATTTCATTCTTCTTTTTCTTAATTTGTTAATCAATACAAACACTGCACCGGGCACTAATGTTTCTTTGTCACCAAGATTAAAGTCTTCAATCTCCTTCTATGTTGATTTATTCACTTAGAAAATAACTCTAAGCTTGAAGACCTTGCGAGAAGTTAAAGAAGGTTCCTCCATTGTTCAAACTAAGTTAGTAAAATAGAGCTTGAGCGCTACTTTCTGCGGACTAGGAGTTTCAAACCACTTTAAAATGATTGTACAGTGCTCCGGTTCTTTGTTTCAACGATTCTTATGAGTTCACCTTATCTCGGTTTATGTTACTGACAGTTAAGCTCTCTACTTACAAAAAATGCAAACGTAATATGTTTTGAAACTTTGATGACTCATCGGAATTGGTTAGGATTAAGAATCATTCAATCTATATACGTCCCACCACAGGGCACAGCCTTTCCTTCAGAATAAGAGAACTTGGGCCGTAGTTCCCACGCGGGTCCAGTGGGGTTCAGGAACTTCACACAAGTTATCTCACGATATTACCATCTCCGTAAACCTCATAATAAATTTCACATGTAAGTGTGTCTGTTTCTTACTCCTTTTCGATGAAAGAGCTGGACAGATTTGTTAGAAATCTGGTATATAAATAGCTGGACGTCTGGAATAATACATAGGCTACTTTTTATCCCGATATTCCCACGGGATAGGGATAAAATTTCGGAATCTCAACCACTATACTTCGTTTTTATTAGCATTAGAAATAAGGTAAACAATCTTGACGGGTCTTTTTATTGAAAAACGCTTTTAAAAAAATATTGACTATTACTTATGAAACCAAAAATGACCTTATTTCCTTTCAAATTGTTACATATTAGCGATGAATTATTTTTCAAAAGTGTTTTTCAGTAAAAAGTCACGTCAAGATCGCTTACCTTCTCTCTAATGCTAAAAAAAACGAAGTGTAGGTTTAGTTAACAGGTATAAATTTCGAGCATGATGTAATAAAAGCACGATGTGTGTTAATTTTATGATTTTTGAGATTTCCCGTAGAAATTTTTAGACAATTCCGGAATTTAAATTCGACTACTTACTAATGGTTTACGCGACATAAAAACGCGGGTTGATGCTAGTAAAAGATATCTTCTATCTTCTTCTTCTATTAAAAAAAATGCCTTTTTCCCTTGGTCACGGTCACGGTATCACGCGTGTACTACACGGCTCGACCGATTTCGCTAATTTTTAAATAAAAAAATTTTAGAAAAAATACAACTGGGGGGAAGTCGCGGGCAACAGTTAGTATTCAATAAAAACAATTAACAAAAATATATGCCAGACTGTCGTGAATGCAACCGTCAAGTTACAGTAACTAATCACTGCCCCATAGATCTCGTCAACGTAAATGATTTCATGTGATGCTCTACTGTCATATACTGTGTGGTGTGCGGTAAGATTACCAGGTAATGTAAAATAGTAATTGACCAATCTCATGTGGGCAATAGAGCGTGCGGCGGTTATGTTCGTGATTTAGCGTTCAGACTCGACATTAGTGATTTTATTAACGTATTGGTGCTGCAAAAATGTCCCGTTCTATCTGATTAGTTTCGACATGTTGACGGCTTCCGTAAAGAAAGTTTTCATTACATTCACTGGCTGTTATGAAGTAGATCGTGACACATTGCACATCTATGAAGTTTGTGAGTATTGACAATTTGAACCATAAGTAAATAATGCTACATTTACTTGTTGCGTGTGGAAGAATAGTAAGTATAGGTATATTTTGTTCTTTTATAGGTTCACATTGTCAAAAATAAAAAACTTTATAGTTGTGCTATGTGTCAGGATTTACTTACTTTCTAACGACCGTGTACGATAGGTAAGTCTTATTTAGGTTTTAATATTTTAAGGCGTTTAGTAACTTTATCCATACCTCTCTAAAAAAGATGTCTAGTAAATGGTGCTATTTTAACTTTTTAATTGGAGTGGAGTGGCTTGTTCTGCAATAAAATAACTTTGACAGCGTCTGGACAGGTATTAACTTTAAGCGAATTCGCACCACCCAGCCAGGAGAACTTAATAAAAATTAATAACGTATTCAGAAACCTTTCTATTACATTTGCATAAAACACAATAATTCAAGCGGGGCGCACGCGGATCACCGAGCAATCTAGGCATCGTAACTCGGACTCCTTTGTCCCGATCGCAATCTCCATAAACCAGCTAAACACCTAGCCGAGATTCCCCTGCTTCCCCACGGGGACCCGGGTGCGGGGGGAGGTGGGGGCGCCGCCCAATACGTCCCCCGCTCTTTAGATATGCGGGAGTTAAAGTGCCCTATGATTTCGCGACTTCGCCCACTCGACTAGGTGATCGTCGTTTGTTTTTTTTTATTAATCGCAAACAGCGGTTTGTATACAGCCAGTTCTGTAATTAACCGTCGTCTGGCGAAAAGTGATAGGGTACATCAAAGTCGGCTATGAGTGGTCGTGAAAGTGGATGAGTGGTTGTGGAACTCAAAATGACACACACGACTTTGAATGCCTTCATTGTCTAGTATGTACGTGCCTTCGTCGGGGATTGAAGTCATAGAGAGAGCATTTCCAATTTACATGGTAACTGGCCATTACAAAAACCTCTAAAATGGCATAATAATCACACTGATGACCGCTTGCTGGAAAAAGTTTTGCCTCTGTTTAATTTTATACCAGAGAGCTTATTGCCTAACGCACTTGGAAACACAATCATTTCACAACTTCTTTCTGTCACACGGTATAAGATGAGGGTAGAAAGAGATGGTGAATGCAACGCGAGTGTCCGCTCGTTAGAGAATACGGCCTCTGGTTTAAGCTTCGGTTCTAACCCATGACCGCTTGAGAGATCATAGGTCAAACCCACAGAGCTTCTTTGGTCAAACTACTAGACTGATACACCTTTTAAAATGTTTTCTTATTAGTTTGGTAAAAAACTACATCGTTTTGTCCTTTTCTCCACAGGTCCTCCTTCGCGGCGCGAGAGCGAATTCAAAAAACCGTCGCACGCGCCGCAAACCCATAACGGTCGAGTTCACCACCGCCCTTACGTTCATGCCAAGGTAAAAAACAACCTGTCCTATCGTACTTATTCTATTTATTGCAAATAAATAGAAAATACTCGACTGTGTGTATTTTTGGGGCGATGGGGCCAAAAGGTTCTTGAATGGCGTACACGACCGGAAGACGCGGTGTAGGTAGGCCTTCAACAAGATGGGCGACGACCTGGTCAAGGTTGCGGGAACGCTTTGGATGCGGATGGCGCAGGACCGATCTGTTTGGCGAACCTTGGGGAAGTCTATGTTCAGTAGTGTACGTCTTTCGGCTGAAAGGATGATGAACAAAGGCTATTTTTCAACCGACGAAAAAAACGGAGGAGGTACTCAAGTCGACGCGTAAGTATATATATATTTTTACAAGTTAAGTATGAAGTATCTTTTTCTATTTATTTTTTATTTTCTTCAACTTCATTTTTTTATTACTTTTACGGTCATCCCGTGAAACCATATATTTCAAACTAAATACAAACTGAAATATAGATGCACAGAAAAAACCCCAGAAAAAAGACCAATGCTGGGAATCGAACCCAGGTCCTCAGCGTGCCTAGGCCAGGCCTAGACCAGTGATGGTGTAGGGGTAAGCACGCAGCACGGAACGCTGAGGACCTAGGTTCGATTCCCAGCATTGGTCTTTTTTCTGGGGTTTTTTCTGTGCATCTATATTTCAGTTTGTATTTAGTTTGAAATATATATTTTTATGTATGATCACGCATAACTTTTTACAGAGTAGTCCGATTTTGATAATTCTTTTTTATTGGAAAGGGGAGGTATATCCCGAAATTGGTCCCATATCCTCATGAGCCCGGACTTTTTTTAACAAATAAAGTTCTTAAAACCTAGATGTGAGTCATCAGAACTGTTATTATGGAAACTATTTCAACATATTTAAGATTCATTATTAAATGAACAATTTGTGCTTTATAACGTACACCGGGCAGTTATTCTCGCTGTTGATTTGTTCTTTATAAAGTACGCGAGGAGTCACGAGGATATAAATTAGAAAAAAATTTTTTTTCATCATCTTCAACATCATATCAGCCAATAGAGGTCCACTGCTAGACAAAGGTTTCCCTCAAAGAATTCCACAACAAGGGTTCGTGCGTTGTCCGCATCCAAATGATTCCTGCTACCTTTATCAAACTACTACTTATGCTAGGCGGAAAAATGCAAAGTTCCCTCGTAATACAGATTGAGTTGCGAACGATAGCTAGTCTTCTCTAATATATAAAAACCTCGTGTCACGGTGTTTGTTATCGAACTCCTCCGAAACGACTTGACCGATTTTTATGAATTTTTTTCTCTATATTCGGTAGGTCTGAGAATATGTCGTAGGCTATTTTTTATACCCCTGTTTTTCGCAGACGGAGTCGCGGACAACAGCTAGTTATATTATAAATGTGAAAGTTGTTGAGTGTATGCAGGATCTCGCGATTAACACGTAGGCTTATTTTTGTTCCGGTATCAAGAAGTACGCATGTAAAGTCCCCGCTAACCGCTAAGTTTAAGTAAGTGGTTTTCGACTTAATTTTGGGGATGCCCTTGAGAATTTAGTAAAATCCGGTAATTCCAATTCAAGAGAGAAGACGCGGGTAAAGGATAGTGTATATTATTATATCTTAGTAAAAAAATAATAAATAAATAAAGTTACGCGTTACCCCCCAGTACAGTTGTCTTATTCAAATGCTTATTCATTGAGTCTGCTAGTCTATGGAAGGCAAAAGTTCACCAACATATCCTGGCTATGAAAATTGTTTGCAATTCGCACCAAAGAGGTGAAGTTTGTTGCTTCCTCTATGGAAGCTTTTACACTGAGCCCGTTATGTAGATCCGTAATACCGGGAGATATGATGTTGACCAAAATGTGGAAAGTTAAGTAAACTGCCTTGCCTGCTATGTGCTGTTAAAAAGTAACTAGTTATTATTTATTATATTGAACAGGCTGGCTACGATTTCGTCTACAAACTGCGCTATTTTCCAGGAATATTAAGTATCCTTTTTCTTAAACCAGGTTATGAGCTATCCGTGTGCTAATTGTATCCAAATCCTTCTTGCCGTTCTAGCCTGAAAGCATAGAAAAATAAACGTACAGACACACTCCCTATAATGCTCATTTATACTATTGGTATGGAATGAAAACTTAGCTGTAAAATGCTCAATATTTAGTGAAGGATTTCCAAACGAAAACTAGGTGACCTGTGAAATAAATACTATATTCTACCTCTAAAGTAAATCGGACTAGCTGACTTCTGAGTACAACTGAAAATAATCAAAAATAATGAAGTCTGGCGATAGCGTTTAAATTCTAAACGTATCCAATTAGAAAAGCTCCCGAGTAAAAGCTCGTATTAAAATACCTAAAGCTCTGTTATCGCTAAACAAAGCTCCAGTCGGAGTAAACCAGCGGCTCGGAAAGTTAGCGCAAGTTTTGGTTTTGAAACTTTAGCAAAAAAATTAAAATATGGTAACCCGCGAGCGACGCTTTCGTTGTAATATCGTTATTTTCTAAGTTTTTTCGCCGAGGGACTGTGTCGAAACAAAGGCTGACAAATGAAGTAATGCTTGACACGTCGTCTATACATCTTTATTAGAGGTAATATTTAAAAAAATAATGGGACGATTGACGCCAATTGACCAAGTCCCAAACTAAGCAAAGCTTGTACTATAGGTACTAGACAACGAATAAATATATCTGTATAGATAAATATATAGGTACTTAAATACAAAATTATTGAACATCTAAGACTAGAGCACAAAAATTCTTATTTTTCATGAAAATATCAGTCAGGTTCTCTAAACAATAGGCTAAACGGTCGTCAATTGTCATATAAGAGATTAACTTTGAATGTTTGTTTATAGTTAGTTAGTGCTGGTGCTAATCTGTGGAACTGCTGAACCGATTCTATAAATTCTTTCACTTACAGAAAATTATACTATCCCTGATTAGCAAAAGGCGACTTTTTATTTCGGGTAAATGAAAAGTATATGCGGAACGCAGACGAAGTTGCTGGCAGACCTAGATGCGTTCTTGAGTTGGTCAGGCATGCGAGCCGGCAGGGCGAGTTGAAAGTCCGGGGTCTTAGCGCATCACTGGGTCATTATTACAAGCCAATCTTCTCTAATATATAAAAATCTCGTGTCACGGTGTTTGTTACCGAACTCCTCCGAAACGGGTTGGCCGATTTTTATGAAACTTTTTTCTCCACACTCGGTAGGTCTGAGAATAGGTCGTCGTATGCCACCCCAATCTTCGCGGACGGAGTCGCGGGCAACAGCTAGTAATAATATATATGTAGACTAGCTGTTGCCCGAGACTCCGTCTGCAAAAATTCGTTTGTCGCCATCTCACGGGAATTATGCAATTTTTCGGCATATAAACTATCCTATTTCCTTTCCCGGAACTCAAACTATCTCTATACCATCATCTAAATCGGTTCAGCGGTTTAAGCGTGAAGAAGTTTCGCATTTATAATATTAGTATGGATGTATGCAGACCCTTGGATGGCGCAGGACCGATCTGTTTGGCGAGCCTTGGGGGAGGCCTATGTTCAGCAGTGGACGTCTTTCGGCTGAAATGATGATGATAGAACCTTTATAGTACAAAAATAAAGAAACAAACTCAATCGACAAACTTGAGATACAAAGACGAACTTACGAGTAAGTACAAGTCACAATTTACCAGTCATATTTCGGAGTATGCATGTAAGGACTGCTCGCTAACAACTGCGCCAGAGCAATACCAATGGCCACATGCACTCGGTCGGAATCATAATCACTTACACCACTTCTTTCATTTAAGCAGTATAGGATTAGGGTAAAAAGAGACGGCGAGTTCGATCGTCCGCGTCCACGCTTAGAGTTAGACCAAGATAAGTCTGCAACGATTTTGACAGCACACGTAGTGGATGTGTTATTTATACGTCATAATTTCATAGAAGTTTAACGTTTAATACAACGCTTGCACTGCGTTGTGCTATCAAAATAGTTGCAGACTTATCTTGGTCTGACTGACTCTAGACAATACGACCTCTGCTCGGTTGACGGCGACCAACTACCCGATGGTAACATCGTCATTAGTCTTGTTAAGTACTTACCCTACTCCCAGGTTAAAAAATATTTAACAGTGATTTGTAGCTTGTTTTGTTTATTTTCGTCAGAACGATGCACCCGGGCTACCAGTGGCGCCCGCGCACCGGCCGCAGCCCCTCAAGATACCGAATGGCATCCAATCACAAGTAAGTTATCGTATTGGAGCCGTCGTAGCGTTTTAACCGCCGTTCCACCTCGTAAAAGATTTTAATGAATAAAGTTTTAAATACATTGATTTACACAAAAAGTGATTGCACGCCGTTTCAATCTCTATCCGTCCCTCGATTAAAATTTTGTGAATTTGAAGGCAGATTGTTTTTTTTAATTATGACGTTGACGTTGACGTTGACTGTCGCTAGGCCAGGATCTTTTTCACACAAAAGTCAATAAATATGCATTTCTTAATATTAACGGCTAGGGACTGACAGTCGTTGAAACGCCCTTAGAATCACGCAAAACTTGTACTGTGAATTTTGTGTCAGAATTATCGTGCTTTTTTTTACATGAAACATTGAAACTGGATTGGTGGTTGAAACGCTAGGAGACCTTGTCCAACTAAGCAAAGCGAGTGTTATTGAGCGATGCGTTGTAAAGTATATAGAATTTTTTTCTTCCCGGTTATTAATGGGAACGAATTTATTAACCGCAAAAAATATTTCCGTATCCAGTCTTTCCGACGAAAAAATGCGTAGCGCTATAGCGATGTCTATCTGGCCTTCTACTACGAAATTTGATTTTGGAACTTTGTATCGTACCGTTCTATTCTCACTAATAGTATTAAGGCCGGCGCAGACCTGATGCGTGTGTGTGTCACGCACCAGTTGTAATGATTGAAACTGTAAGAAAGCTGTGCACGCGTCTAGTGCGCCATCTTTCTTACAGTTTCATTTATTACAACTGGTGTGTGTGCTCTGCGCCGGTCTTAAAACAGAAAAGCGAAAGGGTTGGTACGATACAAACATAGGATTTCGAATTTCACAGTAGTCCTAGACTCAAATAGTAGGCGGTGTTCATTCAACGCTGTTTTTTTTTATTTGGTTTAATTATGAATTAGGTATTAGAAAATAGATAGGTACATATCGTAACTAATGATTCCAAATTTTATGGCGTAAGTTGAAGATGTGTTGAGAAAAAGTGTGCGCTAAAAGTGGTTTGTTGTTTATTCTCTGATTGGCATTACATATATTGTGCAGCCGGGCTTGTTTTTTTTAACTAGTTAAATCGTCACTACTTTGAAAAAAGCTCGTATCTCAAAATCGATAATCTGGCTAATTGAACTTTACTGAGTGTGCAATAAAGTTCAGTTTGGTTTACATATTGATTTGAGATACGAGATTTTTTCAAAGTAGTGACGAAATACTGCATTATCTTGCATTTGTGTCATGTTTTGTATACGTATTCCTCGATGGTGTTGTATGTATGTACTTTGTAAACAAGATCCGACTGATAAACATCGCCTTACTACTAGATGAATTCATAGCTTTTTTCCGCGAACGTAACAATCTTTACAAACTCACTCGTAACAATAACAATACAATACTTTTATTACTGTTACGCCGTAAATCATACGGGCAAATGCCATAAACGCGCCCTAAATTTAATCGCCCGGCCCGCTAAGGAGGCATAATGTGTACATAAAACTAGTTTAGTATTTCTGCTTGAACAAAGCCGAGGAAAGTTCCTCGTTATAAAACAACCAGCGGTTTATCTTGCGAGATCTGCTTATTAACGCCTCGTTAAAGGCGACGGGAATCCGATGGGAGATGACAGATTTTTTGTAGTGACTTTTGAAGCCCGCGCTTCAGTAACGTGCTTTTTAATGTGATCTGTGGACGGTCGAAATTGCTTGATACGTGCTATATTAATAGGTAGCATTAATGCTTGATGCATCGCGTAGCATGCTTGTCAAGCATCCACGCCCATTTATCACTAACTCTTTAAATTCTTTGATGGCTTGACAAGCTTTGCAAGTTTTTTCATCGAGCACATCAAACTACGTTCGAAAAGGTCGAAACTGTTCAACGTGCACGGAAAATTCCCATCCAATGGTATTATCGGGATAAAAAGAAGCCAATGTGTTATATCAGACTACATCCAAATCTATCCATCCGTCTTGGTGTGAAGGAGTAACAAACACACACACACACACACACGCACGCACGCACGCACGCACGCACGCACGCATGCACGCACATACATACCTACAAACTTTCAGATTTATAATATTAGCCAATCGCAATCAAGACTGTAACCTCTAACGGCCATCACGATACTAACGCCATCTATCGATATTTCACCGGCAAAAAAGAATATTAGAATTGCTTTGTCTAATAGTTGCGTGCAATGAACAGAATGTCCCGTGAAGTAAACTTTACACAATAAAATAATACGTATCTATTTGTCTGCAACCGTTTCCATAGCAAATTTGATCCACTGAGCTGCTCATTTTGCATTTATTATATTGACAAGTGACTTCAAATAATGTAATTATGGTTTTAAGGAATAAATTGAATTGAAAAAATGGCAACCATAGTTGTTAAAAGCAAAAGAGCGGATAAACATGTGTCGATGAACAATCGTAACTCAAACCGTTCATTTGCTTTGTTCCAAAAATAAACCTTTTAAAACGTTAACGTCCCTTGATATAAATATTGCAACGTAGTTTTGTATTTTAAAATCACATTTACATTGTGTCACGGTTCCATTTCTGTTTTCAGAGTGCAGTGGATAGCTGTCAGCCTCCAATAGAAAGCATTTTAAAGGTAAGCCATAGTATAAATCTTCCCAGGTGAATTTTTCGCTTCGAGCCCTTATCTTTCAAAACAAACGGTATCGTCATAGTGGTAAGGTTCAAATTTAATGTAATGGCTCGAAGCGAAAAATTCACCTGGGAAGATTTATACTATAACTGCATTGTTTGTTGAGACGACGTTTAGCAACTTTTGATAGGGCGACGTTTCCGAACGCCTGCTAAATGTTCTGCTTCGAACGGAGAACTGACTTATTTATGCTTTGTCCTTACATAATTTGGTTTTAAATAGTACACAATTATTAAGGCGCATAAAAATAACTAATCTTTTAAATCGAAAAAAGAAGCATATTTAGATTGGAATTAACGAGACGACCACCGCGGCATCGCTCCCGTGAAATAATAAAATAATAAGTAACTTTTATCCCATGGGAACTTTGATAAATTGCTTCTTGGTGGACTTTGATAATTCTCAAGCTATAGGTAACTTTGCTAAATTTCAAGTGTCAAGTGGTTTAAGCTGTACTTTGTCAAATCTTTGATGTTTATCAATTCAAAACATCATCATTGTTTCTCTAGCGATTTTTAATAATCAAACAAGAACGCGATGACTAACTGATTGTCACGATCAGGGCTTGAAACTGGTATCGAAAATGACTGTAAAACTGGTATTTATAGGTTTTCTTCATTTTACTTCCATAGAACCGGTATAGGAAAAATACCGGTTCTCGATAATGGTTATTACACGTGAATGCGACGTTGACGTTTAGTGCGGTGCGATGCGAGTGAACCGTTTCTGTTTCCATGGGAAAACTCGCGATTTGAGTAGGTAGATAACTTATTGTTTTCTCTTTTTTTCTCATTCACTCTACGCGCATTTTCGAGTACCGCTATTTTAATTTCTTAAAACCGGTAAATTTAATTAATTATACCGGTTATCAAGGTATCGGTATCATGTGGTTACCTATCAAAATTTAGAATTATTTTTTTCCCGAATGCTTCATTTAGCCGAATGCATTTTTTTCTGAAACTGTAAGTATTTCAGGATTTTAATAAAACAACCCTAACCTAACC
This sequence comes from Archips crataeganus, assembly GCA_947859365.1. Lineage (NCBI taxonomy): Eukaryota > Metazoa > Arthropoda > Insecta > Lepidoptera > Tortricidae > Archips > Archips crataeganus. Next base: position 11,784,186 of record OX402064.1, read on the forward strand.
TAAAGGGTTCTACACGATGGTCTTGAAATAAATCCTGAAATATTTACAGTTTCAGAAAAAAATGCTTTCGGACAAACCTTCGGAAATAAAATTTTCTAAACATCGATAGGATCCCGTATCATGTAGAACACTATGATTGGTACCGGTACCCTGCTTCCGGAAAATACCGGTATTTCAAGCCCTATTAGACGATAGTTAAACTGTTAAAAATAATCATATTTTTATTAAAATTACGACGTCGTTATTATTAAACTCTGTAGTAATATTGCCTAATAATTGCGTAACGTGCTTAGAAATTGATGATTTTTAGGGTTCTGTACCTAAAGGCTGTCAACGGCACCCATTACTGAGACTCCGTTGTTTGTCTATCCGTCCGTCTGTCACAGGGCTCTCTCTTGACGATAATAGCTAGAGACACTTGAAAATTTTACCTATTATGTATTACTGTGGCCGCTATTACAACAAAAACTAAAAATAAAATAAAGTTAAAAATTAAAGGGGGTCGCCGTATAAGAAGCGTATTTTTGTTAGCGTTTTTAACTGTGGCGCTGGTTGTTAGGCGACAGCTGACAGTTGCTAGGTAACGATACGCAACAGCGACCCTATGCTGTTTGGATGTTTTTCGAAAACCTACCTTATTGCTATTTTAGTACTTACATTTTGGCGATCCTTTACTTAACTGTTTTTAAAACATCGTACGGAGGTACGAAACCCTCTATCTTCGAGTCCAACTCGCACTTGACCGATCTTTTAATTGCTTTAAATCGTTAAGCGATCGTTAATGAATTCAACCAGTTCCGTGGAATCAAGTATAACAGGGAGATTTTTTTGAATCTTGTACATTATTGTTCTAACCATCGAATGAACGCTATATTGTTTCTACCATAAGGTTATTTTAAGCTATCATTCTACCTTTGCGTCTATTACATCTCACCTTTATCACCTAATGGTAAGTTCCGATGTCGAAAATCGATCGATCGATGGTCGAAAATGGTATTGTTCACTAGTTCAGTAACATTTTCACTTTGGCCTTGTACAGTCCGTAATTGTATTTACATGGAAAATCAGACAAAGGAAGATAATTCCACTCCTTAGAAATCCCTGATTTGCTTTTCTACCAGACATGTCCTATGACCGTTTCCACTAATGCTTAGCTATGTAGCCGTTCGAGAAAGATCCAGAACACGCATCCACAGCACGCATCTTTCTATATAAAAATCATAGCTTAGTTGAATCCATTTCCACCAGTGCTATGCTATGTTGACCAACGACTATGATTGGAGTATAATAAACTCATCTATAACAACGTTGCATAGCACGTCTCTGATGGAAAAGCAGGATTTTATAATGATTATTTCTTATGCAATCGGAGCCTCAGTTATAATTATGAAAGCCAAGCTACAGTTGAATGTGGTGTGAGATATAGCTACACCGTTTAAATGAGTCCTCCCCTGTGCGGTACAGGGGCTGAGGGTTATGACGATGAAGTGGCTGACGGAGGTGCCGGCAGCGAGCGTGCCTCGTGTGCCTGCCGCCCGCACCTCCGGCCACCTTTGTCGTCATACCCCCCAGCCCCTGTACCGCGCGGGCGAGGGCTCATTTAAACGATTTAGCTATGTCAAAAAGCTTATGATGATGTTTAACATATTTTGTTTTCGCAGGAGATGAAATCTCTGCCGCAGCCGCTGTCGGTCATAGCGGCAACACCCCGCAAGGAGCTTGACAACAAATTTATATTTAACCCTTACACCAATAAGGTAATTATGAGAATGAGCTTATTATATTACCTTAAGGTAACTGTTGATTGCTTGCAATTCAAGCCTGCACTGCATGCTATTGATGTAAGTCTAACGATGAAGAGAAAACGGCCATATTTACCATACAATATTGATGATATGACCACGCATCTTGTGTCAAAATTAAATTACTACTCTACGTACTCGCTGGTACTCTTTTTGTCAATTTTAAATGACGTTAAATTCAGTAACTGTTGCGTTGACAAGTGGCTGCGGTGTCAATTTATTATATAGCTAAGTGCCATTCACGAAGTAACGTGAATTTGTCAAAATGAGACGTTAATGTCATTGCAATAAGAACCATGGCACGCGTCATGGCGTAGTATTATTATGATGACTATGTAATAATATAATAAAATAATTTAAAAAATTGCATGTAATAGACAGAAATATTATGAATAAATGAGTATGAGTAATGACACGATCTATAATGTGCTAACGTTGCGTTCAGTTAAAATGGATGCTGATCGTCATAATGTCATGCGTTTTGTGACGTAGGTTAGGTATTGGCGACTCTTTCTGACTCGTAAGTATCGAAAGAGACAATGAGCGACAAAAAAGTTTAAAACAGTTACAAAATGATTATTAATTTTGTTAGCAAAATAAGATTCATCATATCAGCTAACATACTGTTTGGTTTGCATCAGAGCAGATTTTATTACGCAACATTTTGCAACTTGCACAAATTAATAACAAAAACTTTAAAAATTTTAGCACCTCGTCCACATGTTGTAACTTCAGTGCTGAGATAAGATTTCAAATGAAATAGTTTCAAATGTTAGCATGATAGTAAAGCCGATTTTTTTATTTGTCTGACGTGCAGTGTCGTAAACGTGTCAGAATGATCGGTTATTTTTAGTTGAACCTAAAACTCTTTTTCTTGTTACTCTGCAACAACAAACAAGTCTTACACAGTTGAGAGGTGGACCGATATGGACCTCCGCAAAGTAATGGTTGATTGAATCAATAATTTTAGTTTTCAGTTGTCTAAATGTTGTGATGACTTGTGTTGTATATCTTTCTATCTCATATCGAATTAATGAAACCAATACTTATCTGACACGTCACGACACGACACATCAGAAAAATATAAATTCGGATAATAGTCTTGCTATGCCAATTAATAATGGTAAAAGTTTGTTTAAAGGACCCTGTCTTTTTGATAACCCACATGCTCTGTAAAAATTACTTAAATTAATTAATTAATTATTGTCAAAATGAAGGTTAATATGACGAGATATGTTTTAAATACACTCAATGACAAAAGTTCTTTGATGACAATTAAACAAATAGGAATTTCAAACAGGTAAAATTAATTTCGTATTCCGCGCGGCGGGTGTAATGTTATTTTCGTGTTACTTAACTTAAATTGGTAAAAAAGGCGGATACCTAATAAAAAAGAACAGAATATAATGTACGATGTAAATAAATACACATTTTATCCAGTTGTGTTCAACAAATCTGTAACAATGCTACCCACGCGATCCTATTGTTATAATAAATTACAACATTTTTAAACTCGACTATAATTATTTTTTTATATTCGTACTATAAAATAATTGGTTCGCTTAATTGCTTCTACGTTACTTTATTGTTTTAATACTTAGCTTGTGAAAATTTATTGGTGCTATAAACAATAGGTTAGAAAGTGCTAGAATGAAATAATGAATAATCGCTGTTATTTGTAATGTTTCCTTATTTCTTTCAAGCTTTCGTTTATCATCTTTTAACTATTGTAGTGGTCGGATTCACGAGACATTTAGTTAGCATGTGTAGATTCGATGTCAATACAACTATCTTGAAGATACAAATATATTTCAGAAGAGCACAAATATTTTGAAGATACGAATCACATTTTCACATCTCGTGCTGTATCATTACTAGCAAAGCTATAATCCTGAAATTCATGTGTAAGATATTTGAGGATTCACTCTAATGACAAGTGTTTATCGAAGCACGATTACTTGTAGTTCGCTCGATAGAAAAAAAAACCAAATTTGTCTCTAAAAATAATAAATACTGCACGGCAGGTCATGACTTTTTGAATGTTAATAAAATAAGATGTTTTCTAGGGCGTAGTGTTGCTACATTTTTAAAATGTGTATTTGTTTTAGTAATACGATGAAAATACCTAAATACACGCGCAGTCTAACCAACCTATCTTGAGCCATCGTGCTTCCCCCATACCAAAATCTCTTACCTTAAATCGATTAGCGCGAAAAGCTCGGTAGGGCCTTAAATCGCGTGCCTCATTTTAAAATACACAGAAAACGATAATCGATTGGTCTTTCAGAGTTGAATAATTTCAATTCCTTGTCAATAGGCCAATGGTAAAATAATGTATGCTTGTTAACACATGTCACAAAACACAGATACACGGGAAAAATAAGTTTGGAAGGAAAAAACAAAAATACATATAAAAGAACATCGAATGGTATAAATTTGAGTTGAATGACTTTTATGCATGACTTGATATCGTTATAAACCGCTTCAATACCACGAACGTCATGTTCAAGGTACCAGATTTTCAAAATGTTCGATCACCAAAACACTAGATTTGTCAATGTAATTTAGGCGCCCACCACCATTAGGTAGGGACTTACAATATTAATGATCCTTTTAAAATCTTGTCTATTTGGAATTGGATCAACTACCTTTTAAAGACCAAAAGAAAACAAAGAAACTCATACTTTAAGTCTAACAACTCAACTGGACTTAAAAAAATAGTATCTAACATTGTCTTTTTTTCCTAGGTGCAAGAGAACCCCCAGCTTGTCAACAACGATCTCAAAAGTAGCCTCACTAAACCCGGTAAGTCCTAATTTTATTCACACATACAAAATGAAGAATTTAATTACAGTATTTACAGTCCATAGATTAGTGACTCATTACATTAATTTATTTCTGGTCGTATTAATAGGCTGTGACAATATTTATTGTTTGTCAGATTAAAACAGTATTCATACGCATACTTCGTTTTTTATTAACAAGAGAAACGAGGTAAAAGCAATCTTGATTTGTTGATTATTGAAATATACTATTATAAAACAAGTAACAGCAAGTAAAAATCAAATTCAGTCATTCGCATTGATACATCGCTTTTTTGACAATTCAGTAATTTCTGTTGATAAAAAATCTGAAGTATAGTATTAGTTTAAGAAATATGTTGGAAAATGTCAACAGTTTTACGTTAGAAAGTGTAGTGTACAATTCGTTTGCGCAGATTCTCAACCAACAGAATGTCATTTTCCGAAACGTATTTACCTTTACACTCTCAAAGATTTCATGTAAAAGAAGTAACCTCCTAAGGCCCAGCATACTAAATTTAGTACATCCAGCAAAGCAATATCAACTTTTCTTGATTGACAATTAGTTTCAAATTGTAATAGTAAAAATTTTACCTGGTTTTTACTAGATAAGGTAGGTTATCTTTCTTGCTAAATGAAGATTTTCAGCAACCAACTAAGACTAGTACATCTAGTCTAGTTAATAGGTCACAGAGCTATTAGAGTTCTAATAATGGTTGTAGACCACCATGCTCTAAATATTTGACACCGCAACATTGTGGTTCAGACAAATTAACCCAGCAAAGACCTTGGAAACTAAGTAAGGTTTCTGAACGGGGGTTCCTACTAAATTAGAGTAATTTTTCTACAAATTGCTCGAAAAACAATTAGGTGCGGGGTTCGGTCAAACGAGCTGTTGCATCATCAAAATATGACTCACCCTTGACCCAATTTTTGTACCCTGTTTTAAATCCGTGAAATGGACGTATCCTTGTTAGCGTTTGTCGTAGGCCGGTGGAACGATAGTCATTTAGTTTACGATTAGTTAAGCAAAACATTTAGCCAGTGAAATATTTTTATTCGTACATAATTCTGCTTCGTTTTGGATTATTTCGATCCTTAATAATTCTGCTGTCAGTAACTAAGCTGATCTTGGCCGAGACCGCTAATAATCGGTTAAAACTGAGAGCACTTGTGACTTTTTCCAATGTTTTACAAAAGTTTCTAGTAATGGAAATTTTAATAGGTTTAAAGTAATCCTCATTAATTCCTACGTTTTCCGCAACTGTATAGACTTTTTTTGCTTTAATACCATCAATATTATTTATGTTGAAAGTGGCTACATTAACATTATTTCATCAATAGAATGAGATTCACAAGTGAATTTTAATACTTCGTACGATGACACTTTCTAATGTACATAGTCATGTACTTAACAATTTTATTCTAAACTAGATGTGTGTCTAAATATAAATAGCTACGTTCTTTCATAAAGCCAGTCCTTAGCTGTCGTGGTCCTTTTGTATTTCTGAAAACCTAGTCTTTAACTGTCGTTTAAGATATGATTCAGTGCAACCGGGCCCGAATTAAGGCGTAAACCCGACAGCATAGCAACCGTTTAATTGATTAGATACCATCCATGGCTGCCTGTAGCCCTTAATCTTCAAGTACAACTGACGTATTATATTTCCGTAACGCTACCTGCTATTGATTAGTATTACCATGGTTATATGTACTTTATTCACTACCGCGTTGGATTTTTAATTTTTAATTTATCTTTTTTTTACATAAAACTGATTCGTGATTGATCTCTATCTCACCTCACCTGGTGAAAAGTGCAGATGAAGCTAAAGGTATCTCACTGGTTCATTTACAGCCTATTTACTCTTAAAGAGCTCTAAGTTCTATCTATCTGGAAATACAGACGATGGGAGCGAATTACAATCCTTGGTAGTTCGTATTAGGCAAGATGAAGCGAACTGCGTCGTGTGTGCCAATGGAATACTAACCACATAAGGGTGAAGACACTCCCCTCGTCTGGATGTCCTTTGGTAAAATAGAGATACCTAGATTTGTCTATCTATGTCTATGGAATAAGAGTAGCTGGCTCTTTAATACGGATTTCGTTTTGATTTCGTGATTACTGATGTGTAATGTAGGTGCGTTTATAAGGCTGAACCGTAAAAACACAAAAAAAAATTCGTCAGCCGCAAAGAATCATACAACGTAGTTTGTGCCCGACTAATAAATAAGTGAAAGTCTATTTCACTAGGTTTTCGTGTCAAATAACTACGTTTTTCTCCACGGCAAATGTCTAGACCGCATAATTCACGTTTATAAAGAAACAAAATGGTAAAAAACAGCGTGCGTTCGTTTTAACCAACCAGAAAAAAATCTATTGTTTTAAAAAAATATGTATGCGCTAAATTTTTCGATGCGAGGTGCGAGGACGAACGGTCAAAAATAAAGGGTGTTATGAAATATTAAAGGGCAGTTTACACGCCACCTGGCGGGGACGTGAATAAATAAATTGTATAAAACGTAAACGACGCGAATGCAAGGTGCACGTTAAACGCGACGGCATGTTTTTAATTGTTTGACGTGTGTGTGGATTTCAGTAGAATGCTCCAGATGTTGCTAAAAGATTTATGGAAGAATCGTGGAAGGATCGCTTACGTAAATGAAATACACTGAAAGTTGTTCTAGTGTTGTTTTGTTTTATAAAAGGTAATAAAAAGTATGTGGTGGAGGGAGACCAAGTAGGACATTCCATGATCAGATTGGGGATGTCTTAAAAAGAGATTAGGTCAAGAGTACCCGAAACCGGCGAGGATGAATGAAAAGACTAGTTAATGAGTGTCGTGGAAGCCAAAGATGTAGGTAGGTACGTATGTCAGGATCGTAGTAGGTGGAAACAATAGTCTCTGCCTCTCTTCTCCTATGCTGGGAAGGAGGCGTTATATATATTGTATGAATGTATGTAAAAAACACCTTAAGATCATAGTTATCATCATCAGTTCTAAGATTGGCTAAAGTAATTGGGTATCTTGAAAACTATCCAAATCCTAATCCTAATCCTATCCTAATCCTAACTAATATTATAAATGCGAAAGTAAATCTGTCTGTCTGTCTGCCTGTCTGTTTGTCTTGCTTTCACGCTAAAACTACTGAACCGATTTAAATGAAATTTGGTACACAGATAGTCTAGAGCCTGAGAAAGGACATAGGCTATATATCATAACGCTAACACCAATAGGAGCGGAAGAATGTTTCAAAGTCGGGGGTTTTTGAAGTAAAACTTCTATAGGCACGCTTGACTTGGGAGTACGGTGGTGAATGTGAACGCGGGTGTGCTGGGGGGTTTGGGGGCGTGCGGAGGGAGTGCGGGGGGTAATTTTTTTTATATCGAGGAACTAAGGAGAGCCATAATTGATGAAAAAGCAAATTGGATAAAAAAAATAAGCTGCCCAAATTACTAATTCCACGCGGACGGAGTCGCGGGCAAAAGCTAGTTAACTTTATAAAAACAAGTATAATCGTTAACGTCGCCGTTATAAACCCCGTCGTTCACAAGCTAACCATAAGTGCACCGATAATGCAAGCCTGGCTGCCGCTAAACCACGCCGTCAGAAGCGGTAAAGCGAGTGGAGACTCTTTGTTACTCGTGTACCTACCGTACCTTGATAACACTAGTCGTCCGTGTAACGTGATACTAGTGATGGGGTCCCTCACTCGTGAGGTACCTCGTTTGAGTTCCTCATCGCGACAAAATGAGGGAGTACTCGAATTGCAACTTTGAACTCATTTTCTATCACGAGGCGCGAGCACAGATAACTTACTATTTACTCACTGACTCACGAGCGAGGGAGTCGAAACGGATTAACGAGTTCGATGGAATGAATCGATCGAACATTAATTGTTACAATGAGTTTCTGGTTTTCTTACTCAGAATTAAGAGCGCTATTGATTTTGATGATAAAAAGGAATGTCTCAAATTTTTTGTTAGTTTTGTGACGTTTTTTTCATACAGTTTGCCACAAAATTGACACAATTTTTTTTTATGGAAAATAAGTAATACTTTTACGAAAAGGTTGAAAATTCCCAAATCAACATTTAATTTTTATAAACCGTTATTTGACAAAATTTTATAAATAAAATAATGGTTTTCGTTTATTCGTTCGTTTGCTACGCTACGCGCTTTTCATGCAATCATTTTAAATTCTTTACACCTCACCTCAAATGAGGGGCACCTCGCGCGCGAGGCAAAACGAGTAGGGATGCAAGCCTCACGTCGTGTGGCAACGATGCGCGCGCCTCGCTACGCTAAGCGCTTTTCATTGCGATCGTTTTTAATCGTTTTACACCTCACCTCAAATGAGGGGTACCTCGCGAGTACCTCACGAGGCAAAATGAGGTCCTCCCTCATCCTCATTTAAAAAGCAAGAGTTACACAACGCTACGTGATACGATGAGTTCGACAAATATAGCACCCTGTATTCCGATCATAGTATTTCTCAAAAGATTGACAATGAAATGTTTGAGGTCAAAGAACATCAACGACCAATCGAGAGAAAGTTTTTGGGAGGGACGATTAAAATAAACATTAATTGATGCATCTTATCCGCCAAAGACTGTTTCTTTTAGTTTTTCTGTGTAATGGTCAATTAGCTACTTCTTCAGACTATGGTAAAAGGATTTGCAAGACGGCATAATTAGATTTCTATATAATTTCGAAATGCAGACAGTAAATGCGTCGGTCAAACCCGGACCACGAATTGTTTAAAATCAAAATCTTAATACGTGAATAGGCTGGGATGATGATGATGATACAAGAGAATAAGCAAACTGCCATATCGTCCGCACTCTTCGCAAAGGTCTCATCCCGACAACGCAATTGAGGGTACATGTTATCACGATTCCGGCGATCACCCGTAAAACTGGCCGGCGGCCGGTCCGGCGCGTTCATTATTATTCAGTTAGCAAGCGAATATTTTCCGTGCGCACTTGTTTTATGTTGACAGAGTTTAGTGTTTACGGGCCATACACAGCGTAAGAAACAAAAGTTGTGTCTATTGTAGACAAAAAATTAACGACTCCGAGTCAGCAAACTAGATATTTATTTAAATGGTCCGGAGGAGATGTAGTCTTGACTAAAAATATTGGCTAAGACCCTTACCTTTTGCCAGGTCCAAGTCATGTCATGACCATAAACCAACTACAATCCCTTATAAGACAGCATGATGTCTGACTGAAATTCTTATGATTCGTTTATTTCGCCATGATATTTTACTTAGATGAAGGAAAATATAGTCAGGAACGAAACAATTTTACAATTTGTGTGAAGTTCCCAATCCGCACTGGATTCACTTTTATTCAAAGAGGAGGCCTGTGCGCAGCAGCGGGACGTATATAGGTCGGAGATGATCACGATGTATTAAAATGTACATTTCATATAGACATTGCGACTAGTACAAACCCTTAATCTCAACTACCTCTACTTCATGGTCGATCATGTATGATATTGTGGTAACCACTTTACCCAATTTAAATGAGTGATTCTCTTGAATAAAAATTCATAAAACGCTCCTACCAAGCTGCGTGTCTAAATACCCTATATGTGTCACAGCGGTCCGAATCATGCCCAACGAACGCTCCCGATAGCGTTTGTATCATTCGGACCTTTGTCTGCTAATGCTCTATGTTGACGCGGAACAAGGAATTTGCTACGAGCTAACCGAAGTGCAAACGCAGAAGTTAGAGCAGAAAACTATTCATTAATTTTTGATTTTTCATTAGAGATGTGCAAAGTAACTTAAGGACAAGTCAACCGTTTTGATCAGCTAAGCTGCGAAAAGAAGCAGTTGATAGATATCGATTATAGCTAACAGAGAACTTCTGCGCTGCGTACTGTTTAATAATTTACTGTAGCTGCAATCAATAGGTTAAGTGCAATGCATTATTAACGTGTTCATGCGAACGAAAGTTGTAAAATATCAACTTCCATTTACGGGTCAGATATTCGAAATCGGTTCCCCTTTTAACCGCCTTGAACGGTACCTCTTATATTGCTTTTCCTATATAAATTGTCTTAACTTTCACCGCTACGCGCAAACCTTTAATATGCCTACGTCTTGTGAACACTTTTATTCTTAACTTTACTCGTCATCCATCATCCCGAGCTATGTGCCATTGCAGGGCACAGGCTATCTCTCAGAATGAGAGGGCATGGGTCGTAGTTTCCACGCGAGACCAGTGCTAATTCGGAACTTCACACACACTCCATTGCATTTCTTCGCAAGTGTGTGTAGGTTTACCTCACTGTAAAGCTCATAAATTTCAAACACAAATTCCAAAACATCAAGTATACTATTTTAAAAAAGACACTGCGTCACTTTTATAGATCTCAATGAATTTGCTCTTCCTCTCGAGCAACAGATCGCTCACAAAACCCTCTATAATGGAATAGCCCGCAACATTAGGTTCGCCGCAAAAAATCTAGGCTAAAGTCATTTGTATTCAGACAATGAGGTTCATTCTCTTCGAGCCTAGGCGGTACATTATTTAAGATGTATTCGCCCGTTTATACGGGGGGTGGGGGGTGCGAGCGTGACAGGTGGCGTCGAAGGGCGCGATCCATCATTCTTATTCGTTTTACACGTCTCTGGGTTCCCCCGCATGTGACGGATACGACATGGCGTCTCGTGGTAATAGTATCGGTTGAACGATTGGGTGTTCTTTTCACGATTCGGTTGGCCGTTCCGTCCGAGTTAGGAGTGCAATAGGTTGCCTCTTCATAAATGGCGTATTTTCTTTGTATATCTCCGGCAACTCGAACTTATTTGTTACCAAGTTTTTTTTGTGATCTGTCGTGTCGTGTGTAGCGTGGAGAAACGCGACTTTTTTATGTATTCTGATGCAACACCTTTCAGTTAGTGTACACAAGGTGTCTTATCGTCTGATCTTATATTTTAAACTCTCAATAATTAGTTACTTAGTTCATAAATAGCTGTTGTCCGTAACTTCGTCTGCGAAGAATTCGTTTATCAATAACCCGCGTGGACTAAGTATGTAATTTTCCGGGATTAAAAGTATCCTATGTTAATGTGGTTTGACCTATGGCCTCTCAAGCAGAAGGTCATGGGTTCAAATCCCGGCTCGCACCTCGTGAGTTTTTCGGGATTTATGTGCGAAATTACATTTAAAATTTACCGTGAGCTTTACGGTGAAGGAAAACATCCTGAGGAAACCTGCGTACACCTGCGAAGAAATTCAATGGTGTGTGTGAAGTTCCCAATCTGCACTAGGCCTGCGTGGGAACTACGGCCCAAGCCCTCTCAACCTGAGAGGAGGCCTGTCCCCTGCAGTGGGACGTATATTAGCTAGGATGATGATTGATGATTTAAATCAAGGTTATACAAACTATCTGTGTGCCAAATTTCATCAGTACCGTGTTAGCGTGAAATAGTAACGAATATCCATGCAAACTTTATAGTAAAGTGAGTTAATAGTTAATGTGTTCGCCAAGACCAAATAAACTTTGACCAAGTCGTATTCTCGCCATACTTAATGAAACGGGGTTCGTAAGAACATCTTACTTAAAAACTGTTACCCACATCGGAAGAGCGGTGTCTCTTAGCACAGGTATCACGTATACTTAAAAAGAGGCACCAACCTTTGTTACTATGTATCCATAAGTGATTGAATAAACGATTTTTTTTTTTTTTTATTATCTCTCGAATACTAGAGCCGTGTATTGTATATACGCCTATATTACTTGCTCACTCAAGAGGCAGTTCGAATTTAAAATAAGCAATTGTTTTATATACATAACATCAACTGATGGCACCTAAAATCCTAAATGTGTGCAATGTGCATTATGACCGCTATGCGCTTGTATCAAACGCGCCGACACGCCGCTAGCCGCAGGCGGCGACCGACCCTATCAACGATATATTATTGAATCGGTGTTGCCATGTTAGCTATTTTTCTGTCAGATTTGGCCAATCTTTTGACACATTTAGCGGCAAACTTTTTATTATATTCTTCATACATTGGTACATACAATCACGCCTCCTTCCCAGCAAAGGGGTAGGCAGAGGCTATTTTGTTTCCATATTTCGGTTCCACAACACCCATTTGACCCATTAGTTTTTCATATATGCTCGCCGGTTTCGGGTACTTTTGACCTGATCTTTCTTCAAGACATCCCCAATCTTCTTTATACGTATATGAAATTAAAAAAAATTTTAGATGCCGAATAAATAATTCGCTGCTTTGCTAAAAACCGGCCTAATTCGAAATGATACGCTGTGTAACTTAATACTTTAATTATTGCAAATAAAGTGGATAGTTTGGAGTGCACGTTTGGCAGCCGCCGTGACGTGCGACTCCGAGAGTAAGGGCTATGGATTAACCCGAAACATGTCGAGTTAAACTCGTTTTGAGACGTGAGTGATCCGTTTATTTTCACTATGGATAGTTACACAGCGTATCATTTCGAACTAGGCCAGTTTTTTAGCAAAGCAGCGAATTACTCCTTTTTGGGCACCGATTGATACATTTTATCTTATCTACTAATCGTTGTAGCCACTCTAACTGATACGTTTAAGAGTATTTGGCATAAAATATATAATCGTTAAAATATTTAGCTAAGTAATTGTTTCACTAAATTGGCAACACTTAGTAGCCACAGACGGCTACCAAAGCGCACAATCACCGATATATTATCGAACGTGAGTTGTCCCTGTGTGAAAACGCTTCGCGGTGTCGCGGTGGTCGGGATCGCCCCCCGCCGCTAAATCGCATAATAATTTTATTAGCCAGCGTAAGATGACCTCGGCAGCCTTTAATTATAGCGGGCTGAGTGGTTTATTGTGTTTGCTCTGGGGCTCTCGTTTAATTGGTGCCATTCTGTTTCGCTGCTCCTTCGTGTGTGGTACAGTCGGTGCTGAATATTGAATTGGACCTGAGTCTTGCCGGTTACCGTGTTTTGATACTGTTAAAGGTATTTAAATTTTTTACACGCTTAATACTTTTTTGTTTACACTGAAAATAAGACTTTCAGTCAATCTCTGTTATGAGTTTTGACAGGTGACGTCTTTACTACTTGCTAAGTTTTGCTCTTAAATAGATAACCTATGTAATTTTATGGGCATGCTTGGGCCAAGTACCCGGTATTAGTAAGTAGGTTTTTAATTTAAACATGTGCCATGTCTGTATTTTTTGAAAGAACTTACATCCGGTAGCATAATTTCACTATTTTTTTCTTTTCGTTATATTTTTTCCGGTAACTGTACATATCTGCCACCTGGCGTCAGGGGTCGCGAATCGAACGTCGAATGAGAAATAAAACAGCAAAAAGCGCGAATTAAAATCGTACGGTATTTCCTAGAGTGCGCCAGTGATTGTTCTGTTCTATACATCCGCCTGCAGTCGCCAGGGGTCAAAAACCTACGTCAACACGGATCTTTTATGATTTTTTACAATCCATACCGGGGACAGGCTTTATATTAACGGAGTTACCAATCGAGTCTCTATTGTTCGAATCTAGTGTTTCACAAAATAATCGTTTCGCGTAGTGTAAGGTCATTAATGCTATAGACTTGGTTGTTTGTAAAATAAACTCGACTTTTTCGAAGTACAGTACGACAACAAGGATTTTTTTTTATTATTATATGTGAGAGCACTAATTTCTTTGTAATTATCACAATTTGACGTAAGCTGAAATACTGTCAAAATTCTGGTTCCTTTTTAATTACTTCAGGTGGAGGAACTGCATGAACGCACATTTCTTGCATAAACGTAACTATTGTAAGGTCGCGGGTGAGCAAAGTAATTGTTTTAGTTCAATACTTCTTGTCGGTCTCTAATAGTCTACTTAAAAGTTTTTCTGAAACAATTTTTGTTCTACCAGTAGAAAAATTTAGACCATCCCTGATTTGGTAGTATTTACATTGGGGCAAACAATTTTAAAAACATACTTTAAAAGTAATCTACATAAAATGCTTTATGATTATGATTATTTATCATTCATATGAAAAAGGTTTTGCTTTCCTGCCAAATAAAATGTTATGTGTGCAATTCACTGTGCAACTAACTAAACAAATACCACTTTATCTGGCTGTTTTTACGGAACACCGCGATTGCCAATAACAACCGATAAACGATAGTTTAATAACGCTGCCTCTAAAAATATCAGTTATTCCGTTACCGATTCAGATTTCATTTCCTAAACCGATGTTTACTTGTTATATTTTTTATTTACTCGCCGTTTTCAGTTGGAGTTCCGAACTGAAATCGAATTTAAACATTATTTACAGCTCTCTTTTTTGGCGCAGTACGGAGGGATGAGATGGTTAGTTTACTTATATCATTCGAATGCTGTCGAGTGATTCGGAATAGGCTGGGTCCTGGTAGTGACACGGCCGCCAAGAGCCAGTATCGGTGAAATAGGTTTGTTCTATTTTTTACCTTTATTTGTAATTTGTCTGGGATCTGAAAACTTTTTTATTTGAAATTTATTTTCCTGGTACAAACGATTACAAAGCGGCCAAAGTTACCAAAATACATATTTATTATGTAAATATACACAGACACACACTCACGCACACACATGCAAACACCGACACACACAAGCTGAAATATTTAATTTTTTGTTATTTTTAGCGACCCGCCCCGTCTTCGCACGGGTGTAACTTTGAAAAATAGGTGTGAAAAATAAAGAAAGTCTATAATTTAAGGTGGTAAGTTTATATATTTACCTCTTTTTCCCCAAACTACACCCACACGAAGTCGGGGCGCGTCGCTAGTTTTATGAATAAAATTTCGACCCGTACATTTAATTTAAACGATCGTATTCTGTTAATCACGCCAACTGTCAAACGACTGGCAGTTATGTCAAACGCCATGAGGTTACATTAGAAAAGTTATTATGGACGGTAATTTTTCTTATATTTTCTAATTTTCCGCGCAATTTTCTTAATTTTTTCTTTCATAAGAACCTTCTCCTGACAATGACGAACACAACAAAAAAAGAATTAGTGAAATCGGTCCAGCCGTTCATGCGTGATGCCGTGACCAAGGGAAATAGGGAATCATTTTTATATATATAGATAGATTATTCTTCAATGGCATGTTACTGGTTTTTTCGATGTTTTTTTTTAATCGTGATTGTTTTTTTTTTGTTTTCTTCTACTCATTTACTTTTCTATTCTTCCATAATTTTCATATATGTAAATATTTTTCTGTTGGTTTTTGAAATACAGCTACACTGTCTCTCGTCAGGTCTGCAACCGACCCTGCCCAAAGGCCCAGGCTGAAAACCAGCGCTGGACAGTCTGTCCAGCACATGCTGAGACTGGGACCTATTGCCTCAAGTGTTTCTAAATTACTGTATTTTTTTTTGTATTTGTAAATATTTTGTTCATTGTAAAAAATATATTGTATTGTATTGTATTGTATTTTGTCGAAATAAAAATTATTATTATTGTTTATTTTTGTTAACAACATCTCTCCTGCTCAGGAGGCACAATTATTATTATTATTATTATTATTGTTCTTGATATTGTTTTATTTATGTTTTGTGTTGTGGCAATAAAGCAAATTCTTATTCTTATATATAATATGAGTCATACACAGCGTAAGAAACAAAAGTTGTCTTTCCTGTGGACATAATTAGCGACTCCGAGTCAGCATACTTAAGAGTTATTTAAATGGGCCGTAATTTGACCAGGCGTCCTACAGGCCGATGTAGACTTGACTAAAAAATATTAGCTAAAGACCCTTAACTTTTGCCATGTTCACAGGAGAGACGCGAACAAAAATCGTGTACACATATTTTTTTATCTGTGGCCTTCTACATCTCTTTGTAGTTAACTGTACTAGTTTTTTGGCTTGTTGGTAATAAAATAATAAAGATTTTTTTTTAATGATAATTGTTTTTCCAACTGACAAGTGGAATAATCTGGTGCATTATTTTTAAGAGGTACTGATTTGCATAAACATTTAAAAAAAATCCGTAGAAAACAATCTAAGTATTCTAATAATCACCCTCGATAGTACAATATATTGTACATTGACGACATATCGTTTTTTGTTATTTTATTTATTTTCTGAGCCTTGTATGAGTATCGGCGGATCTTATTTATATTATAACCCTATCTTGCGAGCTACTGGTTAACGAAATATATAAGTACCTATGTAGTTAAAAACATTTTTTTTACGTCTATAACAACTAAACTACGCTACCCTAATTTATATTGATCGAAGTAGTTAGAATCTGTTAAAGCATCTCATCAAAACTATAGAAGGCGTCGTAGCCAAAGTCGACTACAAATATACTACGCGTTGTTCAAAATAAAGATTAAATTATTCTACATATTTTACATATTTTAACTTGTATGTACCTAATAGTTAAAAATCCCTCTGTGCTTCAGGGTATTTAATTATTCCTTAACAAAGCCCCGTTAATGAGAAAGCGAGTATTGAGTTTCGCAATGAACTGTTCGATAATATTTGTGTATTTTCGTTCTTGATAAATATTTGCTTTAAAACTTTTCCATTGGGCATCGATTACAGGCTGATGTAAACGTTAAGTAACACATTATTAGAGAATAGGTGACCGGGAGTAACGGACAGACGCAGACATAGACAAATAGAGGCTTCGTACTTAAAACACCCCCTTTTCACCTTACTTCGGCGGTTAAAAAGACACCAGAGTAAAAGTCACAAAAAAGTGGTTGATATCCTTTCGTTCCTCCACATTTTTCGGCCTCTTCATTAACCAAGATACTATCAAAGTAAGGATCCCATTACAGTTTACAAGTTTTACGTAGGCCGAATCG
Organism: Archips crataeganus; assembly: GCA_947859365.1. Taxonomy (NCBI): domain Eukaryota; kingdom Metazoa; phylum Arthropoda; class Insecta; order Lepidoptera; family Tortricidae; genus Archips; species Archips crataeganus. The sequence continues at coordinate 11,801,610 of OX402064.1, forward strand.
TAAACGTCGATGGCCGCTATGAGGCGCCCCCCTCTATGAGTTATGTATTAGGTTAGCTCTCGATACATAAATCAGGATCTCGAAAAGGTGCTAGCTTCTATTGGCAGATTATGCGCTAGTTTTAGATACGCCGTGAATTTATTTGATGTTTCGATAGGGTTTGATATAGGCCACGAGGTATTTCTGTTTGTGTAAAATTAACCTGAAATTGTTAAGTATACTAATTGAGACCCCAAACACACACCCAATTAGGCAATAAGCAACAAGTCACACTTGTAGGTTAGAAACGATGCAAACGCGTTACTAATTCTTCGTTGCCTCTTCTCAACACCTATTCCATGAAATAGTTCAAAGGTGAAAGCTCAAAGGCCCTTTCGCAAAATGAACTCGTAGTTTGCAAGGATGTTTCAATTTATCTTTCGCAATTTCGTAATTTTGTAAGTGAGCTTATAAAAATATAATAACTGTGAAAATTTATTATGATCATCATACTTTTATAATATAACTTCAAAAGATTTAGCGTTCCTACTCAAATAGTTTGACAGGATTGTCATGATCTTAATTTTCAATTGAAATTTGTTATAATTTCGAATGTTGACTGGCCGTACGCGATCCAGTTATAACGAGGTTTCATCGATACGTTGCTATGTCTACTTATAACTGATTTTAAGCGAACTCCTTTTGTTTCGCAAGCCGGATGCCTTTGGTTCCGGAGAAAACTCTATTGTGTTGAAATTCTGCGGAAAATGCTCCAGTTCAACGCATTTGCGAGTAAAGAACTGATATTTTGTTTTATTTACAAGTTGGTTTGATTTCAACAACTCAACTTAATTCAATTTCAACTTTATTCTTGAGTGTGTACTTTACGATATAAAGAGTTACGCGGCAGTAATAAATTTGGTAATTATCTCTTCATTGTACACCACAAAAAATACAATACAGAAAAACAAGTACATGAAAAAAGGAAATAAGGTAAGCAATGGGCGGCCTTATCGCTTCGAAGCGATCTCTTCCAGGCAACCTTTAAAAAAAGAAAGAAAGAAAGCAAGGAATGCATTTCAGCAGGTGGTGCAATATAAAATTTAATTTAATTTACAATAAGTTAATACTGACTTCACTGGTAAAAACAAGCCGTCATTCTTGAAAATGGTTGTTTTGATTCTATAGCTGTATTTAGAATTATCGTGCATTATTCATTAGTCTTAACATGACATAGAAGCGGCGTGAATATAAATCTTTCTTTCCGTAAGTCATTCTGCAAATAAATTATGAAAAAACGTCATTCTGTCGATACAAACAGCTTCTCGAGTTAAGTTGCATAACTTGAATATTTACAAACTGAATATTGTAAAAAATCGGTAAAATTTATTTACTTTGTTATCTGTCATTCGTTTATTCGAATCATTATCGCGCCTTCAAGGTTGTGCCGATTGTTGGTTGTGTAATGTTATTTTTATCATTAGCTGCAAGGTAGAGTTTTGAACAATCGCCTGTAAACGAACGTTATGCTAATTTCAGCTAATAACTGACGGGTTTTTTTCAGTACTTAAGACCGGTTGATAAATATAAAAACCAAGAAACACAAACTGCATAAAACAGACACTGATCAGAGTGATCAGACAGTGTAGTTCCAGATATCTTATTGTTTTGCTGTCCGTAGTTAAAAAGATTTTTTTTTATCGCAGCAATATTTTTTTCCTTACAAGGTATGAATGTAAAAAGTTCTGTAGCTTGGGTAATAAAATAAACATAGCTTTGCTCCGGACTCACTCCAAAACAATTTAGCATCCCAAACACAGTTGCGGGATTTCATTTGTGGTTGTTTACCAATATCCGCGGGTCTCTAAACCGGATTATATCGGTATCCACTGGATATGGATGGGAACCCTAATTTCGGAACCTATCGAATGACTACACTATGTTGATTTATCTAGTCTGTTGTCCTACTGTTAGGGTTTTCACAATTTTCATTACCCAGTGCGTAAAATTTTAAGCCGTTTTTATGGGTTGAAATTGAATGTTTCAGTGGCAGTTTAATTGCTGTTTTATTTGTCTTAAAATTATTTCTTTGTTATGATTATGAACTATGATCTTGATTCCGTCTAAGTAAGTAACGAAAAAAGAATACTAGAAGTTCACACATCTATGTAATAACTACATCTAAAGTGGGACTCCATTTTGCTGATTCGCTTTACAAATGTTTGTTATGCTAACTGCTGTGAAATCAGGAATTTGATCAGAGATTGAACGGATGCTCTGCTTGAAATTCCTGTCGAAAGTATCTGACCAGGGGTGCTACTACGAAATTCGTGTCGTGCTGTCCCTTTCACTCTTCTCTTTAATACTATTAGCGTGAACGGAACAAAAATCGAGTTTTGTAGTATAATTTTGCAATTAACAGTTACCGAATACAGCCTATTTATGCTACCAATTTTGCAGGTATATGATTTCAACGTTCTTGCACTGGCTTCCGCAATTATCTATTATTTATTATATAAAAAAGAGTAATGTGACTGACAGACTGATTGAGTGACTGTCAGACAACATAACTTAAACCACTAGAACTAGAGACTTAAAATTTGGTTGTCATATTTCTTGAACATCATACAGGTGCACTAAGAAGGGATTATTCGAAATTCTCGCAGTATAGAGAACTAGCAATTTTTATATCTCTCAGAGTGTGGGCTACGTTTTTAAGCTTATTTTGTTTCAAAAGGCTAGAAATATTTGGTTTGAAGCCTATTGTAGATCCAACTGCGTCAAAGCAAAATGATTATTGGTAAATTAAACATGAAACTACCGTGAGACTCACTCATAGTGAAAATAAACGGATCACTCACGTCTTAAAACGAACGGTGAGTGTGAGCGAACCTTTACAAAGTGATGTGGTTAGTGTTGTGTGCTACCCTACATTTGACAATGACAATAAAAGTGATGATGAAAACGGGGGTAGTTGTGTGTCGCTGTCAGTTGCGTCGAGTAGCCGCGCGACCAGGGCGTTAGCACGCAGTGCACGTTTGGCAGCCGCCGTGACGTGCGACTCCGAGAGGAAGGGCTACGGATTAGCCCGAAACAGTTAAACTCGTTTTAAGACGTGAGTGATCCGTTTATTTTCACTATTGGTAAATTAGTTAAAATCAGAATGAGAAGTCTACTTAGAGGTACTTTTATTTTTATTTGAGTCATAAAAGTCAATGCAAATTTTTATCCTGCAAGGCAAGACATGGAGGATAGACATACTATTATGAACATCTAAACAAAAATCCCATCTAAATAAAATTATCTTTATCTTTATTATAAAGTCTCTCAGAATCCGAAAGGGTGGATAATTCTGTAAAAAAACCTGTTATTTAATTAGTACTTGTTCTATCTTCATTTTTCAAAAGCCACCGATAAAATTCATTTCAATTCAATAAATTGAATTTAAAATGTATTCCAGCAATGGTAACAAAGCTGTTAGGTTATTGCGCTCCGAATCCAGAATTGTTGGACGTTATTAATCGCCTTGATAAGTTAAAAGTGTCCGCCGATAGAGTACTTTTCATTTGGCCGACAACGACCTAAAAAGACGAGCGTTACGGCACTAATTATAAGTGACGAGCGGTTTAAATCTTACTTTTTTTAGAACTAAAATTGTCCAAGAATAGCCTAAAGTTTTTGCCATCTATGAAACTGCGTGCTCTTTGGAAGAAGATGTCAACTCTCACAATGTCACAACGAAACGGTCTGAGATATATCTAGACTTGTTGCTCATGATTGTCATTTCTTTAAATTTTTTTTTGTCAAAGTAAATTATAAGTGACCCTTGAAATTTCTAAGCGGTACTGCAATAAGTCGGGGATAATAGCCGCATTTTATCTTGACACAAAAATGTTTAATGTATCACCTAAATTTTCGGATTACCTGTAGCTCAAAACTTGCTTTTTTGATACAAGACAACCAGTGATCGATCACCCCTTTCACTTTAAAACTGTTTACTATGGCGACTAGGTTTAAAGAGCAGTTTGTAGGTAATACAAGGGTTGGATTTGCTCTCAAGCCCGACCCGGAGGATATAATCTGCATAAATTATCCACGTCGCCGCACAACTGAACCGTCTCCGCTCTCGCTTCACCCGTGGCCAGGGACCGCTAATTCACAAGCCTCTTAGTAGTACTCTTATTTATTTAATAACAAATTTTTCTTTATCTCTTAACTTGTAATTTGGAGTCAACTGCCACTCTGTCAAAAGTTTATTTGAAGATTAGCCGGGTAAAGAGTCCGCGTTGGGACATCAATTTTGTTTTTTCGTCTAGTTAATAATTAGTATTCTTTTTAGTACGAATCTTTGTACTGATCGAGGGAAGTATTACAAAGCTACATGGTACACTTAATACATTGAGTACATTGTTGTTCTAGATTGATTTTACGTCGCATTATTATTGTAATGAATAGAAGACTAACTTATAGCGCTGGATCAACGGTGCCGGTTTACCCCGTTTAGCCCCCGAGGGTATTTTCTCTTCCGCCAACTAAATTCTCGCTCCCCCCACCAGATGTTTCATCCAATTTTACAGTAAATCTGTTTCACTGAAAGTAACATATTGAAATTTGATGCGTTATTCCAGTTCACCGTTACTCTTTAACGTGCTTTTCCACTTTAAATGGTTTACATTTTCATTTCGACGAATGAATATCTATTACACATACGTTCAGGTAATCGAGTGTGTGTTTAATGTAATGAAAAGTTAGGATATTTCAATAAACAAAAAGTGCTGAGCGCGGTTTGGAAAATCGAAATAGTTGGCGCGCCCCGCCGGGAATTGAGAAGTTAGAGAAAAGTGGGATTTCTACTGACACGATTCCGTCCTTTTTGCTACGATTGGCGAGACGGAGCGACGGAAATTGAGGGATCTATCTGTCTGCTATCTAAAAACAGAATCGGCCGGCGATCTCATCATTTTAATACTTTGATTTCTCCTTTTTTTACAACTCCCCCTTCCCTCCCTTTTAAACCGGCATGTCAGAGCTTTTATGGGCTTTTACTTCAATGTGCGGTTATGTTTCCGACAGTTTGTTGGTTTAGCTAATGCGAGCTATTTCAAACTTGGACCGTGGAACGCTACTTGATTATATAAACTTCCTTTTGGAATAAACCTATTTGAATAAACTATAAAAGTAACATCTGTTTTAATGATACATTATGTTTGTTGATGCAGTTAAATACTAAGTCGTTATACGAATGTGCACAAAATCCTCGACGGTTAACTGAAGATGTTAGCAAAATCGCAAAGGAGGTGCTCAGGAGCGCTGAGATGTGGTAACGAGACAGTTCTAAAGCACATCTCGTAAATATCCTAACGCGTCTTCAAAATTGGACACTATAATAATTCTTCAATCTCATAAATTCATTGCCGCCAATTCAACAGATAGCACTGCGCTACGGAAATAGTGTTCCGCTCGCGTCACGGCTGAATCGCATCTCAATATGCCAATTTAATCGCGTGGCGCCATCTATCGACCCGCACACTTACCACTAAAGGGTGGCCTCTGCTCTGCCTGATGCACTCCCAACTCACCCCCGCGGGGCCGCCACCCCCATACTACGTACTACGAGAACGTAGATGCGTCTATTTCGAGATGCCAGTTTACGACCGATAGCTCTTACAACTCGAGTATTGATGTTTCCTGCACCGATTTAGACTATTGACAAACGTTCAACGCGAATATTCATAATATTAAATCAATGTTATTGCCCTTTTCTTAGCACCGGTCTAAGCGTTGTTTGTTTACTTACCGCGAAAATGTTTGTTTTCCGGGTACCGAAATTTCGTTTTTGTGTCTTTCTCATTGTTTTCATTTTGCTTACAAAAGTATTTATTCATTAAACAAACATTGGGACGCTCTAGTTCGCAATTGAGAATAATGAGCGGCCGGTAGATGGCGGTTATTGCGCATTTTTCGTCAAATCCCGGGAACAAAGGAAAGGGGACGCCGAAGTGGGAGATCGTTTCCTTGCGAGGTTCGCGACGCACCGGGAGTATAGGGCTTTTCTTTTGCTCATCTTCCCCTTAGCTTCATGTTTAAGTAATTTTATTCCAGATTTATACTAATAAGAAGATAGAAGTATTGTTATTTTCCTTAAATACGCAACTTCATCGTTTATTTAATGTAACTTGTAAGAAACTTGTAGGTATATTTTTGATTAAATCCACGCTTGTGAAATTAGTTATACGCACATTTTTTACGGTATTTCTCATTTTTATCGTAAAGACGTGTAAGTGGATTGGCCGCCTCCGACCGTTTCTAATTCTCATTTTATTAACTTTTTATTGAGAAAGCAATGAGATCTTATATTAATTTTTCCCATCATATGACCTGAAGCTGCGAAAATACGGATCGGACTGACTTACCGCAAAACTTAGACAACAGTTGAACATGTTAAAATATGTCTTTTTGGACATGTCTAAGGCGTGTTTTTTGTCGTAACATTAAGGGTGTCGTGTAGCACCGGCCTTATGTTTTACTTTTATAGGTAGGCGAGTCGGTGATAAAACGCGCACCTACAATACCCTGCGTCTTGTGTATCGCTATGTGGGTGGGGTGGCCAACTACTGGTTCGCGATTATGGATAATATATTTAATCGATTTTGACATGTTTTGTTTGTTTGTTGTTGGCAAGTGGTAAAAGGAATAGTAAAAAGATTATGTGAGAATAGTGGCTGGTGTCATTGAGGACTAGATGTTAGTAGTATGATTTGGAACACTGAAAAAACAAAGATTCAAACGCAGTGGTATTTACTTTACATAAGGAACTTGTACATAAGTGGATAAAACGACACTACAAAATTAGTTTTTTTTTGGCCATTAATACTTACTTAAGTACTTAATTTTCAATACCAAAATTTACACAACTTTAAGTGCACACATTTTACATACCTACCTAGTAATAATTCTCATAAATAATTTCTCACGGTTTACGACATCTCAAGTATGTATGTCCGAAAGAAAAAACAACATGCAATTTACAATAAAAAAAAATAATGTATATTTTTATTCACTCTGATAATCTTGAGGTTGCACGTAGTAGGGGTGCTGTGACCAGGATGCGGGGCATATTAAAATGCAGCGCACGCGTCGCCCCACCCGCCGCTCACTCCGCGCGCGAATGTTCGCGCGAACGACCGATTCGCGCGGACGACTCTCTTTTACGGCGAAGATTTGAACTTTTGATTCGTGTCGAATTACGATGAGCTCTTGAATAACAATGTTGATGAAATAACTCTGTGTACTTATATACAGAAATAAAGACGTAAGCACTTAAGTAGGCCTGATAATTTTGTTTCGGTCCATAAAACTTAAAGAGTGAGGCTGGATAATACTAGCAAAGCGCATAATTTTATCGGTATTGGCAATGTTTGTTCAGTAGTTAGAAGGTAATAGTTTATTGTGCATAGATGTTATGATTACATATGTATATTATGTATTTGATTTTTTTGAGCTCTTTTGACATTCAGAATAAATACAGGGTTGTTTGTAATTCACTAGCATCCTTTTAACCCTAAATTCCTACCACTTAAACAAATGCTTTTTGTTTTACGGCTTTTGTCATAACTTAATATTTTTGGTGTAATAACGTTTTGAAAATTTGAGACTACCTCTTATTTTTACGATACTCTGTGTATGTGTATGGGAAAAAAGTGCTTCATTTTAAAAAGTCGTAAAACAAGAAACATTTGTTTGAGCGATAGGAATTCAGGGTTAAGAGGATGTCAGTGAATTACAAATAACCCTGTATATTCTTTGCCGCAAATTTAGAAAAATCTTTGTGTAATGTTTTTAAATTAATTTTACTGTAGAATTATGCACAATTTACCGCTTAACCATAATGTAAGTTATCCCATTTATATGTATGCACTATAAGTGCAATCTCTCCAAACTCCAATATGAAAGAAGAGTCGTCCCTCAAGGCTGCCTATCAACATCGCTACGAATAGTAGAAAAGTTCCAAGTACTCCTTTAAGTAAACAGAATAAGACTCTGTCACTTCCGTTTTAAAAATGATATTTCGCTAACAAGAATCTCATCCTTCAATCGGGAAATGAAAATGTTTTTAAATTGTGATGAAAATTGAACTCTACGTTATTGTTTTGCGGTTTCATATCCCGTTTGATAGGTGTAAGCTTTGGCGGAAAATGCTTTACATCAATATCGGATGTAATGGCAACTGAAAGGCTGAAAGCGTTAGAGTTGAACCAGTCTTTTTATTAACTACCAAGTTTGTCGGTCGTCGGCTTTTTAGTTTTTTTTTTGACGCGGGTTTAGTGGCTTTAATCGCGGTTATAAAAGACTGCCTTTGGCTTTAGTACAGATTTAAAATTTTCAGTTATGATTACTCTTTTTATTCAGGCCGTTTTTTGGCGTATTCTCTAATTAAAAAGTGCTCTTTCCCTTGTGTATGAGACGAAATGAAACCATTACAATAATTCCACGATTGCGTTGTTATTTAAACTAGATTTATAAATATCAGAGCCATGTAATAAGGAAAGTCCATCGGGATAGGAACAGAATCTTGTTTACTGATGTTCGAGTGATTTATTACCCGATCCGAAGGTTGCGGGCCGCTGTCTCGAATTTTCCAACCGCTTTGTTTTAGTTTTTAACCCGAATTTAAGTCCAATAAGTCGTTTTTGTGGGCTAATTTCGGACACAACAATGTAGCTACAATGTACATACATACATACGTATTTAAATGAGATAAATTTGACCAGGGTGACAGTTTGTTGAAAGGTGACAAGGTCTAAAAGAAAATTACAACAGTATTTAGAAAGTAGACAGGTGTAGGTACCACAAAAGAAATATAGTCCTTCAAAATTTACCTTCACAGCCAGTACAATCGCAACATTATTCATACTAGCTGTAGCCCGCAACTTTGTCTGTGTCCCACCTAATTTAACACTTTTCTGGGGTAAAATATAGCCTATGTTACTGGCTGATAATTAGAAGCCGGAATTCTCGTGACACTTTTGAGGCTGTCATATGGACTTCTATTAATCGACTTCCGATATACATAATTATATCCATAAATCGGTATTCTGTAATACATTATTTAAAGTATGATTAAGAGTAGAATTAAACAACTGGCAGTCTTATCGCGAATGAGCGATCTTTGGAATTTTTCAACAGGAATTACAATAATAATATTTCATTGTTCCTTATACCACTGAGCTGAATGATTAAATTTGAAATTGTTAACTATTAACTTTTCATTGTTTTCGTTTCGTGCGATAAGACCGCCTGTTGTTTACCTCTACTATTAATCTCCTTTAATATCTTGTGGTCCATAACGAATCTATATAATTATGTATATCGGAAGTCGATAGATGAGAGACGTCCCTATGACAACCTCAAAAGTGCCACCAGAAATGAAAGAATTTCTAAAATCGGTTAAACAGTTTCTGAGTTTATCCATTACAAACAAACACGCAATTATATCTTTCTTTTTAGGGTTCCGTACCCAAAGGGTAAAAACGGGACCCTATTACTGACGCTCCGCTGTCCGTCCGTCCGTCCGTCTGTCATCATCATCATCTCGGGAATCGTGATAGCTAGAGAGTTGAAATTTTCACAGATGATGTATTTTTCGGTTGCCGCTGTAACAACAAATACTAAAACACAGAATAAAATAAATATTTAGGGGGGCTCCCATACAACAGACGTGATTTTGTGCTCGTTTTTGCTCGATAGTGATAACGGCAACAGGTAGACGCTTGAAATATTCACAGAATATTTAGTTATTAAATTAAAATAAAACAAATATTTAAGGGGGGCTCCCATACAACAAACGTGATTTTTATAGATAATTAATTGTACGGAACTCTTCGTGCTCGAGTCCGACTCGCACTTGGCCGGTTTCTTTATTATTTAATATTACTTTACACTACTGACCCAATTCTCTGACTACGAGTCGAGTCATTATCGTAAAGCGTCGTTCCTGAATTAACATCTTTGAGTAGCTGCTATAGTTAAACCAACCGCTCTCAGTACAAGCTGTATGCATATCGATTAACCCCGGTACCCCGTTTCTCACGCCGAGCCCCCTAGTTCTAATAAATTATGTTTCAATTCTACCAAGTTTCTATTGACCTTGTCATCCCCTCGTGGATGAGGGGCGCAAGGTGGATTTCGCTGCCTCAATTAGCTTAGTTAAGGATAGGTTCCAATTTCAACGTTACAAGTTTATGTTTCACGAGCTCATCGATTTTTAGGGTTCCGTACCCAAAGGGTAAAAACGGGACCCTGTTACTGAGACTTCGCTGACCGTCCGTCTGTCCATCCGTTCGTCTGTCACCAGGCTGTATCTCATGAACCGTGATAGCTAGACAGTTGAAATTTTCACAGATGATGTGTTTCGGTTGCCGCTATAACAACAAATACTAAAACACAGAATAAAATAAATATTTAGGGGGGCTCCCATACAACAGACGTGATTTTTGTGCTCGTTTTTGCTCGATAGTGATAACGGCAAAAGGTAGACGCTTGAAATATTCACAGAATATTTAGTTATTAAATTAAAATAAAACAAATATTTAAGGGGGGCTCCCATACAACAAACGTGATTTTTTTTGCCGTTTTTATAGATAATGGTACCTACGGAACCCTTCGTGCGCGAGTCCGACTCGCACTTGGCCGGTTTATATAAACAGTTTTCGTTAAGAAAATATTTTTATGTTATTACCTGCTATGAACTGGGGCAATGGCAATCAATCATGAGTGAAGGCGGGGAACACCGTGCGTAAAGGATATTAGATTGTTTATAAACTTTTCACTGAAGAATCTTCTAAGCCGATCTTCGACTTTAGCTAATAATTGAAATGTAAAATATCAGTATCGATCCACCAAACAAAGTAATAAAAATAAACAAACAATTTCAATCTTCCGTAAACGTGTTACACATTATTATTGAGGGGTGCCACTTTAAGCTGCCAAAACAAAAACACAAGGAATCAATCAACTTCTTTGTATTATAACTTGCTATTGCACTTAGCAGGGTTATAAATGTTACGATGCAAGGGCTGAATAGCCAGCGACAGTGTGGTAAGCTAGAAATGCGAGTCGTATTCAAGAGCGATGTTAGCAACGGGCTACCCGTTTAATTTTGCAGTATGATATTACATTTTGGGGTGGCGATTTGTTGCCACGCTGGCTTTAGACCGGACCCCCTTATTTAAGAGAGAGACCGTTGAATATAACGTGGATAATAAAATTATAACTTTTATTAAAAGGTTTTGCAACTCTGGCTTTGAATAATATAAACACTTGTGTCAAAGGTTAGATGGTTACTCGTGCTAAGTTAATATTGAAATTATTACGTACTCATAAGTTTCTCTTATCTTGGTTAAAACATTGTGTAATGTGAAGTTTAACACCAGTTCAACTGCAACTCGTAAATATGTTTATTTAATTTGATAACGCATTTTTATCACCCGAGAGTAACGGCACTTTCACACGGGCAACGTCCCGTTTTTTGCAGGTTCGGTTTTTTGCAGGATCCCGTTTAGTAGCATACGTGCTACTGTAGTAACATTCACACGAGCATTCGGTTTGCGGTATCCTGCACCGCGCACCTGCTGCGAATGCTCGTGTGAATGTTACTACAGTAGCACGTATGCTACTAAACGGGATCCTGCAAAAAACCGAACCCGCAAAAAACGGGACGTTGCCCGTGTGAAAGTGCCGTAACTTTTAAAACGTAATCGGTGTCATGAAATTTAAGTACCTAGTAATTAACGACCAATTTTAATTATCTCCAGCACTAGAACTTACGATATTCGAATACTAAATTAAATAGTCCTGTTTATAGTGTCGATAACGTCCGGTAAAGTGGTTAAATGCGCGTTAAAGTGTTCTAACATCCTACAGAATTAACGCCTCTCGGTATGGCCCCGGCTCCCATAATAGTTACTACGTATGAGATTCGACGCTCGCGTTTTCCGACCGATGTATTCACCTACCAGACGGCTAACCGCTGATAGTATTAGTAGCTAGCACAGAATACAATTTCGAGTGACAACATTCAACTCAGGAGTGCGAGCTCGGACTCGAACCCATGACCCTCTGCTTGATAGGTCGAACCACTAGGCTTAATCATTACATTTGGAATCATTAAAATTGTTTAAATTATTTAAAGATAATAGTATTAGTACTAGATTTGTGTACCGTATTTAATTCATAAAGTGTAATTGGTTTCTAACTAGCCAGACAGAGCGGGCTCGTATCCCATCTGAACTTGTTGAAAATATCCTCCGTAACAACTTATTTACTCCTCTATAGTTTCCTACATCTACAACTCTGCTTCGGGTAACTTGTGCCAAAGTACATTAGCTGCCATACTTTGTTAATTCAAATAAAACATTTGAGCGTCTACAGGTATTTTAGCCTAGGATCCGAGTATACAACGACCTTCACCGATCTGTTTAATGGATGAAAAGTATTTTAAATTAAATTAAATATGTTAATAAATATATTGCAAGTCTAACATCTGGTAGCATGGTGAACGGTTGTGTTGCTCTGAAGATGAGCTCTGGTTGAGTTCGAAACGCGTCAGTTAGTGTGGTGGTGGTGATAGACGGATTTGTGTGATATGTGTGTGTTCGTACAGTGTGGAGATGGAGGAACTGCATGAACACAAATTTCTTGCATAAACGAAGCTATCATAAGGTCGCGGGTGAGCAAAGTAATTGTTTAAGTTCATTATCATACTGCGATCGAGAGTAAGGCAATCTCTTCTTATTCTTTGAGGAGGGCCTCTGCCCACCAGTTGTTTTATAAAAGATTGCGTCAAAGAAGATTTTCAAAACTCTTTTATTTCATAATCAAATCAAGATTTTAGTTTTAATTGATTCATATCTATTCACATACATTTGACATATTTTCTACGGTATTTTGTGTTGAAATAAGGGAGCTCATCAAAGGCAATATCAAATTGAAGACATATCTAATATGGAAGGACAATTCTCGTAAACTTTGTAGTTTGTTTCTTTAGGTGTAAGTGTATTACCGAGCTGCAAAAGTGTAAATGTTAAAATATCATGGAGTCTATTTTATTTCTTAGTTAATTCAGGATTGCTTTGATCTAAATTTGGCATTTGTTGGCCTAGCTTAACTACGACCCACCCCCGCCTAAGGATTTCGTTGTTATAATCAAAAGAAACGATGCCGTCTAAGGAAGCTAAAATATTCATAGTGTTATATACATGTATGTACATTCAAAGACGTCTGTTGTTCCTATATCACTGCAGACTTTTTAGACCGATGAATGTAAAGCCCAGTATAAATCTGTAATAAATACCTAATGCAAGTTGCATTATATTGCGAGGCTGTAACGAACGAGTTTTAAGCAGTCAATCGAGCGCTGCAATGTAATGGAACTTGAACTATTTGTCCTCCAGGTCTGAACTGAGTTTTAGGAGACAAAAATTTAATATTTTGATCTCATGTCTTGAAAAAACATCTCAACCCAGAAAATCGCGTTAAAATCTAAAAACAACACATTTTTCGCACACGAAAATGATCTTATGTGATTTGAATGAGTGGGTAGAAGTTGGAGTGTTTTTGGCACATATTTACTTACGTTAACAAAATAACCCAAACCTACTATAAAAACGCTTTTTAGCTTACAATTTACCAAATCAGAAGTGAAATTGTTTTAAGAGTTCGATTTCAGCCGGTTCCCGAAACCTGTCAAAAATGGTTTCGCCTTTGCAATATTTTTTTTAATGTAGTACGCGTCCTAGATAAATCGGCGCTGCGATTCTCCCATGTATGCAATGTCTATTAAAACCTAGCATTCACGTTTAAAAAACCTTCATAAAAATTGTGAACGGAATGGTTATTGTTTCGGTATTTAGGTAGTTTTTGATTCCTTGAATATATTTACATGAGTCCGCTCAAAGCTTCATAGTCGTATAACATGGAAATTTTTTACGTTTGTAACGATCAAAAAGAAATTCAACCCGTTAACTGAAACTGGTGGTTCAGTCGTTACCCTCAGCCCTTCGAGTGGGCGGCCATACTTAGGGAAATTCACACAATGAATTCGATCCAGCGCCGAAATGTGTTTACGGTGGAAAACTTCGCGGCTCCATGTAAACAGAGGCCCTAGAAATTAGTTCTGTGCCGTGGAAATAATGTTGTGGAAAACGTGGGCGGCCGGAGTACAGTACCTATACTTGAAAAGTTATTTCTTTTAACAATACGCTTGCGTTTGACCGTAATCACAGAGACATGGGCCTGTTGCATAACAAAGTACAACTTATATTACAAGCGAAACTCCCTTTCTAGTTAATATAACTGAAACGAGAGTTCCGCTTGTAATATTAGTTGTACTTTGTTATGCAACAGGCCCCAGATCTCATTCAGCTGTCTGTCTTGTAACAGTAAGAAAGGAAGGACGTTCGGTTTGAGTTTTAGGAATACTTACATGAAAACATAATTTACTCCGAAACAAATTAGAGCATGACTCTATTCGTACTTTAATATTCTATTGGGGGCTATATTTTCCGTCTAGTCTAGGCCGCACTTACAAGGTTACAAAGGATTTTTAATCTATATAAGTTGGAACTTTGCTACCAAATTCACCCTAGGATTCCTAAAAGCGGAATATTTTGTTCACTTTTTAAATTAACTAACTATAAATATTAAGTCATAAGTTAAACTACAAGTAACAAAAAAAAACTTCATAGTAGTTACTTTACACCACTTAACTCCTTTACTGATAAAGTTAAAAGAAAGCTCTTATCTTAAAACAATTAACGTCATCAATATTCAGGCGCGGCCCGTTTAAAATCGTTCCGGCTTCTCGTAAAAAACTGTCATTAATGATTTCAACAAGTTAATGATTGTTTACGCAGACTTTTTAATAAATAACTAACGGCGCATTTTATTTTATAGTAGCTTACGTCCGCAACTTTGCTCCCGTTCCAGAACTCCCTATGTCGAGAAATTTCAGAAAAATTCGGAACAATCGTTCTTCGTTACTTGTCCACGACATAAAATTATGCAAAATTTTCAGCTTTCTTCATCGAAGGGTTTGCGATGGGAGTTTATGAGTCAGTAAGTTAGTCATCAAGTTAGGACTCTTACTTTTTCCATAATATATTATTATGTTGTATTGAAATGTCATATTTTATACGTTTTGTACTTAGATTATTTATGCACTAGATGGAGCGTCACTAGCAAACATTGCGATACAAAACGTCCACAAATCCATTTGACAGCTTCATATTACGATCGCGTTACGTCATTCCGGTTGTCACTGTGTGCGTGCTTAATGATACCAGTTAATTTCACATTCCCCAAAATGTGGGGAAAGTGAAGCTGATTGGGGAATGTGTGGGGAGAGCTTCAATTCGGGTAAAATGAGGGGATTTTAAGTATGAACACAAATACGCGACATTTGACATCAAATTTCTGCTAGTCTTGATTAATTTCCTACAATTCATTATTCGCAACAGCTCTAAACTAAGTCACTCGGCCCACATAATTTTTCATTCCCCACACGTGAGGAATTTCGATAATGCGTTTGGGGATTTTAGCATATTACTATTGGCAACCCTGCAAATGACGCAAATGACATATAAGCCAAGTTGGCTTATATTTTTACGGGACGTTTCCATGCCACCAAAGCTCTATCTAGTGCATAAATCTAAGGTTTTGTAATATAATTAATAACACTACTACGTGTTTCTTTATGTTTATGAGCAAAGCTCATAGAAGTGAAGTTGGAAACCAACCAACGAATATTTTTCAAACTTGCTAATACCGCAGCTGTTACTATATGACTTAGGGGGCTCTTTAACTGCGGTTTAAACACATTTAGGGGCTGTTTCACCACTTTTCTTAAAGTTCGGATTAGCTTAATCATAACCTTATTTGAGAGATGGAATTAAAATTTCTGTTTCACCAGTCTTGATTATCGCTAAGTGACGGACAAACTGTTTCTTAATGTGACCATAAGATCAGGTGGCATTTAGCATTTTTATCCGTCACATAACTTTTTAATTAGTTAAGTTTATTTTTTTGTGGCCATGGTTGGAGAGCCCATCAGCCGGTTTCAGAAAAATAAATCAAAGTTTTTTTATTTTTTAAAGAAATAAGTTATGCTAAATTGCATAAAATAATTCAAAAATCAAGATTTGAATAAAAAAAAGTAGTTACACTTTTAGAATGTAAAAATAAATCCAAAATTTCGTAATATTTTTTAATTACAGACTTTTTTTCGGTGGCTCAATCGTTTGTTCTACCTGAACTTGTATATCGCCATTAAAAAAAAAGTATATCTGTCAAATGGTTTGGCGCCACTTTTCGATTCGTTTTACGTGATTTTATTTTTCCTTGTTATTGTTAACAAAGTATCGTAAATAAATACCGTTTTTGGTATCAATTATAATGTTACACATTTGTTTATGCAAAATAAATAGATGTATTTAAAAATTATATAGTTAATGATTTCTTTTGCTTTAATAATGAGTGACTCTTTGAACGAAAGTGTGCGAACAGGAACGCGTGGTCGTGAAATGCGACGTTGCCATTCTGACTTTTTGTTAAACCCACGATTAGTTAAGTGGTACTTAGTTTGCACAGGACCGGCGTGGTGAAACTGGAAAAACATTAGCTGACAGATTTCTCCAGTACTTAGTTTATTCATTGGTTACGTAACCAGCAGTTTGACAATAAGGTGGTGAAACACCCCCTTATTCGTGTTCTTTTCTTACCTACTAATCCGTTGAACAACATTCATTACATTACACTGAACACTACACCTACACCTATTAACTAAAAACTTAATATCGTTTTACAGATCTAAACACGCAATGGAAGAAAGCTTATTAGAGTCTTAAGAGGGTTTATATCTGCTGAGCTGGCAACGTTGCATTTTTGTCAGTTTTTCTCGATTATTCCATAAAAATTGAATGAAAATTAAAAATGTTTTGTATACAAATTGTTCTAATATATAAGTTAATGTGTCTACTGCAATAATAATTCGTGATAGACTTTTATTTTCTTTAAAAACGAACAAATTATTACCTAACCGTTATTAAAGAAAATAAAAGTTTTATCATGAATTATTATTGCAGTAGACACATTAGCTTATATATTAGAACAATTTGTATACAAAACATTTTTAATTTTCATTCAATTTTTATGGAATAATCGAGAAAAACTAACAAAAATGCAACGTTGCCAGCTCAGCAGGTATAAAACCTCTTAAATGAAACCAAACATATTTTTATTTCACTCGCTTGCCGAAATAAGTCATGGTATTTCAAATCATGCCACTACTGAGAACCTCACAGGTTCATCGTAATTTATTCAGAGGTAAATCCGAGAATTCCTTCTGGTCATGCATGAGCTTCAGTAAATAGGTCGAACAAATATTAGCTTATTTGTAACGAGTTCGCTGAAATCTAGATAGCTACTATTACTATAACGAGCTTAACAGGCCAGTTTTCATTTGTTGCGTCTCTATCGTACCGGTATAGTTAGAACAGGACGCATATAGCGAAGAGATAAATCAACACCCCTTGGTGTTAGCCGCGCAGGAGATGTATGGATTTCTACGAACTCGGGCCTATTCGATATTGGGGCCTTTTTCACTTAGCAAGATTAGGATTCTACAAAATGTATTAGTACATTCATATCTTGGCGACAGTTTGTGTTAATCACGATAGCAGCGTTACTAGCTGTTGCGACTCCGTCTGCGAAGAATAGGGGTATAATAAATAGCCTACGACCTATTCTCAGACCTAATAAATATGGACGTTTCGGAGGAGTTCTATAACAAACACTGTGACACAAGATTTTTATATATTAGAAGACTGGAAGATAGATAAGTCTTAATTTATTGAATCCGATTTTACTTTGTGTTATACAATATCCTTCAACATGAATTGTGATCGGTTTTTGTTTTGTATTATAAATTAGAGTTTGCTTAATTTTATTTATTTTCACGGATGGACGGACCGGAAGACGCAGCATAGGTCTATAAGTAGGTCTCCAACAAGATGGAGCGACGACCTGGTTAAGGTAGCTAGCAGGAACGCTTTGGATGCGGATGGCGCAGGACCGCTCTGTTTGGCCGACCTTTGGGAAAGCCTATGTTCAGCAGTGGACAGGAGTGGAGTTAAGGTGCAGTTTCAATGTAGGTTATGTTTAGAAAATTGTTTGATTTGTTTTTATAATATCCGTAAGTTTTACGTTAAAGATGTGTTCGCACACTCTCGGCCGTTAATACAAGCGTGGTGCAAGCATATATCACAAGGATCATACACATAGCTTATTGTATTTACACATACTTTACAATAACAATGTTACGTTATAATTGAAAACACTGTAAGAAACCGGTATACTTACTTTGTTTGCATTATGTTACCTTGACACATGACAGCGCGTCTGTAATAAATATTGTTGTCTAGCCGTTTGACTCTGGAGCATACGTAAAATAAAATTTGAAATATGAAAAATCAACACCATCACTAGAGCGAGTGCTTGAGAATACATCATCATCATCATTCTCGCCATGCGGGCATATTATTGGAAAGCTCATGGTAAATTTCGAATGTGATCGCATGTAAATTCCAAAAAACTCAAACCACTAGCTGTATTCTTGTTTAAAGTTAAAAATGTATCCCACGGGAACTGATTACCGAGATATTAAGTATACTATGTCTCAATTGAAATCTTTGTCTAGCTTTAACGCCGAGTTTCAACTAAATCCGTTCAGCCGTTATTGCGTGATTAGATTAACCAACAAACATCCGAACATCTTCACAAACTTTTTCATTTATAATATTAGTAGGATATCAATTGGAATAATTTCTAATCAGACCCGTCCTCGCTATGCTAGCGGTGTACGATGCACTGAGAGCCTCGCTAACGCAACGCAAAGCACGGTCAGTTCAGTATAACCGCGCCGTCCGCCGCGACGCGACGTCATCGTCGCTCCCACACGCCGACATAACAACAGCCCACGTGCACAACAAAAACAATAACAAACACTTTTTTTAGAACGTTCTCGAGTTTACAGCCAGTGACATACGTATGCTATTGCAATAGTGTTTTGTTTTTACACGGCGCGTCCGGCAGTCTCGCCGAAATCGATGCAATGCGAACACTGTGATGCGTGCATAATCAAACCCCGATTCACCCCCGACGTCTGTAGTGGAGGGTAATAATAGCGGGTGGACCCTCTCATCTACCCGCCGTCTACGTACTTACATAAATATATGCAAATTTTGAGAAATAACTTGTGTTTTTGTCACTTCATCGACATAGCATAAACTCTGTTCTCTCAGTAACGTTTATCTAGGTACTGTACCAAAGTTGCTAAAATAACAAATTTAATTGAGTTACTACTTGATAGTACCAGCAATTAGCCACCCTGTTCAGTAATAACGTTGTTAACCACCTAATACTGAAAATAGACGCCTGAGTAAATTCAGCTTTTAGGTCTAACGAAATTTAATTGAGTCTGATGATTAACCAGTTAACGAGTATTGAATCGAATCAAGCGTTGTACTTGCGCTACGCTACGCACCCCTCTAAAACCGACTACGTGACTGCAGCGCAGCATGCACTTTACGCACGATCGATCGGCCGACTAGTCGCCCGACTCGCACAGAAGGGCAAGGAAGAACTCCATGTCACCACCTGTCCGTAGTTATAGCTTTAGGAAGACGCAGTCGCACGCGCGGCGACGCATCTGCCGTTCGTTTCGCGCCAAAAACGGAACATGTTCTAAATTAAAAATGGTTGAACCTGAACGCTCAGTGTACCGATTGATCCAGTGTTGTGTGGACGTTTGTGATATGCTTTGTGTTGTGATGTTTATAAAGTGAAACAATGTTGGGATTGCTCACATCGGATTTCGGTTACCAGAACCGCTTGACGCTATTGCAACAGCTGATCGAGTGCGGAGACGTGTTGCTTGCACCAGAGTTGGTCTACGGTATGTTTGTTAATCCCGATTTCTTCGAAAAATACAGCTTTACCGCTGATTGGTTTACAGATAAATTTGTGATGAGAATCATAGATGACTGTGACTCAATGATGCGTCACCACTTGAAATGCGTAATCTGCTTGATAACGTAGATTCCGTATTCATTCTGTACAATTTCAAGCCTGAATGATCGATCAAAATAGTTACGGAACCGTCCCAAAAGGAACGAAGTCGGCTCAATTTTACGACCGAAGGAAGATTCCATTACAAAATTAGACGTGATATTTATAGACGAAACAAATGTTGGTAAATGAAATCTTCCTATGATAGGCACTAAAATATTATTTCGTAATAAAACTCTGTTTCTTTATATATTCATGCTTGTGATGCTTATTTATTTACTTCCTCGTGAGAATAAATAGTTATACAATCAGTTTTTGCTAATATTAAAAGCAAATTAATTAAATTGTGTAACTTAAGCCACTGATTGAATACAAAATACAATACACCTGATCATGAAAAGCACACGAAAGAATTAATTACTAATAATCGCCTCTGGCCAATTACCTGTACGAGTTAGCACTGATCTGCATCGATATATGAATATATAATATTACATAATTTATTAATATTAAATATTATGTATTGAGTATTGGTCTTAACAGCCTTGACACGTGCTATTTTAACACAAAAACTGAGTAATTTAAAAACTTCTTGACTAACACAAGAAAAATAAAACTTCTTACTTTTTTTTTAAGAAGTACCTACTAAGAGACAGTTCTTACATCAGAGAAAAAAACATAAGGCTGACTGTCACATTGACTTGTACGTGAAAATAGCCTTGGATGCTTTTTAATCCCTACAACTGACACTGAAACATAGGGTGGTAAAGGAATTTCTTGGACAACTCACGCGAGTGTGTCTCGCACATGTTTGTTTACATCATGGTCGCAATTAACTATTTAATTGAACTTCCTTTTATTTTACACACAAACAGTTCCAATAGAATAATCAACGCAATTACCGACGTCGTCGCCGGTAACGGTTTTCACTGTAATCTCAAGACCAATAAAGTTCCTCAGGTGTTTCAAATAATTTTCTTGATACAACAGAAATGAAAACCATTTTTCTAATGTGTAGGTAGGTACTTTACCAGTTCTAAACACCGAAGGGCACCAGTACCGACTATTTCAATTCGATAGAAACGTCGAGGCTTTAAGAAAAGTTAAATTAGTTCGTGAAATCCTATGTTGTATTAATTATGTTATCATCAAGTCAACAATTAAATGCGATCGTAATGAGCGATGGGCAGTGTCTCAAGTTTGTTGTCTTAGCATATACTTCATTTAATTAAGCATTATAATAAGGGTAAACATTATTGACGTGTCCATTTATTAGAAAACACTTTTGAAAAATAAGTCACAGCAAATATGTAACCATTAGCAAGGACATAATATGATCATTTATATTGTTTTGCATATTTTTTAAAGCGTTTTTCAATAAAAAAACTCGTCAAGATTGTGTACCCTTTTTTTAATGCTAAAATAAAAAAAAAGTATAGTGGGGCGCAAGGTAAGGGAAGGAGGTGCAGGTACACTTGCATTATATAGGTATTCATTTTATGTCTATGATCAGTTTTTACCTTGCTTTCTTCGCACGCGACTATTACTGCCATTTTGTCTACGCGTTATCGGAACCATGAATAAATCGATTACACTTATAAGGTATTGCCATTTTAAATTATTCGTTTACTTTTGCGAATACTTATTATTTTGCATGAAGTACTGATTACCAAAGGCGGCTAATGTTTTTAATTATAAGCATCCGTTGTTTCGTGATAGGCTGCATCCGATTGATCGTTTTTCTTGCAAATTCTGAATAAACATTTGCCAAAAAACCTAAGAGTGTACTTACAGTAGCAAGTAAATTAATAGAATTTATAATGATGCTTGCCTAAAAGTATTTCGAGAAATCGATATTAAGCTTTACTACACAATTGAAGGATTAAAATATCACGGGTTCTCTCTATTTTCGGTCTCGAGCTATTAATGAGACTCGCGGCGCTTGATTATCTAGCTTACATTAACTCGAGATTGTGACAACAATCTGAGGTGTGAGAAAAAAGAAGTGTCGCACACCAACCGAGCGCCGCAGGCGCATTCCTCATTCGCTTTGGTGCATTCGTCGTAACTCAATCATCGCTTCGCTTTTAAAACGACTTTGTTTTATTGTTGATACCGACGTTACCTACTTCAAAAATGATTAAAATGAGATCCACAAGTTCATCGTCACAAATGTAATATGACATCGTAGTGACAGAAAATTGACTTTCCGATTGGCATTTGTTGAGGTTCCACAGTCGTCTCTTTCATGTTCGTATGGTTTGTATGGTTTGAAAAGGACAAAGATACAGTACAGTGAGATTGAGATCGCAATACGCGGCAGCCGTGCCTACCCTAAAAACAAAACGGAAGGAGCATGAGTCTGAGAATGCATTATGTTTGATAATAAGTCGTGTTTAGTTGAGGTCTTGTGCCTCAAACGCATGCGTGTTTACGTTGCAGGCAGTATTAATTACACTGCACATTTGATATCACCAGCATTCCACACAATTTCTGTTGTACAAACCTGCTTGTAGGTAAAACACTATTGTTCTCAGTTTTACTTCTCCGTATGCCGCCTTTATTTTTGCCTGCATTCAATAACACTTCCGCTTACACCATGTGCCTGCTGCTTAGGCCCTCTTTGTTGTGTGCGTACAAAAAATTACCACATCCGTTGTAATCAAGCCGGGTTGTTACTTATTTTTTATTGGAGAATTTGCTTTAGTGAGGTCCCATTAAAACTACGTAAAATTGGTTTTACTTGAGCCCATCGCTAACTCTATTTAGCCGTGCTTCAAATTTAGAGGCCATTTTATTAAATTGCTATTCAATATTTCATGAATGTCCTTTTTGCCCAGACGGTCGCGTCTTTATTGTAACTGTAACGTCTGCATTTAGAAATATTGGAATCCAACTGACGCCTTAGAAAAAAATTCAATGTCACCTTTATTTATGACCCACACGAAATGAACGTTTTCCTTGGAAATTATTCTGTCCTGCCCGCCAGCTTAATTGTTAAAAGCAAACAAAGAAATTAGAATAAAGCCCGGCCAACTTTCAACCCTTTTGCACAACACGGTACAATTTCTAAGAACGACATACTTTTCGTGTTCAATGAAAGACAAAAGGGCTTAAATATTTAGTAGTACAAAAGAAAAGAAAACGCTTGACCGGTTGTTATTGTGGGCATCTGGTGGGGCCCGTCGGGCGTTACGCGCTGCGTTCGTGACGCAACCTCACGTTCCCACAAATTAACTCGAAGATGCCGCACCGGTGAAGATAGCCCTGCATTCGATGGCCCTTCAAACGTCTTACTAACTCTGCGACATCGGACACAGTCAACATGTACATATTGCCACATTGTGCTTCAGAACATCCAAATAAGTTTGCCCGTAACGGTACAGATTACGTCACGGCAATAAATAATGTTTACATTAAATTTATGACGGTAGGCACATTATATTTTTATCTATGGAGTTTCACCAACCGTTGAAGGTCTTTTTAAATTGTCTTTTACAATTTGTTCTACCGATACGAAGTGGTGGTCTAATTTATAGCTTTTTATTTGGTGCTCTTCACACTTGCCTGCTAATTTGTTTTGACTTTTTATATTATAATGTTATCGTTTTTCATAGTTGACACGATAAGTGTTAATAACATTTATGTCACATGGAACAGTTCAATTTTATGTAGACCATAACAGGTGTAACAATTCCGTCTCCCAACGAGTGTCAAGTTGACCGATCCATCATAGGTGTGATTGATACGTATCAATACTATCAATACTGCACATCAATTACGTCGTCAACCTATCGGCGAATCCAGTTGGGTGGCCTCAGCACCATAGCGACGCGTGCGGTGTACACTTAGCTTTTTATTCTTTCCGAGTATGGACTGATAATTTATAATTTATCAGTGGATCTTTGTGTACTGCCAGTTATTATTAGGTATTAGTAGCAGATGAATTATCCAAAGATGTTGGTCACGGCTCTGTGGCCGACGTTGATTTATTATGATCGTGAATATTTGCCCTGATGCTTTCTGAAGAGCTTACGACTTATTTTCCGCGTAAGCCTTCATACTTCGCGGACCGCCTTTTCATTAATCTTTCACTAGTCATCATAGAACTTATTTTTAGATCGAATTTCCAACAGTAATCGATGCGTTAGCAAAAAAAACGTGTTATTTTAGGAAATAATTGTATTTTCGAAAATACTAGTTCGGTAACAGATCGGTAACCTGTCCCTGAGTTGTTAATACTGATGGGAAGTGGTAATCATTTCCCGATCAGATGACCCGCTTGCTCGTTTTCCTCCCCTCATAACACATAAAAAATAAATAGTATGTAGGTAGGTAGGTAGGTACTACTAAGCAAACGTACATACATATAAGTAATGTAACTCATAATTTACTTCACCGATTTCATATCATTGGCTTCTATATCGAGCTTTTGTTATTTTTTAAACGTACACTTCATACCTAACAACGAGCTGTCTAGCGATGGTTTATAAATAGAAATGATACTTTAGCTGCAGACAGGCAATTAGTAAACAAATGTTCGTTACCAAATTCGAGATAATTCTTAGTTCACACGAAGGGTTGATTTTAGCTAGGGTTGTTCTTTCTAGTATGTAGAAAAATCTAGTTTATAATTATACAATACTGTTAGCTGTTGACCGCGCCTCCGTCCGCGAAGAATAGTAGCCTACGACCTATTCTCAGACCTACCGAATATAGAAAAAAAGTTTCACAAGAAACGGTCGAGCCGTTTCGGAGGAGTTCGATAACAAACACCGTGACACGAGATTTTTTATATATTACAATAACGAAGAGTGTCTGAATGTTTTTTTAATACGAAAAGGGTAATCGCTGGACCCATTGAACTGATTCTAAAATAAAAATAGAAAGGGGTTTTTAATATGAAATGGATAATGTAAACCCTATTAAACACATGTGTATGTATTGACTGACATCGCCGCTACTATGAAAAAAGCTCGAATCTCGAAATCTATAATCTTACTAAATTAACTTTAAATGGTGTGCTTCAAGATTCAGTTCAAATAACATAACATAACTTATTGAAGAAACAAGCATTTTCAAAGTAGTGACGATGTTTATATTCTTGAAAAGAATCATAAATCAAAATCTAGGCCATTCATCTGTAGAATTTAAAAATTTGAATAGAAAAACATTAACATCTCCAACAGACGTCAGATGTCTTCCACGTGCGGTCGTGGGGTAGTTTCTAGTTCATTAATAAAACTGTTGTCTAAGTAAGCCACGCCTCCGACAGCCCTACGGCCCGATTGACGACGGCTGACCGTCACCACGGGGTCAGCGACCCCAGGGCCCGCCGGTCAAACGCCTGAACTATGTTTACTACGTGACATGACGACCGTGACGAAAAACCTGCGAAACTTGCCGCCCTCTCGCTCTAATTGAAAACGACTTTTTGTATTATATTTTTAAAGGGTAAATTGGTTTGCTTTCAAAGAAAAAAATCTCTTCAGAGTGTTCAGTGGAGTATTAAGAGCTCATCGCAAGGCTTCTATTGACACTTAGTAGTAATAAAATGATAGTGAGAATTTTCGCATTTTGCACCAGTTTTAGTAAAGTCCTCTTATGTTTTATCCTCGTATTTAACTCGCGTTTAAATTTTAATTTAAAGAATATCGGTTTTTTTCTATTTTGATCTAAGCATACTAATAGTTCATAGTGAAAAAATAATAGTTGCTAATAGTTGCTCAAAAACGAAACAACATACGTCAAATTACAAACAATATTTTAAATTTACAATAAAATACAATGACTCTTTATTGTACACCACAAATAATACAATACAGAAAAACAAGTACATGAAAAAAAAATAAGATAAGCTATGGGCGGCCTTATCGCTTCGAAGTGATCTCTTCCAGGCAACCTTTAAAAAAAGAAAGAAAGTAAGGAATGCATTTCAGCAGATGGTGCAATATAAAATTATTAATAATAAAAATCAGACATTTTATTAAAACAAACATCCATTAATACACATCATAAAATATACGTAGATAAGTGATACACAATACAATAAATATATTTACAATACTTGTAAATAAATGGACTATAATACATACCATGAGTTATACGGTGGTGGTGCGCGCATACGGTGGTCCTGCAAATAAATCCAATTATTGTGTGTGTGAACTGTGAATCTCCCAATCCGCACTGGGCTCGCGTGGGAACTACGGCTCAAGCCCTTTTATTCTACGAAGGAAGCCCGAAATCGGCAGGGGGACGTATATAGGCTGGGAGGATGATACGACAAAATCCAGCTGTTTGTTCAATTTTGACAGTCACCAATATGGAAGATCTATGTCGAATTCACGGTTTCACATTTTACTTTTCTACTTACCACAAAGCAATAATAAGGGCGTGAACCATCTATAGCATAACATAACACTAAAGCTATGTTGACTCGACGCTGCCGCTCGCCTATGCAAACATGGCCCTTTCCCAAGCACCTATAAATTAACTACTAATACGCTGTGTACACTTCGCTTTATTATTCATGAACTTATACGAGCTACATGGCCGTATGAATGTGGACTATGAGATTGGATTTTTTTTAAGTGTGGAAAGTTTCGGCTGTTTAAGATAGAATGATTTCGTTTCCCATGATTTCATTTGTCATAATTTCACTCGCCATCTACGTTTGCCATAAAATATGTAATTATGCTGTATTTATGTTTTTTTTTAATGTTATCTTAAACAATGCGGTAGCTTACGTTGGGTTAGTTTATTATTAATTGTGAAGAAAATACTGATTTAGAAATTAATTACTTTTTGACAAGCCTAGCGGTTTGACTTAAACACAGGGTCATGGGTTCGAGCCCGGGCTCGCTTCTCTCGAGTTTTTCATGAATGTGTATCTGAAAACTACGGGCCAAGCCCTCTCATTCTGAGAGGCGGCCTCCCAGCAGTGCGATATGGGCCAAGTTGACATTTCACTGAAAATATGATTGGTTCACTATCTAGAAGCGAAGCAATATGACACGGTCCAGTAGATGTTACATATTTATCACGTTCAGCTTTATATAATAGTAAGTCTAGACAACATAACTGCGCGTCTAGCATTGTTATTTACGTTTTTTTCCTAGACGTTGATGGCCTAAGAAAAATTAAAAATAATTGACATGCGATCAAAATATGATGTTTTGTTATTTCATGTGTGTAGAAGACGAGAAGTACCTAAGATGTGTATAACATTAATTACTAATAAATTAGTTTACATGTCTAATTTAAAATCCTTACTATATTTCGAAAGTAACTTTGTCTGTGGGTCTGTTACCTCTTCACTTAAACCGCTGAACCGATTTAGATGAAATTTAATCATGGTATGAAGATAGTTCGAGACCTTGCGAAGGCCATAGGATAGGTTTAACATCCGAGAAAAATTGCGTAGTTCCCGCCGCGGGATAGTGATTATCGAATACTTTGCAGAAGGAGGCGCGGGCAACTGTTGTTTTTAAAATACATAGACTGCTAAAATCATTACACTTCCTTTTGGCATTGCCGTGGTCGTGTAAAAAAAATGTACCTACACAATTAAGGGTTTTAATTAAAACAAAATTCAATTGATTCCTTTTTGTAACGAAAGTTACCCATTTAGTTTGTATGACTAACTTTCGTTACACAAATAACGCGATCGTGATTTTGTTTTCATTAAAACTTTTAATGCATACGTACAATTTTTTTAAAGTGACTCAGCTAGTAGGTTGTAAAATTATATTTCACCCTAAAAATGCTCGCAAGCAATATATTTTAAATCTCCCTTTTGTCGCAAAATATAACACAACAAGTATCGAGCGTGAATAATGTCGGTGTTGCGCGGCGATAAATAATTTCCTTTTACGCCCACGATTTATGTCAATATTTCACGTTAACCCGAACGTACTCTAAAACCGAAATATCTTCTCTCCTGTAAGTGTTGTTACTATAAAACTGGGTTCCGTAATAAAGACTATGATTTAAAAAAACCGGACAAGTGCGAGCCGGACTCGTACATGAAATCCTCCGTACAATGTTTTAAAAATAGTTCAGTAAAAAACTTCTAAAAATGCTGAAAAAAAATACGTTTCTTCTATGACGTTAGTATTTGGTGTTATAGCGGCCAGATTAAATACATCATCGGTGAAAAGTTCAAGTATCCTAGACTCGAAATTAATACGGTTCAAAAGATAGAGCCCTGTGACAGATAGAAGGATTGACAGCGGAGTTTCAGTATTATGGCACCGAAAACCAAAAACGAAATTGCTCTACCCTAATTTTACGACCATAAATATTTTTTGTGTAAAAAAATTAAACGCCAATTGAGCAGTGTTTTAATTCTGATTTTTCTTTGGTTACAGGTCTAGACACTCGGATAGCACACGCAAGGAGTGTAACGCCACCGTAAGTTTATAATATTATTAATGATGCTATAACTAAACCGTTTAAATGAGTTCTCGCCCTCGTGTGCCTGCCGCCCGCACCTCTCCCGGCCCCCTTTATCATCTACCCCAGCCCAGCGCCTTTGTACTGCACGGGCGAGGACTCAGTTAAACGGTCTAGCTATAATCCATACTTCCATGGTATTATAAATGTGAAAGTGTGTTTTTTTGTTTGTCCATCTTTAACGTCGAAACTGTGCGATGGAATGCCGTGATTTTTTGTATGGACATAGTTGAAGAGCTGGAGAGTGACAAAGGCTACTTTTTACCACGGGAACCGTGGTAGCCTAGTGGTTTGACCTTTGGCCTCGCAGTCAGGGGATCGTTTGTTCAAATCCGGACTCGCACCTCTGAGTATTTGCGAAATTTATGTGTGAAATCACGAGAAACCCTACACAAACCTACGAAACAATTCAATGGGGTTAAGTTCCCAATGCGCGTGGGAAGTACGGCCAAAGTCCTCACATTCTGACTGGAAGTCTGTACTCAGCAGTGGGAATTATCTGTATATGCCGCGATGATGATGATGATGATTATAATAATGTTTTATTTAAAGGCATTCGGTACACCCATATTATAAAGTTATTATATGCCTTACTTTCTTCAACATCTGCTTAACTTTCATTTTACAAGACTGTGATGATTATTAATCGTTAGTTGTCTTAAACTACGCTAGATAAGAGTGGGCCCGTCAGTTTGAAACGTAGTTGAGGCTTGATGACTTGTGCATTTTGCGACGAAATATACCTAAGGCTAAGCCAACCTAATGGACGAGGTATACGTGGTAGTGAGCACCGCATATTTCCGTGTTACTAATTTACCAACGTCCCTCATCTTGGCCGATGTTGGTCTAACTTATAGAGTAGGCTATAGACTGGCCAATTGTTTGTCTCGCGTAATACCTGCCCAAAGGCAAGATTAATTATTCTAAGCAAACGTATGACATGGTCTTTTTGTGGTTCCAGCGATGTGGTGAATAAGGATCTCCGTTTGTCGGAAAGCGACGATGAGGTCGCAGCCGCGAACACCAGGCTAGAACCGTAAGTATTTATGGATACGATAGCATTTTTTTTTATATTGAAAATATCTTTCAAAATACCAACAATTTAAGACTTTTAAGCCCATCTTAGATCTGCAAGAAAGAACGTGCAAGTATTCGAGCGTTTTGACCGCGCGGTTAAACCTCATTACCATTTCACGATTATTACCACAGCCGAAGGACAAATCGCGCGAAATAAGTAAGTCTTAAGTTTTCATAAGAAGTAAACCCTAAGCATCATCCTTTTTAATAATTTCTGCTCAAATGGTAATGACAAAAAAAACCGCCGTAAAAACGCTGAATATTTACCCGCGTTACATTTTGAGGTAGTCGATTGACTACTTCAAGTTTGCGACCGCGCAACGTAATGCAAATTGCACGAGTTTACTTGCAAATCTAAATTGAGCTTAACGCTTTTGTTGAGTAAGACCCTCGTGTATAGCGTTTTAGTGGCGAAGGGTACCTACTAACAACCCGATTCCCCCCGGGTTGACTAAATTTTCGAAGTTACCAAAAGCTTCTCTTCCATTACTGCACTTTCAAGAAGAGAATAAACGGGTTTTAGGTTTTTTTTTGCCCCGGCTTTACTTGCAAACTTTTTTACGACCTGCCACTGAGTGTTTTAAACATTCGCGATTATCATACTCGATTTATATATATATATATATATTCACAATTCACACCAATTGACCCAGTCCCAAAGTAAGCTAGGAAAGCTTGTGTTATGGGTACTAGGCAACGGATAAACATACTTATATAGATAGATACATACTTAAATACATATTAAACACCCAAGACCCGAGAACAAACATTCGTATTTTTCATACAAATATCTGCCCCGACACGGGAATCGAACCCGGGACCTCAAGCTTCATAGTCAAGTTCTCTAACCACTAGGCCATTTGGTCGTCTAAACTTAAACTTTAAAATATTGTTCATAACAATAGTGTTACCAATATTATAAGTCGTGATATTAGACACTCAAGTAATAAATATGATACTACCGTGAGACTCACTCATAGTGAAAAAAACACAGGACAAACGACGGGCGTGAGTAATCCGTATTTTTTCACTACTCAAGCAGTAAATGTTTATGAACTTAATCGGGATTACACGTATGAGATCGTCAGAGGAGAAGTAGCTTATCCCAAAATTAAACGGGACTGAAAAGATGCTGTTATTGCTAGCATACATTCGGGAATGCATTTATACATTTAAAAAAAATCAACTGACATGTTTGTTCTACTCCAGTATAGGTTTAAAAGACTATTAATCATAAAGAACACTTTAAACTTACAATGAGCTTAAAATTAAACAATAATAGGTAAGTTAATTTTACATTTAGGTAAGTTATATATAATTAACTTATAGACTAAAATATTTTAAATTAAAACAAAAACAGTTTCAGGTGTAAGAGAGCTAACAAAACTTAACTTAAATTACATGCAAAAAAACATGCCTAATGTGTTGCACTTTTTAATTTCAACAGGCAGGTCATTATAATTATAGTCGTGGTCCCTCGGAAACAATGTTCCTCTTCCCATATCCAGCCCTATGCTTTATTAGTTTTATTTTATCTGTATCTCTCAAGTGGTGTTTGTAGGTTCTTTTTATAAAATCAATTTGTGTATATAAAGAAATCAAGTGACACATTTGTTCTCTTTTGTTCCAGTATAATATCCCCACTCGGCTCCGGCGGCAGTCCGTCGTCCGGCAGCGAGTCGTCCGACTCGGAGTCGGAGTCCTCCTCCGCGGAGTCGAGCGGGCCGGCGCCGGCGCCGACCGCGCCCGCGCCGCCGCCCGCCGAGCGCTCCTCGTGGTCGCTCTCCAACTTCGCGCCGCCCACCGCCCAGATACCGGAGCCCTACGACTCTGGGAAGGAGCTGAGGCATGCGCTCGCCGACGCTAAAGGAAAGCCCGTAAGTTCATTCCCGTTAGAATTAATTTAGGTAAAGGATCTACACTCGTCAAAAGTGTTTAGGGTGGGATATTTTTTATACCTGGGTAGTTTTGAACATTTATACAGTCATACTACCGAGTCAAAACATCAGATTAAAATAAGAGCAAGCTTTTTAGCTGACTGTACTTTTTGTTGACTGTACTTGCATTGTCATCTAATTTACATTATGTGTACCAAATTTCAAGTGAATCCGACCACAGGAAGTGGGTCAAATTCGACTTCCAACCCTTACCTACATACATAGATACATTGCAAGTTAATAAAAACCTTTTAAAAATATGCCTAGGCTCTTTTGATGAGTGTATCTATTATACTGATATTATAAATGCTAAAGTAACTTTTGTCTGTCTGTTACTTATTCACACTTAAATCGCTGGACCGACTTGGTGAAAGATATGGAAATGTTTGAGGTCTTGGGAAGGACAATAGATCCGCGTGGGTCAAGCCATCTCGTCGTGAGAAGGCCTTTGCCTATTACATAAGCTGGAAATTAATACGACTCGTCAGAAATTAAAATAAAATCCACTACAAGTTTTCTTGTATAGTCCGAAAAAGGGAGAAAGTTTGTTTTACTTACAAGTTACTTTTGGAAGTTCCACATTAAAGGAATCTTCAGATGTTTTTACCATAGTAACAGCGACCACCCGTATACAATAGAAAACCTTCCCACAAACATTTCAGCGCCGTCAACACTGCAACCTGATCATTTATCATGCTTGCGCCTCGCAATGAAGGATTACTGCCTTTCCCAGGTGTCCACTTACAGATAAACACTTCGCCGAACGCGACTGCTGACTCAGGCCCTGTCTATAACTTATTATAATACGATCGCTTAGTTGTTCCTTGACGTCAGGGAAGAACGTTGCCTCTATCTTTTTAATTTTCACAATATTCTTTGTAGGTACTACACATTTAAAATGAAAGAACTTTCGCACGAACTACATCAAATGCACTTGCCAGAAGACTTCCAACAGCCATGGATAAACCTTGCCATTCTAAAATACAATCTGCGACGCTGGCTCTTCAACTTCGAACAGAATCTAGCATTCTACTATCCTCGAGAAGAACGCGAGAGTATTTTGAAAGAGTATTATACGTTGAAGGCTAGGCTGTGGCAGGCTGTCGGAGCTATGCATGGGAACATGTCTATACCAGTGTGTCTTGAGGTATGGATTAGTTGGACTTGGCAACTTTCCACGAGTCGACTTAGCGAAGACGCTGAGTGAAAATAGAATCAACCAATGGGAATCTCTCATCCTGCCGTCCGAGATCTTACTGGTCGTTTGCTTTGCTTGGCACACTCCTCATGACAAGCAAGTCTGGGAGTTGCATTTCATTTTAGCGTAAGAAACACGAGAGCTTACGAATGCGTTATAAAAGAGTGGTGCTTTTTATTACAGAGTCCTATCTCGGAGTTATCTGACTCCGAAGCGTCGTCGCCTTCCCCGGGCGTGGCGCGACGGCGGCGGTCACTGGCCAAACGTCCGTCTGCCGTTTCCAGTGACGAGGAGTCCTCAAGGCCTCAGAATGCGGTAAGTAGACTTTCCAGCAACATTTGCTTGGCAAAATCAAATCATCTCTAATCGTGCTTTCCCCTACTGGTGCATGGATGGCACCTTGGAAGATTGGCAAGGTGATATATCCGGACAGTTTCTTGTCTCTCTGTCAAACTAAATAGTCCTAGCTTCCATCTGAGAGTACCTACCGTGTCATAGGGTGCTACCATACCACGATTCTATGCGGTGAAATTTACTGTTTATTTTTCTACTCTATTCTATTCTTAATTCCTATTTCTAGATTCGTCTTAAGTGCTCTAAATGATGTGATAGATTCTATCTACATTCCACTAGTTTCTTAGGACAACCGTTATCTACGAATTTTCGCTTGTGCAATTTTTAAATTGTCAAGGACTGACTATTGGTTTAACAGAATTTGAGCAAGGAAAGCATTCATGGTAGGTCTTTTATCATCAGTGAAACTGAAGGTCACAGTAGACCAATAACAATAATGTTTATTTCAGCCCTCCCCCCGCGTGCAAGCGTCCGTCGCGGTGAAACGCGGCCGGCCGCCCAAGCCGCGCACCGAAGAGCGGCCGCCCAAGAAGAAGCGCGGCCGCCCGCCCAAGCAGCGCCCCGCCTCGCCGCCCGCCCCGGACCCCGACAGCGACCACGACGCTGCCGCCACCGCCGCGCCCGCGCCCGCCCTACCCGACACGAAAACCTTTATCTTCCGCAAGGTAAGTTGTGACTGCACTTGTAGCATACCTACCTTAATAGCTCACCAAAGAGGCGAGAGTATATACTGTCAACCTTAAAGAAGCAAGAGTTATACTACTCCCGTCTTATGACATAAATAAATGGAAGTTTTGACGAGGACGACACGGTTAACTAAGAACGTTGATTAACCACACATAAGTTGCCGTTTATACAGAGTGCAGTAGTGAGGATCTTTTGCAAAATCAATTAAATAAATAAAATAAAAGAATTTTTATTCACAAAATTAAAACAACAATGAAAACAGAATGAGATACAAAAAAACAAACACAATTTTGTGAAAAGGTGAGGACTCAGCAAAGTTGCTGATTTTCAGTCCTTATACCCAATACAAGGAAGGTGGTAGTGTGGCTGTCAAATTAAACAATGTCACACTACCCAAATAAATACATATAGCTATAAGTCCAAAAATAGCAGCAGATCCTTGACCAAACAATACAACAACTTAAAATTGATTCAGCTGCAGGTACATTTAACCATTTCATATTAATAATTGTTTTAATGCACTAGTGCACAAAGCAAAATCCACGTCCAAGATCCAGGCAATTATGCGCAAACAGCCACGAAAAGCAGAAACCCACAAAATATGTTCATTCAGCTGGCGCTTTATATTACAAAATTGTCAAAACTAGGCAAACCCAGTACATTATTATTGTAGAAATCGCAATGCAAGAAATATATAATATAAAAGCTTGATAATGAACGTCTCTGGTAAAACGGCTCATTTTATACTCCCGTTGTACTTAGGGACTTGACGGCATAAGCTCACTTCTAGGCACACAAAAGTATCGTCTATTCTTTACTACTTTATTTATTTTAAGTTGTAATAAATTAAAATTTAAGTTGAAACAAAATTGTACTGACTAACATTCCGTATTGCAGGTCTTCACTCCTAAAAAGGGTGACGAATGCGGCGGGAAAGGCGGCAAGGGTGGCAAGGGGAAAGGCGGCAAAGGCAAAGGCCAGGTTACCATCATAGAGGTCGCGGCGGAATCGGGCGCCGACGACGACGAAAGGAGACACCGGGAGCGCTCCGCCGAGAGGAGAAACGAGGAGGCGTTAGCCCGCGTCTCCCCTCCAAGAGAGCCGGAATCTTTGACAAGGAAAAGGGAAGCGGAGAGAGTAGCCAATGAACGAATACAGGAGCGCGTGGCTTTGGAGCGGCCTGACCGCACCGACCGCCCGCCCACAGAACGGACCTCTAATGACCGGATATCGGAACGCCTTCCTTCCATACCTACCGACCGGATACCCTCCGACAGGACGTCTGAGAGGATGCCGGACCGGACGAACGACCGAAGCAACGACCGGATATCCTCTGACCGGCTCACGGATCGGTACAACACGGACCGCCTCTCTACCGACCGTTTAACACCCAGTCGGCATTCCAGAGAGCGGATATCGTCAGAAAGGACCGATAAAATGACTGAAAAGACTTCTTTAGATCGACTGTCGGGGGAGAAGACGCCGCTGGATCGGTTGTCGATCGACAAGTTGACCGATAAGTTGGAGGCGCCCGATAAGCGGTTGGAACGGATGCCGGAGCGCTATGTGCGCGCGGAGGCCGATGTGGGCTCCGGGGTCAAAGGCCGCGGCTCCGAGAGGCTCGAGGAAGCTTCGTCGAATGGTGAGCATTTTCATAACACTTTTGGATAAAGTTTTTTTTTTGCAAGAATTTTTATTCAGCAAGTATTTAGCCGTCACTAAAATTCGAGCTGATCAATTTTTAACAGACTTAAAAAAGGAGGTGGTTCTCAATTCGTTTGTTAGGACTTCAGAACTCCGTCATTTATTAATCGACTCGGAAAATTATTTATGTTGTCTGGGAGATCATAAAATTCACTCACATTTAGATTTAAAGAAAAAAAAAAGATGAGTTTTGTTAAAAAATTCGTTTTCAATGCAAGCTTTTTCGCTCACTGTACTTTTTGTTGACTGTACTTTTATTGTCATCCAACCTACATAACATAAGTAGGTATACCAAATGTCAAGTAAATCCGACCACTGGAAGTGGGTCAAATTCAACTTCCAAGATTTGACCCGTACTTACATACATACATTGCTTTCAAAAATAAGGTTCTTTGAAGTCAGTTTTTTTTATTAACAATGGGTATTCAATATTTTTTTTGTTGACCATCTCGACATGTTTGTTGTTACCTCAGAATTGCGTCATTTATGATTAGTTCATAAACACAGTCTAACACAGCAAACAACTTTTTTTTTAATTCCGTATGAAATTTGTAAAATTCTTTTTCTGTTTGGAAAAGCTTCTCGTTTGATTTCAAACAATAGGATCTAACTTCTTTGAACTCGTTTTTTTTTGTTGTAATTAGTGTATATGTTTAGTAAGGGCGTTACTCGTTCCGCAGTGACCGTGGGCCGGCGGGCTCGGCTGCCGGTACGCGTTGCGCTGGCGCGGCTGCGGCCGGAGACTGTGCGCGCGCTGCACGCCGCGCCGCCGCGCCGCGCCGCCAAGCGCCCCGCCACGCCGCCACCCCACCAGGCACGTATAACACGCTAAACGGCTGCGTCGGTGCGACACATAAAAATTTTATCGCGCAAATACTTAGATAGATAGATAGATAGATACAAACTTTATTCACAACAAACACGTACAAAGCTCAAAGATAGATAATTCACACAGAAAATTCACAAAAACAGAAAAAAAAAATTAGATAAATTTTCTTACATAATCCCTAAATTAAGAGCCATGCGATGATTTTACGAATAGGCGCTGACTCAGCATGTACTGCAGTAACCTGCAGTGCTGATATTCTGTCAGAAACCTGAGGTGTTTGCTGTACAAGACAATCAGTCTGTGCCTTTTCGCTCATCAGCACACTTCCACACAAGTCAACGATTTACTGTAGTTAAGTGCAATCGGGTCATACACGTCGTAAGAAACAAAACTTGTCTCTCCTGTGGACATAAAATTAGCGGCAAACTCGCCAAACACAAGTGGCAGTGGGCAGGGCACATCGCTCGTAAAACTGATAGCCGATGGGGCAAAAATGTTCTTGAGTGACGTCTACGGACTAGATGACGCAGTGTAGGTATGCCTTCAACAAGATGGAGCGGCGAACTGGTTATGGTTGCGGGATCGCGTTGGATGCGGATGACACGGGACCGATCTGGTTGGCGAGCCTTGGGGGAGGCCTATGTTCAGCAGTGGATGGGCCATTCTACTTTTCGTTGACCAGTCATTTTTTGTACTGTGCTCTTCATATATTTTTTTTACAAAAACGGTAAAGTCCTCGGTTTAAATTATTAAAGATTTAAATAGGCACATAATTAAGCTTACATTTAAAATTATCACTACGTATAAAAAGTAATCATTATTATCTATAAAGTAGGTAACGCAGTGGACATGCATGTCCCCGCCATTTGTATGGAAATTGGTGTATTTTCCGCTGAGTTACCAATTTTTTCCACAAAATTTCTTTGAATTTAAAGTTTTTTTGCTTTAAAATATTAAATTTAGTTATTTCAGTTTTCATATAAGTTATTTACACTTGAAAAAAATCACCAGGTATGCCTTATATTTCACGAAAGCTTAATGGTTATTTAAAAGTAGAATGGCCCGGATGTCTTTCGGCTGAAATGATGAACTCATACGTCAAATCAGAAATAATGACAATTTTAAATACGCAAATAAAGAAAGTTGCTATCCAAAATATTATAAAAAAACGGAATCATGTCCCATAGCAAAATTCACAAAATTAGTATAAGGCGAAAGAAGTAATGACTAATTAAATTGAGGCGTAACTCATTTATGATGAAAACAAATTTGGCTATAAACTTCTGCTGCTTGTGGTACATTATGTGTTGATTTCAATGTTTTTCTTTAATGGCAGGCGGGAGAGGTGGCCGCGACGAATCACGAGCGGACGGCCGGACAGACGCCGATCTACTATTCCTATTTCGAGCGCCTTCCGGCCGACGCGTTGTCGGACGAAGAGCGAGATCACAAGTAAGATATCCTGCTAAGCTACGTTCATAATAATAATACAAGTGGCGTAACTACATATAGGGCGGCAGGGCTGGCAAAATGCCACGGGCCCCCGACCCTAGAGGGCCCCGGCCCAAGAGCTTCCTAACTTAGAAATAACATTAAAATTAAATTTCGTGACGATTTTTAGCGGGAGGCCCCACCCATACAAAGAATTTGCAACGGGCCTCAAATGGTATTGTTACGCCACTGAATAATAATAATAAATTAACAAAACATAACATAAGTACCTTAAAAACT
The DNA here is from genome assembly GCA_947859365.1 of Archips crataeganus. Taxonomy (NCBI): domain Eukaryota; kingdom Metazoa; phylum Arthropoda; class Insecta; order Lepidoptera; family Tortricidae; genus Archips; species Archips crataeganus. The sequence goes on from OX402064.1 coordinate 11,839,681, forward strand.
AGAACTCCCCTCCTTAAATAAGTATTATTATAGATAAATTTCCGAGAGCGTGGAATTGCATATGTAGTGTTAAGTATTGTGTGTTTATAGGCATTCCACTTTAGTGAGAGAGAGAAAACAATATAGAGTTCTCTCTCTCCAATGCCTATAAACACACGATACCACTATATTTGCAATACCAAGCTCTCGATAATTTATCTATAACCTGTGCTTTAGGATATGCAGCGCAGGTCTCCGTAAAGGTGCTGATACACTTGAGCATTCACTTGTAATGAGCATTCTAACGAATGTTACATTGCAGGTAAAAGCTCACAAAATAAAAGAAGCGTTTTAGCGAACATCACACGAACAAAGTTAAAAACGGCGAATGCTCGTGTTCTGTTACAAGTGCTAAAATCTCATTGATAAGTCAATTTCTTAAACAAAATTTTGACGTGAGATCTGCCAAATTCCCCGCCATAGCGATGACACTTGATGAGACTACTTAACTTCAACAAATCTAAAATCGCTGTCAATTGAAATTGCGAACAATGTAAATAAACCATTTAATGAAATATCCATATTCTAGCACTTGTTTATTGTTTTAATGGTTTATGATAGTGTTGTGGTAAGTATTGATTAAATAACACACGGATTTAGCAGTATTTCATGAGGGAAAATGGAAATTAAAGTCATTTTAAATACAAGGTTTGTTTACATTGTTTGCAATTTCAATTTACTGACAGTTTACGATGATCATCATGCGTTCGGTAGATACAGGAAGTTTCAACAACAACGTGTTTTTTTTATCATGTTTGGTTTGTCGAAGACAAACTTGAGACCTCATTTATAAAATTGTTGTTACCTATCTTAATAACAACCCCTTTTTCAGATACTACCTTGGCGAAGCGAAGCGCCTCCGCACTGCTGCTGAGCGCGAACAGGAGCCTCTGCCTCGCGTCATGCTGTACCTAGAATCCGTGCTGTGCTTCGTGCTGACCGGCCGAGTGTTGGAATTGGAGCTCGACACGAAACGCGCCTTTACCATATACAGGGAGACCATCGAGTACATAAAGAGTATACATTCGATGCCGCAGCGATTCAGAGCGTCGCCTCATTCCACTTTTAACAAGCTTGACATTCTGAGGTGAGATTTACCACATGTATCACACTCTGTTAAGTTTCTGTTGTCTTATGTGATGAAGTCGTGGTACAGTAGTATACAACTGATATGGCTCACCGATGTACCTGCGCTGAAGATGCGTTTTAGAAGCGCGGGAAATGCAATTGACCAATCGGCATGCTCCACGTACGGCGCGTCTTTTCCTGTGCCGCTGTTGGTGGGTTGCTGCCGCTATGTTAGCGCGCGTCGCTTGCCATGTAAGTCAGCCGCCATACTTCAGAGTGAGCGAGACGGATAACAAGTGCATTGTAATTTGCACCTTGTAAGTATATGACATAAGACTGATTTAAATTTTGATTCGTATCTTCGGCTATCATCGGCTGTTCGTTAGTGACTGCGCGGCCGAAAATGCACGACACGCCATATAAAGTGTGTACTACTGTAGCCTTGTGGTTTGACCTATCGGCGTTGCCACACCAATTGATCGATCGCTTGGTAAAAAAAAAATCAACCAATCCATTCTACCATCGATCGACGATCGATCGATTGGTGTAGTAGAAACTTTCAAACGACGTCGACCAATATATTCTACAACTAGCTGTTGCCCGCGACTCCGTCTGCGGAGAATAGGGGTATAAAAATAGCCTACGACCTATTCTCAGACCTACCGAGTATAGAGAAAAAAAAATCATAAAAATCGGTCAAGCCGTTTCGGAGGAGTTCGATAACAAACACCGTGACACGAGGTTTTTATACACCGTGAAATTTTAGTGGTTGTTTTCCCGAAACGAGGTGATTTAATATCGATTGTACAATCGATTTATAATAACTATTTTGACTAGAGTCAAAAATCCAATTGTGAAAAACGAAAGCCGAAAATGACCGCAAACCAATAGTAACGCTTCGTTGGTACAAGTAGCGTACGATCGTACGATAGGTTAGGTACCAACGAAGCGTTACTATTGGTTTGCGGTCATTTTCGACTTTTGTTTTTCACAATTGGATTTTTGACTCTAGTCAAAATAGTAATTATAAATCGATTGTACAATCGATATTAAATCACCTCGTTTCGGGAAAACAACCACTAAAATTTCACGGTGTATATTAGATGATCAATATAGGCTTATTTTTTTTATAAATGTTTCTGAAGTTTGAATACAAGTAGGGTAAACTCTATTCACCCTTAATAGAATTCATTTTTTAGTATAAGCTGTTAATTACTGGCCACGTTATACTAAATTTAAATCTCTTTGTATGGGGAACAGAGTTTATTTACAAGTACTAGCTTTTGCCCGCGACTCCGTCCGCGTGGAATTAGTAATTTGGGCAGCTTATTTTTTTATCCAATTTGCTTTTTCATCAATTATGGCTCTCCTTAGATCCTTCCAGAAGGAGTGAAACTTCATAATAAACCAACCCGCTCCCAATCCGCCCCAACCCGCTCTCAACCCTCCCCCAACCCGCTCCCAACCCGCTCTCAACTCTCCCCACACCCGCCCCCAACCTGCTCTCAACCCGCCCCCAACCCGCTCCCAACCCACCCCCAACCGGCTCCCAACCCGCCCCCAACCCACTCCCAACCCGCCCCCAACTCGCTCTCAACCCGCCCCCAACCCGCTCCTAACCCGCCCCCAACCCGCTCCCAACTCGCCCCCAACCCGCTCCTAACCCGCCCCAACCCACTCCCAACCCGCCTCCAACCCGCTACCAACCCGCCCCAAACCCGCTCCCTACTCGCCCCCCCCACCCGCTCCCAACCCGCCCCCAACCCGCTCTCAAGCCGCCCCCAACCCGCTCTCAACCCGCCCCCCCAACCGCTCCCAACCCGCCCTATCTAACTGGGCTATCTAACACTGAAAGAATTTTCCAAATCGGAGCAGAAGTTCCTGAGATTAGCGCGTTCAAACAAAAAACCTGTTCGATAAATTCTTAAAATAGACTTATCTTTCTTATTTGTGAACCGATTCAAATGAAACAAATACTAAATGTTAATCCAAGAAAATACCAACATATCAGTGAAAACCGCAGCCTTCTAGGTTAAGCCGTTTCTGAGATTAGCGCGCACAAACGCACAGACAAACAGACAATAATTCTAAAAATCATTGTTTTGGGTTCTATTGCGCTAATAAATAGCCCTAGTGACAGTTTTTCTCAAATATCTTCAATGTACAGACACCGACTTGTTACAGATTTATTATATGTATAGATGAGGGGGCCAGTTATTGAAGGGTGGCCAGTTATTGGCGATTTACCCGATGATGCAGGCATTTATATATTTTTTCTTTACATAGAACTGACCCGTGATTGGTCCCTATCTCACCTAGTGAAAAGTGTAGGAGTCCGAAGACATTATAATGAGAGAAGATGTTTTATTAACTATTTTTTTATTTTCTTTGCAGCTTACGTGTACAAGCATTGCTGTATCTACGTATGTTCAAAATGTACAATCGGGAAGTTAAGGAATACTACAAAATCGTGCAGGACTACCAGCAAAAGGTAACTTATTTTTAATATTCTATTATATCTGTAGTTTAGTTGATTCTTGAAATCAAGTCGATGAAACTTAATACTTGTAATGTTTTTATTAATTTAAGATTTAATTTTCTTTTTGCTAGGGTTTCCAACCTTATAGAAAGGCTACCACTTCAAAGGAAGTAGTAAAAGGCTAATTTTACTGCCAATTAGAAATTAATGTGGTTCTGAGGGTTAAGCTAAGTGTTAAGTGTTGTTGTATTTGTTTTTCTCTGAAAGCCCAAGGAGACAGGATTCTTATACGATTTAAAAAAAAATACTTTTATTTTCACAATCGCGTTGTTTCCTAACTTTAATCGACACAGAAACAGGTAGGTTTAGGTTGTGTTAAGTTTGCATCGGCCCGAAGGGCCTAAGCACACAGAATAAGGACGCTGAGCTCCGTCGACACTGTTTCTTTGTTAATTCAAATTGGGAAAAAACGCTACTGTGAAAATAAGTTTAAGTAAAAAACTATTGGCTATGTGCGAAGCGGGTGGTGGGGAACAGAAAATGACCGCAGCGCACATGGCATAAATTCGGCGCCACCGTCGTGCACGGTCCCAATAGTGAGAAAAAAAGCATTTGGGAAAAAATGCAAATGGAAATTTTGCTACTAGAAAATAATGATTTTGGTAAATTGATCTAATCAGTCTCAACAGTGTTATTTATGTCTACTTGTAATATGTTTATTCAGAATACTGCAAAAACTACTTAGTCCATGTATGTTAGCAGTGATATCGTATACCAACGGAACAACTTATTAACAAGATAGTTAATTGTAAGTTTCAGCTCAAGTTATTAATTGTACAATACAGGGAGTAACTGTCATTGGCCTTATGTATCAATTTAAAATTAGAATAAGTTTGAATGTAACGCTGTTGTGCTCCTTAATAAATAAATAAACACGTACTTTCCTCCCCCAGCCGGCTTGCGCGGAATCAGTCTCCCCGCTATCCCCGACCCCTTCCCCTGGCGGCTCCGTGGGCTCGGTGGGTTCGGGTTCGGCCTCGGCCTCGAGCGGCTATTGCTCTCTCGCTCACTCCGTGCCCGCGCAGGCGCACAACGCGCTGCTGCAGCTCACCAAGTACTACACCTTCCTGTACGTCGCGCACGACTTGTGGGAACAAGCCGATAGCTTGTGCCGGCTGCGCGCTAACCAAGGTCAGTCAACTACATACTGTTAAAAATAAAATATTGTATTTTTAACGACCGCTTTAGCCTAGTTGGTAGTGACCCTGCCTACGAAGCAAGAGGTCCTGGGTTCGAATCCCGGTAAGGGCATTTATTTGTGTGATGAGCACGAATATTTGTTCCTGAGTTATGGATGTTTTCTATGTATTTAAGTATTTATTTATCTATATAAGTATGTTTATCGTCGTCTAGTACCCATAGTACAAGCTTTGCTTTGTTTGGGACTAGGTCGATTTGTGTAAGATTGTCACCTAATATTTATTTATTTATTTATTTATTTTACTATTGGTAAAAGAGCGAGACCTTCTAATACAGAAAGAATATGTCTAGTTTTGAGTTATAGCGGTTTGAAAGTTAGTCATTTTGGAAAGTGAGCAAAGTAATTGTTTTAGTTCATTAAAAAAATTCAAAGCAAAAAGTACCTAACCTATCGTACGATCGTACGCTACTTGTACCAACAAAGCGTTACTATTGGTTTGCGGTCATTTTCGACTTTCGTTTTTCACAATTGGATTTTTGACTCTAGTCAAAATAGTAATTATAAATCGATTGTACAATCGAAACTAAATCACCTCGTTTCGGGAAAACAACCACTAAAATTTCACGGTGTATACACGATGATTTTTAATCAGTGATCAGGAACCAGTTATTCTAGATCAGTATTCGGTGGCTATCATGTTTAAGTCGCAATTACGTGAAACAAAATGTCTGCTTTTTTAAGTAATGGTTATTTTGAAAATATTTTTCTTATTAAAATCATTGTCACCCTTACACATGGTTTAGTCTATGAGCCTAAAACCACTTTGACAAGTCAGTTTCTTAAACAAACTTTGGCGTGAGACCTGTCAAATTTGCCGCCAAAGCGATGACACTTGACGAAACTACCCACCTAACTACAACAGATGTAGGATGCCCATGCATTGGGTAGATGGAGGAAGTTTTAACAATAACGTTTTTATTTTAATTATACGGTGACACTTGATTGCTTGAGACATCATCTATTAAATTCCATTTCGGCCAAGGATTAATATTTTTCAACTCCTGATCACCGATTAAAAATCACAGTGTATAAAAATCTCGTGTCACTTTGTTTGTTATCGAACTATTCCGAAACGGCTTGACCGATTTTTATGAAACTTTTTTCTCCATATTCGGTAGGTCTGAGAATAGGTCGTAGGCTATTTTTTGTATACCTACCCCTATTCTTCGCAGCCGGAGTCGCGGGCAACAGCTAGTAGTACAATAGTATTAACAAATCCCCTTCTATTCCAGACCTGTTCATAGCCGTGGACCGTAAATGCGGCCCTCTGACGCTCTTCTCCACGTTCCGCCACCTCGTGCAGTACGTGCGTCACGCGATCTCACTGCTAAAGAACGCGCCGCGCGAGTGACCCGCCCACCACTGGCCGTGGGACCGTGGGACGCCGGCTCTAGTCGGACATACCGATCGGAAGCGTATGGATTTAGCGTAACCCTACAGTGAAACTTCAAACATAAGAATAAAGATTAATAGAAATGTCATTTTCAAATTTTGCGCGGGTTTACTTTCCCAAATTAAAATTTTCTGCGGTTATTTAAGTGAAATATCAGAGATTGTTACTGTTACTGATAATCGGAATCGAAAAACATGCTTATTTATGTAATATTCGTGATTATGTATGGTAACTGGTACCTCCACACACAGAGTAACAGAGTGTTCTGCGCAAAATTTGAAAATGCAGAAGCGGCACTGCGACTGTCATAAACACGGCTTAAATACGAAATAAAACAGTAGAAAATGGATGAAAAAGAACTGAAAATGTTGCCATGTTCAAGTATTATACGTCAAAATGTGACAGTTACAAATAAAGCGGCAACCTCATTTGATTTCTACTGTTTATCTCGCAGGGCTGTCAGAACTTGTAATAAAATTAACCAAAATGTGACAAATCGTCACTACTTTAAAGAAGCTCGTATCTCAAATCAATGTGTAAACCGAATTGAACCTTAAAGCACACGGAATAACGTTCACTTGGTTACATTATCGATGTTTAGATACGAGCTTTTTTAAAAGTAGTGACGAAACGCAGGAGTTGCTAATAGTCTTTATTCTATTACAACTATGTTAAGATATGATCGTTACTACAAAGCGCGCGCTGTGTGTGTGATAGCCCATGCTTTAATGGCCGAGCTGTTGTAAAGTCCGACGCAGACCGGATGCGTGTGCCGGTTGTGTTGAGTGAAGCTGTGAGAGGGATGGCGCACTAAATGCATGCACATAGTGTGCCATCCTTCTTACGGTTTCATTAATTACAACTGGTTGACACGCACACGCATTTAATCTGCGGCGGCCTTAAATCGGTTTGTTAAAAGACGTAGCAAGAGTCCTTAGTGCGGGGCCACGCACAAATCTGCGCGCATTATAGTTCTAAGCATCGCTGTGGTTGTATAAGTTGGCTGGGGTACATTGTCTGTGGGACACCGTCTATACTTTAATGTAATCTACAAATATCGTGGAGTCAAGCCTTGATTCGTGGCAAGTGCCAACAGGCGCGGTTTACCCAAGAAGTCTTGAGAACACTTTCTCTTTTTGGCTTTAGTAAATTTTGACAAATTATGTATAGAACACCAATGATCATTGTCGGTATAGGTCTGGTTCTTTTGACAAGGCCTTTTAGCATATTTTTTTATAAGTGTGTTTGAAAACTCGTTATTCAGTGTTGTCTATTCTAAAAGCGGCAATTATTTGTAACTAGACAATCAATTTTGAAGCAATCATATTTATTGTGTAGATTAATTATTTTACTCTAAAAATCTAGTTAAATTGTAATTTATTTTAAATTATTATTATTTATTTAAAAATTTAAATCATCTAAATAAATCTGTATAGTTATGAAAAGTGTTATTTTGAGCCTTATAATGCTAATAGATAGGACAGAACTGAAATCGAACACTTATAAATTGATGTTATCGCTAAAGACGGTGTCGAAAACTGCCACGGATTAATCCTACGCTAAAATTAAACCCCTAAATTGTGACTTTAAGGAACTAATCCATCTCTAACTAAGATGATGACCAAAGCGTTATATGTACAGACAGCGCGGTTGCCTAGCAACCACCCCTGGTTCCAAACCCGAATATAAATCTAAGTTATAGAGTAATCATATCGTAAGTGTTTTGCGTTGTAGTATCTTCCCTATCAGAATGTGTACCTTCGGGTGCACGATACGAATTCGTTTAGTTCGGAAGTTATACGAAAATATTTCGAGTGTGGGCCAATCGAGTATATTATCTCACAATGGGAACACTTGTCTTGTAGATTTCGCAATAATTTTACTGATTTCTACTCGTATTATATACTTTGCTTGTTGTTACTCTGTGAGTGTGTTAGTATGAGAGCTTTAAACTAATTCGTACTTTAAGCGATTCGGTTAGGGTTTGATTATAGAACGAACGGCGCAACGTTTTATAATCCCGATTTGTATTGGTGGTTTATTTGGTCAATTTATAAGTAATTGAACCTCTCGAGAAAATTTAAAAAAGCAATACAATTTTGTACCGTAATGGATGATCGCCGCAAAAATAACTGGAAGCGAATAAAAAAGTATACAAAATTTACTTTAAAACATAATGTTAAACTTGAACAAAACTGTGTTCCTAAAGCATTAAAAGTCGATTTACTATCAGGAATAATAAGTATTATCCGTTTATACCCGCTATATTTCAGCGAACAATCATGAAGAAAATGTTCCTATATTTTGAGTAGTCGCAGAACAATTCATTGAGCAAAAATTAGCTTCTCGCGTCTTACGATGTGGATCATATTTTCGTATATACATATCAAGTAGTTTGGTGACGATCAGACGAATGTAGTATCGGAATGTGTTTATTCATTATTGTTTATTGTAGCGAGAACATGGATCATAGATATGAATATGTTTGGAGCGACAATAATACTCCTATTAGGGAGTTAGAGTAAATTTCGGAAATATCGATCCATCTAGCGCATAGCGATCGCTCGTACAATCGCGACGGCATGACAACTACAGAAACAATTCTTTCGATTAAAAAAACCATATATTTTTAAACTTAAAACTTTTGAACGAAAATCATAAAGGTTTTAAAGACGACAAAATTAAGCAATCAACTAGTTTGAAAATCGTTTTAAATAGATTAGACAACTGTCATTGTGGAACAGTGGTTACTTTGAAACAAAAACCGTAACACCAATGATTATATTTCTCTCGGTTGTTTATCAAATTTAAGTTGTGATGTAAATATAATAATAATTATTATTATACATTTTGTAATGGATATACATGTTAGTGCCAGGATAGGTTTTGTATGAAGTTTACGGCGAGCGGCGCCTGCTGGGTCGTCGCGTGTGTGTATGACAAGACGATGCCTTGTACATAGTTATCGTAAGAAATATGTAGTTTTCATTTATGTTTTAATTTATATGTAAACTATATTTATATTTAAGCGGAAAAGGAGAAAAACATAATAAAATTTAGGACTATATGAGCGTGATTCGGATGCGTGCATGAGCGGAGTTTTTTAATAAGACAATTTGTATATTTTTAAAAAGTGGATATTGTATATGTATGTAGGAGCTTGCAGCGTTCGTTAGTCGATAGTTAGGTTACGCGCGACCCGCGCCTGTTACCCGCTGCCATAGCAGCTCCCCTGCCCATGGACACCCCTTACCCGATCGGTACTTACTAACCGCACAAATATTTATAAATTTTAGTTAAATATTTATTTATTGTGGCGTTGTATAGTTAATTTTGTTGCACTCTAAGCGAAATTTACTTAATCGCAATAATCTGTTCAGAGGCAATATATCTTTAAGCAATCTAAAGCGTCGAAGTGCCTTGCGGAAGCGGATTTTCGGTATCCGGCAATTGTGTCGCGTCACGTGTAGCCGCGTCTCTCTCTGCCCCATAGCGCGGCACCAAGCGTGAGCGAGACGAACAACTCGTGCGAAATCACAAATGCATCTCGATCGGAAACTCGCATCTATGTACTTGGTTTTTGTTATGATTCTTAGTTCTTAAATTTGCGTTAACGCGGTGTATATTTCTTTTTATATTGTTTTTTTTTTATGTTGCTTATTTAATTTTAGGTCGATAGGAGCTTTCTCTTTGAAATTAAGCAATAAGTTTTTGACAAAATGTGCTATGTTGAAGCCCTGATATGCATTTTCTGACAACGGTAGAGCCTATTTAGAGTTTATGAAGTTACATTCAATTTGAAATACATTCAAGTTTTCATGAGGCTGTCATACATACGACAAGTGTGTTGTAATACCTTAATGTTCTCAATATACTTCCAATTCACTACCTAGTTTGCAGTTAGCATTGATATATTTCATATAGCGCGGTGCAGTTCATACAAGATCATATCTCATCACCGCATATAATCATCACATTACACACAACTTTTAACCATAGTCAAAGAGATTACAAATGATCAAGGCGGGTAGCATGGCTTGCTACTTTCTCGCTTGTCGTTCAGTGCCACTCCTTTGGTAGAAAGCTTACATAACGACATACCTAGTCGCGGCAACCCCTGCTAGCCGTCCTGACTCATCATCAGTAGTAGACAGAACTCACTGCTCGAAAGCAATTTATAAAGAAGGCTGTTTTTACTCCATATTACATCTCAAACCACTTATTCCGTAAAAATATATCCGAGTGGTGTCTGTTCAGATTTTAGAAAATATTTAAGATTATATTTAGTAAGATACCTTATCTCAATTGTTCCCTATTTTCAGACCATTTATGCAATAAGTTGCGTTTAATATGCTTTTAGACGCGCGGTACGATTTGACGTCCAAGAACAAAAATAAAATGCTATAAAATCACACTGAATCCTAAAATTGACGCCAAATTGTCTTTTTTTATTATATAAGTTAATGAACAAGAGACGCCGTAAAAGCGTTTGTTTCTAGAAAATTGTAAAATACTGTTTTCTTATTGTAACGATCTTGTGTTGATAGCATGTATAATTTGTTTTTTTATATTCGCGTTAAGAATATGTATAAATTTGTTTTCTCTTAATTTTATTATTTTGTGTAACTGTACCTTATGTTATTGATGGATAGAATACATTAATTTTTATGTATGAATTCTTTTGTTTTTGTTTTTTTCATTTACCTTTTGGTTTGGCTTTTTGTTTTCAATCTCATTAGTCGTTGAAAATCACTAATTTTCACTCGTGCTTTATACATATTGCACTGCTATATATACATCACCTACTGCATGTCATTGAAACTGCATATTACACAAGCCAAAGTTCAGTCAAATTTTGAAGAGCAATGTTTATACTGACTGTAATAACTTGCCTACAGTTGAGGCGTATTGACGAAAACTTAAGTTTCTGTGTCGATGTAAAATCTACGTTGACGGCTTACCTACACATCTTTTGCGAAACATGCTTTATGATATCCGAATAAGTAATGACTTACGAATACGATGATGCTGCTGAGAGCACAAAAATTATATATTTATACTTCGATTAACAACCGAAGTGCCTACACAAATCTTGACGGGGTTTTTAACCCTACAGCCACTTGGCTCCCACGCCTATAATGAAATATCGTCGGGATAGTACAATTAGTTCTCCGTGGATCTTAGTAGCCAAAAGGCATAAAAATATATCCTTTGACACCATGGAAGCATGTTACGCTGAAATCCTATGGGCATGGAGTCAAGTGGCTGGAGAAGTTTATACTGCAAAAACTCTTTTCAAAACTCAAGTAATCATAATAATTTATTTATTTAAAAAGTATTTTTCAATAAAATGACAGGTCAACATTGTGCAGACATTTCTAAAGCTAAAAAGAAAGCAATCCAAACAACATTGATTTAGAATAACATCATGGTCAAAGTCGAAATATTAAATTCAACTTAAGCTAATAAGCATAATCTACCTAAGAAAGTCGAAGAACCACCGGTTCGGAAAAACCCTGTTGAAAAGAATCCGGCAAGAAACTTAATTTACCGTTATCAACGAAAAGAACAATACGTTCACTTTTGCATGACGCAAAAGTTTTATATTACACCAATCTACATCAATCCGTTACATGGTTAGTTCTCCTACTCAGATTAGACAGCGTGGGTAATTTACCTTCGTCAATTTTCGCCTATAGTGACATGCCATCCATCTGTGTAAGGATTAGCATCAGTAATGCTGTAATATATTCCTACGCAGGTGTGGTCGCCAGTTGCCTTATAGCAAGTGTCTTTTACAGCTGCCATTTAGAATTAAATCTAGGTACACTCAACATTGCAAATTCTGTACTGGTTTGGGAATCAAACCAGAAGTTAAAAGAATGATGTCGTTTTGGTAAGTTGGTTCGCACACATGGGCCTGTACACTGTTACAAATAAATCTAAGTCTGAAGTGATATAGGTTCAAATTTAATAGATTATATATTCAAATAAACGCAGAACATAAGTATTTAATACTATTTAATAGTTTTTAATAATTTAGTTTAAGTAGAGAAGATAGAAGCCATACGATAAATAAATAATACTTGAAGCTTGTTTTTACCGACTGTACCTACTTTTTGTTGGTTGTTCTTACATTGTCATTCTAACGACATATCCGTACTAAGTTTCAAGTCTATGGGGTGCGGTGGCGGTGACGGTTGTAATATACTAACTTGTATGAACGGTTGTGCGGTCCCGTACCGCGAACACGTTCATACAAGTTAGAATATTACAACTGTCGCCGCCACCGCACCGCCACGCCTCCGCTGTCTGTGCGTTTGGAGCTTTAAAGAGTTCTGGACTACCAGAATCGCTCTACCAGATTATTCTATTGTCACTGGACTTACATAATTGTACTATGCATTTATTTGTGTGATGAGCACGAATATTTGTTCCTGAGTTATGGATGTTTTCTATGTATTTAAGTATTTATTTATCCATATAAGTATGTTTATCGTCGTCTAGTACCCATAGTACAAGCTTTGCTTAGTTTGGGACTAGGTCGATTTGTGTAAGATTGTCCCCTAATATTTATAATATTTTTTTTTATAATTATTTTCAAAATACAAACAAACTTACATGCAAACGTTGCAAGTAAATAAAAGGTTGCAAAAATGTAAACATCGCGTAATGGTAAGAAGGGGTTCCTATCATAAAAAAAATATTTAATGTTTTAATTTTAATTTTAACACAATTATTAGAAAAGTCTCGTACGTACTACTCTGTACAGTCGTGGAATGAAAAGGTTCGTCACTTTTCGACTCTATGTCAACGAGTTAAGGCCGAAAAGTGACGAACTATACAAAACAGACAAAAGTTTTTAGTATTATTTATTATTCAGTTCTCGTGTTAAAATCAAGTTTTTTAAAGAGTTCGTATCAGATTCTAGGGTAGATTTATTTGTAACATAGAGGTCAAGTTATGGTATAGTCAAGTCAGTTTAGAAAAAGGTTCGCCAAGTTGAAACTCCTAAGCTTTAATCTTTGGTAGACACGTTGATAATTTGCGACTGTCGCAAATATTCATATGATCAAGGAGATCGCTTTGAAACACTAAAATTACCGCTCGAGCCAAATTTTGGATTATTTGATGATATATTTTAGAATTGTAATTTTCTACTACCTTGTACCTACGTCATAAATATCGGAGCAGTCAAAGGTAATCGGAAATATCTGAAAACTTACGTACGCGATTGAAATATGTCAGATATTTTTGACCACCTCGGATGATCCGATGTTTACGAGGGCGACTGTACAAAATCTCGAAGCTATTTCAAATTCAACACAATTTTTATCACTACTGATTGGTATTTTCGCAGGGTACGGCTAAAACACGACCTGTTCTTGTCGATCCGAAATGAACGGGTAAGGATTTGAATTACTATCAGGTCGTGCATATTCGTTCTGGGGGGTTACTATCAAATTTACTTTATCGCCAAAGGGTTATATCAACTTAATGACATAAAAGTAAATGAAATACACAGTCAGCAAAGAGTCAATTCAGTTGGACGACATGAAAACAGAATACTCAGTCAGCAGAGTATCAATTTACCTGGACGGCTCAGAATTATAATGAGCAAGTAGCCAAACGTCTGGAAATGTAAATGGTCCGTAATTAGAATACCGTCATCAGCCGAAAGTAAAATTATTTAATTGACATGAATTCAGAACGATTTAGAAGCATAACTTCTGGAAATTAAAAAGTGCGTACCGATTGTGCGGGAATAAGTTTTAATTATTAAGTGTCAAAGATTCAGACGTTTTGCTAACGAGGCATTTGGCGTTCATGTCTATTTAGTAGGTAATTAAGACATTTTAAGATACAAACGTTTCGCTACCGGGCCATTTAGCGTTTATTTTAAACATGAAACTACCGTGAGACTCACTCATAGTGAAAATAAACGGATCACTCGCGTCTTAAAACGAGTTTAACTCGCCATGTTTCGAACTAATCCGTTGCCCTTCATCCCAGAGTCACACGTCACGGCGGCTGCCAAACGCGCACACGCACGCAGTGTTTATTTTCACATTTAGCGTCTATTGTTGTGTTATGTTATGTTATGTTATGTTATGTTATGTTATGTTATGTTATGTCTATTAAGTAATAAAGGCGTTTCGCTACTAGAGTATTTTAAATTGTAACATTCTAAGATCCAGACGTTTTGCTAAAATTGCATTTAGCGGTCATATCATAACAAAGACATTATTACACAATGCAGATGCTTGAGCTACATTGTACTTTGGCTATAAAGTAAATTCGATAGTAGCCCATTCTGGAGGCCGTATTGTCTAATGCTTCTGACGCTTGCCTTCGCTTTCACCATCTCTTTCTGTCATCATCTTATTCCATTTGACAGAAAGAAATAGTGATTGCGAAGGCAAGCGTCAGAAGCGTTAGACAATAAGCCTGCGGGTTGTGTTTTAAGCGCATCCTTCTCACAGATTGATTACGAATCGGCTTATGGACATTGGGACTGTGATTTTGGTGTTTAGAACCGTTCGCTAAAGACTAAAAGGGGCCTCCGCTCTAGCGATGGAAGATATCATTCAAAGCCTTAAAATGCCACTGCCAGTTCCCTGATCTCAATAAATCAGTACAGAATCTGCTACATACGGACACCAGAACGCAATTTAAATCAATTATTATATACATTATAAATGTCGCATTCGTCAGTTAGGTCCGCTGCAAGCTCGTTAGGCTTTTCGCACACGACACGATTGTACAAGTTCGTGTGTAATAGCCTTAATTCTAGAAATGCGCTTTTTGTATACGATTAGTACAGTTACGAGGTTAATTTGTCGCAGAAATGTACAATATTATGTCAACATATTAGCTCAGCAAATTGGGATACATGTACATTATAAAAATACTTTTGAGTTGATTTTTATGATTGGCTTTAGTGTTTAAAATATCAATAACACCAAATATCACTGCATAAATATATACCTAGTGAATAATATTTGACAAATTGAACGATACTTTTGATGCTCAAAAGTAGGTATTATTCTATAATTTTAATTACTTATGTATTCTTGAACAACTGCGTGCAGGAATAAATAACAAGACTTCGAGATACTTATCGCCATTTTAAATTATCAAATCAACTTTATGTTATGTATGACATACCTACAGTTGACAACAAAAAGATGCATAAATTTCACCGTATTACAATGAAATACAATGAAAAAGTGGATGCGTATTTGTGAAGTCGACTGTTCTTAACTGAGATTAAAGCAACTTCCCTACGACACAAAGCAAACATAAGTATCATGTGTATGACTCTTAAAAGTTTTGAATTTTCATAAGTGTTACAGACCATTTACTATTTATTATATTCTATTCATGATGCATTCTATTCCGAGTCCGCGTAATAAGATATTTATTAACCTTTATTAATATATTATGTTCTTCCCACGAAATTTCGCATCATGCCGATTTTAAAATATCAAATGGCATCTTCTGTTTCTTGAAAAAAATCGTTTAAATTTCCTTTTCCTTAATCTGCATTGTGCTAAAATAAAAGGAACAATCCCAAATAAATATAATTGTACATAATAAAACGAAATTCTAAATATGTCGCAATTCAAATTCTAAATAGATATCGCTTACATGATGAACAATAGACTACATTGCAATAAGTCAATATTTTTACAATGCTTGTTGAATATCCTCTGTAAATAATGTACATTTTGGTATTACTCAAAAGTAACAACTTAAGAAAGTTAGCCATTTTTTGCGTCGGTAAAAAACCGAATATTACAGGGTGAATTCAAATTGGACTAATTAAAACAAATGAGTTAGTGCATTATATTGTCCATCATTAACTGAGAACGAAACACTAATTCAATTTTAATTCACCCTGTATTTTGAGATGACAACATTACAACCTACTAACCTAGTGCCAACGGGTGCGGGTAAAATACGACCTGTAAATTGTCGACCCGGAGTTAATGACAATAATGTACGACCTCATAATTCAAACCCTTATGTTATTGCTATAAGGGTTTGAATTACTAGGTCGCGAATTTTTGTCGTTCATGGGTCGACTACGGAGTCGTACACTTACAACTTTTTAAATTAAAACTTTTGAGTGTTGCCATATGTAGTCGTTATTTCATTGTGTTGTTTATTAGTAGGTAACATTGCGCGCGACCTCACGACGTCATTTAGCCGTTTGAGGGATTTAACTTGTTTATTTTAGATTTAAATAAAGTTCAAAGTGAATAGTTAAATTGTGCCTTAGTGAGAAATGGTTTAGCCTCCAATTTCGCTTGGACTCGAACTTGGCGTCGCGACTTTTGTATGAAATTCCGGTTGCGATTTTATCTAGCGTAGGAAAAATTAGCGGGAAGCTTATACAATGTTTTAAACACAATTTTGATAGTTATTTTCGTTTTAAAATAAAAAAAAACTTTTGGTGTGTTTATTTTAATTGTCAAAATGTATGTTTAAATTGTAATATTTCTTCGCGCAATCGAAATTTCATCCAACGATTATTCGTTTCTATTCGGAAGTGTGAACTCCAGTATTCCTTGAGCACTGTAAACTATGCACATATATTAAAGAGATTATACAATCGTTTAATTAAAAACCCCTACTCAGTTGATAGATAAAATAACGCAATAATGTTAACGATATTTCGTTCTATTGGATGTTGTAATTGATTATATTTACATTTATGTAAGAAACTTAGATCAGTATATGTCGTAGCAATAATTTAAGTGTGGCAATAAGATCTAGTGCATTTGCTTTATACTATATGATCCGGTCTGGCTGTACACTGCTTCCCATGTACGTACAATAAGTTCAAAGTCTCGTCGTTTTCCAAATATGTATATTTGATATCGCACTTGACTATTCGGGTAGTGTTCGGTGTACAAGTTACGTTAATGCTTCACGCTTAACTCACGTAACGATCGTATGTGACCGGAGTTAATGGTAACTGTATTTAAATCTATCGACACCCATTCGTTTCTCCGAGCTTTACATACCGTACCTACTAATGAAATTCAGACCAATTTTAATTTGACTTCTCGAGTCAAAAATAACAAATTATTAGTGTAAGATGAAGTGCCAAGAGTCGCGAATTCTTCTTTCCTAAGTGCAATTCCTTCTCAATTACTGTACCTATGTATTGTATCGTATTTTATTGTGTATTGTTCGCCTGCCCCCAGCATTGGTCAGGCACATCCGACGCTTACTTCTCGCTTAGCCAAAGTAATTTGCTTGCGGGATATTTTTAATTACTCTTCTAGTTAACAACAATCACCATGGAATCATTCAAAGCGCAAAACTGATTCAAACGGAGAAGAACGATTAAAAATATCTCGTTATTAAAAAGTGAGAAAATGTATAAAATTAACGAAAAATGCGTAACTTTAACTAGCAATAATAACGGCTAAAGTTAAATAATATTCTAAATTTATGTTTTGTAGTAGATGTTTTATTAAATAGAGTTAAAGCATGGCGTGTGCCGCTTGTGTCATTCATGTAACAGTAGGTGGGTCGGCGATAGAAAACTCGTCTATCTAAGTGCTAGTTAGTACCTACAGCTCGGACGTAGTTTTCTACGTTGGCAACATTACATTATCAAGTAGACGCGTGTACTAAAATTAAGGGACAAACAAATTCTAGTATAAAATTGTTTACCAAACGCCTAACGGGCGTTAGACGGAAATATTATTTTTCTTAGATCATTATATTGTAATAAAATGGTAAAGTATAGAAATATGCGCGTGATGGCGGGCCCGGGCGGCGGCGCGGAGGGGGGGCTTAAAAAGTTATTTTTTTACGAGCCGCGGCCGACGAGCGCGCCGCTACGACTCATATTTGTTATGTTTAAGAGGAAATATCTATTGTCTATTCCAAGGGTTGAATAACTACCAACACTTTTTTATATTATAATAATTATAGAAATTATTATTGAACTCGTTGTTTGCTTGTCTACATCCCATTCTATACCTGGGTCAATCAACTTTTTTTTGTAAATTTCTATTTACTCCTTTACAAGTAACTCTGTAATCCCTGGTTAGTGAAACCATGATTTTGCAGTAATTAGATAAACTGTTTATCATAGTGCGTATGTGAAAACCAAAAAAAATAAGTATTTCTATGAAAAAATCCGGTCACCCAGGGGAAATACCACTATTTTCATACAAATTTCGGGGACAACATTGTCCCCTGGGTCACCCACGAAAAAGAAGCTAAACAAAATAAAATAAATATGGCAATTACACCATTATTGACTACAAAAATCTAGGGTTTTGAAAAGTATACTTTAAATAAGGAAAAATAATCAGTTTTTTAATTATTTCGGTTTTCATAGAAAGTAGCAGAAAATCGTTTACAAAAAAAAGTTGATTGACCCATCTATAAATACTTGACAATTTCATGTGCTTCTTGGTAATGACAGTAGCTCTATTAGAAAGCCATTTAATTTTTACCAACTCAACCTTTATTAAAATACTTCTCTTTCTTTTCTTTCTTTCAATCCTGATTAATTTTCAATTAATTGTAAAATAGGCTAGACGACTAAAAAAACTGTTTAGTCCGTCAGTTAGATTATTAAAAAACATTGTACACGTATATTTTCTTTTGTTTGACAAACAAAAAATTACGAGGATACAGTGCTTAGAAGTTTCGAGTGACGTCACTATATGGTACAATTTTTACCTAGGAGTAACGTCACAAGCCCCCACTGCGGAAGTTTGATAAGCTATGCCTTTGTCGATTTTTAATAATATGATAAACCAAAAAATACGTGTCCCATATTTTTCCATAATCTAACTGACGGACTAAATAGAATGACATATTTTTAACTCAGTCGTCATCCCTATTTGATTTTTAGTAGGGTAGCTTTCAAACAAATAAGTTATAGTTAATCAATTGAGTAGACGTCATAGTACACAGCTGTGACAGCTCATAAAAGTGGTTTCAATTACCCTATTGGCAAAGTGCTAGCAAGTTAATTTTATCATCTGTATAGTTACTGCATAGATTCAGGCGTAACTGTGCGGAGTTCCATGATAAAATAACGTTAAGTAACGTTACATGTCATATTTTGGCTTAAAGCCTCAAATAATAATCGAAATTCAAGTGCGGCAGTTAAATTTGTAAAACAGAAGCTAGCTCAAACCCTATACAGTCAATAAATAACAAACAGTTGTTACTAACGTATCGTTTATTTACACGTCTTTGCGGTTGTGTTTCTTCTTCTTTTTCTTCGTGTTGTCTCGCTCCAACAGATCGTCTAACTCTTTGCTGTCGTCGCCAAGTCGCTTCTCTCCACTGCAAACAAAAAATATACGTTAAATAAATTACTTTATAGCGCGACATACCGCCTCTAAGGCCGGCTTGCGCGGATCTGGGTTAGCTACTTAACTCCGAGTTGACTGCTAACCCAGGGTTAACAAGTGTCAAAATGTATGAAACTGACATTTTTACCAGGTTTACCGATTTAATTTTTTAACCCTGAACTGTGCAAGTGGCCCTAATAGGCTTTTTGACATTTGACACCACCAATCAATTGATATAATTTTATGAGCTGTCAAAACGCGATTCCTCCATACACGGGATACGGTGGTTGAAACGCTTCAGAGTCCCACCCATTCTATGCATATAAAAGTACACACACCCAACAGTAAACATATAATATAAACATATAACTTTAATGTTATTGCAGCATAGTAGTGACACAAAATGTCATCAAAAAAGGCTCCACTAAGCATTGTTGCTATTGCTACACAACGGGTTTCCTGTAGAGGCCAAATAGCCTGTTAGCATTGCAAATACAAATGTGAAACTGACTACCGCGAGATTATAATTCACCATCCTGGATGTGCCAGTGTGGTGTGCCAACGCACTTATTTGTTGATAACGCCTTGTAAACCGTATTTTTTATTTTTGTATTTCTGTTAACTTTAAGGGAAGATTATTCAGGTTAAATAGAGTTCATTTCTCGAAGATACTAGTGTCTTAACTCTTACTATTTTTGAGATTTTCAATAATTAAATTTAATTGCTGAACCGGTGACCAAGGTCCTTCATTACGTCCTATTATTATTTATATTTTAAATTTCGTCTGTAGAGTTTTCCATTCATAGCTATTAGACAAGGAGATTGTTGAGGCGAGTTCGTTCGACATTACATACTTTTTCTTTTATTGAGTCACATTAATGTCATGATCGTAAACATTAGTATTGTATCAATAATCGTGTTTATCTCAACGGAAAATGCCGCGATTTTTTTATTTCGATTTTACTTAACTAAAATCAATATACCAGGTAGTAGGTGTACAGTTGATAGTGTTTTAATATGCTTACCTCTTAACGGAGACAAGGGCCTTAGCCTTAGTAGCGGCGAGAGCTTGCCCCCAGTCCTGGTCGGATCCTTTGATGCGGTACTGCGCCAAGTCTTCACCCATCAGCTTGGACAGTTCCTTCCGTTGCTTCCGCTCCAACTCCTGAAAACATCAGAGGTTAGATTAAAACATGGATAAGGACTATAAAGAAACATGGCACAAAGTACTGTCAAGATAAGACATTCCAACTATTCACAACTGGGTAGTTTTGGGAGTAAATGGAACGGTGTTAATTGGGTCAATCAACTTTTTTTTGTAAATTTCCATTTACTCCTTTACAAGTAACTCTGTAATCTCTGGTTAGTGAAACCATGATTTTGTAGTAATTAGATAAACTGTTTATCATATGTGTATATGTGTATATGTGAAAACCAAAAAAATAAGTATTTCTATGAAAAAAATCCGGTTACCCAGGGGACATACCACTATTTTCATACAAATTTCGGGGACATCATTGTCCCCTGGGTCACCCACGAAATAGACACTAAACAAAATAAAATAAATATGGCAATTATACCATTATTGACTACAAAAATCTAGTGTTTTGAAAAGTATACTTTAAATAAGGAAAAATAATCAGTTTTTTAATTATTTCAGTTTTCATAGAAAGTAGCAGAAAATCGTTGACAAAAAAAAGTTGATTGACCCAATTAATACGAAAAACTAACGGGTTTTTTCATCATCATCATCATTTCAGCGGAAAGACATCCACTGGTGAACATAGGCCTTCCCCAAGGCTCGCCAAACAGATAGGCCTTGCGCCATCCGCATCCAATGCGTTCCCGCCACCTTAACCAGGTCGTCGCTCCATCTTGTTGGAGGCCTACCTACACTGCGTCTTCCGGTCCGCGGACGCCACTCGAGAACCTTTCGGCCCCATCGGCCGTCAGTTCTACGAGCGATGTGCCCCGCCCACTGCCACTTGAGTCTGGCGAATCTTCGAGCTATGTCCGTGACTTTAGTTCTTTCGCGGATTTCATCATTTCTAATGCGATCCCGCAGAGAAACTCCAAGCATAGCCCTCTCCATCGCCCTCTGAGTGACTTTCGAGCTTTTACGGACGGAACGGGTTTTAACCGAATAAATTTTAATAAGTAATTCATGTTACAACTCACCTATTAAATTGAATAAATTGATTAATACTATTTTTTGGTATATTACTAAACTTTATTAGGTTAAGTATACAGGGCGTCCCACGGCTATGCCACATGGAGGGGAAGTACCTTAAATATTGTAGATAGACAATTTTAGTGGAAAGAGACTTCATTTTGATTTTAAAGCAATTTTAACTGCATTCAATGATTTTTGATTAAACGCCTGTCTGAACCGGGAATCGAATCCGTCAAATGGTAAAATAAAAACACCATTCTTTCTTTAAATAAAAGGAAGACCATACAATTTTACGTTTGCGCTTGGAGTAGCAGTTTGCGCACCGCATAAACTTTGAGGTCTTTGAGGCTTTGAGGTCGACGCGCTGGGACACCACGGCCTTTCGTGCCAGAAGAGCGCGGGCCGCTTCTCTAGACACTCTGCTCTCAATGACATTATCCGTCGCTCTCTTGCCACCGTCAATGTGCCTGCGTTACTGGAGCCATCGGGCATCGCCAGAGATGATGGCAAGAGACCAGACGGAATGTCATTTGATTCCGTGGAAATTGGGTCGTGTGCTAGTGTGGGACGCTACTTGTGTAGACACACTGGCTCCGTCCCACGTCCGCGGAACAGCAAATCAAGCTGGTGCAGCAGCAGAAGCGGCAGAAAAGCTTAAGGTAAATAAATACAAAGGTCTTGGCTCTGAATACAACTTTGTTCCATTCGGGGTTGAGACCTTTGGTCCGTGGGGCTAAAGCGCAAAAAGTCTTTACAAAGATATTTGTAAACGGCTTTGTGACACTACAGGAGACCAAAGAGCTGGCAGCTACCTCGCACAACGTATCAGCATTGCTATACAGCGAGGTAATGCTGCCAGTGTCTTTGTGACACTACAGGAGACCAAAGAGCTGGCAGCTACCTCGCACAACGTATCAGCATTGCTATACAGCGAGGTAATGCTGCCAGTGTCTTTGTGACACTACAGGAGACCAAAGAGCTGGCAGCTACCTCGCACAACGTATCAGCATTGCTATACAGCGAGGTAATGCTGCCAGTGTCTTTGTGACACTACAGGAGACCAAAGAGCTGGCAGCTACCTCGCACAACGTATCAGCATTGCTATACAGCGAGGTAATGCTGCCAGTGTCTTTGTGACACTACAGGAGACCAAAGAGCTGGCAGCTACCTCGCACAACGTATCAGCATTGCTATACAGCGAGGTAATGCTGCCAGTGTCTTTGTGACACTACAGGAGACCAAAGAGCTGGCAGCTACCTCGCACAACGTATCAGCATTGCTATACAGCGAGGTAATGCTGCCAGTGTCTTTGTGACACTACAGGAGACCAAAGAGCTGGCAGCTACCTCGCACAACGTATCAGCATTGCTATACAGCGAGGTAATGCTGCCAGTGTCTTTGTGACACTACAGGAGACCAAAGAGCTGGCAGCTACCTCGCACAACGTATCAGCATTGCTATACAGCGAGGTAATGCTGCCAGTGTCTTTGTGACACTACAGGAGACCAAAGAGCTGGCAGCTACCTCGCACAACGTATCAGCATTGCTATACAGCGAGGTAATGCTGCCAGTGTCTTTGTGACACTACAGGAGACCAAAGAGCTGGCAGCTACCTCGCACAACGTATCAGCATTGCTATACAGCGAGGTAATGCTGCCAGTGTCTTTGTGACACTACAGGAGACCAAAGAGCTGGCAGCTACCTCGCACAACGTATCAGCATTGCTATACAGCGAGGTAATGCTGCCAGTGTCTTTGTGACACTACAGGAGACCAAAGAGCTGGCAGCTACCTCGCACAACGTATCAGCATTGCTATACAGCGAGGTAATGCTGCCAGTGTCTTTGTGACACTACAGGAGACCAAAGAGCTGGCAGCTACCTCGCACAACGTATCAGCATTGCTATACAGCGAGGTAATGCTGCCAGTGTCTTTGTGACACTACAGGAGACCAAAGAGCTGGCAGCTACCTCGCACAACGTATCAGCATTGCTATACAGCGAGGTAATGCTGCCAGTGTCTTTGTGACACTACAGGAGACCAAAGAGCTGGCAGCTACCTCGCACAACGTATCAGCATTGCTATACAGCGAGGTAATGCTGCCAGTGTCTTTGTGACACTACAGGAGACCAAAGAGCTGGCAGCTACCTCGCACAACGTATCAGCATTGCTATACAGCGAGGTAATGCTGCCAGTGTCTTTGTGACACTACAGGAGACCAAAGAGCTGGCAGCTACCTCGCACAACGTATCAGCATTGCTATACAGCGAGGTAATGCTGCCAGTGTCTTTGTGACACTACAGGAGACCAAAGAGCTGGCAGCTACCTCGCACAACGTATCAGCATTGCTATACAGCGAGGTAATGCTGCCAGTGTCTTTGTGACACTACAGGAGACCAAAGAGCTGGCAGCTACCTCGCACAACGTATCAGCATTGCTATACAGCGAGGTAATGCTGCCAGTGTCTTTGTGACACTACAGGAGACCAAAGAGCTGGCAGCTACCTCGCACAAAGTATCAGCATTGCTATACAGCGAGGTAATGCTGCCAGTGTCTTTGTGACACTACAGGAGACCAAAGAGCTGGCAGCTACCTCGCACAACGTATCAGCATTGCTATACAGCGAGGTAATGCTGCCAGTGTCTTTGTGACACTACAGGAGACCAAAGAGCTGGCAGCTACCTCGCACAACGTATCAGCATTGCTATACAGCGAGGTAATGCTGCCAGTGTCTTTGTGACACTACAGGAGACCAAAGAGCTGGCAGCTACCTCGCACAACGTATCAGCATTGCTATACAGCGAGGTAATGCTGCCAGTGTCTTTGTGACACTACAGGAGACCAAAGAGCTGGCAGCTACCTCGCACAACGTATCAGCATTGCTATACAGCGAGGTAATGCTGCCAGTGTCTTTGTGACACTACAGGAGACCAAAGAGCTGGCAGCTACCTCGCACAACGTATCAGCATTGCTATACAGCGAGGTAATGCTGCCAGTGTCTTTGTGACACTACAGGAGACCAAAGAGCTGGCAGCTACCTCGCACAACGTATCAGCATTGCTATACAGCGAGGTAATGCTGCCAGTGTCTTTGTGACACTACAGGAGACCAAAGAGCTGGCAGCTACCTCGCACAACGTATCAGCATTGCTATACAGCGAGGTAATGCTGCCAGTGTCTTTGTGACACTACAGGAGACCAAAGAGCTGGCAGCTACCTCGCACAACGTATCAGCATTGCTATACAGCGAGGTAATGCTGCCAGTGTCTTTGTGACACTACAGGAGACCAAAGAGCTGGCAGCTACCTCGCACAACGTATCAGCATTGCTATACAGCGAGGTAATGCTGCCAGTGTCTTTGTGACACTACAGGAGACCAAAGAGCTGGCAGCTACCTCGCACAACGTATCAGCATTGCTATACAGCGAGGTAATGCTGCCAGTGTCTTTGTGACACTACAGGAGACCAAAGAGCTGGCAGCTACCTCGCACAACGTATCAGCATTGCTATACAGCGAGGTAATGCTGCCAGTGTCTTTGTGACACTACAGGAGACCAAAGAGCTGGCAGCTACCTCGCACAACGTATCAGCATTGCTATACAGCGAGGTAATGCTGCCAGTGTCTTTGTGACACTACAGGAGACCAAAGAGCTGGCAGCTACCTCGCACAACGTATCAGCATTGCTATACAGCGAGGTAATGCTGCCAGTGTCTTTGTGACACTACAGGAGACCAAAGAGCTGGCAGCTACCTCGCACAACGTATCAGCATTGCTATACAGCGAGGTAATGCTGCCAGTGTCTTTGTGACACTACAGGAGACCAAAGAGCTGGCAGCTACCTCGCACAACGTATCAGCATTGCTATACAGCGAGGTAATGCTGCCAGTGTCTTTGTGACACTACAGGAGACCAAAGAGCTGGCAGCTACCTCGCACAACGTATCAGCATTGCTATACAGCGAGGTAATGCTGCCAGTGTCTTTGTGACACTACAGGAGACCAAAGAGCTGGCAGCTACCTCGCACAACGTATCAGCATTGCTATACAGCGAGGTAATGCTGCCAGTGTCTTTGTGACACTACAGGAGACCAAAGAGCTGGCAGCTACCTCGCACAACGTATCAGCATTGCTATACAGCGAGGTAATGCTGCCAGTGTCTTTGGGTCCATGCCGCGGGGGGAACCTTTTTTTTAATTTTATTTAGTTTTAGTTTAAGTTAGTTTTATTTTATTTATAGTTATAGTATTAATTTATTATTGTTATTTTACATTTATAATTTCAGGAAAATAAATACAGAACGGGACACATTTTGATCATTTGCTAAATTAAATTAATTGTATGCAAAATACGTAAAATTGCATGGTCTTCCTTTTATTTACGATGCTGGAAAAAAAAATCCTTTCGATTGGGCCTTTTGATCGGTGTCGTAAAATTACGGGTATTTTTTTTACCATTTGACGGTTTCGATTTCCGGTTCAGACAAATCATTGAATGCAGTTAAAATTGTTTTTAAAATCAAAATGAAGTCTCTTTTCAGTAAAATTGTCTATCTACAATATTTAAGGTACTTCCCCTCCATGTGGTATAGCCGTGGGACGCCCTGTATAGGTTAAAGCTGATAAGTTGGTCAAGATAATTCTAATATATTTTATTATGTTCCACTTTCATTTCCTGAATGTAACTTTTTATTCGTCAAAAGCCAGTTTAGCCTACACTACAAATGTTTGGTTTGCAGTAATATACTAAAAAAGTAATATTGATCAATTTATCCAATTTACTAGGTGATTTCTATCGTGAATTACTTATAAAAATTCATTTGGTTACAACCTGTTAGTTTTTCGTATTTAAATTATAAGCCATGGTGGCATGGTGGTTTGATCTATGACCTCTAAATCAGGCCGTGAGTTCGAACCCAGACTCGCACTTCTGATGTTTCGTAATTTATGTGCGAAATTACATTTGAAATTTACCATGCGTTTTACTGTGACAACAGCGTGAGGAAACTTACACTTAAGAAGAAATTCAAACGTATATGTGAAGTTCCCAATCCGCATTGGACCCGCGTGGGAATTACGGCCCAAGCCCTCTCATTCTGAGTAGACCTGCGCCCTACAGGACGTATTTAGGCTGCGATAATGATGAATGAAAAAAAAACTTTCAAAAACCATCATTTATTCTTCGACCACCACACACAAAAATACATAGCTACACCAAAAACAATTACCTTAGCAGCTTTCGTGAGCTCCTCATTTAAGCTCTGTTTGACAGGTCCGTTGGTGTCCACCTCTGCCGACATATCTTCTATACCGATCTCCTTGGCCACAGATTGTTCTAGAACATTGTTGAAGCTGGCATTGATCTTTTTACAGGCTTCGTAGAACTTGGCTAGGATCTGCGAGCCAGGCAGCCCGAGTTCAGAGGCTATGTCGTCGGGCTCTTTCATTTGGAAGCCCATTGCAACGAATATAACCTGTAAAATATATGAAGTTATAGGAGAGAAGTAAAAATAGAAAACTTGTGTTTAACGACCGCTTTAGCCTAGTTTAGTTTAGTTTTGCGTGTAGTTTAGTTGGTAGTGACCCTGCCTACGAAGCAAGAGGTCCTGGGTTCAAATCCCGGTAAGGGCATTTATTTGTGTGATTTTTTTTTTTTTTATGGTATAGGGGGCAAACGAGCAGACGGATCGCCTGATGGTAAACGATTACCGTCGCCCATGGACACCCGCGACACCAGAAGAGTCACAAGTGCGTTGCCGGCCTTTTAGGTAGGAGTACGCACACCGAACGCACGTACGTACGTACGTACGTACGCACGTCGTGATGAGCACGAATATTTGTTCCTGAGTTATGGATGTTTTCTATGTATTTAAGTATTTATTTATCTATATAAGTATGTTTATCGTCGTCTAGTACCCATAGTACAAGCTTTGCTTAGTTTGGGACTAGGTCGATTTGTGTAAGATTGTCCCCTAATATTTATTTATTATTTATTTTAAATAAGTTTTTGTAAAAATTTCATTTTAAAACGAGTTTTTTGGTGATTGTACAGTTAACCTATTTGATTCCTAGGTCATTATAGAACCTTGTCGAATTAACTATTAGATAATTACGTCAGTGCGTGTCAAAGGATTATCAACTTTCCGATCACAACATGCAATAAACGTAGAGTTTATGAATGTTTTCGCTCCATGACATGAGAAGAAGAAGAAGTTTTGACAGACGGACAGTGACAATTTAAATTATTAATACACAAGCAAACTCTTTTCCTATTCATTATCGTTGACACATGGGCCCTGTACCACAAAAGTTACAAGTGCTACAATTCAACAAAATTGTCAAGTTTCTCATAGTACAATGTGCAACATTAACTAATAAGAAAAAAAAGTCGTTAACTGCATACACGTATAATTTATTAATAAAACTGCCAAACACTTATAAAAACACAATATTCACAGAACAGGTTGGAAATAAAACACACACGCGCGGGGTTAAAAAAATTACACAGCGTAAGCACCGTAGGGGTTGAATGCGCCTGTACAGAACGCGGCACATAACGCGGTCAAAGTACACATACAACAAAGGCAACGTCGAGCCGAATTTCGGTTGGTCGGGCCTAGCGAGCTCCTTCGGTCACGGACCGATTAGGGCTTCGGGCATCAAGCTAAAAAAAAAGGTAACCAGGCGAGGGTGTGCGGACGATGATGAGGATGTAATGGGGATGGGTATGAAAATGATCCGCCGCACGGCTCTGGTGGCTACACTGACTGCTACCCAGCGCTCCGGAGTCGCGCCCACCGAGAAATCGGGCTCAGAGCTTCGATGTATGGCGCTATAGTCGCTACAGTAACTAACTAAAATAGGTAATAATATTCCGAATGGGCCGAGAAAGAATAACGTTGGCTTGCAAAGTTCCTTTTTAATTTGGAGGGGGACCTAACACGTTAACATTACTGACAGATCAAATAATACACGCCGGAATACGATCGTTCGGCTAATAAGCAAAGTTAAACCGCCTGAGCGGCCTCACGCGGAAGTACGTTGGGGTCTTCTGCACCGGCACGGCATCCCGTTGGTCGCCTCCGAACTCCGCGCGTCAAGCAAGCACTTCGGGCATCCTGGGGAGCTGGCTCCGTGCGGCTGAGGTCTAGCTCCGGTACCCGGAAGCTGGAACAATCCAACCCGAAATAAGCAACGCCACCCCAAAAGCCGGGACTTGTCCAAAGGCGAAACCACAAAGCGATGCTATTAAAACTCACCCTGGCGTGATAAACGACAGGCTTAGAAACCGACGGCAAAAGCGGGACCCCTCGGTCACCGTCCAAGGGACAGGACTGCCCTTTTCTTCTTCGATGTACTGCTCAATTTGGTCCCACGGACCGACGGCGCACTATGCCCACTACTCGGGCGCACTTCACAAACGATAACAGCTTCGGACAAGAACAAAACCATGTCCCACAGCAAAAAAAAACTCAAGCTTTCGTAACGACGTGAATCGTCCGCCTTCCAGTGAAATAATGCCAGACCCACATTCAATTTTTTCAGTCTAGAACCAGACGACAAAATTTCAAAATTTGACACAACAAGCGGCCTGTTACCAGTGGCCACTTCCACCAAAAAGTTCAAAAAAATCTTATAGTATTTACCAACCTACATGGAGCGTTTTTCGCTGCAAATGTTACAATTTTGTCGAATTGTAGCACTTGTAAATTTTGTGGTACAGGGGGCTGGTCGTAAAAATCTAGATCTCATCATGACATAAATCACGCAATAATCACTGTCTGTAGACAAAGAAATGGATTCATTATGACAAGGTTCTATAGTGGCTTGGGAATCAAATTGGTTGAGCAAAAACGTTTATAAATTATTGTGCGTATAAGTATTGACGTTGTAATCAATCACCTAGTAGTTAAATACGACAACGCCGTGGTAGCTCAATGATTACACCTAAAACCTCTCAAGCAGAAGGTCGTGGGTTTGAATCCGGGCTCGCACCTCTGAGTTTTTCGGAATCCAAGTGCGAAATTGTATTTGAAATTTACCATGAGCTTTACGGTGAAGGAAAACATCGTGAGGAAACCTGGACACACCTGAGAAGAAATTCAATGGTGTGTGTGAAATTCCCAATCCGCACTGGGCCCGCGTGGGAACTACAGCCCAAGCCCTCTTTTTCGGAGAGGAGGCCTGTGCGCTGCAGTGGGACGTATATAGGCTGGGATGATGATGATGATGATAATGCGACAATGTTCTACATATAGTGACCTAGGAATCAAATTGGTTGACTGTACGTGCTCAGTGCGCGATGACACACTTGTCGGTGTTTTAACACTTTCACAGACGACGAGATGGCCTAGTGGTTAGAGAACCTATGAAGCTTGAGATCCCGGGTTCGATTCCCGTGTCGGGGCTGATATTTGTATGAAAAATACGAATGTTTGTTCTCGGGTCTTGGGTGTTTAATATGTATTTAAGTATGTATCTATCTATATAAGTATGTTTATCCGTTGCCTAGTACCCATAACACAAGCTTTCCCAGCTTACTTTGGGACTGGGTCAATTGGTGTGAATTGTCCCGTGATATTTATTATTTTATTTATTTATTATTAGGTACAGTCCAGTGACCCATACGTGGGGCACGATAGCTCTTATTCCATTGTAATAAGATTCTACTTTAAGGCACGGACAGGCAACGTGTTTAGTTACCTGCTGTATAGCATCTAATTTGGCAGTTTTGGCTTGGAAGACGAGGCTGGCGATGGGGGCGAGTAGGTCCGTTATGAGCCTGTAGTCGGCTTGTTGGCGGCAATAGGACTCCAGGCGGGCTAGGTCGTGGTTTGAAAGGTGCTGGGATATCAGATCCTTTGTCAGCGCTGTACAAAACAAAAAAGTTTTTGCTAATAATTCCATTTCGAATGGGTAAATCAACTTTTTAGTGCCATCCGTTGCTATGGTTACACAAATTTTGTCCCTTGGACAACCTAACTATTTTTCTAAGAAGCAGTATGAAGTGTCACTTGGACAACCGGGAACAGCCAGTTGACGAAGCGACATATTCGTACTGTTTCATAGAAAACTGATTAGGTTGTTCATGGGGTTTGTGTAACCATTGCAATGGATGGGAAGAAAAAGTTGATTCACCCACAAGTAGTGATGCAACGATGCCGATACCGATTATCGTATACCGCCGATTATCGTGTTTTATTACGATAATCGGCATCGTAAGCACATTATACGATTTTTACGATACGATATTTGAAAGAAAACATACATGTTTTGCTTGAAATTAAATATTAAAATTCATAAAGTAGGTATGTATGTAGGTTTAAGTATACTTAAGTGTACCTTATGTACACTTAAGTAGGCAATATCAGAAACAGACTGAAACAAGACATTTATGTGTTCGCTACTAGTATTATTAGATAGAATTACTAATTGGTAAGTTACCTGATGATAAACATAAAAGTATATTAAAGACTATAATAGATGTTGATTTCAAAGAGATTTTTAGTTTTTATATAAAGTATCGTAATGTATTCGTATCGTATCTGTATTCGTATTCGTATCGTGATGATATATTGTAATCGTAATAGCTTATACGATATTATCTGTATTCGTATCGGTATCGTAACAGAGATATCGTTGCATCACTGCCCACAAGCTATTTTTGCTGACTGTACTTTTTGGCCTTGGTTACCATCTAGGGCGAAGATGATGAAGTAGAACTGATGGTGAAGCATCAGAAGGAGACCTCGAAAATTAAATTCCTAAATCAGGTAAAAAATATTTTGTAAAAAATTACCAGTAGCGGACATTACGCTATTGCAAGTTAGATAAGTTACACTAAAAATCGAGAAAAAATCCTAAATCCATAGCAATATTAATGAATACGAAAGTGTGTCTGTCTGT
Source organism: Archips crataeganus (assembly GCA_947859365.1). Taxonomy (NCBI): domain Eukaryota; kingdom Metazoa; phylum Arthropoda; class Insecta; order Lepidoptera; family Tortricidae; genus Archips; species Archips crataeganus. Next base: position 11,871,331 of record OX402064.1, read on the forward strand.
CTTTCGGTCTGTTCCATCATCACGCTTAAACCGATGTAACCGATTTTAAATGTGGTATGGAGATAGTTTGAGACCCTGGGAAGGACATATAAATAAATAGGACATATATATAAATAATATAGGTAGGATAGTTTTTAAACCGCAATTGCATAGTTCCCGCGCGATAATTAGATTTGGAAAAGATTCTCAAGTGGAGCCAGATATAATTTAAAAGTGTCTTTAGGGTTTTTTTTGGAGTAAGTTCTTTTATATCTCCATCACTCACCTAGTTTCTTGACGGAAACGCTGTCATTCACCAGTGCAGGCAGAGCTAGGGACGCAGGCAGCGTTCTTAGCGAGCGTCCGAGCAAACGCGCGAAGCGACGGCGGAAATCTGCACTGTATGCGGCGAGCCACGCGCCCTCCGTCAATGAACGCAGCATTATGCATGAGTGTTCACCCGTTAAGTCGTTGGCCTTTTGACTGTAATTTAAAAAAAAACAAGCTTTTGACGTGACAACGTCTAATAAAGCGATGAACGCCGGCTGCACGCACGAAAAAGGATGACGCAATGTAACGTACATGTACGTACATGTAACGTACAAGAAAGAGCAGTGAACGCCAGGATGTACAAGAGAGCAGCGATGTACAAGATGTACAAGATTGCAGTCTACTATAAATTATTCGTGATAGACTTTTATTTTCTTTAAAAACGAACAAATTATTACCTAACGGTTTTTAAAGAAAATTTTTAAAGTCTATCACGAATAATTTTTGCAGTAGACACATTAACTTATATATTAGAACAATTCTTATAGACCACATTTTTAATTTTCATTCAATTTTATGGAATAATCGAGAAAAACTAACAAAAATGCAACGTTGCCAGCTCAGCAGGTATAAACGCTCTTAATCGTCTTACCTCACATAGACCGGCACGTATTTCTGAGACTTCCAGAACTTGAGCAAGTCCTCGGTGAGACCGAAACTGGTTCCGAGGTAGTCCATATGCTCGGCCTGCACTTCTGGTAGCCGCTTTAGAAGAGTTGGCGGTTTTGCTCTGTAACAACACACGTAAAATCCATGACATCTTAGAATAAACAAATGTCATGTCATGGCCCATGTGATTATGAATCTTAGCTAGGTACATACGATAGTTTCATTATCTAAATGTGACTTATGTGTCTTACCTAGCTACAACGGTCTAAGTATCTAGTTTTACCTAGGTACTGTGGTCTTGGTATCTCAGAGTCTTATACCTAGGTATAGTGGTTTCAGTATCTAAGAATAACATAGATATAATGGTCTCTGTCTGTATTTAAGAGTCTTACCAGGCACAGTGGTCTCAGTATCTAAGAGTCTTACTTAGATATAGCTGTCTTACCTAGATACAATAGTCTCTGTAACTAAAGAGTCTTACCCAGGTACAATGGTCTCTGTATCTAAGAGTCTTACCAAGGCACAGGTGGACTCAGTATCTAAGAGACTTACTTAGGTACAGCTGTCCTTCCTAGATACAATAGTCTCTGTAACTAAAGAGTCTTACCCAGGTACAATGGCCTCGGTATCTAAGAGTCTTAACTAGGCACAATGATCTCTGTATCTAAGAGTCTTACCTAAGTAGGTACAGCGGTCTCAGTATCTAAGTCTTACCTAGGTACAATGGTCTCAGTGTGTAGTGTGTCGCCGCGTCTGTCAGCGCCGTCTTCACTGTCCGACTGCTGGTCCTCGAGACACGGTATGTCACCCGAGTAGTACGCCGCTAGCTGTTGCAACGCTCGTTTGCCGTAGCCCATCTGTTACCATAAAATAAACTTATTAAATTAGGTCTCCTGAAAATTCTATATTCAAAAAAAATACAAAAAGATGGTATTAGATTAGGTAATGTGTATTGTGGTTATACATTGCCAAATTAAGGGTAAATGAATTTTTTTCTTCATATTTTCTTAATCCGGAACTTGAAACGGGTCCAAATTTCAACGCCAAGTCCAAATTTTGCCACGATTTGAAGCAAATACGCATGTATTCTGAGTTTCAAAAACCCACTTGCTGATGATTGCCAGTACCAAATGTTGCCAGTTCGTAGCATTTACATTACTTTTTTTGTGTATTGAACTTGTTTTTCTGGGCACTAGTTGTAAGTAACATCTATGGCATGAACGCTATTTATAGGATGTGTATAGTAAATACATATCGTCACTACTTTGAAAAAAGCTCGTATCTCAAAACCGATAATCTGGCTAATTGAACTTCACTGAGTGTGCAATAAAGATCAGTTCGGTTTACATATTGATCTGAGATACGAGATTTTTTTCAAAGTAGTGACGCAATGTGTGTGATTAAGTGCATGTGTGTTTGATGTCAAATATAATGTGTGTACTCTTTCCTTGACTAATATAACTAAAACATTAGCGTTTTCAACTGGCAAAAAATAAATATACATAAATTGCTCGCCTAAACGTATTAGATACTCGTAGATAGAGCGACTAAGCTACATACCCGCTGGTAGGAAGGATGCGTGGCGATCCTCACGATTCTGGCCCCAGACAATTTAGGGAAGTCTCTGTCTCCGAACTGTTCGCAAATATTCCAGGGGATAAGGTCCCCGGCTGCCTTGCGTCCGCGACCGAGGTTGTCACGCACCGACCTGAAAAAACAGAAAATAATTTGACGACCGCTTTAGCCTAGTTGGTAGTGACCCTGCCTACGAAGCAAGAGGTCCTGGGTTCAAATCCCGGTAAGGGCATTTATTTGTGTGATGAGCACGAATATTTGTTCCTGAGTTATGGATGTTTTCTATGTATTTAAGTATTTATTTATCTATATAAGTATGTTTATCGTCGTCTAGTACCCATAGTACAAGCTTTGCTTAGTTTGGGACTAGGTCGATTTGTGTAAGATTGTCCCCCTAATATTTATTATTATTTATTTTTATTAATTAGCCGCAGCCTCAGTACAGGGGATCAAATTCATACACATTATGCTAGGCTGGGAAGTTTCCTAACATTCTAAAACTTAAATTCTGACTGACCAACTCATATATTAACAGAAAAATAAGAAATAAAATCATCAATCATCATTAACATCATCGTAGCCTAAATACTTCCCACTGCAGGCCACAGGCCTCCTCTAGAATGAGAGAGCTTGGGCCGTAGTTCCCTCGCACACACACACACCATTGAATTTCTTCGCAGTTGTGTGCAGGTATTCCAAATTTAATTTCGCAAATAAATACCGTGTAACTCAAAGATGCAAGCCTGAGCTCGAGCCACGACCCTCTGCTTGAGAGACCATAGGTCAAACCACTAGGCTGCCACGGCTTTTACAGTTTTTTCGCATTTACAATATTACTCCATGTTTTCACATCTCTGTAGCAAGTTTATAAGGTCACTTGAATAGGGAATAGGGATGTTGACACCACCAATCAACTGACGTACTTTTTATGAGCTGTCAAAACACATTTCTCCCATAGAGTTTGAATGGCAATAGCAACATATGACGTCACTTGTTCGCATACTCAATTAACTAACTATTTATTTGTTTTAAAGCAACAAAAAATCTAATTTTGCAGTTAATCGAAAATTAATCTGGGTTTCAGGGCTAAAATAAAGCGTTTTTTTACTGGAGTCGTGTCTTCGAATTATTTTTTAATGGTGTCAACATCCCTATTGAGTAAGCTTCCATGAGGCTGAAATGAACACCTGTAGGCTTATTGTCTAACGCTTCTGACGCTTGCCTTCGCAATCGCCGACAATCGACGGTATAAAATGATGACAGAAAGAGACGGTGAAAGCGACGGCAAGCGTCAGAAGCGTTAGACAATATGGCCTCTGGAGTGTTAAAAGCCTCGTCGAATATTAGAAGAAAAAAAGAGTTTATGGCTTAGTGACCGCGCCGAGATTACGCAGACTCAGTTCTGTTTTATAAAATTTTGAATAATATTTTAAATTCCCCCTCACTACTTCATCAAATTTATTTTAGTGTCCCCAATAGACGTCAGCGCCAGTGTCGGAAAAAAAAATTGTTTTCAATCCCCCAGTATAGAACGCGTTATGCACAAAACACTTTCTTGAGGCGTGCGTGTAAGCTATTCAATGACAATGAAAAACTTAAAAATATTGACCCGTTCAATTGCAATATTTCCGCTATAAAAAAAGTTTTCTGGTAGCCACTATCTTTTTTCTACTTTCATGTTTAGTTTTCTTGTTTTTGGAATATTACAACTATTTATATTCAAAATTATTCTTTTAAATTGTAATTTTGTTAGTACACCTACCGTATGTGCTTTAAGGAAACTCCAGGTCTATTTATAAGCAATAGATATTAAGAAAATTTTTGTAAACGACTGTTTGTTTCTTGAATAAATAAATAAATAAATAAATAAGGATGAATGTTCTCACTTGTCAGATATGTTCCCCTCCAGACACATTTGTACGACACAGAGCACCTCCGGCATAGACGTGGCGTTGGGCGGAGTCGGCGCCAGCAGCACGAACAAGCAATGCGCCGGCGCGTCCGCCAGGAGTTGGAGGTCGTTGGGACTGTTCTGGAATGTTCGAGGTTTTAGTACAGATTATACCAGCGTCGCTAGAAGTTGGAGGTCGTTGGGACTGTTCTGGAATGTTTGAGGTTTTAGTACAGATTATACCGGCGCCGCTAGAAGTTGGAGGTCGTTGGGAATGTTCTGGAATGTTCGCAAGATTGGCAATCTTTTGCTGATTTGCGACCATTTTGTGACACACGCATGTTATTTTATCATTGTTTTATTTTAATTCTATTGTTTTTAGGGTTCCGTACCCAAAGGGTGAAAACGGGACCCTATTACTGAGACTTCGCTGCCCGTCCGTCTGTCCGTCTGTCACCAGGCTCAAGAACCGTGATAGTTAGAAAGTTGAAATTTTCACAGGTGTTTCTATTGCCGCTATAACAACAAATATACTAAAAATAAAATTAAATTAAAAATTAAGGGGTCGTCATACAAGAAACGTGTTTTTTTCAGCGTTTTTAACTTGCTCTTTATAATGGCGTTAACTAGACACTTGAAATTTTCACCGATTATGTATTACTGTAGCCAGTACAACAACAAATAATAAAAATAAAATTATATGAAACATTCAGCAAAATCCCTTCCCATTTTTAAAAACCTTCTAAAGGCTCACTATTTGTCACTAACGTAATCCTCGGTCTTTGACCCTTCTTTATTCTTTTTTTTTTGTTTATATTGTTTCTTTAATTTCCTTTTTAAATCCTTTTCTCACATGCGGCCTTTTGACATTTTTTTTTTCCCATTGATATTTTGTATTAAGTATATGTAGTGTATAAGTATTATATTGAATGTATTTGTTTATTTATATAATTTATATTATATTTGTATTGTTTTTATTGTTTGTTGTCTATTAAGTAATACTGCGTTTCTCTTGTCTGTTATTTCTGCCACCTACATTAGTCTGTTGATATTTATTAATTTCTGAGTAATTGGTTGTCTGGAAGAGATCGCTTTTTAGCGATAAGACCGCCTATTGTCTAACTGAATTTTTATTTTTGTAATATCACTGTACTGCTTTTGGTGATCAATAAAGAATATTTGTATTGTATTGTATTGTAAGGGGGTCTTGACCAACCAATATAAAATGATCTCACACTGCGTACATTTTACTTAGAAGCAGGGTTCTACTAACACTGGATTATTATAGTTACGGCTGTTCACGGCGTATATTTTGACGTACCTAAAAAGTACGGAACCCTCAGCTGCCGGCCGACCCGAAGAAAAACAGACGATGGGAGCGAACTCCATTCCTTAGCAGTTCGTATTAGGAAAGATGAAACAAACCTTGTAATGACTCGCAACGTATATAGCGACCAGCCGATGGAGAAACGCCTCGGCCGCCTTGTGGTAGCAGAACAGCGCGTCTCGGTTCACCCGGTAGAGGTCGCACGAGTGGGGCGAGGGTGCGCCCACGCCGACAGAGGGCGCTGGCGACTCGAGGCACAGGAGAGAGTTCAGCCACGCCTCTATGGGGTCGCCTGAGCGGTACCGAATAGGCTCATCGAGTTTTATCTGGAATTAAGATCTTATTTTAATCTTCATCATCCAAAGGTAAAAGGATTTCTACAGGGTTATTTGTAATTCACTGACATCCTCTTAACCCTGAATTCCTATCACTCAAACAAATGTTTTTTGTTTTACGACTTTTTAAAATGAAGCACTTTTTTTCCCATACAAATACACAGAGTATCGTAAAAATAAGAGGTAATCTCCAAGTTTCAAAATGTTATTACACCAAAAATATTAAGTTATGACAAAAGCCGTAAAACAAAAAACATTTGTTTAAGTGGTAGGAGTTTAGGGTTAAAAGGATGCTAGTGAATTAAAACTGCTATGCAGTTTGGCAGATGTATTTTAACATAAGTATTTCTGTACTTCTTTTGTTTGTTTTTGTGTAAATAAATTTAAAAAAAAAATTAAAATAAAAATAACCCTGTATTTATATTCAATTTAGGCTATAATAGTAGGGCAGCCCAAGAGGGGATTTGGAGTCATTCGAGCGCGGCAGATTAATCTATGGGGGGATACCTTATACCCACTAGAGTACCCCTAGTGAATATGAGCACTTCATGTGGGGGGGTTTGCCTGAGGCACCCCGTCAGAATACATAGTAAAAAAGGTAGATTCTTTGAAATACTCGAGCGCGTCAGATTTTGATAATTAACACTGATAAAAAAGGTATGATAATCTGCCGCTTTGTATGGTGGGGGGTGGCCATACGGAAGGGTGCACGTAGATTTTCACAGGGGATGTTAATTCCAAAGACTGACGATTTGGAAGTGAAATGTACACTGTTCTGCTATTTTCTTTACTATGAGAGAGAGGCAAACGAGCAAGCGGGTCATCTGATGGAAAATGATCACCACCGCTCATAAACATCAACAACTCAAAGAGAGTCACCAATCTGTTGCCGGCCTTTAAAGGAAGTATAAACCCTTTTCTTGAAAGCCCCGATGTCATAGTTGTCTGGAAACACTGCTGCCGGAAGCTGGTTCCACAGTTTCACCGTATGTGGCAGGAAGTGCCCAAGAAAACGTACAGTGGTAGACTGCCATTCGTCGAGATCGAGATGCTAGTAATTAATCTTTATTATTTTAACACTTTCTTTAATTTCCAAAAGGGCCCTAATTTTTTGTATGCCCCAGATTGGTTGTAGAAAGTTGTGGTAACTCACCGGCGCAGGCGCATCGTGTTTAGTCTGCAGCATAGCGAAAAGCTTGAGCGATAGCGCGCGTCCCGTGCCCTCGTACCCAGAGACTGTCGACGACAGCAGCGCGAGCGGCGCCTTGGTAGCGGCCGCGGACACGTGCGCTATGGGGATTGCCGCGGCTTCGTCCACTAGTACCAAGTCCGCGGCGCTTAGGAGCGAGTGGTCGTCGGGGGTTATGTACTGGAAAGAGTAGCACACATGAGCACACGCATACTTCTTGGACAGTGGCAAATATTATGTACTAGACTTTAATAATTCATAAGTAGAGACTATTCTGATCACACCACATAAGTCTCCGGACTCTCGACACACATACACACTCCTACAGAAAACAGTGATCCTCAACACATGCCGTATCTTAAAACCAAAAAAATATATAATAAATAGTACATTTAAATATCCGTCATAGTTTAACACCAAATAATATCTTTAATTTCAATATTAGATGAAAAAAAAACCCTTCTGTATAATTCCCGTTCCCATGGAATTCCAGGAAAATATATACCCTATGTCACTCTCGGAACTGAGACGAATCTAATGACACCTCACACTTCAAAATCCACTGAGCCGTTCACGCTGCAGAGCGTACCAAAGAATGATACATACATACATAAATACATACGCTCGAAAAAAACATAACCGGGTGAATATTCGAGCGTTTTGACCGCGCGGTTAAACGTCATTACTATTCGACGATTATTACCACAACCGAAGGACGAATCGCGCGAAATTTCATCAAACTAGATTCAGCATCGGTACTGTCTTAAGTTTTCAGTAAAAGTTAACCCTAAGCATCATCCATTTTAATAATTTCTGCTCAAATGGTAATGACAAAAAAACGCCGTAAAAACGCTGAATATTTACCCAACCCTCCTTTGAGAGCCGGGTGAAAAGCACTTGACTTAGGCCATTTTCCAGGATAAAAGTATCCTATAATGGTAATCCAGGTTAAGGGTTCATTAAGTTTCTTGCGGCGCTTTCTTCTTGGCAATGATGGTCCTTCCGAAAGTGCTGGTAGTTTAAAAAAAGTAACACGTAAAAGATCACTTTGGGGCCTACTTATAGAATAAACCTTTTTTTTTATAAACTGCGTGCCAAACTTTATCAGAACCCGTCAAAACGTTTTAGCGTGAAAGAGAAACAAACACACCTATACACACACACTCGCAAACTTATTATTATCACTCACCTGAACAGTTTGCCTCGAATTCCTAGCAATATTAATACCCACAATGGCCTTCTTGAAATCAGGGTTCGTCGACCTCAAGATATTGTAATCTATGTGCTCTTGGTACAAGCATACGTCCAGGCCTTTGAGCACGAACTCGAAGAACGTAATCAAGTTCTCTGGGTGGGGGGAGGTGACGTAAATGTTTACGTAGCCTAGGGCCACAGCCGCTGCGACCGCCAGGCCCAGGCAGGCCGACTTGCCGCGGCCTCGGGCCGCTGTGAGGCAGTGGGGAGGCCTGCGAAGAAACAGCAGGCATCAAATAAGTCTATTTGGTAAAATACAGACATTAATGTGTTACAAAGTTGTTATACATATAATGTACTGTGTATTCAGCCCGCATGCAAGTCAATTTACAATTACATACATACATACATACAATCATCACGCCTGTATTCCCAATGGGGGTAGGCAGAGCACACGAAAAGTTACATTTACGTTTCGACGACACTTTTAGCATTTAGGTTTAAAGGAAGTGGTATAATAGTGACAAATTGCTATAGTCCGACAAGCTCGTGCGCTTTCGCAGTCAGCGTTTGCCGCACTTATTAAAAACAATCTTGCTAAGGACAGCAGAGGCTCCCTGCGTTAGGGTTCCGCCGAGCGCCGCGCACGAGCTTGTCAAGGTACAGCCTATCGCCTACAATATACCTTAACCTATTTCCTTAGTCGCTTCTTACGAAATCCACGGAAGCAATGGAGAGGTGTAATTCTAAACCCGCCACCGCATTTATAATTAAATTAATTAATCTCTTAAGCAGAAGATCGTGGCTTAGAGCCGTGCTCGCACCTCAGAGTTTTTCGGAATTTATGTGCGAAATTACATTTCAAATTTACCATGCACTTTATTTTGTATGATTCTGGGTAAAATAATCCAAATTATATTACATACCTGGATGCTTTGGAAGCTAGTGTGTCTATAATAGCGATGAGTGCCGAGGCCTGGTCGTAAGTGCGACAGAGAGCGACGAGCGGGCCGGCGGGCGGCGAGTCAGACAGAGACGACACTAGATCTGTCAGCTTCGGGTTAACACGCTGAAAATTCAAAATCGTATATCTTCTTGTCATACTTCATGAGATTCTCCTCCCCCTTCTCATGTTAAAATCATAAAATACGCTACAACAATATCATAACTGTTTATTGTACACCACATAAAAAATAATACAAAAAAAAATGTGAGGCGTCAGAATTAGAGAGTAAAATGTGGTATCGATCCGAGCGGACCTTCCTCAAATTCGATTAAAAACAAACGGCCAAGTGCGAGTCGGACTCGCGCACGAAGGGTTCCGTACAATTATCTATAAAATCACGTTTGTTGTATGGGAGCCCCTTAAATATTTTTTTTATTTTAATTTAATGATTTATTTTTAAAGTCATTCTGTGAATATTTCAAGCGTCTACCTGTTGCCATTATCAATATCAAGCAAAACGAGCAAAAAAATCAAGTTTGTTGTATGGGAGCCCCCTTAAATATTCATTTTATTCCATTTTTTAGTATTTGTTGTTATAGCGGCAACCGTAATACATCATCTGTGAAAATTTCAACTCTCTAGCTATCACAGTTCCCGAGATACAGCCTGGTGACAGACGGCCAGACGGATGGACAGCGGAGCCTCAGTAATAGGGTCCCGATTTACCCTTTGGGTACGGAACCCTAAAAATACCTGCATGGCTTTCTAAAAACAACAAAATTCATTACATACCTCTGGAGCCTCGTTGACGGGTTCCACTTGTGCCGTTTTTGATGATATCGGAAGCACTGTCAGAGCGTCGTCGAGAATCAAACAGCGAGGATTGTCAGCTAACGACAGGAGGAAACGCTCGTTGAACCTGTTCACTACTGTGTCGTGGGCTTCCGTTTTGAATCTGTAAAATTAAATCAATGGCATGTTGGGGCGAGTCATGATTGATTATATTATTAAAGTACAGTTTGACTCAACTTATAATTCCGATCGGTAGTTTTCGTTCGCGCAGAATAGTGTAGACCGTTACCGATAGTAAATAATCTATATTGAACTTTATTTGTAACAGCAAATGGTCGAAAATTGCGTTGATTCTTAGTTCGGTCCCACTTACCCGAGTCGAAAATATGGCGGACGGCCTGCTCGATTTGGTCGAGTAGGTAATCGATCAACCAATGACAGCGCAAGATTTTAGCGCGCGTACGATTCTGCTTTGCTATTTGGTAGATCGAAGTTTCCCGCGCTATCTGGAGTCTCCCAATGAGGCTGGCATAGTCACACAGGTGCACTATTGCCTCGGAAAAAAAAAATAGTTTCCCGCGCTAAAAAATCTGCCTTCTGCGCAGGTACATCGAGAGGAATTATAAATTGAGTCGAACTGTAAATATTTTTCTTATGTCTTGGTTGTGCATAAGTCAAAGGCAAAAATATAAAATTTGGTTACAGATTTATTAATAAGTAATTTGGTACCTTGAATGGACATCCATTGTGATGGAATGCAGTTGCCGTAGAGAATCCATGGTCTTCAGTAGAAAGATGATGAGTCCACCACCCTCAACTGTCTCTATTGTGCGAGCCATCAAATTTGGTGTGAGAGCCTCAAAGTCCTGAATAAACATTTATAATTTTTCAATGATATGCAGTGCAGATTAGGACATAATCATAATCATAAATAAACATAGTTTTATAACTAACAGTTAATAGCAAAAAAATACGGATAACTCACGTCTATGATCAAGTTTAGTTTGACATGTTTCGGGCTACTCTGCAGCCCTTCTTCTTAGAGCCAAACGATGCGGCAGCTGCCAAACGTGCACTGCGTGCCACCGCTCTGCTCGCGGCTACTCGACTAAACTGACAGCGACACACAACCACCCTACTTGCGGTAGTGTGTGGCAGCCGCTGCAACATGTGGCTTTAAGAAGAAGGGCTACGGATTAGCCCAAAGCATGTTGAGTTAAACTCGATCATAGACATGAGTTATCTGTATTTTTTCGCTATGAGTGAGTTTCATGGTAGTTTTATGTTCAAAACTAACAGTTAATGATTCATTCAATAACAATACAATTACTTTGATTTCTTAGCCTTTTTGTCATTCTTTTTGACGTGACAATGTCTAATAATTCGATAAACGCCGGCTGCATACACGAAAAAGGATGACGCAATGACGCAAGTCAATGCGGGGGGGGGGGTTGAATGTTTTGATATGACGTTGTCATGTTAAACTATCGTCCGTAAACCGACTTTACAGACAACCGGTTTTTTTGTTTCATTTATTCAACAACTATTTTATTTTGTCAATTGAAATATAACAAAAGCCCTGATGGCTCAAAGCAAGAAACGTAAAAGAGGCCTTTGCAATCTCTTTCCTAAATTAAATTTGTGTCTTTGATTAATTTAATGCGGAATAAAATGAAGTATAGTGTGGGTACCAACTAGACATACATTAACAATTAGCTTAAAGATGAAATAAAATAAAATGTATTATGTAATTTTTTTATAAAGACTTCAACTAGGGGCACGGCAGCGCCCCCTCCAAGTGGAGCAAATTAATGTTACCTGTAACACGCATACTCCATATGTTTGACCGAGCATTGCGTAGCTTTCTGAGTAATACCGCCCATGTATTGTAGTGGCCACTCTGAATGCATCAAATAGAGATTCTTCTGATACTTCCAGCTTTCCTGCTGCTATTTTCTTAGCCCGTTTGCGGCCATGACTTAAAAAATGAAGTGTAAATTAAATATACATATTATTACAGGAAACTCAAACATTACATTGTTTGCTTTTTACAAGATATTGGCCGTTGTTCAATAATGTCATTCTATACACCCCCTTTTGTATCGGGTTATTAGCCATCATCCAATAAATATCCATAAATTTGCCCAGAAATCATTGATGCACCAGGGTGCCCAGCACAGGCACTGATCTTCCTCCCAGATAGATTTGGTAGGAACATGCACCCTCAAACATCCCTACTTACGAATACTCCCCAATAGAGTAGAGTAGAGTAGAATTTGGTTTTTTACAAATTTTTAAACAAATAATAAATAAAAATGGGCATTCTATTATTCGTTGTACCCAATTAAAAAATTGTTAACAGGGAGTTAAAATTAGTCCGTTTTCAAGCCTTTACAATAAAAAAAATGTAACAGACCAAACGATTCTTCACTTCTTATTAAACACTGTTAAACTTATCCGATTTGCTACTTTTTTTATTGTAAAGGCTTGAAAAAGTGCGTAACCAAACGGACTAATTTTAACTCCCTGTTAACAATTTCTTAATTGGGTACAACGAGTAATAGAAATGCCCATATTACAGAATACTTACTTGCTTATAGCTTCATCTTTGTTTTTATAACACCAGAGGACTGTTGGTCGTGATTTTACAGTTGATTTGACCAGTATATCATACAGGATTGGCACCTAAAACCCAATAAATACATTTAACAGTGCAATAAAAATATTCAGTGTGTGTACAGTTGACCAAAAATATGGTCTACCACCCTACGGTTGAAGTTACAATAATATGATGACAGTGACTAATGACAGTTTCAGTTAGAAATGTCAACCTTATTGATATTTAAATCTTAAAGAAACTTTTGTCAGAACATGTAGACCACTTTCTTGGTTGACCATACAGATTGTATTTTTTGGACTTTAGAGCTTGGGTGAAGACTTAAAGCCAAACCTTATTTAAGAAGTCCACTGTTTACATCACTTGAGAAAAAGGGAATACAAGGTATTAAAATCACCATGAGTATGGATATACTTAGTACGAATTTGTACCTGGATGCTAAATCCTTACTTTCTCTGAACCAAAACGTACATATCAAATTATCTTTGTCAAATTAAAACAAATAGTAGCTTATATAGGTTTAAAATTATACTAAAAAAGTTTAGTAAAGTATTTGTAACATCAACTTACTTGATCTCTGCCCTTATCTCCGACAAGCAGGAACATTGTACGGTGTCCAAGCTTCACCCCATTTTCTATCATAACCCTAATACGGTTATCAATCTTCTTTTTCACCATTTTTAGCAAATTATTTACCGATAATAAACAAAACAACGTTAGAATCTAACCTCAATCCTCAAACCACCATGACGTTAATGACGTTTAAATAACCTAAACCTAAAAGTAAACTCCACGCATGACAGTTGGTGAGTTTTATTTTCACATGTTGGTTGTGGGTAATAATATATTGATTACAAACAATCTATTATTACCTAATAAAAATCAAATAAAAATATAATTAATTATTAAGAAATCCTCAATAAATATTTTATTTTAAAACGTCACTATTTTTTTATCGTAAATAAAGAAACAAATCGCCTTAAATATATCAATGGCAACTAAGGAATTAGGCTATTTACACACAGTGCGCTTTTGGTAGCTTGTTCAAAAAATATATAAATATCGTAAACTTAAAATTACATGGACCTAGCTGTTTCCATCTGTTCCGTTTTGTCTGCGAAGAACTCCGAAGTAATTTCCGGGATAAAAAGTATCCTCTCATTAACCACTCGTTTAATTTATATTACTATGCCAATTTATTTATTTATTCAATCAAATTTATTCCTTAAAAAAACAATGACATTGTTTGAAATCACTTGTCAATAAATGATAGTTAATACAAAAGAGCTGATTACTGCTTACTGGTTTGATTGATTATTGTTAGCCATTCGGAACGGACGTGTTGTCTTTTTAATATCGCGAATAAAATAATCATCTACTTGCAAAATTGCGACCTACTTTTACGCTGAGTGGACTTGTGTCTTTGCGTTATATAACAATTTTTTCTAGTTTTAGTTTTATAAAATGTGTGGTGGTTTTAAATAAAAACTTAAAATGGAAAATAGTCCCTTTAATAGAACGCGTTTAATTAACGCGTCGCAGCCCGCCATCTTCGCCTGCGCCCGCGCCCACATCCGCGCCCGCACCCGCCCCCCGCTCGCCCGCTAGACCTGAAGATCCCCCTGAAATTATGTCGGCGTCCGAGATCCAGAACTGGATGTCCTCAATCGAGCAGTGCTTAAATGAAGTGTGTGCCATATCCTCGGAAGGAAAACTGAACTCTGACCAGAAACTGAGGATAAATAATTTATGCCGTAAAGTAGGTCATAGTACATCAAAATTGGCTGTGCAGTACCAGGCGTTGAAGTAGAAAACGCTTCAGTTTCATAAGTCCCTTCAGGTATTGGAAGACAAGCAGGACCTTTCGCAGCAACTTCTGGACCTTAAAAAGCAAATCGAGGAATCTCCAAAAACTACAACGGGCCCAGTCTCCTTCGCCGAGGTCATTAAGGGAAACGCTAAGACCTTTATCCAGCCCACCAATGTCAGCTCTGTAGCGATATATCCAAAGGACAAAATGAAGACCAGCGAGGAGACGAAGAGCCTTGTTCAAAAGTTAATCAGACCTGAATAATTGAAGCTGCAGGTGAGAGGTCTACACAAGACCAAAAACGGTGGCGTTATCATTAGCACTGACACCAAGGCTGACATCGAGAAGCTGAAGCAGTCTGCGCAGCTCACCTCGTCGGGGCTCACTGTAGATGAACCGCACAAGCGCAAACCAAGGATTGTGGTTGTTGGAGTGCCCTCAGATATGCAGGAATCGGAAGTGTACAACTGCATCTTCCAACAAAATTTAGCGGGAATTATCGAAGGTATAACACTCGAATCTTTCAAGAGCTCTGTAAAACTCAGCCATAAGTCAGGAAAAAAGGAGACCGAGACCTGCAACTACGTATTAGAAGTACCTGCTCAGATACGTAAGGCCTTAATTTCAAAGGAGAGAGTGTTCATGCATTGGTCGTCGTGCCCTGTAAGAGACTTTACTTTGGTGACGAGGTGTTTTAATTGCCAGCAGTACGGCCACGCCGCTAAGTCGTGCCAACGAGAGACCTCTACTTGTGGACATTGTGGAGAAAACGGGCACGACATCAAACAATGCACCAAAAAAGCCGAGCTCCCAAAATGTGCTACTTGTCTGCACTTCAAAAAACCGTGCGGCCACAAGACGGGCGATTCCAATTGTCCTGCTAGATTACTTGCAGAGAAGAGGTACTTTAACACCATTGACTATGAGGGCGTCATAGAGCACCGTAATTAAATTAGTATTTTTAGAAGTTTTTATTTATTTACACATTCTGATTGACGCCCTAGATAATTTCTCAGTGTTTGAGTCATCGGCTTAGGTGCGTATTTTCTTTAGTCAGCAAACTTTGCACCCGATTTTGACCCGGTTAATATCGTCACTGACTGTGTGGTTTATTCGACCTTAATAATAAACATGTATGATGATGTATACCTTCTTATACCTACTTTAAATTTCTAAATTTAGACTGTTAAATTCTATTGATTTATCTGCACTATTGTAATCACTATACACAATTTGTTACTGTTTTATTGTTTTTGAATTTCATGTAATTTTATGTCTGTATACTTTTATAATATGTTAAGTTTAGATAATTATTTTTAATTTTAATTTATAATAGCTCGTTTAGCCTGCGACACAGAGTTCCCTAGTAACCCTAGTGCAGGCACGCGTGTTACATAGGCCTTTTGTAAAATAATCGTATTTCTAGTTATTTGTACTGAAATAATTTGAATAAATTATCTTATCTTATCTTATCTTATTTTAATCCAGATTGTTAGTAAACTTAGTGTGGCAAATTCATTCAAATCCTTTTTATGTTTTTGTGTAGTGAAGTAACAAACATTCAAACCAGTGTCTGAACCAACGTTTGGTTTCGGCGAAGTTTGACGTAAAATTTGCGAGGATAAATGATTATTCCACATTATTTATTGTTTATATAAACACACCACATAATAAAAAATATTTTAAATGGATTTAGGTTTATAAAAATATTCCTTCGAAGAAATATTCACTCGAATCACTCAGAAAGGCAGAAACTACCTAATCTAAACATTTAAATATCCAGACTTTCGCATTTATAATACTAGCACTAGCCCGATTGATTACCACGTGCAAAAAATCCGTAAAATATTTAAGTATATTATTTATTGTAATTTTTTTGTTGGTAGCTAATTTTATCCTTATTGACATTAAACAAGCAATAGAAATATTTTTGAAATATTATTCTTTCATTTCATCATCATCATCATTTCAGCCGAAAGACGTCCACTACTGAACGTAGGCCTCCCCCAAGGCTTGCCAAACAGATCGGCCCTGCGCCATCTGCATTCAACGCGTTCCTGCCACCTTAACTAGAACGTTGCTCCATCTTGTTACAGGCCTACCTACATTGCGTTTTCCGGTCCGCGGACGCCACTCGAAAACCTTTCAGCCCCATCGGCCGTCAATTCTACGAAAAATTCCTTCATCTAATCTAATATATAAAAATTTCGTATCACGGTGTTTGTTATCGAACTCCTCCAAAACGGCTTGACCGATTTATATGAAACGTTTTTGTCTGTATTCGGTAGGTCTTAGAATAGGTCGTAGGCTATTTTTTCATAACTCTATTCGTCGCGGGCGACAGCTAGTTTATTTATAGAAATTTATTCAATGTGTATGTTTATTTATTGAAATTAAGTTAACTTTTTGTTTCCTTGTGATGTAGTAAGTAATGTACTTATAACTTTTCGTAAAAAAAAATACTACTGAAGTGTATCAGAGCATAACATAAAGTTTCAAAGTAGTAGCAAAGGTAGTAGTTAAAACGTAAATAATTTTAAATTTCCAAAAAAAAACTGATCGTAGTTTATAAATTTAAATGCAAAGTAGGTATACACTGTGAATTAAAAAGATCTTGAAACTTATATTCGTAAGAAATTTATTCAATGTATAACATTGAAGAATAAATTTAGCTAAACTTGTTCCTAAAATCTTACAAAAGTAATTATGCACTGAAATTAAGTTAACTTTTTGTTTCCTTGTGATGTAGTAATGTACTTAGAACTTTTCGTAAAAAAAATACTACTGAAGTGTATCAGAGCATAACATAAAGTTTCAAAGTAGTAGCAAAGGTAGTAGTTAAAACGTAAATAATTTTAAATTTCCAAAAAAAACTGATCGTAGTTTATAAATTTAAATGCAAAGTAGGTATACACGGTGAATTAAAAAGATCTTGAAACTTATATTCGTAAGAAAAGCTTCCTCTGTAGGTACTTTCACATTTGATATTCCAAAATATATACAATTGCAAGGAAGATGGTGTGCAGGCAGGCAGTGTGTACGCGTCTTAACTTTCTGTCAAACGCTGTGGACAAACGGGCATAAAAATTTGCCTTTTCGAGTATTTGAGACTTTTGGAGTTTTCTATCTAGTATTTTGAATGACTTTCTTACAATTTTCGATATATTTAGTTCATATGTGATGTGTTCACCTATATTTCATAATCTACGTGGCCGTGTACCCAGTGCAACCGTATGAAAATCGTGTGTTCCGAGTACCGCTATTATTAGATTAAAAATGTCTAAACCACAAATAAATACGAAATCAAGCACCTATATTAAGGATAAAGAAGCTTTTCTGAAAGAACTAAAGCAATTCAACGATAGTAAAGGGTAATAATTGTCTAGTTAACATTATTTATTTATGTTTGCATTTGTTGTGATGCTTTCGTAGTTTACGTGGTAATAAGAAACAACTGGGTCACAATTTCACCAGGCATTATTATTAAAATTATGTGTGTAGCTTTTGAAAGCGCTATTTCTATTATTTATAAGCATTTCCGCATTTATAAATATTATAACCTAATTTTGTTTACTTTCAGAATACCATTCAAGATTCCTTCAGTGAATTGCGTTGACATTGATTTATATCTATTTTATACATTAGTACAGCAGAGAGGCGGCATCAGTAAGGTAATTATTCATTTTATCATGCTAGTTTTACTTCTAACAATTCTTACTGGAAATAACTATGAATATGACTTGCTCAGTATTTTTTTGCCGAGTGGTGACTCTTTAAGGTAAGAAACAATCCTTAAAGACAGGGTTGGATTGCCTATTACGCAGCAACCGCCTAGGGGCTCCACATCGCCAAATAACCCTGTGCAGGCACGAAAGAAATTAAAATATTTCAGTGAAAATTTCATTGCTAAATTTGCATCCTTGACAACAATAATTATTACTATTACTATTTTTCAACACATGCTGTCAATTGATTTTATTGCGTTTAATCTTGAAAAGAATTGCATTGCCTAGGGGCCCCCTGATATTGTTAACCCCGCCTTGCTTAACCCTTCGGATGCCTTGTACCGGATCCATACCCAATTTAAGGCTTTCTTTTTGTATTTTTTTTAAAATCTGTATCATTGGATTTATATGAAACTGTTGAGACTAGAATGCACAACTTTTTTTTTTTACTTTTGGCATACAAAAGGTTAAAGATGTCAGATCATGTCACTGTAAGCTTGGATACTTGAACCCGTCATATGCTTGGTGCTGTATCTGTCCCTATACCTGTCCCTCCGTCGGGTCCGTATATCCACACTTTTAACACCTACCTTAGAAATTTATTTGTACATGCTTGTGAGCATACAACAGGTATAGGTATGGATACGGCACTAGGCATACGAAAGGCTAAAATTTGCTCTTAGTCTCACAGTGCTTTCCAAGTGGTGGTGAATAGGTGAGCTTTAACACATTCAGTGCCGGGAACGCCACAGGGGAGTTCTCCGTTCGTAGGCAGTTTTCGCTACAAAGCGGGAAAACGCTGCTACGGGCTACGAGCGTAGCGCATAGCAATACGTGGCAGCGAATGTGTTAATATATAGTAAAAATAGAGGGTAAAAGACCTTGAGCCTTATAGGCACTGTCCATCAATTGAAATAGGGATTACTTGCTAGTCATTTTATTATTTGTACTGGGTTGGCTTACCTTCACTTGAGCTAAAGCTCGCAAACATGCATTTTCCCAGAGATACAACCAAGTCAGATTGTTTACCCACATGGCAAATTTCATCAAAACCAATAAGCAGTTTCCGAAATCCCGAAAATAAATGTACAAGAATTTCTCACTTAAAGATATTAGGAAAAAATGGAATATCTTAAAATACTGTCTTTCCTGTTGCTAAATTGATATTTACCTTGCAGGTAAACTTCTATGATGTCTGGGAATCTTTTTTACGTCCGTTGCGGCTGCCTCACCCATGTATCAATGGATCCACACTGCTTCGAAGAATATATGGGACATATTTGGAAAAGTAAGGAATCTCTATTCATTTCTTTAACCCCTCGTATGATCTGTCCCTTGAATAGGGAATTGAGTAAGCTCCCATGAGGTTGACGTGATATCACCTGGAGTGTTCAAAGCCTCGACAAAAATTAGAAAAAAAAACCCCTTGTATGCTTAAGATATGGATCGTTGCCCAATTTAACATATTCTTTTTGTACTTTTTTTTAAATCTATACCTAATTGGATTTACATATATGAAACAGTTAAGACTAGAATGCATGATTTTTTTTCACCTTCCGCATATGAGGGGTTATTTCAAATATTTTTTATTTATACTCTATTCTCTTGAATATTATCTATACTAATATTAGAAAGAGGAAAGATTTGATTGTTTGTTTGTTTGTTTGTTTGTTTGCATTGAATAGGCTCCGAAACTACTGGACCGATTTCAAAAATTCTTTTGCCGTTAGAAAGCTACATTATCACTGAGTGACATAGGCTACTTTTTACCGCGGGAAAATTCCTTTTCCTATGGGAAAATTAATTTATCGCGGGCGAAGCTGCGGACGGAAGGCTAGTTGTATTATAAACTAACTGACCAAGGATATCTTTACCCTTGGGGGTTTGGCTTCTATGCATAATAATAGCCAGATCAGTTGTTGGCTAGCAATTAAGATATACCATTATTTCAATTTTCATAAATTTTCACTGTCATTTTTCATCATGAGTATTAAATTCTGTCACTAGATACGAGAAGGCTAAGGGTCCACCTAGCCGGGATGATGACAATGACATGGACGACATGGACTTAAGATCGACTCGTGGCCGCGGCAGTAACGTTCCCAGGACACCTTATGGCGGTGGCACATATTATACAGGTATTTTCATCATTTCTTTTTAACCAGCTACAAATATTTTTCACTATTGGAAGAATACTCCAACATACATTAACATAATTAGCCAATATGTTCTAACTTAACTCTTATAATTCGTTGGGCACTAAATGCTGTCTATCCTGATAAAAAATTGGCAATAGTTATGTTGTAATTCTGTCTATAAGTAGAAATGCGTGAAAAATGTGAACCTGTAAGCTTAGTATAGCAATGTTTTTGTTTAATTTCCTTGAAATTAAAATGAAAAGCAGGGTGTAAAATGCCTTCATAAAACACATTTTACCCTCGACTTAATTATCAACCCTCGCCTGCAACTTGGGTTGATATAAACAACTCTTAAAATAGCGCGGTTTGTTTTATGGTACTCTTCCATCAGAGATGTGCTATACAGCTATGCTGCGAGGGTTTGTAAGCTACGCTATGAAATTATGTGACCATTTCCACTAATGATGAGTTATGTAGTTTGAGGAAGCTCCAGAGCATGCATGCATCTTTCCATATAAAAAATATAGCTTATTGAACTCATTGCCACCAGTGCTGCATAGACCAATGAATATAATTGGTTGATATCAAACACATCCACAGCAACATGGCATAGTAAAATACTCTCATGCACGTATTGCACAATTTACTAGTATTTTTATTCCTTTACTGTAGCTTCCGGAGAACCTCTCCGAGCAGCTCAGACCCGAGTGGCTGGGCCTTCAGAGCGTCTGGCTCTGTCTCTCCTGTCCCCAATGCCTAATGAGCAAGACTTTGCTGTCAACGTCTGCACCGTGTTGGCCGCTGACCACTCCAACAGGATGCCTCTGGGAACCACACCTCATATACTGGATTTTCTGCTAGCGCATGCTGGGGTGTACAATCATTGTAAGTATGATTTTTTGCTAGCAATAAATTTTAGTTGATCTAATTTAACCATATTGAGGACTTGATACATTTTTTGGTGGAGTGTATACGGACCAAGGATAACCGTGACACTTATTTAAATGATGTAGACCTTTTCAATGGGGCAGTGAATGTTATTTTGAGTTGTCCGGTGTCGCAAGATGCAGTACAAATATACAAGTTCATCAAACATTCTTTTGCAGCCAGAGAATCAGGACGTGGCAGGAGCAGTGTTTGATGAATTTGGCCATTGAGTCTCCCAATGAGGCTGGCATAGTCACACAGGTGCACTAAAGCCTCGAAAAAAAAAATAGAAAAAAAAAAAAATTAACCATATTTGTTTGGTTCATACTTAGTTGTGTTCAGCGGAGCTGATATGTATTGTTGATGTTTATATGAGCATTTTAAAGAGAAACAGGACTCTATGTGGATAAATTAGTTTGTGCTTGCGTCTTTGCAGTCTGTTGGAGAACTACATATTTCTAAGACATTTCCCAAAATCCATTCTTAACCTTTGGCTGCATCATAAAACTTCTATGCAAAATTTCAGCTTTCTAGAACCAATCCATTCCATTCGGCCATTGGGTGATGATGAGCCGTCAGACAGTCAGAACATTCTTAAACCGACTTCAAAAGAGGAGTATTTTTATTTTGGAGCATATACTTTCCGTTTAGTTCTATTTAGACTAGAAAAAAATACGACCCCTAACAAAGTTCTTTAACAACGTGGTTTTTTGTTTTAAATTATTTTATAATAAACTAAGACAATAATTATTTTTCTGCAGGGTTGTACAGTCAACTGTAGAGAAAAGTGCAACGGCGGTATCCAAACCGGGTGGTACCTTTTCTCTGCAGCTGACCGTAGGTACTTAAAGTTCATAGTGTGTCAGCACTTAACTAATGAAGTTTCTGTCCCTTTCTATTCCAAAATTAAAATTCCCAGTGAGTCTCCGCGACACGATCGGCCGTTCCTACTTCGAAGCGCGCGGGCGTTATCCCCACGAGTTTTGGCAGCTCCGGGCCGGGGGTGGTGGTGCTAAGGAACTTGCTGACGAGACCAAGTTCTCCCAAATCAGCGGGGACCAGCCTGAACTGATGGTGCAAGCCCTGGCAGCTCATAACACGCTGACAGACTGTCTGCTGAATGAATGCGGAGGGGAAGAGTTGGTTGAGAAGATTCTAGAAGAGGTAAGGGGTAAATGCGTATGGTAGGTCTTTGTGCTAGGTCTGCCCGGATCGCTACCACCATCTTACTCGCTAAAGCCTGCAATACATGTTGGCCGAGCTCAGGCCAACGCGAGCGTAGGCAAATTAATACAAGGCAAGTGCTACTGCCTGCCTACACGTTCGGCCAACCGCGTAATGGCGCGCTGACAAACATAATGGACACTATCGGCCCAGTGCGCGCAAGCGCCATTGATTTGTGCAAAAAAACCGACAGCGCTCCGAAGTGCGGCAAGTGGTTGCGAGCGACCGCAAGTTGTGACAAGCTATTTCAAATGAGTTCTATACACGTTGGCGCTTGACTTTACTCGGCTAACTAGGCGAGCGACACCGAGCGATGGCAAGACAATGCAAATATACTGTCTATACGTTGGTACTGGCGTTCACTCGGCGACGCTCGGCCAACATGTATTGCAGGCTTTATGGTGCGTTTACACGCTTGCCAAGTTTCGACAAGCTTTCACAAGCGCCAACGTGTAAACGGGGGTGTTTGTCATGGCTTGCGTGAGCTTGCCAGAGCTTGCCGCCTATCCGCGCCAGTGTCTGTTTTTGAACGCAGATCAAAGGAAGCTTGCGGCAAGCGCTTGGGACGTACGGAAGTGTTTTATGCTGCGCTGTATACAGCTGAGTGTCAACCATGAGTACTTGGACAAAAGAAACCATGGGCTTAAAAAATATGTTAAGTCAAACACAAGAGCCAAGGAAACCTCAAGGTACACGCTCTGTTTGCCTGTCCGGAGTACAATAACGCAGTTGCAAGCGTGTAAATGGCATTGAGGAGAAGAGTTCTTGGGGGTTTGGGTTACATGCACAATGGCCAGGTCAATTGTTGGCTAACTGAGCCATTGTCAGACAAAGCAATCAGCAATTCCATGGGAACAGGAATAATACAGCGGGTTTTTTTTTCATCTAGTATTGAAATTAAAGTTAAATCCTTGTTTCAGGAAGCAAATGAGGATTGGGTAACGGAACCTTCCGAAGACGAACAGCTGTTCGCACCAGAACTGCCCGGCGGGGCATCTTGTGTGTACACTCAACGGGTACTTCAGATCGCTTCCATAGTGCGATCACTCTCTTTCCATGAGGAGAACATACAGTATTTGGCGAAGAACACGACGCTCATACGGTTCCTGCTGCTGTGTGCGAACTGCTGGGTCGGTAGCCTACGGCAGTCGGGGTTGGATGCTCTCGGGAATATTTCGACGGAGCTTATTATTAAGGTACCTATGTAAATTATTCGAGTTACATCTTAAGCTCCAAACGCACAGACATAGGAGGCGTGGCGGTGCGGTAGCGGTGACGGTTGTTATATTCTAACTTGTATGAACGAGTTCGCGGTACGGTACCGCACAACCGTCAATAGTAAAAAAAATCATATAAAAATTCGTTGTGAAAATTCTACTAACTTCTAAGTTTCGATATTATAGACTCTACTTACCCGCAGGATCCAGCAACTTGCCTGATATCCCGGCATATCCTGTCGACCATCCAGTCGGCTCTAGTGTCCAACGACCGCGCTAGAGTGTTGGCCGCATTGGAGTTACTCAACAAACTGGCCCAAAATGAGGCCAATGAGGACACTCTGCTGAAGGTTTTGGAAGCTAAGGTAAGATTTTAAGGCTTTTTGCGGCGGGAAATGTCTAAGGGTCTCCCTAAATCCCTCTTAAGTCAACGCAATAAGAGCGAAAAAGACGTCGATCGGCTCGGCTACGCGCCGGATGGAGCCGTGCTGGACGACGTCTTTTTCGCTATTATTGCGTTGACATAAAGGTTTTTCCGATCGGCTAAAGCAGATTCCGCGTTTAGCGCATTTGGCGAGACCCTTACTCATAGGACCGGGCCATAAGGACCGCACGGAAGTTAGTTACCTGCAACTTCCTTCCCTAACAGGAGGGGGGAAGCTTGCCCATTAAAATCCACTGGCATGCCCTCTCATGCTATTTGCGGATGCCATGGGAGCATGGACCAACGCCACGGCATTCGCTGGTCGCCCCAACTTACGCTGGGGCTAGCGCGCCAAGAGGGGGAGGGGGATGGGGAATACTTGTTCCCCCCCCCCAAAATTTTGAGATCAGGTGATCTGGAATAAACCAATTTTGGTTGAAATTTATACAATCAAATATTTTTGATTGAGTAAAAATATTTATTGTAGTTTGATAAGTTTAGTGTTCTTCATTATGATTATTTTAGATGTTTACGATTTTATTAAACTACACTCGACCAAAATAAAATCCAAAAACAGGTACTTTAAGATAAGAAAAATGGATACTGAAATCTAAATTGTTATGTTTGTGGTAAACACGAAATCAAACACACAGGATGCTGTATCAAGAATGACTGACTTTTATTATATATTTCCCAAGTACCCTCACTAAGCTACCCACATACAACATCTCCCTCCACAACAAAACATTAATTAAATTATTAAAAATGACAAACTAAATAACTACATAAAATATAATACATTACATATTGCTTTCTTAGACAGAAAGTGTATATGAAGTTTTAATTTATTTTATTTATTGTTATTAGTATTACATACCTATTTTAACGCTAATGTTACCAAAGAAACAATAGGTACAATACAACATAGACCAATAACAATACACCATGACATAGTGTATTGTTACATTAAGCGACATTTAGTGGATAATAATATTAGTTATATTATAATCTTAATCTATTATACCAACATTAACACCATGCTTTTTTTTTTTTTTGTTTTTTATTTTTATTTATTTTTTAATACTAACATTGTTTATTTTTTCTTTTTTTAATGAAATTACCAATTGTTGCAATACCATAACACTTTTAAACTCAAATTAACTGTTGCGTAAACAATTAATTTTATATCTATGTTACATAATATAAACCGCTTCAAAATCTGTCCGGTGTGCGCACTCGTCTACCTGAGCGAGTGTAGCGGTGAGAGGGGCCATTGACCGGATCGCTGTCGGCCTCTAGGGAGCTCTGTGGCGTTGGCTCCAGCTCCCCGCCACAGTCCTCCAGGTCATCGTAATACCTATGGTGAGGAGGCACCGCATTAGCGTCGCCCTCGGGTGTCAACGGGGTCTTTATGATGTGCTGCCTGTTCCGCCGGTACAGGCGCTGGTCGGGCGTGCGCACCCAGTAGGAGCGCGGCTCGGCGGCGGCGCGCTCCACGCGCGCGGGCACCCACCGGCCGGCGCCGGCCGCCGCGCTCGGGTCTCGAATACGTACCCGCTCACTGTCCTTCAGCGGTCCGAGGGTTCTAGTTCCTCGGTCATAATTTTGCTTATATTGTCTTATCAGTCTTTGACGCCGTTCTTTAATTTCATTTTGTGGTGGCGTCTCCGGGTTTAATAGATCGGATTTCACGGGCAATTTTGTGTTCAATCGCCTGCCCATGAGCAGCTGAGCGGGTGAGTATTCTTCCCCTGATATGGGAGTGTTACGAAAATTCAGGAGTGCTAAGTAAAAATCAGATTTATCCTCTAGTGATTTTACAATAATTTTTTTTATCGTTTGTACATTGCGTTCGGCTAAGCCGTTCGACCTCGCGTATAACGGTGAGCTCGTAATCTGGTGAAAGTCCCAGTTCCTTGCGAAAGATTTAAATTCCTCGGACACAAATTGCCGGCCGTTGTCCGACACCAGTCTCTGCGGTATCCCGTGCCGCGCGAAAACCGACTTTAAATGTTCTATCACCGTAGTGCTTCTGAGATCTCTAATCGTAAACACTTCCACGAACTTAGAGTAGTAATCGACTATTAACAAATAATGTTGGTCTTTTATTTGGAAGATGTCCGCCGCGAGTACCTGCCAGGGCCTGTCGGGCACGGGGTGCGGCTGCAGCGGCTGGCGCGGCGGCGTGGCGCGGTGTTCGGCGCACGCAGCGCAGCCCCGCACGGCGCGCTCCACGGCGGCTGCCATGCCCGGCCACCACATTACGTCACGCGCTCGTCTCTTACTTTTTTCTATGCCGAGATGTCCCTCGTGAACCTTTACCACCATTTCGTTTCTTAAATCATGTGGAATTATTACCTTACTGTTACGAAACACTGTGTCGTCGATCACGTGAATTTCGTCTCTTATTTCCCAGTACGGCTTCGCACCTTCGACTACGAGGTTCTTGGTATGTGGCCATCCTCTGTTGTAATATTTCATCACCTCACATAAACCGTGGTCCCTTCGCGTCGCTTCCTTGACGGCCTGAAGTTTCTCGTCGCTGAAGCTGAGATTGTTTATGAGAGTGTTAACATGCAACTGCACTGCGTTTTGCACGTGACAATCATACTCACCTCCCCCGTCAGTCGTCGCCCTAGATAGTGTGTCCGCCACGTACATCAGCCGCCCGGGTACGTAGCGAATATTCAACGAGTAAATTTGTAATTTAAGGAGCATCCGCTGAAGTCTTATCGGAGTTTCATTCAGTGGTTTTCTGAAAATGGCCTCTAACGGCTTGTGATCCGATTCTACAGTCACCTGTCTGTGTCCATAAATAAATTGGTGGAACTTACCACACCCGAACACAATGGCGAGCAGCTCCTTTTCAATCTGCGCCCAGCGCGTCTCGGTGGGCGTGAGAGTGCGCGCGGCGAACGCGACGGGCCGCCCGCCCTGCAGCAGCACGGCGCCCAGGCCGCGCGCGCTCGCGTCCACCGACACCGTCACGGGCTCGTTCGGACAGTAGTACCTGAGAGTGGGCGCGCGCGCCAGCTGTTGCTTCAATGAGTTGAATGCCCGAGAGTAGGCCTCGTGCCATTGAAAATCTATATCCTTTTTTAATAATTCCCTTAGAGGCTCCACCCGCTCTGCGTAGTTGTGAATGAAGCGCGACAAATAGTTTGTCATGCCCAAGAAACGCTCTAATTCTTTTTTACTTTTTGGGAATGGCATTTTGTTAATACATTGGACCCTCTCCGGATCTGGCTGCATTCCATTTTTATCAAAAATGTGACCTAGAAATCTTACCTTGTCTTGAGCGAAGACACATTTGTTTTTATTAAATTTTACTCCGTACTCTGCTGCCCGTTGCAACACTGTTTCCAACCTTTTGTCGTGCTCCTCTCTCGTACGCCCGTATACTAAAATGTCATCCACGAATACTTCTGTTCCTTCCTTCGCGAATAATTTATACATTATGCTGTGAAAAACCTCAGAAGCGCTACAGATGCCGAAAGGTAATCTTAAAAATCTATATCGGCCGAACGGCGTGGCAAATGTACATAGCTTTGAGCTCTCGTTATCTAAGACACACATGTAAAATCCTTTACTTGCATCTAGGACTGAAAAGTACTTAGCACCTGCGATATTTGAAGTTATCTCATCAAGAGTAGGAAGTTGGAAATGGCTCCTCTTTATTGCCCGATTTAGATACTGAGGGTCGAGACATAAGCGTAATTTACCGTCTGACTTTTCAACAAGCACAATATTAGATACCCAGTCGGTGGGTTCACTGACTGGTGCTATAATGTTGAGACTTTGAAGCCTTTCCAACTCATCTCTTAGCTTTGACCTTAACTTTATGGGTATTTTTCGTGATCCCCTAACGACAGGAGGAATCGATTCATCAATTACTAGTTTCTGTACCCCCGGCAGCCGCCCTATTCCTTCAAAAATATGGTTATATTTTGTAAACATATCCAAGTTATTTTTATCACTAACTTCATTGACTCGCATTATTAATTTTAATTGAGAGCAAGCCTCCCTCGATAGTAAATTGCTACATGACACGTCTAAAACAAATATTTTACTAACTATTTTTATGTTTTTATAACATAATTCTGCATCAAAAAAACCAAGAACAGGCAATGAATTTTTACTAACCTCCTTTAGCACGGTATTCGTCTGACGCAACGATTGTTTACAAAAACCAGCTGCAACATAACTAGCTATAGACATAACTGATGCATCTGCACCGCTATCTAATTTGAACTGCACGGGGACGCCGTTCACACGTATTAGCTCACACCAACTCTTAATGTTTATAGTGCTAACTTCGATTCCCCTAATCGTGAACTCTTCGTCTTCGACACCTTCACTCGGCGACTGACACAATAGCTCCCTCATCTCATGGTTTATAAAACTTCTAGACCTGCAGCACCTCGCAAAATGACCTCGTTTGTTGCACTTGAAACACGTCACTTGGTAAGCTGGACAGCGACCATTTTCATGCGAATAGCTGCAATTTCCGCATCGCTGTCTCTGCCGACCCTGGTTGGTTGGGCGGCCCGCTCTGGCTGCCGCCGGCGCGGGCGGCGCGGGTGGCGGCGGCGGGCGCGCGGCGCGGCGCGCCGTGACGGCCTCGATGTCGGTGCGCGGCGCAGGCTCCCCGGCGGCGGGCGCGGCGCGCACGGCGTCGGCCTGCGCGCTCGCCACCTCTGCCGCGCGACACCACGCCGCCGCATCCACCAACTGAAGATCCGACTTTCTTAACATCCGCTCTCTCAGTTGACTGTCCTTTACGCCTCGAATCAATTGCGTCAATATCAAACTGTCTCGCAGATTTCCAAATTCACACGACTTACTCTTGACTTTTAGCGTTGCAAAGAACTTCTCAAATGGTTCATTTTCTTGCGAAGTCTGAAAAAATATATGTCTTTCAAAATTTATATTCTTTGTGGGATCGCATCTGGCATCAAATTTTTTACATAACGCTTGGTAATCATTTAGTTCGTCTTCCTTGAAATCGAGCTCCTCGTATATTTCTCGCCCGCACTTCCCAATTACATGCAAAAACAAAGCACATTTTTCTTTGTCTGTCGTCTGTTCCCTTCCCGCTGCTATGAGAAACCATTCGAAAGTCCTTTTCCAGTCTCGCCAATTGTCGGCCATGTTGCCGGTATCCGCCATCGGCGGCGGTTGTTGAATGTTCATATTACTTGCATATGAACCGCTCCATCCACTTGTCTTCGCGTTTTTATCGTCACCCACCATTTTATCTCTACTCAATAACACTAGATTTGAATTCGATTCTGCTAATTTACACCTGACACCATGTTATGTTTGTGGTAAACACGAAATCAAACACACAGGATGCTGTATCAAGAATGACTGACTTTTATTATATATTTCCCAAGTACCCTCACTAAGCTACCCACATACAACACTACTATAAATATTAAAAATGTACTATGTAAAAATCTCAAAAAGTTGCAATAAAACTTAATTTTTTGCAAGATTCCGTTTGTGAATTTTTTAACATGTGGCTTTCTTATCCTTAGGTGTACAGCGACGTGTGTGCACTGTTGACGCTTCGCGACATCATGGTGTTAGTGTGCACACTGGAGTGTGTGTACGCACTGACTTCGCTGGGCGATCGCGCCGGCGAGTGCGTGGCGCGTCTACCGGGCCTCGTCGCCACGCTGGTCTCACTCGTCACTGTTGAGGTAACACTCGGTAACTTTATGGTCGCAGTGTGCAAACTAGGTGTGTACGCACTGAAGTCGCTGGGAGAGTGCGTAGTGCGCTTACCCGGTCTTGTCGCCACGCTGGTCTCTCTCATCACTGTTGAGGTAACACTCGGTAACTTTATGGTCGCAGTGTGCAAACTAGGTGTGTACGCACTGAAGTCGCTGGGAGAGTGCGTAGTGCGCTTACCCGGTCTTGTCGCCACGCTGGTCTCTCTCATCACTGTTGAGGTAACACTCGGTAACTTTATGGTCGCAGTGTGCAAACTAGGTGTGTACGCACTGAAGTCGCTGGGAGAGTGCGTAGTGCGCTTACCCGGTCTTTTTTTTTTTTTTTTTTTTTTTATTTGGTCTACAAACTGGATAGTACATCAAAATATACAATTCGCGTTCCCTACAATCCTCATGCATTTCATGTATATCCTAAAACAGTAGACACATCATGCACAATTATTAAACAGTTATTTATAATATTGTAGCAAAAAGAGAGAGAAAAAAAATAATAATAATAAAAACAATAACAGTAAAAAGCTGAGTAATTCACAATTATGTACCTACTACTAAGTTGGATGCATTTTTTATACTTAAAAATTAAATTAATATGTTTAGGCTTATAATATAAATGGAGTTCAGGTTTGTCGTATTCTTATTTTAGCTGAGGCCAAAGAGCAAGAGTAGATATCGAAGCTTCCCTTAACTCCATTGTATGATGCAATCATTCTGTATAGAGGCGCGTGCCTACCTATATTCGTGCGACAGCAGGGCAGATAGAACGGCCTTCTGTTACATAACCGACTGCCCGTCCGCGGAACGACCACTTTTATACGTTCAAGAAGCTCAGCACAGCCCACTAGACCGTGTATGAATTTGTATAGAAACAAGATATCGCTTGATTTTCGTCTATCAAATAGAGATTCCATTTTAAAATGCTGTAGCCTTCCTTCGTACGACGCGAGACTTCGACACTTATTTTGCGCAAACGCTAGGTGGTACAGGAAGCGTTTCTGTACCCTTTCTAAACGGTCGGAGTGAACCCTGTAGCCCGGATTCCATACTGGAGCACAGTATTCAAGCACGCTCCTGACCAAGCAGTTGTACACGGGTACAATCACAGAAGGTTCGCTAAAAGTCCTGATCTGCCTAGCAATAAACCCCGACATTTGAGACGCTTTTTTAATAATTGAATCAACATGATCCCGAAAACTTAGTTTATTATCAATCTGAATTCCGAGGTCGCGTATACTATTCGTTTCAGTTAGTGGCATTCCATTCAGATGATAGGTAGCCGCTGTGGGATTTTTTTTTTTGGTGAATTTTATGTGGAAACATTTATCACCGTTTAGTACCATGTCATTTAAAGTACACCAATGTGCTATTCTGTTAATCTCATGTTGAAGTAACTCTATATCAGCATTATTTTCTATGACTTGATATAGCTTTAGGTCGTCGGCATACATTTTAAACTTGCAACGGATGTTTCTTGCGAGGTCATTGATATAAATCAAGAAAAATAGCGGCCCCAGATGCGATCCCTGTGGGACTCCAGACGGGATAGCAATGGCCTGGGACGTGTGACCGCGCAGCGCCACCAACTGAGTCCGATTTTTAAGGTAAGACTCGCACCACCGCAGCAAAGAGCCATGTATACCCATCTCTTCAATTTTCCGTATGAGGATGTCATTAGGTCGAAAGCCTTACTAAAGTCAGTATAGATCGCGTGTACCTCTTTTGAACTGTCCAAAGCCTCGGCCAAATCATTAACATAACTTGCCAAATTACTGGTGGTCGATCTGCGGGGTAAGAAACCGTGTTGAGCTCCATGAAGTTGCTGTTTAACATGCCAATACAACTTTTTTTGTATAATTGATTCAAACACTTTCCCAGGTGCTGGTAAGATCGATACTGGCCTATAATGTGAGACTACTGCGACATCGTCTTTCTTATGTATGGGAGTTATACGTGCAATCTGCCATGCGGTCGGGAAAACACCTCGCTTCAGAGACTCATTATACAAAAAGGTTAACGGTATAGCTAAATACTTTGCGCATTTCACAAGAACTAACGATGGTATGCCGTCAGTCCCTGCACCTTTATTACAATCCAGCTGCGACAGACTTTTAAGAACTTCCTCTTCTGTGAGCTCACACTTGCTCAACGACCACTGACCACCGTGACCGCTAGCGTCAGTGCAGGTGCCGGTTGCTGACCCTCGAGTGGATGCAGGCCTCGACTTGTATACCGCCTCAAAATGCTCGGAAAAGAGGTCACAGATCTCCTGCCCGCCTACAGCAGTCTTAGACTCAGAAGCCATTTGATTTGGAATCGAGTAGCTATTGGATTTAAGTCCATTTATGTACGACCATATGTGTTTGGGATTAGTACGGAGGGTACTTGAAGCATTAGCTTTAAATGTACTCAAACATTCCTTAAGCATGCTATCGCAGCGACTTCGCAGCCGTTCGAATGCCAGTTTATCCATTGGGTTACCATATCTTTTTAGTCTTTTGTGATATTTAGCTTTCTCTTTTAAACATTTTATCAATGGTAGGCTAAACCAAACTGGATGCCGATCGCTACGCGGCTTGCACATAGGAGTATGCTTATTTAAAGATTCAGATAGTTTTTCGTAAAAAATAGCTACCATGCAATTTACGTCTGTTACCCGCCCCCACGCCCCCGGCCAATCAATCTGAGATAACTCTTCATTCACATGTTCAAAATTACACCGGGAAAAATTTGGAATCGGTGCTCGATTTGGCACTAATGATTTTATGGTTTTATTTAAGCGAATTGCTATTTCTAGCGCAGGGTGGTGCAAATCCAGCCCAGTGAGAGGATAACACGATTCAGAAATTGATAGGTTATGAGCGGAGTTCGACATTACTAAGTCCAAGATGCGATTATTGTGATTCGCGATATTATTACTCTGGGTTAAATTATTAAAAAGCATCTCATCCACCAACATGCTTTCAGATAAATTATTAGCATTGCTTGGATTGCATGAAGCAGACACGGGGTCGAAAACCGAGGTTATATTTGGCAGGTTAAAATCACCTATTATTAAATTTACCGGCCTTGCTGCTACGCGGTTGCTCATTACTTTACCTAAATTTGTGAGTAGGGTATCAAAATAGTTCTGGCATACAGGCGGGGGTACATATACTGCACAAATGTTAATTTGTTGAGATTTTTTTCCTATTCCCATATCGAAACTCACCCATAAATCCTCGCAGCTCGACTCCCATTGCAACCTTCTTTTGACTTTGTACTTCTTTAATATAGCTATGCAAACACCCCCACCATCTTTCTTCGTATCACATGACGAGGTAGTGCATCGGTCCCTTCTAAATATATCATACCTATCATCAAATAACTCATGGTCAAAAACAGAAGCATTTAACCACGTCTCCGATAGAATGATTGCATCATAATCGAAACCTAGAACGCTTGATAAAAACTCCCCAGTCTTAGTCCTCAAGCCTCGCACATTCTGATAATATATTGAGAAAACCAACGCGATGAGAGCATTCTATTAACTCAATCGAAGAGTCTTTAAAAACTCCTCGTTACGCACTAGGAGGGCCTTAGTGTTCACTGCCCTCCGCACATAAATACGTCCATCGCGAACCCATACAAATTCGTATTTTTTTTCCTTGGCAGCGATGCGCGCCGCCGCGTGCAGCTTCTTGTTTGCCGGCGACAGGTGTTCGCTGATGTACACAGGCCGCTTGTCTCCGTTAACGCCTAGATGAAGGGTGTTCAGTTTCTCACTCGCATTCGCTTTATTGAACCTTCTTACAGCTGCCAGCAGTCCATCACGAATTTTCGGACTCGCTAATTTCACAACAACTTCTTGTCGCCACGCTGGTCTCTCTCATCACTGTTGAGGTAACACTCGGTAACTTTATGGTCGCAGTGTGCACACTAGGTGTGTACGCACTGAAGTCGCTGGGAGAGTGCGTAGCGCGCTTACCCGGCCTTGTCGCTACGCTCGTATCACTCTTCGCTGTTGAGGTACCATTCGGTAAAATTGCGGTCGCACTGTGCACACTAAGTGTGTGTGTGTGTGTGTGTGTGTGTGTGTGTGTGTGTGTGTGTGTGTGTGTGTGTGTGTGTGTGTAGCGCGCTTACCCGGCCTCGTCGCCACGCTGGTCTCACTCGTCACACTCGGTAACATTATGTTATGGTCGCAGTGTGCACACTATGTGTGTACGAACTGAACGTCGCTGGGCGTTGGGCTGACGTCGCCATATGCCAGTGCGTCTAACGTCAGTATGTGGCTAAGCTAGAATATCTCACATCAGCAAATTGAAAATTGCTTTGAAAGAGCTCTTATACCGAAATGTATATTTTACTAAGTAATCTTTACTGCGTGCGCTTCAAGGTTCAATTTAGTTTACATAATAATTTCAGATACGAGCTTTTCAAAGTATTGCCAATGCCAATATGCTAGTAATTTCGCCGGCTACCAAGTCTCCTACGATATCTTAAATAAATAATTTATCTTTATTGTATCAGGCACAAAGCTACGGTCCCCGCGCTTGCATCTTAATGCGAGTGGTAGAGACGGTGAGCGGCCCGAGCGCCATAGCGGCCGCTGCTGAGAGGGAGCAGGACAAAAACTCGCCGCAGCAACCGGTATTTAGCTATTTATTTATTTATGCAAAGTTTCTCTGGTGACTAGGCATTAGATTTTCCTTTCTGTATTGTAAATAGGTTAAGAAAAGTATGTGAATGAAATCTTAGTGTGCTGTCGTTCTGACCAGAATGATACACTGAACTGACGCCAGAAGGTGCCATTCATTTATTAAGTAAGACGATTTAGGGGGAAGGGCGACCGTCCATGTCTTATTTTTTCTTACAAGGGGGTGGGATGTCTTGATAGTTCTTACGTAATATCATAAAAATGAATAAAGAAAAACTTTAAAATAAAACCAAACTTGTTTTTGACCAAAAAATAAAAATTACTAGTACCTACATGCAAACCAAACGTTCCTAAAAATTGTTTCTTTGAAAAATAAAAATTAAATGAAACCAAACGTGTATTCATTTTTTCCTTTAGATTGTTACTTAGGTCGAGGGGGTCGGCCGATTCTTATTTTTTCTTACCTAGTGGGGGGAGGTCAAAAACTAGCAAAAATCGTCTTACGTAACAAATGAATGGCCCCGAATGAACGTGTAACCTTTATCTTAAATGCTACATTTCTGTTACCGCAGCAGCAAGTCCAGCCGGCTCCGAAACCGGCGCCGGAGCCGGCACCGGCGCCGGCGCCGACGCCGCCCGCCGCTCCGGTCACCACCATCCAACACTCGCACATGCAGCAGAGGACTGTGCAGGTTTGTCGCTTGGATCACTTCACGGACGACCAGATAGGGTGACCAGGGCCCAATTGCATAACAAAGTACAACTAATATTACAAGCGGAACTCTCGCTTCAGTTATATTAACTAGGAAGGGAGTTCCGCTTGTAATATAAGTTGTACTTTGTTATGCAATCGGGCCCAGATAGGGTGACCAGATCTGATTTCCGGTTATACGGGACAGCTGCATTTGAAATACAGGACAGGTTTTTTTATTAAAAATATTCACAAAAATAGTCGTAATTTTTATTAGTTACAATGGATATTGTGACGTATTATTAAAGCAATAAAGTTGAATTTCCAAAGCATTACACGTGGTCGGTAAACCGCCTCTACCTTTTTAAGGGTTAAGGTAGTAGTAGCCCTCCATTTAGCGTTCGATTATTCCACCCTGTATATTTAAACTTTGCAGGAGAACGAACACTTCGCGCAGGCGTGGCTACGCTCCTCCTACGAAGCGTTGCCCGTCGGCGACAACAGCGCCTGCGACGCTCACGAACTGCACAGGCAGTACTTGGCTTGCTGCTCCAAGCTTGGCAGGAAGGGGGTCATCGCCCCTGCTAACTTGTCCAGACTTGTCAGGTCAGTATCCGCCCGAATACAGGGTTATTTGTAATTCACTAGCATCCTTTTAACCCTAAACTCCTACCACTTAAACAAATGTTTTTTGTTTTACGGCTTTTGTCATAACTTAATATTTTTCACTTTTCATTTTTTAATCACTAATTGTTGTTTATTTTGTGTATTTGTTTATATGTTATATTTTCTTTCTTCTCTCTGTACATAAATTATTGTTTGCCTATCTCTTTTTTTTTAAGTTTTTCCTTTCATTCCAGGTTAGCTTGAAAAGATTCCTTTTAGGGATAAGTTCGCCTTTGTACTATTTTTGTTGTGTTGTTTTGTATTATTTTTGTGTTTTATGTACAATAAAGTGTTTACATACATACATACATTTTTGGTGTAATAACGTTTTGAAAATTTGAGACTATCTCTTGCTTTTACGATACTCTGTGCCGTGTAAGTCATTCATTAATTCATTGCCATTTATGAATAAATAAATAAATACATAAATAAATAAATTGCCCGCCACGACCGCGGCGCGTGGCCCCGCCCTCGAATTTCATAGAGTACGAAGTTGTGTTAGAAGTATTTATTCATTATTATTTATTTGTATGGAAAAAAGTGCTCCATTTTAAAAAGTCGTAAATATAAAAACATTTGTTTAAGTGATAGGAATTTAGGGTTAAGAGGATGTCAGTGAATTACAAATAACCCTGTATAAACGTTCAACCGAAACAGAAACTTCGTCTTGTCTTACGGCAGAAATCGAAACCGATATCCCAAAAATACTTCGATATTAATTGACTCTTTACACTAGAGTCTTTGGTTTCTTTACATGGTTTCTTTACATTAGAGAAAGAGCAAATTCTATATTTGAAAATTTGAAAAGAAATAAAATACGATTATTTATTAACTAATCTTTACTTGCTCTGGTAAACCTAATGGATGCAGATCTAATGATCTGCATGGAAATATCAAAACTTACATTACGCAATTTTTTTAAAATATATTTTATATCGGGATAAAAAGTTGAATACATGTTTTTTCACAGGTCCAGCTATACCCTAAAGGATTTAAATATCTGAGAATACATGGAACGTTGTCATAGTGCTTTTAGTGTTGATTTACAAACACGTTGCTAGCGGACAGATTGGTAGTGTTAATATGACAGCGTTCTCAGAAACAATCAATTTATGTCCTTTACCGTACACACCAAATTTAATTCAAATTCATTCGGACGTTTTAGCGTAACAGAGTAACAAACACACACATGCACACACACAGAACTGTCACATTTATAATATCAGTAAGATTTGATTATGGTCGGACTGTACCAGCAGGTTATTTAGCGACCAATACAGTAGAATCCGCTTATAATTAGGCGGACGTCATACAAAGCATAGCCTTTATTTTACTATTTAGTTTAATAGAGAGATAAACTACAATTAATGTGTATCTATTTAATAGGAAACCGAACATGACCTGACACAAAACAAACATAATAGAAACAGAAAATACATATGTATGTATGTATGTATGTATGTAAACTCTTTATTGTACAAAAATAAGGAAAAAAAGAAATGCATTATTGACAACCGTTGAAATGCATGTACAAAGGCGAACTTATCCCTTTAAGGGATCTCTACCAGTCAACCCTTGAGTGGATGAAAGGAGCATTTAGTAAGGGACCGACAAAGAGTAAGTCAAAATAATACAGTCGGACAAAGCAAAGGCTACAATACAACTTTTAGTAAATACAATACATAAACTCATAATATAAAGAAACCTAATAAAAATATACTACCATATACAACATATATATGCAAAATACATACAATAAATAAGCAGTGTTCTCAATATATTAAAGTGATGGTGTACACATATAGTTAAGTACTGTTTATTAGTAGATTACTAACATTATAATCGGACATAATTTCTTAAAAATAGGTCATAATAAGCAATATGTCACATACTTAAGCGAAGTCATTATTCATTATATCCGACGTATTTTTAACTAGCGACCCGCCCCGGCTTCGCACGGGTGCAATTATATTATGCATGTATTATACATGTCAACCTTCCTCTTGAATCACTATCTATTAAAAAAACCGCATCAAAATCCGTTGAGTAGTTTTAAAGATCTAAGCATACATAGGGACAGACAGACAGCGGGAAGCGACTTTGTTTTATACTACGTAGCGAAGAATTTTTTATGGAAACCAAACTTCACTCTGTAACTACGTCAATACGCTTAGGTTGGTCAATATAAGCGGAGTGATACATAATAAGCGGATTCCACTGTATTCATTTTAGAACGGTGTTCGGAGGCACGGTGGGCCCGAACACAATCACCCTGACTTCAGGGGAGACCCAGCAAGTCTACGTCGGCATCAGAGCGAAGAACCAGCAGGCCAGGGTCAATCCACCAGCAGGCAAGTAGATGGTTTGGTTGAAACTTGAAGTCTGTGGCGGCGTTTTGTGTCTGTCGCGTGTGGCCCGTTGAATCGCAAAAACGTACGCACAATTACCGCTTATCAACTTCTTTCAATAAGCGATTTGGCCACTTGAAATGAACAGCACCATAATGTGTTTGACTGACGTAGTCATTTGGATTAACAATAAATTGACGTTGTGATAATAGATTTGACAATATAATATAAATGATAATGTGGAATGTATATAATTATCACATCTACTTTCATTATAGTTACAAAGAGAGTTTATAGACTAAAAAAAGCTTTATTAAATAATCTTACATTATGGTAGCAAGTTTTGTGAAACTTATTTTATTTAGGTACCAATCACATCATTCTGTGTACAAAATAACATCATTTTTATGTCGTCCGCGCTAAAACTTCGAGCCCTGCTTATCAACATCCAATTTTAGACGTTCAAAAGGTTAAATCACACGACATGTTAACTGCCGTCCACAGAGACATTCAAGTGGCATCTGAAACGTCTTCGATTAACGATGAAATTAAAGGTGTTACTTGAGTGTCTCTGTGTACGGCGGTAAAAGGTATTTTGATTTCAGGACCAGCGTCGCCAATACTGAAAGCGCAACTGACCAATAAAACGCCCACAGTCGAAGTCAAAACTGTTGTGTCACAAGCACAGGTAAGTATTTTTATTACTATCGCCCGCGACTCCGTCTGTGAAGAATTCGTATATTACTCATCATCATCATCATACGTATGTCCCACTGCAGGGCACAGGCCGCCTCTCAGAATGAGAGGGCTTGGGCCGTAGTTCCCACGCGGGCCCAGTGTTTTTGAATTGGGAACTTCACACACACCATTGAATTTCTTCGCAGGTGTATGCAGGTTTCCGCACGATGTTTTCCTTCACTATAAAGCTCATGGTAAATTTCAAATGTAATATCGAACATAAATTCCGAAAAACTCAGAGGTGCGAGCCGGGATTTGAACCCACGGCCCTCTGCTTGAGAGGCCATAGGCCAAACCACCACCACGGCTTTTTATCACTATCCTGCGGGAACTATGCAATTCTCCGGGTTAAAAGTATCCTATATGTTAATACAGTTTATAAACTATCTATGTGCTAAATATCATCAGAATACGTCAAACCGTTTTAGCGTGAAATAGGGTGACAATGGGTAGTAATGGACAAGAACCAATAATGGACATTTTTTTTCCGTAAATCCAAATTTTAAGAACCGGCCATACTACTTTTTTAAACTGTCAACACTAAGCTCAGATAACTGGTGCTTTTAACTGGCAAAGTCCATGAATGGTGGGCTATAAGGCATTGAATCTTTAGTGTCCATTACTGGGGAAATACTGTGCTTAACATGTCCATGATTGGTGCCGTCACCCTAGTAACAAACTTTCGATTTTTATAATATTTGTAAGATAGTTTAACTACCCTATTGTATCGTCGACGTAGTTATAACGACTTTTACTGTATACAAAAGAAAATACTTGTTTTTTTGTCAGCCTCAGCAAGCTCAGCCGTCGCACCCGCACCTCTCTCACGCGCTCGAGTCGAACGCGACCAACACGACGCTTATCAAACACCTGCTAGCCAATAAAGTAAGCCCCGCCCTACAAACGCAACCGCAAGTAAGTCGACATTAACAATACTAACACGTGTCTTGATGGGGGCTTTTGAAACCACGCTGAAACTCTTGTTTAAATCTCAACAAGCAATTGACTAGGCCGGTTCTGAAGTAACAAATAAATAAAATAAATAAATAAATATCACGGGACAATTCACACCAATTGACCTAGTCCCAAAGTAAGCTAAGCATAGCTTGTGTTATGGGTACAAGGCAATGGATAAACATACTTATATTATAGATAGATACATACTTAAATACATATTAAACACCCAAGACCCGAGAGCAAATATTCGTATTATTCATACAAATATCTGCCCCGACGCGGGAATCGAACCCGGGACCTCAAGCTTCGTAGTCAGGTTCTCTAACTACTAGGCCATCTGGTCGTGACAGAGACGAGACAGTTGTCGGCGCGTGTCTAAAAAAGAATAATTAAAATTTGCCATAATTAAAGTTAATAGAAGAAAACATGGATGAAGTAGAAAATATATTGTATGCAACGGTGTATATATTGGTCTAAAAAGGGCTCTTGCCGTCTTTCATTGCGATATTCACTTCGTTCATATCGCAACTCACGTCACTCGCCTTTTAAGACCTCACTTCTACAACCGTTGCATAAAATACTATTATTCCATTCGCTTAAGGGTCTCCCCGTATCTATCGACGCAGAAGCGGCTTAAGCTGATCAAAAAGAGTTTTACGTCGACACAATAAGAGCTAAAAAATCGTCGGCCGAATACAGCCGAGTCGAGCCGGACAGATTGACGTTTTTTTCCCTATGGTGTCCATTTTACCCAGCCATCCATGATACTGTATAAAATTTCTTAAACAATCATGTAATCTAAATGATAATAAATCTTTTACGGTCTCTTGTTAAAATTTTGCCCAAGAGTACGCGTGGTTTCGGAACGCTAAATGAAAGAGTACCTCTGTTATTTGAAAAATATGTATAATGTTCGTAGATAAATATTCTCTTATTCAAAACATGTAAAATAAGATATTTTGTATGATATGTTACTGTGGCAGGAGGTACTCTTTTAGGTGTTTTTTCTATTGCATTATTGAAAAATGTTTTTTCTTTTTTTTCTTTTTGCTATTTCACTGTGTTCCTTCATTTCTTTTGTATCTTTTTATTTGACCCGTTTGTTTTTCAGTTCCTTTTCGATTATTATTTTAGAGAGGAAATTTGAAGGCAGTTGGAAAAACTGGTAAAAGGGTTGTCAAAATTTTCAAAATGACACGACCCGCTAAGATATTGCATGGGTTTAAATATATCGGTGTAAGTTCTAAGAGATCTTTCATTATAAAGTTGTATTAGAACTTGGATATAGTTTTTGAGGGTTTGATTTGCACGGTCGCTTATACGAAAACATAGTTAGAACTTACATCTCTTCTTGATGTCTAGAGATTGAGAAGAGAGTGTAAAAAATACTGCTTTAATTATTTAATTTGTTGAGTACGTAGCAATGATGAATGAGTGGTCGGAGTATAAAAATAAAAGATATACCTCGTGGGTTTAGTTAGGTCATTCTACTTAGTAATTAGATTACAAATTTAAAATAAACAAACCAAATCATGAAAAAACTGCCCTAAAATACCAGTAAAAAAACCGGTTTTAGTCTTTACTTTTCAAATAATTTATTGAATCGGGCGTTACTTTGCGGAGGTCCATATCAATGAACTGAAACAATTACTTTGCTCACCCGCGACTTAAAGATAGTTACGTTTATCCAAGAAATGTGTGTTCATGCAGTTCCTCCACCTCCACACTGTACGAACACACATAAATCACACAAACCCAACTATCACCAACACCAAACTACACTGACGCGTTTTGAACTCAACCAAATAAAACATCATAAGGCCGTGGGTGAGCAAATTAATTGTTTCAGTTCTTTACTTTTCAATAGTTGTGGTATGATTTGTATACTTTTAGTTTGCAATCTAAACCTACAAGGTTATCGATTTATTTTATTTTAATTTTTTTGCATTTTAAAAATAAACTAAATGTAATTGTTGATCATGATTAAAAATTCTGTTACGTGCTTCTAGATTTAATGTAGATGTTGTTTTGTTGTTAATGTAGCGTGGATAAGCATGCCAATCAAATAATTACAAGTAGACTAACAATTGGAGTTACATAACATGTTGGCATGAAGAGTGGGATAACTTTTAGCATGTTAAAAAAATAGAAAATTGAAGTTTAGTAAATGTTGATTCAAACAGTCGTATTTTTCTGACTGCACTGACATTTTAGAATGATATTAGATTTAATTTTAACTTATTAAGTGTAGATTGAATAGAATAAATAGTAATAATCAGTTTTTAATTACCTACTTAAAATCAGAGATGGGCATTAATCGATTAATATAACATGGATTTTATAGTGAAGCACTCTATACCCTGTCCAAGTTAACGAGCTAGTACTAAGAGAACATAGCCGCACGTGACTAGTTAAAGCCGCGTAAACCTATCAGCGGCTTTAGCGGTGTCTCGAGCCAATCACATGCAGCTGAGTTCCCGTCGTTAATTTGAATAAAGTATAGGGTCTCCTAGGTAATGGTTTATGGCTTAGATGGAGCGCAGGTAGATATTTAGAAAGAGAACAATGTATGAATGAGTGAGAAAACTACTTCACTGATTAGTCTTACCAGTTGCTTTTTTTTATACTGGTTTATTTCTATTTGCCAATGCAGTAATAATTAGTCACTTCACTTGCATTGAACGTCGACCACAACCATTCGCGACAAAGAAGTTACGAGTACGTACAAATTTTGTGAAAATGAGCGCTATCAATGACGATGAGGATTCTAGTATAGTAGTTGGAATTTTATAAGCTGGGGGTTTAGGACTGCAGAACTCATCTGGTAAAGATAACATTGTTCTCGTTTGTTCTATTATGGACGCACCACAACGCCGACGATCCACCTGAGTACCGCTTACAATGACGAAAGGCCATTCTTAATGAGTTAAGCTTTTGCAATTTCAACCTTGTAACTTAGAGAAGACGGCAGCTATTTGTTTGCATTTTTTGTTACTTGTTCTGATTTGTTATTAGCGGTAGGCTTCAACAAACGAGAACAATGTTATCTTTACCAGATGAGTTCTGCAGTCCTAAACTCCCAGCTTATAAAATTCCAACTTTACAAGTTCGTTAAATTTTTCAAACGAACGTATTGGTTCCAACCCCAGGTATTGTTACTGTTATACCTTAAGAAACTTAGAAAAATTATTTTATTTGTTCCTAATATTAATCGAAAGAAAATTAATCTATATACAAGAAACTGCCGTGAGATTCACTCATAGTAAAATAATACGGATTACTCACGTCTTTAAACTATACGTAGTTTAACTCTACATTTTTCGGGCTAATCGGGCTAATATGTCGAGTTAAACTCGTTTAAAGACGAGGAATTCGTGTT
The DNA here is from genome assembly GCA_947859365.1 of Archips crataeganus. Lineage (NCBI taxonomy): Eukaryota > Metazoa > Arthropoda > Insecta > Lepidoptera > Tortricidae > Archips > Archips crataeganus. Next base: position 11,914,730 of record OX402064.1, read on the forward strand.
CTTTCAATAAAAATAATGTAATTATTTATTCAAATAAAAATTTAGTTGTCGGTGATTAATCGACGATTAATTTAATAGAGACTAAATTAGTCGGAACTCGTACAACCCAGATTCATCTATCGTCATTTTTAATCGTTAGTTAATTACATTTTGCCCATCTCTGCTTAAAATCTCGTTGAGATTTAGTCGCACATTAGGACAAACATATGCTTCAATTATAACATTTATGCAGCTTGATGTCCTTTGTATAAAAGCATTTTGGCGTTTAGACGCTCATAAATAGACGCTATAAAGCGTGTTCATTTAATTTTGAATTAGTAAAAATGATTTAGTGACTTTCGTATCGTTGTCCACTTCCATAAGTATATCTGGAAGATACTTTGTACACGTTATTTGTAATTAAATTTACGTGTAGGTGGCGCAAAGACAGCAAAACCAGCAGAGAGTGATAACGCCGTCATCCAGCGGAGTGGTAGTGCAGTCCAACCAATCAGTGAGTATTAATTAAATATGAGTAAATAAATAAATATCAACTGCCAATTGACACCAACTAGGTAGTCCCAAAGAAAGTAAACTTGTGTTGTGGGTCCTGGGCAGCGGATAAATCGATATTAAACTTTATTGAACTCTTTCTTAGTAAGAGCATGTTCCAGTTATAATAATAAGTACTCATGTGCGGATATGTTTCACATGAAATTGCAAGAATTTGTGTCTGAGCGATTCGAGATTTCCCGCTATACATAAAGTTGTAGAATATAAAAAACCTTTCCAATGGCATATGGTATCATTCATCATTTCAGCCGTAGGACGTCCACTGCTGGACATAGGCCTCCCTCATTGATGCCCAATCATTACGGTTGGAAGCGACTTGCATCCACCCTGAACCTGCGGCCTTCATCAAATCGCCCGTCCATCTCGTATGGCATAACTCGTATCTCATATGGTATGGCTTGTCGTTATTGGTCCATAGGCCAGAGTCCATATAAATCCTCCTTTGGGCTTACACTTGCTGATACAATAGGGATGTTGACACTCCCAATCAACTGACGTGCTTTTTATGAGCTGTCAAAACACAATGGTCCCATAAGAGTTTGAATGGCAATAGCAACTTATTTGGGGTTTACACGGGTGACTAAAGCCGCACGATTTTTGCCGCGCGGCTTAAATCGACCTAAAATCGACCGTCTAAGTGGCAATTGGGAATGTCTAAAAAAAATTACCAGTGGTTTTTATATTTTTTTTGTATAGAAAAGTCAATTATAAGGAACTAATTTCAATATTTTGTCATTTAGTTCTCTACTTTTTTCAAAATAATTATTGAAACTATATTAGTTGATGACGTCAGCTTATAATTGAGGGCTCCCACAATGCCAAATTTCTAAATCTATCTAAATGCGTACGATAAGGCAACCCCTTTAATTATTTTTTGCGTAGTGGTACACTATACACTGTGTCACTTTACTGGCACTGACAAAGTGCTAGATGTCAGACAGCGGGTCCAAATCAAACTCCGTAATCCACGCGTAAATTGTGAAGAATTCTAACTGTTGTGGGTAGTTGGTTTACCCACATATAAAATAATAAAGTACTTGTCAACGTAAGCTCTTCGTATCATTTACTACATGGTGGCAGCGGTAAAAATATTGCTTAAAAACTGGTGTATTTTAGTTGTTGTTGAAATTGTATAGTATTGGTGTTGTGCGTACGTGAATTGCAATTGAAATGGAACATGCAAGACCGCCACCCGAACTTAATACGGATGGGAGTCCCGTCAGCAGGGCTGACGCGTCGAAACGCTGGAAAATGCAATTTGATTTATTTTTAAAGGCCTCTGGGGTGTTCAGGGAGCCCACTGCAGTCCAGGCGAGTCTGTTAATAAATTTAATCGGGCCCGAGGGGTTCGATGCCTATCAAACTTTTGTATTTGAAGCGGAAACCGAGCGTGAAGATGTCACAGTTCTTTTAAAGAAATTTGACGGCTATTTTGGGGTTAAGCCGAATATAACTTTAGCAAGATATAATTTTTTTACGCGAAACCAAGAGGAAGGTGAATCAATCAATCAATATGTGACTGCTCTTAAATTACTGAGTAAGAACTGTGACTTTTCTATGTTGCAAGATGACCTAATTCGGGATCGTATAGTCTGCGGTATAAGGAGCGCAGTTGTGAGAGATCGACTACTTCGTACTGACGACCTAAATCTCGATAAGGCGCTGAAGGTATGTCTGGCGGATGAGCTATCTGTAGACAGCACTAGGAGATTGGATGGTCTGAGCAATGCGGCGGGCCAGGGGCCGTCGCAGGTGGATGCCTTGCAATTTCGTGGTATCAGCGGTGGACGAGGTGGCAAAAGAGGGAGAACTTGTCGCGGTGGTGGCCGAGGCGGTGGCGCCGGGGGCGCGCGCGCCGGCGGCAGCGGCGACGGAGCCAGGGGGCCCCGCGCCGGCAGCGGCAGCGGAGGGCCACCGAGGGGCGCTCAACAGCGCGGCAGTGCACGTTTTGACTGTCCCGGCTGTGGTAAATTTTGTGATCCTGGTATGTGTCCCGCGAGTCGTGCTCAGTGTTTTGTGTGTCAAGGTTACGGTCATTTCGCGCGCATGTGTGCGAATAACATTGAGAGAAAGAAAATGTACGATAGGCTTAAACTGTGCGTCGGAAGTATTTCATGCTAAAATAAAACAGTTATTAGAAAATTTAGATGGAATAGACTCATTTATTGATGACATTATTTGCTGGGGTCGTACAAAACAGGAGCATGATGAAAGATTAAATAAATTATTAAAAAGGGCAAGAGAAATTAATTTAAAGTTTAATAAAGAAAAGTGCAAATTATTCGTAGAAGAAGTAACGTATTTGGGACATGTGTTCAATAAACACGGTATGAAACCTGATTCAAATAAAATTATAGCAATAAAAAATATGCCAGCACCCCATGACAAAAAGTCACTTGAAAGATTCTTAGGTGCAGTGAATTATTTGTCAAAATTCATACCGAATTATTCTGAACACATTTTTCCATTAACTAGACTTCTAAAAAAAGATTTCGTGTGGTGTTGGGAATCTGTACATGAAGGTTCATTCGAAAAATTAAAAGAACTGCTATGTAATGCTCCTGTTTTGGCGCTGTTCGACGCCAAGCAACCCGTGGTGGTGTCGGTGGACGCCAGCAGCGTGGCGCTGGGCGCCGTACTGCTGCAGGGCGGGCGGCCCGTCGAGTACGCGTCCCGTACACTCACCGATACTCAGTCCAGATACGCGCAAATCGAAAAAGAACTGCTAGCGATCGTTTTTGCGTGTGAGAAATACCATCAATATATTTATGGTCAGAATAATGTTATTGTAGAAACTGACCATAAACCCTTGGAGAGTATTTTTAAAAAGTCACTAGATGCGATCCCAGTGCGCTTGCAACGGATGTTGTTGCGATTGCAAGGGTATGATTTGCAGGTAAACTATAAACCAGGTAAATATATGTTTATACCTGATACATTATCACGTGCGCCTCTTAAAGATTTATATAACGATAACATCAGTAAATGTATTATGTATCAAGTTAAAATGTTGTTAGATAGTATTCAGATGTCAGAGCACAAATTAAAAATTGTTAAAGCAGAAACAAATAAAGATAAGGACATGTGCCAATTAATTAACTACATTAACAAAGGATGGCCGGAAAACAAATACGACGTCATAGAAAATTTAAAATGTTATTTTTCATTTTGTAATGAGTTATGTACTGTTGATGGTATTGTCTTCAAAAACAAACTAGTTCTGATTCCGGCATCCTTGAGAGGCAAAATGTTAACAATAATTCATGACGGTCATCAGGGAGTGGACCGCTGCAAGAGGCGCGCGCGCGAAGTGTTATTTTGGCCAGGCATCACGCGAGATATCGAACAATATGTTAAGAGTTGTACAGTTTGCCAAGAGTGTCAGAATGCCCCTGCTAGAGAACCGATGCTGCCAGTACCAATTCCTAGTTTGCCATGGAATAAATTGGGCACGGATATATTTGAATATAGAAAAAAATATTTCTTAATAATTGTGGATTATTATTCGGGATTTATTGAAGTGGCATTATTAAAAGATATTACATCAAATGCAGTTATTATGGCAATGAAAGAGAACTTTGCGAGGTATGGGATACCTCAAACTGTAATTAGTGATAATGCTGGTCAGTTCACTGGCAGGGACTTTCAAAGGTTTGCGTGCGAGTGGGGATTCGAACATGTTACGTCATCTCCTCACTATGCCCAGTCAAATGGGAAAAGTGAAAGAGCCGTGCAAACTATTAGAAAATTGTTAGTAAAGTCGATAAATAGTGGCTCGGATTTTTATTTGCATCTACTAAGTTGTAGGAATACGCCGCGTGACAACATAGGTTCTCCGGCGCAACTGTTAATGGGGCGCAGGCTTAATTGTAGACTGCCAGTACACCACGATTTGTTAAAGCCAGTCGTCCAACAAGATAACTATCACAAACAACTTGTAGAACGGCAAATGAAAACTAAGGAGTACTATGATAGACGCAGTAGGAACCTATCAAAACTTAGTGTAGACGATGACGTTATTATAATGGACCATACCAATGCGACGAATAAAATGAGAGGTAAAGTGGTAAAAGTAGCCGATGCTCCCCGCTCGTACATAATAAAAAACCGTAAAGGTATTCAATACCGTCGTAATCGTAGACATTTAATAAAATGTGAAACGTCAGCGGCGCAAACTAGTGCACAAAATGCGCAATCTAAGTTAGATGACATGAAAGCAAGCCCCGCTGACGTTGTTGCCGGCACCAGCCGGGACGCTGGGGTACTAGTGGGACCCACCCTCACGCGTAACATGGCTAAAAAATTAGGCATAGATATAAACACCCTATTCTAATAAGATAATAGTAACATAAGTATGTAGTCTAATTTTTTTTTACTGTTAAGCTTAAGTTTTTTTTTAAGGGGAAGATGTTGTGGGTAGTTGGTTTACCCACATATAAAATAATAAAGTACTTGTCAACGTAAGCTCTTCGTATCATTTACTACACTAACCACATAGAATAAAGTACGACTTGAACCGGTCACGCAATTTACTCCAATGTCAAATGAAGGCCATTGCTTATTTGATATATAATAAATTCATTAAATAATATTAAAATGAAATAACTACAGAAAACGAGTTAAAAAGCATTTATCTCGAAATGGTTTTCGATTTACTATACATTGCAAATAAATAGACATCCCCAATTCGGACGGAAAATTTGCCATTTAGACGGTCGATTTTAGCCGCGCGGCAACAATCGTGCGGCTTTAGTCACCCGTGTAAACCCCTCATTATGACGCCACTTGTTCGCCAACTCAATCAAATATTTATTTGTTTGCCAGCAACACAAAATGTAATTTTGCAGGTAATCGAAAATTAACCTGGTTGTCAGGGCTAAAATTAAGCGTTTTTTACTGGAGTCGAGTCTTGGAATTATTTTTTAATGGCGTCAACATCCCTATTTTCTCTTTTCGCTAGGTAATGGATGTCGATCCCGAAGCGCTGATCAAGTGTACAACGATAACTTCGGGCGGTGTTGCTAGCAGTACTCCCACTATCCAGGGTGACAAGGTATAAATATAAAAAAAAAACTATAATTAAAAAATATTACTCAACAAAGGACAACGCCGTGAGAACATTTACTTTGTAGACGGTTCAGATACATAGTGCGAATGGTAAACGGATAGAAAATCGTGTCAATATTTTTAATTTACTTTGTCTTGCTTGTATTAATAGTTAAGTGGATTGTAATATGATTTTCGTTGCAAAAATGTCATGTCATATTCATTTCAAAATTTACTTTCTGCCTGCACTGGTAGTATAAAAAATATAGAATAACCGTTTTGATTTTGATAATTGAGATAAAATATAGCGATGTAGTTGCTAGCTAGCTTCGAATGTAGACTTCGAGTAGAATTAACGTTTAATGAGCATCCGATATTTCGAAGCATTTAGGAGGGTCATGTCATGTTCATGGACATAAAAATAACACGTCTACATCCAGACTGGATGATCCAGTACCAAATGTCTATGTAATTAACCGCGAGTCGTTAAAATAAAACGAGACTTAGACTTTCGAACATAAACCACCAGGAACTACGATACCACATTTTTTTGAACGACTTGAAAAAATTACGACGATGAGTCTCAATTTGGTTGTTTTTTATGTTTGTTACTAGCTTTTGCCCGCGGCTTCGCTCGCGTGTACTATGAGTATTCCAAAGAACCAAGATATCAAGCAAGCAAGCATACCGGCAAGCAAGCAAGCAGGTCCACAATTGACCGAGAAATCGGTGAACATACCTACATAAAAAAAATCATAAAGTGGAATGCTTAACCTCCTACTTTTTTAGAAGTCGGTTAAAGTGCCCTTTGCAGCCTACTTACAGTACTTATGAATTTTGAAATTTTAGCTTTCTACAACCAGTAAAACGCTAAATCCTGTTTTTTCCCGTTCCCGTAAGAATTTCGAGAAATGTTTTCTCAATGCTCCCCTACACTCCCCAAGGAACCCACTTGCCAAATTTCAGCTTTCTATGACCAGTAAAACGAAAAAGTCCGTTTTTCCCGTTCCCGTGGGAATTTTGGAAAGTCCTCTCTCAATGCTCCTCGACACTCCCCAAACAACCTACATGCCGAATTTCAGCTTTCTACAACCAGTAAAACGAAAAATCCCGTTTTTTCCCGTTCCCGTTGGAATCTGGGAAAGTCCTCTCTCAATGCTTCTCTACACTCTCCAAGATGATGAGATGGCTGGGCTGGGCTTTCTACGACCAGTAAAACGAAAAATCCTGTTTTTTTCCCGTTCCCGTGGGAATTTTGGAAAGTCCTCTCTCAATCCAGCTCTACACTCCCCAAGGAACCCACTTGCCAAATTTCAGCTTTCTATGACCAGTAAAACGAAAAATCCCGTTTTTCCCGTTCCCGTGGGAATTTTGGAAAGTCCTCTCTCAATGCTCCTCTACACTCCCCAAACGACCTACATGCCGAATTTCAGCTTTCTACGACCAGTAAAACGAAAAATCCCGTTTTTTCCCGCTCCCGTAGGAATATGGGAAAGTCCTCTCTCAATGCTCATCTACACTCCCCAAGCAACCTGTTTTTACCGTTCCCGTAGGAATTTTGAAAAGTCCTCTCTCAACCCAGCTCAACACTCCCCAAACAACCTACATGCCGAATTTCAGCTTTCTACGACCAGTTAAACGAAAAATCCCGTTTTTTCCATATCCCATGGGAATTTATAATTACCTACATCTATGCCAAATTTGATCCTATGAACTATAATTAGTTCATAGGATCCCGTTGAACTGAATATATAAATCCCGTTTTTTCCTTATCCCGTGGGAATTTTGAAAAATCCTGAAATTGATGTTTTAAATAATGTAATACCTACTTGTGTATCAAATTTGAAGAGTCTAGTTATTATAGTTACTGAGATAGGGTCACTCGGAATCGAATATATAAATCCCGTTTTTTCCCGTTCCCGAGGGAATTCCCAAAAATCCTTCCTTAGTGGATGCCTACATTGTATAAGGTATCTATGTGCAAAATTTCAAGTCTTTAGGTCCAGTGGTTTGGGCAAAACCTTAAAAACGACACCCATATTTATATTTAGACATTTCAACCCCATCGCACCCCATCCAGGGAGATGGTATTTTACGTCTGCCACGTCGGATTTTAAAACCGTTGTTGCTTTCATAACCAGCGACCCGATAAACCATAGAAACAACACCCATGTTGATTTTCAGATTTTGTTACCCCTTACCCCCCTTTTAGGGGTTGAATTCTCAAAAAACCTGAAACACGTGTTTACTCATTTATTATTAGGAGTACTTCTGTGAAGTTTCGAATAAAATAATCGAACTAATCTTGTTTCCCCATACAAACTTTGAACCCCCTTTTCACCCCCTTAGGGAGTGAATTTTGAAAAATCCTTTCTTAGTGCACCCCTAGACCTTAAAAGGAACCTACAAGCCAAATTTGGTATCTCTAGGCCCAGTGGTTTGGGCTGTGCGTTGATATGTCAGTCAGTCAGTCAGTCAGTTTCTTCTTTTATATATTAAGACATCAGAATTCCGTCATGTATGTTTGTGTTTTAAAAACTATTGTGTCTAAAACAAATTTTATTTTGCAGGTTGTGCTGAAGACAGAGGATATAGGTAATGTTTAATTTGTGGAATTAGTCCATATCGATGAGTCTCTATCATGGGAATAACTAACTACTTTAATCCGTGTATCTAAAGTTGTTATTACAACTTCGTAAAATTTGATATACATACGTTGTTTAGTCAGGGATCTGTCGATACGAAAATCAAGTTGTAAATAAAATAGGTAATATTTTTTTTGTGAATTTTCAGGTTTGAAAGAAGAACCGATTCAAATTCAAATGGACGAACAAACACAGCTCACAATCGTAAGTATATTGTGATTGATTCATTTAGCCATTTTTTTTTATGAAAGCAACAATAAACTGGCTATGACGACCAGATGGCCTAGTGGTTAGAGAACCTGACTACGAATTCCCGTGTCGGGGCAGATATTTGTATGAAAAATACGAATGTTGTTCTCAGGTTTTTGGTGTTTAATATGTATTTAAGTATGTATCTATCTATATAAGTATGTTTATCCGTTGCCTAGTACCCATAACACAAGCTTTACTTAGCTTACTTTGGGACTAGGTCAATTGGTGTGAATTATCCCGTGATATTTATTTATTTATTTATTTTTTATGACTTGTCGATATACTAAACTTAATGAGCTTGCATGCCACAACTGGCACTCGTGCCATTCGTTCGCCATCCCTGCATTACTATATTCGATTTCACAGAAATCGGCACAAAACAAGATGCTCGCGGACCTACTAGAAAAGAAGTCCAATCCGCCCGTCCAAGTGGTCCAAATGGGGCCCCAAATGAACGCTCCCACCATACAAATAACAGAAACTGGACAAATCGTCCAAGTGAAGCCCGATGCCAATCCGTGTATACAGTTCAACGACGGCATAGTGACGCAAGGCGGACAATACTTCCAGATTAAGAATGAGCAAGGCCAGCTGATTCAGATTAAGAACGAGCAGGGCCAGATTATTCAACTGAAAACTGACCAGATGCAGAATCCTTTGCTGCAATTCAAGGATCAGAATCAGGTATTTTATTAAAATTAGAGAACTAGGAAACCATGACGCTGATACTACTTGCTTATGATTGTATTTTTTTGGTAAGTATAGTGAGTTTTTATAACGCATACATATTGTCGATTATCACAATGTAGGTATACATTTATAATCATAATGTGACTGACAGATAATGCACAGCCTAAACCACCTGGTGTTAGAGACTTGAAATGGGCAGACATTACTTGAGTTTCATGCAGGTGCCCTAAGGAATTTTTCGAAATTCCCACGGGATAGGGAATTTTTACTCTACTACGAAGGTAAACTTATGGCCCGTGAGTTTGAAGCCGGGCTTGCGCCTTTGAGTTTTTCGAAATTTATGTGCGAGATTACCATGAGCTTTACGGTGAAGGTAAACATCGTTAGGAAACTTGCCAACGCCTGCGATGAAATTCAATGGTGTGTGTGATGTTCCCAATCCGCACTGGGCCCGCGTGGGAACTACAGCCCATGCCCTTTCATTCGGAGAGGAGGCCTGTGCCATGTAGTCGGACTGTGATGGTGACGTGGCAAAGCTGCAGGCATAAGGTAGTACTTTAGGGTGAATTAACTTTTAGTGTTGTTTACTCAGTCTCCAGTTGTCCAAGTGACATCTTTATACTGTTTCATAGAAAAATGCTTAAGCCGAGTTTAGACCTGCAAGAAAAAACGTGCAAGTTGCATTACATTGCGGCACTCTATTGACCACTTGAATCTCGTTCGCCTTACTGCCTCGCATTGTAATGCAACTTGCGCGTTTTTTCTTGCAGATCTAAACTGGGCTTTAGGTTGTCCAAGAGACAAAATTTGTGTAACCATTGCAACGGGTGGCAAGAAAAAGTTGATTCACCCTGTAATATTTTGCATAATTGGTACCTTTTCAACGCTAACGACGGATATTTGCGTCACAAATTACAGTCAACCAATTTGATTCCTAGGCCATTATACAATCATATCATAATGAATCAATTTGTTTACCTTCTTCGACAGTGATTATTGGGTGATGTATGTCATGATGAAAAACTCGATCTTTGCGAACGTGTGTCAACGATATAGAATAGGAAAGGAGTTTGCTTGTGTATTAATAACTTGAATTGTCACTGGCCTGTGCCAAAACTTCTTTTTCCTCTCATGTCATCGAGCGAAAACGTTTATAAACTCTTTACGTTTATTGCAAATTGTGTTCGGAAAGTTGGTAATCCTTTCATAAAAATCATAAATCATAAATCATAAATCATTTATTTGCATAAAACATGGTACATATTTTGTGGCATGGAAGAAAGAGTTTCACATGTTTTGTCACTATATGACGTACAAATTTTATTTTACAAATAAGTATATATTTTAATCTGAATAATATTTAATTAATCTAATTATTTAAGTTAAACTATAAGTAGGTACAATTATATTATTATGTTCTAAATAAATAGTTAATTACGTATAATTCATATTGTGCATGTCAAAATAGTAGAATAACAAAATAATAAAATAAAAAAAAACACATTTCAACAGACAATAAATTCAAAATTTTACTATTCTAGTAACCACGCCCAATTTGGTTACGTTTTAAAAATTCGTTCAACGAGTAAAAACATTCATTTTGGAGCCAGTGAGAGAGTATACGTTTAAACTCCTTTGTGGGCAGACCTTTAAAATCTTGTGGAAGAGCATTAAACATTTTTATGGCCATTGGATAACAACTGTAACTGAACTGTTTTGACTCGCACTGACGTTGTAATTGTCTAGTAGTTAATTCGACAAGGATTTTTAGTGGCCCAGGAATACAAATTGGTTGACTGTACAACTTCAAAGTGAAATTTACGCTATGACATAAGGTTCAAAGTAGCTTTACGTTTTGGCTAGGCCCCTATAATCTGAAAGTTTCAATTCGAATATCTCAGGTTATCCAGGCTGGCCAACTGATTCAGAGTGTGATTCAACAACAAGTGAAAGCCGAAAAGGACGAGGAGCATTTGTACAATGAGCCGTCCGCTAAGAGGATGAAGGTCGAAGAAAAAAGGGAGGTTAGTACACCGGTGGGTAAGGATTTTTATATTCCGGGGCATACACACACAGCCTAAGAAACAGAAGTTGTGTCACTTGTGAACATAAAATTAGCGACTCCGAGACAGCAAGCTTGAGATTTATTGAAATGGGCCGAAAGTTGGTCAGGCGTCCCACACGCCGATGTACAGGAGCGGGCGGATTAAGGGGCTGTCTCACCACCCATTGATTAATTTTAACTGACGGATAAATGTGATGCCGTCTCCGTCTATTCGAACAAAACAAACAGAGACGGCATCACATTTATCCGTAAAATAAATTTGATCAATGGATGGTGAAACAGGGGGTAAGTGTCCTAGTTTTGTATCGCCATGTTACTTAAATCATGATAGATTTTTTTTCAGCATATTACTTTTTTAAAATAAACAATTTATTGGTCTTTCGTCTGTCTAGATGTCAGCATGATACATTTTGTTTTTATATTGTTTTCAACAATGCACGCGAAACGCCAGCTAGTTATAAACTTAAACTAGCAAAATCACTACATAGTATAAAACAAAGTCGCTTCCCACTAGTGCAGTCATTGAAGCGAAAAATACGGTCTAACCTCCGAATTTTTTAACTGTGAACCGATTTGCATGAAATTTTGGAATTGGGCTCATCTTACCCTTAACTTCAAAAGTGAAAATGATCTGAACTCCGCCTATTATTTTAAGGGGTGTAAACAACCCCTTAATGAAAAAATTGACATTGAGCCATTTTATCGCTAGAAAACATGTCTAATAGTAAGTGGTGAAATTGTAAAGTATTTTATCTCATATTAAAATCATTTTCAACCCCTTGAAAATCTTACAACCCTTGCAAACAACCCCTAAATTGAAAAAATCACAAAAAAATACTTTGGTATGACATAAAAAGATGTAAGTATAGAGTAAGTAATATTTTATATTCTCTATAATAATTATCAAATTTTTAACCCCCTTTCAACCCTTGAAAACTACCCCTTGATAAAAAATTGTTAAAAAATTTTTTTTGGTAAAATGAAAAGGATTTAAATATTATTCCACACTCTCGAAAATGATTATCATATTCTTAAGCGTTTCTACCCTTAAAACTACCCCTAAATTAAAACAGTAAATATATATGATTACATATTTAAAAATAATTTAATTTAGAGTAAAAAATTGCCATTTATTGAATAAAATATTTACAAATTGTAGAAAATTGTAGTATTATTATTAAAATATAATATTATTATTCATGACTCGGAGCACGCACAGCTGATCACATGGCTTTTTCGTTGGCCCCTTCACTCAAATGTGTTATATATACATATAAGAACGTTGGTATGTATTCATGCCTACGTTTCCAAAATATATGAGCCATATTATGTATATATATACACATTACAATAGTTGTGGGTCTCTATTATACTGCATACTTTCACATTGCTCCAAATATTCACACTCCGAAATTTTCAGTTACTAAGTAGAAAAAAATATGATAAGTTTTTGGACCATAACTCCTTCAATTTTCATGCTATCACAATTTATAAAAAACCATTGTAAAGGTAATTAAGAGAGCTACAACATCCTTCATTGCAATATATAGTAAAAAACCTTTTTCTAAAACGGTGAAGGGTTAAAGGGCTTAAGAGAGGCTGTGATTGCGCTGCCACGCGCTCTTTAAACAATCATATCTCCGTCAATTTTTGTTTGACAGAAAAAACAAAAAAACCAAATTGTTTGTCAGAAAAATACCTAAATTTTTTATCCGTACACTTTTATACGTATCTGTCGTCATTTTTGAGATATTATGAAAAAAAAGTGGGTTTTTTAAAAATTTGTGTTTTTTTTTTTAATCGTGACTTTTTAAAAAAATATGTGTCCTGAAGCAGCCAAACTAATACTATCTATCAAACTCTTCATAATAAAGTTAATTCTAGGCGGAATACGATTCATTTTAATTTTGGTGGAAATGGCACTTATGAAACCCATTGATTTAAAAGAAAAAACATTAGATGCTCCCCTTATTTGCAATACAGCTCACTTATTTTACGTGCAAAAGACTTTTAATAGTGCTCATTTTAAAGCTTATTTCAAGCACTACAAAACCCTTTTGTATTAGAATGCATAAAATGCATCTGCTCGCCGCTAGACGGCATTGACCACATCGATTAAATTTCAGACAAAATAAAAAACGGCTTTGATCTTTAATATCTAGCTTAATATTGCACTTAGAATACTTTATAAAAAACCAAATTGTTCATTGTTTTACCTGCTACAATTTTGTTCTTTATAAAATTTTCGATAAAACGTATATTTTTGGAGATATTTGCAAAAAACCGATGAAAAACGTGAAAAAATTGAAAAAATTTTCAATTGCCAATAACTTGAAAAGTATTGGATTTTTTGTAAAACTTTATAGATGATTTTTTGCTTAAAATTAGGCCTTCTATCGATATCCGAGGTTATTTTGAAAAAAAAAAAATTCACCCCCGAGAAGGGGTGGCAACCACCCCCAGGGTGGTTGCGGAGTTCAAATCATTTTCACTTTTGAAGTTAAGGGTAAGATGAACCTACTTCCAAAATTGTATGCAATTCGGTTCACAGTAAAAAAATTCGGAGCAATAATGCTTCAATGACTGCACTACACTGTCTGTCTGTCCCTATGTATGCTTAGATCTTTAAAACTACGCAACGGATTTTGATGCGGTTTTTTTTAATAGATAAAGTGATTCGAGAGGAAGGTTTATATGTATAATGCATTGCACCCGTGCGAAGCCGGGGCGGGTCGCTAGTTAATCATCATTCAGTATTTAGGCATATAGAATGCATTGTATTTCCGCCATTTCATTCAGTATTTACACTCGAAAAATTTTACTACATATTTTTCAGAACCCACCTCAGGAAAGCGTATCGAAGACAGCTGCTAATTTATATGCGGCGTTGGCTGCCTCAGCATTGGAGGATGAGGACGACTTGGTAAGTCGGTAGTTGAAAAATGGCGCAAAAACATTAACCTCTAATTTTCCTTTATGTCGGGTAAAACTGCAGTTAAATTTACAGCTAAGAACCACTCTTAGAGACTCAAAGCCAACTGATAGGACGCCTGATTGATTAGCTACGAGCATATAACCCCTAGAGACGTAGTGAAAGGCGACACTAATCTGTCGACTAGTGTCGCCTTAAAACAGCTTCAATATACGGCATCATGTCTTGTTGTGCAGTTAAATGGTGCGGAAACAACAGTAAAAAATGTAATGAAACAAAAAACAATGTTACTTTTCATCGGTAAGTCCATTTGTTTATTTTATCAAAATATTTACGAAAATTTGATTAGTTGCAACGCGGGTCAAGTTGGATTGGACTGGTCCGTCCCCCATCTTTTTCTTTCTCACTGCAATCGTGTATATCTATCTCTTACTATCGTAATTAGTCTCGTGTCGCCAATGACTAGTGTGGTGCGATGCATTTATTTTGTATTGTCGATAATTATCCACTAAATGATTATTGTATCTATTGATATCGGATTTTTTTTCGTGGATGCTATTTATTACTATTAGACTTCGTGATATTAATTATAATTCTTATTTTCGTGTACGGTCGAACAAATTGAATCATGACACAGGATAGAACCGTTTAATAATCAATTTCACTATGATTTCCATGACAAAAGTATGAGATGTCAACATAACATTAGTAGCACAAAGGTCCACCCTGGGTCATGATTCAATTTGTTCGACTGTACCTGTATTGGATAGGTATAACGTAATTTTATTTGAACTATACCTATTATGATAATATTTTAGTACTTACTTAAGTTCAATAAACCATTAAAAGTACTTTTCAACTTGTTTAGTTTAAGCTTAAAATAAATTCAAAGTTGGCATTTAAATTTTACCAGAGTGTACTGCTTGAAAAACCTTTTTGCACAACCTTTTATCGATATCGATAGAAAGCATAGTCATTACGATGCACGCCCTAGCGATCGGGTTCGGAATACTTCGGAACACTTCGAACCGATCGCAACTCCCCCCGCACCTCAGCTAGTTGACAGAATCGTTTCCTTTTAAATTCGCAGGCATTACGTCTCCAGGGGTTATATGCTCGTAGTTGATTAGGTTCCTAAAAATATGGTTATAATTGAATACTAATTAAAAAAAAAAACAATTTATTCATTGTCACTAGGGACCTCGACAATTCGTTGTCTAGAAGTGTCTACAGTTCAACTCAACTTATAATTCTTCTCGATTTACCTGGGAAACTTCGATCTACCAACGGCAAAGTAGAATCCTACACGTGCTAAAATCTTGCGCTGTCATTGGTTCCCATATTTTCGACTCGTGTAGTTGGGACAGAACTAAAGACTCATAACGCAATTTTCTACCATTTGCTCTTACAAATAAAGTTCAATATAGATTATTAACATGTTCGGTTACTATCGGAAACGGTCTACACTATTCTGCGCGAGATTGTTAAATTCTAATGAAATGAAGTTTACACTCAAAAGAAAATATTCCGGGTCACTAAAATACAGTGTAAATATGTGGTAAACTAATTAATGCAGCTAGCTCCTTCATAGTTACTTTTTTAAAACGTAACATGACTGACGGCATCCGATCGCTTAGTAAAACAATACTAAAAAAAAATAGCTTTTTATAATTATAATTAATTTTACAAGATGCTACTTTCCTTGTCGCTTTGCATGATCGACACGAAAAGTAACCAATTCCTTTCAACCACCGATGACGTCAAACTAAAGTTACAGACACAATTTTTTTATATTTTTGACGTGACAACGTCTAATAAATCGATGAACGCCGGCCGCTGGGTGCAAACACGAAAAAGGATGACGCAATGTAACGTTACGCAACGTTACATGTACTTACAGAGCGGCGAGGGCCAGTTGCAATAGAGCGGCGTAGGCCAGTTGCAATAGAGCGGCGAAGGCCAGTTGCAATATTACGTAATACAATCTTAGTACTAGCGCTCGGGTAATTTTTATTGAATGTTTTATTATGACGTTGTCACGTTAAACTATCGTCCGTAAACCGACTTCACAGACAACCGGTTTTTAACCCATTAAAATGCCGTGATTAATTTTACACCGCTCATTTGTTTCATGTCTGTACATAGCTTCGACACCGAGGAATTATTTTAACAGGAGCTCTGCGCACCAAGGTGTTTTATTGACAAATATAAAGCTCCAAACGCACAGACAGCGGAGGCTTGGCGGTGCGGTGGCGGTGACGTTTGTAATATTCTAATTTGTATGAACGATTGTGCGGTACTGTACCGCGAACTCGGTCATACAAGTTAGAATACTACAACCGTCACCGCCACCGCACCGCCACGTCTCCGCGGTCCCCATGTTATATTATTTAGAGTAAAACCTCTAGACAGAATTATATCAATGACAATGCATTTTGTTAGTCTCTCATTTAATGTATGTATATTAATCGATTATTATGTACAGGTGCCGCCTAAGCAAGAACCAGTTGATGTAATACAACAATCTATGATAGTCGGAACAGGAAACGATAACGCTTCCGTTATCATACAGGAACCCATTTTACAAGTAAGCATTATATAGTTTTTATAACTTAGCATGCTTAAGGACGATTAATTCAAGGGGACTGCCACAATGTCTACGGATGAATCAACTTTGTAGTGCCACCTGTCGCTATGGTTACATAAAGTTTGTCCCTTGGACAACCTAAGAATTTTTCTATGAAACCGTATGAAGCGTCACTTGGACAACTGGGGACAGAGTACACAACACAAAAAAGTTGATTCACCCCTACACAATTTAAAGTAATAAGCCTGCTACAGCACATCTAGTTTCACTACAGAGAGGTCTCTGTGCCATTAATTAGGTTTTATATGTAAGTACGGTCGCGTGCTTTAATTTGGAACCTATTTCGAAAAATATCCTTTGAATTCCTATACAATTTGACAGGTCTGTCAATCTTAAGTGGGTCCCAAATTAAAGCTCGTGACTGTACATATTTGTGATGGATGTCATAACCAGAGCTCCAAAAGGGTAAGCTGTTTTCAGAATTTGCATAACATGGACATACCTTATAATTTAATGGTAGATGTAATTTAATTACTAATGAAATGATTTTATATAGGCTGCTTTTCTGCTACGAGCTTTACGTCATCAATTAGAATCTACGGAATGAGATTGGTCTATTTTACACAGCTCCGTTTCAGTTCGTTTAAGTGGGAAGACAGTTTTAATTAGTATTAAAGCAAACCTCTTCACATAATATATCCTCATATATGTCACTAAGACTTTAGATAGGCCATAAATCTGTTTAAGGATTCAGCTAAGCGAAAAATCATGACAACGTCGGTAGTTATTCTATTGTGTTATTTGTAGTTTATTTTGCTATATAAACATCCCTTCAATTTCTGCGATATTAGCCCATAAATATTTAATAGTTAGAAAAAAGATTTTTCCGATTTGGAGTATGCCGAAAGATAACTCGTTTTGCAATGCAGTGTAATTTTAGTTTAATCATAATTAATAGTTTTATTTTCAGGGTTTATCCATATTTATATCTACGCAATGACGTTAATGACGTAAGAATAGCTCACCCTTTCCGAGCTATGGTTACAATATCAGTCCACAGTACAGTACAGTATCTGCCCATTGTGGGATTCTAACTCTCATCTTTTAGATAGGTAGGTTTTTGAAAGCACGTTTTGATTCAGGTGCAACAACCGACGTTGCAAGTGCAGCAGCCAACTTTGCAAGTGCAGCAGCCGACTTTGCAAATGCAGGCGCAGACATTGCAGGTACATTCAACATCGTAGCACCAACATAGCTACAGTTGTTGCATCTCACGAATGCGGGTGAGCCATACTTGTAGTTGTAACGCGTATAGACACGCGCTTTAGTGTGCGTAACTACAGGAGGCGTAAGCAGGCTCATCGTTCATGAACAAAATAATAAAGTTACATATTACAAAATAGTAAAATGAAAAAATAACTACTTTCGGTTTAAGATCATTTATTTTTACACAACGCGCACAGTAAATTACATACTATATACATAATATTAATATACACATATACATATTATACATGTAATGTTACGAAAATGTGATATATCACAATTAGGTTTTCGAAACGTTTCCGTGAATTCATATTCATCTTTGAGAAAATGATAAACATTTGTTATCATTAGACGACCCTAAAAATAAACAAAACATTAATTAATTACACACAACAATACGCAACAAACATAAACAAACACACACAATTAAACATTAATATCCGTTACCTGACTGCGAATAACTTTTCTCTTTTTACTCGTACTTGCCATGCTGATGGTACACCACAATTCTATTTGACGCGAACTTATTAGCACTATACTAACCCGACCGGCGACTCGGCCGGCACTGAGCGCTCCCGAGGTTACGCACACAGAGACAACGTGCATGTGTATCTACTCACATAAGTATGGCTCAGCCGCATTCCTGAGATGCAACAACTGTAGCTATCACATCATTTTTATGGGTGATAGGATCTTGTGCAAGGTCCGCCGGAATCCTACCGGGTAGTTCTATTAGCGTCTCAACCGCTATCGGTTTGATGTGGCGTATGAATGAATTAATGAAATAATTTATTATAGCTAAACCGTTTGAATGAGCACACGAGGCGCGCTCGCCGCCCGCACCTCTCGGCCCCGTTTGGCGTCATACCCCTCAGCCCCTGTGCCCAGCGGTGCCAGATCTACGGAAAAATCCGTAGCTCTACGGATTTTAGGCCTTGTGCCCAGACCTACGGAAATGCTTGGCTAATCTACGGAATTTCAGACTAGCCTCATTTTTCTTAAATTCACCTACTAGTTTCACTGATGACTAGCAAAAATGAACAAAACGGAACGGAATGAACGGGAAACCGAAATGTATGAACAGAAAATTTATTTCTTGTCAGAATGGATTGCCAATTTTTTTTTTAGATATTGTGCCGATTTTCTATTGCCAACTAACGTTGGCCAGACTCAAATCTAATTTTGAATAGCATTTAAAGGTTCAGGAGTAGTCAAATATACCTAACTTAGAAAAATCTAAAATGGATATGGCAACACTGCCTGTACCGCGCGAGCGAGGATTCATTTAAACGGTTTACCTAATAGTCTTTCACAAAAGTTTTATTACACGTCGCCCTACAAAACTATTTTCGCAGTTTGCAGAATACAGTTTCTATAAAAACATGATAAGATAACATACATTAGATTTACTGTTTTTATCATAAATATTGTATTTTATTTTATGGAAGAGTTCCTAACAGGATGTTCTTTCAGATATATCGAAGATATGAGCTACAGTGAGCGTGTTTTGTTGACAGCTCATAATAACGAGTACGTGGGGTTGTGTGGTAGCGTTCGAGTATTTCAAAGAATATCTTTATCTTTTTATCTTTTTTACTAAGTATTCTGACGGAGTGTCCCAGGAAAACCCCCCCCCAACATGAAGTGCTCATATTCGCTGGAGGTACTCTTAGAGGGTATATTAATTTGCCGCGCTCGAGTGACTCCCCAAATCCCCTCTTGGGCCCCCCTACTATATTTGAAACTAGGGATCGCCAATGTGGATAGGAGCTTCAATTGAAGCATAAGAGCCTTAGTTCACACGATATTTTATTTTAGATGCAGCAATCTACATTGCAAGTTCAGCAGCCAATGTTGCAAGTGCAGCCCATGGACGTGCAGAATATTTTGGCTTCGCAATCGGGACAGCTCATTTTACAAGGTGAACAACAGTTATGGGAGAAGTTTGAGAAGAGGGAGAAGAAAAGAGAAGTGTTTATGGTCATAATTCCACTAAAACCTACGGGACAACCTACATAACTGTGTAATGTGTTAAAAAATATTAAATTATTAAACTCACTTTATTCTCCATGTTATGTAGAAATATTATCTACGGCAAATTTGTCAACTGCAAAAAAATGTAACACCGATTTCTACTCCATTAGTCCTGTTCCATACGTCATTTGCTCTGTATCGTCCGATCCTTATTAATTATAATGTCATAATATTCATATTTATGTACTTTTTTTTTACAGAAAAAACTATGACGTCTCCATCCACGCAGTTTGTTCAACAGCCCATGCAAATTATTGCTACTCCTGGCACCTCGCAAGGTAATTAATATGGCATGACTCTTAAGAAATTAAGCGGTCGTTCACTGTTAAAAAATTAAGTGGAAAACAAACGAAATCTAACGCAGATTTGCGTCATCAGCAGGCTTATTGTCTAACGCTTCTGACGCTTGCCTTAGCAATCACTATTTCTTTCTGTCAAACGATATAAGATGATGACAGAAAGAGATGGTGAAAGCGAAGGCAAGCGTCAGAAGCGTTAGACAATACGGCTTCTGGGGACGACAGGTCAATCCAATCGACCAATTAATAATAATTTTCATGAGCTGTCAAAATACGATTGCTCATATTTTCTTTACGACAAAAGTAAACTATGGCGTGACTTGTTAGGCAGCTCTATTGACTCTATTCATTTATTGTAAAGCTACATAAAATCACTGATTTTAAATCAGTTATTTCAAAATTCATCTTATTTTTCGCCTAAAACTTAAATGTATTTTTTTAATAAAGCTGTCTTAAAGGCGTTACTTTGCGGCGGTCTATATCTATGAAGTAAGACCAATTACCTTGTTGGTTTGCGAAAAATACGTCAGCGTCTTGGTGTAATTTAAAAGTAAAGCATATTTTAAACAAATTATATTATTTTTCTATCATATTGTAAAGGGAGTAAGGTCGAATCTATGTGTACATTTGTGGCGTCGCTGTATGACTATGGAAAAGGGTTTAATGTTGATTTATGTGGAAGCGGTAGGTGGATGAGTTTTTACATGAAAATATATATGTATCGCACAGACGTAGCTGTCTTTCATGTGTGGTCTTAGAGCAGCAAGGTAATTGGTTTAAGCTCCAAACGCACAGACAGCGGAGGCGTGGCGGTGACGGTTGTAATATTCTAATTTGTATGAACGAGTTCGCGGTACGGTACCGCACAACCATACGTACAAGTTAGAATATTATAACCGTCACCGCCATCGCACCGCCACGCCTCCGTTGTCTGACCGCTTGTAAGTTTAAGTTTTCGGTTCATTCACTAAAGTAGTTACATTTTAAGATGATAATGATAGTATAATACTTTTACAGGTCTTAGCTACATAACACAAAATATACCTGGAAATATGATGCAGAAAACTATTATTATAGTACAGGGGCCCACGGGAGGTGGTCCTCTCACTCTAACGGTATGTTTTCTACTAAATTTCACATAGAAATCATGCACATTAAAACAGAATTCAAAATTTGTAAATAACCAGTCCAATTGATCGAATTTCTATACTGAGGTGTAAGAACCAAGCCGCGAAGCCGTGGTGGCCTAGTGGTTGGACCTATTGTCTCTCAAGCAGAGGGCCGTGGGTTCAAATCCGGGCTCGCACCTCTGAGTTTTTCGGAATTTATGTGCGAAATTATATTTGAAATTTACCATGAGCTTTACGGTGAAGGAAAACACCACGAGGAAACCTGCACACACCTGAGAAGAAATTCAATGGTGTGTGTGTGTGTGTGTGTGTGTAGAGTTCCCAATCCGTACTGGGGCCGCTTGGGAATTACGGCCCTTCGCAGGTATGTGCAGGTTTCTTCATTATGTTTTCCTGTAATTTCGCACGTAAATTCCGGGATCGAATCCTCGACCCTCTGCTTGAGAGGCCATAAGTTAAATCACTAGGCTATCAGGGCGTTTTCACGTAGTAAGTAATAACTATTATACAACCTGTAGTATGGTTCTTAAGCTCCAAACGCACAGACAGCGGAGGCGTGGCGGTGCGGTGGCGGTGACGGTTGTAATATTCTAACTTGAATGACCGAGTTCGCGGTACAGTACCGCACAACCGTTCATACAAGTTAGAATATTACAACCGTCACCGCCACCGCACCGCCACGCTTTCGCTGTCTGTGCATTTGGAGCTTTATACCAAGATATATTTATTTTCTTCAACTATCCGATTTCGTATCACATGGACCATTCTAAAATTTGCTCTTTATTACTTTTAACAAACCGTCACCCAAAAAAAGCTCGTATATCAAAATCGATAATCTTTATTTATTCTACTTCAAGGTTCAATTTCGTTTGGATATTGAGTCGATATACGACCTTTTTTAAAATAGTGTCGAAATATCACAGTATCCTTAATTTACACTTTACGTAAAAGGTTAACAACCCAGGCGGGCTGGACGAGGCGACGTTAAACAGCCTTATTACCCAGGCCACAGAGGCGATAACGCAACAGCAAATAATTCAGGTTACAAACGCCTATGAGCTGTAGATTTTGGAATTACTAATACCATCGTTTCTTTGTCACTTTAATCTGTTTGGTTATCGTTCATTTGTATGGGATGGTTCATTGGACGTTTGAATGGGACGGCGATGTAAAAATTGGAAAATAAGAACATATTTCGCTTATTATAATGAACCGTTGGCGTCTCTACCTGGGCTCAGACATACTGTTTTTATTTTTATTAACAAGTTAAAAAACTACAAGAAACATTACAAAAAATATTCAGTCATAGACATATCGTTTATTGCATTATGTGCTTTAAAAGGTCTTAAATCTATTAAATGTGCCAACATAAATCCTGTAAGGGCACCGCAATTTGCTTAACATTTACAAAAGTAAAACATAGAACTAAGTAAACGTACATTAATTCCTCACTATCTAAAAATTCTTGCAGATTATAAAAGCACCTTGACAGCAAATATTCTTTTAGCTTTTTTAGCAAATATATGTACTTTTAAACAAGTTAGCTATGAAGTATCTTTTTTTTGTACTTATTTTTTCAACTTCATTTTTTTATTACTTTTACGGTCATCCCGTGAAATCATATATTTCGTACTAAATACAAACTGAAATATAGATGCACAGAAAAAACCCCAGAAAAAAGACCAATGCTGGGAATCGAACCCAGGTCCTCAGCATTCCGTGCCGCGTGCCATACCCCTACACCACCACTGGTCTAGAGATTAGACACGAATCTTTCCTATACATCATACATTTCAATCTGCTAAATCATCACCTTATGCAGTGACAAGCGCACATCTATGTTACACCCTCATCGAGAGATTTTAACACTCCTTCGGAACTAACCGCTCACCTGGACAAGAGATGGCGGGATGACCGTAAAAGTAATAAAAAAATGAAGTTGAAAAAATAAGTACAAAAAAAAGATACTTCATAGCTAACTTGTTTAAAGTTGCACAGTAGCGCCAAGAGATGACGGGATGACCGTAAAAGTAATAAAAAAATGAAGTTGAAAAAATAAGTACAAAAAAAAGATACTTCATAGCTAACTTGTTTAAAGTTGCACAGTAGCGCCATCTCTTGTCCAGGTGAGCGGTTAGTTCCGAAGGAGTGTTAAAATCTCTCGATGAGGGTGTAACATAGATGTGCGCTTGTCACTGCATAAGGTGATGATTTAGCAGATTGAAATGTATGATGTATAGGAAAGATTCGTGTCTAATCTCTAGACCAGTGGTGGTGTAGGGGTATGGCACGCGGCACGGAATGCTGAGGACCTGGGTTCGATTCCCAGCATTGGTCTTTTTTCTGGGGTTTTTTCTGTGCATCTATATTTCAGTTTGTATTTAGTACGAAATATATGTACTTTTGTAATATTCCGAATTTCTAATGGTATTTTATTATAAATGTCAGAGATTAGCAAATAATTTAACTCCGTTTGATGATGATGATGACGTTAGACCATCAATAGCTGACATTTGGCACCCAGCGCGTACATGTAGATTACATACAAATTTATTATAATGTACAATTCAAGTTAAAAAGTAGCTGAGCTCTTTGATACATTGTCGCAGTAAACAACAGCACATGGGGCTAGTTTGGAAAAGTTTCAAATTAGTGACAGTGACAAAGTACAGTCAAGCTCGAGAGTAGTTTATCCCTTAGTACTAATACTAAAACAGTTTAAAATGAGTCAAAATAGTAATAAAGTACCAAGAGGTTCAGCGACTTTTGAGCTCGACTTTATTAACCTTTTGACCGCCAGCGTCGGCTATAGACGACAGTACGGTAATACAAAATTAAACCTACCCGCATCCGCATAAGAATCAATTTTGTTCCAAACAAAAACTATGCGTGGCGGTCAAAAGGTAAAGGTAAAGTTACTTTTGTGCTTACCTGTAGTTAGCTGCAAACAATGGTCCCATTTGTATTCGTAAATCTCATGAACCACCCATACAATAATCACTCATTAATTCTTCATTTAACTTTTTGTATATGCTCATTTGTAAACCGCTTAATTCACTCACCTCTATTTTGTTGCTTGGGTTCCGTCTCATACAATCATTCACCATTGCACGGCTAACACAACTCACTATCATTTTTATTGTAACTATCCTCTGTCCCTTTCATATTATACGATTTAGAAAGAGAACGAGTAATAGCCGAGCAGATGATTGTTATTTGTACATATCATCACTTATATTCACTTCCAATTGGTAATGTTTTTTTTATGAATGTTCTTACATAGTTTGTCCGCTCAAATAGTAACCATAGCCATACCATTAAGAATAATTAAGATACAGTTAGTTTTTTTTCTATAGGATAATCTCTACGTTGGCTAAAAATACATTTAGCTATACAAATTTGAACATACTTCAAAAAATAACGTTGCCAATTTTATTGTTACCCGCTAATTTCAAATACTCGCTGCCTCTGGTGCTACAAGTCGCTAGTATGCTAGGGATTGAATTCATGGGGTGCGTCATTTATCGATAACCGCTTTATCGATTCCTAGACGAGTGAATTAGTTTATTAGTTATTTTGTATATTGCTGCGTAGGTAGCGAATGTTTGACATTTGTGGAACACTGTTTAGCTGTGTGATCTGATCAACCCGTGCTTTACCATGCGAATTCACAATTTTACTCTTTCACCATCATGGAATACTATGCAGCGATACGGAGTGTCGCGCCAAGATTCACAACATATAAAGTAGTTAAAAACGTGACTCGAACAGTTACTCTCTTCGGTGACAGGTGTCGCCGTCCTCTATTCACTTTATGGTTGTTGTGCCTAAACGTCACAACGTATTTCCAAATTTTTAGTATTTTATTTAGTATTTTATGTGTTTTTGGAAGTGTTTAAGTAGTTAATCATGTTTATTATACATAGCGTTCAGTATAGAAACAAAACAACTTGTGCGTGTGACATTAATCGCAGCGCCAGAGCTGTTTGGCGCCTTCGGATCAGTAAGAGGTTACCGTACCGATTATGTTTCAAATTGTGTTGGAATTCAGGTATGTTACATATCTAATATAATATTTACGTATAATACGTTAGCTGTAATACAATGCTGTAATCTCGTTTTTGTCAATTCGTGTTCATGAGCATAATTCTCTGGTTTTCTGTCCCACTCTCGCACTACAAAAATACCGCGAAAATTCGCGCCTTTTTCCGCGAATAACGCAGACGGTAAGCGTTGTTTGTACTTTGTCTATGTCGTGTCGTCCTTCTTTATTTCCTTCTTTATTTGGCGTGGCGTCGTTAAGTGCGCGGGCGAACCGAAAAGTTTATTTTTAAGTGATTATTCGGGAAAGTTATTTCATATTGAATGACGAAGATGGCAAGTAACTCCCCAGAAGATGAGGAAGCAAGAAGAAAAATTAGAAGATATGAACACAAACTTACAAGGCTGAAGCAAAATATGACAGAAGTACATCCCCAGCCAGACCTAGCCTGGAAGATGAAGAGTCCGATGCTAACAACACTGAAGAGACGGGTGTGTAAATATTACTGTACCTAGCAATAGGCCTCCAAATCCCTCTATTGTTATATTATAATACTTATCTCCCTTTTTCATGGTTCTCAAATTAGCAGCTGTGGCTAAACGGTTACACGCTTGAGTCAAGTACTGGTATATGGAATTGGTTTATGCAACCATTAATCTCATCTATTTAGCACTGCTAACCTAAGATACTTAAAAGAGCTAGAAATTTGAATGAACCTGAAACATGATAACCATAACGGTCCAAAATTTTTTAGAGCTGGTTCCATACTAGAGGCCAGACATGACCGGTCATACATAAGGCAATGGTATATAATATACCCCTTATATGCACACTAAATTCAGAGGGTCACCATGATAGTTCATGGTGTATTGATCTCATATATTCTCATATTTCTAGAGCTGACTCGTTACAGGGCAGACTGAGACCATTATTGACCTGAGGTCCTTAAAACCATGGTACTTACATGCCACTTTTTTCTCCTTTGAAACTAACAAGGTGACCACCATGATAGTTCATGGTGTATTGATCTCATATATTCTCATATTTCTAGAGCTGACTCGTTACAGGGCAGACTGAGACCATTATTGACCTGAGGTCCTTATAACCATGGCCAAGTACAGCCACTTTTCTCCTTTGAAACTTAAATTGGAAATTTAACTAGATACAAACAAAATAAGTGAATTGTTGCGATCATTACAGAAACACAAGCTGCAGTTGTATCCCGCCCAGAGGTTTTTCTGTCTGCGCTTGGTGACGAGGGCAACAAACTAAGCAAATAGGAGAGTATCAGACAAGAAGTTCCGAGAAGAAAAAGACTGGCACATTCAAGGAGAAATGGACTTCACTAATTGTGAAATGTTTCACACTGAGTAATTTCCCCATGGCCATTGCATTTAAACTTAATTCTGAGCTTGGTGGCTGCTCTCTCAGGGACTGATTCATGATTGGGTGCACTATTACCTGATATAATGATGGGGAACCTCAACAGTCTCAACTTCATATAAGGCATTAATGACTACATAAATCCTGTGATACATGTACTATTGTGACAATATAGTTAGAAACACTTGACCTTCAGCTCATTGTAAAACAGGCTATTGCAAGTGCCCCAACAGACAACTACCTGCTGGGATAAAATTTAAGTGTGTGCTAAAGTACTGGAGTCAAAGCAATTAAAATAAATGAAACTCAATCAACAAGGAAACAAGCTATGAAGAAACCATCTCCAAAATCTAATTTAAACTGGAAGGGCCTGTCTCAGAAGACACCTCAAGAGGAGCAAGGCCCCTGGATCCAGCACTTTTCAGCTGTCCCAGCCACACCAGCAACAGCAGCAGCAGCATCACCGCCGTCCAAATTTAGACCACAGCAGTCGAGACCATTGTGCCGTCATTAATGAAGGTACATGCGAGGTAGTTTAGCTTATTATTATCATATTTGGCAACTGCTTACAAATAACACAGTCGTATTACCCTGGGCATTGGGTTATGACATTCCATTTAGCAGTATTGAACCTTTTAGAAATGAACTAGACTACATCATTGGTCTAGTAAAGATTCTTCCAACCTTAGAACAGAAATTCTTAAATTAAAAAAGTTAGGTGCTATCTCCAAATGTGATATCAAGAAGATCAGTTCTCGTCACCAAACTTTATTGTTCCAAAGCAAAATGAAGAATTTATTTTAAACCTAAAACTATGAAAGAAATATGTAAAGTATACATTATTTTAAATAGGAAGAATTATGCAGTGTGTAAACTATTAACTAAGGACTACATGGCCACAAGAAGAAGAAGAAGAAGGCATATTTTATTTTTAAGTTCAAATTGCCTTCCATTTGGACTACATCACCTTATATCTTTACTTAAATATTAAAACAAGTAATATCCTACTTAAGACAACAGAACTTATGGTCTGTGTTGTACCAATTTACCTTGATGATATAATTTGTTTTTTATAGAAATATTCTCAAAAATCTGTACTATTGGAAAATCAAGGATTTGTTATTAATACAGAGAGGTTGTCTTCCATCTAAATGTCGTAAATATTTAGGGATTTTGCTAGATTCTGATAATATTATGATGTCCCTTCCTGTATCTAACTAAAATTCATCAGTTTGTGAAATAAATAAAAAAAAAAAAAAAAAAAAAAAAAAAAATGTAAAATCTGGGAATTTTCACAGCTTTTAGATCTAAACTCTGCCCCTGTGTAAAATATGGGTCTGTGCATACAAAATTATTAGATTTTAGTACTTAAACAAAACAAGATCACTATGGTGAAATTATACAGATACCTAAATATGTACCTACATTACTTCCAGAGTTCAACTGGTGGCTAAACAACCTAAGTTCATCTAATAACCCTGTTAGACAGCAATAGCTCTTTATGGGGGCAATATGTGAAACGAAAAAGTCAGCTGGGTTATAGACAAGAGAAGAGCAAAAATGACATATTAACTTTTTAGAATTCTGGTCTAAAATGTATAACCACTGACTTGTCTAACTATGATATACTAATAAGGATTGATAATACTACAACCGTATCATACACTAATAGAATGGAAGGGACTCAGTACCCTCACTTAAATAGTATTAACCGCAAAATATGGCAGTTTTGTGAGGCCAAGGAACATATTTTTTATTTGCACCCCATATGAACACTAAGGAAAATGTTTTGAGGTCGACTAACAGTCAGTCAAGGAAACATACAATAGAGTGGGAACTAGCTAACACTGTATTTCAAGCTATAATTAAGGAATTGATCTTTTTGCATCATGGACTAAAATAAATCCCAATGTTTATTAGCAGAAAAAAGATCCTGATTCTACAGCAGTTGATGCTTTCACTGTCAAATGGTCAAAGTATTTATTTTACGCTTTTTGGTATTAAGAGTCCTACAAAAAATTTAAATTGACAGAGCTACTGGCATTTAAGTTTATCCCTTACTAGTGAACTCAACTCTGGTTGCCACTATTTACTGATTTGCTACAGTCCACTCTAATTATATTCCAATCAAGTTAAAAGGTTGTTATTCTTATAGTTCAGAGACCATCATCCACTATACCAGACTCTTATCTTAGCCGCAGGGCTGCTCTCAAGGTGCTAAAACGGAGAGGTGTGTCCCACTCATCATTGAATGTAATGTTACCATCCTCAGCACCAGCCACAGTTAAACAATATAATACAGACTTGCAGCTGTGGTGGAAATTTTGTTCAACTCACAATATACCATATTATTACCAATTTCAGTACCAATTTATTAACTTCTTAACTGCCCATTTCAACTTTGGGGCCTCCTATGGCACGCTGAATAGCTTTAGATCAGCTTTTACTGATTATAGGCCCAAAGGTAGGCATAGCTGATAGGATTTAAAGTATTCTTAAAGGAGTCTTTAGGACCCAGGTACTGTACTTAGCTTATTGTCATCCTGGTTCTCCAATGACCTAATTGAAAGTATTTGAAAGGATCACTAAGTAACTAGTTACTCTTTTAGCCTTAACTACTGGTCATAGTGTCCAAACTTTGTCATTAATTAAGTTAAACTAATAGTATTTGTAACTGCCTCTGGCCTATAAATATATTAGATTAGGTATAGTTGTGAATAGCCAACCCTCAAGTTATCATAATATAACCAAAAACAGATTTGTCCTGTACATAAAATTAACATACATAAAACATATTATACCTATACATATTATGATATTGTCATACATAAAATTAACAAAAGGTAACAGAAAAGACATTGTTGACCTAGTTATTACTTGCAAGAAACCTTATAAAAAGCTTCAACTCAAACTATAGGCAGATAGAAAAATTACTATGTAAGAGGCAGGCATAGATACTAGTATGTTTTTCCTCTCATAGTACTAGACATGCTTCTACCTCTGCAGCCTTAAGGGCTGGCTTGACAGTGGATGCCATAAGTAAATGTGCCGTTGGTCTTGTAGTTCTAGTGTTTTTGCAAAGTTCTATAACACACCCATTTTAGAGGAAACTAATAATATGTATAAGCAATTTAACTTCTGAGACTTTCTCTAAGCATGTATGAAAACGAGGATTGTTTTTATGATTACTTTAGATTGTCTTATTGCTCATATAATTGTTCCTGTTGGTGAATAACTGTTTTTTACATTGAATTTGAAAGTAAGGATAAATATTATTTTTATGATTACTTTAGATTGTCTTATTGCTCATATAATTGTTCCTGTTGGTGAATAACTGTTTTTTACATTGAATTTGAAAGTAAGGATAAATATGTATAGCAATATATTTTATTGTAATGTTAAAGTTAAATTCAAAAGGCTTTACTCTAGTTAGTTATCTTCAAGTTGATTAATGAAAATAAATAAGTTTATTTATTTTTTCTATGATGAGGTTGTGTTTAATTGTTTCACTCTCAACCCTAGCTTTAAACATCTGCATAGTATTCCATGATGGTGAAAGAGTAAAATTGCGAAATTAAACGAACTTACCTTAAGTGAAGTTCTATTTCAATTTTACGATCTTCACCATCATGGAACAACCCACCCTGACCCATTTATGTTTATGTTTTATGTTTCTTCCCCAAGTTTTTAGGGTTGTTCGTGATGCTTTAGACTTAAGTGAATAGAGGACGGCGACACCTGTCACCGAAGAGAGTAACTGTTCGAGTCACGTTTTTAACTACTTTATATGTTGTGAATCTTGGCGCGACACTCCGTATCGCTGCATAGTATTCCATGATGGTGAAGATCGTAAAATTGAAATAGAACTTCACTTAAGGTAAGTTCGTTTAATTTCGCAATTATTCACCACAAGCGGTAAGTTATCGTAGAGTCAGTGTCAAAAGTAGCTATACGCTATTATAATTTACATATATCGTGAAAGCCTGATTATTAAATTTTATTCCGAACACGAATAGACTCGGCTTCAGTATTAAATAATTAACATCGTTCCATTTACTAACCTCCCTCCCTACAATATTGTGACGTCATTGCAACAGGAGTCTGGAATCTAATCGTAACTAACTCGTAGCCACTTTTGACGCTAACCACCCCTCAACGCCTAACCTGTAAGTGTTTGTGCAGAATTCAGGAGTGATACAGTCTACACAGAGGGTGATAGTCAGTCAGCCGACGCTAGTGAGCACATCACAGCCTATCACGGTCGTAAAGACCGCTCTAGCTCAGGTTCACAATGTACATATTAAGCACTGCTTGGCTGGTTGTTGTAGAATGTGTTCGTCGAATTCATATCCTTTCAAAACAGCTGAAAGATACAATGATGTGAAATCGATATGAACATGCGCAAAAAGCCTTAGTTTACAATCTGTAAAAAGTTATGTACTTAGTTGCAAACTGCATGGAAACAGTAGATAATATTTATCAATTATGCAAGTTGTCGATTTGAAATTTTGCTAGTGAATTTGGGCCCGCATCCAATGGTCGGATGGAGTTCATAATTTGGTATGTGTTATATTATATTAGATGTGATGGCAATGCAAGTCAAGTCAATAAAAAGCATTAGAGCTTAAGTATATTAAAAAATAAGAAAAAAGCTTTTATAAAAGGAAAATTACATTCTATGCTGAAAATAAAGGGTGTTAGATTAGTGTATTTGTCGATTGGTTTTCTATGGTGTTGGGAAAAGCATTCGCTTGGGAAAAACAATGCAACTCTAAGGTCTTATTCGATGTCGACGCACTTATCCAAACTGAGCTACAAGTACTCTAGTACAAGTTTCGCTCAGATTTAATACCACTTAGAGCCAATGCACACGCTGTTTCTTAAACGCGACGTCGTCGCGCGCTTGTATCGATACAAGCGCGATACGCACGTGGGTTATATGGCTGTTCTATGGAATGAAAAACGAGTTGTTAACGCACATTCCTAAAATGCGCGTCGACGGCGCGTTTAAGAAACGCGGTGTGTAAAGGCCCTTATCGATGTCGAATTGAAAAGAGAACTAGAATTGTAGTAGCATGAAACTGGTATGCCATAAAACATTCATGAGGCAATGATCACAATCATATAATGCTTTGTAGTTCTTAATGCTTGAGTAAATACTCCACAGATATAGCTTTATAGATACACTAAGACTGCGTGACTGGCTGAAATTGTGCACTGGAAGAAACGCCGTAAGTTTGTCTCAGCCGTATTAAGTTCTGTCAGTGCTCCTTCATTCCGTTAAATAGAGTATTTCTCCAACGCTTTCGCACGTTTATAATGAGACTGACACTATTCGAATTATTCTCATTTCACAAATAAACTTTGTGTAACAAGAAAAACAGGTTTAGTTTTCTAATGAGAATAAATAGAATTGTGACAGTTGGGCATTTCTATTTTACCTTGTACCCAATTAAGAAATTATTAATAGGGAGTCAAAATTAGTCCGTTTGGATACACAATTTTTCCGGCCTTTACAATAAAAAAAAACGTAACAAAAAGTACAATTCTTCACTTCTCGTTAAAAATTGTTATAAACTTGTCCGATTTGTTACGTTTTTTTTATTGTAAAGGCTAGAAAAAGTGCGTAACCAAACGGACTAATTTTACTCCCTATTAACAATTTCTTAATTGGGTACAAGGAAAAATAGAAATGCCCAGTTTCATTCGAAGCGTGCGAATTGTATTCTCTTCGCTAGTTTACACTCCAAAATGTATTGTGACTGCGAATCTGTTACGTAGTAACTATTATAATATAATCTGTGGCTCTGTGGGGTATTGACTCAAACGTTTAAAAGTAAAACCTTTAAGAAATAAACAAATGACTGCTTCCACAGAACGTCCCCCAATTGACGGCGAGCCAGCAGCCAATCATAACGACGCAACCACAACCGCACAAAGCGCAAATAGTCAACCAACCAATGGTGGTTACGCAGAAGCAACCACCGGCCCTTATAAGCACGTCGAACGGCAACCAAATAGTTGGCGGCCCGCAGATTATACAGGGCAACCAGCAGATAATAGCTATGTCAAGCAACCAACAGATTATAATGAACACGCCTATGAAACAAGGGGTGCAAGGGGTGCATAGAGTGGTACAACAACAGCAGAGGCAAGTCAATCAGACTGTGGCCAATGTCAACCAGACGCAAGATGATAGCAAGACGAGTGTCATCAAATCGAATGTACAAAAACCAGCGCAACCTCAGATGCGGCAAGTTATAACGCGGCAGCCTGTTATGGTGGGCAACACCAAAATTGGTGACCGTGAAATGGTGGTTAACCAGCCTGTGACGCCTGAGGTATGAGAATATTTATTCATTACCAAAGGTCGAAATTTTCGCGGTAAAAAGAAAAAGACTGCCGCAATCTAGCTAGTGTTAGAAACATGTCTTTATCGATATTGAGTATTATTAGATATGTTAAAAAAAAACATGCCGATATATTTACATTATTGTATAATCATTCGCGACGGTTACTTTAAAATATCCAAACGACGTGGTATGTTATCGTAGTATGTCAATCGAGTGAAGTTGAACGTTCATTCATAAATGGCTTTATAGTGATTTATTCTGTTACATTACTATCGATGTCGAAAAAAAATGTTTCGAACACTAGTTTGATTGCGACAGTCTTTGGTTTGCCGTGAAAATTCCGACCTCTGTTCATTACTTTATTCTGTTTTAATTTTATTATATTTTTGTCGTGACGATCCCCAATGGTGGAGAACCAATCTTATTTTAATTGTTTTTTTTTTTTATTTATTTCATATTTCGATACATCTTTAGTATTGTATTTTTTGTATTATTTTTCATGCTATTTACATATCTGGGCATTACTCGTTAATCGTCAATTAACGAAGTTAACATTTGAACTAACGGATTACTTTTAAGATAACTTTAAAATGTTATCCGATTCGTTAACTTCCGTTAAATTTCCTTATGTCCGTTAATCCAGTGCCTACTATTTATCAAAAAGATACCGCATTTGGCGAAAAAAAATTAGTACCTTAAAAACTAACTAAACTAGTAACTTCAAAAATAGGAACATATTCTCACTACACTGTTCAAGTTTTTATCACACCTTTTTTGTTGAAGAAGCCACAGACGCCAGCGATTCCTAAACCGTCCGCCACGCCGCCCCCTGCACAGAGTACTTCGCAACCACAGACCGCGCAAGACGACACACCGTGGATATGCCATTGGCGAGGATGTGGCAAGTCAGTATAGAGTCGTTGTACTAGGGGCGTTCAATAAAAAGTGAGAATGAGTATGTTATAAACAACTTTTACTAAATGTCATTTTATTTTTCGACATAGTCACCTTTTAGCATAATACACTTAGTATATCTTTTTTCTAAACTTAAAATTCCGTTTTTAAAAAAGGTCTCATCTTGAGTACTTAAAAAATCTTGTACTGCAGCGACTACCGCGTCGTCGTCTTCAAATTTCTGGTCTCTCAGGTATTGTTTCAATCTCGGAAATAGGTAGAAGTCACTGGGAGCGAGATCTGGTGAATACGGAGGATGCTTAAGGATATCGAACCCAGCATCACGAATTGCAGCCATTGCAACGGCGGACTTGTGTGCCGGGGCATTGTCCTGGTGGAACAGCACAACTTTCGAGAGTTTACCTCGCCGTTTTTCGCGGATCTCATTGCGCAATGTTGCTATTTGTTTGGCGTATAAAGTGCCCGTAATAGTGGCTCCATGCTCGAGATACTCAATCATTAATACCCCTTTACCATCCCAAAAAACAGAGCCCATGACCTTACCGGCAGATGGGCTCACCTTGAATTTCTTCGGAGTTGGAGATGATGGCCTTTTCCATGTCATAGATTGCAGTTTCGTTTCAGGGTCGTAATGATGGAGCCATGTTTCGTCCATTGTTATAAATCGCGCCAAAAAAAGTTCCCGATCTTGCTGCATCAGGTTCAAAGCTTCTTGACAAATCTCTAGTCTAGTGTGTTTTTGCGTGTCAGTAAGCATTCTTGGTACCCAACGCGCAGATACCTTTTTCATACCCAAGCGTTCATGTAAAATATTATGCACGCTCCCCGTTGAAATCTTTACATTTTCAGCAATAAAACGAACTGCGACACGACGATCCGCCAAAACTGAGTTTTCGACTTTTTTCACAATTTCTTCAGTTACTGCTGTAGTAGGGCGTCCGGAGCGGGGGTCGTCCATTGTCGATGTTCTTCCACGTCTAAATTCGGCGCACCAACGTGCGACTGTCGAATACGGAGGAGCATTAGACCCTAAAGTGTCCCGCAAATCCAAATTGACTTGGTCCGTAGAAAAATTTTTCAAATACAAGTATTTGATAACGGCGCGCAGTTCAATTTTCTCCATTTTCGCTAACGTACTCAATAGCATTGCAAAGAAATTACCGTATATTTTTTTAAACAAAAGACAGTTAGTTTTTTTTCATAGCAATCAGCTAGATAGATTAGCTTTACCGGCCAGTATTTAATTTCGTAATATTAAAAGAGTTTGCATCTCATTCTCACTTTATATTGAACGCCCCTCGTAATAGTACAAGGTCTATAAATAATCTATGCCGAACACTTAAGCAAACTTTTATTTCTCCAGACTTAGCAGTTAAGATTTTGGGAATTTGCATGTGTAAATACGGATCTCGTGGAAATATCTGTATTAAAAGTTCACCAAATTTCATCCAAATCCATCCGTTTAACCCCTTGAGCGATTTATCTAACTAACTAAGGGTCAAGTAGAGTTTAAACACACATACTAATTTTCGCATTTACAATTTTAGAAGGATGTATTAACTATGAATAAATTAAAACTTAAAATGGACGGCAAATATCCAAAGGGCGGCCACTCATGCTATGCTAATTACTTATCAATAGTTGCTACGACCACAAGTTATATAGGACTAATGCAAAGATTGACTCTCCTTCCAGAACGTTCCAGAACGCGTCGGAAGTATTCGCTCACGCGGCGCACGCGCACGCTACGGGCGGCGCGAGCGGCGAGACGCCTTGCCTCTGGTTAGACTGCGACCGCGTGCCACGACGTACATTTGCACTGCTCAACCATCTCACTGACAAGCACTGTTCGCCCCAGGTAACTGGTCGGTAGTTTGCCTCTCGTTCTAGAACGTTCCAGAACGCGTCGGAAGTGTGCGCTCACACGGTGCACGCGCACGTTACGGCAGGTAAGCCTCTGGGTAGTATACAGGGTTATCAATCCAAATAGGTCGGTAGGGAGAAGTCAGAAACTATAAGAAATAGGTAAATCAGTTCATAGGAACCATGGCGTCGATTTACATTTAGTACAAAGGCATTAAAGTTTTTTTTTTTTACTGTTGTTGTACCTAACCGGGAATCGAACCTGGTCAAAATTCTGTGAGTAATCGGATCCACATGCAATTGAGTTGATAATATCTAACGCCAATATATCTGCAATTAATTACATGGAGATATGATCTTTATAGTGATGAAAATAAGGAGGAGGCATTTATTGTGGACATATTGGAGTTTGATATTTATCAACTCAATTACTTTTTTAAGACGTTATTAAACAATAATGATTAAAATAAAAACTATTTGAAATCGTATCATATCAGGGTTAATCAATATTTTCTTGCCACCCATTGCTATGGTTACAAAAATTTTGTCTCATGGACAACATAAACATTTTTCTATGAAACAGTTATGCAACTTGGACAACTGGGGACTGAGTAAACAACACGAAACAGCTGATTCGCCCTTAACGTTTCTTTTGGCAGCGAAGTAACAAATAAAAAAGGTTTATACATAGCTTTAATTATTCGATGTAACCGCTCGCTCACCCCATTCCCCGCAGGCTCTAAAGGCGCTCTTCAACTCACGCCGGCACGCCGCCGCGGAGTCGGAAGCTAGCAAACCAGTGGTGCTGGGATATCCTCCCAATGCGGCTCTCGCTGCGTTAAACAAGCACGCTGCTGACATGTTTAATCCTCGGGAGCTTATGGTAAGTGTCACATGTCTGGGGATTTTAGATGGAAAATCGATTTCCAAATCAAATTTCCTGCGTCAATGTATATAAATTGTACAGTTTTAATAGGAGTACACACATACCGCATCATACAAAGTTTCCTCGTCGTTTTTAACGTTTTTGCTGCTGGATGTTAAACCCGAGACTTCTGGTGCCGTGAAATGCCTGCTAAATCATGACAGAGTCACTGGGCCAAAGTTACTTAGACGCATATAAGCAGAAGTCTGAATTTTGACGGCAAACCAAAGGACTGCCGCAATGTTGCTAGAGTTAGAAACGTTTCTTTATCGATATCGAGTATCATCATTATCAGGTACACAAAGAAAACATGCCGATATATTTACATTATTTTATAATAATTTGCTCCCTTGACGTCAAATGAAGTTGAAAGTTCGTTTGGTATATATAAATGGTTTTATAATGGTAAACGAAACAGTTTTACTCCTAGACAAAGTCAATGTGGTTATCTACTCCTAACACTATCACAAACCAAATAAAATGTTATGTGCTGCTGTGTAAACTGACGTGGATTTCGAAGAAGAAATTGCATCTGTCTCTATATAATTTTACACAATCCTTACGTAAAATTTTGTATTATATGTTTTTTAATTGGTGGATCGTTTTTTCTTTTTTTACACAACTATCGATATCAGTAAAAAAATGTTTCTGACACTAGTTTGATTGCGACAGTCTTTTGTTTTGCCGCGAAAATTCTGACCTCTGGTTAGTGGTGACAAATTCCAAGATCCAGCTATAATACAAAGAACCATTTGATTTTAATCCGGGAAACCATATTAACTTTCAATTAACTGTAAAATTAGATTATTAATAGCTTTCTAATAATTAAATAGTCAATTGAAGTGATGTCACAGTTTCTATTACCATACAAAATCTAGGGCGGGAATAGGCTCATAAAAAGTATGTTAATTGATAGCCTATTATGACGGAATATTCCATAAATTTACACGTTACATCCATTGCTTTTCGAAAAGACAAAAAAAAATAATAAAAAAGCAGTTGTGCTAGTTGGGATTTGAAACGTCCCACGGTTTACATGGACATATTGGACATGCTAGTCATACTATAGCTAAACCGTTTAACCGTTTACCGGCTGGGGGGTATGACGACAAAGGGGGCGGGAGAGGTGCGGCACAATAAGTAATAGTACTAACGTACAGAAGGATCACTCTCGAACAAAAGTCAACTTTAGGTATAAAAACTTGTCTATTCTTACTGCTTGCATGCGAAATTGAAACTTATCGTGTGATCCGAGCGTTCATATTCCGTTGGGCACCGCTGATCCGAAACCAAGGGCATAGGGTTCCGACTCGCCGATGTTTGGTAGGTATAAAAATCAAGAAAGATAACAGTGTGTATTAATTCAGTAAACCACCTTTTAGTAAGTAAGTTATTTATAAGATCGTTTAGAAGTCATTGTTTGTAGCAAAAATCACAAAAAAAAGATTCTTAAATACGCGCGACGCGGCTAGCGTGCGAACTGAAGGCCAATTGATAACCTAGCGGAGCGCCGGCCGAACATACCTAAACTGCGGAGTGAACCCCCCACATAGGATTGCCATCTCTAAAAATCAAAAAGCCGAACTTACCCGTCAAAAAAGCCGGACTTTTGGGTCCCAAAGCCGGACATTAAGAAAAATTAGGGATTTTTGAGTGTGTGTATGTGTCCGTCCTATGCGGGCGGGGGCGGCGTGGCAAGACTGGGCAAGGCCGTGCGCGCGCGCAGTGCGATAGTAATAAAAAGCCTAACGAAAGCCAGACGGCGCGATGCGCGGGCGGAAGACAGTTTGCTCTCCGCTCGCCCTTGTCCGCTCGGGCGCTCGTCCGCCCATCGTCGTACGAATCGCCACTCTGACAAAAAGCCTGACAAAAGCCGGACAGGCCGAACACGCACATATTTGGCCGGACGCGACCGCAAAAAGCCAAACATGTCCGGCTAAAGCCGGACACCTGGCAACCCTACCTGGGTGCGGGCTGCAGGCAAACGAGGCGCGCTCGCCGACCGCACCTCTCCCGGCCCCCTTTGTCGTCATACCCCCCAGCCCCCGTACCGCGCGGGCGAGTACTCATTTAAACGTTTTAACTATAAATGGGAATGCTAATGTTCAGGCAATATAGATAGTTATAAGTTACATCATACATAATCCACGATTTAGATATAAATTGCAAAAAACAGGGCACCTAAAAATATAAATAGCTTACTTTTTGTATCGTCCCAAGTTGCACTGCTTTATGCTATAGTGAACAATTACAGCAACTTATAGATTATGCTTATGTCATGACATGCATCGGTGGAGTAGACAAGGTTGCAGCCAAGAAGGGTCTATCTTTTTAGTTTTTAATTTTAACTTTAAACTTCAAAAATGTGTAGGGATAAATTCTTTCCGAAATTCTCCGAGTCGATCCTCTTTCCAAAATTCTTTTTTCAATCCAAAATTTCTGCATTGAGTCCTATGTTTTTTCACAAAAATCAAACCAATTTCAAATGAGAATGAAATTATATCTTAGTAGTAACAAGGATGATATAGACTGGATTAGCAGTCGCCATAGTACGGATCGGCCGCGGTTTTTGTAGTTCGATTATTAAATCTAGATGGCGCTGAAATATAGCCAGAGGCTTTGAACGCAAAACAATAAGACTACAGATGTTTCATATTACTACAAATGTATTATGCAATATTTTTGAAAAATATTACATTCGTAGTAATATGAAACATCTGTAGTCTTATTGTTTTGCCTTCAAAGCCTCTGGCTATATTTAAAAACCGCGGCCGATCCGTACTATGGCGACTACCAATCCAGTCTATATCATCCTTGGTAGTAACCGATTTATTAATCGGTTTAAAAATCATGGTACTTTCGAGATCTCTGTCGACCAAAATTAATCATCCAATTCAGGTCATAAAGAAAGCCTATTTATAGCTAAAATATTAGGTACAGTATGATTGAAAGATTTTTTGATGTCGGTTAAAATATAGTTAAAAAAAAAAGTAATAACTTAGTTTTGTTGAGCCGATCATTGTTACGTATATTGTAACAAGAATATAAGTTAAAGAAACTGACACTATGCATCCGGTAAAACATAAAGCAGATTTTTAAACTTTTGACATTTACCTATAGTCTTTTCTATGCTAAATGTTTCAAAAGTTCATTGACCCATAATTGACATGACACCACAGGCTTGATTACGACGATTTATTGCTAAAATTACCTCGACATTTCAGCCACATGGCAGAGGTTGTGGTCACGAGTAGATTAAAGTCTAGGGTATAATTCATTTAACCGCGAGAGATTTTCGAACCACCCGCATTTGTAATTTGCAATGTGGCTGAAGCGCCGAGGAGTGCTAATAGCGAAAGTTCAATACAATATAGTTCATTGACCCGTTGGCTACGGCCCTGTCCGGCTCGTGACGTCACTAACGTAACCGTAACTTGTCCGTTTCCGTTCAGCACCGAGCGGTCAGTCGCACGCCGGAACAACTGGTGAGCACTCACATTAACACTTGTGCGTTTGTGTTTGTCCGTTTGTCACTGTCTTCGTGCATTATAAGATTATACACCATTCCTAATTTATTTACATTATAGGTCAATGACTTCACTCGTACAACTAACTGGATGTAAAGCTAAGGTTACACAATGTCGAAAAACTTGGCGAGAAAGTGGGTGTAGTTAAAATACGACCAGTATGTGATGACCTGGAATGAACTACACGATATGGGTTTGAATTATTAGTTCGTACATTATTGTCATTCACACTCTTATGATCCCTGAAGGTCGAAATAAAAATGATTATTATTATTATACCGGATCGACAAACACGGGGTCGTACTTTAACCGCACCCTATAAGTGCACCATCCCGTGTATACACTTAACGAGTGAGGGAGACGGTGCCTTCTCTAGTCCGATTGCCTTGCCATGACTTTGTCAAGGGGTGACCATGTGATCATGCGAATGCAGTATGAAACTAAAGTACGAGTATGCAGTATCGAAGTGATGTCAATGACCTTTTGTGTAAGAACATTCGGAATGGATTATGGTCATACATACCTATTTTATATTTCCTTCAATGTTTCGTTCCATCAATAATTAGTTCATCGTATAGTTCATTATTGCGTGTATCGAAATGTCATTAGCTTTTATTTATTTTGTTTGTCCTCACTCATTGTTTGATCCATTAAATGAGGCATCATCGTTTATGTCCATGGTTTTTTTATTGCTCTTTTATTTGTGTTGATCATTTAGGGGCCATTTATTTATTTGTGTCAAAGTTTATCTAATACTCATCTCATCAAAAATCAACAAAAAAAACTGGTCAGCTTTGTTTTTTTTTATTTATAAAATTCGATTTATTATTCAAGTATGTCATGTAGTGTAACATGGCCAATATTAAGAACCTATAACATCTCAAATTAAAAAGTGCCCCCTAAACAGGACTGTATATAACTTCCTGCTTCACTCATAGACGTCAATTAGTCGTATGTTTTATGCATGCGGTCTGTCAAATAAGTGGTCTTTTAATTTTCATACATCTTCCTGTCGAATAAAAATGTTGCTGTAAGCTCGTACGCTCTATAGGTATTTAGCTACACCTCAATCCCATAAGGCACTTTGCCAGAGGAGAATATCTACTATTCAGTAAAACTCAAGTATTCTAAATGATATTTATTCAATCACTTCCAAAGTACGACTGTTTTAACCCAGTGTTGTTGCGATAGCGATAGTCTATCAATAATACCGTGATACTATCGTGGCCTTGAAAATCAGTCATACTATCTATCGATAGTCCTTTCGAAACTATCGACCTTGGACGATACTATCGATACTGAAAATTATGCAGCACTAGGCTGCCAGTAACAAACACAATCCCTGAAATGAGTTTACATTGCAGAACCATAAAGCTCAGTTCACAAGGAGCATATTATAATTAACGCTTTTTGTCAACATTGTTGTTTTAAGGCGTGACGTGAGATATTCATCCTTAGGGTGGCAGACCATTTATTTGTCCGACTGTACGACATAACTGAATCCTGGAGTAATGGTGACTAGTCAAAGGTTAATTGGCGTCTCAGAGAACAGTAGTTAGTCTGTGCCGTCGGCTTTGTGTTGTTTGTATTGCACGCTAATAAAACATATATAAACGCGATTCATTGCATACGTAACTTTACTGTGACATATATCATTGTTTGACAGGACGAGAACGAGGGGCCTGTCACGAAAAGCATTCGGCTGACGGCTGCGCTTATTTTGAGAAATATCGTCATCTACTCCAACACTGGGCGACGGTAAGTTTAAAATGGCCGCCACCTGATTAGTCTCACTTATTTTATGATTCTAGCAGCCTACGCATGTATATTTCCACTTATGTTTTCCAGACCGAATTATTTTTCGTATTACTAAATCGGTTTTTTATCTAATTTATTTATGCATGACTATATGGAATGGATATGGAATGGTGTATTGACGATTTAATTAGTCTAAATCTGGAATCAGAACCTAGAACCTGAATTTAGAATCTGTATGCCACGACACGACCCTTTTGCACTACTGCAGCGCATACAGACAATATAAAATGTTTTACTTTTAAGTTTATACTGATTTCTGTATTTTTGTTAATCTTGATTGTGTGTGCTTGCAGTACCAAATAAATGTCTTTATCTATCTATCTATCCATCTAATATATTAGGGGACAATCTTACACAAATCGACCTAGTCCCAAACTAAGCAAAGCTTGTACTATGGGTACTAGACGACGATAAACATACTTATATAGATAAATAAATACTTAAATACATAGAAAACATCCATAACTCAGGAACAAATATTCGTGCTCATCACACAAATAAATGCCCTTACCGGGATTTGAACCCAGGACCTCTTGCTTCGTAGGCAGGGTCACTACCAACTAGGCTAAAGCGGTCGTTAATATAGAAGTTGAATCTAGAATCTGAATCCACAATCTGAATTTAGAAACTGAATCTAGAATCTGAGTCTAGAATGTGAAGTTATCTAACGTATTTTATCGTTAATTTCCTATAGTCGTTCTTTATTCACAGACAACTTCGTTCCTACGAGGCTCACTTAGCGACGATCGCCCTGAGCAGCGTGGAAGCGTCGCGTACCATCGCTCAAGTATTATACGACATGAACAACATTTGAGAAACGTAGCGGGCCATGAGCCCCCTATAAGACTTATGAATCACTGTAATCTCAAAAGCCATTTTTGTGTGAAAATATGTGGCTATCAAAGGATGGAAACTTATTGATCGGCGTTTGGACGTTGCGAAATGTATCCAGTACTTTGGATTAGAAAATAAAGTAAAATAAAGTATACTGCGTGTCCTTGTTAGTTGTAACACGTTCTGTCTCAAACATGTATACGTTTTTCTCAATTTAATTCAGTGCCAGAGTCTTAAAGTTTGCAAAAATAACATTTTGAACTCGCTAGGAAATGGTCCGTCTAAAACTTGGTATCAAGTGTAAATGGTCAAGTGCGAGTCGACTTTAAGTAAAAGCAGTTTTTTCACCATCTAAGGCATTAACCGTATAAATTATATTTAATTTGTCTATTTGAAACTGATTTAATTAAATTTAAAAATTTAATTGCCTTAATTTTTTTCTATTTATTTGCTTTGTTTACTTTGATTTTACCGGATTATATGA
The DNA here is from genome assembly GCA_947859365.1 of Archips crataeganus. Classification (NCBI taxonomy): domain Eukaryota; kingdom Metazoa; phylum Arthropoda; class Insecta; order Lepidoptera; family Tortricidae; genus Archips; species Archips crataeganus. Next base: position 11,958,372 of record OX402064.1, read on the forward strand.
TTGTAATGACTAATGAATGTTAATAGCTATGTTCAAAATGGTCTTATTTACGCTCTGTATGAGACGAAAAATCGAATGCAATATTTTTTATCAATTCAATGCTAAATCCCACTGTTGAATTAAACGTTACTTCTTTTATTGTCACTATTCCTAAATATTTATTGAGATATATTATGATTAGAAATAAAGAAAGAGATAGCAGCTGAAAGAAAAACTGAGTAGTAATGGTCAATCGTAGTAGTTCCTTCGTCAACCTTCAACGCCAAGCCTAGCTAATCGTGAAGCTACTTTGAACCTTATGTCATTACGTGAAGATCACTTTAAGATTGTACTTTGTGACGGATGTGTCCGTCGTTGGCGTTGTAAAAATAATGGAAGTACTGTAAGGATCATTTAAGGAACTAAAGCGAATAATCGTTACTAATAGTATAATTCAAATATCGTGTAAAATAATAATGAGTATTGTATTTAGATTAAGAGTAAATTTAATTTAATGAACTAAAACAATTACTTTGCTCACCCGCGACCTGCGCGACCTGCGCGACCTGCGCCTGATACAATAAATTATTTAAAATCGGCATGCGTAGCCGTACAGGCACGTTTATATCATAAATTAACTAAAAAGCATCGTTTAGCTGTTCAAAACATTTGGTTCAATAAAAAAAAAAAAAAAAAAAAATAAATAAAAAAAAAAAAAAAAAAAAAAAAAATAAGGTCGCGGGTGAGCAAAGTAATTGTTTTAGTTCATTAATATGGACCTCCGCAAAGTAACGCCTGATTCAATAAATTATTTAAATTTAATTTGTAAGCATTTAATTTGTGATGACATGAGTAACATTTAAGATGTAAATGGAGAATAACTTAGTTGAAAATAAATAATTGTAACGTGACTTCTATCGTTTTTGATTGGCCAGGATTATTTTTTAGTTGTTTAGCCACATCCATATAACATTATACATGCGTTAAGTAGCTCAGTCTTTATTTGTGGCACTTCACCACTAAACCGCTGTACAAGATTTCACTCAAGACGACATTTTTTCTGGGAATAAAGAAGTGTTTAGTTTCAGATCATCAATGAAAAAAAGACTGTATTTTTTTAGTTTTGTAGTTCTGTATGTATAAAAATAAAGAAAAAAAAAACAATTATTTGAAATAGTGGAGGAAATGGCGGAATAAGCCCTTGGTTTTCGTTTTGTGAAGTCATTATTTGTCATTAAGATTTTTTTTTATTATTTGTCATTATTTGAAGTGAAAAAGTCTTTTTAGAGGGGTTTATTTAACTTTGTTTTCATATTTAACCATCACAGTCCATATTCTCTAGCTGTAGGTCGCAACTCTGCCTACGTCCCGTGGGAACTTTACATTTTCCGGGATAAAAGTAGGCTATATTAATTGCTAAGACAAAATTAATTGCTTAACTTTATATTCTTCTTGTCTGCTAAAAGACATACAAACAAAGAAAAAAGTTTGCCCCCTTTACTTTTTACACGACTACGGCAAAGCCAAAAGGAAGTGTAATGATTTTAGCAGTCTATGTATGTTTGTATTTATGTGTGTTCCACCGTAGCGTCGAGACTACTTATCCGATTTTAATAAATAAGGTATCAATCGATTCGTTATTATGCTCCGGGTGACATAGGATACCTTTTTATGTATAAAAAAATATAATTTAGTGTTAGGAGTTACTGAAAAAAAAAACTGTAGCTATTGATAAACAGTTTTTAAACAAATTTGCCAGATAACCCGTTAAATCGTTTTTCAGATCGTTTTATGTCAAAATGAATGACTGAGTTCTATTGGCTATAATAAAAATATAACTGGATTGAGAACATGTTTCTTTTTTACGTCGGTTACAAAGCAATAACCCGTCTTTGGAAACCTTATTCTTAAACCTGTCTCAAAACTTGGTAGCTGCCCTGGAAATTCGATTTTCGAACTTCGTGTCGCGCTGCTCTCTTCTCGCTAATACCTAGTAATAAATAGAAGAGTGAAAGGGATGGCACGATACGAACTTTGAATTGCGTAGTAGCCCCCCTGATTTTTAAGTTGTAATGCTAAATTAGATTATAAATGCTCATTTCGCAGCCGCTCAGGGCATCACCCATATCTCATTTGTCTCTGACAGATATTAAAATAGAAGTCAAGAATATTACATAAAAAAACTGGATGTTGCCTGCCGAACTATGAGTTGAAGCCAGGTTCATTCACCTTTGCTCCTATGTTCTATCTCTTTTCAACACTGTGATATATTGCCAGGTTATTTATAAAAAAACCTTATTTTTTTTAGAAATACGCATTATCCGGCATCACCTAATTAATTTACTTTAAGCTAATTTCAACAGAAATTTATATTTTTCTTATAAAACTTTCTGCAATAAAATTTACTTAGTTTTCTTTGTATTATACAAAAAAAAGAACCCAGTCAAAATCCTCATTTCACCGGTATGCACCTCCTGCGTACTATGGCAGCACTAAATGGCCGATATGTCAGAATCACGTCAGAATTGTCAGAAGTCATTCACCAATTTCAGAGGATCTTTACGTTAAATAAACGTTTTTCGTCGATTTACTTGGGTTATGCGCTATGTATTGCATAGTAAAGCATTGTAGGAGTAATTGGAGGCCGAAATCCGACATAAAACTTCACAGGTGAGTACTTATTTTACGAAAATGTTCATAAATCTTAGTGGCAATCAATTTTCCTATATTTTGCTTCTAAGCTTTGTTAGTTTTTATTCAAAAACCCCACGAATAGGTTTATAATGTTAAGTTAGAAGTATATTTTGTTTATTTGGAGTTAAACATGACCTTAAATGAAAAATTGAAGAATGTGTGGTTTTACAACTAGGGTGACCAATCCCTTTTCATGCATGGTATTTATTCGTATTGAATGGAGCTAAATCTATCAACTTGGTACGGTTTCTATCTTCATAATTCATATCACAGTATATAATAACATGTTTATTGTTTGTGTCTTTACAATTAACATGAATAATATTTTACATTGCAGTTTTCCAAAAGATGAAAGAAGGAGGCAAAATTGGCTGTCGATTGTACCGATAAAGGGAAAGGTGTAGAGCGTTTGACAATTTGCAGCTTGCATTTTAAGCCTGAAGATTATGACTATGACCCAGAAAGGCCGGGACGCCTACTCAGTACAAAACAATATTATTCTCACATGTGTAGAAAATAAAGAAACTGTTATAACGTCCTAGTATTTTATTATTTTTTTCCATTGACAAATACTTCACTTATGTTTTGCAGTAAGTATTTGTAGCGTCCTCAGGTAAAAGGTAACCTTTTGCCGGATATCAGTAAGGCCGAGTAACTGCAGAGTGGCATAGAAATGCAACCAGAAATGGACCTTATATTGACGACTGACAAAAAAATTAATTATTAAATTATTATTATTAATTGGTACCTTTTACTTGAGTTTGTGAGGATGGATGCTCACTTTCATGATAAAACGGTTGAATAAAAATTTAATAACAAAACCGGCCAAGTGCGAGTCGGGCTTGCGCACCGAGGGTTCCGTACAAATTTATATGTATCTATGAACATCCAGTCTTAGCAGACCCCTGTTCCTAAGCAAAATGTGCGCAGTGTGGGATCATTGTAGATTGGTTACTGATATAGACAGACAGACAAAAAAATTTATGCTTTCTGCTTGCAATTTATGCTTGCAATTTTTCCTTTATCTGTGCTATAAGACCTTGCTTCGTACCAAATTTCAAGATTCTAAGTTCACGGGAAATATCCCTTGCGAGTGTCGAAAATTTGCGGCAAATGGCTGTAGGTATCTTTTGATTGCGTTGGGTTAGAAGTTTGATTTTTCAGAGCTCCAAGGGACAGTACAGTAGACTTGAGTATTTGATTTAAATTTCAGCTTGATACCTCCACGCGTTCCTGAGAAAAAGGGTCTTGACAGACGGACGAACGGACAACAAAGTGATCCTATAAGGGTTCCGTTTTTTCTTTTTGAGGTACGGAACCCTAAAAATTGAATTTAATTGAAATTGGTTGAATTTAATAAATTACAAAATCAATCTCTTGTATAAAAGTATGTCAAATTCCGTGGGATATTCCTAATGTATGCTTAATTATGGACACCCTAAAGAAAGAGATGCAAGATCGGCGTGACGTAATTCAAGGTCATTTTTTCTGGCTTCAAAGGAATGTTCGGCATGCAATATCCAGTTTTTTTATTTAATATTCTTGATAGAAGTCAAGAATAAATTCGTTTAAGGTAGGGAGGGACAAAAAAGATTCATGATTTGAATTAAACGTGAGTTCATTTTACGTCATTAAATTTAAATTTCAGACATTTTTGAAATTATACCGTTTTCTCTTTGCATTATTACACTTTTCCAACAAAATTAAGTGAGACACTGAACTGTAGGAGAAAAGACATCTTCAGATTTGTTTAGATGCAGACCTAACTCAAAATACCTCTAAATACCTACTCATACCTCATCAGCATCACAATAATCTTTCTTCTAATATATAAAAATCTCGGGTCACGGTGTTTGTTATCGAACTCCTCCGAAACGGCTGACCGATTTTTAGGGCCGACAACGCACTGGCATCGTGTAAAGCGCTGTGTGTGTCTATGGCCAGTGGTGATCATTTAACATCAGGTGACCCACTATAGTTATTTTCATGTTTTATGTACAATAAAGAGTTTTACATACATACATACATACATACGAGGGGCGTTCAATATAAAGTGAGAATGAGATGCAAACTCTTTTAATATTACGAAATTAAATACTAGCCGGTAAAGCTAATCTATCTAGCTGATTGCTATGAAAAAAAAAACTAACTGTCTTTTGTTTAAAAAAATATACCGTAATTTCTTTGCAGTGCTATTGAGTGCGTTAGCGAAAATGGAGAAAATTGAACTGCGCGCCGTTATCAACTACTTGTATTTGAAAAATTTTTCTACGGACCAAGTCAATTTGGATTTGCGGGACACTTTAGGGTCTAATGCTCCTCCGTATTCGACAGTCGCACGTTGGTGCGCCGAATTTAGACGTGGAAGAACATCGACAATGGACGACCCCCGCTCCGGACGCCCTACTACAGCAGTAACTGAAGAAATTGTGAAAAAAGTCGAAAACTCAGTTTAGGCGGATCGTCGTGTCACAGTTCGTTTTATTGCTGAAAATGTAAAGATTTCAACGGGGAGCGTGCATAATATTTTACATGAACGCTTGGGTATGAAAAAGGTATCTGCGCGTTGGGTACCAAGAATGCTTACTGACACGCAAAAACAAACTAGACTAGAGATTTGTCAAGAAGCTTTGAACCTAATGCAGCAAGATCGGGAACTTTTTTTGGCGCGATTTATAACAATGGACGAAACATGGCTCCATCATTACGACCCTGAAACGAAACTGCAGTCTATGACATGGAAAAGGCCATCATCTCCAACTCCGAAGAAATTCAAGGTGAGCCCATCTGCCGGTAAGGTCATGGGCTCTGTTTTTTGGGATGGTAAAGGGGTATTAATGATTGAGTATCTCGAGCATGGAGCCACTATTACGGGCACTTTTTACGCCAAACAAATAGCAACATTGCGCAATGAGATCCGCGAAAAACGGCGAGGTAAACTCTCGAAAGTTGTGCTGTTCCACCAGGACAATGCCCCGGCACACAAGTCCGCCGTTGCAATGGCTGCAATTCGTGATGCTGGGTTCGATATCCTTAAGCATCCTCCGTATTCACCAGATCTCGCTCCCAGTGATTTCTACCTATTTCCGAGATTGAAACAATACCTGAGGCCAGAAATTTGAAGACGACGACGCGGTAGTCGCTGCAGTACAAGATTTTTTAAGTACTCAAGATGAGACCTTTTTTAAAAATGGAATTTTAAGTTTAGAAAAAAGATATACTAAGTGTTATTATGCTAAAAGGTGACTATGTCGAAAAATAAAATGACATTTAGTAAAAGTTGTTTATAACATACTCATTCTCACTTTTTATTGAACGCCCCTAGTATACTAGTTCGTTTGTCTGGCCTCTCTAACATAAAAAAAAAAACTTTTCTCTGTATTCAGTAGGTCGTAGGCTATTTTTTTTGCTACTAATATGACAAGACAACGTTTGCCGGGTCAGCTAGTCTTCTAATATATAAAAATCTCATGTCACGCGGTGTTTGTTATCGAACTCTTCCGAGACGGCTTGACCAATTTTTATGAAACTTTTTTCTCTATATTCGGTAGGTCTGAAGAATAGGTCGTAGGGTATTTCTTCGAGGACGGAGTCGCGGGCAACAGCTAGTTATTATATAGAGTACTAACTGTTGTTCTGCGAAGAATTCTTTTATCGCTATTCTGCGGGAACTATGCAATTTTCCGAGATAAAATCTATCCTATATACTTTCCAAAAAGACTGAAACTATCTCTGTGCCAAATTTCATCTAAATCTATTTAGCGGTTTAAGCGTGACGAGATAACAGCTCGATAGAGTTACTGTCACATTTATAATAATAAAGATAAAGATAAAGTTTACACAGAAATTGTCAAACACATTCTAATGTACTTAATTCCAAAATGGTGAGAAAGTAGGTAATCTGGCTGTTGTGATCCACATTGTGAGGATTGTTTTCAAAAATACTACATGCTTAAGAGCTTAATGAAAACAAATTCGTTACACAAAGGAATCAATTAAATTTTGTTTCCACTAAGCCCTTAATTATGTACCTACAATTTATTTGAAGACGAATCGTGAGTAACTGCGACTTATTTGAACCATTACCCAATATTGGTTAAATATGACAAATTAGACGAAGCCCATTCCAAGAAAAATTTTAAACTACGCCGTATATTTACGAAGTGACCAAACCAAACACTGAAGCGTGTTCCCGTAACTCGTAAACTTTTCCAACCGGTATATACTTAATGACGTTTTAAATTCCGCTTTAAAACGATCCGTATCCCAACTTCGAACCGCATCCGCTTTGTGGATATAACTCTTAATCCTTCCGCTTGCGTATTTTGTAGCTGTTTTTGTTTATTTATTACTTTCTGAGTTTGGGGTTCGTGTGTGTGTGTTGGATGCCTAAAATGTACGATTGTTTTCCGGAGGCCATATTGTCTAACGCGCGGGTGCTTGGCTTCGCTTTCACCATCTCTTTCTGTCACCATCTTATACCGTTTGACAGAAAGAAATAGTGAATGCGAAAGCAAGCGTCAGTGTGTTAGACGGTAAGCGTAGGGGTCTCTATAGTTTGTCTGAGTTTATATGCCATAATGTATAGTTTTCCATAATTTTCATTAAAGTGATTTATTTCTGAAACAGTATACATATTTTCTTAGGAATTGTTATTGAACTAACCTAACCTAAACTGCTGCATTCAATAAGAGTGCATTTCAAAAAATCCTGATAAACATTGTTTTATATTACACACATTATTCCCATTAAGTACTATGTAGTTATTAAGAACTTTTACTTTTTATGTTATTCTTGCATTCTAACGCATGACTGTACTATAAGCTGGAAGAGCGAGGCTTCCTGACACAGGTACACTATACCTAATAGGAAGTCTCGACCATTTTGTATTTACCACCTAAGTTGGAATGAAATAAATAATTTATTATTATTTATTTATTTATTATTTATATATTTTATGACAAGTGAAATTATGACAAACTAAATTATGGGAAACCATGGATCCGATTAGATATTTTATTAGTCCTAAAGGGCAACTAGTTGCCTTTCTTCCTAAACAAGTGTTCACGTACCTACAGTTAGTAGATTCAAGAGTTACCTAGGTACAGTCAAGGAAATTAATTTCCAACCCACCTAAGTTTGAATCGTACAGTAAACTGTCACCGTAAGAGCTAGCTGCTACGTTGCTTTGACGTGTTGCATTTGATATTTCGACCTAAATGCATTACGAATTTTTAACGACATTTTAACAACGGAACCCTATTACTGAAACTTCGCTGTCCGTCCGTCCGTCCGTCTGTCACCAGGCTGTATCTCATGAACCGTGATAGCTACAGTTGAAATTTTCAGAGATGATGTATTTAGGTTGCCGCTATAACAACAAATACTAAAAAACAGAATTATTGGAGACCGAGGACAGTTGACACAGAGGAGAGTAGAAACAAAGTCGATTTTTTAGAACTTATTAACTGCTAGCGAACTCGCAATAGCGCGTGTTTGATAGCTCGAGACATGAACTAAAAAACGCGCACTATTACGAGCTCTCTAGCAGTTAATAAGTTCTAAAAAAATCGGCGTTGTTTCTACTCTCCTCTGTGTCAACTGTCCTCGGTCTCCCCTAAGTAAATTTTTAATGGGGCTCCCATATAACAAACGCGATTTTTTTTGCTCGTTTTTGCTCGATATTGATAACGGCAACAGGTAGACTGTTGAAATATTCACAGAATATTTAGTTATATATTCACTTTAAAGATAAATAATTAAATTAAAATAAAACAAATATTTAAGGGGCTCCCATATAACAAACGTGATTTTTTTGCCTTTTTTATAGGTAGATAATGGTACGGATCCCGTCGTGCGTGAGTCCGACTCGCATTTGGCTGGTTTTTTTACGGAATGGGTAGGGAATTAAATTCCATGACTACAGGTTGAGGCTATAGGAAAAACTACGTGCTATTATCGTAGAGGTTCTACGCTTCACATCGTAGGCGTTGTGAATAGAGCCGTCTCTAGCATGCTGGGGCTCTAGGGCACTGAAGAATATGGGCCCCGGCTCCGTTGGAAAGGTGTTAGAGGGAATGTCATTGCATGAAAACTGTAAAGATCATGGAAACACTAAGTGGGAATACTAAAAATATTTTAAACTAGCAATTGCCCGCGACTCCGTCTGTAATGAATTCTTTTATCGCTATCCCCCCCAACTAATTTTGATACATGGCCCGTCCAAGCCACGCTACGCCACTGCTTAAGAGAGATTATGAAAATCGAACTCTGCGTAATCAAAGGGTTTTCATGACTAAAAGTTTAATAAAACACTTTTAAGACTTCACCAACTTTACTGTGACAAGTTCGGAAATTTTCCCAAAGGTCGAGCATCGTCCCTTCTTTATTGCGTTACTTCAAATATCAATAAAATTTAACACTTTATTTTTATGAGCATACTACGCGTTCTGAGCCTTATGCCTTAGCCTCAAAACTGCAAAACTGTAATAAAATAAAAATAATTTATAGGTGCGATCTTTGTTGTAGATGTTCCACGTGCCCAAAGTCCCTGGAGATATTTAAGAGTATTGGTGTGAATTTGTCCCATGATATTTATTTTTATTTATTTATTTATTTGATGCCGAATAAAGTTATGTCTACCTACTTATATCTATGTTCTATAAATATATAAACGTCAAAACTAACATCAAAATCCATTTGCAAATTGAACTTCTAACAAAAACGGCATTTTTATAAAGCTAAGGCCGGTGGAGTAATTAAAAATGTTCAGTACTAGCAATCAGGGTGTAATCGTAATGGCCGGGGGCAGGTCGGCGCTTAATTGAGGTTAACCCTCATAATTTATCATTTGCCCGAAGCAGGCCTACAGCTAGGCAGTATAAGGATACTACGTAACTCGATTTTCTTATCGTTTCTTGGCGTTCCGTACACGCTTATGATATCAAAGAGCAGAGAAAAAGGGACAGCATGATATGAACTTCGAATTTCGTACCAGCCCTCCAGAATTTGAACGTTTATCGTTTGTTTGTGAGACTTTACACTGTGAAGCTCGTGGTAAATTTTAACTGTGATTTCGTACCGGACATAATATCTTTACATAAATTAACACTATAATTAAAAATGAAATAAAACTAACTAAACTACAATTAGATAAAATTAAGAATAGGTTCCCCACGCGGCATGGAACCAAAGATACTTAGATACTTACCTCGCTGTATAGCAATGCTGATACGTTGTGCGAGGAAGCTGCCAGCTCTTCGGTCTCCTTTGGTATCACAAAGGCGTTTAGAAATATTTTTATTTCGTACATAAATTTCGAAAAACTTAGAGTTTCGGCTGCGACTCGAATCCACGTCCCTCTGCTTGAGAGGTCATAGGTCAAACTACTAGGCTACCATGGCTACTAGGTATACATATTCATTGGTGGTGTCATTTATAGGTATGACACCTATGTAAAATCTATGAGTACCTATTACCTATGCAAGTGTTTGCAGTAGCAAGTAGGTAAGTAGGAAAATTTTAAAGGAAATTTATTAATTTTGTTTTAAAGGAGCTTTGATTTTCGTTTGACACGCATCTTTACTTCCTGTAGAAGACACTCCAGATGACTTCTACAATTTTGTTTTTACTAGACCGTTTTAGAAAAAAGTACGTCCGTACGTCTTAAATAATTAAAAAACATAAAACTTTAGTTGGTACCTATTTACTGTCAAAATTCTCAAAAGTTCTCAAAATTTTGCAAAATAAATAAATAATAACTAAATAAATAAATATCATGGGACAATTCACACCAATTGACCTAGTCCCAAAGTAAGCTTAGCAAAGCTTGTGTTATGGGTACTAAGCAACGGATAAACAAACATACTTATATAGATAAATACATAAAAAACATAAATACATAGAAAACATCCGTAACTCAGGAACAAATATTCGTGCTCATCACACAAATAAATGCCCTTACCGGGATTTGAACCCAGGACCTCTTGCTTGGTAGGCAGGGTCACTACCAACTAGGCTAAAGCGGTCGTTAAAACCAAAAAGGCAAAAGTCTTATCACTCCTACACGAATAAAGTGAAATGAGTTTAATTAAGTAAGGCAAACACAAAAGTTCTGATTCTGGAGTGGGCGATTTGACAGAAAGCTAATTAGTATCCAAATCACTTTTAGCCAAGTTCATACTTTAATAGACAATAATCAAAAGTTCCTGAGCTCGTTTAATTTACTTTATTTTATTCTTTGTTTACATATGTTTCATTTAGACGAAGTTTAGCAATATTGTGTTCGTAAAAGTCGTAGACTCTACGAGTGCTTGTGTTTAAATATTTCCGTGTCTTCGTAACTGAGTATATTAAAGTAATAAAGTTTCTGTAAATCATACTTGCATTCAGTCCCAAGAACCCGACAGGTGTGTCTTGTGTTCGTAGGCAGTTTTCACTACAAAGCGGAAAAACGCTGCTACTGGTTACGAGCAATAGCGTAGCACGTAGCAATGCGTGGCAGCGAATGTGTTAAACGTAGGGTTTAAAGTCAATCCAACCACTAAAAGTAGGTGAAATGCGACTTAAAAATTGACTTGAACAACTAAAATACTCAAATTGCAACAGATGCTTGATTAAAAAAGCATGGGAAAAGCTAATCTTTCTTTATACACCGTGAAATTTTAGTGGTTGTTTTCCCGAAACGAGGTGATTTAGTTTCGATTGTACAATCGATTTATAATTACTATTTTGACTAGAGTCAAAAATCCAATTGTGAAAAACTAAAGTCGAAAATGACCGCAAACCAATAGTAACGCTTCGTTGGTACCTAACCTATCGTATGATCGTACGCTACTTGTACCAACGAAGCGTTATTATTGGTTTGCGGTCATTTTCGACTTTCGTTTTTCACAATTGGATTTTTGACTCTAGTCAAAATAGTAATTATAAATCGATTGTACAATCGAAACTAAATCACCTCGTTTCGGGAAAACAACCACTAAAATTTCACGGTGTATATAAAAATCTCGTGCCATTGTGTTTGTTACTTATCGAACTCCGAAATGGCTTAAGCGAATTTTATCAAATTTTTTCTATACATTTGGTAGGTCTGAGAATAGGTCGTAGGCTGTATTTTATACCCCTGGGTGATATTATGGCAAAAAAATGCTTGCGGGGTCAGTAAGTAGATATTATTTTATCATTAATTTCACAATAATTTCGATACCTTTTTCAAAAAATTTGTACACAATTAAGGGAGTTACCCTTAAATTTTGTATGACTGACTTTCGTAATTCGTTACGCAAAAACTGAGACCGTGATTTTGTTTTGATTAAGCCCTTAACTATGTACAATTTTTTTAAAACGATTCTTCCAAACACGTTAATGCAGCATGAATTAGGTATGCAAAATCACTGGGGTTTTCATTAATTTCGGTTTACTTTGGCCCTAAAGACATTACTTTGCCCATTGAGATTAACTAAGTCGAGAGCCCGTAATTGTCTACCACACAGACGCTTGCTGTCGCATTTACTATTTCTTTCTATCAAACGGTACAAGATGGTGACTGAAAGAGATAGTGAAAGCGATGGCACGCGTCCACTAGTTGGACAATACGGCCTGAAATGGTGAATATTTATCCAAATGAACAGTCTAATATCACCTTTAACACAGTAGTGATACTTAGTTACTATTTTAATTTCGCACGATATGGTGCAGAAGCCGTTATCACCGGCATAGCGGCCCATATGAGGTAGTGAACTAGTGAGTAAAACACCGAAAGCATTTACTATCAAAATGTCGAACCGTCAATCAAATATTTCAATTGATAGATTAAAACCAGCGTATTTTGTTCTAGCTTCGCGTCATCCTTCCTAATGCGAACTGCTAAGGAATGGAATTCGCTCCCGTCGTCTGTATTTCCAGCTAAATACAACCTAGGTAACTTCAAGGCTAGAGTGAATAGGCTGTTACTGAACCAGTGAGGTACATCTTTGGCCTCATCTTCACTTTTCATCAGGTGAGATAGTGGTCAATCACGGGTCAGTTTTATGTAAAAAAAAAGATACTTAGTCAAATAAACCAACGTCGTGTAGAGCAAGACGAGAAAAAAGAAAAACAAAAATGCTACCGCCTATGCTTAAGACCACACGAAGTGGCCGACTTATTAAGCGACCGGTGCGATTTTTGTTAGACAATTTCGTAAATAATGAATGAGTAAGTAAGACTTGAATTTTAATATTAACATCGACTCCATGTTTTTTTTTAGCGTGCTATAAAAACTCCGAGTCCGAATATACGTTGCCGATATAGCTATTGGTATAATATAAATATTTTATTCAGTACACCACCGCGCCCTCAAGCGAAACAAGTTAGTAATCTACGTCCGAATTACCGACCTTACGGCATTGTAATAGAGTATTATCTAATTTATTATTGCTCCGTTTGTTGTTCGCGTTCTGTCTACTTACTATTCGGTTCATTAGCCAAAAATGCCAAATATCTGTCCTATCGTAGTTATAATCATAAAAGGTTTCCCACTCATTTATGGGGCAACCTAACACGCTCGTATTAATTTCCGCGTATAATTGAGGGTGCGACAATGAAGATAGATGGTCCCGTCGATCACCGCGGAAAAAAGCTTTTCTTTGTCCCAGTCGGGGAAATACCCCGAATTCCTGACATGTTGGGGGAATAATCGGATTACAGGGGTTTTAGGTAAGATGAGTTGCGGCCGCGATGACTAAGTTTTTGTTTGAATTTGGAAAGTTATCGGAGCTGATGGATATTTTAGACTTTTGAAGATATTTGAAGTACCGAAACCTAGAGACATTTTAGACTAGATATTTGAGACGCAAGCTGTTACCTACAGAACAACCGAAACCGAATCCGTATTTCTGTTTCTGTTTCAGTATCGAAACCAAAATCGAAACTTAATCCTAGACATTTCCAAGCTTTCCTTCACCGTAAACTCAGTGCGAGCCCGGATTTGAAACTACGATCCTCTTCTTGTCAAACCACTAGGCTACCATGGATTTTTATTTTAGCTTTTGCAAAAGTGTTTTTTGTGTGTAGGCACAGTCGCAAGTCTAATAGAAAAAAATACGGGTTCCTCAAGTCTTAAACGAGTTTAATTCTACATGTTTCGGGCTAATCCGTAGCTCTTCTTCCCGAAGCACACGCCACAGCGGCTTCTGCCAAACGCTAATTTTCAATATAGTCTACTTAACCGGACAGACAGACGGAAAATGAAGTGATTCTTTAGAAGCTCCGTGGGAACATGGAACCGTTAACAGAATACCTAGCGCTTTACGAATTATGCAAAAAGTATCTGCTAACTGCGAGGACACTTTTAATGAGTGGAAAAATCTAATTGTTCGAGATTGCTCGACTAATGGCTACGGCGTGGCGCCCGCTCAAGTACTTCAATAAATCTTCCACTAACTTATATAAATGCAAATAGGTAGTTATATTTTTGTAGACACTTTAGTGATTCTTAAATTGGTATCTGTGTCATCAAAAGTCTTGATAGCTTAGTAGTTTGACATGTGACCTCTCAAACAGATTGTCCTAAGTCCAAAAACGCATAAATTAAAAATTTTGAAACAGCCGACGCAATTTAGTCACACATACTTTGAAAATAAAGTAAGTGCCCATTCTAAGATCCCTTCCGCGGCTAAAGGCGGGTTTGGACAGGGTCAGTAACTGACTTCGAATTCGAGACAAGTCAGCGCTGACCCGAGAAATACCCAATGTAAATTGAAAGTCAACGCTGACCTCCCACCGCAGTACTGACTTCAAATCAATTTACATTGGGTATTTCTCGGGTCAGCGCTGACTTGACTCGAATTCGAAGTCAGTTAGGTACTGACTCTGTCTAAACCTGCCTTAACAAAAGAGCTGATAACTTTAAAACGTCTGAACCAATTTTAATGAAACATGTCCAAGAACCATCGCCAAGAAACGCTGCTTTCAAATAAAAAAAACGCTAAAAAGCCGGACTGGACGCTTAATTTAGCCCGACATATTTTTTTTGTAGATAATCATAGCTTGTTATCACATAATGAAAAAGACACTTACTCGTTATAATTTTTTATTTATGCACACATTAATCATGTAACTTAATAAGCTTATCTTACATACTGTTGATTGAAGGTCGAGATGATATTTGACCGGACACGAACTGTCGGCTAAAAGTCGGACCTCTGGCAACCCTAGTCGTAGGTTCCAGTCCAGACTCACCCAGGCTCACGATTCTGAGTTTTCGGCATTTATGCGCGATAGGTACATTGAAATTTACCATGAGCTTGACGGTGGCGGAAAACATCGTGAAGAAATCTGGACATTCCGTTCTGGAAATTTTGTATCAGTTTTATAATTTCGCCATGTAGATGGTGTTGGGTATGGCTTCGGGTATGCGAAGTTCTCAATCAGCACTTAGCCCGCGTGGAAATTATAGTCCAAGCCGAAATACACACCAATTCCAAATATTTTTCAAAATCTACTATAATTGTATAGGTATTTTTTGTTTGGAAAAAATGACTTTCCACCAAGTTTCTTGCGGCGCACTCTCTTTGGCAAAGATAGTTTTTCTGAAAGGTTGTAAGAAAAATAGACACTTATAAGAGCTCTAAAAGAGCTCGAAAATTGACCGGAGAAAGCAGTGACTAAAAAAAGCTTTTTCTTGTACTATATTACATAAATTCCTAACTTGGCATGCAACATAAAATGACCCCAAAATTGTGTGTGACAGTACTAGGCAAGATATATAGCGGTGATAAAGGCGGCAGTGCGAAGTATGCCGGCGTCTAGCTTCATCACTCCATGACAAACGGCACTCTATTCGTCATCGTTTACGGCAGCCGACGACATACCTCTCGCGATGCTCAAGGTTGATGAGATGAGATAGCGCGGAGGGATGCACAGACTAAGAAACAAAAGTGGTCAAACGTCAAATTTTTTTTTTGTAAAACATAATATGCCTGTCACAATTTTGATGTTACAATAAATAATATCACGGGACAATTCACAGCAATTGACCTAGTCCCAAAGTAAGCAAAGCTTGTGTTATGGGTTCTAGGCAACGTATAAACATACTTAGGTAGATACATACTTAAATAGATATTAAACACCCAAGACTCGAGAACGAACATTCGTATTTTTCATACAAATATCTGCCGCGACGCGGGAATCGAATCCGGGACCTCAAGATATTAGGATTAGGATTTAGATCACAGGCAGGTTCTCTAATTAATATGCCGTTCGGTCGTTTATTACAAATAAATCATTTGTATCACTATGTCTGGCCATATGACATACAAATAGCTACATAATTTACATGCAGCATGCAATAGGTTTTGGTACACAAAGTATAATAAGAAAAAAAAAAGTTGAATAATATGCTTTCGTGGTTAAAAAATGACAGAGTGCCACTTTGAATTGTGTAAAGTAATTACTATAATAAACGGGACACAACACATTTTTGCCGAAATCACGTCACGTTTTGGCATGATCAGTCTCGAAACTTCGGCTAACAGCCGACCAAAGGTCGGTTGTTTACTAATGACGTAATTTCGGTAATGTGTTACTAGTAATGGAAACAGTATTATAAGTGTAATTATGCCGAAATATAAGCGCGTAATTTTGGTATAGTATGTTAAGATCCTAAGAATTTTATATCAGTGCCTAGAAAATGATAATATTACGTAATTACCATAAAAGTTCAAAGCTTGCTCCCAGATTAAAGTTCCAGCAGCGAACGACTTGTTAACTTAAACCTTAATTAGGTATGCTTCGTCACAGTTCCAGTTTAACGTTAGTTGGAAGAAAGTTCTACCGATTATAAGTCAAACTTCACTGATCTGTCCATCTCCATTAATATTAAGTTTGTTAAATGTTCTCTTCAACTTTTTAAATTTATTTTAATCTGAGATTAAGACTTGTAATTTATGTTCTAAATTTTAGTCTCATGTAAAAAAGTAGTCAAGATTTTTCTTTTTTCTTAATTGTACCTAAGTAGGTATCCGTTACCAAACAGATTCCTTACCAAACCAATACCATTGAGTACTGGGCTACTGGCACATTACAAAATAATTCATGCACGTATATAACTAACAAACCAATGGGCTACTGTTTATATTAACTTGTAATGCGATTAAAGTTCATATTATGTTACAAGACTACTCATCATAAGAAGTCTTTCTACCCAATATTTTAAGGCGCATTTACCCAAAAAAGGTTCACTGACCCGGACCTAGGACCTGAAAGGCCTCACAAGACGCCTGCTGAGGTAAACGTTACATGCCAGCGGAATAGGGATGTTGACACCACCAATCAATTGACGTACTTTTTATGAGCTGTCAAAACACATTTCTCCCATAGAGTTTAAATGGCAATAGCAAAATATGACGTCACTTGTTCGCATACTCAATGAACTAACTATTTATTTGTTTTAAAGCAACAAAAAATCTAATTTTGCAGTTAATCGAAAATTAATCTGGGTTTTAGGGCTAAAATAAAGCGATTTTTTACTGGAGCCGTGTCTTCGAATTATTTTTTAATGGTGTCAACATCCCTATTCTATAAATTATGTAAATAATATATGCAAATTGCACTCCAGAAATAGTTCTTTCCCACACTAGCCTTGCGCAGAAGAGTGAGATAGAATTTGCTAATTGTTACCGGAAAAGTGGGTTTAGATTCTGTGACCGTCACACAAAACGAACGGCTACCAGAAACCTAACTTAAATAAAGTAGGTAAATAAAACATAAAACGCACATTGCACACAATAAATAAATCTATTTTTACATCAGTGAATATACAACTTGAACTTACATAAAATGAGATGGTTGTAACAAATTAAGCAATATTTATGACAAAGAAAAATATAATTATATTTTGAAGTTATACCATGGTCCAATTGCATAACAAAATACAAGCAAATAGTATTAGTGAATTTCAATACAAAATAGCTAATACTATTAGTAATTTGTTATGCAATTGGGCTCAGACGTTTATTATTATAAAATGAGTGATTATGTTATTTGAAATATTTTAAAATTTATTACACAATACTTATATTATATACCTATGTACAACTATCCTAGACTAAAAAAATATGTACAATAAGAAAAAAGAAAACAAAAATATAAAATAATGATAATTACAACTAAAACATATTCTGAAAGCTAGTCCCCTTAGGCAAGGTGCCGAAGATGCTGGCAGCGTTTCCTCTTTGAATAGCTAAGCTAATTCTTTGTCCGAGGAAGCTGCCAGCTCTTCGGTCCCCTGTGACGTCGATTAACCTCTTAGAAATTATATCAAACGTTATCAATGACAACTTGTCATCTATCTATCTATCTAATACCTTTAAACGAGCAATATAATCAGGATCTCGGAAACGGCTCCAACGATTTCGATGAAATAAAATGGAGGTTTTCGGGGATGAAAAACTGATCTAGCTATGTTTCATTTTCAGAAAACCGCTTTTACTCGTGTTTTCCGGCTATTTTTGTTTGCATTAGAATACAAAGCTAAATTTCGCCGGCTTCGAGCAGATCATAATAGCACAGTAGAAATCGGGTGGTCGCGGATCCAGCCGACCTCGGTTCGATTCCACGTGTTATTTAAGGATTTTAGTTTTTTTTTTAAGTTTATTTTTCATGAGAAAACGAAGTTTCTTCTTTTGTGAGAAAAAGTTACTTTTTTGTGAGAAAAAGTATTATAGGGAACGTGCAGTAACTATAGGCGGCAGCACTAATGCGACAAAAGAGACACTATGCGGACAAAAACAAACTTATCAAGGTAAAGCATTCAAATTGATGGCACCCTTATGGCACCAGTTGGCAGCACTGTCTATGTGCACGTTCCCTATTGGGAGCAAAGAACAAGTAAAACCGGTTGTCTGTAAAGTCGGTTTACGGACGATAGTTTAACGTGGCTCACCCCCCCCACCCCCTCCGGTTTTTTTGTCAAATATCTTGAAAACGGTGCGTCCTACGGCAAAATCAATGAAATTTTCATCCCCCCTTTGATACCCCCACGCTCCCTCCCACGCATCCCCCCCGCACCCCTCCCCCTCTCACCCCCCAACCCACAGAAATAATAATAAATTATTTCTGTGCCCCAACCCCTCCGGTGTTTTTGTCAAATATCTTGAAAACTGTGCATCCTACGGCAAAATCAATGAAATTTTCATCCCCCCTTGAAACCCTCGAACCCCCTCCCCCACAAATATATAATCAGGATCTCGGAAACGGCTCCAACGATTTCGATGAAATTTGGTATGTGGGGGTTTTCGGGGATGAAAAATTGATCTAGCTTGGTCTTATCTCTGGGAAAACGCTTGGTACCGAGTTTCTGCCCGAGCAGAGCTCGGTCGCCCAGGTACTATTGAATGAAATTAGGTTAGTATATATAGAGTACGTAACAGAACGAAGAGCAATGCTGATACCTGCAGGCTTCTTGTCTAACGCTTCTGACGCTTGCCTTCGCAATCTCTATTTCTTTCTGTCAAACGGTATAAAATAAAGACAGAAAGAGACGGTGAAAGCGAAGGCAAGAGTCAGAAGCATTAGACAATACGGCCAAGAGGAGTATGATGGAATGTCACACTTTGTATTCACTTTTTAGTACTTTTTTTTCGTTTAGTTTAAGTCCATTCCATCATACTCCACTTTGCCATCAACCAAGTATCAGCTTGCTTTGCTCTTCGTTCAGTTACAAACTGTATAAAGTATTCATTTTATACCGATCATTACACAATCCAAAGCAAGCGGCCATGTTTTGTCTCCCACAAGGCTAAGGCCACAAGATTAATTAGGCTAGCACGTACAATTTCAAAGCCGCCTGCAGCGTAAAGTGAACCTTTACTAGCCCTTGCGCTCAGTAGGTCGCCGCGTCAATGTAGCGATTTATCACCCACCTCGCCTGTCGCCGTGTACAAATTGCAGGGGTACGTGACGTGAAAGTTTGTTAGGTGAAGGACCTTGTATACTGGTTTATAGGCAAAGTTAAAATAAAATAAAACCGGCCAAGTGCGAGTGGGACTCTCGCACCGAGGGTTCCGTACAAAATTTTGGGTATGTCAAAGTATACGCTGTAAACAGCCGTTTTTACGATCCAGTGTTAGCAGAGCCCTGCTTTTAAGTAAAATGTGAGCAGTGTGGGATCATTTTATACTTAGTGCCTAGTTTTGACCCCCTTAATATTTAAGTTCACTGTATTTTTATTATTGTAGTGAAAATTTCAAGTAAGTATCTAGTTAATGCCATTATAAAGATCGAGTTAAAAATACTGGAAAAAACACGCATCTTGTATGACGATCCTCTTTAATTTGTAACTTTATTTTATTTTTAGTCTTTGTTGTTATAGCGGCCACAGAACACATGATCGGTGAAAATTTCAAGTGTCTAGCTTTTTACGGTTCAAGAGATAGATCCCTGTGACAAACGGACGGACAGACAGACAGACTGACGGACAGTGGAATCTCAGTAATAGGTTGTCGCTCAATCTTTTCGGAGGCCTACCTACACGCGTCTTTCGGTCCGTGGATGCCATTCGAGAGTCTTTTTGCCCCATCGGCCATCAGTTCTAAGAGCGACGTACCCTGCCCACTGGCACGTACTCGAGTCTGGCGATCCTTGAATTCAGTCATTTCGCTCAGCTGAATCAGGTTCAGAGTATCAATATACCTGAGGCCATATTGTCTAACGCTTCTGTCGCTTGCCTTCGCTTTCACCGTCTCTTTCTGTCATCATTTCATGACAGAAAGAAATACTTAGTAATTGCGAAGGCAAGCGTCAGAAACGTTAGACAATAAGCCTGCTGGACCCTAAAAATGTCATCATCATTTTCATCCCAGCCTATATACGCTCCACTGCAGAGCACAAGCCTCTTCTCAGACTGAGAGAGCTTGGGCCGTAACCTCACGTGGCCCCAGTGAGGATTGGGAACTTACTTAAAAACATATCTGGAATATTTTCACCTCTGGCAAGTGTGAAATACCTTTTAGCTGTTAGTGGAATTACGCTTCGAACTAACACTTTCTGACTTTGGGGCAGAGGTAAACTTGGAGAGATCACGTGATATCATTATGTATCTATTGATTTCCTATCATAATGTGTTACGGTTTCAGAAAAAAATCGTGTCGGTCTTTTGACCCATTCGATGTTTTAATACATTCGGTTTTTCGTACTTCGGTATTGTAATACATACCCAGTGGGACGTATATAGGCTGGAATAATGATGATGATGATCAGTATTTTAAATGTTTTAAGTCATAGTAAAGCTTAGTTTTATTTTGCGAAGGCCGCCGGAATTTCAACTCTTTTGTAACATTGTTATTTTGTGCACTGTGTTACTTCTATTAATAGATAAAACAAATTTTGAGGGTTCCGTACCTCAAAAGGAAAAAACGGAACCTTTATAGGATCACTTTGTTGTCCGTCCGTCCGTTTCTTATAAAAAAAATGTAAAATTCATGGTTCACAGAAACCGGAATAAATTAAAAGTAGACACAATGAAAATTTTGCGAAACATTATTAGTAACAAACGAAGGATATTTTGTAAACTTTATGCTTAAAACAAGTCAGACAAAGGTTCTCAACGCCTGATGAATTAAGCACACTAATAT
Organism: Archips crataeganus; assembly: GCA_947859365.1. NCBI lineage: Eukaryota > Metazoa > Arthropoda > Insecta > Lepidoptera > Tortricidae > Archips > Archips crataeganus. The sequence continues at coordinate 11,979,659 of OX402064.1, forward strand.
AATTTCAGCCTCTCTAGGGGATCTGGCTAAGAATAACGCAAAATTATCATTACACCTAAATTCCTTTTAGCATTGAAATTACGAAATATCATTATCATTTAAATGTCTACTTGGAAGAAGGCTTTCTAGTTGATTAAATGAGGGAATACGCTTCATTTCGTATCTATTATTCACGTGAAGTACTCGCGATTGGTTTCACGAACTCGTATAATAAAGTATAGTCTACTTGAATATTTTGCGTTTTGCAAACTGGGTTGTACTTACTTTAATGTTATAAACACAACCATTTTTTTTTATTTCTTGGCATATATTTATTTATAATTTATTGTAAAAACTACATAAAATAAAACTAAAACTATAAACTAAAACTACATACAAACTAAACTTATAAATAAAAAAGTTGTCCAAAATCACTGCCAAGTGGTAAGGTGCCCAGAAGGCTGGCAGCATTGCCACGCTGTATGGCAATGCTTATTCTTTGTGCTAAGAAAAAGCCAGCCCTCTGGTCACCTGAAGCTGCAATCAATTTTGACGACAGTGATTTAAAGATATTGATGCACTCAAACCCCAAGGACCCATGGTTTCAACCCCAAACGGCTCAAAAATGTAGGCACTACTGATGCCTACATATTTGCGCTTCTTGAGGCATTCCGCAGAGTCAGCAGCGGCACCGGCCCTGATGGCTGTAGATGGAAGGTGGGACGGCGCGAGTGTGTCAACGCAAGTGGCGTCCCAAACCAACGGCCGTCCCATTTTCCATGGCATGAGTGTCATGCCGTCGGGCCTTTTGCCGTCGTCGCGGACCAAGCCCGAAGGCTCCAAAACGGCTAGTAAATATATATAATAAATAATATATATCGCATATCCTCCCGAGTCTCAATTTTTCTACTGAGCAATGCTTAAGACCTATCATCTGAGAGGCATAAGTTAAGTAACTTTACAGTCTATTTGCTCATATTTAAGGCTCCTTATTCATTGAATAATTTATACGATTGATTTGTTCTTTACAAAGTACGCTCGAACTCACGAGGATAAAGAAATAATCTCTACCTAGAACCAGCAATTAGTTAATATCATAAGGCCCTTTTATTTGAGATAACTTCAGTGAAATCGAAAAAAAACCACTGAAACTAAATACTGCTAAAGTTAAATTACGAGTACTTTTTTAACGGTGCGTCGGTGGGAACTGTCACAACGTTAGTGGTATTTGTTTTCGCTGGGCCAATGAATATACAACGCATGACTTTTTGTAGTTTTATTTTATATGTAAAATCGCTTTTTGCACCGTTTCACCTCAATTGTGGGTGTAAATTGGAACCGTATAGTCGCGTACCTTTTACAGGCAGCAAACTGACGCATACCAGTATAAACGATATAGCTACAAATGAACTGAAACAATTTTATTACTTTGCTCACTCGCAACCTTATGATAGTTACGTTTATGAAATGTGTGTTCATGCAGTTCTTTTATCTCCAAAATGTACGAACACACACAAATCACACAAACCCTACTACCATCACCATCAAACTACACTGACGCGTTTTGAACTCAACCAGAGCTCATCCTCAGAGTACCGTTCACTATGCTGCTTGTTAGACTTTAGATACCTCCAGACTGTCCAGAAAACCAAATTCTTAAATTTAAGTTAAAACTTAAAGCCCCGTGGTTCTGAGTTTTTCGGACTTACGTATGAATTAAATCAAAATTAAAATTTACCATGAGCTATACGGTGCAGGAAAACATATAAGTCCCAATCTGCATTGGGCCCGCGTGAGAACTACGGCCCAAGCCCTCGCATTCTAAGAGGAGGCATTTGGCAATGATGATGATGCTGGCTTGATAATGATGATGAAAACAACTTAGATTAGAGCTGTGATTTTCTTATACTCTATTCCTATTTCACCATTCCGAACGGTTTTCGATTGGTGTCAGTTTGAAATTCGGTCCCCGGCTCTGTAAACTTTCGTACAGACTAACCAAATTATCTGTCAATTGAAAAAGTTTTTACGGCGTTCGCATAAAGTGTTGTATTGCTTGGTCTGGTTCACATATAAGTTGGTTAGTCTGTACTCTTTCTCTGCTGTCACCGTGATGATATGTAACATCTTGGAACGAGGCTTTTGCTAATGGATGGGACTCTTTATGGTTTTTAACGACAAAGGTTTTAGTACCATTTTTGCCATGAACACCTGAGCAAAGTAATGTTTGGATACTTCTAGAATAAGGCCCCTGCTATAAACAAGATACTTAATATAAACATTCACGGGTAAATTACAGGCACCAGAGTCGTTTTATCATGAATAAAGCTAAAACTTTAATTGTAACTTACGTTTTTAAGTATAGGAAAAAATGTTTTTAAGTTTTTGAAAGAGTGAGGCCTTCTAACACAAGTCACGACTTAATGAGAGGTCTCAACCTTGGCATACTTACTTAGTTAAATAACATGCATAAACCCTCTACCCTACCCTATGGATTTTTAACAAAATGAGGGGATCCCTGTTAAATATTAATAAAGTTTTTTTTTTATAACTCCTCAAAGATGATTTATAGGTCGAGTCATTCATGATAACACGTGCCGTGGTTCATAATGAATGGCACTAGCTATACTATAGAGCATCTGCGATCTTTCTCGTAACAGTTTTGAATTTTTCAATATATTCTATTCTCAGTGGCGGCTTTTCACATTTGGTGCCAGTAGGCTATGAAATTTTTGCGCCCCTACTAACCAACCACTGTAATTCAATAACCTAAGGTAAGCCCATTTGATCATTCACTCAATACCCCCAGTGCCCGACGGCGCCCCAATAGCCGACACTTTCAATCTTAATTTGTAGTAATTAAGGCGACAAGCAGGGTGTCGATTATTGGCATTAAAGTGTCGAACACTGGGGTAATTACCTTAGTTAGGTATTGTAATATTGAAACTTTATTGGAATATTTTAAATATTCATAGTGACAAAAGTAGTTTTAGGTACTTTACAAAACGCTTAGTATTTTTTAATGTACAGACTTTTAGAGTATTCGGTATACCTAATGTAGGTATGATACAAAAAAATTTGAGCCAAATTTGCGCCCCCTTAAAATTTACCCCCCTCCCTAGGCTCCAGCCTGCTCAGCCTGCTGGTAAATCCACCACTGCTTCTAATATTATAAATGAGAAAGCTTGTGAATATGTTTAGATCAGCTGTTTATTACGGAGAGAGCGATTTGTTTTTTCTAGCGCCTACAGGGTACGCAGCTTAAAATACACATAAAGCAGGGTGACGTTTGACGTGGGACCAGTTACACGCAACACTGGGTACACGGATTTATTGATAGCTCTACGAGAAAGCGTATCTGATTGTATAATGCAGGCCATGTTAAGAGGGATCGTGCTCGAAACACGATCATGAAATCCTATTTGTCTCGATGAAAATCTAGGTACAAACTTAATAACTATAAATTAAAAATTTTAAATACCCCCAACGCAATTTGGTCACACATATTGTTTGAAAATAAAGTAAATGTCTAAGATCCCTTCCGCAATTAACAAAAGAGCTGATAACTTTGAAACGGCTGAACAAATTTTGATGAAAGGTATTTAAGAACCATCGCCAAGAAACCCGTTTTCAAATAAAAAAAACCGCATTCAAATCCGCGCAAAAACTAAAGTTACCAACATAGCTCGAAGAATCGCCAGATTCAAGTGGCAGTGGGCAGGCACATCGCTCGTAGAACTGATGGCCGATGGGGCAAAAAGGTTCTCGAGTGGCGTCCACGGACTGGAAGACGCAGAGTAGGTAGGCCTCCAACAAGATGAAGCGACGACCTGGTTAAGGTTGCGGGAAAGCGTTGGATGCGGATGGCACGGGACCGATCTGTTTGGCGAGCCTTGGAGGAGGCCTAATGTTCAGCAGTGGACGTATTTTGGCTGAAATGATGATGATGATGATGATGATGATGGTCCGCGGATACGGGCACGGATACGGTTCTCTACTTTCATACTCAATCGGTGTTGGTGCGCCCTTGAAAATATAAGTTGACGCCACGCCCACCGTGATGATAGGCAGGACATGCTTCGACTTGCTTGATTGGTGCCATCCCTACTTACTTATTTCATCTATTAATTGAAAATAAGGCACTGGTCCCACCGCCGACGATGAGCGAGAAGCGATTAGAGCTAGAAACTAGAAACGAGTTGACGAGCAGCGAGAAGCGAGTGTGCAGTTCGGACAGATTTGTTGCTCGGCTATAAGCGAGTATTCAAGTGCGAGTGCGACGGGTGATTACTCGCACTCGCTCGGGCGGGGCTCCACGATGTACGGTAAAGTGATCGCTGGTTGGTCTCTCAGCGTAGTTCTGACCGCCAAGCTAGCATCGCTGAGCGAGTTTTATCGTTGATAGCTTTTATCAATGCGATAAACTAGTGAAGTGAGAGTCCTCGCCGGCAGTGTGAACAACTATAAAATATGTCTTTCTCTTTTACCGACACGGGATCTTTATCTAGTTCGTTTCTTGAGCGAGAAAATAGTCGATAGCTAGTGGCTTTCTCTTCCTTGGTGGGACTAGTGCCTTAGTAAGATAATAGATCCGTCACAATTTATATGGATCTTTTTTCTCCCTCGGATATTCACGGATATGGATACGGATTGGATACGGATATCCGGCACATCACTGACAGGTATCTATTTTTAACCGACTTCAAAAAAGGAGGAGGTTAAAGTTCGACTGCATGTATCTTTTTAAATAAATAAATAAATATCACGGGACAATTCACACCAATCGACCTAGTCTCAAAGTAAGCAAAGCTTATGTTATGGGTACTAGGCAACGGATAGACATACTTATATAAATAGATACACACTTAAATACATATTAAACACCCAAAACTCGAGAACAAACCTTCGTGTTTTTCATACAAATATCTGCCCCAAAGCGGGAATCGAACCTGGGACCTCAAGCTTTATAGTAGTAATTTTGACTTACATACGTACATACATACCTACTATCTATTGGGCTTCTACCACTCCTGGGCCCAATTGCATAACAAATTAGAAACTAATATTATTAGCTATTTTGTATTGAAATTCACTAATACTATTTGCTTGTATTTTGTTATGCGATTGGGCCCAGCTTGCTCGTGCTGAGGCCCGACTTCAAGCAGATTAGTAGAAAGATATTTTTATGCTCATTATAGTCGGTTAAATTTTATACATTCCAGTCATGATGAGAAATCCTTGCTCGAACATGAGGTTGCGTGATATACTTTCCCAAAGACGCTTGAAAAATACCTATCATGTTAAGCAAAGTATGGTACATTTGTTACTCCTTAATCCGTCCCTCAGCCGACATTATTTCGCTTTGGCGCTTACCAAAATTGGCTTATCTAGACAAACAACCCAAATTCAACCTTTTATGCTAACATATTTAGACTCAAAGTTCAACGGTAACCTTGATACAATATTCAATATGAGAGCAGCATAAACTTTGTAGCATCACGTAGAATCAATTCATCAGTAAATATGATTGATTATTCGTTGGGACGTGGGAAGTTGTTTTATGACAGTGAACCGTAAAAGCACTGGTTATGATGCAAATTGGTTTGGCTGGCAACATAGTGATAGATAATCCAAGGTCAAGTTCACGAGGTAGTTTTCTCATGAGTCATAGGTTCCGTGATAAAACGCTTTTTCACTTCTCGTGCTCGTAAAGTTGCTCTTGAAAAAAGAAAAAGAAAAAAAATGAAAAATATTTATTTTCGGTAACAATTGTGCATAAATAGTGTCAAGGTTGGGACTTCCTAGTAAGTATCCAATACCTGTAGCAGGAAGACCCGCTCCTCCAGAAACAAGACAGTTGTTTCTTAACAAACAATACTTAAAAACTAAAGTTTAAAGGAATATACATTTTAAACAGCTATGAAATAACGGGCTTCACGAATATTGTCGTGAGCCTGTAATTTTGAAAACGTGTTAGTGTGTGTGTGCGTGTATGTGTGCGAGTGTGTGTGTATGTGTGTGTGTATGTGTGTGTGTGCTCTTTAGTGCATAAAGTAAAGTCTTCGTCTAAGACCAAGGCAATCAGGCGCAAACAGCCACAAATAAGCCGATATGACCTTGAAGCTTTCAAAAAAAGAGCGTACTCCTACCTAAAAGGCCGGCAACGCACTTGTGACTCTTCTGGTGTCGCAGGTGTCCATGGGCGACGGTAATCGTTTACCATCAGGCGATCCGTCTGCTCGTTTGCCCCCTCTACCATAAAAAAAAAAACAGTAGAAATTTATAAGATAAGTTTCTTGTTTTTTTTTCATATATAAATTACGAATTTAATAAAATTAGGTAAATCTAGTACATTATACTGTTTTAAACTTTCGTGATTTTCACTCATCATTATTATACTAAACGGGACTTATCACGCAAACAACATTTACCTCGACGTTTCAGCTACAGTTCACACACAACGTGATTTTTGAGTTAATATTTTATAGTCGAATCGTTTGATTCTTGACTTGAGCTACCGTAGAATGTTCTCACAGTAAGTAAGTGTCACACTTTTGAAAAGGTTCACAGTGGGCCAATTCAATTAACCAACGTGCCAGTACCTACAATCAACACGTTATAACTTACCAAGTCAAAATAAACGCAAAATGCAAAGTAAACAAGAACAATATTGATAAATCGTATTTATTAAAAAAAAAAATGTTCTACACACCTGTCTGTTCTTATCTTGTAAAAATTCCACAACTGTTAAATAATTAAAAATTTGTTTATACAATATGTTTGTTAGTTGAGGTTACAATTCAAACACAACTCAAAAGGCAAAAATACCATGAGCATTTGAAAAGCGTTTCAACATTTGTTCTTGCTGCTACCTGACCCACCTACGCCTTCACTCGCCAATTGCATGGGCTCTATTTCGGCAGCGGGTTTTTTGTCCAACTTCGATATGAGCCTTTTCAGTTTCGCTATCTGTACGGCAGGATTCAACCCTTTCGGGCAGACTAGAGAGCAGTTCATGATAGTGTGGCATCTGTACGCTCTGAAATCATCTTTGAGATCTTCCAGCCTTCGCTCCGTGTCGCCGTCTCGAGAGTCTATGACCCACCTGTACGCGTGCAACAAGGACGCAGGCCCCAAGAACCTGCGGCCATTCCACCAATAGCTAGGGCAAGACGTAGAGCAACAAGCACATAAAACACACTCGTACAGACCAATCATCTTCTTATTATCATTGATACTTTGAGCATACTGGCCAGTACCCAAAGGAATCGTATTGTCCCGGATCAGATATGGTCGTATGCTGTTATACCCGTTAAAGAAATGCGTCATGTCCACCACCAGGTCTCTTATTACGTACATGTGCGGCAGAGGCAATATGGTGATTGTTTTTGCGGGAGGTATTGCTGTTATACAGGCAAGACAGTTCTTGCCTTGAAGGCAAACGGCACAGGAACCACAGATACCTTCGCGACATGATCTTCGAAAGGCGAGAGATGGGTCTATGTCTTTCATTTTGATGAGGGCGTCTAGCACCATGCCTCCAATTTTAGAGACGTCAATGTTGAAACTTTGCGTTTTTGGCTGTTCTTTTGATTCTATGCCTGCGAAACGATATACTTTGAAGGTCCTGGGGTCTGGAGGTTTGTCGGTTGCTTCCTTGGAGTCACTTTTACTTGGTGGAGCTCTAGGTTTTGCGGACTGTTTATTACCTCGTCGTTGACGAAGGTCGACGTGTAATTCATTGAATAGTAACTTAGTATAACGTTTTGATAGAATCTTTGACATAGTTGCGGACGATTGCTATTACAAAAATAATTATCAAAAATTTTCACCGATATTATTTTTCAAATATACGTATCAAATCTGATTTAAGTGTCAAAAGCGTGACGTTGTCATTTGGAAATGTTTTTAAATATATCAATGACTTTGCAAAAACAAGGTTTTAAAATAGAATTCCTACTTATTTACGACGACGACAATGTTTTACTCGTATGGCATTTTCCGCCAAGATGTTATTTTAAATATTAAGTGTTAGTAAACAATTTATAACAGATATTTTTCTTAATCGAGTGAGTTTTAGTTTAATATTTACTTAAGAAATCTATTGTTGCCTAGGGTGCACCGGCTCAAACGCTCCTTTAGCCCTTCATAAGCTTTTAACATGGATTCTTGCTATATTCGAGGTGTACTTATTTTCTATTTTTTTTTGTGATTGGAACAGCATGAGACAGTAGAGCTTAGAATGCAGGTTTTTTGGGTTCCGTACCCAAAGAGTGCCAACGGAACCCTATTACTGAGAGTCCGATGTCTGTCTATCCATCTGCCACAGGGCTCTATCTCTTGAACCGTAATAGCTAGAGACTTGAAATTTACACCGATTATGTGATTATGGCCGCTGTAACAACAAATACTAAAATTAAAGTAAAGTTAAAAATTAGAGGGGGTCGTGATACCAGAAACGTATTTTATTCAGCGTTTTTAGGTTGTTAGGCGTTGCTAGGCGTTGCTAATCGACCTAGGCGACTGCCGGCAGTTGCTAGGCAACGCGAGCGAGCCTATGCTGTTCGGTTGTTTAACTAGGTATCTATAAGTTTGCAACTTTAGTACTTTCATTTCGGCGATTTTTTGCTGAACTGTATTTAAAACATTGTACGAAGGTACGGAACCCTTCATGTAGGAGTCCGACTCGCACTTGACCAGGTTTTTTTAATTCTTTCTTAAAAAAGGTTTAAGGGGAATCGAATAAAGGGGGAAGAAGAGGTTCCTGAGATATAATGTTACTTGAAGACTTGGAAAAATGCAGATTACATAAAATAATCTAAATGGAAGTAAGTTGGTTTTATCTTCAATTAATGATCTTTTATTACGAGTATATAATTTATTTATCTATAGTAATGATAAGTGCGATTACATGAGTATATGTAAAAGGAATAGGTATCTCTGATTTTATGTAACATCGTCTGTATAATTTGGTTGACAGTTCTGTTAAAAGTACAATTATCTAAAAATGTACTTAATGTTTGGTCTATCTATTTGAACGCTGTTACTACTACATTCAACAAGCCTGTGTGTGTTCACGCTAAAATCGCCGGACGGGTATGCATGGAATTTACTATGTAAATTAGATAGCTACGGTGAAGAAAAACATGGCGAGGAATCCTGCACAAACTTGCGTAGCAATGGAATGGTGTGTTTAAAGTTACTAATACCAGTATAAAGTGAGAACTACAGCCGAACCCCTCTCATACTTAGAGGCGGCATGTGCCCAGCAGTGAAATAACAGTGATGACACCTAGATATTTTTCTGTCACGAACGACATGTGGTTGTTGTTTGACATAATAATAACATGGACAATCCTGTTCTCGATAAGTATACAGAATGAGACGTTATAAGAATTAAAAGAAAAACGAATGAGGCGAAATAATAGGATACCATTTATTCCTCTATAACGTTGAAGTGGTACTTATCGATAGCAGGATTGTCGATGTTATTATTATGTCAAACACTAACCACATGGCGTTCGTGCCAGAAAAATATCTAGGTATATGATGATATTGTCCAGAAGTCCAAGCTTATAGCGTCTAAACAACTCTAAAAGCCAGTGCCAGCCGCAGTAAACAACGAGTTTAGGGCATTGGTTAAATTATGAGCTTTGTCTGCGGTGATTCCGCTCGTACGATTCCCCGTCGTCTATATTATTCTAACGTTCCCATTTATTAGGGGTAGAATCGGGCGCTAGACACAATGCTGTCTTGGTTTGAAAGGTCTACTTAGGCGATAAGGAAAAGCTTCTTTCTACTTGATTAAACCTTGGTAATTAAACCACTTACCTACTTGCTTCGGGCAACTATGGTTGCCAATTTATTTGAGTCAACTTTATACCTTAAGACAATAATGACATTGTTTGAAATCACTTGTCAAATGAAGCAAAACAACTGAGTTGGTATTACTGTTGCGGAATGATTGTCAAAATATCGTTAGTATCGATAACTCGGACCGAGACTACTATTTACTACTATTACTATTTAGACGACCAGATGGCCTAGTGGTTAGAGAACCTGACTATGAAGCTTGAGGTCCCGGGTTCGATTCCCGTGTCGGGGCAGATATTTGTATGAAAAATACGAATGTTTGTTCTCGGGTCTTGGGTGTTTAATATGTATTTAAGTATGTATCTACCTATATAAGTTTGTTTATCCGTTGCCTAGTACCCATAACACAAGCTTTCCTAGCTTACTTTGGGACTGGGTCAATTGGTGTGAATTGTCCCGTGATATTTATTTATTTATTTATTTATTGTCACAGCCTGTATACGTGTCCCACTGCCGGGCACATGCCACCCCTCAGAACGAGAGGGCTTGGGCCATAGTTACCACGCGAGCCCAGCGCGGATTGGGTACTTCACGCACCATTAACAGACAACACAATGATCATTGACTATCGATAGTTTTGAGGTTCTGAAGAGCAATGATACTTAAGATTATTTAAAATCGAAAAAGTTTTTCGGGTGCGCCGGCGGGATTCGAACCCACGTCTCCCGGGTATACTGTTGGCGTATGTAAGCGATTAAGAATTTCGGGGGAGTCGGTTGGATGCGACGTGGTTCAATTGGTAGAACACCCGTTGGGGCGCATACCCGGGAGACGTGGGTTCGAATCCCGCCGGCGCACCCGAAAAACTTTTTCGCTTTTAAATAATCTTAGATTCGGTGAGCAGCCGTACTGCTAATAAAATAAATAATATTTAAGCAATGATACTTGTTTATCGATACTTTAATTTTTTTTGGGCCTAGGTAGTAGTTTCATCTAAAAAGCTGTGTAGCCGTGGTTTGACCTATGGGCAAAATAGAAGCACAGGGTTGTGGATTCGAACCCGGGCTGGCACCTCATAGTTTTTTGGAATTTAATACAATACAATACAATACAATACAATGACTCTTTATTGTACACCACAAAAAATACAATACAGAAAAACAAGTACATGACAAAAAAGAAATAAGGTAAGCAATGGGCGGCCTTAATTTAAGTGTAAAGAGGAAAAAATAGTTAGGAAACCTGCACACGCCTGCGTATAAATTTAATGGTGTGTGTGAAGTTCCCAATCGGCAATGGGCACGCGTGGGAGCTATGGCACAAGCTCTCTCATTCTGAGAGGAGGCCCGTGCCCTAGATAAGACATATAGGCTGGGGTGGTAGTTTGGTCTAAATCCGTTGCACCACGTTGGGTGATTGACTAAAAAACATGCAAACATTTTCACATACTTTCTCATTTATAAGGATGTTTTTTTAGTAGCAACCCTACTTACAGCCACGTCGCTTGGGTTCCATAAAAGGACGAAGTAACCCCACAAAATTACCCACATAATTTCCTTAACGGGTAAGGTCTTCAACTTTTTATTGGAATTGAATGAATATTGTCATTACAAGGGTATTAACCTCAAAAGGGTTCTGTATATTATGTCACGACGTCGTCTTATAGTTTGTGAACTTAACACACTCGCAAACACTAAAGAAATTCAATGGTGTGTGTGAAGTACCCAATCTGAATGGGCCCGCGTGGTAACTACGACCAGAGTCGTCTCATTCTGGGAGGAGGTCTGTGCCCTGCAGTGGGCCGTATATAAACCAAGATTAGATAAAGGGTTAAAAATGTTTATATCACGAAAACTTTACTGCTTCCAATTACAACCATTTTAAACAGATACTTTAACAAAAATAAATTAGAATGGTAAAATTATAATGTAAACATATTTATTTACTTAACGACCGCCTTAGCCTAGTTGGTAGTGACCCTGCCTACGAAGCAAGAGGTCCTGGGTTGAAATCCCGGTAAGGGCATTTATTTGTGTGATGAGCACGAATATTTGTTCCTGAGTTATGGATGTTTTCTATGTATTTAAGTATTTATTTATCTATATAAGTATGTTTATCGTCGTCTAGTACCCATAGTACAAGCTTTGCTTAGTTTGGAACTAGGTCGATTTGTGTAAGATTGTCCCCTAATATTTATTTATTATAGCTTTTGCCCGCGACTCCGTCCGCGTGGAATTAGTAATTTGGGCAGCTTATTTTTTTTTATCCAATTTGCTTTTTCATCAATTATGGCTCTCCTTAGTTCCTCGATATAAAAAAAATACCCGCCCCCGCACCCCCCCCCCGCACACCCGCGTTCACATTCAACACCGTACTTCCAAGTCAAGCGTGCCTATAGAAGTTTTACTTCAAAAACCCCCGATTTTGAAACATTCTTCCGCTCCGCTGCGCTCCTATTGGTGTTAGCGCGATGATATATAGCCTATAGCCTTCCTCGATAAATGTGCTATCTAACACTAAAAGAATTTTTCAAATCGGAGCAGTAGTTCCTGAGATTTGCGCGTTCAAACAAAAAAACCTGTTCGATAAATTCTTAAAATAGACGTATCTTTCTTATTTGTAAACCGATTCAAATGAAACAAACACTAAATGTTAATCCAAGAAAATACCAACATATCAGTGAAAACCGCATCCTTCTAGGTTAAGCCGTTTCTGAGATTAGCGCGCACAAATGCACAGACAAACAGACAAACAGACAAACAGACAATAATTCTAAAAAACATTGTTTTGGGTTCTATTGTGCTAATAAATAGCCCCAGTGACAGTTTTTCTCAAATATCTTCAATGTACAGACACCGACTTGATACAGATTTATTATATGTATAATTTATTTATTTATTTAAACATTTATAATTTTTTGTAAAGTTTCTCGAGTGGCGTCCGCGGACCGGAAGACGCGGTATAGGTAGACCTCCAACAAGATGGAGCTACGACCTGGTTAAGGTTAGGGGAACGCGTTGAATGTGGAAGGCGCAGGATCGATCTGTTTGGTCAGTGGACGTCTTTCGACTGAAATGATGATGATGATGATGACTATTTTAAAATTGCCCATAGACAAAGCCGGATTCTTTTATCTATCAGATTCACCTAATATAGTTATAAAGGTGTCAAAATTGATGAAAAGCGGCAACGTTTGATATAGTTACATTTAAGTATACATTCCTAATGGATGATTATAATCGGCAAACGATAATGTATACATAGATCATATCACATTATTGTATCATGTTTCTAATTAAGTGTAGGGTTTTCGCACAGAAATAATTATTGTAAAATGGTCTAACTATAAATCCTTCCTTGTGCTGATCATCATCATCATCATCAGCCTATGTTCGTCCACTGCTGGACATAGGCCTCCCCATGGCACGCCACTGAGCACGATGCTCGGCCACTCTCATCCAGCTGTTGCCAGCCGCCTTGCGAAGATCATCGCTCCACCGAGTCTGAGGACGTCCCACGCTACGTTTGCCAATCCGATTCCTTGTGCTGATGATTGGCGGCTATATCAGAGACTAGCTGTTGCCCGCGGCTCCGTCTGCGAAAAATTAGTTTATCACTAACCCGCGGGAACTATGCTATTGTCCAGGATAAACAACATACACACAAACACTAGTTTTTGCATCATTACGGCGGTGATTTTTTACTAAAAGTATTTTCAAACCATGAACTTCTAATTGGTGCCTTATAAATAATTTAAATCCGCTTATCAATCAACAAGTGGTTACACGTATACCAAAATATTTTAAAAATTACCTACCGAAACGACTTAAGGGCACTTCTGAAGCGTTTGAACCGCCGCTGAACATAGGCCTCCCCCAAGGCTCGTCAAACAGATCAGTCCCGCGCCATCCGCATCCAACGCGATCCCGTAACCTTACCCAGGTCGTCGCTCCAACTTGTTGGAGGCCTACCTACACTGCGTCTTCCGGTCCGAGGACGCCACGCGAGAACCTTTATGCCCTATCAGCCGTCAGTTCTACGAGCGATGTGCTCTGCCCACTGCCACTTGAGTCTGGCGATTCTTCGAGCTATGTCGGTGACTTTAGGGCCTACGCTAGCTGACGCGGATTACCCCGAACGGACGCCCGTCGAGCGCGCGTCTAATAAGAATTTGTATGAACAGCGCTAAGTGGCGAGGGCGCGTGCGACGTATTTTCGGTTCATTTTAGACCCGCGAGCGGGCGCACGCGGCGGGCGTCCGCGTCAGCTAGCGTAGGCCCTTAGTTCTTGCGCGGATTTGCGTGGTCGTAAAATTACAATTGGTTTGGGTTCATGGACGTCATCCTGCGGTTTTCGTAGCACACAGCATACGGCGGTCGAAACGCTTTAAAACCTGACCCAGAGGCACGGTATCAAAAATTCACCATTTTCTTTCTTTGGCTTGAAAAAATTAATGTGATTCGATATGGGTTTTTAAATTTTTTAAGCACTTTTGTTTTATCAAACCGACTATTTAAATGAGCATCTGTATACATAATAGGGCAGATGCACCAGTTCTGGCCATTTTAAGACTGATTGTCTATTCCAATGTCTGTACCTTAGTAAACTCAACTTAAAGTTGAAAATGGCCAAAACCGGCGCAGTGGCCAGAACCGGGGCATCTGCCCTACCTATAACATAAACGTCGAACTAAAATTCACTTTTAAATATATTAGTTTCGGTTTTTATATTCACAATAAAATCCGATACACAATAATTGTAACAGTTGGTTATATATATATATATACGCAGAAACAATGAATGAGACAAATATAATAAAGGGCCGACCACACCGATGGTTAAAATGCGCTAAAGCATCATCAACGCTACGACGCGTCACACGCGTCAAGTTTTTAAGGCGCTAACAATAATAAAAATGATTTTTTTTAACAAGTTTTGTGCAAATTTGGTTTATTTTGAGACAGTGAAAAAATATGTCAATTATGTTGATAGCATTACTTAGGTCGTGACGGTTTCCAAAACACGATTAAACAAAGTTCGCTTGATAGAATTCGGCGTCAAATTAGTGACCTACTATTTTTTTCAACCAGAAAATCGATCAAATTCGATAAAAAAATTGTCAACCACTATTAAAAACTATTGAAAAACATAGTCCAGAATGTTTAGCTGACCATAAACAACCACTGAAGGAAATATTTCAGGCTAGCTTTGTCTTGTAGCGATATTCCCGTGGAAAAATATTAAATTGGCTAACTCTGTCATCATGCCGGTCTATATACGTCTCACTGCAGGACACAAGCCTCTTCTCAAATGAATGGCCTTGGGCCCTAGTTTCCATGCAGGCCCAGTGCGGATCAGGAACTACACACACACCATTGAATTTCTTCACAGGTGTATGCAAGGTTTCCTCACGATGTTTTCCTTCACCGTAAAGCTCATGGTAAATTTACAAATGTAATTTCGCACATAAATTCCGAAAAACTCAGAGGTGCGAGCCCACGACCCTCGTCGTCAAAGGTCTCTAATATTTGGGATATTCACATCGGCGTCGGCGTGTGTTTTCAGGGTTTTTCTGTATTGGGTACAGTAGGTTACCTAAGCATGTGTTCTGCAGTGGGACAGTATTAATTAAAAACGTAAAACGTGTCGCGTCAGTGTATTTTAACCATTGGTGTGTGCGAATCTTTAAGCGGCATTATTTCGGCAATATAAAGCAAGCCCTGCTTATCTGGGAGACGCAGTTGAGATATAATCAAATTAAACGAATAAAAACGTAAGAGCGAATAATCTTATCCCTTTACTACTAATACTTCTTTCACTATGAAGGTCTTATTCGTTGTAAGTGTGTTGTTATGTGCCGCCGGTTGCTTGGGTAAATCCGTTAAAGATGGTAAGTGTGGTTACTGTCATAGAATTAACCGCTAAATGTATTTTTTCCTGTGTATCGAACATGTGTAAATAAAACGCTCTCTCTCTCTGTCTCTCATCGTTTGTATTACCTAGTGTGGTCACTTTTTCGCTTCTTGCTTTATCATCAATCAATGATCCCAGTCTACATGGTGTTCGTGTAAAGAACCCTTCGATAGCTGGAGATCACTGGTCCTAGGTTTCTATTAGGATAGCCCCAGGGTCCTTGGCATTGCACTCTCTCAATATAAGGAAAGCCACTCACCTTGGTCTGCTCTCAGGCGCCTGCTGCTGTTATATTTTATTTATTTATTTTATTTTATTTTATTTGGAAAACCAACAGCTTAAAATTACTATTACATAATAAAACGAAATAAATAACAATAGAGCCAATTAAAGGTTTCCACAGATACGCACGAAGATATGCACAGATAAGCACAAGGACAGGATACAGTAAAAAAAAAAAGAAAAATTCAGACCAAATTAAAAATTAAAAAAAAATAAAAAAATTAAAGAATTAAAAAATTAAAAAAAAAAAAAAAATATTAACACACAAGTCCACAATGTCACACACACAATAATGTTCAAATGTGGTATCCAGAAGACCGGAATAATATCACCAAAAAAAACAGTATTTTGGTTAAAAGAACAACACACACCAAAAACATATGACACATATGTACGTTTCGTTCGCCTCGAACTCTCTTGACAGCTCTTCTTCCGTGACTTACCCTCATATTAAAAGATTACAATGCCCGAACAATTTGTAATTCGACCTATTCCTTGAATGCGGTTATTCTAGTGCTTAATAAATAAATAAATATCACGGGACAATTCACACCAATTGACCTAGTCCCAAAGTAAGCTAAGCATAGCTTGTGTTATGGGTACTAGGCAACGGATAAACATACTTATATAGATAGATATATACTTAAATACATATTAAACACCCAAGACCCGAGAACAAACATTCGTATTTTTGATACAAATATCTGCCCCGACACGGGAATCGAACCTGGGACCTCAAGCTTCGTAGTCAGGTTCTCTAACCACTAGGCCATCTGGTCGTCTAAAAGCTTATTTACAATGTTTTTAGCCCAGTCAACCAGGGGTCCAAATTCAGTAGTTTCATCCTATGCATGTACTTTTTCCACAATTGTCATTCTTAGGTCGGAAGATAGCGTTTTTTCGAAAAAAAAATCTTAATTAACTCGAAAACCTCTGAATTTTAACCCCTGGTTAACTGTGCTAAATACATTGCAAATATGCTCTAGGTTAACCTTCCACCTTGGAAGGGGAATTATAAGTCACCCTGTATACGTTCCGAAGAGTAAGGCCTACTCTCAATGATTTTATTATCTGCCTGTCTGTCTGCCACCTCTTTACGCTTAAACCGCTGAATTAGATGAAATTTTGCATGGAGATAGTATGAGACCCTGGGAAGGACATAGGGTAGGTTTAGCCCGGAAAATTGCATGGTTCCCGCGGGATAGCGATAAATAAATTCTTCGCCGACGGAGTCGCGGGCAACAGCTAGTAGGCGATAAATTGAAAATATGTAACTAAACATAATCATCATCCCAGCCTATAAACGTCCCGCTGCAGGGCACAGCCCTCCTCTCCGAATGAGAGGGCTTGGGCCCTAGTTCCCATGCGGGCCCAGTACGGATTGGGAACTTCACACACACCATTGAATTTCTTCACAGGTGTATGCAGGTTTCCTCACGATGTTTTTCCTTCACCGTAAAGCTCATGGTAAATTACAAATGTAATTTCGCACTTAAATTCCGAAAAACTCAGAGGTACGAGCCGGGATTTGAACCCATGACCCTCTGCTTGAGAGGCCATAGGTCAAAGCACTAGGCCACCACGGCTCAATAACATATTGAGTCTTGGGTGTTTAATATGTATTTAAGTATTTGTTTATCTATATAAGTATGTTTATCCGTTGTAAGTATCCTTAGCACAAGCTTTGCTTAGTTTGGGACTAGGTCAATTGGTGTGAATTGTCCCGAGATATTTATTTATACATTTTTAATTTTTATATATTTTTTATATTGACAGGATCGTCAAGTGGCGTAGTTTTCTGTTACTATGGCTCGTGGGCTAACGAAAGGCCAGGAATAGGTCGCTTCGGGGTCAGTGACATCCCTTTGAATCTCTGCACCCATATCGTCTACTCCTTCCTTGGTCTCAACGCCACTGGAGACCTCACTTACCCCACCGAAGAGACGCTGGAAGGCAAAAGTAGTAAGTGTGATTTTAGAATTCAAACTAGCATGACACACGGACATAACGCACGCTTAATAAAAAACTAACTCAATTACAATTATTCTCATTTCAAAACTAAACCTTAATTTTTCTACATAAAAGTTTATTTTTGAAATGCGAATAACTTTTTCATTTTGCTTGTTATTTTAGACTCTGTTGCCGATTTGATCGCACTGAAGAAATCGAACTCAAATCTGAAGATCTTGCCTGCCATCGGTGGATGGAATGAGGGCTCAGAAGATTTCTCAACGGTATGATAATTATTAAATTGGAGATTTTTTTTGACACAGTATACATCTAGTAAGTCGTTCCCAAACAATACGCCAAATTTGCACTTGATTACTTACTGGGTTCACGGGAAGTCACGGTATAAAGCTAGTAAAAATGTACATGTAAATAAACAAACCAACCCAATTCAGCTCAATTATTGCCAAAATTACACTGTTTCATTTTTTTTAATAATGTCT
Source organism: Archips crataeganus (assembly GCA_947859365.1). Lineage (NCBI taxonomy): Eukaryota > Metazoa > Arthropoda > Insecta > Lepidoptera > Tortricidae > Archips > Archips crataeganus. The sequence continues at coordinate 11,998,096 of OX402064.1, forward strand.
ATAGGTACATTGATTTATCATTTAATATATGTAGTATTAGTTAATTCCTACGAATATTTCTACTTTATCCCCTGCACAATACAGTTAGTGTAAGTTTTGCATGCTGAGTTTACCTTTAAGTAATAGTTACAATATTCTATATAAGTTCATTCTGTAACAATATATGCAATGTATTGTTGTAAACTATTGTTGGTGAACCTTAATAAAGAAAAAAAAAAAACAAATATTAATAAAAGTAGCTTCTACGCAAAGTTTAAGTTCTCCAGGCAGTTTTTTTATTAAGAGTGATATTACTGATATTTCTGGTCAGGTGGTGAACAATGATACTTTGCGAGCAGCTTTTGTCAGCAACCTCTACAACTACGTCGACAGCAATGGCTTTGATGGCTTGGATCTGGATTGGGAGTACCCTGCACAGCGGGGAGGAATAGATTCTGACAAGGTATGTATGAAAACCACCAACCAACCAACCACCAACCAACGAGATGGACGGACGATTCGGTGAAGGCCGCAGGTTCAGGGTGGATGCAAATCGCTTCCATTCCTAATGATTGGGCATCAATGAGGGAGGCCTATGTCCAGCAGTGGACGTCCTACGGCTGAAATGATGATGATGATGAATGATGATGATGTATGAAAAACCGTTATATCCCAGTGTGTTGATCTACAGCCCCTAATATACGTGAAGGTGTCACGATGTTTACCTTCACCGTAAAGCTCGTGGTAAATTTCAAATATAATTTCTCACATAAATTTCCCAAAGTTCCCAATCCGCACTGGGCCCGCGTGGTAACTACGCTTGCCCTCTCATTCTGAGAGCCTCTGTGTAAATTTCAAAAAACTCAAAGTGCGAGCCTGGGCTCGAACTCACGACCCTCTGCTTGAGAGGAAATTGGTCAAACCAGTAGGCCACAACGGCTTACAATATTTTCACATACCGTACGCCTAAACTCTTCATATTGTGCTCAAAATAAAATTTGAAAATGTGTTTATAAGTGTATCCCGATTTTCAGGAAATGTTCGTGACTCTCGTGGAGGAACTGAAAGCAGCGTTCGAACCTAAAGGGTACATACTGACATCCGCTGTCGCAGTCACACAGTCTCACATTGATTTATCTTATGACGTGCCCAAACTCACCAAGTAAGTATATTAAATTGGAAAGGGCTATGCTCGGAGTTTCTCTAACTAAAAGATCGAATTCGTAACGAAGTGATCCGACAGAGAACCAAAGTTATCGATATAGCCCACCGCATTAGCACGCTGAAGTGGCAGTGGGCCGGTCATATAACCCGAAGAACCGATAATCGTTGGGGTAGACGAGTTCTTGAGTGGAGACTACGGATCGGCAAACGTAGCGTAGGTCGTCCTCAGACTCGGTGGAGCGATGATCTTCGCAAGGCGGCTGGCAAGAGCTGGATGAGAGTGGCCGAGGATCGTGCTCAGTGTCATGCCATGGGAGAGGCCTATGTCCAGCAGTGGACGAACATAGGCTGATGATGATGGTGATGATGATGATGAAGTATATTAACACATTCAGTGCCGGGAACGCCACAGGGGAGTTCTCCGTACTCCCCTGTGGCGTTCCCGGCACTGAATGTGTTAAATAAAAACAATAGAAATAAAAGTGATAGCGTGGTCCCTGCATGAATACCACACTCATGAATGCGAAAAGAGGCATATCCAACACTGAGACTGCCAATTTAAGGCGCAAGCCACACAGAAGAGACGTGGACTGGGGGCGCGTCGCAGTCGCGGCGTCCTTTGAATCAGTTTTCATACTAAAAGTATAGAAGCGTCGCGATCCAAAGCAGACAGAAGAGACGGGGCGGAGACGCGGCCTGCAAACAAACGACGCGGACTGCGACACGCTCCCGTCCTACGTCTCTTCTATGTGGCTTGCGCCTAAACAGTCATAATGGGTTCACGTGGCAGAAGAACACCTTGTTTCATGTTTAAACTCAGCGGCTGAACTAGATTTCGCACAGATCTCGTGAGAATATTGGGATAAAAAGTACTGGATTCCATTTTAGAGTGAAGGAGGAATTAACTCACAAACATACACACACATGCACGCATAGGCACACGCCCACGCACAAACGGACAGACAGACACAAAAAGCTCTGGTTGAGTTCAAAACGCGTCAGTTAGTGTGGTGGTGGTGACAGATGGGTTTGTATGATTGGAGGAGTGTGGAGGTGGAGGAACTGCATAAACACACATTTTTTGCGTAAACTTAGCTATCATAAGGTCGCGGATGAGCGAAATAATTGTGTCAGTTCATAGACACAAAGACACGAAAATACTCTCAAATTCAAACAAATTTCTAATATTTCATATCTACATCTACACTAATATTATAAAGAGGAAAGATTTGTACCTATTTTTGTATGTTTGTATGTTTGTAATGAATAGGCTCAAAAAGTACTGGGCCGATTTAAAAAATTCTTTCACCAATAGAATGCTACATTCTTCCAATTTGACATAGGCTACATTTCATTTTGAAAAAATTAGGGATCCTTGGTAAAATTTGAACAATGTAACCGAAGGTGTAGAAAAATGAGTCTTAAAATGTCTTTCGTCGAATGCGCTGCCGAAACTATTAGCGATAGAACAAAATAATGTACAACAATATTGAAGAACATCATAATGTCTACAAAAAACTCCGCGGTAGCATATGTCCAACTATTGTAGTTATGTCACTACAACAACTTTTTTCATTTTAAACATTAATGAAAATGCTAACCAAATTCAAACCATGCTATTTATGTGTTTATATTAATCCTTATCCAAATAAATTTTTTTATGGTAAAGACCATTTAACTACCTATAAAATAGTTTTTAAATTATTTAAATTGGACTTTCCATTCAAAAGATATTACGAATTAAAAAATTCAAACAGTAAACAAAACCGCCATAGCGCCGTGGCCGTTGTTTGCGATGCAGTCTGAAAAGCGCGCCGGGCATCGCGGCGGGCGGGGTGGAGGGGGCACTGATATACAGGAGTGGGGCGTGCACGTCTGTAATAATTAATAAATAATAAATAATATTTTTTTAATAAATAAAAATTTTTGTGAAAAAAAGTGTTTTATATCCAAATTTCCAAAAATAAATAATTGTCTACCCCGTGCGAAGCCGGGACGGGCTGCTAGTTTATAATATTTCAGTAGGATATCCATTATGTTTAATCTATTCTAATACAGTAACTACACCTTTTTAGACTCCTGGACTACTTGAACCTGATGCTGTACGACTTCCATGGAACCTGGGACACAGAGACCGGTGTCAACGCGCCTCTCTACGCTCAAGAGACTGACGACGAGAGCCTGAACCTGAATGGTGTAAGCTACTTTATTATCATCATCTCTACTGCCTTTTCGGCGAATTATTTTTCGCAAACTGATTCATTTGGCAAATGTTTAATTTCCCTAATGTTAATTTCTTCTGAAACTGTAAACTGTTCAGGATATATTTCAGGACTATCCTGTAGGTTAGGTTAGGTTAGGTTAGGTTAGCTTTGTTTTATAACAATCCTGAAAAGTTTACAGTTTCAGAAAAAAATAACATTTGGGAAATGAAACATTTGCCAAATGAATCATTTTGCGAAAAGTTTTTCGCCGAAACATTAGTAAACCCGCTATATATGTTCCACCAGCTGGGCATAGATATCCTCTCAATATGTAGAAACTTTGGCTGAAGTGCCCACGCGAACCATTAAATTTCTTCGACCAAACCTAGGTCCCATTCGCAAATTGTCCCGTTAGCAGATCGTCCCGCAAACGCATCTCGTTCCGTTCGCGACTGGTCCCGTTCATAATTCGACCCATTAGCAAATCATCCCGGAAACGCACCTCCGTTTTTACGATTTACTAACGGGACGAATTGCGAACGGGATGATTTGCGAATGGGACCTTATGCGACGAAAGGAAACCTAGGGACCGGGGTATGTCCTAAAGCTGAGGCCAATAATAACGGAGGACAGGTGGCAGCGCCTTCGATATTGGCGGTGTAACTTGCGAATACCAACCAGCCTGCCAAGCATGGCGATTATGGCAACAACCCCCCAATAGCTAAGTTAAGCTTGAAACGGCTCCTAGTCCCTGGAGGCCCCGCTATTCCAGGTTTTGGTAGCGGCCCAGGTAACGGCGGGCGCGAAGAATCCCCGGTAGCGATCCGGCTACCACTACCAACAACAACCTGGTTAAGGTTGCGGAACGCGTTTGATGCGGATGACGTACCACCGGTCTGTTTGGTGAACCTTGGGGAAACCCTGTGATCAGCAGTGGCCACTAGGATACCATAGCTTGCACAAAAAAAAAAATTTTTAAAGCAGTTATTTCCTAAACCATTTCCAGAACCACTCAGTGCACGTGTGGCTTGAGAACGGCGCTGACGCTTCCAAGTTGCTGATGGGTCTCGGAGCATACGGCAAGTCCTTCACTTTGACAAGTCTGAACAATACTTCCACTGGTGCACCCTTCACTGCTGCAGGAGCTGCTGGGCCTTACACGGAGGAAGCTGGCATTATGGCTTACTATGAGGTAATGAGTGCTCCTAAACATACTAATTAAATTAAGTCTATTGTAGAGGGACAATGTGAAACTATAATGACATTGGCTAGACGGGGCGGGGCTAACAGGCGCAGACACTCCATTTATTATACCTATAAAAGAATAATGTAATTGACTCACTGCTACAACATAAAAGGCTGACGACGAACTCAGATTTAATGACAGTGGAGTCACCCGGCCTCATCTCCAGTGATCCAATCATATTTTGTGGTCGGCGCCTGATTCCACAGGAAGAGGCGAACCCCAAATGGCATCCCCGCATTCAGGTCGAGTAGAACCTCTAGCTGAAAGACAGGCCACATACAGCCTAAAACACTGGACAAAATTTGAAATTTCACTGAAATATTCTTTGAGGATCATACTACTTACTCGTAGAGGTACTGCGCAAGAAATTCCCAGAAATAGAAAGCTACCTTTTTTTTATTCTTACACCGGAAGCAAAACCGTTGGATGAAGCCGTTACTAAATAAATACAACAGATCTCTCTAAGCAGATGTTCTTATGTTTCAGATTTGTCTAGACCAGAAGAACAATTCTTCGGAATGGAGTATTACAGAGGTGACTGGGAACTATGTTTACGCCAACAAAGACCTGTTTTGGGTTGGATATGACAACCCCAGCACCATTTACGCCAAGGTAAGTAGTTTTAAAGTGTACAGTAATGATCATCATCGTCATCATTTCAGCCGAAAGACGTCCACTGCTGAACATAGGCCTATGTTCAGCAGTGGACAGTAATGATATTTAAACAATATTTTACATTTACTTTGCGTGGCTGAGACTTAGAGCTGTATAATATGAGTAAAGATCGTGAAAGCTTGAAAAACTTAATTGTAAAACCTGAGCCTTTCACCTGAGCGTTTCGACTACTTTGCAACGGCCGTGGTTACGATAAAGTAGTTTACTCGGTGCCTGCATTGTGGTCGAAACGTCAAGGTAATTTTAGCAATAAATAGTCGTGATCTAGTTCCTGGTGTATTATTAATTATTAGTAGAAAAAACACGAAAGTTTAATTATACAAACATTATCCAAAAAAAGTCTTTCATACACGCGGCGATTAATGTTCTAACCGACGTTATATTTTATATTCCGTGTTTCACAGGCCCAATACGCGAAGAATATGGGATTGGGAGGCATCATGTACTGGGCTGTGGACTTGGACGACTTCCAAGGACTATGCGGTGACAAGTACCCGCTCATCACCCAAGGTGTTGCTGGCTATAACTCCGTCTAAACCATTACTGTGATGTGATCTGACTTTACAAAGTGTAATAAAATAAACTTCTGGAGTCACGACGAATTTTTCACTGAAAAATGTCTAAATATCAAAAGCCTGCTTAAGAGGTCGTAGTACAAAAGCTAGGCTACCACGACTTCATATATTATATCCCTCATATCCTTTATATCCCATAACTGGGCATTATTACCCGAAGCTACTTTACATTATAGAAAATTGGACTCTCTTAGGCTTTATACGGAGTAGATGTTCCAGGCTCCACAGTGGATTTGCACGAGAGCTTATAGCGTTCGATTAAAACCCGAGGTTACCACAGTACTCGATAAAAAAAGTCTCGTTTTAAAAGCGCTATCGTGTGAATAAATATAAGGGTATCAATTCGTGTTGTTTGAACGGTTTTTTAACGGCTGTTAAAAAAACTCGTGCAAATTGGGTCTGTGTCGATATTCAGTCATTCGAAGGCGGTTTTTTCCTCATCGTTTAGTTTAATTTCGTCCACATTCCCGTTTCGTCCACATTCCGACTTCGTCCACAATCAATTCCCATTTCGTCCACATTCCCGCTTCGTCAACATTCCCATTTCGTCCACATTCCCATTTCGTAACAAAATAGTAACGAAATTGGTAGTGTATCTGAATAGTATTGACCCGCACCGAACTTAGCAACATGTTAAAAAAATACTTACTAAAATTATTGCAAAACTATTTGATATAAACTTAAAATATAAAAATAACGAAGTTTCATGAAGCGTAGATAAGTTTTGTGTAGTAAAATGGGTTTTGAGTAGTAAAAGTGGCTAAGTTTTATATATATAAATAAAACGTTGGCTGAGTTGAACCTTCCTTAGTCTGAAATGACATACCAACTAACTTGTTTGCAAATTTTAAACCTAAAGTTAGAATTCCCTTGGAAGGAAAAACTGTACGTAAATCCATAACTCCCTTAAGAACAATTTAGGCCATTATTGTCATTTAGTATACATGCATGGAATAACACCATTGACGAGCAAGTGTGATGAAAAATTCTTAGCATGCCAAACGACCTGCGCTCTAGAACTCAGATTGCCGATGTGGGAACAAAGGCCGTTAAACTCAAGTGGGACTGAGCGGGACATGTCTGCCGAATGCATCCGGATCGCTGGGCAAAAATCTTCACCGATTGAGTTCCAAGCGACGGGCACCGGAGCAGGGGCAGACCAAAACGAAGATGGCGGGATGACTTGGACCGTTTTGACCCATTTTGGCGGGATTTTGCGAGGGACAGAGACGGGTGGAAAGAAAAAGGGCCTTTGCCCAGCAGTGAAACATCTATTAGGGAATTTAAAAAAAATGCCAAAGGGTGCTCCTTTTGAACATCGGTTACTTTAGTTCTCATAAACAGTTAACTCTAAACATCATGCTTTTTAATAATATTTGCTGAAATGGTAATGAGAAAAAAAACGCCGTATAAACACTGAATATTCACCCACAGGCACAGGCCCTCTAATATATAACTTCGGTCAAGCTTTCCAGCCTCATCAAAATTTACAGCCATTTCTTACAAAATGTGACCAGACAAATTTAATGAGGTAGTTGAAACAGAGAAAGCCAATAGGATCAACAAAAAATACAGTCAGCAAAAAGCTTGCATTAAATATGATTTTTTGACGAAAACTTAATTTATTGCAGCTTTCATGCGAATACTTGCCTGCCCAAACATAACACCTAACAGGCGAACCCCTGATCGCGACAGTAAAAACACTTTGCAGGTGCGAGGGGGAAGTCCTAAAACAATATTGACTGTAGGGAGTGTGACCCATAATGTAAGTAACGGACGTAGTCGCAAGCCATTGTAGTTTACTTGGTGTCAATAAATCAGTGAACAAAGTAAAATATAAAGTGCCAGACGTTTTCAGGCGCGATAATGGCTCAAAATGTCAGATTTTTTAAATTATAGAGAAGGCGTCATCTTATCCTGTTCTAATTAGTTTTGTTTGAATTTTGATATCTTAAAGATACTCCGAGTATTTTTATTTACGCGTTAAAAGTGTTCAACCAATTCAATGATGATGAAACGTCGGATATGATATGGTACAATACGCTCCGTAGCATTTAATCCTAAATCGCAATACGCAGCAAAAATATAGTCAACTACAAAATGATTGGGTAAGTAATATATGAATCGCTTCGTATACCTTGTTTGCCCACCGTGAAGTTCGGAAGCCTCCTATAAATTAAATGAAAACACCTCCAGTAAAATATTTCAAGCGAATCGTCAAATTTATCATATTTTTTTGAATTCCCTTTTTAGTCCTAATAACGTGTAGATTATATTTAAGTTTTTTTCTTGAATGACGAAGAAGTATTTTGTGCTTTTTACAAAATATTACAAGGCCCCTATAGCATAAGAACGGCACTCACACAGTGACAATTTACATTACTTTCGTTCGATTCATTCATGCTAGTTCTTGAATCGACCTATATTATTTTTTAAGTCTGTACTCTCCACCATCGGCTAAACGGTCTAGCTCGTTCAAATGGCAATGGGCAGGCCATATATACGCAGAATAGACGGCCATTGGGTTCGAAAAGTTCTCGAATGGAGACCACGGACTGGCAAGCGCAGCGTGAGACATCCACCAACGAGATGAACGGATGATTTGGTAAAGGCCGCAGGTTCATGGTAGATGCAAGCCGCACCGTAATGATTGGGTATCAATGAGGGAAGCCTCTGTGTTTAATGATAATGTCTCTCGACCATAGACAATGTCATCAATCGTATGTCGGTCGCATGGTGAAGGGCTGAATATTATCAAACAATGTAAATAGCTTCTTAATATAATGTCGCAGGTTACAATAATATCCTTTATGTATTCAAGTAGGCGGCTTTGAATATAAAACATTCCGTGAGCGTATTGCAGCGATGCTGAGTGCAACCTGACTACGTTAGGACACAGACGACATGTTTCAGGCAGTATACGAACTAAGGATTTATAAAGCGGATTCGCACGGACCAGAGTTAACTGTGTAACTCTGAGTTAAGAGCTAATCCATGGTAGTGTCAAAACGTATGGAACTAATCATCCATAACCCAGGGTTAACAATTTAATTCTTTGACCTAACACTATACAAGCAGCAAGCAGCACAAACTAAAGAAAATGTATTCAAGTCAGTATAAAAATATTTGGAGCATTTATGCGTGTAGTTTATTGTTTACCTAAATTTTTGAAATTACATTTTGTTTTCTTTATGTTATTTTGACTTTGTTTGATTTTTTTTATTCTAAACTAGCCTATACCTGCGATTTTGTCCATGCAGTATTCAAATTTGTTGTAAAGCTTCTTCATCTTGTATATTGAATAATATATAAATAAAATAAATAATATTAGGGGACAATCTTACACAAATCGACCTAGTCCCAAACTAAGCAAAGCTTGTACTATGGGTACTAGACGACGATAAACATACTTATACGAGGGGCGTTCAATATAAAGTGAGAATGAGATGCAAACTCTTTCAATATTAGGAAATTAAATACTGGCCGGTAAAGCTAATCTATCTAGCTGATTGCTATGAAAAAAAAAGTAACTGTCTTTAAAAAAAAATACGGTAATTTCTTTGCAATGCTATTGAGTACGTTAGCGAAAATGGAGAAAATTTAACTGCGCGCCGTTATCAAATACTTGTGTTTGAAAAATTTTTCTACGGACCAAGTCAATTTAGATTTGCGGGACACTTTAGGGTCTAATGTTCCTCCGTATTCGCCAGTCGCACGTTGGTGCGCCGAATTTAGACATGGAAGAACATCGACCATGGACGACCCCCGCTCCGGACGCCCTACTACTGCAATAACTGAAGAAATTGTGAAAAAAGTTGAAAACTCAGTTTTGGCGGATTGTCGTGTCACGGCTCGTTTTATTGCTGAAAATGTAAAGATTTCAACGGGGAGCGTGCATAATATTTTACATGAACGCTTGGGTATGAAAAAGGTATCTGCGCGTTGGGTACCAAGAATGCTTACTGACACGCAAAAACAAACTAGACTAGAGATTTGTCAAGAAGCTTTGGACCTGATACAGCAAGACCGGGAACTTTTTTTGGCGCGATTTATAACAATGGACGAAACATGGCTGCATCATTGCGACCCTGAAACGAAACTGCAGTCTATGACATGGAAAAGGCCATCATCTCCAACTCCGAAGAAATTCAAGGTGGGCCCATCTGCCGGTAAGGTCATGGGCTCTGTTTTTTGGGACGGTAAAGGGGTATTAATGATTGAGTATCTCAAACATGGAGCCACTATTACGGGCACTTTATACGCCAAACAAATAGCAACATTGCGCAATGATATCCGCGAAAAACGGCGAGGTAAACTCTCGTAAGTTGTGCTGTTCCACCAGGACAATGCCCCGGCACACAAGTCCATCGTTGCAATGGCTGCAATTCGTGATGCTGGGTTCAATATCCTTAAGCAACCTCTGTATTCACCAGATCTCGCTCCCAGTGATTTCTACCTATTTCCGAGATAGAAACAATACCCGAGAGGCCAGAAATTTGAAGACGACGACGCGGTAGTCGCTGCAGTACAAGATTTTTTAAGTACTCAAGATGAGACCTTTTTTAAAAATGATATTTTAAGTTTAGAAAAAAGATATAATAAATACATAGAAAACATCCATAACTCAGGAACAAATATTCGTGCTCATCACACAAATAAATGCCCTTACCGGGATTCGAACCCAGGACCTCTTGCTTCGTAGGCAGGGTCACTACCAACTAGGCTAAAGCGGTCGGTAACAATATATTTTCCATCTTCATTATTATCATCGGTATCAGTTAGTCGTTAAAATTACTGAAATTTTATAAATTTCCATGCGATTTTATTATTATTTTTCCATAAGAACGTTCTACAAAGTATTAGAAGACTTTAAAAAAAGATCTATATAATCGGTAGTTGTTCTCAATTATGACGTGACCAAAAGAAATTGAGACATTTTTTTATAAATGGCAATAATTAACCTTATTTTTATTGCATTAACGTTTCGTTTTCTATGATCACGTCGACAGCTCCTCTAGCGGCGCGTATCGCCAACAAACATGCTCTAATTAGTCTTTGACAACTAAATACGAACACGTTTGGGAAGTTTGGTGCGACGAAAACTAAGCAAAGGATTCAAATGGACGAGTTACACTACTGTTTTAAATCTCCATGCTGTAGCAGTCAGTAAAATATGTTTGAAATGATATTCTTAGGTTACTTTGTCGTTCATGCGGTGTCATATTTCGTGGCGTGGCAACAAAGTTGTTCGGATTTCGTGCTTCATGTGTAGCAATTTATTCTACGGAACACTGCAAGCAAAGCACTGGATTTAAAAGTTACTGATACATCGTGCCACCGGGTATACAGGATGTTCCAAAACTCAACAATAATCTGGTAGTGGCGAGAGATCTAGATATACCAGTTTAAAAGTCATTTATAATAAAGATTATACCAAACAAAAACAATAAGTATATAACTTAAGACTAGCCTAAGTGTAGTCGAAAAGTCCTCCATGAGTTGTCCCTGGCGCAAAGGTACCCATTACCCATCACACTGGCTGCGTTACCACGTTGAATAGTTGAATGGCGATGGACAACCTTTGCACCAGGCACGAACCCGCACGGGCGTCAGATCCCCTATCTCTAATGCGACGTCCCACTAAAAGGCAATAGCCTCCGACCCCCAGCACCCAGTAGTCTCAAAGGCAAGGGGTAGAAAATAATAGTTACCGCCCAGGACCGAATATTTTTCCCGCTTCCTATCAGCGGCAAAATCTGCAGCGGCCCCAGCTGTACGCACGCACCGTTCGGCTGAGGTGTGAGGCGGCAAAATTGCTGACGCATGTGGCGTCCCACAGCAGACACTTTCCCTTCTACCACGGTATAAAGTTAGGCCGTTTGGCAGTCTTAGGAAATAATTATTGAATAAAATAAATAAATATCATGGGACAATTCACACCAATTGACCTAGTCCCAAAGTAAGCTTAGCAAAGCTTGTGTTATGGGTACTAAGCAACGGATAAACATACTTATATAGATAGATACATACTTAAATACATATTAAACACCCAAGACCCGAGAACAAACATTCGTATTTGTCATACAAATATCTGCCCCGACACGGGAATCGAACCCGGGACCTCAAGCTTCGTAGTCAGGTTCTCTAACCACTAGGCCATCTGGTCGTCCATAATAAAGGTATGTTACTTTAGGTAAGCAATATTAGAGTCACATAGGTATTTATACCTAGAGATTTTCCTGGCGCGAACAATGCAACGCTCGTGACTTCCTTCTGGTACCTACATTAGTTTATCGATATCTATAAGTAGGATTATATCAATGCGACACGTTTGAAACTATATGAACAATAATACCAAACCGAATCCATGTCATTATTATGTCGAGCCCAAAGGAAAATCTCTAGGTATACACATAACGTATCACTTTTACAGTAGTATTAGATATTTTCGAAGTAAGTTTTGTTAAAAATTGCATTTTTAAAGCAAGCTTTTTAGCTAACTGTACTTTTTGTTGACTGTACTTGCATTGTCATCCAACCTACTTAAATATACCAAATTTCAGGTGAATCCAACCACTGGAAGTGGGTTAAATTCGACTTCTAAGATTTGACCCAAGAATAATAAATAACAATAAATAAAACAAACGGGGTGAGCTAAATAAAAGCTTGTAATAATAAAAAAAGCTTGCAAAAATGTCTATTATCGCTCGTGGTGGCCTAGTGGTTTGAACTATGACACAGTACAGGGTCGAAGGTTCGAGCCCGCCCTCGCGCTTCGGAGTTATTCGGAATTTACGTACGAGCTTTGCGGTGAAGGAAAACATCATAAGAAAACCTGAACACACACTTGCCTTAAAATTCAGTAGTGTTCGTGAAGTTCTCAATCCGCACTGGGCCCGCGTGGGAACTATGGCCAAGCCCTCTCATTCTGAGAGGAGACCTGTGCCCTGCAGTGGGACGTACATAGGCTGGGATGATGATTATGATGAAGTGAGATGGATTTTTTCTTATTTCTTTTTAACTGTTATAACTTGGTTAAGATGCCAGGTTAACATTAAGTTTTAACGCACCCTGTATGTTCATTAGTAAGACACGAAAGCCTAAAATATGCAATAGAGCACTGAGCAAACAGTTTCACATGCAAAATTCTTCAAAGGAATAGAGACAACCACCGTCGTACGTCATCAAAATATGCAGATGCATAAAACCAATCATCTTCAGAATTGGTTCTAAAACCTTTAACCTTCTATCCGCCTAGAATTTTTCATCGTGCATGCTCATGTCGCCACGCCACCGATACGAAAGTATAATAATAATCGTGTTTTTGAAGTGAAACTTCTAATGCGACTTCCAACAAGGTCGCGTTAAACGTGTAACGCTACCATGGAGGGGGTATGAAAGAATTAGTATATGTACTGCCGAAGCAAGTAATCTCGCATTGTATATATACTTACGGATGTTAAAAACTTCGATAGAGCGATGCAGAACTCATAGTGTCTGTGCAAATGTATGAGACTTGATAAAAGCGCCATCTAGTGAGTAATTTAAACACATAGATGCATCAGTAAATTTAGTCCTTTAAGTTACTGCAATAAGGTTCATATTGATGTATAAGTGCCTTTTTCATTTCCACATTACGAAGTTTCACTTCTTCCGCGCGGAGGAACTGCACGCACGATTTTTTTAATACAAGCTTTTTTTGCTGACTGTTTGTGTTTCTTGCCTCTGGTTACCAAAGTATTCGTCAAGACGAATCAAACTTCAACAGTCATCGGATTTTACAATTCATAAAAACTTCAGTTCAATCGGTTGAAGATATCTACTTCAAAATTGAGTTGAAAGATTCCACCCGAACAAACATACATTGCAAGTTAGTAAAAAGCTTGTAAAAACTTAGTAGTTTCTCTACTTCCCAAACTAGATGGCGTTCATTAATGGCAGAATCAATCCTAGAGATCGAGAGAGCCGACAACTCGACTCAATGGGTGGAACACTCCAATTTCCTGAGTCCACTCGGCACCGCTTAATGGAAGCGATTCGTATGAGTTCTTGCTTTGTTCGATGTTAGATCACCGATATGACTATTGACTTGATTGTGATTGTTATCTTTGAAGTGTTTGTTGGGATATATGCCAATTCTATAGTAATACTAGTTCATCCCAGCCTATATAAGTCCCACTGCAGGGCACAGGCAGAATGAGAGGGCTTGGGCCGTAGTTCCCACGCGGGTCCAGTGCGGATTGGGAACTTCACACACACCATTGAATTTCTTCGCAAGTTTATCCAGGTTTCCTCACGATGTTTTCCTTCACCGTAAAGCTCATGGTAAATTTCAAATGTAATTTCGCTCATAAACTCGGAAAAACTCAGAGGTGCGAGCCGGGATTTGAACCCACGATCCTTTACTTGAGAGGCCACAGGTGAAACCGCTAGGCCACCACGGCTTTTTTACTAGTCGCTGCCCGCGACTCCGTCTGCGAAGAATAGGGGTATAAAATATAGCCTACGACCTATTCTCAGATCTACCGAATACAGAGAAAAAAAGTTTCATAAAAATCGGTCAAGCCGTTTTGGAGGAGTTCGATAACAAACACCGTGACACTAGGTTTTTATTTTATACTAGCTGTTGCCCGCGACTCCGTCCGCGATGAAAAGTAGCCTACGACCTATTCTCAGACCTACCGAGTGTAGAGAAAAAAGTTTCATACAAATCGGCCAAGCTGTTTCGGAGGAGTTCGGTAACAAACACCGTGACACGAGATTTTTATATATTAGATATTAGAAAAGAATAGAAAAAGATTACCTACTAATGTGAATTTGTTAGGATGGTCGAATGTTCGGACGTTAGTATTTTTTTAGCTAACCATGCAATTTGGATGAAACTTGGCTTACAGATAAACAAAAATGTGTTTTGTGATGACTTATCCGACGGAACTCCATATAGCTACCATTAATTAATACGAGTACAGGACGATTATTTCCACTTTGACGTCTCAGTTTTAACCGTAAACGTTCGTGCTTTCACTTACTTATTTAAAATCCTAGAATTCAATCTCATAAAATATAACTTTTTAATGTAATTTATAACAAAACCTCAGCCTAAGCATTGCACTTCGATATCTCTCGCTGTATTTCGAGAATAGCCGAATGCCATAGTGTAAATAATCTTACTATAAGTATGCTACATCTGTCAGCCGATGAAATGGACCCGAGAGGCCATCCATTACACCAAATATCCCCCACAATATTGACAACTTTAACCTGCTTTCATATTTAAAATTTATATATCCCAAGTTTCTACAGCACTCGAATTTAGTTACATCTTTTAAATGGAAAGCAAAATGTACATTTCTATAACTCTACAATAATCACCTGTAGACGTAAAAAGTTAAAGTTCAATTTCAGTTTCACGCTCGGATGTATTGAATACCAGTAAAAGATGGAACCGAGTTCCATTAGTGCCATCGGATATTTTAAAATCGAATTTTCCAGAATACTTCCTCCTAATCTTTCGTTTGCGCTGCCGAATGTTCGAGGTGCAAGTTTTCAATGCAGTGAAATGTTTTCAGGAATTTCTGCTTTCAAAAGAACGAACTACACTACAAACCAAGAATAAAGGTTTTCTGACAGGTTTTTTGTAGTGGTAGAGCCATGTTGTAGCTAGCCGCTGCATCACAAATGGGCCGGCTCGTCCGGGGCAGTACCACCCTCTCACAGAACACCGGCGTGAATCAGCAGTACTCCTGTTGCATTTCGTACGGTCAGTGAGAGCGCCGGGGGCCGAATACCTCTCCCCCTCCCCTATTCCCTCTCCTTTTCCCAGGGCCGACAACGCACTGGCATCGTGTAAAGCGCTGCGGGTGTCTATGGACAGTGGTGATCATTTAACATCAGGTGACCCACTAGTTCGTTTGTCTGGCCTCTTTAACATAAAAAAAAGGTGAAATTTCGCTAGTTGGTGTCGTTAATATCAATAATAATAAAATAAGGTTTCCATTATGTGCAATTTACTATTTCCAATATTTAAGACGCAAGCCACACAGACGAGACGTGGGACTGGGGCGCGTGGTAGTCGCGGCGCCCCTTAAATCAGTTTTCATACACATATGTACATGTATGGCATCGTCGCGATCCAAAGCAGACAGTAAGGACGGGGCGGAGACGCGGCCAGCGAACAAACGACGCGGACTGCGACGTGCCCCCGTCCCAAGTCTCTTCTGTGTGGCTTGCGCCTTAGGTATACTTCGTTTTTTTAGCATTAGAAATAAGGTAAACAATCTTGATATGTCTTTTTATTGAAAAACGCTTTTAAAAATTGTAACTAGGTATTACTTATGAAACAAAAGTATGTAAATTACCATATTTCCTTGTTAATTGTTACATATTTGCCGTGATTTATTTTTCAAAAGTGTTTTTCAATAAAAAGACACGTTAAACATGAAACTACCGTGAGACTCACTCATAGTGAAAATAAGCGGATCACTCACGTCTTAAAACGAGTTTAACTCGACATGTTTCGGGCTAATCCGTAGCCCTTCCTATCGGAGTCCCGAAACATGTCGAGTTAAACTCGTTTTAAGACGTGAGTGATACGTTTATTTTCACAAAAAGACACGTCTAGATCGCTTAGCTTCTTTCTAATGCTAAAAAAACGAAGTTTAGCTGCGGTCCATTTCCTGCGAGGGTGAAAACAAATTTAACTCCTAATAGTTAGTTTTCATGGCGTTCTGTTATTTTGATTGTGTATGTCATTTGGAAATAAATGACCTTATCAATCTTCTTCAATTGTTGATCGAAGTTATCAATAAACCTTAGGTACAAACTGCATCACTAAATGCGGCATTCTATTTTTTGTCGCATTGGACTGGGTTCGAGTCCCGGGTTTTCAAAAACCCATAAATGCAGTAGGTATTATTTGTTTATAAAAATAAAGAAAAATCACACTTCGATACAATGTGCTATTTCCAATATTTAAAGTACTAGTTGCCCTCCATGTTGCTTTCGTTTTTTCCACCCTATATAAGAAAAACCGGCCAAGAGCACGTTGGACATGCCCAAGGTAGGGTTCCGTAGCCATTACGAAAAAATCAAGTAATATTTTTCTAAGGATTTCGTTATGTGTACGGAATCATCCAAGTTTAGGTATGTTTTATACCTTAGGCTACTATTTACTCTTAAACTACAAATAATTTCCAAGCAATCTTAGCCGCTATAATTTTCCTAGTAAATTTGATATATTTACAACCATACTGATTTTTTTCAAATTTTTCCACCCAACAGATTTTAGAGGGGGGGGGGGGCGGTCGATTTTAATGAAAATTTTCACTTAAAAGTTGAATATTTCGCAAACAGATCACTGAATAGAAAAATCATGTTAGCAACCCCGCAATGGTTTTAAAAGACCTATCCAACAATACCCCACACTATAGGGTTAGCCGAAAAAAAAAAATTACCCCCACTTTACGTCTATGGGACCCCCCCTAAAAAAATTTTTTTACTTTTTTTAATTCAATCACTTTGTCGGCGTGACTGATATATATATTCATGCCAAATTACAGCTTTCTAGTACTAACAGTCTCTGAGCTTAGCCGCGGACGGACAGATAGACAGACAGACAGACAGACAGACAGACAGACAGACAGACAGACGGACAGACATGGCGAAACTATAAGGGAACCCTAAAAAACTTACTTAAAAAACTTAGTAAATAAAAAAACTTACTTACTTACTTACTTACTTACTTACTTACTTAAAAGTGTGATAGCATAATTCCCAAAATTTAAATTGACGTTCACTTGTGTACAAATTCATGTCTCTCGATTTCGGGACTTTACGTGCACCCATCCCCATAATATCGGAATAAATTATGTACTTACATAATAATTTTCACCCCAATTCGTTCACCCGTTTTGTCGTGAAAAGTAAAAAATAGTAACAAACACATTTCAACAAACATTCGCATAAGCAAAATCTCATTTAAATTCATTTTAAAAGCTCACAAGCATAAATACAACCAAGCCAAATTTGGCAAAATTTATAAATAACCAAAATACCCATCGGTATTAACCAAATATAGGTACTAATTTTAACCGTAATTTAAGCCGGCAGTAATTTAAATCCACCTGCTTACGGAAAGGTAAAACCTGAACATATTACTAATTGCTATTTAAGAGTTGTCAGTTGATTAGCGGATTTAGCGTACTAATTACGGACACCTGGATTTGTGCTGAGTTAGGAAGGGCAAGGATTCTATAATACAATATGGAGTGGATGATAGCGAGCAGCGGTTCTCTGTTTAGGCTGCCTGTCTAGTGGAGCGGAAAGGTAGCGGAGCGGTGAGCGAGATAAAAATTCAACATAGAATTGGGGATGTCTATTTTTTTGCAATGTATAGTAAATCGAAAACCATTTCGAGATAAATGCTTTTTAACTCGTTTCCTGTAGTTATTTAATTTTAATATTATGTAATGAATTTATTATATAACAAATAAGCAATGACCTTCATTTGACATTGGTGTAAATTGCGTGACCGGTTCATGTCGTACTTTATTCTGTGTGGTTAGAATTCTTCACAATTTACGCGTGGATTATACTACGGAGTTTGATTTGGACCCGCTGTCTGACATCTAGCACTTTGACAGTGCCAGTAAAGTGACACAGTGTATAGTGTGCCACTACGCAAAAAATAATTAAAGGGGTTGCCTTATCGTACGCATTTAGATAGATTTAGAAATTTGGCATTGTGGGAGCCCTCAATTATAATCTGACGTCATCAACTAAAATAGTTTCAATAATTAATTATGAAAAAAGTAGAGAACTAAATGACAAAACATTGAAATTAGTTTCTTATAATTGACTTTTCTATACAAAAAAAATATAAAAAACCACTGGTAATTTTTTTAGACATTCCCAATTGCATAAAATCTTCGCCCCTCTTCAGCAGACAGAGAGTATTTGCATACAACATGTAACTCAACGAAGAGCAAAACCGATACCTGTTTGTTGGCCAAGAGGAGTCTGATGGAACGTCAAACTTTTTATTAACTATTTAGCACTCTTTTTTCGTTTGGTCCATATAAAGTTATTTAATATTTAATTTTAAGGCCACTACAAACCGGAATTACATAGAATTAAATGACCCACATTCTTATGTCCAAAACTACTGCTCCAACATCTAATCTTTAATATCCAACCCTTTAAAAAATATATAGCTTCAGTGGTATCGTTTTTCTACACAGCATACTATCATTATTCATTATTTATTATTTCAGAGGGGACGAACTGGCGACATTAGTTCTGGACAGTAGCGGCGTGCCTTGGACCCCTGTATCAAAATTAGTTGGGGGCTTTCCCGGGAAGCACGAGATTAAGTGACATTGTGGATAGCATTTTACTCATTTTTGCTTACACACGTTAGGGACCTCTGTAGCCCAGGGGAACCGTATCGTTGATTACGGCTGATAAGGCGGTAGCTACGCCCCTGGTTCTGGATAGAAATTAACATTCTATTCATCTTATTACCAGTTCTGGAGGTAATCCCGTACTCCAGTCGAGCATGCAGCTTCAAGCAGGCTACATGCATAAGCATGGCATGCATCTGCATGCTTCAATTAACCGCTAACTCGAAGTCGCTCGTGCCCACTCGTGAATTCGAAAATAGAATCTGTCAGCGGAAGTAGGTTGTTAGTTGACTCCAGAGTTTGCAGCACATTCTGGATTTGAAATTTCACCGTTGGATTAGGCATAAGGGTCATACACATTTTTTTATTAATTCCCGACACAAAAAGAGGGGTGTTATAAGTTTGACCGCTATGTGTGTGTGTGTGTCTGTCTGTCTGTCTGTCTGTGGCATCATAACTCTTAAACAGGTGAACCGATTTGGATGCGGTTTTTTTTATTTGAAAGCAGGTTTCTTGGCGATGGACATGTTTCATAAAAATTGGTCCAGCCGTTTCAAAGTTATCAGCTCTTTTGCATGCTGCGGAAGGATCTTAGATTTAATTGCGTTGGGGGTTTTAAAATTTTTAATTTATAGTTATTTGCGTCTCTCCCTTGGACATGGCAGAAATGAACCCATTCATTGCAAAGACTTCCCTAAGCAAGACGCCTAAAAATAAATTTGACGCCGATCGGCGTTTTCGGCACCTGAGTCGTAATTTACTATACAAAATGTCAATTTGATTAATCTGACTGTACGTGTTGTAGGACAATAAATTAGTACCTATTAATAAAAATAGGAAGTTTAGTTCTTAAGAATAAGCCCTGGAATAGTCAATAGAATTTTGACGCCGATCGGCATCAGCGGCTCTATGGTTAGGTCAATAATGACGCCGATCAGCGTCAGCGGCATCCAAAAGGGAATTTCAAAAAAACTAAATGTGTATTTTCTGAAATCTGACTACACTGGATGTTCTAAAGACGAAATAAAAGCTTACCTTCAAAATAGGAAGTTTAGTTCTTAAGAATAAGCCCTAGAGTGGCCAATAGAATTTAGATGCCGGTCGGCGTCAGCGGCAATGAATGGGTTAAGAGTCTATAGTCAAGTATACATCGGCGTGTGGCCCCGCCAACTTTGCTTTGCATCTGCTTGCAAGTCTATCAAACCATTCGGCTACCACGGCTTTTACAAAATAATTAGATAAAGCCATAAAATAACAATTCTCGTCAAAAGTCAGGAGAGTGCCATAAAAATCGTAATTTAATTTAAGACCATCTAAAAGAGTGAACGTAAAAATGAGACGAAATTATTTTGGGGAGTATAAAGTAAAAGACCGCGTGGAGTCCGCACATGCCGTGGAGTTGGCATCTTTGAATTAATGATTTTTTGCCCAAGCAAGGACAATTAATGCCCCGTTGTTTGATCAATAGTTAAACAAACCTTTGGGTACGGAACCCTAAAAATTAAAGAAATGCCGAAATATTTTACTACCCATGTAATTTCAAAAACGATTTTTTTTCAAAGTAAAATTGGCAAAGAGGTTGTAACGACAATACTGGATTAACTAACCGTCTTACGAAAGCGTAGCGTCTGCAGTACCCTAAAGTGTCTCAATAGAAATTTAAGCCACTTAAGCGTAGAAAAAAGATGAAAGAGATATTGCCGATCATCGGCCTGACGTATTGAGGGACGGATATTGAATTCTTATAATCTATTTCGGTTTTTGATTACACCCTAAGAGGATCTTTTGTGGTTTTGATGCTGTTTTGGGGATTTCAGAAAGAATATGTGAGAAAATCGAGAAAGAACTTGGAATCTATAAGTGCAAATATAGGGTGTTCCTGAAGTCGATGTCAAACCGTAGTCAGAAATAATAGACCAAGGTATATCAGACCAGATCATTGGAAGTATCAAATTAATCAATCACACGCCTGCGAAGAAATTCAATGTAGGTCGCATACGAACTACGGCGCAAGCCCTCTCATTCTGAAAGGAAGCCCTGCAGTGGGACGTATATAGGCTGGGATGATGATGATGATGAAGTAAATAAAAAGGTTATTTTTAAAAGACTGAAATGTTTCATATACTTAGTATTGTGACCACTTACATTTAATGAAACATATAAAATTATTAAAAAGTAACTTAAATCTCAGAACAGTAGAATAAATCCCCAGATGTATAAATACCAGTTTGAATATAATATTTTTTTCATACCCAAATTGGACTTTTTTCGTAATTTAACTCCAATAAAAATTGAAAAGGTCTATTTGCGTTAGAAGAGGGTACCGTGATTGATTATGCAAAAAGCTTAACTTTCAGCTCTGTTGGTATCTTGTATACTTAGTTCAAACAATGAAGGTAATGTTGTATAACCATCCTTAAAATAATTCCCTTTATTTATTCACAGTTGTGAAGTTTCTGCCAATTTAAATTTAATTGATTTCTATCTGTCAGTTCGAAACTTGCCTTTGCCAGACAGAGATAAAACATAAATTTTCTGTACGCTTAGTATAAGTTTTACTTCAGCAAAATACTTCTCGATCGCGTTTACGTAAAATTTCAATTCTATGGAAACATGGACGCGCGGCCGCGGAGGCGCTGTCCATGTTTCCCTAGTAATTGATTTGCTTACGTAAACGCGATCGAGAAGTATTTTGGTGAAGTAAAACTTATACTAAAGCGTACTGTTTACAGATTTGTAACTGTACCGAGCCTGAGGCCATTCGTCCATCGAATAGATAAACTGCTACGACGCGTGAGTATCGTATCGAAGCTTGTAAACTCGAATGCAACTTCCAATACGTTGGCTTCAGACTTTGGTTCCCAGACATAATATCTGCCTGGAGAGCGAATTGTCTATGTCTATTTGGCTTCTGTCACGTAACTTTTTATGAATTAGGGGTCGGGGATTAAAAGAGTAAATAAAGTAATTTTGAAAAGACATTCTTAATTGGTACTAATTCACGTTTTAACACTAGACGTATGTATAACATAACATCAAAATTATTCACACATCTCACATTTTGAATTATCCTTAAAGTAATTTTAAGACCAGAGAATAAACCTAAACAAGGTTCTTTTAAAACGTCTTTACCGAGCATTAATCGTCAACAGGACGGCGTGTGCGAAATTATATCCCACAAGGTTAAAGCGCATAGAGCGGCTATTATCTGATAAAGTTTAAATAAAATATCGTGGGATAATGTAAACCAATTGACCTTGCCCCAAACTAAGTAAAGCTTGTGTTATGGATGGTAGACAACGGACAAACATTCTATTATAGGAAACCATATAAGACTCAAAACTAAACATGGGTATTTGTCATCCATATATTTGCAGCATTTGCAGGAACGAACTTGGGACCTCTTGCATCGTAGTCAGATTCTACAACCACTACGCTATACGGTTCTCTGAATATGATTTACGATAAAAATCGGTCATAAATTATTGCTAGCGTCTCCTTACAAAAAGTCTTCACTGACCGGACTACACAACTTTCACCAGTTCATACTTCGTTTCACTTTTCTATTAAACATCTAAATTGTACCCGAGCCTGTAAGAGCGTGATCAATTATTTCTGCATCGAGACGACGGAATAAATTTTAACGGCATTAGTTTTAATTTCATCAAGTGGAGCCGCCCCAATGAATTATGAATGAAGAACGATCCAGCTCATCCGGTTATAATGCGGGGAATTCAAGAAAGAGCCTTGAATATTCATTTGAGAAATGTAGGCTGGGGCTCGGATGAGTTTTTCTTACCTCGTTAAGTTTTATTGACACTGAATGTGGTGGTTGTACCTACGTTTAACGTACGTATCCATGTATTGTGTCTACGGTGTGGTAGCTTACAAACGGATGACAAGATTCGGTCGCAGTTTTTTTAATAGAAAGCTCAAATCGGTAAGGTAAATCGGTTCAGCCGTACTTATGATACTGGACTTTGTAATGGAAATTTTAGGGGTTTATCAATTTTCCTATTGTAAGTAGTTTTTTTGTAAAAATAGGTCGATAGAAAGCTATCACAGCCGACCATGGAAACTTGCAATGTAAAGATAATTTACAGGTACGTTGTTATTCTAGAATAGAATAGAAATACGTTTATTCAGACAACACATCACAACAAAAAATAATTTACAAAATGAGAAAGAATACAAAAACAAACAAATAAGGATGTGAAGCCGAAATGGTCTCCACTCAGCAATGCCGAGTTGTATTAATCCTCAAAAAACAAGCTATTTTCAAATGAGCAAAGCAGACGTTCTTGAGTTTTTATCTAAAAAAATAGGGTTTTACCTTTGGCTAAGAAAGCGCAGTGTTCGAAGTGTAACAATAGTAGATTATTATGATCTTGCAAGGTGATAATGATCTAGTTATACCTTGTCAAAGGCGCTTCTTTTACAAGGTGGAATTTTAAACGTAATACAAAATTGACGTTTCTATGCTGGACCATACAAAGCATTTTAACTCAATGTTAAAATTAATCTGTTAAAATTTAGCATGTTCAACTTTACCGTAATTAAATCATAACTGCAATTTACGGAGACCTCAAATTAAGTAAGACTAATAATTATAATAATTGAGTTAATGTATGTTATTGTCCAGCATTAACTGAGGTAGAAACACTCATTTTGTATCACGATTAAAATTTCATCGTGTTTCAGCAAAAATAAATTTTATTTAACAGAATAATGAACAGTGTATTTTTTGCTTATAATAGAGACGTAAATTTTAAATTACAACGACGTAACATTTAATGTAGTCGGACTTCCGCCTACGGGGTTGCTTGCCAAGACACGTTCACGTTTTACCTTGTCGCTTCAACATGACGTATTTGCTGTTATGGAAAGTGACAGTCAGGTTAGTGTGACAGGGTACTGAGGTGAAATTATGGATAACATTGTGATTTGTCCTCATCGTGGTTTGTTTCCATGAATTTGTCGGAAGAGTTTCCGGGAAATATAAATAAATGCAGTTTTGATTTTTTTTGTTGATTTTAGTTTTTGTTGACTGTATTTGCATGGTTAACAATCCGTCCTACATATTTGTACAAAATTTCAAGTCAATCGATTATTTGAGCTTGACAAACGTACAATCATTACAAATTAAAAAAAAAATTGTAAAAATAGTTTTATTACGCTATTTGCGAATTTAACTAAAGCCACATGAAACAAGTCAAACTCTTGTAATTTACTTATTTTTAAAAATCTTATGTTTGTGGTATAATTTTTGTATAATTTGTAATATTATAATAGACATTTTAATTTATCTTTTACTTGGTGTCCTTTCAAAAAGCTTATTTCAAATTCAATCACAATTTAATTCGAATCTAATATTTCTCTGTACAAAATTGAAACAAAAAAAACAATTTTAGTAGTGGTAGAGCCATGTTGTAGCTAGCCGCTGCATCACGAATGGGCTGGCTCGTCCGGGGCAGTACCACCCTCTCACAGAACACCGGCGTGAAGCAGCAGTAATCCTGCTTGCGTTTCGTACGGTCAGTGAGAGTGCCGGGGGCCCAATACCTCACCCCTTCCCTCTTCCCCTCCCTCACCCCCTTCCCCTGTTCCCTTTCCTTTAGGGCCGACAACGCACTGACATCGCGTAAAGCGCTGCGGGTGTCTATGGGCAGTGGTGATCATTTAACATCAGGTGACCCACTAGTTCGTTTGTCTGGCCTTTCTAACATAAAAAAAAAGAAGCTTATTTCAAATTCAATCACAATTTAATTCGAATCTAATCTTTCTCTGTACAAAATTGAAACAATATTCTCAGTAAAATACTCCCTTAGGTATAACAACATAGTCGTTTGGGTACATTTTAAGCAATACCTTAATGCACGCAAAAACATCCAGTCTTCCGTGCAATATTGCCCGGATATAAATGGAATGATAAAACCGGCCTATTTGCATTCTGCCCGGTTTCTTGTGTAGGGTGACCATACAGTAATTTGAAAATCTTGGCGAAAAGCTGAACAATAAAACCATCTTCCGAATACTATAGTCAAAATAGGGAATGCTCCTAAATCTCACATTTTAAAGGACAGCCGGTGCAAGAACGTATTATAAAAATAGTCGGTAATTTTATCGGTAAATGTACTTTATTATTATTTTATTAAGAAAAAAAAAACTACATCGAACTCCTAGTTGTCACATTAGGTTGAAATTCGGTGTACATTTATGTAATTCTGACGACGATGCAAGTACACTCAGTAAAAACTTGTATTAAAAATGAAATTAATAAAAAGCTTACTTCAAAAAAAGTATACTTACCCTTTGTTTCTTTGTGTCAGTTTTGTGACGAGCCATATAAACTATATGAAAAATGTCACAACACTGAAACGATAATTTGGGACGTTTTTTTATCATCAAAATCAATAGCACTTTTCATTCTGAGTAAGAAAACCCTAAAATTTTCTCATTTGAAAAAGTAACGAGCACACTTTTCTTTTTCGAAAATGCTCAATTACATGAAGGCGGAGCGTGACATGTATTTCCACTAATATGTTTGGTCGATTTTGCACGTCCCCACTCTATCTCAATGAAATTGACCTCATAATTCTCTATCTAGGCGCTTCATGTCATTTATTTATTTTTCCTTAAATGAACCGCAAAGTAACGCCTGATTCAATAAATTATTTTTCCTTGTAAAAAATTTCACACAGGTTTTTTTTTAACACGAATGAAAGTCCGGATGTTTGTTTAAATCTCAACGCATGGTCACCCTATTTCCGGGTAAGATAAGCGCACATTTCTTGCATTTGGCACGCTTCGTGGAGTGTTTAGGACTGCCACGTGATAAGTGTGTGATGAATTAGGGTGACCCAAATTTTCAATTTGTTTGCATTTTTAGTAATCTGAAAGAAAAATGGACAAGTTAAGGGTAAGGGTTGCACGGTCTCAGATTAAAGAATTAAAGCATTAACCCTGGGTTATGGATGACAGTTCCATACATTTTGACACTTATTAAGCCTGGGTTAGCACTTAACTGGGAGTTAATAGGATAGTATCGATAATATATCTACATTATAGTGTTTTTTAGATAATGGCTATGTACAATCGATACTATCGATAGTACCGATGCTACAAAATTATCGATACAATCGATAGTATCAATTGTTTTTTCATTGATTTATCAATACTATCGATACGTGTGGCGATGCTATAGTTATCCTGACCCTTATTTCACCAACGTGACAATTGTCGCACCTATAGATACACATTATTACATACGAATAATATTAGGACATACGCGTATGTCAACCATGAAATACTATAATTTTAACGCAAGACTGACACAACTTTACTCTCATGTCAAGAATTACCGACAAATCTACAAATATGTCGATTGGAAAAAAATATTCTAGTGGTAGAATTAGAAAGAAAGAAAGAAAGAAAGAAAATACATTTATTTACAACAACACAAGACACATAAATATTTTTACAAAAAGGACAATACAAAGGCTAAAAATAGAGTGTGTCATTTCGGTTGCAAATTGGACACTGGCTCAGCATAATGCTGAGGCGTTTATAACACCCCAGCGCTGATTTTCAGCCAGTACCGTCGGTAATAGCCTATCTATTCAAAGAGGAAACGCTGCCAGTATTTACGGAACTTTATGCCTAATTTTTTATTATACGTTTTTGTTTTTTTTTGTTTTTCACAATCTACCTACTATATAAACACGAGAATGTTCTTGCATCTGAAATCCACTGGAGCTGTGGAAAAATTGTGTTACTAAGTTTACGCATTCGAAGTGTGTTTTCTCATAAAAACCGTGGGAATGAAGGCTCCTGGCAACACAAGTAAAGAAAATAGTCCGAAAATCACTAAACCGCAAAAACTCTCGTAGGTACTTAAAACAAAATTACTTTGTTTTTCATGAAAATCCTGTAAAGTATAGATTTATTTTGGCTGACTTTTAAATTTATACGGTACGCGCTAGGCCGGTTTCTTAATAATAATAATTTATTGTTTTTGTTAAAGTTAAGTTCTGTGAGCTACTATCATCAACGTCCCAGCCTATATGTATACGTCCCACTGCAGGGCACAGGCCTCCTTTCAGAATGAAAGGGCTTGGGTCGTAGTTCCCACGCGGACCCAGTGCGGATTGGGAACTTCACACACACCATTGATTTTTTTCTCAAGTGTGTACAGGTTTCCTCACGATATTTTCCTTCACCGTGAAGCTCATGGTAAATTTCAAATATCATTTCGGACATAAATTCCGGAGAACTTAGGTGCGAGCCCGGTTCCGAACGCAAGACCCTCTGCTTGAGGGACAATAGGTCAAACCACAAGGCCACTACGGCCTATTATCTAATCTAATAAGGTTGTCCCAGAAGTAAAGAGACAAATTTCAAATTTCAAACTGGTTGAAAATATTTTCATTTTTTTAAGAAAAATAACTGTCATGGCCGCCGTAGGCATTATATCTGTCAGATTAAGCGGGAATTTCGAAAGTATTTTTAAAGTTTTAATTATAAAGAGAGCTGAACACGAAGTATTTGCAAAAAGAATTTTTCAATTTTATAAATGTCATGGAAAAACGGACACGATACGTCATTTTTCTCCAGAGGGAGTCAAAAGAACTACTTTGTATCGAATTATAAGCGTTTTGAAGAAACGCATGGAGATATTTATAAAAATATTTCTGGAAGAAAACGTACTGTTTCGTCACCTAAAAATATAAATAAGGTAAAAAAGTTTATAAACGGAAACCCTCGATGTCTGTTAGAGTTGCTGCCGGATAAATTGAAAATATCGAAGTCAAGTATAGCTCGAATGAAAACACACGACCTATAGCTTAAAACGTTTGCAAAATTATCTGTTCCTAAATATATTAAAGACCAGGAAGTACGAGCTAAAAAAGGATGCCGAAGAGGGTATGAAAAAACACCGAAAAAAGTTCTTATAATTGATGACGAGACCTACGTGCCCGTGGACCCAATGGATGTTCCTTTCCTGGGAAGCAATACTACCATGCAAACAATCGGGTTCGGGACGCTGTAGATTATTCACAAAAAATCATACCAAAGGCCAAATTTTTCAATAAATACCTAGTTTGGCAAGCCATAGACCAGAGTGGTAATACGTCTGAACCATATATTTGCACAGGCTCTATAAACGCACGCATTTACCTGAGAGAATGTATAATAAAGCGGTTGATTCCCTTCATTGATAAATATTACCATATGGAAGAAATTATATTCTGGCCGGATATGGCGTCATGCCACTACACCACCGAAGTCACCCAACATTTACAGGTTGCGGGGATAGATTTTATACGAAAACATAATAACGCCCCAAATGTTCCCCAAGCTCGTGGTATTGAAACTTTTTGGTATTTATGCAAACGAGAATATAAAAAACAAACGGAAAAACCCAAATCATTGGCTGCATTTAAACATCGATGGACTAGATCGGCTAAAATTGTGGCAACTAGGTCAGGAAAAGCTGTAATGTGGCGAGCAACAATAAACCTCAGAAAAATTGGCTATAAAGGCATTCCACAAGCAAATTTAATATAAAATAACAAATTTGAATATATTCTTGATTGGACGTAATGTAAATGTTAGCACTTTATTATATTTTTTCATTAAATATTTTTATTTCAAACTTGTCTCTTTACTTATGGGACAGCCCAGTATATAATAATTAAGGCAAAACGGGTACACTTTTTTTGAAAACATATAATAAAAATAATAGCTACTATAATTGGATAGAAATCTCGTTTTTACAAAGCTGTAGCGGAATTAACATTCCAAAGAAAATTATCAGTCGTATCGTTTCCTGCCAGTGAAGTTGTCTAACCGTGTGACAGCGAGTCACCATGTCAGCTGCGATGGATTTATTGCCGGAAGCTAGGAGGGAGTGAGACGAAGGTTAAATAGAAATGCTTCTGTTTATCGCATTTTATATTTAGGGGATTACGGGATTAAGATATTTCGAAGTTATATGCGAGTATTGTTGCGAAAGGAAATTTTGTATGAAAATTCATTCAAGGTCCATATTACCACTCTCTGATAAGTGATAAGTATACCTAAAGATTGGTAGTGGGTTTTTTCAAAAAATTTAATTTTGTTTTTACATGTCTTGTTATCTTATTTTTTCAGAACTGGTATAACTTGACCACTTACCCGGTAAATACCCTGTATATTAATTAACATAACAGAAAGTTAACAACTTCACTTTCCTATACAGTGCATTTTGAACTACCCCATCTTTTATTTTCAGTATGGATTTTTTCTACATGTCCATGTATAGATAAAATCTTCCCAGGTGAATTTTTCGCTTCGAGCCCTTATCTTTCAAAACAAACGGTATCGTCATAGTATTAAGGTTCAAATTTAATGTAATGGCTCGAAGCGAAAAATTCACCTGGGAAGATTTATACTATACATACTACTACTACCGGTACTAACTTACCGTCAAAAATGAGTCACATGAAGACTCCTGAATTATCGCAAAATACTTGTATGAATCATAATTATGATTCCTTGGTCAGGGAAGTTGTTAACAGTATATTCTACAACTCGTAAGTTGAACTCACATTGAACGCAAATAGAGATTATGATCGTGATCTGATTGGTTAAAGGATTGTTCGGATTCGTGTAGACTATAATAAGAAAGATGATCCACAAAATTGTCATTTTCATTGTTGTTTAGGTTATCATTATTTTAGATGAAAGGGGTTTTAGTAATAGTTGGGGAGATCACGCACATCGCATATCGATGCGCGTACTAAATATTACATTAAATGTCATTACTTAATAATCATCAACTAAGACGGCACTTACTTACTATTACTTAAGTACCTTATTTTACCTTAGCTACCTTAATTGATTCACGATTTTCATATACAATTATGGACTTTTTCCTTGATTTGAATTGGTGGTTGTCGAGTAAACTCGTTTTGAGACGTGAGTAACCCGTATTATTTCACTATGGTATTGAAATGCTTCAGTATTTTCTTTTTTGAATTTTTAAGTATTAAACTAATGTAACCTTCTACATTCTGTAATTTTACATTTCTTAAACTTCTGAAAACGACACGAAATTATGAGATTCATACATTTTACTTGTGCTAATGTGACATAAGCGTATAAAAGCGCATAAGCGTGAGTATAATTCTCTAAACTGAATTGAACTACGAGTAAAGTAATGCATGAAATTCTTTAGAGCAATAAATGACTGAATACTGAATACATCGGCGTCCAACACCAATATCGAATAGGATAGTGTGACAATGCTCTAAATCTATTCCGAGAAACGAATGAGATTTAATGCCGGTTGTCTACAAAAGAGATGTTTTTAAGATACGTAGTTCCATCTTTGCACTACTTCCTCTGTGGCTCAAAAACTGAACATCTGTGGTTTCTCAGGAACGGCTGGAATATTCTTGATTATTCTAGAATCCTACTAAGCTTAGGGTTGCCAGGTGTCTGGTATCCGCACGGATACGGTAAATTGTTAAATTAATAGCCAGTCTGGTTGAAAACGGGGCATTAAGACCGTGGTCGGGGAGTGCGGTCCGGTATGGTTCAGATGATTTTAGTAAAATTATAGGTAAATCTGTATTGTACCGTCGACCCAACCGAATCATGAACCAGAATGAAGCTTACTGTGAAAACGTTTTACAACTGGTTATATATCAAATGGTTGCTTGCGTGCGTGTGTGTTTGTTGCCCTTTCACTTTAAAATGGCTGGACAGATTTACATGAAATTTAGTATGCAGATAGTTGGATCTCTGGAATACCGTAGAATCTACTTTTTATCCCGATATTCCCACACGAAAATTTCAAAATCTCAACCATTAAGTCTAAAGACATGAAATGTTGGTAGCATATCCTTCATGCAATGTAAAATAAAGACCAACCAAAAAACCGGGTCGTTCAATTCATAAAATTGCCTTATTTTAAGCGAACGAAGCCACGGGTAAAACTAACTAAGATTCAGTTGCGAAAATGTGAGTTCCCTTTCTTTGTTGGCCCGCGACATTCACAAGTGAAGCCGTAAATCCTTCGCTAACTCCCCCACTTTTAAGTGCTAGAGCGGCAACACCCTATTCTTTTATTTCAGCAACCTGACAACCCTAGCTAATCTCCAGTATCCTTCGGTAACTTTGATAAAGAAAATCAATCGTACCTTCGCTCGGGCAAAAATATTCATAAATTTTCTTAGAAGTAGAGCTTTATATTGGTGTCCTAAGTGGTTAGATTAATTCGGAGGTAGATGACTAAGTTGTTTCGCTTGAGGGGAACGGCTTTGATATATTGAGAAAAATATTTATATTGTACCAATAGCTACGGGCAATGAGTACATTTTTATCCCTCTTTCTCTTCAAGCGACTGCTAATAAAAAGGTAAGTTTTGTTAAAAATTACATCCAATTCAAAATCGAAATCAAAACATTTATTCTGCAAGTAGGCCGTCAAAATGAATGAGGTAGCCAAAATAAAAATAAATAAATAAATAAATAAATATTAGGGGAGAATCTAACACAAATCGACCTAGTCCCAAACTAAGCAAAAGCAAAGCTACCTATGGGTACTAGACGACGATAAACATACTTATATAGATGAATAAATACTTAAATACATAGAAAACATCCATAACTCAGGAACAAATATTCGTGCTCATCACACAAATAAATGCCCTTACCGGGATTCGAACCCAGGACCTCTTGCTTCGTAGGCAGGGTCACTACCAACTAGGCTAAGGCGGTCGTTAAATGAATGAATTCACATGACTAATTTCTTGACATCAGTAACTAGTCGCGTCGTGTGCGAACTTCAATGCGAATGTATGGGCGGAGACGCTCAAGCAACTCGTTAGTAATTTAAGTTCGTAACTAGTTCTCTTTGAGTAGCTCCACGTGCGAACGGCCTTATAGTTTCGCCATGTCTGTCTGTCCGTCCGTATGCGGCTTAGCTCAGAGACTATTAGGTAAAGTTTGTATGGGTGGATGTATGGATGTTTGTTACTCTTTCACGCTAAAACGGTTTGACTGATTCTGATGAAATTTAGCACACAGATAGTTTATAACCTGGATTAACATACCTATAGAATACTTTTATACCGGAAAATTGCGTAGTTCCTGCGGGAAAGCGATAAACAATTTTTTTACAGACTTTGTTGCGGGCCACAGCTAGTAATGTTATAAAGTGTGGTATGTATCCAAAGATCCTGGCAGCATTTCCTCGCTGTAAAACATGCTGACACGTTGTGCGAGGATGCCGCCCGCTCTTCGGTCCCCTGTGATATCCGCCACTTGTTTTGCAAATTCTTTAAAAAGAATTTGGACTCTAGGGCCTCACGGACGTAAGGTCTTGGCTCGGATGGTACAAAGTTATATTCGGAGACAAGACCCCTATATTACATTGGTATAGATAGACTAGCTGTTGCCGCGACTCCGTCTGCGAAGAATACGGGTGTAAAAATAGCCTACAACCTATTATCAGACCTACCCAATATAAAGAAAAAGTTTCATAAAAATCGGCCAAGCCGTTTCGGAGGAGTTCAATGACATACACCTTGACACGAGAAGATGAATAATACCGATTCTCGAAACTTTAGAGGGCATTATCACTTATTATTTGTTTAGCATTCGAGAACTGTATTAAAACATGCAAAGTCGTGGTTGCCTAATTAATGATTTAAATAACCTATTAGCTTCTCAAGCACAGGGTCGTGGGTTAAAACACCGGCTTGCACCTGAGTTACATTTACAAATTACATTTGAAATTTACCACGAGATTTCCGATGAATGAAAACATCAAAGAAATTCAATGGTGCGTGTGAAGTTCTCAATTCGCACTGGTCCGCGTGGGAACTACGGTCCGAGCCCTCTCATTCTGAGAGGAGGTTTGCGCCCTGCAGTGGGACGTAAATAGGTCAAGATGATAATGACTTACGGAAACTAAGACAAACGAGTTTTTAATGTTCCAAAACACGCTTTTTACGAAACAAAATGTTAGAACCCATCATCATCAATTT
Source organism: Archips crataeganus (assembly GCA_947859365.1). NCBI lineage: Eukaryota > Metazoa > Arthropoda > Insecta > Lepidoptera > Tortricidae > Archips > Archips crataeganus. The sequence goes on from OX402064.1 coordinate 12,031,374, forward strand.
CACTTTAAATTTATAAAAGGGTTGTAATGAACTACCAACTAAATTAATGGAGTTCATTCATTTTTAGGGTTTCGTAGCCAAATGGCAAAAAACGGAACCCTATGGATTTGTCATGTCTGTCTGTCTGTCTGTCCGTCCGTATGTCACAGCCACTTTTTTCCGAATCTATAAGAACTTATGCTGTTGAAACTTGGTGAGTAGATGTATTTTGTGAACCGCATTAAGATTTTCACACAAAAATAGAAAAAAAAAACAATAAATTTGGGGGGTTCCCCATACTTAGAACTGAAACTCAAAATTTTTTTTTCATCAAACCAATACGTGTGGGGTGGGGAGGTATCTATGGAGAGGTCTTCAAAAATGATATTAAGGTTTCTAATATAATTTTTTTTCTAAACTGAATAGATTGCGCGAGAGACACTTACAAAGTGGTAAAATGTGTGTCCGCCCTGTGACTTCTGAAATAAGAGAATGATAAAACTAAAAAAAATATATGATGTACGTTATCATGTAAACTTCCACCGAAAATTAGTTTGAACGAGATCTAGTAAGCAGTTTTTTTAAAATAGGTATGTCATAAATCGTAAACCGCAATTTTTTATAGCTAATGGTACGGAACCATTCGTGCGCGAGTCCGACTCGCACTTGGCCGGTTTTTAGGGTTCTACTCTTCAAAAGAAAAAAAAGATCACTTAGTTGTCGTCTGTGAGTCTGTCTGATATATTAGTTTTATTAGGAACGCATTTGAACGCATAGAAGCTGTGAAATTACGGTTCACAGGATCGATAAAATAAAGCCTTAAAGCGTATTTTTATACTCAAAACCGTAGGAATGAAACCTTAATGTTCTTGTTCACATAAATCTTTCTAATATATAAAAATCTTGCGTCACGGTTTTTGTTATCGAACTCCTCCGAAACGGCTTGACCGATTTTAATGATTTTTTTTGTCTGTAGGTATTTGGTAAGTTTGACGGTCTGAGAAGAGGTCATAGGCTATTTTTTATACCCCTATTCTTCGCGGACGGAGTCGCAGGCAACAACTAGTGAAACTATGAAATTTGGCAAGAAATAAGACGAAGGAAGGAAAGGCGAAAAATCCGAATATCACTAAATGTCAGAAATAATCATCATCATCATTTCAGCCGCAACACGTCCACTGCTGGACATAGACCTCCCTCATTGATATCCAATCATTATGGTTGGAAGCGAATTGCATCCAACTTGAACCTGCGGCCTTCACCAAATCGTCCGTCCATCTCGTTTATGGACGTCCCACGCATCGTTTGCCAGTCCGTGGTCTCCATTCGAATAATTTTCGGCCCCAACGGCCATCTTTCTGCGTGCTATATGACCTGCATTGGCATTTTAACGAGCTAATCCATATTGCTATGTCGGTGACCCTTGTTCTTCTACGGATCTCCTCATTCCTGATTCGATCCCGTAGACAAACCCCGAGCATAGCCCTCTCCATAGCTCGTTGAGCGACTCTGAGCCTATTCATTAGGCCTATAGTGAAGCACTACGTTTCGGATCCATATGTCATCACTGGCAATACACACTGGTTAAAGACTTTAGTCTTAGGCTGCGGCTCCACTGAGGCGGAGACGAGAGGAGCGGAGAGGAGACGTGTAGGGGTCGACCAATCATATCAGTTCCATTGAAGCGGTGTGGAGACGAGATGTGGATTTCAACTGATATGATTGGTCGACCCCTACACGTCTCCTCTCCGCTCCTCTCGTCTCCGCCTCAGTGGAGCCGCAGCCTTAAGGCACTGAGGTATTTTGGGCGAAAAGATAATGCGGAGTTTCCCGAACGCTGCCCATCAGAGTTGGATTCGGCGATGGCAAAAGTACCTTAAGTTTAATAGGAATATTATGAAATATAAACAATTCTGTTTCTTGCTTCGATTTTGTGCAGAATCTTAGGAGCGTAAGTGCGATTCAAACTTGTCCAGTTTCTTTTTCGACAGTAAAAATCGTGATGACTGTCATTTGGGTAACTGTCAAGGCCGCTGTCGTTTGGTAATTACCACCTTTGCCATTGTCCTGGCTATAGACATACTGTGGTGATAGACAATGTATTATCATCTATTTCGATTTAGCTTCTTTCCCACCGTCCACCTCCCGAGACCACCTAGGTGAACCGTTGAAAATTTTCTTTTACTACCGTTCACCCTCAATTATATCGTATAATTTATATTGGTGACCGTCCACCTCTGAAATTTAATACTGGCTGTCATTATATCTATGGATTTTTTATTTTGTTAATAATTAATTATAATTACTATCTAAACCAAAGCCAGCAAGCGAGCAAAGCGAGCGAGCAAGACCTTTCGGAGCAGAAGCGACTCGGTATCATATGGTTAGGTTCAAAGGGTGTTAGATATTTTTTTTATGACCACCCAGAAAATCTAATTTGTATTATTACTCTGCCCAAACTTGAAACCTGAAGAGTTCTGATAATAGGTTTTCAACGGTTCACCTAGGTGGTCTCGAGAGGTGGACGGTGCGAAAGAAGGGATTTTATACGCTCCGAAAAGTGGATAAAGATTTGTCTTTTCGTGTCGCGTAACTCAGTTTACTTATTCTCCTTTGAAAAGGACATTTAGAATCACTTCCGAAGTCTAGGGGACGCTCACCCACTAGTTCTTACAGAGAGCGTATCCCTCTTTTATGCGTTTCATGCCTTACAGGTAAGAGGGAGACATAATTTCGTTCGCGTCGTCAAACGTTAACGTTTAAAAACCTTTAATTTATCGCCTTTGGAACTTTTGTAGCTTCGTACAAAGTGGTGGTTTTTTTTCATGCCGCTCATAGAATCCAGTGACTTTCGTCGTTCAAAATGCTACACGGTCTATTCTCGTGCAGTCTCATACACATGCTAAGTCTATTTCGGTGGTAATCGGTGGCCTTGACGTTTCTGTGATTAAATCGACCGAACAAGTAATTTTGATAATAGAAACTTTACATTACCAGCACACAATAGATGCGACCTTGAATGTTCAATATACTACCTGATCGATATGAATGAAAACGCAATTGGATGTTCGTAAAGGGGTATAGATAGAACCAAATAAGTTGTTTTCAAAAAATTGTACATGCATTAAAGTCAATGAAAACGGAATCACGATCGCGTCCTTTGTGTAACGAAAGTTAGTCATACAAATTATATCGGTAAATTTTGTTACACAAAGGAATCAATTACCTACCAAAGTTTTGTTTTAATTAAAGCCCTTAAAATAAAAAAAATAAAAATAAAAATCATTTGTTTTCAGACTGTTATGCCCATAATATGTTAGTCACTAGCTTAAATTCAATTTCAATTCAATTCATACATTTTTTCAATTCTTTTAAAATATTCAGAAGCGCAATAAGTGACAGTTCCTACTTACATCAAAATAACAACATACTAAAGCTGAATGTCACATTAACTTGTGCGTGAAAATAACCTACAGTACCCGGCCATAAAGATTGCACATGGTCTTTGAAAAAAGACTCGGCAAATGTCGGACATTTGCAGTCTTTTTCCAAAGGCCGATGTGTTTTTGTGTTTTTTTTGTGTGTTACATTGCCGTTTAAAAAGCCGCGGTAGCCTAGTGGTTTGGCCTCTCAACCAGAGGGTTGTGAGTTCGAGCCCGGGCACCTCTGAGTTTTTCGAAATTAATGTGCGTAATTACATTTGAAAACCTGAGCTTTATGGCGAAGGAAAATATCGTAAGGAAACCTGCACACATCGGTGTAGAAATTCAATGGTGTGTGTAAAGTTCCTAATCCACACTGGGCACGCGTGGAAACTACAGCCCAAGCCCTTTCATTCTGAAGAGGAGGCCAGTGCCCTGCAGTGGTACGAACATAGGCTGGAAAGATGATGGTGATGAATGATGAACCCAGATATAATAGTATCTACAACACAATGCGTACCTATTCCTTTTTATTCCACCGAAACTTTTCATTGGATTGAGTTAAGATCCGATGGCATTGTTAGGAGTCAGGTATTTATTTTTTACTGAAAAGAGTTCCTGGTCATAATTGAATGACTAGCGAAGGACTAGCATACAAAGGCGCTATGTCCGAAGAGGTCAAATACAAGTAACGACCAATTTCCGTTGGACAGGACGAACGCAACAGCAGCGCGAGCGAAACGCAGTAGTTTAAATTAAAACGCCACGCCGTAATCGCGTTATATCTAAATGTCGTTTCGAATAGGCCTTACGACTAAATCGCTGTTAATCTATGTCGCTAGTTGTCTAAAGTTAAAACACAGTGTGCCTTAATCGCGTTATGTATAAGTGTCATTTCAAAGAGGCCTTACGACTAAATCGCTGTTAGTCTATGTCGCTTAGCTGTAAATTTCTATGCAATTCGGAGTCCAAAATTAAATGTACAAAGTTTTTTAGAAATAGTTACGGCTGATAAGGAATAGATTCTACAAAGGAAGTTTATTAATCCTAATAATGTTATAAATGACAAAGTTTTTGCAAATTTTCGGTTGTTGGGATGTTTGTTAGTCAGTCTACGCAATAACTGTTGAACGGATTTGGATGAACAGACAGGACCGGAACACATATCTGGATTCAGATATAATAATTCATAGCCCAACTTAAGTACTTGATGATACGCATCATGCTAGCCGCGTTGCTACATACATTGAATGTTTAGTTTCGTTTATTCATTATAGTCACTAAACATAACAATGACAATGAAATAGTATTTTATACAATCGTTGCATAATGAAGGCTCTTAAAGTCGAGTACCGTGTTTAGGCCACGAGGCTTGCCGAGTGGCCTAAGTAAGGTACGAGATTTTAAGAGCTAATTATGTAACTATTGTATACAATAGTTTTTCTACGAGTCATCATCATCATCGTCTATCGAGGTACATACATAAACCTTTTTCGTCCGCCATTCCATGAAGTTAGCATAACTCCTGTTGTATAGCTTTTTAGATTTTTCTGGCAACAAGGTAAGCGTTGCTTCCTCTGCAATAGTAGTTATCTACTCTGGAGTAGCGGCGAAACTAATCTCGTCACTGTCACTCATGTTTAATTTGAATTAGGGATTATTTATTTAACACCATCGATTTCGCGTCAAATAACAAACAAAACTTTTAAATTTTCGTAGCACAAAAAATAACTAATGAGACGTCGTTATAAGACTGTTTCTGATTGGCCAGTTACTTCAATTACTAACCAATCACGTAACAGAAGAAAAAGTTAGTGTGTTCAAATGGAAGCAAATTTGCCAGATATTTCCAACTTTACATTGGGTGCGTTCCACTAAGCGCTCACGACGCTCAATCGAAGTACTAAGTTCTAATTTTGAAATTATTATAGTCGTCTAGAGCGTTGTATAATAATCATTATAGTAGAGTCCGAAGTGCCATAGACTATCCAAGATTAAAAAGTATGTGATTGCAATTTTGTCTATAAACACATAATTGACAGATTAAAATCAACGAGTAGAAAAATTGATATAAGCACACTTGAAGAACTTACGGCCCCCGAGCTTTTGGCGTATTTATTGCATTAATTAAATCCCTTGCTGTATAATTACTAGCAAAGCTTTAGTTCTGAAATTCATGTGTAAGATATTTCAGGGTTCACTCTAATGACCAGTGTTTTTCGAAACCCGATTACTTGTAGTTTGCTCGATAGAAAAAAATATCCAAAATCGTTTCTAAAAAATAAAATAAATCCATAGGGTGTAAATACTGCACGGCAGGTCATGGTCATGACTTTTTGAATGTTAATTAAACAAGATGTTTTCAAAGGGCTTACTGTTGCTACATTTTAAAATTATGCATTTGTATGTATGTATGTATGTAAAACTCTTTATTGTACGTAAAACATGAAAATTAACAGTTAACAAGAGTAACAGATGTACAAAGGCGAACTTATCCCTTAAAGGGATCTCTTCCAGTTAACCTTTGAACGATTGACAGGCCACCAGAGACAAGAGTCAAGAGATTAAGAGTAAAAAGAGTCGGAATCAAAAGTAAACCCAAACCAATAAACAATATAATAAATATTTGTTTTATTAATACGATGAAAATACTTAAATACACGCGCGGTCTGTCTGACCAACCTATCTTGAGCCGTGTCGTGCTTCCCCCTTGTCCGTATAGTTAGTTGTGTTAGTTCTCCTTCGGCCATTGGACGGGGAACTTGTGTCGCTTGCTCTTACACACGGCTTTGATTCTAGCCGCTCTCACGCACACATACATGAGTGAATAGAATACCTAAAACAGATTAGCGAAAGAAGCTCGGTAAGGCCTTAAGTCTACTGCTACTTTATCTCTCCTGCGCATAGCTGCTCCAATATCCGGTTGATTGCGCTCTTTACGTGTTTCCGCTATAATACAAATAGTGCGCTAAACGCTCACAGCAATTGTAAATGCTTCAGGACTCGTGATCCGGGACATTGTCCGTTTTGTGCGGGGCATGAATGAAAAATCCGCCAGGCGCATCTCCGGGTCACTTCAACAGTTTAGTACCTACCAAGCTATAGATAGATGTATGACAGGATCGTAGCAGGTGGAAAAAAATAGTCTCTGCATACCCCTTTATTGTGAAGGAGGTATGAGTGTGTGTATCAGAATACATACACTACAATGTATCAGCAGTCATCATCATCATCATTTCAGCCGAAAGACGTCCACTGCTGAACATAGGCCTCCCCAAGGCTCGCCAACCGATCAGTCCCGGGCCATCCGCATTCAACGCGATCCTGCAACCTTAACCAGGTCGTTGCTCCATCTTGTTGGAGCCCTACCTACACAGGGTCTTCCGGTCCGTGGACGCCACTCCAGAACCTTTTTGCCCCATCGGCCATTAGTTCTACGAGCGATGTGCCCTGCCCACTGCCACTTGAGTCTGGCGATTCTTCGAGCTACGTGGGTGACTTTAGTTCTTGCGCGGATTTCGTCATTTCTAATGCGATCCCGCAGAATGTATGGAAGTATTCTATGGCAATAGTAGCAGACATTTTTGTTTAAAATTTTCATTTAAATTCAACGGCTTAGAATTTGTTGAATTAAGAAAGAAGAACGTGGTAGCCTAGTGGTTTCATCTACATATCTTATGCAAAAGATTGTGGGTTCGAGACCGGGCTTGCACCTCTGAGTTTTTCAGAATTTACGTGCGAAATTACACTTGAAATTTACCTGGAGTTTGACGGTGAAGGAAAACATAGTGAGGAAGTCTGCAAAAACGTGCAAAGAACTTCAATGGTGCATACAGAAGTTTCTCATCCACCATAACACGGGAAAACACGTTGCGAAGCAGCGGGCATCAGCTACTTTTGGCTACATCATCATCCCAGCCTATATACATCCCACTGCAGGCCACAGACCTCATCTCAGAATGAGAGCGCTTGGACCGCAGTTCCCACGCGGACCCAGTGCGGATTGGGAACTTCACATACACCATTGAATTTCTTCGCAGGTGTGTGCAGGTTTCCTCACGATGTTTTCCTTCACCGTAAAGCTCATGGCAAATTTCGAATGCAATTTCGCACATAAAATCCGAAAAACTCAGAGTTGTGAGCCGGGATTTGAACCCACGACCCTCTGCTTGAGAGGCCACAGGCCAAACCGCTAGACCACGGCTTTTGCATCTAAATTAACGTAACAGATGCTCATGAATTATTATCTTATTTGAGAATTTGTGATCAGCGTGTCCGTTGACATACCATTTCCTCTTGTTTCTTAAATTTCGAGGTTCTGTGGTCATTAAATAAATAAATAAATATTAGGGGACAATCTTACACAAATCGACCTAGTCCCAAACTAAGCAAAGCTTGTACTATGGGTACTAGACGACTATGAACATACTTACATAGATAAATAAATACTTAAATACATAGAAAACATCCATAACTCAGGAACAAATATTCGTGCTCATCACACAAATAAATGCCCTTACCGGGATTTGAACCCAGGACCTCTTGCTTCGTAGGCAGGGTCACTACCAACTAGGCTAAAGCGGTCGTTAAAGCGGTCATTAATTTGTTTTTGCCTGAGAATTCCTAAGTTGTAACATTTTGCACTTAAAAATTCTGAAATCCGAGCAACTCTTTCGCAGTGCAAACCGGGCCTTATCAAAGACCTGCGCAAGATTTCTGTTTCGTAATTAAAAGTTATTTTATCCGGTTAATCCCGGGCTATCCAGTCGTATCTCACAACTTCGTTCATTACCGTCCGGTTATAATGAAATAATAACAGAAATCACACTTCCCAACTCCGGATCTACGTGACCGAAATAAGAAGATGTTATAGGAATGTTTAGATGTTTACCTCTGGGTAATGATATTGATTAGGTTTCTTGCAAGGGTTCTGCTGCATGCACATTTCTTGTCAAATAAATGTAATGATAATATTTACATCACCTAATTAAAAACGTACAATTTGAAAGAAAGATTATGTTTATTTGATTTGGTTAGGTTTGTTTTATAAAAATTCCGAAAAAAAAACTGTTTCAGAAATAAATCACTTTATGACTAACTTTGATTATGAATATACATTATGATTTGTTAAATTATGCGAAACAATAGAAACCCATATATGGCTCTTTAATAGTAGGTACCTAATTAGTCTCTGGTTCCATATAGCGTGATGCCTGTAAACATTATCAATTAAATGAAAACTTTTAAGTACACGGCTTTTCGTATTGAAATGGGAAACAGTATAACTTTTACAATAAAAGTAAGTGAAAGTCAATTTAAGTTCTAAACAAACAAAATGGACCTACTGAACCTTGAAATTGTCTTTTTATATTATACTGGAATAAAATGAAGAAATAAAATTGATGGTCAGAATAACTTTGTTTCGTTTGACGAAGTATACTCGAAACTTAAACGCTGAGATTTTAGGGTTCTGATGATAAATAATAATAATCGAACCTGAGTATTTATGTAAATATTCTAAAGCGTCCTTAGGTTCACTGACTCGCTGATAAATAATTCTTTGAGCATTTCAGCTTTTCTGATTAATTACCACGAACCGAATTTTGGTAACAAAAAAGGAAGTTTCCATACGAATTTGGGCAATTAGGTATGTTAATTAAACTCCAAATCGAAGTAGATAATGTAATGTACTAACTTTTTGCGTAATAGTCAACTACTGTGATAGTTTTGTGTAATCATAGTTACAATTTAATTTAAAACACAGGATAACTAAATAAATAAATAAAAAATAAATATTAGAGGACAATCTAACATAAATCGACCTAGTCCCAAACTAAGCAAAGCTTGTACTACGGGTACTAGACGACGATAAACATACTTATATAGATAAATAAATACTTAAATACATAGAAAACATCCATAACTCAGGAACAAATATTCGTGCTCATCACAGAAATAAATGCCCTTACCAGGATTCGAACCCAGGACCTCTTGCTTCGTAGGCAGGGTCACTACCAACTAGGCTAAGGCGGTCGTACTGTACCTACCTCTAAATTTACAATATTTTATTACACCTAAGATTATGCGAAATAAAAACATCGAATTGTGTTGTTAATTCCGAGATTCATGAGCCTAGGGTCAGAACCTGACCACGCAGCTTGATGCAAATATTCAATATATCCACAATTATATTCCGTTGCCTGGTAGGTACCCACACCATAAGCTTTGCTTAATATGGAAATATCTAGGCCAATTGATGTTAATTGTTAACGAAATGGTACTAACTGTTTCCGAGTAAAATAAAAATTATACACTTCGCCTCCCCTTCTAGTTTGATATTCTCACTAAAAGTATTTTTACAACACGCGTCAGAAACGGCATTTACGGAGAACCCTCATAAAATGTATTCTAAAACCTTTCATTCATCGCAGTTCGAGCTAGCATTTAATTGGTATCGCTTCAATGAATTGTATCTTAACAAAGAGTCAATAGCTTCAGATCCGCTTTACTGGTCCAATCGTTTGAAGTTTTTGCACATTAAACGTTTTTTTTTAATAATGAAAGTAGACCCGAGATAAATAAAGATCAAAAAAGAAGCTTTCAATATTTGGTTTGGTAACATTTAAATACGGAGAAATAAATTATAATAAATATTTTTCCGTCTTCAGGAGGCGAAACTCTTTTGATTCCTGTAGTAATTTTCAGGTGTCAAAAAAATGAAATCTCGTCAATTGCAACTTTTTATGTATAGTAAAATCGCGCAAAACATTTTTTCTTGAGGTCATTCCGTATCCAATGAGCTATCATATTTTTAGGAGCTTTATCTCTTTTTTTCACGATTTTCAACTTGTGAAGCAGACTAGACGATTTCTCGGCGGAGCAGAAACGCGACGAGCACGCGGCGAGTACGCGGCTTGCACGCAGCGATTTTGCCGCGATTATTCGCCGTCTCGGTGCCGCCGCGGTGAATCCAAGACGCCAATCAATCGAGCTCAATCAATCACGGTTTAAAAAGGCTAGTGTGCACAGACATTTCTAGACACACTGCACTTCAATCTTAAGACTTTGTAAGTAGCTCTAGCGGTTGCTCAAGCCCCAATGATGAGTGCGCTTAAAACACGACCGGAATGTCGACGCGGAATGAACGGCAATAATGTACAATCAGTACGCTTAGTATAAGTTTTACTTCACTAAATACTTCTCGATCGCGTTTACGTAAAAAAATCAATTACTAGGGAAACATGGACAGCGCCTCCGCGGCCGCGCGTCCATGTTTCCATAGAATTGAAATTTTTACGTAAACGCGATCGAGAAGTATTTGGTGAAGTAAAACTTATACTAAGCATACAGATAATTGACACCCTTATGGTAATAACATGAGGGTTCGAATTATCAGATCGTACATTTTCGTCATTCATTCCGGGTCGAAAAATAAGTGGTCGTGTTTTAACTGCACCCCCAATGACTTAATACAATAACACGCGGTTACTTAAAAACTTACTAAAATACGTAAGTCTCGTGAAACAATGTAATAAATATCTCTCATCCACGCAGTAACATTTCGCTTTGCTTTACGCAGGCACTTAATCTGAAATAGTGGAAGTAAATAAGAGGGTTGATTTATTAAGACAGAGTGCTATTTAGTGTCGGCCATTCATTAGACGCAGGAATCGTAATGTGCAGCGCAAGGAGAAAGCGGTAGCGAATAAAACGGAGATAGTAAGGTTCAGGTTCATTCCAGCCTATATACGTCCCAGTTGCCACGCGGACCCAGTGCCGATTGGGAACTTCACACACACCATTGAATGTTTTCCTTCACCGTAAAGCTCATGGTAAATTACAAATGTAATTTCGCACATAAACCTCCGAAAAGCTCAGAGGTGCGAGCCGGGATTTGAACCCACGACCCTCTGCTTGAGAGGCCATAGATAAAAGCACTAGGCCACCACGGCTAAGGTTCAGGTTGTTAAGAAGATATTTTTAACATAGGTTTTTCTGTTGTCTGTGTGTACTAACATAATATACGTAATGGATCTGATGAGTGGGTATTGAGATTGAAGGGTTTTTCTATCATAAGCATATCTCGACACATCTAATGAGATATAAAAATAAATACATTTCACATATTTAATAACTGGCTTTACAATTTAATAAGTATCAATATACTCTTTCGTAATACTACGATATAAACATATTGACTTTCTGGTGAACCATGGGAAACAATAATTTCCCATAGTCCACCTAGGTGAATTAGGTGGGTGGACCACGGGCAACAGATGCTTACATTTTCATCCTATCTGCAAATAGGTAAGTGCACAATTTCAAGTCAATCCTTTTACTAGAACTGGGAGAAATTCGGCTTTAAAAGGTTTGAAGACACCTCACCTCACACACGAACATTGCAGGCTAAAAGCTGTAAAAGTGGTTTTTTACTTCTGTGTGCTTATCATTGTGCATCGTGTCGCTTGCATCATCATCATCATTATAATTTCAGCCGAAAGACGGCAACTGCTGAACATAGGCCTCCCGTAAGGCTCGCCAAACAGATCGGTTCTGCGCCATCTGCATCCAACGCGTTCCCGCAACCTTAACCAGGTAGTCGCTCCATCTTGATCTACATGAATGTACAAAAACTAAAGATCACCACAATTTAGTTGCTATTTACATAGTTACAAGTAAAGCTATTAAAAGTGTGTTAGTGAACATTGATCATTAGTAATTTAGATATTTGCGTCATTTTATTTTATTTATTTATTTCGAAGTTGTCATACTGAAACAGTCTATGTAAATATTATGTATTTAGTAACATAACTAATGTTCTGAAGTGCTGTGAAGACTTTTCAGTTTACTGTTTTTTTTAAATAGTGGTTAGGTTTTTGCCTTTGCCCAGTGGTGGGACACTATAATAGACTAAAAAAGATTTTTCTATAGGTGTTCATAGATTGGAGCGAGCGTATTTGCGATATAAATTGCGATTACATAGATTGTCAAATCACTATGAGAAGAACCGAGCGTAAAATTACTGTGCAACACTTCATAATCTCTTCACTTGTAACTTAGACCACACTGTGACCACGTTTTACAAAGGACATGTCACACAGAAACGTCAGATGATGGCTCACAGAATTTGTGGTCACTCAAACGGTAACATGGGTAATGGTGGTTGACATCAGAGTCGTACCGTCCTCAAATAGGGGTATTAATCCTCGTAGTACAGGAACTATTGTGTGTTTTGTTGTATGTGCTGTCTGTATTTTCTAATACAGCTAGACAGACGCATATGGTTCATTGGTCCGTGTTAATAAATTGTATTCCGGTTCAATAGAGTACATACGATCGCATTTGACGTCGATGTAGACTAACATAGAATTTTTTCCTATTAAGTCGGTTATTAATAAAAGTTTTGATTGACTCATTGAGTCATGCATGATCAATTGAGTCAATCAGAACAAAACAAAAACAAATCAAGTCATGATCGTGTACTGCTCAGCACAAATCCATTAAACTAGTTAGTTCGTTTTTTAAGGTTTCATACCTCAAAAGAAAAAAAACGGAACCCTTATAGGATCACTTTGTTGTCCATCCGTCCGTCTGTCTGTCCGTCTGTCTGTCAAGACCCTTTATCTCGGGGTACCGAGTTGAAAATAAAACCATATACTCAGGTCTACTACAGTCCTTTGATTTTTAATGGCACTTTCCATCAGTGAGAGAATTTTGCCAGTGTCCAGAGTAATTCACCGCTGTCCGATAAAAAATCTAGAAAACGAAATGTTAGAGGTAAAGTGGATGAATGATGACAGCGCGATTTGCCCCTTCGATCTAGAATGCTGGAAGTTCGCAATGAAATTCCCTTTATGACGTAGAGAAGGAATAAAAACCTAATTTTCAAAGACGCGGTCGGACGTAAACTAGTTTGAAAATAAACGTCAAACAAAACGTTTTGCTCATACTGTACTTGAGAAGACTAATAAAGTTCTGATTATAAAAAAAAACTAAAAGGTATCAACTTTATTTTTCGCGACAAGTTTTACTGTGTCTCTCTCTATTTATTGCAGCTTACACTATTTACTCTTTGTTGGTCCCGAGGAGTCTCATCTACTCAAAGGTTGGTAGAGATCTCTTATGGGAATAATTTCGCTTTTATACGTGTCTCGTTGGTTAAGTGTTGTTTTCTTTATTGTCTACAATTTTATGTTTACATACATAAAACTCTGACACAGAAGTAGAGTAAGGTTTAGCAACGTGGTGCCATCACACAAATATCAATTTGCATTAATGATTATAGTCCGACAAGCTCGTGCGCGGCTCTCCGCGGAACCCTGTCGCAGTCAGCATTTGCCGCACTTGTTAAAAACAATCTCCTTAAGCACAGCAGAGGCTCCATGCGACAGGGTTCCGCCGAGCGCCGCGCACGAGCTTGTCAAGGTACAGTTATGGTGCCATGTTTTGAGTATTCTTTCTCTTTATACGCCAAATCGGTCTGTGTCTGGAAAGCCAGACAGACTTAAAACGCATAAAAAATAAGTACAAAAAAAGATACTTCATAGCTAACTTGTTTAAAGTTGCACAGTAGCGCCATCTCTTGTCCAGGTGAGCGGTTAGTTCCGAAGGAGTGTTAAAATCTCTCGATGAGGGTGTAACATAGATGTGCGCTTGTCACTGCATAAGGTGATGATTTAGCAGATTGAAATGTATGATGTATAGGAAAGATTCGTGTCTAATCTCTAGACCAGTGGTGGTGTAGGGGTATGGCACGCGGCACGGAATGCTGAGGACCTGGGTTCGATTCCCAGCATTGGTCTTTTTTCTGGGGTTTTTTCTGTGCATCTATATTTCAGTTTGTATTTAGTACGAAATAAATAACGCATACATAGGTTACTATTGCATTATGCTTTTTGTCTCTGACTCCGACCTAATTCTCCGGGATCTCCAAGCGATGTGAGTGGAAGAAGAGGGTAGCTGCCTTCTCAAGCAATTCCTTGCTTTACCGCGCACTCGCACTTCTAGTCATAAAAATGTATTATTATTTTAACCTCCTGCCGCCCACGTCAAATATTGTTCAATGAAATTTAAACTTTTTCACTAATGAGTTGAGTTCAATGTCACATTAGAATAAGTCCTACTAATAGGACATCGGACCTCAGGAAGTTAAGTTTATTTTATCGAGGATAATGTGATGCATTACACTATAAAATTACTAGCCTGCAAAGAATAGGGGTATAATTAAAAAAACTAAAAAACACGCTTTAAAAAATAAAAAATAAATTTTAATAAATTTCAATTCACTATTCTTATAGTGCAGTAAAAAATCTTAATAAGCAATTATTATATTGTTATATCCAGATCAAAATTTGTAAACAATTCTAAATATTGATAAAATAAATAATAATAGTTTAAAATATTTTATTGTAAAAAAAGCGTGGGGTGCATGGTGTCAATTGTCAAGGATTATCATTTTGATAACATCTTAAAAAGCACCCCACGCTTTTTTACAATAAAATATTTTAAACTATTATTATTTATTTTATCAATATTTAGAATTGTTTACAAATTTTGATCTGGATATAACAATATAATAATTGCTTATTAAGATTTTTTACTGCACTATAAGAATAGTGAATTGAAATTTATTAAAATTTATTTTTTATTTTTTAAAGCGTGTTTTTTAGTTTTTTTAAACTATTATTTATTTTCTATTTTTTAGTTGCATTTTTTTTCTTTCTAACTTTACCCCCTCACCTACAACCCCCAAACCCCCTAAACCCAACCCCCCAACGTCCTCCACCCCATTTCCCCAAACCCCCCCCAAACCCCACACCCTTACCCCCAATCCCCTAAACCCCCCTTACCCCCTCCTCATTTTACAAACCCCCGAACCACCTAAACCCAACCCCCCTAACACCGAACCCCCATACCCCCGGGAACCCCCCCTCCCCCCACCCCCACTCCCCCACCCGCCACCAGCCACCCCCACCCCACCCCTCCCACCCCCCCCCACCCCGCCACCTACCGCCCCCCTTCCAGTTCCATCATCAAACCCTTGTTACCATCTAGGCCTCTTACCCCCTCCCCATTTCCCACAACCCCCCAAAATCACTTACCCCCGAACCCCCCAACACCCCCACCCTACTTCCCGTAAACCCCCCCCCCATCCCCTAACCCCAACCGCCACACCCTAACCCCCAACCCTCTAAACCCCCGACCCCCTTACCCCATACCCCATTCCCCCCCCAACCCGCCACCTACCCCCCTTCCAGCTCCATCATCAGACTCTTGTTACCATCTAGGACCAAAGTACTCGTCAAAACGAATCAAACGAGCCCAAAATCGATGGGGTTGTGTCGTTTTATTGTGGAGTGCCTTTGGCCATCTTCCAGCTCCATCATCAGACCCTGGTTACCATATGGGATCAAAGTGCTCGTCAAGACGAATCAAACGAGCCCAAACTCGATGGGGTTGTGTCGTTTTATTGCGGAGTGCCTTTGGCCATCTTCCAGCTCCATCATCAGACCCTGGTTACCATCTGGGATCAAAGTGCTCGTCAAGACGAATCAAACGAGCCCAAACTCGACGGGATTGTGTTGTTTTATTACATAGTTCCTATGGCCACCATCCAGCTCCATCATCAGATCAGCTCCATGTTACAATAATATTGCATTGTCATCCAATTTACACATATGTGCAAAATTTCAGCTCAATCGGAAACCGGGAAGTGGGTCAAAATCGCGCCCTAAGGAGTCGGTTACAAACAAAGATACAAACATACATACAAACATACAGGTGAAGCTAATATAAAGCGTGTAAAAATAGCTTACAACCTATTCTCAGACCTACCAAAAATAGACCAAAAAAATCATAAAAATCGGTCAAGCCGTTCCAGAGGAGTTCGATAACAAACACTGTGACACAAAGATTTATATACCGTATATATATTAGATCAAAATTGTTGATAATTCACTGCAAAAGCCGTATCAAAACGCCTAATTACTTATTAAGTTACATCAGTTCTAATACAATTAAACCGTCCAAGTGTTGGCATACTTACATGCTTTTAGTTTTTACCTATCTAAGTTTCGTTGTGAACTACACTTCTCGTTGGTGTCCGTGTTGTCACAGTGTGTTTAGTTTTTAAAGGGGTCCCACTGATAAAACACAGTGCAATCGAGAAAAAATTTACTCTTGCGCGCTGTGATCTTTAGCCAGAGTTACAAAGATGCAAGGCGAACGAACCATCGTGAGTGACAACTAAATAAAATGAGTACGGATGAGTCTCACTAGAGCCATTCGTTGCCAGCTCTTGATCTAGCGTGAACCTATTCATGGTGACTTTGGTCACCACGAGTAGCGCACACGAGAGTGTAAAACCGGAGTATTATGACTGTTCCGTACTGTCATATATTTTTAACGACTTTCTTTATTTATTTCCAATTGTTTGTCACATACGATTTCATTTTTTATTTCTGAACTGAAACAGAAATGACGCAAATTTGATTTCCGAACGAAGTAGCGCAGCAGTGCTTTGATGGCGGCACGCACGCACCTAGAAAATAGTTATTTTCTGATTATTCACAAATTCACTTGAAAACCCTGAAGAAAGTTTCATTAGCACCGCAGTATTTAAATCTCTGACTAGTTCCGCCAGTGATCTAGCTAGGGATATACAGACTGGACCCCCAAGAAAACCATCAGCTCAATCAAAATCAAAGTGAGTCAAATTTTGTATTATTCTTTCTAATTCCTTTTTTACAACGAAATAGGATATCAAACTTATCTTATTAAATCTGTTTTTTTTTTTATAATCGTGTGTAAAAGTTTTCATTATGTTTGTCTGTCTAATTTACCTTACAATGTCAAACTTCTGCAACTCGAAGACCTTGCAGACGTAAACATGTTTGTTTCCTGTCGTGTCACTCATTTAAACATCTAATGCTAACAAAACGTCCCAACTTTGTACGCAAAATGTTGCAAAGTGGAAACCTCTTAGCAGAATAAAAGTCAGGCAATGAAATTTAATTCGTATTGGCAAAACATCAAACCTGGATTCCGTGACATTCCTACACGATTCCGAACCGAAACTTGAGCTGGATGTCACATCTAACTTAGAAACAGAATACAACTGTACCCCAGCGAACCTTTGAGGTTGCAAATTTATATTTTTCGTTCGATCTTCGAAGATTTTGAGGTGAATTTTGAAGAAAGCAAATTTTGCGGGTGGCAGAACAAAGTTTGTTATGTAACAGTTTTGTTTGGAGAAATGCCAAACGTTTCGGTGAGGTAAACAGAGGAGTCTCGACGGGCAAAGATGGCGGCTAGTGTTTCGGGGTCGTTTGTGTTTTAATGCTATCGGTACTTTTATTGCCACTTAAAAATACATAACAATATAATGACGTCAGTTCGTTGTACCGCCTTGTTTCGTTAGGAAGTAATTCTTGAAGTGGCGCGTAAATGTTTAAAGATATGAGAAAATAACTTGCACTGAAACATTTTCAGGACTGAATGGGACATGAAGCGTTTCAACCACTATATTCTGTATGTTACGAAAATCTGTGGTGGTGGTTATTGGGATTTTTAGTTGGCAAACATTATTCGTAAAAGACGGGATACGGCGTAATACGACGGGATGACCCGACTATGTTTTTTATGCAATTTACTATTAATCAGATGTGGGCATATCTGGCTTGAACAGACAAGGTTGAGAAAGCTATCATGATATTCCATTTGTCGACTGTCGCCAAAAACTATCACGTATTTTAAACGGGTCACGTCACGATACTAATTCAGAACACAGAAGAGAAGAAGTCACAGAAATGTCACAGGTTGCTGTAAAGAGTGCCTTCCTCATCTTATTTCTAATGCAGCTATACCATTTATATATAAGTACCTAGATATTATTTAAAAGACCAGTCCTGACTGATTGACTGACTCATCAACGCCCAGCCCAAATCCATTGCTCTAGAAGGCTGAAATTTGGCAGAAGTAGTCCTTTATGATGTAGATAAGGAACAAGGACGGATTTGCTGAAATTCCTTCGGGCTAGGAAGTAAACGGTTTTGTATGTTCGATTCAAAGAGACCCTATCTACGTAACTATGATGGCTACATTCTTAAAATTTAGCTTGCAGGTGCAATTATTATAACAGTAAAAGACTAATTTTTGATGACGTTAGATTTTTTGGTGTTGCCGTTGCCGGAGTATTGCTTTAATTCAGTGAAAGAGATGAAGATGAGAGGAAGCTTTAGATTAAAATTTAAATTGAATTCTACGCGGACGAAGTCGCGGGCAAAAGCTAGTATATTATATAGCCATAGCTCTATCATAAAATATTCTATCGATACCAAAATTACTATCGATGTGTAACAGCGCTAGCGAAATGTACGCATATGTCGGTAGTCGAATAAAAACAGTGTTTTATTTTCAGAAAAATCTTATTTGTAGACTTTTCTCGTTGCTCATGTCGGGTGGTTATATAAGAGTTGTATAACAATAGGTACTATTACGAACCCTTATATTATTTTGTGGGCGCTTTTAGTGCTATGAAATAAACTTTTAGTAGCAGGGAATTTCACATTAATGTTTAATTTCAAAGGATAACATTTAGTTACAGCAAGATTTAAATTAGTTTTAAATAGGAAAGTTTTTTATATGTTTGAAAACAACTATAGTTACGCAGTGTCAAATTTTTCTTAAAATTCGTTACGAAATATTTCATCATAATTATAACTTGTAAAATGTTTCTTTAGAATAAAATACTTGTACGAGTAGGTATAACTAGTTTTTTGTAACTGTGAAGATCTGTACTTAGTGGTGTTTTAAAATTATGTAATATGGAATTTTTGAGCAGGTTAGTTAGCACCCACGAAATGTTTTTGAAGGTTTTTCAATTATGGTAGATATGTGTACGTCGTCAAAAGTGTCCAGCGAATACAGTAGGTATGAATCAAAATTTCCGTTAAAAACCTTTTCAGGGATGTTCAGTCAAGCCAACCCGATCTTCTCCTGAATTTGGTTTTAAAACATGCTTTTTAACTTCATAGATTAATTTTCGAGTCTTTGCGGAACATTGTTGTAATCAATCACATAACTAGATTATACACATTTCTTTTCGGGACCGATCTGTTTGGCTGTTTGGCGAGCCCTGGGGTAGACCTATGTTCAGCATTGGACGTCTTTCGGCTGAATTGATGATGATGATGACATTTCTTTTGTTCTAGTCTCTCCTGTGGACAAGGCAAAAGTCAAGGGTCTATAGCCAATATTTTTTAGTCAAGTCTAGATCGGCGTGTGGGACGCCTGGCCAACTTTAGGCCCATTTAAATGAACCTTAAGTTTGCTGATTCGGAGTCGCTAATGTTATGTCCACAGGAGAGACAACTTTTGTTTCTCACGGTGTGTATGACCTTTATACACATAAAACACATTATAATTTGTAAATTCAGTTCTACGTCAGTAAGCAACAAAATATCTAAAAACTTCTCAACATCATACTTGCAGTCTGATCGACTGAAATATCCTTCAATGTCTCAAGATACAGCGGGATAATCATCAATCAATGATTCATGAAAACATCTGATAAGACGAATAATGTATAGCCAATAATTCAAAGGATCCACTGAGCGAGCCAATGTCAACTTTACCCGTCTGTTAAAAGAGTTGGATGCTCTTTGGCACTTGCGATAAGTTGCCCATTTTATTTAGCCTACACACAAATGATTATTTTTAAAGATTATTTGAATGGGGCTGCAATAATATTGCGGGCGAAAATTTGTTTTCAAATATAAGTGATAAATACGGCTGTTAGATTTTATCACCATAAAAAACAATTTCCGATGGCGGTCTACGTCATGCGTCATGGTTTGTATTGACTGTATACAAATAAGCAATATTGAAAAAAACTCTCCATTTTCAAGAATGGTAAAGTCATTTCTGAACTTATAGTGGAAAAATAGTGAAAAGTGAGTGTAAGTGAACCTTTACAAAGTGATGTTGTAAGTGTTGTATGCTACCCTACATTTGACGGGTATGGATATATTTTTCCCAAAATCTTTTTTTCCAGGTAGAAAAAATTTCCATTCGCATTTTTTCCCATAGATAAGTTTTTTCTTACAATGGTTTTTTATTGAAGCTTATTTTATTCAAACTTTAATCGACACAAAAACATTTAGGTAGGTTTAGGTTATGTTAAGTTTGCATCGACCCGAAGGGCCAAAAGCACACAGAAGACGCGCACGCGGAGCTCCGTAAACACTGTTTCTGTGTCAATTGAAATTGAGAAATACAATATCCCGCCGCCAATCAGGAACCTGAAAAGCATGCATAGTTTTAAGAATGGTATCAGAAAGTTTATTTATGCACATCAGAATGAACAGGAAACGTTGATGCATGACACTAGCTGTTTTTAGTACATACCCGAGCAGTACGTCCTCATTATGTTTTTATTGTATGGCTTCTTTCTTATTTTTCTTTACTTTGTTGTCATGTGGTTTAACGTAGCGTGGACGACTTCTATTGTGTCCACTCTGCATTGAATGTTTATCCGTTGTCTAGTACTCATAGCACAAGCTTTGCTTACTTTGGGACTAGGTCAATTCGTGTAAATTGTCCCGTGATATTATTATTTTTGTTATTATTTTTTATTTTTTTATTATTATTGGAATTACATACAACGTTTGTGTTTAATGTTTATAACTTTCTTTTGTTGTTTTTATTTTTATGACACTGATATTGTGTTGTGCGTGTCTTGATTGGAAATGTCTTATGTCACTGCTATTTTTTCACTTTTTCACTCTTTGTTTTTATTATTTACTTGTTACAAGTTACAATAATTAAAATATTTTATTTATTATATTATCGTTTGCTTCTGCTCATGTGGTCGGCCGTGTCAGTTGTCAATGTCAACGCCATGCCAAAATATAACGCCATTGTGTTGGTACAGCTGCACGATCATATGGTTGCGTTCACAATTAGACACGGTCCGATCGTGTGTGCAGCGAGCAAATGACGGCCTCACGGTCCCACCGGAAGACCAGCGCTGGCTCTCGAGCCGGCATTATGCTGAGGTGGGTCCGTTTCGTGATACCTAGTTTCTTTATTTTGTAATCTTTATGCCTTAATGCTATTGTTGTCACGAATAAATGTTTTTCTTTCTTCTTTCTTTCTTTAGAAAAAAACGCTACTGTGAAAATAGTTAAGCTTCAGTAAAAAACTACAGTGAGTTTGGGAAAAATGCGAATGGCGAATTTGCTATCTGGAAAAAACGATCTTGGGAAAAACATCGCCATACTCCATTTGACGACAATGACAATAAAAATGACTTTGTAAACGGGGTAGTTGTGTGTCGCTGTTAGTCTCGTCGAGCAGCCGCGCAAGCTGAGCGGTGGCGCGCAGTGCGCGTTTTCCAAAAGCCGCCGTGGCGTGTGGTCCGTGATGAAGGCGTGCGCTACGGATTAGCCTGAAACATATCGAGCTAAACTCGATTATAGACGTGAGTTATCCGTATTTTTTCACTATGGTAAGCCAGTCTCATCGTCGTCGTTAGCGACGAAGACAATTTTGAAAAATCCTTAAATACCTACCTAGTTATTAATTTTCATTGTATATTTTTTTCTGTTTTTATGCTACATTATTTGAGGCTGAGATTCTGGGTCTGTATTGTCTAACGAGCGGGGGCTTGCCATCACTCTCACCAGCTCTTTCTATCACCACCCTAAACCATTTGACAGAAAGAAAATGTGGTGACTGCTATAGCAAGCGTTCGCGCGTTTGACAATACGGACCCTGGTTAAGGTTAATTCGGCTAGTTAATTCCTGACACAGGTTATCATATCTACTATACCTACTTCGTTTTTTTAGCATTAGAAAGAAAATAATCGACCTTGATGTGCCTTTTTATTGAAAAACATTTTTGAAAAATAAATTACAGCAAATATCTAACGATTAGCAAGGACACAGGTATACTCATTTATATTCTTTTGCTTTCATAAGTATCAGTTACGTGCCTACTATTTTTTTAAAGCGTTTTTCATTAAAAACACTTAAGTATTAAGATAGTTTACCTTATTTCTAATGCCAAACAAAATGAAATATAGGAAGTTCCAATCAATGCTCTCATGACGGCTTAAGTTTAATTTTCATTTCACATTCACCAGTCTTTCCGTTGTATCGTGTTAACAATCGTGCGATGGTCATGTTTAACCGAGCGGTCAAAACGCTTGTAGCGAAACAAAACAAAACTTGTTTACCAGTAACTTAACACCATTACTTCTCTAATTAAAATGTTTTACTTTTGTCTACAGCTCTGATTACAAAGAGAAAAAGGCGAGGGCACGGTAAACAACATTTTTCATAACAAGGCGAATTATACCTCTTTCCAAGGGAGATAATGAAACGCGTAATCCCTGGCTAATGAAGTTATCCGTGATCTTAAGCATAGTGCACACGGGCGTTTTTCCATGCTTAATAAGATTGTTGCCGGAGGGCGCACGTGAGGAAATAATTAATTAAATAAGGCGTTACTTTGTACAGATTTATATTACGAAATTAATTTCTTTTATGTCAATTAGGTAGTTCGAATGACATATTTTTCGAATAATTTTCGTATAGGTCCTAAAGGCACGATTAAAAGAAAATACACACATCAAAAAGTCTTGGGATACTCATTAACCTTGGACAAATTTGATGTTTTGACTCAGTAGTAATGCCTATTTTGAAATGTTCAAACTGTCACGGAATAAAAAATATCCCCAGGGACTTTTGATGGCTGTAGTAAGAGAAAGTAGTAGTTTTTCGCGGGTAGGCATTGCAAGTGCAAAGTCACGAAATTGGTAATTTATTTATTAAAAATTAAAATAACATCTTACTTGTGAAAAATTTGTGCATAAACTAATGTTGGGATAAGGCAATTTAGCTACCGGCAGTTATTCACTGCATTCCTGCAAGTTTTGCTTAAATTCTACACTTGGCACTCTGCACCAGCATCACTTCGGGTCACTCTCTAATTTGGCAGCATAATACATTCTTCCTTTCCTTCTTCAATATGCCAAACAAAGAAGTGAAGCAATCTTTGGACGACCTCGCCTTGCTCTTCAGGAACAGGATGGCTGAGTTCCAAGGTAATTTGGACAAGGCAGATGCAAGAAATCCCACGGTGTCATCGGTGGCCGCAGACTACAATGCTTTTAAGATCTTTATATCAAATGCTCTCGAGTGTCTCCAACAACAAGTAGCATGTCTGTCAGCCCAGGTGGATCAGTTGGAGACAAGATCAAGGCGGAAGATGCTGGTCATACATGGTGTTCCTGAGGTTGCGGATGGGGACACTCTGGCACTGGCAGTGGATGTGTGTAAGCGGGTCAAGTGCAATGTGGGTGATGCGGATTTGGGCAGGTGCTTCAGAACCGGACGTTCTCAGGCCGGCCGGATGAGGCCCATCTTGGTCCGCTTCAGGGATGTTGCGCTCCGGGATGAGGTCTGGTTTGCCAAGACTGCCTTGAAAGGATCTGGCATAGTCATTTCCGAATTTTTGACTCATCCCCGGTATGCTGCATTCATGGCTGCGAGAGAGAGGTTCGGAGTAACCAAGTGCTGGACGAGGGAGGGCGTCATCGTTGTGCTGGATGCTGATGGTGGGAGGCATCACATAACATCTCTCGCCGAGCTCAACGGGATTCCGACCGCATTGCCTGGGTCTGCGGGCTGGTCTGGGACGCCTCAGGGAGGTTCTGGGCAACGGAAGCGTCCAAAGAGGCAGCAAGGAAAGGCTGCGGCATAATTTTTACTTGTTTTTTCACGTTACTATCTATGCAAGTGTCTCTTGTATTCGGCAGTATTTTGCTTTTCTGTTTACCCACTATCACTTGACTTACTTTTATCACTTTCACTGTAATACCTTCAAAATTCTATTACTTTTTCTATCTGTTTACCATCTTGCCAATATTATTTATTTTACATGACAGTATAGTATGATTGACAGCTGCCTGTCTGTGCTGCTGATAGTGACACTTGAGTTGAGGTGTTGCTACTGTTCCACGCATTATTTTATGTTATTTTCCTTTGTAACATTTGTAAACTTGCTTTTATAATTAATTAGTAATTTTTAATTTTTGTATACTGCTGGCAGGTGGTTGCAAAATTGCTTTGAATTTTTATTTTACTTATTACTTACATTTATATATTGATTACCTATTTGAAAAATTATATGTCACATTTAGGCCATGATGTCAGCGCAGATAGTGCTCACTATTTTTCCTTCTCTTCAGACTCTGACAGTGAGACTAGTTTTACTTCCTTGCCTCCTACACTCTTTGACACCATTAATTTAGAGTTTTCTAGTTTTCCGAACAATTTTAATGTAGTTCATGTTAACGCGCAAAGTATACCAGCCCATTTCACCGACATGTTACTAAGTTTTAATTTAAAAAATCTTCACGCTATACTTGTTTCCGAATCTTGGCTTAAACCGTGCCTTCCATCTACCTCTTATTCCATACCTGGTTTCCGTCTCATACGTAATGATCGCTCTGGTAGGGGTGGTGGGGGAGTTGCCATTTATCTTCGTTCTTGTATCCCCTATTCCATTGTCAGTATGTCACCTCAGTCTTCATCATCCGACGTCTCTGAATATCTTTTTCTTAATATTACCTTGACATACGCGAAGGTACTTCTTGGAGTTTTTTATTCCCCCTCTATGCAGGTTAATTATTTTGCATCCCTTGAGAAGCTCCTTGAAGATGTTATGCCAGCGTTTCAGCACCATATTATAATGGGTGATTTTAATACGTGCCTACTTAAAAACGATTCCCGCTCTAGATCCCTTAGGTCTGTTGTTGAGGCTTGCAACCTAAGTATTCTCCCATCCAATGCTACTCATCATTTCCCGAACTGTTCCCCGTCTCTTCTAGACCTATCTATCACTTCTTCTCCTGGTCATGTTGCTAAAGCTGGCCAGTGTTCTGCAGACGCTTTCTCTTATCATGACTTGATTTACCTCTCATATAAAATTCGACCTCCTAGGATTAAACGTAAAGTTCTTTTGCAGCGCAACTTTGGTCGAATGAATATTGACTTGCTTCGTGAGGACGCAATGAAGATCTATTGGGCATCCGTCTCCGGAGCTGGCGCGGTTGATGATCAAATCGCTCTTTTCAACTCACTTCTCACTAAACTTTATGACGTGCACGCTCCGGTCAAACCAATCAAGGTGAAGCATCTTCCTGCTCCCTGGCTTACTGATGATATCAAGTCCCTGATTCGAAGGAAGAATCTAGCTAAAGTAAGGTACAAGGTTGACTCTTCGGACAGAAACAGGGACAAATATCGTGCCTTGCGGAATCGCTGTAGCACTATCTGTAGAGACGCTCAAAGACGCCATATCCACGAGGCAGTTGAAAACGGAGACCCTGCTAAAGTTTGGAAATTTCTTAAATCAATAGGAGTTGGTAAATCTCAGCAAAAATCTATTTCGGCTGGTATTAATATTGATCAGCTCAACCAGCATTTCTCTTCTTCGGCTATTTTCAGTGGATCTGAAAAAGACAAAACACTAACTTATCTTTCAACATTACCAACTTCTGATACTACTCCTTTTTATTTCAATCAATTTACCGACAGTGATGTTAAGAAGAGCATATTATCCATCGCTTCAAACGCTGTTGGTGTTGATAGTGTAAGTCGTGCTATGATCCTTCCTCTCCTTGATATAGTTGTTCCCGTCATCACTTCTATACTTAATAATTCTATTACATCGAATATATTTCCTGTAGTATGGAAGGATGCTGAAATTATTCCCCTACCTAAAAAGTCCAGTCCGTCATCCTTTTCTGACTACAGACCAATTTCTATTCTCCCTTTCCTATCCAAAGTTTTGGAGCGTCTAGTGCATCAACAGTTATCATCATATCTAAACAGAAACGACCTCCTCAATCCTTTTCAGTCTGGTTTCCGTCCTGGTCATAGTACGGCAACCGCACTTGCGAAGATCACCGATGACATCCGAATGGGTATGGATAATAGAAAACTCACTGTTTTAACTCTATTAGATTTCAGCAATGCTTTCAACACTGTTGATTTCGACATTATGCTTGGAATTTTACGCTCTCTTAACATATCTCCTGCGGTTATTGAATGGTTTCGTAGTTACTTAGTGGGTCGTCGGCAAAGAATAAAGGCGGAAGATTCTCGATCTTCCTGGTGCAACACTCTTGCTGGTGTACCACAAGGTGGAGTGCTGTCTCCATTATTATTCTCTATTTTTATAGATTCTATTTCTCGTAATCTTCTTTCTTCGTATCACCTTTATGCTGATGACCTACAAATCTACTCTCAGGGTGTGATTGGCGATCTTCCGTTGGTTATCGAGTCTGTTAACTTGGATCTAAAGAAGATTTTGAAATGGAGCCAACGATTTGGCCTGATTGTTAACCCAACAAAGACCCAGGTCATTGTTATTGGTAGCTCGAAACTTGTGCCAAGAGTCGACTTTGCATCTCTGCCACCGGTGCTTTTCGACGGAGTACTAATACCGTTTGCGCATCAGGTCAAGAGCCTGGGTGTTATTTTAGACCGCACTCTCTCATGGTCTCCTCATGTATGCGAGGTGAGCAGGAAGGTGTTTGCTGCGGTGGGATCTTTAAGACGGCTTCAGAATTTCCTACCTTTTGCTACCAAGGTTGCGCTTGCTCAAACTTTGCTGCACCCTATATTCGACTATGCTGACATTTGCTATCCCGATCTCCTAGAAGAGCAGCTTAATAAACTTGAGCGAATTCAAAATCTATGCATTCGGTTTATCTTTGGTCTGCGTAAGTTCGATCATGTCTCTAATTTTCGATCACAGCTCAAGTGGCTCCCAATCCGCCTTCGCCGTAACACTCACGTTCTCCACCTTCTTTACGGCATTCTCTTTAACCCTGCAACTCCTCGCTACCTCAAAGAGCGGTTTAGCTACGTAACTTCTATTCGATGCTCTCAGAACTTTCTCCTTACCGTGCCTCTCTCTAACTCCAAATTCTATGTCTATTCTTATACTGTCCAGGCTATTCGGTTGTGGAATGCCTTGCCGATTGACTTACGACGGGCAAAATCTCTGTCAATCTTTAAATCAATGCTTAAGGTGTACTATCTGTCTTCTTGTAATTATTAGCTTTGTTATAGTTTATTTATTTATATGTGGCTGTTTATCCCAATGCTTATATTTGTTTTAGACGTGTACTTATTATATGTACGATATATGTATGAGTAGATGTACTATTTTTTGTAGCGTTTTAATTTTCTGATCCACTGTTGATGCACCACCTGCTGTAAACTAGTCCTTCCTTCTTTCTGGTAAAGGGTTGCCTGGAAGAGATCGCTCTTAAGCGATAAGGCCGCCTATTGCTTACCTTGTAACTTACTCTCTGTGTACCTGTTTTCTGTATTGCTTACTATTCCTGGTGTACAATAAAGAGTCATTGTATTGTATTGTATTGTAGAATACTTAGATTACAATTGAAAAAAAAAAATTACGAAATGATAGTGATTAATTTACTGGCAAAAATGTTATTTAAGGTTTATAATTAAACTAGCGACCCGCCCCGGCTTCGCACGGGTGCAAATTATGCATGTACTTATTATACATAATATAAAGCTTCCTCTTGAATCACTCTATCTATTAAAAAAACCGCATCAAAATCCGTTGCGTAGTTTTAAAGATCTAAGCATACATAGGGACAGACAGACGGGAAGCGACTTTGTTTTATACTATGTAGTGCAATAGCAAAGAATCGAGTAATCAATAGAAATTATTAATTAATTAAAAAACAAACTTTAAAAATTATGAATCACCTATAAGCTCTTTATTTAAAGCTTGTCATCCAAAGCATCCCCTAGTCATTATGTTGATTTCCGAAAAATTTTAGATACTTACGCAATCGTGCCATCTCCCATGTTATGTTGTCAGTTATATTTTCTAATATCAACATCACCCACGTAATCCCGTATTTAGCGTGTTTCATAAATACGCGACGCAAAAGACTCGCAACGCGCTGTCACGTAAATACGCCGCGTTTTTTCTTTTAAAATCTGACAGTGCCTCGCCAAGAATGCATCATTAATAATTTCCAGCCTGTACTAACCTTAAATACATTACATTCTTGCTTACCTGTCTCGAAAAATATTTTATAACGGAAGCATTCCGTTTGCTCATAAACTTTTGCTCCGGAAGGTATTTTTATGGAGGTGCATCGTAATTTTATTTGGACTTTCTCTGCCAAGAAACGTGGATGACTTTTAAGACAAACGGAATAAGAAAATGTTGCTTAAGGGACTTATAATATGTAGCTATAAGACATTTATATGTATTTATTTGGTATATTATTAAAATATACCTTGTTGAGTTTCTTGCCGGTTTCTTCTCAACAGGGTTTTTTCCGAACCGGTGGTAGATTCTTCGACGTTCATAGGAGCATCAATTGATGCCTAAATTGAATAAAGAATTTTGACTTTGACTTTGACTTTTTTTTGACTTTTTTTTTTCTTTGTTTTGGCATGAAAGCGAAAGAGGTTGTTCAAGGATTTAGTACCTATCTGCACATTAAGTTAACGCTGTGCCTCCTCGCAAAAGATTTAATATAGTTAGTCCCACTAGATACTAATGGATGGCGCTCATACCTCGCCGCAAAAGGCGGACGATGTGTTTGTTTCAAACTTTAAGACTTCGTATGTTTCAGAATTTAAGTGTCCAGTGTATAGTATCTTAAGTGTAGGTAAAGTAAAATATAACGAGCAACAACATCACTTTCACAAAATTCCTAGCTCGGAAGTACTCAACATAACAACTTTTTTGATCTACGCAAAGAACACTGATTTATTCCGCCTGAGACTGGCATCCATTTCCTTAAGCTCGGGATTCTGAATTCATACTAGTAAAACATCAATTTGTTAGCATAGCACCAATGTAAGAAAACCGAGGATTGTCCCGGCGAAAATACGCCTCATAAATTAGCTTCAGGAAAAAAGTTTTCATCAGAAGAAGTGAGACGGCGCTGATTTTTCATTATGATCACATTCATTTTGGCAGGGTGCGGGGTTGTAAAGTTTAAATTAGATACTGTGCGTGAGGAGTTCCGTCCTTTTGGATAAGCGGTAGGGATATTTGAGATGTGGTGACTTAGTCTTGTATGCAACATTAAACCGCCTATTTACAAGTCGTTTACTTTATGCGAGAAAATCGAGCGGGTCCGATCACATTGCGTGGATGCTGTGCGAACAAACTGAAAGCGATTGATCAAAGGACGCAATGTAATGCTACTTTCACGACTTCCTTTTATTTCGTTGTTTTCTCGCTTGTCTTCTTATGCATACACCTCCCATTAAGCTAGTTTGATTGGAACGCATCTTGTTCGTCGCTTCACTGCTAGCAATCAAATCAATATTATCAAACACTTCGCCGCTCTGCTAAACTTAATAGCACGCCTCTCGCTAGCCGTAGAAATAGGCTTATATTATCAAGTACAGTCTTGTTAAACGTATTTCTATGTTAATGTTTAGTTTTTTTTTGAAATTGCAGAAGAGTTTTATGTAACAACGCGGCGATTTCGGAAAATATGTCATTACGTGATCATAGAATGACTGACTTACTATCTGTTTTAAAAATAAAATTGTGTAGGTAATATAGTTCGGTAAATGTCGTATCTGCACTCGAAATTACTCAAAGGAATTTTTACTCATGGTTTTATGTCATTGACGACTAATAACATAGGGCATGTTGGGATATGAGGAGCTGTTGCCTGTGTGTGAGCCTGTTGAAAATAAATGACTATTTTTTTATTTTTTTTATTTCTGTTGTCTGCATTATTTTTTCTATATTTATTTGTCGTTATATTTCTTTGTTACGCATGTCACTTTTTCCGAATCAAATTACTCAAATATTCATCAAAATCTGCTTAGAAATTAGCTACAAAGACATGCTAACCACTCGTAAGTTATTTTTGTCTAAAAATTCCAGTTTCACCTGATGCATAGGCCTAAGGTGTCTCATTAATTCAATAACTAACTATCCAATCTTGCCACGAATATCCCTAGTTACACCCATCTCTTTTCCAGCCACTTTTCGAATCAATACGGTACAAACAGAAGACTGACTAGACCCCAAATGGGTTCCTCAGACATCACGACAAAGAAAACTAAACACGGAACCTCTTTACCACAAACGCAAACTATTGTTACCAACATTAGCATATGAAAGCCTTTCCGGGACGCCATCAATATGCCTCATCCTTAACACTTTGAGGGGTTCAGAGTGTATTGCCTAGAGTATAGAAGCTAGATTGGTTTCAGTTGCAATTTCCGTGTCCCTTGACGGCATCAACAGTTTTGAGACAAAGCAATCTAATGGATCGTTATTTTAGTCCAAACAGTACAATTATGTGTTATTAATCTGGAATATTTCAACCGGAGGTCAGGTAAGTTTGACTGTTCAACATTCTAAATGTTTTTCAAGATTGTGACTAAGAAATGTGTCCGACCGACGATATGGTCAGATGGTGTCCACGGACCGGAAGACGCAGTGTAGGTAGGCCTCCGACAAGATGGAGCGATGATGGTCAAGAGAAACGGAGACGGGAAGACGTTGGATGCGGATGGCGCAGGACCGGACCTTGGGGCAGGCCTTTGTTTAGCAGAAGACGTCTTTCGGCTGAAATTATGATGATGATTAACAAATGTTTCAATACTTTCAATATTGATCGACACTCAAAGACGTGACTACATTTTGAATAAAAAAAATTAGATGAAATCCTTCATAGAGGTAATTTAGTTAAACTAAACCTAGCCATCCATCTGCTTATAATATTCCGGGGAAGAATAATTTGTTTATCTTGCGCCGCATTGGCGATCCCAAGTTTCATACAGCGTACCTATCTACTGTGTTAAACAATTTGTTATATTAAATACTTTAGATATATTTTCTCAATCTTTCTCCCGTAATCACAATTTGTTCACATCCTTTACACCAGGCGACCTGGCATGCATCAGGCTGAATGGAGATTGTATCGGATAGCGTGCAAAACTTGCAGACGCTGTGTATCGTACGATCTATTCGATGTGTGGTGCAAATCAGAGACGCAAATTCAGAATTTTTAGAATTTTTTATATTATGATTGAGGAGTATTTACGTGATGATACTTGAAAATTATCCAGTGATAATTTATCATTACTTAAACCTTGCTAAGACGTAGTTTAAACCTAGTAGTGGCAATTGACCACTTCAAGCTCGTACGCTTTATTGCCTTGCAAATATGATGCAACTTGCACGTTCTTTCGTGCAGTTCTAAATTCGGTAGTAGTAGTTAGTAGTAGTAGTAGTGAGAGTGCACGCATTCGCCGTTGCAAAAACGAGGGTAGACAAAGTTTAGACACCGTTGAACGTCTATCGGGTGTTTGGGGAAGTAGAAACTTTCGCCAAACACCTGATAGATGACTCTGTACCGCCACACTTTAACATGACGCTGTGCCTCTTTGCAATTTATTTAAGATAGTTAGTTCCGTAAGCTACTAATAGATGGCGTTTATACCTCGCCACATCATGGTAACGATGTGTTTACGTTTCAAACGTCGTTTAATTGAGAGTTTTTGGTAAAAATGTGCAATGAAAATGAGTGTAAATTCACAGCACAATTTGGACATTAACATTATTTCAGTCATAGGTCCTCCCCCATACCCAATAGGGAGCGTGCAGAAACTATAAATAGGCGGCAGCACTAATGCGACAGAAGAGACCCTATGCGGACAGTAAAAGAAACTTATCAGGGTGAAACATTCAAATTCATGGCAGCACCGTCTATGTGCACGTTCCCTATAGGCGACGAATAGTATACGACTTGGTATACCGCCATCTCTTTTCCCTTGGAGATAAACGCAGCTGCCTTTATCGCAGCCTCTGTAATCCTTTTGTCCCCTTGACCAGGACCCGGTAAATCGTGTCAACCTTTATCTTAATGGCGGTTCCGTGTGATTTCTTTACTTTGTCCCTCGACTCATAAATTGGAAGGTTTTTTAAGATTGCTCTTTTCTTGTCCTGGTAAATAATATAAGAATTTACAAAAATAACGGTGAAGAGCTAGTCAGACTAATGCAAAGGGTTTCGTAGTACTGTACTCTACCGCCTTTCCCATAAGGATACTTTGAGCCCGTGCCTCAGGGCCCCCAATCTTATAGGGATCTAAAAGACACCTGCGAAGAAATTCAAGGTGTGTGTGAAGTTCCCAATGCGCACTGGGCCTACGTGGGAACCTCGGCCCAAGCCTTCTCATTCTGAGATGGTGAAGATGATGGTAGAAAATCACTGCCTTAATTGGACATATAAAAATTCTAACAAAAAATCTAATAACTTCACAGGCAGAAGTCAGTAATTGCAAAGCGAATGTTTTGAAACGTTTTTTATTCAATCGAATTCAAACACAAATATGTATGTCTGTGCACATAGAGAATTGAATTGTCCATTTTACCGCAGGCTTTTGCAGTGCAGCGAAATCATATTCCCTCCCTAGGGTACTAGCGTTGGTATATTGTGTAGCTGAGTATGATACTGGTCAACAATGGTTTTGATGCCCCGGATATTTAGGCGAATGCTATGGGAATAACTAACATTTATTCACGACTTTGTTGACGCTATGTTGCGGAATTTGTTGAAAATCTGCCATTTTCGATCTAGAAATGACGTCTTTGTAGACGGAGTCGTATGCAACACTAATAACATACAGAGACTGCTTTTTATTCCTATATTGCCACGGAAATGTAACGCTTAAACCGCTTATTTAGTTGAAATAAAATGAAATGAAATATTTTTAATGCGAGAACACAATTGACAACTTACATAATATACATAACTGCACTATGATCTATCTGCCTCATAGGCATGCAAAGTTTTGGCATATAGAGCTCAAAAAAACTAAAAAAACAATTAATAAATAATATGTACATTTAAACATTTTAGAAAACCAACGCTGGTCTCTTTTTCTGGGTTTTTTCTGTGTATCCATGTTTCAGTTTGTATTTAGTATGAACATATGGATTTCACGGGATGACCGTAAAAGTAAAAAAATTGGAGTGAAAAAATAAAAATACAAAAGACTCCAAAAAACGAATCTTGATAAGATTGCTTAAGAGCGCCATCTCTTGTCCGGGTGAGCGGATAGTTCCGAAGAAGTGTTGACGTTTCTCGATGAGAACATTAACATAGATGTCGCTAGTGTCGCTGCGTAAGTGACTATAGAAAAACAAACTGAAAAATGACGATATATACGAAAAAATTGTGTCTAAACTCCTGACCAGTGGTGGTGTAGAAAAACTAAACTTAATAGCCAGAAGAGAACATGTGACTGAGTCTATCGCGAAAACGATATAAATTTATAGACATAATGTAAAGCTTTACCTACTATAGTATAGTATAGTTAATTGAATCTTCTTCTTCTAATATATAAAAATCTCGTGTCACGGTGTTTGTAATCGAACTCCTCCGAAACGGCTTGACCGATTTTAATTAAAAAATTTTTCTGCATTCGGTAGGTCTGAGAATAGGTCGTAGGCTATTTCTTATACTTAAATACCCCTATTCTTCGCGGAAGGAGTCGCGAGCAACAGCTCGTATATAGTAGGTAGGTAGGTAGGTAGGTGTAGTAGGTTACTAAGGAATTCCAATGGGAATTTTCTAGAAGTACGAAGTGCATGGTATAAGGATAATAAATAGAATACCAAGGGATTTCTGTATAACTTTGACATTCATTATACGGGCATGATATGATAGACTTGTTTTCAATAACATCTTTAGTTACAGCCTTTGAGCCAATATATGAACACGATATTCACGACTAACCAAAACCGCAAAGGATTATGTTTTCACTATTAACGTCCTTTTCCGCGTATGCTAAAACAAAAGGGACGGACGTATCGGCGAAAGTGAATAAGTGTATCGTACTAGGTGTTCTGTTCTAATTTCTACTCACGTAGGCTTCTCGATTATGATTCAAGCCTGCACGTGTTCAAGGAGATATCGTAATTTCATTCACACAAGTATGCGAGCTCCAAATAGAGTCAAAGACTAGGCCTAGGGAATATTATAAATTACATACACTTTTTATAAGCCTCTGGAGTATTGATAAAGGTAGATTTGATAGGCAAGCGTTAGATGTGTAGAAATTTTTATTTGATGAAAACTTTCTTTCTTTGTCTAGTTGTTTGCTTTTTTATCAGCCCGCGCGGCTTAGAAATCCTTTTACGAGAAACATTTAGAATCTTAGAGGTTGGTCTAAAAAAAAGTAACGGTGACATTTTTAAATCACAACGTTCGCTAGCGCCATCTATTGATTGGAGACCGAAGTTAACACGTCATCTTGAAAGCTGAGGCGCTTCGACGTTCTTGGACAGCGCTCTCTGTTGTTGTTTAATGGGTAAGTCTATACCACGGGAATGCACCAAAGGGATTTAAGCATTCTGTATTGATTCATATCTTTGTGTATATGTAAGTTTATTTTTTTTACACTCCGTCCGCAGCTTCGCCCGCGATAAATTATTTTTTCCAAAGGAAAAGGTAACTTTTTCTCTATATTCTTTAGGTCTGAGAATAGGTCAGCTATTTTTCTTCGCAGACGGAATCGCGGGCAACCGCTAGTAACTTTATAACAATTATGGTGCTTTCTAACTTACGTCTTTTTCGCGTAAAACAACCTCTTTCTTGGCATACCTACGCGCTTAAGCGTTTGTTATTTTCAGTATCGCACGTAACGTAATCTAACGCACGTTATTTTGCTTCAACGTTTAATAGTAAGTAGTCAATGGATTGTGTATTTAACCCTTTCAACGCCAACGATACATATAGGTGTCACAAAGTACAGTGTCAAAGTGATCATCATACAATGACATAAGATTCAAAGCAGGTTTACGTTTTGTCAAGGCGTGGCATTGAAAGGGTTAAGCCCATAAGCGTGTAACGCGCATACGCGCCACGCGTGCGATAAAATACGCGCATTGCTGGAACACTCCGTAGGTTACGATTACGCGCAACTGGTGGCGCGGTGAGCGTTTTCCCTGTTCATTGTGTGTACTAGATAACCACTGTGCGGTGAGCGTCTCGAAAAGAAAATATGTAAAGTAGTCCATTCAGTCAAACGTTACCTAGTTTAGTTTTAAGTACAGCGATACCTGTCGATCAGTAAAGTCATAATCGTCCAAAACAAGAGTCAACCCTCGCTGTTCCGCCATTTGCATCAACATCCCAGCCTATATACATCCCACTGCGGGTACAGGCATCCTCTCAGAATGAGAGTGCTTGGGCCGTAGTTCCCACGCGGGCCCAGTGCGGATTGGGAACATCACACACATCATTGAATTTCTTCTCAGATGTGTGCAGGTTTCCTCAGGATGTTAGACTGACTGTTAAGTTCATGGTAAATATCAAATATAATTTTATAATTTTCAGAGGTGCAAGCCCGGATTCAAACCCATGACCCTCGGTTTGA
The DNA here is from genome assembly GCA_947859365.1 of Archips crataeganus. NCBI lineage: Eukaryota > Metazoa > Arthropoda > Insecta > Lepidoptera > Tortricidae > Archips > Archips crataeganus. The sequence goes on from OX402064.1 coordinate 12,067,261, forward strand.
GAGACCATAAGTCAACCACTAGGCCATCACGATATCACGCTGGTTTGCTGTTCACTATCGTCATCATCATCATCGCAGCCTATATGCGTCCCACTGCAGGGCACAGGCCTCCTCTCAGAATGCCGTTTTGCTAGCTGTTTCTTAATCGAAAATGAATCTTCAGAGCTAAAATTTTTATTTTCCAAAGTACTTTTGCATTTGTATTAGAGTCGCGTCTTGGCATTATTGTTCTATGGTGTCAACTATACTACCTATATTTATACGAGTAAGGACAAGATATCCCGTTGTTGGTATGTACGGGTTGGTATGTTATACCCATTATGTATTATGGCTTGATACGCTTATTGCAGCTCAGCTATGGAACTCGATATACCCGGATCTCTCGGTGTTTAATATTCCGCATACTACTGATGGATACCACAGGGTACCGAAAGGCTGGCACAACGTAACAATCCTATACAGCGAAGAAATGCTGCCGGCATCTTTGAGTCCATGCCGCATGGGGAGTGTTATGTAACTTAATAGATTTAAGGTAAAGGAAGCTATAGGAATGTATTTTTTTTAAATGCGTATCAGATCACACATGACGAAAGATTTCGCAGCAGAACTGAAATTAAAAAGTTGACACCAAGATCACTAAATCCTTAAAACAAAAGGGCGAATCTTCTTCGTCTTTCATTTTTTCTCTTCGTATTTTAAAAGCTTCTCTTTGTATATAATATTTATTTATGAACTGAAACAATTACCAACCAGTTGCCAACTGCATGAACACACATTTCTTGCATAAACGTAACTATCGTAAGGTCGCGGGTGAGCAAAGAATTGTTTCAGTTCATTAATATGGACCTCCGCAAACTAATGCCTGATTCAATAATATTTATTTCTTTGTTTGATTCAAACTTTGTATGATAATTTTGTCCGTTTCCAGCTGTAAGTAATCAGATTGACATGAAATTCAGCGTATGTATAAAACTTCTTTGACATCACCAGAAAGATAGTTATTGAATATTACTTTATTTAAGAAAATTTCGCACTAATTTCATTTTGTGAAAGAATTTGTCAAACTAATTATTTTTGTAACATAATTTGATTTTTCCAGAAAGAGCCTACTACAGTCAATGGGTTTGTCATCTTAAAGTCGACTTTTGCTTGTTGTTGACGCCAAGAAATCACACAAAATTGCAATGATGCTATTGTCAAAAGTTTGCATTTAGTTTTAATCATCGTAGGTAGATTTTATCATATCTTTTATCAGAGTACAAACAGAGCAAACTAATAAAAAAGTTTTAGTTCAACTATTTATAGTCAAGGAACATTGGTTTGACTAAATTTAAGTCCTGTTGTAAATCAGTTAAGCATAATTTTCTATGCAACAGTCAATCAGAACCTATACACCGTGAAATTTTAGTGGTTGTTTTCCCGAAACGAGGTGATTTAGTATCGATTGTATAATCGATTTATAATTACTATTTTGACTGGAGTCAAAAATCCAATTGTCAAAAACGAAAGTCGAAAATGACCGCAAACCAAAGTAACGCTTCGTTGGTACCTAACCTATCGTACGATCGTACGCTACTTGTACCAACGAAGCGTTACTTTTTTTTTTTTTTTTTTTTTTTATGATATAGGAGGCAAACGAGCAGACGGATCGCCTGATGGTAAACGATTACCGTCGCCCATGGACACCTGCGACACCAAAAGAGTCACAAGTGCGTTGCCGGCCTTTTAGGTAGGAGTACGCTCTTACTATTGGTTTGCGGTCATTTTCGACTTTCGTTTTTCACAATTGGATTTTTGACTCTAGTAAAAATAGTAATTATAAATCGATTATACAATCGAAACTAAATCACCTCGATCGGGAAAACAACCACTAAAATTTGACGGTGTATAATTAAGTAGGTATTTAAAAACTGACGAACCTTTTTATTCCGCAACTGTACATTATCTATGCATCATGTCCACGCATCCCTATGGCCGCCGTTGTGTTCTTGTCAGAATTGGTTTGCGATGTTATTCTTTTATTTACGGGATATGAATCCATAATGCGTACGAACGCATACTCATAAAATAATAGGGATTCATACGGATACTCACAAAATAATAACGCCGTAGAGCCAGCTAACAAGTGTCCACCACTGTCTCTTTCGCTATTAAGGATGCTCAAGTGAACCGTAGCTATCGAACTCTAAGCTTCTTCAAAACGACCATAGCTGCTTAAAGCCAAGCACCTCAGTCAAAGTCATTTTCAACCGCAGATTGCCAACAAAAGTTAAGTAAGTACCTCAAATACCACGAAAGCTTCTAGGGGATGTTTATTTTCATTCGTGCCTCAATAGGGATGGGCACAGCCATTCCATTAAAGCAGCAAATTCCCGATTCGCCACTCGGCCCGAATGGATGGCGGTGGAAATAATTTGGGCGACAAACAACGCCCGGCATTCTTATACGCCTCGCGTCGCCTTGCCAATGTAGTGGGAGCAAAACAATTATAATAATTCTCAATTATATACACGATAACACTACAAACGTATTTTGCAGTCAAAATTACGACTAAACTGATAGATAGTTTTTGTGTACAGATTAATTTTTTAATAGGCGTAGTAATTTAAATATTTGCTTTGCTATTGTCAATCAATAATAATAACACATACTGTGTTATTTTGACTCTAGCTAAAAAAGTATTAGAGATATTAAATTGTCGATTCAATGACTCCACTAATTTAACGAGATCACACGAGAAGGTTTAGGTTTCGGATAATTTGCAACAATTTTTTTTTCTTATTTTACTGTCGTAATATACTCGTATTATAATGAAAATAAAAAACCAATTGTTAAAAATGGTGCACTGCTAAAAAAATCCGTACTAGACATTTCATTTCAGGTTATCTAACATCGTAAAGATGATGTATATTTCTAACTAGCTTTTGCCCGCGACTCCGTCCGCGTGGAATTAGTAATTTGGGCAGCTTATTTTTTTTTATCCAATTTGCTTTTTCATCAATTATGGCTCTCCTTCGTTCCTCGATATAAAAAAAATTACCCGCCCCCGCACACCCGCGTTCACATTCAACACCGTACTCTCCCAAGTCAAGCGTGCCTATAGAAGTTTTACTTCAAAAACCCCCGATTTTGAAACATTCTTCCGCTCCGCTCCGCTCCTATTGGTGTTAGCGTGATGATATATAGCCTATAGCCTTCCTCGATAAATGTGCTATCTAACACTGAAAGAATTTTTCAAATTGGAGCAGTAGTTCCTGAGATTAGCGCGTTCAAACAAAAAAACCTGTTCGATAAATTCTTAAAATAGACGTATCTTTCTTATTTGTGAACCGATTCAAATGAAACAAATACTAAATGTTAATCCAAGAAAATACCAACATATCAGTGAAAACCGCATCCTTCTAGGTTAAGCCGTTTCTGAGATTAGCGCGCACAAACGCACAGACAAACAGACCAACAGACAAACAGACAATAATTCTAAAAATCATTGTTTTGGGTTCTATTGTGCTAATAAATAGCCCTAGTGACAGTTTTTCTCAAATATCTTCAATGTACAGACACCGACTTGTTACAGATTTATTATATGTATAGATAGATAGATTCGCACTGGGCCCGAGTAGGAAATACGGTTCAAGTCCTCTCATACTAAGAGGAGGCCTGTGACTGCCCTGCAATGGCATGTATATAGGTTGTCCCAAAACCAACGATAACCTGGTTGGGGTTCTGGGCGAGAGCCACGTAGATAAGCGTTAATAGAGTCGCATAACATATCACTTTAAGAATTAGATATTTTTGAAAAAACGTCTACTTATTATTGCTTTACTGACTTTTTTAACAGATTTGGTATGAAGTATATTTTTGTATTTTTTTATTTTATTCAACTTCATTTTTATTACTTGTAAAAGTAAAAGTTGGCTTAGTAGCGACATCTCTTGTCCGGGTGAGCGGTTAGTTCCGAAGGAGTGTTGACGTCTCTCGATGGGAGTATAACATAGATGGCGCTGTATCACTGCAGAATGGGGTATGTATTACAATACCGAAGTACGAAAGACTGAATGTATTAAAACATCGAATGGGTCAAAAGACCGACACGATTTTTTTCTGAAACCGTACCGTGTGATGTATAGGAAAAAATTGTGCCTAAGCTCCTGACCAGTGGTGGTGTAGGGGAATAGCATGCTGCACGAAATGCTGAGGACCTGGTTTCGATTCCCAGCGCTGGTCTTTTTCTGGTTTTTTTTTTCTGTGCATCCATGTTTTATTTTATATTTAGTATGAAATATATGATTTTTTACCATTTTTTTCAGGACTGTATCAATGCTATCACCATTTTTTGAAGTTACAAGAATAACACAAATCTATCATGCTGTCGCTACAAAACGTTTCAGCAGTTTACTACATTATTCAGACAGTAGTGGCGATACCTTATATCTGCTTGGTCCATGCTTATATTTTGTAGATCCTGCATATTTTACCCGCTACGATGCTTCTATTTCGTACTCGAGTAATTGGGGGCTGGTTAGTGCTGACTGGTGCAGCCTTCAGCAAATAGGCTGAACGAGGGAATGTGATGAGCTTTGCTTAGGCTATTTCAGGCTATTTAAACAAATGAAGGTGAGGCTTAAATTAATACTGAGTTGTGGGTAAGTTTCAGTTAGGATGGGTCCACATTCGTATAATTTTAGCAGGCTACGCTGCATTACGCCTACGAGGATTGTGATCATTTGGACGTTTATAGGTCAGTGTCAGTTTATATCTACATACATTGAGCGTGCTAGACACGTGCCATGGAAGACACCGACAGACACCGTTTATTTATTGACCCCCGACACAAAAAGAGGGGTGTTATAAGTTTGACCGCTATGTGTGTGTGTGTGTGCTTCTGTCTGTCTGTGGCATCATAGCTCAAACGGGTGGACCGATTCGGATGCGGTTTTTTTATTTGAAAGGTGGTTTCTTGGCGATGGTTCTTAGACATGTTTCATCAAAATTGGTTCAGCCGTTTCAAAGTTATCAGCTCTTTTGCTAGCTGCGGAAGGAATCTTGGACGCATAATAGGCATTTACTTTATTTTCAAAATATGTGTGACCAAATTAGGAATAATATAATTTATTTACACATATTCTATATACACAGAAAAATACATTAGAAAGCAATAACAAATAAAAATGGAAAACTAATAAATTAATAAACTATGAAAAAATGGTCAAGTCAGTCTGTCAGTCGGAGTGTGGTAGGGCAGCACCATCACAAAGTCAAACAGCTTCGCTGCTGGCTTCCATTTATCCATATACATATGTGTGACCAAATTGCGTCTGGGGTTTTTAAAATTTGAATTTATAGTTATATCAACAGACATTAAACGCATCTGACACGTGCTGGGACAGACTCCGTTTTATTCACATCTAGGAGAAGCGTGCCGTGTCAGACATCGATAGACACCGTCGTCGATGTCAAGTGTCCGGTTCCGGTGCCCTATTCACACTGACCGGCAGATAGCCACAGACACGTACCTACAGACATGAACCTATTCAGGGCCTATACTACGAAGTGCAAAATTCGAACTTCGTATCATGTCATTCCTCTCACGCTAATAGTATTTAATACAAGAGCGAGCAAGACGATGCGATACGAACTTCGATTTTCGAATTTCGGAGTAGCTCCCCCTGTCCGCGTATTGGCTACGTGCACGACGGTGGCGCCGCGTAGCGTTGACAACATTTCCGCCGAATTTACTTCCAATTTTTGCCATGTTGTGCGCTGCAATCGTTTTCTGTACCCCCATCACCCGCTTCGCACATAGCCAATACTGGCCGGGAGGTAAGTAGTGCTGATAATATTTTCTAACTCAGAAAATAAATGGCTACCGCATAGATAACTGAATTCTACGCAGATAAAGTTGCAAGCGCAACTTGTACAAAAATAAATTGACATTATTCTGAAGGAATAACAGAATTTCTCGGGTTATTTGTCAATATGTAATAAACTATTTTCTGTCGAATTTCATCAAAATCTACTCAAGAATTATTGTATGAAAGAGTCAGCAATATAGAGCTATCTTTACAAATTTTCGCGTTTACAAGATTTTATTAGTAAGACTTCAATGAATCAATATTAAACTGAGGCCAACAAAATCGGTGAGGCTTAAGTAACATAAAGTTCCAGAACTTTCTTAATTCGTTTCGAGGAATGATAAAGTCTTTAAAAGGATCCAAAAGGTCGTGTAATAACGACAGCCATCAAGCGATGGGTTCCCCTTACCGTATTAAAAATGCTTTATTCAGTCGCCTTCATAAATATCGGAGCTATCTAGGCGCTCAAAAATATCTGAACACGCTCTTGCGTGGTTGACGATACCGTCACAGTTATTTTTGAACACCTTGACTATAGAAACCGTGGTAGTCTAGTGGTTTGACCTATGGCTTTTCAAGCAGAGGGTCGTCAGTTCAAATCCCGGCTCGCACTTCTGAGTTTTTCGGAATCTATGTGCGAAATTACATTTGTAATTTACCATGAGCTTTATGGTGAAGGAAAACATCATGAGGAAACCTGCACACACCTGCATGCGGAGAAATTAAATGGTGTGTGTGGAGTTCCTAATCCGCACTGGGCCCGCGTGGAAACTAAGGCCCAAGCCCTCTCATTCTGAGAAGAGGCCTGTGCCCTGCAGTGGGACGTTTATAGGCTGAGATGATGATGATGACCTTGACTATTGATTTTTGTTAAAAAGTTAAGTTGAATTTATCATGTATTGAACAGTTGAGCAATCAAGATCGCTCGGTAAAATACAAACTTCCTTATAAGTTATAAGTAACCGATCAAAAACATTTGAATACCTATACAAAAATGAACTATTAATTGTTGATTTCAGTTAATCAGGTATTAAAGTACATTAATTACTTACTGCATTTTATCACAATGTATGAATATGAGCCCTAATGAATTAAGTCTGAGTATTACAGTTAACTAACAATTAAATTTATGACCGCGTTGGCGTTATATCAAATGGTTTTAATGAAATTAATGTCGTTTATTGATGTCTCTCTGCAATTCATTTTACTATTCGAAATAACAGCAAAAATTTTTGTTTTGCTGAGTTATTGCTGTCACTGACCAGACATTTAATACGCACAGTCAACCAATTTGATTCTTAGACCACTATGGAATCCGTAGACAAATATTAACTCACAAAAATCGGCCAAGTGCGAGTTAGCCTTGCGCACGAAGGGTTCCGTGCCATTATCTATAAAAACAGCAAAAAAATCACGTTTATTGTATGGGAGCCTCCTTAAATATTTATTTTAATCTGTTTTTTAGTATTTGTTGTTACAGCGGCAACCAAAATACATCATCTGTGAAAATTTCAACTGTCTAGCTATCACAGTTCATGAAATACAGCCTGGTGACAGACGGACGGACAGCGAAGTCTCAGTAATGGGGTCCCGTTTTTACCCGTTGGGTACGGAACCCTAAAAATGGCTTATTTTATACTGATGTAGAATCACAGGATTTAAATTGAACTGCTGACGGAAAAAGCCCTATTTCGTTCCAAACGATGAACAGTGTCATAATGATCTTTATCAAGAGCGCGCAGAAAAATCAATTTAGATAAACGAAATTTATTATACCTTGGTGTACGTACAAAACGCCCGGAACTTTCTCATCACGGAGAATAATAAGAATTTACTTATCTGTTTCTATTTTTTTCATCCATACCTACCTGCCCAGACCAGGGTAAAAAAAAACAAAAAGGTCATCCTGTACCAAGTCGGCATTGAACCCGAGATCTTAATTTTTTTTTCATCTCTCATACTCGGAAAGTGAGGCAAATCATATCTGACATACGGGAGGATAACTATTATTTTCTTCCCAAGGGTAGAAATGAATTAAAAAAAATAAAGGCATTGGCTGTCAATGGAACACATACGCATTCAGCCAAGCATTACGGCATATACAATTAAGTATTGAGTTTTTTTTTCTTAATTAGTCATATTACAAATTTTATAATGCCAGTGAAATATTATTAAATTATATTATTAAATTAAATTATTAATTTACATAAGTTTCTTATTTAGTGATTTAAACCAGAAAAGTAAGAAAATGTTAAGAAAAAAACACGATAAACGTCAATGCTATTCTCCACACAGCCTATCTCTATACACAGCTTAACTCCTTGGTTCAAATTCGTTACTTACATATTTTATAAATAAATTTACTAAAATACCTACTTTATCTATTGTTTTCATTGATTATTATATTGAACATATAGTAGAAATTTTGTTAAATTAATTATTCCTTAACAATAAACTCCATTGAAATATTTTACAACGATCATGTTGACCAGTTTAGCCATTTTTATTTATTTATACCTACTTATATTTTCTTACTTTCCTTGTAGTCGAAATGAAAATCAGAGTGTTTAACTCGGGAAAAACAGCAATATCACCCTCGGAATATTGGCACCCTCGCTGTGCTCGGGTGCCAAGTAACCTCGTGTGATATTGGTTATTTTCCTCCCTTGTTGAACAATCTACTATAGCAAGGTGCACACCTCCCGCCGAAAGTCTAAGTTCCATCGTCACCATCTCGACTTCCTGCCACGTACAGTGAAACTGTGGAATCAACTTCCAGCAGCAGTGTTTCCAGACAACTATGACCTCGGGACGTTCATGAAAATGGTTTAACTTTCTTCAAAGGCTGGCAACAGATTAGTGACTCCCCTTGAGTTGTTGATATTTATGGGCGGTGGTCATCATTTCTCATCAGATGACCCGCTTGCTTGTTTTCCTCTCTCTCACAATAAAAAAAGGTTCTCTGACCATTAGACTATGACATTATTGACACCTATTCATTACAGTTGGAAGCGGCTTGCATCCACCTGGAACCTGCGGCCTTTACAAAATAATCCGTCCATCTCGTTGGTGCACATCGCACGCTGGGCTTGGCAGTCCGCGGTCTCCAAACGAGAACTTTTTAGCCCCAATTTCCGCGTGCTATAGGGCCTGCCCATTGCCATTTCAACGAGCTAATCCGTTCGGCCTATTTTGGTGACCCTTGTTCTTTTACGATTCTCCTCATTCCTGATTCAATCTCGTAGAGAAACCCTGAGTATAACCCTCTCCATAGCTCGTTGAGCGGCTCGACGATACGATATAATATTTTTTGGGAATTCCCGTGGGACTTTTGTAAAGTTACGAAATTCTGATACAACTGAGAGCTATGCTTCACGCGAGAAAAATCGAGAGAAAAGCTTAGTAAACTAATACAATAGCACATTATTCACAGTGAGAAATGCTTGCGTGAGGAGGAGATATATATCATTAGCCACGTTACATTTAAATGGCGGATAGATAGTTTCCTTTAGGGTTCCGCGCTAAAACCGCCGAGGTTTTGATTTCCTCCCAAAAAGTAACTAGTATTTTAAATAACGGTGACGGCACAAAATGTGCCAAATTTAAATTTGGGTATGTCTGGCATCAATAAACACAGATTTCAATTTTAAATGCTCTGCTGTAAAAATTGCCACACGTCAGTTACGCGGTATTAGCCGTTGTTGGTTACGCGATATTACAGTTTCATCGACGATACGCGTTTTCATGACGTTTGCCCACTGCCACTGTCATAATTTTATAGGCAATTGAACGCACATATGAGTTCGCGGCAACTGGCAAAGTCTTGGGTTTGACAGCTGGCAGCGAATGGGTTAAAAGTGAATAATACCAAGGATCATATAATAATACTAAGATTTTATCAACAAAAGTATTTTCCAATACGCTTACTAGGAATTGAACCTGCACCATTTGGCATCATGCCGAGCTACGGGCTTCTCATAGAGTCTCCTTCGTAATTACGACGAGAAATTGTATACCGCCCTTAAGACACAATTTAGGTATTATTTGAGCACGTAGACGGTTACAATATTTATGATAGCGATTGTAAATAGGCACTAAACAAAGTAACTCATTTGAGACGAATACCAACATGAAGGTAGCATTCTGATGTTGATGACTAGGGCGAACGGCGGCCGCGGCTGGTCAGCTGTGACAAAAACATCTTTTCAGAAGTTGAAAGGGAAACGCTTCGTAGAAAACACTAATACATAAGGCGTATTATAAAACTAATTAATGATTAAATACCTACAAAACGACACATATTTTTATCAGTGTCGCTTCTAGGGCTTTATTTTTTTATTTGTGTTGCTTTTGTACACAAGGCGCGATGTTTGGAAATAGTTCCGATTCGCATTATCGATCCCTAGCTTTAAAAAATAAAGTATCTACTGTGTTCAAAAAATTTACTATATTAAATACTTCAGATGTATGTAGGTAATTAACTAAATAAATAACATTGCAGATCTGCTAGAATAAATGTACCTACCTTGTTGAATGTCTTTGTCGGATATTTTTCTCAACGAGGTTTTAAGCCGGTGGTAGATTCTTCGACAAACTGTTTTTGTTACAACCGATATTTTGACTTCGAATTTGATGACTGTCACTGAACCCACCCAATATTGTACATCCTGAGTATATTTAAGTAGCAGGCGGAAAAAGTAAGAAATGGGTCATCAGATAGGGGAAGAAAAGATATGGCCGCAATTAATTTGTTTAATATTTGGAGTCTCTTATTTCGTGGTCTTAGACGTAAATCCCACTGAGAGAGCGTTTATATTTGGCTTGTATAAGATTTTTTTTAAATAACCTTTGTTCGTCTTGACATTGACAGGTGAATTTAAATTCTGGGATTTTTCCCATTACGTTGTTGTTTTCATTAAGGCACTCGATATGCATAAATAAACGACTTTGACCCGCTGCCGCAACTGCCCATGCTGCCGTCTGGCGCAAATAGTCTTTCTCTCTCTTGAACAGGATGCGCGGGAGTAACAGCATCATCCTGAAAAAGGTTGCCGGTAAGTTTGACTGTCCCTTGACAAAAATACTTATCGATCGCACCACATCCCTTTTTGCTATCTATACTAACCTAGACCCCAATGTTGTTTTAAGAAATAAATTAAAAATTGAAAAACCCCCAACGCATTAGATCACACATAATGTTTGAAAATAATGTAAATGCTCATTATGCGTCTAAGATCCCTTCCTCAGCTAACAAAAGAGCTGATAACTTTGAAACGGCTGAAACAATTTTGATGAAACATGTCTAAGAACCACCGCGAATAAACCTGCTTTCAAATAAAAAAAACCGCATTCAAATCGGTTCATCCGTTTAAGAGCTATAGAATAGAATAGAATAGAATATAATAATTTTTATTTCGGGCTGCAAAGGCCCATATAAAAAATACCTTAAAGACTAACATACATATTTATATTATAACTTAATTACTAACACGAGAAGTCTGTGACGTGGGCACTTTCGCGGTGTCAGTTAACCGGCCACGAAACCACCGGTAAGCGACACCTTTCGATGACGCCACAGACAGACACATACACACACACACACATAGCGGTCAAACTTATAACACCCCTCTTTTCGTGTCGGGGGCTGTCGGGGGCCTTGAGTAGCCAGTGACAAAGTTTCGATAAGTCACCGTCCAATAATTAAAACTTGTTTTACAGATCCACGAGTATAACGTCGCACCCGAAAACATTTTACGTCGCCACCGTTTATCCAAACAACATCAATGAAATGATAAAGAATTCAATTTCGCGCGGTTGTTGCGTAAAATTGAAATTGTACGCAGCGGGCGTCAGTGCAAACATGAGGTTGAGGTTCCGTATATACGAGACGAAATGTTTTGTGATACTAGAATTTATTACATTTAGTTTTCCTACCCCGGTAGTGATAAAATACGGGTTACTGACGTCTTTAAACGAGTTTAACTCAATGTTTCGGGCTAATCCGTAGCGTTTCTTCCCGGAGCAACGCCGCGGCGGCTGCCACCAAACGCGCGCTACGTGCCAAGTGCTCCGTTCTGCTCGCGTGGCTGCTCGACGAAACTCATACCGGCACACAACTACCCACGTTTTCATCGTTTCCTATCCAGAGGCCGTATTGAACGTGGAGGTGTGCTATCGTATTCACTATTTCTTTCTGTCAAACGGTATAAGATGGTGACAGAAAGAGATAGTGAAAGCGGTGGTAAGTGCCCGCGCGTTAGAAATTAAGCGTACAGGTTTGGATTTTTGTTTGAATAATTTTAATAAAATGGCTTCCGCATCTCGTTTATGGGTTTAGTGAGTTTGTATAAGTTTTTTTTTAACTTGCAGTGTTGGTATGAGTATGGATCACTTCTAGTGATCAGATTAACTTTTTGTCTCAGATATCTAGTTTGGATGACAATGCAAGTATAGCCAACATAAATACGGGCTTCAAAAAAGCTTGTTTTAATCTATTTTCGCTAGCTTTTGAGTAACCGTGCTGCACGAGCACCGACGCACAGTTCGCGGTCGGCTTTCGGTTTGAGTTTCTTAATATATTTTCGTAATTATGTTTGTGTCTCATGGTAGTTTTCAATCAAAAAAATATTTACTGGATTGGTGAAAGGATGTAAAAATGGAGAACTCGAAAAGGCACGTGCGTGCTTGGCTAGTGGATGCTTGTACATAATGCATTGTACGGCCTATAACACAACTCTTTTTATAACAAAATAGTTATCAAGGAAATGGTGTACTTTACTCATGTCTTTGGAATACCGTAGGTGTAGTTTAACGGTTTGCTTTGAGGCAAATATTATGCTGACGGTTTCCATAAAACGTAGGTTTGTACGGATACGCTATTTTTTATTTTATTACGGATGCTGTGCATTTTGAGAAAATGGCTGCTAAAGATTTCTATACCTGTCTGTGAGTGTATTGACATTCATACTTCTACATTCCTATTTAACCAACACAGCCAAAAAAGGACCCAGTTCTTTTAAAATTTAATTTTGGCTTCGCTACTGCCACCGATGTAGCGAATAAGGTCCGGTCGTTTTGTTTTATAGAGCCCTGTTAGCGGATGGGCGTTTTATGCTGTTTTTACGTGTTTTAGGTTATACAGGTATTTTAGGGCTTGTTTAATTTTCGCGAGGCTAACGGTCTCTTCTTTGTCGTATTCTACATTGTCACAGGTTGTTCAAGGTTCACACTGTCTTTATTTTTCTTTCTTTCATTGTTGAAAGAATTGTGCCCGTTTTGATAAGCCCTGGTGGAAGAGTCGACGAGCTGATTCAGCGTTATCTTCGTCTGGTATATTTATTAATGCGTCATCGTCCTTCAGGTTAGTTGGCATAAGTCACGTCAAGTCAAAACTCAAAAGTCTTTGACCAGGGGCTAAATTCAGAATTCAGGAACGGGCCTTAACGGGTTTGGTAGCGGTAATTCAATCGTTTGGGATGGGTTTGGTTTGAACTGCTATTCAGGAACGCCAAAAATCACTGGTTTGCGAGAGGTTTAAGCTGAGTTTGGGAAGAGCCTTATTTATTTGTTTATTTAATTATTTATTTACAAAGCGAATTAACAGGAAAATAAGGCTCATCCCAAGCACAACCCAATCCTATCCTCTCCCAAACGATTGAATTGCCGTTAGCAAACCGTGTTGGGCCGTTCCTGAATTTAGCTAAACGTGGGTAGGTATTATAAGAAAGCTTATGGTCACTCAAAGGGCGATTGAGACGACTATGCTCTGAGTTTATGTTGGTGTGGTTTGGAATCTCTATTCCGTTCGACACTATTCTAGTAATGTGTTATATTATAATCAATTGACAAGGACCGAGGTATGTTTGTCAGTTTATTGCAGTCATGAGAGGAAAGTAGTCTAGTTCCCGGCAAAATTTCACGAGGGCGACGTGACAGGCAACAACTTGTAGGTATTGAATACCTACCTACATTAAGATGATAATACGCAGAGCATTAGTAATCATCATCATCCTCATTTCAGCAGAAAGACGTCCACTGCTGAATATAAGGAGGCCTCGCGCTCACCAAACAGATTGGTCCTGCGCCATCCGCATCCCACACGGTAATATTCACCACTAATAGTCGATGGTAGGGTCAACGTCATAAATATGTGATCATTTTTGTACCTTGTCACTTTGAAGTTGTGTTTGAAAAGTCATACGAAGTCATGTAACGACTGAAAGCGACAAGGTACATAAATGATCACTTATTTATGACGTTTACTGTACCGTAAACGGAATACCTAGTGATCCCAATGGACACAACCGGTGGTGTTCTTCAGGTGGTGTAGTGTGGAACAAACGATTCGGTGTTGGTTTTAGAAGAACCCACCATTTTCCCACAGATTCACCTCGTTTTCGTGGACGGCGCAATAGTAAACTTTACCCAAAGAGGCGGTCACGGCGGCCCCGCCTCTTACGGGTTTGAGGAGATATTGCCGGACAGAGCCTTTCACGTCGGCCGAGTATAAACAACGGTGTGACCCTTTGAATTCTTAGAAAACAACGCAAGTTGGAATTTCTTGTTCGACTTATTCAAGATTCCCTTTCGATTATTCCACATTCCATAATCAGAGCATATTATATAATTTAAAATAATAATAATAATAATAATGCTTTCAGAATATGTTTTAGTTGTAATTATCATTATTTTATATTTTTGTTTTCTTTTTTCTTATTGTACATATTTTTTTTTAGTCTAGGATAGTTGTACATAGGTATATAATATAAGTATTGTGTTGTTATTAAATTATTCTGTATTGAATTTAAAATTAAACTTAAAACTTGGTTAGTGAAAGAATGTTAACAAGCTGTGATTATTATTGGATTATATCAAAATGTGATTGATGACGTCAACTGCTGAATATAGGCCTCCCCCAAGGTTCATCGAATACGCTTTCCCGTAACTTTAACCAGTTTGTCGCTCCATGTTGTTGGAGGCCTACCTACACCGCGTCTTCCAGTCCGTGGACGCCACTCTAGAACCTTTTGGCCCCATCGGCCATCAGTTCTACGAGCAATGTGCTGTGCTTGAGTTATAATGTACTTAATTATCTTTTTCTGAATTGACATTCGGATTGTGATGGTATTCGAAGTAAGTATTTCAATTTGAGATTTGTTTGTTTTCACATTTGTATAAAGCATACTTAATTATTGGAATTAGATGATATGTAGGTATGTACCTATTTCGAGTCATTGTAGTCCACTTTTTTATTTACGTACCTACCTATATGCATGTATATTTTGCTTCTCAGTTGCAATTTTAATGTAAGTACCTATTTGCCTTTCAATGTAAGTATTATATTCTATAAAAAAAATTAACATCATAAAAATAGTAGATACATAATAGTTGTCAGTCAATAGATAAACATGACAAGTAAGTCAAGTACCTAAAATCAGCAGTTACTTTACGAAATAATATTAAGGCCAATTTCCACAATGAAATTATCGTAGCGCGGGTGGGTTTCTTTTATCTCGTCTGCCTAGAGAGAGCTCTATTGAGGGCTATATGTGGAGATAGGGCTCAATAGAGCCACAGTAGAAAGAGATGAATTGAAATCAAGTAGGTAGATAAAAATCACTTAAAAAAGTTAAGATTAATTATCTTTACTTTCGTTAATAACGAAATACCACTACTATTATAAAATACTAGCTTTTTCTCGCGACTTCGTCCACAAATAAAATTTATAGTCAACTCCTGATCTCTCGCGCGGGAAATTCCAAATATCCCTTTTTACTGCACCTCTATGATCCTAAAGGGATGGTTACTGAGATAGGGTCCCATTGAATTGAGTAAAAATCCCATTTTTTTCCTATCCCGTGGGAATTTCGAAAAATCCCATCTTAGCGGTTGCCTGCGCCATAATAGCTATCCGCGTGCCAAATTTTATAATATAAGTACAGATTTTAAAATTGCCTTGACGTTTTGGCCATTTTACAAGCCGACGCGTTCCCCATGCCTTTATGGAATTGTTGCCACATGAATCGAAAACACGAAATTTTAAAATACCACCTGAAAGACAATAGAAAATTGGAAGCGTAATGCAATTAACATACGTGATGTGTCGTTATTGTTCTATCACTTTTCTAATGAATACAGAAACAAAGACAGACTCGCCCTGGGGAAATTACCATAATAATGGATAGCGTAGCGAGCAGACAAAAAAAAACACATTTTCACTCACAGTAATTGTCCACGAAAATACCTTTTCTTTTTTTTTTTTTTTTATGATATAGGGGGCAAACGAGCAGACGGATCGCCTGATGGTAAACGATTACCGTCGCCCATGGACACCTGCGACACCAAAAGAGTCACAAGTGCGTTGCCGGCCTTTTAGGTAGGAGTACGCTCTTTTTTGCTTCGCTTTTTTTTGTACCTCCACGATACCACGGAATATAAAGAAAGAAAGAAAGAAAGAAAAACATTTATTTATGACAACAATAACACGTACACAGGCAAAAATAAGAATACAATAGACATAGACAGATAGATAGATACACACTAATGCACACATTAATGATGTCACAAAAGGGACCCGACTCAGCATGTCGCTAGTTTAAACCAGCGCTGGTCTTCCGCCGGGCCACAGTGCAGTAAACTCACGGAAGGCCACACACAAAACAACATAATACTAAAAACTAAACATGTTTGTACATTCAGGGCTTCCACAGACCGAAGCGCTGGGCGCGCGCGCGACGGCAACGGAAACGCTTCGGTCTGCGGTGGCCCTAAAATAAACTAGGCTGCATGGTTCTGAGACCTTTGCCTTTATCTATCAGAACACTAACTAAACAACAAACAAAAAAAAAGAAAAAGAAAATATAATAAAACCAACAATAACAACCCGCTCATAACCCAATTAAACCAATTCAAACCAGTTTTTCATTTTTCCTCTGACTGAACTGAGAAACAGATCACAAACTAAAACTAAAAATTATCACAAACAAAGAAACATAGTTTAAATTATGAAAAACACAGATTAAGAAAAAGTTAAGCTACAGTGGAAAAAGTGGAAAAGCAGTACATCCACTACATCCGCTCCGATGCATATGGGACAAAAAACTCGAGGTATGTATATCTATTTGAGACATGAATTTTGACAAACAAAGAAACACTCAAATTACGCTCGTATCATGGCTCAGCAGTTCTTGAGCCCTTTGGTGCTCAAACATCATTTTTTTCATCTTTAATTTAAAATTTTGTGTACATTTTAGGTCTCTGATCGGGGGCGGAATGTTGTTCCAACATTTCGTGGCTGCATACCTGAAACTGCCACGAAAAACAGCAGTTTTGTGTCGAGGCATAAGCAGTTGTGTGGCACGCTTTCGCTCTCCACTTGACCTCAGACAAGACGAAAGTGTGAGTTTACTGACAAGATACATTGGGGCTCTGTGCTTAAGTACGTCAAAAAGTAGACAAGCCAGATGAAGTTTACGTCGGTGATGCATTTTAAGCATTAAGTGCTTATTTAGGAAAGGAGTAACATGAGCCCTTAACGGAACATTAAAACAGAAGCGTGAACAGGCATTCTGGACTCTCTGGACGAGTCTTTTAGTTTTTGCAAGCAAACGCGGTCCGTACACTACATCCATGTAATTTAATTTCGATAGCACCAGCGACTCTACAAGCTGTACTCTCAACTTTTCACTCAAGAACGCCCTAGCTCTATACAACACTTTTAGCTTATAAAAGCAATTTCGTATTGTGTTTGCAATATGCTTTTCATATCGCAACTCACTATCAATTAAGATACCAAGATAGAATATAGTTTATACTGAGAGTCATTCTGAGAGGGCCTCCTCTCAGAACGAGAGGGTTGTACCGTAGTTCCCAAGCGGGCCCAGTGTGGATTGGGAACTTCACACTCACCATTGTATTTCTTTTCAGGCGCGTACAGGTTTTCTCATGATGTTTTCATTCTCCATAAAGCTCGTGGTAAATTTCAAATGTAATTTCGCACATAAATTGCGAAAAACTTAGAGTGCGAGTCCGGACTTGAACCCATGAATGACCCTCTGCTTGATGGGCCTAGGTCAAACAACTAGGTCACCACGGGTTTTTCACGGCAATCTACCTACCACATCCAAATCCATCAAACTATCTTAAAGTTAAGGAGTATTAGAAACATACATACACATACGCGCGCACACATACACACGTGCACAACCACATGTTAACCTTTGTACTAACTCGTACAATATTTTTGCTCACCATTAACTCAATTTCAATTCCTTTCTTTTTCCAATTCTTAGAACCACTAGTAATCCACCATATCCACTATAACCATACTATACCCTCTTCACAGTAAAGAGGGTTCGAGTATTATTTGCTCATAAGCCGGAGGATTGCAATCGACCAGAATACAAATCGCCTACTTTCTTCAGAATCTTTAACTACGAATCTTCTTGATTTATTACAACTTGGTGTGTATTATTATGCCATTATTGCTTATAAGATTGCAGTTTGTAAAGGTCGATTCAGAAGAGCTAACACGAATGAATTGCACGAATGAATTGAACGAATGTAATATAATTTGTCACTGTGCGAGTGCCGTCTTTATACAGGGGCCTCATGATATTTTGTACACGTACATCTACTTCTTCGTTTAAAAAGATTTTTAAGGTTTAATCGCGAAATACTCCGTAAAATTTAACCGCCACTGGAGACTATTATACTTGATTTTATTCAAGTGTTTTTTTTAATAATCAGTGATTCCGCCAGTGACTATGATTATAGTCTTAAACTTTTTGCTGACTCGAGCAATTACCAAGCTATGGTAAAACTATAAAATAGGACATACTCTGCATGGTTAGTTGTCTTGTCCTATTCTTTTCGGTCCCCACCACCGACGTTTTTCAACTATTGCTATAGCTGTGTTGCTAACAATTAAAGAGATGAAGAAGTTTACTACAAATTGGAATTCTGCGCGGGCGAGGTCGCGGGCAAAAGCTAGTTTAGTTAAAGATAAAGGCAGTCTTTTTTTATATATAAGAGGTGGCAAACGAGCAGACGGGTCACCTGATGGAAAGCGATCACCGTCGCCCATGGACACCCGTAACACGGGGGGCATCACAGGTGCGTTGCCGACCCTCTTAGGAATTGGTAGGTAGGCTCGTTTTTTAAAGATCCCTAAGTTGTAACGCTCCGGGAATGCTGCCGCAGAAAGCTGATTCCAGATCTTTGTCGTGCGAGGAAAGAAGTTTCGCTTAAAACGCACGGTACTAGAATGCCAATCATCAAGATGGTGAGGATGGAAAGACAAACGGTTCCTCGAAGTGCGGTAGTGGAACTTAGCGGCAGGCAGCAATTCGAACAGTTCGTCAGAACGCTCCCCATGATAGATACGGTATAATATACAGAGAGACGCCACATCCCTCCGCAAAGCCAAAGGATCGAGTAGGCCAGAGAGTGCCTGATTACCGACAAATCGAGCAGCTCTACGTTGGATGCGGTCAAATGGTCAGTCTTCATTCAGTAGAAGATTGTGTTCTAATAAAACCCAGAAGTTGTCTAACGCACTTGGCATCACAATCGTTTTCACACCACTTCTTTTTAGCACACGGTATAAGATGAGGACAGAATGAGACGGAGAATGCGTTTGCGAGCCCGCGCGTCAGTCTATACAGCCTGTCGCCCTACAAAATTGTGCTCACCTTGAGTTTCGGAACCATCGCCATCTAATGCGGTCTCCGATAATAGCAAAAAGTGATTTAGGCAGCGTCACCGCGAAATATAATTTATCTTCAGCTTTACGATGCAATAAATTACGGCTTATCTTGTATCCCATTCAAAAGAGATTTCGCCGGCTGACGTAATCCTCGTAATGGGGGTGCGTGTGAGTCTCGGGATTGGCTAACGCGATGGCATTTGGTAACTGCTTTTTTTAAACAACAGCCAGGCAACCTGAAACTGAGCGAGAGGCCAAGTATAACATTTTTTCATGTTTTTTTTATGTACAATAAGGAGTTTTACATACATACATACATAACAGTTCTAGAAAAAAAATAAGAAAATAACCTGTCACTTAGTTAAGCGATAATAGATTTTTTCGAAAATATCTAATACTAAAAGTGTATATAAATAATTAAATAATAAATAAATATCACGGGACAATTCACACCAATTGACCTAGTCCCAAAGTAAGCTAGGAAAGCTTGTGTTATGGGTACTAAGGCAACGGATAAACATACTTATATAGATAGATACATACTTAAATACATATTAAACACCCAAGACCCGAGAACAAACATTCGTATTTTTCATACAAATATCTGCCCCGACACGGAAATCGAACCCGGGACCTCAAGCTTCATAGTCAGGTTCTCTAACCACTAGGCCATCTGGTCGTCTAAAATCGTATATACATCCCAAAAAAGGGCACAGGATTCCTCTCAGAATGAGAGGGCTTGGGCTGTAGTTCCCATACTGGTACAGAGCGCATTGGAAACTTCACACACACCATTGAAATTCTTCGCAAATTCCTAAAAAATAATATCGTAATCGCAAGAATCATCAGGCATCATCATCATCCCAGCCTATCGCTTTCCACTGCAAGGCCAAGGCCTCCTTTCAGAATGAGAGGGCTAGGGCCATAGTTCCTCCGCGAGCCCAGTGCAGATCGAGAACTTGACACACACCATTGCATTTCAACTCGGGTGTGTGCAGGTCTCACGATTTTTCCCGTCACCGTAGAGCTCATGGTAAATTTCAAATGTAATTAATTCCGGAAAACTCAGAGCTCGGAAAAATGAGCTCGAACCCATGGCCCTCTGATTGAGAGACCATAGGTCAAACCACTAGGCTACTACGGCTTCATTTCGCAAGAAATATATGATTTTTAAATATATAAATAAATGGACACCCAAGCGTGGTACATACAATATTTTTAAAGCAAAGTGTAAGTACATAAATTTACATTTTGACACAAAGATTCTATTTCAAAAATCTTCAAGCTAAAATCAGACCACAGAATTTAGAACCCAAACCGTTTAATATTCATAACAAAACAGTTCCGACTCGCTGCAATTTCCTCCCACTACGTAAAATTGCAATTACGCTCCCCTCCAATTTCGTTTTACCAAATTTTGCCCCCAATTTTCCGTTTTCGTATTGTAATACAGTTTTAATCTCAAGTTTATGAGGGTGCCCTGCTTAAAACGCCTCGAATTAGCTGTTTGTCAATATTACCCTGTGATGGCGTTAAATTTGAATTTTGATCGGCGACAATGTATTTTTCTCAAACATGCAATGAAATATTGATGTTATGTTCCTTATAATAGGCCGCGGAGTATCACGTTGCAGGTGCGGCTAGACAAGAGGTCAATAATGGAATTTCATACAACATTGCCGGCAAAGTGAACTTTTTTCATTTCCATTCCACTCGGCATCATGGCGTTCAGCCATTAAAAAAAAACTATAAGTAATATTTGCTTTTTGGTTCATTATGACATTCTGCCACTACGCTTAGTAAAAATAAATATTTATGAATAATTATCTCTGTTATCTATTAAATCCGAGTTCAAAATAAAATGAATTAAATGTGTTAGTTATATTTTTTTATCTAGTTTACTTATAATTTCTCTAGGAGTAAGCCTTTGATTTTTTGGAGTTTTTTATTTTATTTATTTCATTGCATGTTTGAGAAAAGCTCTATACAAGCCTCTGCCGCTAACAGGGACAGTTGGCCTCGTTAACACTCACCATCTATATAATTATGTAACTACTCGGTCAGCAATCCGCTATTTCGCGGCCTCTGCATTAATGTACTATTTCTGGTTGACTGCTTGGTAATGTAATGTATGGAACTTCTAGAAGTCTTCTAAGGTGCAAATACAGATGCTTAAAATCATCCCCATTTTTTTGATAAGTAAAGTACAATGCAATACAATGATTCTTTATGTAACATCAAATAGTAAGCAGTGCATGGCACACAGAGAAAAAATACTAGGTTACCAATAGGGGGCCTTATCGCTTAAAAGCGATCTTTTTCAGGCAATTTTACAATACAAATTAGTAAGTAATAGATTTAAGCAGGTGGTGCGATTTATAGCAAAATCATTCAATCAAAACTATTTAACTATAACACTGATGCAGAAGATGACAGATACGTAAGTTAAATACGTTTGTTCTTAAAATTTATTTATTCATGTTGTTACGATTTTCTCGTTGAACATTAACTAAGTATCTTAGCTTATGTGCCTGAGTAGTTTTTATTTTATTAATTCACTGCTTTCAATCTGTTATCTAAATAATAATGCTGAAAATATTGTTTTGCGTGTAAACAGTTACAGGCGTTTTCAGTTTAATTTAGCGGAGAAACATGTCTTGATTTAATTCATTTTCTTTCGTAATATTAGATACTTACATTGTTTCTTACGTTGCGGAAACAAAAAAATACGTGCCCTCTCACCCCCATGTGAGATTGGTTCAGATTCAGCAGGACTCCCTCCCGACTAAATGCCTCACGTATTTCTGCATCTTCACCCCCGCGTCAGTAGCAAAACTAACAAGTTTTAATATGCATGAATAGTACACTGAGTAGAAAATCTAGCTCAAGAATTTTTCGCAATAGGGCCATTTCAAACCCAAATAAGCCACTATTCCGCATCGGCTGTGAATAAAAATTGGATCCTTTTCCACATCTAGGTACCTTAATCGAAGCGTTACCATCAAATATTCACAAGACTAAAGTATCTCAAATCCAATAAACTTAATGGAATATCCAAATTCCCTCTAAGTGATATTAATCTGCAATAAAAGTCGTATAGAAAATGTTTCGGGCCTCCTTTACGACTTTACTGCGATTTCTTTTTCTTCGATATTCGGGCGCGTGGTTAGTTTATAAACTTTAATTGTATTAGGGTCACATGAAAGTATGGAAGTTAAGCCTTCGCAATATAGTAATATTAATAACAGTGAAGAAAAGGACACAATTTTGATAGATGACGATTTGACGGTGTCTAAGCAACTTACGTAGATGACTTATTGAATACTCAAACATTATCACGATATCGAGAACCAATTAACGTCGATATCACATCATCTACGGCTGCTCCGATTGGTCAAGACTTTTGACAAGAGGGGTTCATACCGCCGTCCTGCATTCGCCTGTAGGTACTTTACTGCGCCCACGCGCACACTTTTTGAAAAAAAAATCATAATTGATATCGCATTAAGTAAATTAACACCATTTTTCTGAAGAAATCATCTCAATTTTGCTGCTTGTTCCATCTGCAACCCGAACGTTTTTTTTTATCCAGCTCTATGTTGCAACAGATGGTTCGTATCCTAATAAACCTTAAATTTCGGTCAATGCGTTAAAGAAAGAATGATTTGAATAGGACATGGGACGAAGTTATACTTGTTGTCGTTGTCAGCTAGATGATAAATGAAATGATATCTAGCTATTATTTGAATTGTTCGTGCTCGTCCATTAAACGGATCGATCTTAACTAGTAGAATCATGCAAATGTACTGAGGGCCACTTGCACAGTCTGAGGTTAAAAATTAAAGTCGTTAGCCCTGGTTCAATGATGACAGTTCCATACATTTTGATACTTCTTGACCCTGGTTTAGCACTAAGCCACTTTCATTCTTTTAGTTCTTTGAGTACACTATGTACCTAGTACGTAATAGTCTACTAATATCCGTTCCGTTTCTTTTTGCCAGCTCACTCTTACTCAAACTAGTACATTCAAGGACCGCTAAGTTCACACCGTTCAGTATGATTCGGTTAGCGCTTTGCTTGGAGTTACTCGGAATACTTCGGACTAATTTAGTTCAATTGCTCGCTCTTGAGATATTATACTACATGTGCTAAGAGCAGAAAAGAGATGGTAATATGTAGTTCATTCTAGTACAGTCATATTTCAGAAGATGTCTACCTTATTGCTAAGGGCCTCCCCACAGGACTCGCCAAACAGTCTGGTCCTACGCCATCCGCATACAATGCCCCGCAACCTTCATCAGGTCGCTTCATCTTGTTGGAGGCCTGCACTGCGTTATCCATCCTTCCTTTGCACTATAAATAGCTTTGAAGAAGATGTGGCTCACACCATCACTTTAATATATTGAGAACACTGCTTATTTATTATATGTATTTTGCATATATATGTTGTATATGGTAGTATATTTTTATTAGGTTTCTTTATATTATGAGTTTATGTATTGTATTTACTAAAAGTTGTATTGTAGCCTTTGCTTTGTCCGACTGTATTATTTTGACTTACTCTTTGTCGGTCCCTTACTAAATGCTCCTTTCATCCACTCAAGGGTTGACTGGTAGAGATCCCTTAAAGGGATAAGTTCGCCTTTGTACATACATTTCAACGGTTGTCAATAATGTATTTCTTTTTTTCCTTATTTTTGTACAATAAAGAGTTTACATACATACATACATACATACTATATTAAGTCAAAAGACGGTCTTAGTGCGCGAACACTCTCATTGAGTTTAGCTGCTGTTATATTTAATCCAACGTACATACAGGATGTTAGGCCAAGTGTGTTGTTCGCATCATTACTGCGCAGTTTCGAGGCTCGATCGTATTACGTGAGGTGACTCGCGGATATGGCCGAGCCGCGTTTGGTTTAGTCAGTCGTCAGTCAAGTAGACTGGTAAGCAGATAGGCGAGTAATCAAGCGAGTTGACTGGTTAAAAGGAGCTATTTTACACCGGCAAACTATTGTTTCGATTCTTTTATCATTTTAGACGACCAGATGGCCTAGTGCTTAGAGAACCTGACTATGAAGCTTGAGGTTCCGGGTTCGATTCCCGTGTCGGGGCAGATATTTGTATGAAAAATACGAATGTTTGTTCTCGGGTCTTGGGTGTTTAATATGTATTTAAGTATGTACCTATCTATCTATATAAGTATGTTTATCCGTTGCCTAGTACCCATAACACAAGCTTTGCCTAGCTTACTTTGGGACTAGGTCAATTGGCGTGAATTGTCCCGTGATATTTATTTATTTTATTTATTTATATCATCATCATCAGCCGGAAGACTTCTACTGTTGAATAAAGGCCTCCCCCATCGGCGCACGCCACACGGAATCGTGGGGCGGGGGTGCGTCATAGTCCGCGACGTTTGTTCGTAGGCCGCGTCTCCGCCCCGTATCTTCTATCGGTTTTGGATCGCGACGCTCCCATACTTAAGTTTGAAAACTGACTGAAGGGGCGTCGTGACTGCGACGCGCTTTCGCCCCACGTCTCTTCTGTGTGGCTTGCGCCTTCGAACGCCACAAGGAACGATAACTCGCCAATTGCATCCACCGGTTCCAAGGCAATGCTACATTTTTAGCTTTCTCTGTAACTTAATTAAGTTACTTTTAGAACAGCTCGTGATTTTAAGCTTTAAATTGGTCGTTCCTTAGACAATTAATAGACTGTAAGAGGGGAACATTAAACAACGATCAACACAACTAAGAGATCCAATCAACCCTCTTCCGAAGACACATCGCCGTCACATCGGATGTGGTTCAGGTTTCTAAACATTTTCGGCTGTTTGTTTAATGAAAATTCTAAACATAACTATGTTGATAGCAAACCAACTCGCTTGATCAATACCAAATACCATATTGTCTAACGCACGTGCAATTGCTATCATTTTCACTATTTCTTTTTATCAAACGGTATAAGCTGGTGGCAGAAAGAGATGGTGAATGCGACATAATAAGGCCTCAAGAGTCATTACATAGAATAAATAGAAAAATCCGGTGCATTATAAAAAAGTCGTTAAAATTTTAAATAGTGGTAGTTTTCTTCTTTTTCTCCCTATTAACTTAAATTGGGTACCTTAAGTGGACAACTTGACGCCGGTAGTTACTTTTTGGTCTCCATCCCCTTTCAATAATCTGTTATGAAATAATAACAACAGAGAGTACAATCTTTCGGGTTTCTGCGTAGTTCCAGCCATTAACAGCGATGACTTGCCAAGTATCTCGTTACCTCCTCAAGGCAGTTACCCGAAACTACTTCATAATAAATAAATAAATAAATAAATATTAGGGGACAATCTTACACAAATCGACCTAGGCCCAAACTAAGCAAAGCTTGTACTATGGGTACTAGACGACGATAAATATACTTAAATAGATAAATAAATACTTAAATACATAGAAAACATCCATAACTCAGGAACAAATATTCATGCTCATCACACAAATAAATGCCCTTACCGGGATCCGAACCCAGGACATCTTGCTTCGTAGGCAGGGTCACTACCAACTAGGCTAAAGCGGTCGTTAATACAAAGTGATTAGGTATTTAAAAACTCACGAGAGCCAAAATTCACTTCTCAGCCTTCAAAGGCTAATCCTGCTGGCTGAGGCTAATCGAGGGTTGCGTGATCGACCACTGATCAAACCCGAAAAGTCAATCCAATGTTTTGTAGGAATTTTGAATTTAAATGTTTTACGCAGTGTTTTTTTAACAGTCAATTATTTTGATATTTCGATTTTCACAGTTTAGCTTAGGAAAAAAAACATAATAATGTTAAAAATTTGTCACTTAAAAAGTAGTCAATTTTATAGTTAACTAGCTGTTGTCCGCGACTCCGTCTGCAAAGAATTCGTTTATCGCTATCCCGCGGGAATTATGCAATTTTTCCAGGGTAAAAAGTAGGTACCCTATATGTTAATCCAGGTTATAAGCTATCTGTGTGCCGAATTTCATCAGAATCCGTCAGAAAGTTGTAGCGTAAAAGATTAACAAACATCCACATGGGTAAGTAATACGAGATATAACAACTTATTATCTAATATTCATAATATATACGCTCACTTTATATAAGCTCGTTTAGTATAACGTTCACTGGATATAATGAACGAAATGTATAATTTTAACATATCTAATTTTGTAATGTATAACGTTGTTTATATATAATATCAATTGATATAACGATCAAAGCGTATAATGTTCATAACACCTAAGATTTAAAACGTATAAATTCATTAAAAACTTTGATGCGAGCAAGCAATCAAGCAATCCATTAATTTTTTCCGCTCTGTTACAAAAAAAAAACCTAACCTATCCAAGTCGCTTCTGCCCCGAAAAGTCTTGCTCGCTCGCTTCGCTCGCTCGCCGCCACATAATTTAACATTTACACATACTATTATATATCATGACTGTTATACCTAATGTTTGTTATGTTAAAAGAAATTAGTCCACATAAATCTTATACAAATTGAAGTTATATAAAAATAACCTTATATAATTTAAGCGTTATACGTTAAAAAATTATACTTTTTGCTGTTATAGCTAACGTTCATTATATCTTGTGAACGTTATTAATATGAAATTAGATATTTTGTAGTTATATCTCGTGGGACGCACCCCATCCACATTTATCCAGCCATCCATACATCCATCCACATTCATCCATCCATCAATATATCCATCCACATTCATCCAGCCATCCATACATTCATCCAGCCATCCATACATCCATCCACATTCATCCAGCCATCCATACATCCATACACTCTTTCGCGTTTATAATATAAGTAAGACTAGTAATAAGTAAGATGAGGAGGCTTCAGAAATAACAATAGATTTTTTTTTTTTTTTTTTATATAAGAGGTGGCAAACGAGCAGACGGGTCACCTGGTGGAAAGCGATCACCGTCGCCCATGGACACCCGCAACACGGGGGGCATCACAGGTGCGTTGCCGACCCTTTTAGGAATTGGTAGGCTCGTTTTTTAAAGATCCCTAAGTTGTAACGCTCCGGGAATGCTGCCGCTGAAAGCTGATTCCAGATCTTTGTCGTGCGAGGAAAGAAGTTTCTCTTAAAACGCACGGTACTAGAATGCCAATCATCAAGATGGTGAGGATGGAAAGACAAACGGTTCCTCGAAGTGCGGTAGTGGAATTTAGCCGCAGGCAGCAATTCGAACAGTTCGTCAGAACACTCCCATTATCATGAACATTCCAGCCTACATACGTTCCAGCAGGGCACAGGCCTCCTCTCAGAATGAGAGGGCTTGGGCCGTAGTTCCCAAGAGGGCCCAGTGCAGATTGGGATCTTCACACACACCATTGAAAATCTCCGCAGGTGTATCCAGGTTTCTTCACGATGTTTTCCTTCACCGTAAAGCTCATGGTAAATTTCAAATGTAATTTCTCGCATAAATTCCGAAAAGGATTTGAATTCACGACCCTCTGCTTGAAAGGCCATAGGTCGGACCGCTAGGCCACCAAGCCTTTTTCTTTAATAGAACATTTTACATTAGTAGGTAACTTTATAGTGAAAGGTTTTTCAGCTGCTCCCATTGTATCCTACAACGAAAGTATATTTTATCTGTGCCCCGTGACCTTCGTCATCAGGTATTTTTCCTACATGCAGTAAATTCAAATCCTGACATTTATTGGCCGTTCTTCTTCGCCATGTAAGCGTTATGGTAAAAAAATCTATTTATCTCACAAACAACCGGTATTCGACAGGGAAACTATAAAGACACGTTCTCTGTTTACTGTATAATAATAATAATAATAATAAATAATAAATATTAGGGGACAATCTTACACAAATCGACCTAGTCCCAAACTAGGTAAAGCTTGTACTATGGGTACTAGACGACGATAAACATACTTATATAGATAAATAAATACTTAAATACATATAAAACATCCATAACTCAGGAACAAATATTCGTGCTCATCACACAAATAAATGCCCTTACCGGGATTCGAACCCAGGACCTCTTGCTTCGTAGGCAGGGTCACTACCAACTAGGCTAGAGCGGTCGTTCAAAGCGGTATGTACAAAGGCTCAAAATATTTCGTGATGGTCTTGATAAATGTACTGTTGAAATGGGATGGAATTCTGTTTTCGCTTTGCTCGTGGCGGGAATTCGGGCTAGGTATTTTACTTAGTTATTCTTGGTGACTATACGTTGTGGCTGAGGAAAGAAAATGTGTCGCAAATTTTCTGCCGAATCGTGTGGCTTGAGAAATTAATTAAAAGCAAAAATGTAGTAATGTTTTTTGTCAGCCTTTCAAGGCCTTATTTTACGTATGGAGAATGTGTTACGTGGAGTATTCGTGGTAGCTTAGTAAGATGGCCTATGGCAATCGAGCAGAGGGTTGTAGGTTCAAGCACAGGCTCATACCACAGTTTTGGAATTTATATTTTGAAAGCTGTTGCTCGAAACCCCACCTGAAAATATTTCAGGGAACTATCCAATTTTCCGTGATATAAACTCCCTGGGTCTCAAACCAAACAGGTTTGAAGCGTAGAGGTAACAGACATAGAGACAGACTGACACACTTTCGCATTTATAGTATAGTACGGATGGTAAGTTCTTAATCCGCATTGGGCCTGTGTACGAACTACGGCTCAAGCCTTTTCATTCTGACTAGAGGCCTGTGCGTTATGCATCTCTCGTGCTCTTGACAACTGGACCGCGCAATTGGGGATGTCTATTTTTTTGCAAATCGAAAACCATTTCGAGATAAATGCTTTTTAACTCGTTTTCTGTAGTTATTTAATTTTAATATTATGTAATGAATTTATAATATAACAAATAAGCAATGACCTTCATTTGACATTGGTGTAAATTGCGTGACCGGTTCAAGTCGTACTTTATTCTGTGTGGTTAGAATTCTTCACAATTTACGTGTGGATTATACTACGGAGTTTGATTTGGACCCGCTGTCTGACATCTAGCACTTTGACAGTGCCAGTAAAGTGACACAGTGTATAGTGTACCACTACGCAAAAAATAATTAAAGGGGTTGCCTTATCGTACGCATTTAGATAGATTTAGAAATTTGGCATTGTGGGAGCCCTCAATTATAATCTGACGTCATCAACTAAAATAGTTACAATAATTAATTTTGAAAAAAGTAGAGAACTAAATGACAAAATATTGAAATTAGTTTCTTATAATTGAGTTTTCTATACAAAAAAAATATAAAAACCATGGGTATTTTTTTTTAGACATCCCCAATAGCACTGATCATACTTAAGTTTGGCAATTTTCTTCTCAGTTTCTGAAACGTTAGAGAGATTTAGAATTTCACTCGTGTGTTTTCCTACAACATGAATCAAAGATTATTTAAAAGCGAAAAAGTTTTTCGGGTGCGCCGGTGGGATTCGAACCCACGTCTCCTGGGTATGCGCCCCAACGGATGTTCTACCAATTGAACCACGGCGCATCTAACCGACTCCCCCGAAATTCTTAATCGCTTACATACGCCAACAGTGGCGTGTGAGCAGTCGTACTGCTAATAAAATAAATAATATTTGAACATAAATCAAGACCTCGATGTAATTAGGAAATTCCCAAGAGAATTTCAATTCGCTTTATGACCGCTTTAGCCTAGTTGGTAGTGAACCTGTCTACGAAGCAAGAGGTCCTGGGTTCAAATCCCGGTAAGGGCATTTATTTGTGTGATGAGCACGAATATTTGTTCCTGAGTTATGGATGTTTTCTATGTATTTAAGTATTTATTTATCTATATAAGTATGTTTATCGTCGTCTAGTACCCATAGTACAAGCTTTGCTTAGTTTGGGACTAGGTCGATTTGTGTAAGATTGTCCCCTAATATTTATTATTTATTATTATTATTAATTTAATCCCGGAATTTCATTCAAATGTCAGACTGGTGTGAAGACTAGACACCATCGTCATTTCAGCCGAAAGACGTCCACTGCTACATAGACCTCCCCCAAGGTTCAAACTAGAGTTGCCACGAATTGTAATTTGGCCGAATACCGAATACCGAATATTCGGCAACGCTATCGGCCGAAGCGCTTGTCGAGCGCGTAAATAAGAATAAGACAAGTCGTAACCTGTCTGCCTCGTTGCAGTGCATACGGGAGCGCGGGCGGGTATTTGACTGTTTGTTTCTTGCGAGTTAATCACGTCATCAAGCTTGCTTTTATCTATCATAACTAACCACTGATCAATTTTAATTACTTAAGTATTGTAATTTGGTAATGTATACATGACATAATATAATCTTGAGTATTATGACATGTCTTTTTTTCATTATATTTTGGTATTCGGTATTCGGCCAAATAGTACGCATTATTCGACCGAATACCGATTACCAAAAAAAAGAGGCCGAATAGGCCGAATACCGAATAGTAGCCGAATATTCGTGGCATCTCTAGTTCAAACGGACTGGTCCTACGCCTTACGCATTCAACGCATTCCGGCAACCTTCACTAGAGGCTATTGCATTGCATTTGTTAGAAAGGTGAAAGTCGCATATAAGATATTAACTAATATTCTCTTATTTAGCGGAGCCAAGAGTTAACGAAGTATGAAATAATAAGTTTATGATGGGTTAAGATATATGTATTTGGTAAGTAAAACAAACATGTCTAATCATGTTTCAAGAAAACGCTTATAGGTATTGAAACAAATCTTATCATCCAAGGAAATAATAGCTTTTTAAAGATAACAAATAACAATAACACATAAGATACTCGACATATATCAATATAATTACGTCCCTTACATAATTCAAATATTAATTAATATATGTATACATTGGCACGTTAACATAATAATATAAGTTATAAGTTTTTACGTCAATTATTAATATATTTATATATGAAGGATATAGCAACTGTTTGTTTGTTTGTTTGTTAGTTTGTTGCGAACTACATTTTCCGCTGGCGTTCGTGTCATCACAATGTGTTGTTTTTTTTTGTGTTTAGTTTTTAAATGGGTCCCACTGAAAAACAGCGTTGCGGCTTGCCGCAACATTATGCTGAGTGGGGTCCAATTTATACTATTCGATGATTTTTATTTGTATCTTTTCCTGTCAAATGTATTTCCTGTGTATCGAATATGTGTAAATAAACATCTCTCTCTCTCTCTCTCTCAACAAATTCCCATTTATAAGTATACAGACAAAGTACTTAACTGGCATGTGACCCCGGCGACGGCTCGTAACAAAGTGCCTTCTACCTGGCCTAAGAAGGCCTTTTATAGGTTTGCCTTGCCGTATGGGTGAGTCGCAAACAACTGACGTCACCAGTGTTAGACCATCGGAAAGTATCTTAATTATTATTTCGCTTGTCTTTAGAGCCAAGTATTACCTAAATTCCATAATTATATCTCATTTACTTACTTATTTTACCAATATATTTTATCACCTTACATGTCTAATAATATTATAATAGTTTCTATTACTTAGTATATCTAACACATTCATCATCTGTTTCTGTCTTATCTTATACTGTTTGACAGAAAGAATTGGTGAATGTGATAGCGTCCGTGCGTTAGACAATAAGCGTACAGGTCGTCGTTACACTGCGTCTTTCCGATCCGTGGACGACATTCTAGAACCTTTAGACCCCTTCGGCCGTCAGTACTACCAAGTACTACGAGCGATGTGCCCTTCAATGGTGTATGTGAAGTTCCTAATCCGTATGGGCCCGCTTGGGAACTAAGCCCAAGCCCTTTCATCCTGAGAGGAGGCCTGTACCCTGTAGTGGGACGTATATAGGCTGGGATGATAAAGATAATGAATTATACAGCGAGCGAGCAAAGGCTAGTCATAAATAATCTCACCAAAACTCAATTAAGTAATGCATAGCAACTCCTATCAACTTCATTAGCGCGTCCAACTAAAAACTCGCCAAGAATAACTTACTTCCAAAAGGCCGGAGCACAAACCTACCATAGCCTCCCATTACCTACCCTACATCTTTCCCAAAGGTCGGAAACGCGACGGCAACATCCGTAAACAAGGAAACGGTTTCACTAAAGCCTTTCAAAGCGCCTGTGGGTAGGACCATTTGTGAGCCTCCGGCGGCTTTCCTCACCAGGTTTGATGTAAAAATTGTGGATGAGGTCGCTCTGGAAGTGGCTTAGTGACGCTCGACCTGAGTCTAATGGGCAGTCTGGATCAGTCGTGAGTTTATAGCCAGTTAGGCTTCAGCATGGGCAGTATTTTAATTAAAATTAAGGTAGGAGCTCTTATTTTTCATGTACTGCAATTTCTAAAATAGTGCCTAAAGTTTTATTAATTTCGTAAAATGCACCAGTTAAGTATAATAAAAAACAAGAAACTTATATTTTACTAGCTGTTGCCCGCGACTCCGTCTGCGAAGAATAGGACATCATCATCATCATCATCCCAGCTTATATACGTCCCACTGCAGGACACAGGCCTCCTCTCAGAATAGTCTTAGACGATAATTTTACTTTATGCACTAGAGTATAAAAAGCCATTTTATAAATGCAGCATTTTCTCGACATAAAAAACAACTCTACGAGCATGAGAAGTAAAAAATGTTTTTACCTATGTCCGTTATATAGACTTTAAAACCACCTTTGAAATGCAATAATGTTCGACCGACCAAGGATCGAATACGGGACCTCATGAGCTTTGTATTCAGTTCTCTAACCAATCGGCTATTCGGTAGTTAAGTTCTCAATCTGCATTGGGCTCGCTAGGGAACCACAGCCCAAGCCTTAGCCGTGGGACGTATTTAAAGGCTGGATATGATGATGATTTGTTGCATAAAAAATTTGTTGGACCTCCACCTCTATCAATATTTTGCTAGTCATAAAAATATGACCTATATTGTTTTTAGTACGCACAAAAAGTGAAGCATGCGTTGCGAAGTTCTTCCTAGCTCCAGTTTAATTTTCAGTAATTTTCGATGTTTTCTCATCTCGACAGAAATAGGAAAATAAATCTAGATATGCTATACATCTGTGGTGACATACGTACGTGTCTCAGTTGTTTTAAATCATAAAGAAGTTGGTCGGTTTGTTCTGAAATTTCGTTTCTCTGCGCGCGGGCTGATGTCATGAATACCTTTATGCGTTGCTTTGGTGGGTCAAAGTAATGTAACTGTATTATACCTACTTTATTTTGAAAGCCCATGATTTTTCCCTTTTCGTGAATAGTTAGAAAAATGATACACTGAGAGATAAAACGGAAGATAGGTAAGTATACCCGAATGGTTTATTGAATTAGGCGTTACTTTGTGGAGGTCCATGTTAATGAACTGAAACAATACTTTGCTCACCCGCGACCTTATGATAGCTACGTTTATGCAAGAAACGTGTGTTCATGCATTTCCTCCACCTCCACAAAGTACGAACACACACATAAAACCCAACTATCACCACCAAACTACACTGACGCGTTACAGAGCTCATCTTTACAGTAGGTACCACAACCGTACGCTATGCTACCAAATGTTAGACTGAAATTTAATAACAAAACACACAACACGTAACTATCGTAAGGTCGCGGGTGAGCAAAGTAATTGTTTCTGTTCATTATCCAAATGGTGTCAATTTTTAAGTAGGTATACCTACACATCTAGTCTGTCTAGTCCCGAAGAAGATGGAGCGACGATCTGGTAATGGTCGCAGGACCCAATTGCTTTGCCCGAATTTCGTATACCCTAATGTATCTTTTTCCATAATTTTCATTTCATCATTTCAGTTGAAAGATGTCCACTGTTGAACATAGACCTCCTCCAATGTTAGCCAAACAGATCGGTCCTACGCCATATTTTCATATTTTCTTATTTTTATTTTTATTAGCCTGACATAGTGTCCTACTGCTGGGTAAACGCCTTTCCTCTTGACCTCCATAACTCCCGGTCTGGCACAATATCAGGCCAGTCCTTTGGAATCCATAAGGGTTCCGTTTTTTGCCATTTGGCTAAGGAACCCTCAAAACGGTCTAGTCTGTCAAAACTTTACACTTTCCTAAGTTATACTGAACTAACCTCCAGTGCCAGCATAGATCCTTCACGCAAACTTAACACAACACAAACTTAAATTTATGGACGATGTAGAAGATATATTACTCAGTTGGCTTGTTACTACCCATTTACTTGCAGTAAAAAATATTATTACGGGTTCCGTATACGTAAATTTATGTGCTGCGAGCCACTCAGGGAATATGACGGGCATTTTTGATAATTTTTGATATACGTGGACCAGCAGGTTAAAATATTTTATGTATCTCATTTCTTTTTGCGTTTGAAGGCAGTAATGCCTGACTCTTAATGAAGGTTTGGCCTAAGATGGATTCTTGCGTAGCAAACGCTCCTTCACGTTCAAAAATCAAAAAATAGGTATTTATTAGGTATCGCACTATCATTTTACATATGAGTTATGCCCGGCCCCTCCTGCTAAGTTTTTTTTATACAATTTAGGCTTGTGTTTGACCACAATCACGCCTGATGGAAAGCGAAGATGAGGCCTACGATGGAGCACTCTTGCCTGGTAAATGCTCATTCACCCTAGACTTGAAAGCGGCCAAATTGTAGTGTTCAGGGAGCACAGTCCCGGGCAGGGAATATAGTAATAGTAGGGTAGTATAGCAATACTTGAGTTAAGAGGGACCGCTCCTTCTTTCCGGATTTTAAAAAAAATTAGCGGATACATTAATTATACCTACTTAAATATCATAATATGCATCCATTTACTTGTTTTATAATATTATTAACCTTTTCAATACCAACGACACACACGTCAGCACCGCAGGTTCTACGCCAATGACTGACATATCAGTCACGGCGTGCAGAACGATATCTACCTACATACATTTCTATAGGGTTCATCTTCGCGTTTGACATTCCGATGTCATGGCGTATGAGTGAGAGCAGTTGCATTTGACAAAGTGTCGAAAAACGTTGTATTTGAAGAGGGTAATAATGACGAAGAAAAATATGTTTCTCAAGGGTCATTATAACGTTAGTAATTGTGTGTTCAATTAA
This sequence comes from Archips crataeganus, assembly GCA_947859365.1. Taxonomy (NCBI): domain Eukaryota; kingdom Metazoa; phylum Arthropoda; class Insecta; order Lepidoptera; family Tortricidae; genus Archips; species Archips crataeganus. The sequence goes on from OX402064.1 coordinate 12,102,863, forward strand.
ATAATTATAATGATAAAAAAAGGTGTGGTAGCCTACTAAAAAGTCGTAGGTTTGCAACTATTAGTTTTTTCTGAATTTATGTGAGGAATCACATGTGCAATTTGAGCTTAACGGTGAGGGAAAACAATGAAAGGAAACCTACCACTCCGCACTGGACCTGTGTGGAAACTACGGCCCAAGACCTCTCATTCTGAGAGGAGGTTTGTGCCCTGCAGTGGGACGTATTAGGTCAAAATTAATTTAGTTCAGAGTTTTTTTTTATCGAAGACACTCTGCAATTATTATTGCTACTCCAAACTAATGATTTTTGTGTGAGTTACAGAGTAATATTTTTTAAGAAACCGTCATGGGGCCTAGTCGTTGTTTTTTATCACCGAAATGACGTCAAAAGGCACAACCGCAAACTTGCTCCAAAACAGCACTCAAATACATTTTTGTTCTTCTGTGCATTTGTCCTTTTCTCCCAACTAAAGATGGTAGGTATTAATCTAAAACAGTTCAGTAAAATTTTACATGAATAAGAATGTAAGTAGCATGTTTAAATCAACTGCAAAAAATATTTTGACAGTTACAAAGAATTTATTGAATCAGGCGTTACTTTGCGGAGGTCCATATTAATGAACTAAAACAATTACTTTGCTCACCCGCGACCTTACAATAGTTACGTTTATGCAAGAAATGTGCGTTCATGCAGTTCCTCCACCTCCACACTGTACGAACACACACAAATCACATAAACCCAACCATCACCACCACCAAGCTACACTGACGCGTTTCGAACTCAACCAGAGCTCATAGTTACAAAGAACACAAACAAATTTGTTCTATTAGATCTTTCGACACGATTTACTCCTGGACAGTAAATCTGACCACACTGTAAGAATTCCTACGGAACCTTAAACCGTACTACTCTTAAATCCGAGCTTCAGTCGGAAAAACAAAAATCCCCTGGGCCCCATTCTTTTCATTCAAACAAACTCTTTGATTTATTGCGAATCCATTTTCCTATAACTCTACTTTGCGTGGCTAGATACAATGTTCCCGAGACTTGGATCCACGTAGTCCTTGGACGGTTGATCTTACAGAAATTCTTCAGTTATTTATCGTAATATCGTGGACTTCAAAAGCTTTAAGTACTATACCACGTATGGTTTATGGGACACCTTGGTTTCGCAAAATTTAACAAGTCATAATGTATCATTCTTCATAATCAATGTTAATCATACAGTGATTTATTTCTGAAACAGTATTTTTATCAGGACTTTTTTAAATGTCATCTTATAGTCTAGAATGCAGTAGGTTAGGTTAGGTTTGTTTTATAACAATTAAAAAAAAAACTATTTCAGAAATTAATCAATGTCTTTACTTTATTTGACAATGATAAAATGAATAATTAATGAGCTCATCCTGAAAAATTAAACTTACGTTTCTGTCGCAGGTACGGGCTCTTTGCTCGTTGTCAGTACGAAATATGCTGTGAAATTTAAAAAGAAGGTGTCGTTTGAGGGAGCGATTTTTCCAGCTTCTCGCTGTCACTATCCATTCAAATAATGGTCAACGACCGCTTTAGCCTAGTTGGCAGTGACCCTGCCTACGAAGCAAGAGGTCCTGGGTTCAAATCCCGGTAAGGGCATTTATTTGTGTGATGAGCACGAATATTTGTTCCTGAGTTATGGATGTTTTCTATGTATTTAAGTATTTATTTATCTATATAAGTATGTTTATCCGTTGCTTAGTACCCATAACACAAGCTTTGCTAAGCTTATTTTGGGACTAGGTCAATTGGTGTGAATTGTCCCGTGATATTTATTTATTTATTTATTTAATGGTCTGATCTATATTAAATATGTTCTCGTTAATTTAACTTTGATACCATATCGTAATTTACTCTGTGCTGTAACGCTTCATGCAATGAACACTTTTTATTACTTTCTTCCTCTGAGAAGGGTTAATCCTTGTGCTGAAATTGTCGCAAATAATCCAATTTGTGTGATAAGGGTACGATTGTAATCGAATAGAGGTTCAACATCAGTTCACTGATTTTACTTTTTTGAGGTCAGATATTTAGTGGCGATTTTTGGACACTGAGAAGTTCTAAACCGCGACAGAAACTTGCGCTAACGGATTTTCTGTACCACTTAGTTATATTCTACATTTTTTTTTTCAGAAACGAAACGAATCAGAAACGATGAGATCCGTAGAAGAACCGGGGTCACCGACATAGCCAAACGGATTAGCTCGTTGAAATGGCAATGGGCAGGCCATATAGCACGCAGAACAGATGGCCGTTGGTGGCCAAAAGTTCTGGAATGGAGACCACGGACTGGCAAGCGCAGCCTGGGACGTCCACCAACGAGATGGACGGACAATTAGGTGAAGGCCGCAGGTTCAGGGTGGATGCAAGTCGCTTCCAACCGTAATGATTGGACAACTTGGACAAAAAACATAAAATTAATAAATAATATCTAAAGTAATTTATTGCCACAATCAGTTAATAAAAAACAATAAATATAAAAAAAGAAACACAGAAAATGAACATATAGAAACACACGAAAAAAATATTATCTTCGTGGCAATAGGCTCAGAGGAAGCCGGCGGCGCTGATACACACACAAAGTGGTAGGTAGGTACACTATTTTGGTACATTCGCCATCTCCTTCTGGCACCGTCTTATATCGTTTAGACAGAAAGAAATAGTGCCTACGATAGAAAGCGCCCGTGTAAGGCAATTAGCGTACAGGTTATCGTGGTTACGTATCGAATTTAGTTGTCCGATTTCCGGTTTGATTCAACTTTTTTTTGTTTCGTCGTAAGACCAGATCGAACAATACCTATTACAGATTTATTATTTTAAAAATTGTAGTTATTTGTTTGATTTTTGTATTGCTTGTTTGACAGATTGGATATTCTTCATTTTCATTACTGTTTTGAATTTTAATTCCAAGTGCTTTGAAATTTCGTTGTCTGTAGAGTAGAAAATTAGCCTAAAATTTCATGTTTTAGGCTTAGCGATAGAATTGTACGCGCGTAATTCGAAGAAACTGAATCACGTACCGGAGTGGAACTTTTTCGCTGCAAATGCTGAAGACATTCCATACATCTGCCAAAGAAATCGTCTTGAAACTGATTGTGAAAAGGTTCTACTCTGGTACGTAATACAGTTTCATCGACTATACAATCCCGTAGGAACATTGGGATAAAAGTAGTCTATGTACAGTCAACCAATTTGATTCCTAGGCCACTACAGAACCATGTCAAAATGAATCAATTTGCTTATCATGCTGAGTGATTTTTGCGTGATGTATGTCATGTCATGATGACGAACTAGATCTTTGCGATCGTGTGTCAACGATAATGAATAGGAAAGGAGTTTGCTTGTGTATTGATAACTTGAATTGTCACTGGCCGTCTGTCAAAACTTTTTTCCTCTCATGTCATGGAGTGAAAAAGTTTATAAAACTCTACGTTTATTGCATGTTGTATTCGGAAAGTTGACAATGCTTTGACCCGCACTGACATTAAAATACAATACAATACAAATATTCTTTATTGATCACCAAAAACAGTACAGTGACATTACAAAAATAAAAATTCAGGTAGACAATAGACATTGACATTGACATTGACATTGACATTGTAATTGTCTACTAGTTATTACGACAAGGTTCTATAGTGGCCTAGGAATCAAATTGGTTGACTGTACCTATGTGTTTTTACAGAGTACATCTACATACCAAACATATACCCATACGTAATTTTTCTTATTTATAACATTGTAGGATGTCACGAATCTCTACGGGGAATGCTACGTGACCGAGTCGTAGCGCTACGCCGTAGCTCCGTAGCACCGTCTACATCCTGTCAAATAAAACTACTATAATTATTTAGCGACGACTCGTAGCACGCTCGGCCGTAAAGTACGATGAGGGCATAAAGTACCTACATAAAATCCGAACCTAGGGCTGGTTCTATTGTACTGGCTGTACGTTTTGCAAGCCTGACACGCCAAGCTTGGAGTGGTCTAATTACTTGTCATGAGCGAGCATAGTATATTGCAGACTAGAGTTGCCACGAATAGTAATTTGGCCGAATACCGAATACCGAATACCGAATATTCGGCAACGCTATCGGCCGAAGCGAAATACATGCTTGTCGAGCGCGTAAATAAGAATAAGACAAGTCGCAACCTGTCTCCCTCGTTGCAGTGCATACGGGAGCGCGGGCGGGTATTTGACTGTTTGTTTCTTGCGAGTTAATCACGTCATCAAGCTTGCTTTTATCTATAATAACTTACCACTGATCAATTTTAATTACTTAGTATTGTAATTTGGTAATGTATACATAACATAATATAATCTTGAGTAATATGACGTGTCTTTTTTTCATGATATTTTGGTATTCGGTATTCGGCCAAATAGTACGCATTATTCGGCCGAATACCGAATACCAAAAAAAAGAGGCCGAATAGGCCGAATACCGAATAGTAGACGAATATTCGTGGCATCTCTATTGCAGACTATTTGTATCGATTTACTTTGACTTTCGTTTGTCACGTCTTCTTTTACTTCCTGTAGAAGTCATTTGAGTGTCTACCAATCTGGGTCAGCTGGGTAGTTATGTTCCTGATTCCCTACGAGGCAACGGACTCTAAAGCAGTGTCAATAATGTAACGTTTTTCATGACTGTGCAATAATACGGGAGAATCTAGTAAGAACATCATCATCATCATCATCATCATCATCATCATCATCATCATCATCATCATCATCATCATCATCATCATCATCATCATCATCATCATCATCATCATCATCATCATCATCATCATCATCATCATCATCATCATCATCATCATCATCATCATCATCATCATCATCATCATCATCATCATCATCATCATCATCATCATCATCATCATCATCATCATCATCATCATCATCATCATCATCATCATCATCATCGTCATCGTCATCGTCATCGTCATCGTCATCGTCATCGTCATCATCATCATCATCATCATCATCATCATCATCATCATCATCATCATCATCATCGGACTATGCAAGGTATCTCAAGATTAATTCGGGATATTTCAGCATACGATTTGATTAACTGTATTAAACATCCCTGTATTCTTTTTACATCGAAATTTATGATTAAAGATGAAGTCACAATTTTGAATAATAATCTATATCTTAATCCAGGCTGTAAAGTATTTGTGTGCCAAATTTCTGAAAAACCGATATCGGTAAAACAAAGACTTAAAATTATTTATCTATGTTTCCCGCAACTTTCTTCTTTGTATAGTCGGGGTAGGGAATGCAATCCCGACTCGAGATCGCAAATTCGAGATCCCGCGGGATTAGAAATATCAATCCTGCGAGATCCCGGAATTTTCGGGATCTCGTCTAGTTTAAAAAAAATGTAAAGTTAGGATGACTGAAAACGATGAAAACTGCTTGTTTGTGATAGTGAGGTTATTTAAAATAAAATATTATTTGAAAGAAAACAAAAACCTTTATTCTTCAATATTACTAACGAAATAATTGAAGTTTTTTTTGGAAATTAGCATAATCAAAACAAAAAGTAGTAACTCAAGGAGATTAGAAAGTAGTTACGGGTGATTTTGAAAGTAGCTTCTTAAAAATCGAAGTGTATTAAGAGTGCTAACTGCTAAACGGCATCTAATGTCCGTTGCAATGTACCCAGCTGCTGAGAGTGCCCTCTCCGACTCAACACTGGTTGGCAACAGCGTGACTAAACAATTATATTCAAACTGCAAAAATCTCCCCCTTGTTCCTCCACACTCAAATAAATTCATTTCTTTTTTTATGACTGACTCTAATTTATCTAAGCTCGTTTATCGCGCACCGCTCGCGCCCCGAGTAGATGTGTGTAGCGTTGCTGCCGCCCAATCCCGGCAATCTCGAACGGGATCTCGTCATATTATGCTTCGGGATTGATCCCGAAAAATTACACGAGATCTCGCGAGATCGGGATCCCGCGAGATCGGGATTGCATTCCCTAAGTCGGGGTAAGAAAAGGTTCGTCACTTTTCGACTCTATGTCAACGAGTTAAGGTCGAAAAGTGACGAACCTTTTCTTACCTCGACTATACTTTCTCGTGACACAAACATGAAATCTAAGAAAAGAGAAACAGTTATGGTAATCCGCAAAAAAGCCGTGGTGGTCTAGTGGTTTGACCTATGGCCCCTCAAGCAGAGGGTCGTGGGTTCAAATCCCGGCTTGCACCTCTTGGTTTTTCGGAATTCATATGCGAAATTACATTCAAATGTAATTTACCATGAGCTTTACGGTGAAGGAAAACATCGTAAGGAAACCTGTATATACCTGCGAAGAAATTTAATGGTGTGTGTGAAGTTCCCAATCCGCACTGGGCACGCGTGGGAACTACGGCCCAAGCCCTCTCATTCTGAGAGGAGGCCTGTGCCCTGCAGTGGGACGTATATAGACTGGGATGATGATGATGATGATGAACCCGTTCAGTTTCATAACACGAAGTTTATCTTTTTACTAAATATTTAATTACTAACACACGTGTAATAATGTTGCGGTAGGTCCAGCAATGTTTCAGTCACTCAAATACTTTACACCGGACTACAGCCTTCGTACTGAAAATACCCCCAGCAAAGTAATAAATAAATAAATAAATATCACGGGACAATTCACACCAATTGAGCTAGTCCCAAAGTAAGCTAGGTAAGCTTGTGTTATGGGTACTAGGCAACGGATAAACATAAAATCGCTGTCAATTGAAATTGCGAACAATGTAAACTGTTTTGCAATCTCAGCACGCTATATAAGGGCGCAGGCTCTGAAAACCAGCGCGGTGATGAGTAATCCTCACCGCACATGCTGAGCCTGAGCCTTTTGCCACATAATTTTGTGTATTTTTTCTTTTTCTTTTTTATGGGCAATAAATGGTTTTTTTTATTTTTTTATTTATTTAAATAAACCATTTAATGAAATATCCATATTCTAGCACTTGTTTATTGTTTTAATGGTTTAGGATAGTGTTGTGGTAAGTATTGATTAAATAACACACGGATTTAGCAATTATTTGATGAGGGAAAATGGAAATTAAAGACATTTTAAATACAAGGTTTGTTTACATTGTTTGCAATTTCAATTGACTGACAGTTTACTTATATATATATATAGATACATACTTAAATACATATTAAACACCCAAGACCCGAGAACAAACAGTCGTATTTTTCATACAAATATCTGCCCCGACACGGGAATCAAACCTGGGACCTCAAGCTTCATAGTCAGGTGCTCTAACCACTAGGCCATCTGGTCGTCAAAGTGGGATCAAACTCAAAAAAACTCATAAGGGTAGAGTCCAGTTGATATGATCCCAAAGCGGCTATAAGAGACTGTTGTCGCCTGAAACAAAAAACAACCGGCGAAGAGGGAGTCGCATGTGAGCACCCAGAGTTCCGTATCACAAAAGAAGATAATATTACTTCGTTATAACATTACTGAAGAGACCAGTAAGTAAGCCATACTGGACAAGTACGATTAGAAATCCGAGCCATAGGCGATGATTTCTACGTACGAGTCCAGTATGGCACTTATTGGTCGAAGCTTGTATAGTGCTTTTCGCAAAAATAAAACAACAAACTACAAAGACAAAATAAATTGCATGACAACGAAATATTTCCAAACCAATTTTGCTATTTGCAATTTTGCAATTTTGCTTCCAACCGTAGTGATTGGATATCAACGAGGGAGGCCTATGTCCAGCACTGGACGTCCTACGGCTAAAACGATGATGAATTATTTTTAATATTCTTCTAAAAAATTCTTCTAAATTAGCTTACCCAGTATTTTAGATCGGTGCCCCTTTTATCCCATAAAATTTCAAGTCATAATGTATCATTAGTCATAATCAACGTTAGTCATACAGTGATTTATTTCTGAATCGGTATTTTTTTCAGGACTTTTTTAAATGCCATCTTATAGAATTAAGTAGGTTAGGTTAGGTTTGTTTTATAACAATTCCGAAAAATTAATTGTTTCAGAAATAAATCACTGTATGACTAACGTTGGTTATGACTAATGATACATTATGACTTAAAATTTGGGTGTGTAATGATAGATATAACAACATTTGATATAACTGTAACATTTGGTATAATGCTACATTTGACATAATTCGATTTACTCGAGAAGTAAACATTCTACGATTCTTTTATAAAATAAACTAATCTAACTTAACCTAATGCATATCAAATAGAACTAATATCAATCCTCCGAAGTTTACTTTTTGAGTAAATCGCATTATATCAAATGTTACAGTTATATCAAATGTTGTTATATCTATCGAGGCGCACCCCTTAAAATTTTATGGGAGTCATTATATACCCATTTTAGATACGTTTTTTACTTATACCTAGTTTTGTTTTTAATTGTAGAAATAATGAATAAAGCAAAAAAAAATATTACAAACATCGTGGAACAATTGACACCAATTGAATTGGTTCCAAAGTAAGCTAGCTTGTATTATAGGTACTAGACAACAGATACAACTTAAACACATATAAAATCCAGCAGCGAAAATAACACATATTCTGAAATATTTTGTTATTATGTTATTTTGGATCATAATTATATACTGGCGTTGAAAGAGACAGACAAAAAGATGGCGGAAGGTTAAAAATAAGTGCCAGTCCTCTTTGCAGAACCCTAAGTACATGACACGTCCAAAAACAAACGACCTTTAGGGCTTATAAAGTTAAAGTGTCCCTTAGAGTTCTAAATTAATCCCCTCTCCCTTACAACATAAATTTTCTCGTGAATGAAACTTTTTTAATAATGAAAATTCGTATAAAATTAATGGGATGACGCCAGTGAAAAGCAAGGGTACGCGGATGGCAGACAGCGATACCAAAAAGGGGCTTCTCATCTCCCTATGGGTAGCAAGCAATTTTTGATGATTCGGACTGACACCATAGCGCTGGTTGCATGTTTTTTATGCTAACTGTACAATCATTATCATGATTTCAGCTAATAGACATACACTCCTGAACATACAGCTGGATCTTCAAAATACGAGCCTACTCTTTTCTCAAAAGACCGGTAGCGCGCCCGTAACTCAACCTGTGTTATGGTTGTCTATGGGCGGCGGTGTTGCTTTCCATCCAAGCGATCCGCCTGCTCGTTTTCCCCCTAATCTAAATTTGTTCAGCCGTTCGTATACTGTGATTGACTAACAAACATCAAAACATCCGAACATCTTTGCAAACCTTCTAATTTACGATATTAGTAGGATAGGAGTATCCACTATTGTATAGTTAGTGACATTCACGAAGTGGCGTGAATTTTTCAAAATTAGACATTAATGACATTGCAATTAGAACCACGGCACGCGCCATTATGAATGACTCGATCTATATGGGTAGAAAAAACGCCGCGCCGGCAATCAAAACACGTGTGTTTAACCCTTAAAAAGGTAGAGGAGATTGAAACCACATGCATTGCTTTATAAATTCGACCTTATTGTTTATAATACGTCACAATATCTATTGTAACTACTGAAAATAGGACTAGCTTTAAAAATATACTTTATGAGGTACGCATTCGATAGCTGCTTTTGATTCTGTGGTAGTATGCTCCAGTAAATGGGGCCTTATTAGTTATTAAGGGTTAACTAAAACTACGTTTCTTTGGCTCCCGATGCCCCGAACCAGTTATAATAGATATAATAGGATAGGAATAATAGGATTCTAAGTACAACTTAGACCAGGGATTTTCTAATCTTTTTTATACTACGACTCTCTTTTCGACGCCCTCATAAAAGAAATGACCTGAGTGTATCTATACGTATGCATGCGATCCAAGACAGTGTCATGACGCCCCGGGGCGTCGCGACGCTCAGTTTGGAAACCCCTCACCTAGGCATTTCGCAGGCTTAGCTCTGGTATTTGAGTGTACGGGTCATAATAGCGTTGCTGGCAGCGGATGATAGCTTCCAAATCTAATTCCGGGCATGGTCACCGCTGTAGCTTGGAAATAGGGATGGACGTAATATCGATACTTCATTTCCAACCTTAATATGGTCAAACACGAACACACGGACTGTTGTTGTTGTTTGGACAGGCTATACAGCACACAGAACAGCTAGCCGTTGGGGTGAAAGTTCTCGAATGGAGACCACGGACTGGCAAACGCACCGTGGGACGTCCAGCAACAAGGTGGACGGATGATTTGGTAAAGGGGCTAAATTCAGGAACGGCCCAACACGGTTTGCGAGCGGTAATTCAATCGTTTGCGAGAGGATAGGGATGGGATGAGCTTGGGATGAGTCTTATTTTCTTGTAAATTCGCTTTGTAAATAAATAAATAAATAAATAAGGCTCATCCCAAGCTCAGCCCAAGGTAGACTTAGTAAAGGTAGGCCTCCATCAAAACGGAGCGACGACCTGGTTTAAGTTTGCGGGAACGCATTGGATACCAATGGCGCATCACCGGTCTGGTTAGCGAACCTTGGAACTTTTTTAGCAGTAGACGTCTTTCGGCTGAATGATGAAGCACTAATTCATTCTTCAACTTCACTACTCTTTGATACGTCGTACGACGCCCAATTTTTTCCTAAAATATAGTTATTTCTTAAACCGAGGCAATTAATTATATTTATTTGCACACTTACCCGCCTAACAGTCTCACAATAAGGACTTGATACATTTAATTAGGCTAAAAACATCCCTTTTGGTGTAAAATTACTCCTAAGGACCGCGTTGTACCTTTAAGAAGCCCCTAGCTATCAATCGATTTGCAACCTTAAACCAATTTCACGAAGCTCTAACTTTCCTTCCGCTTGCGTGGTCTTAAGATTTTAAGATGCGTTAGGAGTGGTAACCATCTTCAATGTCGCAAATTATGTAGATTACTTTTGCTAAGTTGTTTAGAAGGCACGTAAAGCGGTATGGGGGGAATTAGAGTCGTTATAGATAATTGAAAATCATTACGTGGATCTAATTACGGGGATCACGCGGGGGTTGTAACTTGATACCTTCGGTTTGGGAAATGCTATCCCTATTTTGATTTTAGAATATTTTGAAATTTAGAAATCATCATCATCCCAGCCTATATAAGTCCCACTGCAGGGCACAGGCCTCCTCTCAGAATGAGAGGCTTTGGGCCGTAGTTCCCACGCGGGCCCAGTGCGGATTGGGAACTTCACATACACCATTGAATTTCTTCTCTGATGTATGCAGGTTTCCTTACGATGTTTTCCTTCACCGTAAAGCTCATGGTAAATTTCAAATGTAATTTCGCACATAAATTCCGAAAAACTCAGTGGTGCGAGCCGGGATTTGAACCCACGACCCTCTGCTTGAGAGGCCATAGGCCATCACGGCTTCTAATTTACAAATAATAGTCTGTGGTATTTTGATGTGTCAGTTACCGTGAGTTTACGGGAGTATAGTTGAAGGCATAAAATATCCATACAGCTATCGAGCTATCGCGTCAAATATATGTAAACACCAACCTTATGATTGGTAGCATAGAGGTAAATTAGATAGATATTTTTTAAGTCTAGGTAACGCACATATAAAAAAAAAATATCACGGGACAATTCACACCAATTGACCTAGTCCCAAACTAAGCAAAGCTTGTACTATGGGTACTACACAACGGATAAACTTACTTCTATATATAAATACATACTTAAATACATATACGAGGGGCGTTCAATATAAAGTGAGAATGAGATGCAAACTCTTTTAATATTACGAAATTAAATACTGGCCGGTAAAGCTAATCTATCTAGCTGATTGCTATGAAAAAAAAAAACTAACTGTCTTTTGTTTAAAAAAATATACGGTAATTTCTTTGCAATGCTATTGAGTACGTTAGCGAAAATGGAGAAAATTGAACTGCGCGCCGTTATCAAATACTTGTATTTGTAAAATTTTTCTACGGACCAAGTCAATTTGGATTTGCGGGACACTTTAGGGTCTAATGCTCCTCCGTATTCGACAGTCGCACGTTGGTGCGCCAAATTTATACGTGGAAGAACATCGACAATGGACGACCCCCGCTCCGGACGCCCTACTACAGCAGTAACTGATGAAATTGTGAAAAAAGTCGAAAACTCAGTTTTGGCGGATCGTCGTGTCACAGTTCGTTTTATTGCTGAAAATGTAAAGATTTCAACGGAGGCGTGCATAATATTTTACATTAACGCTTGGGTATGAAAAAGGTATCTGCGCGTTGGGTACCAAGAATGCTTACTGACACGCAAAAACAAACTAGACTAGAGATTTGTCAAGAAGCTTTGAACCTGATGCAGCAAGACCGGGAACTTTTTTTGGCGCGATTTATAACAATGGACGAAACATGGCTCCATTATTACGACCCTGAAACGAAACTGCAGTCTATGACATGGAAAAGGCCATCATCTCCAACTCCGAAGAAATTCAAGGTGAGCCCATCTGCCGGTAAGGTCATGGGCTCTGTTTTTTGGGATGGTAAAGGGGTATTAATGATTGAGTATCTCGAGCATGGAGCCACTATTACGGGCACTTTATACGCCAAACAAATAGCAACATTGAGCAATGAGATCCGCGAAAAACGGCGAGGTAAACTCTCGAAAGTTGTGCTGTTCCACCAGGACAATGCCCCGGCACACAAGTCCGCCGTTGCAATGGCTGCAATTCGTAATGCTGGGTTCGATATCCTTAAGCATCCTCCGTATTCACCAGATCTCGCTCCCAGTGATTTCTACCTATTTCCGAGATTGAAACAATACCTGAGAGGCCAGAATTTTGAAGACGACGATGCGGTAGTCGCTGCAGTACAAGATTTTTTAAGTACTCAAGATGAGACCTTTTTTAAAAATGGAATTTTTAGTTTAGAAAAAAGATATACTAAGTGTATTATGCTAAAAGGTGACTATGTCGAAAAATAAAATTACATTTAGTAAAAGTTGTTTATAACATACTCATTCTCACTTTTTATTGAACGCCCCTAGTAAAACACCCAAGACCCGAGAACAAACATTCGTATTTTTCATACAAATATCTGCCCCGACCGGGAATCGAACCTGAGACCTCAAGCTTCGTAGTCAGGTTCTCTAACAACTAGGCTATCCGGTCGTCTATATATATTTATAACCTTGACGATAAACCTCGTAAATCTCAATTTACTATAACAGTCATAGCGCTTCAAACGCTTCAAGACCAGCAAAGAGTTCGCCATCCATCAACCATCGCCAAGAAACCTGCTTTCAAATAAAAAAAAACCGCATCCAAATCGGTTCACCCGTTCAAGAGTTATGATGCCACAGCAGACACACAGAAAGACACACACACACACACACACATCATAGCGGTCAAACTTATAACACCGGTCTTTTTGTGTTGGGAGTTAAAAAATTGTACTTCACATAGTATATTGGGATTGGGCATATTTTATTCTTTCAGCTACTTTGTACAGTCACGGACTTTAATTGATGAACCACTTGCCACTGTTTGTATTTTAGCCGTCTAATGCAAATCAGGATATATTATATACGAGTATAAGTGGCTAAACCCAATTTGCATTACACGGCTAAAATACAACATAATAAAATACAATGACTCTTTATTGTACAGCACAAAGAAAACAATACATAAAAACAAGTTTATGGAAAAACTATACAAGGTAAGCAATAAGTGGCCTTATCGGTTATCGTTTCGAAGCGATGTCTTCCAGGCAAAAATTTTACAAAGGAAAAAGAGTTCAACAAGGAATGAATTCGATATATTCGACAAGGAATGGATCGCAGCAGGTGGTGCAATATAAAAATAAAAATAAGTATTAATATAAACATAAACTAAAACGGGCTATAATAAAATATATAAACGGGCTATGATTTTCACTCACAAGATAGCAAATAGTGTTCCTTATAAATAAGGATTTGAAAATAGGCAAAGATTTAGACGACCAGATGGCCTAGTGGTTAGAGAACCTGACTATGAAGCTTGAGGTCCCGGGTTCGATTCCCGTGTCGGGGCAGATATTTTTGTATGAAAAATACGAATGTTTGTTCTCGGGTCTTGGGTGTTTAATATGTATTTAAGTATGTATCTATCTAGGTATATAAGTATGTTTATCCGTTGCCTAGTACCCATAACACAAGCTTTCCTAGCTTACTTTGGGACTGGGTCAATTGTGTGAATTTTATAGTTTCATAGCATGGTAATATAATATGTAATACACTTAATTCATTACTGAAGCCCTAAGAATAACCATAAACGCGTATATCTAATTAGTTTTCCTTACTTCCACTGTGTTCGTAATACTCGTACGTGGACATATAATACGGACAAAGCTTACAGCGAATAAGATTATTCATTAGAAAAAAAATCCAATCATTATTTATTACAAGGGATAAGTAAATATGTATAACTATTTTGTGTAATTTATAAATCTTATTTAATGAACTAAAACAATTACTTTGCTCACCCGCGACCTTACAATAGTTACGTTTATGCAAGAAATGTGCGTTCATGCAGTTCCTCCACCTCCACACTGTACGAACACACACAAATCACATAAACCCAACCATCACCACCACCAAGCTACACTGACGCGTTTCGAACTCAACCAGAGCTCATCTTCAGAGTTACCACAACCGTATGCTATGCTACCAAATGTTAAACTAATAAACCAAAACAAATGTTTTAACTTGTCACTGTAACTTCTCAAGTACCCACTTTATTTTTCTTATTCTCAAACTACCCCACAAAAATTAACTTTTATTGACATATTATAAAACTACCTTGAATTTTTGTTTATTTATTTATAAGGCATATTTAATTAATACTAACTGTTCAAATTCGACCCAAGCCGCAGTAAAGGAGAAGATACTAAATTTACCTGTTCATTAATAATAGACCCCATAGTGTTATACCTAATTATTTCCATGCATTCCAGAGCATCCAGCATTTAAAATCAAACAATATTAATGTTGCCTTTAAGACTAACAACTCTTTGTACTCTAGGCTATGTAACCACAAAGAACAGGTAGATAAGGGAACTAGATCGGCGGTATACAAGCTTACTTGTAATGACTGCAATGGGATATACGTAGGACAGACAGGCCGAAGTTTTAATACTAGATTTAAAGAGCATGTTTCGGCATATAGGAATGAGCATCCAGATAGATCGAATTTTGCAAAACATTTGTTGGAATCAAATCATTCATTGTTAAATTCAGATTCTTATGAAGTGTTACATTATTGCGGCAAGGGGTTGCGAATTTTTTGAAATTTATGTGCCAAATCACATTTGAAATTTACCATGAGTTTTACGGTAAAGGCAAACATCGTGAAAAAACCTATATACACTTGCAAAAAACAATGGTCTGTGTGAAGTTCCCAATCCGCACTGAGCCCGCGTGGAAACTACGGCCCAAGCCCTTTCATTCTGAGAGGTTTTCGCCCTGGGATGTTTATAAACTTTTATTCATGCTAGTGGACTGTCTCCAAGTAAATTCTGTAACGATACCCATCTCCCACATCAGATCGCTAAGTGGGTATAATTCCCTCTGCCGGCGACTTTGATGGATTGACGACGAGATATTGTGAGGCTGCGAAGCGGAGGAAGGTGTGATGTTTGTTGATTGGTGGAAGTTAGGAATTGACGTTTTCTACTAAAAAACCGGTCTAGGGTTCAATTTAGTTTAGTAATTGGTTGTAATAGTGGCTATAGCAATTGGCTAAGTAAAGTTTTTTTAAGAGGTGCTAATTATATTTTTTTTCGACAGTCGGCGTTCTGAAGATCGAGAAACTGCAGCTGTTTTATTTTTATCTCCTATTGTTTACTGGAAATATTTTTTTAAGTGTTCGAGTTGACATTTGTGAGATTTAATGGCTGACAAGCCGTTCGTGCTCAGTAGGTAACTTAGTAGAAACCTTGGTAGAAACAGAAAAAAAACGAAGTCATCTGTCACTTTTGTCTATGTCAACCGTTTGCGTTTCGTTTGCTTTGCGTTTTGGTGTGATTTTTGGACTATTTTTAACGACCTCCGCACAAAATGCGGATTTTCAATTTTACCGCATTTCTCCACGACTTATGCACGATAATTGAATCACGATTGAATATTTTCGATCATTATTTTGGAACTGCTTTTTGGGCAATGCAAAGTAAACGAAACGCAAACGGTTAGATTTCATTTGACATTGACAATTGACTTCGTTTTTTTTTTATTTCTACTAAGTACTGAGCACGAACCGCTTGTCAGCCATTAAATCTCACAAATGTCATCTCGAACACTTAAAAAAATATTTCCAGTAAACAATAGGAGATAAAAATAAAACAGCTGCAGTTTCTCGGTCTAGAAGACGACTACTGTCGAAAAAAAATATATTTAGCACCTCTTCAAAAAACTTTACTTAGCCAATTACATGATCATCATTTTAGCCGTAGGACGTCCACTGCTCCCTCATTGATACCCAATCATTACGGTTGGAAGCGGCTTGCATTCACATTGAACCTGTCTTTACCAAATCATGCGTACATCTCGTAAAAAATAATATATTCAGCAATATTATTTTGTGAAAAATTAAAGTACCTTGTCGTGAAGCGACAATCAAAAGTGAAATAACCTAACCTAAATTCTAAAAATGACGTGAAGCGACAATTTTAATGAAAAGAAACCTAACCTAAGCTATGAAATGAAAAATAAAATGTATAAATTAAAAATTTATTTACAATAACTAAGTATAGAAACGAATATTCTACAATAGGATAAGATGGGTGTAGGTAGAGTGATGTCTTGTAGTAAATGGACAATTGTGTGTGTGTGTGGGTACGAGTGGAGGTGTAAGGTGATCCGGCGACGAAGGAGGAGGCTTCGGTGAGGGCGCTGTTAGCGCTCAATCAGGTGTCGCTGACAGCGCACGATGTGGCAGAAGGCGGCAGATGGGTCAGGAGGCGCGTCAACGCGCAGACCAGGTGTTGGCAGCAGGCACGGTGTTGGTGCGACAGCACTCGGAACAGGTTCGGGTAGCGTCTGGGCCGGGCGCGAATAATACGCGGTTCAGGCGTGGCCGCGCACGAACGGATGCGGTAGCGCACGATGAGAATGGAGACGGTAACCGGTATAGGTGGAGACAGCGCCTGGTGTATGTGGAGACAGCGCCTGGTGAAGGCGGAGACAGCGCTTGGTGAAGGCGGAGACGGCGCCTGGTGAAGGCGGAGACAGCGCTTGGTGAAGGCGGTGACAGCGTCTGGTGAAGGCGGAGACGGCGCCTGAGATGGCGGAGACAGCGGACAGGTCGCGGAGACTTCGGACAGGTCGGGGAGACTTCGGGATGACTCGCGGAGACTTAACGATGACTCGGGGAGGCTTGCAGGATCCCGGGACCACTTCGGCTCCGGGATTAGGCCTTTTGAGTTGTTCCTTATTAGGAAACTGACGATAAACTGATTTTCTTTGGCATTTGTATAGACTTATATAGGCATCTTGACGGAGCTCCGCTCTCGAGGGCTTTTCGGAAATCAGAACAGACAAAATTTCAAATTAAAAGCGAATTTGTGCTCGTGGCCAAGAATAACTATTGATTTTAGAGGGAGGTTGGATCTAAAATATTCTTTTCTGGAACGAAAATCGAAAATAATTGTCATGACAACCGGATAAACAAGCTTGTCATAACATGTCAGTTTCTGGATTCAAGATCATAACATTTACACCGGGCGAGGAAAACAATAAAAATTAAGTATGATTTACAAGAAAAAGTAGCGCGCACCAGCTACCGTGAAGCCCGAGTCTCCAGAGAAACCGTAAAACATAGAAAAGGGCCAGTAAAGGTAGAGTCCATCAAAGATGATTCAAAAAGTGATTGTAACGTGAAGGTAACGTGAAAATACGTAGTGAAAACCATGTGAATTTGTGTTAATTAGTTTTCGTAACGTTGCAGAAACCAACAGAAACGAAAGTGACGTAATTCCTATAGTTTAAAGACGACACACGACGTACGACAAGAAATGAAAACATTATAAAATTATATATTTCGTACTAAATACAAACTGAAATATAGATGCACAGAAAAAACCCCAGAAAAAAGACCAATGCTGGGAATCGAACCCAGGTCCTCAGCATTCCGTGCCGCGTGCCATACCCCTACACCACCACTGGTCTAGAGATTAGACACGAATCTTTCCTATACATCATACATTTCAATCTGCTAAATAATCACCTTATGCAGTGACAAGCGCACATCTATGTTACACCCTCATCGAGAGATTTTAACACTCCTTCGGAACTAACCGCTCACCTGGACAAGAGATGGCGCTACTGTGCAACTTTAAACAAGTTAGCTATGAAGTATCTTTTTTTTTTTTTTTTTTTTTTTTTTTTTTTTTTTCAACTTCATTTTTTTATTACTTTTACGGTCATCCCGTGAAATCATATATTTCACGTGTGCATCTATATTTCAGTTTGTATTTAGTACGAAATATATGATTTCACGGGATGACCGTAAAAGTAATAAAAAAATGAAGTTGAAAAAATAAGTACAAAAAAAAAAAAAGATACTTCATAGCTAACTTGATTATAAAATTAACTGTTAAAGAGGATAAAAATCGTAAGTACAAGGTACGAATACTACAACCTATCTAGTTTTAATGCTATTATAAAAATCGAGTTATATACATAATTATCGAAAATTTCAAGACAAGTGGCTATCACGGTTCAAGAAATAGAGCTCTGTGACAGACGGATAGACAGACAGCGGGGTGTCAGTATCACGTTAGCAATTGACAAGTAAACCCGTCGACAGACATATCAGTGACACTATTGATCATTTTTAACCCCGGACACAAAAAGAGGGGTGTTATAAGTCTGACCGCTGTGTGTCTGTCTGTCTGTCTGTGGTATCAGAGCTCTTAAGCGGGTGCGCCGATTTGGATGCGGTTTTCTTGGCGATGGTTCTTAGATATGTTTCATCAAAATCGGTGCAGCCGTTTCAAAGTTATCAGCTCTTTTTTTAGCTGCGGAAGAGATCTTAGACGCATAACGAGCATTGACAGTGACATAATTGCGTTGGGAGTTTTAAATTTTTTAATTTATAGTTATTACAAGAATAACTTTCTGCTTTCGCCAAGGTTTCGACCTTTTGACGTTGTGATGTTACTTTGGATTTTTTCTAAGCCCGCAAAGCTCTCTGTAGCAACGTGTCAGATTCCCACGTCGTTTTCCTCGAAAAGAAATTGCTTTTCTTTTGTTCATAACATACGGTATATACAGTCAAGTAAGGATTCCCACTATGGTTGGGAATTATTGACAAAGAAATGATTCGCGTTTGAATAAGGCTCTTGGTTATCCCAGGGGAATTAGCGATTTTTTAAAGCAGATGAAATTTTTTATAAAAATAAACCAAATACTTACGAGTTGTAATCGTATTATCGTAGTAGTCGTGGAACCCTTTCAAGCAGAGCTTCGTGGATTTTCGAAATTTATAAGCAAAATTACATTTTAAATTGAGCAGATCTTTATAGTGAAGGAAAAACATCATGAGGATACACTCATCTGTAAAGAAATCAATTGTGTGTGTGAACTTTCCAATCTGCACTGGGTCCATGTGGTAACTACTCAAGCCCCTCTTATTGTGAAAGGAGGCATGTGGCCTGCAGTGGGACGTATGTAGGCAGGAGTGATGATGATAAAAATAAAATTTACATGAAATAAATGAAATAATAGTCCTGAACAATACAAATTAGAGACAAGGAAAACTGTAGAAAATAAACACCAATAGCACAGCAAAGCCCAGAATACACTTAAGGTAAATATCCCAGTGTTTGACATGCTGATGCCCAATAGAACACTCTGCCGACACATCTATTTTCAATGACATAAAATTAAAGATGGCAACTACTGGTACTCACTGGTGGCTCACGCACACAATATGATGTAAAAGTGGTGGTGATGGTTATTTTAACCTAATAGTCTTTTATATGTAACTTTTTATCTTTTCTAAATTGATAGTCTCTTTGTTCTTAACAACGATCTATGTTCATGATAAGGGTATCCACTGGAGACTGTAACACAGTGAAAACTAACACAGTCTCCAGGGTTCATATTGTAATTATACTATTGTAATTATTATTTGTAGTAGTGGTAGAGCCATGTTGTAGCTAGCCGCTGCATCACGAATGGGCCGGCTCGTCCGGGGCAGTACCACCCTCTCACAGAACACCGACGTGAAGCAGCAGTAATCCTGTTTGCGTTTCGTACGGTCAGTGAGAGTGCCGGGGGCCCAATACCTCACCCCTTCCCTCTCCCCCTTCCCCTATTCCCTCTCCTTTAGGGCCGACAACGCGCTGGCATCGCGTAAAGCGCTGCGGGTGTCTATGGACAGTGGTGATCATTTAACATCAGGTGACCCACTAGTTCGTTTTTCTGGCCTTACTAGATAAAAAAAAAAAAAAAAAAACAATAAAGATTTATTATTATTATTATTAGTGACCACTCCGACGTCTATCTTAATTTCTTACTATTGATACCCTTGCCCTTATATTATTCTGATCATACACCATTTACATTTGTTTGAATGACACCGATAAACATGGTTCCTGTCTGCCAGAATAACGGTCCATCATAAACAAAACATTAATAGTGGGCATAAATATAAAAGTTTTATATTGCCACAGATAATGTCAGTGCTTATGCTCTAGTGGCGTGAGTTGGTAGACAGAGATGTGACACTGCTTTGAATGATTTATTTCATGAGTATTTTTATAAAATCTTCTTTTGGTGTATAGTCAGGGTACGAAAGCCTTCGTCAGTTATTAAATTGATTCCTTTATCAACTTATAGACTCTTAGTACCTCTATGATATTATTAATAGTAATAAATAAAATAGTAAAAGTTTATCAAATTTAAAAGTATTACAGTTTGCAAAGTAAGCATCGTAGGGTTAGGTTACTTTGGTTCTTTGGGATTAACTGGGTCTAGATTTTTATCTTTATATTGAAATTATGGCACATTTCCAAACGGTTATTTTTAGCTGGCCCAGCCCATGTCTTGATATTTTTGTTAGACCCTTTTAATATGCGGTTTTCAGATAGGCCAAAGTCTTTACAACTTTACGGTACATAATTAACTAGTCGTACTATAAGGTTTATATAAATAACGCCAGTAGTACGCTTATGTTTAGTAAATATATATTATGTATCTGTCAAATTTCAAGTTTATATACTTAGTTTATTATAAATACTACCAATATTTTTTTTAAAGAAAACAAATAATAAAATTTTGCTTGATACTTTATTGTAGTCCAAACGCTTAAATATAAAATTAGTTTTTCAATACAAGCCGTATAAATAATATACTTACCTTTGAACTTATTGTACGCGCACAGAGGCAAATTGGTTGCAGGTCTGAAAAAATCATGTAACTTTTTTTCAACGATTCTATGCACTATTATTTATTACTCTTACCCGAGAGTTACGAATTTATTGCTTTTATCATAGACAATAAAACTTTTGCTTTTTGCTACTATTTTCGCTACGTCGATAATAGTTGGAATATTATGATATAGTTCTTCATAAAGCTTATAAAGATACGATACTAGATATCTAACATTACTTGCTTCTACTCATTTATCTGTTTACAACGTCTCAAGGATTTTGTCGCGCGAATAACATGTTTATTTACCTGGACGGTTCGGTTATGTTGGTACAACCGTGGTCTAACTTAAATAAACATGTTTTTCAGTTTATTTTGTTTCGACGTAATTTAAATAAAGTCGTGGTTGCTTAACAAGAGCCGTGGTGGCCTAGCGGTTTGACCAATGGCCTCTCAAGCAGAGGGTCGTGCGTGAGTTCAAATCCCGGCTCGCACTTCTCAGTTTTTCTGAATTTATGTCATCATCATCATCCCAGCCTATATACGTTCCTCTGCAGGGCACAGGCCTCGTCTCAGAATGAGAGGGCTTGGCCTTAGTTCCCACGCGGGCCCAGTGCGGATTGGGAGCTTCGCGCACACCATTGAATTTATGTGGGCTATCGAGTCTATCAGGCCTATCGAGTTTGGGCTCGTTTGCTTCATCTTAACGAGTACGTTATACTCCTTTCACTGTAGCATGGTGCGGGTGGCAGGTGTCAAAACCCACAGACTAGAGAAGTGAAAGCTATAAAACTCGAATCGATAAAACTATAAATTTATAACTTTAATTAGGTATATTGTGTAATTAATAATATAAATTTACGATTACTTCATGAAATTAAGTAAAGCAAACTAAGTACCGGAGTTTTTTATAATGCAAAAAAATAAAATAAAATAAGTCATTATTTTTGAAGCATTATATCACGTAGGTAAGGTAAGTGTCACTCATAAACTTACGTATTTGTCGGACATACCAACCTGTTCTGTTGTTCGACATGGAATATTTTTTTTTAAAGCGCATCGTTATTAACATTACAAATTGATAAGTATCGATAAACTCGTGGTAGATTGTGTCCCATCATTAAATGTTCTGTTACACGCATATTACGTTTCTTGACTTAATCGTATTTTATTTTTTTATTGATAATAAAAAATAATTAGGTTAAATTTCTTTCGCGCACGATAGTGTTTTCGAAGTTTAAATGTTTAAGGCTGCGGCTCCACTGAGGCGGAGACGAGAGGAGCGGAGAGGAGACGTGTAGGGGTCGACCAATCATATCAGTTGAAATCCACATCTCGTCTCCACACCGCTTCAATGGAACTGATATGATTGGTCGACCCCTACACGTCTCCTCTCCGCTCCTCTCGTCTCCGCCTCAGTGGAGCCGCAGCCTAACTCCAGAAAAATTCAGACTGGAATTTAAATAAATCGCTATTAAATACACCGCAGTTTGTCTAAGTGTAACGAAACGGCGTGTCAAGTGTCACCTGCACCATGCTACAGTGAAAGGAGTATAGTCCTAGGTAGTAATTAGGGTCTGAAGATGGAGCTGGAAGATGGGCACTAAAAAGTTAAAAATAAAATTAAAAAAAAAAGCTTTTTAAAAACAAGCTTTTATTAAACAGATGTTAATAAAAAGAACTAAAAATCTGAAAATAATTTAATTCTGATAAAAAAATAGACCATGCATTAAATCTTTCCGTTTTTATTACAGTCCCAATTTTTTTCAAATCCCATCTGGCTAATTAAGATTAATTTAATCCGTAAAGCTGCACCTGTATTGAAGTTATAACAATGACGTTTTATTTACCTTTTACGTTACAAAGTAAGTGCAATAAGAGCGGTCACGCGAAGGCAAGTAATTGTGCCTTTAGAACTTAATTTACTGAAATGGCGAGTTTTACGGCTGAAGTACTTTAAAGCGGCACTTTAAGCATGCTGTGGCGTGTTTTTTGTATCACAAGTTGCATGTAAATGTAAAAAATGGTAAATATAACATCTTCAGTCGTCATCTCACCATCTTTTATTTGAATGTAAGGTCAAGTGCAAATATATATATACGTCAACAAGGTGTCAAAAATATCTATACAACTCTATGTCATTAACCATAACCAACCAACTAAAGACAGACGGACGGACAGCGGAGCCTCAGTGATGGGGTCCCGTTTTTACCCTTTGGGTACGGAACCCGAAAAATGACGGTGAATAATCTCGCACTAAGCCAAGTTTAAAGTTAACGTAACTTGATTCCAGCTGCCTGTTAATATTACGAGTTTAAATCCAATCAACTATCAAATTGAACACGCCTTTAACCAGCCAACTACTTACTAATAAAGAATTATGAGGCCTTCGGGAAAACCCCTGTCAAAAGTTTGTTTTAAACATGCCAAGTATCAAGAATTATGCCAAGTCGTGTCGCGAATAGGGTTACCAGTACAAAATTTAATAAATAATATCAAAAAGCGTGATTATTATTAAAATGTACTGATATTTTGTCGTGAACATAACTTTTTGGACGATTTGGTGAAGGCCGCGGGTTCAGGGTGGATGCAAGTCGCTTGATTGGGCGTCATTGAGGGAGGCCTATGTCCAGCAGTAGGCGCCCTACGGTTGAAATGATGATGAAGATGATATCTTTTTTAATTCATCCATAGTGTCTTATTAAGTAAAAAATGTTCTAACCTCAAAATGCATATTTTATAGCTAAAACAGCTACTTTCTCGTAAATAAAGTTACCAGAGTCAAAATAGTGACTACCTGTCTGGAATTGCTTTATTTATGAAACAAAATAGCTATTTTAGCTAAAAAAAAGTGCATTTTGAGGTTATAAACTTGTTCACTAAATAACACAAGTAGGTATTAATGAATGCAATATAATTACCGTTAAAGAATAACTATCTTTAATCATCATCATCATCATCATCCCAGCCTATATATACGTCAAAATGCAGGGCACAGGCCTCCTCTCAGAATGAGAGGGGTTGGGCCGTAGTTCCCACGGGGAACTACTATCTTACTACCATCTTTAATAATAGCCCGTAATAGAAATCCGTGAAAAATGGTTGCGGTAACATTTTAGAAGCAGAACATTCGCTCGAACAACTCCATCTATTGACTGCAGACGAAGTTAGCACGTTATTTTAAAAACCGGTGTACTTCAACGTTTCTAGACAGCGCTATATAATCTTGTTTAAACTTTAAATATTATCCTAAGGGATATTAAGTATACTATGTCTCAATCCACATTTTTGCGTACCTGTATACCAAGATTCATCTAAATCCAATCAGCCGTTATTGCGCGATTGACTAACAATTAATAATAATAAATAATAATAACAAGAGGATTTTGCATAATCCAATTTTACTAATAGGTATTATAAATCTCTCTCTCCCTCTCTCTTTTGTTTGTGAAGATGACTGAAAGTTTGTTTCTCAAACGGGTGAACGGATTTAGATGAATCTTGGCGTACAGACAAAGATTTAGATTAAGACATGAGATACCTAAATATCCTGGTTATGCGTTCCCGTGAAACAACATTTTAACTCACACTTAATAGAGGTTTATTTTTTTCCAGTAAGTTTATTCATAAAATTCCAAAATCAGGCCGTTGAAATCCTGACATTACAATAAATTCTAGAGTGTGGTAACCCTAATCGTGAATAAGGCCGTGGCTAATTCTTGGCAATTACGTAACCGCGCCCATGGGATCGTGTGATTGACGTGAAATTCTCGAATCGGATGTGGAATGGATGCCAAATTACCTTCACGCTTTGGGCGCAGGGTCGCTCGGAGCAGTAAGGACATGACCTATTAAGTAGTGAATTCCGTAATCTGGGCCAAATAAAAACAAGCAGAATGAGTATTCTGACTAGATGGCGTTAGTAGGTACCGTGGAGTCCGTTTGACGTTATAGTGTTGCTTATTTTTCATAAAAATAACTGCCCCGACGCGGGAATCGAACCCGGGACCACAAGCTTCGTAGTCAGGTTCTCTAACCACTAGGTCGTTTGGTCGTTTAATTTTATTGTCAAACGGACCTCATGTGCAAGCGTCAAACAGCCTGTCACAAAAAACCTAATTAGTAAATCTAATATATAAAAATCTCGTGTCACGGTGTTTGTTACCGAACTCCTCCGAAATGACTTGACCGATTTTTATGAAACTTTTTTCTCTATATTCGGTAGGTCTGAGAATAGGTCGTAGGCTATTTTTTATATCCCTATTCCTCGCGGACGGAGTCGCGGGAAACAGCTAGTGTAATATATGAAAATCTCATGTCACGGTGTTTGTTACCGAACTCCTCCGAAACGGCTTGACCGATTTTTATGAAACTTTTTTCTCTGTATTCGGTAGGTCTGAGAATAGGTCGTAGGCTATTTTTTATACCCCTAGGTGATAAGAAATAATTTATATGGCGAAACAACGTTTGCCGGGTCAGCTAGTTTAAATATAAAATTACTAATACATACCTACCTACTATTTGTTGTACAATAAAATTGGGTCTTGCGGTCGTATTGTCTAATGCATGAGAGCTCGCAACCGCATTGTCTATCTATCTCTACCCTCATCCTATACCGTGTGACAGAAAGAAGTGATGAAGGCGACTGTGATTCCGATTCCGTTAGACAAGGCTGTAAGGTATCTGGTCGTCGCTCCATCTTCGCCTGCCTATTCTGTATCTTTCGGTCCAAACAGTTTATTTACAGTTACAGTTTAATTTTAGTTTTACATTTTATTCAGTTTGAATAATTTAGAAAACATTTCAAAACGGCTTTCTGATGCCACAGGGGACCGAAGAGCTGGCAGCTTCCCCGCACTACGTATCAGCATTACTATACAGCGAGGTAATGCTGCCAGGATCTTCGTGTCCATGCCGCGGCATGGCGTTTATTAATTTTATCTAATTATTGTACTTTAGTTAGTTTTATTTTATTTTTAGTTTTATTTTATATTATGTCATGTTTTTATTCGTATAATTTAATTAGCACATACCAATTGTTTGTTTATAAATAAATATTTGATTATGAAAGTAAAAGGAAGACATTATTAATTTATTTTGTCAAAAGTTGCTTCATTTTATTTCCAGGCGTAAATAATACGCAAGATGATGCGTATTGTTCCCCGTGAACAAATTGTTCTATAAACAGTGATAGCGCCCAGTTTATCGGAGAGTGCATTGTATACAAGCAAAAGCTTCTTCGATATTTATATGATTCTTTTTTGTAGAATCAGTTAATGGAAAAACATTCAAAATAAGCGGTGCCATGGAGGTTTATAACGTAAAAAATATAATATTTCAGCCATTTCGAAAACTGGCGAGGGATACAGTTCACAGAGCCACTAGTTTTATAGCAAAAACATCCACTAAAGTTGAACATTTCTGAAGAAATTGCATGATAGTCTAAAAAATATTACCTATTTAGTCAATTTTTTAAATCTTTAAGTAATTTTATGCATACCCGAGGCCGAGGTGGGCGCTTGGCATCCCTTCCATCTCTTTCTGTCACCATCTTATACTGTTTGACAGAAAGAAATAGTGAATGCGATAGCGTCTGCGCGTTACACAATACTGCCTCTGGTCTAAAGTACTGTCGTATTTATTCACTGTGGCTGAGCTTGAAAGAAACCGGGCCGGATATAGGCCATTTTTCCGACCGGCTCTGCGGCTAAGATCGCTCTATCAGGTTAAGCCTCCATATCCGGGCTCGCATAAATACAAACCCCCTTAGGACCGCAGGAAGTGACAGACCGATATAAATAATTTGATAAAACCTTACTTTGAGGCATTAGGTCGAAAGAAATACAGTTATTGATGTACGTCCTTCGTTCTTGATGGCATCAGAATATGAAAATAAATAAACAGCTAAAGATAAGAAGTTTCCCTACTGTTTACAATAAACTGTGACAAAACGGTATTAACTTTACACTTCTGTAATCCATAAAGCCGGGAAGATAATTTGTATGTGCAAAGTTTGGTCCCTCCGGAGCAAGATTAGCGGTGTCACACTGTGAAGGTTTTATTGTCTGTGAAGGGTTCATACATTCGGATAATTTTGGCAAAAGTTTCTAAATATACAATGGTTCAAAAAGTCTCATTATAAAAAATGTACACCGATCAAAAAGTATGTAAATGTAAACATTTTAAAATGAGCAAAATACAAAAGAATTAGTTGCTACAAAAACCTAACAGCCTAATTGTAAAAAAAAACGAACAGAAGATAAATGTCCAAGATCTGAAAAAGCTCAATGGGTTCGAATATCCCTTTGTCAAATTGTGCAAATTTCAAAAAGTATAATATTAATGTATATACAATTGCACATTGGACTATTGGAGTACATTGAGTCAGTCGGATTTTGTACATTTTGACCCTAGAGTACTCTGTCGTAAAAACTTCCACACACAAGGACATTTAGACCACAGTGAATGCTGCCTTGGAAACATTCTGATTTTAAGAACATGACGTCGCCCTAAGCATGTTCTGCCCCTAAAATATTCACACAAGATGGCTAGGTGGCATAAACATTTTGTACTTTTTGACAATGTTACATCGAAAAAATTTAAACGTACACATTTTTGCGAAATCCGCAGTGCGCGATTGTTCCTCTTTTACGCTGACACAGCACACACACGCATACACACGATAACTAACACACGATTACTTTTGTTTTCTGGATAGAAAAAAAAAACAAAGTCGTCTCTAAAAATAAAATAAATCCTTAGTACGGCGTAAATACTGCACGGTAGGTCATGACTTTCTGAATGTTAATAAAACGAGATGTTTTCTAGGGCCTTGTGTTGCTACATTTTTAAAATATGTATTTGTTATAGTAATACGATGAAAATACCTAAATACACGCGTGGTCTGACCAACATATATTGAGCCGTCGTGCTCCCCCCTTGTCCGTATAGTTAGTTGCGTTAGTTCTCCCTCGGCCATCGGACTGGGAACTTGTGTTGCTTGCGCTTACGCACGGCTTTGATTCTAGTTGCTATCACGCACACATACACGAGTGCATAGAATACCTAATACTAATACCTAAAATCTATTATTTTTATTCTAAAAGCTCGTTAGGGCCTTAAGAATTCCCACGAGAATTTAGTATAATCCCGAAATATCCGGTTAACGCAGACAAAGCCCCTAGTGGAATAATTTGAAATAAATAAAATATAAAGGTATCACGCGATCACGCCAGATATTTCATTTATAGCTAATTGCAATGTTGCATGATTTGTTACGTTCAACCTTCCGAAGATTTAGATTAGCTACCATTACTTCCCAGAAGGCTTCTAAAAACAGATTTCTTACATACTTAATGGTATTTAATTTTATTCAGTTATTATTACAAAATTCGCCGAAAATGTTAATATTAAAATGTTAAGATTTAATTTCACTTCCCGTATATGTATGTGTAATATGTATGTATTATTGTCTGTTTGACGGGTCATGGATATTTTTTTGTTCGCGTCTCTCTCCTGTGGACGTGGCAAAAGATAAAGGTATAATTTCTTATTCAAGTCTACATCGGCGTGTGGGACGCCTGGCCAACTTTCGGCCCATTTAAATAAATCTTAAAAAGTTTGGTGACTCGGAGTAGCTATTCTGTCCCACTGCTGAGCAAAGGCCTCCCCCCAACATTTCCACTGCTCTCTGTCCGCTGCATACGAGGGCCAGTCCTCCAAGAAGAAGTCCAATTCATCCCGCCATCGCCGTCTCGGTTTGCCAGGTCGCCTTTTCGAGTTTTTGGGTTTCCACTCGGTGGTTATCTTGGCCCACAACTCAACTGGCATGCGGCAAACATGGCCAGCCCAGTCCCACTTCAGCTTAGACGCCGTTCGACTTGCATCAGTGATCTGAGTCATGGAGCGCAGGTTGGTGTTCCGGATCCGATCCAACGATGCCAACTGTTTATTTTTTCTGAAACTGTAAACTATTCAGTCAGGATATATTTCAAGACTATCCTGTAGGTTAGATTTATTTTATAACAATCCTGAAAAGTTCAGTTTAAAATAAAATAAACAGTTGGCAAAAATATAGTTGGGAAGAGGCAGAGAAACAACCCAAAGTTTTGTCTATGTCCTCATATCGCATTATTCATTAATTCACATGAAAAGTACCTGAATGTAAAAAACTCCGGCCTCCAAAAACCTTAATTAAAATAAACACACATACGGCTAATCAACGCGATGTTTTTCCTCGAAGGCAAACATTTATCGGGACCTCTAAGGCGAAATCAACAGGGAATTATCGAAACCAATCCAATTAACTGGATTTTTAATTGAAATACGGATATCCGAAATCCCTTTGATCAAATAAATCAACTTTAACACGTTCACAGTCCAGTGACCCAAATGTGGGATACGATAGCTCTTATCCCATTGTAATAAGGTTCTAATTTAACGCATGGTTAAACGTGTGGGTTTAAAGCACTGCATTCGGGTAGTGTATTTTGTACCGATTTGCTGACATATAATATCGGACATATAGAAAAATAAAATTACGTTTTTTTTTAAACATAAATTACAGCATAAGGTCAGATCACTCTGTGTAAAGCCATCATCGCTGCCCATGGACATACAGGACGTCCCAAAACATATTTTTATCCAGGCTAATTATCTAATACCTGTAGGTAAATGAGCATTTTCTTGTATCTAACGTGAGACTCACTCATAGTGAAATAATTCATATCGATTTATCCCATCCTCGTCGCCAGATGAAGTATAGTGAAAAAACAACCGTTCGGATTTCTTGCTCGTTTATTACTGGCGTAAGGTGGGTACAATCGCGATACATAGCACCCTTAAACCATTTGACGACCCTGTCAAGACATTCGATTTTGGACCGTAAATGTTGCTAATTTGAATCGGCTTTGATTACTGTTTGACGGCAAATATATTGCCGGAATCGATTCAAGGGTTAACTCATTCGTATTATTTCACTATAATTTTCTTGTATATTTATTTATTTATTTATTTCGGGGATCGGGGATTCGGCTTATGCTTTGCCTTTGTGGGGGTTTTCAGGATGAAGAATCGTTCTATATAGCATATTATCGAGTTTCAGCCTGAGCTATATTCATCATCATCAGCATAATATATTGTCGTGAAGCGACAGTCAAAATTGAAGTAATCTAATCCTAAATTCTAAAAAATGTCACGAAGTGACAATTTTAAATGAAATAAACCTAACCTATGAAATGAAAAATAAAAATTAACTGAAAACCATTTATTTACAATATTTAAAAAAAATATTTACAATAAGGTAAGATGGGTGTATGTATAGTGGTGTTTTGTAGTAAAGGATGGAAGTGTGTATGGGTGAGAGAAGAGGTGTATTGGGATCTGGTGACGATACGGAGGCTTCGATGAAGTGCAGTGCAGTCCGATGGCGATGAGAGCGAGTAGGACGCTCTGAGGAGCGCGACAGCGCCTGGTGGAAGCGCCGATAGCGCTCAGTCAGGGGCGCGGTGACAGCGCCTGGTGGAAGCGCCGTTAGCGCTCAGTCAGGGGCGCGGTGACAGCGCCTGGTGGAAGCGCCGTTAGCGCTCAGTCAGGGGCGCGGTGACAGCGCCTGGTGGAAGCGCCGTTAGCGCTCAGTCAGGGTTGCGCAACAGGCGCTACAGGTGCACGTTACGCCTCGTAACGGTGTAGGGCGCACGAAGTGCCCAGTGAGGGCACGGACGGTGCGAGGCACAGATGGAGACAGCAGGCAGGAACGGCCACACGTGGACTAGGTGCGGCAGTAGGTATCCAGTATAGATGCGGATTATGTTCGGTGCAGAGGGAGACAGCAAGGGAGACTCGAGGCGACTCGCGAAGACGTTAGACAATTCGTGGAGACTTAAAGCAATTCGCGGAGACTTGTAGGATAATTACGCGAGCCTTGTAGAACCCCGGGACCAGCGTGGCCCCAGGGTAGGCCTTATCGAGATGTTCCTTATTAGGAAGCTGACGATTGACTGACTAAATTCGGGATTTGTATGGACTTATATAGCCCTCGTGACGTAGGTCCGCTCCCGAGGGGGTTTCGAGAATTAGAACATATGAAATTTTAAATTAAAAGTAAATTTGTACACGTGGCCAAATATATTTACTCGTTTTAGAGGGAGGTTTGATCTAAAATATTGTTTTTCTGACATGAAAAACGAAAATATTTGTCATGACAACCGAATAAACAAGCTTGTCATAACATGTCAGTTTTTGTATTAAAGACAATAGCAATTGTAAGGAGCCATGAAAATAATTGTTATTAGATTAAAAACACAGGAAAAAATGTCACGCATCAGCACGTGCGAAGCCCGAATCTCCAGCATAACCGCAACACATAGAAAAAGACCGAAAAAGTTAGTGTCCGTTTTCATCGAATCAAAAAGTGATTGAAACGTGAAAATACGTAGTGAAAATCCAGTGAAACTGTGTTCTTTAGCTTTTGTGATGTTGCAGGACCCTGCAGAAATGAAGGTGACGTGATTCTAATGATATTAAGATCGACGACAGGACGTGAAAAAGATACGATAAGGGAGCTAAAACACGATATAATTGTAAGTAAACAGCACAAAACGCTACAATATATCAAGCAAAAAACGTCCACTGCTGGAAAAAGGCCTCCCCCAAACGTGTTAAAACAGTTGAAATCAAATAAAAGTCTCAAACAAAGCCAGTGATATCACGCGTAAACTAAAGTAGTTAAAGAGAAAGTTACACTGTGGAGCAAATATTTGAACTTACTAACCGAGGCGTGTTACTGACAGTTGGCGAAGCTGCTCCTTTTGTTGTCTTACCGCTGTTACATTGGTTTCTTATTCAGTGTTCTAAGTACTGTCTAAATAAAGAATCCTAGGCAATTCTGCTCGGTCTTTTTTGTGTTTCGGTACGTCTCGTTTTTAGTACGTATCCTCTTATTTGATATCATCATCATCATTTCAGCCAAAATACGTCCACTGCTGAACATAGGCCTTGGCTCGCAAAACAGATCGCTCCTGTGCTGCCGCATCCAACGCGTTCCCGCAGCCTTAACAAGGTTGTCGCTCCATCTTGTTGGAGGCCTACCTACACTGCGTCTTCCGGTCCGTGGACGCCACTCGAGAACCTTTTGGCCCCATCGGCCATCAGTACTACGAGCGATGTGCCCGTCCACTGCCACTTGAGTCTGGCGATTCTTCGAGCTATGTCGGTGACTTAAGTTCTTGGCCGGATTTCATCATTTTCTAATGCAATCCCGCAGAGAAACTAGCCCGAGCATAGCCCTCCCATCGCCCTCTGAGTGACTTTGAGCTTTCTTATGAGGCCCATCGTATTGCATCAGAATGTTTGACCGTGTCAAAATAAAATACCAATTCTCGACCGACGACCACGACAACTTCTTTAAGAGTTTAGTGAACTAGTAAAATGTTTTTAAAGATACAATAGTTTACATAATCTCCAACTTAAAAGTTCTTACTGAACAAATTTTGTAAGAAAATAAGATAAAACAATTTTCACGATGTTGTTAAGACCAAAGTATTGTTTAATAGTCTTTACGTGCTAAGAAACTTGAGGCAAACCAAGCACAACTTTACTTAGGGAGAGTTCAGATGAACTTGTCAAAATTTACGCGTTCATAATATAAAGCTTTGATAATTTTAAATTAGATTATGCTTGACATTTAATTATGCAAACATGTTGTATTAAGTAATTGTTTTAAGTTGTTTTGAAGTGTGTAAAAGCCGTGGTGGCCTAGTGGTTTGACCTATTGCCTCTCAAGCAGAGGGTCGTGGGTTCAAATTCGGGCTCGCACCTCTAACTTTTTTGGATTTTTCATTCATTCTGAGAGAAGGCCTGTGCCCTGCAGTGGGACGTATAAAGGGTGGGATGATGACGATGATGAAATCACATTGCTACAATACCGCAGCTATTGTTAGATAGTAGCAAATCGTTTAAAACAATCAAAGTAATTTGTGATTTCTTAAATCAAGTGCTCGCTGTGTGTCTCAATGAACGCTTTTATGCACTTTCGCTGCAACGCATAGCTACGCCCTACGCTCGTAACCAGTAGCAGCTTTTTTCTGCTTTGTAGCGTAAACTGCCTACGAACACAGAACACGCCTGGCGTGTTCTTGGCACTCAATGAGGTTGTCCAGTTTGGGGTCAAATCTTGGAAGTCAAATTTGACCCACTTATAGTGGTCGGGGCGATTTCAAATTTAATATATAGGTCGTATACATATCAGACGGAAAAGTCACCAATGAAGAGGTTCTGGAAAGAGTGAAAGAGAAGAGAACATTAATGAAAACAATAGAGAATCGGAGAGGGAAAATGATTGGTCATCTTATAAGACATGATGAGTTCATAAGTGTCATCTTGGAAGGAAAAGTAGAAGGGAAGCGAAAAAGAGGGAGGCCGAGAATTGATTATGTAAAGCAAATTAAGGAGAAGGTAGCCGTCATGTCTTATAAGGAGGTCAAGGAGGCAGCTTTGAGGATAAGGAGAAGTGGAGAGCCATTCATCGGCTACACCGACAAGAGTGTAACTCTTAAATAAGAATAAGAATATATACACATATCAGTGGTGGGGCGTGAAAAATTTTGCAAGCAAAGCCGGAGCAAAAAAAAAACCTTAAAAAAATACCCAATTATGCTCTCCTTGCAAAGCAGTGCAGTAATGGAAGAGAAACGTTTGGTTAATTCGAAAGTTTAGTCAACCCGGGGGGAACCGGGTTGTTCTTCGTCACTGATACATATTGTAGGTATGGCAAACATAATCAAAATTTTGCTCAATCTATGCGGCCGTCACCAAAATTGAAAAGGTATTTCTTTTACTGATGTTGCCGTCGTATCGCCTTCGCCTTACCAGTGCGACCCCGGCCTATAGTCCAGTAAGCAAAAAGCTTTTTCTTAAAGAAAAACTTATTTAAACTAGACTTTCCATCGAAAGTCTTACATCGCTATCAGTGCCAGCAACATAGCCAACGGGAAAGTTCAGCAGATAGCCGCGACAGTTGTAGCCCTCACAGTAAGATAGCACTCTGTGTGCTTGTTGCGGTTGAGTTGGATACAGACATTAAAGATATGATACTTTTTTAATTACGTTTCTGTCTAGCCTGTATACGTTTCACTGCTACATTGTTCAGAAAGAGGTTAGGCTAATAAGGTTTATTCAATTTAAAATACAAGTGTGTAGCAATGCGTTGTCAGCCTGCCTATCTACTTTATAAGGATACGATAATTTGTATAATTTTTTATTTATTATTTTAAGATGGCAAGTGGAGGAGGAGAAAGAACCGGGAGCTGGAAGACCTGGTGTCTGAGCCCAATGTAATTGGGGAAGTCAAGGCGGCGAGACTGCGCTGGCTCGGCCACCTAGAGAGGATGGGAGATGATCGGGCAGTGAAGAGAGCGTATATGGGGCGACCAAGCGGAAAACGTCCGGTGGGTCGCCCTAGATACCGCTGGTTGGACGAAGTGCAGAAAGACGTAACTGCCCTCGGCGCAGCCAATTGGCGCGAGGTGGTGCAAAATAGGGAAGAGTGGCGCTCTCTGGTGTGGGAGGCCAAGATCCTCTTTGGGTCGCTGAGCCAGTGTAGTAGTAGTAGTAGTAATACTAGCTTTTGTTACTATGAGTGACGCTGTAAGTAAAGACGAACAAAATTAATTAGACCTAGAGTAAGTACAATCGTGGAGATATACGACAATAGACAGCATGCTTGTACGCGCTAATAATATCTTAAGTTGAATTTTTCAACTGTATCTACTTTAAGGCGATTGGGAGAGAAAAAAATCACTAAGTCATGTTCCTTTAAAGAGCAGGACGTACCATCGACAAAAAGGTCGCCTTGACACCTTAAATGTCCATTTTGCTTGCAGTGGCTAGACATCTGTCCATACCAATCCATACCAATGAGCTTCAACGGCTGCAAGCAAATTTGTTTTGAAACTGGGCAGGCCTCGCCTTTGTCGACTGAACGTCCTATTATCACAAATAATGTATATTAACCAGTGTTTTTGCCCGCGGTTTTGTCCGCGCAGAATCCAAATTTGTAGTAAAGCTTCTTCGTCTCTTTCATTGAATAAAGCTTTTACTCTAACACAGAAATAATTTTTCAAATTGTTACATAAATGGCGGCGTTTTCAAGTTACAAAGAATTGAGAACCGCCTCCTTATTTGGAGTCGGTTAAATAGATTATTTTTTATCTCTGCCTAAAATAAAATAAAGGAAGAACATGTTCCGGCAAGTGGTGCCCTATTGAACTATAAATTCCGGGATCCGGGCCATCAATAACCCAAACCTTTGTGATGTCCGCCGGCATGAAATCTGTGGTTACAGCCTGTGACGTAAAATATAGGCTGAGCCAGCGGTTTTATTGAAATTCTAAACGTGCTCGGTTTCTAGTCTGTGGATAATCGAGAAAAAAAAACATTAGTAACTGCAATCTGCTAAAGTCTCATCTCAACATCATTACGGGCCGGAATTCTCGTGGCACTTTTGATTTTATTATAGAGAGTTCTCATTTTTAGACTTCCGATATATATATTATATCGATACAATAATAATATAGACCTACAACATATCAAAGAAAATTAAACTTAGAGGCAAATAACAGACGCTTTTATCGCTAAAAGAAATCTAAAAATCTTTTTCAGATAACTTTTGGGTAGTTGAAAATGTGAAATAGAGATATAAAATGAAAAAAAATATAAGTTACTTGTTAATAATTTCACATTTAATGAACTGAAACAATTACTTTGCTCACCCGCGACCTTACGAAAGCTACGTTTATGTAAAAAATGTGTGTTCATGCAGTTCCTCCACCTCGACACTGTTAAGGGAACGTGCAGAAACTATAGGCGGCAGCACTAATGCGACAGAAGAGACACTATTCGGACAGTAAAAGCAACTAATCAGGGTAAAGCAGTCAAATTGATGGCACCAGTTGGCAGCACCGTCTATGTGCACGTTCCCTATAAACACACACAAATCACACAAACCCAAACTATCACCACCTTCAAACTACACTGACGCATTTCGAACTCAACCAGAGCTCATCTTCAGAGTACCGCATTTTGCATAAGAATCAAATAATCAGTTAAATCTAGTCTGTAATTTTCAGGCAAGCTTTTGCCTTTCACCTATAATGTATAAATTGGTGCTGTCATAATCATCATCCCACTCTATACACGTCCCACTGCAGGAGATAGGTCAGCTCTCACAATAAGAAGGCTTGGGTCGTAGTTTCCACGAAGACCCAGTACAAATTAGGAACTTCACACCATTGAATTACTTCATAATGTTTTCCTTTACCGTAATTTCGCACATAATTTCCGAAACAGTCGAGTTGCAAGCCCGGGCTCGAACTCACGAGCTTCTACTTGAGAGACCATAGGCCAACACTTTTTCACTTTCACTAGTCTAACACTTTTTTAGGGTTCCGTACCCAAAGGGTAAAACGGGACACTATTACTAAGACTCCGCTGTCGGTCCGTCTGTCTGTCTGTCCGTCTGTCACCAGACTGTATCTCATGAACCGTGATAATTAGACAGTTGACATTTTCACAGATGAGGTAGGTATTTCTGTTGCCGCTATAACAACAAATACTATAAAACAGAATAAAATAAATATTTAAGGGGGCTCCCATACAACAAACGTGATTTTTTTCCGTTTTTATTGATAATGGTACGGAAACCTTCGTGCGCGAGTCCGACTCGCACTTGGCCGGTTTTTTTTTTTTGTTAATTTACATAGGTGCTTTAGGGCCGGCGCCCACTGACGGCATGGCACGGCGTGGCATTTTATTACTATCAAGTTATTTTGAATCTTATTTCAATGAGTTTAGAATTCATGTTACTTTATTGGTTATGCGTGGCATCGGCCCTCAGGACGTCGCGGTATCGTGGTATCGAAATAAAGTAACATGAATTCTAAACTCATTGAAATAAGATTCAAAATAACTTGATAGTAATAAAATGCCACGCCGTATCATGCCGTCAGTGGGCGCCGGCCATTAGACACCCTAAAACATTTCACAGGTAATCAAAAATTCAACACTCAAAATCCCAATTCCGAGCCCTAGCCTAACCCTACCAACCTCGCATAACACGAGCCTTGGGAATTAGCCGTTAAACAGGGCTCTAATGAAATGACCACGTCGGCAATCGCACTCTCCGATAATGAGATCCCTTGTGCCGCTTGTCAGGTATAATTAAAGAAGCCTCTGATTAACAGACAATGAAAGAAAGCAGGCACTTAATGTGTTACACTTAGGGGCTGTTTCACCACTTTCCTTAAAGTTCGGATTTGCTTAATCATAACCTTATTTGATAGATGGAATTAAAATTTCTGTTTCATCAGTCTCGATTAGCGCTAAGTGACGGACAAACTGTTTCTTAATTTGACCATCAGATCAGGAGGCATTTAGCATTTTTATCCGTCACATAAAGTTAGTTTATTTTTTTGTGGCCATGGTTGGAGAGCCCTTCAGCCGGTTTCAGAAAAATAAATCAAAGTATTTTTTATTTTTTAAAGAAAGAGGTCATGCTAAATTGCATAAAATAATTGAAATATCAAGATTTGAATAAAAACATGTAGGTAAACTTTTAGTATGTAAAAATAAATCCAAAATTTCGTAATATTTTTTAATAAAAAACTTTTTTTCAGTGGCTCAATCGTTTGTTCTACGTGAACTTGTATGTCGCCATTAAAAAAAGTTTATCTGTCAAATGGTTTGGCGCCACTTTTCGATTCGTTTTACGTGATTTTATTTTTCTTTGTTATTGTTAACAAAGTATCGTAAATAAATACCGTTTTTGGATCAATTATAATGTTACATATTTGTTTATGCAAAAAAAAATATTTGTATTCAAAAATTATATAGTTAACCATTTCTTTTGATTTAATAATGAGTGACTCTTTGAACGAAAGTGTGCGAACAGGAAAGCGTGGTCGTGAAATGCGACGTTGCCATTCCGACTTTTTGTTAAACCCACGATTAGTTAAGTGGTACTTAGTTTGCACAGGACCGGAGTGGTGAAACTGAAAAAACACTAGCTGACAGATTTGTCCAGTACTTAGTTTATTCATTGGTTACGTAACCAGTAGTTTGACAATAAGGTGGTGAAACACCCCCTTAGAGATTTAAATGGTTCTTTTTAGGATTATCATCATCATCATTCCAGCCTATATACGTCCCACTGCAGGGCACAGGCCTCTCAGAATGAGAGGGTTTGGGCCGTAGTTCCCACGCGGGCCCAGTGCGGATTGGGAACTTCACAAACTAAAGTGACACCATTAAAATTTGCAAGGTTGCATCACGATGTTTACCTGCACCGTAAAACTCATGAATTTTCAATTTTAATTTCGCACTTTAATTGTGTATAGCACGCAGAATAGATGGCCGTTGGAGCCCAAAAGTTCTCGAATGGAGACCACGGACTGGCAAGTGCAGCGTGGGACGTCCCCCAACGAGATGGACGGACGATTTGGTGAAGGCCGCAGATTCAGGGTGGATGCAATTTAAGTCGCTTCCAACCGTAATGACTGGGCGTCAATGAGGGAGGCCTATGTCCAGCAGTGGACGACCTACGGCTGAAATGATGATTATGATTATGACTAAAATTCTGAAAAAGTCAGAGGTGCGAGTCCAAGTTTGAACAAACGACTTTTTGCTTGAGAAGCCATAGGTCACAACGCTACCACGGTTTCAATATCACGTTCACGGACAGTACGTCGAGGGACGTAAATTAGAACACTCGTGATATGGCACTACGGCTATAGATGGTGGTTCAAACCACACCAAAAGTGGAACTACGCCCACAGACGGTTATTTTTCATAGCATTTGTAGGAAGTATGTGGCTCTGTGCTGCTTTTGGCTGAATCACAAACAGCTAATGCCACACATACAAAAAAAGTCTCCGCCACACATACATAAAAAGACCTCGCGTTGTGGCACTACGTCTGTAGGCGGACAATGCCCATACAAAGTCTTCGTCTGTAGCCGTTACTGCCGCAACATTTACTTCCAAAACTGAACAATATGACAATCCGTCTCCAGACGTAATATCAATTTGTATGGAAAAATTCTGAGCTACAGCACAAATTATTGGATGAGGTTTTGTGTCCGTGAACGTGATATTATACTCGTATCTTTATCTTCTCCTAACACACAGCGATCCGGTTCCCAGGATAATAATGTACACTAGGCCGGAACATTAGCCGGACTAAACCCGGGATGCGGCGTTATGGCTTTTGTCCGGGTTAAACCAGCTGACATAATTAGGGTTTACTAAACGCTCGGCTCAAGATAAAACTAAGAGCAAATTATGCGTTAATTAGCAGCGTTAATGCACAGAATAAGAGTATTTTTCTACTTCTGTACTTTTATCTGTTTTTTACATGGTCGCGAACAATTAATTAAGAACATATCTATGTATAATTATGACTTCAGAAAAGTCTATACTCTATTCCCCATAATGAGGGGTTTATACGGGTCGATTTTCGCCGTGCAGCTAGTCGCGCGGCCAAAGTCGGATAATATGCTACCCAACTTTGAGGCTTGCGGCTTTAGCCTAGCCGAATTGCCATTTAGACGGTCGATTTTAGCCGCGCGGCAAAAATCGTGCGGCTCACCCGTGTAAACCCCGCATTACAGAACTTGTGTCGTAATGTCGATACACCTAGCTGCCACAGATTATTCAATGTAGGTTACACTCAACACTAAAGCTCAGTTTAGACTTCCAAGGAAAACCGTGCAAGTTGCAAGCACTTCACTTGCACGATTTTTCTTGCAGGTGTAAATCGGCTTATAACAAGCAACTGGATTCATGCGGTTTTTATTAAGATATTTTCACACACACACACATTTGTCAAATATAGGTATGTCAAATATTTTTATATTTTTTACTGGCTTCGCTCGTCCGCTTGTTTGCTCTTGCCATAGTTTGCCATAATTAAAGTTAATAGAAGAAAACATGGATGAGGTAGAAAAAAATATTGTATGTACGGTGTAATACGCGTTCAAAATGCGTGCTCGCGTTTCTGTTTTGTTATTCCTCCCCGCGCCCACGTAAGTCCGTACATTAATCAGAATCGTATTTTAAATATGTCGTCGCGTCGAAAGTTGCTCATGGCCACCCTTATGTTCGGTATTGTAAACCAGCAGCAACCCTCGTACCTGTATGGTAGGCTGACCTGGCCGCGACACGCCAGGTCTGCGGAAGTCCGACCGGAGAGGTACCTTCAGCTCGTTTTCCCTCCGCACCACTCTGCTTCATTTCGCGGTAGTTTCCGATACGCGGCCACGAAGTGTTGGAATGATCTGCCTCCACCGATCCGTGCTCTAAAGTCAAGACATAATTTTAAATTGAAATGTAAAAGACACTTTCTCGCACTAAGTGCATCCTAGTTACAACATGTTTGTACTTACCTCGCTCCAACAAAACTTCAGGCTGGGGTAGCACTCATGGGTGACAAGTAAATTAGGCGCATCTGAGACTGGCAGATTGACTCTTTGTTTGTTCGTTTGTTTCTGTTAATATGTATTATTTTTTTTCTTTTTCAAGTAAACGGCGGTAGTTAATTTTTCACAAGGCCGGGCTGTGTTCCCACCCAGCTTTAGGTCAAAAGAATGTTTTATTGTTTTTAAGTTTTTTTTTTTGTTTTTGTTCGAAGGTTATGTGATGCATTACAGTATCAGTATTATTGAAATTGTTGATGATTCACTGTAATAGCCATAACAAATCTTGGCTTAATTTGTTACGGTTTAAAAGTTCAAATGCGATTAAGCCGATCAAGTGTTGCCATACATATTTACTTCCGGCTTCTAATTTGGTTTTTGTTGCGAACTATTCGCTGGTGTGCGTGTCGTCACAGTGTTTAGTTTTTAAATGGGTCCCACCGAAAAACAGCGTTGTGGCTTGCCACAACATTATGCTGAGTGGGGCCCAATTTATACTATTCGATATATATTTTTTTTATTTGTATATTTCCTGTCAAATGTATTTTTTTTATGTGTTTGTATCTAATGTGTAAATAAACATCTCTCTCTCTCTCTCTCTCTCTCTCTCTCTCTAATAAAACGGTATAATTTGATCTAAACGGCTCGTACCATCTTCCATTGCGATACTCAGATTCGTTCGTATCGCAACTCATGTACGACATTCGCCTTTTAAGACCTCACTATTCAACCGTTGCATAAAATACTATTTTGAAACTGGAATAAAAAAAAATGCCTACATGCTTATGATTTTTGCTGAATATAATTTTTGTGCCGCTTACAAATACAAATAAAAAAACAAATCATCAGCAGCATTGCCAGGTATTGCAGGAATGTCCGGTATAATTAGGGAAGTCTGCGAGCAGTTAATGGGTTATGTACATAGATATTTATTTTAAATGTTGTAATAAGGCGTAGTGGCCTAGAAGTGGTTTCACCTATGGCCTTCCAAGCAGAGTGTCATGGCTTCCGGCCCGGGCTCGTTTCTTATAGAGGAGGGGTTCAAATAACCGGTAAAATATTTTGAAATGACAAGAGTATGAAGTTAGCCGCGAACGAACTTGCGTCAAGATTTTTTTTTTTGGAGATTGCTATTACGACATAAAAGCGTTGTCTCGAAATTGTTTTTATTTACCGGTTATTTCAATTGTCCCTTTCAATACGTGTCCCTTACATGTCACCTCTCCCCTATCCTAAATTAAATAAAGATAAATTCAAATTGATTTTTTTTGCATAAACAAGGAATATTTATATTTTGGCTTTGACACTGGCTTTGACTAGGTTTAATCGCATTAAAAGTCGGTAAAGGTTCTTACGAAGCTATGCACAGCGTAAACCAATAAAGCCCGAAGGCAAATCCGAGCCGGCCATTCTAAAGTAGGAAGTTTGTTTATTGCATACGAATCGTATGACCTGAAACAATTACCTACTTTGCTCACCGCGACCAAAGCAAAGTAATTGTCGCGCGTGAGCAAAGTAATTGCTTCAGTTCATTGATATGGACGTCTGCAAAGTAACGCCTGATTAAATAAATTGTTTATGAATCTTATTTTACTAATAATGATAAATGCGAAAGTTTGTATGGATGGATGTTTACATTTGTCAATTTTCACGCTAAAACGGTTTGATGGATTCTGATGAAATTTGGTACAAGGATAGTTTATAATGTGGATTATCGTTACAGGATACTTTTTTTTACCGAAAAATGTGCATAGTTTCGTAGTTCAGTAAAACCTTTTTGACTTCTTTGCCATTATGATTCGTGTCATTTTGTTTTGCAAAAAATTATTACTTAACTATACTTGAAAGGTTTAGGTAATTAACTAAATGTAAACAAAACAATGTCAACTGATGTCTTAAATACTGTAATTCTCCCATTAAACTATCTAAACATTTACATTTCTGTATTAAAATACGTTAGTCTAGTTTGTATTAGAATGATAGATAAATAATATGTTTTGAATCGAATGTGCCAAATTTGGAAACTGAAGTTTGTTTACATTTAGTTAACCTTTCAAGTATATAGATAAAATTCGGGCACGTGCATGCAATGCATTAAAATATCGAAACGTTTCTTTCTGATACCGTAATCATTTTAAGATTGTTACAAAACTAACCTCACCATACTTTATGGGTTTGACACGATGCCGTTTTAATAACACCTAAAAAAGTTAACGATTTCAGAAAAAACTTTTCGATATTTTCACAATACAG
The DNA here is from genome assembly GCA_947859365.1 of Archips crataeganus. NCBI lineage: Eukaryota > Metazoa > Arthropoda > Insecta > Lepidoptera > Tortricidae > Archips > Archips crataeganus. The sequence goes on from OX402064.1 coordinate 12,145,948, forward strand.
TAAAATAAGTACAATACAAATATTCTTTATTGAACACCAAAAACATATTACAAAAAAAATAATAGTTTAAAAAAACTAAAAAACACGCTTTAAAAAATAAAAAATAAATTTTAATAAATTTCAATTCACTATTCTTATAGTGCAGTAAAAAATCTTAATAAGCAATTATTATATTGTTATATCCAGATCAAAATTTGTAAACAATTCTAAATATTGATAAAATAAATAATAATACTTTAAAATATTTTATTGTAAAAAAAGCGTGGGGTGCATGGTGTCAATTGTCAAGGATTGTCATTTTGATAACATCTTAAAAAGCACCCCACGCTTTTTTTACAATAAAATATTTTAAACTATTATTATTTATTTTATCAATATTTAGAATTGTTTACAAATTTTGATCTGGATATAACAATATAATAATTGCTTATTAAGATTTTTTACTGCACTATAAGAATAGTGAATTGAAATTTATTAAAATTTATTTTTTATTTTTTAAAGCGTGTTTTTTAGTTTTTTTAAACTATTATTTATTTTCTATTTTTTAGTTGCATTTTTTTCTTTCTAACTTTACCCCCTCACCTACAACCCCCAAACCCCCTAAACCCAACCCCCCAACATCCCCCACCCCATTTCCCCAAACCCCCCCAAACCCCACACCCTTACCCCCAATCCCCTAAACCCCCCTTACCCCCTCCTCATTTTACAAACCCCCGAACCACCTAAACCCAACCCCCCTAACACCGAACCCCCATACCCCCGGAAACCCCCCTCCCCCCCACCCCCACTCCCCCCACCCGTCACCTGCCCCCCCACCCCACCCCTCCCACACCCCGCCACCTACCGCCCCCCCTTCCAGTTCCATCATTAAACCCTTGTTACCATCTAGGCCTCTTACCCCCTCCCCATTTCCCACAACCCCCCAAAATCACTTACCCCCGAACCCCCCAACACCCCCACCCTATTTCCCGTAAACCCCCCCCCCCATCCCCTAACCCCAACCGCCACACCCTAACACCCAACCCTCTAAACCCCGACCCCCTTACCCTATACCCCATTCCCCCCCCCAACCCGCCACCTACCCCCCTTCCAGCTCCATCATCAGACTCTTGTTACCATCTAGGACCAAAGTACTCGTCAAAACGAATCAAACGAGCCCAAACTCGATGGGGTTGTTTCGTTTTATTGTGGAGTGCCTTTGGCCATCTTCCAGCTCCATCATCAGACCCTGGTTACCATATGGGATCAAAGTGCTCGTCAAGACGAATCAAACGAGCCCAAAATCGATGGGGTTGTGTCGTTTTATTGTGGAGTGCCTTTGGCCATCTTCCAGCTCCATCATCAGACCCTGATTACCATATGGGATCAAAGTGCTCGTCAAGACGAATCAAACGAGCCCAAACTCGATGGGGTTGTGTCGTTTTATTGTGGAGTGCCTTTGGCCATCTTCCAGCTCCATCATCAGACCCTGGTTACCATCTGGGATCAAAGTGCTCGTCAAGACGAATCAAACGAGCCCAAACTCGACGGGATTGTGTTGTTTTATTACATAGTTCCTATGGCCACCATCCAGTTTCATCATCAGATCAGCTCCATGTTACAATAATATTGCATTGTCATCCAATTTACACATATGCGCTAAATTTCAGCTCTATCGGAAACCGGGAAGTGGGTCAAAATCGCGCCCTAAGGAGTCGGTTACAAACAAACATACATACAAACATACAGGTGAAGCTAATATAAAGCGTGTAATAAAAATTCAAGCAGGCAATAGGCGGTCCTATCGCTAAAGAGTGATTTCTTCCATACAACCAATTGACTGAAATTAATAACATAAAATAAATATCATGGGACAATTCACACCAATTTACCTAGTCCCAAACTAAGCAAAGCTTGTACTATGGGTACCTACTGGACAACGGATAAACATACTTATATAGATAAATACATACTTAAATACATATTAAACATCCAAGACTCCAGCACAAACATTCGTATTTTACACACAAATATCTGCCCCGACCGGGAATCGAACCCAGGACCTCAAGCTTCGTAGTCAGGTTCTCTAACAAGTAGGCTATCCGGCCGTCTAATAAATATGAACAAGCTAATGTAGGTAACTATTTAGGTTCCAATAAATTCGATATAATTAATTAACTTTCGAATTCAGAACCGTGCCCTAAAATTTATTTACTTTTAATAATTATACCGAGTACTGTGTAAGCTTACCATAAGCTAAATACTGCTAGGAGTGCAAGTTGTGCTTGTAATGTCAGCAATAATTAACGATCTGCGCTGCATCCGGGTCGCTCGCTTACGGAACAGCTCCAATAATGTATATTAAAGCTTATGAGACATACACAGCGTAAGATACAAAAGTTGTGTCTCCTGTGTGTGTGTGTTGCCAACAGTAATATGCTAAAATCCCCAAACGCATTGTCAAAATTCCCCACATGTGGGAAAGAAGAATTATATGGGCCGAGTGACTTAGTTTCGCGCTGTTGCGAATAACGAATTGTAGGAAATTAATCAAGACTAGCAATTTGATGTCAAATGTCGCGTATTTGTGTTCATACTTAAAATCCCCACATTTTCCCCGAATTGAAGCTCTCCCCACACATTCCCCAATCAGCTTCGCTTTCCCCGCATTTTGGGGAATTTAGCGACCCTATTTAGCGACTCCGAGTCAGTAAACTTAAGATTTAAATGGCCAAAAGTTGGCCAAGCGTCCTACACACTGATCTAGGTAGATTTGACTGAATAGTAGATTGATAAACAAGGGTCGTAAGTGATCAATTGCACCCAAGATATTTATATTTAGTTCGCGGGTGTAATTGATCATTTACACTCGAGTTGAACACTCTACTTTTCATCACAAATGCGAGGAAATAAAGAAAAACCGTTATTTTAAAAATGTATACGCAATTTGTAACAGAGCGGAAGAAAATTTATCGCGCCAAACCGTCTTTTTTTTTAATGACCTCGCGCTCTTTGGCTTTGGCACATTCAGCCAGCACTGGCCAGCAGCATTATGCCAGCATGGAGGTTTGGGGGTAAGTTTTGCGCATTACAATCTCCTTGTTTACCAGTTCGTGAATACAAAGGAACATCAAAATTTTTCTTGGTGTTCAGTAACATTGTGGCAATAGAATTACATAATACCATTTCAGAGCTGGCAACTACCTCGGACAAATAATTAGTTTTGCTATTCAAAAGGGGAACGCTGCCAGTATCTTCGGTGCCTAAAGGGACTCCTTTTCATAATATATTTTAGTTATTATTATTATATTTCTTAAAGTTTTTAGTTTTACCATTTCAGCTATATCACAAACTCACAAACTCAACTCAACTCTCAACCCCCAACTCCCAAAAATCCTAGTACGAAAATACGTCAAACAAAAACTGGAATCGCTGTTCCAGAAAGTAGTATAAATAAAAACCGTTGACTATAGTGATGTTTTGCTCGGTTTCCTTTAGCAAATGGATGAAAAAGGAAAACTCCGGGAGGCTTTCAGAGCGAGATCTCGATGACAAGAAGGTGCTTATCTTACAAGCCCGGGGCGGGGTTTAAGTCACAAACCTACACATTTTATTACTTTGTCGCTGTACCTTTTTTGACGTAATATCTTTGGGATCTGTTACACTCAAACGGCTGTTTACGACGGCAAAGGGTGAATATCAGACGTAAATTATCATGAGAGTATGTAACTAAAACGTTTGTTTTTTAATGGCGTTAATATTTCTATTTAACTGTCGTGCAAATTACTTACAAGTACAGTCGGGGTACGAAAACCTTCGTCAATTAAACAATTGACTTCTTTTATCAAGTCATATATTACAATACAATACAATACAAATATTCTTCATTGATCACCAAAAACAGTACAGTGACATTACAAAAATAAAAATTCAGGTAGACAATACCGCTAAAAAGCGATCTCTTCCAGACAACCAATTACTCAGAAATTAATAAATATCAACAGATTAATGTAGGTGGCAGAAATAATAGACAAGAGAAACGTAGTATTACTTTATAGACAACAAACAATAAAAACAATACAAATATATTCTTAGTACCTTTCGGAAAAATGGGAAACTTCAACGCGATATTCCGTTTTGTTTGAAATAAAATGTTGACAGGACTGACAATTGGCTTGGTGCAAGCAAATGTCAACTTTTGACGAACCTATTCTTACCCTGACTGTACTTATGGCAGTTGTTTTACAAGCTTTTATTTAACATGCAACGTTTGTACTCGTATATAACAAACTTAAATGAAAAGCATAACAAAGACATGTATTTTTTTAACTATAACATTTATTAGATAAATACCATTGATTGTTTAGTCGTTATAGCGACGATGAGCTGCTGAGTAGTTCTATGAACCGCGTTCAGTATTGGGCCATAACAAGCTTATTAAGATGGATATAATATTAATTACGAACATCAGCTAAGTATAGTTCTGTCCTTTGGCAGCCAAACGGTTTATCATGTTATATTTACCTTCTGTGATTCGATGTGTGTTCGATTTGGTGAAGGCCGCAGGTTCAGGGTGGATGCAAGTCGCTTCCAACCGTGATGATTGGGCATCAATGAGGGAGGCTTATGTCCAGCAGTGGACGTCCTACGGGTGAAATGATGATGATGATGACGATGATGATGACCTTCTGTGAAAGTTAGCTACATATATTAATGAACTAAAACAATTACTTTGCTCACCCCCGACCTTACAATAGTTACGTTTATGCAAGAAATGTGCGTTCATGCAGTTCCTCCACCTCCACACTGTACGAACACACACAAATCACATAAACCCTACCATCACCACCACCAAGCTACACTGACGCGTTTCGAACTCAACCAGAGCTCATCTTCAGAGTTACCACAACCGTATGCTATGCTACCAAATGTTAAACTACATACGGTAGCATAGCATACGGTTGTGGTAACTCTGAAGATGAGCTCTGGTTGAGTTCGAAACGCGTCAGTGTAGCTTGGTGGTGGTGATGGTTGGGTTTATGTGATTTGTGTGTGTTCGTACAGTGTGGAGGTGGAGGAACTGCATGAACGCACATTTCTTGCATAAACGTAACTATTGTAAGGTCGCGGGTGAGCAAAGTAATTGTTTTAGTTCATTAATATGGACCTCCGCAAAGTAACGCCTGATTCAATAAATTACATATATTACCTATCGACTATCGTAGCTAGAGTAAAATATAATCATCATCATCATCATCATTTCAGCCGTTGAACGTCCACTGCTGGACATAGGCCTCCCTCATTGATACCCAATCATTAGTTGGAAGCGACTTGCATCCTCCTTGAACCTCCAGCCATCCTGCGGCCTTTACCAATTCGTCCGTTCATCTCTTTGTTGACCGTCCCTCGCTTCGCTTGTCTTTTCCTTCTAGAACTTTCAACCCTAGTGCCCATCTGTTCTGCGTGCTAAATAAAGAGAGAGAGAGAGTGAAATATCATAAATTAGCTTAATTCCGTATTAGAAATCCATGGAAAAAGGTTACGGTAACATTTTTATAGTACAACGTTCGCTGGGATAACGACATCTATCATCTATCTAGGGACATCTATGGATTACTACATCATTTATTCTTGAAAGGTGAGGTCCTTCGACATTCCTGGATAGTGCCATCTCTTCTTGTTCAAAGTAAAAATATTATTGCATTACCGCGATATTTAGTATTCTATGTCTCAATTCAGATTTTTGCCCATCTGCACGCCAAGCCTCATCTAAATTTATTCAGTCGTTTATTGGGTGATTGACTAAAAAATCATTCAAACATACGAACATTTTCACAAACTATCTCATTTTTAAACTATTTCTATAGTATAAATCTTCCCAGGTGAATTTTTCGCTTCGAGCCCTTTATCTTTCAAAACAAACGGTATCGTCATAGTATTAAGGTTCAAATTTAATGTAATGGCTTGAAGCGAAAAATTCACCTGGGAAGATTTATACTATATTAAGAACGACTCTGTTGACAAGAAACCAGCAAGAAAATGATCGGGGTTGTTTTTAAAAACAAATCTCGTTGAATAGAAGGCGGAAAGTCAGCTAATTCCAGATGTACCAAAAAATAAACCTCATTACAATTGAATTAGTAAAAGTTTTAAGTATTTTATATTGATTTTTCGGCTGTGGTGGTAGGCGTTTCAATTCGATTTTACGTTTCAGAATACTAAGTATGTTCATAATTACTAAAGAACTACTAAGTATTACTAAGTATGTTGTAGATAAAAAAAGTAGTTTGTACGTTGGAAGTTTCATCTCCAAGAGCGTGGAGTGTTTTTGTTCAAATAAGTTTATGCAATCTTGTCAGTTTGCAAGTTTCTAAAAAGTATGATTTTTGATGTTGGATGTTTCACAAAAGTTACGCATGTCTGTATGTAAACCTTGCTGTGCAAAAATAAAGAAGCAAACACAATTGCCAAACATGTAGATAGATGTACCTACACCATTATGAATTATGAAAATGAATTATTATAAAACCTATCCTGTTTACATTTTATGTTATCATATGTACTTCAAAATATTTATTTACTCTTTAGTAAATTTATTTTCCCTCTGTATTATCCGAAACAGCAGTTTTGCTTGAGGCGCCGAGATGTTTAGTTTATTTTGGACGCAGCCCAAATTCTCGTTCGCTTTCCAATTTTTGCCTCATCCAGGGAAATTGAGACATTCGCCAAAGATAAATGTATACAGATACGATTTTATATCCGTTGTGATTTTCACCTATCTCGGATAACACAAAATCTTTACGGCAAGCGACATTGAGGAAGGCAGAAACGTGTGACGTTCGGTGCTATGTTTTTTTAGTAGAATCATTAATTTGTAAATCCAAGTTTATGTGTGATAAAACCAAATACTGACCATAGAAACCATACCAACCATACTCGTAGTAAATCGGATCTTTACCTACTGGCATCTAGCTTAGTTTACATTTAACGGCAAATTATAGTGATATAAAACTTTAAGAACTATACGCGTATCTAAAGTTGACGTTGACGATTAAGGAAACGCCCGATTCCAAGCTATCTCTTGTCACAGTTTAGGTATAGGTCTTGCGGAGAGGAATTAAACCATAAAAAACAAGTCTAGACGTTTATTAGGAACGCTAAAACTGTGAGCAAGCAAGAGACTAGAGGGTCGTAGGTTCTAAGCACTTGAGTGGGATACGCTTTCCCCGGACAGACACTGCCCTGGATTCAGGAGACCGTAGGACGCGCTGCGGCCGTTGCAGGTGGATCTTCAAGGAAGTTGCTGTTCTGCAGAGCTGAGGCCAGGGTGCTTCAGGGCTCGGAGTGTGCTGGTGGTGTAGTGCCAAGAGGTGGAGACTGCAGTTCCGTTCGGGCGGTTTAACCCCGACTTGGTTGCCCTGGAATTTGGTTAATGTCAGCAGGGGCCCATACAATTGCTCTGTCCACCGGCCCAACGTCCATAACGGTCCCTGACCATAGGTCCGAATTTAAACGCTGGCTGTGTGGCAGAGCAATCATACGGAATTTACAAAAAGAGAAAGATGAAGCTAAATGTAATACAAAAGAATAAAATGATTTAGTGAAAACGAAAACTGTTCTTTTTTGAAATTTAAATTTGAACTAACTGAAACTGCCTAACGGTCTAAGAAGTTTAAACATAATTTACAATAAATGCAGACCGTTGGAGTTAGCTAGGTGAAGCAACAGGAGATAGTAATAGAATAATTTTGTAGATAGAAAGCTAGAAATAAACAAATAAAATTAGACAAGGTAAAATGTTGATATTTGCTTTTGGAGAGAACTTACCAATAAACGGGCAGAGTATCCACAGGACTGTTTTATTTGGTAGTATAGGTAGACTGTTTTCTTGACAATGGTATTCAGATTCAAAATGTCCCAAATTTTTGGCGGCGCTGGTTTTAAAGACAAAATTAGGTCACGCCCCTCGAGATAACGCTAACCGTAATTTGTGTGATGTGTTTTGACAGTTCGTGCCACAGAGAAGACTCTGCGCAACAAAACGATGTACTTCATTTATTTAGCTTTCCTCATTATTTAATTAATTAAATATTTAGGACAGACAAGGCTCAGATTTTGTCCGTATTTACTTAATTATATTAAATAAATACGCCCAAAAATCATAGCAGCGGAAAGATTGATAATAGCGCCATCTAGTGCTCGCGGGGTGAGGCTCGTTGCATTGAATCGAACTAACTTCGCTAAGGATATCGGTAATTACGTCCAAAAACAAACCAAAGAATGATATTGTCCCAATTGCATTGTGACACTCTGCACATGAGTCGGGCCATTCCCTAAAATGTTTTACCATCGAGGAACATTCGCACAGTTCTGTACCCAAATACATTAGGTAAGTATTGCAGTTTCCCTAAGACTTGGAGCTGGGTTATGTGTTCCTCACACTTGTTTTTACGACCAAAAGATGGATCAAATGGGACGACATGGCCACTTTTTCACCAACGTTACAATATCAGTGTCATATGTCATAGTCGAGTGGCAATTTTAAAAATATTCTCTATTAAAATAGTCATGAATTGACAGGCATTTTGTTATATTTCGCCATGTACCTATTTATAGTTATTACCTTATACTACTACATGACTATGTCTTTGCGACACTTGCGGGTGTGATTTTTGAGCTCTGGACAGCCAACATGAAGTTTTTTCCTTATCTTCGCGGTTGATCGACGCCGCAGGGGACCCAAGGCAAGACCTGGGCCAAATTAAATAACAAAGGACAACTAATATTACAAGCGGAACTCTCGCTTCAGTTATATTAACTAGAAAGGGAGTTCCGCTTGTAATATAAGTTGTACTTTGTTATGCAATTGGGCCCTGAGCGTGTAATTATCCCAGCGGATCGCCCTTACGGTCCAAAGGGAACTCCGCCAGCATGACGAGGACCCTGCCGGAGGGAGATCATTTTACATGAAGTTTTTTTTGTACTTAATTTCAGTTATACACATCATTCTGTACATTTTCGGTTAAGCTGTAATTAAAGCGTAGTTTTAGTTAAAATATTTTAAATGTAATTTGTGATTTAAAACTAAAATTTAAAATAACACGTTGACGTCGGATAATTAATTTTGTTAAAGTGTTTTAAGTTTCACAAAATGCTTCTGAAAGCCCAATTTGAATGAAATGTTTTGATTTTTACTTAAGTGAGTACCTGCTTTGAAACTACTCAAACCAATTTTTTAATATACTTAGGCTATAATTTACAATTATAATATTATACAAATTAAAACAATGATTAAAAATAAAATAAAACTAACAAAACTACAGCTAGGTAAAATTAACAAAAGGCCGGCCGCGGCTTAGACCCAAATATACAGGCAGCATCACTTCGCTGTATAGCAATGCTGATACGTTGTGCGAGGAAGCTGGCAGCTTTTTTAATGAGCTTGTCTTAACGTCCTACTGCTGACCAAACGTATCCATTCTTGACGCCCACAATTCCCAGTCTGGCGCAATGTTAGGCCAGCTAGCTTATTGTCTAACGTTTCTGACGCTTGCCTTTGGAATCACTATGTCTTTCTGTCAAACGGTATAAAATGATGACAGAAAGAGATAGTGAAGGTAAAGGCAACCGTCAGAAGCGTTAGACAATACGGCCTCAGTCCTTTGCTTACGAGACAAAATCGTTCCGCCATCTCATCATCATCTTCTCTTTCAACTAAAAATATAATGGCTTAAATTATAACATATATTACGACTCCAATTTCCCGAACACAAACTTTCTTACCTTACCCATCGCATAAACAAAACACCTTTTCTCAAACATGCTATGTAATGTTTACGTTGTGTTTCTTAGAACAGGCTTCAAAATACACCGTTGCAGGCCTAGGCCGGCAATGCGATCGTCTATTGTTTCATGTCACACAGCACCATGATGTTTATAGGTCTATGGCATCATAGTATTTAGCCATTAAAAAAAAAACTAAAAGCAATATTTGCGTTTTGGTTCATTATGAAATTCTGCCACTACGCTTATTTAAGGTAAGGTAAGATGGTGATGGTGATGGTAATGGTGATCTGCCTAGAGAAATATTTCACCATCAACATCATCACCACCATCATCATCATCATATCGTCATCATAATGACGACGACGACGATGATGATGATGATGATGATGATGATGATGATGATGATGATGATGATGATGATGATGATGATGATGATGATGGTGATGGTGCATGTTTGAGAAAAGCACTATACAAGCCTCGGCCGGAACAGAGGTTGCCGGCCTCGTATCATGCCGGCCTCGTGTACCACTCGGCCGGCAACCCCTTAAGTCCCGGCCTCTGCAGTAATATACTATTAACACACTGTTCTAGTACATTGACTCCACCAAATTTCCTTTTGGAAAACAATTTTCCTTTCAATTTAGCATAATACGTGCACAATAAATCTTAAGTCAGAAAGTTTTAGCGGCGACGAGGGTACTAAAGGTGGTTATATAGCACTAAAGGTGCCATAGCACTAACAGAGGTGTTGTTTACGATGCTAGCTTATTTCCTGACGTTTAACCAGAATTATTGCCGCCAAAGACGCTGGTTAGCGCACGGTGTTTCCGATTTTGAAATGCGGTTTGATTGGGAATGAAGTTTTATAACTGCTTTGTAAGAGTGCCTTATGGATCCTGATGAGCTTGATTGTTGACATGTAGTTTTGTTTGCTTTTGATACAACTTTGAAATAGTGTGTAGAGTGGAAGTGGAGTAATATATAGCTGTTTTGTAAGTGCCTAATAGATATTTTTTAACTGTTTTTATGAAGTTAATTTTTATGCATTCGCTGCCGGCATAGCGTACGGTTGTGGTATCTACTCCGAAGATGAGTTCTGGTTGAGTTCAGTATAGTTATGTGGTTGTGATAGTTGGGTTTGTGTGAATTATGTGTGTTCGTACAGTGCATGTGGAGGTGGGGGAACTGCATGAACACGCATTTCTTACATATTTATTATGGACCTCCGCAAAGCAACGCCTGTTTCATTAAATTATTTGCAATTTCAGTTGTCCATATGACAGTAAACGCGAAAAAGCAACTGAGTGGATAAAACACACTACATGTGGGAGTTCATTATACAAGAGAAACTGCTACATTATGACTATTACTGTGTATAATAGAATTCCAAAAGAAATAAGAAAGTTACCCAACCAATTAATTATGATGATGTTAAGAAAATGGCTAATACAGAGATGTTTTTATACGATTAGTGAATTTTTAGACAATAGAGAAGAACCTTTACATTACACATGACCTGAAATTAATTAATTTATTGTATCTAATTTTATTATTGTATTAATTGAAAAATAACGAAATTACTATATTTACTTTCACAATTTTTGCATGCCACTATTCTCTAAACATGTGATACTAATCTATCTTCGTGTAATATTGTCACCTACATGTACGGTCAAGTGCAAAAATAAGTATCGGTTTAATCCTCCCATCGTTATATACCTATGTCCTATACCTTAATAAGAGCTATGGGACATATTTTTGAGCAAGTTGTGTGCACCCATATTTTTACACTTGACTGGACCTACCATTTTTAAACAAATAAAAATATTATTATTATTAAAACCTTCCATGTCATTCTATCTTAATATTTGCGACGGTACATTGATCTAACCGTTGAAACGCCAGTAAAACTACCCAGCTATTATTTTTGCATGGATAAAGGAACTAGCTATCGAAAACAACTTGGACAACTCGGCACCATCGTAAGCTCACAATATTACGGCTTCCCCCGTGTACAGTCTGTTGCAATTCAGCAGAATGTATACCCTCTATTATGCGATCCATTGTTTTGGTGTATTGTCAGTTTATAGACGTTTAAGCCATATCATCTGCAGGTTTATGCGTTTCGTATTTCGTTATTGCTATGATAGAAGATAAAACCGTGGTGGCCTAGTGGTTAATACCCTTGGCCTCTCAAGCAAAGGGTCGTGGGTTCGAATCCGGGCTCGCACCTCTGAGTTTTTCGGAATTCATCTGCGAAAATGTATTTGAAATTTACCATGAGCTTTATGGCGAAGGAAAACATCGTGAGGGAATCTGAACATACCTGAGAAGAAATTCAATGGTGTGTATGTGAAGTTCCAAATCCGCACTGGGCCCGCGTGGGAACTACGGCCCAAGCCTTCTTATTCTGAGAGGAGGCCTGTGCCCTGCAGTGGGACGTATATAGTGGGACGATGATGATGGAAGCTAGAGTATTTTTTTTGGAAGTAAATAAAACCCGTAGTAGGCGTGGTAGCCTGGTATGGTTTGACCTATGGTTTCAAACATAGACCACCAAATAGGTGCTTAAAATAAGCATTGTTCTACGGTGTGCCTCATTTTTTAAGAAGTCCACACGGACGATATCTAATGCGATCCCGTAGAGAAACTCCGAGCATAGCCCTCTGAGTGACTTTGAGCTTTCTTATGAGGCCCATCGCTAGCGGCCACGTCTCAGTGCCATTAAGTCATCACTGGCAACACACACCAAAGAGTTTTGACTTGAGACATTGTCTATCTTTATGCTGACTTAAAGAAAATCTTAAACCCATTAATAATATTCTATGCACACAGAAAGTAAATGCTAGCAAAACTTACGTTACTAAGACCGTCATAAATTTAAGTAAAAAGTTAAGTGGTGTATAAAAACGGCGATTTAGTGAACGGCAGTTAAATCATTTAATGGGCGAACTTATGCCATTACTTGTGCAAAGTAGGTTGACGGAAGAAAAACGTGTTGGCACACCCCTGAGTCGAATGCCTTTACCTACTTTTATGGAGTGTTTTTATAGGAAAAATGCTTCCAGACCCCTATTTCCCCAACGTGAGAATTGTCAGTGTCATAAAATTATGTCGAGACACTATTGTACCACTAGCGGGTTCTTGGCACTGAATGTGTTAATAATAATTATGAACTGAAACAATTACTTTGCTCACCCGCGACCTTACGATAGTTACGTTTACCTATGTAAGAAATGCCGCCCTAAAGCAATCTAATCAAGATTATTTTTTTTGGAGTTTTTTTATATTTTTTAGGGCGATATCTCTTGATCCGGGTGAGCGGTTAGTTCCCAAGGAGTGTTGACGTCTCTCGATAAGAGCATAACATAGATGTCGTTAGTAGGTATCGCTGCAAAAGTGATTAAACAAGCTGAGTTGTACGATGCATAGGAAAAATAAGGGTTTAGCACGCAGCACGGAATGCTGAGGACCTGGGTTCGATTCCCAGCGCAAGTCTTTTTTCTGGGTTTTTCTGTGCACCCATGTTTCAGTTTGTGTTTAGTATGAAATATATGGATTTCACGAGATGACTGTAAAAGTAAAAATTTGGAGTTGAAAAAATAAAAAATACAAAAAGACTGCAAAAAACCAATCTGACTCGAAGTCGCTACTTTTATATCACCAGAAGATACCACTTTTGTTTCTTACGGTGTATGACCTATGTATAGCTAATCGCTTCCTCCCCCATGGTGGGAATATTGCCTAAGTTGTAAAACGGCCTTGTGTACATACCTACCTTGCACTATACTACGAATAAAAAAGCTTATTCCTATCAGGAAACAAGAGTGATCTGTCCCTTGATAAAGTTCCCTTAACTTTCCCATATCTTTTGACGAAAAAGTCTAGTCTAAGATACGGTAATAGAAATACATATCCTCATATAATTTATATGTTATAAAATAGCTGTTGTCCGGGACTCCGTCTGCGAAGAATTGGTTTATTGCTATTGCGCGGCAAATAAGTATGCAATTTTCCAAGATAAAATGTATCCTACATGTTATTCAGGCTATAAACTATGTGTCAAACCGTTTTAGCGTAAAAGAGTAACCAACATCCACACATCCATCCATCTACACAAGCTTTCACGTTTATAATATTAGTAGGACTAGCTTTTCCAGCAAACTTCGTACTGCCTAAACAGTCATTTCGCAATATCTTTAAAATTATAACAAGCAAAATTAAAAAAATCAACCGGTAACTTCACATCAACAACCTTGGGCTAAATTCAGGAATGGGCCTTCACGGGTTTGGTAGTGGTAATTCAATCGTTTGGGTTGGGTTTGGTTTGAACTGCTATTCAGGAACGCCAAAAATCACTGGATTGCGAGAGGTTTGGGCTGAGTTCGGGATGAGCCTTATTTATTTGTTTATTTATTTATTTATTTACAAAGCGAATTAACAGGAAAATAAGGCTCATCCCAAGCTCAACCCATTCCTATCCTCTCCCAAACGATTGAATTACCGCTCGCAAAGCGTGTTGGGCCGTTCCTGAATTTAGCCCCTGGACAACCAAATTTGCCGTCTTTTAACGCTTGAGATAAACAACTTTCCGCAACCTTAGCAGCCAAGTTTTCCTCTTTTAACAAAAGCTGTAAATTTCGTAAATTTTGCTATAGTTATTTTAAAAGATTTTCTGCTACTTCGAGCAGAGAATCTAACAGTCCAAAAATAATTGCAATCGTTTGAAGTTCTTGAGTTATAAATAGTTTAAATAACAAAACTGTGTTTGTTCTAGGATTTGTGACTTTGTTTGTTAGTTAAATTACTTATATACATAATAGCTGATGCTCGCGACTCCGTCTGCGAAGAATAGGGGTAGGTATAACCCCGGCGCCACACATATTACAAATGTTTCAACACATATTTGAACACATATTTGATCTATGGTTGATTGTATGGATGTTCTATTGAACAAATAAGCAAATACCGGTGCTACACATGTGATCAAATAAATGTGTTCAAACATTTGTAATACGAGGGGCGTTCAATATAAAGTGAGAATGAGATGCAAACTCTTTTAATATTACGAAATTAAATACTTGCCGGTAAAGCTAATCTATCTAGCTGATTGCTATGAAAAAAAAACTAACTGTCTTTTGTTTAAAAAAATATACGGTAATTTCTTTGCAATGCTATTGAGTACGTTAGCGAAAATGGAGAAAATTGAACTGCGCGCCGTTATCAAATACTTGTATTTGTAAAATTTTTCTACGGACCAAGTCAATTTGGATTTGCGGGACACTTTAGGGTCTAATGCTCCTCCGTATTCGACAGTCGCACGTTGGTGCGCCAAATTTATACGTGGAAGAACATCGACAATGGACGACCCCCGCTCCGGACGCCCTACTACAGCAGTAACTGATGAAATTGTGAAAAAAGTCGAAAACTCAGTTTTGGCGGATCGTCGTGTCACAGTTCGTTTTATTGCTGAAAATGTAAAGATTTCAACGGAGGCGTGCATAATATTTTACATTAACGCTTGGGTATGAAAAAGGTATCTGCGCGTTGGGTACCAAGAATGCTTACTGATACGCAAAAACAAACTAGACTAGAGATTTGTCAAGAAGCTTTGAACCTGATGCAGCAAGACCGGGAACTTTTTTTGGCGCGATTTATAACAATGGACGAAACATGGCTCCATCATTACGACCCTGAAACGAAACTGCAGTCTATGACATGGAAAAGGCCATCATCTCCAACTCCGAAGAAATTCAAGGTGAGCCCATCTGCCGGTAAGGTCATGGGCTCTGTTTTTTGGGATGGTAAAGGGGTATTAATGATTGAGTATCTCGAGCATGGAGCCACTATTACGGGCACTTTATACGCCAAACAAATAGCAACATTGCGCAATGAGATCCGCGAAAAACGGCGAGGTAAACTCTCGAAAGTTGTGCTGTTCCACCAGGACAATGCCCCGGCACACAAGTCCGCCGTTGCAATGGCTGCAATTCGTGATGCTGGGTTCGATATCCTTAAGCATCTTCCGTATTCACCAGATCTCGCTCCCAGTGATTTCTACCTATTTCCGAGATTGAAACAATACCTGAGAGGCCAGAAATTTGAAGACGACGACGCGGTAGTCGCTGCAGTACAAGATTTTTTAAGTACTCAAGATGAGACCTTTTTTAAAAATGGAATTTTAAGTTTAGAAAAAAGATATACTAAGTGTATTATGCTAAAAGGTGACTATGTCGAAAAATAAAATGACATTTAGTAAAAGTTGTTTATAACATACTCATTCTCACTTTTTATTGAACGCCCCTAGTATGTGTGGCACCGGGGTGAAAAATAGCCTTCGACTTATTCAAATTAAATAGTAATTTTGTTAAAATTATTCGTTTTTATGATCTACAAATTATCCATTTACGCATGTAGTTTATGTAGTTTATCGCTTTTATTTATAAGTGTACATTTTATCTATCTGTGTGGCGTTCCGGGTATTACCGACGGTACTGGCTGAAAATCAGCGCTGGGGTGTTATATAAACGCCTCAGCATTATGCTGAGCCAGTGTCCAATTTGCAACCGCAATGACACACTATTTTTAGCCTTTGTATTGTCCTTTTTGTTAAAATATTTATGTGTCTTGTGTTGTTGTAAATAAATTCATTTTCTTTCTTTCTTTCTTTCTTTCTTTCTTTCTTTCTTTCTTTCTTTCAAATAGCCAAAAAAATTCATAAATGTCGGCCAAGCCGTTTCAGAGGTGTTCGATAACAAACATAATTACGTAATTTAAATATATTAGAAGAAATATGTATTATCTCATATGGTATAAATTTTGTTATTATGATATAACATATGTATATTTTTATTACCTTATCTTATACTACTCGAACAAAGCCGAGCGTTCCCGAATCGAGATTGCTAAGATGCGCTACGATTCAAGTACTGAAGAAAAAAGTTCACCGGTCGATATCAATTTACCGGATACCATTTCGATCAGTTGTCTCGTGTAGGTCATTGGGTCAACTAAATTGAGTGAACTGAACGAATGAACTGGTTCAGTTGAATGAATATCACATCGGGACGATTCTTTTAATGTTTGAACATACTCGTAACTAAGTATATATATCGTTTCAAACCTTTTTCACGTTTTTTAATTTTTAAAATACTTTCTACAAAATCATCAGTGATTTTTCGACTGCATTCTTTACCTGTGCTGTAAAACGTGATTCTTCTTGCCATTTCTTTATGCCGCGGGAAGATAGATTTTGTTTTACACGGTTTTCTAAATTTTATTATTTGTTGCTATATGCTATGTTTTAAAAATGACATGTAATAAATATTATGAAGAAATGAGTATGAGTATGAGTATAGCGGCAATCAAAATACCCGTCACGTATGAATTTTAGCTATTTATTTATGACGGTTCTTGATATACAGCCCTGTGACGGATAGACGGACAGACGGAGAATGTAGTGACATTAAGAGGGTTCCGTTTGTCACCCTTCGGGCACGAAACCCTAAAAAAGGTCGTTTGGCTTTGTTTATGCCCCCCCCCCCCATTGCAATTAGCTCTACCGTGGAAACCATTAACTCCATCACCAACCTGCACGCAAAGCAAAACTTGCAAGTCATTTTGTGGCAAGAAAGTTTTTAATACAATTCAACAACATTCATCTCATAGTGAAAATAAACGGATCACTCACGTCTTAAAACGAGTTTAACTCGACATGTTTCGGGCTAATCCGTAGCCCTTCCTCTCGGAGTCGCACGTCACGGCGGCTGCCAAACGTGCACTCGTTTTAAGACGTGAGTGATCCGTTTATTTTCACTATGAGTGAGTCTCACGGTAGTTTCATGTTTAAACATTCATCTCAGTCTATTATACGTCCCACTGCAGGGCACAGGCCTCCTCTCAGAATGAGAGAGCTTGGGCCGTAGTTCCCACGCGGGCCCATTGTCCGAAATAAAGATATTATTATTATTATTATTGCAGATTGGGAACTCCTGGACAATATGCAACGGTGACTCTGCAGCGTCTTCTCTGTTCACTGTGCTGCAAAATCCCTCGTCGTGCAGTGGTTACCTAGCAACCACTCGCAATGAACATAGAATCGCTCACACCCCGCTGGTCATATCTCGGTCGCGTCCAGGTCGCTACAACCTCAAACAAAAAAATGTGTATGACCCTTATAAAACCGGGTACTTTTTACCGTTTTAGTAAAAATAAAATTTGAAGAGCACATGCCAAGAAATTACTACCTAGTCCTCGAAAAGTAGAATGAGCCAAAGGCCCATTCACGGTGAATGCAGGTCGTTTCCCAACGTAATGATTGGATAATGAATATAAATAAATAAAGGAGGCCTATATGCTGGACATAGATGTCCAGCAGTGGACGTCCCACGAATGACAATAATTGTCATTCGTGGGACAGTTCGCTAATAGTTATTTGTGCAACAAGAGAGCAAAGTTGTTTTTTACTGCGAGTGCTGATTTTGAATCACGAGTTAGCGAAGGATTCTATAATTGAATCACGAGCGTTTAGCGAGTGATTCTAAGTTAGAATCCTGAGTGCGCGAGTGATTCAAATACACGAGATGCAAAAAAACTTTGGTCTCGTGTGACACATACAACTTTTCACCTCAGCAGCGAGAACATAATAAATTATTAAAGGTATATATATGAACGTCGTCTTTTTGTCTTTGTTGTGGTTTTCAACATTGAGTAAATACTTCATATTATATATATAACAATAGGTACAGTCTCCGAAAAAGTGTTTGCATTGTTTAAAAATATCATAAGCTTTTAAATATTTTTCGGGAGACTTTTTAAGTAAGAAACTTAATCTGCATTATGTATTACTCCATTAATTCGTCTGGTGTTCAATTGTTGACTTCGTCACTGGACTCACTCAATTCACTCATATCATATTCAAAAATGTATTAAATAAGTACTTATTACTATTCTAATAATTTCCAAATTGCCTCTGATCGTGTACCAAACTCATAGATATCGAACTCTGTAGCTAGAGAAACAGAAGAAAAGAATTAAAATTTGAATCCCGCTATTTTTTTAAGATGCGTTCCGATACTACACCCGCTGCGTTCTGATGCTGCATCCGCTGTATTTACCACGATGTTCAAGATTGTTAAAATTGTTAATAATTATATAGATATATGTTTAAACTTTGTTTTCAACAACATTTTTACTATTAATTTGATTATATAAAAATATAATCCAATTATTAAAAAAGTACCTACAATAATTTAATTTAAAACCTTAACAGACGAATTACAATTTTAAGGTTAAGAACTTATTATGAGTATCCGAACGTTCAATCGTTCGTTTATTTTTAGGACTACTAGGATAGAATTTGAAATCGAAATTCGAATCGATTTGATCTTATCTCTCGCTCTTTTCGTATCGAAATGAAAGTGACAGATCAAACTGAAGTTCAAATCTTTCGAATTCAGTAAGCAGACCCATCATTGTCTTTGACTTTTAAAAAAATAATTAAAAAGCTACTTTGTCTCACGCAGTGAGCAAAATCGGATTTTGCTCACTGTTTTTAGTAGCAAAACCTGCCTGTTTGAGGTGCTGAGGTGAAAATACATTTATTATAATCTCACAATTATTGTGAGATGATATTAAATGTAATTAGCGAACTGTTAAGTACATTTCTACAATCTACAACACTACAAATTATACTGCAAATGTTTAGGTAACTAAATATAAACAAACATAAACAAACAGCAGTTATGGCGTCGGATTAGCCAGCCAAATGCAATATTTACAAGTGATTTTCACGCGTCGCATTATCGACGTACTCTTTAGTTTCGTCGCATAATAATTTATCGTGCGACTAAATTAAAGAGTAGGTATGTCAAGAATACAAAGTGTGAAAGTCAATTACAAATATTGCATTTGGTTAGTTAAATTGTTGGTTGTCCATGTTTGTTTACATTTACTTAAGTACCTAAAAATTTCTAGTATAGATACTTTTCTCCATTTTAGCAATTGTTAAAAAGGTCTCAAAGCTATTCCATCATCATATTAATCACGGCGGCAGCATAATTTCCCATCATATTTAGCGGATTGGATTAATTAAGGCAATTAAGCCAAACGGACGTAATTAGGACAAATCTCTCTGCGATTGTGTCCTAAATGCGTTTTGGCAAGAGCAGTGCTTAGTTGGAGTGATCTTACATTGTACGGAATGGTAGCAATTAACGTTTTGCCAACTAGTTGTTGTATATGTTACGCTCGATCGGTGTGGCAGCTGGATTCGGTACTATAATTTTATAGCCTTGTAGTGTACCGAATTTCATGACTGGTAAGTTAATCTGTCAAGGAAAATTAATATGTTGGCGAGTAAAAATAGAGGACCAAATGATGTATCTTTGAATTACCTACTTTTTAACCCCCGGCAAAAAAAGAGGGGTGTTATAAGTTTGACCGCTCTCTGTGTGTGTGTGTGTGTGTGTGTGTGTGTGTGTGTGTGTGTGTGTGTGTGTGTGTGTGTGTGTGTGTGTGTGTGTGTGTGTGTGTGTGTGTGTGTGTGTGTGTGTGTGTGTGTGTGTGTGTGTGTGTGTGTGTGTGTGTGTGTCTGTCTGTCTGTCTGTCTGTGGCATCATAGCTTTTAAACGGGTGAACCGATTCAAATGCGGTTTTTTTATTTGAAAGCAGATTTCTTGGCGATGGTTCTTAGACATGTTTCATGAAAATCGGTTTCAAAGTTATCCGCTCTTTTGCTTGCTGCGGAAGGGACCTTCGACGCATAATAGGCATTTACTTTATTTTCAAAATATGTAGGACCAAATTGCGTCGGGGTTTTTTAAATTATTAAATTTGTAGTTACTTACAGTGTCAAATACTCTATAATATTATAGCTATACCTTCTATCATAGTTTCTCTATTGTAGTTAAGCTTTGTATGTGCTTTATCTATACTAATATTATAAAAAGGGACGATTTGATTGTTTGTTTGTTTGTTTGTTTGTTTGCATATGCTCCGAAACTACTTACTGGACCGATTTCAAAAATTATTTTGCCGTTAGTGAGCTACATTATCATTGAGTGACATAGGCTACTTTTTACCGCGGGAAAATACCCTTCCCTACGGGAAAATTAATTTATCGCGGGCGAAGCTGCGGACGGAAGGCTAGTATTATTATAATAGCGTTATGACTTATGATGATGTAACACATGCGCCAACATTAATTACCATATTATCAGATGGTCCAGGAGTACCGTGATGCACAGATGACAGGAAATTTGATATGTTAATACATCTCAGCGACGACATCGGACATATTGAGAAAACAATGCGCTGATTAAATAGCATGGTTGTGCGAGTTAATTCACATGTTAATGTGCGATTTATTGTACATGTTAATGCACATGTAAATGAAGATTTACATGAGACAGATACTGATATTTGTAGATACAAATGTAATATGCAGAATGATTTGGGAGGTGTGATTCGGACCACCACTACACCCAAAGTAAACGATAATAACCATATACATATTTATCTTATTTTTTAACTTAATTCTCTACAATAACGGCTACCTTACAACAGTTAATCACTGAAGGTAAAACCTTTTTAACTGTTATGATATTTTTTATTACCAATAAAATAAATAAATAAATAGATCATGGGCCGATTGACACCAATTGAACTAGTCCTAAACTAAGTGAAGTTGTACTATGGGTACTAAACAACGGATAAACATACTTATATAGAGAAATACTACACTAAACATCCAAGACTGGAGCACAAACATTTGTATTTTTCACACAAATATCTGCCCGACCGGGAATCGAACCCGTGAACTCAAGCTTCGTAGTCAGATTCTCTAACCACTGAGCCATCCGGTCGTCAAACGAAGAAAGTAAACTGTCACATTTTTGAAAGAAAGAAAGAAAAACATTTATTTATAACAACAATAACACGCACACAGGCAAAAATAAGAATACAAACATAGACAAAGACATAGGTGCACATATTAAAGCTGTCACAAAAAGGGTCCCGGCTCAGTATATCGCTAGTTAAAAAAACCAGTACTGGTCTTTCGCCGGGCCATAGTACAGTAAAATCACAAATCAAAATTTTAACAATAATATTAAGAAGGTATTTTATTTTAACTATCGCGTGACAACGCATTGAGCTCTACAACTCACTTCTGGAACTTACTTACCAACTGATCTCTACCACTCACCTTTGCAACTCACTTCTGCATCTTACCTACACAACTGATCTCTACCACTCACCTTTGCAACTTACCTGTACAACTAATCTCTACAACCCACCTTTGCAACTCGCTTCTGGAACTTACCTACACAACTGATCTCTACAACTCACCTTTGCAACTCACTTCTGCAACTTACCTGTACAACTAATCTCTACAACCCACCTTTGCAACTCACTTCTGGAACTTACCTACACAACTGATCTCTACCATTCACCTTTGCAACTCACTTCTGCAACTTACCTGTACAACTAATCCCTACAACCCACCTTCGCAACTCACTTCTGGAACTTACCTACACAACTGATCTCTACAACTCACCTTTGCAACTCACTTCTGCAACATACAACTCATCTTTTCATTTTAACTCTGGAATTTAAACCTGAAACTCATTATTGCATCTCACCTGTACACCAACACAAACAAATGCTAAATCACCATATACCATTGAAGCAACCCTGTTAAATAGAGGCTAATCTACATGATAATATATAGCAATTGGGTCACATGTTAATAACAATGATTGCAGTTAGATGTATAAGCCTACGTAATAATTACCTATTGAATGTTCTATCCACATTGCTAAGTAATAATAAGAACAGAAATGTCACTTGAGCTTAAAATGCGACCGCGTTAATGACTAAAAAGCCATATAATTGTGTATCCATTTCTTCAACTTAGGTTGTTACAAAGTGAATTGCTCAAAAAATGGGGTATTACAGATTTAGTAGTTCAAAGCGACTGATAAAATCTAACAAAACTTATGAAAATACGAAGAAAACGTGTGCTTATTGATAACAGGAGAAACGAAAGAGTATTGATATTTAAGTAATTGTAGAAGGAAAGGAATATAGGGGAGAGTAACCTAAACATTGAACCGGCGCTTAAATTGGACCACTTCCGTATTTCTACCAAATTACACTATTTATTTACACTGGCAACAAAAATGAAGCGATGATGCAAAATGGCGGATTGTTTGTGGCGCTGTGTTCGCTTCATTTTTTGTTGCCAGTGTAAATATAGTGTAATTTGGTAGAAATACGGAAGTAGTCCAATTTAAGCGCCGGTTCAATATAGTTTAGTCTCCCTTAACCGACTAGCTTTTGCTCGCAATTTTGTCTGTGCACAAATAAGATTTATGGTCAAATTGTGTTCTTTGAGCCGCGGGAAATCCCAATAATCCCTTTTAACTAATGGATGACATCTGCTTATTATCAAACCTCTACTATAGCAACAGCTCGTCAGTTAGATAAAAATATTCCTTTTATACTTTATCCCACGAAAATTTTGAAAAATCCTGTTCTACTTATCTATTCGCAGGCCAAATTTGAAGAGTCTAGTAATCATAGTTTGGGAAATAGGATCATTCTAAATCGAATATACTTATAAATCCCGTTTATTCCCTTTCAAATGGGAATTTCAACAAGTCTGCCCTTATTCCTTGCTTACGTCATAAAAGCAAACGCTATGCAAAATTTCAGCTTTCTAAGGCCAAGGGTTTGGGCTGATCGTTAACGAGTCAGTGAGAGTCAGTCAATTTGTAAGGATTTTATATTTGTATACCTATAAAAAACATTTCTATTTATTTTTTAGGGTTCCGTATCTAAATGGTGCCCACGGGACCCTATTACTGAGACTCCGCTGTCTGTCTGCCCGTCCGTCTGTCACAGGGGTTTATCTCTTGAAACGAAATAGCTATAGGTAGACACTTGAAATTTTTACCGATTATGTATTACTGTGGCCGCTATAACAACAAATATTAAATATAAAATAAAGTTTAAAATTAAAGGGGTCTTTTGTGAACAAGAAACTAGTTTTTTTCAGTGTTTTTAGGTTGTTAGGCGTTGCTAGGCGTTGCTAGGCGTTGCTAGGTAGTCTAGACGACAGCCGGCAGTTGTTTGGCAACGCAAGCGACCCTATGCTGTTCAGATGTTCAAGTACCTATAAAGTCACGATTTTAATGCTTGAATTTCGGCGATTTTTCACTGAACTGTTTTTAAAACATTGTACGGAAGTACAGAACCCTTTATGTACGAGTTCGACTCCCACTTGACTGCTTTTTATCAGTTCTATGGCTCTATCTACCATGGCAATAAAACACAACTCGCACCATTTTCACGCCGTCAATTTACCAACTCCACACCCAAAGAATTCACAAGTCGTCACTGGTCCCACGCAAATCGAGCATTTTAAAAGCGTTGAATGAAAAATTCGAGATATCCGTCAATGACACTGCGATGGGTAAAATGCCAGCTTACCTTTTCGCACGTCCAAATTAAACTGAACTTTAAACCTAACTGCTGAAGGAGATGCTGCGTGAATAAAGTAAAGTTGTTACGCGGTGTCTACAAAATGACGTCTACCCACGCAATTTTGGTGACGTCATTCGTGTCAGCTATTATTAAGGAGGGGGGTGTATGTATGAATAAGATATTTTAATATGTGCTGTAATAAATATCGTTTCTGTCGTACATGTTTGCGTATGTTTTATGGTATTCAGTAACGAACTACGGCATTGTACAGTCAAGGGCAAAAATATGTATACACTTTAGTACCTTGTCTATTTTCGTCATATTTGAACTGCCATATATGAACTGTCACAGTGGTTAAAGTGACAAGGTACTAAAGTGTATACATACTTTTGCCCTTGACTGTAATAGCTTATTAATAGTTTTAGTATTTACTTGATAGGTATACTTGTAATATTTTGGTTATCTTTTACAGGGGCGGTCAGTCAAACTGACCCAAGCATCTGCCGAAATATTCCAAATTAGCTTTTGCCCGCGTCTGTCGGTAAAGCTTCTTCATCTCTTTCATTAAATAAGAAACAATCCCGTTTTTTCCAAATCTTGTTGAAATTTCCAAAAATATTGAAGTCAATTGTTTACTGTCATGATCAACTACACGTATGGGAAATTTGAAGAGTCTAGAAATCAAAGTAACGGTGACAGGCCCTCTCTGAGTCGAACATATAAATTTTGTTTATTCCCTAACCAATCTCTATGAGAAATTTCAGCCTTCTAGGGCCAAGGGTTTGAGCTGAGCGTTGGTGAGTCAGTCTGTGAATTGTATACTATAATAATTGAAACGTCAATCCGATTAAGGATACAAAAACCAAAGAAAAAATTGCGAGGAAATGCATACACTCGTTTAAGAAGACTAGATAGATTTGCCCGGCAATCGTCAAGGCAGTGGGGTGTGCCTGAAATATGGCACACATCAGTCTGGAGCGCCTCGCGAATGGCTGACGCCATTACGATGGTTAAGCGTATCGTTGCCTTGAATACAGCATTTGTAGAGAGAACTCAAGTTGCTTCTAATCTTGTAGCTAAAAGTGTAACATGAAAGATTGATGGATGACGCATAGCTTGTCAGTTCTATATGATTGACATTTTTGGTTAGGTGTTGCAGGCACGCTGAAAACTTGTCCTAAACATGGAACTACTTACCTGGCTGAGGGGTAGAGGGGCTGAATCGACGCTTGCATTTGTAATGACACATTTTTTTTGCAAGAAAAAATTAAAAAATGTAAAGGCGTTCTAAAATTTTTATACTCTTGATTTTGACATTTAAAGAGTGAAAAAATAAATAAGCCAGATCGTTTAATTGGGACATTAACTTTACCGGGTGCTAAATTTTAAGAAGTCGTGGGTTCGAGTCCGGGCTCGCACCTCTGAGTTTTTCGTTATTTTATGTACGAAATTATATTTGTAATGTACCTACCACGAGTTTTACGGTAGAGAAAAACTTCGTGAGGAAACCTGTCTGCATACACCTGAGAAGAAATTTAATAGTGTGTATGAAGTTCTACCTCGGCACTGGGCCCGCGTGGGAAATACGGTCCAAGCCCTCTCATCCGAAGGGAAGCCCTGTGCCCAACAGTGGACCTATATAGGCTGGGATGATGATGATGGCGATCAATCACTAAATAAATTTCAAAGTGCACGTCTTGAGCTAAGACACTGTTTAAAGTTGCCTGAATCTAATTTGCAGGCTCAACCTTCCGAGGCATCACCCAAGTGCGTCGCTCCTGAAATACTAATAGGCAATTTGTTAGTGCCTTCCCACTAAATTTATTAACAGGAGCCTGTGGGTTTAGACGTTATGAAGTTTCAGCTTCCTTGGGTCAAGGTGTCAATTATTTCAAGCTCACTCGTGGAGTTTTGGTTGAATTAAGGAAACCTAACGGTGGTAATTGTAGTGCTAATGTTAAATGGACTAAAGTGAAATAGATGACAATAGGACTGTAATGGACATTGCTGTACAACGAGGAAACGCAGGCAACCTTACGGAATAGCACCAACCTAGGTGAGATTTAGATTAAGTAATTTTTGTATGTTTTTTGTCTTAATAAATATTTTAAACTTGATAAATTCATTGGAGTTTTATCAACTTTATATGCAACCCCGGCGCCACACATAGCACAAATGTTTCAACACATATTTGAACACGTATTTGATCACATGTGAAGCACCGGTATTTGCTTATTTGTTCAATAGAACAACCATACTATCAACCATAGATCAAATATGTGTTCAAATATGTGTTGAAACATTTGTGCTATGTGTGGCGCCGGGGTATGGTAGATTGTATGGTTGTTCTATTGAACAAATAAGCAAATACCGGTGCTTCACATGTGATCAAATATGTGTTCAAATATGTGTTGAAACATTTGTTCTATCTGTGGCGCCGGGGTGAAGCACCGGTATTTGCTTATTTGTTCAATATTTGATCACACATTTGCACTTTGCCATGCGTTGTCGGTTTTTCAAGCGCACAACAAAGCGTTCAAAGGTCAAATGTTGGGTAGGCTGCCACACTTGCACAAAGTTTAGTTACTCGCAAAGTTTAGTAGACCGCGTCAACAAACCCGTCGTCCATCTTGTTTCTTGACTTTGCGAACACTGTGGACTGAACATGCATTTGAAGCAAGTGTGGCAGGAACATAAACATTTTTTCAAATGTGGGAGCAAAGTCTTTCAAAGTCTTTGTTCAAATATTTGTCTATGTGTAGAGCCGCCATTTAAGGCAGCTTGCAGAAAGAAACTAATTAGCAGCATTTTTGCAAATTTAACTAACTGAGTTGGGCGTAAAATTGTACGCTGCAAAAATCACATGCACGTTTTTCTCGTTGATGGCTTTTGTAGCTTCAATGGACAGAGGATGAGTGATCTGAAGAGTGCTCATGAATACTCAGAATCATTTTACTTGTGTAAATAACGTATGTGTTGCGAGTTCAATAAGCTGAACATTGATATTGATATCTTTCACGATTCACAGGCTACGAGGGCAGGTCCAAAAGTTTCCGGCCTAACAAAGAAAAGAAGTACATATTATATTCACAAAACTTCTTTTATTTTTCGATATAGTCTCCCTCTATTTCAATGCACTTTTCAGATTGAATTGAAATAGAGGAAGGCTATATCGAAAAATAAAAGAAGTTTTGTAAATATAATATGTACTTCTTTTCTTTGGTTAGGCCGGAAACTTTTGGACCTGCCATCGTATGTTTAGGCATTTTCATTTTAAAATGTACCGTCTACTTTTTTTCAGAATTAGGTACTTTTGGGTTTTTGTTTTCCAAACTCTTGTAGAAGTATCAAGTTGAAAGTAACATTAAATACTAAAAACAAGTTAGATATGAAGTATCCTTTTGTATTTCGTTTTTTCAACTTCATTTTTTATTACTTTTACGGTCATCCCTTGAAACCATATATTTCATACTAAATACAAACTGAAATATAGATAAGCCCAGCATTGCTCTTTTCTCTGGGGTTTTTTCTGTGCAACTATATTTCAGTTTGTATTTAGTATGAAATATTAAATACTAAAGTCTGAAACCTCTTTGAGCTGTAAATAAAATAAGTTCTAAGTCCGAGGTTTAAAATCATACAGCGTTTTGAAAATGTAGTCTTATACAAAAACCGTGGGAATGAAAACCTAAAAAGTAGCATCCGTTAACATCAAATTATTAATTTTCCCTCACATCTACAACAAGATTGTCAGTAATAGTAGATTGTACACCAAGGGGATAAAGCACTGCATTATGTCACGGGCGCGATATTGAATCCTGAGCGTATGGAGGGACTCCAGATTCAACTCCCGAGCGTAGCGAGGGGGTTTTAGTTGATTCCCGAGCGAAGCGAGGGAATTAAGATGGAGTCCTGAGAGCAGTGAAGGATTTAAGCGCGCCCAAGGCAAAATCAGTTTTATCCCCGAGGAGTATACTCTACTTTTCTCACCCTTTGCGAGACAATAAAAACCAAGGCTACTAGAAAAATACTCGAAATAGACCCAGAAGCACTGATTCTGACACTGACTTTGCGCCTTTCGCAGTTTTCCATTTGTCGAAATCTTTGTAAGCTTTTAAGTATTTTTCCTTCGACTTCTCTGGGAGTACATTATTAACAATTTCTAAGGCCGGCATGCGCAGACCTGGATTAGCTACTTAACTCCGAGCGAGTTAACTGCTAACCCAGGGTTAACAAGTGTCAAAATGTATGGAACTGTTATTCTTAAACCAGGGTTACCGATTTAATTTTTTTACCCTGAACTGTGCAAGTGGTCCTAAGGCGTCTAATTTAATGGAATCAGGAGTCAAATCACTTTCGTCACTCGATATTTTCTTAATGTTTTATCTTCTTTTGCAGTTTTGATACTTAAAATTGCAGCGTATTGAAACACTCGCGGCTTTTGTTTAAGTATTTGACTTTGTTTTCGTTCGGCCGCGGAACTGCAAATACATGAGGCGCGGCGCGGCCCCCGCGGGGCTGGGCACGCTGAGCACCAGCACGTGCTCGAGCTGCACCTGCTGCGGCCTGCACGCGGAGCGATTTTGAAATTAGACTTTAAGTGCATACCAATAAGAACTACGAGAAGTGAGAATCACATTACTGCCGGCGGGTTATAATGAAATTCAGTACAATATTACTGCCCGGCGAGTTATAATGAAATTCAGTACAACTTTACGCCCCGGCGAAAGCCAAGGGCTATAATGATTTACTTTGAGAGACGTTTGCATGATATATAATAAGGCATTGTCGAGCAGGTGGTGTGAAAATATTATTATGATATTAGACATTGTCGTCTGGCCGAGGCTAGGAAACGTAATCTTGGCGTTTTGTTGACCTGGAACTACGACGAGTCCGAGAGTATTCTGAGCATCATAGGATAAAATAGTGTATTGATTGGCGTCACTGTTGGTCCTCTTGGCCCACGTGCTGCACCCAGCGTCCGCGCCTTGCGATACTCTTGGTTCATGCTGTGAACTGACACACGCACATATACATACATCCACTCATATACACACACACACACACACACACACACACACACACGGACAAACTCACACCTGTAGCTATCTGTTTATCTTTAATAAATGTATTTTTACTTTGTTTAATGTTTGAATTTCACCTTCTTTTTTTTGTCAATATTTTATAATTTAAGGTGCAGACCGCATCACTATGTGTAATTATTATTTATGGTCTTTTGGCTGCCACGATAAAGGCCTAGCATGGTGTGGAGCCATTGGTATTTCTTTTTGTATGTATTGTTCTAATATGTTTGGTAAAAATTTATTTTACTTTACTTTACATATAATTGCGTCATTGTGACGAACTTTGGGGAGGCCTATGTTCATCAGTGGACGTCTTTCGGCTGAAATGATGATGATACAATTGTGAAATTTGACAACACAAAATAAGTTAAGTCCGAAAATCATTAGACCGCAAATAGTACATTACTGCAGCGGCCGCGAAATAGGGGATTGCCGGCCGAGTAGTTATAGATGGCCGAGTGTTAACGAGGCCATCTAGAGATACGAGGCCGGCAATCCCTGTTCGTGGCCAAGGCTTGTATAGAGTTTTTCTCAAACATGCATCATCATCATCATCATCATCGTCATCGTCGTCGTCGTCGTCACCATCATCATCACCATCACCATCACCACCATCATCATCTTATCATCACCATCATCATCACCATCATCATCATCACCATCATCATCACCATCATCATCATCATCACCATCACCCATCATCACCATCATCTCATCATCACCATCATCATCATCATCACCCATCATCACCATCATCATCATCATCATCATCATCATCATCATCATCATCATCATCATCATCATCATCATCATCATCATCATCATCAACATCATCATCTCATCATCACCATCATCATCATCTCGTTATCACCATCATCATCACTATCATCACCCATCATCACCATCATCACCACCATCACCATCATCATCACCGCCATCATCGACACCATCAACATCACCATCATCATCACCAACATCATCATCATCTTACCTTACCTTAAATAAGCGTAGTAGCAGAATGTCATAATGAACCAAAACGCAAATATTGCTTATAGTTTTTTTTAATGGCTAAATGCTATGATGCCATAGACCTATAAACGTCATAGTATGAAACAATAGACGATCACTTTGCTGGCCAAGGCCAGCAATGTTGTATGAAATTCCATTATTGACCTCTCGTCTAGCCGCACCTGCATTGTGACACTTCGTGGCGTATTATAAGGAACATAACGTCAATATTTCATAGCATGTTTGAGAAAAATAACTTTGTTTCATAAAAATATAACTTTATTTTTTACAGAAACTCAAGTGGCTGGCTTTAAAATTGGAGACCTCAGTTTGAGAAACCTACCATAAGTTTCAGAGATAGTAAATTCTTGAACCCGTTAGAGAATTTGGGTCACATCGAAGAATAATGCAGGATGCAGGGTCGTAAGTCATACGACCGCAGCTTTGGACATTTTCATTAGTTTCCTTGGGCCAAAATGAAATTGCTTCTGCAGTCTTCTTAAATTACCTACAAGTTATAGCTTATCTTATTGCATGTTTCGAAAGTTACCTAATTATATTGAATGTATTAAAATATCGAATGGGTTGTGATATTGAAAAGTTTTTTTTTCTGAAGCCGTAAACTTCTAAGGTTTAATTAAAATGGCGTCATATAGAACTCATTAGATTAGGTTAGGTTAGTTTCATGACAATCTTAAAAAGTTAATGGTTTTTGAAAAAAAACCTTTGCGATATATTTAATATTTTGATACATCCGATGACGTATTTAATTTGCTATATTCAGATTCCCGTGGGAATTTAAAAACTTACATCGTGGTCTTATATGCAAATAAAAAATAGAACTGTTCTAGAACTATATGTATCTAATATATAAAAATCTCGTGTCACGGTGTTTGTTACCGAACTCCTCCGAAACGGCTTGACCGATTTTTATGAAACTTTTTTCTCTACACTCGGTAGGTCTGAGAATAGGTCGTAGGCTATTTTTTATCCCCCTCCCATTCTTCGCAGACGGAGTCGCGGGCAACAGCTAGTAAGTATATAACAATACAAAATTATGAGTTCGGAAAATTACTTTTTGAAGTAGACACCATAGTCGAGATATTATGTTTAAAATTTAAATGATTATGGCTTTATTTATGTTTCCAGGTAAAGCAAAAAGTTTCATTTTAACAAAGTGTAATAACCAAGTAACATAAAACTCGTATTTAAACAATTATGAAACTGGTGAAAGTTTATTAATAAAAAGTTAGAAAATATATGTGTTTTCTGTATCTGGGAGGAATAAAATGTCTGGATTCACGAGTCATATTCGCTGACACCGAGCGGTATGCTTAGTATAAGTTTTCCTTCACTTCAATACTTCTCGATCGCGTTTACGTAAAAAATTCAATTACTAGGGAAACATGGACAGCGTCTCCGCGCGCGCGCGTCTATGTTTCCATAGACTTGAAATTTTTACGTAAACGCGATCGAGAAGTATTGAAGTGAAGGAAAACTTATACTAAGCATACGGAACGTACCCAAAGTTCGAAGACGGGTTCACCGTCGAAAAATAACATCAACTTTTTGACTTTATTTTGCAAAAAAACTGATGAAAATTGCAGATGAGACCAAATCTCAATGGTTTTACTAATAGCCTATAAGACTATGCTTATGAATTATAATATTTTTTTTCTATCAATAAATCACTTTATGCAACAAGCTTCGTCAATAAGCAAATAAAATTATTTTATGGTGATTTATCTAAAAAATAATGATAATGTAACATCATTTATCATCGTCAGGCGGAAGGAGTCCACTGGTAACCCCTGGATTTGGAATCAACGCTCCACCATAAAAAGGCGATTATGAATAAGGGAGTCAAGTTAGCTGGTAATCACAACCTTACCGCTATGTTGTTCACTGTCTTAATTGCTACGCAATACAATACAACATTACTTAATTTCCCAAATCCTACTGACTTAGGTTGCAGTGGCGCGTTATGTATATTATTATTATGCGAAATTACATTTGTTTACCACAAGCTTTACGATAGAGGAAAACATCGTGAAGAATCCTGCACATGCCTGAGAATTGAGGTTGGCATGATGATGATATTTAGTGCCCTAAAAATAAATATTTGTACGCTTGTTTGCAATGCTGAATAGATAAGCTAAACTTATTTTAAGATCATTTCACGGACTGTATTCTTCCAAATAAATGTTTTTGATTTGATACAAATATCATCTGTCCCGACCGGAGATCAAACACTGGACCCCAAGCTTAGTCAGGTTCTCCGAACACTTAAATATCCAGTCGTCAAATAAACTCAAGTATCTTTACTTTCCGCGTTGCCTAATAAAAATACCAATAGACCAATGGTGGTGTGGGGGTATGGCACACGGCACGGAATGCTGAGGACCTGGGTTCGATTCCCAGCATTGGTCTTTTTTCTTGGGTTTTTCTGTGCATCTATCTATATTTCAGTTTGTATTTAGTATGAAATATATGGTTTCACGGAATGCCCGTAATAGTAATATAAAATGAAGTTGAAAAACTAAATACAAAAAGATACTTCATATCTAAGACTTGCTAATAAAAATATTTTTCCACGCTACTGGTAGCTCGCATCCAATCATACGAATGTAACTTAACTATGCGTTATGGATGTTATTACAGATAGTAGTTCCACCAACTTCAATGGAGTGAGAACAAGAGGCAAGTTCCAAAAACTAACGCTCCAAGAAGCACTAAGTAATATATACTTGCCTCCGCACTGGGTTAGAGGCCTGGTGAAACGGTTGTTAGTTAACACGCTCCAATTTTGCACCAGATATTGGCGAGTTGTCGTTAGTTGTGGTGTCTAAGGGGGAGGACTTTGTTCAACAGCTGACGTCTTCCGGCTTGATGATGAAGATATGAAGATTGTCCAGTAGATGTGAAACACGACGAATGATTACGACTATTAATCTATTTAATTATATAATCCACACATAGATACTTAGTAAACTTCAAGATTATGAATGACAAATCTTACTTCACCGTGATTCAGTTTATACTAGTACAGGGAGTAAAATTCATCATTAATTACTATAGAAGTATAAACCTTCAACATACCCACCATCTTTAGAATTAAGCATAAAAAATGTAGTTACTCCACAGTAAAATGTTTGTTGTTGTTGGTGAAATAAAGTTATTATTACTAATATTATTATTATTATTAACACGTTGGCTGCGAAACCATGTCTTTTCCGCACGGTACGCGTCTTACCGCCTGTGCGGGCGCTAAAATCGTGTTAGTAAGTAACGCACGGTCCAAATTTACGTAAAAATCAGCGACGCAGCCAAACTATTAAGGATGAATTCATTTTGTAATTGTAGATTAATTAATTAAATAAAAAATTTCGGCTTGGTTGCAGAAAGTTACGAAAATTTGACACCTGGTTTTACATTGTTTAGCGTTATAGTAACTTGGTGCGTCTCAAACTACGTGTTGTCGTCAACATGTAAGACGGTAATTAACTAAAGTTTATAAGTTTTGGCCTTCGTATCGTACAACTGGGCATGTGTCTATATAAGTTCTTATATTTACCTTTCCGTAAAGTTCCCGTAACTGGAGGAGACAATTTCTAAGTAAGTATAAGTAAAATGCATGTGGTTAAGTTCTAACTGCGCTCTATTTAAAGTTGTCTTTTTGGTTCTAGTTAAAGTAGTATTAAAAGCAGCAGTAGGTGCTAGTGGTTTGGCCCATGGGTTCTCAAGCAGAGGATCGTGGATTCGAGCCCCAGCTGGCACCTTTGAGTTTTTCGAAATTTATGTGCGAAATTACATTTGAAATTTATTTTTTTACGGTAAAGGCAAATTTCTTGTGACAACCTGCACACACTAGCTAGTAAATTCATTAGTATGTGTGAAGTTTGTAATTTTATTCTGAGAGGAGGCCTGTGTGCCTTGCAGTGGGATGTATACCTACAGGCTGGTATGATAGATAATGAGTATATATTTTTAAAAAAACTGATTAAGTTCGAGTTTTTTTTTATGGTATAGGGGGCAAACGAGCAGACTGATCGCCTGATGGTAAACGATTACCGTCGCCCATGGTCGGACACCTGCGACACCAGAAGAGTCACAAGTGCGTTGCCGGCCTTTTAGGTAGGAGCTAGTACGCTCTTTTTTTGAAAGCTTGAAGGTCATATCGGTCCGGGAATACCGCAGCAGGTACTTCATTCCAGAGCTTTGCTATGCGAGGCAGGAAATTTCTGGAAAACCGCACAGTAGAAGACTGCAAACCATCCAGATGGTGAGGATGGAAGTGTTGTCGCGTACAGTTGGACTCACATACAAGTAGTCGGAACTCTTCGGTGGTACGGGGTACAAAAAAAAAACTGTTCTAGAACCTTTTGAGCCTCGTGTCATTTTTAGTAAAACTTTTTCTTACTGATGTAGTGTTAAGACCTGGAAGAGAGCCATAAAGTTTTGTAATTTTGGAAATTAATTAAACATATCAAAAATTCTTTATTAAATAATTGAATGATACGAGATGATGACGATGATGATGTTATGAGAGACAAGATGGTTGGACAATTTGGTAAAGGCCGCAGGCTCAAGGTGGATGCAAGTGGCTACCAACCGTAATGATTTGATATCAATGAGGGAGGCCTATGTCCAGCAGTGGAGTACGCTTTTTTACACAAGAGAATTGATAATTTTATTTAATTTTAATTATAAATTTGTTATTATGGCGGCTATAAAAATACGTTCCTATTCTGTGGAAATTTCAAATGCCTTGTAATACAGTGCAAAAGATTTTAATTAGCCCTATGGCAAATGGACAGACAGCGAAAGTTTAGTACATTGTAACGAAATAATAGAAAAGTAGTCGAGATGCAAATAATAAATAGATCGAGAGTACTAGTATTGAAAACCAACAGTACTTAATTATTTAACAGAGTTATTAAACCACCATAAGCCCGACTCTCATTACAACCGTCTCTCAGTAAGCCATCATTGTTCTCATAAAGGGAGTTACTTGGACATTAATTGTGACAAGGTTGCACTGCCAGTTCAGCTTACGTTGGTTTACTATAGGAAAACTTAATTCTGATCACGTTCACCATTTCACCGAGTTCATAGGAATATGTCACGAAATAACTGACCGAGTTTGGCTCTGCGCCCGGAAAATAGGGTTGTCACATTCAAGGGAAACCTGGCGGTCAAGGTACTTTGAGGCTGTGATTTGAAAAGGGTTCTGTGGTTATACAGAACTTTTACTTGGAATGATCATATTTTTTTTTAAATAATTAACCTTCCTAAAATTTCATCATCATCATTTCAGCCGAAAGACGTCCACTGCTGAACAAAGGCCTCCCCAAGGCTCGCCAAACAGATCAGTCCCGGGCCATCCGCATACATCCTAAAATTTCACTATACCAAATTAAATATTACTTCATTATGTACAATTTGCTATTAAATAATAAAATTAAACATTAATAATAACATTATACTTACCTAATTATTTTAAGTTCTGGGTTACGGGATCAAATAGTTATTTACCTTGTAAGTCCTGTTTTTTTTACAAGCAGTCCTTCCTACACATTTGTGTTGATAAATCACCAGAATCAAGTGGCAGTGGGCTGGGCAGTGGGCACAACGCTCGTTAACTGATGGCCGATGGGGCAAAAAGGTTCTCGAGTGGCGTCCACGGACCGGAAGACGCAGTGTAGGTAGGCCTCCAACAAGTGTAGCGATGACCTGCTTTAGGTTGCGAGAACACGTTGGATTTGAAGCCGCAGGATCGGTCTGTTTGGCGACCCTTGGGAAAAGCCTATGTTCAGTAGTGGATGTCTTTCGCATGAAATGATGATAATAATAATCTTATCTAATTCCAATAAATCTTGTGTCACGGTGCTTGTTATCGAACTCCTCCGAAATGGCTTGATCGGTTTTAATGAAAATTTTCTGAGAATAGGTCGTAGGCTAGTGGTTTGACCAATGGCCTCTCAAGCCTTTGCTTGTCGTGGGTTCAAATCCTGGCTCGCACCTCTGAGTTTATCGGAATTTATGTACGAAATTACATTTGAAACGAGCTGCTGCCCGCGTCTCCGTCTGCGAAGAATTCGTTTATCGCTATCCCGCGGGAACTATGCAATTTTCCAGGATAAAAAGTATCCTATATTTTAATCCGGATTATAAACTATCTGTGTGCCAAATTTCATCAGAATCCGTCAAACCGTTTTAGCGTGAAAGAGTAACAAACATCCATCCATACTTACAAACTTTCGCGTTTATAATATTAGTAGGAAGTAGGATTTACCATGAGCTTTACGGTGAAGGAAAACATCGTGAGGAAACCTGCATACACCTGTGAAGAAATTCAATGGTGTGTGTGAAGTTCCCAATCCGCACTAGGCCCACGTGGGAACTACGGCCCAAGCCCACCCATTCTGAGAGGAGGCCTGTGCCTTGCAGTGGGACGTGGGATGATGATGAAGCATAAAAGGTTCATCATCATTTCAGCTGGAAGACGTCCACTGCTGGACATAGGCCTCCCTCATTGATACCCAATCATTACGGTTGGAAGCGACTTGCATCCACCTTTTACCTGCGGCCTTTACCAAATCGAACGTCTATCTCGTTGGTGGACGTCCAACGCTGCGCTTGCCAGTCCGTGGTCTCCATCAAAGGGTTCATTGATTCAGAAATATTTGCTCTAGTACTAAACAAGCTTCCCAAACTTTATCCCGAAAGGAACATTAAAAAAA
This sequence comes from Archips crataeganus, assembly GCA_947859365.1. Lineage (NCBI taxonomy): Eukaryota > Metazoa > Arthropoda > Insecta > Lepidoptera > Tortricidae > Archips > Archips crataeganus. Next base: position 12,183,035 of record OX402064.1, read on the forward strand.
CTTTTTAAAACTCGACCTCCGGTTTTGTTTCAACAGACAAGAACGTTTGATTAATGATGTCGGAATTTTCAAAGCGGAATGTTTTTTGCTGTCAGGAAATATCTTTCCTGCAAGGAATAAATAAACGTAAATGTCATATACATCGGATTGCTGGTGGTATTTAGAAAAGTTTCGTTCTGACGGATGTTGAACACTGAATTTAGAAAATTATTTTTTGGACAAAATATTTTTGTTCGTTATTTTTGGTTTGGGTTAAAGTCGTGATACCCTAGTGGTTAGACCTCTCTGGGTCGCGGGTTTGAGCCCGGGCTCACACCTCTGAATTTATCGAATACGTGCCAAAAAAACATTTGAAAATTAATGAATTGTCGAAATTAGGGAGACAGCAGGACCAGTTTGGAAGAAGGAAACAGATAACTGATGTGGGTGGAAAAAAACCGGCTAAGTGCGAGTCGGACTCGCGCACGAAGAGTTCCGTACCATTACCTATAAAAATGGCAAAAAAACACGTTTTTTGTATGAGAGCCCCCTTAAATATTTAATTTATTCTAGTTTTTAGTATTTTATATATTCATTGCTATGCAGATGACAGTACTGGGGACACGTATTATACCGGTCGCGCTAATTTATCCAGGGAACACGTCATTGAAAGCCGGAATATACTTGAGTTTCAAATTGAGATCATGCTGAAGCATGTCGCAGATTGGGGTAGACTAAACTTAGTTCAGTTTAATCCCCAAAAGACTCAAGTATGCGCGTTCTCCACTAAAAAGGATCCCTTTGTTGTTTCGCCTTGTTTTGATGGTACTCCCCTTGATGCCAAATCGTCAATTGGGATCATGGGTGTCAACATTTCGAGTGAAGTTCATTTTCGTGGTCATTTGGAAGGCAAAGCGAAGTTAGCTTCTAAAAAATTGGGGGTGCTTAATAGAGCGGGACGGTACTTCTCGCCAGCCCATCGCTTACAACTTTATAAGGCGCAGGTTAGGCCGCACATGGAGTACTGCTCTCATCTCTGGGCTGGGGCACCCAAGTACAAAATTCTTCCATTTGACCGCATCCAACGTAGAGCTGCTCGATTTGTCGGTAATCAGGCACTCTCTGGCCTGCTCGATCCTTTGGCTTTGCGGAGGGATGTGGCGTCTCTCTGTATATTATACCGTATCTATCATGGGGAGTGTTCTGACGAACTGTTCGAATTGCTGCTTGCGGCTAAATTCCACTACCGCACTTCGAGGAACCGTTTGTCTTTCCATCCTCACCATCTTGATGATTGGCATTCTAGTACCGTGCGTTTTAAGCGAAACTTCTTTCCTCGCACGACAAAGATCTGGAATCGGCTTTCTGCGGCAGCATTCCCGGAGCGTTACAACTTAGGGATCTGTAAAAAAACGAGCCTACCAATTCCTAAAAGGGTCGGCAACGCACCTGTGATGCCCCCCGTGTTGCGGGTGTCCATGGGCGACGGTGATCGCTTTCCATCAGGTGACCCGTCTGCTCGTTTGCCACCTCTTATATAAAAAAAAAAATATTGTTATAGCGGCAACCGAAATACATCATCTGTGAAAATTTCAACTGTCTATATATCACGGTTCATGAGATACAGCCTGGTGACAGACGGACAGACGGACAGAAGAAGAAGAACAGACGGACAGACGGACGGACAGCGGAGCCTCAGTAATAGGGTCCCGTTTTTACCCTTTGGGTACGGAATCCTAAAAATGGAGAGGCGTATGCCCAACGGTTTGCAAAAATGCGCTGAAAAAGAAGAGATATTTTGCCATTCTAAATCATTTTGCCAACCCTACAGCAACTGCAGTAGGTACCGGGCAGTAGCTCATAATTTTCAAGTTACAATCGCCAAAGCGCTGGGGTGTAAAAATGACGCTGCAATGCTACTTTTATTGGCAAAACTCATAAAAATAATTTCTAAAGTAACTTGTGTAAGTTGCTCAAACCTGCACTTTTATGTGCTGCACACTGTGCTGGTAAATGTGTTGATAGTATCATAAACTATGTCGATAGGGGATGGATTTTAAAAATAAAAATAGTTAAAGCTTACGTACGTTAGCGTATGAGTTTTAAGATGAAGGAAAACATCGTGAGGAAGCCTGCACATACCTGAGAATAAATTCAATGGTGTGTGTTGTGTAAAGTTCCCAATCCGCACTGGGCCCGCGTGGGAACTATGGCCCAAGCCCTCTCATTCTAAGAGGAGGCCTATGCCCTGCAGTGGGACGTATACAGGCTGGGATGATGATGATGATAGCTTGTGACGTATATTTTTTTTACCCCTTACTTTTTTTTTTAATAGACGCTCGACAAACGCTTGTGGTATGGGTCTTCGTCCCTTTATCATTTTTAGTGACGCTTAAAACTAAAACTCAATAGGCTAGACGACTAAAAAAACTGTTTAGTCCGTCAGATTATTAAATAATATTGTACACGTAGTTTTTCTTTTGTTTGACAAACAAAAAATGACGAGGTTACAGTGCTTAGAAGTTTCGAGTGACGTCACTATATATATGGTACAATTTTTACCTCGGGGTGACGCCACAAGCACCCCACTCCGGAAGTTTGATGATCTATATGTTTGTCGATTTTTAATAATTTGATAAACCAAAAAATACGTGTCCCATATTTTCCCATAATCTAACAGACGGACTAAATAGAAAATCATATTTTTAACACAGTCGTCATCCCTATTGTCAGTGTTGCCGTTAGTGAATTTCTGTATGCATTTTTTGTTGAACTACACAATTGTTGTATTTCAATGTTGGCTCCTGACTGAACGGTTAACCCTGTTTCAGAGATCAGGTCAGAGGTCGCAAATGCCACAAGTCAAAGAAAAAGCGATATGCTTTTGTTCATGTTCAGTTGGTCACAATAACAAAGCGTTTTATTTTTAAAAATTAGAGCTAAAGAAAGAAATTGATTGACTCAAGCGTTACTTTGAAAAGGCCCGTATGAATTAACAATTATTTTTTGCCTTTTTTCCCCGTTATCCACCGTACTTATACAATAGCTACGTTTGTGCGACACATATATTTTTGTGCAGAACCCGCCCAGGTGTGGTGGCGAGGTCATCTTTCACGTGAAATAATATATGTGTGATACATAAATATATCACACAAGCGAAAATATAACAAACATCACAAAAAAAAACTCTTTTAAACTCTCCACGAATTCATTCTCAAAGCTTGAGAACTCGTTACTCGTTACCGGAGAAACAAGTTAAAAAAATCTAATATACTATAAAAATCTCGTGTCACGGTGTTTGTTACCGAACTCCTCCGAAACGGCTTGGCCGATTTTTATGAAACTTTACCTCTACACTCGGTAGGTCTGAGAATAGGTCATAGGCTGTTTTTTATCCCCCCCCCCCATTCTTCGCGGACGGAGTCGCGGGCAACAGCTAGTAGTTCAATAAAATAAACAAAAGAAAGGAAAAAATACCTTGTGGTATGAATTTCTTTGGAAGCCTTCGAAAAATAATATCAAAATCTGCATCTAGGAAGTCAACAATGCACCAGTGACTCTCACAGAGTCGCGAATATCTATCTATACCTTGACAAGCTCGTGCGCGGCGCTCGGCGGAACCCTGTCGCAGGGAGCCTCTGCTGTCCTTAACGAGATTGTTTTTAAAGTGCGGCAAATGCTGACTGCGACAGGGTTCCGCGGAGAGCCGCGCACGAGCTTGTCGGACTATAGTCACACTACGTTACCGTCTCATTTCCTGACCAATCCCCATACGGCATACCAGAACAATTGAGCTGTAATATGACAACCTAGGTGTCTTAAAGGCTAGAGTGAATAGGCTTTTACTGAACTGGTTAGATAGGGGTCAATCGCAAGTAAGTTTCTTGTAAATAAAATGTATTTTATCAATTAAATGCAAGAGCATTTCACTAAAGGCTAAAATTAAAGTCAACCCCGTGCTATAAGCCGTATTTTCCAGCTAATTTAATCCACGATGATTCCATTTCGAAAGCCTATTTTCAGGCTTTATATTCGAGCGCAAAGGGAGATAAACCAAGAGGTCGCGTCGAAAGAAATAGGGTTGAGCCAATTACCTTAGTTTTATTAACACCAGCTCTTTACGAGGCCACTTTTATGGCAACCCTAATTATCGCGATGCTGCTTTACTTGCGTTTCATAGGTTTTAAACGATTTTACGAACAACGTAATTTAATTAGCTTGCCATTTTTTCTAACACAGTGTAATGGCAATGGCCTCTTGTTAGAAATACATAAAATGTCAAATCACTTTAGCTGAATTCTATACGCATGATTTTAGGGTTCCGTACCCAAAGGTTCCGTAGCTAACGGGGCCTTATTACTGAGTCTCCGCTGTCTATAATATGTCTGTTCGCCCATCTGTATGTTACAGAACAGTATCTTTTAAACTGTAGGTACTACAAGCGATGTGTCCTGTCCACTGCCACTTAAGTCTGGCGATTCTTTGAGATATTATTTATTATTTAAAATAATACACTAGCAGCTCATTGAGCTGATACGTGCATATCACTATACTTGTGTTTTAAGTCTTTATAATGTCGGTGACTTTAGTTCTTGCGCGGATTTTATCATTCTAATGTGATCCCGCAGAGAAACTCCGACCATAGCCCTCTTCATCACCCTCTGAGTGACCTTAAGCTTGTAATGAGGCCCATCGTTAGCGGCTACGTCTCAGTGCCATAAGTCATCACTAGCAATATACACTGGGCAAAGACTTTTGACTTGAGACATTGCTCACTTGTTTATCACAACACAGGATCAAATCAGGAATGAGGAGATCCGTAGAGGAACAAGGGTCACGTAGCAAAGCGGGTTAGCTCATTGAAATGGCAACGGGCAGGCCATATAGCACGAACAGATGGCGGTTGGGGCCGAAAATTTCTCGAATGGAGACCACGGACTGACAAACGCAATGTGGGACGTCCACCAACGAGATGGATGGACGATTTGGTGAAGACTGCAGGTTCAAGGTGGATGCAAGTTGCTTCCAACCGTAATAATCAGAAAACAGGGAGGGAGGCCTATGTCCAGGAGTGGACGTCCTACGGCTGAAATGATGATCTGTCTGTGTCTGACTGAGTGGACATAAAAAAATTATACAAGATATTAACAAACTCACAGAAAGCGTCCAAAAATCGTCGTTCAAATCGACAAGCCTCATCCAATGGGGCCTATCTGTCAATGTAACGACGAAATTTAACACCTGTCACCCCCCCTCCAAAAGGGGGTGCGGGCCTGTCAAAATAACAATCAGTCACGTCGTGTCTCGTCGATTTGCGAAGGGATTTATAAATATTTATAAGTATTTATCGGAGAAAAGATGCGTTTATAGGAAAACAAGTGTACTTATTACGCCAAAATGTACGGGAATGCAAAAAAGTGCTCTGTTTTAGTGTTCCATACATAAAGGGTGCCATCGGGACCTTATTACTTATTACTTAGACTCCATCCATCTGTCACAGGGCTCTACCACTTGAACCATAATAGCTAGAAATGTTCACAGGATTATGAATTACGGTAGCGGTAGATTATGAATTAGGTGCAGTAACCACAAATACTAAAATTTAAATAAAGTTACAAATTAATCGTTATACAATATGGTTGATATGAGAAATTAACATTATATATCATTTTTTTTCGCAAATTAATAGAAGGATATACTTTATATATCTTTATCACGGGAGAGCAGAAAATTCTCGCAGGAAATAAATAGAGTTGCGATATCTTACAAATACTACAATATTTTTAAATCCAGGTGATGTTCTGTTTTTTTTGTAACTTTCATAAAAAAAATAGGTAGGTACATTGGCTTCGTTATAGTTTTGTGAAACCGGGAAGCTTTTTAAAGCATGAAAATTTTAATACTGTATTTTCAGCGGTGAAATTATATTACCTTGCTCGCTGTTTCTAGCAGCTTTACAGGCATAATTTTTCATTTTTAAATTTTAAACACCGCGGGAAAAATAAATGAAATTTCAATTTCGGTAGTTTTAATAATGGGAAATTAATTTAAAAAGTGTGTTCTACTTGGTTCTACGAGTATTCCAAATATTTTAAAATAAAGTAGATAGATACGTTGGGGTTTCCATGTTGTAAAGTCAAATGTGAGGAAAAATACTAAAAGAACTTGCCGAGCTATGGGATACAATAGACTATCGAAAAACGATCGTGTTTTCCTCATATTGAAGACACACACATCACACCTGTATCTCAAAGGGGGTAAGCAGACCATTTGAAAATACAAAGCTGTTTCATTATCTATTTAAACTTTGAGTAAGTAAATACAAAAATGGCAGTAATATAATTTCATATATTAACATGCGTTCATATTTAGTAAAGCGAAACCACTGGTATCCACATTTTTTTTAATATCGACAAAAGTGGCACTAGCTGAGCTGTGCCAACATTTGCGAACGTTTATCTGTCAAATTAGTTCGGGTCACTTCGGACTGGATAGTAGCGCCACTGTCACAACTTTTCCGGTACTTGAATGCACATGTGCGTTATCGGTATCTTATTACTCGTAAGTTGCGTGCTGGGTCAGCACCTGAGCACCTGGGTTCTTTGACCTGTACCCTGACCTCGCTTCAATTTCCGTACAGTGAATGTATTACAATAGCCTTTCAAGCTAGCCACCTTGATAGCAAGCCCTGCTAGTCTGGCGCATGCGTATTATTGCCTATTCCTAGATAATAGAGATTACGGCGATGGATCAAACAACAAATAAAGGACCTGTATGTAGTAGTAACTTAGTAACGTGTCCGTGTAAACAAATTGACGTTCAAAATTAGAAAAATTACTTAAGCTCCATAAACGCGCACTTACAATAAACACTTTCAAGCCGTTGATCCCTTTTTTTTTTGTTCTAGAATTACATTCAAGCACTTAATTACAAATGAAGTACTAAAGTAATAAAAAGTTAACACGTACAAATTCACATACATAAACGCACACACACGCACACACACACACACACACACACACACACACACACACACACACACACACACACACATTTATTTGTTCACTAAATAGATTGTGAAAATTTGTTGGAATTAGTTTTTAATTAGATTAAGTAAAATAAGAATAAGTTTGTTTATTAACAAGATAGTTAATTGTAAGTTTTCAGCTCAAGCTATTAATTGTACAATACAGGGAGTAACTGTTATTGGCCTTGTGTATGAATTTAAAATTAGAATAAGTTTGATTGTAACGCTGTTGTGCTCCTTAATAAATAAAATAAATAAATAAAAATTCTCTACACTGCTACATACAACGGGTCGGTTACTTAAGTTTTCACCTATAAGGTAAACGTACCAATGCTCGACACCTCAACGCTCAGTAGATCACCTCTCTCACTATGACATAAGATTGAAGGTGCCATGTATTGGGTTAGGGCCGAGCACAGGGACGTTTACATTATCGGTTTAAGTTCAAATTGTGGATTGCTCCTACCTTAGAATGCACTGTGAAATTTCGTTTTCAATATGGTTAAGATGAACACACATACGTGTGCGTGCGTGCGTGTGCGCGTTAATGCGTGCGCGCGTGCGTTATGAATGAATGAATGAATGAATGAATGAATGATAATTTATTCGCTGAATATGGTTACAAAAGGTGGTACATAATAGAACTTAGTATCTAGCATATTCCACCGGAAACCGGCGTGCGAATTTAACATTTATGTACACAGTGAATTATGCACAGTCATAAAAATTACATTTAGGTATTAACATTTAAAACAATAATAATTTAAATTACAAGCATTAGAGTGGTCAAGCTTACAAAACCAAGAATAAAGAGAAAAGCTCGGATAAACAATTAAAAAAATATGGAGTCGAGATCAAAAAAATTTAATGGCTATTTAGTCATTTATCTTTTAACTCGCGCCGTATTACGTTCCATTTATTTATTAGGTACTATTTTTTCAGACATCAAAGTAGATAAAACGTTTGTTTCACTCATTCCTGTTTATACCGTTTCAAATATGAATAATAACAATCAGACGCAGATAACATCGTAATCATAAAATTAAATAACATCACATAGCTTTAGGGCTATCCAAGAATGAAATACTTAATAATTAAAACAAGAAGTTAACCTTGTACGCTTCCTTAACTTTCCTACTACCTAAAACAGCCGCGGGCCAGCAAAAAAAACCGGCCAAGAGCGTGTCGGACACGCACAAGGTAGGGTTCCGTAGCCATTACAAAAAAATCAAGTAATATTTTTCTAAGGATTTCGTATGTGTACGGAATCATCCAAGTTTAGGTATGTTTTATACCTTAGGCTACTATTTACTCTTAAACTACAAATAATTTCCAAGCAATCTTAGCCGCTATAATTTTCCTAGTAAATTTGATATATTTACTACCATTCTGAATTTTTTCAAATTTTTCCACTTTACAGTTTAGATTTTAGAGGGGGGGGACGCTCGATTTTAATGAAAATTTTCACTTTAAAGTTGAATATTTCGCAAACAGATCACTGAATAGAAAAATCATGTTAGCAACCCCGCAATGGTTTTAAAAGACCTATCAAACGATACCCCACACTATAGGATTAGTCGAGAAAAAAAAAATCACCCCCCCTTTACGTATATGGGAGGTACCCTTAAAAAAAAATATTTTTTTATTTTTTATTTTACCACTTCGTTGGCGTGACTGATATGTATATTCATGTCAAATTACAGCTTTCTAGTACTAACGATCTCTGAGCTTAGCCGCGGACAGACAGACAGACGGACAGACATGGCGAAACTATAAGGGTTCCTAGTTGATTGACTACGGAACCCTAAAAAACCGGTCAAGTGCGAGTCGGACTCGTACATGAAGGGTCCGTACCTCCGTACGATGTTTTAAAAGCAGTTCAGTAAAATAACGCCGAAATATAAGTACTAAAATCGCAAATTTATAGATAGGTAAACATCCGAACAGCATAGGATCGCTCGCGTTGCGTAGGACTCACTTTTTTGACGTAGAGTTACTTGTTTGACGACCCCCTTTAATTTTTAACCTTATTTTATCATTATTTCAGCCATACTACGTCCATTGCTTTAGACGACCAGATGGCCTAGTAGGTAGAGAATAACCTGGCTACGAAGCTTGAGGTCCCGGGTTCGATTCCCGCGTCGGGGCAGATATTTGTATGAATAATACGAATATTTGTTCTCGGGTCTTGGGTGTTTAATATGTATTTAAGTATGTATCTATCTATATAAGTATGTTTATCCGTTGCCTTGTACCCATAACACAAGCTATGCTTAGCTTACTCTGGGACTAGGTCAATTGGTGTGAATTGTCCCATGATATTAATTTGTTTAATTTAATTTAATTTATTGCCTGGACATATGCCTCCCTCATTGATAGCCACTCATTACGGTTGGAAGCGACCAACCTTGAACCTGTGGCTTTCACCAAATTTGTCCGTCTATCTCGTTAGTGGACGTCCCACACTGCTCTTGTCAATCCGTGGTCTCCATTCAAGAACTTTTCGGCTCCAACGGCCATCGTTCTGCGTGCTATATGGCATTTCAACGAGCTAATCCGCTTTGTTATGTGACTCTTGTTCTTCTACGGATCTTCTAATTTCCGATTCGATCCCGTAAATATACTGATAGATACTGATAAACAAATGAGCAATGTCTCAAGTCAAAAGTGTTTGGCCAGTGTATGTTGCCAGTGATGACTTATGGCACTGAGACGTGGCCGCTAACGATGGGCCTCATAAGAAAGCTCAGTCACTCAGAGGGCGATGGAGAGGGCTATGCTCGGAGTTTCTCTGCGGGATCGTATTAGAAATGATGAAATCCGCGCAAGAACTAATGTCACCGACATAGCTCGAAGAATCGCCAGACTCAAGTGGCAGTGGACAGGGTACTCTAAATACATAATCGCTGTAAATTTCAAGTGTCTAGCTTATGACGTGATTCCTTTGACGACGACGAGATTCCCTTTAAGACGTGACAGACGGATGGAGAGAGGGAGAGCCAGCGGAGTCACAGTGGTAGTCCCGTTGGCACTCTTTAGGTACGGACCCTTAAAAATCCAGACCAGGTAGCAACAGTGTATTTAAGAAGATAGTCAAAAAATTGTTCTTTGTAAACGTTCTCCCCGTATAAAGTTTACGTAATAAAATAAGTTTGAAGGCAAACCTCGATGTTGATGAGTTGCTAAAAGTTGCGAATATTACGCAAATAAAGATAACGCATAAGTTTTCCGTCGTTACACAGAAAGATGTGGAAAGTTTACTGATAGTTTATGATTGTGTGATTCAGGGAAATAGTGAAAATATGGCGAAAGTTTCAAGGTTCAAGGAAATGTCGTCCTGTCAATAATGCAATACTGATTTATGAGGTGTACGGCCATACAAAATGTCACGTAACTTTACTTTCTTGTTTCTTATTTAAATAAACAAATAGTTTAATAAAAATTGATATCGTGAGACATCCAATGACTTAATAACAATCTATAATATATAATAAATAATCTATATATTTTTTTTATTTCGTATGTTTAAACTCGACTTTAGGTAAACTAAGTAAACGAAGGAGTTAACTGGTTATTTAGGAACAAGATAGATTGATATTGTCACAAAGCTCTTGAGAATTACCTAAGCAAGGCCACGACGCTTGGTCCAATCTGTTTTATAGGGTTGCCCACGTATCGATAGAATAATTTAACGTAATAAAGTTGTATCGTTGAAGAAATTGATCTCGTGTTTAAATTTATTTCTCATCTATCCTATGTCTTCTGTCGAGCCTTTTTTTACAAGTTCAAAGGGTTAAAATTTGGTGCAAAAACATTAAGTAGAATAAAAAAATAATAACAAGTAAAATCGTTATTAAATTGACTGTCAGCATTATTTTATACTGTAGTATTATTACACCGACTTAAAAGATTAACATTTGAATAAATAAGAAATAAGAAGAAGATAATTAAGAGAAACATTTGTATTAAATGTGATTGAAATAAATTAAAAGATAAAAAATATTTTCATATATAATTCCTAATTTGTTTAATCTAATCTAATCTTCTTCTTCTTCTTCGTTCTCTTATGTATAAAAATCTTGTGTCACGGTGTTTTTTTTTTGAAATCTTCCGAAACGGCTTGACCGATTTTTATATATTTTTTTCTCTTTATAATTGGGTAGGTCTGAGAATAGGTCGTATGCTATTTTTTATATCCCTATTCTTCGCAGACGGAGTCTCGGGCAACAGCTATTAATAAAAAAAATATGGGGTAAAGATGCTCATCTTTACCCCATATTTTTTTATTAATAGCTGTAATAAAAAAAGTTGGCTATTATTTTGACCACCTAATCTTATCGACAAAAATATCGATATAATATAATATATAATCGTTTCAAACCCTATTCTCTATAGGTTCGAACACAAGATTCAATAATTAGGGTTCGGTCAATCAAACTTTATTGAGGCAAGCTGGTCTGATCCCAACACGACTGTGACGTCGTCTCGATTGGTTGTTCAAATAATAGGCTTTTAAAACTTGCCTTTCTTGTGGTCATAGGCAATGGGAATAGATCATCAAATTATATAATAACAATTACACTCAAATATGGCACTACTGGGTACGAGTATGAGAGGGCTTGGGCTGTATTTCTAGACGGAGAAAAAGTTGTAAATGAATTTTTGATCATTGAGTTATGTGGTAATAAAGTGTTTAAACTTTATAGTAAGCATTAACAGTTTTTAAGGAAAAAAAAAGTTTTTAAGGATGTTTCAGCTGATTTCGACTACCTGATTCTGTTTTTATGACCTAGTGATTTGATCTATGGTCAAAGCAGAGGGTCGTGGATTCGAGCCCAGGCTCGTACCTCTGAGTTTTTCGAAATATACAGTGAAATATACATTTCAAATTTTCTATGAACTTTACGGTGGAGGAAAGCATTGTGAGGAAACCTGCACACACCTGAGAAGAAATTAAATGGTGTGTGTGAAGTTCCCGATCCGCAATGGACCCGCGTGGGAACTAAGGCCAAAGCTCATTCTAAGAGGAGGTCTGTACCCTGCAGTAGGACGTATATCTACTGGGATGAAGTTAGGTGACGATAAAATATTTAAACTTGGGTAGGTATGAGCATTAACTGTTTAAGAATGTTTTACTCTCAGCTGGATTCGTCTCCTCAATCTGTCTTAACAAAACACTATGAGTGTTATAAGTTTGACCGCTGTGGAAAGCAGGTTTTTTGGCGATGGCTCTCTTCATCAAAAGTGGTTCAGCGGTTTCAAAGTTATCAGCTCTTTTGATAGCTGCGAAAGGAATCTTAGACGCACAATGGGCATTTACTTTATTTTCAAACATTATGTGTGACCAAATTGCGTTGTTTTTAAATTTTTAAATTTAGTATCAAAATACTTTAAGTAACGTAGAGTCGGGAGGAATCCTTAAACTAAATAACAATAGGCACTCACTTCATGTCTCTTGGAGATTATAATTATTGTTTAAATCCCAAATTGAATCTAGTTTTAGTGCCGAGTCAAGCTACGAGTATGTTTTAGGTTATACGAGTGTTTATGACGACGATTAATAGAGCGCAATATTACTTATTAGACGGTATTAGTAAGGGATGTCATTAAAACGTGTGTAACGATGTGTTATTCGCTGTAATATGGATTAATTTCGTTTAGCGATTCGTGTATGTCGTAATTTGATTCTAAGAACTGATTGTTTAGTGATAACTAGCTTTTCCCCGTGGTTTAGCCCGCGCAGGATTCTTTGTCGTAAAGCTTCTTCATCTCTTTTATTGAATTATTATCCATCATCATCATCGATATCGCTTAGTGAATATATAAATTCCGTTTCTTCTTTCATCATCATAATCATTTCAGCCGAAACACGTCCACTGCTGAACATATGTAGGCCTCCCCCAAGGTTGGCCATCTTGCGTCCAACGCGTTTCCACAACCTTAATCAAGTTTTCGCTCTATCTTGTTGGAGGCCTACCTGCACTGCGTCTTCAGCTCCGTGGACGCCATTAGAGAACCTTTTTCCTTATCTCGCATATATTACCAAAAATCCTCATATCAGTTTTTTACTATTATAATCACCTACTTTTATGCCATATTTGAAGAGTCTAGTAGCTTTAGTTAGGGAGATAGAGTCTCGACAAATCACATTAACTCCTTATGCTGTGGGAGATTTCTATTCTCTTCTTATTTCACTTGAAAGTAAAAGGTAAAGATAAAAACGTAAAGTTTATATAAGTATAAACTCTTAGGTAATGAGTAAGTTAGCTTATTGAACGCTTTGGCTATATATTTTTATCGATTTGTATGCCTGACTTGACTTGACAAACAAACATCCTAACATTCTTTATTATTCAATAATTATGGGCTTGCGTTTGACCACAATCACGCCTGATGGAAAGCGAAGATAAGATCTACCATAGCGCACGCTTGCCTAAAATCGTCATTGACTTGAAAACGGCCAGGGCCCAATTGCATAACAAAGTACAACTAATATTACAAGCTGAACTCTCGCTTCAGTTAGGTATACTAGAAAGGGAGTTCCGCTTGTAATATATGTTGTACTTTGTTATGCAATTGGGCCCTGATTGTATTGTTCAGGGAACACAGAAGAACGTATTCACAAACTTTCTTTTAACATTAGTAGGATATATTTTCTTTTAATACAGTTTTAACCTTTTGTACCCCAATGTCGTCTATAGCCAACAATACAGTAATACAAAAATTAACCTACCCATATCCGCATAAGAATCAATTTTGTTCGTAGCATAACTATAAATTAAACATTTTAAAAACCCCCAACGCAATTAAGTCACACGTATGTTTGAACATAAAGTAAGATCCCTTCCGCAGCTAACAAAAGAGCTGATAACTTTGAAACGGCTAAACCGATTTTTTTGAAACATACACTGTCGAGCAAAAATAAAGGGTCAGTTACAAAAATGACGATAACTACAAAACCCGCTGTGATAGCTTCTTCAAGTAAAATGAGTTTAGTAAATAGTTTTATTCTTAACAAGAAAAAGTTTAATTGAGAATAAAACTGTTTACTAAACTCATTTTACTCGAAGAAGCTATCACAGCTGGTTTTGTAGTTATCGTTATTTTTGTAACCGACCCTTTATTTTTGCTCGTCAGTGTATCTAAGAATCATCGCTAAGAAACCTGCCTTGTAATAATAAACCGCATCCAAATCGGTTCACCCGTTTAAGAGCTATGATGCCACAGACAGACAGACACACGCACACACATAGCGGTCAAACTTATAACACCTTTTTGTGTCGGGGGTTATAAGTCCAAAAGGAGCAAAAACTCGAGGAAAGGACAATTTGCTTTCAAGTAGTACAATTGTGCTAAATCTTTGCAGCGGCAAGCAAATTAAGTTGAGTTAGGACGCTATTAAATTAATAAAGTGCGAGTTGCATTTAGTAGTCTCTGCAAGCCACTTGGCCGTAATTATGTCCCTAGAAAACTGAGGTTTTAGAGCAGTCAGGAGTGTGTGTTAAAATGGGGAAGCAAAGTTTTTAGGATTCCGTACCCGAAGGGTGACAAAAGGAATAGGTACTATAATGTCGTTCACTGTCTGACTGCCTGTCCATGTTTGTTTGTAATAGATAGACAACTGAAATTTATACATAATGTGTATTTATAGCTGCTACAATAGTCAATAAGAAAAATAAAAGAAGATTAAAAATGAAGGGGGGTCCCAACTAAATATATTAATCCCATACCGCGTACATTCTGCGTAGAAACAGGACACTGCTAACACTGTTTTTTTTATAGATACGACCGTTTATATCGTAGGTACTCGAAGGTATACTTTGGCATACCTCCAAATGACATGCATCGTCTTAAATTGTCATAACAGGTCCTAATCAGAACAAGACCAGGACCAGAACCTATTCTGCTCTTTCACCTCTCTCTCGATGTTGGGCTACCATCTTCCCAGGCGTTTCTACAGGGTATTTGGGTACTTGTTGCTGCTCGCGTCCGACCGAGGTCTCACCAGGGCCCAGTCTGATAACCAGCGCCGGGCCTTGTTGCCCAGCTTATGCTAAGACTGGGACTCATTGTCACCTAATTGTAGTATATTTTTGTTTGTTTTGTTGTTTTTTTTTTGTAAATTTTACTTTTAAAGGCATGTTGTTTACAAGTTAAGTATGAAGTATCTTTTTCTATTTATTTTTTTATTTTCTTCAACTTCATTTTTTTATATTACTTTTACGGTCATCCCGTGAAACCATATATTTCAAACTAAATACAAACTGAAATATAGATGCACAGAAAAAACCCCAGAAAAAAGACCAATGCTGGGAATCGAACCCAGGTCCTCAGCGTTCCGTGCTGCGTGCTTACCCCTACTCCATCACTGGTCTAGAAGTTAGCGACGAATCTTTCCCATACATCGTACACTTCAGTCTGTTATAATCACATTTAGGCAGTGATAAAGCGCATCTATGTTATGCCCTCTACCGAGAGACTTCAACACTCCTTCGGAGCTACCCGCTCACCTGGACCAAGAGATGGCGCTACTAGGCCAACTTTTACAAGTTAAGTATGAAGTATCTTTTTCTATTTATTTTTTTATTTTCTTCAACTTCATTTTAAAAAAAAAATAAATAGAAAAAGATACTTCATACTTAACTTGTAAAAGTTGGCCTAGTAGCGCCATCTCTTGGTCCAGGTGAGCGGGTAGCTCCGAAGGAGTGTTGAAGTCTCTCGGTAGAGGGCATAACATAGATGCGCTTTATCACTGCCTAAATGTGATTATAACAGACTGAAGTGTACGATGTATGGGAAAGATTCGTCGCTAACTTCTAGACCAGTGATGGTGTAGGGGTAAGCACGCAGCACGGAACGCTGAGGACCTGGGTTCGATTCCCAGCATTGGTCTTTTTTCTGGGGTATTTTCTGTGCATCTATATTTCAGTTTGTATTTAGTTTGAAATATATGGATGGCATGTTGTTTTTCTTTTCTTTTTAGTGGCAATAAATGTTATTTGAATTTGAATTGGAATTTATTCCAAAACTCCACGATAACGTGGTCTCGGGTAAAAAAACGAGTTATTATAACCGTTCTGGAAAAAATAAGGTAAAAATCCATCTATTCTCTTTTAAAAAGGACTTAAGAGACAATAGACATTTTTCGAAAATGGGCATTTTCACTTTAAATAGTGCAGGAGACTTTTTTAAATGAGGAAATATTTCTGTTTTCTTACTCAAATTCAAGAGTACTGTTGATTTTGAAGATAAAAAAGTGCCCCTAATTTTTCATACAATTTTTTTTGTCCGTTTCGTAACGAGCCATAAAAAAATATATAAAACTGACTCAAAAATAAGGACACTTTTCTTTAGGAAAATGAATAGTGCTCGTAATTCTGAGTAAGAAAACACCAAAATTTACTATTTAAAAAAAAGGTCATAGTGAAAATGCAAAATATAATATGTATTATCATTTAACTCAGTGACGTGGAGATTTTTTCTTATTTTTCCCAAAACTGTTATAACTTAACTTCCCGCCCGTGACCAGAATTATCGTTGAGTTTTGGCACATCCTGTATACAAGGTAGGCTTACTATAAATACTATCTAAATCTCGAATAAACTGTTTCCAACACAATAAATCACACTCACAGACCCTCGTTAATATTTACTCCACTATATCAAAGTTACCCTCGCATGTTCCCCATTTGTATCTACAGCTAGTAAAAAAATCTAATAACAGAATAAAGCGTTCAATCTCGGAGGTTATCGGACGACATAAATCACAGAAACCTTATAACTGGGACACTGGTTTAGCCCCGGACGGACAGACATATTTTATGTAGAATTGATGCTTGGATATTATGGTGATAGTGTTTTTGCGTTGCGTCTCTGTTTTTGCCTCCGTAGAATCGTAAGGGTGGCAACACTTGAGTAGAGACTGAAAACCTGCATCCATGGTCATTTTTTAAAGTGACATTTGAGTTTTTTTTAATAATTCGGAATATTTTAGCGTATGATTGGATTAGTGTGACTATTCAGTCATCCCTGTGAAGATTTTTCATCGGTGGGTACGTGCCAAATGATATACTTAAGTAGAATTAAAAATAAAAAATAATTAGGCAAATTACGTAATGGTCATTTGATATAATGCAGTTGTCTCAGAAATTGTCAAAACCGAACTTAGCATAGACCAATCTGTACATGTCACGATCAAAAAGTTTGTTTAATTAGATTCACCAAAAATTAAACTATATCAAATTACAAAATGACCATTGGGTATTTTGTTAATAAGTCTTTTTAAACTTTATGTATATTGACATGCTCCCATCGGGTTTATGGTTCATAATGTAGTGACGTGGTACACTTTAGACATCCTTTATAGAATGGAAACATTTGCCAACCACCATTTAAACATGTTAAAAAAACACAGGGTTGTTTAGTCAAAGTAATTTAACCACCTGTGAAAATATTTGGATTTAATTTTAAGACAAAACATTAACATTAAATAAAAATCTATTTTAGGATAGTGAACATGACCCAAGACTAACCACACACTCAAAAGCAAAACACCAAATAGTAAGATAGACCTGCTGTAAAGAAACCCTTCCTGTAACCCACAGCTCATCTATAATCTATGGTTAATCCCATATGATAAAATAAAATTTATATTCCGCGCGTAGCCAACCGAACCGTTGTCAAATATGCGATGTCATTTCCGAAACGTTGGCAGCATTGAAATTTTATCCCGGAATCGTAAATTCGGCTTGAGGTTTGATTATTGAATAAATTCTGCGTAGGATTTGATTTTTATGTGGATCACTTTTTATAGGACATGGTATTTTTGGTATCCATGATAAATAGGCTAGCTTAAAGATTGTACTCATGACTTTAAAGTCTAAATTTATGCTATTCGATGATTTTTATTTGTATCTTTTCCTGTCAATTGTATTTCCTGTGTATCGAATATGTGTAAATAAACATCTCTCTCTCTCTCTCTCTATTTTATTTATTTATTTCAACGTGCCTAAAATACCCTCCTTAAATTCGTCATCAGGTCTCCGGCCAAAGGCAGAGGATTTACTGATACCAAGTTCAATAATGACTAAGCCAAACTGAGCCAGGACGAGCCAAAGCTATCTTGCCTCGAGATAATAAGACTACCATTAATGTTTCTGGCTAAACACATTAGTAAAATATTTATCAATCGACGGGCCATAATTGCTTTTCTATTCTTAGCTAAGACTAGATAGATATTTAACACTAGGCAGCTGGAAGAATCTTATTTCGTTGGGATATTTTTTTTTGTTCCCGAACTTCACACACGCCATTGAATTTCTTCGCAAGTGTGAGGTTTATGATGTTTTCCGTGAGCGTAAAGCTCATGGTAAATTTAAAATGTAATTTCGCACTTGAATTGCGAAAAACACAGAGGGGCGAGTCCAGGCTCGAAACCACGACCCTCTGCTTGAGAGGCCATAGGTCAAATCTCTAGGCTACCAAGGCGACCAAGAATACAGTAGCCAAAAACAATTCCCCTCTCTTCAATAAACTTGTATGACAAAGGATGCAATTTCAGCCGCTAGCCTAGAAAACATTATTGTAAGACAGTTCTTTTTACTGAAAAAGCAACTGTAACACAAGAAAGACACGGTGTTTATTGTTTTAGCAAACTGGAAAGATTTCAGTCTGATGTGACAATAGAAAATTGTAACTAACAGACCATGAGCGTTATTTTGAAAAAGTTTAAGTGCAATGCGGAGTATTTCAAAATTGCATCTAGTATGTAGGACTATAAAGTTGTCAATTCAATGGTTTACGTTATGAGAGTGTTTTGTTTTTCGCAAGCTTCAGTAAATAGCGACAGTTTAGAAAGAGTTCAAACTTAAAAATATGAGAAAATGTGTTTATTTATGAAACGATGTAGTTTGGACACCCCCGTCCACTATAAAATTGTTCGTTGAAGCATGGGGTGCTTTAGTTATGAATATGGACGGTTTGATAGCGACAGTACCTTGAGTCAGTATCAGAAGTTGCTGAACATTTTAGTATTTTGTCGTAATAATCATTTATATTGTGAAGTTTGGAATTATTATGTCACGTTAGTTAAAATGTCAAAGTACTAAAGCGCTCAGCAACTTTTGTGGCCGACCGTACATTGGTCGAGCTAAATTGCTTAAAAATGCTCTTACACCAAACCGTTACAGCAACACCATGAGTTTTACAGTGAAAGAAAAATTCGCGAGGAAATCTGCGAATGGTGTGTGCGAAGTTCCCAATGCGCATTGCGCGCGTGGAAACTACAATCCAAGCTCTCTTATTCCAGTGCCCTGCAGTGGGGCATATATTGGGATGATAATATTACAAAAGTCAGCACATTTTCTGTTACAATTAGTCTATATTCACCAGAAACTTTCCCCAAACAAACTAATGAGTTACGACTAACATTAAACATTATCTAAGAAGAAATAAGTTACATGATTCGGCGATAAGCATAAAGGAATCGTTGGTTGATTTATGTTGGTTTCAGTGGGAAAATGGAGGATGGACAAGCTCCCATGAATGCTTCTTTTAGCGTGGCTTTCGGAAAGATATTTGCCATTTTTTGGCAAGTGAAAAGCTGTCTGTAAAAACAGCTACCTACTGAAAGGAGACTCATTGATGTAGTTAATTATTAGGTTTATTTTCAGTTGTATTTTACAATATGGAATATTATCTCATATCTAAAAGAAAAAATTGATACAATTTAAAATACTAAAATAAGAAATTCGGGTTACTCACATATATAGTGAAATATGCCTGGACATGTTTCGAAACAATCTTTAAAAAGAACCAGGAATTGGTTCGAAATATGTCGGACACACCTCTACTACTAATACGTGAGTGACTCGTGTTTGTTTAGTAATTACGCCTGGATATCAGGGTATTTTTAATTCAAATTCAAAGTCAAAGTCAAAATTCTTTATTCAATTTAGGCATCAATTGATGCTCCTATGAACGTCGAAGAATCTACCACCGGTTCGGAAAAACCCTGTTGAGAAGAAACCGGCAAGAATTTCAACAACGTATATTTTTTCAAAAATTAAATACTTAGGTACAACGCTTAGATATTTCAAGGCAACATTCCGCTATCATAAATCAAACGTCGTACAAGTCCTATCTATCATTATAATATCACAACTTATAAAATATGGAACATGATATTTTGTGGGCAAATTCAGTAATTTTATGGAATTGACTTGTAAAAGGGTGCACTGTCTATTCTTTTAACCGCATACGCTACTATTTTTTTTTCTTTCTTATTACATAATACTGACCCGTGACTGACCCCTATAAAGGTGTATCTCATTGGTTCGGTAACAGCTTCTTCACTCTAGGTTGTATACACCGTGAAATTTTAGTGGTTGTTTTCCCGAAACGAGGTGATTTAGTTTCGATTGTACAATCGATTTATAATTACTATTTTGACTAGAGTCAAAAATCCAATTGTGAAAAACGAAAGTCGAAAATAACCGCGAACCAATAGTAACGCTTCGTTGGTACAAGTAGCGTACGATCGTACGATAGGTTAGGTACCAACGAAGCGTTACTATTGGTTTGCGGTCATTTTCGACTTTCGTTTTTCACAATTGGATTTTTCACTCTAGTCAAAATAGTAATTATAAATCGATTGTACAATCGATACTAAATCACCTCGTTTCGGGAAAACAACCACTAAAATTTCACGGTGTATATGTAGAGATACAGACGATAAAGTAGCGAATTTCATTCTTTAGTAGTTCGTACCAGGAAAGATCAAACGAACCACTTTTTGTTTGATGTTACCTACATTTTTTCTAATATGCATTTCTATGCAGAATTTTTGTAAGTAATGTGTCTGTGTTTATTTTTTTATACTTTTTATGTTCGAATATTGGGTAGACTTGAATTAAATTAGAGACACTAATCAAGTTTACAACCTACATATCTATATCCAAAAAAAATCTAAGTATATTTTCTGCAATTCTTGGCAAACGAAGTTGCCGATATCATCTTGTATCTTGGCACACAAAAGCGATATACATGCAAACGCTTTAAGAATTTGCGCCATACGTATATAAAATACTGGCTGTAATAATAATAATAAAAAAATCTTAAAATTACTGGCAGGCAAACCGTGCGCTTTTAAAAAACAAAAACATTTAAAAAGTCTCTTCTAGTCTTCGCAAGCGTGCGCGCGTCGTAGCACTCAGTACCGCGTAGACTGTTGGCCAGGCGCTACGTCGCTCTGCTACGGTTCCCGATCGTACTGTGTAACCTGTGTAACGCCTGTGCGAATATTCTGTGTGACTCTAAATTGCCTGTGACTGTGTTTAAAGACTGTGTGAATACTGTGTGGCTTCCGTGTGAGGTGAGGTTTTTAGTTTTTTTTAATTGAATTAGTTTGATCGCTGTATACGTATTACTGGGTATTTTTAGAACGCAAAAGGGCGATGGGTTGTTGTTTTAATTAAGTTTTTATTTAAATTCTATTGTTAATTTGTTTACTCTTTAAGGCATCTTTTGAAAATTTTCAAAATCAAGCGTTTACGATTAATTTTACGAAACAACGCAAACAAACCAGTATTCAAATTAATGGTTGTTTTTTTTATTATAAAATACTTACTACTTATTTTTAGATTTTTTTATTTATAATGCGTAAAAATAACTGCTCAGAAAAATGTGGCTTTGAATCATTACCATAATTTATTTTTTTAAATAACTAGCTGCTGCCCGCGACTCCGTCTGCCAAAGATACCTTAATCGATATCCCGCGGGAGCTAGGTATGCAATTTCCTGGGATAAAATCTAACCCTGTACCCGTCCCGGGGTCTAATCTATCTCCATGTCAAATTTCATCTAAATCAGTTAGGCAGTTTAAGTGTAAAGAGTTCATAGACAGACAGACAGTTACTTTTGCATTTATAAATACACTTTTTCAATTAGACAGCGTAATGAAAAATAAAACGACAAGGAATTATAACAAAAAGGATGTTTTTTATGCAGCTTTAATGTATCTCAAAAAACCTTTTTTTTCTCTAAGAACATGTTTTTTCAATAAAAATCTGATGTAAGCGTTTTAATAAAAAAAATATGGAGGTCTAGTTTTTTTTTGGCAAGAGGCACAAATCTCATTATTCGAGCCCACGTTGGCACGCTACTCTATCGCGACCCCATATTGAAAGTAGAAGTTTCCGCCAAGCGTATATTGAAAAAGTTTTTTTTTTAAAGCTTTTATTAAAGTTGGCCGGAGAAAAATATGGTGGTGAATATTTTTAGAAATGATTTTTATGGAAATCAAAGTTGGTATGCTGTGGAGATTTTTGAAGGCGCACATCGATTTACTGAATTGTGCCTCACCGTGGAAACTTATCCGTAAAAAATTCAGTGGCATTGCATCGCTAAAAATTAATGTGTAAGGCGTAAAATAAAATTAATGATTATATCGAGGACTGGGATGCGGATTGGCGATCCCTATTTTCAAATAGCCTATTCACTGTGTAAAAAAATTTAATAACATTGTAGATCTGTCTGAAAAAATGTATATACATTAGTATCTTGCTGAATCCTCCTTAACAGGGTTTTTTCTGACCTGATGGTCGATTTTATAACTTTCATAAGCACTTAGCCGAAAATTTAATAAAAATATTTTGCCACTGACTTTAAATTTAAGGTAGGTAGGCCTCCAGCAAGATGGAGCGACAACCTGGTTAAGGTTGCGGGATTGCATTGGATGCGGATGGCACGGAACCGATCTGTTTTGCGAACTTTGGGGGAGGCCTAGGTTCAGGTTCAGCAGTGGACGTCTTTCGGCTGAAATGATGATGATGATGGATACGTTGGACGTTCGCGGCAAATCCATTGCGTGCCCGCGGTGAACACGCCGCGCGTTCGCTCCGCTTCTATTACCGCCCGGCCACGACTTCGCGCGTTTGGCGGCGCGGCAAGCGTTTTATCAGTTCATTACGTATGCCGCCAGGTAACCACTGCACGGCGAGCGTCTCGGCCGCGCAATGAACACAGAAAACGCTTGCCGGCCCGCCAAACGCGCGAAGTCGTGGCCGGGTGGTTGCGTTCGCAAATCGCTGGTGCGATATGGCTCTTAGTAGATACCTAATTAATATTAGTATCACTTAAAAAGTACGTAGTAGCACGCCTAATGTGTTTAACAATGTTTAAATTAAACAAAAAATAGTGGGATCTGAATCTGAGTTTCGAAAAACCGGCCAAGAGCGTGTGGGACACGCCCAAGTTAGGGTTCCGTAGCCATTACGAAAAAATCAAGTAATATTTTTCTAAGGATTTCGTATGTGTACGGAATCATCCAAGTTTAGGTATGTTTTATACCTTAGACTACTATTTACTCTTAAACTACAAATAATTTCCAAGCCATCTTAGCCGCTATAATTTTCCTAGTAAATTTGATATATTTACTACCATTCTGAATTTTTTAAAATTTTTCCACCCAACAGTTTAGATTTTAGAGGGGGGGGGGGACGGTCGATTTTAATGAAAATTTTCATTTTAAAGTTGAATATTTCGCAGACAGATCTCTTAATAGAAAAATCATGTTAGCAACCCCGCAATGGTTTTAAAAGACCTATCCAACGATGCCCCACACTATAGAGTTAGCCGAAAAAAAAAAATCACCCCCACTTTACGTCTATGGGAGGTACCCTAAAAAAATTATTTTTAGTTTTTTTATTCAATCACTTTGTCGGCGTGACTGATGTATATATTCATGCCAAATTACAGCTTTCTAGTACTAACAGTCTCTGAGCTTAGCCGCGGACAGACAGACAGACAGACGGACAGACATGGCGAAACTATAAGGGTTCCTAGTTGACTACGGAAACCTAAAAAGTGCCAAAATACGCGTTTGAAGGGCCGTGAGTTTTGCCCTGTTCCAGGGATGTAAAAACACAAGGTAACACTAGGTTTTAATAAGTTACTTCTAAGTGTCTTTTTTATTTTGTTTCATAAACATTTTATCTTTTTTTAGCAATAAACTTTGTTTATTATTTTTTCTAGACAGTATATTTTGTTAGGTTAGGTTAGGTTACCTCTTAAAATGATACCTTAATAGTCATACAGTTACCCTTGATTAAATAGGGTATAAAATCGGTTAAAAATCTTCTTAATCTAATATATAAAAAAAAAAATTCAGACGAATTGAGAACCTTCTCTTTTTTTTGAAGTCGGTTAAAAATCTCGTGTCACGGTGTTTTGTTATCGAACTCCTCCGAAACGGTTGAACCGATTTTTATGAAACTTTTTTGTCTATATTCCGGTAGGTCTGAGAATAAGTCGAAGGCTATTTTTTATACCCCTATACTTCGCAGATAGAGTCGCGGGCAACAGCTAGTAAATATATATATAAACAAATCTATATAAACATAAGAACACGCGCTAGGAGGGTATAATGAATATTAAAATATTCCACATCGCCTTTTACATGAATAATAAATCATTTAGACTTTGACCTATTATTTGAATTTGTATTTTTAGGGTTCCGTACCCAAAGGGTGCCAATGGGTATGTCCATCCGTCTGTCACAGGGCTCTACCTCTTGAAATGTAAACTAGAAATTTGAAATTTACACCGAACATAAAGTTAAAAATTACAGAGGATCGTCATACAAAAGAGCGTACTCCTACCTAAAAGGCCGGCAACGCACTTGTGACTCTTCTGGTGTCGCGGGTGTCCATGGGCGACGGTAATCGTTTACCATCAGGCGATCCGTCTGCTCGTTTGCCCCCTATACCATAAAAAAAAAAATACAAGAAAGTGTTTTTTTCAGCGTTTTTAACTCGATCTTTATAATGGAATTTACGTGATACTTAATTTTTTACCGATTATGTATTATCGTGGTCGGTATAAACACAGACCTACTAAAAATGAAATAAAGTAAAAAATTAAAGGGGGTTGTCATACAAAAAATGTGTTTTTTTTTAGCTTTTTTAACTCGATTTTCATAATAGAATTAACTAGATTCATGGATTTTTTACCGATTATTTATTACTAAGACCGCTATAACAAAAAAAATACAAGAGGTGGTCTTACAAGAAACGCGTTTTTTTCAGCGATTTTAACTCGGTCCTTGTAATTTTTTTACTGGACTATTTTTAAAACACTGTAGGTACGCAGGTACGGAAATCTACATGTACGAGTCCGACTCACACTTGACGATTTTTTTCTTGACGGGTGAAGTTTTTTCGGTCAATGTCAAATGGGCTCATTGGAATTCCAAGGAGTTCGTGGCCGCTACAGAATCTTCG
Source organism: Archips crataeganus (assembly GCA_947859365.1). Lineage (NCBI taxonomy): Eukaryota > Metazoa > Arthropoda > Insecta > Lepidoptera > Tortricidae > Archips > Archips crataeganus. Next base: position 12,208,318 of record OX402064.1, read on the forward strand.
TGCCCACGGAATATACTAACGAGCTCCTTATAAAACGATTTTTTCACACTTTCGCCTTATCTCTAGGCATTCAAATGGTTTTCGTTATATAAAGAATGTTACAAACGGTTTTTTGGTGAATTACGTAAGACATTATTCATCGTAAGCTGAAAAACATTGGAAACCTGAAGTTCTAAAAGAAAGCGGTTAAGTGCGAGTCGGACTCGTACATGAAGGATTTCGTACTTATATACAGTGTTTCCAAAATAGTTCAGTAAAGAACTATAATGATCGAGTTAAAAATCGATGAAAAAAACGTATGTCTTATACTAGGGGCGTTCAATAAAAAGTGAGAATGAGTATGTTATAAACAACTTTTACTAAATGTAATTTTATTTTTCGACATAGTCACCTTTTAGCATAATACACTTATTATATCTTTTTTTTAAACTTAAAATTTCATTTTTAAAAAAGGTCTCATCTTGAGTACTTAAAAAATCTTGTACTGCAGCGACTACCGCGTCGTCGTCTTCAAATTTCTGGCCTCTCGGGTATTGTTTCAATCTCGGAAATAGGTAGAAATCACTGGAGCGAGATCTGGTGAATACAGAGGATGCTTAAGGATATTGAACCCAGCATCACGAATTGCAGCCATTGCAACGATGGACTTGTGTGCCGGGGCATTGTCCTGGTGTAACAGCACAACTTTCGACAGTTTACCTCGCCGTTTTTCGCGGATCTCATTGCGCAATGTTGCTATTTGTTTGGCGTATAAAGTGCCCGTAATAGTGGCTCCATGTTTGAGATACTCAATCATTAATACCCCTTTACCATCCCAAAAAACAGAGCCCATGACCTTACCGGCAGATGGGCCCACCTTGAATTTCTTCGGAGTTGGAGATGATGGCCTTTTCCATGGCATAGACTGCAGTTTCGTTTCAGGGTCGTAATGATGGAGCCATGTTTCGTCCATTGTTATAAATCGCGCCAAAAAATGTTCCCGGTCTTGCTGTATCAGATCCAAAACTTCTTGACAAATCTCGACTCTAGTTTGTTTTTGCGTGTCAGTAAGCATTCTTGGTACCCAACGCGCAGATACCTTTTTCATACCCAAGCGTTCATGTAAAATATTATGCACGCTCCCCGTTGAAATCTTTACATTTTCAGCAATAAAACGAACCGTGACACGACGATCCGCCAAAACTGAGTTTTCGACTTTTTTCACAATTTCTTCAGTTACTGCTGTAGTAGGGCGTCCGGAGCGGGGGTCGTCCATTGTCGATGTTCTTCCACGTCTAAATTCGGCGCACCAACGTGCGACTGTCGAATACGGAGGAGCATTAGACCCTAAAGTGTCCCGCAAATCCAAATTGACTTGGTCCGTAGAAAAATTTTTCAAACACAAGTATTTGATAACGGCGCGTAGTTCAATTTTCTCCATTTTCGCTAACGTACTCAATAGCATTGCAAATAAATGACCGTATATTTTTTTAAACAAAAGACAGTTAGTTTTTTTTTTCATAGCAATCAGCTAGATAGATTAGCTTTACCGCCCAGTATTTAATTTCGTAATATTAAAAGAGTTTGCATCTCATTCTCACTTTATATTGAACGCCCCTCGTATGACAACCCCTTTAATTTTCTTATTATTACGGTTTGAGAGACAATAGCCCTGCGAAAGACGGACGGACGGACAGACGAACGGACGGGCAGACAGCGGAAAATCAGTAATAGGGTCCCGTAGGCACACTTTGTGTACGGATCCCAAAAGGTGAAAGCGGTAGCGTCGCGACAAATTAACGTTCATTCCTAACTCCGTCTCTAGGGCGGAGGCGTCAAAAATTGTTCACTTTATTTTTATACAACCGCTGACCTACTTTCGTCGGTGGAATATTTGACAGGTGACTGTCAATTCTGTCACACTGAACCGCTGAGCCTGAAGGAATTTGACGCTCGCAGATTAATTTCACTGTAGTGGTTCTCTACAGTCGAAAGCATGAATATGTATACAGTTATCGCCTCAAAATATGTAAACATCAACCTTGTGTTTAATGAACTGAAACAGTTAAGGTAAACGTCCCTGTGCTCGACACTGACCCAATACATGGCACCTTCAATCTTATATCAGAAAGAGAGGTGACAGATGGGTGCCATCTACTGGGCGTTGAGGTGTCGAGCATTGGTACATTTACCTAACTTTACTCACCCGCAAACGCGTTTTGGTTCATTAATATGGATCTCCGCAAAGTAACGCCGGATTCAATAGATTACTTATGTTTAATGACATAGAGTTGTATAGATATTTTTGACGTTCGTGTAAGAAAATGTTCACGAATGATGTGAGCGATGCAAGAATTCTTTCAGTTCCTCTAGTTTAGTTGAAATTCATTAATTCAGAATATCTTAACGTTAGACTGACCATTTGCTCAAAATAAACTGAGCAAATATCTCTGTCTTTAGCTTTCGCGTTTTCTTATTTGTAAATGTATTGAACATCAATACTTGTCGCCAATTTAAGATCAAGTATGAAGGTAAAATAATTTATTAGAGTATTTTTTCGTAGTAATAATTATTATAGTAAAATTGTACGTGTTTATTTCGTTCCCGCAAAAATGTTTGAGAGAACTAAAGTGAATTACAGAATTAAACTATATGGGTGGACAAAAAAATATTACTTTTTTTCCAAATTATACTGAAACACCCGTATGGGTAAATATCCACACTATCTACACGGGGCGAAATGTTAAACCTGATACAAAATATGTAGCATATCAGCCAAAACACGTCCACTGCTGGACAAAGGCCTCCCCCAAAGAGTTCCACAACGATCGGACCTGCGCTGCCCGCATCCAAGTGGTTCCTTTACCAGATCGTATGTCCAACGTGCTATGGAAAGGGCTATGCTCGGAGTTTCTCTCAAAGATCGAATTCTTAACGAAGTGCTCCGACAGAGAACCAAACTTATCGACATAGTCCACCGCATTAGCACGCTGAAGTGGCAATAAGATAAGATAAGATAAGATAAGATAATTTATTCAAATTATTTCAGTACAAATAACTAGAAATACGATTATTTTACAAAAGGCCTATGTAACACGCGTGCCTGCACTAGGGTTACTAGGGAACTCTGTGTCGCAGGCTAAACGAGTTATTATAATTTTTTTTTTTTTTACTAGCCTATAATTGTGTCCCGCTGCTGGGCAAAGGCCTCCTCTCTGGTCCTCCACAGCTCCCTGTCCTGAGCGAAATCTGGTCAATCGTTTAATTCTGCGTCCAGGTCGTCTCGCCATCTGCGCCTGGGCCTGCCTCGCCGGCGGTAACCGTCGTGCGGCACCCACCACGTGGCTGAGTGCGCCCACCTTTGAGGATGCATCCGGCACACATGCCCGGCCCAATCCCATTTGAGCTTGGCGGTCTTTTTTCCCACATCGGCTATTCGAGTTCTGGAGCGCAGAGTGGTGTTCCGAATACGATCGATTCTCTTCACACCCAACATTATAAATTAAAATTAAAATTAAAAATAATTATCTAAACTTAACATATTATAAAAGTATACAGACATAAAATTACATGAAATTCAAAAACAATAAAACAGTAACAAATTGTGTATAGTGATTACAATAGTACAGATAAATCAATAGAATTTAACAGCCTAAATTTAGAAATTTAAAGTAGGTATAAGTAGGTAGACATCATCATACATGTTTATTATTAAGGTCGAATAAACCACACAGTCAGTGCTGTTATTAACCGGGTCAAAATCGAGTGCAAAGTTTGCTGACTTAAGAAAATACGCGCCTAAGCCGATGACTCAAACACTGAGAAATTATCTAGGTCGTCAATCAGAATGTGTAAATAAATAAAACTTCTAAAAATACTAATTTAATTACGGTGCTCTATGACGCCCTCATAGTCAATGGTGTTAAAGTACCTCTTCTCTGCAAGTAATCTAGCAGGACAATCGGAATCGCCCGTCTTGTGTGTTGGCAATGGGCCGAAGAACCGACAACCGTTGGGGTAGACGGGTTCTTTAGTGGAGACCACGGATCGGCAAACGTAGCGTAGGACATCCTCAGACTCAGTGAAGCGATGATCTTCGCAAGGCGGCTGGCAAGAGCTGGATGACAGTGTCCGAGGATCGTGCTCAGTGGCGTGCCATGGGAGAGGCCTATGTCCAGCAGTGGACGAACATAGGCTGATGATGATGATGATGATGCCCATAGTGTTGGGGGTCTTCTCACGCCACGTCTTCCGGTTTGCGACGCAACTCTGAAAACTTACTGCCTACACTGCTGTCCGTGACTAACCACTATCTCACCTGATGAAAAGTGCAGATGAGGCCAAAGGTGTACCTCACTGGTTCAGTAACAGCCTATTCACTCTAGCCTTGAAGAGCCCTAGGTTGTATTTATCTGGAAAACCAGACGACGGGAGCGAATTCCATTCCTTAGCAGTTCGTATTAGGAAAGATAACGCGAAGCGCTTCGTACGGGCCAGTGGAATACTAACCATATAAGGATTAAGACGCTCCCCCCGCCTGGATGTCTGTTGGTTAATGGAGATGGAGGAATTAAATTATGTAATTCGTGCGCACACTCACCAAAATGTATCCGATGAAAAACAGACAATCAAGCAACTCTACGACGGTGTTCCAGGCTCTGTAGCCTGCCACCGATCGATGGACTGTCACCAATGAATCTTCAGGCTCGATGCTCCAACGTCGCCAACTGATACTCGTACTTGATAGTTCACACAAATACATCCTGTGCCCCAAAATTGTTTCTTAACTGTCAAACTTTTTTGTCTATTGTTTGATATGTACCTGTTCATTAATAAAATGATAACACCTACATACTTATACTTTATGAATTAATCAGTTATAATTTAAAAATACACACGTAGTGGCGTGACTGCATCGCGTGTTAGCTTCTAGATATTTTGCACATTATTTGCACGAAGTATTGTTTTTGTAATTACAGTTTTTATGTATGTACGTTTTATGTACATTCTAATTCTAAATAAAACGTTGTTTGCGACATAAAAACTTTTCTTAGTTAGCCGAACCTTAATTATTACTGGCCATCAACAAGCATATACCATACTTTTTAAAAGAAAGAAAATTTTCTTCTTCTGTTATAAGATTAAATTAAAAATTTTAAATAACCCCCGACATAAAAAATACAAAAGCGTCGGAGGACCGCTAAGTTAAGAAGTATAATTAGTTATATCTATTTACATGTATAAATAAATAAATATCACGGGACAATTCACACCAATTTTATTGACCTAGTCCCAAAGTAAGCAAAGCTTGTGTTATAGGTACTAGGCAACGTATAAACACACATATACATACTTAAATACATATTAAACGCACAAGACTCTAGAACAAACATTAGTATTTTTCAAACAAATATCTGCCCCGACGCATTAAAGGGGTCAAATAACAGATAAAGTTTTTTGTATTGATATTTTCCTCCAATAATCGCACCCTTCCTGGAAGAAAGCAGTAACTGAAAATAACCAAGTTTACAGAATCGTAAAAAAACTATCCCATAATTTCAATTATAGTCCTAAAAATACCTCACCAACTGCAAATTATAGCTAAGAGTAGCCGTTAGGTCCGAACATAATTTTATTTATGAATTTGTTCATATACTGCGAGAAAAACATAAAAAAGAGTATTACCACAATATTCCTCAAAACAATAAAATTACATGGTGGAGTAAGTACGGTTATTGATTTGTTACTAAATTTTATAAACCACATTAACTGATTTAAATTTAGTTACCCATTTATTCACACTCCTGTCTCAGTCTAGTGTGAAAATGTAAGTATAGGATACCTACGTAGTTATTCCACGAGCACTTCATTTGTGTAAAAATACTTACTTACTTTTTCCATGGAAAACTAACAGAACTTTGCCAGCGTATCTTAAAATACGGCATTTTTATTTAGGAAAAATATTAATTATATTTATTTATGTCTCAAAACCTACTTCTTACAATGGATAGTCTAATAATGTTCAATTACGTATATTAACACTGTAAATTGCTATCGTGAAAATTCAAATCATAAAAGAGTTTGGATCTAAATGTAAGCGCTAAGAATGAAAGGGAACATTTTGTATGAAAGAATTATAGCAGCGTTGAGCTAAATTTTTACCTATTATTAGTGTAAAATAGTCAAACAGTAGCACCTAAGGGAGAAAATGACAGAACGCATGATAATGCCAAGTACATAGGTACGAGAACCTAGTCCATGTTCAAGGAACAATTAATTATTATTATTATCCTATTCTGATTTCTGTCCCACTGTTGAGCAAAGGCCTCCCCCCAACATTTCCACTGCTCTCTGTCCGCTGCATACGAGGGCCAGTCCTCCAAGAAGAAGTCCAGTTCATCCCGCCATTGCCGTCTGGGTCTGCCAGGTCACTCTTTCGAGTTGTTGGGTTTCCACTCGGTGGTTATCTTGGCCCACAACTCGTCTGGCATGCGGCAAACATGGCCAGCCCAGTCCCACTTCAGCTTCTAAGCTGAAGTCTACGGCGTCTACGCCGTTCGACCTGCATCAGTGATCTGAGCCATGGAGCACAGATCGGTGTTCCGGATCCGATCCATTAATTTAACACTTAGTATGCTGTGCTCCATGGCCCGCTGGCAAACCCCGATTATAGACTTCAGAGCTTCCGTCAAAGACCAAGTTTGAGCACCGTAGGTGAGAACTGGTAGTACGCACATGTCCATGAGTTTCTTTTTTAAGGAAATTGGGAAGTTACCCTTCATGAGATGTTTCATGGACCATTTATAAACTTATATAAACGTGTATTTTTTTGCATGCATGATTCAAAAAAGGGATTCTTTAATTTAAGACAGACCATTTGAGGCAAACATTTCGTTATGGATCATTCTTCTGAACTTAACTCGTTCACTGCAGATTGGTGATGTCGTAAGTTTTTATAAAACGTAGGTACTTATGATAACGTGGCGGTATATGGTTCCCTTTACAAAGACTTATCAAATCTTTGTACAAATTTTCGGCGATTGGTAGAGGCGCGTTGTATAATTGAGCCAAACCAGTGGGCCTTTCTGTATTTCCACTGTCAGCTATTTTCTTTCTTCTGACTACTCTTCCAATTCGGTTTGTGTCTAAAATTATGGGCTGTTCGGGTGTTTTTCCCCGACTGCAAAGAAGGAAGGGTTATTTTCTTGTATTATAAAGAGTACTTTTCTTATTCTTCCATAGGGGAAGCTGAGAGTAAATATTTTCGTTATCAGAAGTCTCCACTAATGTTTAACTTGCACTTCGTTCTCGAAACATTTTGGTATTGGCTCTAAACTATTACAAACTCTTTTCTTACGTTTATACATGCTTATCTCTATTTCTCTTGTCATAAATTGTGGGATGCATACTTATATGTTTTGGTCCTCTTACAATTTTATTATTTTGATCCAAACAGATTGATGTTGAACTTTCGTTTTTCACAATTGGATTTTTGACTCTAGTCAAAATAGTAATTATAAATCGATTGTACAATCGATACTAAATCACCTCGTTTCGGGAAAACAACCACTAAAATTTCACGGTGTATAAACCGACGAGTTTGGAATCCGACAAACTTGGAATCCAGCGAAGAAGGAACCAATCAACGATTACAGTCAGTATTAAGAGACTCGCGTCATCATCGTCGTTCATCATTTCAGTCGTAGGACGTCCACTGCTGGACATAGGCCTCCCTCATTGACACCCAATCCTTACGGTTGGAAGCGACTTGCATCTACCCTGAACCTGCGGCCTTTACCAAATCGTCCGTCCATCTCGTTGGTTGATATCCCACGCTGCGCTTGTCAGTCCGTGGTCTCCATACCAGAACTTTTGGGCCCCAACGGCTATCTGTTCTGCGTACAGAGAAGAGACTCGAGTAGTATGGAAGTTTTAGCCAGTACTGTAACTGGTTACCGCCTTCACCACGTGGAGATACTCCAAGTTTATGTTATTATTATTACACTATATCTGTATCTCAGTATACTTAATTTTCCACATGGGTTTCATAGAAAAAATTATTGTTCAAAGATATCTTAGTAAGTACATTGTCATTTGAACGCATTGATTGCCAATTTTCTATTCCAAATTAAATTTTAACACATGACTTGTATATATTTTTGTAATATCTTTTTTAATCCCTTTATTTTGATACCCTACTCGATAGGATTGAATAAAAAAAATATTTTGATGACTCATACATACATACATACGGGTCAAACACATAACCCTCGCAGTCGGGTAAAAATAGTTACACTAAAAAAATTCGATAGAAGTTGCGTGGAAGAAGTAAGTAACTAGACTTGCACGGCACCTCTCTCTTGATCAGGTCCTGGAATAGGCATTCAAGTTTATTTACGTATAACTTTTTTTGTAAATCTTCGTGGAAGGTTTGTGTAATTGCAAATAAGCTTTTATTAACCGGGAAACTTTTAAACTAAATAAACGTATGTGCATTAACTTATTTATTGCAGTTGAATTGTACGATTTTGTTATGTTGCAGAAATTTAAAATTACCGCTCTAATTCTTTCATTTTTACAGATATTTTTATGAAATTTTTTGGGGAGGTGTATTATTTGACGCTTGATTTTTTGGAACAATAAAAAAAAATCACGTAAGTGAACTTACTTGTTTATTCCACGGAGGGTGCGATTTGCTCTACGAGTTTGAGCGATAGAACAAATTGAACTGTTTTTCTCCAATTTGCTATACTAGTTGTAATGATAGAGCAAAATGGAGTAAAACAGTTCCGTTCGCCCTACTAGTTGGAAAGCTAGAGCAAACCCAACTTTTCTTCTCCAGTTTGTTCTATTAGTTAGTGGAAGAAATAGAAAATGATACTATGAAACAAATAGAAAAGTCTCTAGCATTCCAACTAGTAGGGCAAATCGATCTGCTTTCCTCCAGTTTGCTCTATCGTTAGAACTAGTATAACAAATTGGAGAAATACAGTTGAATTTGCTCTACGCCAGCGGTTGGCAACGCGCGGCCCGCGGGCCGCTTGCGGCCCGAGACCAAAACTCCTTGCGGGCCGCGAAATAACTAGGTAGATGCTCGAGAATACTCGTAAAACTCGTAGGTATGCGAGATACCTGTGGCAGGAGACCCCGATAAATATGTATTTCTCACTAAAAACAATTTATCACTTATATGAGAACGTAATAATGCTTAAGGTGTACTATCTGTCTTCTTGTAATAATTAGCTTTGTTATAGTTTATTTATTTATATGTGGCTGTTTATCCCAATGCTTATATTTGTTTTAGACGTGTACTTATTATATGTACGATATATGTATGAGTAGATGTACTATTTTTTGTTGCGTTTTAATTTTCTAATCCACTGTTGATGCACCACCTGCTGTAAACTAGTCCTTCCTTCTTTCTGGTAAAGCGTTGCCTGGAAGAGATCGCTCTTTACCGATAAGGTCGCCTATTGCTTACCTTGTACTATTCCTGGTGTACAATAAAGAGTCATTGTATTGTATTGTATTGTATTGTAATATCTAAGGTTGCAGTTTGCAGTATAGCAGAATCTATTGTATTTACGCAGAATAAGTAGCGGTAAATGTAAGTGGAGCATAAACGTTTTTCCAGCCAGTAGTCGTTGCAATGTGGTCGAAAGGTCCTGAATTTTATAGCGCTTCTTTACAACCCTTCCTTATTCTAGCTGAAGATCCAACCGTAAAATTCTGCACCTGTCATTTGATCGAAGCGTGACTTAACCTTTTCAACGCCAAGCCTACTATGTACTTTGACTCTTATGTCATTGCGCGACGATTATCTTGACATTATACAATTGTGACGCAAAAATGCACCGTTGGCGTTGAAAAGATTAAAAAAAGACAGCAGGCGCGCGGGGTCAAACAACACCGAAGGGTTTGCTAGCAAAATCTTGCCGAAAGTACCATATTCATGATTTATTTTTGAGATATATTTTTAATTATTCGTTTGGAAAATAAATGAAGTGCTTAAGGGCAGAGGCGGATTTAAATAATTAAAACAAAAGATTTGCCTCCCTCTACCTCTTAATAGGGAAGTTGACGTCATTAAAAAATAATTCGAAGATACAACTCCAGTAAAAAATCGCTTTAATTTAATGCCCTGAAAGGCAGATTAATTTTAGATTAACTGCAAATTAAGATTTTTTGTTGCTTTAAAACAAATAGGTAAATACTTAGTCGATTGAGTTGGCGAACAAGTGACGTCATAAGTTGATATTGCCATTTAAACTCTATGGGTGAATTGTTTTGACAGCTCATAAAAAGTACGTCAGTTGATTGGTGGTGTCAACATCCCTACTTGCCCGATATTATATTCTGCGACAAGCGTTTGGGATGATTGACCCATATACATACCGCTACGGTCAAATATTAAGGAAATAAGCATGATGACACCGATTAATTTTCAATTAAGAGGGTACGATAGCTGAGAGACTTTTGAGAAATAGGTATTTTAATGAAATGTCGCTGTCTCGCTCGAACCCCTCCGTGTCAGTACAGCGAGAGCGGGACAACTGCAGCTCAGACCGTTAATATTAGGCGCGTAAAATTGATCAAAACAGCATTTCGTAATCCCCTGTTTCCTTCTCGAAATCTGGACCAATAAAATTTTTTTTTTTCAAAAATAATTAGAAGACAGATTTAGCTATGCCCCTAAGTTTTCTTTTTTTGTTTATGTGAGGGATTCTTTTCTGATGAGTGTCTGAAAATGACGTTGAAATTGGGCAATTTTTTTCAGTTTTTGAAATCTTATATTTCTTATGTTAATTGAAATATGGTAAAAAACGAAACATAGGGGCATAGCTGTGGTAGATACAGATTACACAGTAAAAAAAAATTGGCTCTAAAGCCGTTATCCAGGGAGGAAACTGGAGATTACGTTTGTATGGAGAAATGGTGCGCATCGTATCCTCTTAACTACAAAAATTAGATTTTTGGCTGCTTTTCATGAATAAATCATCAGTCAATTGAGTTAGTATCAAAATCTATGAAGGATCGTGTTTTACATGTCATAAAAAGTACGTCAACATCCCTATTGAAGAAATAAATAAGGGCAACAGCAATATGATTCATCTGAAACAAATATTACTTACCGTGACATAAGCAAAAACCATTTCCCACGTCCACCATTCATCATAGTTAGAAAAAAAACGTGACAAATGCGTTCATTATTCACGGCATTAAAAGAAAATGATTAATAATTCACTGTTATTTACTTATTTCCTCTCGAAACTTCTTTTTGCCGGTCCATTATCTCAATTAATACTAATGAGTCCTTAATTATATTTAGAGGCCTAAACTTTCTCTTTGTGTGGAATCCAAATGTTATTGTAATGATTATTTTTATGGATTTTCATTGAAAAAAAACAACTCCCGAGCGTAGATTTCTTCGTGCATTCGAAATAACTGGTTGGCCCCTTATTACAAAATTGTACCTCGTACATAAAAACAATTTTGAGCATGTCGTAGTGGTAGCAAAACGTCCTGTGTTGCATTTAGTCTGCTAGGCATAATGTCCGTTAAATGAGAAGGACTGCAGGGAAGAAAGCCTTGGCAGCAAATCGTCATCAACAAATAATGCATAATACACTATTCTTAAAGAAGAAAAAGAAATAGTATTTAAAGTTTAGTTAGTAGCGTGGAGTACAATTTTAACTGCGGACGTTTTGCTCCCATGACGTATTTTGTTACGGACTTTTATTCAACGAGGACGTTTTGCTGCGAGGCGAGGACCTATAATCCTAACCCCTTGAAATGTTTTAATAATCTTTTGTAAGGTGCCCTAAAACTCAACAAAAACCTGGTACCGGTCGAAATGACAAGTTACACCAGTTCTAGAAAAAATAAGAAAAACCTCTATGCCACTTAAGTGATAATAGAGTTGCAATAACATCTAAAATATAAAAATCTCGTGTCACGGTGTTTGTTATAGAACTCCTCCGAGACGGCTTGACCGATTTTTATGAAACTTTTTTCTCTACGAGTACATTCGGTAGGCCTGAGAATAATAATAATAATAATATTAATAACGTTTTATTTAAAGGCATACACCCATAATATAAAGTTACAATTTTAAATTAAAATTAAATAAATTAAATTCAAATTACAAATTACATTTTAGTTTAGTCTAAGTACCTACTTAGACTAAACCAAAATGCAACAATAATGTTTCCGTCATCCTACAACTACTTTTGGTTCTCGTTCTGGTGGGTAGAAAGCCAGTATCTAAAGATAGGACTGTCCAGATCTCGGTAGACCGCTGACAAGATGCCGTTCCGCGAGCGACGCAATCCCTCCCAGAAGGAGGCCATGCGCGCCCGCATAACAGCATAGAAGTCAGGGACCCCGGCCTCGGCGAACATGGTTGAGGCACTGCAAAACCTGGGCAGCCCCATCAGGGTCCGGAAAATGTTATTATACTGTACCCTGATGGAGCTTTACGACTTGCTGTTGTGTCTCACCCAGAGTTGACAAGTGTAGAAAGAAAGACAATAGGCGTTGAATAACGTGCACTTGACTTGCCTGCCACAACTGGCAAATCTCCGGGCCAACATGTTCCCTCGAACTGCCAAAGCTCTCCTCTTATCCTCTTATCGTTGTCATCCCTCATATCGTCAGTTAGTATATGACCCAGATACTTGAACTGCCGTACAACCCGAACCGTCTCACCATTTAATCTAACTTCAGGCACATTCTTTGGACCCCTCCCCGCCCTAAACACCATCAGTTCCGTTTTAGCTACATTATATATCAGCCCATGGGAGTTGATATAACTCTCACAGACTGATACCAGCTTTCTTAGGCCTTTAATAATAGGTCGTAGGCTATTTTTTATGCCTCTATTTTTCGCGGACGGAGTCGCGGGCAACAGCTAGTATATCTACTAAATTTCTCTTTCGGTCACGCTGTCGCCATTTAATTTTGTTTGCGGCGCTGGCAGCACGAACGGTGTCCAGCAGAAAATCTCCGCTAGTTCGAGCTTTGCACCAGATGAACTTACTCCTCGAATCGACCCCGAGCTGTGATTTGTTTGCAAGCAGATGGTTACAACTATTTACTGTGAGAGGAATGTTTGAGATATTGCGAGAAGATGGATATACGGCCTTCTTCTGTTCAATTTTAACCTATTTTGTTCTTATGTGTAGTGTATCTATTCTTTGTAAAAAATTGTATTTGAATTTCACGGAACTTTGATTGAACTGTTATATTATGCTGTGAAATGTAATGAATTAAATAAATAAATATCACTTTTTGTATCATTAGGGACTGTTACTGTAGGTATCCTTTTTTAGGCCAAACTCTATTATAAATGTTTCTCGTGTAGACATATGTATGTATGTCTAAAGGTAGATTCATATTTACAGGCACCGAGCGTGTTAGACATACCGTACCGTATCAGAGACCGACAAAATATTCTTTGCGCATACTGGCCGTATACGGCCTGTGTCTGCGCGGTCATGTTACGATAGATATGAATTCGTTAATAGAAACTGTTAGAAGAATATTATTTTGTCTGCCACGGTACGTATTTGACACGCTCGGTGGCTGTAGATATGAATCAATTTTAATGGGGTGAAGCCGCGGGTTAAAACTAGTAATTTTATAATCGTAATTTGTAGCAGCAAAAGGAAAAAATATTACTTTTAGAGGTTGAAACAGCTATTAGTTCCTAGGGAGTATCATAACGCCAGTCCATGTTAACGACTGTTTAATATAAAAAGTTTATAATTATGAGTCACGCATAGCACCAAAGTGCTTAAGTTTAAATTAGTCGTAAAAACTCAGAAACATTCGTATATTTTCGTAGTGTATCACAACGCTTCCGGCCGGTAACCGAGTTTCCGTCGCATTATAAATACTTAAAAAATGTGAAATAAAATTTTTAAACTTCAATCTGAATTCTGCTGAATTGAAGTCGAATGCATGGAAACTTATACAGATACAGGGTTGTTTTTTAAATTTTAAAACTAACGAGCACGAAAAAGAGTGGAACCATTTTGTGAATTTAGAAACGTTATTTTAAGATTATTTAAAAGCGAAAAAGTTTTTCGGGTGCGCCGGTGGGATTCGAACCCACGTCTCCTGGGTATGCGCCCCAACGGGTACATCATTTCTTACGCATTTCCAATGTAATTTGGAACGTAGGAGTCGTAGCTTCTAATAGTTGCGATGGATGTTACCACACGCCACTGTTGGCGTATGTAAGCGATTAAGAATTTCAGGGGAGTCGGTTGGATGCGACGTGGTTCAATTGGTAGAACACCCGTTGGGGCGCATACCCAGGAGACGTGGGTTCGAATCCCACCGGCGCACCCGAAAAACTTTTTCGCTTTTAAATAATCTTAGATTCGGTGAGCAGCCGTACTGCTAATAAAATAAAAATAATATTTGAATAAAAAGATGTGGTACATCATTTCTTACGCATTTCCAATGTAATTTGGAACGTAGGAGTCGTAGCTTCTAATAGTTGCGATGGATGTTACCACACGCCACTGTTGGCGTATGTAAGCGATTAAGAATTTCGGGGGAGTCGGTTGGATGAGACGTGGTTCAATTGGTAGAACACCCGTTGGAGCGCATACCCAGGAGACGTGGGTTCGAATCCCACCGGCGCACCCGAAAAACTTTTTCGCTTTTAAATAATCTTAGATTCGGTGAGCAGCCGTACTGCTAATAAAATAAAAATAACGTTATTTTACTTGCTAGACTGGAACTTTCACTACGCTGGGAGCACAGATGTAATAAAAATTGTCTAATAGTGAAAATAAACGGATTACTCACGTCTTAAAACGAGTTTAACTCGACATGTTTCGGCCGTAGCCGCACGACCAGGGCGGCAGCACGCAGTGCGCGTTTGGCAGCCGCCGTGACGGGTGACTCCAAAAAGGAGGGCTACGGATTAGCCCGAAACATGTCGAGTTTAACTACATATTCATCCTATTATAAGATCCGTGTTTAGGACCCATTAGTACAATTTTTACCTGCTTTTTAGGACGAGACACTTAAGTATTTCCGTCTTACCATGTTAATTGAGTACGATAGACGAATTTGAAACCTTTAAACAAATAAAATTCCATAACTTCCCTTAGAACAACAGCAATTATAATTTAATAATAGTTTGGTTTCAACAAATACCTCTTGTATTTAAGCCGATGCCCACGGATATTAATTTTAGTTAATAGTTCGAGTTGTTTGCAATAACGGCAGAATTTCACTAATTGCGATATGGATAAATTCGAAATTGTTTCAGTGTCCCAGAAGTATAGCTAGTGCCATTAACGAAGGCTCGGGAATTTGTCAAAATTAGTCATTAATTACATGGCAATAAGAACCACGGCACGCGTCATCATGAATGAAGGTTCGGCCATACCGCTGCTCCAAATACGTTGACGGTACGGAATCGCAGTGACGTGCCGTAAACGTCAGACTTTACCGCATGCTGTCCATAGTAAAGTCATGACGTTTACGAACGTCACTGCGATTCCGAACCGTCAGCGTATTTTTAGCAGGCACTGTGAAGGGCATGCGATAAAAACGGTACGGACACAATGCTTCGCTGCGATTCCGTAACGTCTCCGTATTTTAAGCAGCAGTATGGCTGAACCTTGACTCGATCTATACGACATCAAGCTGGAATTGAGACAGCCTGTATAGTATGCGAGTGCGTGCGTGCGTGTTTGTTTATTATTACTTCAAGCTAAAACGACCGGACGTCTGGAACAAGACGTAGGCTGTTTTTCTGTCTGTCTACCTGTCTGTCCGTCTGTCACAGGGATCTATCTCTTAAACCGTAATAGCTAGACACTTCAAATTTTCATCGACCGTTATAACTAAAAATACATGTCGTGTATAAATTTTAACGCGTGTGTATTACGGTTTTTGAGATACAGCCCTGTGACGGACAGACAGGCAGACGGATAGTATAGCGACATTAATAGGGTTACGTTTTTTAAGGCATAAGTGAATTTAAATAAGAAAGATCCTCCTTTTACGTAATTCAATAAGACTGATACTGGCACAGTGTTATTAAATCACCGTCAACACGGAAAAAACTATTACTCGGTTTCAACACAATGAACATTTCTCGTAGCTTTGTAGACAGCACTGTAAACTAGGGTTTTTTTACCTCAGTACAAAATAAAATGGTTAAGAACAATGAAATTAAAAACGGTAAGAGCCCGACAGGCAACATGTCAAGCCTTTGTACGTACTTTTGAGAGGCTAGTACTTGAAGTCTAATGAAATTGGTTGTGTACAGAGTATGCGGGGGAACTTTTATTTAGCACCGTAATGGTCGCGAACTGGGATTATTACGCTAGAAGATGAACAGAGGGTGAAACAATTTATTGTACAGGCTTATAACTACGGGTCTAAACACACTTTTCAGAAATTACGTAAACGAATTTTGCCATAGTTACGCCCTCAATGCTGTTTAAATTACGCAGCGTGCGTTTCTGCGTACCTGGTTGCTGTTTTGACGTACAATTGAACTTCGATCTGGCGTAAACTGAAGTTACACGACTGATCTCGCGAAAATGTAACGTAATTTCAGTAAATGTGTTGCTAGTAATTGAAATAGCATTGCAGGCGTAATCAAGGGAGGGTAGTACATCAGAATGTAAAATAAAATGTTTTTGGAGAATAATTAAATTAGAAACGATAAGAGTCCGACAGGCAACTTGTTAAGCCTTTGCACGTACTTTTCGTGACAACCTAGTGTCATACATACTTGATAATGATGTCACTTGTAACTGCGAGGCATCTGAAGACTTTAACTACTAATTTGCTTAGCGAGTGTGTATAAAAAAAGCCTCAATAAGTCAACCAGCTTAGAAGGATCTCGATTAAAGCTTGCCAAATCGTGTCAGAATCCATAATGTACCAACATAATCAGATCAATGGATAATGGCAATAAACTAGGAGAAACCCAATCGGGTCGCAGATGCCGGTCCATTACCTACGCCGCAAAAACTAAGAAAAAAACAATACGGTCGAGGACGAAGAACGGTCACAGTCAAGGGATATACAGTAACATAAACCGGGGTTTTTTTTTATGGTATAGGGGGCAGACGAGCAGACGGATCGCCTGATGGTAAACGATTACCGTCGCCCATGGACACCTGCGGCACCAGAAGAGTCACAAGTGCGTTGCCGGCCTTTTAGGTAGGAGTACGCTCTTTTTTTGAAAGCTTGAAGGTCATATCGGTCCGGGAATACCGCAGCAGGAACCTCATTCCAGAGCTTTGCTGTGCGAGGCAGGAAATTTCTGGAAAAACGCACAGTAGAAGACAACCAACCATCCAGATGGTGAGGATGGAAGTGTTGTCGCGTAGGGCGGTGGCGGAAGGATGCGGCAGGGATCAACCCGAATAACTCCTCGGAGCACTCTCCGTTGTACATGCGAAGAAGATGCACAGTGAAGCTACATCTCTACGCAGCGCCAAGGAATCAAGCCCATCAGAAGTTCGTTGGCAGCCTTTGATACGCCAATATGACTCTAAAAAGCAGTTCGACGACGAAGTGAGACACAAATTAACATTCGCCTTTGCTACATCCACTTGGTGTCTTTTTGTACGTATACATATCTTTATATCGAAAACGATTATATGTAATGTATTAAAAATTAAGAGTCAGTCGCACCAAGAAGTTATAATTATTCTAAATTTTGTATTCAAATATTTTTAAAGAAGTTTAACCGTCTTTACTAGGTATTCTCTTCTACAGGGCGCCATTTTATCTACTCTCGTAAAATTTTGTAACTTTCTTCGATATTTATATGATTCTTTTTTGTAGAATCAGTTAGTGGAAAAACATTCAAAATAAGCGGAGCCATGGAGGTTTATAACGTAAAAAATATAATATTTCAGCCATTTCGAAAACTGGCGAGGGATACAGTTCACAGAGCCACTAGTTTTATAGCAAAACCATCCACTAAAGTTGAACATTTCTGAAGAAATTGCATGATAGTCTAAAAAATATTACCTATTTAGTCAATTTTTTAAATCTTTAAGTAATTTTATGAATACCCGAGGCCGAGGTGGGCGCTTGGCATCCCTTCCATCTCTTTCTGTCACCATCTTATACTGTTTGACAGAAAGAAATAGTGAATGCGATAGCGTCTGCGCGTTACACAATACTGCCTCTGGTCTAAAGTACTGTCGTATTTATTCACTGTGGCTGAGCTTGAAAGAAACCGGGCCGGATATAGGCCATTTTTCCGACCGGCTCTGCGGCTAAGATCGCTCTCTATCAGGTTAAGCCTCCATATCCGGGCTCGCATAAATACAAACCCCCTTAGGACCGCAGGAAGTGACAGACCGATATAAATAATTTGATAAAACCTTACTTTGAGGCATTAGGTCGAAAGAAATACAGTTATTGATGTACGTCCTTCGTTCTTGATTGCATCAGAATATGAAAATAAATAATGTTTTTGTTCGTAATACTTAATATGATTTTGTCGTAGCATTGAGCGCCACACGCTTAACGCTTGTTAGATTAGGGTTCTGTTTAGTCAACTGTACGGTCAAGGACTTTAATTCACTATCATGAGCCACAATGGGACCATTTCACAGTAAACGTCATAGTGACATCGCATTAATTAACAAGGCAATTCGTAATGACTTTTCCTTTTAAAGGTTCCATGGTGGGTCACGAATTAAAGTCCTTGACAGCACCTAAAGGCTGTCATATGGATGGGACTATATTATCTTACTAAGTCTCCTCTGTCTGTCACAATCACAAGAATATATTCAGAACTGTAATGTGCTGATATATGTAATTTTTGGAGTGTGTTTATAGCTGTTTTTGTCGCATGGCGACGTGAAACTTTTTGAGTGCTGTTCCAACTTACTCTTGGCCGCTTTTTTTTGGTCAGTACAGCTGAGAGTTTATTTCAGAAGAGTTTTCTATAGGGTAGACTGCATATTAAGTTTGTTTTTAACCTTTTCATCATTGTCATTAACAGCCATAAGCCTTCCTTAAAGAACGTCACAATGGCACGTGTCGTCTTACGCCGCCCGCATTCTTTCCTTGGAGAAGACCTGACCTCATCCCAGCCTATATACGTCCCACTGCAGGGCACAGGCCTCCTTTCAGATTGATAGGTCTTATAAATGTCACGGGACAATTCACACCAATTGACCCAGTCCCAAAGTGAGCAAAGCAAAGCTTGTGTTATGGGTACTACTTACTAGGCAACGGATAAACATACTTATATAGATAGATACATACTTAAATACATATCTTGTCTTGGGCCGTAATTCC
Source organism: Archips crataeganus (assembly GCA_947859365.1). NCBI lineage: Eukaryota > Metazoa > Arthropoda > Insecta > Lepidoptera > Tortricidae > Archips > Archips crataeganus. The sequence goes on from OX402064.1 coordinate 12,227,602, forward strand.
CACACGGGCCCAGTGCGGATTGGGAATTTTACACACACCATTGAATTTATTCTCAGGTGTGTGTGGGTTTCCTCACGATGTTTTCCTTCACCGTAAAGCTCATGGTAGCTGGACCTGACCTACCCGCACTGCGTAACTCACCTTTAGACTTCTTTGTTTAATTTTAGGAAGATGATTTACTTGAACATTAATTAAATGATGATTGTTGGTTAAAACCAGTGATATGAATCTTTTCATTTAAAACATGTTGTAAACTATGAATATGACGACGCACTTTGTTATTATTACTTACCTATGTTAGCTCCAAACTAAACCAAACACATAAACGACTTAAAATTAACAGAAAAAAGAACATGACAAGACATAAATATATTTCTTGTCTTTTTAATTGTATTTTTCAATTTTACAGCGCATTAGTATTATACCGTAATGCTGTAATCTTTATTATTGAATAAATAAATAAATAATAAATACCGTAATGCTGTAATCTTTATTGTTGAATAAATAAATAAAAAATAAATAAAAAAAACATGAGCCACAAAACAAACTGAGATCTAATTCCTCAAACCAACTTTATTTTTCATTGATATTTTATTTACCGTTAACGTGGGCGAACCACTAAGTGACATTCCAGATTTACATTATTGATGCGATGGGAATGCCAAAGTTTAGGCTCTCAAAGAATGTTTACTTCGACGTCTTAACGTTTGTCTATCAGAAAATGACGTCGTTCCGATCCTTTTCAACTATCAAATAAAAATTTCTTCGGCTTATGCTTGTAATTTGACAGGTGATTGACATTTCACGTGTCAAAGCCTGAAAGTCTGTTTATCCTCGAAAGAAAACTTTATAGAGGCGAAAATTTTTCGAATCGTTCACGATTACAATCTAGTTGGGCGAAATAAACGATTGATAAACGAGTTATGTTACAACAAGACAAAAACATCAAAGCTATTGGTTACACCGGAACGTAATTGTGAGTTACGCATCCGTTTCGAATACAAGATCGGTCGCTATTCGATTTTGCCGTTTCGACGCTTTACGTAAAAGGACGCAAAATTTTATCGAGCTGATTGAATTGACTTACGAATGAAGAGGTCCCGCTAGAGTGTTTTGGAAATACGCTACAGTATTCAAGTAAAGATTCATGGATAATTTTCCTTTGATCAGTGGTTAATGTAAAAATAGCTAAGCGTTTTTATTTTTACCTCTTCCTTCCCTGAATTATTGAGTTTTTGTTTTAAGGAAAGGTAAAAAGGTCGGTTCATTTTGCGGAGAAAAGACAAGTTGATTGCGTAAAAATATAATTCAAAATTGAATTACTTTAGCCACGGTAGTGGTTTGTCCTATGCCCTCGGCTCGCACCTCTAAGTTTTGAAATTTACGTGCTAAATCATCGTGAAAAAACCATCGCCATCCCACCATATATACGTCCCACTGCAGGACTCCTCTTGGAATGCGAGGGCTTGGGCCGTAGTTCCCACGCGAACCCAATTCGGATTGGAAACTTCACACACACCACTGAATTGCTCATTCCGCACGATGTTTGTCCTTGACCGTAAAGATTGTAGTATATTGCAAATTTTATTTCGCACATGAATTCTGACAACAGGTGCAAGTCCGGAATTTGAACCTACGATCCCTTGCTTGAGAATCCGTAGGTCAAACTACTAAGCTGCTACGACTTCACCCACCCAAACCTACCCAACTCTTACCTAGCTTCACATCATTTGATCAAAGAAAAAAACAGGGAATATTAACTATTACATGCTCGTACATTTCCATGGCTATCTTCATTTATCTCATATTTTTGGTGATTTTTCCCGCATTCATTCAACTGACTTATTCTGTTAGAAAGGTATTCCTATTCAATGGAATCGTCTTATTGCCATGTGAGCATTTTTATTTGGTATTTTCCTGATATGGAAACGATATGTCGGAATGGCAGAGCGTGGCTACATGCCAGTACAAACACTTGCATTACAGTATGAGTAAATACTCCGATATTATCAAATTATACATCGTCGTCGATGTCTGTTACGGCACGCTTCAGCTAAATGTGAATAAAACGGAGTCTGTCCCCGCACATGTCTGATGCTGAATGTCTGTAGGTATAAATAAACAGTGTCTGTCAGTGTCTGTCGCGGCACATATCTGGTACGCTCAATGTCTGTAGATAAATTAATCGACCTTAAAACACTAGTTTGGAACCGCTCTAAAGCTAACTCTAACTGCTTTTGATTTTGTATGGATAGCAGAGTAACAACAGCTGAATGTCAGCAGGTGTCCGTTTGACTGTAAATATTTAAAGGTTGTTTACCGTAAATAAAGGTGACGTGTTTGTGTACTCAAACGTGACTAAAATAATAGAAATATTTAAATTTCAAAACGGCGCCTCTGTTAGAAACGGTATACGCGTCTGTTGTTGAAGCCAATTTTATACTTAGGTATTACTCTGAAAGAGAATTTATTGCTATTTTTTGACAATTCGTGCTTCAGCGGATGAATTACAGAGAGAGTCATTTATTTACACACAAAAAATTAATAAGTATAAATTAAAAATTTTAAAAACCCCCAACGCAATTATCTCACACGTATGTTTGAACATAAAGTAAATGATTTATTGAATCAGGCGTTACTTTGCGGAGGTCCATATTAATGAACTAAAACAATTACTTTGCTCACCCGCGACCTTACAATAGTTACGTTTATGCAAGAAATGTGCGTTCATGCAGTTCCTCCACCTCCACACTGTACGAACACACACAAATCACATAAACCCAACCATCACCACCACCAAGCTACACTGACGCGTTTCGAACTCAACCAGAGCTCATCTTCAGAGTTACCACAACCGTATGCTATGCTACCAAACGTTAAACTAACGCACATTTCTTGCATAAACGTAACTATTGTAAGGTCGCGGGTGAGCAAAGTAATTGTTTTAGTTCATAAAGTAAATGCCCATTATGCGTTTTAGATCCCTTCCGCAGCTATCAAAAGAGCTGATAACTTTGAAACAGCTGAACCGATTTTGATGAAACATATCTAAGAACCATCGCCAAGAAACCAGCTTTCTAATAAAAAAAACCGCATCCAAATCGGTTCACCCGTTTACGAACTATGATGCCACAGACAGACAGACACACACACACAGCGGTCAAATTTATAACACCCCTCTTTTTGTGTCGGGGGTTAAAAAATATAATAATATAGTATATTTTATACTTAATAAATTGTGCTCCACTAATCTTAATGTTACATCATCATCATACCAGCCTACGACCGCCTTAGCCTAGTTGGTAGTGACCCTGCCTACGAAGCAAGAGGTCCTGGGTTCGAATCCCGGTAAGGGCATTTATTTGTGTGATGAGCACGAATATTTGTTCCTGAGTTATGGATGTTTTCTATGTATTTAAGTATTTATTTATTTATTATTTCATTTATTACAAGAAAAAATAAAAACACATAAAATTAACTAAAACGGGGCTTCCTCTTCCAAAGGTAGGGCAGCGCGGGGCATTGTACCTAAGACGCTAGCCGCGTTGCCCCGCTGCACTGCGAGGCTCAGTTTTTGGGCGAAGAAAAAACCTGCTCTTAGGTCGCCAGAGACGCCAATTAGTTTGTCCGACACTTCTTTAATAAACTTTTTTGTGTCGGACGACCAAGGCCCAAAGGTTTCGACCGCAAGTGCCGCAAAAAAGTAGTTTTCTCTAAGAAAAGCATATTTGCGGCACTTGACGGTTTGGGCATCGTCTGCAGCTGTCCCTGGCTTCCGCGCAGAGCGTTGGACGTGGGACGGGGCCAACGTATCCACGCATCTAACATCCCACGCCAACGGCTGCCCCAGACGCCACGGCACCAATGTACGTAATCTTAATGTTACGTCAAGCTGAAACGCTGTTGTTCTCAGGTTTCCCCAAGTTTCGCCAAACAGACAGGTCCTGCGCCTTCCGACCCTTGGCCATTTGAGAACCTTTTTGCTCCATTATCCATCAGATCTATGAGCCGTCTGCCTTGCTTACTTCCACTTGTGTCTGGTGATTCTTCGAGCTTTGTCGGTGACTTTAATGACACACGTGATCAAAATCGTGTCAGTCGCAGAGAAAAATAAATGTGTAAGCCAGCTGAGTTGAAAACTTTTGAATTGCTTGTTCAGGCGTACCGATCCACGCCTCGTCACGGATGCAATGCAATTATTCCTTTAATTACATCAACACCGTTAACTTACTTTCTCACGCCGTACTGATTTTACATCGAACATAAACATTTAATGACTCCCTCACCTCCTCTTTAAGTGGCAGCCCTAATTGCGCCCCACAAACCAAGCGCGACAATTACGTGAACATTCTTTCGGAAACAATCAACCCCACCCTCTCTAGCTGATATACGTGACCGTGATAGAAAAGGACGGACAACTCCTAAACTCAATTAACTGTATTCGTAGTAACAGCTTTTACGACGTCACCCTACATTGGGTAAGTAATCTGTCCCAGTTGTAAGTAGGGTTGCCCGTACTTATATCCATCGATAGTGCTTTATGAGTTTTTTTAAGGAAGGAAACGGGAATGATATAATTTTCGATAAATAATTCATTCTCCATAAAAAATCTCTCAGCTCTTAAATATTTTTGACAGACTTCAAAAAAATTAGGACTTTAATTCATAAAAATTGACTAAGCAACAATTGACTTCCGACATGTAATATTTTCTGTCCTTTACGTCACTATAAAAAAAATGTCAGCCTTATGACATTAAATAACTGTTTAATGTATTTACCACTCGGCCTGAAAATCCTTGATCTCTCGGAATTTTAGTGAGTTATATCATGTAGGTAAGTAAGTAAAAATATCTTATATAAAAAAAAAAAAAAAGTATACATTTTTTTTCAAAGTTAAAATGTTTTTATTGTAAATATATAGAAAGGTACAACTGGATGCAGTGGTGAAGAAATTTGGCACGCAACACCATGTTTTGTTAAATAGGCGTACAACAATCATAGACAAAATCAAAATTAAAACTAGGATTAAATCAAAATTTACAAAAACAACAAAATAATATAGTGTTTTACTATACTTTTGCAAATTACTTTAACTATAACCAATGGAATGTCTAATTAAAGGGATTTGATGGTTGGTTTGACATTACTTATTGTTATTGTAACTTGCTGCACCTCAAACTTAGTCATTTTCAGCTGTTGTCCGCGACTCCGTCTGCGAATAATTGGTTTATTGCTATCCCGTGGGAACTAAGTAATTTTCCAGACTAAAAATATCTATACATATGTATGTTAATCCAGGGTTAACTATCTGCGTGCCAAATTTCATCGACTGCACCAAATCTTTCGGCGTGAAAGAGTAACAAATATCCATCCATCTATCCATACAAACTTTCATGTTTGTTAAGTAGGATATCTTCATCTGAATAGATCTTGAGATAGTAATTATTTTTAATCATATTTCATTCAAACAAATATCTGTTTAATTTTCTGATACGCGACTTTTAGAAAAAAAATTAAGCTTTTTATTTCGTTTTTGTCTTGATTTATCGATACAAAAACAATCCTTAATCTATAATGCTGTACTTAGCCAATATTTTGTCCCAACGATAAATAAAACAACTCAACTGGCGCAGCTCTATCGAGGAGTTTATTTGATCGAGCGGCTCTCTGAGTACTCAATCGTTTTTACAAGCGGGTTAGTTAATTGAAATAGAATCTGCTTTTAGAGAAAAAAAAATTTTTTTTTAGAGAGATGCTTTTTTACTTTACTTTTTATAATTTTAGAAAATTTGAATTTTGTCTTCATTGTTCTACATTTATCATCATAATGACAAGGATTTATTAACACTTATTGACTCAAACATTCCAATTCTGCCCTCATACGAAAAAAAGCCGCTAAGCAGCTTAGCGGCTTTTTCACATTTATTTAAGCATAAAAATGTACGGACGATTTCCTTTCGACCCAACTGAGACCCATATTTTTATCTCTATTAGTTTCCGAGATACGTTAAGCATTTTAGCCGCTAAATGAAGCTTTTTTGATCTTTTTATAAGAAATAAGGCAGTTTTCTGATGGCAATACGCTTTAAAAACGTTAAAGTACTTTGAAGGCGGTTTTACTTATTGATTCCCCGAAAAAATAATTTTTAATACTATACAACAACGTTGTTAACTACCGTTACTTACCTAAAAGGCGGTTAAGCGACTATAATTGCCTTATTGTTTAGTATAGTTTTTAAAAAAAGTATTGGATAAATAAGCTAAAAAGCCGCTATCATATTTCCATACGCTAAGATGCCGCTAAGTACCTTTAACGGCTATGATGTGTAGTAAAGCTGACCATTTTATAAACAAAATACGAAACTAAAAACGTTCAACGGCTTTTTTATGTATGAAAGTAATAAAAATATATGATCAAAAATTCTTATTAAACGCCGTTAATCTACAATACTACTTTAAAACGCAGCTAAATGACTATTTATTGATATATGGCTGGATCGAATAAGGGAACGCGGGGTGCGGGGCACTTTCCGTTGGTACCGAGAATGGAGCGACCTGGCAGTTAGTTGCAGTTAGTGCGTCATTTGACACTGTATATGCGATACCTACTCGTGTATGTATATCCTGGAAAAAAGATCCGGATGCTATATTAATTATATAATATGTGTTTACGATAATTTGGAAACCACATTTACGCTTTTCCGACATTTTCCATAATGTCGTAATGCGTCCAAGAGTTTATTGAGCACAAAGTAACCGGCATCATTATATTTCCAAACTGGCCATCATAGTCGTGGTACCCACTTATTCATAGAAATCATAATCGATTCCGAAATAATATATTTAAAACCTAGTAAAGATTTGTTATATTTTCCTTTCAGGAGTCATAACTCTTCAAAATCCTTACCCTGGATGCCGCGAGGTGCTGCGGATTGCGTTTTCATAACAGGGCACTGAGGGCACCCCAGCACCCGCGGTTGACTTGATGATATTATATATGGTTCATAGCTAAAGCTTTGGGTGGATTTTTGTTATCAAGTAATATATAATGTAATATATATTTTGGTTGTTCTACTGGATCGATTATATCTCTTTTGTCTGCGCAGTTTTACTCATATAAGGGAGTTCGTTAGGTATAGTACTTACTATAAATTTTTATTGTTCCGCTTTGTCGCATAAAAATGCAACTTTAAATCGGTTCCTTATCAGAATACGTCGCTCTAAATCTGAACTAAAAGGTCAGTAAAGTAACTTGCTTCAAACTCTTTAATTAATATACTTAGACTGAAAATATCAATTTTGATAGCAACGGGGCAAATATTTTCATCCTTAGCATGATAAAAAGACCAGACCCAAATGGTGACTAGCCAGCGTTAATATTACCTTGCTTCACGGAAGGTACAAAATATCTGTCTTGTCACAACTTCGCAAGATTATTTGGTCATGACTAAAGATATGAGATCAATAGTATTTGTAATCTATTCATGAACACTAAGCGACCTTACCGACCACCACCACGTCAGCGGCGAGCGCGATCGCGTCGGCCAGGAGGCGATCCGCAAAATCGTAGGCTGTTCGAGCTCGTTGCATACTCTTGCCAAGTTCTAATAACAAGCCTGTTATAGATGACAGTAAATTTGCTTGGTATGTTTATTTCGCAAATAATACAAAATAGTAGAACTAATTTTGGGTTTTATACTTACTTATTTTATTTTTTTGGTTTAAACTATTTTACCATAATACTTAAGTGTCAATTAGTTGAGCTGAAGATTCTTTCTCTCAAGTAAAGTGAAAAGAAACGTTGAGAATGATTAAATACTCAGTGTTATTATATGTACTTATTATTCAATCCAAAACCTACCACTCTGAACATCTACTTGGTATATATTTATATTGAGAATGAAATGACGAATTATAATATAAGATCAAACGAACTTCTGGAAGCGAAGTTCGAACGATATTATAAGAGTCATTTCACATTCGAAGATATAAGATCCCTCCCACCCAGTAACCCCATGGAAAATTTTGGTATTGAATACACTCTAAAAAGAATGACAAATAATATGGCAGCATACCGAGGCGCGGCGGTTGCCGGAAGTGGTTTTAACAGGAAATAGTCAAAAATAAATCTTTTTAAAATGTGCGAATGCTACCTAGTAGGTTAAAGGACTACTTGGTAAATATTTATATCTTCGAATGAAATGACTCTTTTAATATCGATCGAACTTCGCTTCAAGAAGTTCGTTTGATCTTACGTATATTACATATTGTTTAATAGTTTATTACTTGGTAGGTATAACATTAAGTAAAAATGTTGAAAATAATTGTTGATTAATGTACCTCGTAGACGTCTTTTTTTGGGGTTCCGTGCAGTATTAATAGGTTTATTTTGCTACACAACATGTTAGCATAGTGCGGAACTCTCGGTGTCGGTACTCGTATTTGGCCTGTTTTTTATAGTATTACTATTTGATATTTTGAAAAGAAGTTAACCTTATTTGTTAGTCGTTTAGTTAATTAATATATTCTCCGGAAAATCTAATCGTCCTCCTTCCTTACGAGCAAGTATGCATAGTGGGCGGTTAGATTTGCCGGTAAGTATATTTATGTTGATTTTATCACAAAGCGTCATTTTCTGATACTTAATAACTGTATCTCAGATAGAACTTTGACTGAATCTATTTCGTACTATTTTTCATTAATAAAAGTTTAATTAACGTCTTATTTCTTCAGACTTCTTTTTTCTTAATTTTCAGGACCGACTGAGAACTTTGCCATAACCGCTTTTTATATCAAATCAAATTCATAAGTTAACAAAACGTGCTAAGCAAAGAGGTCGTTACATAACGTAGGTGACCCTTTAACTGCGTTTTAATTTAGTATTAACCATAAATTTAGTAATAGATTCAGAGTAAAACTGAGTTAAAAAGCAGTTATTTTGCTTAGCGGTGTTATTAGTTCGTTACGCTTAAAAAATCAAATACTTTAACAGACATTAAAAAGCCGCTAAGTTTTCTTGCGGCTTTTTTTCTTATGATCGCTAAACAGTTGATAGGAACCATAAATATGTAAAGGATATAATAAGTAAAAAAGCCGTTAAGGTATATTTAACGGCCTTTTAGTCTAGGAATTTAATAAAATGTAGAGATAGTATACTGAAATAAAACACAAATTGATTGTTTTTAAATACTTTACAAAGCACTAAACCCCTAATTTGTATGTAAATAGATACGTCATACGGTCTTCTACCAAACTCAATTCACAGACTTGCAGAAATAGTTATAGAATTCTAGAAAAATACATTCCCACCTTTTTTCCATTTTTCTCAAAACTACCTTTTGTCACTTAGCGGCCTTCTCTTGTATGAGGACAGAATTTTTCTTTTTCTTGATCTGATACTCTTGACAGAGGAGTTGTACTTAGTCACGTAACACTTTGTTCAGTTCTACACCAGTTGATTATTGCTTCTCAGGTACATATTATTGTGTTGAGGGAAGTGTTTGTTAGGGCTGTGATCTGATCCATTTAACTCATATCGTCGATGAAACTGCAATACCGCGTAACCAACAATTACTAATGCCGCGTAACTGACTTGTGGCAATTTTTACAGGAGAGCATTAAAATTGAACATCTTTGTGGTATCATCAGACTTAACCAAACTAAATTTGGCACATTTTGTTAGTTAAGCGGCATTACCCATTGTTGGTTACGCAGTAGGTATTGCAGTTTTATCGACGATATGGGAATGTCCTCTTGTTCGGCTGTCACTGACCCTTCCCTGGACTGCATGTAGTTTTGTGGTACCTATGGCTATTTCTATTGGATTCCACTATAAATTCATTCATGCCTTACCGGAATTATTGTATACATTAAATACATTAATGTTTTGAAGGTCTAATAAATTACAACGATCTAATTATAGTGATCGCAAATTTAAACTTGAAGAAAAGCTGTTGCTGCATTTTATTTTTCCTCATCTTTCTGCTGCACTCTTTGCACCCGATTACGATAAAGGCAAAAAAGGGCCAGAATCGATGTCACTATTTTTCTGCAGCTTCACTAACGCTGAAACCGTTATCTTTGAAGATTTACATGTAACCTTTTGGGTTGACAACGGTTCTGTTATTCCATAAGGTGCTGATATACTTGCACATTCACTTGTAAGGAACATTCTAGCGAATGTTATATTACAGGTATTCTAAAAACGGCGAATGCTCGCTGTTCCGTTACAAGTGAATGCTCAAGCGAAACCTTCTTTGTTTCAGGAAATTCCATAGCCTATTAAAAACTCTTAACTTTTAGCTTACGGTCGTTACTTTTAAATAACTCTTTTAATTCGTCTTCTTAATTCGCACGTTCATCGCTCTCATTAAATATTTTACCATTCAAATGAAACACAAAAATCCGGGTCAAAACAACAAATAAAACTATATAAATATTGTCCATGCGAATAAAAGTCGATGGTTTTCTGTACGTTAGGTTTATTATGTATTTTATGCGGCACTTTATTGAGACCGTTACAATCTGAGCCGTTTAGCTTTGATGAGTCCTTTACGGTTTCGGTTTAGCTTATTAAGCGATAGGATTGTTTCACGTCAAGCTTTATATAGGCTTAAAGGCGATTTAAAATGAGACAGCGGATGATTTATTTTAGTAATTCGTAATAAATTTTCATGAATAGCCAAATAGCTAATTTCAGCTTTACCCTTTTATCTTTTTCCATTATTGACATAGTCTTCATATTATTATCACAATTTAAATAGCTCTCTCAAAATGTATGCAATGTTATCATTCATAACAAACGAGTGTTTTTCTCTCGATATTGTTCCTTACATCACTGTACTCTTCAAGCGCGGTTAAATATAAATTATCTTAGTGAGCGCTCGTAACACGCTGAACGAATTTATGTATAGGTATATCTATACATATAATAAATCTGTAACAAGTCGGTGTCTGTACATTGAAGATATTTGAGAAAAACTGACACTAGGGCTATTTATTAGCGCAATAGAACCCAAAACAATGATTTTTAGAATTATTGTCTGTTTGTCTGTTTGTCTGTGCGTTTGTGCGCGCTAATCTCAGAAACGGCTTAACCTAGAAGGATGCGGTTTTCACTGATATGTTGGTATTTTCTTGGATTAACATTTAGTGTTTGTTTCATTCGAATCGGTTCACAAATAAGAAAGATACGTTTATTTTAAGAATTTATCGAACTGTTTTTATAAGAGTTGTTATTATGAACGCGCTAATCTCAGGAACTACTGCTCCGATTTGAAAAATTCTTTCAGTGTTAGATAGCCCATTTATCGAGGAAGGCTATATATCATCACGCTAACACCAATAGGAGCGGAGCGGAGCGGAAGAATGTTTCCAAATTAGGGTTTTTGAAGTGAAACTTATATATCTCGGGAACTACTGATACGATTTAAAAAATTCTTTCAGTGTCAGATAGCCCAGTTAGATAGGGCGGGTTGGGAGCGGGTGGGGGAGCGAGTTGGGAGCGGGTTGGGGGCGGGTTGGGGGCGGGTTGGGAGCGGGATGGGGCGGGTTGGGAGTGAGTTGGTGGCGGTTTAGGAGCGGGTTGGGGGCGGGTTAAGAGCGAGTTGGGGGCGGGTTGGGGGCGGGTTGGGAGTGGGTTGGGGGCGGGTTGGAGGCGGGGTGAGAGCGAGTTGGGGGCGGGTTGGGGCGGGTTGGGGGCTGTTTGGGGTCGGACTGGGAGCGGGTTGGTTTATTATGAAGTTTCACTTCTTCCGGAAGGATCTAAGGAGAGCCATTATTGATGAAAAAGCAAATTGGATAAAAAATAAGCTGCCCAAATTACTAATTCCACGCGGACGGAGTCGCGGGCAAAAGCTAGTTTATAATATGGATATTCTCAAAGTATCCATCGTTCATAGAATTCGAATGAAATATTGCACACCGTAAAGCCGAGGCTACCAACTTTACGATATTTACGCCTCGGAAATATTTATTTTGCGGGAATACGTATATTCACCATTCGCAAAATTTGTTGGGGTTCAGATCATATTTCGTTTATTTAGAAATTTAGATGAGGCTGATATTATATTGCTTTGCTAGGTAGTGTTGTTGGCATTTGTTACACCTTACAAAAACATAATCGTTTTTAGTGTAACTACTTTATCATTTGGTTGGGACATTGAATAGTCACTAAATCTGTTAGATTGACTTAAAGTACCCGACATTATTATCATAATTTATTGAATCAGGCGTTACTTTGCGGAGGTCCATACATAAATATTATCAATGGACTGAAACAATTACTCTGCTCACCCGCGACCTTATGATAGTAACGTTTCTTACGGACGGTTGCTATACTCCGAGGATGAGCTCTATTTGAGTTCGAAACGCGTCAGTGTAGTTTGATGGTGGTGATAGTCGGATTTGTGTGATTTGTGTGTATTTGTACAGTGTGGAGGTGGAGGAACTGCATGAACACACATTTCTTGCACAAATGTAACTATCATAAGGTCGCGGGTGAGCAAATTAATTGTTTCAGTTCATTACAATCATCATAACGTTTTTTTCTCTGTGTGCAAATGCTTCGCTTTATCCTATATCGAGTCCATTTGGAGATTCTTCAAAGTAGACGTAAAGCAATGACTCAACGTAAATCTCGTGGCACGGCCAGTATAAGGTCGAAGTTTATCTGCTATTTTTAGCAGCATAAAAGAAGATAGTTCTTTTAATACACTTTTAAGGTGTATTATATCTGCGAATTTTATTTACTAACGCAGCCATAAAAATGTTGTTTACCTGTGTAATAAAATGTTATGTGCTTATCGCATGTTTTGGACGTAGTTTTTAGTATCATGCCCGTTTTTGCTCATAAAAGTCACTGTTACAAATCTACATTTTTATTTGACATGAAGAATTATTGAAGACATAATTCTTAGTGCTCTCAGAATGTCTATTTAAAAAAATAACTTCTGTGGTATTGAAATAATCTGCAGGAATTTCAAATAAACCAAGTCGTTGGTGTTTTTGGTCAAAAAGTCTACTAAGTATCTAAAGTTAACTAACTACTTCACTAAATAAATTACTGCATTAATAGCCTCTTGCTGGAAAATAAATCGTTTTTTTGCAAGGAAAATTAATTTTGTCACTATTAAACTAAGCTCAACACTAAATAGAGATTTTTTCTAGCAGTAAGACGTTTTATTTAAAAAATCAAGAGCAAGATTAGTTTTCAGTCATAATTTTATGTAAACCAGCGTCGTATTTGTAATTTTTAGCAGCGCAAAAGACAAGGCGTTTTAACTAGTTATTATCTTACTTTTAAAAGTATTGATCTCAGACATATTATTCATAGCGCATTAAACCTTTGCAACTGTAGTTTATGTAAGCTTTACAACTTTCTCCCATTAAAAACAGTTTCTTGTCGGACAGTGTCATTTCATTCAAATAACAAGTCCATTTATATCTCAACCGCGAAGTTTAATCCAATAAAGACATCCGAATACCGTGCTCTTGTTACGAACTCCGGAGTATTTTGCATGAAATTTTGGTGCAAAATCTCAAGTTCTTAGACAGCGAATTTCATGGTCCATTTGAATATTGTTGTTTCGTAAAACCTTCGACGTTTGAAAGGTTTTCTATTCTCGTGAGAAAGCAGAATTATTATTTCTGGCTTATTCTTCTAGCAATTGCTCTGTTAGAAGGACCGGATTGAATTTGTACTTAAGGTGGCCACTACGAAATTCGAAATTCAAAGTTCGTACGTACGTTCGTCATCCGTGAAGTCTCATAAGCGTGAATGGAACGGCACGATATGAAGTTTGAAAATCGAATTTCGTAATACAAGGCCAGTACTATACAATTAAATATCCAATCAATTGCTAACGCTCCCAAAAAGGTTCAAATCATGATTTAGAATCATGCACGATTATATAATACGTTACTGCGATTTCGCTCGCGTAATCATAAGCATATCAAAGATGCAAGCAATCAAGAAAGCGCGCAAGCGAACTTCCATGCTTGCTTGTGTGCTTGTTGGCATGCTTGCTTGCTTGCTTGCTTGTGTGCTTGTTGCTTTCATAATTATGTATATGCTTTCTTACTCGTACATGCTCACTTACATGCTTCCTTGGCTTGCATGCTTGCTTGCACTATTTCTTGCATAATTACATGCTTGCTTACAATCATGCAAGCATGATATTTCGCAATGGCGAAATTTTAAAACTGATACAAAATATGTGCATATATAATCTCTGCTTGGTTGCACTATTACTAATTGCACATAATGAGTGTGTGCTCACTTGCACTGTTGTTTACATGCTTGATTGAAGGCTTGCAGGTTCACTTGCCCGCTTGCTTGATTGTTTGCTTCTTTGAAATCCTTATGGTTCACGCGAGAAAAGCCGGGGGTAAAAGCTATTCCCTCATAAAATCGTAAAAGTAAGATAAGATTATTTATTTGTAAAGACCGGATTCTTGTCTTTATTACCAAATACAAAATATAATAAAGAGGTGAATTAAAAATACAAGAAACATATATGAACGTCTCTGGCTTGGCGTTCAATCTGCTTAAGTTATTTCATATAAAAATACCTGTCTCTGAAATATTAAAAAGCTAACACAGAGGACGCAGCGAACGAATCTAGTTCAGTCGGTCTAATAAAATATATTTAGCCTTCATGACATAATATTCTTGACGTTATTATTATACTGCCCTCTCATTCTGAGAGGAGGCCTATGCCCTGCAATGGGATGTATATAGGCTGGGATATTTATATATTGGTCCCATGATCATTTTGACTATTTTTAAAACTTCACAAACATAACAACCAATAATTTTAATTAAAACCCTCCATTCCTTCTAAATTATTAATAAAGTAACTAAGAAACTAGATAATTATCACATCAAGCTAGAACACAATGGGTCGTAACTTGCCCTTTTGAGAGATTTATTGAATTGCGACCCCACGACCTGGTTCCGTCCCTACGACCCTTAAATTTGATCCCAGGGGTCCCCACTGTCGTCGCTGCTATTTACGATAATAAGAACAAGGGAAAACACCAAAGTAATCTCCCAAAAGTCTTATTCCCTTTGCCTTGCGCAAAGGATTCAACATCGCGCGTCGGAAGGTTCTTATTGCATCGGTCCACTGTATTAGCATGAGGGGCATTTAAAATGCTTTGTTGGTCGTTTCTCATCCGTGAAGTCTCATTACAAGCCGCTTTTCTTTCGATTATTATTATAATATTTATGGTTACTTAACATGAAATTTCCTTTGTTGGAATTGGAAATAACAGGGTCGATACGTAGATGATTTTTTTGCAAAAGTTAATTAAACCATAATTTTAAAATTAAACGTAGGTTTTAAATTATCATTTAAGCAATTAAAGCCCATGGAGGCAAGTAAATAAATTTACTAACTGTAATGAAGCTTTTACCAAGATAATAAACAAAGTTCGCTTCTATTATCGTTTATTTAAAAAAAATATTAGTTTTGGTATTGAATAAGCAGTAACTGATTATTCTTTACTTATTGTTACAGAGAAAAATCTTATTTAACTAAACACTGAATAAATATTTACTCAGTAGTTTAAAACGAAGATTTTGAACTGTAATTTAACGCAAAATCTAAGCAGATTGGCTTACAATAAAAGGTATAGGGCGAATTTATCCATCGTAAGCTCGCGAACTTTAAGGCATGATTCGGAAACTATTAAGGGTTTCTGAAATTAAACATTTGCACAGGCTTTGTATATTTAGGCTCTTATCAGTTGGGCTCTTTCATGGCATTAAAGCTTCATAGTCTAAGATAAGAACCGAACATCGGTATAGTTTGTGAATTTTGAAAGGATTCATTCTTAAGTCAGAAACTTTTGGTTAATATTGACAAACTTATCTACTATGGCCTTTGTCTACGCAAAAGTTTGGCAATATCCAACTTGGCTCTGTCTACGATAGAGTCATCAAATACAGTACTGTAGGCATGTCTGCATTGACATCATTTTTTTCTGCCTCATCATCATCATCATCGTCCCAGGCTATAATATGTCCCACTGTATGGTACAAGCCTCATCTCAGAATGAGAGGGCTTGGTCCGTAATTTTCACGCGGGTCTAGTGCAGATCGAGAGCTTCACACACACTATTGAATTTCTTCTCAGGTGTGTGCAGGGTTTCTCGCGATGTTTCCTTCACCGTAAAGTTCATGGTAAATTTCAGATGTAATTTTGCGAATAGATTTTAAAAACTCTGCACGAGAGGCCATAGGTCAAACCACTATCTAGTCCTCCATGGCTTCTCATTTCTGCCTATTGCCAAAATGCTAAATTTACTCCTTAAATTAGCTGAAGTTTCAATGAAAAATATTACTTCGTTTAAACAGCAATCGAAACGGTATTGCCAGAGAAAAAAAGCAAACATTTCCGATAAGTGGCGCAATGGAGTTGCCAGTAAATATAAATCCGACATTAAAACGGTCGCTTTAAATCATTCCAATGAGCTCGAAACGGAGGTTTTCTGCAGCATTTTATTCCTCGTTTGTGGAAATTTGGCGTCTACCTAAAAATTGCGTGGATCTATACGTCAGTAAGCCAGTCCTTTGAATTTGAGAATGTCTTTTTACCCACGACGGTACGGAGAAGGTATATGCGTTCGGGGTGAGAGGATGTTTGTGCAAACCAATGTTGCCATTTATCTTCAAAACTACTAGTCCGATTTTGATGCGGTTTTCAGTGAAGGGTTCGGATTGGACAGGTGCATGTTCTTAGATAAGTGTTACGGTGGTGGTAACTCACTAGGAGGCGCTGCAGGAATATATTTTTATTATATTAGTTACTAGTATTATTAAATACACTATATCGATATGCCAAGCCAGATATTTTGACTTAGGTGGAAAGTTTGTGAAGTTAGAGCGTGTAAAGTTAGGAAGCTTCGCTCTATGAGATCTGTTAACTTTTTGTCAGTGCAAGGTCTCGTCTTGGCAATATTTTTCATGAAATTGTTTTTGATGTGATTAATATTTTACAAAATGGGCCTCCTTAACGTTATTATCTAAGTCGTAAGCAATACCCTTTTAGATGTCCACGGACTCCAGAGGCGAACTGTCTAAAGCCCGGGCGCTCACTATCACATTCGTTATCTCTATCTACCCTCATCCTAAGATGTGTGACAGAAAGAAGTGGTGAAAAAGATCTTGATACCAAGTGCGTTATACAATATAACACAGGTCACACGTACAGATTTCTGCACTTACTTATTTTATTGTATTTGGTCCACACAACGAGCAAATACAGTAGTAGTTTTATTACGTAGTACGTCTACCGCACGTCAACATGTTAAACAATAATTTTTGCTTCAATATCACGTCAATAGCATCAAAATGTTAAAATAATCAAACGAACAAAACATGGCTCGGTTTCGTTCGAAACAAATCATGCGAGCCGTACGGCCTATTGAATGCCAGCGTTATACAAAGTTAAGTGAAGTACATTATTATTCAACAGGATTTAAGTTAATCCGCAATGCGTAAGAGAGATAGGAATAATTTCACGCCGGACGAGGGCGAGTGCTCACTGGTGGGACATGACCGGTGGGAATTATTTTAATTATAAGGGAAACTGAAGGCTTGATTATTCGGGAATTTAGGATCGCTTAGTGGAATTCCCTTTACGTTCTGTCCTGGTGGAATGGTCGAGGCTGCTTGTAGGAGTTAGAGGTTAATTAAGTATATCAAATTGTTCAGCAGATCGAGATGAATAAGATTTTTGAAGTGAAACTTCTAATGCGACTTCCAACAAGGTCGCGTTAAACGTTTAACACTACCATGGAGGGGGTATGAAAGCATTAGTATATGTAGTGCCGAAGCAAGTAATCTCGCACTGTATATATACTAACGGATGTTAAAAGCTTCGACGGTGCGATGCAGAACTCATACTGTCTGTGCAAATTTGTATGAGACTTGATAAAAGCGCCATCTAGTGAGTAATTTAAACACATAGATGCATAAGTAAATTTAGTTCTGTAAGTTATTGCAATAAGGTTCATATTGACGTATAAGTGCCTTTTTCATTTCCACATTACGAAGTTTCACTTCTTCCGCGCGGAGGAACTGCACGCACGATTATTTTTTCTTTTAGTCCAACTACTCTGACGGGCATACCCTAAATAATTTTACCGGATAGACACATAAAGCACAGTTAAGAAAATCAGCAAAAGAAACTTTTTCATTAGTAACATTTTTTTTTTTTTAGTTTTGTACACGAATGATAGAAACCTATTAGGTACCTACTTTAAAAGAAAGAAAGAAAGAAAATTAAATTATATTTTCACGGAACAGGTCCACCTATTGCATGCAATTTAAATCGATTGTCAAATAAACGTGCGGTTTTGTTTCAGAATCGAAAGAAATTTAAAACCAGCCAGGCGCGAGCCAAGGATCCCAAAACGTAAATGGGAAATTATATAATATTAATTGTGTTGGTATACAAAAGCGGAACCCTTAGTGACGTTGATTTATGAACCGGAAAGAATTATATAAAGAAATAAAATGCAATTCTAACCTTAACTCAAACGTCACAAAGATAATCACTATTAATGTGCTCTAGCCCTAACACTTCGAGTTTCCGGACAGACGCAGCGGTATCCGGAACACTCTAGAACGACGTTGTTCGGGCCACAGTTTATAGTAATGACAGTATTTGTGCCAGCGTGCCAGGTTTGATAAGCCGACGGCCATTTGCATTGGTAGAAGATAACGATGAAAAACAAAAGAGGGTGCCGCCAATAAAAAGATATTGTAGAAGCAGATTTAAAAACAAGTGAATTTAGCAAAATTTCAGGAAAACTGGCTGGTAAATTATCTAACGCGCTCTCTCTCACTCACCATCTCTTTTTATAACCATTACATATCTACCTTTTACAAAAAGAGACGGTGAATGCGATTGCGAATCCCTCCCTTCTCCCCTCCCTTCTTCCTTGAGATATGTGATTTTTTAGGGTTCCGTAGTCAACTAGGAACCCTTATAGTTTCGCCATATCTGACCGTCTGTCTGTCTGTCCGTCCGCGGCTAAGCTCAGAGACTATTAGTACTAGAAAGCTGTAATTTGGCATGAATATATATATCAGTCACGCCGACAAAGTGATTAAATAAAAAAAACTAAAAAAAATTTTTTTAGGGTACCTCCCATAGACGTAATGTGGGGGTGATTTTTTTTTCTCGACTAACTCTATAGTGTGGGGTATCATTGGATAGGTATTTGAAAATAAATAGGGGTTTGCTAAAACCATTTTTGATAAAGTGAACAATTTCGGAGATATTCACTCCGACAGTTCAAAATAATGTGTCCCCCCCCTCTAACTTTTGAACAGCAAGTCTAAAAAATATGAAAAAAATCAAGTAAGTTAAACTTTTTGAACTTAATCAGTTGAGCAGTTTTTAAGTTTTTGTAAAAAATATTTCTTAACTAAGATTGTAATTTAACCGCCAATGCAAGCATTTTTTTTCTTTAAGTACCTATAAGATCACGCTAACAGTATCTTCTTTCAAATAAAAAAAATAAAATTGAAATCGGTTCATATAATAAAGAATTATAATCTGAAAAACCATCAACATACATACTGATTAGATTAGTTACCCAATTCGCCGATAGATGGCGCTGTACCGCCGATGTTGAAATTCTGCGCGCGGTGGGAGTTGGGACAAAAACAACCACATTAATAAAGTATGCAAAGATTTTTTCGTACCCGCTACGGAACCCTATCTTGGGCGTGTCCGACACGCTCTTGGCCGGTTTTTTATTTAGTGAACGCGTGAACGTTTTAAACACAGGCATTTCAAGAGATAGCAAAAGTGTCTTTTAATAATAATTTCCGCCACAAATGAAAGCACAAACATGTTATCTGATTACTTATATTCACAAGGTATTAGTTGTAAACCGCATAATGAATACTCAAGACGTTATAGAATTTAGCCACTATGGCTTGCATACCTATGAGTAGGTAGGTATACTACCAGCGGTACTACAATATAAATTCCGAGGGAACCCGTGCCTCGCCTTAATGGCTTTTCTATACCCTCAACCATGTAGAACCTCACTAAACGAATACCACTAGTATTAATAAAACAATAATCCTTCTCTAATATTCTACGTAAGTACTACTTAAAATAACCTTTTAAAAAACTACCCTGACTGCGACATAATTAATTAATTAATTGGATTCATGTAAACCATATTTTAAAAAAATTAGGTATACTAACTCTTCCTTCTCTATACATTTTTGAAATTGTTATCTTTGTTAAAAGAAATCTACAATTATTTAATAGTTTTAAGAGTATACGTCTGATGAGTAAAAAAGTTCAATGCCTTCAAAAACAGCGTTTTTCAGGAAAAGCGTACTTGGGATGGCTCCAAAAATTTATAATAAGGTTCCGGACTCCATAAGAAACATAGAAGATTTATCAATTTTTAAAACTAAATTTTTAAATTTTTAGTGAACAAATTATATTATACTGTTAATGAATTTATGTCAGACTGCAATTAATGGTAACTGCACATCCCATTGTGATAGTTCCATTAATAGCTATAAATTTATGTATGCCTTGCGGCCCAACATGGTGATGTAACTGTAATATTCAAGAACTGTGCTTGTGTACAATTCTACCTGTGTTTAACAAATAAACTATTTCTATTTCTATTACTATTAAGTAATAGTCACTAATAAATCAAGATGTGGCATTTTAATAAGTTGGCTATGGACAGGACGAGATTAAAAAAAACTGACTACGAACTTTCATGAAGTGGCACTAAAGAAGAAGACGTGAAGAAGACAGTGTTAATGTTAATTTCAATTATTTTCGCCAACCACGAGCCACATGCGAGTATGTGGTAACAAAAAAGGACCATACAAATAAATCTGGACATTCTAAGAGGTTGTGTTAGATAATTTATTGAATCAGGCGTTACTTTGCGGAGGTCCATATTAATGAACTAAAACAATTACTTTGCTCACCCGCGACCTTACAATAGTTACGTTTATGCAAGAAAGGTTGTGTTAGTTATGCTCACTTGCATTCATGCTACTTACCAGTAAATTTCTAAATTACCTGTAATTATATAAATATACAAAGTTTTCGAAGAATGCTCAATTACGCAGATGGGACGAATTGATAACCTTCTTATTTCAAAGCTTATCAAAGTCGAGTACAGAAGAATATTGCAATTAGTAACCAAACATGTAGTGAAAAATAAAACAACAAAAGCTAAATCAGAACGCTAACAAAACTTACCATAACATAATTGACCTCATTAGAGTTATACCCGTTCAAAACTCTAGCATTCTCTGATTAAGCCCAACTGTAGTCGTGTGAATTATTCTGCTTAATTCAACAACTTAATGAACGTTTAGCGTGTTTGTGTGTTTGTGTTGCCAAACATTTGCTTAACTGTGAGCCGTTTGTTCTTCATCCACGGAATTGGAAGCGGATTGCTTTGTTTAGCTGTTTTATACTTAGCTTTGCTATTCTAAATTAACCATAGTTGAAACACACCTAGCCCAGCTGCAGTGAGATTGTGCATGGAAATTCCGTAATAGGAATCCAATCAATCAGATGACGTACTTTTGTGTGAGCTCATCATCATATTTTCAGTTAAAAGACGTCCACTGCTGTAAATACGTAGGCCTCGCCCAAGGTTCGCCAAAAAGATCGGTCCTGCGCCATTCGCATCCAACGTGTTCCCGCAAGTCGTCACTCCATCTTATTGGAGGCCTATCTACACTGCGCCTTCCGGTCCGTGGACGCCATTTACAAAAAGTACCTTTGGCCCCATCGGCCATCAGTTAAACGAGTGATGCGCCCTGGCCACTGCCCCTTGAGTCTGGCGATTCTTAGAGCTATGTATATTTCATCTTTTCTAGTGTGATTCCGCAGAGAAACTCCGAGCATAACTCCCTGCATCGCCCTCTGACCCTGTTTTATGGGCTGTCACAGATTTCAATATTCAAGTGTTTTGACCGCTCGGTTATACAAGGTGTTAGGTAGGCCTAACACCCTGTATATCATTAGGATGGTTATTGGCACCACTGTTATTACGACAATGGAAATACAAGGCGCAAGAACTTTGGTCAGACTAAATTTTGGCATCGGCACCACTGGTTTTAGTTCTCATAAAAAGATAACCCTGAGCATGATATCCTTGAAAAAATATTTACTTAAATCCTAATGACTTAAAGAAAAAGCCGCAAAAACGCTGAATATTCACGGCTCTTCGGTAAAATTTGTATGGCGATACCTAGCTATGACGTCAGTTTGTTGCCAACTCAACAAACTAACTATTTATTGGTTTCAAAGCTGTTGTTAATTGAAAATTAATCTGGTTTTCAGGGCTTAAAGTGGTTTTTACTGGAGTTGCGTATTGGAATGTTTTGTCTATTTTACGTGTAGTCTTATTGGTCTTACCTATACTGGTGTAAAATCCGTCAAGTGCCATATGGAGTGAAGTGATACGACTTGTTTTGATGGCGCACCATGTTTTGGGAAAAAGGTATTCTATATTCATGTTCATTGCTGCAGTTGGTAACACAGCCGCACAGATAAGATATTTTATGAAGATTGGATTGCTCGTTCAACAAAAACAAGGAGTTTGAATCGTATTAATAACAAAAAAAATACATCGCTTTAACAACGAAAAAATTAAGTACACTTTTTATCGCTATTCTTTTTAACTAGCCTATTATAGCCTTTTCCTTATAAATTAATCGTGGAAACTTTACATCTCAACTAAAACGAATTATGACAAATGTAAAATTATTATGCCTGCCTACGAAGCAAGAGGTCCTGGGTTTAAATCCCGGTAAGGGCATTCATTTGTGTGATGAGCACGAATATTTGTTCCTGAGTCATGGATGTTTTCTATGTATTTTAAGTATTTATTTATGTATATAAGTATGTTTATCGTCGTCTAGTACCCATAGTACAAGCTTTGCTAATTTGGGACTAGGTCGATTTGTGTAAGATTGTCCCCTAATATTTATTATTATTATTATTTATTTATAAATATGGCTTCTGTCCTATTTTAGGTAGGACAATTTCGCCAGTGTCAAAGTAAGCTCTCTTGGGAGCGACGTTGTACGGTGATTGTAGTTTCTGCAACTTGATAGAAAAATTCCAGAAACCACGTGGAGACATTTGCGCATTAAAAAATGTCAGACACGAGAGCAATATAGAATTTTGTGATCACTGTTAATTAAGGTTAATCGCCGCATAAAACACTATCAAATTTATACTTCAACTAGGCAAAGAAACAGAAATACCAAAATTAGATACTGTCTACATCCGCCATGTTCGAATGCCACAAATCGAATCAAATGTAAAATTAATAAATGTTACTTAATTCAAATGTTGTTATGTCAATTATTACCCACGCCCTGCAAGTCTATTGCCAGGAAGAAGTAAACAAGTAGGTACCTACTCGTAACACAAAAAAGGAATATTTTCTATGTATGCCTTCAAAAAGCAAAATAAAAAAAGCCGTGTTTAATTTTTTGTCGGCTCAGTTCGTTTGAATCCAACCGACAAAGTGTACAAAGCGTATAAAACGATTTTATTTTTCCCTTAGGGAATACGGTTTTTCCTCTCATTTGATTCGAAAACAAATGCGGGGAAATGTACTTTGATATAACACATCCAATTACTTAAAAGATAAAAAGTTACCTGTTACCTATTTGTTAATAATAATTGTTCAGTACAAGACTGAACATATAAAAAACAATTTGTGTGAATGCACTTTAACATTACTGAAAAATAGCAACATTTTTATTTTTAGTAATAAAGCATAGGTTTGTCTATGCTCGTGCTCTGTGCTCATCCTTCTCATACGCTGGCTGTTTGTGCCTTTTATGTAAAAAATAATTTACTTCAAAAAAGTGAATTTTAAAAATATTCTCGCATTGTTTTGAACAATAATAATTTCGTTTTGTATTTGGACTGAGTAGTTGTTGAAAATAAAGAAATGAAAGCGCTGTTCATCAATATTAATTATAAGATTTTTTACATACCTTATCGTACGTCCTACTGCTGCTGGGCCAAGGCCTAATTCTAATTAAATATAATGAAAATGATTTATTTCTTTATACGGGCCATACTAGCGCTGGCTTGTCCAAGGACTGGCACCCGCGTTACTGGGGGGTCCCATTTGTTCTATAGAACCGATACATTACATACATTTGGTACTATTTTGAACTCTATTACTTCATGATTTCACAGTTCTATACAACAAATGGGACCTACCCGTTACTGGCTTTATCTAAACCTCTCTTAACCAATCGCTTTCGTCTTTCCAGATAACGCACCAGTGACCAGTTATGAGTTGACATTCCAACCGTTCTAATTTTGAAAATCCAAAATGGCGTGCTCGTTTCGGCGGGCGTCGTCGCAGCACCAATTCGCGAACGGAGGGGGCTCTGGTGGCAAGAAGCCGGAGTTCAGGTCAAGACAATCTTCGATACATCATCCCGCGAATGACGAAGAGGAGGAACGGAATACGTTGACGTTAAAGCATTTGAGTGAGGCGCTTCAACTTCTCACTGCGCCGTCGGTGAGTCATTCTTATTATTTTACCCACGTACGGAGAAACAAACAAAAATAAATATGTCATTTAAGACGAAACATCCGAAAACATCGATAGACTCAAGTTGCCAGTTGCGTGGCGCGTCGTGTGGTCACAAGTAATCTGCCTTACTCTTTACTCTGAAACACAGCACCGTGAGCACTGTTGCTTTGCGGCAAGATTAGTGAGATCCTTGTGGTTTAGGTACGAAACCCTAAGTAGGCACAACCAACATTCTATTTTCTCAAACTCTTCTAAAATGAATGTTATTACTTACACAGTGCACAATAGTACATTGTTGTAGAGGCTGGAAAGTAAGCAATAGATGGACGAGTTTGTTTGAGGGCCGACGCGTAGCGGAGGCCCTCGAAAGTACGAGTCCATCTATTGCACTTTTGGCCGAGACTAAACATTGTGCTTTTCACGACTAATGCGAGGAAATCATTATCATCATCATCATCATAATCATCCATCCATCCATCCCGTCCATCCCGTCCATCCCGTCCATCCTGTCCATCCCGTCCATCCCGTCCATCCGACCATCCGTCCATCCGTCCATCTATCCCGTCTATCCCGTCCATCCATCCATCCCGTCCATCCCGTCCATCCCGTCCATCCGTCCATCCGTCCCGTCCATCCCGTCCATCCCGTCCATCCTGTCCATCCCGTCCATCTGCCCATCCGTCCATTCTGTCCATCCCGTCCATCCCGTCCATCCCGTCCATTCCGTCCATCCATCCCGTCCATCCGTCCATTCCGTCCATCCCGTCCATCCGTCCATCCGTCCATCCTGTCCATCCCGTCCATCTGCCCATCCGTCCATTCTGTACATCCCGTCCAACCCGTCCATCCCGTCCATTCCGGCCATCCCGTCCATTCCGTCCATCCCGTCCATCAGTCCCGTCGATCCCGTCCATCCTGTCCATCCCGTCCAACCCGTCCATCCCGTCCATCCCGTCCATCCCGTCCATCCCGTCCAACCCGTCTATCCCGTCCAACCCGTCCATCCCGTCCATTCCGTCCATCCGTCCATCCGTCCATCCATCCCGTCCATCCGTCCATTCCGTCCATCCCGTCCATCCCGTCCATCCGTCCATCCTGACCATCCCGTCCATCTGTCCATCCGTCCATTCTGTCCATCCCGTCCATCCCGTCCATCCCGTCCATCCGTCCATCCAGTCCGTCTGTCCGTCCGTCCGTCCGTCCGTCCGTCCATCCATTCATCCATCCATCCATCGCATGCAGCAGACGATTACTGTTGATTGGTCCAATAATGTCGTTTCAGCACGCCAGGAATGAAATTCAGAAATTATCTTTCAAAAAGTCGTATCGTATAAATGAAATACATATACTGATACGTCCTGTTTTCGATTAGTGTAACTTTGTTGTCGTGTTTGTGCGCCATAAATGAGTCAGCTGTTAAATGTACATATATAGGCAGTTTTGAGTACTGGATTTAGGTTATCTATGGCCACATTTTCGAGCAGTGTCGTGAAAAATATTATTTCAGTATTACATCTTCATACTTCTTACCGCTTCTTCCCCCTAAGCAAACCGGCAGCAATTTTCCGAAGGAAATTTTCTTGGGAATTCTAAATTGAAATATTTCTCATCGTTGAAAATGCGTGCTATTATGATTTACCTACGGCAGTGAAATTTGACGTATCTTTATCATGCAAGATATTCTTTTAAGCGATTCAGAGTTTTCTTCGGAACGGTGTTTTTTTTTCGTTTTTTATCGTTGTCGTCAGAGCTTCGTTCCAGTTTTTCTAAACGTATATTTTTACGTAGACGACGTCATCTTTATGAATTTTTAGTGGCACAGATATTATAGTAAGAGGAATAAAACTTCCTCTTTAGCTCCTACTCTCTTTAGTTTCGTACCTGTGAGAACTAATGTGCTCGTAGAACTGATGGCCGATGGGGCAAAAAGGTTCTCGAGTGCCGTCCACGGACCGGAAGACGCAGTGTAGGTAGGCCTCCAACAAGATGGAACGACAACCTGGTTAAAATGCGGGAACGCGTTGGTTGCGGATGGCACGGGACCGATCTGTTTGGCGAGGCCTATGTTCAGCAGTGGACGTCTTTCGGCTGAAATGATGATGATGATGACCGATATCCCCACGTTTTTGCTTCTCTTGCTATAAATGTTTTTTTTTAAATTCTACAAAACTCTTTATCCTTATGTTACTAATATTACAAACACGAATGTAACTCTGTCTCTTTACCACTTCACGTTGAACCACTGAACTAATTTAGACGAAATTTGGTATAGAAATAGTTTGGGATTCTAGGAAGGATATAGGATCATTTTTATTCTGGATAATTCCATATTTCCCGCAGGATAGCGATAGACAAATTCTTTGCAGACGCAGTCACGGGGAACAGCTAGTTGTACATAAAACATGAAATTAAAAGATCACATAAGAAACAGAAAAAGGGAACGCTTTCAGTTTCAGTTTTGTATTTTCATTCTTATTTTTATTCTTATTTTATTTGATTAAATGTGATTATTTTTGAATTACAACCTCTATAAATTAACCTAGTTTTTAAGAAATTAATTTAAGTTCTTCTTGGGTTTGCGAGTCATATTGGCTCATACTCATACGAGCAAAAGCATACCTAAAAAGATCTCGTCATCATCATTGATACCTAAACAACCTGTGAACTGTGCGTAAAGTACATTATTATGATGCGTGAACGACCCATTGTTAAGTATTTGGGTGGTCTGAGAAGTTTGAATGGATGCTCAAAATATAATAAGGTCGTCAACGTACACGTGACCGGAATACGTATGTAAATGTGTTTTTGTTTCGCTTTTCCTTCTGGTTCTTGTTGCGCAACTACGTGGTTTCTTGAGTGGATATCGTTAGCGTTTAAAGTAGGTAGATGTAGATCTTTATACTGGAAGTATTTATTCACACAAAATATAAATTCAACTTAAAGCAATTAATTATACAGGGTATTCGGCACATGGACCGTCAAATTTTTTTGGGATATTGTTGGGCTTATTTGCTATATTTTCACTCTTGGAACTTGGGTCACGGTTTTAGAGATATGATTTAAAAAAAAAAAAAAAACAAACTTCCCGAAATCCCACCTTTAAACGTTCGTAATTTTTTTTATTAATGTTTGTAAAATTATTATTTATTTTGTATTTAATACTTGGCAATACATGTTTGTTCAATAATAATAGTTTTTATTCTAATTTAGTGTTAGGTCTCAAAGGGACGTACGAGGTTTTTTATTCTACAAAATTACTCATTGTCTGAAAAACATCCAATTTTGAAATTCAATTATTAAAAAATTAATGACAAATTGAGTGGTTCATTTTTTAAAAATACCTACTTCTTTAGCTTATGACCTGTCTAAAGATATGCTACACACTGATAAAAAAAAAATCTGATTAAAATTACGGGGATATTTCGTCAATAAGGCGGAAATTGTTCGGAATCAGCGAGTAATGCAACTTTATTTCTATGATCTTTTTTTTTAAATTGTTAGACAAACTGTGTTCTAGTTTACAGATTTTGTTCGAACTATTCTCCTCTGTTCCTAATGCACGCCCGACATCTCTTTCTTGAAACGAATCCTCCGTTCCCCTTTGAACTGATTATTACTAACAGATCTACATTATGTTTAATTGGATACATCTATTATTATTATTACAATTATTTAACACTACTAATTTTTATTTTTTCTATTCTGTCAAGCCACTTAATACAGCTCTATCGACACAACAAAATTAAATGATTTCGTCAACATCGAAGTTATATAGCTTAGATTCATCATCTATCATCGGTTTGACAGGTATAAGCTAACCATTAACTGTTGTATTTGTTGCCCAGGGTGCATTGCTCAAACGCTGCACTTCCAAATGCCTTTTGCCAAAGAGGAACTGTAACGCTCACGAGGAGGTCATCTAACTCAGGCACAACTTTTAAACCGATTGTAATACTCTACTTACTTTTACGGCGCTATGAAGAAAATATTACGACGGAAGCTTTTACTAACAAATGCGATGAGTTCATTCTTTATAAATTGTATTTTTTATGACTCACAGGTAACGGAGGTGTGTCATTGTCTTCGTTCATTGTTCAACATCAAGGTTATATATAACAAGG
This sequence comes from Archips crataeganus, assembly GCA_947859365.1. Taxonomy (NCBI): domain Eukaryota; kingdom Metazoa; phylum Arthropoda; class Insecta; order Lepidoptera; family Tortricidae; genus Archips; species Archips crataeganus. Next base: position 12,256,308 of record OX402064.1, read on the forward strand.
TTATATAAGGGTATATTTAGCCTCCGTGTATAGTCGGGGTAAGAAAAGGTTCGTCACTTTTCGACCTTAACTCGTTGACACAGAGACGAAAAGTGACGAAACTTTTCTTACCCCGACTAAACTTAAACATTTAAAGTTTTACACCTGACTCTGTATGGCAGTGAAGTGTTTGGTTGTTTATCTTATGTTCCGATAGATGTCGCTGTACAGAAAATGTGACAAAGATGAATCGCGCTGTTGAGATTTTTCGTTGGCAATATAAATAGAATGTCAAATTTAAATTGAAATACGCCGAGCAACGAGACGCCGAAGACAACGGTTGATGTGATGAAACTCCTTCGCAATAATGCAGAGAGTTGGGGAAACTTAAAGAGTAAAGTGACAGACAAGGTGTAAAGAAATCAAGTTGATTTATCAACCTTTAATAAAAGGATAAAAATAACTTTTCAAGTGCAAGTCAGGAGAATGTACCTCTGTACAATGTTTTTTAAAACAGTTCATTAAAAATCGCAGTATTGTAAGCACTGAAATCGCAAACTTATTTTTAGGTAAACATCCGAACAGCATAGGGTCACTCGCGTTGCCTAGCAACTGCCGGCTGTCGCCTAGCAACTGTTGCCGGAGTCAAACACGCTGAAAAAATAACACGTTTATTGTATGATGACCCCCTTTAATTTTCAACTTTATTTTATTTTTAGTACTTGTTGTTACAATGACCACAGTAAATTTCAAGTATCCATTACGTATTAATTAAATAAAGATCACTGAAAAACACTATCAATTCTTTATTATTTTTTAAACTTTGATTTGCGAAATCGCAAGGTTCTTTATTATAAACGCAAAGCTTAAAACAGAGATAACCCAAATGCAACCAAATAAAAATAATGGCGGATATTAACTCCACGGCTATTATTTTAAAAGCGTTCATAAATTATCGAAACGAGCAATTTTAGCTTAAACGAGAGTGTAAATTAAGCTGATTGTGTTACGTATGAAAAACAATGATAATTTGTATTTGAATGTATTCTATCTATATAAGTATGTTTATCCGTTGTCTTGTACCCATAACACAAGCTTTTCATAGCTTACTTAGGGACTAGGTCAATTGGTCTGAATTGACCCGTGATATTTATTTATTGAAATGTAATCCTTTGCACACACCTTCATGCTACAAATCGGTTATGTGGAGTTCCCGATACGCACTGGACACGCATAATAATTATAGTCCAAGCGCTCTCATTGTAAGAGGAAACCTGTGCCCAGTAGTGGAATGATGAAAATGACTTTTCAATCGTCATGCATAAGGCCTCTATCAAGCGTACTAATTGGCTTACCAATAATTGCTACCAATAATTTGTGTAATACTTTGGGGAGGTCCATATTACTGAGCTACAAGCAAAGCGTTGATAGCGGAGGCGCAAGGTAAAAGGGTTGCATAGTTGACCAAGGAATTCCATTACCACCCTAAGGCTCATGTCGGTTGTGTCAATTGTATTTTTTTTATGTTTGTTCCTTCATAACTCCGTCATTTTGTAATTGAAAAAAAAACTAGGTTCTGTAGGGAATACTTTCAATTTGGTCACATCGTTACCAGAGTCAGGATCTGATGAGTGGAACTCAGGTACTACACCTTGGTGATACACCAAGAGGACTCATCAACAATTAAAGTATCTGGATCGGGAAAAGCAATATTTTGTAAAAGATGACGAGCAGTTACTAATTAAGCTATTTTAACTTAGATGAGCTACACTAAAAAGGGAGAAATAAAAAAATATATATATTAATAATTGAACAGACTCCAAAAAACCAGTACTTAACGTAATTTTTTTCTGATTTGTTTGAAGCCCGTCCCTCAACAAGCCAGCAGGAGTCATAGAAACCCAATAAATAGTATGTTGGTAAGGTAAATGACTACGTCCACTCCTGCCATCTCCTGCTGAGGCACCGACTTCAAAGAGACCAGAAGAAAATTTTTTTAATGGTTTTCTGGAGTCGATTCAAGATTTATTTTATATAGTTTTTTACCTTACAAGTCAATGTAACGAGCCTTATTGCTTTCACTCTGATGTAGGAACTGTCTACATAAAATAGTTAAGCACTCACTTGGTTGAAAATACCCAATCGCCTTTCGTAAATCAACCAACCATCCACATTTACACGCGATCTGGAAGGACGTGTGGTGAGGGCATGCCAGGATTTATTATTTATACCGTGGAGCCCGCGAGAATAGCAACTGATAAATGTTTGTCCATTCGCAGTGCGGGCGGCGCATGCCAATTTGTCCTAGCAAATTGCGAGTTGATTTTGTTAAGTGGGAGAAGTAGTGTTGTTGAATAACAAACGAAAATGTTCGCAGGTTTCTGTTGAACTCACGCAGCGTAGCAAACTGCCTACAAGCTGTCTTCTATGCTTTCTAGAGGTCGCCGCTTGTGTTTCTATTTGAGGTGATGTTTCGATAGGATTTTTTGAGATAGGTACTACGGTCAAGTGCAATAATATATACGTTAACAAGGTGTCAAAAATATCTATACAATTCTATGTCATTGGTCATTGACCATTTATGTTTTCGAATATTTATGCTTTCGAATTCATTTTGTGAAAATTAATATGGGCATCTGTGGCATGAATGCCAATATACCTCGGCGGTAAATAGGGGTTGCCAGCCTGATAACTGTTCGACCAGCAATCCCTTACTTCCCGGCCTTTGTAGTAATGTAAGTACTATTACATTCTTAAGTTCTTTTTTTAAAATATAGTATATCGGTCGAGCAGTAATTCTGGCCTAAAACGGGAAGAGAATTGAATTTAAAGAAAAAGCAAAATTAGTAACAAACATCGAGTGTTTATTTTAGGAAATAGCACATTACATATAGCTGGTAGCTCTAACTTATACATATAAAAGTAAGTTTGTTAGAAAATAAAGAAAGAATCGTAACGTTCATTGAAACTCGTAGTAGGTACTTACGTATACATAAATTGACTGATTCTAGCGTTGCTTTTCAGTGATCCATATCAATGAACTAAAACCTTTACTATTACGTACTACTACTTAAGACCGCTTGCAAGGTAGGTACAGTGTTAAAAATTAAATCGTTAAACCTGAGTTAGGGTTGACAATTCCATACAGTAAAGTAAAGAAAGTAAGTTCTTGAATAAAGATTTATTATTTATTTATTTTATTATTACAGTGTGACACTACTTAACCCTGGGTTAGAAGTTGACTTAGGGTTAAAAGTGAAGTCTATAGCCCGCGTGAGATCGGCTTACTGTTGTGGCGTGAATTTAGTTTATATTCTGAATTGTTGATTTTAAATCGTTAAATTTAGTTCATAATTACGGATATTGATATTGAAATATTGCTCCGCTACTTTTGCTTGTAATCTTTTGTTTTCGTCGTGCATGCACCTCATCTTAGCTACTGTGTTCGCTTCTGCTTATAATTATTCTTCTCCTTCTGTAAAACACCGTGCTTGAACTTTGTGCTTGTGATCTATCGCTTGGCAATAAACTATTTAACTTAGTTCTTGTTTATATTCGCCGGCGACCCGCGCGGTACGTACTGAGTGTTAAGTTTCTTCATTACCTCAACTACACTGTATTTTGGTAGGTACTGTACGAGTATAGCTATGTTCATAAGCAATTCTGTGTAACTCTATACCTCAGGCTCACTAAGTTAATTACGGTGCTAGTATCAACGTCTTTGTCGCCACCATCATACTTAATCATATGGGCTGTCACGTGTCATCAAGTTTTCAGTCCGTTACAGCCTATCTCAAGTTCCCAAACACTAATGGTTTATTTCACTTTGAAACTGAAACTTGCTTCCTCCTTTGCTGATAGTAAATCATTTGCTTAGCGATAGTTGATAGAAATGATTACTGTGAATTTTATTTGTGACTAGCCTTCCGTCCGCAGCTTCGCCCGCGATAAATTAATTTTCCCGTATGAAAAGGTATTTTCCCGCGGTAAAAAGTAGACTATGTCACTTAGTGATAATGTAGCTTTCTAACGGCAAAAAAATTTTTGATATCGGTCCAGTAGTTTTTAAGTTTATTCGTTACATACAAAAATACAAATCTTTCCTCTTTATAATATTAGTGTAGATAAAAATGTGGTTAATTTGGTCGTTTCGGAGGTCAACATCAATGAACTACCTTTACTTTTTGCTAAGTTACAACTCCTCTCCGCTTTTGTGGTAGCAGCATAGCAAGGTGTAAACTACAAACCTTGCTATTCCGCTAAAATAATAAAATAATAATCGAGTTAGTCGAGAGACTAACAGCCGGTCTCAATAATCAATAAAAAATGAATAAAATAAATATCACGGGACAGTTCACACCAATTGACCTGGTTCCAAAGTAAGCAAAGCTTATTTGGATACTTGCCAAGTAAAATAGACATATACACACTTTAATAAATATTTAACATCCAAGATTCGTGAAAAAGCATTCGAATTTTTCATACATACATATAAGTAGGTAATATCTGTCTCGAAGCGTATCGAACCCAAGATTGTAAGCTTTGTAGTCAGGTTCTCTAACCATTAGGCAATCGTGTCGTTAATCCACTAATAGTTTTTCTTAACAACGATAACATTTTGACAGCATGACCACTGAGGGTCTACTCCGAAATTAGAAAATCGAAGTTCGTATCGCATCGTCTTGCTCGCTCTCGTATTAAATACTATTAGCGTGAGAGGAATGGCACGATACGAAGTTCGAATTTTGCACTTCGTAGTATAAGGCCTGGTATAGTCGAGTCGTCTAGTTTCTGTATAGCCAACCGTTCATAAATATCTAAACATGAACTTATGTTACTATTTGTATAGATATTTATGAACGGTTAGTTATACAGATGTTGGTGAACTCGAGTGTACCACAAAATTTATATGTTTATTATCATTAATATGGACCCTCGAAAAGTAATGCCAGATTCAATCAATTCATTTAAATGTAACTATTAGTACCTATTGATAGATTCATTGTTAAGGAAGGAGAGCTCGTATATGAACACGGTTGAAAAAGAAAGTTACACAGGTAGAGAACAAGAGAAAGATACCTAAACGATTTTTTTTCTTTCTATCGTCAATAATTAAATTGCCACTATAATTAAAATTGATTAGAAAATTAATCACATACTGGTGTTTACTTATCTATGAACAGCTAATTTGTCCTATTAAATTGATTACCAATATCAACGTAGGTATGTATATACTTGCTTCGTAATAGTCTATGATTAGCTGTAAAAGGCAAACAAACTAAATGAGCCATTTTGTTCCCCGAATAGCCAAATCTACTTTATTGCCAACCATTATATCGAATAAGCGAATTAAACCAAACAAAAAGGCAGTTTCATTCATTGTTATTTCCTCTTCGCGTGCCGATAATCTTTAGTGGTCTGACATGGAGCCGTAAAACTTGGCCTATTGAGTCTCTAGGCGTCGTTGTTTCCTCGTCATCAAATTAAAAATCTTTACCTTTTGTTACGAAATTGTTAAAAATTACAGGAAAATACACTTTCCTTACGATCTACGGAATGCAGATTGTGATTATTGATTAACTTTAAGAGCCATATTACACTGGTGATTTGCTAACGTATAAGAAGCGGAACGAACGGATGGCGTGTTCGCCGCGGAGGTGCAACGGATTCGCCGCGAACGCCCGTACGTATTTAGACATTGGTTCAATTATATTTTTCATTGATGTTTTACGACCAAAATGCCCTAGTGGTGAGAAAACCTGACTACACAGCATGTGGTCCCGGGTTAAATTCCCGCGTCGGGCAGATATTTGTATAAAAAATACGAATGTTTGTTCTCGAGTCTTGGGTGTTTAATATGAATTTAGGTATGTTTCTATCTATAAATGTAAGTATGTTTATCCGTTGTCTAGTACCCATGGTACAAGCTTTGCTTTGTTTGGGACTGTCAATTGGTTGGATTGTCCCGTGATATATATTTATTTATCTATGTGGACTGCAATTAAGTTAAATCATGATCAAATTACCGTGACAGAACATGACCAAATGACTGACTAACAGACAAAGCACCTCATAAACCATAAGAGTTAGAGACTTAAAATTTAGCAGACATATAGCTTGAATATCATAAAGATGGGCTAAGAAAGAATTTTATTTTTCAATGAACTAGGCTATTCTTCATTCTAGACCTGAGGTGAAACCGTAGTAATAAACTAGCAAAATATAACACTACTCGTATAAGACTAGACAACACTTTTAACACTTCAAACTTTACAAAGCCCCACTCCTGCACATGGCAGTCTTAACATTAATTTCCCACGAAACTAACCCGTAAAATTACTCCTGAATATTTAACAATAACTGACAAGCCCGGCGTAACTTAATTCCATGTTACACCATCTGTAATTAACGAGCTTAAAGTACATCAAAATGATTACAGTAAGATCAAAGAGAAAGTTTTGAGCTATGATTACCGTTGTTGTACGTTGTATGTCTGGGGGGTTGGCAACGGTTTCACGATGTAGTTATGCTAAATTATGTATCATTATAATGTATATTGTGGTAGACGAGTTTGTCTTACGTTAATTAGTTTAATGATTATAAACTAGCTTTTGTTACAGCGTAAGAAACTAAAGTTGTCTCTTCTGTGGACATAATAATTAGCGACTCCGAGATTAACTATGACATCGGGGCTTTCAAGCAAAGGGTTTATACTTCCTTCGAAGGCCGGCAACAGATCAGTGTCTCTCTTTGAGTTGTTGATATTTATGGGTGGTGGTGATCATATTCCATCAGATGACCCGCTTGGCGCTTGTTCGTTTACCCCCCTCTCATAATAAAAAAAGGAGAGATGCAATCGAAAAAACGTGTATGACCCACAGATACTTTTTATACGCTTTTATGTAACTTGCAGCGTTCCTATGCGTATGTAAGTTTGTAAGTTGTTGTTTCAAAATTTGCAAACCATTTCTCGACCACTTCATGGTATCCAATTGAAAAAATAATAATACTATGAGTTTTCAGTGAAGAAAAACATCCTGCTGAAACCAATACACACCTGCGAGTAAATTTAATGGCATGCGTGAAGTTTCCAATGCCAACTGGGCCCGCGTGGAAACTACAGTCCAAGCCCTCTCATTTTAAGAAGAGGCCTACTGTGCCCTGCAGTTGGACGTATATAGGGTAAGATTATGATGATGATGTTGGCATACTTCTGTACCTACCTCTAATTTCACTAACAGTGCAATACTCTTGTAGGTAGTGAACTTCACGACGAAACTCTTCAGCGGTTAATGGCATTGACTTGAAACTTGGTACGGACATCGTCGATGAAACTGAAATACAGCGTAACCAACAATGACTGATTCCGCGTAACTAACAAAATGTGTCAAATTTTAGTTTGGGTAAATCTGACCATTAACACAATGATATTCAATTTTAATGCTGTCCTGTAAAATTTGTCAATTACGCGGCAATAGCAATTGTTGGTTACGCAGCATTGCAGGTTCATCGACGATAATGTAGTTTGAATAACGATGCAAGTACAGTCAGCAAAAATTAAAGCGAGGCAAAAAAAGCTTGTAATAAAAATTAATCTTTTAGCAAGAACTTATGGATCGGTAATTTACTTACCTACACGAGCTTTTATCAACCGACTTAAAAAAAGTGTTCTCAATCCGACTCCATGTTTTATTTACTTATAATGGTCGTACGTAGGTAAGTAGTTTCAAATTTTGCAAGTTAAGCACTTTTAGTGATTTTCTTGATCCAAATGTCAAGGAACATGTGTAAAGATGCAATAAAAATCCTACTAATATTATAATAAAGTACAGTCAGCGAAAAGCTTGTACATAGTAAGATTACACACCAGTTGTAAGAAAAATAGAAAAGAATAAGGGAGCTAGGCAATTATTTTATTAAAAACTTTGACAAAACTTAAGCTACCTAAATAAAAATATATAAGAAGTAATATTTAAATATTCAAAATAATCACAGCTCAATTCATTACATTTTTTATTGAATAAGAAAGTACCATTCTGCTTTTGAAAAATGGTTTACTCGTCTATCTATCTATCTATCTATATCTATACATATAATAAATCTGTAACAAGTCGGTGTCTGTACATTGAAGATATTTGAGAAAAACTGTCACTAGGGCTATTTATTAGCGCAATAGAACCCGAAACAATGATTTTTAGAATTATTGTCTGTTTGTCTGTTTATCTGTTTGTCTGTTTGTCTGTGCGTTTGTGCGCGCTAATCTCAGAAACGGCTTAACCTAGAAGGATTCGGTTTTCACTGATATGTTGGTATTTTCTTGGATTAACATTTAGTGTTTGTTTCATTTCAATCGGTTAACAAATAAGAAAGATACGTCTATTTTAAAAATTTATCGAACAGTTTTTAGAAGAATTAATAAGCTGAAGAGTTTGTTTGTTAGTTGTTTGAACGCGCTAATCTCAGGAACTACTGCTCCGATTTGAAAAATTCTTTCAGTGTTAGATAGCCCATTTATCGAGGAAGGCTATAGGCTATATATCATCACGTTAACACCAATAGGCGCGGAGCAGAGCGGAATAATGTTTCAAAATCAGGGGTTTTTGAAGTAAAACTTCTATAGGCACGCTTGACTTGGGAGTACGGTGGTGAATGTGAACGCGGGTGTGCGGGGGGGTTTGGTGGGGGGTGGAGTTGGGAGGGGGTGCGGGGGGTTTGCGGGAGCGGGTAATTTTTTTTCTATCGAGGAACTAAGGAGAGCCATAATTGATGAAAAAGCAAATTTGATAAAAAAAATAAGCTGCCCAAATTACTAATTCCACGCGGACGGAGTCGCGGGCAAAAGCTAGTACACAAATAAAATTATTTTAGCAAAATTATTCCCTATATCCAATAAAAGGTCCATGATATCTCGCTGAATAGGGGCGTACAGCTCCTCTATCAAGTAAGCTTACAATTCAGACGTCATATGGCAGCGCTCAGTGAAACTCACTATGAATTTTGTCCCCGCTAGGGATACGCTTAAAAATTTATCGAATATCGATAGAAATTCTTTCTCGGTGTAGCTATTTTAGCTGTGTAAAGAAGAGGATGATTGGTAAGGGATCCCAAGGTTTACCATAATTTAATAAGTCATAATGTATCATTCTTCGTAATCAACGTTGGTCATAAAGTCATTTATTTCTGAAACAGTATTTTTTCAGGATTTTTTTAAAATGCCATCTTATTGAATGCAGTAGGTTAGGTAGTTTATTTTATAACAATTCCGAAAAAAAACCGTTTCAGAAATAAATCATTTCATGACTAATGTTGATTATGAAGAATGATACATTATGACTTGTTAAATTGTGTGAATTGTTTAAGACCTTTTATACCACATGCAATAAACGATATGACTATGAAAAAATTATGTGAAATCATAGAGACCCGATTGGTATTGATTTCAAGTATTAATGAAAGGCAGTAATGTAGTTGAATATTAGTTGAGATTATTTTTAATTAATTAAAAAATTGCTTATTTTGTATCTGAACAAGCCTTAAATTAAGTTAAGCTTTAAGAGTGTATTAAATTTAAAAATAACAAACATGCGTAAGTGTGCATGTTGTTTATATATAAAATGGTTTATAAACTAATATGCACTCATTCCCTTCCCAGATCTCACTGAAATATATATAATTATTTATGTGATATTTTTGTTATTAAGCGTTTATTTCATCGCCATCATGTTGATGAATGGCAGTCTTCGACGGTGCGTTTTAAGCGGTCTTTTTTGCCACGAACTTGCAAAATCTGGAACGAGCTTCCCGCTGGGGTCTTCCCATCGAGTTACGACCTGGGTGCCTTTAAGAAGGCGAGTGTACAATTTTCTGCAGGGCCGACAACGCACTAGTATCGCGTAAGGCGCTGTGAGTGTTTATAGACAGTGGTGTTCATTTAACATCAGATGACCCACTAGTTCGTTTGTCTGGCCTCTCTATCATAAAAAAAAATTAGAATAATACACTGCATTTGACACAGAACTCAACATCACAACAATCATCATACAATCAACCTTACGACGTACGTAGTTAAATTTTATTTTGATATTCAATTGACCAAACTATTATTTTATTATATTTTTAATTTCCCAGAAGGCACTTTTAAAGCTACGCGTAAAGGCAAATAAAATTACAAACGCATATCAGTAATTCGATATTCCCGATTTAATTTTAGTGTTAGTAAACATTTATCGATAACTCTATTGATTTATCGATAAAATATTCCTTCCCTAAAGACTGCAGTCGACATATGGCCGTGTGTCATATGAATTTTCCGCTCTTTGTGTCAAGCGCTATTGAGGCCGCGTAGAGAGAGATCCTAGCTGCAGATGAATTCACGACATTAATATTTTGTTGTAATAATCTATTTTCTATCTTGTTGGAGGCCTACCTACACTGCATCTTCTAGTCCGTGGACGCCACTTGAGAACCTTTTGGCCCGATCCACCATCAGTTATACGAGCGATATTGCCCTGCCCACTGCCACTTGAATCTGGCGATTCTTCGAGGTATATCGGTGACGTTAGCCCAACGGGATGGAGCGACGAGCTGATTAAGGTTGCGGGAAAGCATTAGGTTCGGATGGCACGGAACCGCTCTGTTTGGCAAACCTCACCATAGCCTTTAACGATACACATTGGAGGTGGAATACTTGTACAAGTCGCCTGTGAGATGAAAACCGCTCAGCAACCAGTGTGAACTGGCCCTTTATGTTATAACTAGCTTTTGCCCACGACTTCGTTCGTGCAGAATTCAAAATTTATTGTAAGGAGTCTTCGTCTCTTATACTGTTTTAAACTTTCGTGATTTTCACTCATAATTACTATACTAAACGGGAATTATCACGCAATTAATATTAACCCACCCACGGGTTGTTAACCCGTGACCAAAGCTGCTGCAATGTGGCCGAAACGTCGAGGTAAATATTAATTGCGTGATAAGTACCGTTTAGTACAGTAATTCTTCGTCTCTTGCCTTGATTAAAGTTAAAATCCAAAACTCCATCACCAGCATCATCGGTAATAGTTAATATGTAAACCCCGTTTTCCAATATCCCGTGGGAATTTCCGAAAATCCTGAATTCGATTTTTTTTTATTATAAGCACCCGCTTACAGGCCAATAATTGAATAGTATAGCAATGATAGTTACTGAGATAGGGTCACTCTGAATCGATTATAAAAATCCTATTTATTCCCAATTTAGTATGAATTTCAAAAAATTCTTTTTTTCTTTGTCTACTTATATCATTAAAGAAAAGTCTGTGAAAATTTTCAGCCTACTAAGACCAAGGGTTTCGGCTGGGCATTATTGAGTAAGTGAGTCAGTGAGTGACTCAGTAATTTCAGTCAGGACTTTCCTTAAAGGTGCAAAGTCCAATTAATTTAATTAATTTTTAATTTTAATTTTAACTTTGATTTCAATTTTAATGCTAATTTTTTGAATGTTAATTATTTATTTATTTATGACTTTATTTTTTTATTTTTTTATTCATATTGCAATTTTGATTTTAAATTCATATTTTATTTTATGCTCTTACTAACATAGATATTAAGAATGTAACTAACACATTGTATATGGGACTCCTCGTCCTGAAATAAATGAATTTTATTTTTATTTTATTTAAATATAAATTTAATATACATCCATGTTCAAATATACGTAACATACTTTTTCCGCGTCCATTACTTCCGAGAATTGCTTTTCTTTCTGATTTCAAAGGGAATTTCACAGTAATTAAGATTTTACTGGAGAAATTCAAAGGAACTTGCTCAATTACCATCAGTTTACCTTTGCTATAGGAACGTCAAATAGAGCTTTTGTTTGTTAATTGAATATTAATGGGCCTTCTGACTAATGGATTAGATTACATTAGACGTTTCTTTTAAAGTAGCTGAATAAATAAATAATTGCTCTGGCCGTTTGAATGTGAACAAAAAAAAAACTTAAAAAACAAAAAGAAAATAATAAGGTTCATTTACGGTTCTTATTTGAGATTATGCTCGTATACATTGATGATTCCACTACCTGCTTAAATCTGTTTCCTGTTTTCAAAAGTTGCCGGAAGATATTACTCTGTAGCGATAAAGCTGCAAGCCGAAGTGATCTAGCGATTTGACCTTCAAGCAGAGGGTCGTGGATTCAAATCCCGGCTCGCATCTCTGAGTTTTTCGGAATATATGTGCGAAATAACATTTGAAATTTACCATGAGCTGAAGCTCGGTGAACCGTCACGGTGAACCGTGAAGGAAAAAATCGTGAGGAAACCTGCATATATCTGCGAAGAAATTCAGTAGAGTGTGTGAAGTTCCCAATCCGCACTGGGCCCGCGTGGCAGGCCTCCCCCAAAGAGTTCCACAACGATCAGTCATGAATGATAGAACGTATCTAAGTGGTTCCTGTGACCTTTACCAGATTGGCGGTCTTGATCTTGGGATCTTGTTAGAGACTTTCCCACGCCACGTCTTTCAGGTTTTCCAGTCACCACTCTAGAACCTTACTTTCCAATCTGCCATCGGCAAAAAGAGC